>OZ020267.1:88404847-91181460 GCA_963971225.1 Melieria omissa | reverse complement strand
ATTCATTTGATTCATTGCCCTGCTTTCTCATACACACTTTCTCATACCCCACCCAATCACTACCATCCTTTAGTGATACACTGTTCTTGTTTCTTACAGGGCAACCAAGCAGAAGATCGTCCAACAGTGCCGGCTGTGCCACCACCTTCATGGCATTAGGTACTGTCGGGTTATCCTGGCGATGGCACCGCAGCAGCGACAGCAGGTGGCCCGCGCCCAGGGCTACTGCACGAACTGCCTGGCGCGGTCCCACCCCACTAATCGGTGCAACTCCACCTCGCGCGCAGCAAGTGCGGCCGCGCACATCACACTATCCTGCACTTCGGCGGAAGGCCAGCCCCAGCAACGGTGCCCAAGGCCTCAACCAAGGGCGGCAAAAGGCCGCAACTTCAGCAACCCGCTCCAGCACAGCGCCCTGTGCAGCGCTCCGCCATCGCCAACCGGCTGGCACGCCATCGCCGCCAGCCCCAACGTCCAGCTAATCGCCTCTCAACCGAGGCAACCGCTGAGCGCCAGCTCATCGCATTTAGCGACAATGAAGCCTCAATCGACGGGACCCCCCGAGCCGCGCGTGAGAGCTCGCACCCTCATAGAGCGAGCCTTGGAGGAATTGGGCCGGCTCAGCGAGGAGCTCAAGGATTAATGTTGCCAGAGGCAACGCGGGCTGCCATGGCTAAATGTGTCGTTCCAGTGTTCTGTGGATCCTACACAAATCAAATCCTCTCCTTTCCAGTCCCCTTTGTACTTATGTTCCACTTCCATAATCCACCGGCTCCGGCCGCTAGTATCGTCCAATGTCTCTTTTAATATTGTCATTCGTGTTTCAACTTGAAATAAATCACCAGCACAAACCGCAATCTCCGCGTTTTCATTTCTTCAAAGCGTTCCGCCGACGGCTCCCAGAGTTCTGTTTAAGCACATATCTCGTAAACGAACCATCCGACTAACACAAGATGTCCGTCGGTCAGAAGATAATACCTTAGCTTTTCCAGAGATATAGATACAGATTGTCCAAATCAGATGAGATTTGGGGAAATAACTGACGATGAAAGTTGTAAAAAAGTAAATTTTTGGACCATTTTAAAAAATCATAAATTTCTGAATGTTTTTTTATAGATAAAATAAATTATTTCCTTTGGTTTCAAAACCTAAGATGAAGCATATTGTAACGATAAGACAGTCTGTCGCTGTGCAAAGCAACACTGTCGCTACGCGCCGTGCTATAATTCAATCTGGCAATGACGGCCGCGATAATAATGGAAACTTTTAGTCCAACCTGGCAATGATGGCCGCGATAATGGAAACTTTTAATCCAATCTGGCATGTGCGAGAACGATCTGCGCGATAACCGGACAGGTATAAAAGGCAGCCGGGTACGGCGCAGCCAGTCAGTCTGATTTTGACTAGTGAAGGTGCCACACGGAGTAGTTAAGCAAATAATTAAGTGTAAAGACAGTGAAGTGTAAATCTGTGAAATAAAGTGATTGTAGGTTTTTATTGACTGCGTTTGGATAATTAAAGTTGTTTTATTTTCAATTTGCACAATCCAGTGATACGTATCAGCCCACTAGAACTAGTATTCGTAACATTTGGTGTCAGAAGTGGGATTGTGTGACTGAAGAGAAGCAAAAAATAAAATAAACAAAAAAATAAATAAATAAAATTATAAAAACGCAGACATGGTTAAACTCGAGCTGCTGAAGGTGGACCAGCTGAAGTAGGAGCTGGCTGCCTGGAATTTGCCGACTGCTGGCGGTAAAGTGGAGTTGCAGCTGCGCTTGCGAGAGGCGTGTGAGGCACGAGGCATCGATTGGGCTGCGCACGAGTTCAGAACGCAGAAGCTAGAGGCGTCGGCCAAAGTGGAGGAATCACCTGCTGGTGCGGCGTCGATGCAAAGTACGGCTGCAACGGCTGCGCCACCACAAGCAATGGCCATGAGCCAGCTTATGGTTGCAATGAAAACCATGTTTCAGGAAACGTCTGCGAAAATTGAGAATGTCGGCGCACATTGCAGCGAAACTGGAAACTACAAATCGAGAAATGGCAGCTAAAATTGAAACGGCGACCCATGAAATATCGGCGCAAGTGGCAGAGCGAATGGAAGTCAAGCTTCAGGAAAATTCTGGAGACGCGAGTAGAGCACTTGGATAAACGAGTCGAGGACCTGGATGATTCCCTGAACAAACGAATTGGCGACCTGGATCATTCCCTGAACAAACGTGTTGACGATCTTGATGACTCCCTGAACAAACGAGTTGATAGTCTGGAAGATTCGATGAACAGGAAAATGGACGAGCGGCTTAGGGAGGTACAGCCGCGAGAACGGTTGCCGCCGGTTCCGGAAAGTGTTGCCATCCGAGCAGAAGTGCCTACCTATGATGGGACTACGCCGTTCGATACATTCAAGCTACAATTCGACCTGGCTGCTCTAGAAAATCAGTGGACCGATGTAAGGAAAGGTCGGAGATTGGCACTGACTCTTAAAGGTGCTGCGGCTGAGGTAATAAAATCAGTTCCGGAATATTTACGAAGTGAGTACGAGAAAGTCATAAGGGCGCTGGCAGCCAGTCTCTAAGCTCACTTTTTCCAGCCATCTTAACTTTACTCTTTCTAAAGCTTACTCTATGCTTGCTTTTGTTAGGCGGAACAGTGTTGACTTCACTGATCCTTACACCGTAAAAACGCTTTTTAATGCTTATGTCCGGTCAGTGCTTGAATATGCGGTTTTCATTTGGAGACCATATCACAGTGTGCATATAAAACGACTTGAACGAGTCCAGAAAGTGTTTTTAAAATATGCACTTCGATCTTTGAGATTTATTGACCCTGTTCCGTCGTACGGCTCTATGTGCTCCTTATTGCATATCAGAATTATGAAATTTTCAATCTTGCCTGCTGTCGTACTAACTACGCCCAATTTGCGCCCCTGGCTAGAACTTTGGCTGAAGTTAATTCACTTTATAATTTTATTGATTTTTCATCTTCCAAATTGTCTTTTAAACATAGCTTAAACACTTACTTTAAGTAACTAATCTGTAGTTAGTCTGTAAGCTACTTAACTGTACAATAGACTCAAATAAATAAATAAATAAACAAATAAATAAATAAATACGGCGACGAGCACAACAGAACGCTGTATTACTGTGAGCTAAAGAACCGCAGGCAAAGATCCAACGAGGCGCTGCAGACATATGCAGCAGACATTGACCGGCTCGTGCAGTTGTGCTACCCGTCCTTCGGCGCTGATGATCTCGAGAGGATGAAGATTGAGGCGTTTATTGAAGGTCTTCATGATCCGGAGACACGTCGCAGTGCGTTGATTATGGGCAAGCCGACATTTAGGGAGACGGTGACCAGCGCGATGACATGTGAGGCGACATGGATTGGGAGCACTCGGTATGCACCTGCAAGGATACGCCAAATCCAGCCGGACAACGACATTACGATCCAGGCCATAAGCTCTGAGCCACCGGACAGGTCACGGGTGGTCTCCTCTAAAGTTGTTTGCTGGGTATGTGGAAAACAGGGCCACATATCTCGAGAGTGCCGCTAACGAAAGAGGCGTTCCCGTTCTCGATCGCAATCGCCTGAAGCGAGGAATACTGACAATCGAGGCTGAGCCAACAAGCGCAGGCCAAAGGGCGTGAGTTGATCCCCACAATCTGCTGCCCCACCGTCCTTGTCTCACAGCTCAAACGACAGCCCGGCAGCTTGACAATTGAAGGAAGGATAGATGGAAAGTTGTTCATGTTGACACTTGATACTGGAGCGTCATATTCGATCATAAAAAGGAAGCTGCTGGAGAACTGGGAACCGCTGCATGGCATACAGCTGCGGACTGCGACTGGCGAGCGCGCGCCGGTAAGAGGAAAAGTTACAAAAACGATTGCTATCGGCACCAGCAGCCTGGCACATGAGTTCATCGTCGCGGATATAATGGACGACGTGATTATCGGCGTGGATTTCATGATTAGGCACGGTTTTACGCTGGACCTGAAGGAAAATGTGCTGAGATATGCCAACGTTGAATTCCCGCTGCACACCGGCTATGAGCGAAGCGTGGCGGTAAGGAAGGTTGTATCGTGTCAACACAGGAGGATACCAGCGAATTCTGAGGCGATTGTGTGGGCAAAGGTGGACGAGGACGATGGGACGAGTCGGCTGTGGGTTGTAGAAGCACCGAAACAAGGACACGACAACATCATCATCGGACGTACCATACATTGGTGGAACCTAAGAATGGCAGAATACCAGTCAGAATACTGAATCCCCTGAATGCACCCAGATATGTCGGGAAAGATGAGGTAATTGGCGAGTGTAAGGAAGCTGTAGCAGTGGTTAATTGCGAGAGTAGCCAAACTGGAGGTAATAAGAAGAGCGGTATTAACATGGATGTCATACCGCAAGAGAACCAGTGGAGCAGCGAGTTGACGGCCAAGCAGAAACAGAAGGCGCGGTCACTCCTGCAGCACTATGGGTCAATATTTGCGGCAGAAGCAGGCGGAAGAACAGCCATAGTGAAGCACAACATCGACACCGGAAGTGCAAAACCGATTCACCAACCGCCAAGACGAGTTCCTTTGGCCAAGAGGGAGGAGGTCACAGATTTGATCGAAAACATGCGGAAAGAAAAGGTCATAGAGCCTTCTTCGGGCCCCTGGTGCTCGCCGGTCGTGCTAGTCAAGAAAAAGGATGGCAGTACCCGGTTTTGTGTGGACTATCGGAAACTCAATGATGTGACCAAGAAGGACAGTCGGCGGTCTTCTGCCTACCTTATGGCCACCGCTAGCGGTTGGATGTCCGACGGCAAACGGTGGCTAAGGGCTGGCAGAATGTGACTAGACCTCCTCGTGGTGGCCGCTGGAAACAGCCACCCGGGTGTGGTCATGTCTCCTCCCGGGTGGCTGGCTAACTAGTCACGCTTTCCCCTCCATTTCCCCCACCTACTATTATCCTCTCGTACCAACATCCTTACCCCCCCCTAATCCAGGGTGTCATGTGATCCGTGCCCATTGGATGGTTTGCAGCCAGGGGTATCCGGCTGTATTCTAACGGAACCTATCCGATACCGGTCCGCCTCGGATAGTATGAAGGACTTACCATGATACGGGGCTCTGTCATGGCTGACCTTTCCCTTTCCCCTATATTGCCATAGGCCACCGAAACGCCTCGGCGGAGTAGGTGGCCGAAGAACCAGATGATGATGAGCACCTTAAAACTCGCCTCGGATGGAAAGGACGAAGGACAGACCGACGTCAATACTCAGCGTGACGCTGAAAACCAGGCCAAGGGCGGTTGGAGAGACCAACCGTCTCAAGGTCACATGGACAGTGATTGTTCACAATCAAGCCTGACCACGGTGTCCACTTTGGTAGCCGAAGGGGCCATTTCGGGCGGATTACCATCGCTGGTAGAAGCTACCGAAGCCGTCTCACTTAAGAGAAAGCGGTTGACGACTTCTCAAAAGAAGAGACTTCGGAAGCTGATGGCGGGTGGTAAGCCGTACGAGGTTGCTCTGAAGGTGGTCCTAGAGGACAACACAGAAGCAAAGACGGACGGCAGCAGTAGCAAAAAGGAAGCGGCACAACCCGCTCCCAAAAGGATGAAGATAGGTCCATCCTACGCCGAAGCTGCTGCTGCAATCAAAGTAGGTATTCTTCCAGAAGAATATCCGACCATCCATCTCAATCTGGAGGGGCAGAAGGATGTCGAGAAGACCATCAAGGAGGAACTGCATAAGCTCCCCGTTGATGGTCCTCAAATCCGATTTCTAGGCTGCTCCTTCAAACCGGGATGGATCACCGTGAACTGTGCCGATGAGGCGTCGAAGAACTGGCTCAAGGAGGTGATGCCAAAGATTCAACCAGGAAACAAAAAGCTGAAGCTGGTAGAGGGAATTGATATTCCCAAACCCAACATTGCCTCGGCTTTCTTTCCTGGTTGCTCCGTCCCGGCCGATGAAATACTTCGAATGCTTCGAATGCAGAACCGCTCATTACCCACGGGCAACTGGAAAGTAATGAACGGAACTATTACGGCACAGGGATCGGCGCTAACGCTGGCCATTGATGATGTGTCGGCCCGCTTGCTCGCTGAGCTGAACGACCTCCCTTTCTTTGAGCTGGGAAGGATTCAGTTCCGGGTGCGGCGTGAGCAAGGGACAAAACCATCAGTGACCAGTGATGGTGGGACGACGACAAACAGGACTCCCCAGACTAGAGTGGATGACGAAAGACCGTCCACAAGCCGACAAGCAGCCCTAGTGGTACGGACAGACCGGACCGCGAAAAGGACTGAAACCCGAACTGGCGACAAAACGCTAACACCGACAACAATGAGACCTGTAAAGAATGCCTCAACTAAACCCGTCCGGAAGACTCAATTGTCTGGAAAGGATAATCCGTCCAGGCAACTAAGCCTTTTGGATAAGTCTGCAAAAACCCCGAGCAGCAATGAACGGGTGCAGACAAGGGGTAGAGGGGGCAAGGCCCCCATGAATAATATGGAGATTGTCCAGATCAATCTCCATAGGGCACAGGCAGCGTCAGCTGTCTTGGCTAGGACCATCAACACCTACGGTCCTAGCATAGCTTTGGTGCAGGAACCGTGGACCAGCACCAACAATGAGATCCTGGGCCTCTCACAGTCAGGTAATGTACTGTGGTGTCAATCTACTGATAGGCCTAGAACGTGTATTGTGTTTAATGGCATTTCTTTCTTCCCGTTGACAGATTTTGTTACGCCAGATCTGTGCGCGGCCAAGATCAATTGCAACTCCAGGGAATTGATCATAGCGTCAGCATACTTCCCTGGAGATGTACCCGAATGTCCCACGACGATAGCAGAACAGCTTGTTGCTTATGCTAGGGACAATCGTCTGGAGCTGGTCCTAGGGTGTGACGCGAACGCCCATCACACTATCTGGGGAAGCACGGACACCAACGCTAGAGGTGAGTCATTATTCGATTATATACTCTCACTAGACTTAAGTATATGCAATGTCGGAGGTAGTCCGACGTTCATAACTAGAACTAGGGAAGAGGTGCTAGACCTTACCCTAACTACTTCTCTATCGAAATCACTTGTCAGCAACTGGCGAGTATCCGAAGAGCCCTCATGTTCTGACCATAGACATATAAGGTTTAGGTTAGGTGACAAGTCACTGACTGCCGTGTCCTTTAGGCCAAAAAGGCAGACCGACTGGGACAGCTATTGTCACCAGTTAAGGCACGACATCACTACACAACTTGAAAACAGAGTTGACACAATAGATAGGCTGGAAAGGGCATCCAGGAAACTCCAGGAAGTCGTAGTGAACGCCTATGAAGAAAACTGTCCCTTAAAAACTAAAACTTTTAAAAGACAGACACCTTGGTGGAGCAGTCATCTTAGCTTGCTAAGGAAGGGAGTACGGAAACTATTCAATAGGGCCAAGCGGAATAACGACTGGCAAACCTACTCCGATGCTCTCACCAAATACAATAAAGAGATTAAGAAAGCCAGGAGGGAATCTTTTAGACGCTTCTGCGAGGACGTGAACGACGCGAACTCAGGCTGTAGGCTCCAAAAGATTCTGTCAACCGATAAACCATGTCCGATTGGATCCTTGTCTAACGAACAGGGTGAACTCACAAATAGTGCGCAGGATACATTAGCCCTGCTCACTAAAGTCCATTTTCCGGGATCAGAAATAATAGACGACCCCGACCATAATAACTATAGCGGCTGGCAGTCACACTGCCCCAGTAGGGATGATTGGAGATTGGCCAATCTCATCTGCAAACGTTCGATTGTAGAATGGGCGATAGGAACGTTCTCCCCGTACAAGGCGGTGGGAAAGGATAAAATCTTCCCGGCGCTGTTACAAAGAGGACCAGACAGTCTGTTGCCCATTCTTTCGAAAATATACACATGCAGTTTGGCGCTTGGCTACGTTCCGGAGGTGTGGAGAACAGTGAATGTTGTCTACCTTCCTAAAGCCGGAAAGTCAAACAAAAAGGATCCAAAGTCCTTCAGGCCTATAAGCTTGATGTCATGTGTACTTAAGGGTATGGAGAAGGTAATAGAGAGATTCCTCAGAGACGAAGTCCTTATCCGAAATCCTCTAAGTGCACACCAACATGCTTACCGAAAAGGCAGGTCTACGGAAACAGCCCTATCTGCCCTGGTCAGCAAAATCGAAAAATCCCTTGACGAGAAAGAAATCTGTTTAGTAGGTTTCCTAGACATAGAGGGGGCTTTCAACAACACCACCTATGAAGCTATAGGATCTGCTTTAGAGGTATTTCAAGTGCCGACTGCACTTATAAGGTGGATCTCCACGATGCTCAAAAGCAGACTAATACAGTCCGACTTAAATGGCATCAAGATCCTAGCCAGAACGGTCCGGGGCTGTCCCCAGGGGGGCGTACTATCTCCTCTACTCTGGTCCATGGTCATTAACGGATTAATCCGCATCCTCTCGGATCGAGGCTATGACGTTATTGCCTATGCTGATGACCTGGTTATTGCGGTTAGAGGCAAAGACGGGCAGACCGTCTCTGATCTACTACAGGGTGCAATAAAAATTGTAGAGAACTGGTGCGCCCAGCAGAATCTATCGGTAAACCCTGATAAGACAATCTTCGTACCGTTCACACTCAAAAGGAAATATGACCTGAGACCGATAAAGGTTTTTGGCAAAGATGTAGGCTTCGTAAAAGAAGCCAAATACCTTGGGGTAACTCTAGACAGTAAATTGAACTGGAAACCTCACATGAATCGTACTATTCAGAAGGCGGGCAACGCTCTCTGGACTTGTAAACGAATCTGTGGCAAAAACTGGGGAACGAAACCGATATGGCTTCAAAAAATCTACACCCTAGTCATCCTCCCCATTATCACCTATGGGGCGATAGTATGGTGGAAAAAAACCACAGAGAAAACGACTGCGAACAGACTGGAACGGTTGCAAAGAGTAATTAACTCCTGCATCACTGGCTGCCTTCGCACGACGCCAACAGCTGCCCTCAATGTACTATTGGGAGTTTTGCCGTTGGACCTAACCGTACAAATGAATGCGGTCATTAGTATACATAGACTGATGCATAGTGGATTCATACCACAGGATCTACATGCAAGCGGTCACCGCTCCATTGTTAAAGAACGGAGGCGAGACGGAAGCTTTTGGTTGCCTCTTGACTCAATGCCTCCGCGACATATCTTTGACAGGAAATATAAGACACATATTCCTAACAGAATAGACTGGGACAATTCAAAGATCAGTCTTACCTGTGATGACATTATCTGGTACACTGATGGATCCAAGACTGGAGAAGGCACAGGATCTGGGATATATAGTTCCAGTACCCAAATGTCAGTCAGCCTTGGTAGTTTGGCAACCGTCTTCCAAGCGGAAGTCTGTGCTATCAATCAGTGTGCCAGAGAAATTCTGAACCTTCACCCTCATCGGAAAAGGATTATCATAATGTCAGACAGCCAGGCTGCAATAAGAGCCTTGCACGCGTCGACATTTACCTCTAAGTTGGTATGGGAGACAGCTAATCTTCTCCAACAACTATCAACAGGAAATCGAGTAATAGTACACTGGATTCCAGCACATTGCGGCTATGACGGTAATGAGGATGCAGACAGATTGGCAAGGGAGGGAGCTGGAAAGCGACCATTTGGACCCGAACCGATCTTAGGTGTCAGCAAATCTCATTACAAAGGTTGTATTAAGCAAGAATACTTGATCAAAGCAAATGCAAGATGGTCAAAATCAATTGGTATGGAATGTACCAAAGCCTTTTTCCCGCGATACTCAAGCAGAAATGCAAAGTTTCTCCTACGCTTGAGCAGACCGGAACTAAAACTCATGACAGGAGTAATCAGCGGACACTGTCTGCTAAACAAACATAAGACCCGTCTGAAATTAACAGACAGTGAAATATGTAGATTTTGCATGGAGGATGACGAGACTTCCATACACCTGATAACTGAATGCCCGGCCTTAGTCCATGCAAGAAAGCAGGCACTAGGCAAGGAAATATTACAGACTACTCATCTGTCTGAAATTGATCTCGCAAGAATTAAAATGTTCTTTGAGAAAATAGGAGGAAATAGTCTCTTCCAGTACTGAACTCGGGCAAGGCACAATAGTTCAAAATGAACGCAGTGCCATAGACAGCCAATGTCTAGCCCCAATCAATCTTAATCTTAATCTTAAGAAGGACAGTTATCCACTACCTCGGATAGATGACACCCTGGACACACTGTCAGGCACGCAGTGGTTCTCCACGCTCGACTTACGCAGCGGCTATTGACAGGTAGAGCTTGCAGACAAGGACAAGGAGAAAACGGCTTTCAGTGTTGGCGATGGTTTGTGGCAGTTCACCGTCATGCTGTTTGGACTCTGCGACGCACCAGCAACATTCGAGC
This sequence comes from Melieria omissa, assembly GCA_963971225.1. Lineage (NCBI taxonomy): Eukaryota > Metazoa > Arthropoda > Insecta > Diptera > Ulidiidae > Melieria > Melieria omissa. The sequence continues at coordinate 91,171,041 of OZ020267.1, read as the reverse complement.
GGTTAATGGAACGTGTGCTAAAAGGGTTGCATTGGCGGATGTGCCTGGTGTACCTCGACATAATCGTGATGGGTATAAGCTTCGACGACCACCTGGGAAAGCTGAAGGAGGTATTCGAGCGGATACAAAAAGCTGGGTTTAAACTCCACCCAAAGAAGTGCTCGCTGTTCCAAAACGAGGTCAAGTATCTGGGTCATACGGTTTCCGCCCGCGGAGTACATACGGATGAAGGCAAAATCACGGCGGTGAAGGAGTGGCCCCGGCCACGCAATCTACACGAACTCCGCAGTTTCCTGGGCCTGTGCACATACTACCGCCGATTTGTTCCGGGATTCGCGAACATAGCCAGCAGCCTGCACAAACTGACGAAAAAGGGCCAAGCTTTCGAGTGGAACGAGGAGCAGGAACAGGCTTTTGCACGTCTGAAGGAAAAACTGTGCAGTGCCCCAATTCTGGCCTTCCCCGTGCCTGGGGAGATGTTTGTGCTGGATACAGATGCAAGCGGGAGTAGTATTGGCGGTGTGCTATCACAGATAATAGACGGCCAGGAACAAGTGATAGCGTACTACAGTAGGGTTCTATAGAAACCGGAACGCAACTACTGTGTGACACGGAGAGAACTGCTGGCGGTATTGGACTGCGTAAAACCCTTCCACAAGTATCTGTATGGACAAAAATTTCGCCTGCGCACAGATCATGCGGCATTGAAATGACTCCTGAACTTTAAAGATCCTGAAGGGCAATTGGCGCGGTGGATCGAACGACTGCAGAGCTACGACTACACGATAGAGCATCGCAAGGGCAGTAGCCATGGAAATGCCGATGCCTTGTCACGCCGTCCGTGCAAAGTCGAATGCGGGCCGTGCTCGCGAGCCGAAAGCAAAGAACAGATAGTGGACGTCCGGTTGGTAAGCGTTATGCCAGAGGAAGAGTGGTCTGCGGAGAGGATACAAAAGGACCAGCGGGAGGATGCGGATCTTGCAAAAATCGTCGAAGGCAAGGAGCAAGACGCACGTCCAGACTGGCAGGAGATGGCCGGTGAAAGCCCGATCGCTAAGGCTTACTGGGCACAGTGGAAAAGTCTGCGACTGAAAGAAGGATGCCTGTACCGCGAATGGGAGAGCGCGGATGGTCGGATCAGCAACTCCCTAATGGTAGTGCCGAAATGCAGAATCAACGAGGTCATTGAGGCATACCATAACGACTCCAGTGGAGGGCACCTGGGCATCACCAAAACCGTCGCCAAAATAAAAAGACGATTCTACTGGGTAGGATGTCAGGAGTCTGTAGCCGAGTGGATTAAGAGCTGCGACTGATGTTCAGCCGCGAAAGGGCCGACAAGAAGATCTCGAGGCCGCATGCAGCAGTACAACGTGGGAGCACCCTTCGAGCGGATTGCTATGGACGTCGCCGGCCCATTCCCAACTAGCACTCAAGGCAACAAATATTTTTTTTTTTTTGTTTTCTGACGGAGGTGGAAAATCTTCGGAAGATGCCTGAACTCCAGTTCGTCGGCATGCCGGATTCCTACCGACTAAAAACCACCCCCCACTATCTCCCCCTGCGGAACCGCCTTCCAGCATCTCTTCACAGGGGAGGACATAGCCTTATCCTGGCTCTTCCACAACAAGACGTTCATAGGCACGTCTGCCCTCTCGATCTCGCGTTGCCTTATCATGATTTCCGCCGCATATCGCGCTACTGCATCCCAGCAGAACCTGGACTCCACCATTTTTCCGACTAGTGACTGCACTGTGGGCATACCACCGATTTTATTCGCTATGCGGCGCCGTTTACTAGTGTACCTTGCACAGCTAAAAACAATGTGCTCAGCGTCCTCGATTGACCCGCTACAGTAGTCGCAGAAGGGGTTCTGCTCATACCCCCACCTATGTAGGTATGCCTTAAAGCAGCTATGGCCTGTCATTATCTGCGTGAGATAGTGATCCACCACCCCATACGCACGGTCCATCCACATGTGGAGGTCGCTTATTAGGGCGAACGTCCACCTTCCCTTGCTGGACTCGTTCCATCGCTGCAGGGTCAGCTCCCGATACGTCTTCCTGTGCTGCGGAGCATCTTCCTCCTCGTATTTAGCGCGTGCCTCTTCCGCTAAGATGTGTATGGGGGCAACAAATATGTGCTGGTGGTAATGGATTATTTCAGCAAATGGCCCGAAGTGTACCCTATTCCTAACCAGGAGGCCACTACGATCTCGGAAAAACTGGTAAAGAACTGGTTAGCCAGGTTCGGAGTTCCGTTGGAGTTGCACTCAGATCAAGGCCGGAATTTCGAGTCTGCGGTATTCAAGGAAGTGTGTGAGCTGCTGGGTATAAAGAAAACTCGTACCACTCCTTTGCACCCATAGTCCGACGGCATGGTGGAACGCTTTAACCGGACACTGGAAGAATACCTGCGGAAAGTGGTAGGCAGGAATCAAAAGGATTGGGACACGCATATCCCCCTGTTCCTGATGGCGTATAGGTCAGCCCCGCACGACACGACATCACTCACTCCAGCCCGAGCAGTGTTCGGCACAGAGTTGCGGTTATCCGCTGACTTGAAGTTCGGGGTAGTCAGCACGACGGGAGGAGCTAAGACTGACTACGTGGTCAATAAGCGGGCGGAACTGGAGGAAATTCACCAATTTAAAATGCTGACACGCTGTTGGACCAACTCTGTGTTTCCATTCAGGGACTGTCCAACTCATTGCTTCTCTGTGCTTCTTACATTCCGCCGAATTCGGCTGAAGTTATCTATAAAGCTCTTACCGATAACATCTTATCTTTAGCATTAAGTAGAGGTGATGAATGTCACTTTTGCGTTATGGGCGACTTTAATTTGTGCAATTTATCTTGGACTCGCCTGGAGGACGATACTTGGTACTTTTTTCCCCCGTAATATAGTGAACTCTTCTGAAGGTTACTTAGTTGATAACTTGTACAGCCTGAATTTAGTCCAGGTTAATAATTTTGTAAACAAGCTAAATAGAATCTTAGATTTGGTATTTGTAAGTGATAATGTTAACTTTACAGTTTCTGAATGCTTAAATTCTTTTTCTCCTTCTAATATGCATCATGTCCCCTTAGTGCTTAAGCTTAAATTTTATGAATTTCAGCCATTGTGCACAGCCAACCGTAATGATTGCAGGGTTCTTAACTTTAAGCTATGCGATTATGCTAAATTGAATTTATTACTTGATGAAATTGATTGGGACTCTTTGCTTCTTGATCTTTGGCTAAATGTGTTCGTCCCAGTGTTCTGTGGACCCTGCGACACTCAAATCCTCTCCCTTCCAGTTTCCTAATGTAAACATGTTCCACTTCCCATGTCCCACCGGCTCCGGCCGTTTGTGTTGTCCAACGTTTGCACATATTGTCATTCGTGTTTAAACATCGGAATAAAACGCACACGCAACAAAACCCCCGCCTTTGATTTGCAACGATTCCGCCGACGGCTCCGAAAAAGACGCTTATTTATGGTCCTTCGAGCCACCGCGAACCCGCGAGGAAACATTTAACAAGTGAAACATAAAAAACATTCAAACACAACAGTGACACAAAACAGTGACATAAAACATTACAACAGTGACACAAAACAGTGAGAACTAAGTGACAATATAAAACAAATTACAAACAGTGAAGCAGACAACATAGCACAGTGAACAAAGTAAAAGTGCACAAAAGTGAACAACACAAAAGCAACAAACAACCAAAAGCAAATGAGGTAAAACCAAAAAAAAAAAAAAAAGTGAAAAGTGAGCCCCTTACAAAAAAAAAATACCGAAAGCCAACCTCAACCCCCCTTTTTTAAAAAAAAAAAAAAAAAAAACAAAAATCCAAAACAAAAAGCAAAAACAGCCAACCCCGGCCCCCCTTAAAAAAAAAATTAATAAATATAGTGCGGTGCAGTGCAGCAGCTAGGAAAAAAAAACGAGACCACAAAAACATAAACAACAACAACACACTCAACGCAGAAGGAAGCACTGGAAACAACCAAACGAAACATCCAGCAACAACACACACAACGCAGACAGCGGACAAACAAAAAGGGCAAACCATATTAGCACCACAACACAACGTTGGACGGACATTCACGAAATATAAAAGAAGATCCCCATACTCGGGCACTGGGCCCAATAAGATAAGCCCCAAAATTTTTATATAAAAAATTAATAACACATACACTAACAAATATTCATTTATATTTAAAAAAAAAAAAAAAAAAATGTTTCATTGGAAAAAATAATAATACCCATATCCGCATATTAATATATACCCACAAAATTAACTCTCCGTTGAATATTGTATATATATACAATATTCAACCGGACCAAAAAATCCCGCAAAATAGTTCCGCTACTGCACATTCCCCTACAGACAATTTTCGCGCTTCTTGCGCTCAAGAATTTGCATTGCGGCAAAAAATAAGCGCGAATTTATTTCCCCATCTTCTCCTTGGGCTTTGTACATAAGCAGCTGTAAACACTCTGCGCGCGCTTTTCCGCACACATTCTCGCACCTCTCTCTGTGCAATATTTACACACACCATTTCCATTTCTCTTCTTTGTGCTTTGTACATAAGTCCAGCAACCAAAGCCCAGCTGCTGTGTACATTCTGCGCACCCACGTCTGCACATAGTTCCGTATTTCCCTTTGTGCTATATCCGCACGCACTTGGCAGCACGCAACTCAGCTGCTTGGCCCAAGTGCATATATATACATAAACAAGAAAGCACAAAGCGGGTACAGTGGGACAAGTTTCACATTTTCACGGCACATTGAAAATTTTCTTCAACTTAGAAAATTTTCAATTGTGCATATATATACAAATATATACATATATACACCTATACACAATACACACATACACTTACCATACATACAGTGGGGCAAACATAACCCACCGGTACACAAAAATTTTATTTTTCTCCCTCATACAATTAAATACATTTTACTAAATTTACTAACAATTAACAAATATTATAGATTCAAAAATATATTTTGACTACACTCATACACATATACACATAACAATACACATTCGTTTTCCTTATTCATATACACATACCCATACATATTTATTTTTCGTACAATTTCACATACATTTATACACATTTATACACATACACATATTTATTCATTTTCGTTTCAATAAATTAAATACAACTACACATATACAAATAATAAAAGACAATTTATTATTAATATTCACTGTCACTCGTTGTTTTTATTTTCTTAAATTATACACACTTATACAAATTCTCATCCTCCGGATTTCACGGTTCCTATTTAAAAATTTATTAATTAGTCCACGTATTACTCCATATACTTTTAATAAAGTTGGCCAACCAATTAAAGGCATTTTCCCATTCCATCGAATCATTTTCACACATTCGTGTAATTTTTCGATTTTTTCCAATTTTAAGCCGTTCGTGCGGACGCAGCCAACTTTAGCCATCTCATTTATTCCCATTCTCAGGTGGAAATTTAATTTCAATTTTTCGCACCTGACCCCTCTATCTCTCAAGCTTCGCTTTTATTTCAATGCCGGTAGAGCGTTCGCCTAAGAAGCAATCCGACGCGATGGAGTCAACCGCCTCCAAACAGCCCCCTAAGGTGTCAACCGATTTGTTTTTGACAGACACTGTCACTCGTGAGCCGCCAAAAACGCGCTCCAAGTCCCCCATACTCAAAGCAACCGATCCAAGCGTTGCCAAATTTATTTTCGAGTCCGATCAGCTCGTGCAATTATGCACAAAGTTTTCTGCGACCCCATTGAGGAACAAACGAAGTCCCTCGTCCAAATTCGTCAAAAGAATTTGGAAGTCCAATGGACTAGGCTTATGCAAGCATATGAGGCAGTCTCCATTGCGGAAGACAGTAGCCAGCCCGACCGTTTCAAGGAGTCGGCTCGGCAGAAGAACGAAGCCTGCATAGACCAATATGAGTTGTGCATGGCTCAAATGTCGGACATCATTGAGATGCTCCAGCCTCCACCCACTCAGCACGCTGCGCATACGGAACAGGTTCGATCCTCAGAACCAACAAATACTCCGAATATTTGTTTACAAGTTCCACCTTGCGATACCGAAACATTTTTCGGGGGCTATGAGCAGTGGCCGTCCTTCCGGGATATGTTTACGGCAGTATACATAAATCACCCCAAGCTCACTCCAGCCCAAAAATTGTATCACCTCCGATACAAGACGCAAGGCAAAGCCGGTGCAATTGTGAAGCAATTTGCCTTAAGCGATGAAAACTTCGGACTCGCATGGGAAGCCCTGAAATCCCGTTACGAAAACAGGCGCATATTGGTTGACAACCAGATTCGTTCCTTGTTAAATATCACTCCGGCTACTACCGAAAATAGCGAAGCGCTGCAGCGGATTCAAAGTACAATAAATAATTGTCTATCAGTACTTAGGTCCCAGGCCGTGGACACTGACAATTGGGATCCGCTGCTTGTGTACATATGTTGCACCAAATTACCCGAAGAGACATTGGCTCTCTGGGAACAATCCCTTACATCTCGTAAGGACCTGCCTCTTTGGTCGCAAATGGACGAGTTCCTGACCTGCAGGTACGAGGTGGTGGAACGGCTCAATAGCATTCGCCCCGCTAAGCCAAAACCACAACCCTCCAATTTTCATACTCCCCAAAATCGGCCTCAAAATAGATCTCAGCTCTTCCATACTGAGGTGAAAAAAGACTTCGCGTGCAAACTTTGCAACGCCAACCACCCTATACGGACATGTCAGAGTTTCAAGAAGCTCACCCCCCAGAGCCGATTGAAATACGTCAAAGAGCACAACTTATGCGAAAACTGTCTTGCCACAACGCATACCATAAAGGATTGCACAAGCAGTTTTACGTGTGTTTACTGCCAAAGGAAGCATCATTCCCTGCTTCACTTTCCCAACAACAAATCCCAAGCCCCGCAGCCTCTCAATAGGTCTCAGACGACCACTTCTCAGGTCGCAACAGCTCATCACCAACCGAACAATAACTCCACAACTCATGCCCCCACTTCAGATGCGCAACCCGGCCCATCTTCAAGGCTAAGTACGCCTCAAGTACAAGCCCTTCATTCAAATAATGGCACCCAATCCCTTCTGCCTACGGCACTGGTGTCTATTGCACACTTAGGAGAATTGTTCAAGGTTAGAGCGTTGATCGACCAAGGCTCGCAACGCACCTTCATTTCCTCGAAGGTGCAAAAACGCCTTAAATTGCCAATTGAAAGATCTCACTTCGAAATTTCAGGCATGGGCGGTAAAATTGTGCAAAATTCGAATCACATTTGCTTTTTGACGTTGGCAGTTCCAAACTCCAGCACGACCCTCAAGGTGCAAGCAATAGTACTTCCCCAATTGACGAAATTGCTACCCCCATTCACAATTAGCCATCCCAATTGGCAAGAATTTGCCACGCTAAATCTCGCGGACCCAAATCCATTCGAGTCAGCGCAGATAGATCTAGTAATTGGCAGTGATCTGATTCCCCAGATCTTACTCGAAGGTATCCGCCGAAATGTCTGTGGCAGCCTATTAGCCCAAAACACCATTTTCGGTTGGATACCCAGCGGGCCAGTACCCCACACGGTGTCAGCTTATTCGACATACGTGGCAGAAGTCTCCAATGAGGAACTTAGTTCACAACTTAGGCAATTCTGGGAGCAGGAAGAAGTCAAACTCCCGACACCTGTCTCCTCGGATGACACTTATTGCGAAGAGTTATACCAGAAGACCACAACCCGTGGATCGGACGGTAGATATACTGTTAAACTCCCCTTCAAGGCAGAAGTTCCATACTCGATAGCGTTAGGCAATTCACGCCCCAACGCCCTCCAGCAATACGTTAGCATGGAGCGAAATCTCTCCCGAAAGGGAAACCTCAAGACCATCTACGATGACGTCTTAGAGGAATATCTCACCCTTGACCATATGGAACTCACAAATCCCCGTGATATAATCCAAAATGGCAAGTACTTTTCGTACTATCTGCCTCATCACGCAGTCATCCGCCCCGAAAAGAAGACTACCAAAGTCCGAGTAGTTTTCAATGCCTCAAGGTCCTCAAGTTCTGGTCAGTCACTTAACGACGTTCTGCATACTGGCCCCACTCTTCAAAATGACCTCACAGCTCTCATTCTCCGATGGCGCCTTTACCGCTTTGTCTTCAATGGCGATGTCCAGAAGATGTATAGGCAAATTCGGGTCCATACTGATCACCAGGAATTCCAGCGAATACTCTTTCGCAAATCCCCGGAATCTCCTATTCAAGACTTCAGATTGAAAACGGTGACATTTGGGGTTAACTGTGCGCCATATTTGGCCATCAGAACGCTCCATCAATTGGCCCACGACTCTCAGCCATCCAGCCCGTTAGCGGCAAAAATACTTCTCGAGGAAACGTATGTCGACGACATTCTTTCCGGAGGTCATGATCTTCCCACCACTAAGGAAGCTCTCTCTCAAGTGATAGCCACCCTCAACTCCGGGGGATTCCCTCTTAAAAAGATAACGGCTAATCACGCAAAACTCTTAGAGGAAATTCCCGAAGACGACCTTTTCGATTCGGAATTCCTCAAGTTCGATTCAACGAGTTCCACTAAGACTCTTGGCATCCGTTGGAATGCCCTATCGGACTCATTTTCATACTCCATCTCTCCCACTTCTCCTGCAACCTCATTCACGAAAAGGCAAATTCTTTCTTCCGTTGCCAAACTTTTCGATCCCGCAGGATGGCTTTCGCCTATAATGATTCTTGCCAAAAAGCTTCTGCAAGAGCTTTGGCTTGAAGGTACTGAGTGGGACGAGTGCATAAAGCCAGGATCACTTATTAAATGGCAGCAATTCATTGAGAATTTGCCTGCCATAGAACTTATCGAAATTCCCCGGTGGGTTAACTATGCCCCCAATCGAAATGTTAAGATCCATGGATTTTGCGATGCCTCCGAAAAGGCATACTGTGCAGCTCTATACATACGTATTAGCACGAATGGTGACCACCTCGCGTCACATCTCCTTGTTGCGAAAACAAGAGTTGCACCTCTCCAAACAATAAGCCTACCTCGCTTAGAGCTTTGCGGAGCAGTTTTACTCTCCCAGCTCATCAAATTCCTCCGCTCTCACCTCGGGTTCGATCAATCGGAAATCCATTTATGGACCGATTCGGAAATTGTCCTTGCTTGGTTGGAAAAACCACCTTGCACATGGAAAACTTATGTTGCCAACCGCACGACTGAAATACGTCAAAATGTGCACAACGCTCCCTGGCGACATGTCCCAAGCGCTGAAAATCCCGCGGACTTAGGAACGCGCGGATGCAAGACGCAGGATCTCAAAGATCACACTCTGTGGTGGAGTGGCCCCAAATGGTTGCAGCAAGCTTCCGATGCTTGGCCCAAAGGTCACTCTCGCAAAGTTCCAGTCCCGGAACAACGAGCAGTTGATTGCCACCACCTTCTTGAAGAGCAGACCGACATCCTCGATCGGTTCTCCAGCTTCTCCCGAGCCCTGCGAGTAATCGCATACATGTTCCGCTTCCTTCATAACGGCATCTCCTCCCGTCGCCAGCAACATTCCATACACGGAACACAGTTATCCCAAGCAGAGTTGGCATTGGTTAAGAATCGCCTTATAACTCTCGCGCAAAGTTCCTATTACCCCCAGGAACGACAAGCGCTCTCTCATTCGCTTCCCATATCCAAGAAAAGTTCTCTCTTGGTACTCAATCCCTTCTTAGACAAACAGAAGGTGATGCGAGTCAATGGCAGACTCGCCAATGCGGCATTGTCGTATAATGAACGACACCCCATCATTCTCCCTCCAGAGTCCCGCTACTGCAGTTTGCTTCTTCGCTTCCTTCACAAGCTATTACTGCATGCGGACCAACGACTCATGCTCCGTATGGTTCGGCAGGAATATTACATTCCGCGCCTAAAGCCGCAAGTCAAAAAGTGCATTTTTCAATGCAAAACGTGTGTCATCCATAAACAAAGGCTGCGAACACAGATTATGGCAGCACTCCCTCCCGAACGATGCACACTTACCATCCTATCGCCACAACCGGAATCGACTTTGCTGGTCCATTCCAGATTAAAGCTTCCATGCTCCGTAGCTCAACCTACCTCAAAGGTTATGTTGCAGTGTTCGTGTGCTTCTCCACGAAAGCCGTTCACTTGGAACTCTGTTCGGATCTTACGACCGAAGCGTTCCGCGCAGCATTCGCCCGATTTACTGGTCGACGAGGGCTACCTCTCAAACTCATGACCGACAACGGCAAAACGTTCGTCGGTGCTCAACGTGCCATGGCCAGAGACTTTGCCAAATTCTCGAGAGAAATCGCCCAAGATATTCTCGACCGATACGGTCCTCAGGGCGTCGAGTGGCAATTCATTCCCCCACATGCTCCTCACATGGGAGGACTATGGGAGTCGGCAGTCAAAAGCTTCAAGACCCACCTTAAAAAGGTAGCCGGCTCTCATAGATTCACATACGAAGAGTTTACGACTCTTCTGACTCGAATTGAAGGGACGCTTAATTCACGTCCACTCTCTCCTCAATCGCAGGACCCTAGCGATCTAGTGTCTCTGACCCCTGGTCACTTCCTCCGAGGCGCTCCTCTCGCCGCCCCCCCCGAACCCGAGTGCTCCGAGCTATCCCTGATTAATCGATGGGAAAAACTCAAAGTCCTCCATCATCAATTCGCCCGACGATGGAAAGACGAATATCTCAAGGATCTCCACAAACGTTACAAGTGGAAGCATCCGCAAAGGGAGGTGGAAGAGAATGAAATGGTCGTCATTAAAGACGACCTGCTTCCCCCCAAAGAATGGCGGCTCGGTCGCATTCATAAAATCCATCGCGGTCCCGACAATCACGTCCGTGTCGTGGATATCCGCACTGACTCTGGCATCCTGACAAGACCAGTAGTCAAGCTATGCCCCCTAGTAGCCTCTTAATTTCGACTCATAGCCCTGCCTACGTTGCACATACACCTTCTCATTCCCTACACACTCATCATTAATATTATTTAGTGACATCCGTTTATGGTTTCTTGCAGGGCAACTAGAAGGAAGCAGATCGTGCAGCAATGCCGCCTATGCCACCACCTGCACGGCATTAGATATTGCCGTGCGTTCCTGGCAATGGCGCCGGAACAGCGTCAGCAGGTAGCCCGCGCCCAGGGCTACTGTACAAATTGCCTGGCGCGGTCGCACCCCACCGTTCGATGCAGCTCCGCCGCCCGCTGCAGCAAGTGCGGTCGAGCGCATCATACGATGCTGCATTTCGGGGAGAGGGCAGCCAAGACACCGGCGCCCAAGGCAACCCGCAAGGACGGCAAGAAGCCGCACCAGCCCCGGCAGCAGCCCGCTCCAGCACAGCCCCGGCAGCAGCACGCTCCAACACAGCCCCGGCAGCAGCCCGCCCCAATACCGCGCCCCGTGCAGCGCTCCGCCATCGGGGACCGACTGGCACACCACCGCCGTCAGCCCCGACGTCCAGCCAACCGCCCCTCAGCCGAGGCAGCAGCTGAGCGCCAGCTCATAACGTTCAGCGATGAGGAGGCCTCCTCCGACGGAGCCCCCGAGCCGCGCGTCAAAGCCCGCGCCCTGATCGAGCAGGCCTTGGAGGCCTTGGGCCGGCTGAGCGAGCAGCTCTGACCATAATGTTGCCAGCGGCAACGCGGGCCGCCATGGCTAAATGCTTGGAAAGTAACTTCAATCACTCCAGTTTTTAAGAGTGGCAACAAAAATAATGTTACCAATTATCGTCCTATCGCTGTGTCCAAGTTTTTTGAATGTATCATCAAACATAGACTATATTTTGCTGTCAAAAACATTTTATGTCCCAATCAGCATGGTTTCATGTCTGGCCGGTCAACTGTAACAAACTTGGCTATTTTCACCGAAGACTGTCTATCCGCTTTTCACTCCGGTTTCCAAGTGGATTGTGTTTGTACGGATTTTTCGAAGGCCTTTGATAAAGTTAGCCATAGTATTCTTATTTCAAAATTTGCTAAACTAGGTTTTCATTCGGTTTTCTTAGACTGGATTACCTCCTATCTTAGCAATCGCAGTTGTACTGTTGTGATTGACAATGTTTCATCTCGGCCTTTTATAGCGTCATCTGGAGTACCCCAAGGTAGCATTCTTGGGCCACTGTTTTTTATAATGTTCATTAATGATATTAGCCGTTGTTTTTCAACCTCCAGGTTTCTTCTTTACGCTGATGATCTAAAAATTTACTCTCCTATAACTTCCTTTATTGATCAGCAAAACCTTCAGTCTGACCTTGATAATGTGTTTGCTTGGTGTTGCAGAAACCGTTTATCATTGAACATCAATAAATGCTCCCATGTTACTTACTCTAAGTCTCATTGTCCGCTGCAAAACTCCTACTGTATCGATTACACGCCCCTTAAAGCTCTCAGTGAGATTAGGGACCTTGGAGTTATTTTTGACTCTAAGCTCACTTTTTCCAGCCATCTCAACTTTACTCTTTCTAAAGCTTACTCTATGCTTGCTTTTGTTAGGCGGAACAGTGTTGACTTCACTGATCCTTACACCGTAAAAACGCTTTTTAATGCTTATGTCCGGTCAGTGCTTGAATATGCGGTTTTCATTTGGAGACCATATCACAGTGTGCATATCAAACGACTTGAACGAGTCCAGAAAGTGTTTTTAAGATATGCACTTCGATCTTTGAGATTTGTCGACCCTGTTCCGTCGTACGACTCTATGTGCTCCTTATTGCATATCAAGGCTCTCGAAGACAGGAGGAAGATTCTCTCCATGACCTTTGTATTCGATTTAGTTACTGGTGGTATTGACTGTCCCTTATTGCTTGATAGAATCAACTTTCATGTTCCTGCCAAACAGTTGCGGAATAATGAAATTTTCAATCTTGCCTGCTGTCGTTCTAACTACGTCCAATTTGCGCCCTTGGCTAGAACTTTGGCTGAAGTTAATTCACTTTATAATTTTATTGATTTTTCATCTTCCAAATTGTCTTTTAAACATAGTTTAAACACTTATTTTAAGTAACTAATCTGTAGTTAGTCTGTAAGCTACTTAATTGTACAATAGACTCAAATGAATGAATAAATAAATAAATAAATAAATAAATTTATAAGGAGCCGCACCAAACTGGTCAGCGATAAGGTGAAAGCCAGATATGATCTTCGGGCCAACTCAGCAGGGTTCCAAGAAGGCGATCTGGTAATGCTCTACAACACGCAGCGGAGGAAAGGTTTGTCTCCGAAACTTCAAGTGTCATGGGAAGGACCGTACGAAGTCGTGACTAGGATTAACGACGTGGTATACAAGATTCAACGTTGCAGTAATAGAGGCGCTAAGCTGAAGGTAGTCCATTTGGAGCCTGGCGCCTTATCACAGCGGAGCTTCGGCACTTGTTCGGGACAAACAAGTCTAAGTGGTGGGCAGTGTAACAATAAGACAGTCTGTCGCTGTGCAAAGCAACCCTGTCGCTACGCGCCGTGCTATAATTCAATCTGGCAATGACGGCCGCGATAATAATGGAAACTTTTAGTCCAACCTGGCAATGATGGCCGCGATAATGGAAACTTTTAATCCAATCTGGCATGTGCGAGAACGATCTGCGCGATAACCGGACAGGTATAAAAGGCAGCCGGGTACGGCGCAGCCAGTCAGTCTGATTTTGACTAGTGAAGGTGCCACACGGAGTAATAATTTAATTAATAATAATTGATTGGCACGACAGCCCGCTTACGCGAGACTAAGGCCTAGCTTCCCGCAACCACCCGTGTTGTGCGTGTGAATTTTGTACGCGGGTGGAAGGGACCTACAGTTTTATGCCGGTTCCGAACGGCAGGTTGGGAGCTTTTTCATAGGCAATTTTTACTCTCAGAGGTTTGCCATTTCCAGCTGAGAGGACAGCCACCGAAAGAGAAAACGAGTTTCCCGTTACTTTTTTTAGGTGTTACTACATGCAGAATTCGAACTTGCGTCGCTCTGCATGCGACTCGCTGGACCGCGCACTAACCAACTGAGCCACGGCGGCTCACGGAGTAGTTAAGCAAATAATTAAGTGTAAAGACAGTGAAGTGTAAATCTGTGAAATAAAGTGATTGTTGGTTTTGTTGATATAGGCGTGAAACTAGAAGTCATTTACCTGGAGTAGTCAGTTTTCATTTTCTGACCCAAAGTGATTTTTAAAGGACTTTAAAATTTTAAGGATACACACATTTCATTTTGTTTTTGTATATTTGCGGTTGTGCAATAATGAAGATATGGGTATAAAATAAAAGAGAAAAACTGTCTCCTTTTAAATAAATTTTCTATTTTGAACTTTCATAACCAAAATATGTCAGGTAGGGGAAACATACATGTTTTCGATATTAGTCTGTAGATTCATACATCTAAATTTTATTCTATTTCAAAGTTCTCAAAAAAGTTACACGAAAGTCTCCCGAAATAAAATCCTGCGTGCGACACTGGCTTAGATATTCCAGTAAGGTTTTATGAAAAAAAGTTGCGTGAATGTTCGCACTTTTCCATTTTTGTGGGCGAAATGGATCATGTACCGTATGATCAAAAAAGAACGGGAATTAAAAAAACCGCAACATTCCAATTTTTAATAAATCTTTTTATAATCCCCTTCAAAATATTCTCCTCCTACGTCAATACATGTATGCCAACGTTTGATCCAATTGTCCATACATTTTTTATAGGCCGCCAAAGGTGTGGCCTTCAGCTCACGCAGCGAATTATCTTTTATGGCCGCTATGGTCTCAAGACGCGTTTCCCGCAATGGCAATTTAAGTTTGGGAAGTAAAAAAAGTTACACGGGCCATCTCTGGACTGTATGGTGCTTGGCTGATGACATTGGTCGAATTTTTCCCCAAAAATTCCGAAATAATCAAGGCCGTATGAGAATGAAATTCAACTGTTTTGGCACCAGTAGAGAAGCGACGCGTTTCATGCTCAAAATATCAAAATAAAATGTGTTCGGCTGATCCAGATGACATGCTCAACAACTCAACAATCTCTCTAATCGATACACAACGATTTTCCAACATGATTTGCTTTGCCGATTCGATTTTTTTTTTCGGTAAAAGACGTTGATGGCCGTCCAGGGATCTCATCGTGCTCTAAGCTCTTTTGGCCGCCTTTGAACCTTTTGTGCCATTGGTATGCTCGTGTTTTCGACGTACACGCTTCACCATACGCCTTTGGTATCATTTTCAACGAATCTGCACACAAAATTTCATTTTTTAACACAAAATTTTTAGCGCGCGCGTTGTTCTAATTTTGCATCCATTATAAAAAATCGTCACACAACAATTTTTCGACTTCTTCGTATAGACGCCAATCGAATACTAATCTTACGATATGCGTCAAAATTTAACAGAACACCAATAAAAGTATTGCCAATGTTGAGAAAATAAAAATTTACCGATTGTATAAGCCGCCGTGGCTCAGTTGGTTAGTGCGCGGTCCAGCGAGTCGCATGCAGAGCGACGCAAGATCGAATACTGCATGTAGTAACACCTAAAAAAATAACGGGAAACTCGTTTTCTCTTCCGGTGGCTGTCCTCTCAGCTGGAAATGGCAAACCTCTGAGAGTAAAAATTGCCTGTGAAAAAGCTCCCAACCTGCCGTTCGGAACCGGCATAAAACTGTAGGTCCCTTCCACCCGCGTACAAAATTCACACGCACAATACGGGTGGTTGCGGGAAGCTAGGCCTTAGTCTCGCGTAAGCGGGCTGTCGTGCCAATCAATTATTATTGATTGTATAAGCGCGGCAATTTAAAATTTCCGTTCTTTTTTGTTCATAAGGTCTGAGAACAAACAAAACAAACAAATAGAAATGTGCAAAAGAAATATTTTTTTAAATTAAAGGTAAACGTTTTTTTTGTTGTTTTTTCAAAATGCAGAAATATCTGCATCAATAATAGAAATCGATATCAGCTTGATTAAAAACAGTCACACTATTTTATGGTTGTTTTTAGTGAACATCAAATCGAAATAAAAAAATTTCGCAGCCATGGATTATTATTATTGTAACGATGAGGCACTCTGTCGCTGTGCGATGCATGAAGCTTTTACGAGCATACTTTTAGGCACGCACGTTAGAGTACAGCCGGCTTGCTATAATTCCGATATGGCAAGGATGGTTCGCGGTGGTAATGGGATGTGCGAGAACCGTCGAGAGATAGTCCAATTGGAATGTGCGAGAACAATCGGCGCGATAAGCAGACAAGTATAAAAGGCAGCCTGTTGCAGCGCAGAGAGACAAGTCTTATTTGAACAAGCAAAGTAGTAGCAAGTGTAAAGACAAGTGTAAATTTGTAAATAAAGTGATTTTTGCGATTTTGACTGCGTTTGCGCTGAGTAACTGAAGTGTTTTTTATTTTTCAAGCACAATCCAGACACGAATAGGCCCAAAAGAGCTAATTTTTGTAAAATTATTATTGACCGCGACCAGTTGATCTATTGTGCCCCTTCTTTGACTTCAAAGACTATCAGTCTTTACCTGGTATAGATGGTCCGCCGGCTGTTTCTTTCTTTAATGCATGAGTACAGGGCATTCTCTTAGTATATGTATTGCAATCTCGTTTTCCTGCAAGCAGAACCTGCAATACCCGTTTTCATGGATTCCTAGTTTGGTTAGATGATAATTCAATCCACAATGCCCTGTTAGCATTCCCGTGATAATCCTTAGATTATTCTTTGATAGGGTCATACATTCCTCAAATATTTTCCTCTTGTAGGACCCGATAACCATCTTGGAATGCTCTAAACCTGGTTGATTTGGAACAAATGCAGTATAGCAAACCCTCATGAAAAAAAACCGAAAGTTGGGCTGTATAGAGCTTATTTTCGTAAATCTTACAAACTAAAAATGTTGCCTAGGAAACGCCTACAAAAGGCCTGGCTCGGGGTAAAATTTCAAAGTTTTTATCAAAAAAATGCAGTTAATTTCCAACTAATTTATAAAATATGGGTATCAAACGAACGGTCTTTCTCATACCTTTCGCTAGTAATATGTACTAGTAAGAAGTTTAAAAGATGTTTAAAATATTAAAATGTATACTTTTGTTTTTTAATGAATAAATTTTTTTTTAATTTTTGTCTAACTCGACTCTTGGTCCGAAGTTTTCCGCATACACTTTCGCCATCACTTTCGGATCTAGATTTCTAGCTTTACATTATTTTAAAAGCTTAAATTTTGCCAAACAGTCATTAAAACCTTTTTTTGCTTTTATAGTATTGTTACGAATACTGGTTCTAGTTCTAGTGGGCTAGTACGTATCTTTGGATTGCGTAATTTGAAATAAACAAAACACACTTAGTTTCTCAAACGCAGTCAATAAAAACCAACAATCCCTTTATTTCACCAAATTCACACTTTACTGTCTTTACACATAATTATTTGCTTAATTACTCCGTGTGGCACCTTCACTTGTCGAAACCAAGACTGACTCGCTGCGCCGTACCCGGCTGCCTTTTATACCTGTCCGGTTATCGCGCAGATCGTTCTCGCACATTCCAGAGTGGACTAAAGGTTTTCATGATGATCGCGAGCCATCATTGCCAGGTTGGACTAAAAGTTTCCATCATTGCCAGGTTGGACTAAAAGTTTCTATTATTATCGCGGCCGTCGTTGCCAGATTGAATTATAGCACGACGCGTAGCGACAGGGTTGCTTTGCACAGCCACAGACTGTCTTATCGTTACAGTATTGTGGCTTTGAATGTTTTGCTTGACGCCACAAGCCTTCAATTGTATTTAATTTCATTTCATTTATTTCAAGTCTACAGTAAATGAACTTACAGACTAAGCAAACAACAATAAAGAACTTAAAAATAGAATAACAATTGGAATAAAACTTAAGAATATAATAACAATGAGAATAAGATTATTTATAAAAGCAAATTAAGACGTGATTTTAATTCATGTTTGGAAATCGAAAGATCGAGGTTAAGAGAACCACAAATCTTGTTAAATTCGGAAAGCGCTCTCACCAAAGGGCATTCAAAGCGTAATAAGACCTGCAGGGAGATATGACAAATAAGTCGTAGTGACGGAGGACACGAGAAGGAACATTGAAGTTAATTAGACTCAGGAGGTAAGGACAATCAACAGAACCACTGATAACCTGGACGAACACCAAAGAGAGGATAGTTCTTCTACTCTCAAGTGATTTAAGGTTTATGAGTGAGCAACGCGATAGATACGGAGGAATGGGATTGGAAAACTTTAGAGATCGAAGGCCAAAATTCAAGAAGTATTTTTGAATTCGTTCAATACGATTACAATGAGAAGAGTAATATGGATTCCAGACAAAAGACGCATTATCTAGAGGTGTATAGGAGCTTGAGGGTTTCAGAGAGGGGATCAGAGAATTCGAAACTATTACGACGGACAAATGCTAGCAAAGAGTAGGATTTGGAGATAATGAAGTTCACATGATTAACAAACGACAACTTGGGGTCAAAGATTACGCCAAGGTCTGTGAAGAGGCTTAGCCTCTCGCAATATGATATGAGGACTGGATAAAAGCTGACTGAAGCTGATTTGTAGAACGTCATATAAAAGCATTTTTTTAGATGTAATGAGAGCTGGTTTCTATTGCACCACAGGTTGACGCTGTCCAAATCAGACTGTAGATCGTCAGCATGTGTAGATTTTTAGATCATCCGCATAAAGCAGAAACTTACTTTTGGAAAACAGCTACTAATATCATTGATAAAGAGTACAAAGAACAGAGGACCAAGGATGCTGCCCTGAGGAACCCCAGAAGTAGCAGTGAATGGATCAGAGTGAAAGCCATCAACAACAATAATGCATTGCCATTTACTAAGATAAGATTGGATCCATTCGAGGAAGATGGAGTGGAACCCAAGCCGGGCTAGTTTAAGAACCAAAATGCGATGAGATACCCTGTCAAATGCCTTTGGGAATCCGTGTAAACGGTATCAACTTGAAATCCGGCGTTAAGGGCGGAGATACAGTCATGCGCAAAAGTCACGAGATTAGAAACGGTCGAGCGACCCGGAACAAAGCCATGCTGATTGAAACAAATCAGACTTTTAACTGCGAAATATACCTTCTCCTTAACAATGCATTCAAACAGTTTAGTTATACTTGACAATTAGGAGATAGGCCTGTAGTTATTAACATCATTCTTATTCCCAGATTTAAAAATTGGCGTGATAAATGCAACCTTCCACGCTTAAAAAAAAACACCTGTAGAAAGAGATTTATTAAACAAGCATTTCAATGGATATGCAAGCGACGAGGAGCACTTTTTTAACAGAAGAGCAGAGAGGCCATCCACATCTGTTTGAGAAGAAGCCTTTAGTGACGAAATACCACGCAGCACATCCTCTGTACTTAAGGTCAAAGCACCAAAGTCAAGAAAAGTATCTTGAGCATAAATCGATGCTCAAGATGGGAGTGGATCAACAGGGAGGAAGTTAGATTTAAAAAACTGAGCAAAAAGATTAACTGCTTCAAGAGAAGAATTTGCAATAGTGCCGTTGTAGGACAGAGCAGAGGGAATACTAGAGTTCACTTTTTTGGATTTAATAAATCGCCAAAAAGCTTTAGGGTTAGACTTGATGCTCGCCTCGAAAGATGAGATATAATTCCTGTAAAGACGGCTATTAAGAGTATTAAATTCACTCTTATAAAATAAAAATTTGTGATTATAAGAGTATGAACCCGTGGTTTTAACCTTTTTGTGAATCTTTTTCCGCAAATTTTTCAATCTTTTTCAACGAGGAGTGAACCAAGGGAGTTTATGCACTCTCTTAGGGTGCGACAAATATCCGCAATTCTTAATTTAAATTCATTAAAACAATTGGAGACATCAGGGGAAGAAAACAAGGGATCCCAATTGATTTCCGAAAAGAGCCGGTCAAGGAGGTTAAAGTTGCACAAGTTAAAGTTATAACTAGCTATCGGATTTATATGCAAAAACTATGCAAAAAATGCAAAAATATGCAAACATATGCAAATATGAATGTTTGCTCATTCTTAATATTTTTCAATAAAAATAGTTTCTGTCTTGGTCCCGTTCAAATCGGAAGCTCCAAAAAAATATGCACTTGCATATAATTCCGATCCCTAGTTATAACCAAGAGATTGGCTCCCTGAAGTATTGGAACGAAACTCATAGAATTCGAGTGAAATTACTAAAGCGACATGATGCAATCCCGATGGAGAGATTGGGAATGCGCATTCAGACAGCGAAAAGTACAAGTTATTAGGAGGTGAACCAGAAAAATTTTAGAATTTTTACGCATCCAGCATATGAAAATGCCAAGAGATAGGAAGCTGGTATTTGGAGTAAAAGTAAGGGAGAGGGCTGGGTTGTGAACCGGGTTTTGTTTTTTGGCTCTAACTTTTCTTAGAATAAAGATATCGAAAAATCGAAGATACCGTTGGAAAGGTAAATATAAAACGCAACTTTTTTATGAAGACGGATTACTGTTTTGATTGATATTTAACTCTCTACGTCAAATTTTCTAAGGACGTGATTTTTCGCTTTTCCAAAAAAGTGGCTGGGTTGTGAACCATCAGGAAAATCCCTATTAAAGTCAGAAAATACGAAGAAAACACCCATAATTTGTTTTTTATTTTTTATTTTTTTTATTTATTTAGAAAGTCTTTGAACAAATCTTACAGACTAATTAACAAAATGGAACTTAAGCTTAAAACTTAAACAGGAAAGTGCTAGTAAACAAAGGAAATGAACAAGGGTTTAGATACAGATAAATCAAACATTGAAAAGGTCGACAACGCATTTATCTTGGCTAAGGCTCGAGGAATAGGAGCGTTACTACCATAACGCGTCCTAGAGAACTCAACAGAAAAAGGGGAATTATGTCTGAGGGAGCGGGATGGCACATTGAAAGCTATTTTGGACAAGAGAGAGGGGCAATCAATATTCCCATTGACTATATCAAAAATGAAAGCCATGGCAATGACAGACCTCCTGGTTTCAAGTGATTTTAAACCAAGAAGAAGACATCTAGACCTGTAAGGAGGCTGGGGCTCAGAAAAACGAATGGAGCGAAGGGCAAACTTTAGGAAAATACTTTGAATACGCTCTAAGCGATTAGAATGCGACGCATGATAAGGCCTCCAGATGAAAGCAGCATACTCTAGTCTGGACCTAACAAAAGTAGTATACAAGAGCTTGAGCTTATAGGGATTGGAAAAGGAGGAAGAATTGCGGCGGACAAAACCTAACATAGAGTAGGCACGTGAGACAATGCGGTTAACATAGGAGGTGAAGCTAAACTTTGAATCGAAAACAACGCCCAGATCCTTGATCTCAGCCACCTTTTCTAACATTGTGCCATCAATTTCAAATGAAGTTTTTACCGTATTAGTGGATTTCGAAAAAGTTGAATGAAAGCATTTGTTGACATTTAACCCTCCGATGGGCAGTAAATAGTTACTACACATTTGCACTTTGTCGTCTGGCCAGACGAAAACTGGGCGAGGCTTCTGACAAAGGTAAAGCACAATGACAGATGACGTTAATTATGTTAATATGGTAGGCAACATATGTAAGTATATATATATATAAATTGTGTTCATATATACTAACTTAGTTACCCACAAATACACTGTAAAAGGGAGATGAATCTGTGAGATTTTTTTTTGTTTGAACTATTTCGTCTGACCAGACGACAAAGTCCATTCGAGGGTTAAGCATACACGATTTTTTCTGCACCACGCGAGGACATTATTGAGATCGGACTGGATGTTTAAAGAATCAGACGAAGTACGGACAACGGAGAAAATCTTCAAGTCATCGGCATAGAGCAGAAAGTTGGAGAAGGATAAGCACGCACTGATGTCATTTATGAAAAGAACAAAGAACAAAGGGCCTAAAATACTTCCCTGCGGGACTCCAGAAGTGGCAACAAAAGGCTTAGAGGTGGCATGATCAACAACAACAATACACTGTCGGTTGCTTAAATAGGATCTGATCCATTCCAGGTAAACTGAATGAAAACCCAAAATTGACATCTTTAACAGGAGTAGGTCATGTGAAACTTTGTCGAAAGCTTTAGAGAAATCGGTGTAGATTGTGTCCACTTGAGAATTATTCTGAAATGCAGAGAAACAGTAATTGCTAAAGGCCGCAAGATTAGTGACAGTTGAGCGGGACGAGACAAAACCATGCTGGTTAGGTGAGATTAAGCTCTTTACAGCAAAGTACAATTTCTCCTTGATTATGCCTTCAAAAAGTTTCGAAACCGTGGAGAGCTTAGAGATTGGGCGGTAATTAGAGACGTCGTTTTTATTCCCGCTTTTAAAAATAGGAGTAATTGCCGCTAATTTCCAATCATCAATGAAAACACCAGAGGAATGCGACATATTGGACATTAAAAGTAGAGGGTAAACTAGCGAGGGACAGTTCTTCAGGAGAACGGGTGAAAGACCATCGGCATCGGTTTGTGTTGATGGTTTCAAACGTTTGATACCACTAAGCACGTAACTTGGCGATAGAGTTAGGGAACCGAAATTTTTTGATGAATCAGATTTAAAGGAAAAGTGGCTACTGGACGAAGAATCCGAAACGAAATTAGAAAAGAAGTCCGTAAAGAGATCTGCAGCCTCTGGAGCAGAACTGGCGGACTTATCTCTGAAGAAGACAGACGAGGGAATAGATGAGCTATTATTTTTGGAAATTATAAATCGCCAAAAAGCCTTAGGGTTGGTATTGATGTTGGCTTCAAAGTTGGAAATATAATTGCGATACAAAAATTTATTGAGGCAGTTAAAATCCTTCTGGGCACCAAGAAACTTAAGATAGTAGTAATTACTAAAACTTTGCCTGTATTTCTTGTAATATTTACTTTTTAAATTTTTAAGGTGTTTAAGTCTTTTCGTATGCCAAGGAATTTTATACTTCCTCTTTTTTATAATCGGAATATTATCAACACAAAACATATAAACTTTAGATTTGAAAGCAGAGAAACATTCAGAGACATCAAAGCTCGCAAAAAGAATATTCCAGTGTCAACATCAAGGAGCAAATGATTCAGAGTGGGAAAGTCAGCAAGGGAGAAATTGAAAGAGGGTCTAGAACTACCCGATGATAAGGGGAAAACATAGAATTCACAATCTAGAATAATAGGAACGTGATGCTTGTCCGAGGGCGAGAAAGGGGACAGACATTCAAACAAACTAAAATTAACATTAACACTAAGGAAAATTAGATCTAAGATTCTACCCAATTTGTTGTAAAGGCCATTAATTTGATGGAGGTCTAGACTCAGAAAGGAATCTATAACGTATAATTCCAATGGGGAATTTACATTAGACGGAATAAGGGAGGTGACATCATTCGCAGTAGACCACTTGACATTACAGAGATTATAGTCACCGAGAATACAAATATGGTTATCGCCAATCTTGTCGGTGACTAAGGAAACAATATTGTCGACATGAGATTTGTACAGAGAGAAAGCACTATCCGGAGGAATATAAGAAACACAGAGAAAGAGAAAACCAGAAGAACCTTTGATACGAACACAAAGCTGGTCAAGAATTAAATCCTCATCATCGAGTGTAAAACGCGATGCCTGGAAACAGCGCTTAACAGCGATCAAGACCCCGCCACCTCTGGAGCAGCCAGTTTTAGCCGCATCTCTGTCTTTTCGAAAAACGTCGTACACATTAGCATCAAAAACTTCATGATCGAAAAAAATTCGCGTTCAGCCATGTTTCCACAAAAACGAAGACGTCGCGACGCGTCGTACTCCTGGAGAGAGCTGAACAGGAACAATTTTGAGGATTTGGTTCTAAGACCCGATATATTTTGAAAGTAAATCTTTATGCCAATATGATCAGAGGGGACTGATTCGGGTGCTAAGACTGCAACAGTTTCTCTCCTTTGTGTTGAAAAAAACGAAACGGGCGAATGCAGACATTGGCAGGCCAGCAGTCAGAATTAAGAAGTTCTTCAAACGAAGATTCAGGAATACCAAGCTTAAAGTTAATCTTTTTAAGCGTCGAGATAGAAACATCTTTCTTGGTTAGTTTATAGCAGGACATCAAGTTTTTGTCCACTGCAGAATGTTTAGCAACATAATCCATAATGTTGTCTTCAGAAACGGTAGGAGAGAAAGATGAGAGATGTAACCAGGAGGCGAACAGCAACATCAAGATCAGAGTTCGTATTCGAGCCAACAACATGAAAACCATCGTTACGTTTTTAAGTAAGTTGAGAATTTATTTAATCAGGAGCCCTCAAGAGGTGAAAAAAGTTATAATGACGCCACTTAGGCCAACAAAATCTCAATGAATGAAAGTGCTAAATTTTGTGAATTTTCATCCTAATCGGTGTCGCAATGTTTGCATGTGAGATACGAACGCGTTCTCGCATTGGCCCACTTCAAGTGAACTCACCTAAATCGAGTGAAATTACATAAAATTACTTTATTTTAATATATCCGTCCATATTTGACAGTGTTAGAACAAATGTAGTAAGAAAAACAGGTGGTTCATAACCCAGCCACCTCAGTGGTTCACAACCCAACCACGATGCCATTTTGAAAACTTTAAAATAAACGACACTTCCAATCATAATACGACATAAACAAATATTGCATCGTAAAATTGAATCAAAACACTAAATAAACATGTATTACACTTACCTTTTTGCAATAAGGTCAGTCACTTGGATAGCACTTTAAAAAAAAGCAAACAAATTTTCGCAGTCGATTTTCAAACACGATGTCTGTAGCTGCCACAAGCAATACGTGTATGTACTTCGGTGTAACCACAAAAGCAGAGTCATATCATAAGACAAACTTGACAGTTGAAAGATTAGGGAAAGCAAAAACGGTAATGGTTCACAACCCAGCCTGGTTCAAAACCCAGCCCTCTCCCTTATCTATAAATATTGCAGTTTCTTGCTATATTAGTCAATTGCATCTTTGATGTACTTTAGTCAACATATCCAACCCGCAAAAGTGCTGCCACAAATTGATATTGGACATTTACTTGACTGACAAGACGAAGTCTAGACTACGCATTGCAAGAGAAAGCAAAGCGAGCGTAGCGACGGTTTATAATGATATAATCAACTACAACGTGGGAACTCCATCTACAGAGCCGAAAAATCATGCAGAAAAAAGGGTCCAAGTAACCAAGAAGTGCTGAAAACGGTTGTTAGTATATATCGGAATAACCCCACGAGGTCGACTTGAGATTTTGCAGCTGCAACAGGGAAATCGCAATCAACTGAGATGAGATATAAAGGAAGTCAAGGATTAAGGACCTACGAACAGCAGAAAGTGCCTGACCGGTCGGAAGCAAAAGAGAAACTAGCGAAGACGCGGGCTCGAAAACTGTATGACGATTACGTAACCAAGTATCATTGCGTGATTCTCGACGATGAAACCTACTCTAAGGTGGACTTCAAGCAGTTGCCTGGGAATACGTATTTCACTACAAACAATAAGAATAGAACACAAAGAAAATAATCTCATGTGAAATACACATAATTTCCAAAACGCTTCATGGTTTGGCAAGCTATTTGCTCCTGCGGTCTATGGAGCAAGGCGTTCATTACGACAGGAACAATTAATTATAGATTTTATATAGAAGAATGTCTGCAAAAACGCTTTATACCATTTATTGAATAGCACAAAGGAACAGTTTTATTTTGGCCAGACCTAGCAACAAGCCACTACTCCAGGTCAAGTATGGAATGGTATGAAGGAATTTTGTCTCGGTGGTCCCAAAAGAGGCAAATCCTCCCAACTGCCTGGAACTTCGGCCTATTGAAAGATATCGGGCTGTAATGAAGCAAACCTTAAGAAAAACAAACAAAGTTTGCAAAAATGATGTACAGTTCTGAAATCGATGGAAGCAAGCCTATGCAATAGTCACCGAATGTACTGTCCAGTCTCTAACTAAATGTTAAGAAAAATATAAACAAATGTTCTAACCACTAATTATACTTCATTAAATTTTTTTGTGAATTAGAGTTTAGGAAATTTATAATAAACTGCAGTTTATTTTAGTAAAAACATACTATTATTTTTTTTAATGTGTCCTTAAAAATTCAAAATTTTTTCTTCACTCCTTATTAATAAAGACCCTTGACCCTTGTGTGCGCACCCAGGTCTGGCCAGACCATATTGAACTTTGGGTCCACTTTTAGTAAGGTTGTAGTAAAGCTATCGGATTCATATTTCATGATATCCTCAACTGATTCTTTCTAAGCACAAAAACCAATACATGAACAAAATTTTTACAAAAACAAGGCGAGAATCGTGCAAAACGTATTTATACCCCTTAGTTGAACCCCCTATGGTCTGGCCAGACCATGGTGTATTTTCATACAAAGTTGCCTGTTATTTTCAGTTTTTTTTGTTATTTTCGATGTAATTAGTGTCAGAATTGTTTATAAATATTTTTTTTTCGTTTGCTCCTTATTCAGTTCTCTACGGAGCATAGGGCTGCAACTAGGTTTTTCCATCTGACCCGATTTGAAGCACTTTTTTCGTGCCATCTCGTTAATAGTGACATGAGTTAGTTGGCACAAAATGTACCTGGTCCAAATGTTTTTCACTCGCCTTGGCTTTTATTTTCTTTTAGGTTAGTAAATTCTAATTTTTGTTAGAAAAGAATGTATGAACACATTCAAAATTAATATTTATCCATTGTATTCGCTGTTATATTCGTGTTTTTGGTGTCGATTTAATTACATTTCTGAAGCGAAGGAAGTATTTGTGCTCTTGTCGAGTCTGATTTTAACCAATTGGATTGTATGTTTTCTGTGACAGAGATTGAAGGAAGCAAATGCTATTTCGAGGATAAGGTGTACATTATTTTTGAACTTCAACGCTGGAGTAACATCAGAGAGGACGATTTCTCTAAAAAAAATAGTTTAAGCAGTAGCAAAAACCAAAGCTTTAGAGCAACAGAATTAGGATATTTAATTATTTATTTATTCTAAGTCATTAATTAAATAGTTTGAATAAGCTTAACTTAAATGTTGAATACTTATCACTAAAGTTTTACTCGGAAGCATACAAATTACACAGGCAAATAATTCTCGCAATTGGCTCATTGAATAAATACGTAGTTCTGTGGGATAATTGAATGAACCACCTGCACTGTTTAAAGTTTATGGAGGATTCATTTGTTGCTGGAGGTATCAGACCAGTTCAGCATGAACAGTAACATGTTGAGTATGTTATGCTTGAACGGAATGTTTTAGAAGATATTTTGTCTTATTGGCAGCTAATAGTTCGCAGTGTTGTGTATTAGCACAGAATAAACAGTATACAGAAGGCGCATCTGAAATAATTTTGCGATTTCATTTCAGACGCGGGCGGGAAGCAACAAAGGTGATGAAAATGTAAAGGGAACCGAGAGAGTAAGCGCGAATTGATGTATTGTATACGCATAGATTCGATGGTTTTGGGCTTTATTCTCATTTCGACAATAACACGCAATGTTGTCGCTTTCCGCAGCAAGCCAGCTTGGCTTTACTCGTGCACATTGAAATGGTGGTTGATTTGGCAAAGCAATCGCCAAGGCAAATTCAATAGGTAGTTGCAGCATTCTTTGATAATTAGCACAACATTGTAGCAATAGTTTTCCACTTATTATCACTTTCTTAATGCGTCTTGGTTGTTTCAATATTTAACACATATATTTCATTGTAGCCATTTGTACTTTTTACAACTCCTATTTTACAAGCAGACCAAAAGAACTTATAAAATCCATTGAATTTTGGTTTTTCCCGTAGTGCTACCACCTTATGTGCCTTGGCGATCGCTCAATCAATTTTTCTATGAAAACTGCCTGTCCACTTCTTGTTCTTGTTTGTAAAAAAGCAAGCGGAGAGCGAGCACGAGCCACCACCAACATGCAAGCGGCACATCGCATTGTTGCCCAACAACAACAACCACAGTGTGTGGTGCGCGGTCGCAGCTTCTCAGCTTACGCTCTCGCGCTCTGTGCGTTCTCGTCCCTTTTACTGCTTCCCCCGCATCCACAAACGGGTCCTACCGCTGGAACCCGCAAAGAAAATTTTCTTTACACCAGATGCGCATTCTGTATATTGTTTGTTCTGTGGTATTAGTCAGCTACCTTTTCGACTTCAAAGCATAATTGCCAATAGTGAAAGGAATCCAGAAATAAAAATGTGTTAGATATATCAAAACACGATTTGTATATGTCCAATATAAAATCTCAATGTGTTTGAGTCATTATACTGCATTATATCCCTGCAACCACTACATTGGTGAAGCAGTTGAGGCAAATCCATAACAACGTATTTTAGGTTTTTAATTTTTTTCCTTACTATATATATTTTATATTTATAATTTTTATAATATAATTTTTTATAATTTTTATATATAATATTTATATTTTTAATTTCAAAATTTATTTATTGAAGTTGAAGTTCGCTGTGTATTTTATAAATCAAGCATAATTTTACCTTTTTACCTAAATAAAAAGTAAACAAGCAACAGAAATTAATGTATTCACACTTTCTTGTTTTTTTTGACAGGCCTACACACACAAACATACGCAGACAAACACTCACACATACTAAGATATATATAGGGTGTTTTTTTTAGAGGTATAGAACTTCGAATTGAAATAAAACACAAGAAAATCGTTTTAATGTCCATCAATTTGGCTTTATTGGAAGGATAATTTTATGCCATTAATGTTTAAATATGATTTCGGGCATGTGGCCGCCGCGGCTGGCTCGAATAAAGCCAATTCTACAGGTCCAAGTTTCAACCACTTTTTCGAGCATTTGGGGCCGTATGTCGGCAATAACGCTACGAATGTTGGCTTCCAAGTCCCCTAACGTTTCTGGTTTGTTGGCGTAGACGAGCGACTTCACATATCCCCAAAGAAAATAATCCAATGGTGTCAACGATCTTGGTGGCCAATTGACAGGTCCATTCCGCGAAATTATGCGCTCATCGAATGTTTCCTTCAATAAATCGATTGTGACGTGCGCTGTGTGGCATGTAGCGCCGTCTTGTTGGAACCACAACTCATCCACATTCATGCCATCCAATTCGGGAACAAAATAGTCGGTTATCATGGCTCTATACCGGTCTCCATTAACGGTAACTGACTCTCCAGCATTATTTCGGAAGAATTATGGCCCAATGACTCCACCAGCCCATAGAGCACACCAAACAGTCAGTTTTTGTGGATGTAATCGAACCAGTAGAACATCTGTTCTTCCCACGATCTATCTAAACGGCTCGGCGGTTGATTATGTTGACAAGATAAAAAACCTTGGAATATATTTCAACGCCAATTTTAATTTTAAAACACATGTCAACAAGACAGTTTCCCGTGTCTATGGTGCACTATCTGGTCTTAGTCCGACAACGAGCTACTTATCCACCGCTGTTAAGTTGAAACTCGTGAAGTCTTTTATTTTGCCTTTAGTTTTCTACGGATGTGAGATTTTTTCCAGCTTGGACCAAGAAAGTACCGGCAAGTTGAGGGTGGCGATCAATGACTGTGCTAGGTATGTGTTTGGAGTAAAACGGCGTGAGCATATCTCCGACCATGTTAAAATAATGCTTGGATGCTCTTTTACTAATGTGTTAAAGTCGCGTGCGCTTATCTTTCTTCATAAAATTATAAACTCCAAACAGCCAGAATATTTGTATGATAAATTGCGTTTCGGTACCAAAACAAGGTCTTTTCAGCTCATATTGCCCAGGCACAAGCACTTAATAACTGGTCGACAATTTTTATCCACTCAGTTTCTCTGTGGAACGCACTTCCAACCAGCATTAAACGTGAGACCAACGCCATCAATTTCAAAAAAAAACTTCTTCAATACTTTTCAAATCTTAAATGGAATTTTCTTTCTTATTTTCTTCTCTCTCTCTCTCTTCTGCTCTCCTTAATTTCACTATTCATCTTTACTCTTTTCCGCTTCTTATTTTTGTTACAACATTATTATTTTATTATATTGCATTATTATACTATACCATTATACTATACCATTATACCATTTATATGTTATACCAGGTGTCGTGCGCTTAATAAAAAGACTTACAAGTGCCTTGAATGTAAATAAATAAATAAATAAATAAGTAATGGCGTCTCAAGGGTCTCATGTGGATTCTCTTCACTCCAAATGCGGCAATTTTGCTTGTTGACGTAGCCATTCAACCAAAAATGAGCCTCATCACTGAACAAAATTTTGCGATGAAAATCAGCATCGAGATCAATCTCATTTTCGGCCCATACACCAAAATCACGACGCATTGCATGGTCTCGCGGCTTTAATTCTTACACAAGCTGGATCTTGTAAGGTCGCAAGCCAAGATCTTTGCGCAAAATCTTCCATAAAGTTGATGGACAAAGCTCCAATTGCTGTGCACGGTGGCGAATCGATTCATTCGGGTCCTCTTCAACATTTTGCTCTACAGCGGCAATTGTTTCTTCGGTGCGCACTGTTCGACGTCTCTGCGGATGCGTATTATCACATAGAGTAAACGTAGTGCGAAAACGACCCATGGTTAACCGAATTAATTGCTCTGATGGACGATTATGTCGACCATAAAATGGACGGAGCTTGCGGCAAACTTCGCGAACTGAACCATTATTTTCGAAATAAATTTGCACGATTTGCAAGCGTTGTTCTTTTGTCAACCTGTTCATGATGAAATGGCAAACCAAACTGAACATAAATGACATTAGAGTTGCCAGATTTGACCACAAAATTCCAGTTTTATCTCTATTCGAAAAACAAACCTCTAAAAAAAACACCCTATATAAACTCATCAACAAAAATATAAAAAAAATATATTAACCAGCACAATCCTCGAATATCCTCTTTTTTGCACCATGGTCTGGCCAGACCATGGGGGGGTTCAAGTATGAGGTTTTAAGTGGGTGCGCACACAAGAGTTAAGTTGAAGTCACAGAGAACGCAGAGATTATTGTCGCCATTAGATCTTAGGTACAGCTCATGAATATTATCAACATGAGCCTTGTACAGAGATTCATTGCTATTAAGCGGTATGTAGCAGACGCAAAAAAGCAAAGCCAGAAGAGCCGGAAACCTTTAAGCATAGCTGGTCGAGAAGCGAGTCGTCATTTTGAAGTGTAAATAGTGATGCGCGGAGAGAACGTCGAACTGCAATTAGTACATCGCCCCGCTCACACAGCCGGTTTTGGCAGCGTCTCTGTCTTTGCGTAAGACAGTATACAGATTCGTGTCAAAAAATTCTTCACTGAAAAAGTCTGGAATCAGCCAAGTCTCAATCAAAACAAAAGCATCATATTCCAAATGCGAACTAACAGCACGAAAATTTAGCGATTTAGTACGAAGTCCAGAAACAATATGAAAATATATTTTAAGGCACTTATTATTAGCAGTGATAGCCCGGGCCGGTGGTTATACGCCCATTGGCTGCTGGGCGGGCTTTTGAAAAAAACGAAATGGCCGTACTTTGACTTCAGTTGGCCAGACGGAAGGAGTGATAAACTTCTCATAAACAGAAGCCGAGACACAAACTTTAAAATTAACATGTTTGAGTGTATCAGTCGAAGCTCCTTTCTTTATAAGCTTAAAGCACGCAATATGCTGCTTATCGATGCCAACACTGTTAGCGATATAGTTCAGAAGGTCCTCCTCTGTTACCACAGGCCGGAAGGATGACAGATGCAACAATTGTTTACTCACAGCAGCAACAGCATTAACAGACGGAGTCTGAGCAGAACTCCGCGAGCGGAGCGACAAAGCAGCATGTGAAGCAACAGCAGGAACAGCGATAGACGGCGATTGAGAGCGGAACGATTTGTTGATTATATTTTTCCATTACATGGAGGGTAATAGTAAACTGAAGTTTTTCTGTATCCGCCCGGTCTTAAAAAAAAAATAACCCTAATGGAAGAAACTAATATCGGGATCAATAAAGTGTTTACAGTATTTTTCTATTCGAAATCTTGATGCGCGGTCGGTCGCTCTTAAGCAATAACTTTTATAATCGTAACTTCCGTTTCGCTCAATTTAAATATTGTGCCTTAACCCTTTCGACCCCAAAGTTGCTTATTAGCAACTTCGACTTTTAGCGCCGTTTTATTTGAAACCAACGGAACGAATTCATCAAAATAGATATCGAATTGATTAATTGAAGTTTTTAGAACAAGAAAACAACAAAAAGTAACGGTTGTGTCGCGACCAACACAACAACGATACATAATTCAGAGTAAAGTCGATCAAATCGCGTGTGGTGAAATTGTAGTGCAAAAAGTAAAAATTAAATAAAAATACTTATAAATCATAATTAAAAAAAAACAAGTACGCAGTTTTAACAATAAAAGGTGAAATAAAAAGGTGAATTAAAAAAGTAAAATAAAAGTAATATTGTTATTGATCAACATTTTTTTGTTTACTGAAGTTGCTTATAAGCAACTTTGGGCCGCGGTGATAGCAATATTGAAAATATTGAAACCGAAAACATGAATAAACCACCCAAAGGACTTTGTGAAGTGGATATAGAAGTAATTTTGGAGTTTGACTGGGACAAGTCTTCTGAAGAAGAGGGCGAAGATTATGAGGTAGAGTTTCTTGAGCATGGGTTGAAAGAAATTTTGGAGAAAAGTGAACAAATCGAGATCGACTTGCCAGAGGTATCGCCACTGAACAGCGTGCTGAAGAACAGTTTTTAGGAGTTTAGAGAGTTCCGAACGTCCTGTCGTTGAGAAAGTAGACTTACCTACGTTGCCATGGAGGAAAACACACTTTGTTGTGAATGACCTATCGTGGGAAAAGCGTTTAGAAGAAGAAGATGTTGGTCTATTTTAGTTCGTTTTTTAACGATGCAATGCTTGAATTGATTGTAAAAGAGAGTTACACTAATTTTTAGGAAGATCAGCATTTAAGCAATATAATCCCGCCAAGCCCCATATATGGGGATTGAAAATGTTCGCTCTCTATATTGGAGATGGTACTGGTACATGCATCATGGTACATTAATCATCTTTTGCATCCAGTTCCAAGCGTCATAAAATTACTTATGATCCGCCAAATTCAAAGAGGTATGATGAAAGCGGTCATTGGGTAGTATGGACAGAAAAAGATCGATGCCACCATTGCAAGATGGGAACACCCGTATTATAATGTGTGAAATGTGGTGTTCACCTAAAATATAACACAAGAAAAAATTGTTTTCTCTCGTATCATACGTAAGATGTACTGCCAAGAAAGATAACTCCAGAAGTCTTAAATCCTCAAACAAAATCAAACAGTTGGCTTAGGAGCGGGCTCGAAAGAGTTAATAATGGATTTTTTCGCTTGAAGCTTCTTATTAGTACATATTACATATCTAATGTTGTACAAAGTACATCAATAGAAAGGTATGAAAAATCAAAATCAATTGGTACCGATATCACGTAAATCGATTGAGAATTTTATTTTATTTTAATACCACGCCTTTTGTGGGCATTTCTCAGGCAACATTTTTAGTTCCTTAGAGCATACTTATTTATTTTTTCACGATTACCTTCAATGCCCACGTGACCCGGAACCCAAAGTACCCGGACCTGGTTTTAACAGCCCGTTCAGCTTCTCAAGGCACTCCAGAACCAGTTTCGAGGACACCTGATAGGATCTTAGCGCCTTGATTGCCGCTTGGCTGCCGGAGAAGATAGCAATCTTTCGGTTCCGGTATTTCCTCGCCAGATTGAAATAAGCACACCTTTCAATAGCGTATATTTTCGCCTGGGAAATAGTGGTGTGTTTTCCCGTAGGCTCCGAGTATCTATCATCGGCCCGTATACGCCTATCCCGGTACCCTCCGCCGTTAAGGTGCCATCTGTGTACCAGGATATCATATGCTGATCTATCAGATATGTTTCTGATATACCTACCCAGTTCCTTCTGTTACTAAGTTCAGTTTTAAACCTTTTGACAAAACTGAACTTTAGTGAGATTGTGTCCCTCAGTATTGCAGTTTCGGGATACTGATTCGTAAGAGTATCGATCCTCTTATTCCTGATAAGAGGATTGTTCCCCATATTTCATCAGTCATCCGTAGGAGAGCCCTCTCGCTTGGGTCTGTATATGTAAGTGAAGAGATGTAAGATGCCAGATTTTTCTAAGAGCATCAAGTTTATATTTTCTAGTGAAGGGTACAATTGTGGTCTTCGCCGGGTTTATATTCAACCCCACCTTTGTACACCATTTCTTCTATGGATTAAAAATTGTATAATATTTGGTACAATGCTATTCCTGGTGAAATATGCCCACAACTTTCCACACATAGTTGTTACAAGGATCGCAAATCTTATCGCATGCTTTGTTGTAAATCGGCCAACTGTCGGAAGAAGCTCAAGAAGCACGGAATAAAGATTTCAAGAGTTGCAGGGAGAACTTTTTACGAAAGTGCCGTGAAAAAAATGCCATTGGAAATATTTTCAATATATTTTTATTTATTATGCCCAAAGATGCTTGAAGTTGATACTAATGAGAAATGATGATATTAGTGATGGTGAAGATTATGATGTTGATTATAATGATGATAAGCACCGTGATTGACAGTGAGAGAAAAGGAAGGCGGTGTGAAAGAAAAAAACACTTGGAGGTTTTGTCAATTCCTGCCAAGAGCGCACTTGTGCGATTCTTGTAATTCTTATCTCCCTCATGTGGATAGTGATAAAAGTAGATGAGCCTTTCACCAGCCCGGGGTGGGATTCAAACCGAGGTTCTCGGTATAAGAAGCCCACACGCTGCTCACTGGACTATCGAGGCCGACTAAAGAGCAAGATTTTTGTAAGTCCTGGAAAAATACAATAAATGGATAAACCAATAAATGTAATTAAAGTCAGTGGGATATACAGTGCGTTTCAAAATTAAGTGTTGCTTATAAAACTTACAAAAGAAGGTATAGTAATGAATTATCTTTTCTGAAAGGCTGTGCAAATATCTTTTTCGCATTATTATCAATATTTTGTCCAGTCTCCGTTGTTGTCAGTAATAGCTTGGCATCTTTTGATACAATTTTTGCTTAATTTTTAGCGTACTCCAAAGAAAACCCTCTCGAGATCCATTTTAATGCGAAAATGAGCTGTTTTGTTGTTGCTATTCTTTTTTCTCTAAGCTTTTGCTTCATTAAGGACCAAAAATTTTCGATTGAGTTTGCATCTGGACTTTGAGATGGCAAATTTAGTGCTTCGACGTAAAATGTTTTTTAGCCCATTTCAGACGATTTTCCACATGTTTTTACCCAATAGCGATATGGTACTTCTATGAAGAATGCCCGATTTCAGAAGTCTGCGTCGGATAGTGGCCGTTGATACTTCGACTCTCTTCTGCGACAATGTTTCTTTCATTTGCTTCAGGCTAAGAGTTGCAGTGTTATCAAACATCCGGACTATCGCCTTATCCGCTTTGTTCTGAGTGGTTCTCTTCCTGCCTCTCTGTGGCTCGTCGTCAACATTTCCGAACTCTTTGAATCGACTGACCTACTTCCTCATAAATGAAACTGATGTTTTCGTGTATTTTGCCATTTGTGGAGGTTTCATTTTTGGACCCTTTGGATGGTTTACCAAAAACTCTACTTGGATAGTTTACCAAAAACTCTACTTCAAAACGATTTTTAAATATAGCACTCATTTTTTATTCTTGATATTTCCGCGAAAACTTGTAACCAACTAACAAAACAGAAGGTGGTCTGCCGCCTGCTCTTGTCGTCCATCCGCCGGGTCCTTATACCGGTTGGTGGGCGAGAAGGACTAGAGCGGAAACTAGACTAGACCTCCTCGTGGTGGCCACCGGTAACAGCCACTGCGGGCAGGGTCCTGTCTCTGCCCGCGAGTGGCTGGCTAACTAGTCGATTCCCCTTAATCCCACTTTCCCGCCATTATTGTTACTTTCATACCCTCTTTCCCTTCCCCCCCCCCCCTAATCCAAGGTGTCACGCGACCCGTGCCTGTTGGATGGTTTGCAGCCAGGGGGTAATACCGGCTGTATTATAACGGAGCCTCTCTGATACCTGCCCGCCTCAGAGAGTAACTATGGGCTTACCGTGCAATCGGGGGCTATGGCACGGCGGACCTCCTGACCCTCACACTCGTGGGAACAAGATATGGAGAAGAAACTGAGGAACTTAAACTCAATAGCGGGTTCTTACACCGCAACTCAACTGGCGAGTCAGGTGGAGCGTAGCATCCAAAATACTGACTCCCAGGTAACTACTCCTCGGAGTATGAAGACGGGCAAACGTAAATTGTCTGGCAAGTTTGGCGTCAAAGTTGGCAAATTTGGGCCAAAGCCTGACAGAACCGTGGCTAAACAAACACGGAAGGAAAGCCGAGTGGAAGTGGGGTCTGAGGGCGCTTCGGCGTCCAAGGACGCGACACCACTTCCCTCGACTAGTACTGGTCTGACTTCCGGACAGACTCTCAGGCTTGGAGAGGTTAGGAAGTCGATCGGCCTGAGTGGCGCAGGTGCCAAATGGTATCGGCGTTACTTAAAGGAAGGCCTCACATCAGAGCAGGCAAAGCAGAAGGTCATGGACCGCACGAAACCCACGTCGCCTGAAGCGAAAAAGAGGGGTGCGGCCGAGATCACTCCTCAGGAGGGCAACACTGCAAAAAAGCCCAAGACTGAGGTGCGCGTGCGGCCTGCACTGGAGCGGAGAACCGGGTTCAGGAAGCCAGGCAGCACCTATGCCAGTGCGGCTAAAGGCATCAGACTGGCAATACAGGGAGAGGGACAGGGAGAGATTGAAGACGCTCTCGTTGCAGAGATGTGTAAAGGCTGGAGGGCAAAACTCCAATTTGACGGCATCCATTTCAGACCAGGTCTTATACTGGTGGACTGCGTGGGTGCTGAGACGGCGGAGTGGCTCAAAGGCCTTGTCCCTATACTGCCTGGCTGGAAGGGGGTTACGTTGACCACGTGCGACGGTGACCGTATACCCGGGGTACACTTGTTGACAGTATACCTCCCGAAGGCGGCAGGGAAGGACAACAAACAGCTCCTCGACCTCCTCATTGCCCAAAACGAGGGGCTGTATACGAACTTATGGAGGATCTTCCGTTCCAGGGACGAGAAGATGGGCAAGGTTTTAACGATTGGGGTCGACGACCAATCGCTTGAAGCCATTAAGAAGTGCAATGGTGTCCTGAGGTACCGGTTCGGTACAGTTCCGGTGCACATGCACAAGCGCCGAGAACAACCAGACGCGGCTGTTGCACCTGAAGCCAATACTCCGGCGGAAGTCTCAGAGATTCCGAAGGAGGTGGCTACTCTAGTTGAGAAGGAGGCTGCCAGCAGTGAAGTCATCGAGGAAATCAGCCTTCTACCTCACGAAGCTGAGGGGATTGACTCGATCGACCTCTCATTGCTGAGCATGGCCGACGAGGAAGAAGACTCGGACAGAATAACCCTGTCGGACCTGGACAAGGAAGGCGGTCTGACAGAGGACGAAGGCGCAGCCGAAAGATCCTGAGACGGATATGACCAGCACTAAAGTTGCGCAGATCAATCTCACCACGCGAAGGCCGCCTCGGCAGTCATCGCGAGGGCAACCCTCAGGTCTAGACTGAGTGTAGTGCTGGTCCAGGAACCCTGGGTGTGCAGGGGCCAAATTAAGGGTTTGGCAGAAAAGAACATACAGGTAATTTGGGACATTAGGTGTACTAACCCAAGAGCCTGCATGTTAATAACTAATGGTTTGAACTATCTTTGTCTTGCAGAATTCCTTTCTAGGGATCTAGTTGCGGTGCAGATACCGGTTGTAATAAACGGGACCGCGCAGGACATTCTGATGGCCACAAGCTACTTCCCAGGAGAGGACACCCTGGCTCCGCCAGAGGCTGTCTCTAAACTGGTGAAGTACTGTGAGCAGAAAAAGCTGCCACTAATACTAGGTTGCGACGCAAATGCGCATAGTGAAGCCTGGGGAAGCAGCGACACCAATCAAAGGGGTGAGTACCTTTTAGAATTTATTATCAGTAATAAATAAGAAATTTTTAACGTGGGGAATACACCAACGTTTGTAACCAGTTCGAGAGAGGAGGTCCTAGATATTACTCTAGGAAATACTCTAAGCTCCGAACTGGTTAAAATCTGGAGAGTGTCTGGTGAGCCTTCAATGTCGGATCATAGAATTATACGATTTGACATTGAGGGCTCTGCTTCGGTTAGTAAGATTCTGAGGAATCCCAGGAAAACAGACTGGGAAAGCTTCCAGGAGACACTGAGCCTAAATTCCACCATTTCTGGGATGGAAGACAATATCAAAAACTCCATGGAACTAGAATCACTTGCGAAATGCTTCAATAAAATAGTTATTGATGCATATGAGGTCAGCTGCCCAGTCAGCAAGATTGTTTCCTCCAGGGATGTACCCTGGTGGAGCAAAGACCTTAGCACACTGCGAAGCAAGGTTCGCAGGCTCTTCAACCGGGCCAAACGTACCAGGAACTGGTCTGAGTACAGGAGCACACTGACCCTTTATAATAAGGAGATCAGGGAAGCCAAGCGCAGAAATTTTAGGAATTTCTGCGAGAACATTGAGCAAACCTGTGAGGCATCTAGACTCTACAAGGTTATGGCAAAGGGGCACAGTCTGTCCTCCACCA
Organism: Melieria omissa; assembly: GCA_963971225.1. Lineage (NCBI taxonomy): Eukaryota > Metazoa > Arthropoda > Insecta > Diptera > Ulidiidae > Melieria > Melieria omissa. The sequence goes on along the minus strand of OZ020267.1, from coordinate 91,132,412 downwards.
ACCTCAGGAAAAGCAATGGAGAATTTACCGAGGGTGAGGAAGAGAAGGTTCAACTACTTCTAGATACTCACTTCCCGGGCTCTATTGCTTGGAGGGGGGCGGGACAGGTTGAAGCACCACGCTGGATCTCTAAAAGAGATTGGATAGTGGCAAAGGAAATTTGCACGGTGGAAAGGGTGCAGTGGGCGGTTAACACCTTTAAACCACTGAAATCACCTGGACCAGATGGCATCTTTCCGGCCCTACTACAGAAAGGGATGGGCCTTATTAGACACCATTTCTTGAAGTTAACTAGAGCCAGTCTGGCACTGGGCTATATACCAGAAGCCTGGAGAAGGGCAAAGGTGGTATTTATACCGAAGGCAGGGAAGAAGGATCCGCTTCACCCGAAATCCTTCAGACCAATTTGCCTTACTTCATTTGTACTGAAAACTCTAGAGAAGGTCGTGGACAACTATGTAAGGACGACAGTCCTAGTAGACTGTCCTCTTCACACTTGTCAACATGCATATCGGGCAGGACGCTCCACTGAAACTGCTCTATACCAGCTGACAAGTGAGCTGCAGGAAAGTCTAGAAGAGAAGGAAATGGCCCTATGTGCCTTTCTGGATATTGAGGGGGCCTTCGACAATACCTCTCACGAAGTTATAGTAAACTCTCTAACCAGAAGGGGCATGACAAACCCTCTAAGAGGTTGGATACACAGTATGCTCGCTACTAGGTTGGTGGAGTTACAGACTAGTACGGGTGGCCTAGTAATAGCGAATACAACCAGGGGCTGTCCACAGGGAGGAGTACTATCACCGCTTCTGTGGAGCCTCGTGGTTGATGACCTGTTACAGGAACTGACTAACGCTGGCCTAACGGTCCAGGGTTATGCGGATGACATCGTAATCCTGTGCAGGGGGAAATTCGAAGATACCCTGCGGGATAGGATAACCTTAGGACTAAGGTTAACCAAGAAATGGTGCACAAAGGTGGGGCTGAATATAAACCCAGCGAAGACCACCATCGTACCATTCACGAGAAAATATAAACTTGACGCTCTTAGACCAATCCGTCTGGATGTGATAGAGCTAGAGTTCCAGAAGGAGGTGAAATATCTAGGAGTTATACTAGATCAGAAACTTCTCTGGAAAGGACATTTGGAGGAAACGATAAAGAAGGCCACCAGGGTCTTCATGACCTGTAGGTCCATAGCAGGCAAAAGTTGGGGTTGCACCCCGACTATTCTGAGATGGATCTACACGACGATCGTGAGACCTATGATAACGTATGGTTCAGCTGTCTGGGTTAACAAGACCAGCCAACTAACCACTATCAAGGCGCTCAGTAAGCTACAAAGACTGGCATGCGTATGCATAACAGGGGCTATGAGAACGTGTCCAACAGCATCTATGGAGGTTCTTCTCGAACTAACACCTCTTCATTTACACATACAGACCCAGGCGAAGAGGGCTCTTCTACGGATGACTGATATAAATATCGGGGCTGAGGGTTTCCTGAGCCGTAAGAGGATTGATACTCTTACGAATCAGTATCCCGATATTGCAATACCGAGGGACACAATCTCACTAAAGTTCAGTTTTGTCAAGAGATTTAAAACTGAACTCAGTAACAAAAGTAACTGGGTAGGTATATCGGAAACGTATCTGATAGACCAGCATATGATATCCTGGTACACAGATGGCTCCTTAACGGAGGAGGGTACCGGGATAGGCGTATACGGGCCGAGGATAAGATACTCGGAACCTACGGGAAAACACACCACGATCTTCCAGGCGGAAATATACGCCATTGAAAGGTGTGCTTGTTTCAATCTGGCGAGGGGTTACCGGAACCGAAAGATTGCTATCCTCTCTGACAGCCAAGCGGCAATCAAGGCTCTAAGATCCTACCAGGTGTCCTCGAAACTGGTTTTGGAGTGCCTTGAGAAGCTAAACGAACTTGGCCGTCACAACCAGGTCTGGATACTCTGGGTTCCGGGCCACGCTGGTATTGAAGGAAATGAACGGGCCGATGAACTGGCAAGGAGGGGAGCTTCCACACCTTTCGTAGGCCCGGAACCTTTTTGTGGTTTGGGAAAAGGAGCTTCCTCTATCCTAACTAGAAAGGACGAGTTAACCAGTAGGAATCAATACTGGGATAATCTACCAGGTTTAGAGCATTCCAAGTTGGTTATCGGGTCCTACAATAGGAAAAGATTCGAGGATTGCATGACCTTATCAAAGAATAATCTAAGGATTATCACGGGAATGCTAACAGGGCACTGCAGATTGAATTATCATCTAGCCAAACTAGGAATCCGTGAAAACGGGTATTGCAGGTTCTGCTTGCAGGAAAACGAGACTGCATTACATATACTAGGTGAGTGCCCTGTACTCATGCATAAAAGAAAGAAACACCTGGGCGACCATCTTGTACCAGGTACGGACTGGGTATCCAGAGATGTAGGAAGCATACTAAAATTCCTCCTGGATACCGGACTCACTGACAGTCTGTGAAGTCCAAGAAGGGGGCACAATAGATCTACAGGTCGCAGTGCGTCATCCCCATCAATAATAATAATAACAAAACAGAAACACATGCGATCTGATATTAAAACCATGGTAAACTTCTACAGTTAAAAAGGTATGGTCAGCACTTAATTTTGAAACGCACTGTACATATGGAAATGTTTCATTTTAGTCTGAACCATTATTTTTGGTTTTGAATTACAGTGAAATTATTGACCTTTGGTATGTTTTATAACAATCGTTACATAGATTTTAATATGTAGAATTGGATTAAATAAAAAAACGAAAAACTTAAAAAGTGGAGTTATTGCGTTTTGTTAAGGACTTCCTTATTTTATTGCCCTATGGTAGTAGTTTTCGCAGAAATGATTTAATTTTGAAAAAAAGGGAAACAACTTTTCTGTCAATTCAGAACAGAACTTCTTCAGAGCATAGAGTAAGTCCGGGTATTGTGATATGGTCGGGTAATGTGATATAGTGGCTTATTTCACAAATTTGTTGTCCTTTTTCAAAGTTAACCTTTTTAAAACATCATAGCAACTTAAAAACTCGTGCTGCATGATGTGTTTGCTTAAATAGTTTACAGTCAGTGTGATGAAGTGCTTTTAATAGTGCTTGCGCCCAGAAGGTAAAAAAAGTATTAGAAAGTTCGAGGTTAATCAAAAATAAAATAAATCAGTGATATCGATAAGTTTGCGAGGTACGCTCTTTTTAACACAATTATTATTGCTTTTTATATTTTTTCGCAGTCAATTTCGGGTAATGTGATATACTTAGTACTTCACAGTACCCGAACTTATTACAGCAGTACTGTTTGTATGCAGAAATGTATATACACTTTATTTTACAATATTTAAAGTGGAATAATCTCGAAAATCTGTTCTGGTTAAGTTTCAGATTAAAAAATCCATGAAATCATGTTCCTCGATACAAATTTGTAACGCTTGGTTTACCCCGTCAGTTTATGATTTTCAAAAACAAAAATTAAAAAAACGTCTAATTATTTTTGATTTGGAGTCACCAAGTTTGAAACTAATAGGTCTGTTAAATAAGGTTTTTTCGGGTATACCACATTACGCACCACTTTTATCAGAAGCCAATATTTGGATATTCTGATTTGTATTTAAAGACTCGTTAACAGTTTATCTTAGAGTTAATAATCTTAGATATACTAAATAATGCATTAGTGAGCAGTTTGAACCCAAAAAGGGTATTTTTAAGCAAAGTGTGTCGGGAATCAGTTGCGTTAACACCGAAAAAAAATAAAAACACTTTTTCTTTCGGCGGCTGTCCTCTCAGCAGGAAATGGCAAACCTCTGAGAGTAAAATTGCCTATGAAAAAGCTCCCAACTCGCCGTTCGGAATCGGCATAAAACTGTAGGTCCCTTCCATAATACAATTATAAAGGTAGTGTATTCCGGGAGAAAGGCAGAATGACAATGCTACAGAGTGTTGCTTATAATGATGGGGACATTTTCACAAATAGGGGAAAAAATCGTACATTAACACATTTTAAGCGGGTAGCCTAGTATATGAAACTATGCTGCGTAGCGGGCATTACTTGCAAAACAAGCAAAAATTGCGCGATCCAAAATAAATAAAACTTGAAATTTATGAAACTAAAATAATTATATGAAATAATACTTTCAGTTTTATATGAAAACCAATCCGGTAAAAATACCGTCTCCCGCTTTTAAAGTGCCTACATTCAAAAGGTAAAAATACCCGCCCCGCTTATAAGCAGCAGTTTTCACAACGGGTAATTTTACCCGGCCCGCTTTTAATGTGTTAAAATGCCCTGTAAGCGATAAGACAAGATAAGTTATGGACCTTTAGATGGACATATTGTGATTAAAAAAATTAACACACATATATTACTATTTGCCCACGACTTATGGCACAACGTGCAGCTTGATTTGGCATTTTTTAAAAGATCTAATTGAAAAAACATTTTTTTTCGTGTGCCTATCAATACATGTGCACGTAAGCAAACGAAAAAAGCAACATTATTTTTCATTTCAAATTCAATAAGGCATTGAGTTGACAGCTTTTGAGGGAGCGCCTATCGGGAATACACTACCTTTATAATTGTATCATGGGTCCCTTCCAACCTTGTAAAAATTCACACGCACAACATGGATGGTTGCGGGTAGCTAGGCCTTGGTCTCGTAATTGGGCTGTCGTGCCAGTCAAGAAGAAGAAGTGTCGGGAATCGCCATAAAACAAACCCGAACTTACTCTACCAAAGCGAATTCAATACAGGTGGTAGTGTAACGACGGCAACAAAATTTCAATGTATGTATGTATATTGAGCTTAGATTGTCAAAACCAGCCAATCAAAATCAACCTTGATTGAACTTTCATAATTGTACACATCCATTCTGGTAATCTAAACCTTAAAAAAAAATTTGCTGTTCTCGAGAAAAACTTGCACTTTAAAGTAGATCTTTAGAAGCTGCAAAACAATTATTTTACAAGGTGACTAGTTTTAGTCGCACTTGTTGCTTTTATCCACAAATTCGAAACTTTAATATTTCCATAAATTTCAGAAATACCGTTTCTACCACTTCAGTTACCTGTTCGCAAAACAGAGAATTTACACTCTTTGATAATAACTCTCTGCGCATACAAGTAGTGCCTATGGAAATGCTTTAAAATGGAATTGTATGCGAGACCATCTACGCCTCCCCCCATACGATTTTCGAAAAGTGGTGCGCCATTTAAGTTATTATTTGTTTTTATTGACAATGTAATAACTTTTCGTTTAAATTTACCATTACTATGATATTTAGTTAGCAGTTACAAATACTCATTGGAGACTTGTCAAATAATAAGCGCTTAGGCAGAGCAGTCTGAAACTCTGAATTTTAATGCCATATTTGCTTTTGTCGCTATTAGAAGGCATTTATCTAAAAGAAATTTAGAAAATACGAGATCTCAAGCCGCAATTAAACAATCAGTAGACCAATTTCAAAGTATTTATATGTCTATATAGATAAATTTACTTCGAAGCGTTTAGCAAAAGTTCACTAAGTCTTCTTATCAAACATTATTCAAATATGTCATTCGAAAATTCGCCAATTGGTATTTCATTTTGCTTGCAATAAGCACTTCGTTGACCTGTGCGCCACGAATCTTCGCCTCGACGCAAGGTAGTCGTTACGCCGGACAATGCTGTTGTGTGTTTATTTTCAACTGTTCAACTAAATTTTTAATAACGACGTCGGTCCCGACTTCGCGACCGCCGCTCGTTGGAGCGGTTGCGTCTATGCTCCCTTTCTCTATCGCGGTCCTTGCCGCGGTCATTTCGATTCCTCTCCTTCACTCTTTCCAATTCTCTTTGTTTAATACGTTGCTTGTGTTCCTCTATACGTTTCTGTCGGAATGCCTCTTTCTCTGCAATCTGCAAAACGGACTAATTAAAAATGTTCATATTCATATCCGAATCGACACCGTGCCAATATTTGCCCCAGTAGTCAGGGCATACTTGCTGATGGCTCTAAATGTTCACCAGCCGACGATGTCCACTATTACCTGCTCGGGCGTAAGTGGTAGCCAGTAAATACACGGAGTGGCCTTAGTTTTCCGAAATAAGTCATCTAAGAGTCGAAGTGGCGGATCACTTTCTTTCTTCTTTGCTTTACGAACTGCAGTAACGGTTGGTGGAAAGTAGCTCAAAAATATGTAATAGAATAAAGTACAAAATCAGGTTACCTGGCGATAAGCTACTGCTTCTCTGATCTCTACCTTTAGTACGAGGTTTTCTTTCTTTATCGCTCCGTTCGTTTTCCCGGTTTCCGGAAATATCGCGTTCTCTACTTCGGCGTTTTTCGACTTCCCGAAGTTTCTCTCTATCAAGACTTTCTTTTTTACCTACATCCCATTCGCGCACTGGCCTCGCACTCTGCAATACACATAAATACCATAACAATTTTAATATCTGAACGACCCGCTTGAAAACCTTGCTCTTAGTGTTTTACCACAAATATACATAAATATGAGAGATGGATTATAATAAAATGGCATCGACAGCCAAATTCAATCAACTAAACTAACCAACACTAACTGATCTTAAGATGATAAACTCCTTTGGAAATCTCACGTAGAACTAAAGACATCGAAAGCACTGCCGGCTTTCTGGCAATGCAGAGGTGTATTTGGGGTCTTTCCCCTAGCAAGATCCTCTGGATCTACAAAGCTATGATAAGACCCATCATCTCCTACGCATCGGCAGTCAGGATGAGCACTCTCTCTTGCAGGGGTCAAGAGAACCTTGTCCAGACTGCAGCGCACTGTGGCCATATGTTGTACTGGAGCCTTTCCAACTACTTCTGGCCCATCGCTAGATGCCCTGGTGAGCCTTCCTCCACTTGATGTTTTCATCCAAGGAGAGGCCCTAAAGGCCATCCGAAGACTAAAACACAGTGGCCAGTGGTATGGCGCTTGTCCGGCACTGGATAATTGTGCTGGCACCGACATAGACCTCACAGTCATGTCCATGCCCCTCGACTCCATGCCTACAACTGTCATACTAAAAAAGCGGTACATGGTGTTGCTGCCTGAGGCTCACTCTTGATTGTATCCTGAGGATGAGCCCGGTAAACACTGCTTCCGTATATTCACGGACGGCTCCAGAACTGAAGATGGTTCTGGCTCTGGGGTCTTCGTGGAATCCACGGGGACTAGACGGTTCTTTGCCCTAGGCTCGCACGCATCTGTGTTTCAGGCAGAGGTGCATGCGATACTTGAGGCGATGAACTTTGTCGAAGAGAGTAAGTGGAAAGGCAGGTCTATCTGTGTCTGTAGCGACAGCAAAGCTGCGCTTATGGCCTTGGACAGCCCTCCAACCACCTCTATGCTAGTCAGGTCCTGCAAATCCAGGCTTAATTATGTTGGAAAATACAATAGCCTGATGCTCACCTGGGTCCCGGGACACGCAGGAATTGTGGGTAACGAGACCTCGGATTCCCTAGCTAGAATGGGCTCTGAGGCTGATTTTGTCGGCCCTGAGCCTGTTCTGCCACTCCCATCTGCAGCCATCAAAGCCACAGTTAACGAATGGGTCACTATGACCCAGGAGCGAGCATGGCTGAGAGCGGCTGCAGGTGGACGAAACTTATGCTTCCCGCCATATCCGACAAATGCTCACAGTTTCTTTTGTCACTAGGCAGAAGAGACTGCAGGCAAATGGTCGGGTTAATGACGGGCCATTTCCTATGGGCGAAGCACATGGAAATGGTAGGCATATCTGACAGTGCCCTATGTCCTGCCTGTGGGGAGGACGTTGAGACGGCGGAACACTTCCTGTGTCTCTGCCCCGCATTCGCTCGTATCAGGTTTGAGACGTTTGGCACTGATGTGCTAAGAAGCGACCACCTTGGCTCCTTGGCACCCCAGGATCTATCAAGGTTTCTTCGGAAATCGAGTAGATTTAAAGCATATTAACAGGGAACAACAAGTCGTAGTACAATGGACGTATAATTGTCTGAGTGCTGCGCTTGCTAGATCGTTCCGACAAAGGAAAAAAAAAACTGATCTTAAACAATTCTAAATATAAAATACTGAAGGAAGGATGGCTTATATTTCTTAGCTCTATCTGAAATTTTCATTAAAAATCATTATTCCTTATTTCTTTATTTAATAACAACCACTATTTTCAAATGCAATAGTGTCTGCAGGATTTTGTTCTGCCTCACAAGGGGTGACGGACCATACTCAGCGCAAGCAATTAGGAGTCAAGAGATTGATTTGAAATTTAGTACAAGCAATCCAAATGTCAATAGTTCACTAAAAATTACGTAGTTAGCAGAAAAAATGCGTGACGGACCATACTTGGCGCAAGGAATTAAGAGCCAAGAGATTGAATTGAAATTTAGTACAAGCAATCCAAACGCACACTAAAAATTACGTAGCAGAAAAAGGGCGTTGCTGCATTATAGGGTGCAAATAAATCGGTTTGGGCAGACTTCAAAACTTTCATATTTTAAATAAACGGGGTTTTCATAACCAAACGCACGTTTTTCTAATGCTCACAAATAAATTAAACTATTTACAAGAATCGAAGCCTGTATATTAATTAACAAATCACCTACGATATCACCTACGGTACCTACTGTAATTAAAATCTTAAATTGTATAGTTTTGACTCTTAATATTGAACTGTCATATATTAAAAGTCCATTCCGATGGACAAAGTGTTGCAAATTGAAGAAACCCATAGAGGGCTCATATGAAACAAGTAGAATTATCATTATTGTGCCATCTTCGCTACCTACTCAATACCAAAATAATGATGTATGTGAGTTCAATATATCTGAGCTCATATATCTGGGAAAAGCTCAGTTTACTAAAAACTTGTTACATGGAGATTTAAAGGGATTTTTTTGAGTTGACATTCTAATACTTAAAATGTTTCGCTCTTCTGAAGTGTTCTAACTATTGAACATAAGCCCTCGATATGTTTGCGACATATTTACCTTCTTGTCATCTACATCATTTCGATCACGATTCCAACCGGTTCCCACAATAAGATTATCCTTATTGTTGTCCTGGCCAAATTTGGGCTGATCATCCTTCGTGGACTGGATCGCTCGCTCCATGTCGATCTTCAACCCAAAATCGACATTCAAGCATTTCGGATTGGAAACGGGCCACCGCACTCCGTGTAGTGCATGGCGCGTTTCAATGGCCTCACTGAAGCAAAAAATATAAAACGAACATTAGGATCTGCCACGAGAGCTTGCCACGCTTTTTATTCTGCAGTGAAACCGGTCAATAACGTATAGTATATTGGTACACACTATACTAAGCATTGGCTTCAAAATACTTGATACCAGTTTAAATTTTGATGCACAAATACAACTCAAGGAAGTGAAAATTTGTGCTGGGGCAGCGATTCCCACACCTTTATTTTTGTACCTTTCATGTGCAAAGTGGATATACGTCCACTTTGAAGGCCTAGGTACCACTCAAGATACGTGTACCGCACAAAGAAAATTTCACACAGAAACAAAAGCATCAAAACGGATCTATACATACTCTTCGGTCTCGTATTGTACATAGCATTTGGATTTGATACGATCAATCCAAAAACCATCCTCCACAATCTTCCCGGTGCGCACCAGCAAACCTTTAAGCTGCAACACTGTGAATGGTCGCACTAAGTTGGTTATGTACAGGACACTGCTAGTCTGGTTACGGGGTGGGCTCGGCGACCGCTGCATCAGCGCAATAGTCTTGCCGCCGTGACCCGACCCTATCGCTTCGGACTCATTTTGATTACGTTTCACCTTCTCTGTCTTTTCGATGGAGACTAGCCGCGGCTCTCGATCCGGCGAAGGCGTTTCCTCACCTTCCTCGCGCTCAGACACCACCTCTTCTACTTCAGATGACGATTCCAGTTGAACGTCACTCAACGGCACAGGATGCACGTCCGCTATTAGGTTCTTCAACGAATCCGTGGAAATTGCCAGAACGGGCACTTTACTTTCAGTAGTTTTCTTGGTTATCCATTTACGCTTGCGCGTCCGCCCATTGTCGCCTATATTCGTAGACGTCTTGTTCGATAACGGCTTCTGTATTTCGGTGAATATCGTATTGTTTGCGTTGGCCAGGACTCTGTCTGTGGCTATGCAGTCTGTCTCGACAGTATCTGCGACTGCGTCTACAATTACTATCGACTGTCCTTTGCTGTGGGTTACAGATGCTTCGTCAGCGCTACAAGCCGCTGCGACTTCGACATTTCTTTCCATCGAGCCATTGTTTGCCAAATCTTCTACATTTTGTGACCCGAGTTTTTTATCTTCCTGAATTTCTAGCACACCCAATGGCTTCACATTATCTTCAGTATTTGCTTTTGAAGTAATAGGTGATGAAGATGCAGTTACCTCAGTAGTGCGTTCAGTTTCAAGTCCCGGGTTTTGATATACACTTATATCGGCAGACTTCGTCGTCTGGTCTTCTACCGCGGCTGTGCCTGTCGTGTCATACTCGTCTTGCTCACGTTCCACAATCTCGGCATTTCCTGCGGCGCCATTTTCTTCATCTGGAACAACTTCAAGCTTTGTATCGGGCACAGCCTGACTGCGGCTCAATGGCTTTACGGGACTGCTGCAATCTTGGACGAGCGTGGCATTCGTTCGGCTCTTGCCAGACTTTTCTAAGAGCAGCTCTTCACACCCTTTCCCGTTGCCTTCGGAGTCAGTCGTCGCTTCCTTTCCTGCCTGTGATATTTCAGCTGCGTCCACATTTTTCTCACTTGTTGTCTCAGGGGACTTTCGCGATCTGCGGCTTGTCCGACGAGAAACCGGGGTAGAAAACACTTCGGTGGACTTCTTCCGCTCGCTTCGACGTCTCATCCCAGTTCCACTCAATTTTCAATCACTGCTTCCGGAATATCTCAACAATAAGATTGAAATGTCGATGTCAATATCGCCGCGCCGATTCTCTTTTACTTTTGGAAATTCAATGTAATGCCTGTTTTCGCTTTTCCCTTAAAGCGCAAGCGGGAACCATCTTATTTCGAAGGGGTGTGTTTAGTGAAAACTGCTGTAACTGCTGCTTCAGTTGTCCCTGGCTATTCCCACAAAAGTCCGTATGATAAAATAAAAAATGTACTGAAATGACAGGGTCGCTCTTTGTCGTTCTTTAAGTTTTTCTTCTGTCAATTCTTGGTCGGATATCAAGGCTGTTGATTGGTTTTTGCTTGGTTTTTAAAACAAAAAACTTTCTCTAGAATGGTTCTGCTGTAATCGCACTCATACTTACATCCAAATTGTCAGTCCTCTCAGGTTACATTCCTAAATGACAGTCCTGCTATTTAAAGTATGAGCAAGAATAAGATAAACGAGTGAAGGCACAGAAAATCATGCGCATATTTGAGTACGGACCGCATTGTGCACGCAGTGGAATGAAGGGCTAAGTATTATCAACCAAATAGAAATTCCCGTCTGAAGGCGGTTTTGTTATAACCACACTTAAACTTACAAGCGGGGACTTCATATAGATTAAAAACGTCCAGATACTTTAATCCAAATTGCATTGGCAAATTTGGCAGCTTAATACTTAGCATAATGATATTTAGCATTTTTTAAATAGTATTAATTAATTTTCACAAAAGATTTCACCATATAATTTTGCTTTTAGCAATTACATCTTTACCGTTTAAACACCATTGTGTAACACTATTAACTTATGATTTCGAAAGCCACATTCCTACTTTATATCTAAAACTTCTTTTTTGTGGCCGGCCTTCGACCGGGCTTCTTGAAAAATAACCCTCATAGGAGCAACTAGTGCACCGGAGCATCAGTAAAGTGCTAACAATATTACTGCATTAACATTATTCTTGCTTAACCGACCTTTGTTGGAATTGTGTCGTCAACCTTAAATCAAAATATATACAACAAATACAAAACTAGTTAAATTTTATAAACATGTTGCTTAAACTCGAATGAAATGTACATTTATACTGAATTTAAACATTTCAATATGGCAATGATATCGACATTTCTTTAGCTTTTTTGCTATTGTGAATGCTAGTTGTATGGAGTGGAAGAAGAAGTGTCAAATTGCGGGACGGTTTTTGTGGTTTTTAAAAATTAATAACTTCAAAACTAAAATTCCTCGTTTAAGGTCGGTATGCAGCTCTCAAGAAAAGCGAAAACTTCATATAAAAAAACTCAAGAAATGTTCAAGAAAATTTCCTTGAGTCATATTTTCTTGAGGTGTGCGCACCTCACAAGAAAACTGATTCGGTTTTTTAATACTTTTCTAGATTGAAAAGTGAAATGACAACACTGATTTCGGCAAGAAACATATGTGTTACTATTTATTTCTCAAAGGAAAAGTGACAGCTGCCCGCCTTCCATACCGGCCATGAAAATGCTGCAGTCCAATGTGAGCAATTGGTCGCCCATTAAATATCTCAAGACATGTAATAAAAGCGTAATCGGTTGAAATGTATTGAAAACTTACCAACCGTCGTCCACTTGGAGAGAACTAAATTTTATTATTAAAATTAAAACTTGTCCAGTAGAATGCAAATGAACTTATCAAAATTTCTTTCAAACGTCAAATTTACTTCACTACCACTTTTTTACGCTCAAGAAATATATGCTCGTTTTTTCTTGAGCGTTTTCTTGAGAGCGCAAACCTACCTTTAATAGTGAATAATAGGAAGGACTCTTATATCTGTTCGTTAGAGGAGGGTGATACAATTTGGTGGAGGGGTAGGGGGGTGCCCCACAGGCCGCCCTTGAAAGGAAAACCATCGAAAGTGTATAGTTTTTTTATGAATTTTTTTAATTTTACCTCCAAAGCTAGACAAATTGTAATTACTTCCCAATAAGGTGAAGTGGTTAGGTTGAAAAGAGGAGAGAGGGGTAATAACCCTCTTAAGTGCAAGTAGGGCTTCAGATTCAGTAAAATATTCACAGTATTTCTGTATTCAAACTGCTTTTGTGTGTAGCCCTCATAGGAGCAACTAGTGTGCCGGAGCATCAGTAAAGTGCTAACAGTATTTCTGTATTCAAACTCCTTTTGTGTGGTCGGCCTTCGGCCGGGCTGCTTGAAAACTAACCCTCATAGGAGCAACTAGTGCGCCGGAGCATCAGTAAAGTTCTAACAGTATTTCTGCGTTATAATTATTTTTGCGTTACCGGCCTTTGTTGGAATTTGTGGAACCTTAACCCTGTTGATATTTCTTCAGCTTTTCTGCTATTGTGAATGCTAGTTGTATGGAGTGGAAGAGGAAGTGTCAAATTGTGAATGCCAGTTGTATGGAGTGGAAAAAGAAGTGTCAAATTGCGAGACGATAGGTCTGTTTGGCAGAGACTAATTTATACGAATTTGTACAAATTTTTACTGGGTCCTGTTTGTTGACGCCAAATCTACGGTAACGAGAGAGAAACTTAGAGCGTAAAGTGACAGTTCATTTCGTGAGAACTTGCAAGTTTTTACTGGAGAAATTTTGTCCAGTAACTTTTTGCCAGTAAGAAAAAGAACAAGAAAAACATATGACTGGCTGCCATATGATCGACTGCAAAGAAACATAAATTTTGAAAACATTTGGAGGCAAATGGAAACAGCAAAGAAATTGTGCGTTCGCAAGTCTGCTGACCCACAACCGTCTTGCTCAGCTTTACCCACTGAAGCTCAAAGGGAAAAAGGGCTTAAGTGCAGAATAGCGTACCCTCGTGAAAAAATTAATAAGTATGCTTATACAAAGAAGTTTCGCTCCTGAGTCCAACAAACTAAAAATTTTGTCTGGGAAATGCCTGCAAAAGGCGTGGCACGGGGTCAAAGTTTAAAACTTTTATCAAAATAACTCATTCAATTTTTAATCGATTTATAAGATATGGGTATCAAACGAAAGGTCTTTTTCATACATTTATTTTGGTGTACCACATTATATACTTTATATGTACGAGTAAACAATTATAAGCAAAAACTTTTTTTTTATATTAAATTTACAAAACCCGATTTTTTTCTCGAAAAAAAACAAAATAAAGATATAATAAATTTGTTACCATATATTCTCTACGGAATTCTCTTTACAATGAAATATAGAACATTTGAACTTTTTTTGTTTTTGTTTTTATATTTAAATTTATATTGAGCTAAAAGAATCTGCCTGCAAGGGGATTCTACGGTTTCCGTGGCGCCGCCATTTGTTTATGATCTTTTTAGATAGATTGACCGAAAATAAATCGAAAATGATGAATAAAATTTTTCGATATCTCGCTTCGTTTTCGGGATATCGAGGTTCAAAGTTTTTATATTTCCATATTGTGCACACCTGACTGTTGCCTGATGTGGTGGTGACTCCCATGAGGGTTATTTTTTTAGCGCCCGGCCGAAGGCCGGCCACCTGGGAAAAACTTATTGCCAAAAAAACTATGGCTTGGAACTATGGATTTGAACAAAAAATACTGTGCACACCTGACTGTTGCCTGATGTGGTGGTGACTCCCATGAGGGTTATTTTTCAAGCGCCCCGGCCGAAGGCCGTCCACACAAAAGGTACTTGAAGGCAGAAATTCTTTGCTTAGGCGCGATATTTAATTAAAACACGCATTGAAAAAAAACAAGACTGTATGTTTTTATATTTCATTGAAAAGAGAATTCTACACGCTATAATAAAGTGTAAATTTTTTTGTATCTTAATAACGAGATTTTTCGAGAAAAAAATCGGGTTTTGTAAATTTTATAAAAAAAAAATAATTTTTTGCTTATAATTTTTTACTCGTACATATAAAGTATATAATGTGGTACACCAAAATGAAGGTATGAAAAAGACCTTTCGTTTAATACCCATATTGAATAAATCGATAGAAAATTGACTGAGGTTTTATGATAAAAGTTTTGAACTTTGACACCGTGCCACGCCTTTCGTAGGCGTTTCCCAGGAAAAATTTTTAGTTTGTTACATTCACAAAACCAAGCTCTATACAGCCAAATTTTTATTTTTTTTCAGTAGGGTACGCTATTTTGCACTTGTTCCGGAAAAAGTGCAGATTGAGCGCAACGAACTATTTGCATTTTGCATTAAAAGTCTGATTTAACTTAACTTTCCCTACCACTTCAAACATCAAATGAAACTTTTAGATCAGCTGTTTCGTTCTTTAACCCTCCTGTTTACACCCTTTTTACTGTGTAGTGTGAGTGAGCCAAGTCCCAGTGGTGTAACCAAGAGTTAAAACTTGCAAATTCTTACAAATTGCTGTTTGTTCACTTTTTTGGATAGTTTCATTTTTGGGAGCGTAAGCTCGCTTACTCTCCTGATATTTTTTACTGGATAATTTTTACTGGAAATCTGGCCAAACAGACCTGATTTTTGTGATTTAAAATTCCTCGTTTAATAGTGAATACTACCTACCATAAAAATTTCAGTGCTCTAGCTCACCGAACAGATATAAGAGACTAGCTGAATACTACCTACCATGATACAAAAATATACAGGTAGATTCAATCGAGCAAAATTAAAAGTCATTTGCTTTTTTGACAAATAAAAATAAAATTTTAAGGGTGCAAAAACAAGTTAAAAATAGAGAAACTGAATGATATACTACATAACTGATTGTGTAGAATTGCAGCTCTGTAGCAAAAATAAAAATAGTAGTACAAAATTTGTAAACAAATATTTTTTTCCAATTGTCAATTTTATTTTTATCTGTCGCATTGAAACTACCTGTATATTTTTGTATCATGCTACCTACCATCAAGATTTCAGTGCTCTAGCTCACCGAACAGATATAAGAGACTAGCCAAAATGTTTGTTATACATCTTCATATCGCTCCTTCGCTGCAAGAACGTCATAACTCAAAACAACATCATTCCGAGAAAATTCAATTTTAAAATTTACTATTGCAGGCAGTTCAAGGTATCAAAAAATTTTTCATGTCGTCTTGTGAGCAAAGTATTGAATATTTTACAAAGAGGTTTTGACAGATAAAAGATCATATGCAGATACACACAGGGCTGGCATAAACTGAAAAAAAAATGTTTTGGAGTTATGACGTTCTTGCAGCGAAGGAGCGATATGTTCTTCATTACCTTAACCCATTAAGGACAGAGCCCTTAAAATTGATGTACGCTGTTGAAATTTATAGCACATGCTACTTTTGTACAGTTAAATACAAATCAGAAAAATTTTCAAAATGTTGGTAGGGGGCGTCAATATAGCCTGTGACGTATACGTCACATTGGTCCTCATACCCACAAAGTGCATACATACGTGAAGATAATTGTATATACACTAGTCAGAATAAGTTTCCGTACAGGCAAGTCAAAAATATTTTATGATTAATTTTAACCTCAAAAATGGGTTCTCTGTTTATAAAAACGTATCCACATTATTCATATATGCCTTAACTGCACTTTTTGTTCTGTTTTAGATGAATTAAAATAATAATTTTCCATGTATTCGTATTTATTGACAATATACTCACAAAACGGTGCAGAATAAGTTTGCGTACAAAACTAATAACGGGAACTTCCGGTTATGCTCTTTATTTTTTTTTGGAAAATTTGTATTCCATTGAACAGTAAACGGACTTGTAAGTTATTTGGAACCGTATATGTGCTTGAAATTTTATAGAAGCAATAGAATTCAACAGAAAAATATTAAAAATGGATAAAGAATAATCTTACAAAAACGTTTCAAAATTGACAAAAAATTTCAAGAAATTAGGGAAACTTTTGGGAGAGCACATTCGTCATTTCAAAAAGCCATCTTAAATCTAAAAAAAAACAGAAAATCTTGTTTGGTTACTACGATCTGACCATTTTCTTAAGTTACCCGAGCAAGAGGATTCGATTGTTTGCGATCAGTGCATCACAATCTAAGGCTAGTTGCATCCAATATCTTCAGAAATGTACAGAAATATTTTATAAACCCCATTAGCAGTGACTTTATAAGAAAAGTTCTGAAAAAAACATACTTCCCCTACATAACAGCATGTAAGAAGCCCATATTTAGCTTACTTACAAGGAGCACAGAATTGCTTTCGTAAAAGAGTCCATCAAGGAGTCTAAAAACCCGGATTTCCGGGACGAAATGTTGTTATCTATAGAAAGTGGGGCCTTTCATTATTATCTGATAATGGTTTGGCATATTTGGCATTAAAAGGCATCAACTAATTTGAACAGGATCCTGTTAATAACAAAAATCTGAAATTAACAGTGTAGCACTGCATATGTGGAGATATGGTATGGGGCTGCATGTCAGGAAAAGGAGTGAGCAGGCTGTGTTGTTTTATTCAGAAATGCTTCCGGGGGGTTATTTACATATTCTAAAAGCTTATGTAAGCCAAGGTTTCAAAACTTTGGATCAGATTCCAACATATCTTTTCAACCTTAGCGCATACGATGCGAAGCTATGTTTGCTATTAACTGGCTCAACAAAGTTGCAAAAGTCCCTCCCTAGTCACCTACCGTGCATCTAATTGAGTATATAAGGGGTTCAGCTAAACCCTGAGCCCAACAACACTCCATCTTCTAAGATATAGTTAACCAATACAACAATTCAAGGATATAACAAAATAACCGCTGAAAAAACACCGAATTTAAAAAAATTTGCACCAAAACTTCTTCAAAACTTCAAGCGAGAAAAGAAAATTCACAAAGTTATTAATTTTTGGACAAAACTTAGTTTCAATTGAATTTTAACTACATAATCTCATCTTGTACGTAAACTTTTTCTGAGGTGAATTCATAACATATTTTGTTTTTGGCCCTCCTTTTACAGTTTGGTCAAGTTTTTGTTATTATTATCTTAATGGAATAAAAGAACTAAGTTTACGGAAAAAATAAAAAATATTTTGTTTTTGAAAAATTACTTTAAGTGATTTATTTTTCATATGAAAAAACTACGTACCCCTTGTACGCAAACTTATTCTGACTAGTGTATATGATACATATATGTATATTCAAGCATATATGCTTGAATACATACGATTTTTTTGGTTTTTATTTTCCTTTTTGATGTATCATACATTTTTTCATTATTTTAAATAGAAGGAACATCTGGCGAATAAAAAATAAACTTTACATATCAGACAATAAAATGAGTAAAATTAAAAATTAAGTAAAAAAATGATAGTGTCTGAAGCGTTTGGCACGCCCATATTACATTTTCCGCATACAGTTATTCACACTGTTGTGCAATTCTGACCTCGACATCGTCGACATTTGCTATTTGCAATCACCTCCACAAAATGACCGATGCATTCATCTTCACTCTTCGGCTTTCGATAACCTTCAGGCGGCTTTCTAACGCCACGACTAGCACAGTAGTGGCTTGAAATTGCTTGCAGAAAATCACATTGGTAATGAGCTTACTGTCGTAAGATCCTAGGTGGGAAGTAAGGTCGGAATACGTCCAGTAGGGTAGAACCAATGTTGGTTAACACGGACCACCACAATTTCTTGCATCTTGCGACAATTCTGTATTCATTTAAATTCTAATAAATACGATATATACCGCCCATTTAAACGTCGCTACCGCATGTGGTCGGGGAACGTCGATTATTCGCCGATGTTCTCGTGAGTATCGACCGACTGGGATACGTTATGTTATCCATAAATGGTTAAAACTATAGAAAAAACAGCACTTTCCAGTTTTATTCTCTTATGTGACCACCTTTTTTCTTTTTTAGTGACTTTTTGTCAGGCAAAGGGAAAGATTTAGGTATCATAAAGTATCTCGTATTACTCCAGTGCCATGGTAGCCTCACTTGAAACAGAAACAAAGCAAAACTCGAATTGAATTAAATAAATTTACGAAACTTATGGAACACGGCAACTGTCTTCTAGTCCTTAATGGGTTAAGGTGGAATCTGATATCATCACATACAATTTAAAACAATTAATTTTAATTTCTATTTATATACCGTCTTTTGTCTTTCCTGAAAAATGTGGAAAACTGGACTTAGCACCAGTAGCGGTTTTAGGTGCGGCAAACCTGGGCCACCGCCCAGGGCCTCGCGCTTGTAAATGAAAAAAATTTATACATTGATCAATTTTTTAAAGTGCATTTATTAGTGTTTGCATGGACGTTTGAATGTATCATAGTTCCATTTGAAACGATTTTCAAATATAATCGATTGTCGAAAGGCGTGTGTATCGATAACAATATATCGATACTGACGCCATGTGATCAGTGAGCACACTGTCTGCAGACGTGTTCCTGCGTGTTCCGTCGAATGTCATTGAATGTTGTGATTCACTGCAAGCTCACACACGTCGTTGTGGATGGAGCTTTGTCTGCTGTGTCTGAACGGTTTGAGCAATTTGAGAATTACGAAAACCTCTTTGGATATCTGTACGATCCGAAAAGATTGAAAACAATTTCTGATGACGATTTATTAAAGAATTGTAAAGATTTAGATTTAGCGCTACGTCACGAGAACGAGAAGGACCTGAATGGTGCTGAGCTTTTTTCGGAACTCAAAATTTTCCGGCATTTCATTACGGATGAAATGCGAAGCGCTATTCAGGTTCTTCGATTTCTCCGTTCTTACGGTAGTGGTTTCCCGAACACCACTATTGGATATAGAATTTTATTGACCATTCCCATATCTGTGGCGAGTGCTGAAAGATCATTTTCAAAATTAAAATTAATCAAAAACTATTTGAGATCAACTATGGCTCAGGATCGCTGGACATCGCTCGCAATTTTGTCAATCGAAAAGGATATTTCGATTGACTGATTTCGACACTGATTTCGACACTGTCATCGACACATTTGCAAAACTAAAAGCTCGCAAGGATAACTTACATGTCTAAATTGAAATGTATTTGATGAAACTTATATCCTTAAGAACACTAGATATTGAATAAAACAATTTTGATCTTCCGCAGTAATCAGTATATTATTCTGAAAATGATAAAAAAACCCATTCAATGGAGTATCGATTGAAAAATACCATAAAAATACTATTAAATGATGATGATTATTCAAAGAATTCGCAGTATTACTACAAACTTTCTTCCCAAATGTTACTTGTGGTGAAACCTTGAGCTGAAATTTAATCTTAACCGCGAAGGCCTCGCGAAAAATCCACGGCCCAGGGCCTCGCGTTGGCTAACGCCGGCACTGCTTAGCACCTTTTTACTCTAAGCCGAAAAATGTTCAAACATTGTTTCCATTAAAATTGCATTCAGAAATTCAAAGATATACGAAGAAGATATACGAGTTGTGGTGGATGGTTCGTCGGCGTGAGGATCGATCGAGATGTTCGACTGGTGGCGCCGCAGCTGAATTGTGAAAAATTGTTCGCACTTGGAGACGATTTGAAACGGTCTGTCGTACGGTGGTTGCAATGCTGGACGAAGCTAGTCGTTCTGAACAAACACGTGTGTTGCCGCGTCGTTCTTGAAGATAAACTGTTTGCGTGGGTCGAGTCTCGTGCATCGATTCCGTTAGCTGCTTTGTAAATTCCGATTTCGGTTGAGGTGTCTTGCTGTCATTGAAGAACTCTCTGGAAGCCGCAAGGTAGTACCATAAATGAGTTGAGCTGCCGATGTTTCGATGTCCAATTTGAATGCCGAGCGTAACCCCAGTAGAATGTTTGGCAAACGATTTGGCCAGTCGTACTGGCCGTGGCACATGATTACTGCTTTGAGTGTGCGATGCCACCGCTCGATGAGTCCGTTGGCCTGCGGGTGATATGCCGTGGTGCGAAAATGGTTGATACCCAGCGTGCAAGACAATTCTCAGAAAAGACAGATGTGACTGGAATTGTCGGTCGTGATGCGAGCTGGAATGCCGAAATGTGAAATCCAAACGTTAACGAGCTCTCGGGCCACGGTCTCCGCTGATATGTCTTTGAGTGGAACGGCTTCTGGCCACCGATCCATGATGGTCAGACAGTATCGATATTCGTTTGACTGCGGCAATGGGCCGATGAGATCGATATTAATATGTTCGAACCTTTGTGATGGAAGCGAAAATGTTTGGAGAGGCGCGTGTACATATCGGCTAATCTTAGATTTTTGGCAGTTGATGCATTTGTGTACGACGCACATTGGGAAAAAACAGGCAAAAACGCTCGCATTGGAGCAAATTCAAAAGTTGCGAATCTGAATTTTTTTTTTACTTGTCGTAATATAGATTCTCTTTTTAAGTCCCTTCATCCCATGACCTGGATTTTACAGCCTTTCAAAGTTGAACGTTTTATTAAATTATTTTCACTTCTAGCAAAATATCGTTAACAGGGCTGTCTTCAAATGCCCGTACAATCTATATTTTTTAATGAAATTCCATAATTTTTCACATGTGGGGTACCGATATCTAAGCAATTAATATGAAAAAAATTTTATTTAAAAAATGTTTATTTTGGCAAAAAAATATATCTAACCTTTGCCTCATTTTTTGATAAAAATGAGAAAAATCGGGATTTTCTCTGGACTGTAACTTTTGAGATTTCACAGCATTTCACGAAATACGTATACACTGATTAGGTGGGACATTCAGCTAAATGATGGTACCAAACTCATCTGCGGCGTTCTGCGACAAAATGAATGCGAGCAATTTTCGCATGCCAACCCAAGCACTTTTTGTACTCAGTTGTGGTGAGCAACGATATATTTTTAATTGCTGAGCAAAACTATAACGTATGAAAAACAGCAAGGCTGGTGTTGAAAGTAATAAATATGTATTTAAATGTATAGAATTGAGATATGTACATATATATCGCATTGATTTATATATGTCCGTCTGTTAATATGTCTTCCAATTCGTCTGTCTGATGGAAGGTATTCACAATTGCTTTCGAAAAAGTTGAGACACGAAACTGAAATTTCGTACAAACACTTTGGAAATCACGAGAACAACATACTGCCTAAAATGGGCGTGGTTTGCCCATTCTTAACAGGGTTGCCATATAAAGATATTTTTCAAAATATGAACTTTTAAATATTTACCGTCCGTTTAGGGATATTTTTGTCTGGAAATAGGTGTGACATGCCTCTTTAACCCCTTGAGATACATAATTAGTAATTAGTTTAACTTTTAGTGAGGAAAGTTATACTTGTCAGTTAACCTTTTCCGTGCTTTATAAAAGTAAATGAATAGTTTAGATTTTTTTAAAAAAGAGTTTGCCTACTTTTATAAAAGTTTTTTTTCATTTTTGGAATAAATCTTCTTCTACTTATGGGAAACCGTTATGCAAAATTTCAATCCTTTATCTTTTTTATTTCCGAAGTTATTAAATCTTTTGTTATACAGTCGGAAACCATAAAATGTGCTACAAAAAAGTGCTCAAATTAAAAACCCCTAAAACACGTCTAACTTTATTTTTGATCTTCTACTTGAATCAGTTATTAAAATATTGAATTATTTTGTTTGCTTCTGATTATGCATATTTCTAAAACTCTTAACTTCCGACTGTAGGGTACCAGCTCCTGGTAAAGGAAATGAAAAAAAATTACACCCTACAATTTTCTGAGGAATTCTATAGATAATAGCGAAATTTCAGTTCTCTAGTGCAAAAACTATAGATTCTAGAGTTCCTGTTTTTTCCCAATATGCGACGTCGGCGATTTCTTTTCCCATTGCTGGCCGATCGAAACGAGATTTGATGAGATCAGTTGTCGCTCGTACTCCACCGTGCGAGATGCCGTGCAATTTGGTGATGATCGCCCCCCGGTGGGAACGAGGAATGAATGGATGCGCCTTATTAGTCGAAACATCACAATAAATTGCAGCTGTCGAATTAGGTATGTCGATTTGTTTGAGCTTCAGCGATGTGTTGTTGTCTTCAAGGAACTTCTTCAATTCTGGACAGCTTGACTGTGCTGCGGCGATGTGGTGATAGTCGATGGTTGTCGATGCGATCGCTGCAATGCGTAAGAGTGTGTCCGTTTTTTATCAAATAAAAACTTAACGCTTAAAACCAAAAAGTTATGGGCCCAGGCGAGCGCGAAACAGGAATCCCCAGTTCAGTGGCCGCGGATTCGACGAGTGGCAGTTCCGAGTAAGACTGCACTTCGAATGTATCGGGCTTGGTGATCTGCTAGTCGCACATCCACCAAACGAGGAAAGCCAGAAAGCCGAATTTCTTCGCAGGAATTGGAAGGCGAAAGAGCGCCTAGTAGCTTTCGTACATGATGGCTGCCTTGGCTACATCCGGGACAAGACCACAGCCAGAGAAATGTGGCAGAGCTTGGAGTCAGCCTTCGCCAAAAAGTCAATCGTGGCGCAACCTACCATCCGCAAGCAGCTGGCAACGCTTCGGATGAAAGAAGACAAAGAAGTGCTGAATCATCTGACTAAGTTCGAGGGAATGCACAGTGATTCGTTCCATAGACAAAATTCAAAAAATTTATGGTCTCAGAATTTTACGATTTTGATGTCATTTGAAAAGTAAAACTCCAACTAAGAAAACCCCAAAAACTCTGTGCAAAAAATTAATTAGTGACTGTGCAAAACCGGCTTAAAGTTGAGACTTTTTTCTCAAAAAAATGTAAACAAATATTTTCTGTGTTTTAGTCTATTGAGTACAAAAAATTTTTAAAATACATGGTTACCAAGAAGTGGCTTAAACTTTCAATATAGAATAAAAAGTGATGTGGCCATTTTCGCTTTTAATGTTTTCTCAAAATTTGCAAAGCGTAGGCTTTTACTTCACTTTTAATTTAAAATATTTTTCTAAATTAAAAATCTGAAAATTGGCAAAACTTAGAGGAAAATATCTAAAAAGTATGTGAAAGTATGTTCCTGGATTTTTTTTATTTTAAGAAGCATTCTTTCTTTGTCGGATAATGTAATTACATCCTCCGATATCTTCCGATCTCAGAAAATAATTCAATTTTAAAAGTGGTCTAAACACGTATTTTTCGACAAAATGTATTTAATTTATGCCTAAAAGTATGCAATCAGCACGAAAAATGATAAAATCTTCAAAAATGCCAAACATACATCTATTATTATCGTTTTTATTACAAAACCAGAGGGTCCTAAGACAATTTCTGTTGCTCTTTGGAATAATCAATGTTGACGTTACCGATTAAATGTAAAATCTGAAAAATCTAGCCTACACACTCGTCGCTATAGCTCAACAAAAACGACGAAAATAGCAAATTTAAGTCTCAGGCATTGCTAAACTATAACAGTTTAAGAAAAACTAAATGAAGATTTCAATTCAGCAGACCATGTTTAACTAGTATACCAAATTTTATGAAGAACGGACTACTCCTTCTAATTTTGTCCCGCGGTTGTATGGAGTCGAATCACTGTGGAATGGTGCGAAATTTGAAGATTGCTGGTGCAGAAGTGGAAGAGAGCGACATGCTGGCTCAGCTATTTATGACATTTCCGGAAAAATTTTATCCCCTGGTGACAGCATTACAAAATCTGGAAGAGGACAAATTAAACTACAATGTTGTGAAGGAGCGATTGCTGTAGGAAGAGGTAAAATTTAAAGCCCCGCAGGAAGAATCATTGTCAACTGATAAAACAGAATTTTTTGGGAGAAATAACAAGAAGCAGAAAGAGCAAAAAGGAAAGTTCATCGCCGAGTGTTTTAAGTGCAACCAGCCAGGACATAGATAACGAGACTGTCGGCAACGAAACGCAAGGATGGCAAGTTCAAAAAGTGTGTGCTTTGTTGCGGAAAAGACCACTGATCGGGTGAGTACGACGAATTTAACATTTAAACTGGGCTCAGGAGCAAGCGATCATCTAGTCAACAACAAAAATCACTTTTCTGAGTTAATGAAGTTGAGTACTCCAGTTATGATACGAGTTGCAAAAGACAAGCAACATTTGATTGCAGAAGAAATAGGCAAAGTCAAAGGAATATCAAATAAAGGCATTGAAATGTGCATGAAAGACGTTTTATTTGTTCCACAGTTGAGAGATAACTTGCTATCAGTACGAAAATTAACCTTTGCCGGAATTTATGTTAAATTTAGTAAAAATAAAGCACTTATTATAAAGAATGGCCAGCTAGTAGCCACAGCATACTTAAAAGGGAGATTGTATGAATTGACTTTAGACGTAAATTCACCTGCCGCAAATCTATGTAACCAAAGTGAAGGGCCGTTTTGGCACAAGCGTTATGGTCATATAGGGCAACATGCCTTTGATGAATTTCTACAAAAGAAAATGGTCATTGGCTCAAATGTAAACAAAATCAACCTAGTTTTTGCAAAATATGTGTTGAAGAAAAGCAACATCGTAAGCCGTTCAATGGAACGCGTGAAAGAGCAAAGAAGGTACTTGAGAGAATCCACTCTGACGTTTGTGGACCTATTGAACCAACAGCTTGGGATGGATCAAGGTACTTTGTGTCTTTCATTGACGACTTCACACACTTTGCTATGATTTACACAATTAAAAAGAAGTCAGACGTTTTCGACGCCTTTAAAGAATATGAGGCGATGGCAGTCGCAATGTTTACCAACGAATTTCAAAGTTGACCGTAGACCACGGTCGGGAATATTGCTCAAAAGAACAAGGGCAATGGTATAAACACAAGGAAATCCAGATTGAGACTACTATGTCGTACACACCTCAACAGAATGGTGTCGCTAAAAGATTCAATAGAACCCTAAACGAAAAAGTTAGAACACTACTCTTACAGTCACAAATACCAAAGCGAATGTAGTGTGAAGCGGCTCTTACAGCAACATATCTTATAAGTAGAAGTTCAACTAAAGCTCTAAGTGGAAGGGTTACGCTAGCAGAAATGTGGTATGAGACGAAACCGGATGTCAACAAGTTACGAGTGTTTGGCTGCAAAGCTTACGCATGGATACCTGACCAGCGAAAAAAGAAGCTTGATGCCGAAAGTAACAAATGCGTTATGTTAGGATATGCACCGAACGGTTACAGGCTATGGGACATCAATGCCAATCAATTAATTTTCGCCAGAGATGTTAAATTTAATGAGGCAGAATTTCCGTACGCAAATACACAAGCACCCAGTCTTGAAGAACCAAAATTAGTTATCACAAGAAGTCACGATCAAGAAGGGGGAAATCAGATATGTGATCGCAACAGTGGAGAACCAGAAGACTTTGTGGATGCAGAAGCCGGGGACGTACAAGAATACGAAAATACTGCGCTGTGCTTACAAAATGAAAACATAAGGCATAGTGAGCGCGAGCGTCGAAGGCCAAGTAGGTTGCTTAACTATATTACTGGTTATAGCTTGACTATATTACTGGTCATAGAGCAGACACTGCGGCCACCTCCAACTTGATGGGTGAGCCAGAACTGTACAACGAAATCTTTGGAAGAGATGATACTGACCAATGGAAGGCAGCTGTAGTAGATGAACTTCAGTCTATGCAGAAAAACAAGGTCTGGGAGCTGAAAGAAGCAAGCAAGCAAGCGAATCAACACGCCTACCAGAAAGGTAGATCCACAGAAGTGGACCTCAGTGCTGGTAGGCAAGATTGAGAAGTCCTTGGAAGTGAAGGAGATCTGCCTGGCAGGTTTCTTAGACATTGAAGGGGCCTTCAACTACACAACTTTCGAAGCGATAGAAACAGCGCTAGAAGACTTCCAGGTGCCTACCACTCTCATTAGATGGATATCATCAATGCTCGAAAGCAGGGTGATTCGGTCCAGCTTAGGGGGGGGGTAGAGCTCTCTGCAAAAACAGCAAGGGGGTGTCCCCAAGGAGGGGTCCTATCCCCGCTGCTGTGGTCTGTGGTCGTTGACGGACTAATCCGCTCTCTTACAGAGCAGGGACATGAAGTCATTGCATATGCAGACGATCTAGTAATCGCAGTCAGGGGCAGAGATGGACAAACCGTCTCAGACTTGCTCCAGAACGCGTTGAACACAGTGGAGTGCTGGTGCGTCAGACAGAAACTGTCTGTGAATCCAGACAAGGCCATTGTAGTGCCTTTCACTCTTAAAAGGAAATTAAACCTGGAGACCCCACGTACACCGCATGCTTACAAGAGCAGGCAATGCTCTCTGGAGCTGCAAGAGGATCTGTGGGAAAAACTGGACTCTGAGGCCGAAATGGTTTCAGAAGATTTACACCCTAGTAATTCTGCCAACTATCACTTATGGAGCGATAGTCTGGTGGAAGAAAACCACAGAAGTAACAACTGCGACTAAGCTAGAGAAACTACAAAGACTAGCGAATACCTGCATAACAGGATGTCTCAGAACCACTCCAACTGCAGCTCTCAATGTTATATTGGGAATGCTACCGCTGGAACTTAATGTGCAGATGGCAGCAACCAATAGCACACACAGGCTGATGCATAATGGATCCATACCAAGGGATGCACTGGCAATCGGCCACCGATCTCTGCTGAGGGACAGGAGGCGGGATGGAGGCTTTTGGATGCCTCTGGACCAGATGCCTCAGAAGCACCTCTTCAGAAAAAGTTACGCAACGTACATACCTCACAGGTTGGACTGGGCTGATAAAAAGATCAGTCTCACGTGTGATGACATTGTCTGGTACACCGATGGGTCCAAGACAGAAGAAGGAACAGGGGCAGGAATATTTAGCTCCGGTTTCCAGTCTTCTGTAAGTCTTGGGGACAAAGCCTCGATTTTTTAGGCTGAGGTCTTTGCCATAAATGTGTGTGCCAGGAAATTACTAACACTCAATGTTAGAAGGAAAAGGATAATCATAATGTCAGACAGCCAGGCGGCAATCAAGGCCCTAGGCTCGATGACATTTGACTCCAAACTGGTCTGGAAGACAGCAAATGTTCTACAGGATCTCTCAAGGGAAAACCAAGTGATAATACACTGGATCTGGACTGGACAGACTGGCAAAGGATGGGGCTGATAGCCGGCCCTACGGACCTGAACCAATCATAGTCTCATTACAGACATTGTGTTAAACAGGAATTCATTAATCGAGCAAACCACAAATTGTCGAACACAATGGGGCAACGATGCTCCAAGCTTTTCTTTCCAGCCTACTCGGAAAGGAAATCCAGGTACCTAATTGACCTAAGAAGAAAGCAGCTCAAGGTCATGACGGGGATGCTAAGTGGACACTGTCTGCTAAATATGCATAGGGCGCGTCTGGGACTAACGGACAGCGAACTTTGCAGATTTTGTATGGAAGAAAAAGAGACTTCTATACATATTATAGCTGAATGCCCTACCCTAATACACGCAAGAAAGCGAATATTAGGGAAGGAGGTAATACAGACGAGAGATTTGTCTGAAATGAATCTAAGGAAACTAAAGGAATTCCTAGATAACATTGGAAGACACGAACTCCTCCAGTAACGTAGAGGAGCATGACACAATAGTTCACTACTTGGACGCAGTGTCTCGGGCAGGTGTTGTCCGAATCCCAAATCTAATCTAATCTGATAAAACACTACCGAATGCGAAAGTATTAAAATCAAAGTGGGTTTTTCGCGTTAAGCAAGACGAGAAAGGACATGCCTCAAAATATAAAGCGAGACTAGTTGCAAAAGAGTTTCTTCAAAAACAAGGCATCGTCTACCAGGAAAAATACGCACCTGTACCAAAGTTAACAACAGTTAGAGTCGCGTTAGCAGTTGGAATACACAACAAATACAAATTCCACCAATTAGACGTCAAAACTTCATTCCTACATGGTGACCTTTCGAAAACAATCTACATGGCAGTACCAGAAGAAGGGGTCAACGCAGACGATGGTATGGTGTGCAAGTTGAATAAATCGTTATATGGTTTGAAACAAGCTCCGAGATGTTGGAACAAGAAGTTCAATGATTTCAACCTTTCACTGGGATATACTCGTTCAAAGCACGATTACTGTCTATACACGAAAATAGATAGTAAAAATGAAATTGATGAAATGAATTGTATGTAGATGACTTATTAATAGTCGGCAAGGATGTCTCATCGATTGAAGAATTAAAGAAGCAACTATCTTATCGATTCCGATCCGTGTGGAGTTGCCTGATCTCCCATCGGAAGCGTCCCCAGGTGGCGGATAGGGGTGCCCTTGGTGGACAAACGACTTCACTTCGGCACCCTTGGAGGTGAAGGATTCATGTCTGTTGCGTCCACCACAATGATGGTCTAGAGTATGGGTACCATCCGCGGGCCAAACTGGCTAGGGAGGAGTCCCGAATTAAAACCAATCGCAGCAATGGACAACGAAATGAATGTTACTCCAGGTGAAATCCACATAGGTGCCAATGCACCCGCTTCGGCGGCAGGGGCAAGGATTCTGGAGGACCCAACCATCGCCCATCGGGGTCGTTACTGCGATCTCCTCTTCTTCGGAGACGGAGGGTTCCAAGGAGCCAGAGGGCCTGCGTCGGGAAGCTGCCACGGTGGCTGGACGACTTACCAGTGGTTCTAAGGGATCGAACAAAAGGAGCAAGACGAGGAGGATCAGAAGGAAGCGGATGGCTATGTGCCGGCTTGAAAAGGCAGGCGACACGGTCGGCCCTCCGGAACCCGTGTCCTCCAAAAGACCCAGGTCGGCTGAGGTACCACCCACCAAAGACACTGGTCCGGCGGAAAGCACGGGAGTCTCTAAATCGTCCGGCTCACGAGGCAAGCGGATGAACACTGCAACCGAAAACAGAACGCCTACCTGCCCTGCAACTGCTGTCGTCAGATGCGCCACGGCCCGCAAAGGCACGAGCGCAGCCCCGTCAGTAGCCAAAGCGGCGGAGAAGCATGTTGCCAGTAAGCCGCGCAATATCCAAAGCCTCCGACCCAGCACGTCTGCCTGCCCGGCGAAACCTTCGTCAGCGGAAGGCGGTGAGCTGGATCTTCGCCCAAGCACTTCCAAAGGAGCGGCCAAGCCATCGTATAGCGAGAAGGCTGCCGGCTCGCGGCCGATGGCAGTGATTGGGAAAAGGGGCCCTGACCACAGGTTGGCTGACGCAGAACTCAACTTCTGCAAAAGCCAGCTGATGCGTCGGGTCATTGCCTCCGGTCCTGAGGCCAATGCGAAGGGCTACGACACGGGCTACGATACGGGTACGAGACAAAAGACGGCACTATATTGGTGTCTTGTGCGTCTCAGGCCAACTTTGACTGGATCAGGAACGCGGTCAATGAGTTGCCTCCTAAGGGGACCACTCGCTTCGCGGTCTACGAATGTGAGGTTGAGTCCCTCAGGAAAGCCATCTGCTGGATACCGGACCCTGACCTGTCCACAGCGGATGTGCTCTCCTGTCTGCGTACCCAGAACCCGGGCATCGACACCAGGCTTTGGCGTGTTCTTAACCACCGCAAGAGTACCAACCGGGATGGTAAGGAAGGTGCTTCTCTTGTGGTGAGAATCGATAAAGCCTCTGCTAATATCCTGGTCTCCCGGTACGGGAACTGTCTCAGTCTCTTCTTTGGGACTGTCAGCTTCTATGTCTATCCCAAATGAGGGGCTCAGACGGTTATTTTAGTTATCGTCCTCTTTCGGTAACGCAGATCAACTTGCAGCATTCCAAAGCCGCTACTGCACTTTTAAGCAGTCGGCTCTCCCGGCTGCACACACTACCCCACATAACAACGATTCAAGAGCCCTGGGTCTTTAGGGGCCGGGTCTGTGGTCTTGAGTCTTTGAAAGGGACCACTGTACTATATGATAGGAATTCGATTAGACCTAGAACCTGTCTTATAGTATCATCTCATCTTACGGTCACTAGTCTTGACCTCTTCTGCTGTCAGGACCTGGTTGCCGCTGAGGTGAGCTTCAAGGGTATGCACGGATGGTCGAGGTTCGTGATTGCGTCTGGGTACTTTCCTTACGATGCACTGGAAGCGCCACCACCTGGGAAGGTCGTTATTCTGGTGAGGTTTTGTGAGCAGCGGAGCCTCGGTCTCATTTTATGTTGTGATGCTAATGCCCAGCACACAATCTGGGGCAGCAGCAAATGCAACAACCGAGGCCCTCGACTGTTCGGGTATATTGCATCCTCCGGCTTGAATATTCACAACACTGGTAATCAGCCTACGTTTGTGACCACCAGAAGGCAGGAGGTGATTGACATCACTCTATCTAATACAAGATTGGGGTGGTCAATCAACAACTGTAGAGTCCTTAACGAAGAATCGTGCTCGGACCACAGATATATCGAGTTTCAGTGCGGCGAGGAGGCACAAATGCCATTGCCCTCTAGGAACCCGAAAAACGCAGACTGGCTGAAATTTCGGAAGGCATTGCGGAATAAATACGCGACGCCACCGAAAATTCGCAAGGAGCGGTGTATTTAGGCGGCTGTTGAGCATCTCAATACTGTCCTAACATCAAGCTTCGAGCTAGCCTGCCCAACTAGACCTCCCCTTGGCCGGACCACTGTTCCGTGGTGGAACAGGGAGCTTCAGTTGCTAAGGCGTGAGTCTAGAAAACATCTCAACTGGGCCCTCAAGACGAAACTTTACGAGGACTGGGAGCGCTACCGATGCACTCAAAAGAACTATAAGAGACTTATTCGAGCTTCGAAGAAGGCCTCTTTTAGAGATTTCTGAAGTGGCATTGAATCCCTGAGCGACACAGCTAGGCTGGTAAAAAACCCGGAAAAAGGACCAGACCGCGAAGCTGGGGTCGCTTAGGAAACCTGATGGCTCCTACACGGAGAGGAAAAGTGAGACACTCAGTCTACTGATGGAGTCTTACTTTTCAGGAAATCAGGTCACTGTTGCCCAGCAACATTCGTCCTTGGACGGAATTATTGCTAGGGCAATCACAACCTCTCGACATGACTGGTACGTCGCAACAACTGTGGCGAATGAGGCTGCCATTCGATTTGCCATCAAGTCCTTTGACTGCTTTAAATCGCCGGGTCCTGATGGCATTTATCCTATCGTGTTGAGGGAAGGTATAGAGTCAGTAGTTATGGCACTGAAGAAAACCTTCACTGCATGCCTGGCACTGGCCTATCTACCACACCCTTGGAGGATGGTGAAGGTCGCGTTCATTCCGAAGATCGGAAAGGACGACTACACTAGCCCCAAGAGCTTTAGACCTATTGGCATGACTTCTTTTATGCTAAAAAGTCTCGAACGGCTAGTGGAGTTACGGATGCGTAAGGAGTCGCTTAAGAGACATCCTCTGTCTCCATTTCAGCATGCTTACCAAAGTGGGAAGTCCTGCGAGTCGGCTCTGCAAAATCTGGTCGGTAGGATTGAGCGAGCCATCGACAGGAAGGACTACGCGGTGGGAATCTTTGTGGACATAGACGGTGCTTTTGACAATGCGACTTTTGACAGTATGTGTAACGCTGCTAGCCGACACGGCGTAGACCGGGCTTTGGTAAATTGGATACGTTCAATGCTAGCCCAAAGAATCATGACGGTGCGGGCAGAGGACGATCTACTGGTGTCATCCGGTGTAAATAGAGGCTGCCCTCAAGGTGGGGTGCTATCTCCATTGCTCTGGTGCATGGTGATTGATCCCCTGCTCATCACTCTGAATGACTCTGGAGTCTACGCACAAGCATACGGGGACGATGTGGCCTGTCTTGTAACCGGCCCTTCCCTTATGCACATCTGCAGAAAAGTGCAGAGAACTCTGGATATGATTGACACCTGGTGTAATGCGAGCGGGCTATCTGCTAATCCCGCCAAAACTGGTATGGTTCTCTTTACCAGGAGGAGGAAGCTTGATAGATTCATTCTGCCCACACTCAAGGGGGTCACTATTCAGCCAATGAGGTGAAATATCTGGGAGTTATCCTAGATGATAAACTCCTGCACTGTCAGCTTTTTGGCAATGCAGAGGTGTATTTGGGAAAACGTGGAGTCTTTCCCCTAGCAAGATTCTCTGGATCTACAAAGCTATGATAAGACCCATCATCTCCTACGCATCGGCAGTCTGGATGAGCAGACTCTCTCTTGCAGGGGTCAAGAGAACCTTGTCCAGACTGCAGCGCACTGTGGCCATATGTTGTACGGGAGCCTTCCCAACTACTTCTGGCCCTTCGCTTGATGCCCTGGTGAACCTTCCTCCACTTGATGTTTTCATCCAAGGAGAGGCCCTAAAGGCCATCCGTAGACTAAAACACAGTGGACAGAGGTATGGCGCTTGTCCGGTACTGGACAATTGTGCTGGCACCGACATCCACCTCACTGTCAGGTCCATGCCCCTTTGACTCCATGCCTACAATTGTCATACTGAAAAAGCGGTGCATAGTGTTGCTGCCTGAGGCTCACTCTTGGTCGGTTCCTGGGGATGAGCCCGGTAAACACTGCTTCCGGTAAACACTGCATCCCATCCCATCTGCAGCCTTCAAAGCCACAGTTAGGGTCACTATGACCCAGGAGCGAGCATGGCAGGCTGAGAGCGGCTGCAGGTGGACGAAACTTATGCTTCCAGTCATATCTGACAAATACTCACAGTTTCTTTTGTCACTAGGCAGAAGGGACTGCAGGCAGATGGTCGGGTTAATGACGGGCCATATCCTATGGGCAAAGCACATGGAAACGGTAGGCATATCTGACAGTGCCCTATGTCCTGCTTGTGGGGAGGACGTTGAGACGGCGGAACACTTCCTGTGTCTCTGCCCCGCGTTCGCTCGTATCAGGTTTGAGACGTTTGGCACTGATGTGCTAAGAAGCGACCACCTTGGCTTCTTGGCACCCCAGGATCTATCAAGGTTTCTTCGGAAATCGGGTAGATTTAAAGCACATTAACAGGGAACAACAAGTCGTAGTACAATGAACGTATAATTGTCTGAGTGCTGCGCTTGCTAGATCGTTCCGACAAGGGAAAAAAACAAATCTTATCGATTCGAGATATCCGATTGTGGAGAATTCCTGGGTATAAAAATAGAACATACTACTGAAGGACTAAATATCTCAAAAGAGGCAACTATTGATAAAGTTCTCGTAAAATTTGGAATGTCAGAATGTAACTCTGCCAGAAGTCCAATGGAAAAAGGGTTGCAATTGCAACCGTACATAATGCTATGCTCAAGACCTGACATTTGCTACCCGGTGGCTTATATGGGACGATGTCAAGAAAAACCAAGTGAAACCCACTAGCAGCATCTAAAACGGATAGTTCGGTACTTGAAGGGTTCAAGAGGAAAACAGTTAAAGTTTTACAATCACGATCAAGCAGCGCCAATTGTTTGATATGTTGATGCAGACTGGGTATCAGATCAAACTGATCGAAAATCAACATCTGGATCAGTGTGCTTACTTAATTTTTCATTTATGTGGTAGACTCAGTGAAAAAAATGTGGTAGGTTTGAATGAAATGTGGTAGATTTTTTGTATTGTACATTAATTGTATTTTATTGCATCTGTACATTTATTGTATTTCATTGTATTTGTACATTAATTGTATTTTACGTTCTTCTATGCACTTTAACCTGTGCCGGGTTTCTTTTAATTGTTTTTTGTATTGTTGACTATATTATTTTTCTTTTTTGGGAGCTCGGCCTCGCAAATTTCAGCAGCAGGTACAACTTCGCGTCGTAAAACTGCGTCGCCTCCAAGCGCATTCCCATCGCCATGCGATTTTCTAAAAAACTAAACGTTACTAAAAAATAAAGGCAAACATTTTTCAACTTTTTTAGAAATTTTTCCATTTTAATTGCACCTGCCGCCAAAATAATTGTCAAACTGTCAACTATTTGTAGTGCACTGCTTTCGAAGCAGTTTTTACGTTTTACGTATTTTTTGCACATTTTCACCTATAATGTTCAATGCAGCCCTAACATAAATTTTACAACATAAAGTTCTAATTTACTTCAAGTAATAGGTTGGTTAATAGAAAAATTTATGCTCCACAAAAATGTGGTAGATTTTAAGGCCTCCGTGGTAGATGTGGTAGAAACTTGATTTTAAAAATAAAAAATGGTAGATCTACCACATATGTGGTAGAAGTAAGCACACTGATCTGGATACGTATTTCAAGTATTTGGTAATAAGGTATCTTGGTGCAGCAAGAAGCAGACGACGGTCGCAACTTCCTCGAGTGAAGCCGAATACGTGGCTCTTAGCCTTGCCACAACAGAAGCTCTGTGGCTGCTAGGCTTAATGAGTGACCTATGACAACTGGATGCAAATCCTACTGCTATCTATGAGGACAACAGAGGGTGTATTTGTATGGCGAGCAATCTGGAAAGCAAACGTGCGAAGCATATAGACATAAAACATCATTTTATTAGAGACATTGAATGTCAAATTTTTAACGTGAGTGCAGTGTGGCGCTACAGTTAAAGCGATTGGTACTGAAGATCAACTAGCCGATATATTTACAAAATCATTGGATCCATCTCGCCTACAACTATTGACAGACAATTTAAGATTGCTTCATTAAGAAGGGGTGTTAATATACTGTACACACAATCACTGTACTGAATTTGTTTTGTACTGTATTGTTACGAAAATGACTTTTCCAAGTTCGTTTGAATTGTGTTTGAAAATAAAACAACTTCAATTACCCAGCGCAAAACGCAGTCAGAAACCAATAATCACTTTATTCACAGATTTATACTTTGCTTGTATCTACGCTTGTTTCCACTTTCCTTATTCAACTAAGACTCGACCCCTTGCACTGCTGCTTTTTATACTTGTTTTCTTATCGCGTCGATGTTTCTTGCACATTCTAGTTGTACTTTATATCTCGATTGTTCTAGCAAAGCTCATCATATTTCGCGAACCATCCTCGCCATATTATAGCAAGCGAATTATAGCTAGTTAGCCGTACTCCAAAGTGCATGCCTAAAAGTATGCTTGGAAAAGCCGCAATGCATAGCACAGCACAAAGTGCCTCATCGTTTCACTGCCCATCACTTAGACTTGTTCGTCTCGAACAATAGCCGAGGGTCCGCCGGAGTAAGACGCCAGGTGCTCCAAATGAACTACTTTCAACCTGGCGTTTCTGTTGCCGCAGCGTTGAACCCTGTACACCACGTCATTAATCCTGGTCATGACCTTGTACGGTCCTTCCCACGACGTTTGAAGTTTTGGAGATAAACCTTTCCTCCGCTGCAGGTTGTAAAGCATTACCAGATCGCCTTCTTCGAACCTCGCTGTGTTAGCCCGTAGATCATATCTGGCTTTCATCTTATCGCTGACCAGTTGGACACGGTCCCTCATAAACTGGTAAATTTCTTCCAGCTCCGACCGCTTATTGACTGTGTAATCAGTCTTAGCGCCTTTCGTCTTGCTGACCACTCCGAACTTCAAGTCAGCAGGCAACCTCAGCTCCGTGCCGAACACTGCTCGGACTGGAGTGAGTGATGTCGTATCGTGCGGGGCTGACCTGTACGCCATGAAAAACAGCGGAATATGCGTGTCCCAATCCTTTTGATTCCTGCCTACTACTTTCCGCAGGTATTCTTCCAGCGTCCGATTGAATCGTTCCACCATGCCGTCGGACTGGGGATGCAAAGGACAGGTGCGAGTTTTCCTTATTCCTAGTAGCTCACACACTTCCTTCAATACTAGAGACTCGAAATTCCGGCCTTGATCCGAGTGCAACTCCAGCGGAGCAGCATTTCCGCGACCGTGGTGGCCTCCTGGTTAGGAATCGGATACACTTCGGGTCATTTGCTAAAATAGTCCATTACCACCAGCACATATTTGTTGCCTTGAGTGCTAAGTGGGAATGGCCCGGCGACGTCCATGGCAATTCGCTCGAAGGGCGCTCCCACGTTTTACTGCTGCATGCGGCCCTGAGATCTTCTTGTCGGCCCTTTCGCAGCCGAACATCGATCACAGCTCTTAATCCAATCGGCGACAGACTCCTGGCATCCTACCCAATAGAATCGTCTTTTTATTTTGGCGACAGTTTTTGTGATGACCACTCCGCTGGAGTCGTTATGGTATGCCTCAATGACTTCGTTGATTCTGCATTTCGGGACTACCATTAGGGAGTTGCTGGTCCGACCATCCGCGCTCTCCCATTCGCGGTACAGTCATCCTTCTTTCAGCCGCAGACTTTTCCACTGTGTCCAGTAAGCCTTAGCGGGCTTTCACCGGCCATCTCCTGCCAGTCTGGACGTGCATCTTGCTCCTTGCCTTCGACGATTTTTGCAAGATCCGCATCCTCCCGCTGGTCCTTTTGTATCCTCTCCGCAGACCACTCTTCCTCTGGCATAACGCTTACCAACCTTGCGTCCACTATCTGTTCTTTGCTTTCGGCCCGCGAGCACTGCCTGCATTCGACTTGGCACGGACGGCGTGACAAGGCATCGGCATTTCCATGGCTACTGCCCTTGCGATGCTCTATCGTGTAGTCGTAGCTCTGCAGTCGCTCGATCCACCGCGCCAACTGGCCTTCAGGATCTTTAAAGCTCAGGAGCCATCTCAATACCGCATGATCTGTGCGCAGGCGAAACCTTTGTCCATACAGATACTTGTGGAAGTGTTTTACGCAGTCCAATACCGCCAGCAGTTCTCTCCGTGTCACACAGTAGTCGCGTTCCGGTTTCGATAGAACCCTACTGTAGTACAATATCACTTTTTCCTGGCCGTCTATTTTCTGTGATAGCACACCGCCAATACTATTCCCGCTTGCATCTGTATCCAGCACAAACACCTCCCCAGGCACGGGGAAGGCCAGAATTGGAGCACTGCACAGTTTTTCCTTCAGACGTGCAAAAGCCTGTTCCTGCTTCTCGTTCCACTCGAAAGCTTGGCTCTTTTTCGTCAGTTTGTGCAAGCTGCCAGCTATGTTCGCAAATCCAGGAACGAATCTTCGGTAATACGTGCACAAAGGGATGGCAGCGATTAATCATTTGATTAAAATAATCGATAATTTGTGTACAATTTTCGATTTAATTGTATCGTAACACTCCATTTGATTAATCGAGTATTAATCGATTAATAGCAAAATAATCGCAAACTAAATTTTTTAATATAATTCGCAATTAATATTGCTCCATCGAATATTCCTTTTTGCTAGCTTCATCAACATTACTCCACCCAAGATTCAAAAACTTTCATTTTAAAGATCCATTAGCACTGGCCTCAGTTATCAAGTTTTTACGTACTGAAATAACAGTTGCAGATGATGCCGTAGAAACGGCTAGCGAATCGTTAGTGGAATCGTTAGAGAATGAGTTTGATCTTTGGGCTCCACATAAGACTCTAGTGCACAAAAGAAGGAGGAAGAATGACGATTGTGCTCAACCACAAGATGAGATTAGTTTTTATTTAAATTGTCAAGTCTTAGAATTAAACCGAAACATTATTGATGCTTGGGACGAAATTAAAACAGTATACCCAAAACTTTACGCGCTTTCAAAAAAATATTGCCATTTAGTTGGTACTTCAGTTCCAGCAGAGCACCTCTTTTCAAAAGCTGGTACAACCGCTACCGAAAAACGCAACCGTTTAACCCATTGCTGCCGGGTACCAGTTCTGCTCATACGATTTTGATAAAATTTCATATACGACCTGGAATTGACCCAAAATGATTAGAAACAAGTTCAGCTTTCCATCTGCACGTTGCTGAAATATTCATGGGGTATTTTGTACCCATAAGGCAACAATGGTAGCTATTTTTCATACTTTTTAAAGTGATCAGCTAAACACGTGAACAAAAGAAGTATTGTTTACAGGTGAGTTAGGAGCCAGGTGTTTGTGAGGTTGTAGGGCCACTACGTTTCACCACATTTTCCACCTCCGGAAAATTCACAATTTTTGGAGTCTGGTAACTCTAGCTAGATGGCGGAATTTTAGGGTGACCTCCACTAGACTAAGGTAGTTCCATCTTTACCCCAACCATCCTTATCAATGATTTTGAGATATCTCTACCACTAACTTTTCTGTGATTATTTTTAAAAGTCAATTTTCATGGGTAAAATTTTACCCATTAAGCAGCAATGGGTTAACAACAAAACGATTATCAAAATTATTGTTTCTGCAAACTGGGTTGAACAATAAATAATTTTTATTTACTCCAACAACACTTGTTTTATTTTATTAAAGCTCAATACCACATTTTTCAAAAATAAACATTATTAATCGATTATTTTACATTAATTGCAATTATTTTTTTGTCTTATGATTAATCATATGATTAATTAATCGATTAAATTTTTTTCTGCCATCCCTACGTGCACAGGCC
Organism: Melieria omissa; assembly: GCA_963971225.1. Classification (NCBI taxonomy): domain Eukaryota; kingdom Metazoa; phylum Arthropoda; class Insecta; order Diptera; family Ulidiidae; genus Melieria; species Melieria omissa. Next base: position 91,093,429 of record OZ020267.1, on the reverse strand, counting down.
CAGGAAACTGCGGAGTTCGTGTAGATTGCGTGGTCGGGCCCACTCCTTCACCGCCGTAATCTTGCCTTCATCCGTATGTACTCCGCGGGCGGAAACCGTGTGACCCAGATACTTGACCTCCTGTTGAAACAGCGAGCACTTCTTTGGGTTGAACAAGCCCGGCTTGTTTAACATTTAGCCGTTAATATCAGACTACCGCGTTGACTGAGAAGAAAATGGAAAAAGTTAATTTCGTGTGCTCATTAAGCAAATCTCTTTCCGCCGAGCCATTTCTTCAAGTTTGGGAACAAGAAATAGTCACTTGGGGCTAGATCGGGTGAATAGGCGGGATGAGGGAGCAATTCGTAGCCCAATTCATGGATTTTTGCCATGGAAACTGCACATGAGCACACGAAAAACAAACTAAATGTCGCAGCTTGTTCAATTTTTGACAAGAGTCAACTGACAGATGACTGTTGACGGGAGCAGTGTTGCCATTTCAATTAAGAGGCGGGAAATTCAAAAAGTCACGGACTTATTGACCCGCCCTCGTACGTCCGATAATTAAGAGGTGAACCAGAAAGAATTTTTACGCATCCAACATTCGAAAATGCCAAGAGTTAGGAGGCTGGTACTTGCGAGTGAAAGTATCTATAAATATTGCACTTTCTTGCTATATTAGTCAATTGCATCTTGGATCTACTTTAGTCGACATGTCCAGCCCGCAAAAGTGCTGCCACAAATTAATACCGGACATTTACTTGACTGATAAGCCGAAATCTACACTAAGCATTGCAAGGGAAAGCAAAGCCAGCGTAGCGACGGTTTATAAAGTTATAAACAATCAAGTACAACGTAGGAAACTCTATCTACAGAACTGAAGAAACAGGCAGAAAAAAGGGTCCAAGCAACCCAGAAGTGCTGAAAAAGGATGTTAGCACACATCGGAATAACCCCACGAGGTCGACTCGAGATGTTGCAGCTGCAGCAGGTACATCGTAATCAACTGAGGTGGGATATGAGTAAAGTCAAAGATTAAGGACCTACAAACAGCAGAAATTACCTGACCGGTCAGAAGCAGAAGAAAAAATAGCGCAGATGCGGGCTCGAAAACTGTATGAAGATTACGTAACGAAGTTCGATTGCGTGGTTTTCGATGATGAAACCTATTATAAGGTGGACTTCAAGCAGTTGCCTGGGAATGCCTATTTCACTAGCAACAATAAGCATGGAACCCATAGAAAATATTCTGAAGTGAAATACATCAAATTTCCAAAACGCTTCATGGTTCCGCAAGCTAGTTGCACCTGTGGTCTACGGAACAAGGCGTTCATTACGACAGGAACAATTAACTCTAGAATTTATATGTATAAAAGAATGTCTGCAAAAACGCTTTATACCATTTATTGAATACCACACAGGAACAGTTTTATTTTGGCCAGACCTAGTGACAAGCCACTACTCCAGGTCAACTATGGAATGGTTTGAAGGACATTGTGTCACGGTGGTCCCAAAAGAGGCAAATCCTCCCAAATGCCTTTAACATCGGCCTATTGAAAGATATTGCTTCATTAGCAAACCTTAAGAAAAACCAACAAAGTTTGCAAAAATGATGTACAGTTCCGAAATCGCTGGAAGCAAGCCTGTGCAATAGGCACCGGTCCTACTGTCCAGTCTCTAACTAAGAACTTTAAGAAAAATATAAAAACATTTTGCAACCGCTAATTATATTTCATAAAATTTTTTTGTGAATTAGAGTTTAAGAAATGTATAATAACGAATACTTTCTTTTTAATGCGTCCTTAAAAATTCTAACTTTTTTGTGGTTCACTCCTTATGTTGTCGTATCCTTGTTTAGGCGCTTCTACAACCCACAGCCGACTTGTCCCATCGTCCTCGTCCACCTTTGCCCACACAATCGCCTCGGAATTCGCTGGTATATTCTGGTGTTGACACGAGCAACTTTCTTTACCGCCACGCTTCGCTCATAACCGGTGTGCAGGGGGAATTCAACGTTGGCATATCTCAGTACATTTTCCTTCAGGTCCAGCGTAAAACCGTGCCTAATCATGAAGTCCACGCCGATAATCACGTCGTCCATTATATCCGCGACGTTGAACTCATGTTCCAGGCTACTGGTGCTGATAGCAATTGTATTTGTTACTTTTTCTCTTACCGGCGCACGCTCGCCAGTCGCAGTCCTCAACTATATGCCATGCAGTGGTTCCCAGTTCTTCAGAAGCTTCCTTTTTATGATCGAATATGACGCTCCAGTGTCCAATGTCAACACGAAAAATTTTCTACCTATCTTTCCTTCAATCGTCAAGCTGCTGGGTTGTCGTTTCAACTGCGAGACAAAGATGGTGGGGCAGCAGGTTGTGGGGATCAGCTCACGCCCCTTTGGGCTGTCCCGTTTTAGTTTAACGACTCGTCGTCCTCAGCCCTGCGATTGTTGGCTGGGCCTCGATTGTAAGTATTCCTCGTTTCAGGCGATTGCGATCAGGAACGGGAACGCCTCTTCCGTTGGCGGCAGTCTCGTGATATGTGGCCCTGCTTGCCACATACGCAGCAGACAAGTTTAGAGGGAACCAACCGTGGCCTGACCGGTGTCTCGGAGCCTATGGATCGGAATGTCGCTGTCCGGCTGGATTTGGCGTATCCTTGCAGGTGCATACCGAGTGTCCCCAATCCATGTCGCCTCATATGTCATCGCGCTGGTCACCGTCTCCTTAAATGTTAGCTTGCCCATCATCAACGCACTGCGACGTGTCTCTGGGTCATGAAGACCTTCAATAAACGACTTAATCTTCATCCTCTCGAGATCATCAGCGCCCAATTTCGGGTAGCACAACTTTCTTCAACGGTTCTTCAGCTCACAGTAGTACAGCGTATGGTTGTGCTCGTCGCTGTACTTCGCTGCCAGTCGACAAATTCCAAGCAGCCAGCTCCTTCTTCAGCTGGTGCACCTTCAACTGCTCGAGTTTAACCATATTTGCGTTTTATAATTTTATTTTATTTTTTGTTTATTTTCAGTAGCACAATCCCACTTCTGGCACCAAATGTTATGAAAATGACTTTTCCAAGTTCGTTTGGATTGTGTTTGAAAATTAGACAACTTCAATTACCCAGCGCAAAACGCAGTCAGAAACCAACAATCACTTTATTTACAGATTTACACTTTGCTTGTATCTACGCTTGTTTCCACTTTCCTTATTCAACTAAGACTCGACCCATTGCACTGCTGCTTTTTATACTTTTTATACTTGTTTTCTTATCGCGTCGATGTTTCTTGCACATTATAGTTGTACTTTATATCTCGATTGTTCAACACAGCTCATCACCTTTCGCGAACCATCCTCGCCATATTATAGCAAGCGAATTATAGCAAGTTTGCCGTACTCCAAAGTGCATGCCTAAAAGTATGCTTGGAAAAGCATTCATGCATAGCACAGCACAGAGTGCCTCATCGTTTCAGTATATTTATATTGAAGAAATCCTGCTTTTAGTTTTTCTATATTTTACACTGTTCTCTGAATTGTAAAAACGAGTTGACGTAAAACGAAATCGCTCCGCTTTTTTATTAAATAAAAACTTTTTGCGCACACCAAACGAAGGCATAAAACCAAAATATTTGTTGTAAACTGACCTATGTAGTCCAAGTGACGAACCTGCCTCGGTGAAGCCTTGTCTGGTTTTTGCCTCAAAGCGTAGACTAATGGTTTGTGATCCGTACGTACCTCGAAAACCCTACCCTCAAGCATGCAGCGGAAATGTCTGATGGCAAGGTAAACCGCAAGCAGTTCCCTGTCATACGTGCTGTACATGCGTTGCGCTTCGGTGAGTTTGAGGCTGAAGAATCCGATTGGTTGAAACTCGCTGTCGATGATTTGGTGTAGCACGGCACCAACGGCGGTGTCGCTGTCGTCAGTGCTGAGTGAGACTTGTGCATTCGGTGCAGGGTGCACAAGAAGTGCAGCGTCTGCTAATTGCTGCTTACACTCGTTGAACTGCTTACTTGTGTCGTCAGTCCAACTTACTGGTGTGGAATCGTTCTTCTTGTTACCAGAAATCAATTGGATGAGTGGCGCTTGGTGTTTAGCTGCATGCGGCAAGAAACGTCGGTAAAGTTGATCATTGCCAAAAATCGACGCAGTTGCTTGGCGGCTGTAGGCAATGAGAAATCGATGATCGCTTGAACTTTGGCTGGTGACGGCTTGATGCCGTCGGGTGTGACGAGATGCCCGAGGAACTCGATTGTTGATTTCGCGAAAGTGCATTTGGTCGGGTTGATTGTGATATAAAACTTCCGTAGACACTCGAAAACCTGCCGCAAATGCGACTTATGTTGCTCGGCGCTGTCGGAAGCTATGCATCGCTTCCGACAAACACTGTCGTCAACGTAAACAAACACGAAATCGAATCCTCGAAACACTGAATGCATGTAACGTTGGGAGGTTTGCGTTGCATTACACAATCCAAACGTCATATGAGTAAATTCGAACAGGCCGAACGGTGTTGTGATTGCTGCTTTTGGAATGTCGCTTGGCTCTATTGGAATTTGGTGATACGTGCGGTTGAGATCAATCTTACTAAATACCTTCTTACCGTGTAAGAAATGAGTGAGTCGCCAGTCGCCATTGGGTTTCCGCACCAGATGCAATGGTGATGGATGGACGACAAATCCCGAGCTTGATGAGGAATTCGAATTCGTCCCGAGCAGCTTTGTATGTGTCGGGTGTGAGGCGCCTGGGCCGTGCGAAAACAGGAACAGTGCCGGAGGAAGTCGCTGCCAATAATTGGGTGCTTGATATCGGCGATTACAAAATTCCAGGACGGCGTAGTCCCAAGTCGAGAGTGAGGCGAGTGACACCATACGTTTTGATGATAGTGCCATTCGCTGCGAAAAGTGGACTTTCTTTTGTGTTGCCCGTTCGATGTAGTCACGTTGACGGAAGGACCGCTACTTCTGCGCCGGTATCGATCAAAAATGTCTGACCAGATTTGATATCTGGAACAAAAAGTCTGTTAGTTCGTGGTAATTCGACGGAGTTTACCGCCAATTCGTTGTGTGATTTTGCGTGAGTATGGTCCAGTTTATTGGAGGTTTATTGGTTGCTCGATTGTGATGAAATGCTCCCGGACTTATCGAGCTGAAATGTTTCGGCTGCATTTAGTTTCTTGTCGTATTGTCTGATTGTGGAAAGTTACATGGCTTTCGACATTGGCGAGCCTGAGTGCCATAAGTTCGATGAAACCAGCATGTCGCTGAGTTTTGTAGGGGACTTGTTGCGCAATGCGGAGTTGGGCTTCGCCGGAATACGCTGCTTGAATGATCATTCTGACAACTACGATTGTCCGCGAGGAGTTTCGAGAGTTTCGCGTTGATCTCCCGTAGCAGCGCCTCGTGCTTTTCAAGACACTGTTCAAGTGTTCCGACACGATCGCCTGGAACGCTGATTGCGTTGATGGCTGTGGTGTCGGCCATTGATGTGCCCGGCGAACTTAAATCGTTCATGGCGTCGAGCACTGCGTCGGTGGTGTTGGCGAGCATGCCGGCGAACCTGTTTCGGCAACCTTTTTATCTAAAAGTTACGCACGATGGCATCGTCTGTCGTTGCATTTGTGCGGCGCAATTGATTCATTACTATTAAAAACAAAAATTAAATCAAAAATTAATTAAATGGCTCGGCTTGCCGTCGCGGACGTGAGTTTGTCCAAGCGAATCATTGTCGGTTCGCGGAATCTGTCGATGATTGCGCTCTTGATTGTCGTGTACGGGGCCCCCTTAGGTACAGTCGTCACCAGACTGTGTTCTTTGTGGTGTATATCGTGTGGAGTATGGCAACGCCAATAAAATATGCTACACTTGAGCACAAATGTGCCAAAGTGTCAAATAGCAACGCGGAACATGTACTGATCAGCACTCTGTGTGATATCACCTACCGCAGGGTCCCGTGACGCTGATTGATCACACTTCCGCGACACTGGAAAATCGGGCGGAGCATTGGAAATGCTCAGCTGTATAACAGTTATGTTTTTAGTATTTGAGAAGCTTTATGACAAAAGGCAAACTGCTCGTTTCCTTCTTGAAATCTTGCTCTCGGCTCTTTTTTTTTTTGTTCCTTGTTCACTCCTCTCGGGAGCATAGGGCCTCCACAAGACAGCCTTGTGTTGGTTACATTAATCAGTTGTGTTGTTCAGCCAGGGTAGGTGATTGGCCTGCCGCAGGTAGTCCTAAGTGATGGAATCATCTAAAGCCACTCAGGAACTTCGCCTTCGCTCGTAGCGCCATCTGTTGTGAGGAGGTTACAGCAGAATGGTTGGGGACCTCGCTAGATCAGGTTGGTGCGCGCTGTTTTCGCAGTTGTCCGCTTCCCCTTGCAGATGTCGCTCGTGCGCCTGTTTTGCGTAACTGTTTATTTGTATGCTTTTATCAGCTGCACAGCGCACAATTGCGCGTTCTATTGCGTGGAAGTAAGTGGAATAGGAATAATTGGGTTGGGAATCAATGAACTAGGATATATTGCAGGGTTTTTAGGAAAATTTAGAGAACAGGAAAAATCGGAAAAATTGGATGGAAAAGTGCGGAGACCGTGCACACGGCGGGAGTTGAACACACGGCCTCTGGGATGACAGTCTAGTGCACTCACGCTAGGCTATCGAGGCTACTGCTCTCGGCTCTTTAGCCACCTGATAATTGGAGCGAAAAGTGGGTCCGTCTGGCGGCTGAAGAATACGTTCCCGAAGCCCCAACATCACAAGAACAATACCCAATATACACACCAACAGACAAAAAAGCAGGCCCGCAACCCCTGTCCCTTCAGACATACAGAGCCAGGCAGAAACCGCGACCGCCCCCCCACACCAGAAACCAACCAGCGCAAGAGACCGAGAGGAGGCCGGAAGGTAACAGAGAGAAAACAACGAGCAGACCTGTACTGTATTGTAACGATAAGACAGTCTGTCGCTGTGCAAAGCAACCCTGCCGCTTCGCGCCGTGCTATAATTCAATGTGGCAACGACGGCCGCGATAGTAACTTTTAGTCCAACCTGGCAACGACGGTTGCGATCTTCATGGAAACCTTTAGTCCACTCTGGAATGCGCGAGAACGGTCCGCGCGATGGCCCGACAGGTATAAAAGGCAGCCGGGTGCGGTGCAGCGAGTGAGTCTGGTTTTGACAAGTGAAGTTGCCACACGGAGTAATCCAGCAACTACTTAAGTGTACGAACAGTAAAGTGTAAAACTGTGAATAATAAAGTGACTGTTGGTTTTGAATTGGCTGCGTTGTTTCATTTTCAAATTACACAATCCAGTGATACGTAACAGCCCACTAGACTAAGTATTCGTAACATTTGGTGTCAGAAGTGGGATTGGGGAAAGTGGAGTTGCAGCTGCGCTTGCGAGAGGCGTGTGAATCACAAGGCATCGATTGGGCTGCACACGAGTTCGGAACGCAGGAACAGGAGGCGTCGGCCAAAGTGGAGGAATCGCCTGCGGGTGCTGCGTCGATCCAAAGTACGGCTGCACCGGCTGGACCACTACAAGCATTAGACGTGTTCAAATGTGTTCGTTCCAGTGATCTGTGGATCCTGCAATGATCCAATCCTCTCCCTTCCAGTCCCCTATGTATTTATGTCCCACTTTCCCAATCCACCGGCTTCGGCCGTCTGTCTCGTCCAATGTCTTTTTCACTTTGTTCATTCGTGTTTTAATCGCTCAATAAACCGAACGCACAATCCGCAATCCCGCGACTTTTATTTCACCCCTCAATCCGCCGACGGCTCCGCAAGAGACACTTATTTAAGACGTGAGCCAGTTAATGATTGCAATAAAAGGCATGTTCGAGACTTCCAATCGTGAAAATCGTGAAATGTCGGCGCAGATGGCAGCGAAAATGGAAACTGCGAATCAAGAGATGGCAGCGAAGCTGGAAACTACGAATCTCGAAATTTCGGCAAAAGTCGAGACAGCAAATCAAGAAATGTCAGCGAAGCTGGAAACTACGAATCTCGAAATTTCGGCAAAAGTCGAGACTGCAAATCGAGAAATGGCGGAAAATTCTGCGCGCATAGAGCAGAAGGTGGAGGAAATTTCCAATAGCCTGAATGTGAAAGTTGAGCATCTCGAGACGCGAATAGACAATTGGGACAAACGAGTTGACGAAATGGGTGAATCTCTGAACAGACGAGTTGACAACCTGGATGAGTCCTTGAACAAACGAGTTGACAGTCTGGAAGATTCGATGCACAGAAAGATAGACGAACGGCTTCGAGAGGTACAGCCACGAGAATGTTTGCCACCGGTTCAGGACGGTTTTGCTGCCAGAACAGAAGTGCCTACTTATGATGGTGCTGCGCCGTTCGATACATTTAAATTGCAATTCGACTTGGCTGCTTTGGAAAATCAGTGGACAGATATCAGGAAAGGTCGGAGGTTGGCACTGGCGCTGAAAGGTTCCGCGGCTGAGGTAATCAAATCAGTTCCAGAATGTTTAAGAAGTGATTACGGTGCCATCATGAGAGCATTAGCAGCGAAGTATAGCAACGAGCACAACCATGCGCATACTACTGTGAGCTGAAGAACCGCAAGCAAAGAGCCAACGAGGCGCTGCAGACATATGCAGCAGACATTGAGCGGCTCGTACAGTTGTGCTACCCAAAATTTGGTGCTGATGATCTCGAGAGGATGAAGATTGAGTCGTTTGTTGAAGGTCTTCATGATCCAGAAACACGTCGCAGTGCGTTGATGATGGGCAAGCCAACATTTAAGGAGACGGTGACCAGCGCGATGACATATGAAGCGGCATGGATTGGGAGCACTCGGTATGCACCTGCAAGGATACGCCAGATTAAGGCGGACAACGACATTCCGATCCAGGCCATAAGCTCTGAGATACCGGGCAGGCCACGAGTGGTCTCCTCTAAACTTGTCTGCTGCGTATGTGGCAAGCAGGGCCACATATCACGAGACTGCCGCCAACGGAAGAGGCGTTCCCGTTCCTGATCGCAATCGCCTGAAGCGAGGAATACTGACAATCGAGGCCCAGCCAACAATCGCAGGGCTGAGGACGACGAGTCGTTAAACTAAAACGGGTCAGCCCAAAGGGGCGTGAGCTGATCCCCACAATCTGTCGCCCCACCGTCCTTGTCTCACAGCTGAAACGACAGCCCGGCAGCTTGACAATTGAAGGAAGGATAGATGGAAAGTTGTTCGTGTTGACACTGGATACTGGAGCGTCATATTCGATCATAAAAAGGAAGCTTCTGAAGAACTGGGAACCGCTGCATGGCATACAGCTGCGGACTGCGACTGGCAAGCGCGCGCCGGTAAGAGGAAAAGTTACAAAAACGATTGCTATCGGCACCAGCAGCCTGGCACATGAGTTCATCGTCGCGGATATAATGGATGACGTGATTATCGGCGTGGATTTCATGATTAGGCACGGTTTTACGCTGGACCTGAAGGAAAATGTACTGAGATATGCCAACGTTGAATTCCCGCTGCACACCGGCTATGAGCGAAGCGTGGCGGTAAGGAAGGTTGTATCGTGTCAACACAGGAGGATAACAGCGAATTCTGAGGCGATTGTGTGGGCAAAGGTGGACGAGGACGATAGGACGAGTCGGCCGTGGGTAGTGGAAGCACCGAAACAAGGACACGGCAACATCATCATCGGACGTACATTAGTGGAACCTAAAAATGGCAGAATACCAGTCAGAATACTGAACCCCCTGAATGCACCCAGATATATCGGAAAAGTTGAGGTAATTGGCGAGTGTAAGGAAGCTGTAGCAGTGGTCAATTGCGAGAGTAGCCCGCCTGGAGGTAATAAGAAGATCGGTTTTAACATGGACGCCATACCGCAGGAGAACCAGTGGAGCAGCGAGTTGACGGCCAAGCAGAAACAGAAGGCGAGGTCACTCCTGTAGCACTATGGATCAATATTTGCGGCGAAAGCAGGCGGAAGAACAGCCATAGTGAAGCACAACATCGACACCAGAAGTGCAAAACCGATTCGCCAACCGCCAAGACGAGTTCCTCTGGCCAAGAGGGAGGAGGTCACAAATTTGATCGAGAACATGCGGAAAGAAAAGGTCATAGAGCCTTCTTCGGGCCCCTGGTGCTCGGCGGTCGTGCTAGTCAAGAAAATAAATGGCAGTACCCGGTTTTGTGTGGACTATCGGAAGCTGAATGATGTGACCAAGAAGGACAGTTATCCACTACCGCGGATCGATGACACCCTGGACACACTGTCAGGCACGCAGTGGTTCTCCACGCTCGACTTACGCAGCGGCCTTTGGCAGGTAGAGCTTGCAGACAAGGACAAGGAGAAAACGGCTTTCAGTGTTGGCTATGGTTTGTGGCAGTTCACCGCCATGCCGTTTGGACTCTGCAACGCACCATCAACATTTGAGCGGCTAATGGAACGCGTGCTAAAAGGGCTGCATTGGCGGACGTGTCTGGTGTACCTCGACGACATAATCGTAATGGGTAAAAGCTTCGACGACCACCTGGGAAAGCTGAAGGAAGTATTCGAGCGGATACAAAAAGCTGGGCTTAAACTCAACCCAAAGAAGTGCTCGCTGTTCCAAAAGGAGGTCAAGTATCTGGGTCATACGGTTTCCGCCCGCGGAGTACATACGGATGAAGGCAAAATCACGGCGGTGAAGGAGTGGCCCCGGCCACGCAATCTACACGAACTCCGCAGTTTCCTGGGCCTGTGCACATACTACCGCCGATTTGTTCCGGGATTCGCGAACATAGCCAGCAGCCTGCACAAACTGACGAAAAAGAGCCAAGTTTTCGAGTGGAACGAGGAGCAGGAACAGGCTTTTGCACGTCTGAAGGAAAAACTGTGCAGTGCTCCAATTCTGGCCTTCCCCGTGCCTGGGGAGGTGTTTGTGCTGGATACAGATGCAAGCGGGAATAGTATTGGCGGTGTGCTATCACAGATAATAGACGGCCAGGAACAAGTGATAGCGTACTACAGTAGGATTCTATCGAAACCGGAACGCAACTACTGTGTGACACGGAGGGAACTGCTGGCGGTATTGGACTGCGTAAAACACTTCCACAAATATCTGTATGGACAAAGGTTTCGCCTGCGCACAGATCATGCGGCATTGAGATGGCTCCTGAACTTTAAAGATCCTGAAGGGCAATTGTCGCGGTGGATCGAGCGACTGCAGAGCTACGACTACACGATAGAGCATCGCAAGGGCAGTAGCCATGGAAATGCCGATGACTTGTGCCGCCGTCCATGCAAAGTCGAATGCAGGCAATGCTCGCGAGCCGAAAGCAAAGAACAGATAGTGGACGCAAGGTTGGTCAGCGTCATGCCAGAGGAAGAGTTGTCTGCGGAGAGACTACAAAAAGACCAGCGTGAGGATGCGGATCTTGCGAAAATCGTCGACGGCAAGGAGAAAGGCGCACGTCCAGACTGGCAGGAGATGGCCTGTGAAAGCCCGATCGCTAAGGCTTACTGGGCACAGTGGAAAAGTCTGCGGCTGAAAGAAGGCTGCCTGTACCGCGAATGGGAGAGCGCGGATGGTCGTACCAGCAACTCCCTAATGGTAGTGCCGAAATGCAGAATCAACGAGGTCATCGAGGCATACCATAACGACTCCAGTGGAGGCCACCTGGGCATCACCAAAACCGTCGCCAAAATAAAAAGACGATTCTACTGGGTGGGATGACAGGAGTCGGTAGCCGAATGGATTAAGAGCTGTGACCGATGTTCAGCTGCGAAAGGTCCGACAAGAAGGTCTCGGGGCCGCATGTAGTAGTACAACGTAGGAGCACCCTTCGAGCGGATTGCTATGGACGTCGCCGGCCCATTCCCAACTAGCAGTCAAGGCAACAAATATGTGCTGGTTGTAATGGATTATTTCAGCAAATGGCCCGAAGTGTACCCTATTCCTAACCAGGAGGCCACTACGATCTCGGAAAAGCTGGTAAACAACTGGGTAGCCAGGTTCGGAGTTCCGTTGGAATTGCACTCAGATCAAGGCCGGAATTTCGAGTCTGCGGTATTCAAGGAAGTGTGTGGGTTGCTGGGGATAAAGAAAACGCGTACCACTCCTTTGCACCCACAGTCCGACGGCATGGTGGAACGCTTTAACCGGTCACTGGAGGAATACCTGCGGAAAGTGGTAGGCAGGAATCAAAAGGATTGGGACACGCATATCCCCCTGTTCCTGATGGCGTATAGGTCAGCCCCGCACGACACCACATCACTCACTCCAGCCCGAGCAGTGTTCGGCACAGAGTTGCGGTTACCCGCTGACTTGAAGTTCGGGGTAGTCGGCACAACGGGAGGCGCTAAGACGGACTACGTGGTCAATAAGCGGGCGGAACAGGAGGAAATTCACCAGGGGCCGCACCAAACTGGTCAGCAATAAGGCGAAAGCCAGATACGACCACGGGCCAACTCAGCAGGTTTCCAAGAAGGCGATTTGGTAATGCTGTACAACCCGCAGCGGAGGAAAGGTTTGTCTCCGAAACTTCAAGCGTCATGGGAAGGACCGTACGAAGTCGTGACTAGGATTAACGACGTGGTATACCGGATTCAACGTTGCAGCAATAGAGGCGCTAAGCTGAAGGTAGTCCATTTGGAGCGTCTGGCGCCTCATCACAGCGGAGCCTCGGCACTTGTTCGGGACGAACAAGTCTAAGTGGTGGGCAGTGTAACGATGGGACAGTCTGTCGCTGTGCAAAGCAACCCTGCCGCTACGTGCCGTGCTATAATCCAATCTGGCAACGACAGCCGCGATAGTAACTTTTAGTCCAATCTGGCAGCGACGGCCGCGATAATAACTTTTAGTCCAACCTGGCAATGATGGAAACTTTTAGTCCACTCCGGAATGTGCGGGAACGATCTGCGCGATGGCCGGACAGAGTATAAAAGGCTGCCGGATGCGGCGCAGCGAGTCAGTCTGGTTTTGACAAGTGAAGTTGCCACACGAAGTGATTAAGCAAATACTTAGGTGTACGAACAGTAAAGTGTAAACTGTGAATAATAAAGTGACTGTTGGTTTATTTTATTGTCTGCGTTTAAGAAACTGACTGTGTTTTATTTTCAAATTACACAATCCAGAGATACGCAACAGCCCACTAGACTTAGTATTCGTAACAATATTAACAGGATCCAAAATTTGGCAAGCTGACTTCTTGACTTCTTCATAATCAAGATAACTCTTATGGCCAAACTCCATAAAGCGCGTTTCAGGCGTATCGTGGTTTTTGGCGTTTCTCGTGTTTCGAGAAAAAGTTGAATCAGTGTATTTGTATGAAGCAAACTCCATGACTACGCCCGAAACGCGGCAAAAGTTGAACTATTTTCAACTTTCTCTCGCGTTTCTCGCTAAACGACGTCAAACAGCTGACAGAGCTCCTAAAGATGTCATACATTATGTGGTTAAATGGTAATGCCGATAACAAACTTGTGTTATCGCAAAAGTCGGATGCATTTATTTTACACGAAAGCTATTAAATACATTTAAGAAACATTTGAAATTCAATATTTTAACATAGAATGTGGAGAAATTCCTAAAAATTAGCATAATTCTTTGACAGACGAAACTTAGTCTTCGCTGTATTGGAAATTCGATAGCTTATTCGTTGTCGATCGAATTTTGCTCATCCCTGTGAAATAAATTGCTACAAATTGAATTCAATTGAATCTTTTTTTTATTTTTTGCAATGTTCGATATGCATTTAATGTGTTTCAAATGAAATCAGTAAATTCTACAAAGTCTATAACGTCGTATAGCAATTTCATTTCGTTGTTTTTCACAATTCACAACGAAATCAATCAGCAGTTTGCCAATTAAAAACTAGCATCAACTGACGTAAGAAGAAGAAGCTGACGCGTGAAACGCGCTTTATGGAGTTTGACCATTTGCAACGCGAATAACGAGATAAACGCCATAACACGACAAACCCCGAACGCCTGAAACGCGCTTTATGGAGTTTGGCCATTAGAGGTTTTCCATTGCCTGCTGAGGACAGCCGCCGAAAGAAAAGTTGCGTTTTCTGTATTCGGTGTTTAGCAGCAACTGGATTCGAATGCGAGGTCCGAATGTTGCGTAGGCTCACGGTCGCACACACTAACCTCTGAGCCACGGCGGTCGCACACAATTTTACTTAAAAAACATATTTTGGATTAAAAAATGTATTAAATCGCTCTAACATCAATCATTCCGGACATGTTATTCACAGTATATAATATTTTTCCCAGCTAAACTTTCCACGGGAATGCATCCACGATGTACGTAATTCATTTTTAACTAATTTATTTATCCTTCAGTCGATTAACCAATCCAGATCCTGCCATTCTATAAGTCTGTTTGTCTAGTCTTCTTTTGTAAACTATTAATTCATTGAATTATTTATTAATTTTAATCAAAATTTTACCCTTTTTGCCCATAAGCAAAAATTCAACACCATTGAGCATTGCATTGAGCAAAAATTCAACACCGCAGGAGAAATTTAGATAGACAATGAATTGGCAACACTGAATACAACACGTATAACCGAATGAAACAGCAATATGCGAATATTCAAATATTCAATTCAAAACGTGGGTGTTAGCAGGCGCGGATTCAGAAAAATATTTCGGGGGGTTTCAAAAAGTAATTCTATAATATTTGTAAAATGCCTTTCGATTTGTATGTACTTTTATAGGCGATCCAAATATTTCGGGGGGGGTTTCAACCCCCAAAACACGCCCCTGAATCCGCCACTGGGTGTTAGAATGAAACAGCAATAATCATATTATCAGGTGCTCGTCGCGTTTAAATTTGCACATTTATGTATACACACAATTGTGGAAAACTCGTAAAAAGTGAAATCAGTAAAATATAACCCAGTGAAATTTGAAAGGCGAAAAAAGGAAAACAGATAAGTACCACTTTTATTACAATATTTATTTACCTTGATAACTTAACCGGTATATTTTTAGTGAGTTTCAGTTCAGTTTAACTGGTATGGAAGGTGCAGCAAGCGGGCATTGGAGAAACTTCGTTTAAGGGATGAAATTTTGTTTGGTAAGCATAACTTACACTAGTTTCCCAATTCGTTATCATCATTTGATTGTTATTCCTTTTTTTAATACTTTTTTATATGTTTTTAGATGTTTTCAAGGCGCCTGGGCGGTCGGTGGAGGAACCGGTGAAACAAAGGAAACTCAACTGAAAACAACAACTTTATTCAGCTTAAAAATTAATGTATATTTCTGTATGTTGTCCGTTTTACGTTATGTAATGTTTTGTTTATTGTTATTAAAAAAATGAAACCGAAACCATAACAAGTTATTACTCAGTTACTATTGGGGTAGGCATAACCATTACCACATTAGGTATATTACCAGTTAAATAACCGGTACTGGTAACGAATGAGTGAGCGAGACAAATATATAATTAGCTTTTCTATAAGCTACATGAGTGGAAACGAGATGGAAGCTCACACGTATACAAGACTTTCGGTTACTTTTTTCCCACCGCTCTTAAGAAACTATATAGGGGAGGTAACCGAAAGCGCAGTGAATACAAACGGTTATATATACGGTTATATAACCAGTTGCTGTCTGACAGGGTTCACTGTTTGTCATTTTTTTAGTTCACTGTGTGTGTAATTTTAATTGTTGTTCACTAATTGTTTTGTTGTGTCACTTCGTTTACTATGTTTGTAGTGTTTTGTTCCACTTTGTAATTGTTATTTTGTATTTGAAATTTATTTGTTAGAAAAAAACATTCGCGGCTCGATCGCGAATGGCTGGAAGGACCATGTTTACGTCGGCGGAGCGGTAGAAATAATTACACGGGTTGTATTCGGGTTATGGGGTGTTTTTTTTCAACAACGTATGAATAACGAATGAACAGAGAATACAATAAACATTAAACGTTACAATTGGCCGAAGCCGGGGAGCAGAAAATAGGGGGAACAATCAGTACAAGAGGATAAGGAAAGGAAGGGATTAGTGGTGGGATCGACAGATCACTGAACAACCACAGCACTCATTTAGCCACCGAGGAAAGTGTAGTTTTCCGAAAACGGCGTTGATCTGGCCTTCGTGGTTGCTATCGTCGCCCCCGTCGCTGGGATCGTCGTTATTCATCGCTATTGTTCGTGCAACGTGCGGGGTCACCAGTTGTGGGATGTCAATTCCCAATTTTATTAACAATAAAATAACAATAAAAAACTATACAAATGGAAATAAATGGCCGAGCGCTTGTTGCGCGGTTGACGTGTGCCGATCGAATGAGCTCAAGTCCCGTTCACGTTTGAACGTGTGAGCGCGTCGGTGCTTGCAGCAACGAGCGAATGGTGTGCACACACAATTGCGTGAACGAGCGTGTGCAAGCGAATGCGTGAACGTTCATTGCGATGTTCGTATTTCGATGTTTGTTCCATCCCCCACAAGGGTTAAAAAAGCTTTCAAGCAAAGCAAATAATATTCACAGCAAAGCAATTATAGCACAAGCAGCTAATTATACGATGCTTCAAAAGCGTGCTGTGTAACTCAAAACGATAAATGTGTCGAATCGGAGAAAAGCGAAGAATGTGTTGCTGCGTACCAAGCGTATTATGGATTTGTACCACGAATGAAAGAATACAAGATTACGACATCTGAGTGCTGACGTCATGCGCGCTCATTGCTAGAGTATAAACCTCCACCCCCATTCACAAAATTTTAGGTCTAAACGTCAATTATCGTGATATATAACTAAATCTGTTCTGATATAAAATTGTTTGATAAGTATCTTAATCTATACAAATACTTTGAATTAAAGTCCAATTTGACACAGAACAAGAACTTTTTGCACCTAATTTGAATTTCAAATAAAAAGAAACGACTTTTAATTCCAAAAAATGCCACTCGGCAGCTCTATTTAGAAACTATTTGAAACAGCGAATTTTGATTGGCCGACGTTTTCGCTTGAGTTCTTTGCGAGTTTTACTGAATATTATTATTTTAAACTCAAAAAGTGATTTTTGCCCAACAAACGTAAGTATTGAAGTGCATTTCCTGTACAAATTATTCTTTATTCTTTATTAAATTCGGTCAATGAACAAACATGTTCTTACAGACTAAGTGAATGTATAACCAGCTCAAAACTTACAGGCTAAAATTTATGAATAACAAGCTTAATTAAAACTAGTAAACAAAGAAAAGCAAATTGGAAATAAAAGTAAGCGATGAGATTATCTGAGCGCATGGTTAAAAACGTGTTTTTTTCCAAAATAGAAAATACAAATTTCTGTCAGAATGCGTTGTGTAGTGGGCAAATGTGCGCAAAAGAACAGGAACTTTAGTGAGTATTTCTTATTTTGAAAAAGATAGAAGAAATATTAACAAAACGCATATTTTCTAGGAGGCAGTCGCCATGCTCAGCGATTTGAGCACGCGACGTCGGCACCACAGCAGCCCAGCGGACACGGCTGCTTCAAAGTCTTTCTCCACCGCTTTGAATACGAGTCGGATCTCCGAACTCTGTAGCCTTAATACCCTAGAGGACGCGGAACATGCCATTGCATGGCCCAGCTTTGAGAGTCAGCCAGGCAAAGACGCGAGCAGCGTTAGGTGCAGATGCAACCTGAGACGTAAGAGGTAAGCGGACGAACGAAGACTGAACCGTGACAACGGACTAGAACTTCTAACAGTTAGACAAACCAACTTAAACACATTCGAGTTCTAAGCTTAACTCTGCCTCCTGACGGTCGTACCAGAGAGGGTAATTCGGATTTGCGAAAGATAGTTTTAGTGTGGTTAAAATCCCACACTGATGGGGTTTTGGCTGTTTGATGATGATGTTGATGTTTTCCATTTCTAAAACAAAAAACAAAAGGAGTTGCAGTTGAAACCCTTGAGAGCACAAATGCGCCTACAGCGCCAACTACCACTAACACAATAACGCATGCACAGCGGCAGCAGCAACACAAGCCACAACAGTTAGAGGAGGGGTGGAGGAGGGAGCCTGTGAAACACAGGCCAGTGGTCACCATACCGGCGAAGAGTGTGCACGCCAACAGTGCAATCGCGCAAAAAAATTTTTTAAACTTAATATGAAAATATAAATATAAACAAAACAACAATTTCACGAATTTGAATTTTTTTGTAGTTAAGTGTGTTGTTCGTTCCACTGTTCCTACAAAAAAATTGACATGTTGGCATAATTTCAGTGACGTCATGAGTGCCGCTGTCAAATTATGTGTCTCGGATGTCGTAACCTTATATTCGATAAACCTTGGAGTTATGGTTAGGTTAGGTAGGGAAGGGTGTGTGCGGCAGGACCGCACTTCCACTCGGAGGCCACAATGGCCCATTGTGAATCCCTTCTTATGGTGTTCTGGAGCCAACCAATAGTCTCAGTCAAGGGGAAACCAGTCCGACCTCTTAATGAAGGAGAGCAGATTCGAGATTTCGACTTTCGCCGCGCAAGCCAGGTCTGTCAGGAACCTTGACCCCAAGGTGCGGAGTCGGCGTTCCTGCAGAGCTGGGCAGTGGTACAGGAAGTGTTGTATCGTTTCTACTTCTTCTTCATCTCCACAGCTACGGCAGACATCACCGGACGAGAGGCGCCATTTGGTAAGCATAGATCCAATAGCGCAGTGTCCGGTGATGACTCCAACGAGCTGTCGAATAGAGGTATGACTCAGGGACAGTACGAATCGTGTTTTCGTCAAGGAGAGGGAGGGCCATAGTGCACGGCAGGTGCCGCAGTCGGTCCTGGTTCGCCAAGACGACTCAATTTCCTTTTTGGTAAACCTGTCAATATACATGTACAGGGCAGATATCGGAGGAAACACAGAGGTATCCACTTCGGTGGCAGACAAAGCGACCCTCTTTCTTGCCATCTCGTCCGCTGCTTCGTTCCCTGCCACTCCTGAGTGGCCCGGAACCCAACAGAGAGTGACCTGGTGGTGCCCAATGCCTTGAAGCGCGGTACGACACCTCTGCACTACCTTTGATTTCACAACAACTGATTCCAGCGCCCTAAGCGCCGCCTGACTATCCACGAAAATTGTGATATCTGTGGGTGGTAACCCACTGTCACGGATAAGTTCGGCAGCCTTCCAAATTGCATAGATCTCTGCTTGGAAAATACTGCAGAGGTCCGGCAGTCTGAATGACATGCGTGTCTGCAGTACATCGGAGTAGAGACCAGCTCCAGTACCTTCCTCCATTTTGGAGCCGTCGGTGAAAACGGTGATAGAAGCGTCTCTCATCGCACCTGTCACCTCCCATTCCTCCCTTGTGGGATATGAGGCTAATGCTCGCGTGTCGAAATCCAGGTATGGGATCAGATAGTCCGTGCAGGAATCCACCTGATAACCGATATCCGGCTTCGCGAATGACTTTAGAATTCCAGAGTGTCCATAAGCGTGTTGCCTCCACAAGTTGACTTCCCTCAATCTGAGAGCGCCTTTAGCAGCGCAACACTTAATGAACTGCTCAATGGGGTGGAGGTGCAAGATCACCTCCAGCCCGGCCTGGGGGGTGCTTTTGACAGTGCCTGCTATTCCCATAGCCGCTAGTCTCTGCACCTTCGTCAGTTTCGTTACTAGGGTCTTGGTGCCCGTAGCCGGCCACCAGACAATGGCTCCGTAACTTAGGATCGGCCGTATAATCGCAGTATACATCCAATGAACGATAGTCGGCTGCAATCCCCACTTTTTCCCGAAAGTCCTTTTACAAATGTAAAAAGCATTCAGGCTCTTTTTCACCCGCTCTTCCACATTGCGCCCCCAAGAGAGCTTGGAGTCAAGTATGGTGCCAAGGTATTTAGCCTCGGGTGATAGGGTGAGAGTAGTGCCGCCAAGTTTAGGCAGCTCAAACTTCGGTATTTTGTATTTCCGGGTGAACAGTACCAAAACAGTCTTAGAGGGATTAACCCCTAGACCATTTAGCCCTGCCCACCTGGAAAGTTCCTTTAGAGCAGACTCCATGAGATCACTGATTGTGGACAGGAATCTTCCAGGGATCAGGATAGTGACGTCGTCTGCATATGCTACTACTCGTAGCCTCCTGGTTTCGAAGACCTCGAGGATGCTATTTACTACAAGGAGCCACAGCAGAGGCGAAAGAACACCCCCTTGTGGTGTGCCCCTTGTAGTAAGTCTCCTCACTGAGCACAGGCCTAGGTTAGAGTGGACCCTTCTACTACTGAGCATGTCACTGGTCCACTTTACCACCTTCTCATGAACTTCGAACTTTCTAAGTGCGTTGATTATAGCCTCCAAGGTAACGTTATTAAAGGCTCCCTCGATATCGAGGAAAGCGGCTAACGTGTACTCCTTAGAGTTCAGCGATCTTTCGATCGTCTGAACAACCTCATGCAGGGCGCTGTCGACAGATTTCCCCTGCAATACGCATTTTGAGCCTTGCAGAGTCCTCTGGACTGTGCCACTTCTCTAATATAGACGTCTACCAGCCGTTCAAGGGTCTTAAGTAAGAACGATGAAAGGCTGATCGGTCTGTAATCCATTGCTGTTAAGTGGTTCACTTTCCCTGCTTTGGGAATGAACACCACTCTAACCTCCTTCCAGGCACGCGGGACATATCTTTGTTGGAGGGATCCACGATAGATTCTCGTCAGGACCTTGACCACCGCCTCCTTAGACCATTGTAGCATAGCAGGAATGACACCATCAGGGCCCGGGGATTTATAGGGGCTGAAGGAGTCAATTGCCCATGCCACCTTGGCTTCGCTAATTATCCTCTGAACTAGACCATCCGGTTGCGGTGTTTGTTGCCTATGCGACGTGGTCGCCTCAGCAACATCCGTGCATCCAGGAAAGTGAGTGTTCATGAGGATCTCAAGAAGTTCCTCCCTCGACTCCGTCCATGATCCATCAGATTTCCTGATGCTGCCAGGGGTGTGTGAAACCCCGGCTAGCACCTTACGGAGTCTGGCGGCCTCGTTAACATTGTAGTTTTCTTAAACTTATTAAAGCTAGCCTTGTAGGCTCCCCAGTCTTCTTCAGTTTGACTAAGCTTAGCCTTATTGAAGAGACGCCTAGTATCTGTCCTCAGTTGTCTTAGCTCTGGGGTCCACCAAACTGTGTTGGTTTTCCGTGGAGCTCGACTTTTTGGACACGATTTCTTGAAAGATGTATTAAGAACTTTCGTTAAAAGACTAACTGACCTGTCAATTTTGTTTCTTTCAAAGGTAGCTGTCGCCTTGCGCGACGCCAGTTTTTCGGAAACTAGTGCACTGAATCTAGGCCAGTTAGTCTTTCTCGGATTCCTATAGGCTGGTGGACTCCCCACCTTCATGGCCACGGAAAAGACTATCCGGTTGTGGTCCGAAAACGAACATTCCGTCAGTACTTTCCAGTCGACCACAGAGATGGTACTAGAGTCGGTAACCAAGGTTATATCTATAAATTCTTCCCTAACCCTGTTATGGAAGGTTGGCGTATTGCCCCTATTACATAGCATAAGGTTAGAATTAAGAAGAAACTCAAAAATGGACTCACCCCTGCTGTTGGTGCCGGAACTTCCCCACTGAACGTGATGAGCGTTGGCGTCACACCCGATGATGAGAATGAAACATATTGAAACGAAAAGGCACTCTGTGCTGTGCATGAACGCTTTTGCAAGCAAACTTTTAGGCATGCACTGTGAAGTACGGCGAACTGGTATAATTCGCTTGGTATAGTCCGATATGGCAAGGTTCGCGAGAAATGGGCTGTGCGAGAATGGTTGGGCATTTTCCAATTGGAAGTTGCAAGAAACTTCGGCGCGATAAGAAAACTGGTATAAAAGCAGCAGCGTGCAGCACAGTGAATCGGGTCTGTGTTGAGCAAGCAATGGGGAAACATGCAATAGTAGTAGTGTAAAGTAGAACAAGTGTAAATTTGTAAATAAAGTTAGTTAGTTTTACTGAATAATTGAAGTTGTTTTATTTTCAAACACAATCAAACAAACCTGGGAAAACTTGAGATTTTCGTAACAATATTAATGTACTTTCTATAAACAATACAGGCTCGTATCTTACCTTCACCACGCGAATGAAGTACTCTGAATTGACTTGACCCCAATCCACAAACACTGTTTCTGACGAGCCAGGATTCCTGGATTAAGGCCAAGTCAACTTCCTCCTCCTCCAGAAATTGCATAAGATCGTGGGTGGCGGCCTTAGAGTGGTGCAGGTTTATCTGCACTACCTTCAGCCTTTCCCTGTGTGGCACGCTCCTTATTGGGGAAACGAGCTTTCAAGGAACCCAAACCGAACTTGACAATACCAGAGGAGTCTCGCAGATGACTAAAGGACGGTTGGTCAACAGCGACCACGAGGTCCTTACCCGTCTCGTTTTTGCTAGGAGTGAGGAAATTACTCTCCACTCTCCAGTGTTAAGGCCGCTGTTCTGCCGACCTATCAGCTTCAACGTGCCGGCATCCTCCATGACTGGAGGGGGGACCCACAGTGTTACGATAGGTCAGAGAGGCAATCGGTCGCGAGGTATAACCTCGAGTTTTGCCCCCTGCCAGAGAGGCTCAAGACCGCCGATCGAGCGCACCAGGAAGTCAAGTGACTGCCTGTTGCCACAACCGACGATCTTTACGCCCCTCTGCCAGCCAGCGCCGTCGAAGTCGATCTCGTCGTCCGCCGCCCCGAGCATCGCTCGCAGAATGCGCGCCTCAACAGAGAGCCAGTTTTCCGGACGAATTTTCCCATCGGGATCGCTCCGGTCCACTACGGCAATCTGTAGCTCCTGTGGAGAGGAGAAGCTGGCTGAGGGTTTCAGCCTTTTCCCCTCTCCTGTAGGCTGATCGTCCCCCGATCTACCCCTTTTGACCTTGAACAGCCTTCCGTACTGACGAGGCAGCCGTGGCACTGTTTCCAGGCTTCGCCGCCTCTCCTCTGTCTGGTCGTACAGCTGTAGCGACCGTGGCCCTAATACCAGGCTTTGCCGCCGTTGCTGTACCACTAGTCGACTGTGCCGCAGTGGCGCTGTCTCCAGGCGTTGCTGCAGTAGTCGATGTCGTAGCACCAGAAATCGCCGCCTGCTTCTTTTCGTATTTTGCAACGATTTTCTGGTGCTTCTTAACTAGGTCTTTCTCCTTGTCAGACAAGGATACTGAACCTTTGTTCACTTTACGAAGGAAAGCAAGTGAGCGCCGGTAGCCATTTCTGGCTTTTTTCGCAGCACTGCTCGCCTTACTTTCCCCCGCCAAGGACGTTCCAGGAGTGGAACCGGTGGCCGCAGGTTCGTCCGTTTCCTCTAGGAGTGCCGACTCCATGTCAGAGTCAGCAGACTCGACGCCGCTATTTTGCGAGAGAATCATCGATCCCTCTTCTATAGCAACGTCGAGCCGAAGACCCTGAAACTGAGGCACCACCCCGGAAATTGAGGGACTGGCCTGAGCGGTGGTGTCCTTGGAGTTTTACTATTATGTCTGGTTCAGACAGCCAAATAAATTTAAAAAATTTTGTTTTAAATTGAGTTATCGCTCTTGCTGTTCACACGCACTCAATTTCGTTACTTTGTTATTGAAAATGTTTTTAAAGATGTTTTAGTTTTGTCGGAATAAATTATTTTTTCTGTTAAAAACTATAAAAGTAAGAAATATAAAAAAGGTTTTTGAAAAAATTTAATGATTTTGTAATATTTACAAAATTTTTCAAACGAAGTTTCAAAGTCAACAAGTGTTAACAAACGTCGTTTGTCAATTTCTCCAATTCGTTTTCGTTTCGTCAATTGTGAATGATTTTGCTTATCGACAACAGCTCGACTCACAGTCAAACCTAAATTGGAGCGTCAGCGGCAAGCAAATGTTAAAATTGCTTCATGCCCATACAAATTGTATGGAGCAAACCGCAATTGAAACGCTCTGACGCTGAGCTATTCGAATTTCCAATTTTGACAGCGCGTTAGCAGTTGAAGTTGGCTGCGACAAACAAAAACGCCTGTGATTTATATTTGATTTGATTTAAATAGTGAGGAATTTATTCAAATAAGAGCTAAGTTTTGCAAAATAATAATAGTTTGTTGGTTTTTTGGCAACTAAACAGATATTTTTTTTACATTTGTTTTCATTTCATGATTTTGACAATCCCAACGCAACGCTTCAATTTCGGTATGCCGCACTGAGCGAGAGCGCTGCGTCAGAAAACGCAACGCTCCAATTTAGGTTTGACTGTCAGGGTTGCATGGCGAATCCAGCTGAATTTATCCATTCCATTAAAAAAGTGTGCTTGAATTCATTCGATTGATTTTTAAGACAATATGATTTGCCGACGGTGGAACCGCTGTCAAATTTTTTGACACTAATCGTGAGGTTTTTCGTATTCGTAAAAAGCTTGAGTCGTGATGCCGCTTCGACATAATATTAATTTAGAAATATTTAAGGTTCTAAGAATAATAAGATTTTTTTTTTTGAAATAAACACGGAACAGACCCTTCACTGTGACTAATATATTTAGCGTGAAAGTATAAAAATATTAATGCGAATTCAACAGTAGATAATTCATTGCAGAATTAGAAAAATGTTCAATAGATTTTCTAAGAGCCTATTTACACGAGGGCGTTCCCCCTGCGTTAAAAGTCATGCGTGACGAGTTTGTTGGCGAGAAGTGGTGAGAAGTCAGCGGGGTAGGCAAACACGCACGGTCAGCGAATTCCAGGGGTTTTTTTGACATTTGCTTTGCTCTTTTTCGCACTTTTCTTCAAATTTCAAACCGGCCGGACGCTTTGCTAACAATTATATTTACATCTTCCCTATTATTTAAATTTGAGCAGTTAATAGCTATTTCAGTGACTTCTAAAATATTTTCAATAATTTCTTATTTGTTTAAATCCATTTTTCTTTTAATAATGAGAATATCAAAAACTACGCGAAAATGTGAATGAAAGAAGATTGGCCGCTTAAACGTCCAAAAAGCCAAGCAAAGTTGCAAGTAAAAAGCCTTCATGTAAATGCATGAAGATTTACGCAGCAACTTCAAAAGAGAGTTGCAAAAAACGCAGGGGGAAAAAGCCTTCGTTTTATGAGTTCGCAACTGCATCGCCTATTGATGGAACTGCTTTCAATTATGCATCCTGTGATTTTTCAAGTTTAAATAACTCTCTTCTAGACTTTAGATGGGATGAATTATTTTTGGGCTTGGATACTCACAGTTGCTTTGCTACCTTTAAGAAAATAATGCGTGAATTTTGCTTAGACAATATATCGTTAAAAAAGAGGCGTGCGTATAAATCTCCTTGGTATAACAAAGACCTTAAGAAACTAAAAAATCTCAAAAATAAGTATCTAAAAAAATTTAAATTAACTAACATTCAGTCATTCTTTGTTAAACACCAACATTACCATAAGGAATTTAAATCTTTAAATGACTACCTTTATAAAAATTATATTCGTAGCACTGAAAAGAACATTAAAGTTAATCCGAAATCGTTTTGGAGTTTTGTGAACTCAAAAAAATCTTGCTCAAGTATACCTACATCCGTAATGCTTGATGATAAATTTGCTAGTACCCCTGCCGAAGCAGCTAATTTATTTGCCGATTTCTTTATGTCTAATTATGTTCCAGATGACGGGCAGTTCCATGATTTTTCTTCTGAAATATCTTCCACTCTTAATTTTAGGGCTCTTCATATTTCGTCGGAAGACATTGTAAAGGGAATGCTTTCCCTTAAACCTTCTTCGCGTACAGATGCTGATGGGCTGTCGGCTATCCTATTCAAAGGCTGTCCAGCGTTAGCAATTCCTCTTGAGATGATTTTTAATAAATCCTTATCGTCAGGTATTTTCATTGACGACTGGAAGTTAGCTACTATCACACCCATCTTCAAAAGTGGAAGTAAAAACGATGTTCGGAACTATCGTCCAATTTCGAAATTATCTACTACCTCAAAACTGTTTGAATGTGTTGTTAAAGAGAAGATCTATTTTGCGGTTAAATCTTTAATCTGCCCGAATCAGCATGGATTTGTGCCGGGTCGGTCGACAGTTTCTAATCTTGCAGTTTTCAGTGAATTTTGTACTTCTTCATTCTCAGCTGGTTACCAAGTCGACTGCATTTATACAGATTTTT
Source organism: Melieria omissa (assembly GCA_963971225.1). NCBI lineage: Eukaryota > Metazoa > Arthropoda > Insecta > Diptera > Ulidiidae > Melieria > Melieria omissa. Next base: position 91,067,403 of record OZ020267.1, on the reverse strand, counting down.
CAAAGGCATTTGATAGAGTTTCCCACAAAATCCTAATAAATAAGCTAGCTTGTTTAGGTTTTCATTCATCGTTCTTAGAATGGATTGCATCGTATTTATTTGAAAGACGTTGTGTGGTTACTATTGATGGTGTAACTTCGGACCCTTTTGTAGCTACTTCAGGTGTTCCCCAAGGGAGCATTCTAGGACCTCTATTATTTGTCCTTTTTATCAATGATATTAGCAATTGTTTTTCTTTTTCGAACTATTTGCTTTACGCTGACGACCTGAAAGTTTTTACAATTGTCAAGGATTCAACGGATGCAATAAATCTACAAAGTGATTTGAATGATTTGCATTTATGGTGTTTGAAGTCGGGTCTTTCTCTGAATATAAAAAAGTGTTTTCACTTAACTTTTTCGAGGCGTCAGAACGTTTTTTCATCACGTTACTCTATTGCTAACTGGGCGCTACAGAGCGTAGTTGATACTAAGGATCTCGGAGTTATGTTTGACTCTAAGTTTTCCTTCAATAATCATATTAATTTTATTCTTTCGAAATCGTACTCTATTCTTGGCTTTATTCGGCGTAATACCGCTGAGTTTTCTGACCCATATACCTTTAAGTTGCTTTTTACGGCACTTGTTCGCCCTCACTTGGAATATGCGGTAATAATTTGGAGACCATATGACCAACTGTCGATAGGTAGAATTGAACGCGTTCAAAAAGTTTTCCTCAAGTTCGCATTGCGTTCGTTGCGGTTTGAAGCCCCTGTTCCGTGCTATGGTTCACGGATAAAACTTATTAATTTAAGCACTTTAGAAAAGAGAAGGACAGTTCTTTCTTTATCGTTTACTTATAGTGTAATTATCGGCGTCATTGATTGTCCAACTTTACTTGAGCGGATAAGCTTTAATGTTCCACAAAGAAGTCTTCGATTTGTTTACCCTTTTTATGGTGAGCACTTTAAAACTAAATTTTCAAGTAATGCACCGATTTCTCGAGCTCTTCGTGAATTCAATGCATTATCTATTTCTCATCAGCTAGACTTTTCTTTGCCTAAATCGGCTTTTATTGAAGCTCTTAAATTAATAGTTTAATTCATTCATTATTTAGTTTGTAAATGTACATTGTATGATTTGCTTAATTTGTACATTATATGGATTTGTTATTATCATTACCTTTTAAGTGATCTAGTCTGTAAGGTACTTTGTACTGTAGACTTATAATAAATAAATAAATAAATAAATAGGCTCTAACAGTACGCCAGTAGCACATTTTCAAAGGAGAACGCCAAAAAATCGTTTACTGTCTTATGAGCAAAATGGTGGCAAGCATTGGCTAAAGTAAATCCATATTAGGATGTACTTTGCATTGGCTCTACCCATGATACAAAAATAGAAGGTAGAACCGCTGCCATTTGTTTTGACACTAAACGTGCTTATTGACGTTTTTCTTATTTGTCAAAAGCTTGAGTCGTGATGCCACTTCGTTGTAATACCTAATTAACGATATTTAAGGTTATACAAATATTGAGTTTTGTTTTTAAATAAACACGGAATAAACCTTTCACTGTGACTAATATATTTTGGGCGAAAGTATGAAAATGTTAATGCGAATTCAACAGCAGATAATTCATTAATGCATTAAAAAAATGTTCAAAGTATTTTCTAGCAACAGTACGGTCACACATTTTCTAAGAAGAACGTCAAAAAGACCTTTAGTGTCAGATGCGCAATATGGCGGCTGAGAAGAAGCATCGGCTATACCTTCTAATTTTGTATCATGGCTCAACTATAAGGTTGTAGCAAGCCATCGGCTGATTGTTTATCGCTTTTGTCGAAATTGTCGGTGTGCTGTGTTGCCGCATCGGTTGAAATGAAAATACCTGACAGAAAACACCTGACCTGAGCACTTTTCCCGTTTTTCACTCAAATACAGCACCGTCTGGCAACAATCAGTTTTTTTTTGTTTTCAGTTTCTCCCTCTTTCGTCGGAAAATATCAGCTGATTTTGACAGTAGCGATAAACGATCCTACCAACAAAATACATGTGGTTTTTGGTGTATTTTGTACTACATGTATTTTGTTGGTAGGACCGCAACACCGAAAACCACATGTATTTTGTTGGTAGTATCGTTTATGGATTTGGTTTATGAACCATGTGGGCAGCCTCACCGCCCGATGGTGCCACTATCGTAAGAGAAATTTACTATCGTGTAGTACTGTCAATTTCAGCCATATTGGATTTTTAGTTTTGTTTTGACCGCGTGTGGAAACGAACGTGTCCGCGGATTTTAGAAAAATGGAAAAAGAGCAATATCGGTCGGTGATTCGCCAAAATGGTCGCATTAGGCTACGAACAGCTGCCCCATCCACCGTATTCTCCAGATTTGGCCCGTGTGACTTCTTTTTGTTTCCAAACTTGAAAAAGTCACTCGCCGGGCAGAAATTTGAGTCGAATGAGGAGGTTATCGCCGCCACGGAGGCATCCAGAAAACGTATTTTTCAGACGGGTTAAAGAAGTTGGAGCATCGCTGGGTCAAGTGTATCGAGTTGAAAGGAGACTACGTTGAGAAATAAATCGCCACTTTTCCAAAATTTTCGTTTTTCTTTTGTAGGCTAAGTACTTATCGGACGACCCACGTATAATGGCTCAATAATAAGGTTATAGCATCGCCGCAACACCAAAAACCATGATGAAATAAACAAGGTGAAGCGAGTAGATGACATACCCTTATTTTGACAAGAGAGCTTTTGAAAACTGACGTTTTCAAAATAAATTCTCTCAAAACATGATAGTCTTCTTCTTTCTTCACATTAACCCATTTATGCCTTGTGTATCAAAAAATCAATTTCATTATTATTGTAGTGCGTTGTAGGTAAGATTATTCCAATTCGTTGCCGTGGTGGCAGGTCCCCACGCTGCATAATTATTGGTATTGAATAATAAAGAAATATGAAACCAAAAATAAATAGGTATGTCGTAGCACATGTTACATTGTGCTTTACTAAAAAACGATTAACATTTATGTAAAACATGTAAAAAACATAACAATATGTGAAACAAACAAATTCATTTACAGAAAGAAAATAAAAACTCTTGACTCTTTTACTTTAGAAGAAGAAGTTGAACGCGTATTTTACAAATGTAGAATACATGTTAAGATTAAGCATTTAAACAAAATTTTAAAAGAAAAACAAATCTATCAAAAATTCAATAACAACAGAAAGAAAGTTAAATCTCAGACATAGTATACATTACTTACTTACTTACTTAACTGGCCATAACAACCCGTTATCGGGTTACGGCCTGCCGCAAAACTTCTCTCCAGGCGCCTCTGCTTCGCGCGCGCCTTCTCCAGTTGGTCACACCAAGAGATACCAGGGCCTCTTCCACTTGGTCCTTCCACCGGAGACACGGCCTCCCTCTTCGCCGTCGACCTCCAACCATCGCATCGAATACCTTTTTCGCCGGAGCTTCGTCGTCCATGCGGCAGACATGACCGAGCCAGCGTAGCCGCTGGATGTTAATTCGCTGCGCTACGTCCATGTCCTTATACAGCTCATACAGCTCGTTATTGGTTCGTATGCGATAGTCGTCACCAACCCGAACAGGGCCGAAGATTTTGCGAAGCACCTTCCTCTCGAACACTCCAAGGGCCGCTATGTCGTTTCGTGTCATTGTCCATGCTTCAGCGCCATAGAGGAGCACGGGCAAGATAAGCGTCCTATAGAGTGAAAGTTTTGTCGGTCGAGAGAGGTCTCTACTTCTCAATTGCCTACCGAGACCGTAGTAGCACCTGTTGGCAAGAGTTATCCTTCGCTTTATCTCCAGACTGACATCATTGCTGCTGTTGATGGCGGTGCCAAGGTAGACGAATTCCTTGACAACTTCAAAAGCATACCTGTCGGCCTCGACGTGAGACCCTAGCCGCTGCGAGTCCCTGCGTGTAGACAGCATATACTTCGTCTTGCCCTCATTTACCACCAGACCCATTTTGGCAGATTCTCTTTCGATAGCCGCAAAGGCAGCGGTGACATCTCGCTTGTTACGTCCGATGACATCAATATCATCAGCGTAAGAAAGGAGCTGGACACTTTTGTTGAAAATTGTGGCATTACGATGTACACCGGCCTTGCGCAGCACACTCTCCATGGTGAAGTTGAAGAGGTCGCAGGACAAAGGATCGCCCTGTCTGAAACCTCGAACGGTATCAAAGGGGTCGGAGAGGTCACTTCAAACCTTGACGGAGCTGCGCGTATTGCTCAACGTCGCTCTGCATAGTATACATTGCATCATGTAATTCCCATCTGCTAAAAATGTTTACTTTGCTTCTCGTATAAAGTATTTCACTTAAATTTTTTTCACTTACGATGTTATCCCCGTTTATAATCATAAGAATACCTTTTAAAAATTTTAATTTGTCCAAAAACTTTTGATTAGGATTTTTTAATTCCGAACCTCCCAATTGATCCACCCACGTCCAAGTACTATCTAATGAGATTTCGTTACGTAAGTTTAGTCTATGTATCGTAAATCCTCCTAGGTACTCAAGTCCGTCTTCGTGAAGAGAGCCTATACCAGAATTCTGAATATCATTCAATTCAATTTTTAAACGTAAAGATGTATCTTCTTCCATCTCATTCTCCAAATAAATTTCGGTTCCTCCAATGATAGCCATTCTGAATCGTCGTTGTGAACATTCATTCTTGAACTTAATGTTTCTGTATTTCTCGCTGTACAGAAAAGTGTTTATAATAAAGTTGCAATATATAAAGATATACCGAAGAGATATTTTCGTAATCGGTACTTGAAATTTAGAGGTGTCGGGTGGTCGTATAATCCCCCTGCGCTCCGCATAGCAACAAAAAAAGTGCTCCAAAATGTCTTGATTCAACCTTTGTGTTAAAATGTATTCCACGCCATAAGTGGTTTTCAGGTATTTATACAGTAGCGTTAGGGATGTATTGCACATGATTATAAGAGCATATATGTTAGATGTAACATTAGAATTAAAGGTCGGATCAGATGAATAAACATAGTAATGCAATAAACATGCATAATTGCTCACTCTGTTTGTACTGCTGTGTTGTTTGATTCTGTGCAAGCGACAGCGTGATGCTCCCGCATATGTGAAAGGAATTTTGACCAATTCCGCAACAGAAACTCCTCGCCACAAAAGGTGCAACAAATTTTATAAATGGTCCTTTCACGCGTCGTCGTGACTTTTGCACAGATAATATTATCCTGAGGTCTAGATAATATATAAACATATATATAAATATGCATGTATATAAATTTATATTTTTAAATATTTACGTGATTGTTGCGGGAGGGTGTGGCAACTTTTTTCAAGGAACTGCATATGGATGCAGTTGCCTTCGTTTAGGTGCAGATGATTTCATTTCTGCAGAATTAAAATGGAGCGCGCACACCTTAGAAGAAGTCGTGAACTGCACTCCGCACACGCCTGTCCATTTCTTCCTCCGCTCCTCATCCGTTGGTATTGAAAACATGGGCACTTCGTTGCCGTGTGCTGTCTTGCACAAACAGCACGTACAAAATTTTTAAACACAATATTTTCGATTTTACGTTTTGAGTGGGGTTAAAAATATTCTCTCAATGTCAAAGCAAAATTGGTTGTCAATTGCTATGTTTCAAAATAAGGGTATGGGTTGACAAAACTGTCAGCTACTCGCTTCACCTTGTTTATTTCATCATGCCAAAAACCACATTGTTGGTAGAATATTTTATCGCTACTGTCAAAATCAGTTCATATTTTCCGACGAAAGAGGAAGAAACTGAAAACAAACCGAAGTGATTGTTGACAGACGGCGCTGTATTTCGAGTGAAAAAACGAATAAAGTGCTCAGGTCAGGTGTTTTCAGTCAGGTATTTTCATTTCAACCGATTCGGCAACACAGCATTACTACTGACACCGTAGAGTTTGACAGAAACGATAAACAATCAGCCGGTGGCTTGCTACAACCTTATAATTGAACCATGGTGTGTATCTTACCTTTTATTTTGCTAGAAATTTTTTTCTGGTTTTGGCAACACTGCCGATGTTCTTTGTTTTGCACGATTTCAAGCGCCAAGCGAAGTAGTGATGTCAGTGAGCGTGCAGGCAAAGCGAATATTCCGCAAGTTTGAAAGTTGTCGCAGCAGTGGCCTAAGATGCTTCACTACAAGCGAATGCAACGTAGATGCAAAACAATTTGCTGACTTTAAACGGAATCTGAGAAACAAACAGGTGCCTTGTAAAGATGGAAACGCCTGCTTCCAAGTGGAGTGCCGGCTTTGCAACGACTCGCGTGCTAGCCCCGCTTACATAAATAAACGGACCGGTCAGTGCTTCAAAGTTGCTGTGATTGTTTAATGGCTACCTCTTTCTATTGCAGGACTGTTTCTTTGCCCTAACTGTGATATTAAGAAGAATCTGGTAGATGTCGTGGGAATATATGAGAAAAACGGTAGCGATCTTTTACCAAAGGAGGTGATTTACAAATCTCGGTGTCGTGCTCTGGGGCCGATTACGCAACTGGCTTGCGATGCTCTTGCTATTAAAGATTTAAATGTTACGGACTTGGAAGCAGTTGAAGCGAGATACGATGCTAGTGAGAACATTTTGCAATTTCCGCTGAAAAATGCTGCGGAAAAAGTTGTGGGCGAAAAACTTTTGTATTTATTTGACAAAAGGGAGGAGACCCTGCAGAACCCTAGCTTCTCAGGATTACTAATTGTTGGCCCACGCACCCGTGCGCACAAAGATAGAGTTGTGTTGGTGAGCAACATTCCAGACTTTCTGGTACTGGCGAAGTACCACTTCGAAAACCGTGGGTAAATCACTAATTTAGTTGTACTCACTAAAAACTGCTATATCCCTATCTTTCTCGTCAGTTTGTGTTGCCTGTCTTCCGTATGGTCTGAGTGCTCTGCCGCAAGAGTGCCTACCTATCCTGGAACGATTCAAGGAAGTGGTGTTTTGGTTTGACTGTGACTCTGCTGGTTGGGACGTGGCAAAGACGTTTTCTAAGAAGCTAGATGAGAAACGATGCTTTCTAATCCGACCAACGGAAACTGAGCCGGCGCCGCATGAGGCGCACCTTAAGCGGCTGAACCTCCGACACATTCTGTTCAAAGCGACGCCAATGCGTCATAAGTCCATTACCACATTCAGCGCGCTACGACACGACATACTTAGCGAGTTGCAAAACATCGAAAAGGTAAACGGGGTGAAATGGAAGCGTTTTCCCGTGCTCAACAAACTTCTTATGGGCCATCGCAAGGGCGAGCTTACCATATTAACTGGACCCACAGGTAGCGGTAAGACAACGTTTATGAGCGAGTACTCATTAGATCTAGCCTTGCAAGGTGTCTCCACGCTGTGGGGTTCTTTTGAAATCCGGAACTGTCGCTTAGCAGCCACGATATTGCGCCAATTCGTTGGTTATTCGCTGGAAAATAAGCTGGATGAGTTTGATCACTGGGCCAGCGCCTTGGAGAAGTATCCACTATATTTTATGACTTTTCACGGGCAACAGCCGCTGAAACTGGTAATGGACGCAGTTGAACATGCGCAGTATGTACACGACATCAGTCACGTAATCATCGACAACTTGCAATTCATGATGGGCACGTCGGTCGTGCACAGATCGGATAAGTTCTGGGAGCAAGATGCCATTATAGGAGCGTTTCGCGCTTTTGCCACAAAAAACAACGTGCACGTGACCTTGGTGATGCACCCGCGCAAAGAGAGAGCAGAGGACGATCTTACTGCCAGCTCGGTTTTCGGCACCGCTAAGGCGACGCAGGAGGCTGACAATGTACTAATCATACAGGACAAGCGTTTGACATCGGTTCGCGGCAAGAAGTACCTTCAAGTGGTCAAGAATCGATACAGCGGCGACTTGGGTATCATGCCACTTGAATTTGATAAGGAATCGCTTAGCTATGCCACCATAAACAAGAAGAAAAATGGCAAAGGCAAATGAAAACATAGTTTATAACACTACAAATGAACGTTTGCCATTAGCGGCCAATAGTCTAAGTAATAAGTTTATATAAACGGTTACAACACTATGTAATCTCTTTGCATTCTCACGTTGAGCTTTGTTTGTAGTTTTTCGTGTTCAGGATCTTCTTCCCACACATTGCACAGATAGCCTTTTTGTATGCACACGCTTGGCAGTAGTGTGATCCTACTTGATGTACTTTCTGTCGGCATATTCTGAAATTTATCAAACGGTGACGGCGCACAAGGTCTTTGAGAGCCAGCAGTAACCAACCTGCAGGGAGCCAAGCTCCTAGAAATTGGATTGTAGCAGTCCTTAGCTGACGACAGCGCCTTATTTTAATTTATTTTTCTACTTGAGCCACTTTTCCACGGATCGGGGGTTGCAATCTTTGCCAACTTTGACGCGCATTTCTCGCAAACCATATTGTATTGTTTTTATTTACCAAAACTGACCAGTGATGCCAATTCCATTGAAATTCGGGTATGCGCGAAGGAATTGTATCCACAAAAAATACGTCGGAAATATGCACACCAGATTTTTTTTTAAGGTTTAAGCCAGGTCTAACCGCTGAAGCTACAAACATGAATATTGAACTGTAGGCACATCTTGAAAAATGAACCTTTGTTAACCGTAGATCGAGCTTTGTATCAAAAATGATACATTTGGTTTTTTGTTTTGATATAACTTTTTTCAGGATATAATTAATTGAACCACTCCTTGTGACTTTGTTTGTGTTGGGATTATGCTTGTTTAGAACCATGATACAATTATAAAGGTGGTGTATTCCCATGATGAAATAAACAAGGTGAAGTAAGTTTTGACAGCTAATTTTGTATGCTCCCTCAGTTGAACTGTTGCATTCAAAAACGATTAAAAAGGGGACAAATGCAGGCCTTTTTCACTAGATGGCGCTAACAATAGTAGTCGAATTCGTAACCAATTCGAAGAAAAATAAATAAGTGAATATTTGTATCAAATACCATAATTTTAACAGTAATACTTTAAATATGTTTGTAAATTTGTTGTGCACATTTAATACGGTTTTATCTGCTAAACATATCTCTTTAAAAACATAATGCCAATTAGGTTAAGAGAGTGGTGTACGATTTTTCCTGTATAAGTTCTTTAATTCTCTTAAAACCAACATAACATAAAAAGAACGGTTTTTGAACATAAAGAAAATTATTTTAAAGGGAAAGCGTATAGACTCGGTAGATACTAAAGAGCTGCGCAAGCAATATAGAAATGACTTGCAAGCCAACGCTGTGCTTTCAAATACTGCCGCTCTTTTTCACTTTCACTACAAAACAAGCACTTCAGTGAAAGAAGCTTTTGAGATTCATACAAATACTGCACGAAACGACAATAGGACTTCAAGCAGCTTGAAGTATAGAACAACACTGAAGTAGAACAAGACTGAAGTGCAGCACTGAAGTAGAACATTTTCAAGCATACGGTGTTTTGTTTTGCACGATAGAAGTAGCTGATGTTTGTTTTTGGTATTTTGTATGGAATCTGGGCTGCATTTCAAGCATTACAACAACATTAATGTAAAAAAACGCAGGTTTAGAACATGTTTTTTCGATATTTATTTAAGTCTGTTTCACTCGGAGTGAAGTAGAAGTTCTGTTTCACACGGTGTGAAGTAGAAGTTTTGCTTCACACGGTGTGATGTAGAAGTTCTGCTTCACGCCGTGTGCTTGCTATGATTTACCGTTACTTAACCTCATTATAGCTTTCTGTTTTGATGTGTTGTTTCGCAACAGAACACAAGCACTGTCGCTGCTGTAGCGAAAAGGTTTTGGAATGATGCAGTGCTTGCTTTGTTGCAGAATAGAACTATTGAGCATTTGAATTTGCTGTCATTGCGACACTGAAGTACAGTACTTGACAGTACTGCGCAGTAGTGAAGTGTGCTAAATAGATACATACGTTCCGACGGTTGTTTTTTTTTCAGTAGCAGAAAGCATCGAAAGCATTTACGTGTGCCAGACTTTATCACGCCAAACCCGTTGTATTAAATATTAGCGTGGAGCTACGTCTGAGACTGAGAGTCGCCTTTCATCCTGAATAAAAGGTATGGTCACCGGACGGACGGAAAGTCAGTTTACGTATTCATCTGCAGAATGTCCGGTACATCAATTATTTGCAGAAGCATGATGCGTGCGGTAAATGACTCCGCTGACGCCAGCTTGAAAGCCATAACTAATCGACGATGGTTGTGCGTGCTTTATCGTTTCGCGAGGACTTGTTGCTTCAGCATCTTATTTAGTTGCTTTATTCGGAAATACATTTGGCATTTCAAAAACATTCCCTGCAAATCGATTACAGCACTTTTTTCTAACAGATTCTTTTGCAAACTGTTCACAAACCATTACATGGCCACCGTTTAGAGTAGCGAAATTCCTTTCTCAACTTGAAATTTGTGTAAGAACTCGTTTTGTTTGAAATATAACTGTCAATACTTATTTCATGAAAAGTAATGAACAGTGACTACTTTTTTTGTTTACCTAGAAATCAAACGTACTTTTTAAAAGAAGCAACATTGTTATTTCGGGGAGAATTTTTTTCAAAATACGCTATGACAACCGAGAACTTACACCACCTTGTTTATTGCATCATGGTGTATTCCCGATAGGCGCTCTCGCAAAAGCTGTCAACTCGATGCCTTATTGAATTTGAAATGAAAAATAATGTTGCTTTTTTTCGTTTGCTTACGTGTACATGTATTGATAGGCACACGAAAAAAGATTTTGTTTCAATTAGATCTTTCAAAAAAATGCCCAAATCAAGCAATCACAATATAAAGGTCCATAACTTATCTTGTCTTATCACTTACAGGGCATTTTAAAGTCGAATTTTTCCCTATTTGTGAAAATTTCCCCATCATTATAAGCAACACTCTGTATAAGGCATTGTCATTTTGCCTTTCTCCCGGAATACACTACCTTTATAATTGTATCGTGGTTTAGAACCATCTTTCACACTTTTTTAATAAAGAGGCCGTGAGAAAATTGAAAAGTTTATAATTCTCTCCTTTGTATCACTTTTGATACATATGTCATTTCGAACATTTCTATGCCATGGTGTTATTTGCGTTCTGTTTCTTCATATGGCATGTGAAATTATTTTCTGATAGACGTGTAAAAACAATTCTTGGTTTATATATATTAGAATATATCGATTTGTGTGTAATTTTGTGGATTGTTGAAGTAATGTTGCGCCCAAGATTTCTGACGTTGCACAGTGTTTCGCCTAGAACAAGCTAGGTGGTCAAAAACGCCATCTTTATTTTCTGATTTTTCTAATAGATAGTGAATATAAACATTCATACATTAAGATCTGTGTGAAAATAACACATCGACACCTCTTATATAATTAGTACTATCACTAAGAAAATAAACACATAGAGGTGTCAACTCGCACAAATTTGCGTACCAGCGCAGTAGGACCAGTGTGCTTACTTAATTTTTCATTTATGTGGTAGGCCCAGTGAAAAAAATGTGGTAGATTTGAATGAAATGTGGTAGATTTTTTGTATTGTACATTAATTGTATTTTATTGCATTTGTACAATTCTTCTATGCACTTTAACCGGTGCCGGGTTTCTTCTCAATGTTTTTTGTATTGTTGACTATATTTTTTTGATTTTTTGGAACCTCGGACTCGCTAATTTCAGCAGCAGGTCCCGTCCAAGCGCATTGCCATCGCCATGCGATATTCTAATAAACTAAACAATTACTAAAAATTAAGGCAAAAATTATTCAACTTTTTTAGAAATTTTTCCATTTTAATTGCACCTGCCTTGGCGGCATTGTTAAACTGTCAACTATTTGTAGTGCACCATGATGCAATAAAACAAGGTGGTGTAAGTTCTCGGTTGTCAAAGCGTATTTTGAGGAAAATGCTCCCCGAAATAACAAGTTTGCTTCTTTAAAAAAGTACATTTTATTTCTAAGTAAACAAAATAAAGTAGTCACTGTTTATTGCTTTTCATTAAAAAATATAAATTCAACACTGATGCTTATTTGAGGTTATATGACAGTTATATTTCAATTTTATATTTGAAATAAAACTGTGTAATTTCGATATATTTTCCAATCATGCCCAAGGCAAGTTGCTTTCTGTGCAAGAAAACGTGGACAAAAAGTGGTATAGCTTTATACCATGTCCCGGCGAGTGAAATAGAACGGAAGAAGTGGAGCGAGGCCTGTGGTGAAGAATTGAGCGCTACTTCAAAAGTATGCGCTCTGCATTTTTCACCCAGGGATTTCGAAAGTGACTCGAAGAGGCGGCTATTGGCGAAGGATGCTGTTCCAATGGCAGTAGAGTATTTACTGTCTTGGGACGAATCCTCCTGCACACAAGACGTCTCCCCATAAACAAAGTATGTAGAAAGATTTCCTTTTACCTGAGAAACAAACAGGTGCCTTGTAAAGATGGAAACGCCTGCTTCCAAGTGGAGTGCCGGCTTTGCAACGACTCGCGTGCTAGCCCCGCTTACATAAATAAACGGACCGGTCAGTGCTTCAAAGTTGCTGTGATTGTTTAATGGCTACCTCTTTCTATTGCAGGACTGTTTCTTTGCCCTAACTGTGATATTAAGAAGAATCTGGTAGATGTCGTGGGAATATATGAGAAAAACGGTAGCGATCTTTTACCAAAGGAGGTGATTTACAAATCTCGGTGTCGTGCTCTGGGGCCGATTACGCAACTGGCTTGCGATGCTCTTGCTATTAAAGATTTAAATGTTACGGACTTGGAAGCAGTTGAAGCGAGATACGATGCTAGTGAGAACATTTTGCAATTTCCGCTGAAAAATGCTGCGGAAAAAGTTGTGGGCGAAAAACTTTTGTATTTATTTGACAAAAGGGAGGAGACCCTGCAGAACCCTAGCTTCTCAGGATTACTAATTGTTGGCCCACGCACCCGTGCGCACAAAGATAGAGTTGTGTTGGTGAGCAACATTCCAGACTTTCTGGGACTGGCGAAGTACCACTTCGAAAACCGTGGGTAAATCACTAATTTAGTTGTACCAAAGAAAATAAACATACAGAATGCGCATGTCATACAAGCAAAAATTTTGTATGGCGGGTTCTAACATTGGAACCCGCGCTCTGCTCGCACAGATCACGTATGTGGTGAGAGCGTTGCTTTACAAGCGAAAACGTAGTTTTATGTGTTGCGCTCTTTGGTTGCGCTCACTGCAGCGAGTCTGCGTTAGCACTCTGCTGCGGCGTGGGATGATGAGATGAAGACGATGTGCTGTTGTTGTTGTTGTTGCGCTGGCGAAAAGCTGAAATTGTAAAACGATTTCTATTTACTGGCTGGCTTTTGTTCTTCTTCTATTTGCTTGCACGGCGTCGCATATTGCTCCTGAACTCACTGCCGACTTTAGTGTGCGCAAAATCATTGAAACGAAAATAAAATATGATTGGCATGGCGACTTATATGATCGCTATAGACAAAGTTCCTAAAGAATTTATCAAAAAAGTAGACCTAATATTTGATTGCATGAAAAGGGCAATCGGATAATTGCTTTAGATCGGCTTTACAATTAAATAATAAGTCGCACAAATTTATAAAGAATTTTTTTAAATTATTTGAAAGATGTTAAATGTATGGATGATAAATGTTTTTTTTTTAGAACAAAAATCTGGTTTTAATCACTGATGAAATTAAGCAAAATAAATAAATACATACAATAAATAAAAAAAATAAATTTTGTATAACAAAGAAGATTTTTAATTTTTAAGATAAACTAGAAAATACTTTTGCAATTTTGGGACAAAATTCAAGTATTATTCGGTCAAGTGTAGCAACTAATTTCGAAGATACACATTATTCTATGGATCAACTCCTATTACATGGTGAGACAGACGAAGCTGTCTTTTGTATTATTTTATTTCAACAATAATGATTACGCAAACTATTTTGTAGATAATCGATTCTTTGTTCCTTTTGTTTTTTCCTCATGAGCCGAAGGTCTTTGCTACTAGTGCTCTTTCCACATTTGTAATTAATTTGTAATTAATTATAAATAATAAATAATAATAATAAAATATTTTGTAGATAAGAAATATTAAACTATTAATTAAATAATTTAAAATTAATTGTAGCATCTGTTTCCAAAAACTAAGAAATGATGACGTTTTCACTGCGCTAAGTGAAACATGTTCCATAAAAATTATAATAAAAATTATCAATCGATTACAGACTTTTGTTATAACCTATTTACTTCTTCAGATTCCCTGATGAATTCTGTGACAGTAAATTATAAAAAGGAAGTTCCAAATGATACAAAACATAAACATTATAAACATAAACGAGCAAAACCAATCGCCAAACAAAAAAGCATACACACAAAAACTACAACAACAAAAAGCATTGGCGTCGTTGAAACGACGATCATTGCGCTGGCTGTGTTGCTGTAAGAAATTTGCACAAAAAATTATTGAGTGACCAAAACAACCACCAACGCCTCAAAGTACACAGAAGAAGCGGTACTTTCACTTCATGTGTGTTTGTTGTATCGCGTGCTTCAGTTCGTACAGTCAATGAGCGTAAACTGAAGCGCTTGCTCTCCTGCTGGCACCACTCTTTCCCTTTTGTGGCTTCCCCCCGCTCTATGAAGCTCGCAAACAAAAATTTGAATTTTTGAGCTCAGATGCGCCTTCTATACACTTCATATTCTTTGGTTGTACCAAAAAGTATGAAACATAAAGAGTGTGCATCTCATACAAGCAAAAATTTGAATGCGGGTGCTGATATCGCCACCCGTCTTCTGGATGCGGGGGGGTAGACAACAAGAGGAAACATTTGAAACGACAGCACAATGCTCTGAGCGCAAATCATAGAAACACGAATGCCGCGTCTGTGCTCACTCGTTCATTCTCGCTCAATTGTGCGAAGAGGAGGAAGACGATGTGCTGTTGTTCTTGTTGTTGCGCTGGCGAAAAGCTGAAATTGTAAAACGATTTCTATTTTCTGGCTGGCTTTTGTTCTTCTTCTATAAGCCTGCACGGCGTCGCATATTGCTCCTGAACTCACTGCTGACTGTAGTGTGCGAAAAATCATAGAAAAGAAAATATAATATGGCTGGCATGGCGACCTATATGATCGCTACAGGCAATTAAAAAAATAATAAGTAATCAACAGACAATTAAATAAAAATGGAATTGGAAAGAAAAGAAAACGTTTTTATTAGCCGTAATAATTTTCCGTCTCGTTCTTTGGAACTTTTCTTACGGCCCACATATAAAGCTTGTTTAAAAGAACTAAAATAAGAAAATCTAATATTGTAAATTTATGATCACATCATTCGCCGTGGAATCATTCAGGTGTAGAACATTTAAACTATTTTTAAACGTAGGCATGCCGTAATACAATTTTCTTATGACAAAATACTTGTCTTATTATTTCTTTATTTAGTGCTTTCGCCCTATTGAAAGTCAATAGACCTATTAAATTCTGTTTTTCCATACGATCTTCTAACCCTCCGTTAGATTTCGATAAAAAAAAACATTAAAACACGCATCTAATTATTTTTAATTTCAAGTGTTTCACGAATTTTGAAGTCAATATGCCTATCAGTTCATTTTTTTTCGTAGTTTTCCCATATTCTCTAAATTGTAATCAAGCATGTGAAAATATAAACAAATAATTTTACTTCGAACTCGCCACGTAAAAATATTTGCAAACATTT
This sequence comes from Melieria omissa, assembly GCA_963971225.1. Lineage (NCBI taxonomy): Eukaryota > Metazoa > Arthropoda > Insecta > Diptera > Ulidiidae > Melieria > Melieria omissa. The sequence goes on along the minus strand of OZ020267.1, from coordinate 91,051,699 downwards.
TAAATTGGGATCAACCACCAAATTTTTTAATTAATCAAAGCATTGGCCAGCAAAAAGCCATACACCACAAAGATTCGATTGATGGTGACATTGCAGGAATTTTTTCAGCAATCACAACACAAAAAAGCATACACACAATAAACGACAACACCAAAAACATTAGCGAATCCGGAATCATCTTCGTTGAAACGAAGCTTTGGTTCGTTGTTTACTCTTCGCTTGCGCTTCGACGAACAAGATCGCAAACTGTTGAGCGCGAGCAAATTTCCCGCAACCTATGCCTCCGCTCATCTCTTCCCGCCCGCATCAAGAAACACGCTTGACAAATTTTTGAAGATGCGTATTCTTTATATTCTATATTCTTTGGTTGTACTCACTAAAAACTGCTATATCCCCATCTTTCTCGTCAGTTTGTGTTGCCTGTCTTCCGTATGGTCTGAGTGCTCTGCCGCAAGAGTGCCTACCTATCCTGGAACGATTCAAGGAAGTGGTGTTTTGGTTTGACTGTGACTCTGCTAGTTGGGACGTGGCAAAGACGTTTTCTAAGAAGCTAGATGAGAAACGATGCTTTCTAATCCGACCAACGGAAACTGAGCCGGCGCCGCATGAGGCGCACCTTAAGCGGCTGAACCTCCGACACATTCTGTTCAAAGCGACGCCAATGCGTCATAAGTCCATTACCACATTCAGCGCGCTACGACACGACATACTTAGCGAGTTGCAAAACATCGAAAAGGTAAACGGGGTGAAATGGAAGCGTTTTCCCGTGCTCAACAAACTTCTTATGGGCCATCGCAAGGGCGAGCTTACCATATTAACTGGACCCACAGGTAGCGGTAAGACAACGTTTATGAGCGAGTACTCATTAGATCTAGCCTTGCAAGGTGTCTCCACGCTGTGGGGTTCTTTTGAAATCCGGAACTGTCGCTTAGCAGCCACGATATTGCGCCAATTCGTTGGTTATTCGCTGGAAAATAAGCTGGATGAGTTTGATCACTGGGCCAGCGCCTTGGAGAAGTATCCACTATATTTTATGACTTTTCACGGGCAACAGCCGCTGAAACTGGTAATGGACGCAGTTGAACATGCGCAGTATGTACACGACATCAGTCACGTAATCATCGACAACTTGCAATTCATGATGGGCACGTCGGTCGTGCACAGATCGGATAAGTTCTGGGAGCAAGATGCCATTATAGGAGCGTTTCGCGCTTTTGCCACAAAAAACAACGTGCACGTGACCTTGGTGATGCACCCGCGCAAAGAGAGAGCAGAGGACGATCTTACTGCCAGCTCGGTTTTCGGCACCGCTAAGGCGACGCAGGAGGCTGACAATGTACTAATCATACAGGACAAGCGTTTGACATCGGTTCGCGGCAAGAAGTACCTTCAAGTGGTCAAGAATCGATACAGCAGCGACTTGGGTATCATGCCACTTGAATTTGATAAGGAATCGCTTAGCTATGCCACCATAAACAAGAAGAAAAATGGCAAAGGCAAATGAAAACATAGTTTATAACACTACAAATGAACGTTTGCCATTAGCGGCCAATAGTCTAAGTAATAAGTTTATATAAACGGTTACAACACTATGTAATCTCTTTGCATTCTCACGTTGAGCTTTGTTTGTAGTTTTTCGTGTTCAGGATCTTCTTCCCACACATTGCACAGATAGCCTTTTTGTATGCACACGCTTGGCAGTAGTGTGATCCTACTTGATGTACTTTCTGTCGGCATATTCTGAAATTTATCAAACGGTGACGGCGCACAAGGTCTTTGAGAGCCAGCAGTAACCAACCTGCAGGGAGCCAAGCTCCTAGAAATTGGATTGTAGCAGTCCTTAGCTGACGACAGCGCCTTATTTTAATTTATTTTTCTACTTGAGCCACTTTTCCACGGATCGGGGGTTGCAATCTTTGCCAACTTTGACGCGCATTTCTCGCAAACCATATTGTATTGTTTTTATTTACCAAAACTGACCAGTGATGCCAATTCCATTGAAATTCGGGTATGCGCGAAGGAATTGTATCCACAAAAAATACGTCGGAAATATGCACACCAGATTTTTTTTTAAGGTTTAAGCCAGGTCTAACCGCTGAAGCTACAAACATGAATATTGAACTGTAGGCACATCTTGAAAAATGAACCTTTGTTAACCGTAGATCGAGCTTTGTATCAAAAATGATACATTTGGTTTTTTGTTTTGATATAACTTTTTTCAGGATATAATTAATTGAACCACTCCTTGTGACTTTGTTTGTGTTGGGATTATGCTTGTTTAGAACCATGATACAATTATAAAGGTGGTGTATTCCCATGATGAAATAAACAAGGTGAAGTAAGTTTTGACAGCTAATTTTGTATGCTCCCTCAGTTGAACTGTTGCATTCAAAAACGATTAAAAAGGGGACAAATGCAGGCCTTTTTCACTAGATGGCGCTAACAATAGTAGTCGAATTCGTAACCAATTCGAAGAAAAATAAATAAGTGAATATTTGTATCAAATACCATAATTTTAACAGTAATACTTTAAATATGTTTGTAAATTTGTTGTGCACATTTAATACGGTTTTATCTGCTAAACATATCTCTTTAAAAACATAATGCCAATTAGGTTAAGAGAGTGGTGTACGATTTTTCCTGTATAAGTTCTTTAATTCTCTTAAAACCAACATAACATAAAAAGAACGGTTTTTGAACATAAAGAAAATTATTTTAAAGGGAAAGCGTATAGACTCGGTAGATACTAAAGAGCTGCGCAAGCAATATAGAAATGACTTGCAAGCCAACGCTGTGCTTTCAAATACTGCCGCTCTTTTTCACTTTCACTACAAAACAAGCACTTCAGTGAAAGAAGCTTTTGAGATTCATACAAATACTGCACGAAACGACAATAGGACTTCAAGCAGCTTGAAGTATAGAACAACACTGAAGTAGAACAAGACTGAAGTGCAGCACTGAAGTAGAACATTTTCAAGCATACGGTGTTTTGTTTTGCACGATAGAAGTAGCTGATGTTTGTTTTTGGTATTTTGTATGGAATCTGGGCTGCATTTCAAGCATTACAACAACATTAATGTAAAAAAACGCAGGTTTAGAACATGTTTTTTCGATATTTATTTAAGTCTGTTTCACTCGGAGTGAAGTAGAAGTTCTGTTTCACACGGTGTGAAGTAGAAGTTTTGCTTCACACGGTGTGATGTAGAAGTTCTGCTTCACGCCGTGTGCTTGCTATGATTTACCGTTACTTAACCTCATTATAGCTTTCTGTTTTGATGTGTTGTTTCGCAACAGAACACAAGCACTGTCGCTGCTGTAGCGAAAAGGTTTTGGAATGATGCAGTGCTTGCTTTGTTGCAGAATAGAACTATTGAGCATTTGAATTTGCTGTCATTGCGACACTGAAGTACAGTACTTGACAGTACTGCGCAGTAGTGAAGTGTGCTAAATAGATACATACGTTCCGACGGTTGTTTTTTTTTCAGTAGCAGAAAGCATCGAAAGCATTTACGTGTGCCAGAGTTTATCACGCCAAACCCGTTGTATTAAATATTAGCGTGGAGCTACGTCTGAGACTGAGAGTCGCCTTTCATCCTGAATAAAAGGTATGGTCACCGGACGGACGGAAAGTCAGTTTACGTATTCATCTGCAGAATGTCCGGTACATCAATTATTTGCAGAAGCATGATGCGTGCGGTAAATGACTCCGCTGACGCCAGCTTGAAAGCCATAACTAATCGACGATGGTTGTGCGTGCTTTATCGTTTCGCGAGGACTTGTTGCTTCAGCATCTTATTTAGTTGCTTTATTCGGAAATACATTTGGCATTTCAAAAACATTCCCTGCAAATCGATTACAGCACTTTTTTCTAACAGATTCTTTTGCAAACTGTTCACAAACCATTACATGGCCACCGTTTAGAGTAGCGAAATTCCTTTCTCAACTTGAAATTTGTGTAAGAACTCGTTTTGTTTGAAATATAACTGTCAATACTTATTTCATGAAAAGTAATGAACAGTGACTACTTTTTTTGTTTACCTAGAAATCAAACGTACTTTTTAAAAGAAGCAACATTGTTATTTCGGGGAGAATTTTTTTCAAAATACGCTATGACAACCGAGAACTTACACCACCTTGTTTATTGCATCATGGTGTATTCCCGATAGGCGTTCTCGCAAAAGCTGTCAACTCGATGCCTTATTGAATTTGAAATGAAAAATAATGTTGCTTTTTTTCGTTTGCTTACGTGTACATGTATTGATAGGCACACGAAAAAAGATTTTGTTTCAATTAGATCTTTCAAAAAAATGCCCAAATCAAGCAATCACAATATAAAGGTCCATAACTTATCTTGTCTTATCACTTACAGGGCATTTTAAAGTCGAATTTTTCCCTATTTGTGAAAATTTCCCCATCATTATAAGCAACACTCTGTATAAGGCATTGTCATTTTGCCTTTCTCCCGGAATACACTACCTTTATAATTGTATCGTGGTTTAGAACCATCTTTCACACTTTTTTAATAAAGAGGCCGTGAGAAAATTGAAAAGTTTATAATTCTCTCCTTTGTATCACTTTTGATACATATGTCATTTCGAACATTTCTATGCCATGGTGTTATTTGCGTTCTGTTTCTTCATATGGCATGTGAAATTATTTTCTGATAGACGTGTAAAAACAATTCTTGGTTTATATATATTAGAATATATCGATTTGTGTGTAATTTTGTGGATTGTTGAAGTAATGTTGCGCCCAAGATTTCTGACGTTGCACAGTGTTTCGCCTAGAACAAGCTAGGTGGTCAAAAACGCCATCTTTATTTTCTGATTTTTCTAATAGATAGTGAATATAAACATTCATACATTAAGATCTGTGTGAAAATAACACATCGACACCTCTTATATAATTAGTACTATCACTAAGAAAATAAACACATAGAGGTGTCAACTCGCACAAATTTGCGTACCAGCGCAGTAGGACCAGTGTGCTTACTTAATTTTTCATTTATGTGGTAGGCCCAGTGAAAAAAATGTGGTAGATTTGAATGAAATGTGGTAGATTTTTTGTATTGTACATTAATTGTATTTTATTGCATTTGTACAATTCTTCTATGCACTTTAACCGGTGCCGGGTTTCTTCTCAATGTTTTTTGTATTGTTGACTATATTTTTTTGATTTTTTGGAACCTCGGACTCGCTAATTTCAGCAGCAGGTCCCGTCCAAGCGCATTGCCATCGCCATGCGATATTCTAATAAACTAAACAATTACTAAAAATTAAGGCAAAAATTATTCAACTTTTTTAGAAATTTTTCCATTTTAATTGCACCTGCCTTGGCGGCATTGTTAAACTGTCAACTATTTGTAGTGCACCATGATGCAATAAAACAAGGTGGTGTAAGTTCTCGGTTGTCAAAGCGTATTTTGAGGAAAATGCTCCCCGAAATAACAAGTTTGCTTCTTTAAAAAAGTACATTTTATTTCTAAGTAAACAAAATAAAGTAGTCACTGTTTATTGCTTTTCATTAAAAAATATAAATTCAACACTGATGCTTATTTGAGGTTATATGACAGTTATATTTCAATTTTATATTTGAAATAAAACTGTGTAATTTCGATATATTTTCCAATCATGCCCAAGGCAAGTTGCTTTCTGTGCAAGAAAACGTGGACAAAAAGTGGTATAGCTTTATACCATGTCCCGGCGAGTGAAATAGAACGGAAGAAGTGGAGCGAGGCCTGTGGTGAAGAATTGAGCGCTACTTCAAAAGTATGCGCTCTGCATTTTTCACCCAGGGATTTCGAAAGTGACTCGAAGAGGCGGCTATTGGCGAAGGATGCTGTTCCAATGGCAGTAGAGTATTTACTGTCTTGGGACGAATCCTCCTGCACACAAGACGTCTCCCCATAAACAAAGTATGTAGAAAGATTTCCTTTTACCTGAGAAACAAACAGGTGCCTTGTAAAGATGGAAACGCCTGCTTCCAAGTGGAGTGCCGGCTTTGCAACGACTCGCGTGCTAGCCCCGCTTACATAAATAAACGGACCGGTCAGTGCTTCAAAGTTGCTGTGATTGTTTAATGGCTACCTCTTTCTATTGCAGGACTGTTTCTTTGCCCTAACTGTGATATTAAGAAGAATCTGGTAGATGTCGTGGGAATATATGAGAAAAACGGTAGCGATCTTTTACCAAAGGAGGTGATTTACAAATCTCGGTGTCGTGCTCTGGGGCCGATTACGCAACTGGCTTGCGATGCTCTTGCTATTAAAGATTTAAATGTTACGGACTTGGAAGCAGTTGAAGCGAGATACGATGCTAGTGAGAACATTTTGCAATTTCCGCTGAAAAATGCTGCGGAAAAAGTTGTGGGCGAAAAACTTTTGTATTTATTTGACAAAAGGGAGGAGACCCTGCAGAACCCTAGCTTCTCAGGATTACTAATTGTTGGCCCACGCACCCGTGCGCACAAAGATAGAGTTGTGTTGGTGAGCAACATTCCAGACTTTCTGGGACTGGCGAAGTACCACTTCGAAAACCGTGGGTAAATCACTAATTTAGTTGTACCAAAGAAAATAAACATACAGAATGCGCATGTCATACAAGCAAAAATTTTGTATGGCGGGTTCTAACATTGGAACCCGCGCTCTGCTCGCACAGATCACGTATGTGGTGAGAGCGTTGCTTTACAAGCGAAAACGTAGTTTTATGTGTTGCGCTCTTTGGTTGCGCTCACTGCAGCGAGTCTGCGTTAGCACTCTGCTGCGGCGTGGGATGATGAGATGAAGACGATGTGCTGTTGTTGTTGTTGTTGCGCTGGCGAAAAGCTGAAATTGTAAAACGATTTCTATTTACTGGCTGGCTTTTGTTCTTCTTCTATTTGCTTGCACGGCGTCGCATATTGCTCCTGAACTCACTGCCGACTTTAGTGTGCGCAAAATCATTGAAACGAAAATAAAATATGATTGGCATGGCGACTTATATGATCGCTATAGACAAAGTTCCTAAAGAATTTATCAAAAAAGTAGACCTAATATTTGATTGCATGAAAAGGGCAATCGGATAATTGCTTTAGATCGGCTTTACAATTAAATAATAAGTCGCACAAATTTATAAAGAATTTTTTTAAATTATTTGAAAGATGTTAAATGTATGGATGATAAATGTTTTTTTTTTAGAACAAAAATCTGGTTTTAATCACTGATGAAATTAAGCAAAATAAATAAATACATACAATAAATAAAAAAAAGAAATTTTGTATAACAAAGAAGATTTTTAATTTTTAAGATAAACTAGAAAATACTTTTGCAATTTTGGGACAAAATTCAAGTATTATTCGGTCAAGTGTAGCAACTAATTTCGAAGATACACATTATTCTATGGATCAACTCCTATTACATGGTGAGACAGACGAAGCTGTCTTTTGTATTATTTTATTTCAACAATAATGATTACGCAAACTATTTTGTAGATAATCGATTCTTTGTTCCTTTTGTTTTTTCCTCATGAGCCGAAGGTCTTTGCTACTAGTGCTCTTTCCACATTTGTAATTAATTTGTAATTAATTATAAATAATAAATAATAATAATAAAATATTTTGTAGATAAGAAATATTAAACTATTAATTAAATAATTTAAAATTAATTGTAGCATCTGTTTCCAAAAACTAAGAAATGATGACGTTTTCACTGCGCTAAGTGAAACATGTTCCATAAAAATTATAATAAAAATTATCAATCGATTACAGACTTTTGTTATAACCTATTTACTTCTTCAGATTCCCTGATGAATTCTGTGACAGTAAATTATAAAAAGGAAGTTCCAAATGATACAAAACATAAACATTATAAACATAAACGAGCAAAACCAATCGCCAAACAAAAAAGCATACACACAAAAACTACAACAACAAAAAGCATTGGCGTCGTTGAAACGACGATCATTGCGCTGGCTGTGTTGCTGTAAGAAATTTGCACAAAAAATTATTGAGTGACCAAAACAACCACCAACGCCTCAAAGTACACAGAAGAAGCGGTACTTTCACTTCATGTGTGTTTGTTGTATCGCGCGCTTCAGTTCGTACAGTCAATGAGCGTAAACTGAAGCGCTTGCTCTCCTGCTGGCACCACTCTTTCCCTTTTGTGGCTTCCCCCCGCTCTATGAAGCTCGCAAACAAAAATTTGAATTTTTGAGCTCAGATGCGCCTTCTATACACTTCATATTCTTTGGTTGTACCAAAAAGTATGAAACATAAAGAGTGTGCATCTCATACAAGCAAAAATTTGAATGCGGGTGCTGATATCGCCACCCGTCTTCTGGATGCGGGGGGGGTAGACAACAAGAGGAAACATTTGAAACGACAGCACAATGCTCTGAGCGCAAATCATAGAAACACGAATGCCGCGTCTGTGCTCACTCGTTCATTCTCGCTCAATTGTGCGAAGAGGAGGAAGACGATGTGCTGTTGTTCTTGTTGTTGCGCTGGCGAAAAGCTGAAATTGTAAAACGATTTCTATTTACTGGCTGGCTTTTGTTCTTCTTCTATTTGCTTGCACGGCGTCGCATATTGCTCCTGAACTCACTGCCGACTTTAGTGTGCGCAAAATCATTGAAACGAAAATAAAATATGATTGGCATGGCGACTTATATGATCGCTATAGACAAAGTTCCTAAAGAATTTATCAAAAAAGTAGACCTAATATTTGATTGCATGAAAAGGGCAATCGGATAATTGCTTTAGATCGGCTTTACAATTAAATAATAAGTCGCACAAATTTATAAAGAATTTTTTTAAATTATTTGAAAGATGTTAAATGTATGGATGATAAATGTTTTTTTTTTAGAACAAAAATCTGGTTTTAATCACTGATGAAATTAAGCAAAATAAATAAATACATACAATAAATAAAAAAAAGAAATTTTGTATAACAAAGAAGATTTTTAATTTTTAAGATAAACTAGAAAATACTTTTGCAATTTTGGGACAAAATTCAAGTATTATTCGGTCAAGTGTAGCAACTAATTTCGAAGATACACATTATTCTATGGATCAACTCCTATTACATGGTGAGACAGACGAAGCTGTCTTTTGTATTATTTTATTTCAACAATAATGATTACGCAAACTATTTTGTAGATAATCGATTCTTTGTTCCTTTTGTTTTTTCCTCATGAGCCGAAGGTCTTTGCTACTAGTGCTCTTTCCACATTTGTAATTAATTTGTAATTAATTATAAATAATAAATAATAATAATAAAATATTTTGTAGATAAGAAATATTAAACTATTAATTAAATAATTTAAAATTAATTGTAGCATCTGTTTCCAAAAACTAAGAAATGATGACGTTTTCACTGCGCTAAGTGAAACATGTTCCATAAAAATTATAATAAAAATTATCAATCGATTACAGACTTTTGTTATAACCTATTTACTTCTTCAGATTCCCTGATGAATTCTGTGACAGTAAATTATAAAAAGGAAGTTCCAAATGATACAAAACATAAACATTATAAACATAAACGAGCAAAACCAATCGCCAAACAAAAAAGCATACACACAAAAACTACAACAACAAAAAGCATTGGCGTCGTTGAAACGACGATCATTGCGCTGGCTGTGTTGCTGTAAGAAATTTGCACAAAAAATTATTGAGTGACCAAAACAACCACCAACGCCTCAAAGTACACAGAAGAAGCGGTACTTTCACTTCATGTGTGTTTGTTGTATCGCGTGCTTCAGTTCGTACAGTCAATGAGCGTAAACTGAAGCGCTTGCTCTCCTGCTGGCACCACTCTTTCCCTTTTGTGGCTTCCCCCCGCTCTATGAAGCTCGCAAACAAAAATTTGAATTTTTGAGCTCAGATGCGCCTTCTATACACTTCATATTCTTTGGTTGTACCAAAAAGTATGAAACATAAAGAGTGTGCATCTCATACAAGCAAAAATTTGAATGCGGGTGCTGATATCGCCACCCGTCTTCTGGATGCGGGGGGGTAGACAACAAGAGGAAACATTTGAAACGACAGCACAATGCTCTGAGCGCAAATCATAGAAACACGAATGCCGCGTCTGTGCTCACTCGTTCATTCTCGCTCAATTGTGCGAAGAGGAGGAAGACGATGTGCTGTTGTTCTTGTTGTTGCGCTGGCGAAAAGCTGAAATTGTAAAACGATTTCTATTTTCTGGCTGGCTTTTGTTCTTCTTCTATAAGCCTGCACGGCGTCGCATATTGCTCCTGAACTCACTGCTGACTGTAGTGTGCGAAAAATCATAGAAAAGAAAATATAATATGGCTGGCATGGCGACCTATATGATCGCTACAGGCAATTAAAAAATAATAAGTAATCAACAAAGACAATTAAATAAAAATGGAATTGGAAAGAAAAGAAAACGTTTTTATTAGCCGTAATAATTTTCCGTCTCGTTCTTTGGAACTTTTCTTACGGCCCACATATAAAGCTTGTTTAAAAGAACTAAAATAAGAAAATCTAATATTGTAAATTTATGATCACATCATTCGCCGTGGAATCATTCAGGTGTAGAACATTTAAACTATTTTTAAACGTAGGCATGCCGTAATACAATTTTCTTATGACAAAATACTTGTCTTATTATTTCTTTATTTAGTGCTTTCGCCCTATTGAAAGTCAATAGACCTATTAAATTCTGTTTTTCCATACGATCTTCTAACCCTCCGTTAGATTTCGATAAAAAAAAACATTAAAACACGCATCTAATTATTTTTAATTTCAAGTGTTTCACGAATTTTGAAGTCAATATGCCTATCAGTTCATTTTTTTTCGTAGTTTTCCCATATTCTCTAAATTGTAATCAAGCATGTGAAAATATAAACAAATAATTTTACTTCGAACTCGCCACGTAAAAATATTTGCAAACATTTTAAATTGGGATCAACCACCAAATTTTTTAATTAATCAAAGCATTGGCCAGCAAAAAGCCATACACCACAAAGATTCGATTGATGGTGACATTGCAGGAATTTTTTCAGCAATCACAACACAAAAAAGCATACACACAATAAACGACAACACCAAAAACATTAGCGAATCCGGAATCATCTTCGTTGAAACGAAGCTTTGGTTCGTTGTTTACTCTTCGCTTGCGCTTCGACGAACAAGATCGCAAACTGTTGAGCGCGAGCAAATTTCCCGCAACCTATGCCTCCGCTCATCTCTTCCCGCCCGCATCAAGAAACACGCTTGACAAATTTTTGAAGATGCGTATTCTTTATATTCTATATTCTTTGGTTGTACTCACTAAAAACTGCTATATCCCCATCTTTCTCGTCAGTTTGTGTTGCCTGTCTTCCGTATGGTCTGAGTGCTCTGCCGCAAGAGTGCCTACCTATCCTGGAACGATTCAAGGAAGTGGTGTTTTGGTTTGACTGTGACTCTGCTAGTTGGGACGTGGCAAAGACGTTTTCTAAGAAGCTAGATGAGAAACGATGCTTTCTAATCCGACCAACGGAAACTGAGCCGGCGCCGCATGAGGCGCACCTTAAGCGGCTGAACCTCCGACACATTCTGTTCAAAGCGACGCCAATGCGTCATAAGTCCATTACCACATTCAGCGCGCTACGACACGACATACTTAGCGAGTTGCAAAACATCGAAAAGGTAAACGGGGTGAAATGGAAGCGTTTTCCCGTGCTCAACAAACTTCTTATGGGCCATCGCAAGGGCGAGCTTACCATATTAACTGGACCCACAGGTAGCGGTAAGACAACGTTTATGAGCGAGTACTCATTAGATCTAGCCTTGCAAGGTGTCTCCACGCTGTGGGGTTCTTTTGAAATCCGGAACTGTCGCTTAGCAGCCACGATATTGCGCCAATTCGTTGGTTATTCGCTGGAAAATAAGCTGGATGAGTTTGATCACTGGGCCAGCGCCTTGGAGAAGTATCCACTATATTTTATGACTTTTCACGGGCAACAGCCGCTGAAACTGGTAATGGACGCAGTTGAACATGCGCAGTATGTACACGACATCAGTCACGTAATCATCGACAACTTGCAATTCATGATGGGCACGTCGGTCGTGCACAGATCGGATAAGTTCTGGGAGCAAGATGCCATTATAGGAGCGTTTCGCGCTTTTGCCACAAAAAACAACGTGCACGTGACCTTGGTGATGCACCCGCGCAAAGAGAGAGCAGAGGACGATCTTACTGCCAGCTCGGTTTTCGGCACCGCTAAGGCGACGCAGGAGGCTGACAATGTACTAATCATACAGGACAAGCGTTTGACATCGGTTCGCGGCAAGAAGTACCTTCAAGTGGTCAAGAATCGATACAGCGGCGACTTGGGTATCATGCCACTTGAATTTGATAAGGAATCGCTTAGCTATGCCACCATAAACAAGAAGAAAAATGGCAAAGGCAAATGAAAACATAGTTTTTATAGTTTATAACACTACAAATGAACGTTTGCCATTAGCGGCCAATAGTCTAAGTAATAAGTTTATATAAACGGTTACAACACTATGTAATCTCTTTGCATTCTCACGTTGAGCTTTGTTTGTAGTTTTTCGTGTTCAGGATCTTCTTCCCACACATTGCACAGATAGCCTTTTTGTATGCACACGCTTGGCAGTAGTGTGATCCTACTTGATGTACTTTCTGTCGGCATATTCTGAAATTTATCAAACGGTGACGGCGCACAAGGTCTTTGAGAGCCAGCAGTAACCAACCTGCAGGGAGCCAAGCTCCTAGAAATTGGATTGTAGCAGTCCTTAGCTGACGACAGCGCCTTATTTTCATTTATTTTTCTACTTGAGCCACTTTTCCACGGATCGGGGGTTGCAATCTTTGCCAACTTTGACGCGCATTTCTCGCAAACCATATTGTATTGTTTTTATTTACCAAAACTGACCAGTGATGCCAATTCCATTGAAATTCGGGTATGCGCGAAGGAATTGTATCCACAAAAAATACGTCGGAAATATGCACACCAGATTTTTTTTTAAGGTTTAAGCCAGGTCTAACCGCTGAAGCTACAAACATGAATATTGAACTGTAGGCACATCTTGAAAAATGAACCTTTGTTAACCGTAGATCGAGCTTTGTATCAAAAATGATACATTTGGTTTTTTGTTTTGATATAACTTTTTTCAGGATATAATTAATTGAACCACTCCTTGTGACTTTGTTTGTGTTGGGATTATGCTTGTTTAGAACCATGATACAATTATAAAGGTGGTGTATTCCCATGATGAAATAAACAAGGTGAAGTAAGTTTTGACAGCTAATTTTGTATGCTCCCTCAGTTGAACTGTTGCATTCAAAAACGATTAAAAAGGGGACAAATGCAGGCCTTTTTCACTAGATGGCGCTAACAATAGTAGTCGAATTCGTAACCAATTCGAAGAAAAATAAATAAGTTGTAATGAGCACTGGGATGGATTTAAGTCCTTTTGATATAAACAACTGTGTAAACTTTTAAGACAAACTTTATTTGCGTGTTCTAACAATGGCGTCACAAGTAAAAGTAAAAAGTAAAGGACCAGCATGAACTTAGCTGCAAGCCCGAGTTGCCACACTGCTTGACAAGCCCAACCACAACAGGGTTGCATTCACCATGGCACCACCTCCACCAATACACTACAACTCGGCCTAACCTGACATTCAATCGACCTCGATTGCTTTTACAATGAATCTTCTTCTAGCTTATCATCTAAAAATTCATAATCTGTACATTCATCACTTAAATTATCACCATCTGTGTTGCCTTCTGAGTCCGTTTCAACTGGCCTACCTCGAGGTTCCAACCATTTCTTCATTCTAGACGAATCAATTACATTGTCATATGGCATCTGAGTAACCTGACAATTTTCAACATCCGTAACAACATAACGATCATGACCTAATTGCTTACGAACTACATAAGGGCCTCTGTACTTCTGAATTAGCTTCTTATTCTTCCCTACCGTAGTGTCTACATTTTTAACCACAACTAAATCTCCTGGTTCAAATTGTTTCGCTGGCCTATGGCTCCTCTCGTAATATTTCTGATTGTACAACTGAGACTTCTGTATTGCAAGCTCTGCCTGCTCCCTTATTTCGGACAAATTAACTTCTTCTCTTGAATACACATCATGCAAATACTCCGTCAATTCATCAACTACTTTGCCGCGCTGCTCAACGCCAAAAAGCAGCTTACTAGGGGTCGTCTTTGTGGCACAGTGTACAGTATTATTCATTGCAAACTCGACATCCGTCAGTTTCTGTTTCCAATCTACATGGTTTATAGGGTCAGTCGTTTTGGCCAATATTGCTTTCAACACCCGATTCACCCTCTCAACCTGACCATTCGACTGTGGCGAAGCTACCGCATTCAAAACATGTACAATGTTATTGTTCCCGCAAAAATCCCTAAACTCCGATGACGTAAAAGCTGTGCCCCGATCATCTATGATTCTTCTGGGACGACTGTATTCAACAAAATATCTCTTCAACGCACAAATCGATTCTTTCGCACTACTATTCGTAGCATACATTTTGACAAATTTTGTGAAAGCATCAATCACCACAAACACATGTTTATGCTTTGAGTTCACACTCTCCAATGGCCCGAAATGGTCAATGTGCACTGTATCGAACGGTTCTGGCTTCTTTGGAATACTATATATATTACGCTCATTGCTTCTAGGCGACGTCGAATAATAAATGCACTTCAAACAATTTCTGATGAACACATTCAGCTTTTCGCGCATACGGGGAAACCAATAATGCTTCCGAATCTGATTTGCACATTTCTCAATACCCAAATGACCATATTTCTCATGTATCAATCGCATAATGTTCTCTTCCATCTCACCCGGCACATACAACTGTCGATTCTGACCACTGACACGAAAGACTAACCCATTCTCCAACTCATATCCTGGCACTTCCCCTTGCTCTAATTCTTCCCGCAGTTTATGAATCACAGGATCACGCGTCTGTATAATCTGAATGTTCAAATCAACCTCATTCTCCTCAATACTACACACAGCTGACAACCGGCTCAATGCATCAACATGCTGCATCTGTTCACCCTTTCGGTGTCGAACTGAAAAATCAAACCCGGCGAGACCCAATGTCCATCTGGCAATTCTTGGATTAATTGTTTTCTTCTCCAATGTCAAGACCAAAGAGTTGCAATCAGTCACAACTACAAACGGAATTCCATCCAACATAGTCCGGAATCTTTCCAATGCATTCACAATTGCCAATGTTTCCAACTCAAAGCTATGATAACGCGACTCCGGATCCGTCGTTGTTTTCGAATAAAATGCCACTGGGTGAAACCTGCCGTCATCTTGCTTCTGTAACAGTATAGCACCATACCCTCGCGAACTTGCATCCGTATGCAACTCTGTCTCCCGCCCTGAATCAAAGACACACAGTACAGGGGGCTCAGTCAATTTAGATTTCAAGGTCTCAAACGCATTCCTACACTCTTCTGTCCATTCAAACTTTACACCTTTTCGCGTCAAATAACTCAATGGGCGCGCAATCTGAGAAAAATTATACACAAATCGTCTAAAATATGAAAAAAGACCCACCGCCCTCTGCACCTCCTTTATGTTGGTAGGTACTGCGTAATTCTTTATCGCTACCAAATGATCTTCATTCGGACGAATCCCCCGTTCACTCACACAGTAGCCTAAATACTTCAATTCTCTATATGCAAATTTGCACTTCTTCAGATTCAAGCACAATCCAGCCCCTGACAATAATTTCAAAACTTCTGCCAAAACCACATAATGTTCCTCAATAGTCTTCGTGGCAATGTTAATATCATCTAAATACACCACAATCCTCTTCGCATCAATCAACGGCCGCAACACTAAATTAATAAACCGCTGGAACACTGGTGGAGCATTAGTCAAACCAAATGGCATAAACCGATACTCATACTGTCCCATCGGAGTCACAAACGCAGTTATCGGTATCGATTCCTCATGCATCGGCACCTGGTGAAACCCATTCCTCAAGTCCAACGTACTGAAGAAACTCTTCCCACCCAAATATTCAATACAATCCTCAACTAACGGCAACGGATAATGATCTCTGACAGTCAACTTATTCAACGCCCGATAGTCAACACACATTCTCAATTCACCGTTCTTCTTCCGCACTAACACAATCGGAGACGCGTATGGAGACGCACTTGGCTGAATAATGCCCTGAGCCAACAAATCATCAATTGTCTTCTGTACTTCTGTCTTTTCCCTATATGACAACCGGCGCGGACCACTGTACACCGGCGCATCACTCTTCAACTGAATTTTCATGCAATAGCCACTCAACTTCCCCCCCTTGTTCTTCATTTTCAAATAGTTCTCAAAAACAACTGATTTCAAAGCATCTGCATCTGTTATAGACAAGTTTTCGTCCACATCAATTAGATCACCAATTTCATCCATCTCAGTTGCACCTACCATCAATATTACTTCATCATACAAATTCAAGTCTTCTGTTCCAACTAAATTTACAACTCCGATACACGACTCAAGTCGAGTTTCACACAAATTCGAATCACCAATTACATTTACCTCTGCATTAACTGAATTAATTTCTGACTTGCCACACTTATCATCTGATTTCAATAACTTAACTCTGTTTGGAACCTCTGTTATCTTAACTACTGGACTCTTTAATAAATTAAACAACTTAAGTGCACTGATATTCAACGGAACTTCATTTTTATTGGCATTATTAATCTCCAGCAGAGTACGTCTACTATATCTCACTGTGTCCATTTGGCACAGGCTTATATTCATTGCCTTAAGTAAATCGCGTCCAAAAAGTAGGGGCACCACTGCCTCTTCATCTGGCAAAACAAACAAATTATGGTCAAATTTACGGTTATCAAACACAATTTTACAAGTCACAAGGCCGTACGTACTTAAATTCATATTTCCCATCCCCCGATACTCTGTCACAGTCAATTCACCCGTCACCTCAAATGGCACAAGAGAACGCTTCACGAAACTAGTCGGACTGCCATTATCAAATAAAGCAAAACACGGAATTAATTCAGTGCACTTATTCTGTTTCAAAAAGGCAACACTTACAAGATTTCGGTGTTTCAGCTGTCGGGCTAAACGTCGGACCTCCTCTACCTCCGTCAATGGCGTCCCTGCCTCCCACTCCTCGACCTCTGCTACTGGCTGCTGTTGTTTCGGTACGGCTGGCATCCGTGTTTGCGTCTGGTTTAGTGTTGTATTCTGCATCCGACTACGACGTGGGCACTGCTGGCGCATGTGGCCTACTTCATGGCATATGAAACACGAGTTCGGTGGGCGTCGCGGGGCCCCGCACGCACTTTGATAGTGCCCATATTGAAAACAGTTGTAACACCTGACGGCCGACAAATCCGTGACTTTTGCAGCTGTGTTAGCAACTGGCACTGTTGTATACGACCTCGGCCTAGGCACGGCACCCGACATGACACTGATCTTCGGCACAACCACTGGCGCAGCTGCCCGACGCTTCTTCTCGTAACGCTCCATCAACCCCTTCAATTCACGCAAGGAAGTGGCACTGTACAGCATCGAAACCATATTCGTATCGTCGTTAAGCCCCTCGATGATAATGTCGATTAGGTCCGTTTCTGACACATCGGCGCGGCTGGCAATGTACTGCATCTCAACAATATATTGTCGTGGTGTTTCGTCTGGTCTCAGGACACGGGCACGTAACTGTTGCAGCACATCTCGAACCGTGAATATACGACGGTATTCAGTCATCAAAGCCATCCTTAGCTCACCATAGCTGCGAACACGAGTTATGTCCGCGAACCGCTTCGCTTGCCCAGTTATCAGATGTCGTGCGGCAACCAGCTGGTCTCGCTCACTGTACTGGAAACTCTCGAACACATTCTCCAAGTCGGCCAACCATTTGCTAACGTCCTGCAACTCCGAACCATCAAATTTGCTCATCATCGCGTCCAGTACACCCAGGTCGATTCTACGACTCTCGAACTCGTTCAACTCACGCTGCAGCTGGACAAGCTCACGTTTCTTGCGCATGATCGCCAACTGCCGATCTAACTCAGCCTCTTCAGCCTCAGTACTGGTCACATTCACCACACTCCCTGCATCAACTGTATCATCTTCTGTATCTGGCACATTCATGGGTCGCTCCCTCTGGCTGGCCCCTGGCATCTGTCGTCTAGTCGTCTGCACACTCTGGCTGGCATCTGGCATCTGTTGATTCAGCGGAACATCAGGCTCGCTATCCGCTCTGGCCGCTCTTCCGCTACCTCCGACACGACCTGCTACCGCTTGTTCATACACTGTCCGCAACTGAACCATCGTGGCGTCTTCCTCGAATTCAGCTCCCGCAGCCCGTAGTGCAGCAATAACCGCATTGCGCGTTAATTTGTTCGCCATTGAACCACAATAACTTTAGAACTTAGATAGAAAAAAAATTCCTGCTCGAACCCCACACTTGACGTTGTAATGAGCACTGGGATGGATTTAAGTCCTTTTGATATAAACAACTGTGTAAACTTTTAAGACAAACTTTATTTGCGTGTTCTAACAATGGCGTCACAAGTAAAAGTAAAAAGTAAAGGACCAGCATGAACTTAGCTGCAAGCCCGAGTTGCCACACTGCTTGACAAGCCCAACCACAACAGGGTTGCATTCACCATGGCACCACCTCCACCAATACACTACAAAGTGAATATTTGTATCAAATACCATAATTTTAACAGTAATACTTTAAATATGTTTGTAAATTTGTTGTGCACATTTAATACGGTTTTATCTGCTAAACATATCTCTTTAAAAACATAATGCCAATTAGGTTAAGAGAGTGGTGTACGATTTTTCCTGTATAAGTTCTTTAATTCTCTTAAAACCAACATAACATAAAAAGAACGGTTTTTGAACATAAAGAAAATTATTTTAAAGGGAAAGCGTATAGACTCGGTAGATACTAAAGAGCTGCGCAAGCAATATAGAAATGACTTGCAAGCCAACGCTGTGCTTTCAAATACTGCCGCTCTTTTTCACTTTCACTACAAAACAAGCACTTCAGTGAAAGAAGCTTTTGAGATTCATACAAATACTGCACGAAACGACAATAGGACTTCAAGCAGCTTGAAGTATAGAACAACACTGAAGTAGAACAAGACTGAAGTGCAGCACTGAAGTAGAACATTTTCAAGCATACGGTGTTTTGTTTTGCACGATAGAAGTAGCTGATGTTTGTTTTTGGTATTTTGTATGGAATCTGGGCTGCATTTCAAGCATTACAACAACATTAATGTAAAAAAACGCAGGTTTAGAACATGTTTTTTCGATATTTATTTAAGTCTGTTTCACTCGGAGTGAAGTAGAAGTTCTGTTTCACACGGTGTGAAGTAGAAGTTTTGCTTCACACGGTGTGATGTAGAAGTTCTGCTTCACGCCGTGTGCTTGCTATGATTTACCGTTACTTAACCTCATTATAGCTTTCTGTTTTGATGTGTTGTTTCGCAACAGAACACAAGCACTGTCGCTGCTGTAGCGAAAAGGTTTTGGAATGATGCAGTGCTTGCTTTGTTGCAGAATAGAACTATTGAGCATTTGAATTTGCTGTCATTGCGACACTGAAGTACAGTACTTGACAGTACTGTGCAGTAGTGAAGTGTGCTAAATAGATACATACGTTCCGACGGTTGTTTTTTTTTCAGTAGCAGAAAGCATCGAAAGCATTTACGTGTGCCAGACTTTATCACGCCAAAACCGTTGTATTAAATATTAGCGTGGAGCTACGTCTGAGACTGAGAGTCGCCTTTCATCCTGAATAAAAGGTATGGTCACCGGACGGACGGAAAGTCAGTTTACGTATTCATCTGCAGAATGTCCGGTACATCAATTATTTGCAGAAACATGATGCGTGCGGTAAATGACTCCGCTGACGCCAGCTTGAAAGCCATAACTAATCGACGATGGTTGTGCGTGCTTTATCGTTTCGCGAGGACTTGTTGCTTCAGCATCTTATTTAGTTGCTTTATTCGGAAATACATTTGGCATTTCAAAAACATTCCCTGCAAATCGATTACAGCACTTTTTTCTAACAGATTCTTTTGCAAACTGTTCACAAACCATTACATGGCCACCGTTTAGAGTAGCGAAATTCCTTTCTCAACTTGAAATTTGTGTAAGAACTCGTTTTGTTTGAAATATAACTGTCAATACTTATTTCATGAAAAGTAATGAACAGTGACTACTTTTTTTGTTTACCTAGAAATCAAACGTACTTTTTAAAAGAAGCAACATTGTTATTTCGGGGAGAATTTTTTTCAAAATACGCTATGACAACCGAGAACTTACACCACCTTGTTTATTGCATCATGGTGTATTCCCGATAGGCGTTCTCGCAAAAGCTGTCAACTCGATGCCTTATTGAATTTGAAATGAAAAATAATGTTGCTTTTTTTCGTTTGCTTACGTGTACATGTATTGATAGGCACACGAAAAAAGATTTTGTTTCAATTAGATCTTTCAAAAAAATGCCCAAATCAAGCAATCACAATATAAAGGTCCATAACTTATCTTGTCTTATCACTTACAGGGCATTTTAAAGTCGAATTTTTCCCTATTTGTGAAAATTTCCCCATCATTATAAGCAACACTCTGTATAAGGCATTGTCATTTTGCCTTTCTCCCGGAATACACTACCTTTATAATTGTATCGTGGTTTAGAACCATCTTTCACACTTTTTTAATAAAGAGGCCGTGAGAAAATTGAAAAGTTTATAATTCTCTCCTTTGTATCACTTTTGATACATATGTCATTTCGAACATTTCTATGCCATGGTGTTATTTGCGTTCTGTTTCTTCATATGGCATGTGAAATTATTTTCTGATAGACGTGTAAAAACAATTCTTGGTTTATATATATTAGAATATATCGATTTGTGTGTAATTTTGTGGATTGTTGAAGTAATGTTGCGCCCAAGATTTCTGACGTTGCACAGTGTTTCGCCTAGAACAAGCTAGGTGGTCAAAAACGCCATCTTTATTTTCTGATTTTTCTAATAGATAGTGAATATAAACATTCATACATTAAGATCTGTGTGAAAATAACACATCGACACCTCTTATATAATTAGTACTATCACTAAGAAAATAAACACATAGAGGTGTCAACTCGCACAAATTTGCGTACCAGCGCAGTAGGACCAGTGTGCTTACTTAATTTTTCATTTATGTGGTAGGCCCAGTGAAAAAAATGTGGTAGATTTGAATGAAATGTGGTAGATTTTTTGTATTGTACATTAATTGTATTTTATTGCATTTGTACAATTCTTCTATGCACTTTAACCGGTGCCGGGTTTCTTCTCAATGTTTTTTGTATTGTTGACTATATTTTTTTGATTTTTTGGAACCTCGGACTCGCTAATTTCAGCAGCAGGTCCCGTCCAAGCGCATTGCCATCGCCATGCGATATTCTAATAAACTAAACAATTACTAAAAATTAAGGCAAAAATTATTCAACTTTTTTAGAAATTTTTCCATTTTAATTGCACCTGCCTTGGCGGCATTGTTAAACTGTAGTAGTAGAGTATTTACTGTCTTGGGACGAATCCTCCTGCACACAAGACGTCTCCCCATAAACAAAGTATGTAGAAAGATTTCCTTTTACCTGAGAAACAAACAGGTGCCTTGTAAAGATGGAAACGCCTGCTTCCAAGTGGAGTGCCGGCTTTGCAACGACTCGCGTGCTAGCCCCGCTTACATAAATAAACGGACCGGTCAGTGCTTCAAAGTTGCTGTGATTGTTTAATGGCTACCTCTTTCTATTGCAGGACTGTTTCTTTGCCCTAACTGTGATATTAAGAAGAATCTGGTAGATGTCGTGGGAATATATGAGAAAAACGGTAGCGATCTTTTACCAAAGGAGGTGATTTACAAATCTCGGTGTCGTGCTCTGGGGCCGATTACGCAACTGGCTTGCGATGCTCTTGCTATTAAAGATTTAAATGTTACGGACTTGGAAGCAGTTGAAGCGAGATACGATGCTAGTGAGAACATTTTGCAATTTCCGCTGAAAAATGCTGCGGAAAAAGTTGTGGGCGAAAAACTTTTGTATTTATTTGACAAAAGGGAGGAGACCCTGCAGAACCCTAGCTTCTCAGGATTACTAATTGTTGGCCCACGCACCCGTGCGCACAAAGATAGAGTTGTGTTGGTGAGCAACATTCCAGACTTTCTGGGACTGGCGAAGTACCACTTCGAAAACCGTGGGTAAATCACTAATTTAGTTGTACCAAAGAAAATAAACATACAGAATGCGCATGTCATACAAGCAAAAATTTTGTATGGCGGGTTCTAACATTGGAACCCGCGCTCTGCTCGCACAGATCACGTATGTGGTGAGAGCGTTGCTTTACAAGCGAAAACGTAGTTTTATGTGTTGCGCTCTTTGGTTGCGCTCACTGCAGCGAGTCTGCGTTAGCACTCTGCTGCGGCGTGGGATGATGAGATGAAGACGATGTGCTGTTGTTGTTGTTGTTGCGCTGGCGAAAAGCTGAAATTGTAAAACGATTTCTATTTACTGGCTGGCTTTTGTTCTTCTTCTATTTGCTTGCACGGCGTCGCATATTGCTCCTGAACTCACTGCCGACTTTAGTGTGCGCAAAATCATTGAAACGAAAATAAAATATGGTTGGCATGGCGACTTATATGATCGCTATAGACAAAGTTCCTAAAGAATTTATCAAAAAAGTAGACCTAATATTTGATTGCATGAAAAGGGCAATCGGATAATTGCTTTAGATCGGCTTTACAATTAAATAATAAGTCGCACAAATTTATAAAGAATTTTTTTAAATTATTTGAAAGATGTTAAATGTATGGATGATAAATGTTTTTTTTTTAGAACAAAAATCTGGTTTTAATCACTGATGAAATTAAGCAAAATAAATAAATACATACAATAAATAAAAAAAATAAATTTTGTATAACAAAGAAGATTTTTAATTTTTAAGATAAACTAGAAAATACTTTTGCAATTTTGGGACAAAATTCAAGTATTATTCGGTCAAGTGTAGCAACTAATTTCGAAGATACACATTATTCTATGGATCAACTCCTATTACATGGTGAGACAGACGAAGCTGTCTTTTGTATTATTTTATTTCAACAATAATGATTACGCAAACTATTTTGTAGATAATCGATTCTTTGTTCCTTTTGTTTTTTCCTCATGAGCCGAAGGTCTTTGCTACTAGTGCTCTTTCCACATTTGTAATTAATTTGTAATTAATTATAAATAATAAATAATAATAATAAAATATTTTGTAGATAAGAAATATTAAACTATTAATTAAATAATTTAAAATTAATTGTAGCATCTGTTTCCAAAAACTAAGAAATGATGACGTTTTCACTGCGCTAAGTGAAACATGTTCCATAAAAATTATAATAAAAATTATCAATCGATTACAGACTTTTGTTATAACCTATTTACTTCTTCAGATTCCCTGATGAATTCTGTGACAGTAAATTATAAAAAGGAAGTTCCAAATGATACAAAACATAAACATTATAAACATAAACGAGCAAAACCAATCGCCAAACAAAAAAGCATACACACAAAAACTACAACAACAAAAAGCATTGGCGTCGTTGAAACGACGATCATTGCGCTGGCTGTGTTGCTGTAAGAAATTTGCACAAAAAATTATTGAGTGACCAAAACAACCACCAACGCCTCAAAGTACACAGAAGAAGCGGTACTTTCACTTCATGT
Organism: Melieria omissa; assembly: GCA_963971225.1. Taxonomy (NCBI): domain Eukaryota; kingdom Metazoa; phylum Arthropoda; class Insecta; order Diptera; family Ulidiidae; genus Melieria; species Melieria omissa. Next base: position 91,027,947 of record OZ020267.1, on the reverse strand, counting down.
GTGTTTGTTGTATCGCGCGCTTCAGTTCGTACAGTCAATGAGCGTAAACTGAAGCGCTTGCTCTCCTGCTGGCACCACTCTTTCCCTTTTGTGGCTTCCCCCCGCTCTATGAAGCTCGCAAACAAAAATTTGAATTTTTGAGCTCAGATGCGCCTTCTATACACTTCATATTCTTTGGTTGTACCAAAAAGTATGAAACATAAAGAGTGTGCATCTCATACAAGCAAAAATTTGAATGCGGGTGCTGATATCGCCACCCGTCTTCTGGATGCGGGGGGGGTAGACAACAAGAGGAAACATTTGAAACGACAGCACAATGCTCTGAGCGCAAATCATAGAAACACGAATGCCGCGTCTGTGCTCACTCGTTCATTCTCGCTCAATTGTGCGAAGAGGAGGAAGACGATGTGCTGTTGTTCTTGTTGTTGCGCTGGCGAAAAGCTGAAATTGTAAAACGATTTCTATTTTCTGGCTGGCTTTTGTTCTTCTTCTATAAGCCTGCACGGCGTCGCATATTGCTCCTGAACTCACTGCTGACTGTAGTGTGCGAAAAATCATAGAAAAGAAAATATAATATGGCTGGCATGGCGACCTATATGATCGCTACAGGCAATTAAAAAATAATAAGTAATCAACAAAGACAATTAAATAAAAATGGAATTGGAAAGAAAAGAAAACGTTTTTATTAGCCGTAATAATTTTCCGTCTCGTTCTTTGGAACTTTTCTTACGGCCCACATATAATGCTTGTTTAAAAGAACTAAAATAAGAAAATCTAATATTGTAAATTTATGATCACATCATTCGCCATGGAATCATTCAGGTGTAGAACATTTAAACTATTTTTAAACGTAGGCATGCCGTAATACAATTTTCTTATGACAAAATACTTGTCTTATTATTTCTTTATTTAGTGCTTTCGCCCTATTGAAAGTCAATAGACCTATTAAATTCTGTTTTTCCATACGATCTTCTAACCCTCCGTTAGATTTCGATAAAAAAAAACATTAAAACACGCATCTAATTATTTTTAATTTCAAGTGTTTCACGAATTTTGAAGTCAATATGCCTATCAGTTCATTTTTTTTCGTAGTTTTCCCATATTCTCTAAATTGTAATCAAGCATGTGAAAATATAAACAAATAATTTTACTTCGAACTCGCCACGTAAAAATATTTGCAAACATTTTAAATTGGGATCAACCACCAAATTTTTTAATTAATCAAAGCATTGGCCAGCAAAAAGCCATACACCACAAAGATTCGATTGATGGTGACATTGCAGGAATTTTTTCAGCAATCACAACACAAAAAAGCATACACACAATAAACGACAACACCAAAAACATTAGCGAATCCGGAATCATCTTCGTTGAAACGAAGCTTTGGTTCGTTGTTTACTCTTCGCTTGCGCTTCGACGAACAAGATCGCAAACTGTTGAGCGCGAGCAAATTTCCCGCAACCTATGCCTCCGCTCATCTCTTCCCGCCCGCATCAAGAAACACGCTTGACAAATTTTTGAAGATGCGTATTCTTTATATTCTATATTCTTTGGTTGTACTCACTAAAAACTGCTATATCCCTATCTTTCTCGTCAGTTTGTGTTGCCTGTCTTCCGTATGGTCTGAGTGCTCTGCCGCAAGAGTGCCTACCTATCCTGGAACGATTCAAGGAAGTGGTGTTTTGGTTTGACTGTGACTCTGCTAGTTGGGACGTGGCAAAGACGTTTTCTAAGAAGCTAGATGAGAAACGATGCTTTCTAATCCGACCAACGGAAACTGAGCCAGCGCCGCATGAGGCGCACCTTAAGCGGCTGAACCTCCGACACATTCTGTTCAAAGCGACGCCAATGCGTCATAAGTCCATTACCACATTCAGCGCGCTACGACACGACATACTTAGCGAGTTGCAAAACATCGAAAAGGTAAACGGGGTGAAATGGAAGCGTTTTCCCGTGCTCAACAAACTTCTTATGGGCCATCGCAAGGGCGAGCTTACCATATTAACTGGACCCACAGGTAGCGGTAAGACAACGTTTATGAGCGAGTACTCATTAGATCTAGCCTTGCAAGGTGTCTCCACGCTGTGGGGTTCTTTTGAAATCCGGAACTGTCGCTTAGCAGCCACGATATTGCGCCAATTCGTTGGTTATTCGCTGGAAAATAAGCTGGATGAGTTTGATCACTGGGCCAGCGCCTTGGAGAAGTATCCACTATATTTTATGACTTTTCACGGGCAACAGCCGCTGAAACTGGTAATGGACGCAGTTGAACATGCGCAGTATGTACACGACATCAGTCACGTAATCATCGACAACTTGCAATTCATGATGGGCACGTCGGTCGTGCACAGATCGGATAAGTTCTGGGAGCAAGATGCCATTATAGGAGCGTTTCGCGCTTTTGCCACAAAAAACAACGTGCACGTGACCTTGGTGATGCACCCGCGCAAAGAGAGAGCAGAGGACGATCTTACTGCCAGCTCGGTTTTCGGCACCGCTAAGGCGACGCAGGAGGCTGACAATGTACTAATCATACAGGACAAGCGTTTGACATCGGTTCGCGGCAAGAAGTACCTTCAAGTGGTCAAGAATCGATACAGCGGCGACTTGGGTATCATGCCACTTGAATTTGATAAGGAATCGCTTAGCTATGCCACCATAAACAAGAAGAAAAATGGCAAAGGCAAATGAAAACATAGTTTTTATAGTTTATAACACTACAAATGAACGTTTGCCATTAGCGGCCAATAGTCTAAGTAATAAGTTTATATAAACGGTTACAACACTATGTAATCTCTTTGCATTCTCACGTTGAGCTTTGTTTGTAGTTTTTCGTGTTCAGGATCTTCTTCCCACACATTGCACAGATAGCCTTTTTGTATGCAAATTAAACGATTTACTTGTTATTATTTCGTATTTATTGTGGCGAGCAATTTCGGCTGCGCCTTGTTTGAGTTCCATCCAAAAACTAAAACTTAAAGCTAAGCTAAAGTCTAAAGAGAGCTGCCGTTGCCGTCGCCTACGTGACTGCACGGCTGGTGTCCAGTTGCAGCTTACGCTTGATGCCGCTGTTTAGCGGATGCGCTGCAGACGCTACGTTAGCAGTTATAGCAGTTTTTGGTTTGCCAGCGTGAGAATGTGCGAAGTCAGGCCAAACGCGGAGTATCTGCAACTTTACACCCAGCTTACGCTAACTCCTCCCCTCCTAAGTTAGGGCCGTCCTCGGTCCTCTGACTTGTTGCTTGGATAATGTTTTTTACTGCCCTTGACATTGCCGCTTTCCGCTTCCGCATCACGATGAAGACCATGAGAAGCAGCGAAATGCCGATGATTGCTGACGCTACCAGAATCAATGATGTCACGGTCAGTCCCGTTTTAAAATCAATGTTAAGGTCGTTCACCATTTGACGGTTTTTTAGGGCATGATGTCGCAGGTAAGGTAAGCTCATTATTGCGTCATGACCCGTTACATTTATTTTGGTGGCCCAAGGGATCTCCGCCACTCTCACACGGAGCGAGTTGCGATTAGTAAAGACAGTCTCGTTTACGCTAACCTCGGCCGAAAAAGTGATTAGGTAGGTGCCTCTTCCAAGCGGTGTAGTCTCGTTATCCAGCGTTACTGTTGCGGCGTGATCGTTTATGACGACTAGGCCGTCATCAATCTCCTGCACTGGGTCCAACTCACCAAATGTTGTTCTGCAATGCGCAACTGTACTGGACACCAACTGTTGGGCGCAGGTTGCAGTGTTTGATCTCTTGCAAAACTGCATTGTCGTTCCCAAACAGCCGTCCAACGGGTAGATGTTTTTTCCGCAAATTGCTATAGTATTGTCTCGAAGGGACAGCATTTTGTTGTTGTGTGCTACTGGGAGGATAGTCATCTTTTTACAAATCAGCTTAGGTCTAGGGTACTTAATTAAAAAGTGAATTAGACTATTGTTATGATAGACTTTAAACTTAGAAACTAGTAACATATCTGCTATGGTTAAACTGTTGAGTAACTCGTTTTTAAAAAGTAGTTTTATTTCATTGTTATCCAAAATGATTGGGTTTAATAACCCCAATTGTGCTAGGGCGATCGACAAAATTATGTTATCTAAATCTGTTATAATGGCCCTATTTCTGGCCAAGAGGATTTCGTAAAGGCGTCCGGTATCGATCTGCTCCGATTTCTCCGCTTTTAGAATTTTATTTACCGCATCGGTAAGTTCGGTGACCTGTTCCTGTAGTTGTGAGTTTATTGTTACCTGCTGATTGTTACTGTCCTTAAGCTTATCCATTTCTATTGTTATTTTTAAAAAATCGTCAAAGTCGGGCGTGCCCGCAATGACCTTGAGAGCAGTTCCCAGGATGTTAAGGCTACGCGGGCGTCGTGGTGGACCGATTATTGTATGGAGAAGTTTGTCAATTTGTTCCAAGTCAGCCGCCATGAGTTTCGTCATGTGGCTCTGCGGGTATAGCTTCAGGGCAAGGCGGGTTTCGTCCGTTAGCTCTGCGTACGCCGACAGATTGGTTGTGTGCCGGAGATAACCGAATGACTCCCACAAAACTATGTCGCGGTCGCTAATCGGTAATCTCGACCTGCCCGTTTGATGTGCTGTGTAAGGGAGGGGCGTTTACTATTTCAATGTTGAAGTGATTCGTTAAGCAAGATTTAATGGTATTGGAATTAAGCGATTTTTCGTTATCGCAATACATGGTCTTTGTTCCTGAAAACAGATTAACTAGCTGCAAGATGCATGGCTTTACATCAATTATGGTGCGAGAAGCTATTGGTTGCACCACTGCGAATTTCGATTGCTTATCAACGCAAGTCAGAAAGTACGTCGCATTAGTTGAGAAAATGTCGACATGAAGGATTTCTCCCGGGGAAGCTGGCACAGGTGTCTTCTCTATGGGATGTTTTGTTGGGTGCCTATCATATTTGGCCTTTGCACAGACCCTGCAATTTCCTGCTACTTCCTTGGCCTTCTTTTCCATTCGTGGGAAAAAATAGTCTTTCAATATTTGCTTAACATTTTCTTGAGAAGCGCGGTGAGCCCTATTATGCTCCTGATTTATGATCTCCAATTGTTCATTGGGATCGAATACGTCCGTTGCGAGTTTTGTTGTGTGACGGAAGGTGGTATTCGGGAACAGGTTTACTAGTTGGTGTTGGATCTGTGCCAGTAAAGGAAGGTCGCAATGAATTCCATTGACTACGTCGGATTTCACCGTTTCGGTTAGCATTTTAAACAGTGTCTCCATGTCATGAAAGGTTAGGAAATGACGGAGCTTATTTCCAAAAATCACAAACGTTCTTTTCGAAGGGTGCTGACCTGATTCCAGAATAAGCTGATTCCTGTAAACGTTTACGGGTTTTGAAACAGTTTCTATTGTGTAAGTTAGTGATTCTTCGCTGTGGATGGTGGCAGCGTCTGAATCAGGTTCGGGGTCTAAAGCATTTATAAACTGGCGCGACAGAGCGTCTGCCACTAAATTATCTTTCCCTGGTTTGTAGTGGAGTTTGGCATTATATCCCTCAATAAGGGCCTTCCACCTTTTTATTTTTGGATTTGGGTTACGGTCGGACACCGCAAATGTCAGGGGTTGGTGGTCGGTGTAAATGTTTAAATCTTTTACCCCGTACAAATAATGTGTCAGGCTCTTCAAGGCCCAGACGATGGCGAGGAGCTCTCGCTCATTTGTGGCAAAGTGTTCTTCTTTTTTATCCAATGTTCTTGAGATCATTGTGATCGGTCTCCCCCCCTGAGACAAGACTGCGCCTAGAGCGTGCGAAGAGGCATCAGTCGTGAGGTCAAAAGCCTTTCGGAAATCTGGATACGCCAACATGACGTCTTCTGAGATAAGAACCTGCTTAAGTTTATTAAATGCGCTAACCTGATCTGGGTCGAGTGAGATTTTAATTGTCTTCGATTTTGCAGCTGATACCTTGCCGAATTCTCCTCTAAGTATGTTGGTTAGGTGTTTAGCAATCTTCGCATAGTCGCGAATAAAACACCTATAGTAGCCAGCCAGGCCCATAAATGAACGAACTGCCCTTAGAGTTGTGGGCTGAGGGAAATTTTGAATTGCCTCGACTTTCTGAGGGCAAGTTTTTATTCCCTTTTCAGAAACCTTAAAACCAAGATATTCAAGCTCCGTTTTGAAGAATCTCGATTTCTCAACAGAGACTCTCATGTTCGCTTCTAACAAGCTTTTTAAAACCGCTTCAACATGTTTGAGATGTTCGTCCTTATCTTGTGAAAAGATGATGACGTCATCGATATAAACCAAACAATATTTGCCGACATGTTCTCTGAGAACGTCGTCAATGGCCCTCTGAAAGATGCTGGGCGCATTCTTCAGGCCGAAAGGAAGACGGCAGAACTCATATTTACCGTTACAAACGGAAAAAGCAGTTTTCTCGCGGTCGCGTTCGGCGAGCTCTATTTGGTGGAAACCAGACTTAAGGTCTAGTGTTGTAAATAGCTGGGCTTTCCCCAGGTTTGACAAAATTACTCCCACGTTGGGAATAGGATAAGAATCCTCAATTGTTTTTTCGTTCAATTTTCGAAAATCTATTACGAGTCTTTTTTTCTTGACCCCATTTTCATCAACACCTTTTTTATCGACGACCCATATTGGGTTGTTATATGGCGACCTCGAAGGTCGTATGATCTCGTTTGCGAGGAGATTTTTAATCTCCGATTTTACAAAATTTGCGACACCCAAAGGGTATGGGTAGAATTTCGCATAGGTGGGCTCGTTATCCCTGGTGCGGATGGTAGCGACAACATTCGTGTTGTATGGAAGTTTCTCGTTCGGGTCAGCAAATACCCCAGAGACGCACTTTATCATATTCGAAAAAGTTTCCCTTACGCTCACTGGGACCGACTCGGTTTGGAGTTGAAGATGGCTAACATCTTCGCCCTTCATGAAATACATTTTTTCTTTTCCAGAATCATACTCAATAACACCCTTTTTTAAGTTGATGTTGGCATGGACCCTATTCAATAGGTCGAGACCCACAATACCATCAAACATCCTTAGGTCTGGCAAAATAAAAAATTCGGATATTTCTCCGAAAAGATGCACCTTACACTTGTTTGAAACGTCAGTACACCCATGTATGGATTTTACTGTAAATCTCCTGTCGACAGGCCTAACCCCCTTTAGACCCGCTAGAGGCCTGATGTAGTTTTTGGAAGCTCCTGTGTCGACAAGAAGTTTTATCTCCTGCCCATCTAATGTTTTCGAGATCCAGGGCAGGAGGGACCTTCCCCTAAAAAATTCATCTCTTCCATTTCAAGGTCCTCTACGACCGGTTCCGCCAATTCTTCGTATGATGACTCTGCATTTGATTCGTACTCGGGGTTCTGCTGCCCCAAATGATTTACCCTTTGAAACTTTGGACTCGAACGACGGTCCGATGATGCCTGTCGTTTCTGAAATTGGCCATTCCCAGAGTTTGCGAACCTTGTAGGTTGTCTTAGACGAGACGTAGAGGGGTCAACTTCCATTTTTTCCTGCTGAGTCTGCGACTCTCGATTACCACCCTGTTGAGACTGGCTATTAAAGTTAGCCTGCCGGAAATTACCGCTGCCATTCCGGAACTGACCATTAGGTTGCCTGTCATCCCTATAATGTCGAACATAATGAGGATTTTTGTGACTGTCAGGGTTCGACCTATTACAGTTGTTTTGACTACCGCTGTTGTCCTTGTTACCCTTTTGCCTATTATCGGCTTTTGTTGTAAAGTCTGTTGCTCTATTTGCAAAGCTTGCCGCGAATATGTAGCGCTCGTGGTTCGCGTCCACTTCTTGAGCGAGAGCCAATGCGGATGGGAGGTCATTGGGTTGTGACGCGAAAAGAATGTCACACAAGGGCTTCTTGAGCCCGGAAATAAAGATTCTAAGGGCGTTGGCCCTGTACTTCTCATTTATTGCGTCTGCAATATTTTCCTCATATGACATTTTTGTCTTATTCGCAAGTAAAGATAGTTTCCTTTCCACTTCATCATAAAACTCTAACACGCTGGAGGAGCCCTGTCTTAACGTTGACAGCTCCTGCTCCACTAGGTAGATCGGGCGCTTGTCAGAGTATGTGAAATCTAATCGGGCTATGATAGCCTCGAAATTTAGCACCGTGCTAAACGATGAGAGTAGTGCGTCAGCAGCACCACGTATTTTGTTCCGTATTATAGTGACAGCTTGGTAATGTTTCGAGCTGCCATTATAATCTCTGAACACTTCATATGCGTTATGTGCGGCTTCGCGCCAAGACACATAGGACTCCGGTTGCCCTGAAAATTCGGGTAAGGATTTTACAACATCAAGGGACTCCTCACATACTCTGCCCGGGATGATCCTAATTTTCTCATATTTGGCTATTACTGGCTTCTGGGACAGGTTAGCAACCTGTTCCTGTAGCCCATTTAGTTTTGCTTCGAATTCTCTTCTCTGTATTCCTAAGGCGGTGGAAACAGCCGCGTCTATCACTTGTGTCAGTTGTGCTTCGTTCATAGCGTTTGTTCTCGTCTGCTCAGATAACTTAAAGTTCCCAAAATCGGAAATCAAATCGGATAGATCGTTTCCGCAATTCATATACCGGACACAGAGCACAATTTCAGATTTTACGCTAATAATTAAACTTGCATGCGCCAAATAAATTTTATTTCGTAATTAGAATTTCAGATTTTTATGCTAATTATTACACTTTTATTGCGCCAAATAAATTTTATTTTACAATAACCAACATCAGAAACAACGAGTCACTCAACTTACATGTGTTTCATATTCGTTTAATGCTAAATATCTCTCCGTTGCTTGTTGTCTCTGTGTTGTTGTTGAGTGGTGCTTTTAGCTTAGCTCTGGTGCTTCCTTCTTTTTCCTTTGCTTTCGTAGTATTTGCTGGGGTTTTGCTTCTGCTGCTGGTGTTGGATTTTTCCTCTATTTTCCAATAAATTATAGTGCGTAGCTTCGATTTGTTTGAGGTTTTTAACTTTTCAACTTTTCGATTTTTTTTTTATTTAATTTTTCAGCGGGGTTACTTTTACTTTTCGCGAAAACTTTTAACTTCCGCGTGCCCCACGTTGGGCGCCAATTAAACGATTTACTTGTTATTATTTCGTATTTATTGTGGCGAGCAATTTCGGCTGCGCCTTGTTTGAGTTCCATCCAAAAACTAAAACTTAAAGCTAAGCTAAAGTCTAAAGAGAGCTGCCGTTGCCGTCGCCTACGTGACTGCACGGCTGGTGTCCAGTTGCAGCTTACGCTTGATGCCGCTGTTTAGCGGATGCGCTGCAGACGCTACGTTAGCAGTTATAGCAGTTTTTGGTTTGCCAGCGTGAGAATGTGCGAAGTCAGGCCAAACGCGGAGTATCTGCAACTTTACACCCAGCTTACGCTAACTTGCACACGCTTGGCAGTAGTGTGATCCTACTTGATGTACTTTCTGTCGGCATATTCTGAAATTTATCAAACGGTGACGGCGCACAAGGTCTTTGAGAGCCAGCAGTAACCAACCTGCAGGGAGCCAAGCTCCTAGAAATTGGATTGTAGCAGTCCTTAGCTGACGACAGCGCCTTATTTTCATTTATTTTTCTACTTGAGCCACTTTTCCACGGATCGGGGGTTGCAATCTTTGCCAACTTTGACGCGCATTTCTCGCAAACCATATTGTATTGTTTTTATTTACCAAAACTGACCAGTGATGCCAATTCCATTGAAATTCGGGTATGCGCGAAGGAATTGTATCCACAAAAAATACGTCGGAAATATGCACACCAGATTTTTTTTTAAGGTTTAAGCCAGGTCTAACCGCTGAAGCTACAAACATGAATATTGAACTGTAGGCACATCTTGAAAAATGAACCTTTGTTAACCGTAGATCGAGCTTTGTATCAAAAATGATACATTTGGTTTTTTGTTTTGATATAACTTTTTTCAGGATATAATTAATTGAACCACTCCTTGTGACTTTGTTTGTGTTGGGATTATGCTTGTTTAGAACCATGATACAATTATAAAGGTGGTGTATTCCCATGATGAAATAAACAAGGTGAAGTAAGTTTTGACAGCTAATTTTGTATGCTCCCTCAGTTGAACTGTTGCATTCAAAAACGATTAAAAAGGGGACAAATGCAGGCCTTTTTCACTAGATGGCGCTAACAATAGTAGTCGAATTCGTAACCAATTCGAAGAAAAATAAATAAGTGAATATTTGTATCAAATACCATAATTTTAACAGTAATACTTTAAATATGTTTGTAAATTTGTTGTGCACATTTAATACGGTTTTATCTGCTAAACATATCTCTTTAAAAACATAATGCCAATTAGGTTAAGAGAGTGGTGTACGATTTTTCCTGTATAAGTTCTTTAATTCTCTTAAAACCAACATAACATAAAAAGAACGGTTTTTGAACATAAAGAAAATTATTTTAAAGGGAAAGCGTATAGACTCGGTAGATACTAAAGAGCTGCGCAAGCAATATAGAAATGACTTGCAAGCCAACGCTGTGCTTTCAAATACTGCCGCTCTTTTTCACTTTCACTACAAAACAAGCACTTCAGTGAAAGAAGCTTTTGAGATTCATACAAATACTGCACGAAACGACAATAGGACTTCAAGCAGCTTGAAGTATAGAACAACACTGAAGTAGAACAAGACTGAAGTGCAGCACTGAAGTAGAACATTTTCAAGCATACGGTGTTTTGTTTTGCACGATAGAAGTAGCTGATGTTTGTTTTTGGTATTTTGTATGGAATCTGGGCTGCATTTCAAGCATTACAACAACATTAATGTAAAAAAACGCAGGTTTAGAACATGTTTTTTCGATATTTATTTAAGTCTGTTTCACTCGGAGTGAAGTAGAAGTTCTGTTTCACACGGTGTGAAGTAGAAGTTTTGCTTCACACGGTGTGATGTAGAAGTTCTGCTTCACGCCGTGTGCTTGCTATGATTTACCGTTACTTAACCTCATTATAGCTTTCTGTTTTGATGTGTTGTTTCGCAACAGAACACAAGCACTGTCGCTGCTGTAGCGAAAAGGTTTTGGAATGATGCAGTGCTTGCTTTGTTGCAGAATAGAACTATTGAGCATTTGAATTTGCTGTCATTGCGACACTGAAGTACAGTACTTGACAGTACTGCGCAGTAGTGAAGTGTGCTAAATAGATACATACGTTCCGACGGTTGTTTTTTTTTCAGTAGCAGAAAGCATCGAAAGCATTTACGTGTGCCAGACTTTATCACGCCAAACCCGTTGTATTAAATATTAGCGTGGAGCTACGTCTGAGACTGAGAGTCGCCTTTCATCCTGAATAAAAGGTATGGTCACCGGACGGACGGAAAGTCAGTTTACGTATTCATCTGCAGAATGTCCGGTACATCAATTATTTGCAGAAGCATGATGCGTGCGGTAAATGACTCCGCTGACGCCAGCTTGAAAGCCATAACTAATCGACGATGGTTGTGCGTGCTTTATCGTTTCGCGAGGACTTGTTGCTTCAGCATCTTATTTAGTTGCTTTATTCGGAAATACATTTGGCATTTCAAAAACATTCCCTGCAAATCGATTACAGCACTTTTTTCTAACAGATTCTTTTGCAAACTGTTCACAAACCATTACATGGCCACCGTTTAGAGTAGCGAAATTCCTTTCTCAACTTGAAATTTGTGTAAGAACTCGTTTTGTTTGAAATATAACTGTCAATACTTATTTCATGAAAAGTAATGAACAGTGACTACTTTTTTTGTTTACCTAGAAATCAAACGTACTTTTTAAAAGAAGCAACATTGTTATTTCGGGGAGAATTTTTTTCAAAATACGCTATGACAACCGAGAACTTACACCACCTTGTTTATTGCATCATGGTGTATTCCCGATAGGCGCTCTCGCAAAAGCTGTCAACTCGATGCCTTATTGAATTTGAAATGAAAAATAATGTTGCTTTTTTTCGTTTGCTTACGTGTACATGTATTGATAGGCACACGAAAAAAGATTTTGTTTCAATTAGATCTTTCAAAAAAATGCCCAAATCAAGCAATCACAATATAAAGGTCCATAACTTATCTTGTCTTATCACTTACAGGGCATTTTAAAGTCGAATTTTTCCCTATTTGTGAAAATTTCCCCATCATTATAAGCAACACTCTGTATAAGGCATTGTCATTTTGCCTTTCTCCCGGAATACACTACCTTTATAATTGTATCGTGGTTTAGAACCATCTTTCACACTTTTTTAATAAAGAGGCCGTGAGAAAATTGAAAAGTTTATAATTCTCTCCTTTGTATCACTTTTGATACATATGTCATTTCGAACATTTCTATGCCATGGTGTTATTTGCGTTCTGTTTCTTCATATGGCATGTGAAATTATTTTCTGATAGACGTGTAAAAACAATTCTTGGTTTATATATATTAGAATATATCGATTTGTGTGTAATTTTGTGGATTGTTGAAGTAATGTTGCGCCCAAGATTTCTGACGTTGCACAGTGTTTCGCCTAGAACAAGCTAGGTGGTCAAAAACGCCATCTTTATTTTCTGATTTTTCTAATAGATAGTGAATATAAACATTCATACATTAAGATCTGTGTGAAAATAACACATCGACACCTCTTATATAATTAGTACTATCACTAAGAAAATAAACACATAGAGGTGTCAACTCGCACAAATTTGCGTACCAGCGCAGTAGGACCAGTGTGCTTATTTAATTTTTCATTTATGTGGTAGGCCCAGTGAAAAAAATGTGGTAGATTTGAATGAAATGTGGTAGATTTTTTGTATTGTACATTAATTGTATTTTATTGCATTTGTACAATTCTTCTATGCACTTTAACCGGTGCCGGGTTTCTTCTCAATGTTTTTTGTATTGTTGACTATATTTTTTTGATTTTTTGGAACCTCGGACTCGCTAATTTCAGCAGCAGGTCCCGTCCAAGCGCATTGCCATCGCCATGCGATATTCTAATAAACTAAACGTTACGTTAAGGCAAAAATTATTCAACTTTTTTAGAAATTTTTCCATTTTAATTGCACCTGCCTTGGCGGCATTGTTAAACTGTCAACTATTTGTAGTGCACCATGATGCAATAAAACAAGTTGGTGTAAGTTCTCGGTTGTCAAAGCGTATTTTGAGGAAAATGCTCCCCGAAATAACAAGTTTGCTTCTTTAAAAAAGTACATTTTATTTCTAAGTAAACAAAAAAAAAGTAGTCACTGTTTATTGCTTTTCATTAAAAAATATAAATTCAACACTGATGCTTATTTGAGGTTATATGACAGTTATATTTCAATTTTATATTTGAAATAAAACTGTGTAATTTCGATATATTTTCCAATCATGCCCAAGGCAAGTTGCTTTCTGTGCAAGAAAACGTGGACAAAAAGTGGTATAGCTTTATACCATGTCCCGGCGAGTGAAATAGAACGGAAGAAGTGGAGCGAGGCCTGTGGTGAAGAATTGAGCGCTACTTCAAAAGTATGCGCTCTGCATTTTTCACCCAGGGATTTCGAAAGTGACTCGAAGAGGCGGCTATTGGCGAAGGATGCTGTTCCAATGGCAGTAGAGTATTTACTGTCTTGGGACGAATCCTCCTGCACACAAGACGTCTCCACATAAACAAAGTATGTAGAAAGATTTCCTTTTATTCGTAGATTCTAAACTACATCTACGAGTTTTCTTTACAAAGTTTCAAAGATTAGTTTATAACAACTTCCTACGCACGCGCACAATCGGCCATCCTTCGCGGTCCACGATTGCTTGCGACTACAAATTTCTCAGTCGGCCAGCCATCGCTGTCCACGACTGCTACAATTCAACTCTATTTGAAAGATTTTCTAACTTATCCTTTCAAGCAGGAGCCAATCGCAAAGTGTCTCGCAAACTCGTAAGGATCGCTATTTTATATTCACGCAGGATATAGCTTTGGAACGAAAGCTTCTATCCATGTGTTTACAAACGAGCTTTAGCTCAATTAGCGTTACCAACTATTCTATTCTTAGGACTAAAGACAAACAAAGATAACTTAAGCTACTCTGCTACAAGTATATATAAAAAAATATATTCGTTGCTATGAAAAACCATAATGCTCGTTCTTACAGTGCTTACTCTGAAACACTGGAACGGGAAAATGCGCAGCTTCGAAAGCACTTAAGATTACTTGAGACTGAGAACACCAAGTTGAGGGTGCAAGTTGCTGAACTTGGCGCATTTAAGAAATGCGTTTACCGAAGGGCAACTTCGAAGGATGCAGCGACCAGGTAGTAAACTGCATTGGCCCCACGAAGATATTTCGTGGGCGATTACCCTACACTCTGCCGGCCCCAGAGCGTACAATCACCTCTACCGCAAGGGATTTCCTCTACCCTGCGAATCTACGATTTCTAAATGGGCCCAAAAGCTGCAGTTCCGTGAAGGAATTTTGTATTTTGTGATCGAGGCTATGAAAAATGCGGAAGTTGCTGACCGGCTGTGCGTACTTGCGTTTGATGAGATGCGTGTAGCATCGGTCTACGAACACGATCCCGTGACCGATAGCGTAAGGAAGCCAAGCAAGTACGTACAAATGGTCATAGCTCGTGGACTAAATGCATCGTGGAAGCAGCCGGTTTTTTATGCTTTCGATTGCAAAATGACGAAAACCATTTTGGAGAGCATTATCGAAAAGCTTTGTGAAGCAGGGTACCCAGTGGTAGCTGTAGTTTCGGACATGGGTGGCAGCAACCAAGCTTTATGGAAGGAGTTGGGAGTCTCAATGGGTAAGCAATTTATTTATCACCCCCTGCGTGCGACACTGGTCCTCGTTCCCATTAGTATAGGTACAGTAGCTTTCATGATATTTTGTTTTAATCCCATGTGTTTACAAAGCATTTCTTTAATACAATGGGAATAAGGGCGATTTTAATGATTTCACCATATGGCTCTAAGCATACATTTTTTGTATTTTTTAAATAAAGAAAAGACATGGTTTCGCAGCGACTTAACACAGGGCAAAGTGTTTGTGTTTGCCGATGCGCCGCACCTCTTAAAACTCCTTCGGAACCATTTTCTTGACAGTGGCCTTCTGGTGAACGGCAAAATACCGACAGTGCAAACAATCAAACAAACTATGAATAACTCGTCGGCATCGGACATTTCCATCGTTTACAAGCTGATCATCGTTTACGGAGGATCACCTGACAGCTCATCATGCTGGCCGACAAAAGGTGAAGCTAGCAGCACAACTGTTTTCGCACAGTACAGCGAGTGCTATACGGCATTGTTATGCAACTGGATTGGAACTGTACAACCCCTGTGAGACTGCCGAATTGATTGAACAGGTGAATGACTGGTTCGACATATTCAACAGTAAGTTGAGCAGTGGCCACCGAAATCCCGCACAGAAGCCATTCGGTATCGACTTGCTTGAGCAGCTAAAAGTGCTAGCAGCAATGAGTTCCATTGAAGCCATAGTGCCGAACAGGAGGACGCTCTTGCCGTTCCAAAAAGGAATACTAATTAGTATTACCTCTTTGACGGATCTACGCGCTCATCTAGAAGAAATGTATGGGCTGCAGTACATCGTGACGTATCGCCTAAACCAAGACGTAGTTGAGCATTTTTTTGCTGCTATGCGTGCCAAAGGCGGTTTGTGCGATAATCCGAGCCCGATGCATTTCAAATATAGGTTGCGCAAATACCTGCTAGGTGAGATAACTACATATACATGCATGATATGCATATCGTAACATACATGTTTTTTTTATCCTCAAAAGCATGTAACACGGAACTGTTGAATAGGGCAGGGAAGAAATGTTCAAGCCGACGACACAGAGTGGCTCCAGTTGGAAGGCATCACAGGAGAAAATGTACACGACTTTCTTACTGAAGAGGATAAGGCAGTTGTCGACATCCCTATCGAGTTGCTGGAGGACTGGGACCAGCCGGATGCGCTACAGGAGAACGCCTTGGAATATGTAGCTGGCTACATTATTCGCAAACTAGGCGTCAGTGAGTACGAGTCGACATATACATGGGTCACCGCGTTGTCAAGAGGAGGCCTGAAGAAACCTAACAGCGAATTCTTAGACAAAATTTTAAGTTTGGAAAAGAATTTCGCTGCTCTAAACGGTGACAATGTAATGGTTTGTGAACAGTTTACAAAGAATCTGTTGGAGCAAAGTGCCGGAATCGATCTGTCAGAAAATGTAAAGAGGCTGTTTTTTAAATGCCGGATGCATTTCCGGATCAAGCACCTGAATAAGATGCTAAAACAACAAGTCCACTCGAAAAGGCATAAACAATAACGCACCCACAACCACTGTCGCTCAGTTATGGCCTTCAGACTGGCATCATCGGAGTCCTTTCTCGCACGCATCATGCTTCTACAAGGATTGACAAACGGGACAGTTCGCGGACAAAATCATAAACTGACTTTCCGTCCGTCCGGTGACCATCAATTTTATTTGGAATGAGAGGCGACTCTCAGTCTCAGACGTAGCTTTATGCTAATATTTTATCCGTCCCCCTCCTGAAGTAATAATTTACGGTGGTCTCATGAGGAGGATTTCATGGACAGTAAATACAGGGGTTTTAGCGTGTTAAAGTCTCGCACACGTAAAGGCTTTCGATGCTTTCCCCTACTAAAAAAAAAAAAAACAAAATCCATCGTCATTTTGCATCATGCGCAAATACGGTTCTTCTGTTTGTTTTGTTTTTTTATGTTATGGTGCTTTCCAGAGAATTGAAGAAGTTATACAGCCAAAATCTTACTCCACTCTCTTTAAAGAGGACCTTTTTATTTAACAGATAAAATAGTATTGAATCCACCATCTGTAACAAATGTTAACGGTATTCAGTTTGTTTGGTTCAAAATAATAATGTTGATAATTGATTTAAAATGTAATTTAAATTATTATTATTTATTTATTTATTGTTAAATATTTACTAACGTATCAATTCGTTACGAATTCTGCTACTATTGTTAGCGCCATCTAGTGGAAGGCCCAATTTTGTCCCCTTTTTCATACTTTTTGAATGCAGCTGTTCAACTGAGGGAGCGTTAAATATGAGCTGTCAAAACTTACTTCACCTTGTTTATTGCATCATGGTAGTGCACTGCCAGTGACTACGTGACGCGAAAGTGAGAGGAGAAGTGTGAAAAAAGCCATAATACACACATAAAATTCACCAATATTCTCACATAACAGCTGATACTCCGGCCCCACAGCTGATACTCCGGCAGCTGATATTCCTGACTCCATACAAACTGAAAATGAAGGGTTGTTGTGCTGGTCAATTTTCATGTGAGGGTTATCGTTGTGGTTCATTTTTAATTGCATAGAACATTAATTTATTTTTCGCACAGAGTTCTGTGATATGTTTATAGAAAAATGAATATAAAATTCTATTACTGCTTACAAATATAATAACATCGTTTGAATATGTCTCTAACATGTCATTATTTAAGTTTTCATTGACTCATTATCAAAAATCACCCTAGAACAGTGCATTTTACACCAAAAGCATCTCTGAACTCCGATGATTTGGTGTTTAATTTGCGAAACGCAAATCGGGTTGACCCTGGATGGCTGCTAAATGTGCAGCTGCACATAATAACATAACAAATAACATAAAAACATAACAATGTTTAGAAAATGTATGCATTTTTTATTGAAATAATTGACAATTATGAAAATAATAACATGCATCGAGAAAATGTATGTATTTTCTATTGAAATGATTCACAATTGTGAAAATAATAAGATGCATCGGATTAATACGCCTTTTTCTAAAAAATACGAAAGACAAGCTACCTGTAAATTGCAACTTTGCGCTTTGTTCTAACTTCAACGCGACCACACTGTTGAACCAATCACTGACCCACCCCTGTCGGACCTGAGACAACTGGTTCCCAACATTTATTGGTTTTTCAACTGGTTTTTTGTAAGTAAATTTAACAATTACTTGTTCAAGTGACTGTCAGCGACGAAGGGTAAGTTTGCTCCAAGGAAACGAGTCGGTTCTGAAGTCAGCTATGACTGACAAGCAACCAGTTGAAAAACTACATGGTTCAACCAGTCCCATTTCCTACAGAGCCATGAGACCTCACACAGATTGTGTATGTGAAATGCAAAAAATGGTCAACAAATTCGCTTCCCCTGCCAGTTTCGTATCACGTCATCACTGGCACTGCTTTCGAAGTGATGAGAGTGCTACAACATACGTTTTTTTTTGCACATTGTCACTTATAATGTTCAATGCAGCCCTAACATACATTTTACAACATAAACTTCTAATTTACTTGGAGTAATAGTTTGGTTAATAGAAAAATGTATGCTCCACAAAAATATGGTAGATTTTAAGCCCTCCGTGGTAGAAACTTGATATTAAAAATAATTGTGGAAGAAGAATTTTTTTCTCCTACCAAAATTGGTCCAAAATCAATCTCAGCCTATCAAAATAAATTGAAAATTTAATAAAAATTTAATATTTTCTTCATAAAAACTTATGCAAATAAATTACCTGTCCATGATTCGTCTTCTTCCACAGGACGTCTTTTACAGAATGAATAAAAGCGCGAATTTTCAATAATTTCTTCTTTGTTTAAACCTTTTTTTTAAACAATGAGAATATCAAAAACTACGCGAAGATTGAATGAATTTGGCCGCTTAAACGTCAAAAAAGTAAAAAGTCTTCATGTAAATGCATGAAGATTTATGCAGCAACTTCAAAAGAGCATTGAAAAAAACGCAGGGGGAAAAAGCCATGGTACAATAACAAGGTATGCCAAGTAGACAAATCTCCCTCTTTTTTCGTTTGTTTACATTTGGAAATGCTGTCAAACAGAGATAATAGAGTTGCGTGTACGCTAGAAATTTAGTACATTTTTCCATGCATACCATACGTTTTGGAAATGTTAATACTAAGCAACCAAGAAATATGCACTAGCTGGCTTAAAGTGAAAAGGTGCTAAGTCCACTTTTTCAAATGTTACATGAAAGACAAAAAACTAAGTAAAAACAATTTATATTTACATTTATTTACATACCTAATAGTTTTATTTCTTTAAGTAATGTCGCTAAATTTTGCCTTGGAGTAATGAAGGGATTGTTAAGAAATAAAAAAAAATGTTCCGCCGACTTGTGACTTAAGACATTTTAAGCCGTTATTTTTAATTTGTGCTTTGGGCTTTGTGCGCTTTTTCACAAAGCGAGACTATTTCTTTTTCTATTGTTTCATGCAGAAACATGAGTGCGGGGGCTGTTCGCCTTGCTGTGATTCTGTGCTTTTAATTTCAAAAAGTGATTGAGTGAAACAAAGTAAACATTACTTAATTGAAAATCGTCCGTGCGTAATAAAAAACTCAAAGAAAATGAACTTAAAAAAAACTTCTAATAAAAAAAAAAACTGTTGAAGACAGTAACATAACTAATTTGTTTCTATTTTTCCGCAAGTAGCTGGTACCGGACATGTTATTTACGTCCGAAACTTATTTTTGGCAGAAATATGAGCATTTTTATACTTTTTGCAAAGAAAAAGATACCTATTAAAGTTTTTCTGTGTATTCTAAAAACTGTACGCTTTTCAGTATTTTCTGTGCAGCCCTGCGCACGACTCCCATTCATAAGCACCTCTAATTTTTGTCGTTTGACATTCACATCTCATATTAGGTCTGTTTGGCAGAGAATAATTTGTACGAATTTGTACAAATTTTTACTGGATCCTGTTTGTTGACGCCAAATTTCCAGTAACGAGAGAGAAACTGAGAGCGTAAAGTGACAGTTCATTTCGTGAGAACTTGCAAGTTTTTACTGGAGAAATTTTGTCCAGTAACATTTTGCCAGTAAGAAAAAGAACAAGAAAAACATATGACTGGCTGCCATATGATCGACTGCAAAGAAACATATATTTTGAAAACATTTGGAGGCAAATGGAAACAGCAAAGAAATTGTGCGTTCGCAAGTCTGCTGACCCACAACCGTCTTGCTCAGCTTTACCCGCTGAAGCTGAAAGGGAAGAATTGCAGATTGAGCGCAACGAACTATTTGCATTTTGCATTAAATGTCTGATTTAACTTAATTTTCCCTACCACTTCAAACCTCAAATGAAACTTTTAGATCAGCTGTTTCGTTCTTTAACCCTCCTGTTTACACCCTTTTTACTGTGTAGTGTGAGTAAGCCAAGTCCCAGTGGTGTAACCAAGAGTTAAAACTTGCAAATTCTTACAAATTGCTGTTTGTTCACTTTTTTGGATAGTTTCATTTTTGGGAGGGTAAGCTCGCTTACTCTCCTGATATTTTTTACTGGATAATTTTTACTGGAAATCTGGCCAAACAGACTTATTACATGAAGAGTATGTACTCTCCCTATCTGGCATACCTTGTTATTGTACCATGGAAAAAACCTTCGTGTAAATGGCTCTGTCTAACATTTTGCATTTTTGTTTTTTACATTCTTCCTCAAATACTGGGTTGGCACATACTACATGGGCTGAAAAGTCTTTGGCCTGACATAGAGATGGCGCCAAAAATTAAGAATTATTGTGTTGTACATGGAAAACCATCCTTAACTTTGATTCTGTCAAAGTTTCATGACATTTGGTTGACTCGTTTTCAAGTTATTGCTTTCGAAGTGACGCTACCTCTGAATTTTTGTAAACAATGGAAAAAAGTGAATTTCGTGTTTTGATAAAACATTGCTATTTGATGGGCAAAAATACAGTGGAAACAAAAGCATGGCTTGATAAATGTTATAATAGATCTGCTCCACCAAATTCAACTATCAAGTATTGGTTTGCTGAGTTTCGTCGTGACCGTACGAGCACCAGTGATGCACCGCGTTCAGGGAGGCCAAATGAGGCAGTTAATCCGGAAAACATCCAAAAAATCACGGACCTTGTGTTAAATGATCGCAAAATAAAATTGAGTGAGATAGCTAACATCATAGGCATCTCAAAGGAACGCGGTGGTCATATCATTCATGAACATTTACACATGCGGAAGCTGTGCGCGCGATGGGTGCCGCGTTTGCTGACAATTGACCAAAAAGCACCAGCTCATTCTGCTCGCGATACGACCGAAAAATTAGAGGAATTACGCTACGAAGTCGTCAAACACCCACCGTATTCACCAGATTTAGCACCCAGCGACTATTTCCTCTTTCCCAGGTTGAAAAATTGGCTCGCCGGAAAAAGATTTTACTCAAATGAGGAGGTCGAGTTGGAAACAAACGCCTATTTTGAAGAGCTTCACGCGGACCACTATAAGAAAGGCATTGAAATGTTGGAAGACCGTTACACTAAATGCATTACTCTAAATGGAGATTATGTCGAAGATTAAAATCATTTTTGAACTAAAAATATCGTTTTTTCATTGTCAGGCCAAAGACTTTTCAGCCCATGTAGTAAATGCATATCGAAAGCAGAGATTTTAAAATCATACACAAATTAATAGAAAATGTATTAATGCAGTGTGTTGCCTACCAAAATTCCTTGAAAATCACAACAAACCAACCAACCTACCAAAGCCTTAAGTTAGGAAACGAAGCTACCAATTTTGGTCCAATTGGACCAAAACGGCAACACTGATATGTGGTAGAAGTAAGCAAACTGAGTAGGACCCATCAGTGCTGCCGAGCGTACTACTATAGTAGTAGTTTGCTACTATTTCGTCATTTGTACTACCGTACTACCCACAGACCGATTATACTACTATTTTCTGAGATATAAACGTACAAGCAACTCAATGCAAAAAGAGCCCTTACAAAATTTGTTGGAAGTTAATTTTAATTTAAGTTGTGACAATTTTAGTAGGGGAATTCTTTGTAAGGTGCCACTCTTTGTAAGGTGCCACCCCTGCTCGATTTCGACGTTCCAGCAGTCCAAGAAAAAAATGCCCATTGCCATTTAAGGTATATATGTCAACATCAATTTAAATATGGTTTTTGAGGAAACCGACGCAATAACATGGTCTGGGTAAATAAAAGTGTCAAATTTGGTTAGGAAAAAACATAAAAATAAAAATTGAAGGTTTTTCTTGTGGTGAAAAATAAACCAAATGCGCGCAAAAAACTTAGGTAAATATCAGCGTTGGACTTAATTTTTAATGGTTTTTCATAATCCGAAATTATATCCGAGCATATCGTAAAAGGAACAAATTTATACAATGATTTCCAAAATGGCATAAAAATGTAAAGTGCCACCTTTTGTTCTTTGTAAGGTGCCACCCCCCTTTTTTCACTGTTTTGTGGTTCTATATCGGTAAAATGACTTTTTATTGCTCGGAATTGTCATTACGATGAATTTAAAGTGTTCTTAGTAGATTTTTCTCTAATCCTATCATGAGGAATAAATAAGTTCAGTTTTGTTCTTTAATTTCCATAAAATTATTCGTTTTATTCGTTACCATTTCATTTCGGTTTGCTTTTGGTAATTTATATTGAATTCAAATTAAATTCAATAATCTTTCGTAAATTTTCTAAATCATGCATTTTTACTTGAGATTTTTACGTTTTTAGCGGGTTTTTAAGGGGGCGGCACCTTACATTAAAAAATTTTAGGATGTCGATTTTTAACACTTTGGGAAACTGGCTGTAAAATTTACGACAAAATCAAATGAAGTGTTACCTTGGATCATAGCTCTTTAAACCATCTTTCCAACGGTATAATAACTTTGGCGATAAGTTAATTTTCTAACGAGTAATGCGCAAAAAAGCTATGGGGTGGCACCTTACAAAGAATTCCCCTACAAGTAAAAAAAGTTTCAAGGTAAAATATGCAAGGGGGGGAGGGGCCATCGAGCAATGGCGGCAGGACTTCCTTACTCGCGGAAGTCCTGCCGCTGTTTGAGATGACTTGAAACACAAAAATGAAATTTTTTCTTATTCTGGATCCCTATGTCTATGGCTGGAACTAGGATTTAAAAAAAAAAATGAAAAATGAAGGATATATGCGATTTTGACTAAAAAACTCAATTTTTACCTACTTTTTTCAATACAAATTTCTATTTTTAATGAAAAAAAATTATTATTTCTTGAAGATCCTAGTTCGGGCCATAGCTAAGACCTTGATAAATGACCGTTTAAAATTTCGTAGCTATTGCTCAACTCGTGTGGGATAAATCACTTCCGCAAGGTCAAAAAATGTAGTTTTGAGAAAAACGCGTTCAAAGTTTTGCTTCAGTACTCGGCGCGCTCAACACCGCTACCTGTTTCGATAAATTGCTTCCGTAATTCGAAAGATTTCAACTTCAAATTTTGGGAGCGTATTCTACAATCATGTATTAATCCAAAAATGCATGAAAAAAAATCGATTTTTTTGACCGCACAAGGTAAAAACCCCCCTTAAGCGATTATTGCTTTGCCACCAAACAAATTACTATTAGTATATAATAAAAACATGTAAATTACATGAATTACATTGTTTCTTTCACTTTTTTATAAATCAAATTCTTAATGTGTTTTGAAACTTAGTATTTGATTTAGTAGTTGATGAATCCTTGCGATTTTTTATACTGTGTTGAAAATATGTAAGTGTACTACTCAAAGTCCGTAAATACTACCCAAAAATCATAACATGTAACACTTCGTTCAATAATGTGTGTGACTAACTAATTAAAACAAATTTTTTTGCCAAAATTCGTTTTTATTCATCAACATAGTCCCCTTTTAGGGAGATACAATCATTCCAACGCTTTTCCAATCTTTCGATACCGCCTTTGTAGAACGATTTTTCTTTGCCTTCAAAATAGGCGTTAGTTTCGGCGATTACTTCATCATTTGAGCCAAATCTCTTACCACGGAGCATCTTTTCGAGGTCTGCGAAGAACCAGACCAGTCGCTGGCGGCCAGATCTGGAGAATACGGGGATGAGGAAGCAATTCGAAGCTCAATTCATGCATTTTTGCCATCATTTTCATCGACTTGTGACACGGTGCATTGTCTTGGTGAAACAACACTTTTAACACTCCGATAACCGATAATTTTTTACACGGTCAAAGCCCAACAAGGTCCCCAGGGACCTTTTTTGTAATATTGCATATAAGATGTGTAATTTTATAATGTAGGGTTACAGAATGTGTCTAGATGTGTTTGGAGAGCCAAAAAGTTTTGCTTCGTGTATATTTTTTTGTAAACACATGTGTATTTGTTACTACAGACAGATAGGTAAAAACGTATACAATACAAAATAATTGCATTTAGTTGCTTAACTTTGCTTTAGCTGTTCATGCATCTATGCCGCTGCAAGTATGGCATTTTTTTTTAGAGTAATGGGTTTTTATATATATTTATTTTTATTTTTATTCAGTTTTTCATTATTTGTGTATATACTTAGGCAATACCTTGAGCCATTATCAAATTAATAATGGAGTTTGATCATCGTCGTCGGAGTCAGCTTCAACCGCCAGAGTGACATTCAGTTCAACTTCAGCATCATATGTTTCATTGTATGGCAAGAAATCTTTGTAATTTGTCTCCTCGGTGAATGAATAAGGTTCTTCATTGTTTTCCAAATATCTAACCAAAGTCTGCATTACTGCTTGTTGTTCACTCATGCTCAGTTATGAAAGCGCGTACGGCGGCATATCAATTTGATCACAATCACCGTACGTATTTTAATTTCAATGATTTATTTGAAATTGTGCTGCTATAAATATTTAGCACTAACTATTTATACTTACTAACAAAAAATAAAATCAAATTACATGGAGCTACCTACAAGGTCCCTGCGGACCTTGTCGGTCATCGACGCCCTAAATGACTTCAATGCAATAGTAAAATACATGCAATCTTGCCGAAATCTATTTTAACAGCTTCTAAACATTCCATTTATAGAAGTCATAAAGTCTCAAGCTCATCACTCCCCCCCGTATTGAAATGCCGCATCTTTTAAAACGCCATAGGTCCCTACGCACCTTGTTGGGCATCGGAGTGTTAATCGCGATTTCTTCTTTCAAACGTTCCAACAACGCTATATAATAGTCGCTATTGATTGTTTTCCCTTTCTCAAGATAGTCGATGAATATTATTCCGTGCACATCCCAAAATACTGACGCCATAACCTTGCCAGCCGATGTTTGTGCCTTTGGACGCTTTGGGCGGCTTTCACCGGTTGCATGCCACTCAGCAGACTGCCGATTTGACTCTGGAGTGAAATGGTGGATCCATGTTTCATCCATTGTGACGTACCGACGCAAAAACTCCGACTTGTTGCGCGTAAACATG
The DNA here is from genome assembly GCA_963971225.1 of Melieria omissa. Classification (NCBI taxonomy): domain Eukaryota; kingdom Metazoa; phylum Arthropoda; class Insecta; order Diptera; family Ulidiidae; genus Melieria; species Melieria omissa. Next base: position 91,002,752 of record OZ020267.1, on the reverse strand, counting down.
TCCAAACAGCTCTTTGAATCATCGATTCGTTGTTGTTTTTGCTCCGGTGTGAGCAAACGCGGCACCCATTTCGAAAACACCTTTTTCATAACCAAATGTTCGTGTATTATGGTGTGTACACTGCCTGCTGATATCTTTAGAATGTCAGCAATCTCCCCCACTTTCACTTTACGGTCGGACATAATGATTTTCAGTGTTTTTTCAACGTTTTCCGGAATAACAGCGTCATTTGGCCGTCCAGTAGATGGAATGTCATCGGTGTCCACGACCACGTTTGAATTCGGCATACCAATAACAAATGGTTCTTTTTGATGGAGCAGAGTCCGAATAATGTTTTTCAAGCCATTCCTGGCATTGAACAGTATTTTTTTTTCATTAAAAAACAATGATAAATCAGCACACGGAATTGCTTTGAATTCATTTTTTTTGCAAACTCAAAAGTAGTGTCACTTAAAGCACTGTAACTTGTAAACTAATGGTCGGATTGACATATAATTTTGACAGTAAGCCTAAAAAGGTTCACAAAAAATATTTATTTAGTATTAGTGCCGCCATCTATGTGTCAGTCACACACATTATTGAACGAAGTGTTACTAATGAAACAAAATTGAAAACGGCAAAACTGGGATGCATACGCACTTCGGCTATTCGAACATATTCGCGATGACTTCGGCAAACTTCTCAATTCGAAGTCAGCTTTCATAATTCGCTTTATGTTGATGTGGTCAATCGCACATCAACTGTGCGCCAAAGTAAATCCTTATTTTTGGCCGGACACCAAAGGCAGTGTTGCCGCACAAACAGTGTTAGCCCATCACGATTTTCTGATGGTTTTGGGAGTAAATTTCATGCCTAATTTTTTGACTGCTCTTTCCAATCAAGAAAAAAAGGAATGTTTGAAAGATTAAATATCTTAACGAAACTGTAAAATTATTGGAGAAATACAATAGTTATTATCACAATTAATTAAAATATACAACATTTGAATACAAATTTCAATTTTGCTTTCGCACAAATAATGTCATAATGAAAACACAAAACATTCCGAATCAATATCAAGGTAATTTCGTTATCGTACAAGGTAAAATGCAAACGACAGAGTTTCTTGTAGATAATTATTTTAAAATTTGTGTGTTATAGTAAGGTCGTGCATCTTCAGAACCCTTAATACGTACTAAATATATGTTTTTATTCATTTTGATTGTTAATACAAACTCACAACAAGATAATTGAATTAAAAGATGGTGAATGTGTTCAGAAAAACATTTTCGTATTCATTATTAATATCTCTGATGCGACTGAGCTGAGTGAAATCATTTAAATGAAATCATAAACATCACAAACATTTCCTTTCTAAATACATTTCTATATTCACCATCGATAACAAAAATATCAACCCTGTCTTATAATAATTTGACCACTTCACCACAAAATGTGCAAATTTCACCACCACGGCAAAAATGAAATGTCATTTTTGATTAAATTACTCAAAAAGAAACATTTTTCGCAACGATACAAATATATTGGAATTGCATCCATCAGGTTTGCTATATTGAGTTTATACTTTTTTCGTGGCACATCGTTGACATGATAATTTTTTGCTGCAGGAACTTTCGGAAGCACGGAATATGACCGATGACGATGCGGCACTAACCCCCTTTCAGAACACTGACGCAGGGGACGCCCGACAACGAGGAGAACTTCTATGAGCACCTGCTGAAGGTGCCCGGCATCGTAATGCTCTACCTGCACGGAAATACGGGGGTCGCGCTGCGCCGGCCATCGCGTCGACATGTTTTGCTGCCACGTGCTCTCGCCGGACTATCGCGGCTATGGCGACTCGGATCAGGCCTCGCCCACCGAGAAGGGTGTTGTGGGCGATGCCATCGCCGTCTACAAGTGCATCATCTCAGTGACTTTGAACCCGGTGTTCATTTGGGCCATTCGCTGGGCACCGGTGTGGCGGGTAACTTGTGTGCGCTACTACTACGCGGGTGTGTTTTCTTGTACTCATTTTCCCATTGATTATGCTAAACTATTGCAAGTGTATTTTGTTTCGTGTATCTGCAGCCGTTCAAAGATCTTCCCTGGTTGGATTTAATCATTGCACGACCCATGAACGCCAATTCGCTGCGCTTCGAAACGGAAAAGCACATTGGTGGATTTAAGCAGCCGGTGATGATTCTCCATGCCGAGGATGCGGTGCAGTATGATAATAAAGGAAGCAATTAGCCTTACAGTAATGATGTAGACTGGATTTTGTGCTTGGATGTTTCCTAAAAGGCTTAATACATATTTAGTAAATACACAAAATGATTAAATCGTGCTTATTGTGAATGTAAATGTATAGATTTATGTGTGATATTTGTAATTTTTCAATTAAAACCAATTTTCCCGTTTGATGATAAAGTTATACATACTGATTTTGTTTATAATTAGTTTTTACATTTATTTTGCTAGTCTATTGTTAGTAGTAGAGACTGTTGGTAAATACCAATGTTTTACAGTTTCAATTAACCGTGAGGGATCAGCAGTACTTATGGTCCCTTCATTTAGCAATAGGTTACGAATAGGTTGATGTGGTACTTCAACATATAATCATTCGCCAACATATTCAAAAAATATCATTTGAATATCATTTGCAACTGACAATGACTTGTGGTGGATATATGTATCAAAGGCAGAGTTGCTCTTGAATAAAAAACGAAACAATTTAAATTTGTTCATAAATTTTGGTAAAAACCAACTAATTTATGAGAATGTTATTTGGCTTTCTTTTCTTTTAACTATACCAACATAAAAACTCAGTGATTCATTTATAAAATCGTCTTAAATTACTTATTACTTATTATTTTTCACGTACACGCAATCCTGTCTTTGGTGTCCGACCACTGTGGTGAGCTCAGTTTTACACGTGAACAACAACAATTTGACCATTCTTGTCATACAGAATCGACGTCTGGTTGTCAAAGAGTGACGCTACTTAGGATTTACTTTGTGTGCGCTGTGATGATGTTACTGCTGCTGTTATGCGCCTTGCTTTCAGCGCAGCAGGTCCCATACGCACTTCGGCTAGCCGAAAATATTCGCAAAATTGTGTGAGTTGCCTTCACACGCAATGAAGTAATCAACCACCAAAAAAGCCAACAAAAGCAACAACACAATTTCACTTGTTCGCGCTTATTTTTGTGTGTATACCTTTTTTCGTTGACGATAGCTTTCGCTTCAACAAATTTGCTGATGATGAAACTTCGCCTCATGGACATATTTCTTGGTCGATTATTTGCAGGTTATATGAATTGGATAAAAACAATTCAACCCGCCTTTGTCCCAAATTGACAACAAAGCATATTCATCCTAATTCATTTGAAAAAATTAAGGTTAAATACGCAACTCAAATATTTAACTGTATCCGCAGCCATAAAATCTTTGGTTGAAAATGGCTGTTATAATGATTGCAAAGAAAAAGCTTTGTCCACAGCTATATTTATTGAAAAAATAAACAGACTTTTTGATTGTTTGAATATCCATGTTCTTTTTGATAAAAATCCTTTCCGATCAGCTCTTCGTGAGGATATCAATATCCAAAATTATTTGAACGAAATTAAAAACTATGTCAAAAGTTGTCAGTATCCTAAAACTGTATACTGTTGAAATGGTACAGTTTTATCAATTACTTCCGTTTTGTCTTTTTCACAAGATATCTGGGCGGAAAAATCCAATTTTCTTTTATTATCAAGACTTAATCAAGACCCGCTTGAAAATCGTTTTTATTTGGTAAGAAAAAGCGGAGTTACAAACAATAATCCTTCACTTAACGATCTCAATGAAAATAATAGCATTTAAGGCAGGAATCTTCAATTGTGAACCAACTGACGAAGGTTCATTTATAATAATTGACAATAATACCAGTTTGTTTGAAATTGTCAATGAAACTCAAAATGCTATAAATCAAGAGTTCGGTGAAGAATTTTGCTTATCAAAGGTGGCTAAATGAGTGCTGTGGTTGTCCAGTGATCGGTCAATCCCACCTCTAATCCCTTCCTTTCCTTATCCTTTTGTACAAATATTTCCCCCTATTTTCTGCTCCCCGGCTTTGGCCGTTTGTCTCGTTCAATGTTTCATGTACTCTTTGTATCATTCGTGTTTTACTAACGCAATAAAACGCACCTCAAACCGAAACCCCAACGCGTTTTATTTATTTCCCCCGCTCCGCCGCGATCGAAGTTAAACATGGTCCTTCGAGCCAACCGCGAATTCGCGCCGCGGAAATACAAAAATTAACAAAAACTTAAAATAATTACACCTTTTAAAACAAAAATTTCAAACAATATACAAAGTTACACAAACAAAAAACATTTTGAAAAGTGAAAGAAGACACTCACAGCAAAAACCAAATACATAGTGACCAAAAAATTAACTACAGTGAAACAAACACGAAGGTGATACACATAACAAAATCAAAAAACAGTGCACAAACCATACAATATACAAATCACGAAACCAAAATTTTAAAAATTAAAAACAAACAAAGACAGTGCAGTGCAGTGCAAGACAGCAAAACATATAGTGCAGTGCAATAACTACAGCAGAATACACCATTACAAAAACAAGACACAACACAAAGCAGACAAAAAGGGCAGCAACAACAAACACACTCAAAAACACACACCCACATCACAGAGCGGACGAAGAAAGCAGCAACAACAGCAAACAACAGCAAGCAGCACAAACGGCGGACACAAACGACGTAGAGGCAATCCCCATTCTCGGGCATTGTGCCCCCTTAAGATAAGCACAAAAATTTTTATTAAAAATTAACAAATATCTCTACAATCACATACACTAACACAAAAACATATATTTAAAAAATGTATATATATATTCCCATTCCCTAAAATCCAGTTAAAATATTATACACTGGTACCACGCCCGCTGTCCGCTTTTCGTGTACATTTTTCTGTACACATACAAATTAACGCAGTGCAGTAAGCATTCCCGCAGTACTGCACATAATTTTGCGCTATTTGTTTGCACATTCCCTTTTTGCGCTGCAGCCTGCTTTTCACTCCTTTTCTAATTTGCACATTTCCACAAATTTTGCTTTGTGCATATCGCAGATCAGCAGCGACCACTCCAGCTGTTGATCTCGCGCTCTCCCACTCGTGTACATTTTCGCGATTCGCTTTGTGCGATATACGCACGCACTAGCAGCAAGCACTCCCGCTTTTCTTACTTCTGCCTAAGGGCGCTGTTATGCAGACGGTCAAATGACCGTCGGTCACGATAGTTGTTGTTGCTTCAATGTAAAATGAAAAATTGAGAGAGAGAGCGGGAGAGTAAAATTTGACCGCGTCGGTCAAAAATGATGAGGCTCTCGATGCCAAATCATGCGATCAAAACAGTGTTGCGTTGTAAAATTATTCACAACACAAGTGTTTTCGGAGCAAAATGGCACACTTGTCGCGAAAATATGTATCTAATGACGGAAAAAATGGTTCGTAGCAACCCTCATCGTTTGTTTACATTTGTGTAAACACTTTCTGATGACTCTCCTGTGTTCGTCCCGCCAAAATACAACTTTTTTGGCGAATGCGTTGCCAAATTTAAGTGCTTCTAAGCCAATATCCATTTTTATTTATTTAATTTCACAAGACTTCGTTCAGGCAGTGTTGCTAAGAACAGAAAAACGCAGCGTCAAAATTAAAAAGTACGGAAAAAGTGCTGCAAGTAAGCGAAAAGTGTACTGGTGACCGGCGATCAAATGACCGTCTGCATAACAGGGTTTTGGCACAGAGTAGAAAAAACAAAACGAGAGCGTAAAAAGTATCGTGACCGACGGTCATTTGACCGTCTGCATAACAGCGCCCTAAGCAATTCCACTCTCGCTAGCAGAAGTATATAAACACAAGCACAGTGGGACGAGTTACTCCCTTTTTGCAGCATATTGAAAAATTGTCTAGGACTTAGAAAATTTTCAATAGTGCTGCAGATACTCATTCACTGCACATTCATTGCCATCCCAAGTGCATACAGTGGGACAAATATCGCCCACTCGCACACAAAACTTTTTGTACATACATTTCGTACATTTTTTGCGTTCACTGACACAATAATACAAATAATCATACACACATATATATATATATTCATACACATATATATACATACACAAATTTATCTCATACACATACTTATTTATTTTGCATTTGACAAAAATAATCTCGTACACTATTATATACTACAAATATATATATTTATACACACATATATATAGATACACACCCAATTTTATGCACATACACATACATACGTGTATATTCACACAAATTCACATTCACATTCCCATACAAAATAAAATTCACTTTTTCACGAATAAAAACACATTTAATACACAATTGACTACACATTTGTTATATTATAATAATTTTAACATACATTCCCAATTCCCACATACATACACATCTCTATTTATTACCCACTCACATTTACCAAAAATTAATTTCCCATATATACATTTCTTATTACCCATACATATATATATACATATATATCTCCCTACAAATTTACACACACAAGTGTAAAATTTTTTATTTATTTATTTGTTGCTCGACAAGTATTCAAATTCGTTTTAACGAATTGCCCCATTCCCAACTCTTCCCATTCTCAAACATCGTTCGCGCGGACGCGGTTAGACTACACGTCTATTTTCCAATACTCTACACATATACTTATTTAAATTTTTTACCCTTTGTCGAGTTTTTTATACAAAATGCCGATCCCCTAAACGCCAACTAGTCACAATGGAGACTCCTTCCTCCAGATACTCAAAGTCACCCAATGCACGTTTGACAGTTCCTGTCACTCGGGAGCCACCAAACACGCACTCCAAACTTTCCACTCCCAAAGCAACCGATCCCAGGCTCGTGCTATTATGCACACAATTTTCATCGGCTCCCATTGACGATTTGACCAAATCGATAGTGGAAATTAAGCAAAAAAATTTGCAAGCTCAATGGGAGAGGCTTTTGTGCGCACATGAGGCAGTCTTCATTGCTGAAGACAACAGCCAGCCCGACGGTTTCAAAGAGTCGGCTAGCCAAAAGATCGACGCCTGCACAGACCAGTACGAGTTGTGCATGGCTCAGATGTTGGACATCATTGAGATGTTCGAAACTCAGTCACCCCAGCCCGCTGCGCATATGGAACCGGTTCGACCCCTAGAACCAGCAAATACCCCCTTCATTTGCCTACAAGTTCCGCCTTGTGATACCGAAACCTTCTTCGGGGGCTATGAGCAATGGCCCTCTTTCCGAGACATGTTTACTGCGGTTTACCTTGACCACCCCCAGCTCACTCCAGCCCAAAAATTGTATCACCTCCGATACAAAACGCAAGGCAAAGCCGGTGCTATTGTAAAGCAATATGCATTAACCGATGAGAATTTCGGACTTGCGTGGGAAGCCCTAAGATCCCGCTTCGAACATAAGCGCATACTCGTTGACACTCAAATTAGATCCCTCTTGAATATCGCTCCTGCCCACACTGAAAATAGTGAGGCACTACAGCGGATCCAGAGCACTATAAACAATTGTCTGTCTATTCTCAATACTCAGGCCGTAGACACTGACAATTGGGATCCGCTATTGGTTTACATATGTTGTACCAAATTGCCCCAAGAGACACTCGCTCTATGGGAACAATCCCTGACATCCCGGAAGGATCTGCCACCCTGGTCGCAAATGGATGAGTTCCTGACCGGCAGATATGAGGTACTTGAACGGCTTCAAAGTATTCGGCCTTCTAAGCCGAAACCGTCTCAACCTTCGACTTCCAATGTCCTCCCAAATCGGCCACACAAATCCCTAAATTATTACACTCAAGTAAAAAAGGACTTTGCGTGCAAACTCTGCAACGCAAATCATCCCATACGGACTTGCCACAGCTTCATAAGACTCACCCCCCAGAGTCGACTTAAATACGTTAAGAAGCAAAATCTCTGCGTGAATTGTCTTGCTACATCACACATCACTAGGGATTGTACAAGCAATTTCACGTGCGTATATTGCTAAAAGAAGCACCATTCCATGCTTCATTTCCCCAAAGGCAATGCGCAACCCTCTCAATCTCCCAATCGGTCACATTCGACCACTGCACAGGTCGCAACAGCTCAGAAACTAACGAATGCGCAACCCCGCACATCTTCCGGGCAAAGTACGCCCAAAGTACAAGCCCTCCACTCCAATAATGGCACCCAATCCCTTCTGCCTACGGCACTGGTGTCTATTGAGCACTCAGGAAAATTGTTTAAAGTTCGAGCGTTGATCGACCAAGCCTCTCAGCGTACCTTCATTTCTTCGAAGGTCCAGAAACGCCTTAAATTGCCAATCGAGAAATCCCCCTTTCAAATCTCGGGCATGGGCGGTCAGATTGTGCAAAATGCCAATCATACATGCTTCTTGACTTTGGCAGTCCCTCAAACGAGCACGAAACTCCCCGTGCAAGCTATCGTGCTCCAAGAGCTTACGAAATTGCTCCCACCTCGTCACATACACAACCCTAATATGGAAAATTTCGCCATGCTAAATCTGCTGGCAGTGATCTCATCCCGCAGATCATGCTCGAAGGTATCCACCGAAATGTATGTGGCAGCTTACTTGCTCAGCACACAGTCTTCGGTTGGGTATTAAGCGGTCCAGTACCCCCTTCGCATTTGACATGTGCCACAGAGGTACCAAGTCGCCATATGCATACTGGACCCGCCCTTCTTCCCGCACAAAAGAAAGCCCTTTCACAAGTGATTGCCGCCCTCAATCCCGTAGGGTTTCCATCCCCGGAAATAATGGAAAATCACTTTGAACCCACCACTCCTGCAAACCCATTCCCAAACCGGCAAATTTCCCCCTTCGTTGCCAAACGTTTCGGCCCCGCAGGATGGCTTTCGCCTCTAATGAGGTCCCCCAAAAGGGTTCGACAAAAACGGCCCACATTCACAGCAACTGACGGAAATTGCAGTCCCTCGCAGTTCCTCATTGCACCTATTCTATCCCGGGTCCAAAAAGCGGACAGTCGTCACTCCAGTGCGACTTGCTCCAAACGCTGCAAATCCCGCAGACGGCGGACTGATCGGGTATAAACTCCAAGATCTATAAGATCTCATTCTCTGGTGGAAAGGCTCCAGTAATTCTCATGCTCACACAGCTCCAATTCCGGATCAAAGAGCTGTTGACTGCCACCACCCTCTCGAAAAGCAAGCCAACATCCTCGCTCGGTTCTCTTGCTTCTCTCGAGCCCTACGAACATACAATAATAATGTTCAAAATAATCCCTCATAACCCGAGCGGAGTGGACCTTCTTTATAAACACCCCCACGAACGCTCTTATAACTCTCGCTCGACTTTCTCATTCCCTCTAACGAAATAAAATGGCATTACAGCCAATTTTTAAATTTATATATTCGCACATTCCCCCGGCTGTAACTTATGCATACCCCGCAGTTTAGCCCCAATTTCTCATACCCACGATGTCAGCCTTAATAATTTCCAAGTAACTGACATCTCATCTCTTTGCAGATCAGCCGACCAAAGTAGCAGGTGCCTCTCAGACTGCCCCGCACTGCCAGTTGGATCACTCCCCGCAAAAGAGGTCATCGGCGCACCCACAGCCAGCCAGCCTGCCGTTAGCCGCACCACCACCCCTCGGTTACTTCATCGATTGCACTCTGCAATGGCGGCCGCGATGGCTAAATGAATGCTGTGGTTGTCCAGTGATCGGTCAATCCCACCTCTAATCCCTTCCTTTCCTTATCCTTTTGTACAAATATTTCCCCCTATTTTCTGCTCCCCGGCTTCGGTCGTTTGTCTCGTTCAATGTTTCATGTACTCTTTGTATCATTCGTGTTTTACATTAAGAATAAAGCGCACGTACCCACGCAACCCCGCGTCTTATTATTTTCAACCTCGATCCGCCGACGGCTTCGTCAGAGAACTTATTCAAAAGGATATATTTGATGCAGAGAAAGCGAATTCTTCAAATGCCTTAGGGATTACAAAAAATGAACCTATGAGTGATGGTTCCCTTAGTTATTTCTCTGGTTTCATATTGATGCAAACTATTGAAAAATTTGACTGTCATAACTGCAAAAAGTTAATAAAAGATGAGCTTTGTGATTTACAAAGAAACGAAATGTTTATATTTTTCAAAAATTTCAACTATTTTAACAGTAGTTAAAAACTAAAAACTCCAATCGACTAATTTTTTTTGTTTCAAAAATCTTTTTATTTATTTAATTTATTTATTTATTTAAGTCTATGAACAGATTGTTCTTACAGACATTACAAACTAAACTTAAAACTAGAGGACATGTTTTAGATCATTTTTAAAAACATCTTTTGAGAGAAACAAGTCTAACTTGAATTTAGATGATACAGTGTTATACACGTTTAAAGCTCTGTATAAAGGGGAGTTTAAAGCATAATTAGCTCGGCAAGTGCTTAAGTAGAATGTGCCTGCCTGTCGTAGCGCTCTTGAAGGAACATTGAAGTTAATTAACTGCAGCAAAGACGGGCAGTCAACTCTTCCCACCACGATGTCAGAAACGAACATCAGTGCCAAGGTTGCTCTTCTGTTTTCCAGAGACTTTAGGTCAATTAGCTTGCAACGTGCCTCATAGGATGGTAAAGGATCTGTGAACCTGAGAGACTTCAGAGCGAAGCGAACAAACGACTTTTGGATTCGTTCAATTCGTGAGACATGAGATGCATAAAATGGATTCCATATGAAAGAACCATATTCTAGCCTAGAACGAACCAGACTTGTATAAAGCGACTTAAGCGTGTATGGATCAGAGAATTCCGCACCATTACGGCGAATGAACGCTAGCAAGGAGTAGGCTTTAGGTATGATGTAATTCAAGTGGGGTACAAAGCTGAATTCAGAATCAAAAATTACCCCAAGGTCTTTAACTTCCATGATTCGACCAAGCGGGGAGTTTGCCAGGGAATACGAAGTGTTTATAGGATTGGTTGACTTCGAGAAAGTGGCAAAGTGACACTTTGAAACATTAAGTTGGAGTTGGTTTTTAACACACCAACGAACGATTGAGTTTATATCCGACTGTAAATTAGAAACGTCCGAAAAATCCTTAACTTTAGTGTAAAGCTTTAAGTCATCGGCAAACAAAAGGCACTGAGAATTTCTGACGTCGTATGAAATATCATTGATAAAAAGAATGAACAACAGTGGACCAAGGATACTGCCTTGTGGTACACCAGAAGTTGCTACAAATGGTCGAGAGTTGACATTTTCAATACTAACAAAACTTTCTCTATTTTTAAGATAGGATATAAACCATGATAGCATACTAGAGTGAAACCCCAAATTTGATAATTTTTTGATCAAAACCGCGTGCGACACCTTATCAAACGCTTTCGAAAAGTCGGTGTAAATCGCATCAACTTGATATCCTTCCTGAAAGGCAGATATGCAATACTCGGAAAACAGTGTAAGGTTTGTTATAGTTGAACGACCCGCGACAAACCCGTGCTGAGATGGCGAGATTAAGTGTTTTACTGCAAAAGATATTTTGGAGTTGACAGTGCACTCAACGAGTTTACTAGTCGTCGTTAGCTTCGTTATTGGTCTGTAATTCGCAACATTGTTTTTATTTCCAGATTTAAAGATGGGGGTTATAAATGACTTCTTCCAGGCATCTATGAAAATCCCAGACTCAAGGGACTTATTAAATATTACCTGCAGCGGCTTAGCAACTGCGTTGCAGCATTTTTTAAGAAGAAACGAGGAAATCCCGTCAAGATCCGGTATCTTCGTTAATTTTAAATTCGAAATGCCTAAGATTACATCATCCTCAGACAGGGTCAACGACCCAAAGTCAAAGGAATGAAAAGTTTCATTTGTAGCAGAAGAACAATCATTACCTTTTTCAAAGTTTGATTCAAAGAATTCAGAAAAAAGGTTAGCGGTTTCAAGTGCACTATTAGAGATCTTCGTCCCCAAAAACATCGAGGTAGGAATATTAGAGCTTTTCTTTTTCGAATTAACATAACGCCAAAACTCCTTGGGGTTATTTTTAATATTAGTTTCAAACCTCAACACATATCTTTTATAGAGAGCCTTGTCGAGAATATTAAATTCATTCATATAGTACTTATAACATATAGTACTTTTACAACACATTTCATACGTTTTTTAAGCTAAACCCCTCATTCCTCCAATATAAAAAAGCTTTTGTACAATTTGTGTGTTGCAAACGTAACAAAGTAGATGAATACAAAAAGTGATTTTCAGAACCGTCTACTTGTTGGGAACATGAGCAATTTATATTGGATTACTTTTTAATAATTTTGCTAAGAAAAAATTGCACTTGGTTAAGAGAGCAAATTGCAAGCAAAACGAAAAATAAGAATAAAATAAAAATACTAAAGAACACATAAAATTACTAAATAATACAAATTTTAAGGAAATGATAATAATAAATAGTAATAGCAGCCGCCGTAGCTCAGCTGGCTAGTGCGTTGGGCCGCGAGTCAAGACTCCGCGAGTTTAATACTCCGTTGCGTCAACACCGAAAAAAATAAAAACAACAATTTTTCTTTCGGCGGCTGTCCTCTCAGCAGGAAATGGCAAACCTCTGAGAGTAAAATTGCCTATGAAAAAGCTCCCAATTCGCCGTTCGGAATCGGCATAAAACTGTAGGTCCCTTCCAACCTTGTAAAAATATTCGCACGCACAACACGGTTGGTTACGGGTAGCTAGGCCTTAGTCTAGCTGTAATCTGCAGCTAGTAATCGGGCTGTCGTGCCAGTCAAGAAGAAGAGAATATGTTGCTGTTAATATATGAATTTAAAAAATTTATCGGTATGAATTTTATTAGGCCAGAAGGCAACGTAGCCTACATGAATCCCAACATTGCACAGCAGAAATTCATGGTTTTAGTTTTTTTTCAATAGGAACGCACACTCTACTGTACGCCTTTGCGAATTCACATGGTTCATTATTCATAGCAGAACCGAAAGCCATGGAAATTCAATTTGCTTTCTATCTTGTGCAGTTGCTCATATTGTTTTCATTCACCTCAGCGCAAACACAAGCTACACGCACATTTCTTTTCACACGGACACACACCCTTGCATATTCGAATTTGCAAACGATACGCCGCGGCGCGCCGTTTCGTGCTCATCAGCACAGCACAGCTTGCAATTGATGTTCCTTGTCGAACATCCCACAAAGAATGAAGATGAACTTCGAAAATTGAAGTTTGACGAAGCCAGCGACAAAACTTCGTATAGCCGAAGTACGTGTGGGACCTACTGTGCTAGATTTGCGTGACCGAAAAATTTTGTACTGCGTGATACCTCTATGTGTTTATTTGCTTAGTGGTACCAAAGAAAATAAACATACAGAATGCGCATGTCATACAAGCAAACATTTTGTTTGGCGGGTTCTAACATTGGAACCCGCGCTCTGCTCTCATAGATCACATGTGTAGTGAGAGCGTGGATTTACAAGCGAGAATGTAGTTTTATGTGTTGCGCTCTTTGGTTGCGCTCACTGCAGCGAGTGTGCGTTAGCACATTGTTGTGGCGTGAAATGATTGCAAGGTGAAGACGAACGCTGTTGTTGTTGTTGTTGCGCTGGCGAAAAGCTGAAATTGTAAAACGATTTCTGATTTCTGGCTGGCTTTTGTTCTTCTTCTACAAGCCTACACGGCGTCGCATATTGCTCCTGAACTTATTGCAGACTGTAGTGTGCGCAAAATCATAGAAAAGAAAATAAAATATGGTTGGCATGACGACCTATATGGTCGCTACAAACAAAGTTCCTAAAGAATTTATCAAAAAAGTAGACCTAATATTTGATTGCATGAATAGGACAATCGGATAGATCGGCTAGTCGTACAAATTTATAAAGATTTTTTTAATTATTTGAAAGATGTTAAATGTATGGATGATTAAAGTTTTATTTTTAAAACTAAAATCCGTTTTTCTGATAAAATTAAGCAATAACCCTCATAAATGTTTTATAACAAAAAAGTTTTTTAACCAAGATAAACTAGAAAATACTTTTGCAATCTTGGGACAAAATTCAAGTAGTACTCAGTCAAGTGTAATAATTAATTTCGAAGAAACACAGGATTCTATGAATCAAATCCTACTACATGCTGAGACAGACGAAACTGTATTTTTTATTATTTTATTTCAGCAGTAATTACAACAGCCGCCGTGGCTCAGTTGGTTAGTGCGCGGTCCAACGAGTCGCATGCAGAGCGACGCAAGATCGAATACTGCATGTAGTAACACCTAAAAAAAATAACGGGAAACTCGTTTTCTCTTTCTTTCTCTTGTCGTGCCAATCAATTAATTAATTATTATTAGTAATTACAACAATTATTCCAACAAATTATTTTGTAGATAAAAACTTCGACGATCGAGTAAAAATTAACATGAATAATAATTGTGGCATATGTTTCCAAAAACTAAGAAATGATGACCTTTTCACTGCGCTAAGTGAAACATTTTCCATAAAAATTATCAATCGGTTACAGACTTTTGCTACCTATTTGCTCCTTCAGATTTCCTGATGAATGCTGTGACAGTAAATTAAAAAAAGGAAGTTTCAAACGATGCAAAACATAAACAATAAAAAAACAACAAAAGAAGAGCTGTTTACATTTTTCTCGAGCTATGTAGCAAAAGCAACCGTCAATACAAAAAAAGCATACACACAAAAACTACAACAACAAAAAACAGTAGCGTAGTTGAAACGACGATCATTGCGCTGGCTGGTGTCGCTGTGAGAAATTTGCACAAGCAATTATTGAGTGACCAAAACAACCACCAACGCCTCAAAGTACACAGGAGAAGCAGTAATTTCACTTCATGTGTGTTTGTTGTAGCGCGTGCTTCAGTTCACACAGTCAATGAGCGTAAACTGAAGCGCTTGCTCTCCTGCTGGCACCACTCTTTCCCTTTTGTGGCTTCCCCCCGCTCTATGAAGCTCGCAAACAAAAATTTGAATTTTTGAGCTCAGATGCGCCTTCTATACACGTCATATTCTTTGGTGGTACTATAGACGAATATATCGAATAACCCAAAATTTTAATAATTCGTTTGCATAGTTGGTCTGAATTGTTTTATATAAAAAAGTTGCTGTCAAAAGTCGGTGGCATTTTTTTGTATTATGGAATCTGAGCTTAAGGGTAAGAAGTATTTTTACATTGTCTTGTATTAGAAATCAAGCTATATGAATTACTTGTATGGTGCGATTTGCGATGAAGGAAAGCGATTTTCCCCAAAAATTTTCATTTCAAAGGTGAAAAAATAAGGTGTCTCCCGATGTCACCTCTGCAATTTTTATATATATAGTTACGAATGCTAGTTCTAGTGGGCTAGTACGTATCTCTGGATTGCGTAATTTGAAAATAAAACACACTTAGTTTCTCAAACGCAGTCAATAAAATAAACCAACAATCACTTTATTTCACAGATTTACACTTCACTGTCTTTACACTTAATTATTTGCTCAATTACTCCGTGTGGCCCCTTCACTAGTCACAATCCGACTGACTCGCTGCGCCGCACCCGGCTGCGTTTTATACCCGTCCGGCCATCGCGCAGATCGTTCTCGCACATTCCAGAGTGGACTAAAGGTTTCCATGATGATCGCGACCATCAATGCCAGGTTGGACTAAAAGTTTCCATTATCGCGGCCATCATTGCCAGGTTGAATTATGGCACAGCGCGTAGCGACAGGGTTGCTTTGCACAGCAACATACTGTCTTATCGTTACACTGCCCACCACCTAGACTTGTTCGTCCCGAACAAGTGCCGAGGTTCCGCTGTGATAAGGCGCCAGGCGCTCCAAATGGACTACCTACAGCTTAGCGCCTTTATTGCTGCAACGTTGAATCCTGTATACCACGTCGTTAATCCTAGTCACGACTTCGTAAGGTCCTTCCCATGACGCTTGAAGTTTCGGAGACAAACCTTCTTGGAACCCTGCTGAGTTGGCCTGTAGATCATATCTGGCTTTCGCCTTGTCGCTGACCAGTGTGGTGCGGTTCCTTATAAACTGGTGAATTTTCTCTAGTTCCGCCCGCTTATTGACCACGTAGTCCGTCTTAGCGTCTCCCGTTGTGCTGACTACCCCGAACTTCAAGTTATCGGGTAACCGCAACTCTGTGCCGAACACTGCTCGGGCTGGCGTGAGTGATGTCGTGTCGTGCGGGGCTGATCTATACGCCATCAGGAACAGGGGGATATGCGTGTCCCAATCCTTTTGATTCTTGCCTATCACTTTCTGCAGGTATTCCTCCAGTCCATGCCGTCGGACTGTGGGTGCAAAGGAGTGGTACGCGTTTTCTTTATCCCCAGCAGCTCACACACTTCCTTGAATACCGCAGACTCGAAATTCCGGCCTTGATCTGAGTGCAACTCCAACGGAACTCCGAACCGGGCTACCCAGTTGTTTACCAGCTTTTCCGAGATCGTAGTGGCCTCCTGGTTAGGAATAGGGTACACTTCGGGCCATTTACTGAAGTAATCCATTACCACTAACACATATTTGTTGCCTTGAGTGCTAGTTGGGAATGGGCCGGCGGCGTCCATAGCAATCCGCTCGAAGGGCGCTCCCACGTTGTACTGCTGCATGCGGCCTCGAGATCTTCTTGTCGGCCTTTTCGCGGCTGAACATCGGTCGCAGCTCTTAATCCACTCGGCTACAGACTCCTGACATCCTACCCAGTAGAATCGTCTTTTTATTTTGGCGACGGTTTTGGTGATGCCCAGGTGCCCTCCACTGGAGTCGTTATGGTATGCCTCGATGACCTCGTTGATTCTGCATTCCGGCACTACCATTAGGGGGTTGCTGGTCCGACCAGCCGCGCTCTCCCATTCGCGGTACAGGCAGCCTTCCTTCAGCCGCAGACTTTTCCACTGTGCCCAATAAGCCGTAGCGATCGGGCTTTCACCGGCCATCTCCTGCCAGTCTGGACGTGCGCCTTTCTCCTTGCCTTCGACGATTTTCGCAAGATCCGCATCCTCACGCTGGTCTTTTTGTATCCTCTCCGCAGACCACTCTTCCTCTGGCATGACGCTTACCAACCGGACGTCCACTATCTGTTCTTTGCTTTCGGCTCGCGAGCACTGCCTGCATTCGACTTTGCACGGACGGCGTGACAAGGCATCGGCATTTCCATGGCTATTGCCCTTGCGATGCTCTATCGTGTAGTCGTAGCTCTGCAGTCGCTCGATCCACCGCGCCAATTGCCCTTCAGGATCCTTAAAGTTCAGGAGCCATCTCAATGCCGCATAATCTGTGCGCAGGCGAAACCTTTGTCACACAGTAGTTGTGTTCCGGTTTCGATAGAACCCTACTGTAGTACGCTATCACTTGTTCCTGGCCGTCTATTATCTGTGATAGCACACCGCCAATACTATTCCCGCTTGAATCTGTATCCAGCACAAACATCTCCCCAGGCACGGGGAAGGCCAGAATTGGAGCACTGCACAGTTTTTCCTTCAGACGTGCAAAAGCCTGTTCCTGCTCCTCGTTCCACTCGAAAGCTTGGCTCTTTTTCATCAGTTTGTGCAAGCTGCTGGCTATGTTCGCGAATCCCGGAACAAATCGGCGGTAGTATGTGCACAGGCCCAGGAAACTGCGGAGTTCGTGTAGATTGCGTGGCCGGGGCAACTCCTTCACCGCCGTGATTTTGCCTTCATCCGTATGTACTCCGCGGGCGGAAACCGTATGACCCAGATACTTGACCTCCTTTTGGAACAGCGAGCACTTCTTTGGGTTGAGTTTAAGCCCAGCTTTTTGTATCCGCTCGAATACCTCCTCCAGCTTTCCTAGGTAGTCGTCGAAGTTTTTACTCATCACGATTATGTCGTCGAGGTACACCAGACACTTCCGCCAATGCAGCCCTTTTAGCACGTGTTCCATTAGCCGCTCGAATGTTGCTGGTGCGTTGCAGAGTCCAAACGGCATGACGGTGAACTGCCACAAACCATCGCCAACACTGAAAGCCGTTTTCTCCTTGTCCTTGTCAGCAAGCTCTACCTGCCAATAGCCGCTGCGTAAGTCGAGCGTGAAGAACCACCGTGTGCCTGACACTGTGTCCAGGGTGTCATCGATCCGAGGTAGTGGATAACTGTTCTTCTTGGTCACATCATTGAGCTTCCGATAGTCCACACAAAACTGGGTACTGCCATCCTTTTTCTTGACTAGCAGGATCGGCGAGCGCCAGGGGCCCGAAGAAGGCTCTATGACCTTTTCTATCTGCATGTTCTCGATCAAATTTGTGACCTCCTCCCTCTTGGCCAGCGGAACTCGTCTTGGCGGTTGGCGAATCGGTTTTGCACTTCCGGTGTCGATGTTGTGCTTCACTATGGCTGTTCTTCCGCCTGCTTCTGCCGCAAATATTGACCCATAGTGCTGCAGGAGTGACCTCGTCTTCTGTTTCTGCTTGGCCGTCAACTCGCTGCTCCACTGGTTCTCTTGCGGTATGACGTCCATGTTAAAACCGCTCTTCTTATTACCTCCAGGTGGGCTACTCTCACAATTGACCACTGCTACAGCTTCCCTACACTCGCCAATTACCTCATCTTTCCCGACATATCTGGGTGCATTCAGGGGATTCAGTATTCTGACTGGTAATCTGCCATTCTTAGGTTCCACCAATGTATGAACCCACAGCCGGCTCGTCCCATCGTCCTCGTCCACCTTTGCCCACACAATCGCCTCAGAATTCGCTGGTATCCTCCTGTGTTGACACGATACAACCTTCCTTACCGCCACGCTTCGCTCATAGCCGGTGTGCAGCGGGAATTCAACGTTGGCATATCTCAGCACATTTTCCTTCAGGTCCAGCGTAAAACCTTCATGAAATCCACGCCGATAATCACGTCGTCCATTATATCCGCGACGATGAACTCATGTGCCAGGCTGCTGGTGCCGATAGCAATCGTTTTTGTAACTTTTCCTCTTACCGGCGCGCGCTCGCCAGTCGCAGTCCGCAGCTGTATGCCATGCAGCGGTTCCCAGTTCTTCAGCAGCTTCATTTTTATGATCGAATATGACGCTCCAGTATCCAGTGTCAACACGAACAACTTTCCATCTATCCTTCCTTCAATTGTCAAGCTGCTGGGCTGTCGTTTCAGCTGTGAGACAAGGACGGTGGGGCGGCGGATTGTGGGGATCAGCTCACGCCCCTTTGGGCTGATCCGTTTTAGTTTAACGACTCGCCGTCCTCAGCCCTGCGCTTTTTGGCTGGGCCTCGATTGTCAGTATTCCTCGCTTCAGGCGATTGCGATCGAGAACGCCTCTTTCGTTGGCGGCAGTCTCGTGATATGTGGCGCTGCTTATGTGGTAACCCAGCAAACAACTTTAGAGGAGACCACCCGTGGCCTGCCCGGTATCTCAAAGCTTATTGCCTAGATCGCAATGTCGTTGTCCGGCTGGATCTGGCGTATCCTTGCAGGTGCATACCGAGTGCTCCCAATCCATGTCGCCTCGCACGTCATCGCGCTGGTCACCGTCTCCCTAAATGCCGGCTTGCCCATCATCAACGCACTGCGACGTGTTTCTGGATCATGAAGACCTTCAATGAAGACGACTCAATTTTCATCCTTTCGAGATCATCAGCACCAAATTTTGGGTAGCACAACTGTACGAGCCTCTCAATGTCTGCTGAATATGTCTGCAGCGCCTCGTTGGCTCTTTGCTTGCGGTTCTTCAGCTCACAGTAGTATAGCGTATAGCTGATTTTCCAAAGCAGCCAAGTCAAATTGCAATTTAAATGTATCGAACGGCGCAGCACCATCATAAGTAGGCACTTCTGTTCTGGCAGCAAAACCGTCCTGAACCGGTGGCAAACATTCTCGTGGCTGTACCTCTCGAAGCCGTGCGTCTATCTTTCTGTGCATCGAATCTTCCAGACTGTCAACTCGTTTGTTCAAGGACTCATCCAAGTTGTCAACTCGTCTGTTCAGGGATTCACCCTCTTCGTCCCAATTGTCCATTCGCGTCTCGAGATGCTCAACTTTCTTCAGCCTATTGGAAATTTCCTCCACCTTCTGCTCTATGCGCGCAGAATTTTCCGCCATTTCTCGATTTGCAGTCTCGACTTTTGCCGAAATTTCGAGATTCGTAGTTTCCAGCTTCGCTGCGATCTCTTGATTCGCAGTTTCCATTTTCGCTGTCATCTGCGCCGACATTTCACGATTGTCACGACTGACATTCTCAATTTTCGCAGAAGTTTTCTGAAACATGCCTCTCATTGCAACTATTAGCTGGCTTATGTCCATTGCTTGTGATGGCGCAGCCGCTGTACTTTGCATCGACGCAGCACCCACAGGCTATTCCTCCACCTTGGCCGACGCCTCTTGTTCCTGCGTTCCGAACTCGTGTGCAACCCAATCGATGCCTCGTGATTCACACACCAGCTGCAACTCCGCTTTCCCGCCAGCAGTCGGCAAATTCCAGGCAGCCAGCTCCTTTTTCAGCTGGTCCACCTTCAGCAGCTCGAGTTTAACCATGTCCGTGCTTTTATAATTTTATTTATTTCGTTTTTTTTTTGTTTATTTTCAATTTTCCACAATCCCACTTCTGACACCAAAAGTTACGAATGCTAGTTCTCGTGGGCTAGTACGTATCTCTGGATTGCGTTATTTGAAAATAAAACACACTTAGTTTCTCAAACGCAGTCAATAAAATAAACCAACAATCACTTTATTTCACCGATTTACACTTCACTGTATTTACACTTAATTATTTGCTCAATTACTCCGTGTGGCCCCTTCACTAGTCAAAATCAGACTGACTCGCTGCGCCGCACCCGGCTGCGTTTTATACCCGTCCGGCCATCGCGCAGATCGTTCTCGCACATTCCAGAGTGGACTAAAGGTTTCCTTGATGATCGCGACCATCATTGCCAGGTGGGACTAAAAGTTTCCATTATCGCGGCCATCATTGCCAGGTTGGACTAAAAGTTCCCATTATCGCGGTCATCATTGCCAGGTTGAATTATGGCACAGCGCGTAGCGACAGGGTTGCTTTGCACAGCGACAGACTGTCTTATCGTTACAATATTCTGCTCATAAGTGCCTACTAATAGATGTAACAAAAAACCATTGCGAATTTTTTGCACATCTATTTAAGTTTATTTTTTTTAGATATGTTTAGAAACAAAATTTAAGTTTGTTGAAATGTGGTTGGAACACTCAAGTGAAACAAGAAATGAAGAGATAGTGGAACACTTTTTATCAGTGGTTACAATGATGAATTTTCATTCGTTCCCTTGCAATTGCGGGATGATGAAGTAATATTGCTTGGCAGAATCCTCGACCGTCTTCTACCATATATTGTCCTGTATAAAGTTTATTTTTTCCAAAGAATCAAACGATTTTATTGTTTCTGAAACGAACATAGTTTTGGAAGAGATAAGGTTTATCGTGCCGACAAAGGGCATGCTAGAAGAATTTAAAGTTACTTTCCAACATCATATGCTTCTAACCATGATTGGGAAAGTTTGGAATGATTTGATGGAAATGTCTTCTACTCAAAGGTGCTTTATATGTGGAGTAAATCTAAAAATAATGAATGACGAGACAGGAGTTTGTACCCAACCGATAAAATCTAGGTTTTGGTTTATTTACACTGCAGGCTTGGATTAGGTGTTTTGAATGTCTGCTCGACATTAGTACCGTCTTTATGTAAAAAAGTGGCAGATTAAGGATGATAATGCCTACTAGTGTTAATGAACCAATTGGTACCCCTGCTGTATCAAGTTTTCACGGTTCTGTCACTCATAGTAATTACTAATAAATGAACAGTGATGATAATGTCTGAGAGAATCAAGAAAACTGTAAGTAGGTAATAAATTGACAAGAACTTCCTGCTGTGCTAAGACTAGATGTTCAACAGTTTTGTCTAAAACTTCTTGAACTTTACTTTAAGCGATTCATTCACATCAATTTGCCCTGGATAACAAGCATCTTTTGCCTTTCTAACACTATAAAATGACGGAAATACCTTATAACCAGCTTGGGCTCCACTTCCGGGTCCTTTTGTATGCATGAGTAGTCAATTGGCTATCTACATAGTATGCTAAAGCTTCTTCATTACTCAAACATCTCGCATTTTTTTTTAATTTTTCTCGTTCAGAGATTCTTGAGTCTCACTTTTCGCAGTTTTGATAACACTTGCTGAATTTCTCTAGTGGACAACCGAACAGATATCTACACAGCATAAATCAACTTATCAGTACTTCTAGTAGGTTGTAGGTCATCAATTTGTCTCCGTTTAGTCCTCACACTGGAACTATTTAATTCCTTAATGTATATATCCATATATATGTAAGTGTATATATAGTTATCAAAAAAACATATTAAACTAAAAAAATATATGTATCTGAAACGAAAAATCCTGACAAATATTTTGGACAAGCTTGTTCTACACGAAACACTGTGCGTTGGAACAACTAGTAAACAACGTCTTGGATAACAGTTCAGAGGATGAATTCGATTTATCTGAGCCTGATGGGAATATTGGCAGTAACCCTAGTGTTGGCGACAAACCATACACTAGTCGCACTACACAAATTTACTCCGATTCGTAATCTTTGGGATGAGTGGGTTGAGCTACTTTCAATATTCTACAATCCTCACGATTCCGTGACCTTTGATGAAAAATTACTAGTAGTTATTTCATGGCCGGTGCAAATTCCGGCAGTACGTTCTCTCTAAACCCGAAAGATATGGCAAATACGTGCTATGTATGGAGAATGCAGCACAATGCATCACGGGCCTAATATTGTCAACGATTGAAAGATATTGCCAGAAATCATTTTATTTATGACACAACGAAAGGAGGTGTCAAAATTTTGGACTACTACAGATGTAAATGGCTCAATTATAATCGATATTGCGGCGCTGAATGCTTACACTGTTTACAATGAAAGCAATCCTAAATGGAAACAGACCAAAAAGAATCAGAACGTAAGCCATTTCGTTGGCTTCACCTTATATCCAGAACAGAAAGCAACTTCCAAGAAACGACTCATCTAAGGAGTTGCTTTCCAAACTTTTACATTGCAATTTTTCCAATTCTGAAAATATTGGCAATGGGCTTCGTAACAATTAACAACTGATAAATCAGCCAAGAAGAACCGAGCAAGGTATGTATCTTAAATGCTACTATTCTGGAATGGTCAAACATAAATAGACCTCCTTATTCAACTACCTATGTGAAAAACCATATTGTAAAGACAAAAATATTTGCATTGATTGCACTAATAAATGCTTACTTTAAAAAGAAAACACATTTGTAACACAATTCCGTAAATTTTTTCATTTTCCATATGAATTCTAGTATGTATCAAAAATGTTATATATGATAGGATTCCAAAATTTTTTTTATGAAGAAATGTGATTTAACGAAGTAAAACAAGGGTTAAAAGTTTGAATGGAGAAACAAGATTTTTTGGCCCGTTTGACTTCAAACTTGGTTTAAAGTACTTCAAATGCGAAATAATTAAACGGAGGTTTCTCAGTTTTTTGAAAATCTAAATCAAACAGGGCAGCCGCCGTGGCTCAGTTGGTTAGTGCGCGGTCCAACGAGTCGCATGCAGAGCGACGCAAGATCGAATTCTGCATGTAGTAACACCTAAAAAAAATAACGGGAAACTCGTTTTCTCTTTCGGTGGCTGTCCTCTCAGCTGGAAATGGCAAACCTCTGAGAGTAATAATTGCCTATGAAAAAGCTCCCAACCTGCCGTTCGGAACCGGCATAAAACTGTAGGTCCCTTCCACCCGCGTACAAAATTCACACGCACAACACGGGTGGCTGCGGGAAGCTAGGCCTTAGTCTCGCGTAAGCGGGCTGTCGTGCCAATCAATTATTAAAAATTATTAAATCAAACAGGGTAACCCCTTATAACCTGTATGGACATTTCTCTTGATTGATTATTGAAATTTTAATTTTTAAAAGAAAAACGCCGACCGAATGCTGTCGATATGCTGTCCACACGCAGACGGCTTCGGTCTCACGTCGAGGCTGACAAGCATACCTTTGAAGTTGTCAGGGAATTCGTCTACCTTGGCATCGCCATAAACATAAGCAATGATGTCAGCCTGGAGATAAAGCGAAGGATTACTCTTACCAATAGGTGCTACTAAGGTCTCGGTAAGCAACTGAGTAGCAGAGACCTCTCTCGACTGACAAAACTTGCACTCTATAGGACGCTTATTCTGCCCCTAGTTCCTCTATGGCGCTGAAGCATGGACAATGTCGCGTAACGATACAGCGGCCTTTGGGGTGTTCGAGAAGAAGGTACTTCGCAAAACCTTCGGCCCTGTTCGTATTGGCGATGACTATCGTATATGGACAAACAAGGAGCTGTATTAAGACATGGATGTATTACAGCGAATTAACATCCAGCGGGTACGCTGCCTTGGCCGTGTGTGCTGTATGGTTGATGAAACTCCGGCGAAAAATGTGTTCGATGCGGTAGTTGGAGGTCGACGTTGAAGAGGGAGACCGTGGAATAAAATTAAAAAACCAGACGAAGAAGAATTGTGTTTGGACGTGTAATTTTGAGCTTCGAATTAACTTGTTTAATTACCAAAACCATTTATCATAAAATTTTAAAAGTGGTTAAAACAGAGACAGTGACTCATTTATCTTTTGCAATACCTGTTATTTGTGCCTGTTATTATCGTCGAAAATTTAAAATTGGGCTGAAATGCCCGAGTGCGCTAAGTGCAAGGGCGCGATACGTGGTTTGACAAAATATTGTAACGATAAGACAGTCTGTCGCTGTGCAAAGCAACCCTGCCGCTTCGCGCCGTGCTATAATTCAATGTGGCAACGACGGCCGCGATAATAACGTTTAGTCCAATCTGGCAACGACGGTTGCGATCATCATGGAAGCCTTTAGTCCACTCTGGAATGCGCGAGAACGGTCCGCGCGATGGCCCGACAGGTATAAAAGGCAGCCGGGTGCGGCGCAGCGAGTCAGTCTGGTTTTGACAAGTGAAGTTGCCACACGGAGTAATTAAGCAAATACTTAAGTGTGCGAACAGTAAAGTGTAAACTGTGAATAATAAAGTGACTGTTGGTTTATTTTATTGTCTGCGTTTAAGAACTGACTGTGTTTTATTTTCAAATTACACATTAACAGCCCACTAGACGTAGTATTCGTAACAATATATCACTCCGCTTCTAAATGTTGTGTACTACACCAATGTAGCCTTAGGATGCTGGATGAATGTGCAAAAATCAAATTTATGTGTGATGACTGTGTCCTTTACATCCATCATGTTGAATTGGTACTCCAATGGGTAAACGAAATTGTGGAAAAAATGCAAATCAGCTCAAGGAATATAAAACTGAGTTTGTGCGTGCTCTTGAAAAAAAATGAAGCTGAAATCATGAGTTTGTTACAGGCGATTGCAGCTCGGTACTCTGAACGAGTGTAATTTGTTAAGGCAGTTCAACATAAATGTGAAGTTAATGTGGCTGACTTCGGAACAACTCGAGATCAGGTGGACATTTTGGTGAAGTAAGTCAAATTGGCTCAAAACGAACAAGAAAAAATACGCAAGGTGTCCAAAGAGATACAACAACATGCTGAAATAATAAAGAAAAAAAGCGAACGAGTAATGCATGGCTCAATAATAACGTTATAGCATCGCCGCAATACCAAAAACCACAGGTATTTTGTTGGTAGGATTGTTTATCGCTACTGTCAAAATCAGTTGATATTTTCCGACGAAAGAGGGAGAGACTGAAAACAAACAAAAGTGATTATGCTGTATTTGAGTGAAAAAACGGGAAAAGTGCTTTAGGTCAGTTGTTTTCAGTCAGGTATTTTCATTTCAACCGATGCGGCAACACAGCACACCGACGATTTTGACAAAAGACATAAACATTTAGCCGGTGGCTTGCTACAACCTTATAGTTGAGCCATGGAGTAATGAGTGCAGTGAAAACTGTAAACAATAGTAATGGGACAATCAGTAGTGCTGACCCTTCATTTGCGGAGGTGGTGCGAAGTGAAAAAAGGGCACAAGTGAAAAGAGTGTTGCCAATAGTAAAAAAATTAACTGAAGTTAATTATTAAGCCTAAGAATCAGCAGGCGTTTGAGAGAACTAAAGTGGAACTGGCTGTAAAAGTAGACCCAATGAACTTGCAATTCTCCAACTTTAAAGCAAACGGCGTTGTGATAATAGAAAGCTACACGGAAATGGATCGAGAAAAAATCAAAGGATTGTTATCAGAAAAAAGGGAGCGGAGTACGAAATCAAAATCCCGACGGTCATTAAACCAAAAATACTTGTAGTTGACATAAACACGAGATTGGATAAGGAAGATCTAGTCAGTGGGATCAAAAGGCAAAATCAAAGCATCAGTTCGTGTGAGATGGCTGTGTTGAAAATATTCGAAGTGAAACGAGGAACCGGACATTATTTCAATGCCTTAATTGAAATGGATGCACATACGTTTCCTAAGCTCCTTGCGGCTGGAAGAGTGTATGTAGGGTGGGAAACCTGCAAAATGTATGATGGTGTGGATGTCCTGAGTTGTTTTAAGTGCAAGGGCTTTAACCATAAGGCGGCAAATTGTAAGAACAAGGAAACATGTACGAAATGCTTGGGAGAACACAAAACTAGAAAGAGGCGATAAATAAATGTATTAATTGTATCCGCGCGAATCAAACTCGGAGCTTAGGTCTTGACAAAATCACTCTTCAAGAGAATGTCCGAATGTGCGAATCGACATCGATGTTTTATAAACATCGATGTTTAGCATCAACATCGAGTGCTTTGAACATCGATGTTTGCAACCCGATGTTTCTTCAACATCGATGTTTTGGTTCGATGTTTTGTGTCTATGTTGCAATTTAGTAATTTTTTTTTCATGTAAGGTAATATTTTGGTTCAGACTTCTTACATGCGAAGATTCTGACAATAAGTAAAAAAATGCACCTCTGCATATAAATTGTAGAGCCATCTCATAGTTCCGGCGAAAGTACACGGCGACGAGCAGCAAGCGAACTGCCACAAACTGTTAACCCTTTTGCTATTTTGTTGACATATGGCAACGTGCTACTTTGTGGGCGTCTGAACCCTTTGTGATATCAAAATCACATTTTTTGTTGGTCCTTAGAATTCTTAGTTTGAAGTTTTAGCAAAAATACGAAATTAATAAACTGAATATTGAAGTTTAAAGAAGAGAAGTATATATGTTTCTTTAATGATATATCTTGACAGAGTAAAGGAAGAAGAAGCAGAAAAATTAAATTACTTTTTAATTTGCCGTTTTCTTTCAATTTAGATAATTTTTTGTTTAATTTTGGCTGAAGTAAATGAAAAAATATTAAAATTTTCGTTATGCGTAACAAGATTTATGTTTAAGTAGGGTAAAAGTTTCGGTTGTGGGCATAGTTCGGTTGTGGGCACCCCTTCGTATCTTTTGATAGAAAGCAGGCTGGGTTTTTTTGACTAAGGCTATTTGTTCATTATGGAAGCACGATCTTTTTGTGCCAAATACTGAATCGAACAGACACGCCTGCTTTGTGCTGGGACCATATATGCTGGGAACATATATATGTGCTTAAAAAATAAGACAAAAATTGTTTTCAACATTTTAAATGGTGTCATAAATCGAAGTGAATCCATCGAGAAGGCGAGTAAAATGCATTTTTATTTAGTAAATTTATTATACTTTGTGATCCAATATTGATTACAACCAATATGTTTACCCCGAACAAATTTTTCACTACTTCTCAAAATGGCTGCCAAATTCGGTTGTGGGCACCGCAATTGGTTCGGTTGTGGGCACCCGTTTTTTGTGATTTTGTAAGTTTTGGTAAGTTATATCATCGGAAATGGTCTTTTTACGCATTTTTTGGTTGTTTTAGCTATATCATCCGAGGATAAATAAAAAAACTCGTCCGATATCTTTTTTAATGTGCTGGATGTAATTCAACATTGTTCTGCAGATAAGCTAACCACAAAATCGACTGCCGCAGCGTATGCGATTTCCCGAACCACTATCCAACGCTACAAAAAGAAGGTGGAAGAAAATTTCGTAGACATCAAAGCTGTCGACGGTGGTGCTTTCTTAGATCTTGTTCGTGGATGTTATCAAATCAGGTTAACTGGTGTTTTCCACCTTCTTCACGTCACAGCACTTCAAGAGTGTTGATTAATTAGGTTGAATTTCATTTTACTTTAGGTCTTCTTGACAGCCCAGGAGAATGACTTGGTCACTTACATTTTGAAATGCCCATCCATCTAAAGTGTTGCCGACATGCGTACCAGCAACTACACATGCGTGCATTGTGCTTTAAATAATTAAAATTTAATATTTTTCTATATTCGTCTTGGTTGTTCTTCATATTTCCCCGTTTCCAGCAGATTTTCCAAGGGTGCCCACAACCGAACCAAAAAAAAATTTTCGTTAAAAATGACTACTTTACAAAATTAAAAACAAAACGTTTCTATTTGACGGAATCGATTTATTTTGTAATTACTTGTTAGCTAAGGTCTCTAGCTTTCCATAGATGCCAATATGTCCGATTAAGAAGAACTTGGTGAAAAGTTATGAGCCAAAAACAAAAAGGTGCCCACAACCGAACCTATTCCCCTAATTATTACAGCCACAACGATGTGGTTGCTCTCATAGAAAAACATTCTAAAATACAGGGTCCGAGTATAATAGTTAAAAAATTTCTTATAGAATGTTGCTAATATAGGGTGTTTTTTTTAGAGGTTTGTTTTTCGAATAGAGATAAAACTGGCATTTTGTGGTCAAATGTCAAACTGGCATTTATGTTCAGTTTGGTTTGCCATTTCAACATGAACAGGTTGACAAAAGAACAACGCTTGCAAATCGTGCAAATTTATTTCGAAAATAATGGTTCAGTTCGCGAAGTTTACCGCAAGCTCCGTCCATTTTATGGTCGACAAAATCGTCCATCCATCGGTTAGCCATGGGTCGTTTTCGCACTACGTTTACTCTATGTGATAATACGCATCCGCAGAGACGTCGAACAGTGCGCACCGAAGAAACAATTGCCGCTGTAGAGCAAAATGTTGAAGAGGACCCGAATGAATCGATTCGCCACCGTGCACAGCAATTGGAGCTTTGTCCATCAACTTTAAAAATTGGACCTGTAGAATTGGCTTTATTCGAGCCAGCCGCGGCGGCCACATGCCCGAAATCATATTTAAACATTAATGGCATAAAATTATCCTTCCAATAAACCCAAATTGATGGACATTCAAACGATTTTCTTGTGTTTTATTTCAATTCGAAGTTCTATACCTCTAAAAGAAACACCCTATATAATCACATAGAAGCCTGAAACGTAAAACTTAAAATTTTAACTTTCCCCAGTAAAAATCTGTAATGAAAGAGTTAATAACAATTTTTGGAAATTAAAGTAATGTTAATGTGAACTCACACCCTTTTTCGTCATAGTTTTATTGCATTCATTTTTTTTAAGACATTTTGCATATGTATGTATGTATGTAAATGTGTGATTTGTAGATTAAATCAATACTCAAGTGGTGATGTGAACTGAACAAAACTATCATAGTATTGGATTTTATTTAATATGATAAAAAAATAATGAAAATAATTGAGAAATATGTACCTAACATTTCCATAAAAAGAAAAAACATCGATGTTTTTTAGCCGATGTTTTTTCAACATCGATACCTGCTTCCGCATAACATCCATGTTGAAAAGATCGATGTTTTTCGGTCAATGTCGCAGCTCTACTCTGTATCTTAATCAGCTAGAGGTGAGAAAACGGAAGGTAGGGTACCGATAATAGAAATGTGGGACTACGCGTTGTTAAACATGGGTATCTTTTGGTCAAGCTGTACTTTACGGTTAAATATATATTATATTTATTTATTATTATTATTATTATTAGTTGTAATTTTAACCTCAAGTTTGTCTACTTTTACTGTCTATCTCTTTTTTGTTCTCTCTCATACTCTCATACTCTCTTTGTCTTTCTCTTTTTCCTTTTCAACCTATTTGTACACCTTGTCTTCTCTACAATCGTAGCTAGCGATTAAGCGATGTGAAACTGGGAGAGTAAGCCAATTTTTGTGCGTTTTTTGCAATTCACGTACACAGTCTGTGTGTGCTGGCAGTTATCAGCTCTTCACTGTTTTCGCTCTCTTGCCGATATTCAATACGCAACATATGAACGTTTTTCGTTTCTTTACATAAAGATTATTAAAAAATATACCAAAGAACACAAAGCATTGCATTGAATATTACAGGGTCAATTGTCTTCCTTTGTATCTCGCATTTCTTCATTTAGCGAATCTCTAACGATCAGATTAGGTATGCTTTTGGTGCTAAATGCTCTAGTTTGACCGCAGGGTTGTTTTTTTGGATGCAGCTTATAAAATCTTAATTTATTTAAATTAAAAGCATACCCAAAGATTATTTTGACGCTTTTGGGCAATAATATATTTTTCTAGTCAGTTTTATACAAACGTATTACGAAATAGCACCAAAAATATGCAAATAAAAGGAAAAAATTTCGTTGGTCACAAAAAATGACTCACACCAGCAACACTGGCAATTTGAAATGAACTAGAACAACAACCCCGTTTTCGAAATTTATATGGAGGAAAAACTACGTTCCTGATCAAGCTACTAGTAGGCCCCAAGGTTGCAATTTTACAATAATATTAGTAAAATTCTGTGCATGTATTTCTACCGGCTCTCCCGCTTTCACATCGCCTAATCACTGATCTTAGTGCTGTCTATATTTCCGAAACAGGATGCTTTTAGTTCAATCACCTGTTGTGCAGCTTATGTTTATTATTATTATGCTTAATATTAATAGTTCAGACTCTGGCGCAAGCGATAATTATAAAACGTTAATCAAAAATTTTGTGCAAGCAGCACTCGGGGCTAAAAATCGTTCACTTTAATGCACACAGTTTAAATGCTTTCAAACTTGACTGCGTTTGGTACACCTTTGAGA
The DNA here is from genome assembly GCA_963971225.1 of Melieria omissa. NCBI lineage: Eukaryota > Metazoa > Arthropoda > Insecta > Diptera > Ulidiidae > Melieria > Melieria omissa. Next base: position 90,971,712 of record OZ020267.1, on the reverse strand, counting down.
ACTCCTCTGTTGATGTTATCTGCGTCTTTGAAACTTGGGTTCAGAATGATGTGAATGATTCTTACCTGTTAAAAAATTTTAAACTTTTCCGTAATGATAGATCAGGCAAGAGAGGGGAGGAGTTGCTATATATTGCAAAGCTGTCTTGAAGGTCAATGTACTGAGTAAGTCTTCTGGATCGGAGGTGGAGTTTCTGAACTCTAGCCGTAACTGTAGCTTGGACCCTTTGTTTGCTTCATTATCCTGTTATGCGATAGACTATGATCACTTTGTTTTATTTGGTGATTTTAATATTAATAATCTTGCGAATGACAGCCTTGCCTGCAAGTTTCTTGATAGCGTGGCTGAGGTAGGCCTTATACTACGTTTACTTACTTACTTACTTACTTAACTGGCCATAACAACCCGTTATCGGGTTACGGCCTGCCGCAAAACTACGATACTACGTTTACATTGAGCCCAAATGCGTGAATTGGGCGAAAATTCTCAAATGCGAAGCCAAATCACGCATTCCCCCATACAAATTCAAATCTACGAAATGACGCATTTCAACAAAACTGCGAAGCAAATGCGATAAAACATGACCAATTTATCAAACGCATCACAAAATGAAAGCGCTTTCAAAAGCGTTTGTTCTTTTTGACAGTTCAAAATTTAAACAATCGAAAATTATCAAAATGGAAAATTTGAATTGAAATTTTCGTCTGCTTTAAATATGTAGAAAATTCTTAGCATAAGGTATGTAATACACATGTATTCAAATATTACAGTATGTGGAACATAGAGACAGCAAAAAAGAAACAAACGATTTAATCAGAAGCCGGAAAAGAGCTGATATATGAGCTGAGGCAAGAGGACATGAGCATTGAGCATTTGACATTAGCTGCCAAACACAGTGGCGGATTCAGGGGGTGTTTTGGGGGTTGAAACCCCCCCCCGAAATATTTGGATCGCCTATAAAACTACATACAAATTAAAAGGCATTTCACAAATCTTAAAGAATTACTTTTTGAAACCCCCCCGAAATATTTTTCTGAATTCGCGCCTGGCCAAACAAAATGCAAATGCAATGCAAATGAGGCAATGTAAACGCTTTGAAATGACTAATTTGAAACTAAGCATTTGGGCTCAATGTAAACGTAGTATTATGGCCAAACTCCATAAAGCGCGTTTCAGGCGTTCGGGGTTTGTCGTGTTATGGCGTTTCTCCCGTTATTCGCGTTGCAAATGGTCAAACTCCATAAAGCGCGTTTCACGCGTCAGCTTCTTCTTCTTACGTCAGTTGATGCTAGTTTTTAATTGGCAAACTGCTGATTGATTTCGTTGTGAATTGTGAAAAACAACGAAATGAAATTGCTATACGACGTTATAGACTTTGTAGAATTTACTGATTTCATTTGAAACACATTAAATGCATATCGAACATTGCAAAAAATAAAAAAAAGATTCAATTGAATTCAATTTGTAGCAATTTATTTCACAGGGATGAGCAAAATTCGATCGACAACGAATAAGCTATCGAATTTCCAATACAGCGAAGACTAAGTTTCGTCTGTCAAAGAATTATGCTAATTTTTAGGAATTTCTCCACATTCTATGTTAAAATATTGAATTTCAAATGTTTCTTAAATGTATTTAATAGCTTTCGTGTAAAATAAATGCATCCGACTTTTGCGATAACACAAGTTTGTTATCGGCATTACCATTTAACCACATAATGTATGACATCTTTAGGAGCTCTGTCAGCTGTTTGACGTCGTTTAGCGAGAAACGCGAGAGAAAGTTGAAAATAGTTCAACTTTTGCCGCGTTTCGGGCGTAGTCATGGAGTTTGCTTCATACAAATACACTGATTCAACTTTTTCTCGAAACACGAGAAACGCCAAAAACCACGATACGCCTGAAACGCGCTTTATGGAGTTTGGCCATAAGAGTTATCTTGATTATGAAGAAGTCAAGAAGTTAGCTTGCCAAATTTTGGATCCTGTTAATATTGTTACGAATACTAAGTCTAGTGGGCTGTTGCGTATCTCTGGATTGTGTAATTTGAAAATAAAACACAGTCAGTTTCTTAAACGCAGACAATAAAATAAACCAACAGTCACTTTATTATTCACAGTTTACACTTTACTGTTCGTACACCTAAGTATTTGCTTAATCACTTCGTGTGGCAACTTCACTTGTCAAAACCAGACTGACTCGCTGCGCCGCATCCGGCAGCCTTTTATACTCTGTCCGGCCATCGCGCAGATCGTTCCCGCACATTCCGGAGTGGACTAAAAGTTTCCAGGTTGGACTAAAAGTTATTATCGCGGCCGTCGTTGCCAGATTGGACTAAAAGTTACTATCGCGGCTGTCGTTGCCAGATTGGATTATAGCACGGCACGTAGCGGCAGGGTTGCTTTGCACAGCGACAGACTGTCCCATCGTTACACTGCCCACCACTTAGACTTGTTCGTCCCGAACAAGTGCCGAGGCTCCGCTGTGATGAGGCGCCAGACGCTCCAAATGGACTACCTTCAGCTTAGCGCCTCTATTGCTGCAACGTTGAATCCGGTATACCACGTCGTTAATCCTAGTCACGACTTCGTACGGTCCTTCCCATGACGCTTGAAGTTTCGGAGACAAACCTTTCCTCCGCTGCGGGTTGTACAGCATTACCAAATCGCCTTCTTGGAAACCTGCTGAGTTGGCCCGTGGTCGTATCTGGCTTTCGCCTTATTGCTGACCAGTTTGGTGCGGCCCCTGGTGAATTTCCTCCAGTTCCGCCTGCTTATTGGCCACGTAGTCCGTCTTAGCGCCTCCCGTCGTGCTGACTACCCCGAACTTCAAGTCAGCGGGTGACCGCAACTCTGTGCCGAACACTGCTCGGGCTGGAGTGAGTGATGTCGTGTCGTGCGGGGCTGATCTATACGCCATCAGGAACAGGGGGATATGCGTGTCCCAATCCTTTTGATTCCTGCCTACCACTTTCCGCAGGTATTCCTCCAGTGTCCGATTAAAGCGTTCCACCATGCCGTCGGACTGTGGGTGCAAAGGCGTGGTACGAGTTTTCTTTATCCCCAGTAGCTCACACACTTCCTTGGATACCGCAGACTCGAAATTCCGGCCTTGATCTGAGTGCAATTCCAACGGAACTCCGAACCGGGCTACCCAGTTGTTTACCAGTTTTTCCGAGATCGTAGTGGCCTCCTGGTTAGGAATAGGGTACACTTCGGGCCATTTGCTGAAGTAATCCATTACAACCAGCACATATTTGTTGCCTTGAGTGCTAGTTGGGAACGGGCCGGCGACGTCCATAGCAATCCGCGGGCGCTCCCACGTTGTACTGCTGCATGCGGCCTCGAGATTTTCTTGTCGGCCCTTTCGCGGCTGAACATCGGTCGCAGCTCTTAATCCACTCGGCTACAGACTCCTGACATCCTACCCAGTAGAATCGTCTTTTTATTTTGGCGACGGTTTTGTTGATACCCAGGTGCCCTCCACTGGAGTCGTTATGGTATGCCTCGATGACCTCGTTGATTCTGCATTTCGGCACTACCATTAGAGAGTTGCTGGTCCGACCATCCGCGCTCTCCCATTCGCGGTACAGGCATCCTTCCTTCAGCCGCAGACTGTTCCACTGTGCCCAGTAAGCCTTAGCGATTGGGCTTTCACCAGCCATCTCCTGCCAGTCTGGACGTGCGCCTTGGTCCTTGCCTTCGACGATTTTCGCAAGATCCGCATCCTCACGCTGGTCTTTTTGTAGCCTCTCCGCAGACCACTCTTCCTCTGGCATAACGCTTACCAACCTGACGTCCACTATCTGTTCTTTGCTTTCGGCTCGCGAGCATTGCCTGCATTCGACTTTGCACGGACGGCGGCACAAGTCATCGGCATTTCCATGGCTACTGCCCTTGCGATGCTCTATCGTGTAGTCGTAGCTCTGCAGTCGCTCGATCCACCGCGCCAACTGGCCTTCAGGATCCTTAAAGTTCAGGAGCCATCTCAATGCCGCATGATCTGTGCGCAGGCGAAACCTTTGTCCATACAGATATTTGTGGAAGTGTTTTACGCAGTCCAATACCGCCAGCAGTTCTCTCCGTGTCACACAGTAGTTGCGTTCCGGTTTCGATAGAACCCTACTGTAGTACGCTATCACTTGTTCCTGGCCGTCTATTATCTGTGATAGCACACCGCCAATACTATTCCCGCTTGAATCTGTATCCAGCACAAACATCTCCCCAGGCACGGGGAAGGCCAGAATTGGAGCACTGCACAGTTTTTCCTTCAGGCGTGCAAAAGCCTGTTCCTGAGCCTCGTATCACTCGAAACCTTGGCTCTTTTTCGTCAGTTTGTGCAGGCTGCTGGCTATGTTCGCGAATACCGGAACAAATCGGCGGTAGTATGTGCACAGGCCCAGGAAACTGCGGAGTTCGTGTAGATTGCGTGGCCGGGGCCACTCCTTCACCGCCGTGATTTTGCCTTCATCCGTATGTACTCCGCGGGCGGAAACCGTATGACCCAGATACTTGACCTCCTTTTGGAACAGCGAGCACTTCTTTGTGTTGAGTTTAAGCCCAGCTTTTTGTATCCGCTCGAATACCTCCTTCAGCTTTCCCAGGTGGTCGTCGAAGTTTTTACCCATTACGATTATGTCGCCGAGGTACACCAGACACGTCCGCCAATGCAGCCCTTTTAGCACGCGTTCCATTAGCCGCTCGAATGTTGCTGGTGCGTTGCAGAGTCCAAACGGCATGACGGTGAACTGCCACAAACCATCGCCAACACTGAAAGCCGTTTTCTCCTTGTCCTTGTCTGCAAGCTCTACCTGCCAATAACCGCTGCGTAAGTCGAGCGTGGAGAACCACTGCGTGCCTGACAGTGTGTCCAGGGTGTCATCGATCCGAGGTAGTGGATAACTGTCCTTCTTGGTCACATCATTGAGCTTCCGATAGTCCACAACAAACCGGGTACTGTCATCTTTTTTCTTGACTAGCACGACCGGCGAGCAACAGGGGCCCGAAGAAGGCTCTATGACCTTGTCTTTCCGCATATTCTCGATCAAATTTGTGACCTCCTCCCTCTTGCCCAGAGGAACTCGTCTTGGCGGTTGGCGAATCGGTTTTGCACTTCCGGTGTCGATGTTGTGCTTCACTATGGCTGTTCTTCCGCCTGCTTCTGCCGCAAATATTGACCCATAGTGCTGCAGGAGTGACCCCGTCTTCTGTTTCTGCTTGGCCGTCAACTCGCTGCTCCACTGGTTCTCCTGCGGTATGGCGGCCATGTTAAAACCGCTCTTCTTATTACCTCCAGGCGGGCTACTCTCGCAATTGACCACTGCTACAGCTTCCTTACACTCGCCAATCACTTCATCTTTCCCGACATATCTGGGTGCATTCAGGGGGTTCAGTATTCTGACTGGTATCCTTCCATTTTTGGGTTCCACTAATGTACGTCCAATGATTATGTTGTCGTGTCCTTGTTTCGGTGCTTCTACTACCCACAGCCGACTCGTCCCATCGTCCTCGTCCACCTTTGCCCACACAATCGCCTCAGAATTCGCTGGTATCCTCCTGTGTTAACACGATACAACCTTCCTTACCGCCACGGTTCGGTCATGGCCGGTGTGCAGCGGGAATTCAACGTTGGCATATCTCAGCACATTTTCCTTCAGGTCCAGCGTAAAACCGTGCCTAATCATGAAATCCACGCCGATAATCACGTCGTCTATTATATCCGCGACGATGAACTCATGTTCCAGGCTGCTGGTGCCGATAGCAATCGTTTTTGTAACTTTTCCTCTTACCGGCGCGCGCTCGCCAGTCGCAGTCCGCAGCTGTATGCCATGCAGCGGTTTTTATGATCGAATATGACGCTCCAGTATCCAGTGTCAACACGAACAACTTTCCATCTATCCTTCCTTCAATTGTCAAGCTGCTGGGCTGTCGTTTCAGCTGTGAGACAAGGATGGTGGGGCGGCAGATTGTGGGGATCAGCTCACGCCCCTTTGGGCTGACGCGTTTTAGTTTAACGGCTCCTCGTCCTCAGCCCTGCGCTTGTTGGCTGAGCCTCGATTTTCAGTATTCCTTGCTTCAGGCGATTGCGATCGAGAACGGGAACGCCTCTTTCGTTGGCGGCAGTCTCGTGATATGTGGCGCTGCTTGCCACATACCCAGCAAACAACTTTAGAGGAGACCACCCGTGGCCTGTCCGGTGGCTCAGAGCTTATGGCCTGGATCGTAATGTCGTTGTCCGGCTGGATCTGGCGTATTCTTGCTGGTGCATACCGAGTGCTCCCAATCCATGTCGCCTCATATGTCATCACGCTGGTCACCGTCTCCCTAAATGTCGGCTTGCCCATCGTCAACGCACTGCGACGTGTCTCCGGATCATGAAGACCTTTAATAAACGCCTCAATCTTCATCCTCTCGAGATCCTCAGCGCCGAAGGACGGGTAGCACAGCTATACGAGCCGCTCAATGTCTGCTGCATATGTCTGCAGCGCCTCGTTGGATCTTTGCCTGCGGTTCTTCAGCTCACACCAGCAGAAGAAGCACCAGCAGGCGGCTCTTCCACCTTGACCAACGACTCTAGTTATTGCGCTCCGAACTCGTGCACAGTCCAATCGACGCCTCGTGCCTCACATGCTTCTCGCAAGCGCAACTGCAACTCCACCTTTCCGCCAGCAGTCGGCAAATTCCAGGCAGCCAGCTCCTTCTTCAGCTGGTCCACCTTCAGCAGCTCGAGTTTAACCATGTCCGTACTTTGGTAATTTTATCTATTTTCAATTTTCCACAATACCACTTCTGACACCAAGTGTTAGGAATGCTAGTTCTAGTGTGCTAGTACGTGTCTCTGGATTACGTAATTTGAAAATAAAACACACTTAGTTTCTCAAATGCAGTCAATAAAATAAACCATCACTTTATTTCACCGATTTACACTTCACTGTCTTTACACTTAATTATTTGCTTAATTACTCCGTGTGGCACCTTCACTAGTCAAAATCAGACTGACTCGCTGCGCCACATCCGGCTGCCTTTTATACCTGTCCGGCCATCGCGCAGATCGTTCTCGCACATTCCACAGTGGACTAAAGGTTTCCATTATCGCGGCCATCATTGCCAGGTGGGACTAAAAGTTTCCATTATCGCGGCCATCATTGCCAGGTTGGACTAAAAGTTTCCATTATCGCGGTCACCATTGCCAGGTTGAATTATAGCACGGCGCGTAGCGACAGGGTTGCTTTGCACAGCGACAGACTGTCTTATCGTTACAATATTGTAACGATAAGACAGTCTGTCGCTGTGCAAAGCAACCCTGTCGCTACGCGCCGTGCTATAATCCAATCTGTTCGCGATGGTAACTTTTAGTCCAATCTGGCAATGATGGAAACTTTTAGTCCACTCCGGAACGTGCGGGAATGATTTGCGCGATGGCCAGATAGGTATAAAAGGCAGCCGGGTGCAGCGCAGCGAGTCAGTCTGATTTGGACTAGTGAAGGTGCTACACGGAGTAATTAAGCAAATAATTAAGTGTAAAGACAGTGAAGTGTAAATCTGTGAAATAAAGTGATTGTTGGTTTATTTTATTGACTGCGTTTGATAAACTAAGTGTGTTTTATTTTCAAATTACGCAATCCAGAGATACGTACTAGCCCACTAAAACTAGCATTCGTAACAATATTTTTTGGTCTCACAAATAGGCTCGTGCTTGTGCACTTTCCCTACTAAGCATTCGTCGAAATTCATTTTATTGCCTAGAATCAATTTTAAACAAATGGCAAAGTGAAATAATTTATAGAATTGAATTTTTCCAACTTCAATCTTTTTATTTGTGACAAGATATGAAAAAAATCTTCACACATTTTGTAAGTTTCAAGCAATTTGCCGTGCAGATATGCAATCAAAAAGATCTGTAATAGCCTATTTCCACCGAGCGCTTAAATGCATTTAAGAGCTCTGTTAAGTTTGACAACTGTCAAGCGTTTCCACCGAAACTGAGATAACTCCAAAAGTTTATTTTTGTTGACATTTTCATTTGGAAAAATCAAATTCTACATTTATTTCTGGGCAGCCCCAGCTATACCCATCGCCGCCATCTCCTTATATACGTATGTGTGGTTTCTTGTAGCCTGTCTAGTACATGAAAACCACTCTGCTTTCTTTCTCAACAGTCTAGGAATGTCTGCGTTTTCATATTTGTGAAAATTTATCAATTTATTTATTTTTTTTATCAATTTATTTACCATTTTTCAATGTCTATTTTATTTGTGAAAGTAGTCGGCTGTTTGATATCAGAGCTGTCTGAATTTTTAATGTCAAGAGGGTTCATGGAAAATTTACTTTTTTTATTTGCTATTTCAGCATTTATTATTTACAAATAATAGAAGTATTCACTTCGTTTATGACAGACGATTTGTATTTATGCTGAAAATGCCGGTAAAAGTAGTTCTTTTAGGAAAAAATTAACCACACAGAACGCAATTCAAATCCCTTCTCTCGTTTGTGTTCGCACGGCTTTGGCAGCCCCTGAAAGCATGCTATCAAAATTTGTACATTTGTGAATATTGCTCCCGCTTTTAACAAAAACTTTTCTGTCAGAAGTCTGTAAACGGCAAAACTGAGTTAACTCAGTTTTGAAAGTGAGTTCACGGACTTTGATACACAAACAATTGTATGGGAATTTGAGCATTTAAATGCGATGTCAAACTGCAGTTAAGGCCCAGTAGAAATAGGCTATAAGCTCCACCATTGCAACACTGATTCCATTCAAAATGCGTGGAAAATAAGAAAGCAGGTGTGTCTAAATATCATATTTGAATAGCAGATGTTGTTAGCAATTTTATGCATTTGTTTAAAATGCAATTACCGTTTTTTAAATGGTTAAACGATTGCATTCTTCAAAAATACAACAAAAATACAGAGCAAGATCGAAACACACTGATGACTACAGCAACTCGTGAAGGTTAGGTTTCGGGAACAAATGCAGTATAGCGAACCTTAAAAAAAAAAATATCAAAAATTGGGCTATATAGAGCTTATTTTAATTTTGCCTAGGAAATGCCCACAAAAGTCGTGGCTCGGGGTCAAAGTTCAAAGTTTTTATAAAAAAAACTGTTGTTTTTATACAAATTTTGTATACTTTTGTTTTTTATGAATATATTTTTTTAATATTTTCTCTACTTTACTCTTAGTCCAAAGCTATTTCGTATTCAGCTTCGCCATCACTTTCGGGCAATGATGGCTGAAGGGGGTTTTACAAAGTACCGGCCATACTAAAAAACATTATTAACCGTAGGAACACAATTGGAGCGTATGAACGTATTTACGTTCGACGTATTGCGTTGTCAAAATTAAATTTCATGTATTTCTATGAAAACGCACACAACTGACAACGCAAACGTACGAACGTATCAGCGTCGTACGTTAACTTAGATCTATTTCTATTTCTTACGCCGCGTATGGGCGTATTATTCATTTTTCGACAATTGAAAAACGTATTTTGAGATTTTCATACGTTGCTGCTCACGCCAGAATTGTGAGCAAGGTAAACGTCTGAACGTATTTCGACAGCGTATTTGCGCCGTACGCCGTGCGCCCCTTCGTCTATATGCTCCAATTGTGTTCCTACGGTAAAGATGTAAATATCTAGCTGTACATCATTTTAAAAACTTAAATTTCGCCAAATAGCCATGAAAACATTATTGATTTTATGGTATTGTGGCATTGAATGTTTTACGTGACACCACAAACCTTCAATTCTTTTTGTGTGTGGTTATATTTTTCCATTATATGGAGGATGGTAGTAATCTGCAGTTTTTCTGTATTCAAATACCTTTTGTGGGGTCGGCCTTTGGCCGGTCTTTCAAATATTAACCCTAACTAAGGCATCGGGATCAGTAAAGTACTTACAGTACTGAGCACTAATCTTCATAACCGCCATTTCAATATTGCAAAAAATGCTTTTAACTCAATTTAAATTTAAAAGTTATATATTTAATTATAAAGGAATTCCACAGACTATAGTATGGTAACATATTTATGATGACTTATTAAAATTGCTTTTTGTTTGCTTACAACTTTTTATTTGTACATATTACATTTCTAATGTTGTACCAATAAAAGGTATGGTAAAAAATCAAAGACATTTGATAGCCATATCGTGTAAAGCGATTAAGAATTTATGAGTTTCCCCGACGAATTTTGTAGTTCGTTATACTACGTTTACATTGAGCACAAATACGTAATTTCAAACGAGTCATTTCAAAGTGTTTACATTGCCTCATTTGCATTTCGTTTGGCAGATAATGTCAAATGCTAAATGCTCATGTCCTCTTACCGAAGCTCATAGATCAGCTCTTTTCCGGCTATTACTGACTAAAGAATTTGTTGTCTTTTTGGCGCCCTTATGTTCGAAATATGTTCTAAATATGTAAGAATTTGTTGTTTTTTTGGTGCCCTTATGTTCTAATATGTGTATGTTATACCTTACATGCAAAGAACCCCTACTCGGGTAGGCACCTTGTCGTGGTGTGGGGGCTTACGTTAGCGATGATTCACTGGACTACACTGACCGGAGGCAGCAATTGTGCTGTCTCCTGACAGGGGTACCCAAGTTCGGCAGGCCGGTTGAGGAGCAACAACTATGTAAGACCTACCCAGTGTGCGTCTGTTTCCCAGGTTAGGAGCGGCACACAACGACGTCTGTTTTCCCCATATTAGGGGCGGTCGCGTCCGACTCTTGAGGCCACCTGGCGTCGAGATCAAGCAACTTCTCAGGATGTGTGGCGGGACTCCAGGTCACGCAGTCTACTAATGCTACTAGGAAGAAGGCAAGAAGAAGGGCTTAGACATAGGCTTCACCGCTACTGCCACCGACGATGAGGCTATCATCTTATCACAGGGTAGCAGCATCGATACACTGGACCCTGATCTGGAAGCCACCTTGCTGGGTGACCCCCGAAAGAGACAAAAGCTGCGGGGAGAACCGCTGAGCAGAAAACCCGCAAGGCTTACAAATGTTCAGCTCAGTATCTCCGAAAAATGAGCTTGGTGGAACCGTCGTCCTTGACCAACAGGGACAAGGTTCTCATCAAGAAACACCAAAAGATTGTTGCAAATTTCGAGAAGAAAATGGCAACAGTCGGACCCGCGGTGCCAGCGGAACGTGAGGCCCCAATTCCTGCCGTCGGCGCAGTTCCTGCCGTCAGCGGAACTACAGCAGCAGCCGCTGGCAACGCTGCGGCTGCTGCCGTTCAAGCTGCCAAAAGGGCAAAAAAGCCAACCATCACCGGGGACGGTGATCGGTGAGCAGCTACGTCTACCTCTAAAGCTGGCACAGCTGCCAAGAGGGCCAGATCCAGTGAAGAGACTCAGAAAGAGGCAACAAAAACCTAAGACTTACCAGTCTATTAGTTTTTCCGTCCCGAACGAGTTTCAAGCAGCAGTTATTGACTGGAATGACCCCGATGGGAAAATCTCGGCCGCCAACTGGCTGCTTGTTGAATCGAAGATTCTGGATGCCATAGTTCGGGCTGATGGAGAGGAGACCATCTTTGACGGAACGGGCTGGCAGAGAGCCGTCAAGGTCATCGGCTGCGGTAACACGAAATCTCCGGATTTCATCCGTTCCGCAATCGGTGGCCTGGTCGAACTCTGGCCGGACGCTAAGTTAGAGTTCGTCTCCCGATCCATTCTCCCTTTGAGGCCTATAGTCTCAGTATGGATTCCACCCCCAGTGCCGGAGGCTGAATCCATGCTGAAGGTTATACGCGCACAAAAACAAAAAACTGGCGGTCCAGAGTTGGAGAGTTCTGACGAATGCGAAGAGCAAGAATGGAGTGGGAAATGATTTGACGATCGCTATTGATCGTCTATGATACACTCACCTCATTCAGCGCTTACCTCATTTTCCGGGTCACCCTGAAGAAGCCACAGAAGAAACAGCTACGATTGGTGCAAATTAACTTGCATCACTCCAAAGCAGCAACCCACGACTTGATGAGGTTCATGGTGGAGGAGGATATCGATGTGGCCCTGATTCAGTAACCGTGGGTTGTAAGATCCAAAATTTCTGGATTGGGGTCAGGTCGATATTAATTATATCAATCCCCAACCGAAGGTAGGTTACGAGCCTATATAGTAGTCAAAAATAATATTAATTTATTTCTTCTCTCCCAATACAACAATGGTGACCTAACGGCGGGTATGGTTGAACGAAGAGGAGGGCATAGCCTGATTCTGGCATCAGCGAACCTGCCGTAAGAGGAGCTGGACCCACCATCCCAGGTGGTCCGAGACCTGGTCGGCTTCGCCAGCGCGAAACGGCACGCATTGGTGTTGGGCTGCGACGCCAACGGCCATCACACGCAATGGGGAAGCAGCAACATCAACGTGTATCTATCTGTAATAAGGGCAACACGCCCACGTTTCCGAATAGGGTCAGGGAGGAAGTAATTGATTTAACCTTGCTTTCTGAGGCAAACGACGTTAGGGTTGAGAGGGAGAACTGGAGAGTATCGGACGGCTGTTCCTTCTCGGACCACAACCGAATACTCTTCGATGTCAATTTTGACGTGGTTTGCAAACTACCACCTTTGAAACCAAGAAGAGCAAACTGGAAGAAATTCGCGACTATCATTCGTTCAAGACTGAGGCCGAAACGTTTCGCTCCAGTCACAGACAAGCGCGAGTTACCAACGCACCCCTTTCAACTCCCATTCCTGCTGAAACGGCAATTGCACAACGGCAATTGCACAACGCAAGTCGCTGACGCCGCCTAAATAAACAAGAAGTCACTGACTCTTTAATTGGGTCAGCGATATGCCGCGACAGCTAAAAACGTCCGTTGGTCAAAAAGCGCCGAGACAGCAAACTGACCAACGGACAACGACAACAATGTTTACATTTGCTTGCATGCTTGTTTACAAGCAAGCGGCCACCCAGAAAAGTCCCGTCAGCAGAAATAAGTAACGGGCAAATTTAGCAATTAAGTTCGATATTGTATATTTTAAGTTTCTTGGTTAGTAAAACGAGCTGTGGAGCTCAGAATAAAATTTTATAACGTAGAGTGAAGTCGGGTTTTTCAATTCGCTCCGTAGAACATACATAAGTCGCGCGATTGAGAACTCGGTTGAACTCCTAACGGGCACTTTGAACGCTGTCTTTAAATTTTCCTGTACGGTAAGTCGAGTCAAGAAGAAGCACAGCGACAGCTGGTGAAATCCTGAGCTTCGACCACTAGGTCAGGAGACAAGGCGACTGCTCAATAGAGCAAAATTAAGTGGAGAGGCAAGGGACTGGAACGCATATCGATCCAGTTTCAACGCCTTTAAGAAGGCTATTTGCAAAGCCAAAAGAGAATCGTGGAGAACCTTCTGCGAATCGATAGATTGTGTCAAGGAGGCGTCCAGGCTAAGGAAAGTCCTGTCTAAGCAGCACTGTGCTCTTAGCTGCATCCGCAAGCCGGACGGATCATGGACGGAGTCAAGTGAAGATTCGCTCGTGGCTCTAATGGAGGCACACTTTCCCCAGTGTCATGTTCCTATTGACTCGGATAATCTCCCAGAGCAACTCGGAACAACTACACCACCGGAAGCTGTTGCCACAATAGTGGACAAGGATAAGGTTGAATGGGCTATAAGGTCGTTTGACCCCTACAAGTCCGCAGGGCTGGAGACTGTATTCTGCAACCCCTGGTAAGCATCTTTAAGGGATGCTTATTAGGGAATGTAGTGCCAAAGCAGTGGATAGAGGTCAAAGTAGTCTTTATACTAAAGGCAGGAAAACCCAGCCACACCATGGCTAAAGACTATAGACCTATCAGCCTCTCCTCATTCTTATTGAAAACGCTGGAGAGGCTACTGGACAAACATATAAGAGACAACCGGGGACTAGCTTCTGAGCTCTGCAATGCACAACATGCCTACTTCCAGGGGAGGTCGGTAGACAGTACACTGCACAGCGTAGTTGCCCCCATAGAGAATTCGTTGTCCTTACAAGAGTACACAATGGCGGCTTTCCTCGATATAGAGGGAGCTTTCAACAATGTCACCACTGAGGCCATAACAAAAGCACTTCGTGCTCATAGTGTGAAAAGCTTCGATATCGATTGGGTTGGAACTATGTTGCAAGACAAGATAATCAACTCAACGATAGGACCGGCAAGAAGATTCAGGAATTCGCTCTTCCCTGTGTGGACCGGCATCCCCTGAAGCTATCAAAAGAGGCCAAATATCTCGGCATTATTCTGGACGCAAAACTTTCGTGGAAGCGAAACATTGAAGAAAGAATGAAGAAGGGACTCAATGCGCTGTATGCCTGCAGGGGAATCTTTGGTAAGAAATGGGGATTAAACCGTATATCATTCATTGGATGTATACTGCGGTAATCAGACCCATCATTACCTATGGTTCTTATGTATGGTTGCCAGCCATGAACAAAAAGAGAAACCGAAGCAACCTGGAAAATGTGCAGAGACTTGCCACCTTGGTAATCACAGAGGCGGCAAAAAGCGCTCCACGGATGGCCCTTGAAATGTTTCTGCACCTTCCCCCAGTGGACTTGTTCGTAAAGACCAGCGCAGCAAAGACAATCCTTAGGTTGAGGGAGTCTAACCAGCTGAAGCCAGGCAACTACGGCAACAAAGCGCAGCGACTTCAAATAGAAGATCCCCATCGATTATACCTCAAGGGACAACTGGCAACAGCCCGAGGTGGAAGACTCTGCGGGAGTCTACTTAACCGAAGGTTCGAAGACAGAGGATGGGACCGGTGCGGGTGTCTACTGCGAAACGCAAAATGTCTACTCGTCAGACTACAGACTACCCTCAGGGTACCACTGAGGCTATTGCAGCGTCTTCCAGTCGGAGGTTTTCGCCATCATGAAAGCAGCGCAGCACATAAAAAACTCTGCACTTAGTGTGGCCGTCATTTGAAGCAATTGAATCCACCGTAGTGAAATCAAAGTTGTACTAGACTGCTGGAGAGCACTGGGTGGCATTAGAGAGTGCAGGGTCGGTCTGTGCTGGGTTCCCGGACATAGCAATATCGAAGGGGAGTGGCTCACACGAGCTACAAATAGAGCCTGGACAACTAGGTGCGACTGCAGGATTGCACGTACCCTGTGGCCGGCGCTCAACGCGAGAAAAACTAAGAGCCTTCTGCTACTCGACAAGCATGCTATACGCATGGTCACGGGGGTAATCACATTTCACTGCGCCATTGCACAGTGATTCGACTCCATACAACCGCGGGACAAAATTAGAAGGAGTGGTCTGTTCTTCATAAAATTTGGTATACTAGTTAATCATGGTCAGCTGAACTGAAATCTCCATTTTTTTTTTCTTAAACTTTTGTAGTTTAGCAATGCCAGGGTCTTGAATTTTCAAATTTCGTCGTTTTTGGAGAGCTATAGTACCAAGTGTGTTGGCTAGATTTTTCAGATTTTACATTTAATCGATAACGTCATCATTGATTATTCCAAAGAGTAACAGAAATTGTCTTAGGACCCTCTGGTATTGCAATAAAAACGATTATAATAGATGTTGTTTTGCATTTTTGCAGTTTTCTCAATTTTTCATGCTGATTGCATACTTTTAGGGATGAATAAAATTTATTTTTGTTTTTCATGTTTCATAATTTATTTTGGTTACAAAGAGAAATAAACGTACACCTATGATTGAAGCTGTTTTGGCTTACAATACATATTTTATAGTAAACGCTATGAGTAAAATAATGAAAGTATAAATATTTGCCGATTACAAGAGTGTTTGTAGATAACTTAAAACTGGTTTAGATTTTGTTTTTTTTTTTGTTTTTTATGAGGAGTAAAAGCATCGAAAGCCCAAGTCAGTGCGAGACTTCAACCCGCTAAACATCTCCTCTTGTCCGACGGATAGTTGTTCCATAAACTTCCGCTAAGTATTTCGTCGGGAGACCGTCTAGAGCATTATAGTTCAATCGTTAGTTTTTTGTCAGTCTAGTCCGTTACCGTCAGGTGTGGAGTAGGGCCAGTTGGCACTCTATCCAGCAAAGTGATTGCAATTATCATCCTTATCGCCATCATGAATGTAATAATTCACGGTTGAATCCATTGGCGACCCGGTTTTTGTTTGGATTTTTCTTCTGGATGATAACAGGGGATCCGAAGAAGTTAGCAAATGGTTAAGTAGGTCCGTATTTGTGGCCACTCGAGATGTTTTTCGTGTATGATGTAAGCGCGTGTTGCGTATGTCTTTGTGACGAGCTTCTAATGCTTCTTCAGATAAGCTTCCTTGAAAAATTAAATATTTACAATGAAGGGAATAAGTCATTTGACATTTATATGTATTACCTATAGGAATATTAAAGTATTTTATTACGTCGCATCCGTGTACCAATACTTTATGCACAGAACTTGGCATATTGTACCAGCTGTAGTGTTGTATGTAGTCATTTCTGGTCTTGTCCAGCAACTCCGAAAAGCGGTCCGTAATAATGTTTCTGCAGCACGACAGGACTCTCAATATTATTGAAAAATTAAAGAGTAAGTTTTTATTGAGGTCAGTTATTTCAGCTGCAACCTCAATATTTGCGAAGAATTTGCGAGCGGTATTTCCGTCGTTCATGTTGCCGCCGCTTGGCTTGACGTGATCTACCAATAAACCCATTTTGACTCTGAATTCGTTTTGAATTCGCTTCTTGTTTTCCAAATATATGGCTTTATTTTCGGCACGAACTTGCCAGCATTTGAATTGCAGTCGATATGAAATGTGAAGGCAGCACTCAAAAAAACGAATCCAACAGTGAAGAGTAGATAACCCATACTCGTAATTGTTAACATTTGGAGTTTTGACCAAATCAACGCGATTCATTTCTGTTGGGTTGGCCTTGCAAATGAAACACTTACTGCATGCTCTCGTGTCCGTCAAAGCATTAGCAACTGAGCCGTCAATCATGGTGCAGTGCATCACGTAGGAGACCTCCACTGCATTCCCATGATCCTCAAATATATCAGGCTGCAACTTTGCTATATTGCTTTTCATTATGTCGTTTTCGTGAGTAATAACACTTTTATTTTCTTTTGCCATTATGATTTTTACTGGCCTACAAAACAATGTTGAGCAAGGTCTTTTGTTTGTCCACACATCCATTTTTGTTGCTGAATCAACAAGCCTATGACAAATGAATAACGGAAATATAACTAAATAGAAATGTTATAATGTGTATATAATTTGAAACTAACTTTATCGGAACCATTGCCACAAGAAACATAAACTCATCCGACTGCTCTTCGGAGGAGAACTTCTGTTTATACTGGCTATGGCCAGAGCTGCCATCCATACCCCATTTGCATATGAGGGTGGTTTTTTGAGGCAGATTTTCTTTGTCGGAAAGCTTCAGCACACTGCTTGCCGTTGTTCTCAGTAGTTCTTGTAATTCTACTTGTGCTGAGCATTCTGTAGCTGACACTTCTGGGACTAATGACTTCCTTAAATTTCGCAATGCATATAATGTCGGAAAACAGTTTTCGTGAACTTTATTCACAGCATTTCGCAAAACAGTGTATTTTTCATCCGAAAGATCTAAGTCCAAACAGAGTGACAAGGCATCGGCGGGTGATAAGCAGTCATGATTTCTACGGTCGCATTTCTTCTTTTCAGCTGCAAAACTGAGCTCATCTCCTTCGTGTTCCAGTAGCGTGGCTACCCTTCGCAACTTTGTTTTCTTCGACGATCCTTGAAACTCTGTTTTACGTCTTCCAGCTTTCGTGCTAGTACTCTGTTGCTATAATGTTTGTAAATATTACCACTCAGATAGACTTTAGTGCTAATACAACTTTTTATAACAATGCATATGATTTGTTTAATTTGTCTAACAGTAGATGTGGATAAATTTTGTATATACAGTACAATCTCGATAATGCGGATACTCGCTAATACGGCCAACGCGGTAATCCGGATACCCTATTGCTTTCTATTGTTGACTCTGTAATCCGGACACCACACATTTTATTTACCTCAAAAATCCGGACACTAATTTGTATCTGCTTTTTTCTAATTATTAAATTTTAATCTAACTGTGTAAACTAAATCAAATATTAATAATGGCACTTATAGTTAAGAAAGCACGTACAATCTTAACGATGGAAAAATTCTAAACAAATTAAGTCGAGGAAAGTCACTTCGCCAACTAGCAGTGAAGTACAATGTAGGAAAATCTAGAATTTCTAAAAAAAATGAAATAAAACTTCGCCAAATGAAAATTGCAAACCTCTAAATAGTGAACAATATTTTGAAAGCAATACCAACCAAAAAGCAACAAAAAACACAAGAAGGAATCAAAATGAAAGAGGGTATTCCCATAATTAGTATGTTTTCTGTTGATTGTTAAGAAATCACCTGTTTCTTGACCTCAGTTGTTATGTTTTTTGTCAACAAATTACAACAACTTTATCTTATTCAAAAACATTAACGATACAACTTACGTTTTGCGAATCATCTTCAAAATACACATTCCACGTTAGCCAATTTGAATATCTTTTTTCTAAAATGTATTTTTTGTAGCTGCACTTTTTCCATTTGTTCTTCATTTCTACATTAAATAGTTTCGCTTTTGTAATAAATTTAAGTGCACCAAAACTATTAACATTAAGTTTAGTCTTTAAAAAGTTTAACACTGCGCAATATTTCTCCGAAGGAACTGCCGATATCCAGCAAAAAGCTAATTCGCGATTTGTAATTATTTCAGCCATTTCAAACGATTTCACCAAACTGCTCTTTTGCGAATGAATTCTGACATTGCCAAACAAACAAATTGTTCAAAATTCACGACTTTTTCCGTTACCTACTTTTAGGGTGTTATATTTTTTAACCTCCTAAAACCCTAACCGAAATTTTGTTTTTCATTTTCAGTTTCATACCTAAAAAATGTACACTGAACACTTTAAAAACTATGAGATGAGTCGCTAATCACATTTCATTCATATATATATATATTTTTAGGTACATTCTATTTGTCTTCAAGGAAGTAAAAGTAAACGTATAATTAAGTAGTTCCTTCACAATTCATATCGATGACAAAATATTTGAATGGGTTAAAAGGGAAAATATGTGAAGAATGATTTTTTTGCATACTTTTAGGCTACCGAATTTAAATACATTTTTTGTCGAAAAATAGGTGTTTAGACCACTTTTCAAATTGAATTATTTTCTGAGATCGGAAGATATCGGAGGATGTGAATACATTTTCCGACAAAGAAAGAGTGCTTCTTAAAATAAGCCAAAATCCAGGAACATACTTTCACATACTTTTTAGATATTTTCCTCTAAATTTTGCCAATTTTCAGATTTTTAATTTTAAAAAATATTTTAAATTAAAAGTGAAGTAAAAGCCTCAGCTTGGCAAATTTTGAGAAAACATTAAAAGCGAAAATGCCCACACCAACTTTTAATCTATGTTGAAAGTTTCAGAAAGTTCTTGTTAAACATGTATTTTTACGATTTTTTTTACTCAATACACAAAAAAACAGAAAATATGTGTTTGCATTTTTTCGTGAAAAAAGTTTCAACTTTGAGCAGCTTTTGCAGCCACGCTAATTAATTTTTTGCACAGATTTTTTGGGGTTTTCTTAGTTGGAGTTTTACCTTTCGAATGACATCAAAATCGTTAAATTCTGAGACCATAAATTTTTTGAATTTTGTCTATGGAACGAATCACTGTGCATTGGTGTCATGCTATGCAAATGGCCTTTGGTGACCGACGATTTATGCAGGAGCTGCGTAGACGAGGATGCAATAGAATCAGTCGAGCATCTGCTATGCCACTGCCCATCACTACAAAGACGACGTCTCCAGACTCTTGGGGCAAGGTTCTTTGATGGGCTCGCGGAAGTAGCAGACGCACAGATTACACTGAGCAACAGCCAAAATTTTTCCGAGTTGTAGTAAACCTTTTCTAAAGGATTTTTGGACGCTGATCACAACTGCGCACTTAGTTTTTTGATTGTTTGAGCGGTTTGTAAGTTATTGGTGGTTTTTGCTAGGTGTTTTCCACGTTTTTTCATCTTTGAATTTTTATTACATTTATAATATGTTGAAAAACACGATAATTTTTTTATGACACAATAACGAATCCTCAAGCTATAATTTTGACCAAAGTCGATTTCGATTGGTCAAGGGTTAACATAGCTATGGTCCTTCAAAGTTCAATTTTCGCGAATTTTTCATAAAAATTCATTTAAAATAGGTGTTGCAATTTTCAATTAGGAGTTAGTGTGCAATGTATAGTGTAAGGTTGTAACTTAAACTTGTAGAACAGATTTGTTTTACTGTATGTGCCATTCTCGGCCTATGCTCATTAGAGTGTAAATGCGACTTCATCTTCTGAACTCGTGTTTGTATTGAAATCTCCTAATGCTTTTCGCGTCATTGGCGAAAGTAGCTAAAGTAAGCGTCAATATTTGTCTTTTCAAGGACATTAACAAAATTTGAATTGGTTCATTACTGTAGGAGCTATTCTAAAAAGAGTTGCATCACACAAGTAAAAATTTCAACCACACACACTTAGCAAACTACTTGCTGTTTTTTCCATATTTCATTGCGACATATTTTTAGGGCGCAAAAAAATCAAAATCAAAGCTGAAAATTTTATGAATTAAGGGCACTTGATGAATGTGAGGATTTTCATACTGCTGCCTAAAAGTGTGCTCCAATATTATAGCTCATAAGTAAATCCTTGCTTTTGTTGCTGAATTTGTCAATGGAGAACTTACATATTTGTACACATACTCTATTACAAACATCGTACTTAAAAAATTTTTTTTAGTTGAAAGCCCCAACATTCTTCTTTCACTATATGACAATATATATGTTTTGTAAGAAAAATTCTTTTGTGTATTCGCAATCTTGCAAAGTAACTGAAAATTTGACTTTGCAAATGAATAATTCTTGCAAATTTGAACCGATTTTAATGTTTAAAATTTTAAATACATAGTTAGAGTATTGTTAATCCATGTTAAAAAAATGGCATTTTAGATTTCAGGTTTATAGGAGCTGCATGCGTATAATGGTCAAAAAACATGGAAAACGCCCTCCGAGGAAAACCATCAATATTTCCTAAACCGCTCAAACAATCAAAAAACTAAGTACGCAGTTGAGATCAGCGTCCAAAAATCCTTTAGAAAAGTATGGTTTGATTTCAGAAAAAAAAATAATGTCGATTTTGTTGCTCTGTGTTACCGATCTACACAATTTCCTCGCGAAATGGTTCCCAAAAGATAACGCCTGGATCTACAGGGATCCCAACAGATAGAGGAAGGCACCGGTTTCTCCGAAATTGAAGGGCATCACAATGTACCCAACAGGGTCTCCGAGTGGAAGTGCTTGCCGCACACACCCCTTCCGTAACCTAACCTAACCTACTGCAAAAATTTATACTTAGGCGTAGTCCGCGGGGTTAGATAAGAGAACTAGTCTCCCCTAGTCCTTTATTTCATGGAGTACATGTGACGACATCAGTGTGAAAAGATAACAAGGCATTAAAAAATAATAAGAACCGCCATATACATACATATACCTATACCGAGTTTTATAGTTTTCCTAGTTTATACACCCCCCAAAAGCAGTGTATAAACTGCCCCACGACACATTACCCCTCGCCTTAACCCACCCCTTTTTATTTATGGTCTCTTACGTGTATGTACTGAAACTGTTACCCGTTATTTATGTTTACATATCGCACACGCACAACAAAAGTAACACAACTCAAAATTTTTGATTTTTCAGGAAACGCAAAAAACTGTTTGAGCTAAATAAACATTTTTTTAATATCGTATGGAGCGTTCAGTAGAAAATCCTTACAGATTATGCTTTGTGATAAGTTGCAAGCATTGTTTTTTTTTTGCCCTAGAAAATCCAAAATTTTTAGTTCTGACTGTTTTGATGATATTTTAATTCAATAATTACCGAATTATTTCAAGTTATGCCACTTTCTCTGAATTTAATAATTATAAATGACAGCTAAAAAGTTGAAAGAAAAATTTTGAAAATTCATAATTAATTTTAATAATTAAAAATATATACTAAAACTAGCTGAGCCGCGCGGCTTCGCACACAAGCTCTCTTGTTGCACCCGATACAAATTTTGAACGCATTGTTGACCACGTCAGATTTTAATTAAAAAAAAACATATGTCTATTATCTTTGATGTCAAGTGGTTCTAAAAACTGTGAAGTCAAAAGGCCATTTAAATCATGAGTTTTCACATTTACTCTAAACAAATTCTTAACCCTTAGTTTACCACGGTAGATTTCGATTTTCAAAAATATGAAAAGCACATGTTAATTTTTTCCCCATTGAAGTGCTTTTTGTCTAAGTTTGAAGTCAAAAGGACAAATAAATCGTGTTTCTCCATACAAACTGTTAACCCATTGTTGACCCCATTTAATTTTGATTAAAAAAAAATGAAAAACACGTGTCAAATCAGGGCCGTCAAATCAGGGTCTAGGGGGGGGGGTTAGGGGGTTCTGACCCCCCCGAAATGTTAGAACATTGTTTTAATTTATAATATTCTAAACTAGTTACTAATCACACCATGAATGGCTACGTTTACATTGAGCCCAAGTGCCTAATTAAGTTAAATTAGTAATTTAATTTAGCTTGGAAGCTTGTTTTCAGTCAGCTGTCGGGTTTTGATTTGAGTAACTCCCCCCGAAAAAAAATCCTGTCTACGGGCTTGTGTCAAATAATTTCTAACTTAGAGTACTTTCACAAAGTTTGAAGTCCGTGGCCCCATTAATTCATGTTTTTTTTACAGTTTCGCCCTACAAACTTTTAACCGGTCGTTGACCCCGGCCGATTTTAATATTCGGAAAAAATGAAAAACACGTATCGAGTTCATTTACATTTGAAGAACTTTCACCAAGTTTGAAGTCAAAAGACTAAAAAACAATTGTTTCTCCATACATACTTTTAATCCGTCGTTGATCCAGTTAGATTTCGATTTTTTTATTTCAAGTATTTTTAAAATTTTTGAAGTCAATAGGCCTATCGGGTCATGTTTATTTCGAAACCCATTATTGGTCCAGTTAAATTTTGATTTTCGAAAAAATATAAAATACGTGTCGAATTATTTTTAGTTTAGAGTAATTTCCGAAATCAATATGTCTCTTAAATCACTTTTCTTCATACAACACTTAACACATGTTTTGCCCCTTTACACCCCGAATTTCAAAAAATCCCGTCTTAGCGAAGGTTCATTTTTCAAGATGTATCTACAGTTCAAATTTCATGTTTGTAGCTTCAGCGGCTTGGGCTGAGAGATGATAAATCAATCAATCACTCAGTCAGGACAATCAATCTATGTATATATAAATGGAGGCGGTACCACGCCCTCTTGTCCAATGCTCACAACTTTCTTCTAGTCGAATTGTGCTACTAAGTGGAAAGTTCGTTCCAAGTTTCACTGATGTGTGAACCTAACCTAATATGGCGTTCAAACTGACGACTTAAGGGGGTCGTCTAGTGTGACGGGTCAAAAAAATCTTTCTTTTTTTTTTTCATAAATCACTTCTAAAACATGTTTAGAAGACGTGTATAAATGGATTTTTGTAAATTCGAAGCCGTTATCAAGTTGCACTTGTATGCGCTCCGCATACCTACTCCGATCCAACTTAAAAACGCGTTTTTCTCAAAACACGTTTTTTCAAAACTGCTGCCACGATATCTCAAAAACTATTTCACTATTAATGCTCAACTTTTTACACCATCTTGAGTACATGTCCAACTACAAATTAAGCTAAAAGAATTAAGATTGCTTCGTTACTTTTTTTTTTCTTCAATTATATGCACGTGAAAAATAGTCGAAAAACTCATATTTTTTTTATGTTTAGGCAAAAAAATACTTTTTTTTGGAAATCGAACTTTCTTTTAGCTCAATTTGCAGTTTGAAGTCTCAGGAATGAAATGGCGTTTGGTTTTTTGATTTCAGATAATTACAACGCCCGGAATCATGGCAGCAGTGGAGCAACTTTTTTTTTTACGTCTTCCTGTTGAGTGGTGTAACTCCGATACTAATAAATAGATTGGCTTCAAATAATTATAAAACTTTGTCGAAATGTACTCAAAGAAGAAATAAAATTCAAAAGTTATTTTACTTGAACGGTTTTTTTAATAATGACTGTCAAAAAAGGCATAAAAATACGGCCTTCACACTAGATGACCCCCTTAAACGTGTTTAATGTGCTTAAACAAGTTAAATGAACAAAACCAGTTCGAAAATCTGTTTATACACATGCAATTGTTGTTGGAAATTAAACGTGTTAAACCAAACCAAACGAGTTTAATGCAGGGTGCATCCGACAGCTTTCTACCAACGAAACGCAGCTATTCATGTTTGAAACACATCCTTTAATATTCAGCTGTAATTTAATCAAAACAAAACCAAACAAAATTTGAAAATTTTGAAATGAATGAAAATAAGCGTTTTACCAACGAAACGCAGCTATTCATGTTTGAAACACATCCTTTAATATTCAGCTGTAATTTAATCAAAACAAAACCAAACAAAATTTGAAAATTTTGAAATGAATGAAAATAAGCGTTTTGCTCGCACTGCTTTCATTCCATTCATCGCCTTTTTATGGCAGCTGACTACAAGGCTTATAATATTTGGACGAAGTTGAGTATGTTGCCGTGCATTGTGAAATATGCGCCAATATTTCGCTCGACAGTACGATTTTCACTTCGGAAGAGAACAGACGTGCGAAGCGCAAAACGATTAATTCAGACAAATCGGTGAACCGAAAAATTCTACCAAAGAAGTAGATAATCCTCAAGCATATACAAGTCTTTACATAAAAACAGATTGTTATTAACAAATAACACTCAAACTATAACTAATAATAAATAAAAAACAAAAATAGATAAAAGAAAAAAAAAACACTTAAACCAGATTAGAGGTCATAATGAAGGAGCCACCTGACAACCAAAAACCAACAACAACACAGCCTCTGCTCAGCTATGACTTCTCTAAGAAACTCTCTATTACAGCAACAGGCCCTAAATATCTAATTATGTGCCGCGCAAATAGTGAAGAGACACTGGCCAATACCTCACCTTTTCTAATTAAAAAAGCTATTGATTCAACATGTGGAGGTGAAGTCGAGGAGTGCAAAAAACTTCGAGACGGAACCGTGCTGATCAAAACGAAGAATATGTGCCAAGCAAACAAACTCATAAAACTAAACGGTCTAACACAGAACATAAAAATTGAAATAAGCGAACACAAAACCCTTAACTATACAAAAGGAGTAATATATTCAAATGAACTCAGAAACATCTCCGAAGAAGAAATTCTTCACGAACTCTCACAACAAGGAGTCACTGCAGTCAAAAAGATTCAAAAAAAAGCAATGATCAATTAACCGAAACCGGACTTATCATACTAACATTTGCACATTTAGACCTACCTGAACACATAAATATCGGCTATGAAAAAATATTTATCCGTCCTTACATTCTTCTGCCGTTACGGTGCAACAAATGCCTGCTGTATGGTCACATACATAAATTCTGCACAAGAGACAAATTTTGTGCAAACTGCGGCAAACCAGAACACACTAATCCCGATCTTCACGAAACTTGTACAAATGAAACCATATGTAAAAACTGCACTTTAAATAATATCACCGACAACAAACACTCAGTATTTAACAAAAACTGTCCAATTTTCATCAAACACAAAGAAATACAAGCAATCAAAACACTGGAAAAAACTAACCTTAAAAATGCACACAGAATATATAAAGAGAGACATCACTTAAACAATACCACGTTTTCCTCCATGCTCAAGACACCAAGCAATCCAATAAACAGCCGTCCCGCTCCCATCAATTACGAAGAACTCACCACACCAAATAAAAAGCAACAGAATAACGTAAATCTCCCAGAAGTACTCACCACTGCACAAACGTCAAACCAAGAGAAAACTGAAACTACTAATGGCGCTACCCAGCAAGAACAACCATCAACCAGCTATAACCTCAGACATCGAAAGAGTAACCAAAAAATTGTAGTACTCCCGAAAAATATATCAAACAAATTTAAAGCACAAATTAAAGCAAAAAGCAAAAAACCAAAGATATCAATAGAAGGAAATCATTCAAACAACGCAGAAAAAGAAAGCGACGAATCCATGACAATAGAATAGAATAGATTAAAAACTAACCTAGCATAAGAGAAATAAATAAGACTAATAAGGCAAAATGGCTCTAAGAATAATACAATGGAATATCAGGGGCTACACAAATAACTACAATGAATTACTACTACTAATAAAAGACTACAATCCTCAAGTTATAGCATTACAAGAGACGCATCTTCAAAATACTGACAGCATACCCATACCAATAAATTTTAAAATCTTCAACAAAAACTCCCAAAACACTTCCTTTGGAGGCACTGCCATTCTCGTGCACTCCTCCATCCAATCACTAAGCAAATAAACACATAGAGGTGTCAACTGGCACAAATTTGCGTACCAGCGCACTAGGTCCCATACGCACTTCGGCTATTCGAACATATTCGCGATGACTTCGGCAAACTTCTCAATTCGAAGTCAGCTTTCATAATTTGCTTTATGTTGATGTGGTCAGTCGCACATCAACTGTGCGCTGTGATGATGTTACTGTTGCTGTTATGCGCCTTGCTTTCAGCGCAGCAGGTCCCATACGCACTTCGGCTAGCCGAAAATATTCGCAAAATTGTGTGCGTTGCCTTCACACGCAATAAAATAATCAACCACCAAAAATGCCAACAAAAGCAACAACACAATTTCACTTGTTCGCGCTTATTTTTTGTGTGTATACCTTTTTTCGTTGGCGATCGCTTTCGCTTCAACAAATTGTCTGAGAACAGCTCATTTTCAATCTAATCGTTGCGCTGTCTGGTTGCGTATGCCTTGCGTTAACTGATTTGAAAAATTTGTTTGAATTGAAAAATTTAAGCGAATTCTGACGTGGTTGAATCCCAAACAATTTGTTTAAGTTTACAAATTTAAGCGAATTCTGACGTGGTTGAATCCCAAACAATTTGTTTAAATTTAAACATTTAAGCGAATTCTGACGTGGTTGAATCCCAAACAATTTGTTTAAATCTAAACATTTAAGCGAATTCTGACGTGGTTGAATCCCTAAACAATTTTGTTGACGACCCTTTTTTTGAAACTTGACTTGATTTTACTCGTATTAACGTCATCAAGTTTTTATCATGAATATAAGTAATTCCGACAAAAAGCGTAAAAATAACAAGAAATGCGCTATTTTTTCCTGTCAAAGGAGCTATAGGAATGATTACGGGTCTCTTAAAGTTCGGCTTTTTAAATTTCCGAAAAATGAATATTTCAGAAATAAATGGATCGCAAAATGCAATCTCAAAAAAGATGAAAATATCGACAAGGCATTTACTTGTGATAACCATTTTGAACCTAAGTTTATTGGTAACAGACTTCTTAAAAAGAACGCTATACCAACTCTCAACCTGAACCTAAAAAAAATAACTTCCCAAAGTAACACAGAGAGCTCCCCCATTTATTTGATTTCAATGAAATAGAGGATGAAATTGATCAATTTGTTTCGATTCAACGTCAAGCACTTCCTTTCGCAGAATTTAAAAATTGTGGTGATCCAATACAATTGTCAGACTCTTCAATGGCCTTCTTCAAACGCCTTTGTAAATTCACATGGTTCGTTATTCATAGCAGAACCGAAAGCCATGGAAATTCAATTTGCTTTTTATATTGTGCAGTTGCTCGTATTGTTTTCATTCACCTCAGCGCATACACAAGCAACACGCACATTTATTTTCACACGGACACACCCTTGCATATTCGAATTTGCAAACGATACGCCGCGGCGCGCCGTTTCGTGCTCATCAGCACAGCACAGCTTGCAATTGATGTTCCTTGTCGAACATCCCACAAAGAATGAAGATGAACTTCGAAAATTGAAGTTTGGCGAAGCCAGCGACAAAACTTCGTATAGCCGAAGTACGTGTGGGACCTACTGTGCTAGATTTGCGTGACCGAAAAATTTTGTACCGCGTGGTACCTCTATGTGTTTATTTGCTTAGTGATCCAATTCACACTCAAACATCTAAACGACGACATAGAAAACGTAGCTGCAATAATACACTCACAAAAAAAAATCCTCATAGCATCCACCTATATACCTCCTAACAAAAAATTCTCCCTTCATAATCTCCACAACACCTTCGGCAACATAACAACACCTAGTCTTATATTAGGCGACTTCAATAGCTGGAACCAACTTTGGGGCTCGCCAAAACATAACTCCAGGGGTAAAATATTAGAAAAATTCATACACCAATCTAACTTTATGGTACTAAACGATGGCTCTCCTACACATCTAAGCACTCACAACACACTCACTCACACCGACCTAACATTATCATCTCCACAACTAGCAATTTACCATACATGGGAAAACACAAACAAGACATACGGAAGTGACCACTTCCCCCTGATAACTACGCTGTTCCAACACCACAATAAACACTTAACCAAACAAACTCCTAGATATAACATCAAACTAGCTAACTGGACCCAATATGAAAATATCCTACACTTTAATGACTTACACCCACAAAGCAATAACATCAACAAAGAAGCTGCAACCATCACCAAAATAGTGCAGCAAAGCGCCAATATAACCATTCCTCAATATAATACCTCGCGCCAAAAACATAACGTACCCTGGTGGAATTCCGAACTAGAAGATCTAAAACAAAACAGAAATAGAAAACTCAATATATTTAAAAGAAATCTTACAACTGAAAATCTAATTGAATACAAAAAATCGAATGCCCTATTCAAGCGAAAACTTAAAACAGCAAAGCAATTGAGTCTAGACAAATTCACAGCAGAAATTAATCCTTCCACAACTACAACCAACATGTGGGCCCACATAAAAAGACTATGCGGACTAAAACCACACTCCAACATACACTGCATCCATCTCCCCTCCCCTTCAAATATTAACACCACCAGCCACATAGAAATAGCCCACGCCTTGGGTCAATACTGGTCCAAAGAATCCGAAGACACAAACTTCTCACCGCTATTCGTCCAAGCCAAAAGCCAATGCAACCACTCACTAACATATACACCTACTACCACAGCTTCAACAATAGAAATTGATATTTCACTAATTGAACTTAACGCAGCGCTTAACTCTCTCAAAGGAAAAACTCCAGGCAAAAACCGCATACCCTACCCTATGATAAAACACTTCCCCCTAGAACTAAAACTAAGACTTTTAAAACTTTATAATAACATCTTCAATAACTACATCCCCCAATCCTACAAAAATAGCCTCGTAATACCTATCCTAAAACTAAACGCAGATAAGACACGCCTGAAATCATACCGCCCAATCTCCCTAAATTCATGCTTCTCCAAAATTCTGGATAAAATAATCTCAAATCGACTACGTTGGTTTATTAGTACTAATAAGCTAATAAGTAGTCATCAAACGGGATTCATTAAGGGCAAATCTGTAACAGAAAATCTACTATACCTAGATTATCTGATTACAGAATCTCTGTCAAAAAGAAAACACGTGTCAATAGTATCACTTGACTTCGCAAAAGCATTTGACAAAATCGACTTACATACTGTCATCGACCAACTGAAATTATGGAAAGTAGGACCCAAAATAGTGAATGAGCAATAGAAAAATCAAAGTCCGTGTCGGCACACACAACTCCTCCATTTATCCCATTAGCAACGGTATTCCCCAGGGCTCACCTATTTCAGTACTTTTATTTCGTATTGCGTACAACAAATTATTCGAAAAACTCATACTGCACAAAGAAATCACATTTTGTGCATACGCAGATGATTTTCAAATAATCAAACCAATGTCCAAACAAGAGTGTAACATCAATATGAATCCAGTCATAGAAACTATAACCGATTGGTGTAATTACTCAGGTGCAAGTCTATCCATAAACAAATGCAAACATCTGCACATATGCCGAAAACATAATTGTACACCACAGTTACAAACGCACAACACTTTAATAGAAAGAGTCTCTGCACTCAAAATCCTGGGCATTACGTTTAACGTTAGATATAACTGGCACACACACATCCTTGACCTAACTTCTGTTCTAGCAAAAAGATTAAACATAATTAAATGTCTATCAAGTTCAAAATTTAACACCAATAGCATATCCATCATAACAGTTATCAACGCTATAATAACCAGCAAAATTAGCTATGGATTGTACCTCTTTGGTTACGGATCCAACACAAGCCTTAATAAAATCAAAACAATATATAACTCAGCAATACGTTTCGCCCTCGGCGCCTTCCGTACAACACCAATCAATAACCTCTTATTTGAATCTAAGCAACACACTATCGAAAACATCAGGCTAAAATCTACATTGAACTTATTTAAAAACATAATATTTAGCAACGGCTCTCTTCTCGAAAATCCCACCAAAAACATATTAAAAAAAAAACGCATAAATAAATTAGAATCATCAATTGCAAAAGCTATAAAATTGTTAAAAGAACATGACTTACCACACCAACCAATTAAGACCCAAGGCCCTCAACCCCCACACTTCAATAACCAAATAATTGACTCACTCCGCACCTATAACAAATCTAGCACACCTACTGAAATCTACCAATCCAAATTTACACAAATAAAACATGAATTCAATAACTACAACTTTATGTATACCGACGGGTCCAAAAATAACAATTCCACGGGTTTAAGCGTCACCACATCCTCCAACACTATCTGCCAATATAACCTCCCATACTACAGCTCAATATACTCAGCAGAAATCATAGCCATTCACACAGCCCTTAATCTGACTAATAATGCAAACAAAAAATATATTATATGCACAGACTCGTTGTCATCAATAGACGCCATCAAAAATATAAACAATCAGGAGCTATATCCTAGTCAAATTAGAAACTTGCTAATACACCTCCATCCTAACGTTAAAATCCTATGGATACCTGGACACTCCAAAATCACAGGAAATGAATTCGCAGACAAAATAGCTAAATCCTCCTTATCATCGCCCCTACTAACAAAACCAAATCTAAACTCCCACGATATTAAACACACTATAAAAACACTCGTCTACTCCAAAGGTCTAGCACTTTTTGAATCAACATCCCCCTGGTATAAAAACACCAACACAAATAAAAATTCAATATACGACTACTTACGCAGCGAAAAAACAATGGTAATCCCAAGAAATATTATAACAAAACTTACACGACTACGACTCGGTCATACAAGAACAACACACGAACACTACATTAATAAACAACTAACCGGAAATTGCTCCATTTGTCAAAATAGCCACACCTCTGTTGAGCACATTCTCAATAACTGTCCAATATTCCACCGCTACCGAACCAATATATTTGCTGAAACTACCCCATCATTACATCTACAACTCAAATCGACCGAGGACATATTACAAATTACCAAATACCTACAAGAAACTAAACTACACAAACTTATTTAAACCTACTCACACCCATTACATTCCATTGAGCTTAAGGCCATGATGCCATAGCCTATATAATAATTTTAGCCTATAATTTTAATTATAAGTTAATATTAATAAATAAATAAATAAATAAATTTCGCTCGAATCATGCTCCCAGCACATAAGATTACAAAATTATTTATTTGTTGTTTGTAAACAAACAGCTGTCATATTAAACTTCATTGAGCAGTCTGGACGGTTGTGTTCTACAAAAAGCTCTTTTCACTTAAACCAGTTTAAATGAGTCAGTTTGAACGCTGTATAACCTACATGCAAAGAATATTCTACATACTTCAAGCAGCCGAAAATTTCAATTCAAACTTTCCATTTTGATAATTTTCGTTTGCTGTGATTTTGAACTGTGAAGAAAGGTAAAAGCTTTTGAAGCTTTTAAAAGCGCTTTCATTTTGTGATGTGTTCGGTAAAATTGGTCATGTTTTATCGCATTTGCTTCGTCGTTTTGTTGAAATGAGTCATTTCGTAGATTTGAATTTGTATGGGAAATACATGTTTTGGCTTCGCATTTGTGAATTTTTGCATTTTGGGTTCAATGTAAACCAAGGTTATTTTATCATTCTTGAATGTAAACGAAATGTTACGAATGCTCGTTCTAGTTCTAGTGGGCTAGTACGTATCTCTGGATTGCGTAATTTGAAATAAACAAACGCACTTAGTTTCTCAAACGCAGTCAATTAAAACCAACGATCACTTTACTTCACAAATTTTACACTTTACTGTCTGTACATTTAATTATTTATTCCGTGTGGCACCTTCACTTGTCTAAACCAAGACTGACTCGCTGCGCCGTACCCGGCTGCCTTTTATACCTGTCCGATTATCGCGCAGATCGTTCTCGCACATTCCGGAGTGGACTACAGGTTTCCATGATGATTGCGACCATCAATGCCAGGTTGGACTAAAAGTTTCCATTATCGCGGCCATCATTGCCAGGTTGGACTAAAAGTTTCCATTATCGCGGTCATCATTGCCAGGTTGAATTATGGCACGGCGCGTAGCGACAGGGTTGCTTTGCACAGCGACAGACTGTCTTATCGTTACACTGCACACCACTTAGACTTGTTCGTCCCGAACAAGTGCCGAGGTTCCGCTGTGATAAGGCGCCAGGCGCTCCAAATGGACTACCTTCAGCTTAGCGCCTTTATTGCTGCAACGTTGGATCCTGTATACCATTAATTAATCGTTAATCCTAGTCAAGACTTCGTAAGGTCCTTCCCAAGACGCTTGAAGTTTCGGAGACAACCCTTTCCTCCGCTGCGGGTTGTAGAGCATTACCAGATCGCCTTCTTGGAACCCTGCTGAGTTGGCCCGTAGATCATATCTGGCTTTCATCTTATCGCTGTCCAGTTTGGTGTGGCTCCTTATAAACTGGTGAATTTCCTCCAGTTCCGCCCGCTTATTGACCACGTAGTCCATCTTAGCGCCTCCCGTCGTGCTGACTACCCCGAACTTCAAGTCAGCGGGTGACCGCAACTCTGTGCCGAACACTGCTCGGGCTGGAGTGAGTGATGTCGTGTCGTGCGGGGCTGATCTATACGCCATCAGGAACAGGGGGATATGCGTGTCCCAATCCTTTTGATTCCTGCCCACCACTTTCCGCAGGTATTCTTCCAATGTCCGGTTAAACCGTTCCACCATGCCGTCGGACTGTGGGTGCAAAGGGGTGGTACGAGTTTTCTTTATCCCCAGCAGCTCACACACTTCCTTGAATACAGCAAACTCGAAATTCCGGCCTTGATCTGAGTGCAATTCCAACGGAACTCCGAACCTGGCTACCCAGTTGTTTACCAGCTTTTCCGAGATCGTAGTGGCCTCCTGGTTAGGAATAGGGTACACTTCGAAACATTTGCTGAAATATTCCATTACCACCAGCACATATTTGTTGCCTTGAGTGCTAGTTGGGAATGGGCCGGCGACGTCCAAAGCAATCCGCTCGAAGGGCGCTCCCACGTTGTACTGCTGCATGCGGCCTCGAGATCTTCTTGTCGGCCCTTTCGCGGCTGAACATCGGTCGCAGCTCTTAATCCACTCGGCTGCAAACTCCTGACATCCTACCCAGTAGAATCGCCTTTTTATTTTGGCGACGGTTTTGGTGATGCCCAGGTGCCCTCCACTGGAGTCGTTATGGTATGCCTCGATGACCTTGTTGATCCTGCATTTCGGCACTACCATTAGCGAGTTGCTGGTCCGACCATCCGCGCTCTCCCATTCGCGGTACAGGCATCCTTCTTTCAGCTGCAGACTTTTCCACTGTGCCCAGTAAGCCTTAGCGATCGGGCTTTCACCGGCCATCTCCTGCCAGTCTGGACGTGCGCCTTGCTCCTTGCCTTCGACGATTTTTGCAAGATCCGCATCCTCACGCTGGTCCTTTTATAGCCTCTCCGCAGACCACTCTTCCTTTGGAATAACGCTTACCAACCGGACATCTACTATCTGTTCTTTGCTTTCAGCTCGCGAGCATTCGCCTGCATTCGACTTTGCACGGACGGCGTGACAAGGCATCGGCATTTCCATGGCTACTGCCCTTGCGATGCTCTATCGTGTAGTCGTAGCTCTGCAGTCGCTCGATCCACCGCGCCAATTGCCCTTCAGGATCCTTAAAGTTCAGGAGCCATCTCAATGCCGCATAATCTGTGCGCAGGCGAAACCTTTGTCCATACAGATATTTGTGGAAGTGTTTTACGCAGTCCAATACCGCCAGCAGTTCTCTCCGTGTCACACAGTAGTTGCGTTCCGGTTTCTATAGAACCCTACTGTAGTACGCTATCACTTGTTCCTGGCCGTCTATTATCTGTGATAGCACACCGCCAATACTATTCCCGCTTGCATCTGTATCCAGCACAAACATCTCCCCAGGCACGGGGAAGGCCAGAATTGGAGCACTGCACAGTTTTTCAGACGTGCAAAAGCCTGTTCCTGCTCCTCGTTCCACTCGAAAGCTTGGCTCTTTTTCATCAGTTTGTGCAAGCTGCTGGCTATGTTCGCGAATCCCGGAACAAATCGGCGGTAGTATGTGCACAGGCCCAGGAAACTGCGGAGTTCGTGTAGATTGCGTGGCCGGGGCAACTCCTTCACCGCCGTGATTTTTCCTTCATCCGTATGTACTCCGCGGGCGGAAACCGTATGACCCAGATACTTGACCTCCTTTTGGAACAACGAGCACATCTTTGGGCTTAGTTTAAGCCCAGCTTTTTGTATCCGCTCGAATACCTCCTTCAGTTTTCCCAGGTGGTTGTCGAAGCTTTTACCCATCACGATTATGTCGTCGAGGTACACCAGACAAGTCCGCCAATGCAGCCCTTTTAGCACGCGTTCCATTAGCCGCTCGAATGTTGCTGGTGCGTTGCAGAGTCCAAACGGCATGACGGTGACCTGCCACAAACCATCGCCATCACTGAAAGCCGTTTTCTCCTTGTCCTTGTCTGCAAGCTCTACCTGCCAATAGCCACTGCGTAAGTCGAGCGTGGAGAACCACTGTGTGTCTGACAGTGTGTCCAGGGTGTCATCGATCCGAGGTAGTGGATAACTGTCCTTCTTGGTCACGTCATTGAGCTTCCGATAGTCCACACAAAACCGAGTACTGCCATCCTTTTTCTTGACTAGCACGACCGGCGAGCACCAGGGGCCTGAAGAAGGCTCTATGACCTTTTCTATCAGCATGTTTTCGATCAAATTTGTGACCTCTTCCCTCTTGGCCAGCGGAACTCGTCTTGGCGGTTGGCGAATCGGTTTTGCACTTCCGGTGTCGATGTTGTGCTTCACTATGGCTGTTCTTCCGCCTACTTCTGCCGCAAATATTGACCCATAGTGCTGCAGGAGTGACCTCACCTTCTGTTTCTGCTTGGCCGTCAACTCGCTGCTCCACTGGTTCTTTTGCGGTATGACATCCATGTAGAAACCGCTCTTCCTATTACCTCCAGGTGGGCTACTCTCGCAGGCGGGCTACAGCCTCCTTACACTCGCCAATTACCTCGTCTTTCCCGACATATCTGGGTGCATTCAGGGGTTCAGTATTCTAATTGGTATTTTGCCATTTTTGGGTTCCACTAATATACATCCGATGATGATGTTGTCGTGTCCTTGTTTCGGTACTTCTACAACCAACAGCCGACTCGTCCCATCGTCCTCGTCCACCTTTGCCTACACAATCGCCTCAGAATTCGCTGGTATCCTCCGGTGTTGACACGATCCAACCTTCCTTACCACCACGCTTCGCTCATAGCCGGTGTGCAGCTGGAATTCAACGTTGGCATATCTCAGTACATGTTCTTTCAGGTCCAGCGTAAAACCGTGCCTAATCATGATATTCACGCCGTCCATTATATCCGCGACGATGAACTCATGTGCTAGGCTGCTGGTGCCGATAGCAATCGTTTTTGTAACTTTCCCTCTTACCGGCGCACGCTCGCCAGTCGCAGTCCGCAGCTGTATGCCATGCAGCGGTTCCCAGTTCTTCAGCAGCTTCCTTTTTATGATCGAATATGACGCTCCAGTATCCAGTGTCAACACGAACAACTTTCCATCTATCCTTCCTTCAATTGTCAAGCTGCCGGGCTGTCGTTTGAGCTGCGAGAAAAGGACGGTGGGGCAGCAGATTGTGGGGATCAGCTCACGTCCCTTTGGCCTGCGCTTGTTGGCTGAGCCTCAATTTCAGTATTCCACGCTTCAGGCGATTGCAATCGAGAACGGGAACGCCTCTTTCGTTGGCGGCAGTCCCGTGTGGCCCTGTTTGCCACATACCTAGCAAACAACTTTAGAGGAGACCACCCGTGGTCTGTCCGGTGGCTCAGAGCTTATGACCTGGATCGGAATGTTGTTGTCTGGCTGGATCTGGCGTATCCTTGCAGGTGCATACCGAGTACTCCCAATCCATGTCGCCCCATATGTCATCGTGCTGGTCACCGTCTCCCTAGATGTCAGCTTACCCATCATCAACGCACTTTGACGTGTCTCTGGATCATGAAGACCTTCACTCATCATCAGCGCCGAAGGACGGTTAGCACAGCTATACGATCCGCTCAATGTCTGCAGCGCCTCGTTGGCTCTTTGCCTGGGGTTCTTCAGCTCACAGTAGTACAGCGTTCTGTTGTGCTCGTCGCTGTATTTGGCTGCCAGTGCCCTTATGACGGCCTCGTACTCACTTCGTAAACATTCTGGAACTGATTTTATTACCTCTGCCGCAGCACCTTTAAGAGCCAGCGCCAATCTCCGACCTTTCCTTACATCGGTCCACTGTTTTTCCAGAGCAGCCAGGTCGAATTGTAGCTTGAATGTATCGAACGGCGTAGTCCCATCATAAGTAGGCACTTCTGCTCGGGTGGCAACACTTACCGGAACGGGCGGCAACCATTCTCGAGGCTGTACCTCCCTAAGCCGCTCGTCCATTGTTCTGTTCATCGAGTCTTCCAGACTATCAACTCGTTTGTTCAGGGAATCATCCAGGTCGTCGACTCGTTTATCCAAGTGCTCTACTCGCGTCTCCAGGTGCTCGACTTTCCCATTAATCCTGTCTGAGATTTCCTGAAGCTTGCTGGACAACTCCCGATTTGCATTTTCAAATTCTGCTGACATTTCCCGGTTGGAAGTCTCGAACATGCCTTTAAGTGCAACCATTAGCTGGCTCATGTCCAATGCTTGCAGTGGCGCAGCCGCTGCAGCTGTACTTTGCAGCGACGCAGCAGCAGCAGGCGATTCGTCCACCTTGGCCGACGCCTCTAGCTCCTGCGTTCCGAACTCGTGCACAGTCCAATCGACGCCTCGTGCCTCACATGCTTCTCGCAAGCGCAGCTGCAACTCCACCTTCCCGCCAGCAGTCGGCAAATTCCAGGCAGCCATCTCCTTCTTCAGCTGGTCCACCTTCAGTTGCTCGAGTTTAACCATGTCCGTGCTTTTATAATTTTATTTATTTAGTTATTTATTTTTTTGTTTATTTTCAATTTTCCACAATCCCACTTCTGACACCAAATGTTACGAATGCTGGTTCTAGTTCTAGTGTGCTAGTACGTATCTCTGGATTGCGTAATTTGAAATAAACAAACGCACTTAGCAGCCGCGGCAGCCGCCGTGGCAGGTGCTCATAGAAGTTCTCCTCGTTGTCGAGCGTCCCCTACGTCAGTGTTCTGAAAGTGGGTTAGTACCGCATCGTTTATATTGTTACGAATACTAGGTCTAGTGGGCTGTTACGTATCACAGGATTGTGCAATTTGAAAATGAAACAACTTTAATTATTCCAACGCAGCCAATTCAAAACCAACAGTCACTTTATTATTCACAGTTTTACACTTTACTGTTCGTACACTTAAGTATTTGCTTAATTACTCCGTGTGGCAACTTCACTTGTCAAATCAGACTGACTCGCTGCGCCGCA
This sequence comes from Melieria omissa, assembly GCA_963971225.1. Lineage (NCBI taxonomy): Eukaryota > Metazoa > Arthropoda > Insecta > Diptera > Ulidiidae > Melieria > Melieria omissa. The sequence continues at coordinate 90,933,762 of OZ020267.1, read as the reverse complement.
TCCGGCTGCCTTTTATACCTGTCAGGTCATCGCGCAGATCGTTCCCGCACATTCCGGAGTGGACTAAAAGTTTCCATCATTGCCAGGTTGGACTAAAAGTTATTATCGCGGCCGTCGTTGCCAGATTGGACTAAAAGTTTCCATCGCGGCCGTCGTTGCCAGATTGGATTATAGCACGGCACGTAGCGGCAAGGTTGCTTTGCACAGCGACAGACTGTCTTATCGTTACACTGCCCACCACTTAGACTTGTTCGTCCCGAACAAGTGCCGAGGCTCCGCTGTGATGAGGCGCCAGGCGCTCCAAATGGACTACCTTCAGCTTAGCGCCTCTATTGCTGCAACGTTGAATCCTGTATACCACGTCGTTAATCCTAGCATGACTTCGTACGGTCCTTCCCATGACGCTTGAAGTTTCGGAGACAAACCTTTCCTCCGCTGCGGGTTGTAGAGCATTACCAGATCGCCTTCTTGGAACCCTGCTGAGTTGGCCCGTAGATCATATCTGGCTTTCGCCTTATCGCTCACCAGTTTGGTGCGGCTCCTTATAAACTGGTTAATTTCCTCCAGTTCCGCCCGCTTATTGACCACGTAGTCCGTCTTAGCGCCTCCCGTCGTGCTGACTACCCCGAACTTCAAGTCAGCGGGTAACCGCAACTCTGTGCCGAACACTGCTCGGGCTGGAGTGAGTGATGTCGTGTCGTGCGGGGCTGATCTATACGCCATCAGGAACAGGGGGATATGCGTGTCCCAATCCTTTTGATTCCCGCCTACCACTTTCCGCAGGTATTCCTCCAGTGTCCGATTAAAGCGTTCCACCATGCCGTCGGACTGTGGGTGCAAAGGCGTGGTACGAGTTTTCTTTATCCCCAGTAGCTCACACACTTCCTTGAATACCGCAGACTCGAAATTCCGGCCTTGATCTGAGTGCAATTCCAACGGAACTCCGAACCGAGCTACCCAGTTGTTTACCAGTTTTTCCGAGATCGTAGTGGCCTCCTGGTTAGGAAAAGGGTACACGTCGGGCCATTTGCTGAAGTAATCCATTACAACCAGCACATATTTGTTGCCTTGAGTGCTAGTTGGGAATGAACCGGCGACGTCCATAGCAATCCGCTCGAAGGGCGCTCCCACGTTGTACTGCTGCATGCGGCCTCGAGATTTTCTAGTCGGCCCTTTCGCGGCTGAACATCGGTCGCAGCTCTTAATCCACTCGGCTACAGACTCCTGACATCCTACCCAGTAGAATCGTCTTTTTATTTTGGCGACGGTTGTGGAGATGCCTAGGTGCCCTCCACTGGAGTCGTTATGGTATGCCTCAATGACCTCGTTGATTCTGCATTTCGGCACTACCATTAGGGAGTTGCTGGTCCGACCATCCGCGCTCTCCCATTCGCGGTACAGGCATCCTTCCTTCAGCCGCAGACTTTTCCACTGTGCCCAGTAAGCCTTAGCGATCGGGCTTTCACCGGCCATCTCCTGCCAGTCTGGACGTGCGCCTTGCTCCTTGCTTTCAACGATTCTTGCAAGATCCGCATCCTCACGCTGGTCTATTCGTAGCCTCTCCGCAGACCACTCCTCCTCTGGCATAACGCTTATCAACCGGACGTCCACTATCTGCTCTTTGCTCTCGGCTCGCGAGCACTGCCTGCAGTCGACTTGGCACGGACGGCGTGACAAGGCATCGGCATTTCCATGGCTACTGCCCTTGCGATGCTCTATCGTGTAGTCGTAGCTCTGCAGTCGCTCGATCCACCGCGCCAATTGCCCTTCAGGATCCTTAAAGTTCAGGAGCCATCTCAATGCCGCATGATCTGTGCGCAGGCGAAACCTTTGTCCATACAGATATTTGTGGAAGTGTTTTACGCAGTCCAATACCGCCAGCAGTTCTCTCCGTGTCACACAGTAATTGCGTTCCGGTTTCGATAGAACCCTACTGTAGTACGCTATCACTTGTTCCTGGCCGTCTATTATCTGTGATAGCACACCGCCAATACTATTCCCGCTTGCATCTGTATCCAGCACAAACGTCTCCCCAGGCACGGGGAAGGCCAGAATTGGAGCACTGCACAGTTTTTCCTTCAGACGTGCAAAAGCCTGTTCCTGCTCCTCGTTCCACTCGAAAGCTTGGCTCTTTTTCGTCAGTTTGTGCAAGCTGCTGGCTATGTTCGCGAATCCCGGAACAAATCGGCGGTAGTATGTGCACAGGCCCAGGAAACTGCAGAGTTCGTGTAGATTGCGTGGTCGGGGCCACTCCTTCACCGCCGTGATCTTGCCTTCGTCCGTGTGTACTCCGCGAGCGGAAACCATGTGACCCAGATATTTGCCCTCTTTTTGAAACAGCGAGCACTTCTTTGGGTTGAGTTTAAGCCCGGCTTTCTTTATTCGCTCAAATACCACCTTCAGCTTTTCCAGGTTGTCGTCGTTGGATCTTTTTCCCATCACGACTATATCGTCGAGGTATACCAGACACGTCCGCTAATGCAGCCCTTTCAGCACACGTTCCATTAGCCGCTCGAATGTTGCGGGTACGTTGCAGAGTCCAAACGGCATGACGGTGAACTGCCACAAACCATCGCCAACACTAAAATCCGTTTTCTCCTTGTCCTTGTCTGCAAGATCCACCTGCCAATAGCCGCTGCGTAAATCGAGTGTGGAGAACCACTGTGTGCCTGACAGTGTGTCCAGGGTGTCATCGATCCGAGGTAGTGGATAGCTGTCCTTCTTGGTCACGTCATTGAGCTTCCGATAGTCCACACAAAACCGGGTCCTGCCATCTTTTTTCTTGACTAGCACGACCGGCGAGCACCAGGGGCCCTAAGAAGGCTCTATGACCTTGTCTTTCCGCATGTTCTCGATCAAATTTGTGACCTCCTCCCTCTTGGCCAGAGGAACTCGTCTTGGCGGTTGGCGAATCGGTTTTGCACTTCCGGTGTCGATGTTGTGCTTCAATATGGCTGTTCTTCCGCCTGCTTCCGCCGCAAATATTGACCCATTGTGCTGCAGGAGTGACCTCGCCTTCTGTTTCTGCTTGGCCGTCAACTCGCTGCTCCACTGGTTCTCCTGCGGTATGGCGGCCATGTTAAAACCGCTTTTCTTATTACCTCCAGGCGGGCTACTCTCGCAATTGACCACTGCTACAGCTTCCTTACACTCGCCAATTACCTCATCTTTCCCGACATATCTGGGTGCATTCAGGGGGTTCAGTATTCTGACTGGTATTCTGCCATTCTTAGGTTCCACTAATGTACGTCCGATGATGATGTTGTCGTGTCCTTGTTTCGGTGCTTCCACTACCCACAGCCGACTCGTCCTATCGTCCTCGTCCACCTTTGCCCACACAATCGCCTCAGAATTCGCTGGTATCCTCCTGTGTTGACACGATACAACCTTCCTTACCACCACGCTTCGCTCATAGCCGGTGTGCAGTGGGAATTCAACGTTGGCATATCTCAGCACATTTTCCTTCAGGTCCAGCGTAAAACCGTGCCTAATCATGATATTCACGCCGATAATCACGTCGTCCATTATATCCGCGACGATGAACTCATGTTCCAGGCTGCTGGTGCCGATAGCAATCGTTTTGTAACTTTGCCTCTTACCGGCGCGCGTTCGCCAGTCGCAGTCCGCAGCTGTATGCCATGCAGCGGTTCCCAGTTCTTCAGCAGCTTCCTTTTTATGATCGAATATGACGCTCCAGTATCCAGTGTCAACACGAACAACTTTCCATCTATCCTTCCTTCAATTGTCAAGCTGCTGGGCTGTCGTTTCAGCTGTGAGACAAGGACGGTGGGGCAGCAGATTGTGGGATCAGCTCACGCCCCTTTGGGCTGACCCGTTTTAGTTTAACGACTCGCCGTCCTCAGCCCTGCGCTTGTTGGCTGGGACTCGATTGTCAGTATTCCTCGCTTCAGGCGATTGCGATCGAGAACGGGAACGCCTCTTTCGTTGGCGGCAGTCTCGTGATATGTGGCCCTGCTTGCCACATACCCAGCAAACAACTTTAGAGGAGACCACCCGTGGCCTGTCCGGTCTCTCAGAGGTTATGGCCTGGATCGGAATGTCGTTGTCCGCCTGAATCTGGCGCATCCTTGCAGGTGCATACCGAGTGCTCCCAATCCATGCCGCTTCATATGTCATCGCGCTGGTCACCGTTTCCTTAAATGTTGGCTTGCCCATCATCAACGCACTGCGACGTGTTTCTGGACCATGAAGACCTTCAATAAACGACTCAATCTTCATCCTCTCGAGATCATCAGCACCATATTTTGGGTAGCACAACTGTACGAGCCGCTCAATGTCTGCTGCATATGTCTGCAGCGCCTCGTTGGCTCTTTGCTTGCGGTTCTTCAGCTCACAGTAGTATAGCGCATGGTTGTGCTCGTCGCTATACTACGCTGCTAATGCTCTCATGATGGCACCGTAATCACTTCTTAAACATTCTGGAACTGATTTGATTACCTCAGCCTCAGGACCTTTCAGCGCCAGTGCCAACCTCCGACCTTTCCTGATATCTGTCCACTGATTTTCCAAAGCAGCCAAGTCGAATTGCAATTTATATGTATCGAACGGCGCAGCACCATCATAAGTAGGCACTTTTGTTATGGCAGCAAAACCGTCCTGAACCGGTGGCAAAAATTCTGTGCCACTCGAAGCCGTTCGTCTATCTTTCTGTGCATCGAATCTTCCAGACTGTCAACTCGCTTATTCAAGGACTCATCCAGGTTGTCAACTCGTCTGTTCAGGGATTCACCCATTTCGTCAACTCGTTTGTACCAATTGTCTATTCGCATCTCGAGATGCTCAACTTTCACGTTCAGCATATTGGAAATTTCCTCCACCTTCTGCTCTATGCGCGCAGAATTTCCCGCCATTTCTCGAGTTGCAGTCTCGACTTTTGTCGAAATTTCGAGATTCGTAGTTTCGAGCTTCGCTGACATTTGTGCCGCCATTTCGCGATTTTCATTTTCCATTTTGGCTGCCATTTCCCGGTTGGAAGTCTCGAACATGCCTTTAAGTGCAACCATTAGCTGGCTCATGTCCAATGCTTGCAGTGGCGCGGCCTCTGCGGCGGTACTGTGCGGCGACGCAGCAGCAGCAGGCGATTCCTCCACTTTGGCCGATGCCTCTAGCTCCTGCGTTCCGAACTCGTGCGCAGCCCAATCGATGCCTCGTGCCTCACACGCCTCTCGCAAGCGCAGCTGCAACTCCACTTTTCCGCCAGCAGTCGGCAAATTCCAGGCAGCCAGCTCCTTCTTCAGCTGGTCCACCTTCAGTTGCTCGAGTTTAAACATGTCCGTGCTTTTATAATTTTATTTATTTATTTGTTTACTTTCAATTTTCCACAATCCAACTTCTGAGACCAAATGTTACGAATACTTTGTCTAGTGGGCTGTTACGTATCACTGGATTGTGCAATTTGAAAATGAAACAACTTTAATTATTCCAACGCAGCCAATTCAAAACCAACAGTCACTTTATTATTCACAGTTTTACACTTTACTGTTCGTACACTTAAGTATTTGCTTAATTACTCCGTGTGGCAACTTCACTTGTCAAAACCAGACTGACTCGCTGCGCCGCATCCGTCTGCCTTTTATACCTGTCAGGCCTTCGCGCAGATCGTTCCCGCACATTCCGGAGTGGACTAAAAGTTTCCATCATTACCAGGTTGGACTAAAAGTTATTATCGCGGCCGTCCTTGCCAGATTGGACTAAAAGTTACCATCGCGGCCGACGTTGCCAGATTGGATTATAGCACGGCACGTAGCGGCAGGGTTGCTTTGCACAGCGACAGACTGTCTTATCGTTACAATATGTATGTAATTATTTTTGAAAAAACACGTTTATTGTGAGGAAATGATTACAATTTTATTCTTCAAAGTAATGGCCATCGCTAGCTACACATTTTTCCCATCTCTCAGGCAATTTATGGATGCCTCGCCAAAAAAATGTTTCGTCTTTTGCCTGAAACCAATCATCGATCCATTTTTTGGCTTCTGCGTGAGAATTGAAGCGCTGTTCCGTTAATGCGTGGCCCATCGATGCGAACATGTGATAATCCGAAGGCGCCAAGTCTGGTGAGTAAGCCGCATGAGCAAGAGCTTCCCAGTTGTACGATGCAACCAATTCTTTGGTGGCTCTCGTGCGGTGTGGTGGTGCGTTGTCATCGAGGAAAATCACTTTGTGTTGCCTGGCTTCATATTCTGGGCGTTTTTGGCGTATAGCACGGTTGAAATCGGCCAATTGTTGTTGGTTACGTTCACCGTTAACCGTTTCACCAGGTTGTAGAAGGTTTTTTTCTTCAAATGGTAACACAAAATTAACTGTGTCCGCAAATCGTAATTTGTAGGCACGTAATCCGACATTTTCCGGAGCGTCAAACAATGCGTTGTTGGATGAAACTTGACAAATTGTGAACTGAATATTGTTGACATATGACAGAAGAAGTAAACATGACATTTGGTACGGTTCCGAAGTTTATAAATATTCGGCTATTTACCGCTAGATGTCCGGTTTCATAGGCGCATACCTGGTATATCGTTGCGAAAAATGTTTCCTTTTGAGTAATTTAACCCTCTACTGCCCCAAACGGTCTTAAGGGGGAAAGCCACTGTGACGGGTTTTTTTGTTTTAAATCAAAGCTTGTATATTCACAAATATGTGTACAAAATTTCAAGTCATAATTTCAAAAATTGACTAAGTTACAACTATTTTAAAATTTTAAAAGATACATGATTTCATTACGAGAGAAATGGACTCAAAACTTTAAACGCGTTTTTCTCCAAACGACTTTTTTTGAACTGGCGGCATCAATAACTCGAACAATTATGAACCGATTTATAATTTTTTTTTTGTTTTGTTCGTCTTAGTAGTGGTTAAGGTTAAGCGTAGCCGATTTGGAAAATTTTGTTTTTTACTATTTTTTAAACTGTCTCAAAACCAAAAAAACAAGGTCGAAAACATGGAAATATTTTCAATCGGTCGCCATTTTGTGAAAAATCAAAATAAAAAAAACGGCTACGTACAAAGATAGCTACATTCATACAGATTACAATAAAATTTTATTTTGTTTTTTCTGAGTACGGGTTTTTGAGAAATCGATGCCGCCATGGAGGGGGAATTTTTTTTCAAGCGCTACGGGATTATCTCTATTGTTTAAACTATTTAATATTTTTTAATAAAAATTTGTGGAAATATTATTATATGTCTGCTTAAATAATAATTAATTAATAAAATAAAAAAAACCCGATCCAAAAATTCCTATATTTACTCGGTCAAAAAAAATGTTTAAAATCACTAATTTTTTGACCCGTCACAGTGGCTTTCCCCCTTAAGGCACGGTTCACAAAAAGCTAGAAAAGTCCACATAAATTTTAATTTTTTTAAATGAAATTTTTAGGCCTTATTATGGATAATTTAAGTTGTCTTTTTTTTTAATGTAGCACTGCTGTAAGCATCATTTGTTCCCCATTATTATCAGTTGAAAGTTGAACTTCGTGGAAATTAGTAGAAATAATTATTTCGTGAAAAGTAAAAAAAGAAAAAAATTATTAAAAATACTTTTCGTTAAAAGATTAAAACAAAAAATTATGAGCGGGTACCTTTTAATGTAATTTATTGATTTGAAGTGTTTTATAGTGCAAAAAATGATTTACAGTTACTTTTTCGGCTTGAGAAAGCAGACTGCCTTAAGGCCGCATCAGGCACCAAAGCGAAAAGATTTAATGCATTTGGTCAAGAACGTATACTTGTATGTGGTTTCCGTATTATAGATATCAACCGGCATTTTTTTTTTAAATTGTCGGTTTTATGGTTTAACGTACAGGAAGTTTTAGAAAACTTGGATTCCGATGTTTTCGAAGAAACTGATGAAGAAACTAATGAAGAAACTGATGAAGAAACCGTTAGCTCTGTTAGATTTAAAGTTCAAAATAGGAAATTTTGTTAAAAGGAGAAATTTTTCCTCTTTTATTTGATACCCATATCTTCATTATTACACAACGGCAAAAATTTTAAAAAATATTTTAAATGTATGTATCCTTAAAATTTTAAAGTCCTTTAAAAAAGTTTTTGGGTCAGAAAATGAAAAACTGACTATGCCAGGATATTATAAATACCTCTAGTTTTACGTCTATATCAGCATTTGGATGGGTCTTGGCAAAAATGTTTATTTTTGTCGCACGGTGTAATAAATGTAAAGTTGGTGTTCACTCACTGCTTTATAACTTTGTTATTTTTCTTTCGATTCTATTGATGTTATGCTTAATATGTGCTCAAATAATATATGATTCATCATAAATTTTAAAACTAGAGCAAATAATTTATTTTATCCATAAAAAAAATCATTCAAACATTTATAATTTTGAAAATAGTCGAAAATTCACTTTTTTACACTTTCACCGTCAGTAACTTTCCCAAATCTCATCTGATTTGGACAATCTATATATTGCTGGAAAGGCTAATACTTCTGACGGCTTCTGACCGCCGGACAGTTTGTGTTAGTCGGATGATTCGTTTACGAGATATGTGCTCATAACTGAAACAATAGGGAAAGAAATGTTTATTAGAAGATTTTTCGAAAACGCTTTTTTAAAAAATTTTTTGATTTTCAGTTTCGTGTTTTAGCTTATGTGCCCAGTACGGCCTTAAAGCACGCAAATTTATATGGGTTTCACGACCACACGGAAGCAAATTTGTTTATTTTAAAAATTGTCCCTTCTTATATGATTCCAAAACTACATGGTGAACAATTTTTCGACTTAAAAAATATTGGGGCAGTAGAGGGTTAATCAAAAATTACATTTCATTTTTGCCTCGGTGGTGAAATTTGCACATTTTGTGGTGAAAGTGGTCAAATTATTATACGACAGGGTTGAAATTTTTGTTATCGATGGTGAATATAGAGATGTATTTAGATGGGAAATATGTGTAATGATAATAATTTCATTTAAATTATTTCATTCAGTTCAGTCTCATCAACGATATTAAATAATGAAGACGAAAATGTTCTTCCGAACACATTTATCATCTTTTGATTAAATTATCGTGTTGTGAGTGTGTATTAGCAATCAAATTAATAAAAAACGATTTTTAGTATGTATTAAGAGCTCTGAAGATGCACGACATTACTATAACATCACATTTTACCTTGTACAATAACAAAATTACCTTGATATTGATTCAGAATGTTTTATGTTTTAATCATGAAATTATTTGTGGGAAAGAAAAATTACAATTTTTATTCAAATGTCTATTTTAATCAATTGTGGTAATAACTATTGTATTTCTCCAGTAATTTTACAGTTTTGTTAAGATATTTAATCTTCCAAACATTTCTTTATCTCTTGATTGGAAAGAGCAGTCAGAAAATTAGGCATAAAATTTACTCCCAAAACCAATAGAAAATCGTTATGGGCTAACACTGTTTGTGCTGCAACACTGCCTTTGGTGTCAGTGTTGCCAGATCAGGAGATTTCCTCCTAGATTTAGGAGATTCTTGACCATTTAGGAGAATTTTTAGGAGGAAAAATTGTTTAGGAGAAAGTTTGAGAGATTTATATTTTATATTAGGGGATTTTTCGGATCCTTAGTGGATTTTTGTGAGATTTTTGGATAACGATGTGTTAGGAACACTGGCAACATAACGTATTTTGGCAACTATTTTAATAGTGAAAGCACCCCATTGCACAGTGATTCGTTCCATAGACAAAATTCCAAAAATTTATGGTCTCAGAATTTAACGATTTTGATGTCATTTGAAAGAAAAAACTCCAACTAAGTAAACCCCAAAAAATCTGTGCAAAAAATCAATTAGTGTCTGTGCAAAAGCGGCTCAAAGTTGAAACTTTTTTCTCAAAAAAATTGAAACTCAAATTTTCTGTTTATTAGTCTATTGAGTAAAAACAATTTTAAAAATACATGGTTACCAAGAAGTTGCTTAAACTTTCATAATAGTATAAAAAATAATGTGGCCATGTCCGTTTTTAACATTTTCTCAAAATTTGCAAAGCGTAGGCTTTTTTCACTTTTAATTCAAAATATTTTTCTAAATTAAAAATCTGAAAATTGGCAAAACTTAGAGGAAAATATCTAAAAAGTATGTGAAAGTATGTTCCTGGATTTTTTTATTTTAAGAAGCATTCTCTCTTTGTCGGACAATGTAATTACATCCTCCGATATCTTCCGATCTCAGAAAATAAATCAATTTGAAAAGTGGTCTAAACACGTATTTTTCGACAACATTTATTTTATTTATGCCTAAAAGTATGCAATCAGCACGAAAAATTATAAAATCTGCAAAAATGCAAAACATACATCTATTATTATCGTTTTTATTGCGAAACCAGAGGGTCCTGAGACAATTTATGTTACTCTTTGGAATAAGCATTGTTGACGTTACCGATTAAATGTAAAATCTGAAAAATCTAGCCGACACACTTGGTGCTATAGCTCTCCAAAAATGACGAAATTTGAAAATTTAAGTCTCAGGCATTGCCATACTACAACAGTTTAAGAAAAACAAAATAGAGATTTCAATTCAGAAGACCATGATTAATTGGTATACCAAATTTCATGAAGAACGGACCACTACTTCTAATTTTGTCCTGCAGTTGTATGGAGTCGAATCACTGTGTATTGTGTTAAACATGTTTAAGCTTACAAAATGTTGGCTCGTTCTATCTAGTTCTCTCTTGTTGCTGTCACAATGAAATCTGGTCAAAAATTACACTTTTTATTTGTTTATTTATTTTATACAAAAACATATAGGGGAATTCTTGTAAGGTGCCACCCCATAGCTTTTTTGCTCATTACTCGTTAGAAAATTAAGTTATCGCCAAAGTTATTATACCGTTGGAAAGAGGGTTTAAAGAGCTATGATCCAAGGTGACACTTTATTTGAATTTGTCGTAAATACGAATTTTACAGCCAATTTCCCAAAGTGTTCAAAATCGACATCCTAAAATTTTTTAATGTAAGGTGCCACCCCCTAAAAAAACCGCTAAAAACGTAGAAATCTCAAGTAAAAATGCATGATTTAGAAAGGCGGCACTTTAAATGTTTATGCTATTTTGGTAATCATTGTATAAATTTGTTCCTTTTACGATATGCTCGGATATCATTTCGGATTATGAAAAACCATTAAAAATTACGTCCAACACTGATATTTACCTAAGTTTTTTATAAGGTTTTGGTTACTTTTTCACCGCAAGAAAAACCTTCAGTTTTAATTTTTATGTTTTTTCTTAACCAAATTTGGCACTTTTATTTACCCAGACCGTACCATTGCGTATGTTCCCTCAAAAACCACATTAGAATTGATGTTGACATATACCAAATGACAATACGAATTTTTTTCTTGGACTGCTGGAACGTCGAAATTGAGCAGGGGTGGCACCTTACAAAGAGTGGCACCTTACAAAGAATTCCCCTAACAGTTTTGTTTTCGTTAAGTTTTTGTTGTGAAGCTGAAGTTGAATAAAAAAAGGTTGCAATACAAAACTTGTATTTAATTATTTTTATTTTTTACGAGAAGATTAATTCCTTTAAAAAATGACAACAATTTTAGTAGAATTTTTTAACTTTTGGGAGAAAATTTCAGTATTTTTTTAAGATTTAAGAAAAAGTCATTTCAGATATCTGGCAACACTGTTTGGTGTCCGGCCAAAAAGAAGTGGCGCTACTTAGGATTTATTTTGCTGCAGGTTTCGCTAAATTTCTGGTTGGTTTCGCTATCCGTTATCCGTTTGACTGCAAAAATGTCCAAAGTGGTACAGAATCAACACAGGTATGAAGACATGGATTGAGACTAAACATGAATAACACGTCACTTTAGTCGAAAGCAGCTCTTGGAAGTTGTGCAAAAAAAACGAGAGTGCAACGCCAGGGCGCTCGCGGTTGTTAAGGAACTCCTTGACCGGCACAATAACAGCGCTGAATTTTTATTAAAGGTGATTTTAAAATTAAATTCAATATAGCGAACCCCCGTGAAAAAAATAAACAAGATTACTCTCACATTGAGGTTGATTGAGCTTCTAAACCTATTGAACTAAAAATTTTGCTTGGGAAACGTTCAAAAAAAGGCGTAGATCAGGGTCAATCAATTCTTAATCGATTTACGCGATTTCCCTTTTTTCATGAAGGTTCGTTACACAGTACTTATTCCGTGATTTGTATCGAATGGGTTTAAGGATGGTTACGAAGATTTTCATCCAACAGATTAATGAAATCAATCAGAGCCACTACGACGACATCGTGGATGAGCGACACATTTTGCAACTGTGCGGATACCCTCTCTGCATACGGGACGTAGATAGGTAACAACTAAGTGTAAGATTTCGAATGTAGAATGATGATAAAGTATTCTAACACACATGTTTGCTTGTAGTGTGCCAGCTAAAAAATACCAAATCTCTTTAGCAACAAACAAGGTCTATGACATCACGGATCGGAAGAAGTTCTGTAGCACTCAGTGTTTCAAGGCATCTGAGTATATAAAGTCTCAAATATTAACGAGTCCGCTCTGGCTGCGCAACGACGAATCTATTTCGAAATTTAAGTTGATGGACATTGAGTGAAAAATTAGTGAAAAGGGAGACCTCAAACCACTTATGTCAATATAGATAAGTAACAGCTGATATAATTTTTAATATAATACGAGAAGGTCGTTTTAGATTCAGATTTTGTAACACTACTTAAAACAATCAATTTAATAGTCATAATTGTTGTTCAAACCTTTTGCTGAATTATAGGAATAATTTATTGCAACAAAAACCAAAAGGGTTTTTATTGGCCATATACCAATACCATATCTGACGATATGTTAATTCTCAGAATTTAAATTCTTAATTAAATATGTGGGGGGATTGTGAACTTTTTACATGGGTATAAGATGAATAAGTCCAGTAGCTTCAACAGTATTTTTCTACATACTTAATGAAAGCCCAGTACAACTGCAACATACAAAACGAATTACAACAAAGCTGCTGTAATATAACTAAATACAATGCAAATGTTTTGAATTCTTCTTTATATTGGTTGCCTTCTGCTTTTAGTACGATTTTGTTTGAATAAATATGAAACTGGTTCAACATTTTTTGGACCGACTTATATTAAAATTGAGAACACTTGTTCACAGCAGCCGCCGTGGCTCAGTTGGTTAGTGCGCGGTCCAACGAGTCGCATGCAGAGCGACACAAGATCGAATTCTGCATGTAGTAACACCTAAAAAAAATAACGGGAAACTCGTTTTCTCTTTCGGTGGCTGTCCTCTCAGCTGGAAATGGCAAACCTCTGAGAGCAAAAATTGCCTATGAAAAAGCTCCCAACCTGCCGTTCGGAACCGGCATAAAACTGTAGGTCCCTTCCACCCGAGTTTCGTAAGCGGGCCGACAGGTTGCGTTTTTTAAAAAAAATCAAAAGGCCAGAGAATTTTAGCGATCTGACGCTTAAAGAGGTGAAAATCAGACTGACTTTATTCTTTCATTCTTGCTTATTACTAAGCTTACCATAATTACATGAATTGCTTGATCAACATTTATTTATTTGCTTACATATTAACTAAATGCTTTGGGTCACAATATTGTTCACCAATATTGTGATTCCTGGAAATTTTGTTCTCTTTCGACTTTGTTTTATATTTGTTTGCTAAATTAAACGTAAAATCGGAAATATGGTTTTGTATTACCTTCGTTGCTGTTGACTTATTTGTTTTAGCAACTCTTCAATTTTGTCGGGTGCAACGGCCGACGTAGCATTGCTATTCCTATACGTAACTACTCCCCCTTTTAGTTTAGAATTCTCCTGAATTCTGTTGTTTAAGTTAATTTTTATATACTTGTTTTTCAATATCATGACAATTATTAGTGTAATTATTACTATTACTGTACCTATATTAAATCCATATGAAATGTTACTGTGTATTTTAAGTGCTTCAATCATTTTTGTATTTAGTTGGTTTTCTTCAATTATTTCATCAAATGATAGTTTTCTTGTAAAGTTTTTCATAGTAATGTTAACAGTGTATACTGTTTTCTCTTCTATAGTTTCTAGGTAATTAGAAAAATATAAGTCATTTATTCTTATAGAACAGTTGTTAAAATGTAATAAAATATTTCCGTTTAAAATTAATTGATTTTTATTGCATGTTTGGTTTAAGTAAATATGGTTGGCATTTTTGATTAAAATTGTGTCTATGTCTAAGTCTAATATTTCTGTGTAAGCATTCTTTATGTAATTACAATTAGATTTTAATATGCAATGGTTGCTTCTTTTTAGCTCTTTCAAATGTTTGTCTTTTACATATAAGTAAGTCTTATTTTCATAATCAAATATTTCTTCTATTTTGTAGTCTATTTCAATATTATCTTTATTCGGTATTGGGATTATAGTTCTTAAATTAACATTGATGATTTTCTTGGGTATTTTTATGCCAAATATGAGAAAAGTTTTATTCATAAATGCTGTGCCTAATTGTAAATATTTAAGTTTGCTAAAGTCTACATTGTATTTAGTGATTTCCTTACTGGTTAAAATGTTTGGATGTATAATTCCATATTTTGCAGAAACTACGTTATCTTGAATATGATCTAACTTATTTTTTAACAATTGAATTCTTGCTAATTGTTCTAAATATGTGGTATATGCCTCTTCTTCATTTACAAATTTACTTATCGAGTTCATTTCTTTTTCTATAGTTTCTCTATCTTTTTTCACAATTTCTTTTAAGTGGGCTATTGTTGTATTGAAGTAATTATTAATTTCTACCTGCTGGTTAACATTTTCTATAATTTCATCTGTTTTAAATAAATATTTTTGAATGTGTTGTCTGTCCTCTTCGTCCATAGTCCCGAATAGCCATTTTGTCATAGTCCCTACTGCATTTATTAACCCTCGTCTTTGTCTTGTTTCTCTCGGCATTAAAGTTGATAATATGTTTCTAGCTTCTAGAAGTTCTAACTGTAGTATTTCCTTATTTTTTACTTTCATTAAATTTATATTGTTATTTATTTCTTCCAAAATAGTTTCTATTTCCTTTAAGTCGATTAAATGTAGAATTATGTCGGTTTCTTTAACAATATCTTGCGTCCTCATTTGTATGCTTACAAATCCTTGTTCGTTCTCCAGTTGTTTGATTATTATGTCTGTCCTAATTGGTTGTATTAGTGTTAGGATCGTCATTAGCAGTAGAACCAGCGTCTGTAAATTTAAGGGGTCGTTTAATATTACACGGATGAACATCTTTTAAATTCCTCTCTCTGTATCTTGGTTGTTCTTTGTGCCTAAGTGCCTTATAATTCTTTACATATCCGCTTTCCCTAACTTCTTGGTACTCTTCTCTTTTCATATTTTGCTTCTTTATTGCTTTTTGTTTAGATTCATTTAAATTTTGTTTTATTTTATCGTTATCGACTTTACCGCTTTGAACCTCCATTGGTATGTTTTTTATGGTTGAATGGTATCTATTATTGTAGTTTCTTATTGCTCTTTGTATTATTTGTTTTATTGGTAAGTTTTTGTTTGAATGGTATATAATCCTGAATTTTTCCGCAATTGTGTTATGCATTCTTTCGACGTCTGCATTGCCTGTGTGGCTGTTAGGTTTTGTTAAATGAAGTTCAATTTCTTCTTGGTCTAGAAATTCTCTTATTCTTGTTGCCTTAAATTCGTTGTCCGCTATTATTTTTTTTGGTTTTCCTACTTTTGCGAAATGGTCTTCTAACTGTTCGATTATTGTTAAATGGTTCCTGTCGCTTAAAGAATATGCTGCTCCGAATTTTGAAAATGTATCTATTATTGTTAGGAAATGGCAGTTTTTTATGACAAATGTATCTATATGAACTATTTGATTTACCTCTGATGGTGTTTCCGTAAAATGAAATTTTGGTTTGATCGGATTTCGATCGTATTTAATTGCCTTGCATATATCGCACTGATTAATTACAATTTGGACTAATTCCAATAGTTTTGGATAGTAAATTTTGTTTTTTATTTGATTGTATGTTTCCTGTATTCCTGAATGCAAACTTTCTTTGATATGATATAAGGAAATTTGTTTAACGGCTTCGACTTCTGTCTCGATGTCTTGTGCTCTTATCGTGCATTTAGTGAATTTTATCTGACTGTCATTCGAAAACATTTCAATGAGTTTTTCTTGAACTTTATTGTATTTATGATCAGAAAGTTCAGAGTAAATCCCAATCTTCCCTTTTGCAATAAACCTTTTAAATATGCTTCCCATTTCTTCAAAATCACTTTCCGCGATGAATATTATCCTTTTTCCATGTAACATTTTAAGTTCTTCTATTTTGTTATTTGTAATAATTATTTGGGTTTTATACTTATTGACTATTTCGTCTTTTATTGGGAAATGATCACCTAGATCTTCCTCCGCTGAATGCACTGTTGCCATTGTCTCATTATCTTCTATATTATTGACAGTAAATTTTGAATTATTGGAATTGTTATCTTCTGATTTTTCTGGACTATTGTCTTCGCTACTTTCTATTCTACTTAAAAAGTCGGCAACTTTATTTTCTTTTCCCTTAAGGTATTCTATATCGAATTGATATTCCCCTAGTTTTAGTAGCCATCTTTGATGTCTCGGTGACATATCTTTTCCCCTATATTTGGAATGTAGGAATTTAATGGGCTGATGGTCAGTTAAAATTTTGAATCTTTTACCATAAACGTATGGCCTGAAATAGTTAACACTCCACATAATTGCCAAGAATTCTTTATCCGTCGCAGAGTAATTTCTCTCGTGGTTATTTAGAGTTCTAGAGGCGTAACATATTGGGTGTCCTTCTTGGGACAAAACTGCACCAATTGCATAATTGGATGCATCTGTAGTTATCATAAATTGTTTTTCAAAATCTGGGTAACGGAGTATGGGATGCGTACTTATTAGTGTTTTTAATTTTTCAAAAGCTTCAATGTAAGTAGGGTCTTTTAAATTTATCTTTATTCCTTTTTTCAAATATTTGGTAATTGGTTGTGCTATCTTCGCATAATCTTTCACAAATTTTCGATAATAACCTGTAAGTCCTAGAAAGCTCTTTATTTGTTTTTCTGTTTTTGGCAATACAAGATTTTCAATAATTTTAATTTTGTTCGGATTTGGTTTCATACCGTCTTTTGTCAAGATGTGTCCAAGAAATTCCGTTTCTTTTTGTAAAAAGTTACACTTATCTACTTGGATTTTTAGATTTTTGCTCTCGAGGGTTTTAAAAATATCTGCTATTGCTTTTATATGTTCACTTAATGATGTGCTGAATATTAAAATATCATCTAAGTAAACCACGCACGTTTTATTTATGTAGTCTCTTAGGATTTCGTTCATTAGCCGTTGGAATGTGGCTGGCGCATTCTTTAAACCGAATGGCATTCTTATGAATTCGTATAACCCGTGCGGCGTTATGAATGCTGTTTTTTCCCGGTCCTCTTTTTTTACTACTATTTGATGATATCCCTTTGCCAAATCTAATGTGGTAAAATACTGAGCTCTTCCTAGCTTATCTAAGATTGAATCAATGTTTGGGAGGGGGTACTTGTCATCTATTGTTACTTCGTTTAATTTCCTGTAGTCTATTACTATCCTATATTTTTTTTCGCCTGAATTGTCTATCTTTTTAGGTATTACTATTAGTGGACTGGAGTATCTGGAATGACTCTTTTGAATGATACCTTGTTCTTCCATTTCTTTGATTTGTTTTCTAACCTCAATTTCATGCTGCGGGGGGTATCTATATAATTTTGAATTAATCTGCTGTTGAGTTGTGGTTTTTATTTCGTGCTGAATTTCGGTGGTGCTAGTTAATCTATCACCTTCTTTGAATAGTAATTTATTAAATCTTTTTAGTAGTTTTGTAACTTCGCTATATTCTTCTGCATTTAAGTGGTCTAGCTTTAATCTTTCTAATTTTAGATCAGTTGTTTCGAGAGTATGAATTTGGTTAAAATCGTAGGGGTTATTTAAAAATTTGTGTACCACTTTGTTTAGCATCACTGTTCCGTTTTCGATATTTATTTGCGCCTTAAAGTAATTCAATAAATCCATTCCAATTATAAAGTTATATTTTCTACCTTTAAACGGTGTCACCTTCCACCTAATTCTTGCGTTGTTTGGTAAGTTAAATTCATCTGGTGCTTCTGTATGCACTTCGTATATTATTTTATCTGTATTTGTTAAGGTACTAAATGTTATAGGATTTTTTAATTTTATTTTTACAAAATCATTTAATTCACTGTTAATTAAACTAAAAGTCGCTCCCGTATCTATGAGTGCTATAAAATTTTTATTGTTGATTGTTAATTTTAGTTTTGGTAGGTATTCCGAGGCGGCCTCGTAAAAAAAACTGCGTCATGATTCTCGTTATTAGTTTCAATATCTTCCTTCCATTCCTCTTGGCTTTGCCTAACCACATCCAAGCTATGTTTGCTGAACTGCGAATTAGGGTGTCCTGCTACTTGAGGTTTATTATAATTTATTTCGATATTGTCTACTTCCATCGGCTCCCCTCGATCTTGTCGTCTTACTTGTTCTGAATTATGTCCTCTGTATTCTCTGTTAAAAAATTGTGGTCTTTGTCTAAATTGCTCTGAAAAATTTCCTTGATTGTATCTATTAAAATTTTGTGGATGTTGCCTTATTTGCCCTGAGTTATTTCCCTGATTGTATCTGTTACAATTTTGCGGATTTTGTCTCATTTGCCCTGAGTTATTCTCTTGATTGAATCTATTAAAATTTTGCGGATTTTGTCTCGTTTGTCCTGAGGTATTCGCTTGATGTTCGCGATTCCAATTGGGTTGCCTGTTATTGTCGTAGTATCTGTCTCTTTGCTGGTATCGTTTATAGTGTTCTTCATTTCTTTTGTACTTTCTATATTCTGGCCTGATACAAGTATCTTCGAACCGTCGTTGATTCATTAGGAATATTATTTCTCCTAGCTGTCTCAGTTCATAAATTTTATCGAGTAGTGTACCTTGCGTCATTTCCTTAATTGTATTAACTAACAAGCTGTCTATGTTCGTCAGGTCAATCCCATGTTCTCCTCCATAATACACAATGAGTTCGTCCGTTTTGTATTTGATATTTTGTATTTCAATGGCTAATTCACTTACCGTGTTAATTCGTAAATTTGCAATTTTCTTGTATATTTGGTGTGGTTCGGTGTCTGGCTTAAATCTTAGCTTAAGTGTATCTTTTATCAGTTTCCAATTGTCTGGTTCCGGGATGTTGATGATGACGTTTTTTGCTTCTCCCTGTATTGTCCTGTAATATATTGTTCGTACTGCTTCTTTCCTCTGTTCTTCGTTGTCCAGTGTTGTTAATAGATATTCTATACTGTTGAAAAATGAGTTTATCGTGATATCCCCGTTTCCCGTGAAGATTGGTAGGTGTTCGATGTTTTTTAGCGTCCTTTCCAACTTGCTGCCGTCTGCTTGCTGTTTTTGTTGTAGTCCTATGTATGCCAGTCGTAATTGCTCTAACTGCTGTTCTTTTCTCGCTAGTTGTTCTATTAAGTCCACCGGAGCCATCTCGTGTTGGGCCTGTTCCATCCTTCTTTTGTCAAACGTTCTCTGCCTCGCCTGCCGAATTTTGATTGATTTCTTTGTGGCCTTGACACTGCACTTTCACTCTTTAATTGCGTTGTGGTGTCTTAGCTGCACTCTTTTTGTAGTTTTGGTTCTGTGGGTGGTGCTTACAAATTTCTTGTACTCACTGCACTGCCACTTTTATTATTGTTTTGTTATTTTATATTCTGGAGGGTCCGGTCAATTTCTGAATTGGCTACGGAGTCGCAGAATTAATTGTGGGTGTTATGTTATTAACTTTGTACACGTTCCCGTAGTATTTTTCCGTATCACTCTCCTTTTTAACGTTGCTTAAAAAGGATTACCGACTGCGCCAGTTTCGTAAGCGGGCCGACAGGTTGCGTTTTTTAAAAAAAATCAAAAGGCCAGAGAATTTTAGCGATCTGACGCTTAAAGAGGTGAAAATCAGACTGACTTTATTCTTTCATTCTTGCTTATTACTAAGCTTACCATAATTACATGAATTGCTTGATCAACATTTATTTATTTGCTTACATATTAACTAAATGCTTTGGGTCACAATATTGTTCACCAATATTGTGATTCCTGGAAATTTTGTTCTCTTTCGACTTTGTTTTATATTTGTTTGCTAAATTAAACGTAAAATCGGAAATATGGTTTTGTATTACCTTCGTTGCTGTTGACTTATTTGTTTTAGCAACTCTTCAATTTTGTCGGGTGCAACGGCCGACGTAGCATTGCTATTCCTATACGTAACTCCCGCGTACAAAATTCACACGCACAACACGGGTGGTTGCGGGAAGCTAGGCCTTAGTCTCGCGTAAACGGGCTGTCGTGCCAATCAATTAAAATTAATTACACTTGTTCACATAGGGAGTGTTTTTTATTAGATTACTTTCTTATACAAAGGTGACATGCTAATTAGCACTCCTGACGAATTTAGAGCAGTACAAGTTTTCATTTCACTTGTTTACGGAAGATTTGTTTTTTTAAATCCTAAGCAATCACTCAATTTTAATTTTTATTGGTGTACCATATTATGCTTAAGAGGGCATTTTAATAAGCATGCTTGCGTTTCTCAAAGAATATTCTTTGAATTAAGTCGTTTTTTATTATTGTAGCATTAAAATGGCATAACATCGCGGCCAGAAATGTAGGCGCCTTTTAGAAAATAATCTCCGCGGATGTGAGTGTAAAACCAAAAGTATATAAAAACGAAATATCCTTACAAAAATTATTTATTTTATTTTAATTCCTACTTTTACTTGTCTTTTATGCTCTGTTTGCTAGTACAGTGCACCCGCGAAAACGTGAACACTCGATTGCGTGAACACTTTTTTTCCTTTTGAATACTCTAAAACGTGAACAATGTTTGAAGGCTCTAAAACGTGAACACCCTGTTGTGTTTTTCGCAAACATTTCATCGCCCACAACCTTAAATGTGTATATACTCGTCCTTCTTTAACTTTTTGGTATACAACTAAAGGGGGTCTTACTATGTAATACCTCATTTCCGAGCGCTATATTCAAAAATTGATTACTAGAAAATTACAAATGATTTCGGGAAGCAGTTTTTTGTAATGTTATCATTCATCAGCCGCCGTGGCTCAGTTGGTTAGTGCGCGGTCCAGCGAGTCGCATGCAGAGCGACGCAAGTTCGAATTCTGCATGTAGTAACACCTAAAAAAAATAACGGGAAACTCGTTTTCTCTTTCGGTGGCTGTCCTCTCAGCTGGAAATGGCAAACCTCTGAGAGTAAAAATTGCCTATGAAAAAGCTCCCAACCTGCCGTTCGGAACCGACGTAAAACTGTAGGTCCCTTCCACCCGCGTACAAAATTCACACGCACAACACGGGTGGTTGCGGGAAGCTAGGCCTTAGTCTCGCGAAAGCGGGCTGTCGTGCCAATCAATTAATTATTATTATTATCATTCATTACACTGCACAACAGCATGTCTGTTGTATGGAGTTTTTTTACATGAATCTGAGTCGTTTTTCCACGCTGATTTCAAAACCATACTCCGTTTTTATGTAACAGCTCTAGTTTTTGCAAAAAATGGGCGTGTCACTTTTTTGAATTTTCCTCGGCTTTTTTTTCGTCTTCGCCTGTAATTTCTGAACCAATAATCCTATCGACATGTTTTATATATCTTTGCACTTACAACATTTCACGCCATCTTCTCTGACGTTAATCAATTTTATGCGTTCTTAATTGGCGTTATAATAAGGTTTCAAAGTAGGGAAAATATTGAATTTTAAGGCGTTTTTTCTGATGGCGAAAATTGTACAGACGTTTCATAAATCAAGTTACGAAGTATATGAATATCTTAAGAAAAAACATCAAGCACTACAACACAGCCAAATTATTTAGTGGAATTCACATTCGCATCGAAATAATAACAAAAATGTACCATAATCAAAAATATGCTCTTTTATATGTTCCATTTATAGTCTGGAATACAAGCGAAAAACAAAAAGATTTTGAATTGCTCGAAACAAAAAAAAAAAAATTAAAAATGTTGCATATTTTTAGGCCCCTAATTTTTTAAGAAAAAAGTATGAAGTTGACTATGGTACATTTTTGTTATTACCATATTTCGATGCGAATCTGTATTCCGCCAAATAATTTGGCTGTGTTGTATTGCTTGACGTGTCGACTTTCATTATACACCTAACTCGTTAATTGATTAACAAAAAATTTGCATGTTTTTGACCATCAAAGAAAACGCCTTAAAATTCCATATTTTCCGACTTTGAGGTCCAATTACCGCGGTATTTTAAAACTTATAAACAAAAGTTGCATCGGAAAAGAAGCCGTGTTGGGTTTTTAATGCGATAACGTGAAAATCATGCCAATCGGGTTTCTGGTTTAGAAATTACGATCAAAAATATGGAACAAGTAGAGGAAAAACTGAAAAAATGACACGGTACCTATATCTCAATAACTAGAGCTGCTAGAAAAATTCTGAGGATAGATTCGAAATCAGCGCACCCAAATTAGTAAGAAACAGTAGAAAAACTCCATGCAAAAGAAAAAAAGTGTTTTTTGTTGTTCTGTGTTATTGAACTTTTTTTGGTTTTACATAAAAATGACGTATGTGACCGCTACACGTCCTTCACTGCGTCCTCGTCGTTTAGAGGTGGGGTGAACGTTTTCGAAAAATCTACCTGACCGACCTTGTCATACTAAACATTTTTATTATCAGAAAACATGTCGCAACAGATAGACACGAGCTTTTTTTGAAATTCTTGTTCAAAAATTTGTAACAGCCTTGAATAGCAGAAAAAAAGTGGCAACTTTTTTTTCAAAATTCTATTACTATAAGAATTTTTTTGAATTTTTGAAAAAGCTCGTGTCTATCCATAGCCAAGGGGATGAGAAAAATAAATTTTAAAGGTTTTTTGGTTTCAGATCATTTGATCGGTCAAAATCGTTCACCCCGTGCGCCCTGGACACTTTTGACGAGGACGCAGTGAAGGACGTGTAGTGGTCACATACGTCATTTTTATGTAAAACCAAAAAAAGTTCCATAATGAATGATAACATTACAAAAAACTGCTTCCCGAAATCATTTGTAGTTTTCTAGTAATCAATTTTTGAATATAGCGCTCGGAAATGAGGTATTACATAGTAAGACCCCTTAATTCAATTATCTTTTTTATTAGATTCAAACAAAAAAACGTATTTTTCAACAATCGTAAACTTGAACAATCTCGTAAACGTGAACAGCCTTGGTTTTTATTAGTTCACGTTTTCGAGAGTGCACTGTATTTGCAGGGCGTGTCTCCGCTGTACTATGTTCATAGTGAAAATATACACTTGAACCCATATAATTACGTCTTTTTTGTGTATTATAAAAAGAGAGAAATTTGAAAAAGTATTTGCCATGTACAGTCTGTCCAGTAGAAGCGTGATCGACCAAATTATCACTTAGAGTACCGTTATCAAAAAAATTTGAATGAACCTAAGTAGCCTCATCATTTTTGTAATACGCACTGCAAAAATTGTCAGTCTCGTGAAACAATTACAAAGTACAGGGTATTTTAACAAGATGAGCTCCGCGTGAGAGAAGCGACTTGAAGCCGTATACCTTTGTCTACACCCTAGAAGGCCGTAAATGTCACGTTTAGCTGCAGCAAAATATATGGAGAAGTCGAAGTCATTCGTAACGAGGTGGACGAATTGGTATGTGGAAGCAAAAAATGTCGACGATTTGGCTGGGCGGGGCCTTGATTTGTTTGCGACGAAGCCGGGCTTATCGTTGAGTAAAGCTAAAGCAGTTTTAGAGAAAAGTGATGTTCAAATATCAAAAGAGACGGTTCGAGGACGTTTAAGAACTAACGGATGAATTCCAATTTTGGGCAAATAGTAGCATAAATCGATCTTGGTGTGCCGCCATCAGCCGATTGTTCCAACGTACTGTTAAAGACCCACTAAAGGTCCATGTTTGGGGTTACTTCTCAGAAAAAGGATTTGGGCGACTTTTCGTTATTACCACCAACATGAACGCGGTTTTGATGAACAAAATTTATGAAAAAGCTTTATTACCATCAGCTGCGAAGATGTTCGGGAGAAGAGGACTCTCTTGGATTATACAAGAAGACAACGACCACAAACATCGCAGCCGAATGTGTGCTGAGTGGAAACAGCAAAATGGGGTAGAAGTGTTAGATTGGCCCTCACAGTCGCCTGATGCCATCGCGATAGAAAATTTGTGGGCAATAGTTAAGGGGGAAAGCCACTGTGACGGGTAAAAAAAAAAAAATTTATTTTTTTTGTTTTAACCCTCAAACGGTACACTGGTGCGATTTCGCACCAGGCTTTATTTTGATGTGCTGGAATTTTTTCCAGGGATTATATATAGTATCGCCACCTACACTTAAAAAATTTCTTATCTTTCTCGAACACGAAACACAACAGGTAGAACTCATTTGGCCCTTAGTTTTCACAAGAGCAGCACGGAAAATTTTTTTTGGTGCGAATTCGCACCGTGTACCGTTTGGAGGTACCAAGTCGGGACAAAGTGAAAAAATAAAATCTTCAAATTCGTGTCTCTTCAACGATAATCAGGTGATTTTTTTTTACTCTCCCGCTCTCTCTCAATTTTTCATTTTACATTGAAGCAACAACAACTATCGTGACCAACGGTCATTTGACCGTCTGCGTAACAGCTCCCCTAGCGATTAAATCTTTTATTGTACTGTAGCGCGTTTTTGTGTGTCTTAGAATGGCAAACCCAGAAGGTCGATACTCTTTTCGTAATCGCAAGATCGCTCAAGCGTTAGCGGACGATTCAAACAATTCCGAAGAAGACGAGGGCGTAGACAGCGAGTCCGGGGACGAGGAGTTTTGCGTGTCTGATCATGGAAATAGTGATGCAGCTAGCCCAGCGAACTCATCAGGTGACGAAGATCAGTTGTTAACCGAATCCGAACCCGCTTCGAAGAAAAAACGTTCAACCGAAAGTGCAGAAACAGCTCGCGCGCGCGGTTGCCCTCGGAAATCTGTGAGTGCACCCAAGTCTGATTATAAATGGCAGGAAAAAGAAATTGAAAAACGTGGTAGGCGTTCTGAAGTCGCTCCTGTCTTTGCTGCTGACCTGAAAAACAAAGCTTCGGATGTGAAACCTGCGGTAGAATATTTTTCTGCGTTATTTACTGATGATCTCCTGGAATGTATTTTGTGTCATACTAACGAAGAGATAACGAAAAAAATTTCGTCCCTAATAGCTTCGGGTCATCCATCTCAAACTTATCAAGATCAGGTAGACAAAATCGAGTTAGAAGCATATCTCGGCTTATGTTTTTACTATGCACTTTTCAAAGAAAATCGGTTATCTCTCGACTGCATGTGGTCAGAAATATTCGGCCGAGGGGTATATCGTGCGACTTTTTCCGAGAAACAATTCCAATTTTTGACGAGTATGATTCGATTTGATGATAAAAATACCAGGGCCGAGCGGTGTCGTGCAGATAAACTGGCACCGATACGAGAAATCTGGGAAATTTTCACACAAAATTGTGTTGAAAATTATGAGCCATCAAATCAGTTATGCATTGACGAACAATTGGTTTCATTTCGAGGCAGATGTGCTTTTCGAATATACATGAAAAACAAGCCTGATAAGTACGGGCTAAAAATTATCATGATGAATGATGTTGAAACGTGTTACATGACTGCTGCGATTCCGTATGCTGGTAAAATCATGCCCGCTGAGGGAGACGACGTTCCTGCTTATTTTGTGAAATCCTTAATCGAAAAAGCTTCTCTTTCTGATATGCCGAGAATGATTACAATGGATAATTGGTTCACCTCATACCACTTTTTGAGTCGTTGAAAAGAGATTACAACATTTTTGCAGTAGGCACTATTAGGAAAAACAGACGCGATGTTCCCACTCTCATGAAAGCAAGCGCACCAGTAGAATCTTCACGATTTCTTTTTTCTCCGAATTTAACGTTGGTTTCGTATGTACCACGCAAAAACAAAGTCGTTCTTTTGTTGTCATCGGCGCCGTCTCATCACTCACCTGATATCAATCCTGACCGTAAAAAACCAGAAATGATCATGGCGTACAATGCGTAAAGGTGCAACAGACTCGTTTGATCAAAAATGCCATCATTTTACGTCAGCTCGACGCACTCGGTATAAATGCTTGTGTATTGTATAATTTACAAAAAGACAGCCCGCTGCTCAATCGAAAAATGTTCCTGGGAGAATTAGCTCAAAGTTTAATTGAGCCTCAATTGCGCCGGCGTCTGCAGTCGCCCTGTTTACGAGAGAGTTTGAAAAAACTCATTCACAAGGTTTTGAAAGAGGAAATGCCATCTCGAGAGGTTTCATTAGCTGTCATTCGTGAAAACAGGAAACATTCGTGCGATACGAACGCGACTGGTCGAACTCGAATGAAATGTCCGAAACGTAAATGCCGAATGTGCGATGAACACAGATCTCCCTTCTGTTGTGCGTGTGTGCGTACTTAACAATCACCATTGTATGGTATATTTTTAACAAGAAATAAATAATAAAAATTTTGAAATGTTTTCAACTGCTGTTCTTTTTCGTGCATATTTCATTTTTTAATTAAGGCTGTTAAACCTATATATTTCTAACATTATTTACTGAATTTTATGATGAATGATGTTTATAATGATTGTGATGATAACTGAACAAACGATAGGTTTGTTAAAAATCCTTTTTTGGTTACTACAATATAATACGATTTTATGAAAAAAATCATGCGAAAACTGAACAAATATGTTCAAAAATGAGCACTTTTCAACAGACAAGGAAAAATATTCAATAACAAACTATCATTCCAAAATATTTTTTTTTATTAATTACATTCCTTTAACTTAAGGGGCACAACTAGTTTGACCGCATGAAAAAGGAGATTTTTTGTGAATTTTGAATTTTGTGAAGTATTGCATCGAATGTTTTAAAATTTTGCAGATATATTTATGTATAAATAATGAATACAAAGTAATTTTTTCAAATGAAAATATTCGATTTTCAGCAAGTTATCCACCATCTCCTGAGTCTTCAAAAAAAAAACGTTCTCTCACTACTGCAGTGATTGTAGCCTTCAAAAATTTTACTTAACTAGGTTATATTTCCTATACAATGACCCTCGGTTGTAAAAAAAAAATAAAATGCACCAAAATGGCGGTTTTTTGAAAAAAAAATTAAAATTTTGCTGAAAAATCTGATGGTTTCTGGCCTGGCATAATTATACTTTTCATCCTATCATTAAACTGGAGGGTCATTGTATGGAAAAACAAATACACAATAAGCTTAAAAAAGACCCAAGTCGATCGGATGTTTTGTTATCAAGTTACAGCTGCAGCAAATTTGAAAAATGTAGTTTTGAGAAAAACGCGTTTAAAGTTTTAAAACCGTGTTACCGCGTAGTGAACGAGACGGATTTGAGGCTCTGTATCTCAGAGACTTTTACGAATTCGACAAAATCCGTTCGTATACTTTTTCTATGATAGTTATACTATAAAAATATGAAATAAAACAAAAAAACGAAATTTTCAAAATTTCAAACTAGTTGTGCCCCTTAATGATGAAATAGTAATATTTTGGTAAATCTGAAGGTACGGTACTTATGATTTATTTACAAAAACTTGCGTTTTCAAAAAAATGACATTGCTCTGTGCAACTTTTTAACAATAAATGATAATTTCATGCACTTTTCAGCTACGCCATTCGATTCGGAGGGAATTCTTGTATAATAAATGATAAGAACTTTTTTACGTACAGTATCATTATCACACTTAAACTTTCAATTGAAATTAAAAAGATCCCAATTCGCACCAGTGTGCCGTTGGCGTTACTGGAAAGAGGTGTACCGTTTGAGGGTTAAATCAAAGCTTATATATTCACAAATATGTGTACAAAATTTCAAGTCAAAATTTCAAAAATTGACTAAGTTACAACGATTTTTAAATTTTAAAAGATACATGATTTCATTACGAGAGAAATGGACTCAAAACTTTAAACGCGTTTTTCTCGAAACGACGTTTTTTGAACTGGCGGCATCAATAACTCGAACAATTATGAACCGATTTCTAATTTTTTTTTTGGTTTTGTTCGTCTTAGTAGTGGTTAAGGTTAAGCGTAGCCGATTTGGAAAATTTTGTTTTTTTACTATTTTTTAAACTGTCTCAAAACCAAAAAAACAAGGTCGAAAACATGGAAATATTTTCAATCGGTCGCCATTTTGTGAAAAATCAAAATAAAAAAAACGGCTACGTACAAAGATAGCTACATTCATACAGATTACAATAAAATTTTATTTTGTTTTTTCTGAGTACGGGTTTTTGAGAAATCGATGCCGCCATGGAGGGGGAATTTTTTTTCAAGCGCTACGGGATCATCTCTATTGTTTAAACTATTTAATATTTTTTAATAAAAATTTGTGGAAATATTATTAGATGTCTGCTTGATAAAATAAACCCGATCCAAAAATTCCTATATTTACTCGGTCAAAAAAAATGTTTAAAATCACTAATTTTTTGACCCGTCACAGTGGCTTTCCCCCTTAAGGGGTTACGCCACAGTAACCGCTCAAAAAATAGGGTTTTTTTGTGATTTTTTTTCCTCGCTTTCAAAAAGTTTGTAGAAGAAGTTATTCACAGGTGTTATTGGACACAAATTAGACTTTATTTTGGAATTTTTTGACACAGCAATATCAACATATAGGGGGGCTCTACTGCATCCTCCTAGGCTATGTTTCCCTGCAGGGCTTCACGGCACGCAGCACTGAAGGTGCAATTTTGAATCTGCGACAAAATAAAAAATTCCTGTTAATCTAGAGGCTTTTTGCTAGAGAAGATCGTGTGGATTTTTAAAAATATTGATTTTTAAAATTTTGGCGGGAGTTTAAAAAAATTTGTTGATTTTTGAGGTAAAAAATGACATGTCTTTTGTTAATTAAAAATCAACAAATCGAGTTATCAAAAATTCCACACGATCTTCTCTAGATAATGTTATTGTTAAGATTCAGTCAAAATTTTAAGTCAAAATATTGAAAATTGAAAAATCGTCATTCCATTTTGAAAAATCGTGTTTCGAGAAAAACGCGTTCAAAGTTTTGGGAATGGTTTTCTATGGGCATAACTGAAAAATTCGAGATGCAAAAATTGTTTACCATTAGTCGGCAATGCCAGGACCATAGAGCTGGCCTTCAAGGTTCAAAAATGCCTCATTCGCCTCCTTCCTGACTGATTTATTGAGCGAGCGCGCCTCTTTCGCCGCGTCGTTCAAAGCGGAAAAGTTCGCGGAAGCGAGAACGTCGCATACACCCGCTTCGGCATACGCGTGACGCGCTTGGCGGTAACCTCGTATTTCGCATACAATTTTTTTATTTTATGCATAAAACGTTTTGTTTCTTATTCTATAGGGTTCAAACTATTTTTTAAGCCAATAAAAAAAAATCGATTTTTTTTTAATTTTACAGTGGCGTAACCCCTTAAGCAGAATAGAATAGAATATAATTGATTAGGGTAAACTGCACTGAGACCAGGATTGATCTATTGTGCCCCTTACAAATGTTAGAGTACATCCCCTAGACCAATCGCCCTAATGAAACTTAGTAACTCGCGGGGGTCTAGGTGTTTGACGTCATCTTCTGCAAGCCAAAATTGGCCCAGGTAACGCAACCTGCTGCGACAAGCCGCATTACAGTGCATTATGATGTGTTCGGAAGTCTCCTCTGCTGTTTTGCAGAGTCTACAGACGCTTACCTGTTCTATCCCGATTGTATGCATGTGTTTCCTCAATCTGCAATGCCCAGTTAGAAGACCTGTGACCTGTCTAAGCTGGTTTCTCCTTAGTAGTTAAGCAGAAACTCAGAGGAAATAATATTTTTTTTAATTAATAATTGATTGGCACGACAGCCCGCTTACGCGAGACTAAGGCCTAGCTTCCCGTAACCACCTGTGTTGTGCGTGTGAATTTTGTACGCGGGTGGAAGGGACCTACAGTTTTATGCCGGTTCCGAACGGCAGGTTGGGAGCTTTTTCATAGGCAATTTTTACTCTCAGAGGTTTGCCATTTCCAGCTGAGAGGACAGCCACCGAAAGAGAAAACGAGTTTCCCGTTATTTTTTTTAGGTGTTACTACATGCAGTATTCGATCTTGCGTCACTCTGCATGCGACTCGCTGGACCGCGCACTAACCAACTGAGCCACGGCGGCTGCCGTGAAATAATATATTGACAGCAAAACCGTTATCGAGGCAAATTCGGCTGATTTGAAGTCGATTGCCTCGGCAACTTGCTCAGATATTAGCGCAAAGTATGGGTCGGAGGTTTGAGGCCATAATAGCGAATGGCGGCGACTATACCTGTTATTAAAAATATTGCGTACAATAAATATTATAAACGAATAAAATGCAGTTTGTTTGAAACGAATCTGACAAATAGTTTCCAAGTTACGGCGATCACGCTTCTACTGGAAAGACTGTATGTCAACAAAATAAACCCCGAATAATATACAATTAATGCAGTAATCACGGGTCACTGCCCTATCGGTCTACATGGAGCGATATTGAGGATCCTGTCCAATTCTTTTTGCAGAAACTGCAGGGGAGAAAACGTGCTTAACCGTAGACCTACGTTAAAAAAACGGGTTGAAAACAACCCAGATTCAAATTAAACACACAAATTACAAAAAATGCAAAGCCAACTTAGTGTTTATTTATTTATTTATGCATATACTTCAGTCTACAGGATTTACTTACAGACTAATGCCTCGTTCTGACTATGTCATATTTGGTGTCATATTCACTGACGACAAACACTGCCATATATGTCATGTTCGTCCTATGTCGTCAAATGCGTTCTCATTGCACGACAAAAACTGACGAAAAATACATACATGATAAATATAAGTGATGATGATCATGAAAAATACATACATGTATGACAAGGTTTGCCAGCATGTTGACATTTTTTGTTTTCTCATCAAACGTAGTCAAATCGTTCGTTCGACACAAATTCGATCGTTCTCATTTGTTTGTCGTTTCGTATGGCAAATCGTAGTCATACATGCAGGCAAACGCAAATGACACCATATGACAACCCGTTCTCATTTAACTGACTACAAATGATACCATATATGACATAGTCAGAACGGGGCATAAGGCATTAATTGAAAATTTCAAATAAACAGAGTTTAACAGGGCTATTCTGCCAAGTATCTTTCAACTCACCTAAATCTTTCGAAGTACAAAAATCTTTCGAAAGACAATTTGCTATTCTAGCAACCAAGGTTTATTGAATATAAGGTTACGACATCCGAGACAGATAATTTGACAGCGGCACTCGTGACGTCACTGAAATTATGCCAACATTTCAATTTTTTTTGTAGGAACAGTGGGACGAACAACACACTAAACTACAAAAAAAAATTAAAATTCGTGAAATTATTGTTTTGTTTATATTTATATTTTGTTTATATTTATTTATTTTCATATTAAGTTCAACAAATTTATTCCAATATAACTTGCTCGCAAGGAGGGAAGCGGTAGCCAGAGCACAAAGGTCAGACCTTTGCGTACGCACCCGCGTTTCTATGCGCTCCCTGCACTTTAATAGGAATTTGTCAGGAGGCGGAGTTTAGCTTAAGGCGGTCGTCTACGTAGCGGCCCGATTTTCGAGCCTTTTTTCAAAATTTATTACGAAGGAACAAAAAAAGATATTCACTCACTTTTTTTGTTTTTCGTTTATTTAATCGTAATCTTTCAATTAGCAAGATCATAAAAATTATATTTCTACATATTCGAGTGCGGGATGACCTTGAACCTGCCCTCATCCGAATTTTTATATCAATTTCCCAAATGAAACTAATCTATAATTGATATTACATCAGCTATACTTAGACACCAGCTTTTTATAAAACTCAAAAATCTTTAGAAACGGTGGACATTTTGAAAAAAACAGTTATTTTTTCCCCTTTTTTCAAATGTTTATTGCCTGTTATAATAAAAAAAACAATATTTTGTCAAAAGGTCGTGTCTACTCATAGCGACATATTTTCTGAGCAAGTAAAAAAAGAAATCGAATCGATGCGTGTAAAACTTTTCTTAAAATCGTGCAAGAAAAATACGACTTTAGGGAAAACGCGTTTAAAGTTCACAGGGAGCGTGCGGAAACACCGTGAGCGAGCGTGCTCAATGCTCTACAGCTCAATAACCGTAAAGAGTTTACCCAAATCCTTTGGAAATAACATTCCTCACGTCTTCTAAATGAAAATTATGTAAAAAAAAAACCATTTTTTAAAACTTTGTACGTAGACGACCCCCTTAAAGCTTGAACTTTGTTTAGGTTGGATTGTCTAACTGTTAGCCGTTCTAGTCCGTTGTCACGGTTCAGCCTTCGTTATCTCTTACGGCTCAGGTTTCATCTGCACCTGACGCTGCTCGTGTCTTTGCCTGGTTTGCTCGAGGAGTTTGTCCATAACCTCGGCTTTGTCGCTCCCTGACCCTCAAAGCTGGGCCATGCAAAGGCATGTTCCGCGTCCTTTAGGGTATTAAGGCTGCAGGGTTCGGGGATCCGATTTGTATTCAAAGTAGTGCACTTCCTTGCAACCTAAAAAATATGCGTTTTGCTAATATTTCTTCTATGTGATGCAATACTACAATATTGATACGATGAGAAATTCTGTGCCGCACTGTACAGGAATGCTTTTCTCCGCACGAATGTTTTCCAAGCATACTTTTAGGCATGCACTGTGAAGTACAGCAAAACTGTTATAAATTCGCTTGGTATAGTCCGATATGGCAAGGATGGTTCTCGAAGAAATGGGCTGTGCGAGAATGGTCGAGCGCTTTCCAATTAGAAGTTGCAAGAAACTTCGGCGCGATAAGAAAACTGGTATAAAAGCAGCAGTGGCAGCGCAAGGGGTCGAGTCTGTGTTGAGCAAGCAATGGGGAAACATGCAATAGTAGTAGTGTAAAGTAGAACAAGTGCAAATTTGTAAATAAAGCGATTGTTAGTTTTGACTACGTTGCGCTGGATAACTGAAGTTGTTTTATTTTCAAAACTAATCCAAACGAACCTGTGAAGTAATTTTCGTAACATTTGGTGTCAGAAAGTCAGGATTGTATTACTGAAAGTAAAATAAAATTATAAAAACGCAGACATGGTTAAACTCGAGCTGCTGAAGGTTGACCAGCTGAAGAAGGAGCTGGCTGCCTGGAATTTGCCGACTGCTGGCGGAAAGGTGGAGTTGCAACTGCGCTTGCGAGAGGCGTGTGAATCACGAGGCATCGATTGGGCTGCACACGAGTTCAGAACGCAAGAACAAGAGGCGTCGGCCAAGGTGGAGGAATCGCCTGCTGGTGCTGCGTCATTACAAAGTAAACTGCAGCGGCTGCGCCACTACAAGCATTGGACATGAGCCAGTTAATGGTTGCACTTAAAGGCATGTTTGAGACTTCCAACCGTGAAATGGCAGCCAAAATGGAGAATGAAAATCGTGAAATGTCGGCGCAAATGGCAGCGAAACTAGAAACTACGAATCGAGAAATTGCAGCGAAACTAGAAAGTACGAATCAAGAAATAGTGAAAATGGAATCGGCGAACCGAGAAGTAGCGGAGCGAATGGAAACCAAGTTTCAGGAAAATTCTGCGCGCTTGGAGCAGAAAGTGGAAGAAGTCTCAAACAAGCTTGATGTGAAGGTGGAGCACCTGGGAGCGCACGTGGAACACTTAGATAGACGAGTCGACGGCCTGGATGATTCTCTGAACAGACGAGTTAATGACTTGGATGATTCCTTGAACAAACGAGTTGACAGTCTGGAGGATTCAGTAAACAGGAAAATCGACGAGCGGCTTTTTTTTTTTTTTTTTTTTTTTTAACAGGAACAAACGCGCAGGGGATGCCCCCTATTAATGCGAAGCATTGCGTTGGTTCAGGAAGGATATAAAGGTTAGGAGATAGGGTTATGAGTGAAGTGTTTATGGACTCTTGCCTTGAACCCATCGAGATCATAAGTGCTGAGGAAAATATCCGCAGGGAGACCATTCCACAGCCGCGCTGTGCGGGCCAGTAACGAACTTTATCTGTAATGCGTAGTGCGCTGGAACATCGTTTCAACGTGGAATGCATGGGCGCCAGTGTTCAAACGGGTTGCCCGTGGGAATACCCGGAGTGATGGCATCAAACTGCTCATCTCCACTGAGCAATTGCCGAAAAAGTATCGGTAAAACAACACCACACACGCCACGTTTCGACGATGTTCTAAGGAGTCAATAGAGCTGGATGCCCTACTGTCCCCTATAAGTTTAATCGCACGGTTTTGCACCCGGTCCAGGAGCTCCAAATGGGTTTTTGAAGCCCCCGCCCATAGGTGCGAGTTAAACTCCATTTTAGGTCGGATATAGGTAGTGTAAATAATGCGGAGATCAGACGGAGTGAAATATTTTTTGCACTGCTTTAGGAAGCCGAGGCACTTGGCTGCTTCTTTCGACACGCCAAAAATATGATCGTTCCAACGAAGATCGTTCTTAATGGACATGCCCAGAACATCAAGAGCTGCCGATTCCGCAATACCCACACCACCCATAACCAGGGATGTGTTGGGATGTGGGGAAACTCGTTTGTGGGATAACAGGGAACATTGGGTCTTGCGGGGATTAAAATCGACCCTGTTCGCTTGACCCCACTTGGAGATTGTTTGTAGGTCGCTATTAAGTGTGTCATTCATACGGCGCCGTTCTCTCTCAATCTCCACAGAGCTGGGACGCTTTGTGAAAGAGTATGAATGACAAATGGTGCTGTCATCCGCAAACGAGTAGATGGGATTCTTCGTCGACGACAACAGGTCGTTGATGAAGATCAGGAAGAGGGTTGGAGAAAGGACCGAACCCTGCGGCACTCCCGCGCTAAGGGAATGCTTTTCCGAGGCTATGCCGTCTACTACAACACGAATAGAGCGATCATAGAGGAAGCTCGTAATCCAACGAGAGAAGGTACTACCGACACCATAGGCGATCAATTTTGACACGAGTGCTTTATGCCACACCCGGTCAAAGGCCTTGGAAATATCCAATGCAACAACCTTGCTTTCACCGAGGTTTAGAATGCTATGGTTCCATTTCTCGGTGAGTACCGCCATAAGGTCTCCCGTCGATCGTTGTCTTCGGAAGCCGTATTGGCGGTCACTTAGCAGTCTATTGTGCTCCAGATATTTCACAAGGTTGAAGTTAACAATGCTTTCCATTACTTTAGAAAGCACCGAACAGATTGCTATAGGTCGGTAGTTCGCAGGGTCAGTAGTCTTGCCTTTTTTAGGAACTGGTTGAACATTTGCTACCTTCCAACATGTCGGAAATACACCTGTGGTGTATGACAAGTTGAAAAGTTTGCGTAATGGACAAGCCAGTGAGGTAGCGCACTTTTGCAAAACAAGGGCTGGAATGCCGTCCGGCCCTGAAGCCTTATTTACATCGAGATTTGCAAGCACTCTTTTAACTACCCGTGTCCGAAAATGAATTTCTGGCATAGAGCAAGATACATTCTCGACTACGGGTAGTGGTTGATCGCTGGGGGGCAGGGAGGAATTCTCTGCGAAAATTTTAGCCAACAAATTAGCTTTATCAACCGAGTGAGTGATGATTTGATCATTGTTAAGAAGAGTTGGAATTGAAGATGATGTTTGGTTCTTCACCTTCTTAACGAATGACCAGAAGTTCTTACTACCACGCTGGCATTGAAGAACTTTTTTCCTTTGGCGCTGTTCGTGCAGAAACTTTTGGCGCCTTAGGATGGCATTGCATCGATTTCTAGCCTGTTTACGCAGCTGTTCAGTGGTGGCATTTTTATTTGCCTGCCATGCTCTGAAAGCTTCCTCTTTAGACCTGACAGCAATTCTGCATGTCTCATTAAACCAGATATTGTCCTTGGGCTTAATGCAAATTTGCTTATTGGGGATAAAGGACCGCATTCCCAATAATACAATTTCTTCAACCATTTTGGCTGCGGCATTTATGTTTCTATCAAGAAAACACAATTTCCAATTGAAGTGGGCGAAAAATTCATTAAGTCCACTCCAGTTAGCTTTATCATACATCCACACTAGGCGCTTCGGGGCTAAGAGCGAAGCATTGCGGATAGAAGAGTATGAGAAAGACGTCAAAATGGTACAATGGTCCGAGTTTCCAAGAGGTGCGTGCATTTCAACATCATATTTTTCATGATGTGAAGTGAGAAAAAGGTCTAGAGTATTGAGAGCTTGCCCCGCAACGCAGGGGATATGCGTTGGTTCATGCACTAATTGAGTCAAGTTATTAGACTCGGCAAAGAGCTCGACAAATAAGCCTTCAGGAGTTGTGTGGCTGGAATGGCGTAGCCAATTGGAATTATGAATATTGAAATCACCAGCAACTACAATTTCACTATTCGGATACGATTCCAGAATCTGAGAAATAGAATCAGAGAGAAGATCAAACTTCGGCTTAGAGAGGTACAGCCACGAGAATGTTTGCCGCCGGCTCCGGAAAGTTTTGCCATAGAAGTGCCTACTTATGAGGGTACTACGTCGTTTGACACATTCAAACTACAATTCGAGATGGCTGCTTTGGAGAGTCAGTGGACCAATGTTAGGAAAGGCCGGAGGCTGATACTGGCTCTAAGAGGTCGTGCGGCTGAGGTAATACAAACAGTTTCGGAAGGTTTGAGAGGTGATTACGAGACCGTCATGAGGGCATTGGCTGCCAGATACAGTGACGAGCACAACAAAATGCTGTATTATTGCGAGCTGAAGAACCGCTGGCAAAGAGCAGACGAGGCGCTGCAGACGTATGCAGCAGACATTGAGCGGCTCGTACAGTTGTGCTACCCGAAATTCGGCGCTGATTATCTCGAGAGGATGAAGATTGAGGCGTTTATTGAAGGTCTTGATGACCCGGAGACACGACGCAGTGCATTGATGATGGGCAAGCCTACATTCCGTGAGACAGTGACAAGCGCATTGACGTATGAGGCGGCCTGGAGGGGAAGTTTTCGACATTCATCTGCGGAGATGCATGGGGTCCAATCTGGACGTGTCACGCAAAGCCAGACAGTGAGCTCGGAGGCACCAGCGGGGCTGCGGGCAGTATCATCTCGAGTCAGTTGCTGGCGATGTGGCAAGCAAGGCCACATATCACGAGACTGCCATCTGCGAGAAAAGCATTCCGGACAAAAGACGTTGCCAAGAAGGGATGACGCTCTGCCACACCATTCGTGCGAGACCGAACGCAGGCATAATTCGCAGGCCGAAAACGAGGGACAAACTGTGGATGTTCGGTCGGTAAGAGTTCTGCAAGAGGAAGATTGGCTTGCGGAAAGGCTACAGAAGGACCAGCGCAAGGATACGGATCTCGCGAAGATCATCAAAGGCAAAGCGCAGAGATTACGGCCGGACAGGCAGGAGATGGCTGGTGAGAGCCCGATCGCGAAGGCTTACTGGGCACAGTGGCAAAGTCTACGTCTGCAGGATGGCTGCCTATACCGCGAGTGGGAGAGCAGGGATGGCAGGACCAGAAAATCCCTAATAGTGGTCCCGAGAGGCCGAATCGACGATGTCATCGAGGAAAACCATAACGACTCCAGTGGAGGGCACCTAGGCATCGCAAAAACTGTCGCCAAGATAAGAAGGCGGTTCTATTGGGTAGGATGCCAGGAGTCTGTTGCTGAGTGGATCAGAGGTTGTAATCGGTGTTCGGCTGCGAAAGGGCCGAGGAGAAGATCGCGGAGCCGCACTCTACTAGTTGAAAGCAGGTTGAAAGCGAGCTATGGTCTACGGGCTAACCCAGAGGGGTTCCAAGAAGGCGATCTGGTAATGCTTTACAACCCGCAGCGCAGGAAAGGTTTCTCTCCAAAGCTTCAAACGTCATGGGAAGAACCGTACAAGGTCGTGACCAGGATTAATGACGTGGTGTACAGGGTTCAACGCTGCTGCAGCGGAAACGCCAGGCTGAAAGTAGTCCATTTGGAGCGCCTGGCGTCTTACTCCGGCGGAGCCTCGGTACTTGTTCGGGACGAACAAGTCTAAGTGATGGACAGTGATAGGATGAGAAATTCTGTGCCGCACTGTACAGGAATGCTTTTCTCCGCACGAATGTTTTCCAAGCATACTTTTAGGCATGCACTGTGAAGTACAGCAAAACTGTTATAAATTCGCTTGGTATAGTCCGATATGGCAAGGATGGTTCTCGAAGAAATGGGCTGTGCGAGAATGGTCGAGCGCTTTCCAATTAAAAGTTGCAAGAAACTTCGGCGCGATAAGAAAACTGGTATAAAAGCAGCAGTGGCAGCGCAAGGGGTCGAGTCTGTGTTGAGCAAGCAATGGGGAAACATGCAATAGTAGTAGTGTAAAGTAGAACAAGTGCAAATTTGTAAATAAAGCGATTGTTAGTTTTGACTACGTTGCGCTGGATAACTGAAGTTGTTTTATTTTCAAAACCAATCCAAACGAACCTGTGAAGTAATTTTCGTAACAATATTTTCAAAATAAGATATACTCACTAAAGTTCTTGTTGTTTGGCGCACATTTGCCCACTGCACAACGCATTCTGACAGAAATTTGTATTTTCTATTTTGAAAAAAAAAACACGTTTTCACACAAAATTTTTGCACGAAATGCACTTAAATACTTACGTTTTTTGGGCAAAAAGCACTTTGTGAGTTAAAAATAATAATATTAAGTAAAACTCGCGAAAAATTCACACAAAACCGTCGGCCAATCAAAATTTGCTGTTCAAATCGTTTCTAAATAGAGCTGTCGAGTGACATTTTTTGAAATTGAAAGTCGTTTCTTTTTTATTTTGAAATTCACACTAGGTGCAAAAAGTTCTTTATTCTTTATTTTCTATTTTGAAAAAAAAAAAACACGTTTTCACACAAAATTTTTGCAGGAAATGCACTTCAATACTTAGGTTTTTTGGGCAAAAAGCACTTTGTGAGTTAAAAATAATAATATTAAGTAAAACTCGCGAAAAATTCACACAAAACCGTCGGCCAATCAAAATTTGCTGTTCAAATCGTTTCTAAATAGAGCTGTCGAGTGACATTTTTTGAAATTGAAAGTCGTTTCTTTTTTATTTTGAAATTCAAACTAGGTGCAAAAAGTTCTTGTTCTGTGTGAAATTGGACATTCCTTCAAAGTATTTGCATAGATTAAGATACTTATCAAACAATTTCGTATCAGAACAGATTTAATTGACCATATATTACGGTAATTGACTACGTTTAGAACTAAAATTTTTTTAAGGTGGGGTGGTAACTCTAGCAATGGGCACGCGTGGCGTCAGCACTCGGATGTCGTAATCTTGTATTCTTTCATTCATGCTAGCAACTATCTTGAAAGCTTTTTTCCGTAACATGAAAGACAGTTTGAAAGATGTGCTTTTGGGGTCGTCTTTCAGCTTGAAAAAAGTACGTGCGTTGTGTTTGTGTTGTGAAAAGAAACGATATACGATGGAAGAATTGTTCATAAGCGTATTGGTGATGAAGAACTCCAGGCGGCGTCGCATTTCAGCTTGATTTCTTCAGCCATTGCTTGAAATTTTTGAAATTTTGTTTGAATTTTTAATTTCACGACGGCCGGTTCATTTGCCAACAGTATTGCCAGCATCGAATAGAGCACTTGGTTTACAAATGTGAGATTTTGATGAAGGATGAAAGAAAACGTAAAACTACACCAATTAACAGCAAAAGTACATAATATAAATCGGCCGAAAGTGTTTGTTATATGGTACATCTTCATATGCTGTTCATTGCCTTAAGGTTAAATCTGATAACATCATTAGCATCACATAAAAAAGAAAACAATTAATTTCAATTCATATTTTCACACCAGTTTTTGTCTTTTCTAAAAAGAAATTCGTAACTGCAAAATAATCCTGATAAACACTTCTGTAATTAAAATAAAAATCATAACGAAAATTGGAAAAATAATTTTCTTTCATCATTGCAAAACTGCTTCAAATTTCACAGAAAAAGAGTTGGCTGGCAATGCTGTTCGCCGAAAACAGCTTTTCAACTCGAGTGTTGAATTTTAGAGCTTTTTCCGAAAGATTTTTTCGTTGGAATAGCTAAAATCTTTCATTCAGTCTTTCAAAATATCTTTCAATAATCTTTTGAAAGTGTTTTAACAGTCTTTGCCAGAATAGCCCTGTAAATGTCGCAGCATGATGCAATTATTAAAGGTGATTACGTTGTGACAGCCGAGTTTTGACACTCCCTTAGCTCAATGCTGTATTTTAGAAGCAGGGGTAATGGGGAATAAATTGAGGCCTTTTCATGAAAAGGTATTTATAAAAATTAGTATTTAATGCGTGTTGAACTGCCTAAATGGAAGAAAATCCATTATTAGAATTTAACATATAGGAAGAAATCTTGAACCTTAAATTCCCGAGGATACTGATTTTGATTAAAAAATAAATAAAAGTAAAAAAAATTATGTGCGGAAAGTCAAAATATATAAGAAAGGTATTAAAAAAATGTTACCATCAGAATGCTTTTGGGTGGGTTCGGATAATTTACAACGATTTAAGAGGTTTAAATGATTGTATCTTTAAAGATACCGTGAAAACAAATAATGGTAATAATTTCCAGTTTGAAAAGAAAAGAAATGCAAATATTTTTTGTTGATTTTATTTTTCATGCACTTTAAATATTGTACGCGAAAGTGCATTCGGCATTTTAAAAATGCAACAAGACGGTAGCGCGCGCTTTCTCGGCCTGGGCCTGAACGATTTGCAGTATCTGTATGCAGAATCGAGGACGTCTACGACGGGTGCCCGGCCCATGACGTTAAAATCGTCCTTGGGACTTCAATGCAAAGGTAGGGCGAGAAGGTATATTTGGTCCCACAGTCGGGCAGTTCAGCCTTCATACGACCACTATGAACAACGGTCTGAGGCTGAGGCGCGAGCGTGAGGAAATCGAGGAGTGCAGGTGCAGGAATGACGCCCGAAAATTCTTACAAAAAGTTAAGCGTCTCACGGAAGGGTTTAAGCCCGAAGCACCTTCTTGCAGAGATAAAAACGGGGATCTGGTTACGGATGCGCAGGGTGTACTGAGGTTGTGGAAGGTGCGCTTCACCAAGCTGCTCGCTGGTGACGATGGGAACAATACCGCCAGTAGTGAAGATGTCCAGATGGCACCAAACGACGCCGACGGTGTGGATGTGCCACCGCGAATAAACATCCAGCGGCTACGCTGGCTCGGTCATGTCTGCCGCATGGACGACGAAGCTCCGGCGAAAAAGGTGTTCGATGCGATGGTTGAAGGTCGGCGGCGAAGAGGGAGGCCGTGTCTCCGGTGGAAGGACCAAGTTGAAGAGGCCCTGTCATTTCTTGGTGTTACCAACTGGAGAAGGCGAGCGCAAAGCTGAGGCGCCTGGAGAGAAGTTTTGCGGCAGGCCGTAACCCGATCACGGGTTGTTATGGCCAGTTAAGTAAATAAGTAAGTATGTACAATCGCTGCAGCGGGAATTGCAGTTGTTGTTGTTTGTGCAGCTGAATTAGCCGCCAGTCTCCACGTAGTGGATGGTAAAATTATTAAATATACCGAAATTCGCGCGCTTTAAATTCAAATACAACGAAAATATATTTGAATTTCAACGAAGAGAATCAAAACAAACAGCGTGAAATAGTTCAGTAATACCACAGAACAAACAATATACAGAATGCGCATCTGGTGTAAAGAAAATTTTCTTTGCGGGTTCCAGCGGTAGGACCCGTTTGTAGATGCAGGGGAAGCAGTAAAAGGGACGAGAACGCACAGAGCGCGAGAGAAGAAAGTATTAATAAGTGGAAAACTATTGCCACAATGTTGTGCTAATTATCAAAGAAAAAAGTTTAATCAGTTCTGGTGCTGCAACTACCTATTGAATTTGCCTTGGCGATAGATTTGCCAAATCAAACACCATTTCAATGTGCACGAGCAAAGCCACGCTGGCTTGCTGCGGAAAGCAACAACATTGCGTGTTGTTGTCGAGATGAGAAAACCATCGAATCTATGCGTGTACATCAATTCGCGCTTACTCTCTTGGTTCCCTTTGCATTTTCCTCACCTTTGTTGATTCCCGCCCGCGTCTGAAATGAAATCGCAAAATTATTTCAGATGCGCCTTCTGTATACTGTTTATTCTGTGGTCATACCCACCTTTTGTTTTTAGAGAATGTTACTATTTGTAAGTTTTTCAAATTTGCTTCTAAATAAAAAAGAACTTTTTCAAAGAAGCATTACTGATTTGCTAAGGGAGCCAACATTGTCAAATTAGAACGAGACGGCTGCCTACGTACATCACCTTTAATTATTGCATCATGATGTCGCAGCTTGTTCAATTTTTGACAAGAGTCAACTGACAGATGACTGTTGACGGGAGCAGTGTTGCCATTTCAATTAAGAGGCGGGAAATTCAAAAAGTCACGGACTTATTGACCCGCCCTCGTATGATACCACGAAACATTTATTTTGTTTAAATATAAAACGGTTTGATTTTGATAATATCCAAGTAAGAAAGTCATGAACACAACTAAAAGCACAACAGCGTTTTGGTCGACCCCAACGTAGGTCTACGGTTAAAACCCTTGCTATGCGCCTGCCCTGCATTGTACAACTAACATAAATATTTTAGTAGTTTCCATTGCCGTGAATAACTCATCGAGTGTGTGGGCGCACTTTAATGAATCAGAAAACGATTTGAAGGGTTTTGAATTAATGCAACAAAGATAATTTTTTTTTTCTATATACATTTTTTTTTTATTGGTCTACGGTGTTAAACAATGTGTACTATATTTTTGAAGGGTTTTGGGTTAATGCAACAGAGATAATTTTTTTCTTTTCTATATAAATTTTTTATGTATTGGTCTACGGTGTTAAGCAAAGTGTACTAAGGAGTGCGTCGTTAAAAATAGTGACATCGAAAAATTAAAACATCTCTGCAACCACTAGTCCAATTTTTGAAAAGTCTGGTTTTTTATAACATGTCTTTTATGTAGATTTAGAATTTATTAGAAAAAAATTATAATAAATTTTCAAGGGTAAATTTTCTAACTTTTTCTGGAATACCCCTCATAAGGGCTTTCATTTTTCCTTGTTAATTTTATAATTTTATCATTTATCGTCACTTTCTCATTTTATCATTACCATTTTATCATTAAATACTCATTCA
The DNA here is from genome assembly GCA_963971225.1 of Melieria omissa. Taxonomy (NCBI): domain Eukaryota; kingdom Metazoa; phylum Arthropoda; class Insecta; order Diptera; family Ulidiidae; genus Melieria; species Melieria omissa. Next base: position 90,890,532 of record OZ020267.1, on the reverse strand, counting down.
ATGCTATAAATGGGCATAAACTATTCAATGACAAAGTTTTCATGGCTCACCTGATCAAAGAAAGTTTAATTTGAATTTGTATTAACGAAGTTACTAGAAAAATTGCATGTCACAATTTTTAACGACGCACTCCTTATATTTTTGAGGAATGCTGATTTGACATTAACCCCATGACGAAGTCACCAGGGCACTGCAAGCCTTTATCCACACTTTTTTACAACTAAATCCCACTTGATCATCATGTGTGGTCAGCACTGGAACATGTGTTTGGTTTGGCCAAAATTTATTTGAAAATTAATAACGTTGTGGATGTGCTTTTCTTGTTGGAACTCCCTGCAGACATTTCGGCTTAAATTTAGTTACATTCGACGTTTTTCAGCGGTTTGTTGCATACTTTGTTATTTTTTTTACTTTAACTTCGACAATGGATACGTATACTCAATTAGATGCACATTAGGTGACTAGGGATGAGTTTTCAACTTTTTTCAGGCAGTTCGTATACACTGCATCCTAAGGATATCGTCCAATTGAAAAGAAATATTAGAATCCAATCTAAAGTTTTGAAACCCTTACGTAAGCTTCTACAATATGTATATACTAGGCATCGCAATCCCGGGACCAAATCCCGGACTTTTTCCAGTCCCGAAAATCCCGGGATTCAAATCCTTTAATCCCGGGATTTTCGAGATTGCAAAAGATGCTTCAAAGTTAAATGAAATAAATTTAAAAGCACAAAAACCCAATTCCTTATCTGTGGGAGGAGGGAGGGGATAGAGGGCGTCTTTTGGAAAAGGCTTATAATTATTTACTAAGCATTCAACCAACAAGTGTTGAATCTGAAAGATGTTTCTCTTCAGCAGGGTTTATTTGCAATAAATTTCGCTCTAGATTAGAGGACAAAACACTTAATGCCTTAGTATTTTTAAGATTTCAGCTTTTAGTTAATCAAAACGCTTAACTTTTTTACCGAAATAATCGAAGTAAAACTAAAAGTACAAACAAATTAACTATTTTATTTTTTTTATCAAATATGCATACTACATGGGCTGAAAAGTCTTTGGCCTGACAATGAAAAAACGATATTTTTAGTGCAAAAATGATTTTAATCTTCGACATAATCTCCATTTAGAGTAATGCATTTAGTGTAACGGTCTTCCAACATTTCGATGCCTTTCTTATAGTGGTCCGCGTGAAGCTCTTCAAAATAGGCGTTTGTTTCCAACTCGACCTCCTCATTTGAGTAAAATCTTTTTCCGGCGAGCCAATTTTTCAACCTGGGAAAGAGGAAATAGTCGCTGGGTGCTAAATCTGGTGAATACGGTGGGTGTTTGACGACTTCGTAGCGTAATTCCTCTAATTTTTCGGTCGTATCGCGAGCAGAATGAGCTGGTGCTTTTTGGTCAATTGTCAGCAAACGCGGCACCCATCGCGCGCACAGCTTCCGCATGTGTAAATGTTCATAAATGATATGACCACCGCGTTCCTTTGAGATGCCTATGATGTTAGCTATCTCACTCAATTTTATTTTGCGATCATTTAACACAAGGTCCGTGATTTTTTGGATGTTTTCCGGATTAACTGCCTCATTTGGCCTCCCTGAACGCGGTGCATCACTGGTGCTCGTACGGTCACGACGAAACTCAGCAAACCAATACTTGATAGCTGAATTTGGTGGAGCAGATGTATTATAACATTTATCAAGCCATGCTTTTGTTTCCACTGTATTTTTGCCCATTAAATAGCAATGTTTTATCAAAACACGAAATTCACTTTTTTCCATTGTTTACAAAAATTCAGAGGTAGCGTCACTTCGAAAGCAATAACTTGAAAACGAGTCAACCAAATGTCATGAAACTTTGACAGAATCTAAGTTAAGGATGGTTTTCCATGTACAACACAATAATTCTTAATTTTTGGCGCCATCTCTATGTCAGGCCAAAGACTTTTTAGCCCATGTAGTATATATGCACTTTATGATACATCTGTTGCAAAACAATAAGTTAGGTTTAAGTGTCATTTGTGGATACAAAACAAGACAAAATGTTATCAAACTGAACTTAAATGTCAAATGAATGGGAGTGTCAACATAGCTACGCGTGGGCAGGCGTGCCTTTTTGTGCTTCCGGTGTTTAATGTTTTTATCCGTCTCGCGCGCGTATTAATGTTCGTCCGCCTGTTGTGTTTGTTTTTTTTACACGGTGTCAGCTACCGCGCGTGTGCCAACAAACAAATTGCCAACAAATAATAATTTAATAATTAACTAAAACGCAACGAAACCGATCACCGCATAAAATGCCGTTAACTCGCCGTCCGCCGCATTAAATTCTGCTCGCGTGGTGTTGTTTGTGGTTCATTCTCCTTGTCTCCCTCCTCCGTCCGTATTCAGTGGCGCTACATGCGGTCTTGTTCGACACTGAGAAATTGACTGTTCTGTGGTAAAGGCATAACACTTACCACAGAGCATAATCAATTTCTTAGTGCGGCAGATCACATTCCCGGCTACTTTCCTTGTCCTTTAACCCACCTGGGCCATGGTGCTGGACAAATTTCGTATAGCCTTCTGCAACGTGCGCGGGCTCAGGGCGAACTTTTTTGCTGTATACGCGTTTGTTAACCTCTATAAACACTATGGGCACTAGGTGAAACCCAGGTGTGTGGGGATGCAGATCCACTGGATTTTCACATCCCTGGTTACCACCTACTGCCATTATTCTCTCCTCACAGGGGTCTTGCCATTTATGTGTGCAGTAATGTTGTGTACCAGTGCCAGCAACAACTATACACGACGGATGCCGAATTTAGCTCCATGTGGGTTAAATTCAATATCCAGTCGCACATTCTGCACTTCTGCTTCCTATATAGGAGCCCGAATTCAGGAAGAGATTTTACTTATAACAAGTTTGATCTTCTCTCTGATTCTTTTTCTCAGATTCTGGAATCGTATCCGAATAGTGAAATTGTAGTTGCTGGTGATTTCAATATTCATAATTCCAATTGGCTACGCCATTCCAGCCACACAACTCCTGAAGGCTTATTTGTCGAGCTCTTTGCCGAGTCTAATAACTTGACTCAATTAGTGCATGAACCAACGCATATCCCCTGCGTTGCGGGGCAAGCTCTCAATACTCTAGACCTTTTTCTCACTTCACATCATGAAAAATATGATGTTGAAATGCACGCACCTCTTGGAAACTCGGACCATTGTACCATTTTGGCGTCTTTCTCATACTCTTCTATCCGCAATGCTTCGCTCTTAGCCCCGAAGCGCCTAGTGTGGATGTATGATAAAGCTAACTGGAGTGGACTTAATGAATTTTTCGCACACTTCAATTGGAAATTGTGTTTTCTTGATAGAAACATAAATGCCGCAGCCAAAATGGTCGAAGAAATTGTATTATTGGGAATGTGGTCCTTTATCCCCAATAAGCAAATTTGCATTAAACCCAAGGACAATATCTGGTTTAATGAGACATGCAGAATTGCTGTCAGGTCTAAAGAGGAAGCTTTCAGAGCATGGCAGGCAAATAAAAATGCCACCACTGAACAGCTGCGTAAACAGGCTAGAAATCGATGCAATGCCATCCTAAGGCGCCAAAAGTTTCTGCACGAACAGCGCCAAAGGAAAAAAGTTCTTCAATGCAAGCGTGGTAGTAAGAACTTCTGGTCATTCGTTAAGAAGGTGAAGAACCAAACATCATCTTCAATTCCAACTCTTCTTAACAGTGATCAAATCATCACTCACTCGGTTGATAAAGCTAATTTGTTGGCTAAAATTTTCGCAGAGAATTCCTCCCTGCCCCCTAGCGATTAACCACTACCCGTAGTCGAGAATGTATCTTGCTCTATGCCAGAAATTCATTTTCGGACATGGGTAGTTAAAAGAGTGCTTGCAAATCTCGATGTAAATAAGGCTTCAGGGCCGGACGGCATTCCAGCCCTTGTTTTGCAAAAGTGCGCTACCTCACTGGCTTGTCCATTACGCAAACTTTTCAACTTGTCATACACCACAGGTGTATTTCCGACATGTTGGAAGGTAGCAAATGTTCAACCAGTTCCTAAAAAAGGCAAGACTACTGACCCTGCGAACTACCGACCTATAGCAATCTGTTCGGTGCTTTCCAAAGTAATGGAAAGCATTGTAAACTTCAACCTTGTGAAATATCTGGAGCACAATAGACTGCTAAGTGACCGCCCATACGGCTTCCGAAGACAACGATCGACGGGAGACCTTATGGCGGTACTCACCGAGAAATGGAACCATAGCATTCTAAACCTCGGTGAAAGCAAGGTTGTTGCATTGGATATTTCCAAGGTCTTTGACCGGGTGTGGCATAAAGCACTCGTGTCAAAATTGATTGCCTATGGTGTCGGTAGTACCTTCTCTCGTTAGATTACGAGCTTCCTCTTTGATCGCTCTAATCGTGTTGTAGTAGACGGCATAGCCTCGGAAAAGCATTCACTTAGCGCGGGAGTGCCGCAGGGTTCGGTCCTTTCTCCAACCCTCTCCCTGATCTTCATCAACGACCTGTTGTCGTCGACGAAGAATCCCATCTACTGTTTGCGGATGACAGCACCATTTGTCATTCATACTCTTTCACAAAACGTCCCAGCTCTGTGGAGATTGAGAGAGAACGGCGCCGTATGAATGACACACTTAATAGCGACCTACAAACAATATCCAAGTGGGGTCAAGCGAACAGGGTCGATTTTAATCCTCTTGCGATTTTAATCCAATGTTGCCTGTTATCCCACAAACGAGTCTCCCCACATCCCAACACATCCCTGGTTATGGGTGGTGTGGGTATTGCGGAATCGGCAGCTCTTGATGTTCTGGGCATGTCCATTAAGAACGATCTTCGTTGGAACGATCATATTTTTGGCGTGTCGAAAGAAGCAGCCAAGTTCAAAATTTGTTACCTCCGTAGGAGCAGGTGATAAGCATACAAAAATTATAAAATTAAAATTTCGGGTTCAAATGCGCCTTGAGACACTGGAAAAAAATGCTTCAGCTGCTCCTGCGTCGCGACGCGTCGTGCGCTTAAACTTAGGAACTCTAAAAATCAAAAAAATATTTACATACATTTGGAAGAAACTCCAAAAAAATACTTACTTCGCCAGATTTTGTGCATTTTCCATTTCTCGTTTGTTTATTTTTTTAAACTTTCATAGAAAAAATATCATGTGAACAACTTTGCTTCCGCCGTTTTTTTTCCAAAATTAAAAGCTTTATTGCGAAAAAGTGCTTACAGATGTATTATTCAAAGTATTGTCCGTCGCTAGCGACAACTTTCTCCCATCTTTCCGGCAATTTTCGGATCCCGGCTCGAAAAAAGGAGTCCTCTTTTGACGCTATCCATGAAGCAATCCATTTTTCCAATTCTTCGAAGGATTGAAAATGTTGATCTGCCAGGCCGTGTGCCATCGAACGGAATAGGTGGAAGTCAGAAGGGGCGACATCTGGGGAATACGGCGGGTGGGGCAAGACTTCCCATTTCAGCGTTTCCAGGTACTTTTTGACCACTTTTGCGACGTGAGGCCGCAAAAGTGGTCACCACCATGTTTGTCTTCGACATCGAAATCACCATTTTTAAAACGTTGAAACCACTCCCGACACGTTCTTTCACTCAGAGCAGCATCACCGTAAGTTTGTGAGAGCATTCGATGCGCTTCAGCTGCAGTTTTTTTCGAATTGTAACAGAAAAGTAAAACTTCCCGCAAATGGCGAGAATTGGGCACATAAACGGACATTTTCGAGCGTGAATAATACGAAACAAGAAGTGCCTCGGCTTCCTAAAGCGGTGCAAAAAATATTTCACTCCGTCTGATCTCCGCATTATTTACACTACCTATATCCGACCTAAAATGGAGTTTAAGTCGCACCTATGGGCGGGGGCTTCAAAAACCCATTTGGAGCTCCTGGACCGGGTGCAAAACCGTGCGATTAAACTTATAGGGCATCCAGCTCTATTGACTCCTTGGAACATCGTCGAAACGTGGCGTGTGTGGTGTTGTTTTACCGATACTTTTTCGGCAATTGCTCAGTGGAGATGAGCAGTTTGATGCCATCACTCCGGGTATTCCCACGGGCAACCCGTTTGAACACTGGCGCCCATGCATTCCACGTTGAAACGATGTTCCAGCGCACTACGCGTTACAGAGAAAGTTCGTTTCTGGCCCGCACAGCGCGGCTGTGGAATCGTCTCCCTCCAGATATCTTCCCCAGCACTTATGATCTCGATGGGTTCAAGGCAAGAGTCCATAACCACTTCACTCTTAACCCTATCTCCTAACCTTTATATCCTTCCTGAACCAACGCAATGCCTCGCATTAATAGGGGTCATCCCCTGCGCGTTTGTTCGAGTTAAAAAAAAAAAAGAAGACAAACTTTTAAGTTAAACAAAATGTGATTAAATTCAAGATACAAAATCTTAAAACTACCCAAATGTGATTAAACTGTGTCCATTTTTATGGTAAATATATTATAAACAAGTATTTATGCAATTCGGGAAAATTGTTTTATTTAAAAAATTTGTTATACCGGGATTAAATCCCGGGATTTGACTTTTCAATCCCTTTGTCACATGCAGACTTGCTGTCAGGTCCAAAGAGGAAGCTTTCAGAGCATGGCAGGCAAATTCAAATGGCGCCTCTGAACATGGGTAGAAAGAACTTTTGGTCTTTCGTTAAGGCTGAAAAACAAAGCAAACAAAATATTAAATTTTATTTTTTCTTAGCAATGATTAAATTATCACTCAGTTGAGTGAGCTTATTGACTAAAATTTTTTCATAGAATACCTCTACGCGCCGTGATCAACCACTACCCGTGGTCGATAACGCTTCTTGCACCATGCCAGAAATACATTTTCGCACACGGGTAGTTAAAAGAGTGCTTGCAAATCTCGATTCAAATAAGGCTTCAGGACCGTACGGCATTCCAGCCCTTGTTTTACACAGATTTTCTCGAAATGTGTATGCATTTCGGACAGAAATGTATTTAACTACTTTTTCAATCTTATTCTTAATTAATTTTTTTTTATCTAATCTTTTTTAATTTGAAGCATTTTTTTAATAGGCGTTTACTTTTACCACAGCTGTACAACCGCCATGCTCCAACGCAATTTGAAAGTACAAATTTTACAAAGAATGCAATATTTATTAATAAGTCATGTTTACGGCAGTATTTTTGTTTATCCTAGTGGAGACGTGGAATATATGTGTATGATACATTAGTTTTTATAAATACATGCTAATTTATATGCTAGATTTTGTGATTTTATTTAGTTTTTAGGTTTAAGTGAGTGTTTCAAACAAATGTACATTCAGATTCAAGATTCTATATGTAAGAACATGTCATAAAATTGTTGTATGCGTATGTACAGTATGTCAAGAATGAGTTTACAGACAGAAAATAAATTCAATTTTTCAACTTTTTGATCAAAAAATACTACTTTTTATTTATGTAAATAATTTTTTGTTGATCAATTATAGTTATTTACATTGTTTTAAAAAGATAACATAAAATAAACTGCAAGTTCAACGCAACAGAAAGGAAAAGTACAACAAAACAAATTATCACCCCTATTTTTCAGTGTCAAGTAACTTTTTTCACAACGATTCTTGGAATTGGTAATTGCACCAATTCAACGATTAACTGAACATTTACCGTAATCTTTGCTCTGTGTTTTTAAATTCTATGAATTAGCTGTCATTTGTCATTGAGTTTTGCTTTGTACGCATCATAAAATTGTGTTTTGTGTCAAATATTGTGTTTTAAAAATGCCAGGCAAAAGGATTTCGTTTGAAGTGGTGCAATTGGTGCACTACAATCACCAACTGGGAAAAAGTGTGCAAGAGCTCTCCGAAATGTTCGCTGTAACACGGAAGACAATATATATAAATCGAGCTGAAAACGAGGGTAGATTGGAGCCGAAAAGTGGAGGTGGTCCCAAGCTAAAAATAACTAAACGTGCAGAACGCGTAATGATGAGGAAAATCAATCAAAACCCTCGGATTTCGACCAGAGCTCTTGCGAGGGAACTGAAGGAAGAGTGTGGTATTGTTGTTTCTAGAGTCCGACCGATACCAAATTGTTTGGCCGATTCTCAGGCCGATGCCGATTAATCGGTCAAAAGGCCGAAAATCGGCCCATGCCGATTCCATAGAAAAAACACGAATGAATTCAATCAAAAACACAGCTTATTTTATAAAGCAACAAAAGCAACTATTACATATATAGTACATTTCATCACAATAATCACAAATTAACAAACAAAAACGAGAAAATAAACAACTAAAAACTAAATAAAATTACAAGAAAATTCAGAATTTAAATAATATCTGTAAAATATTGTCCCCTTAAATATTTGTCATAAAATCCAAACAAATCTAAGGAGAAACCAAAGTAAATCCTAAGTAGCGCCACTTATTTTTGGCCGGACACCAAAGGAAGTGTTGCCGCACAAACAGTGTTAGCCCATAACGATTTTCTATTGGTTTTGGGAGTAAATTTGATGCCTAATTTTTTGACTGCTCTTTCCAATCAAGAAAAAAAATGTTTGGAAGATTAAATTAACGAAACTGTAAAATTATTGGAGAAATACAATAGTTATTATCACAATTGATTAAAATATACAACATTTTAATTCAAATTTCAATTTTGCTTTCGCACAAATACTGCCATGATGAAAACACAAAACATTCCGAATCAATATCAACGTAATTTCGTTATCGTACAACGTAAAATGCAAACGACAAAGTTTCTTGTAGATAATTATTTTAAAATTTGTGTGTTATAGTAAGGTCGTGCATCTTCAGAACCCTTAATACGTACTAAATATATGTTTTTATTCATTTTGATTGTTAATACAAACTCACAACACGATAATTGAATTAAAAGATGATGAATGTGTTCAGAAAAACATTTTCGTATTCATTATTAATATCTCTGATGCGACTGAGCTGAGTGAAATCATTTAAATGAAATCATAAACATCACAAACATTTCCTTTCTAAATACATTTCTATATTCACCATCGATAACAACAATTTCAACCCTGTCTTATAATAATTTGACCACTTTCACCACAAAATGTGCAAATTTCACCACCACGGCAAAAATGAAATGTCATTTTTGATTAAATTACTCAAAAAGAAACATTTTTCGCAACGATACAAATATATTGGAATTGCATCCATCAGGTTTGCTATATCGAGTTTATACTTTTTTCGTGGCACATCGTTGACATGATAATTTTTTGCTGCAGGAACTTTCGGAAGCACGGATTATGACCGATGACGATGCGGCACTAACCCCCTTTCAGAACACTGTCGCAGGGGACGCCAGACAACGAGGAGAACTTCTATGAGCACCTGATAAAGGTGCCCGGCATCGTAGTGCTCTACCTGCACGGAAATACGGGGGTCGCGCTGCGCCGGCCATCGCGTCGACATGTTCTGCTGCCACGTGCTCTCGCCGGACTATCGCGGCTATGGCGACTCGGATCAGGCCTCGCCCACCGAGAAGGGTGTTGTGCGCGATGTCATCGCCGTCTACAAGTGCATCATCTCAGTGACTTTGAATCCGGTGTTCATTTGGGCCATTCGCTGGGCACCGGTAACTTGTGTGCGCTACTACTACGCGGGTGTGTTTTCTTGTACTCATTTTCCCATTGATAATGCTAAACTATTGCAAGTGTATTTTGTTTAGTGTATCTGCAGCCGTTCAAAGATCTTCCCTGGTTGGATTTAATCATTGCACGACCCATGAACGCCAATTCGCTGCGCTTCGAAACGGAAAAGCACATTGGTGGATTTAAGCAGCCGGTGATGATTCTCCATGCCGAGGATGCGGTGCAGTATGATAATAAAGGAAGCAATTAGCCTTACAGTAATGATGTAGACTGGATTTTGTGCTTGGATGTTTCCTAAAAGACTTAATACATATTTAGTAAATACACAAAATGATTAAATCGTGCTTATTGTGAATGTAAATGTATAGATTTATGTGTGATATTTGTAATTTTTCAATTAAAACCAATTTTCCCGTTTGATGATAAAGTTATACATACTGATTTTGTTTATAATTAGTTTTTACATTTATTTTGCTAGTCTATTGTTAGTAGTATAGACTGTTGGCAAATACCAATGTTTTACAGTTTCAATTAACCGTGAGGGATCAGCAGTACTTATGGTTCCTTCATTTAGCAGTAGGTTACGAATACGTTGATGTGGTACTTCAACATATAATCATTCGCCAATATATTCAAAAAATAGGGGAGAGTGGGGAGTTTTGAAGCACGCTTTTTTTGGGGGTTAAAACTACCACAAAAATAATTTGTTTCACGTTCTGTCAAACAGAATCTCTAGAGCGTCTTAAAATACACTTCCTAGTTGATGGATATGCATAAAATCAAAAATAATCGACAATTTTTGTCTGTTGGCCCAAAAAACAGGTTTTCGGAGTATTCAAAAATCGTGGGGAATTGTGAAGCACGACAAAAAATCGCAGAAAATTAAATTTTTTTGGTGAAAAATCTTTATTGGGATCGGAGAAAATGACAAATAATTAGTTTTCTTATGTATTAGAGTTGAGAAAATGGAACAAAAATTAAACTTTTGTTTAAAAAATGTGAAATATTGCAAGTGGCTCAATTATTCCAATTCGCAATGAACGCAAGTATAACCGTCGGCCAATATACGAGCGCACTTTAAATGGACTGCTCGGTCGCATCCATTGCAATGAATTGCGTTGTTTTTTGTCAATTTTTTCGGCATGGGACCTTTACAGATGGTGCAGAAGTCTTCTTCTTCAGAGTCAGATTCCATTTGCGGTGGGGCTGAAAATTTGCGACGACTACGCTTTGCTGCCGGTGGTTTGACTGCATAAAACTGCAAGGAAGAGTGCGATTTCATCCAATTTTGACACTGACGGGAAAACATTGTTTTGAACGAGCCAAATACGGTTACATCGAGTGGCTGCATTCGATGCGTGCAGTGGGAGGGAATGACACCATAGTTATGCCCGCATCGATTGCCATATCAATGACCTCAATACTTAGGTGCGATGTGTGGCTGTCCAGGAGCAACAAGGTCGGCGAACTTTTTGAAGCGTGGGCGTGCTTAATAAAATGAGCCATGTACTTGACGAATGTCTTTGAATTAATCCATCCCGATTCGTTTGCCACACCGACAGTACCTTGAGAAGCTTTGGTCATCCATGAGTTTTGCATGTTTTTCCTCGGAAAAATAAAAAAAGGGTGAATGGATTATCCTACCGCATTCACAGCAAGCGCCAATGTAACATTTGTGCCTCTCTCGGCGGAAGTTTTTTGGCCCACTCTTTTTTTCCCCTTCTCTGCGATGACTTTAACTGTTTTGGTTGCTACTGTGGGGCATCCCGTCTCATCCATGTTCCAGATGCGATCTGGATCGTAGCTTATCCCACTTTGGAACATGGCAACATGAAGATTTGCAAAAAATGCATTGACATTTTCGGCGCAGAAGGCCGTAGCACTATTGGCACTGGCCTGCTCCGGCGTTCGGAGAGAAAGATTCGGATGGCGATGCATAAATGCATAATACCAGTCCTTCGATGCTTGGCCATGAACATCCCATTCTGGAGGATATCGAACGCCCAACTTTTTTGCGAACTCGTAGGCCATTGATACCAACTCATGGATAGTCAATCCATAATATATGGCGGTGGAATGACGGAGGTATTTCTCTTGTTCAACGTTGAAAACCTGCCCCCAAAAAAAACATGAACATAAAATTGAGACAAAAGAATAGAGACAAAATAGAGACCGTTCTTCCACGAGTCACGCTAGATTTTTTGGTTACAAAATCGGCCAATTGTTCATTCGTGACGTTTGTGGGATCTATGTTTTTACTTTTCAGCTCGAAACGGAGCGTTGCGATTTCTTGTCAATCATCACCTCTTTAATGGCAGCTACCATGGCATCAACATCAATCGCTGGCTTCTTTTTCGCACTATACTTATAACGGGGCATATTGACTGAAAAAACACAAAAAATATTTCGAAAACGCGATGCAAAAAACAATACGAGAAATGAAGATACGCAAAAATTTTGCGAAAAACAATACGAGAAATATAAATAACACAATTCGTTGAAAAAATCCTTGGAATTGTACTAAACATTCGAATTTTTTTACAAATAATGCGCATACGCATGTAAAATAGATTTCAGGTTGACATCTGTAATATTTGACGTGCTTCACATCTCCCCACTAGATGTGCTTCAATTCTCCCCATTCGCTACTATTTAAAAAATGCCACCGCGTCAGTAACGCATCGAATGTTTTTGCATAAATCCTTTTGAACGTTAAAACCCTAATCATTGTTCATTATTTTGTTTGTACTCACCTTTTCGATTCGCTTGAAAATTTTACGAAAATTCCACTAACACGAATGCTCAAAAAAACGTTTCGAACAAAATGTTCAACACACTGTTTGGATAGATACAAAAAAAATGTGCTATCGAGACGAGTGCTAGTACACAACTAAGATTTTAGGTTAAAAAATGTTGACAGTAGGTAAGAGCTATCAAAACCACTACTAAGCGACATCTATGGCCATGCTTCGCAACTCCCCATGCTTCAAAACTCCCCACTGTCCCCTATCATTTGAATTTCATTTGCAACTGACAATGACTTGTGGTGGATATATGTATCAAAGGCAGAGTTGCTCTTGAATAAAAAACGAAACAATTTAAATTTGTTCATAAATTTTGGTAAAAACCAACTAATTTATGAGAATGTTATTTGGCTTTCTTTTCTTTTAATTATACCAACATAAAAACTCAGTGATTCATTTATAAAATCGTCTTAAATTACTTTTAAGAAATTCATAGAAACCGCAATTTTTTCAGTATTTTTCACGTACACGCAATCCTGTCTTTGGTGTCCGACCACCATGGTGAGCTCAGTTTTACACGTGAACAACAACAATTTGACAGTTCTTGTCATACAAAATCGACGTCTGGTTGTCAAAGAGTGGCGCTACTTAGGATTTACTTTGGAGAAACCTTCTAATCAGGCAACACTGGGTTGTAACGTATAATAAAAATGTAATAAATATACAAAGCGAGATATGAAAAAGAAAGACAGTGCAAATAAAAACAAACAAGAAATGAAAGCAGGAAAATCGACCAAAAAAACCGATGTGGCATCGGCCAAAAAGGCCGAAGCCGATTCTTTTTTTTGGCCGATGCCGATACTATCCGATGCCGATACCAATTTTATTGGCCGATACTAGCGGATGCCGATGCCGATTAATCGGTCGGACTCTAGTTGTTTCCCATGAAACAGTACGACAGGTCATACTGCGAAACAAATACTCATCAAGAGCTGCACGTAAGAAACCGCTGCTTTCTGTGCAAAATATCGAAAAGCGTTTCTCCTTCGCTACGATGCTCATTTCTCAACCATCTGACTTTTGGGACGACGTCATATTCTGCGATGAGACAAAATGATATTGAATTACAACGATGGACCAACTAGAGTGCGGCGCAAGGCATTAACATCGTTACAAAACTGCAACATCGTCCCGACTGTTAAATTTGGTAAGTTGTCTATTATGATTTGGTGGTGCATCTGAAGCAGAGGAGTAGGAGACTTAGCTTTTATAGAAACAACAATAGACGCGGAACAATATTTACACATTTTGAGGTGTCAATTGACAAATAGTGCTGAGAAATTTGGGTTCTTCAGAAAAAACAAACCACATTGGCTAAATGAGTGCTGTCCCAAGTGATCTGTAGATCCCACCTCTAATCCCTTCCTTTCCTTGTCCCTTTGTACTCATGTTTCCCCCTATTTTCTGCTCCCCGGCTTCGGCCGTTTGTGTCGTTTAATGTTTATTGTACTTCTTGTACAGTCGTTATCCGTACGGCAATTAATAAAGAACCCTAAGTCCGAAACCATACCACTTTTTTATTTAACCCGCTCCGCCGACGTAAACATGGTCCTTCGAGCCGCTCGCGATTGTGCCGACGCGGAAATACAAAGTTTTTAAAATAAATAACAATTTAAAATACAGAACAACCAACTAGTGCAAAAAACAATTTCAAAGTGACACAAAAAGGCACACGTGAAAAGTGACATAAACTACAAGAATCCAAACAGTGAACCCAACAGAAAAGTGAAACAAAGTGATAAATACATTAAAAAAGAAACCCACAGAGTAACAAAACAACACACTGTGAAACAAAAAAAAGTGCAAGTAACAAACAAAAATATTATGTTTGTGCACAAATAAAATATACAAATCATAGAAACCAAAATAGCAAAAATTAAAACAAAAACAAACTCCAACCACATTAGACACTTAAAAGACAGTGCAGTGTTGTGCAGAACACTTAGCAAACGGGGACTACAGAAGAACGCATACCAACAACAAACACACCCACAGCAAAGAACAGCACTAACAACAACAAACACTTCCACAGCACATCTCAAAGCAGAAGAAGAGGGCAGCAAACAACAGCAAGCAGCCAACAACATTAAAGCGCACAGTGCCGCACAGGAGCGGACACACTTGAATACAGAGGAGATCCCCATTCTCGGGCACTGGGCCCACGAAGATAAGCCCACACTTTTTATTAAAAATTAACAAATATAATCACATTCACTAACATAAAACAGATTATTAAAAAAAAGTATATTCCCATTCCCAAAAATCCAGTCAAAATTACATACTGTACCCCGCTCATCGCAGTAAGCAATCCCGCTACTGCGCATAATTTTGCGTTTTTTGTGTTCGCATTCCCCTACGCAGGCAAAGCAGCAAAAACTCCCGCTGCAGCCTGCTTTCAACCGCTTTTCTAATTTGCACACATTCCCCCACATTTCGCTTTGTGCATATTGCAGATCAGCAGCGACTCCAGCTGTTGATCTCGCGCTCTCCCACTTGTGTATATTTTCGCGTTTCGCTTTGTGCGATATACGCACGCACAAGCAGCAAGCACTCCCGCTGCTGCCTCCAAGTGCAATTACATATTCATACTTCTGCCTAAGCATTTCCCCACTCTCGGTAGCAGAAGTAAATAAACACAAGCACAGTGGGACGAGTTACTCCTTTTTCGCAGCATATTGAACAATTTTCTTGGACTTAGAAAATTTTCAATATTGCTGCACATACGCATTCACTGCACATCTGCTGCCACCCCAAGTGCATACAGTGGGACAGATTACCCCTCTTGCACACAAAAATAGTTTGACAACAAAATTATTTTCACACTTTTTTACGTTCACCAACACGCTAATACAAATAACCACATACACATATATATTCATGCACATATATATACACTTACAAATATAGATTTATACACACATATACACATTTTCACACAAATTTATACTCATACACATACATATTTATTTGCCAATCAACAAAAATAATCACATACACACACATATATATATTCAAATATATATTTTTATACACAAATATATATAAACACACAAACCTACGTATTTGCGTGATCACATACAAAAAAAAAATGCACTTTTTCACAAATAAAAAACATTTCACACACATTTTACTACACATTTATTGTGTTATAATTATTTTATACATTCATTCCCAATAAGGTTAGGTTAGGTAGGGCAGTGGCACAGGAAGTGTTGTATCGTTTCTACTTCTTCTTCATCTCCACAGCTACGGCAGACATCACCGGACGAGAGGCGCCATTTGGTAAGCATAGATCCAATAGCGCAGTGTCCGGTGATGACTCCAACGAGCTGTCGAATAGAGGTATGACTCAGGGACAGTACGAATCGTGTTTTCGTCAAGGAGAGGGAGGGCCACAGTGCCCGGCAGGTGCCGCAGTCGGTCCTGGTTCGCCAAGACGACTCAATTTCCTTTTTGGTCAACCTGTCAATATACATATCGGATACAGATATCGGAGGAAACACAGAGGTATCCACTTCGGTGGCAGACAAAGCCATCTCGTCCGCTGCTTCGTTCCCTGCCACTCCTGAGTGGCCCGGAACCCAACAGAGAGTGACCTGGTGGTGCCCAATGCCTTGAAGTGCGGTACGACACCTCTGCACTACCTTTGATTTCACAACAACTGATTCCAGCGCCCTAAGCGCCGCCTGACTATCCACGAAAATTGTGATATCTGTGGGTGGTAACCCACTGTCACGGATAAGTTCGGCAGCCTTCCAAATTGCATAGATCTCTGCTTGGAAAATACTGCAGAGGTCCGGCAGTCTGAATGACATGCGTGTCTGCAGTACATCGGAGTAGAGACCGGCTCCAGTACCTTCCTCAATTTTGGAGCCGTCGGTGAAAACGGTGATAGAAGCGTCTCTCATCGCACCTGTCACCTCCCATTCCTCCCTTGTGGGATATGAGGCTAATGCTCGCGTGTCGAAATCCAGGTATGGGATCAGATAGTCCGTGCAGGAATCCACCTGATAACCGATATCCGGCTTCGCGAATGACTTTAGAATTCCATAAGCGTGTTGCCTACACAAGTTGGCTTCCCTCAATCTGAGATCGCCTTTAGCAGCGCAACACTTAATGAACTGCTCAATCGGGTGGAGGTGCAAGATCACCTCCAGCCCGGCCTGGGGGGTGCTTTTGACAGTGCCTGCTATTCCCATAGCCGCTAGTCTCTGCACCTTCGTCAGTTTCGTTACCAGGGTCTTGGTGCCCGTAGCCGGCCACCAGACAATGGCTCCGTAACTTAGGATCGGAGGTATAATCGCAGTATACATCCAATGAACGATAGTCGGCTGCAATCCCCACTTTTTCCCGAAGGTCCTTTTACAAATGTAAAAAGCATTCAGGCTCTTTTTCACCCGCTCTTCCACATTGCGCCCCCAAGAGAGCTTGGAGTCAAGTATGGTGCCAAGGTATTTAGCCTCGGGTGATAGGGTGAGAGTAGTGCCGCCAAGTTTAGGCAGTTCAAACTTCGGTATTTTGTATTTCCGGGTGAACAGTACCAAAACAGTCTTAGAGGGATTAACCCCTAGACCATTTAGCCCTGCCCACTTGGAAAGTTCCTTTAGAGCAGACTCCATGAGATCACTGATTGTGGACAGGAATCTTCCAGGGATCAGGATAGTGACGTCGTCTGCATATGCTACTACTCGTAGCCTGCTGGTTTCGAAGACCTCGAGGATGCTATTTACTACAAGGAGCCACAGCAGAGGCGAAAGAACACCCCCTTGTGGTGTGCCCCTTGTAGTAAGGCTCCTCACTGAGCACAGGCCTAGGTTAGAGTGGACCCTTCTGCTACTGAGCATGTCACTGGTCCACTTTACCACCTTCTCATGAACTTCGAACTTTCTAAGTGCGTTGATTATAGCCTCCAAGGTAACGTTATTAAAGGCTCCCTCGATATCGAGGAAAGCGGCTAACGTGTACTCCTTAGAGTTCAGCGATCTTTCGATCGTCTGAACAACCTCATGCAGGGCGCTGTCGACAGATTTTCCCCTGCGATACGCATGTTGCGCCTTGCAGAGTCCTCTGGACTGTGCCACTTCTCTAATATAGACGTCTACCAGCCGTTCAAGGGTCTTAAGTAAGAACGATGAAAAGCTGATCGGTCTGTAATCCATTGCTGTTAAGTGGTTCACTTTCCCTGCTTTGGGAATGAACACCACTCTAACCTCCTTCCAGGCACGCGGGACATATCTTTGTTGGAGGGATCCACGATAGATTCTCGTCAGGACCTTGACCACCGCCTCCTTAGACCATTGTAGCATAGCAGGAATGACACCATCAGGGCCCGGGGATTCATAGGGGCTGAAGGAGTCAATTGCCCATGCCACCTTGGCTTCGCTAATTATCCTCTGAACTAGACCATCCGGTTGCGGTGTTTGTTGCCTATGCGACGTGGTCGCCTCAGCAACATCCGTGCATCCAGGAAAGTGAGTGTTCATGAGGATCTCAAGAAGTTCCTCCCTCGACTCCGTCCATGATCCATCAGATTTCCTGATGCTGCCAGGGGTGTGTGAAACCCCGGCTAGCACCTTACGGAGTCTGGCGGCCTAGTTAACATTGTCGAGGGATTCACAGTAATTCCTCCAATCGTCCCGCTTGGCCGCCCTAATAGTTTTCTTCAACTTATAAAAGCTAGCCTTGTAGGCTCCCCAGTCTTCTTCAGTTTGACTAAGCTTAGCCTTATTGAAGAGACGCCTAGTATCTGTCCTCAGTTGTCTTAGCTCTGGGGTCCACCAAACTGTGTTGGTTTTCCGTGGAGCTCGACTTTTTGGACACGATTTCTTGAAAGATGTATTAAGAACTTTCGTTAAAAGACTAACTGACCTGTCAATGTTGTTTCTTTCAAAGGTAGCTGTCGCCTTGCGCGACGCCAGTTTTTCGGAAACTAGTGCACTGAATCTAGGCCAGTTAGTCTTTCTCGGATTCCTATAGGCTGGTGGACTCCCCACCTTCATGGCCACGGAAAAGACTATCCGGTTGTGTGTTCGAAAACGAACATTCCGTCAGTACTTTCCAGTCGACCACAGAGATGGTACTAGAGTCGGTAACCAAGGTTATATCTATAACTTCTTCCCTAACCCTGTTATGGAAGGTTGGCGTATTGCCCCTATTACATAGCATAAGGTTAGAATTAAGAAGAAACTCAAAAATGGACTCACCCCTGCTGTTGGTGCCGGAACTTCCCCATTGTACGTGATGAGCGTTGGCGTCACACCCGATGATGAGATCAAGTCTCCGTGATCGGGCGTGCGCAACAAGGTCCCGGACCTCCTTCGGCGGTGGTTCCTCTCCTTCGAATGGCATGTATGCGGACAAGAGGATAAAGTCATGCCCTCCATTCGCTCACATGCAGCCACACACAGGTCACCAGTACTGTATTGAGACAAGAGAAACATATTAATGTATTTTCTATAAACAATACAGGCTCGTATCTTACGTTCACCACGCGAATGAAGTACTCTGAATTGACTTGACCCCAATCCACAAACACTGTCTCTGACGAGCCAGGGTTCCTGGATTAAGACCAAGTCAACCTCCTCCTCCTCCAGAAATTGCATAAGATATGTTAGAGTGGTGCAGGTTTATCTGCACTACCTTCAGCCTTTCCCTGTGTGGCACGCTCCTTATTGGGGAAACGAGCTTTCAAGGAACCCAAACCGAACTTGACAATACCAGAGGAGTCTCGCAGATGCCTATAGGACGGTTGGTCAACAGCGACCACGAGGTCCTTACCCGTCTCGTTTTTGCTAGTAGTGGAGGAAATTACTCTCCAGTGTTAAGGCCGCTGTTCTGCCGACCTATCAGCTTCAACGTGTCGGCATCCTCCATGACTGTTACGATAGGTCCTCGCTAATACAAATAACCACATACACATATATATTCATGCACATATATATACACTTACAAATATAGATTTATACACACATATACACATTTTCACACAAATTTATACTCATACACATACATTTTTATTTGCCAATCAACAAAAATAATCACATACACACACATATATATATTTAAATATATATTTTTATACACAAATATATATAAACACACAAACCTACGTATTTGCGTGATCACATAAAAAACAAAAAAAAAACACTTTTTCACACATAAAAAACATTTCACACACATTTTACTACACATTTATTGTTTTTTTTTTTTTTTTTTTTTTTTTTTTTTTTATTTCCCATTTATTTATACAACTGTCGTTGACATCAAGTATTTGGTTAAACATTTAGGTAGGAAGATCAATAAAACCATCACAATAAGGCCAGTGCCTAGAGCGATACAGTCAGGATTGGAATTTACAATTGTTTCTTAATAGTTACTTACTTACTTAACTGGCCATAACAACCCGTTATCGGGTTACGGCCTGCCGCAAAACTTCTCTCCAGGCGCCTCTGCTTCGCGCGCGCCTTCTCCAGTTGGTCACACCAAGAGATACCAGGGCCTCTTCCACTTGGTCCTTCCACCGGAGACACGGCCTCCCTCTTCGCCGTCGACCTCCAACCATCGCATCGAATACCTTTTTCGCCGGAGCTTCGTCGTCCATGCGGCAGACATGACCGAGCCAGCGTAGCCGCTGGATGTTAATTCGCTGCGCTACGTCCATGTCCTTATACAGCTCATACAGCTCGTTATTGGTTCGTATGCGATAGTCGTCACCAACCCGAACAGGGCCGAAGATTTTGCGAAGCACCTTCCTCTCGAACACTCCAAGGGCCGCTATGTCGTTTCGTGTCATTGTCCATGCTTCAGCGCCATAGAGGAGCACGGGCAAGATAAGCGTCCTATAGAGTGAAAGTTTTGTCGGTCGAGAGAGGTCTCTACTTCTCAATTGCCTACCGAGACCGTAGTAGCACCTGTTGGCAAGAGTTATCCTTCGCTTTATCTCCAGACTGACATCATTGCTGCTGTTGATGGCGGTGCCAAGGTAGACGAATTCCTTGACAACTTCAAAAGCATACCTGTCGGCCTCGACGTGAGACCCTAGCCGCTGCGAGTCCCTGCGTGTAGACAGCATATACTTCGTCTTGCCCTCATTTACCACCAGACCCATTTTGGCAGATTCTCTTTCGATAGCCGCAAAGGCAGCGGTGACATCTCGCTTGATACGTCCGATGACATCAATATCATCAGCGTAAGCAAGGAGCTGGACACTTTTGTTGAAAATTGTGCCATTACGATGTACACCGGCCTTGCGCAGCACACTCTCCATGGTGAAGTTGAAGAGGTCGCAGGACAAAGGATCGCCCTGTCTGAAACCTCGAACGGTATCAAAGGGGTCGGAGAGGTCACTTCCAACCTTGACGGAGCTGCGCGTATTGCTCAACGTCGCTCTGCAAAGTCTAACGAGCTTTGCAGGGATACCAAGTTCAGACAATGCGGCATATAGGCGATCCCTTATCGGGCTATCGAATGCTGCCTTGTAATCGATGAAGAGATGGTGTGTATCGATTTGGTTCTCATGGGTCTTCTCCAGGATTTGGCGTAGAGTGAATATCTGGTCGATGGTGGACTTACCAGGTCTAAAGCCGCACTGATAAGGTCCAATCAGCGCCTTGGCGAGTGGCTTTAGTCTTTCACATAATACGCTCGTCAGGACCTTGTATGCAATGGGAAGTAGGCTGATACCCCTGTAGTTGGCGCATATTGTTGGGTCGCCTTTCTTCAGCACAGGACAAAGGGCACTGAGGTTCCAATCGTTGGGCATTCGTTCCTCCAGCCATATTTTGCAAATGAGCTGATGCATGCACCCAATCAGCTCACCGCCGCCGGCCTTGAACAATTCAGCTGGTAGCCCATCCGGCCCTGCAGCTTTGTTGTTCTTGAGTCGCTGGATAGCGACCCGGACCTCGTCATGGCTGGGCGGTGGCACATCCACACCGTCGTCGTCAATTGGTGCCATCTGGACATCTTCACCACTGGCGGTATTGTTCCTTTCGTCGCCTGCGAGCAGCTTGGTGAAGTGCTCCTTCCACAACCTCAGCACACCCTGCGCATCCGTAACCAGATCCCCGTTTTCGTCTCTGCAAGAAGATGCCCCAGGCTTAAATCCTTCCGTAAGACGCTTAACTTTTTGGAAGAATTTTCGGGCGTCATTCCTGCTCCTGCACTCCTCGATTTCTTCACGCTCGCGCCTTTCTTGCTCCCGTTTCTTGCGTCTAAAAAGGCACCTCTCTTTCTTCCTCTCCTCCCGGTATTTTTCTGTCATGGCTCGCGTGGCGGCCGACTGCAGGGTCTTCTTGTATGCAGCATTCTTCACTGCAGTGGCTGCGCGACACTCTTCATCGTACCATTGGTTTTTTGGTGGTGGGCGTCGAAAACCAAGGACATTTTCTGCGGCGGCGCGCATAGAGTGGGATAAGTGAGCCCATAATCCGCCGATGTCATCAGGTGGAGAGGGGGAGCGACCGAGCTGGTTGGAGAGTTGAGCGGAGTAGACTTCGGCTACCCCTTGTGATCGCAGCTTACTGATGTCCAGCTTTCTTCGCAAACTAGGTTGTGCGGTCTTCGCTGCGCAAAGACGCATGCGTACCTTGGCTGCAACAAGGTAGTGGTCCGAGTCGATGTTGGGTCCTCGGAACGTGCGCACATCTAGAATGCTAGAAGCATGCCTTCCATCAATCACAATGTGATCAATCTGGTTGCGGGTGGATTGATCGGGGCATAACCAGGTGGCCTTGTGGATATCGAGGTGCTGGAATCTGGTGCTACTAACTACCATGTTTCGTGCCGCGGCGAAATCGATCAGCCTCAGACCGTTGTTCGAAGTGGTCCCATGGAGGCTGAACTGCCCGACTGTGGGGCCAAAGATGCCTTCTCGCCCGACTTTTGCGTTGAAGTCCCCGAGGACAATTTTGACGTCATGGGCCGGGCACCTGTCGTAGACGTCCTCGAGCTTCGCATAGAAGGCATCCTTGGCCGCATCGTCCTTCTCTTCCGTCGGGGCGTGCGCGCAAATTAGGCTGATGCTAAAGTATTTAGCTTTGATGCGGATCGAAGCCAGCCGTTCGTTCACCGGAGTGAACCGAGAGACGTGGTGGCGAAGTCTCTTGCTGACCACAAATCCGCAGCCAAATTCGCGCTTCTCCGCATGGCAGCTGTAGTAGATATCGCAGTCTGCTCGCTTGGAGCAACCTTGTCCTGTCCATCGCATTTCCTGGATGGCGGTGATGTCAGCCTTACATTTCGTGAGGGCTTCCGCCAGTTGGATAGAGGCACCTTCCCTAAAGAGGGTCCGGACATTCCAGGTGCATATCCTCAAATCATGGTCCTTGAATCGTTTGCTGTGGTCGTCAACATTGTGGGTTCCTTCCGAGGCTTGCTTTTTGGCTTTCATTGGTATTTGGTTTTCCGTGGCGGGCACCAAACCCTGCGCACAACCCAAATTTTAAGTCCTGGGGATAGGACTCGCTGCACACATTAGTTCACTATTCAGCGGATGCCAAATAGCTATCCAGAAGGGCCGCGCGGAGGCTGTGCATCAGCTTGGATTGGACAGGGACAAGGATCGTTCTGGCGTTCGCCAGGTTGAACGCAATCAGAGACTTTGCCTTGTATGTCCGCTCCCTTCCTTCTTAATAGTTAGGTAACAGATTTTTAGTTTAGGGACAATAGGTCACATGGTCGATTCCTTTTTAGCCGTCGTCTTGTCTGGTTTTCGCGTTGCAAGAGTGAGCTGATTTCTGTGTTCTTGTGTTTTTTAAGTACGTCAAAATGCCTTGTTGTTACTTTTTTCACCTCGTCATCAACTGTTGATATTTTTAGCATTTCATGAATGTCGGCGTTTGTAGTGTAACGGTCTGATAGTGTTATTATACGTAGGATTTTTGATTGTTGTCGTTGTATTTTTGTTAAGTGCGTCTTCTTAGCAGTTCCCCATATTTGCAGTCCATATAGCCAAATTGGTTTAATAACTGTTTTATATAGCAGCAGTTTATTGTCAATACTGAGTTTAGATCTCTTAGCCAAAAGCCAGTGAAGTTGTCTGCATTTATCTTTTATCTGTTTGATTTTTTGTTTAATATGGTAGTGCCAGTGCAGTTTTGAGTCCAAATGTATACCAAGATATTTTGCTGTTTGTTCTATGGTTATATTTTTGTCATTGATTTTTATTGGAGCGCCTGTGTATTTTGTTTTTGTTGTAAATATCACTTGAACAGTCATTTATTGTGTTATAATTATTTTATACATTCATTCCCAATGAACATATACACATTTTTTCTTATTTCCCATACACACATTCCTATTTATTGCCCATATATACATATTTTCCTACACGTTTACACACACACAGGTGTAAACTATTTATTTATTTATTTGATTATTTATTTTGCTCGACAAATATATTCGTTTTAACGAATTTACCGATTCTTAACTCTTCCCATACTCACTAATCGTTCGCGCGGACACGGTTAGACTACACGTCTATTTCCCCAATTCCCTACATTTACATATATTTATTCAAACTTTTTACCCTTTGTCGAGCTTCCTTAAACAAAATGCCTGTTGAGCGATCACCCAAACGACAACTTGTCACAATGGAGACTCCTTCCTCCAGATCTCCAAAGTCAGCCAATGCACGTTTGACAGTTCCTGTCACTCGGGAGCCACCAAACACTCGCTCCAAACTCTCTAGTCCCAAAGCAACTGATCCCAGTGTTGCTAAATTTACATTCGAATCCGATAGACTCGTGCAATTATGCACACAATTTTCATCGGCTCCCATTGACGATTTGACCAAATCCCTGGTTTAAATTAAGCAGAAAAATCTTGAAACCCAATGGGAGAGGCCTTTGCGCGCACAAGAGGCAGTCTTTATTGCTGAAGACAACAGCCAGCCCGACGGTTTCAAAGAGTCGGCTAGGCAAAAAATCGACGCCTGCACAGACCAGTACGAGTTGTGCATGGCTCAGATGTCGGACATCATTGAGATGCTCCAAATTCAGTCCCCCAGCCCGCTGCGCAGATGGAACCGGTTCGACCCCTAGAACCAGCAAATACCCCCTACATTTGCCTACAAGTTCCGCCTTGTGATACCGAAACCGGGGGCTATGAGCAGTGGCCGTCCTTTCGGGACATGTTTACTACGGTTTACATTAACCACCCCCAGCTCAGCCCAAAAATTGGATCACCTCCGATACAAAACGCAAGGCAAAGCCGGTGCTATTGTAAAGCAATATGCACTAACCGATGAGAATTTCGGACTCGCGTGGGAAGCCCTAAGATCCCGCTTCGAAAATGAACGCATGCTCATTGATACTCAAATCGGATCCCTTCTGAATATCGCTCCCGCCCACACTGAAAATAGTGAGGCGCTACAGCGGATCCAAAGCACTATAAACAATTGTCTGTCTCTTCTCAATTCTCAGGCCGTAGACACTGACAATTGGGATCCGCTATTGGTTTACATATGTTGTACCAAATTGCCCCAAGAGACACTCGCTCTATGGGAGCAATCATTGACATCCCGGAAGGATCTGCCACCCTGGTCGCAAATGGATGAGTTCCTGACCGGCAGATGTGAGGTACTTGAACGGCTGCAAAGTATTCGCCCTTCCAAGCCGAAACCGTCTCAACCTTCGACTTCCAATGTCCTCCCAAATCGGCCAAACAAATCCCTTAATTATCACACTCAAGTAAAAAGGGACTTCGCGTGCAAACTCTGCAACGCAAACCATCCCATACGGACTTGCCAGAGCTTCAAAAGGCTCACCCCCCAGAGTCGACTTAAATACGTTAAGAAGCACAATCTCTGCGTAAACTGTCTTGCTACCTCGCATCTCACTAAAGATTGTACAAGCAATTGTACGTGCGTATATTGCCAAAAGAAGCACCATTCCATGCTTCATTTCCCTAAAGGCAATGCGCAACCCTCTCAAACTGCTAACTGGTCACATTCGACCACTCCACAGGTCGCAACAGCTCCAAAACGAACGCACAACAACTCTGCTACTCATTCTCCCCTTTCGGATGCGCAACCCCGCACATCTTCCAGGCAAAGTACGCCCAAAGTACAAGCCCTACACTCTAATAATGGCACCCAATCCCTTCTGCCTACGGCACTGGTCTCTATTGAGCACGCAGGAAAGTTGTTTAAAGTTCGAGCGTTGATCGACCAAGCCTCTCAGCGTACCTTCATTTCCTCGAAGGTCCAGCAACGCCTCAAATTGCCAATCGAGAAAACTCCCTTCCAAATCTCGGGCATGGGCGGTCAGATTGTGCAAAATGCCAATCACATTTGCTTCTTGACATTGGCAGTCCCTCAAACTAGCACGAAACTCCCCGTGCAAGCTATTGTGCTCCAAGAGCTTACGAAATTGCTCCCACCATCTCATATAAACCCCCCTAATATGAAAGCTTTTGCCATGCTAGATCTCGCTGATCCAAACCCCTTCGAGACAGCGCAGATCGATTTAGTGATTGGCAGTGATCTCATTCCACAGATCATGCTCGAAGGTATCCACCGGAATGTATGTGGCAGCTTACTTGCTCAGCATACAATATTCGATTGGGTATTAAGCGGTCCAGTACCCTCTTCTTCGCATTTGATACGTGACACAGACGCACACAATAGCCATATGCATACTGGTCCCGCCCTTCGAAATAATCTTCCCGCCCTAAAGAAAGCCGTTTCGCAAGTGATTGCCGCCCTCAATCCCGTAGGGTTTCCACCCCCGGAAATAATGGAAAATCGCTTTGATCCCACCACTCCTGCAAACCCATTCTCAAACCGGCAAATTTCCCCCTTCGTTGCCAAACGTTTCGGCCCCGCAGGATGGCTTTCGCCTCTAATGAAGTTTCACAAAAGGGTTCGCCAAAAACGGCCCACATTCACAGCAACTGACGGAAATTGCAATCCCTCGCAATTCCTCATTGCACCGACTCCATCCCGGGTCCAAAAAGAGGACAGTCGCCACTCCAGTGCGACTTGCTCCAAACGCTGCAAATCCCGCAGACGTCGGACTGATCGGGTATAAACTCCAAGATCTATAAGATCTTCCTCTCGGGTGGAACGGCTCCAGCCATTCTCATGCTCAAACAGTTCCAATCCCGGATCACAGAGCGGTTGACTGCCACCACCCTCTCGAAGAGCAAACCGACATTCTCGCTCGGTTCTCTTGCTTCTCTCGAGCCCCACAAATATGTATACATGCACCTAAAATTCTCCATATACACTCCACAAATTCCCCCACGCTTTGAAAAAGTAAATGGCAACTTGGCCAGTTTTTTAAGTTATATATCTCCATACTCCCCCGGCTGTAGCTTAAGCGAACCCCGCAGCTTAGCCGATTTCCCATACCCACGATGTCAGTCTCAAAACTGTTTTGTCCGAATAACTAACATCTTTTACTATTTGCAGGTCGGTAACTACGCTCCAACCGCTGCAGCAGCACTCCTTCGAGGACGAGACGTCGATGGACGGCACCCCCGCACCTGCAAGAGCTGCATCACATCCTCGCCCGACTGGCCCGCGGCATCATTAAATTGCAATATGCAATGGCGGCCGCGATGGCTAAATGAGTGCTGTCCCAAGTGATCTGTAGATCCCACCTCTAATCTCTTCCTTTCCTTGTCCCATTGTACTCATGTTTCCCCCTATTTTCTGGTCCCCGGCTTCGGCCGTTTGTGTGGTTTAATGTTTATTGTACTTCTTGTACAGTCGTTATCCGTACGGCAATTAATAAAGAACTCTAAGTCCGAAACCATACCAATTTTTTATTTAACCCGCTCCGCCGACGTAAAGACACATTTTAAATTTTATCAGGACAACGATCCGAAACATAAGGCGCATATGGTGCGGATGTGGCTCCTGTATAACTGCGGAAAAGTGATGGATACACCGGCCCAGAGTCCCGACTTTAACCCCATCAAAAATTTATGGGCTCACTTAAGGAAACAGGTCGCTGAAAACAACCGAAAAACCGAACAGCATTAAAACAGCAATACTCGAAGAGTGGGAAAAGATACCGAGCAGTTATGACCTGGAAAAGTTGGTTCATTCCATGAAAAAACGGCTACAATGCGTGATAGATGCTAAAGGTGGCCATACTAAGTATTAAATATGTAATAAAATGAAGTTCTTAATTAATATTAACTTGAAATTATTCATTAAAGACAATTCTAATTTTTTGTGAAAAGAGTTTTTTGACACTGAAAAATAGGGGTGATAATTTGTTTTGTTGTACTTTTCCTTTCTGTTGCGTTGAACTTGCAGTTTATTTTATGTTATCTTTTTAAAACAATGTAGGGGAGAGTGGGGCGAATCGTTACAGAGCGATATCTTAAAAATGACGCCACCATATATCAAATGTCGCATAGCTAAATGTTCGTCACCTTCAGCCGCTCATTTGTTTCGGTGACATTCCAATTCTCAGTAGAAAACTGACGCTTGGCAGGGTAAGACGTGTTTTGTGACTTGTAAAATTCATATTTGGATGTCTACAATCTTTCAATTTTGAGTGCTAAATAATTTTGTGATCAATCGAAAGTGTGTGTTTTTTATCTTTATTGTGTTGCCTTTCGCGCAAAAAAAGAAAATTCGCAAATATTGTTACCGTGTCTTTGCTAAGCCATTCCATAGCAAACATGTCACAGTGGGGCGAATCGTTACATTTCGTATGGGGCGAATCGTGACGGTCATTTTTTATGCATTTAAGCGTCTGACGCAATTTTGAAGACTGCGTTATTGCTTGTGTTTGTAAAAAAATCATCTGTGTTGTTCGTCATGATATGTTTTTTATCATTTTCGTGATTTCTTTTTTTTTCATTACTTTATTGCAACTTTTCATTTTCTGATTAAAAATCTACTTTTTTCATTTTTCCATATATTTTTTCACCATTTTCTTTTGGCATGTTGGTCAATTTAACCATCAAACATGTATTCGTTTTCTTAATAAAAATGAAGTAAATAATTGAAATATTATTTGTGTATACATATTTTGGTTTCAGCGCCTCAAAATTTGAAAAAAGCGAGTGTAACGATTCGCCCCATACTGCGTAACGATTCGCCCCACACTTTTTAAAAGGCCATTTTTTGGACACTGGGAATATCGACATAACTTATTTCGTATTTGTCCTACACCTAGGTGTTTATAATCAAAAGTTGCAAATAAATTTGTTGTTGCTGTTGGCATCTAACACTTTGGTTCGAGGCAAAAACATATAAGCTGAAAAATGTTGCCGCCGCATAAACACACACACACACACACACACGTAGACGTAGACGTAGACACGTAGACCACACATGCTGTGGACGTTCTTAACACTTTGTTTTGCTAGAGCTGCGTTTTCGTCCGGCTCTGTAAAGTTTTCAGTTTTTCGTGGTTTTAAACCTGTAGTTTTTCGTGATTAGTGCACCGAAAGGTAGTGGAAGCTGCGGCGCTTGGATGACAGCTGCTGAAGTGTGTTCCCCTGGACCGGTTGACAGCTTCTTGGACTTTTCCCCAAAGTTAAGTTGGCTGGTGCAGTGAGTAGAACTACTTTTCTTTGCTTTTTCTTCTTATTCTCTTTGCGCCCGTGCACATCAAAAAAGCGCAAATCACTTATCAGCGGATAAACAAATATCAGCTGATCAAGCCGTGTTTAGCTTAATGCCATACCACACACTGTGTTATCGACACTGCTTTACCGACACAAGGAGCAGCGTTGCCAATAGCTGTGCCGGCTGATTAGTGTATCATGCCGAAACCTTCGGCAGGCGAGCCACCCCCGCTTCGGCTGACACGTAGCAGCAATGTGGAAGACGAAGCAGATCTGGACTGCTCACCTTCGGCCACGGTGTTTGCCAAATCGGTCAAGGTACTCAGAACTCCGCCGGTTAAAAATGATGGTGGCATAAACCCCATGCGCAACGCGGTGGTAACACCCATCACCAACCACTCGCCGAAGTCTGCCGCCCCCGAACCCTGCGGGTTAAAAAAGCAGGTGGCAAAACTTGAGAGGCTACTCAAGGAGCTTGGTGCCGAACTTTTCCTAGATTTGGATCGCAGAACCGTCACCAGAGCTCATAGGAAAATGTTCGGCCTCATACAGGCTCAAATTGCGGTGACCGACGAGGTTAATAAAACCGGAAAGAAGGACCGTACGGCGAGCCACTCCCCCCATCGGCAGCCACAAAGCTCTAGCGTCTCCGCCAAACATAAACCGGCGGAGCAGCTCAATAAGAGAACGCGTTCAACAAGCCTAGGGGATACAAGCACTGAGGCCCCATTCATAACAGTGACCAACCCCGCGAAGAAAAAACGGCGACAGGGCGAAGCGCCGACCCCCCCCCTGCAACCAAAGCCAGCGCAAAAAGCCCGCGCAGCCATTCGAAGCCGGCCCGATGCCATAATTCTTCAAGCGAAAGGTGAAACGTCGTACAGCGAAATCCTGAAGATGGTAAAAACCGATCCGAGTCTCAAAACCGTTTCGGAAAATATTGTGAAAATCCGCAGAACCGCGAAAGGCGAAATGCTCTTTCAGCTGGCAAAAAACAGCAAGGAAGACACGACCCTGCTTAGCGGTAAATTGCGCAAGTAGTTGGCGAGCGGGCAGAAATCAAGGCCAAAACACAAGAGTGCCAGGTTGAACTCCGTGACATAGCTGAGTTCACAACAAGAGAAGAGGAGGCTGACGACCTAGCACAAGCGTTCCCCTCGCTCCCCCCCTCAGCACGGAGTCGATTAAAAGCATGCGGGCGGCGCATGGCGGTACCCTGACCGCTTGCATTAGCGTGCCGGCCACGGTGGCGAATACGTTACTAAAGGCTGGAAAAGTCCGAATTGGCCTCACAATTGCCCGCATACGCGAAAAAGTGGCACATACTCGATGCTATCGGTGTCTCGGCCTTGGCCACACCGCCAGAACGTGTCAAGGCGATGACAGGTCAGAGTGCTGCATAAAATGCGGGACAAAAGGACATTTTGCCAAGGACTGCAGCAACACACCGAGCTGCCCACTGTGCAAGGCTGCAGGCGCATCTCACGGTCACCGCATCAGGAGTTTCAACTGCCCAGCTGCGCAAAAGGGACCAGCGCGCTTATGAAGGTCCTGCAGCTGAACCTCAATCACTGCGAGGCTGCACAAGATCTTCTGCAGCGTACAGTTGAAGAAGACGATATTGATATCGCGCTGCTGAGTGAGCCGTACCGTGTGCATACGCAAAACTCGAACTGGATTGCGGATTCAACAACAAAGGTAGCCATTTGGGTTTGTAGTAATCACGCTGTCGAATCGGCTCCCCAAGCAAAAAGTTTTTATGCCCAGGCCACTATTTGCGGCATACGTTTCTTCAGTTGCTACTTTCCCCTAGCCTGACACACGACGCTTTTGAGCATGCACTTGACGTCCTGGTAAACGACGCAGGTGGCAATGTGCCGACTGTGATTGCAGGAGACTTCAATGCATGGTCAACGACCTGGGGCAGCGCACGCACAAACAAGCGTGGTTCCGCTCTGCTCATGGCGTTCTCAGCGCTTAACGTGATGCTTCTCAATGTGGGCAATACACGTTTGTGAAGGGAAGCGCATCCTCTGTCATTGATCTCAGTTTCGCCAGTGATCGCCTTGCTCGGAACTCAAAATGGCAGGTGGATGATGCGTTCACGTACAGCGATCACAACGCTATCCATTTTGAATTAAATGTCGCGAGCTGTGAAGCAACGCGCAAAACCAGGCTGGCTACCCCACAAACTGGACCGTGGTACCCTAGAGCTCTTGCTCAACGAGCTGACTTTCACTCCAAGGCCGAGTTTAAAGAAAAGCATAGGCAGCTTCATACAACAACTTAAAGACGTGTGTGATGCTACTATGCCGAGGAAAGGTGCTAGGGTCTACAAGAAGCCAGTATATTGGTGGAATCACGACATAGCAGCCCTCCGCGCCGACTGCCTCCGGCTAAGGCGGCTACAACAGCGCGCTGTCAGACGTGATAGGCCGGACATGTACATTGCCGAGTTGAAACGCAAAAAAGCTGCTTTGCGCAAGGCCAGCAAAAAGAAAACGTTCAGTGAACTCGTCGAACAGGTTGAAGATAACCCATGGGGGAATGCCTACAAGATTGTAGTAAAAAAAATGGCGCAGCAGAAACCCCAGCCACCGACAAGCCCCGCGATGCTGAGACGGATAGTTTGCACACTATTCCCGCAATCTCCCCTGCGCCGTCAAGGCCTCTCTCCCCGGGCCTGCTTTGGCGACAGCTTTGAAGACTTCTCAATAGATGAGGTTCTTGCTGCGGTGCACAGGCTAAAAGCCAACAAAGCGCCAGGCCCCGACGGCATACCAAACGCCTTACTCAAGGCAGCAATAGTCGCAAAGCCACAGGTCTTCTCTGACGTTTTCTCCTATTGCCTACAAGCCGGCATCTTCCCATGCTGCTGGAAAACTCAGCACCTAGTACTCCTGCCCAAAGCAGGAAAATCTCCTGGTGATGCGTCTGCCTACAGACCACTCTGTATGCTTGATACCATGGGTAAACTCTACGAAAGATTGCTTTGAGTCAGGCTAGAGCAATACACGGAAGGCCCAAATGGTCTCTCTCCACTCCAGTTCGGCTTCCGCAAAGGCCGTAGCACTGTCGATGCCATAGCTGCAGTGGTCGACATCACCGCGAAGGCAATTGAAGGTAAGCGCTGGAGAGAAGGCTCCAAACAATATTGCGCGGTCGTCACGCTCGACGTACGAAACGCCTTCAACTCTGCCAAGTCGACTAGAATTCTCGATGCTCTCAGAGACCTTGGAACGCCAGCCTACCTACTTCGTGTTATCGGCAGCTACTTTAGCAACAGGAAGCTCACTTACGACACTAGCGAGGGTATCCGCAAATACACCATCACGTGTGGCGTTCCACAAGGTTCTGTCCTTGGACCATTGCTATGGAACGTGATGTACGATGGCCTGTTGCGTACCGAGGTGCCTAGCGGAGTAACCACCGTTGGATACGCCGACGA
This sequence comes from Melieria omissa, assembly GCA_963971225.1. NCBI lineage: Eukaryota > Metazoa > Arthropoda > Insecta > Diptera > Ulidiidae > Melieria > Melieria omissa. Next base: position 90,858,118 of record OZ020267.1, on the reverse strand, counting down.
TGTAGCGCTAGTCGTAGTTGCCAAACACCTACACGAAATCGAAGCCAAGGCAAACGAGTCGATCTCTCGGCTTACAGCCTGGCTGACTGAAGCTGGCCTGCAGCTGGCAGGTGAGAAGACCGAAGCCGTGCTGATAAGCAGCAGAAAGCACGTGGAAAGCGTGACCATAAATGTTGGAGGGCATCTCATACAATCGCGCCCCGACATAAAGTATCTCGGCGTACTGCTGGTCTGCAGCCTGAGTTACAAGGCGCACCTATCGCATGCCGGCGAGAAGGCCCTAAAAGTAACAGCCAGGCTCTCGAGGCTAATGCCGAATATTGGTGGTCCCTCTACCCAAGCAAGAACTCTGCTTGCAGTCGTAAACACTGCTGTGTCAACTTACGCCTGTCCAGTGTGGCACAAGGCGATGTTGGTGGCTTCATACAGCAGGCAGCTAAAATCAGCATACCGACTTAACTCGTTACGAGTATGTCGCGCTTTTAGAACGGTCTCGGACGAGGCGGCCGACGTAATTGCTGGTAGACCTCCTATTCAGCTAGTTATCCTGCAACAGGCAAATGCGTACTGGCAGAAACGAGGCGCGCAGGTCTCAGCCGAAGACACGATAGTGGCGTGGCAACGTAGATGGAGTTCGTCCTCGAAAGGCAATTGGACGCGAACGCTCATCCCAGAGCTGGCACCGTGGCTAAAGCGGACGCATGGTGAGCTGAATTTCTTCCTCACGCAGTTTCTCTCTGGCCATGGATGCTTCCGTGCATACCTTCACAGATTCAAGCACGCAGAGAGCCCTCACTGCATAGGGGTGGCGGAAACGGTCCACCATACGTTTTTCGAATGCCCCAAATACGCCGATGAAAGAGCCGACCTCGAAAAGGCTATTGGCGGTGCCATGACACCATCCTCACTGGTGTCATACATGCTTGCGTCACCAGAATCATGGGATCGAGCATGCAGGAGTATTGCTCGCATAATGCTCTTACAGAGACGAGACTTACGGGACTGTCCGGTGACAAATGCCAACGACTGACCATCCGTCCGTCCGAACACGACACTTTTCGGCAGAGCATCTCATGACTCATGCCTGGACGTAGCTGAACGCTAAGATTTCCGCCTTCATCGTGAAGTAATGCCTCGCGGCGGTGCCACGATGAGGGTACACGGACTGTGAATACAGGGGTTTTAGCGTGTTAAAGTCTCGCACTCGTTTGGCTTTCGATGCTTTCCCCTACTGGAAAAAAAAACAAAAAAAAAAAAAAACACGTAGACGGAATAAACACAACAATGTCGTCGCCGTCGCTTGTCGACAGCGTTGCCATTTAAGTCGACTCTGACCCACTGGCATCATTTTCAATCGTTGTATATGATTTTTGTTGTTGCTGTTGTGGTTGCTGCTGTTACGGATGGTGTTAGCATTATAGCGTTTTGTTATTGATATTGAAATGTTTTTCTATCTGCTAATTTTTGTTGTTTTTATGTGTGATTTTGTACAAATTGCTTTTTTGTTTTGGGTTTTATCATGCGGAAAATTAAAAATGGTGGTGGCAAAAAGACATAAAGTAAAAAAGTATTCGAATATTAAATGTTAATAAAATTATTAAAAATAGTAGTACACTTAATATTTATAAAATATTGGTACACAAAATGTCAAATATTAAAATTAAAAGTATTAATATAAAAACATTAAATATAAATTGTAAAATATAAAAGACAAATATAAAGTAGCAAATAATACATTTTAAATATGAATATAAATTGAAAATATAAAATATATAGCACATAAATTAAGAACCATAAAAATAACATGAGAAATATGAGATATAAGATATGAAATATAGAGTATAAAATATAAAACATTAAATATAAAATGTAAAATATAGAATATAAAACATATGGCTAAATGTGTTCGTCCCAGTGTTCTGTGGACCCTACGACACTCAAATCCTCTCCCTTCCAGTCCCCTGTGTACTTATGTTCCACTTCCCACGTCCCATCGGCTCCGGCCGTTTGTGTTGTCGAATGTTTTATCTTTTTGTCATTCGTGTTTTATTAACCCAATAAAGCGCAAGCACCGAACCGAACTTCCGCGCCTTTTCATTTTTTAAGCGTACCGCCGACGGCTCCAAGAGTTCTTTACATGGTCCTTCGAGCCGGATAAAAAACATTAAAAACATTTAACAAACAAAATTTAAAACCACAAACAGTGAAGTGAAGACATTAACAAACAGTGAAGACATTAACAAACAGTGAAGACATTAACAAAACAGTGAAACATACCACAAAACAGTGAACAAAACTAAGTGAACAACATTTCAACACAACAGTGACAAAATTACATAGTGCACAACATAAGGCGTAGGAAACAAAAAATGAGGTAAAACCCAAAACCCCAAGCAAAAAAAAATAAAAGGGAAACGAGAAAAGTGAAAAGTGCAGGGAACCCAGTACAAAAAAAAGCAAAAAACCATCCCCGGCCCCCCATTAAAAAAAAACAAAAAGCACCACCCGGCCCCCCTTTTTGTAAAAAAAAAAAAAAAAAAAAAAACAAAAATATATATAATATCGAAAGCCATCCCCGGCGTCCCGCCCCTGTTAGAAAAAAAAAACCAAGTACAGTGCAGTGCGATAAAGTGCATAAAACATCCACAACAACAACACACACTCAACGCAGAAGGAAGCACTGGAAACAACCAAACAAACAACAACAACAATACACTACGCAGACGACAGCGAGAAAACAAAAAAGGGCAGACAATACCAGCACCACATCACAACGTTGGACGGAAATATAGAGGAGATATCCATACTCGGGCACTAGGCCCAACCAGATAAGCAAAACCAAAAATTTTTACAATAAACTACCACATACACTAACATATTTATAAAAATTGGCATTATTTACATCCTTTAAAAAAAATTTACATTGAGAAAAAAAAAACTAAAACTCCCATATTCCAACTTTAATACACCCAAAAAATTAATTCGCCGTTGAATATTGTATATATATACAATATTCAACTGGATCGAAATAAAACCGCAAAGTAAATCCGCTACTATCAGATTTATATATTGCACCATTTTCGTGCACATAAGAATTTGCATAGCGGCAAAAATAAGCGCGGCTTTAATTCCACATCTTCCCTTTGTGCTTTGTACATAAGCAGCTGCATACATTCTGCGCGCGCTTTTCGGCACATATCCACGCACTTGTCCTCGCTTTATGTTTACTTATACATAAGACCAGCAGCGACAGCCCAGCTGCTGTGTACGTTCTGCGCGCCCACTTCTCCACATTTCCATATTTCCCTTTGTGCTACATCCGCACGCACTTGGCAGCACGCAACTCAGCTGCTTGGCCCAAGTGCATATATACTTGTATATACATAAACAAGCACAAGCGGGCACAGTGGGACAAGTTGAACTTTTTCTCAGCACATTGAACATTTTCTTTGACTTAGAAAATTTTCAGTCGTGTACATATACATACATATATATATATACTCATACACCACTTATAGTCACAATACACATTTAAATACATACAGTCGGACAACAATAACCGTCCTAAGTACATTGAAAATTTTCGACATAGAAAATTTTCAATTGTACATAATAATCGTTCACTGCACATACCCTTCATTTAGATACAGTGGGACAAACTCATCCCACCTGTGCACAAAATTAAAAAATTTTTTTGTTTTATATAATTGAAGATTTTAGTACATTTACTAACAACATTAACAAATATATATTCAAAATATCTTTTGACTACACTCATACACATACTCACATAACAATACACGTTCATTTTCCTTATTTATATACATTTATACCATCCTATTTATTTTCCCTTCACATAAATTTTTAATAAAATAAATACAAATACACATACACAAATACAATTTACGTTCACTTGGTGTTTTCATTTCACTAAATTATACACAACAAATTCTCATTTTTTCGAATTTCGCGGTGCAATTTCACATTTTAATATTTTCGTGCATCACTCCCATACGGTTAATAAAGTTGGCCAACAAACTAAAGGCATTTTCCCAGTCAATCGAATAAATTTCACACATTCGTGTAATTTTTCGATTTTTTCTATTTTTAAGCCGTTCGTGCGGACGCGGCCAACTTTAACCCTCCCACTCATTCCCATTCTCAGGTGGAAATTTAATTTCAATTTTTTCGCACCTGACCCCCCTCTCACTCAAGCTTCGCTAATTTATTTCAATGCCGGTGGAGCGTTCGCCCAAAAAGCAAGCAGACGCGATGGAGCCAACCGCCTCCAAACAACCCCCTCCCAAGGTGTCAACCGATTTGTTTTTGACAGACACTGTCACTCGTGAGCCGCCAAAAACGCGCTCCAAGTCCCCCATTCTCAAAGCAACCGATCCTAGCGTTGCCAAATTTATTTTCGAGTCCGATCAGCTCGTGCAATTATGCACAAAGTTTTCTGCGACCCCCATTGAGGAACAAACGAAGTCCCTCGTCCAAATTCGTCAAAAGAATTTGGAAGTCCAATGGACTAGGCTTATGCAAGCATATGAGGCAGTCTCCATTGCGGAAGACAGTAGCCAGCCCGACCGTTTCAAGGAGTCGGCTCGGCAGAAGAACGAAGCCTGCATTGACCAATATGAGTTGTGCATGGCTCAAATGTCGGACATCATTGAGATGCTCCAGCCTCCACCCACTCAGCACGCTGCGCATACGGAACAGGTTCGATCCTCAGAACCAACAAATACGCCGAATATTTGTTTACAAGTTCCACCTTGCGATACCGAAACATTTTTCGGGGGCTATGAGCAGTGGCCGTCCTTCCGGGATATGTTTACGGCAGTATACATAAACCACCCCAAGCTCACTCCAGCCCAGAAATTGTATCACCTCCGATACAAGACGCAAGGCAAAGCCGGTGCAATTGTGAAGCAATTTGCCTTAAGCGATGAAAACTTCGGACTCGCATGGGTAGCCCTGAAATCCCGTTACGAAAACAGGCGCATATTGGTTGACAACCAGATTCGTTCCTTGTTAAATATCACTCCGGCTACTACCGAAAATAGCGAAGCGCTGCAGCGGATTCAAAGTACAATAAATAATTGTCTGTCAGTACTTAGGTCCCAGGCCGTGGACACTGACAATTGGGATCCGCTGCTTGTGTACATTTGTTGCACCAAATTACCCGAAGAGACATTAGCTCTCTGGGAACAATCCCTTACATCTCGTAAGGACCTGCCTCTTTGGTCGCAAATGGACGAGTTCCTGACCTGCAGGTACGAGGTGGTGGAACGGCTCAATAGCATTCGCCCCGCTAAGCCAAAACCACAGTCTTCCAATTTCCATACTCCCCAAAATCGGCCTCAAAATAAATCTCAGCACTTCCACACTGAAGTGAAAAAAGACTTCGCGTGCAAACTTTGCAACGCCAACCACCCTATACGGACATGTCAGAGTTTCAAGAAGCTCACCCCCCAGAGCCGATTGAAATACGTCAAAGAGCACAGCTTATGCGAAAACTGTCTTGCCACAACGCATACCATAAAGGATTGCACAAGCAGTTTTACGTGTGTTTACTGCCAAAGGAAGCATCATTCCCTGCTTCACTTTCCCAACAACAAATCTCAAGCCCCGCAGCCTCTCAATAGGTCTCAGACGACCACTTCTCAGGTCGCAACAGCTCATCCACAACCGAACAATAACTCCACAACTCATGCCCCCACTTCAGATGCGCAACCCGGCCCATCTTCAAGGCTAAGTACGCCTCAAGTACAAGCCCTTCATTCCAATAATGGCACCCAATCCCTTCTGCCTACGGCACTGGTGTCTATTGCCCACTTAGGAGAATTGTTCAAGGTTAGAGCGTTAATCGACCAAGGCTCGCAACGCACCTTCATTTCCTCGAAGGTGCAAAAACGCCTAAAACTGCCAATTGAAAGATCGCACTTCGAAATTTCAGGCATGGGCGGTAAAATTGTGCAAAATTCCAATCACATTTGCTTTTTGACGTTGGCAGTTCCAAACTCCAGCACGACCCTCAACGTGCAAGCAATAGTACTTCCCCAATTGACGAAATTGCTACCCCCATTCACAATTAGCCATCCCAATTGGCAAGAATTTGCCACCCTAAATCTCGCGGACCCAAATCCATTCGAGTCAGCGCAGATAGACTTAGTTATTGGCAGTGATCTGATTCCCCAGATCTTACTCGAAGGTATCCGACGAAATGTGTGTGGCAGTCTACTAGCCCAAAAAACCATTTTCGGTTGGATACTCAGCGGGCCAGTACCCCATACGGTGTCATCTTATTCGACATGCGTAGCAGAAGTCTCCAATGAGGAACTAAGTTCACAACTCAGGCAATTCTGGGAGCAGGAAGAAGTCAAACTCCCGACACCTGTCTCCTCGGATGACACTTATTGCGAAGAGTTGTACCAGAAGACCACAACCCGTGGATCGGACGGTAGATATACTGTTAAACTCCCATTTAAGGCAGAATTTCCATACACCATAGCGTTAGGCAATTCCCGCCCAAACGCCCTCCAGCAATATGTTAGCATGGAGCGAAATCTCTCCCGAAAGGGAAACCTCAAGACCATCTACGATGACGTCTTAGAGGAATATCTCACCCTTGACCATATGGAACTCACAAATCCCCGTGAGATAATCCAAAATGGCAAGTACTTTTCGTACTATCTGCCTCATCACGCAGTCATCCGCCCCGAAAAGAAGACTACCAAAGTCCGAGTAGTCTTCAATGCCTCAAGGTCCTCAAGTTCTGGTCAGTCACTTAATGACGTTCTGCATACTGGCCCCACTCTTCAAAATGACCTCACATCGCTCATTCTCCGATGGCGCCTTTACCGCTTTGTCTTCAATGGCGATGTCCAGAAGATGTATAGGCAAATTCGGGTCCACAATGATCACCAGGAATTCCAGCGAATACTCTTTCGCAAATCCCCGGAATCTCCTATTCAAGACTATAAATTGAAAACGGTGACATTTGGGGTTAATTGTGCGCCATATTTGGCCATCAGAACGCTCCATCAATTGGCCCACGACTCTCAGCCATCCAGCCCGTTAGCGGCAAAAATACTTCTAGAGGAAACGTATGTCGACGACATTCTTTCCGGAGGTCATGATCTTCCCACCACTATGGAAGCTCTCTCTCAAGTGATAGCCACCCTCAACTCCGGGGGATTCCCTCTTAAAAAGATAACGGCTAATCACGCAAAACTCTTAGAGGAAATTCCCGAAGACGACCTTTTCGACTCGGAATTCCTCAAGTTCGATACAACGAGTTCCACTAAGACTCTTGGCATCCGATGGAATGCCTTATCGGACTCATTTTCATACTCTATCTCTCCCACTACTCCTGCACACTCATTCACGAAACGGCAAATTCTTTCGTCTGTTGCCAAACTTTTCGATCCCGCAGGATGGCTTTCGCCTATAATGATTCTTGCCAAAAAGCTTCTGCAAGAGCTTTGGCTTGAAGGTACTGAGTGGGACGAGTGCATAAAGCCAGGATCACTTATTAAATGGCAGCAATTCATTGAGAATTTGCCTGCCATAGAACTTATCGAAATTCCCCGGTGGGTTAACTATGCCCCCAATCGAAATGTTCAGATCCATGGATTTTGCGATGCCTCCGAAAAGGCATACTGTGCAGCTCTATACATACGTATGAGCACGAATGGTGACCACCTCGCGTCACATCTCCTTGTTGCGAAAACAAGAGTTGCACCTCTCCAAACAATAAGCCTACCTCGCTTAGAGCTTTGCGGAGCAGTTTTACTCTCCCAGCTCATCAAATCCCTCCGCTCTCACCTCGGGTTCGACAAATCGGAAATCCATTTATGGACCGATTCGGAAATTGTCCTTGCTTGGTTGGAAAAACCACCTTGCACATGGAAGACTTATGTTGCCAACCGCACGACCGAAATACGTCAAAATGTGCACAACGCTCCCTGCGCTGAAAATCCCGCGGACTTAGGAACGCGCGGATGCAAGCCGCAAGATCTCAAAGATCACTCTCTGTGGTGGAATGGCCCCAAATGGTTGCAGCAAGCTTCCGATGCTTGGCCCAAAGGTCACTCTCGCAAAGTTCCAGTCCCGGAACAACGAGCAGTTGATTGCCACCACCTTCTCGAAGAGCAGACCGACATCCTCGATCGGTTCTCCAGCTTCTCTCGAGCCCTGCGAGTAATCGCGTACATGTTCCGCTTCATTCATAACGGCATCTCCTCCCGTCGCCAGCAACATCCCATACACGGAACACAGTTATCCCAAGCAGAGTTGGCATTTGTTAAGAATCGCCTTATAACTCTCGCGCAAAGTTCCTATTATCCCCAGGAACGACAAGCGCTCTCTCATTCGCTTCCCATATCCAAGAAAAGTTCTCTCTTGGTACTCAATCCCTTCTTAGACAAACAGAAGGTGATGCGAGTCAATGGCAGACTCGCCAATGCGGCATTGTCGTATAATGAACGACACCCCATCATTCTCCCTCCAGAGTCCCGCTACTGCAGTTTGCTTCTTCGCTTCCTTCATAAGCTATTACTGCATGCGGACCAACGACTCATGCTCCTTATGGTTCGGCAGGAATATTACATTCCGCGCCTAAAGCCGCAAATCAAAAAGTGCATTTTTCAATGCAAAACGTGTGTCATCCATAAACAAAGGCTGCGAACACAGATTATGGCAGCACTCCCTCCCGAACGATGCACACTTACCATCCCATTCGCCACAACTGGAATCGACTTTGCTGGTCCATTCCAGATTAAAGCTTCCATGCTCCGTAGCTCAACCTACCTCAAAGGTTATGTTGCAGTGTTCGTGTGCTTCTCCACGAAAGCCGTTCACTTGGAACTTTGTTCGGATCTTACGACCGAAGCGTTCCGCGCAGCATTCGCCCGATTTACTGGTCGACGAGGGCTACCTCTCAAACTCATGACCGACAACGGCAAAACGTTCGTCGGTGCTCAACGTGCCATGGCCAGAGACTTTGCCAAATTCTCGAGAGAAATCGCCCAAGATATTCTCGACCGATACGGTCCTCAGGGCGTCGAGTGGCAATTCATCCCCCCACATGCTCCTCACATGGGAGGACTATGGGAGTCGGCGGTCAAAAGTTTCAAGACCCACCTTAAAAAGGTAGCCGGCTTTCATAGGTTCACATACGAAGAGTTTACGACTCTTCTGACTAGAATTGAAGGGACGCTTAATTCACGTCCACTCTCTCCTCAAGCGCAGGACCCTAGCGATCTAGTGTCTCTGACCCCTGGTCACTTTCTCCGAGGCGCTCCTCTCGCCGCCCCCCCCGAACCCGAGTGCTCCCTGATTAATCGATGGGAAAAACTCAAAGTCCTCCATCATCAATTCGCCCGACGATGGAAGGACGAATATCTAAAGGATCTCCACAAGCGATATAAGTGGAAGCATCCGCAAAGGGAAGTGGAAGAAAATGAAATGGTCGTCATTAAAGACGACCTGCTTCCCCCCAATGAGTGGCGGCTCGGCCGCATTCATAAAATTCATCGCGGTCCCGACAATCACGTACGTGTCGTGGATATCCGTACCGACTCTGGCATCTTGACAAGGCCAGTAGTCAAGCTCTGCCCCTTACTAGCGTCTTAAACCTCCTTCTCCTCATGGCCCTGCTTTCACATACACTCATCATACGCTATGCCCTCACTATCGTCAATCGTGATATCGTAGTGATACACTTTTCTTATGTTTGCAGGGCATCCCGAAAATCCCAGATGGCCCAGCAGTGCCGGCTGTGCCACTACCTCCACGGCATCCGGTTTTGCCGAGCGTTTTTGGCGATGGCACCGCAGCAGCGACAGCAGGTGGCCCGCGCCCAGGGCTACTGCACCAATTGCCTGGCGCGGTCCCACCCCACAGCTCGGTGCCGCTCCACCGGTCGTTGCAGCAAGTGCGGCCAAGCGCACCACACAATGCTGCACTTCAGCAAAAGACGAGCCGTGACATCGCCCAAGAACGCCCCCAAGGGCGGCAAGAAGCCGCACCAGCCCGGGCAGCAACCCGCTTCAACACCGCCCCGGCAGCAGCCCGTTCCAACACAGCGCCCGGTGCGGCGCTCCGCCATCGCCAACCGGCTGGCACGTCATCGCCGCCAGCCCCGACGTCCAGCCAACCGCCCCACAGCCGAGGCAGCATCTGAGCGACCGCTCATAGCGTTCAGCGACGAGACCTCCTCCGACGGAGCCACCGAGCCACGTGTCAACGCCCGCGCCCTGATCGAGCAGGCCTTGGAGGCCTTGGGCCGGCTGAGCGAGCAGCTCTAACTTCTAATGTTGCCAGAGGCAACGCGGGCCGCCATGGCTAAATGTGTTCGTCCCAGTGTTCTGTGGACCCTACGACACTCAAATCCTCTCCCTTCCAGTCCCCTGTGTACTTATGTTCCACTTCCCACGTCCCATCGGCTCCGGCCGTTTGTGTTGTCGAATGTTTTATCTTTTTGTCATTCGTGTTTTATTAACCCAATAAAGCGCAAGCACCGAACCGAACTTCCGCGCCTTTTCATTTTTTAAGCGTACCGCCGAGGGCTCCAAGAGTTCTTTACAACATAAAATATATAAAAACAACAATATAGAAATATGAAAATATGAAAAAATAAAATTTTCGAAATTATAAAAATATAAAACCCCCAAAAAAATATATTTAAAATATAAACAAATAAAATTTTTTTATTATATTGTTATTATTAAACCAAAAATAATAATCTATAAAAACAATAACATAAATATAGAAAAAGCAAAATTTTTTGCAAAATCAGCAAGTTTACAGTACGCGCCGAGGCTCACATTGTACGCGAAGCTAGCAACTCATCCACTTCATTAACATGATTTTGCTCTAAAAAACATCCACACCAATTGCGAAAGAGTAAGTCCTGTTTTTATCAGCTTTGCAATAGTCCTTAATATTGAAACAAACGACTATAGGTTATATTTTCCGACGAAAAGAAGTGGAATCTGGATGGTCCAGATAGTTTTCTAGGCTATTGGCGTGATGTCCGGAAGGAACCATTGCGGTTAACAAAACGGAATTTTGGTGGTGGCAGTGTAAAGGCTGCGGCCCATAGAATCCGTTGCGTACGTGAGAGCGAAGTATTTAACTGACAACTAAGTTGAATGTATGAAATTGTATGTGGTGTGACCCATACGCAACGGATACGTTGAAGTAACCTACAAAGTTGAGCAACTTTCAACTTTTGCCGTACGTTTAATACTTGGACGAATAACGAATGATTGTTTTCCGTTTATCTCTTCTGTTTTCTGTCATTTAAAATTTATTCGTTCGAAGCATGATGAAATAAACAAGGTGAAGCGAGTAGCTGACAGTTTTGTCAACCCATACCCTTATTTTGAAACATAGCAATTGACAACCTATTTTGCTTTGACATTGAGAGAATATTTTTAACCCCACTCAAAACGTAAAATCGAAAGTATTGTGTTTAAAAATTTTGATCGCGGAAAAAATGCCAAGTACGTGCTGTTTGTGCAAGACAGCACACGGCAAAGAAATGCTCATGTTTTCAATACCAACGGATGAGGAGCGTAGGAACAAATGGACAGGCGTGTGCGGTGTGCAGTTCACGACTTCTTCTAAGAAATGGGCTGTGCGAGAATGGTCGAGCATTTTCCAATTGGAAGTTGCAAGAAACTTCGGCGCGATAAGAAAACTGGTATAAAAGCAGCAGTGTGCAGCGCAGAGGGTGGAGTCTGTGTTGAGCAAGCAAAGTGGTAGCAAGTGTAGATACAAGTGAAGTGTAAATCTGTAAATAAAGTGATGGTTGATTTTTGCTGAGTAATTGAAGTTGTTTTATTTTCAACACAATCGAAACGAACCTTAGAAGACGAGTTTGGAATTTTTGTAACATTTGGTGTCAGAAGTTCGGATTGTGTTACTGAAGATAAAATTATAAAAACGCAGACATGGTTAAACTGGAGCTGCTGAAGGTGGACCAGCTGAAGAAGGAGCTGGCTGCCTGGAATTTGCCGACTGCTGGCGGTAAGGTGGAGTTGCAGCTGCGCTTGCGAGAGGCGTGTGAATCACGAGGCATCGATTGGGCTGCACACGAGTTCGGAACGCAGGAACAAGAGGCATCGGCCAAAGTAGAGGAATCACCTGCGGGTGCTGCGTCGGTACAAAGTACGGCTGCAGCGGCTCCGCCACCACAAGCAATGGACATGAGCCGCATGAGCAGCGCAGATAGCGGCGCAAATGGAGGCGAAACTGGAAACCACGAATCAGGAACTTTCGGCGCAAATAGCAGAGCGAATGGAAACAAAACTCCAGGAAAATGCGGAAAAATTTGAAAATGCGAATCGCGAGTTGTCCAGTAGCTTCAGGAAAATTCTGCGCGCTTGGAGCAGAAAGTGGAAGAGATTTCAGACAGGATTAATGTGAAAGTTGAGCACCTGGAGACGCGAGTAGAACCTTTAGACAAACGAGTTGACAGTCTGGAGGATTCGGTGAACAGAAAAATTGACGAGCGGCTTAGAGAAGTACAGCTGCGAGCAAGGGTGCAGTCGGTTGAGGAAAGTTTTGCCATAGCAGTGCCTACTTATGATGGTACTACGTCGTTCGACACATTCAAACTACAATTCGATATGGCTGCTTTGGAGAGTCAGTGGGGCGATGTTAGGAAAGGTCGGAGACTGATATCATAAGGGCGCTGGCAGCCAGATACAGTGACGAGCAGAACAAAATGCTGTATTATTGCGAGCTGAAGAGCCGTAGGCAAAGAGCCAACGAGGCGCTGCAGACATATGTTATGCAGCAGACATTGAGCGGCTCGTACAGTTGTGTTACCCGAAATTCGGCGCTGATGACCTCGAGATGATGAAGATTGAGTCATTTATTGAAGATCTTCATGACCCAGAGACACGTCGCAGTTTGTTGATGATGGGCAAGCCGACATTTAAAGAGACGGTGACCAGCGCGATGACGTATGAGGCGGTCTGGAGGGGAAGTTTTCGACATTCATCTGCGGAAAGGCGTCGAGCCCAATCTGGACGTGTCACGCAAAGCCAGACAGTGAGCTCGGAGGGACTAGCGGGGCTGCGGGCAGTGTCATCTAGAGTCAGTTGCTGGCGATGTGGCAAGCAAAGCCACATATCACGGGACTGCCATCTGCGAGAAAAGCGTTCCGGACAACAGACGTCGCCAAGGGCTGACGCTCTGCCACACCATTCGTGCAAAACCGAGCGCAGGCATAACTCGCAAGCCGAAAACGAGGGACGAATTGTGGATGTTCGGTCGATAACAGTTTTACAGGAGGAATATTGGCTTGCGGAAAGGCTACAGAAGGACAAGCGCAAGGATACGGATCTCGCGAAGATCATCAAAGGCAAAGCGCAGAGATCACGGCCGGACTGGCAGGAGATTGGTGGTGAGAGCCCGATCGCGAAGGCTTACTGGGCTTAGTGGCAAAGTCTACGACTGCAGGATGGCTGCCTATACCGCGAGTCGGAGAGCAGGGATGGCAGGACCAGAAAATCCCTAAAAGTGGTCCCGAGAGGCCGAATCGACGATGTCATCGAAGCAAACCATAACGACTCCAGTGGAGGGCACCTAGGCATCGCAAAAACTGTCGCCAAGAAGGCGGTTCTATTGGGTAGGATGCCAGGAGTCTGTCGCTGAGTGGATCAGAGGTTGCAATTGGTGTTCGGCTGCGAAAGGACCGAGGAGGAGATCGCGGAGCCGCACTCAACAAGTCGAAAGCAGGTTAACAGCGAGCTACGGTCTACGGGCTAACCCAGAATGATTCCAAGAAGGCGATCTGGTAATGCTTTACAACCCGCAGCGGAGGAAAGGTTTGTCTCCAAAACATCAAACAGGACCGTACCAAGTCGTGACGAAGATTAATGATGTGGTGTACAGGGTTCAACGCTGCGGCAACAGAAACGCCAGGTTGAAAGTAGTCCATTTGGAGCGCCTGGCGTCTTACTCCGGCGGAGCCTCGGTACTTGTTCGGGACGAACAAGTCTAAGTGATGGGCAGTGAAACGAAAAGGCACTCTGTGCTGTGTATGAACGCTTTTGCAAGCATACTTTTAGGCATGCACTGTGAAGTACGGCAAACTGGTATAATTCGCTTGGTATAGTCCGATATGGCAAGGTTCGCGAGAAATGGGCTGTGCGAGAATGGTCGAGCATTTTCCAATTGAGAGTTGCAAGGAACTTCGGCGCGATAAGAAAACTGGTATAAAAGCAGCAGTGTGCAGCGCAGTGAGTGGAGTCTGTGTTGAGCAAGCAAAGTGGTAGCAAGTGTAGATACAAGTGAAGTGTAAATCTGTAAATAAAGTGATGGTTGATTTTTGCTGAGTAATTGAAGTTGTTTTATTTTCAACACAATCGAAACGAACCTTGGAAGACGAGTTTGGAATTTTCGTAACAATATGCATATTTATATATATGTTTATATAATTTTATTATTAGACCTTATTATCTAGACCTCAAGATAATATTATCTGTGCAAAAGCCACGACGACGCGTGAAAGGACCATTTATAAAATTTGTTGTACCTTCTGTGGCGAGGAGTTTCTGTTGTGGAATTGGTCAAAATTCCTTTCACATATTGAAGTTTTGATAGAATTGTTTTTCTTTTAAAATTTTGTTTAAATACTTAATCTTAAAATGTATTCTTCTTTTTTAAAATACGCGTTTAACTTCTTCTAAAGTAAGAGTATCAAGAATTTTAATTTTCTTTCTGTAAATGAATTTGTTTGTTTCACATATTGTTGTTTTTTTACATGTTTTACATATTGTAAATGATAATCGTTTTTTAGTAAAGCATGTTACGTTGTGCTACGACGTACCTATTTATTTTTGGTTTCATATTTCTTTATTATTCAATACCAATAATTATGCAGCGTTGGGACCTGCCACCACGGCAACGAATCGGAATAATCTTACCTACAACGCACTACAATAATAATGAAATTGATTTTTTGATACATCAGGCATAAGTGGGTTAATGCGAAGAAAGAAGAAGACTTTCATGTTTTGAGAGAATTTATTTTGAAAACGTCAGTTTTTTAAAAGCTCTCTTGTCAAAATAAGGGTATGTCATCTACTCGCTTCACCTTGTTTATTTCATTATGGTTCGAAGCAGAAATTTGGTTTGTTTTAAATTTTGCCGATATGTTTGAGGAAAAATTAATAGAAGCGGTGCAGCAGCATGTCAAGGTTAGGTTAGGTTACGGAAGGGGTGTGTGCGTCAAGCACTTCCACTCGGAGACCCTGTTGGGTCCATTGTGAATCCCTTCATTTTCCGGAAACCGATGTCCTTCCCTTATCTGTTTGGATCCCTGTAGAACCAAACGGTATCTTTGGGAACCATTTGGTCTTTGCGAGGAAATTGTGTAGATCGGTTATCTGTGCATCTGCTACTTCCTCGAGCCCGTCAAAGAACCTTGCCCCAAGAGTCTGGAGCCGTCGTCCTTGTAGTGATGGGCAGTGGCATAGCAGGTGCTCAACCGATTCTACTGCATCCTCATCTCCACAGCTTCTGCATAAATCGTCGGTCACCCAACCCCATTTGCATAACATAGCAGCATGTCAAACCATCTTTAATTAAATTAAACAGCAAACTAATATTTTCTTTGCTCATTCGAACAGTCTTTTTAAATTGTTCGGAATCATTGTTGTACATTTCTTCAAAGCTGTAGGCAAAAAATCCGCGTGTGTCGCGATTTTGGTACAGTGACCGTACCCAAAATCTTCGTTTATTTTTAATGATTTTCAGCTGATCATGCAGCAATATAACCATTGTTAACTCAGAGACGTCGTCAATTTCCATTTTTTTTTAATGTTTGCCAAAGCTCAAGCAAATCACACAATTCATGTTTACTCACAGAAACACAATATATTTTGTATCCGTTGACAACGTATTCATTGGGTCGAGTCTCTCCTTCATTCCGTCGCTGTCAGTTGAATACTTCGCTCACACATACACGACGGATTCTATGGGCCGCAGCCTTAATGGTGTGGGGCGCGTTTTCGGCTCAGGGTTGCTTGGAACTCCAAATAACATCTTGTCGGATGAAGAGCGCTGACTATATACAACTCCTTGAGAGAAGCCTGGTGCCATTTTTTTGGGGAAAAATTTGACTCAGAGTGGCGTTTCCAACAAGATAATGCTGGAATCCATGTTAGCCGAGAGACAAAACGGTGGTTTTCGTCAAAATCCATTACAGTTTTGGATTGACCTGCATGCTCACCTGAGATCAACCCCATATAAAATCTGTGGGGCATTCTAACACAACTAGTGTATGGGGGTAATCGACAGTTTGAGTCAACTGAAACTCTCATAACCGCTGTAAAGGAAGAACGGCAAAACAATTGACCAAGACCCAATTAATAGTCTTATTACAAGTATAAAAAACGGATTGAAGGTCTTTATAATAAGAGAGGAGAGTGTATTCAATAATCCTTTTTTAATAAATATTGAGGTTTGTTACATTCCATATGAAATCATAGTTGACATAATTGTGAAACACGTAAATTTTTTTTGCTCTTCTTGAACAACATGAGCAATTTCTCAAAAGTATTCTTCTGTTGTTGTCTTTACTCTTAACCTACTACACAATTTTTATAAAAAGTTTCGATACCCTACAGTCAGTCGTTTCGGAGATATGGTAAAAATTGAATGACCTTATAATTATGAAACGCACCATAGATCGTAGCAACGAAGCAAGAATTTATGTTTTTTAATTTTAGACGGCCTTTTGAATGGATGAATGTGCGCTTCCCCAATTTCACGAAATTTGTTTTTTCAGTTTTCAAAAGAGTTTGTGAGTTTATCCTTTTATCCATTTTTGATTATTTTCTCTAAAAAATAAAAAGCATAACCATGAAGATTAAGAAATGGAATATATTTAAGACAGCAGACGGATTGGTGGTGAATACAATCAAAGAAAATAAACATACAGAATGCGCATGTCATACAAGTAAAAATTTTGTATGGCGGGTTCTAACATTGGAACCCGCGCTCTGCTCTCATAGATCACGTGTGTAGTGAGAGCGTGGCTTTACAAGCGAGAATGTAGTTTTATGTGTTGCGCTCTTTGGTTGCGCTCACTGCAGCGAGTGTGCGTTAGCACATTGTTGTTGCGTGAAATGATTGCAAGGTGAAGACGAACGCTGTTGTTGTTGCGCTGGCGAAAAGCTGAAATTGTAAAACGATTTCTGGCTGGCTTTTGTTCTTCTTCTACAAGCCTACACGGCGTCGCATATTGCTCCTGAACTTATTGCAGACTGTAGTGTGCGCAAAATCATAGAAAAGAAAAGAAAATAAAATATGGTTGGCATGACGACCTATATGGTCGCTACAAAGTTCCTAAAGAATTTATCAAAAAAGTAGACCTAATATTTGATTGCATGAATAGGACAATCGGATAGATCGGCTTTACAATTGATTAATGAGTCGTACAAATTTATAAAGATTTGTTTAATTATTTGGAAGATGTTAAATGTATGGATGATTAAAGTTTTATTTTTAGAACTAAAATCAGTTTTTTAATCACTGATAAAATTAATCAATAACCCTCATAAATGTTTTGTAACAAAAAAGTTTTTTAACCAAGATAAACTAGAAAATACTTTTGCAATTTTGGGACAAAATTCAAGTAGTACTCGGTCAAGTGTAACAACTAATTTCGAAGATACACAGGATTCTATGAATCAAATCCTACTACATGCTGAGACAGACGAAACTGTCTTTTTTATTATTTTATTTCAGCAGTAATTAAAACAATTATTCAACACAAAAAAGCATACACACAAAAACTACAACAAAAAGCAATGGCGTCGTTGAAACGACGATTATTGCGCTAGCTGGTGTTGCTGAGAAATTTGCACAAAAAATTATTGAGTGACCAAAACAACCACCAACGCCTCAAAGTACACAGGAGAAGCGGTACTTTCACTCAGTGCTGCCGTTTTCAATTTTGTTTCAGTAGTACATGTTATGATTTTTGGGTAGTATTTATGGACTTTGAGTAGTACACATGCACATTTTCTTCACAGGATAAAAAATCGCAAGGATTCATCAACTACCCAAATCAAATACTAAGTTCCAAAACACATTAACAATTTGATTTATAAAAAAGTGAAAGAAACAATATAATTCAGTTACAAAAATGCATATAAACAAACTTTTATATGTTTTTATTATATACTCATAGTAATTTGTTTGGTGGCAAAGCAATAATCGCTTAAGTCCTAAGCAATAATTGTTTTTGAACACATATTTAATAATACTTCTTGTTCGATGGACTTCTACGGAAAAAATTTATAAAGCTTTGATAACACCGGCACACAAAAAAAAAAAAGTGGTCTGTACATTTGACTAGACCCACCTATCCTTATGTATTTCGGTGCCCTGAAACCGAATCCGAGGTCAGTTTTGTTCGTACACCCTCAAAATTTTGAGTAAATTGCAAAAAACTGCCATTATTTGCGATTTTTAGCCATTTTTTGCATTTTTCACTCAAAATTTTGAGGGTGTACGGACAAAACTGACCTCGGATTCGGTTTCAGCGCACCGAAATACATAAGGATAGGTGGGTCTAGTCAAATGTACAGAACACTTTTTTTTTATGCCAGTGTAATGGCAGTTTTTTGCAATTTACTCAAAATTTTGAGGGTGTACGGACAAAACTGACCTCGGATTCGGTTTCAGCGCACCGAAATACATAAGGATAGGTGGGTCTAGTCAAATGTACAGACCACTTTTTTTTTTGTGTGCCGGTGTAATATAGGGGAAAGTGGGGTAATGACGGCATAGTTTTCATTTAGCATCAAAACATATCCAAAAATTGATATTTATGATCAAATCAGAGTTAAGAGCACAACTAGAACACATATGCTAATAAAGTGTATCGGCAGATATCAAAAATTCTGATTTTAACTATAAAAAATTAGAATCTATAAAAAAAGTTGGGTTTTGTCATTTAGAAAAATGGTGGGGTAATGACGGCCACTCAAAAAAACCGACCAGAAATCGCACAAATATCAACACAAATCGCTGTGAATGCTTAATAAAGGCTCCGTGAAGAAAAACAAATGGAAATTTGACATTTTTGTAATTGTAACTTTATTGATAGCTCACAAAAAGCGGAAGAGAAACGAAATTGAAACATATTGAAAAAAATGCCTCAAACTTACAATACAACGACTGGGACTTGTGAGAATGTATAGTGCAGAATAGCTAGCTATACCGTCTAGAACGACTGGACAAGCAGTGGATCTCTTTAAATGGCATAAAAGGCCTCAATGATGAACAAATATCAACATGCGGATTCCAAAAATACTTCTTAATGACATGGCCGTCGTTACCCCACCTCTAGTGGCCGTCATTCCCCCACTGACCTCATTTTGCGCAAGCATGCAGTACAAATAAACTATGCAAGACACATGACAAATTTTACTTGATTTAGAAAGCTAATATCAATAGCAACATTTTAACATATTTACCTTGATTGTGTAGCTGAAAGTTTTGACGAAATAATCGATATTTTGAACACCTTATAAAACTTTCGAGTAGTTACGTATCGGCACTGGTCTGGAACTATAAGTTATAATAAATCCACACACTTCAGCTTCTACTTAAAAACAAGCTTACGGAACAAGCTTTCTGTTACAGTAAACGGTTTAGACCTACGTCAACTTTAAGTACCAAAAATGGTGATGGCCGTCATTACCCCATGGCCGTCATTACCCCACTTTCCCCTACTTAATCTTAATCAAAATGTACTTTATATAATAGTGGAATTAAATATTTCTGACATTTGGCTCAAATAGGGCAAGAACTGGCAAGACCATTTCAACAATGTTGTAGCTTCATATTTGCATATCTATAATACGTACAAGTTCTCGCCTAATTCAATCCAATTTATAATTATTTGTCTACGGATATACTCTAAAAACCCCATTTCGAAGATATTTTTTTAAAAAAATAAAGAAAAATATACTGCAATTTGTTTTTAAAGGTTTTTTGGTAGTCGGGTTTTAAAATACCTGAAGATTAAAATTCCATAACAAAAATTATGTGTTATTACAATTTGTTATTAATATCAAATATCGTTCGAATATTACTTTTAGCCTTTCAAGCAAACAAACAAGTGAAGCCAATCAACAGCAAAAAAACAAAACACGACGAACAATATTTTTTATTTATATTTTCTTAAAAATGGTACATTTTTTAGTATACTTTAAATTTACATTGTATGATGAAAAATCCAGCGGGATTTGGCCCTAATGTGCACTGGTTGAATAAAAATGGCAATCCCAAGAGAAAACGAACGATTTTATACACTTTTATGAGCATATTCCAATGATTGCGAATTACACGTTTCAGATCAGTTTAATTTTTTCTGAGTTGTCGACGTCCAAACAACCACTTTATTGTCTTTATCAAATTTTAAAAGATTCCTACAAGAATATGCAAATTTATTGAGTTATTTTGTATTTAAACACAGTATAGTAATTTACAGTTTTATAATAGCCTTACTTAGAATTACGGTTGCCACTCAACTAAAAGTTTTTGTACAAAAATTTTCCCAAAAAAGGCCCAAAGTGGAAGCGAAAGGACCATTTTATGTGTTCGGTAAATTGTTTTTTAACATCAAGCAAAACATAACTTTTATATCGTAATTTTTGTTTTTGTTTGAACACTTATATTTCAGAAAATAGTACAGTGAGCATTCTATACAAGGCAACTAATCTGAACCAATTTTTTCAAAAAAGTTTCTTATGTAGAAAAAGTTGCTTATATAGAAAAAAGGAGTATAAATTTTAAGAAAAATCAGTTTTGTGATTTATAGATAAATAAGCAGTTTTATATTTTATTACATAGTTAAAATAATATTAATTAAGTCTTTTAAGAACTGCTTTTTCTCGAATTCGGCGCAAAAACAAGATCTCATTGCTTGTAAGGTTATTTTACTCTGCCCATTCTACCGCGGTGTTGAAGGAATCTATCACATCGATGCTGATTCTGCTCTCTTCTTCCATATGACCCTCTTCGTTCGCGATGCTCTCTCGTTGCTACCAGTCGCCCATTCCATTATTTCGTTCTCAGTTAAATCATTTTCGATTACCAAATTGTACAGTCTAGCCAGGGGGATATCGTCCTCTTCCACAAAATGATTTTCCGGTATATTAAATTCTATTGCGTCGATCGATGAAAACAGATGTTTAAATGAACTCATGACAACGGATCGTGGGACATCATTCCAGGCTTCAACTATCAAAAATGCCACGTCTTTTAAATTAATATTTTTAAGAGCTGAGACCATGTCGTTATTGCCGTTTACACATAACGCCAAGAGTGTTGACAGAAGGTGCTTTTGATACCGTTGCTTAAGGGATTTTATGACATTTTGGTCAAGTGGTTGCAACAAGGGTGTATTGTTGGGTGGAAAAAAATAACCGTGGCGTTTTTTGAATTTATCAAGCCAGCCATCACTGGCTGAAAATTCTTCGTGTCCATTGAGTGACCTTTTTAAATCTAGTGCTTTAACTTTGAGCATCAGGATCAGGATTTTTTAATGACTTCATTCGCTTAATTTTTTTTTGATTAACATACGTTTTTGAGGCGAATTCTTCCAAGTTTTCTTTATTATTTTTTATCCTCGTTAAAGTCGACTTATGGATGTTGTAGCTTCTGCAGATCTCTGTCGGTGTCTTGCCTTCTTGGAGTTCATTTAAAATTAACAATTTTGTTTTCAAAGAAATTGATACTCTGCCTTTCTTCTCCATTTTTACGGAAGAATGAAAATTAAAATGAAAAATAAAACCATGGTTGCTTGTACAGAAATTTTGGAATAAAAAAAGTTGCTAATGCAGAGGTTGCTTCAATAGAATGTTGCTTGTGTAAAGGTTGCTTATAAAGAATGCTCACTGTAGTATAATCGGCCTGTGGGTACTACACAATACTACTATAGTAGTACGTTCATGTGTGTTTGTTGTAGCGCGTGCTTCAGTTCGCACAGTCAATGAGCGTAAACTAAAGCGCTTGCTCTCCTGCTGGCACCACTCTTTCCCTTTTGTGGCTTCCTCCCGCTCTGTGAAGCTCGCAAACAACAATTTGAATTTTTGAGCTCAGATGCGCCTTCTATACACTTCATATTCTTTGATATAATATAACCCTGGTCAGTTCTACTCTTGAGGTTTGTAGTTTTCGCTTGCGGATTCCAATCTCTTAATTTGTTTCGTCGTTTGAATGTTAACAATATTTTCGTGGCAAATCGGCATTTATTTTTTATTACATCTTGTTTAGTGTTAAGTAGGAAATTTTTTATATCATAACAATATTGTTGTCCCTCTCGAATGCCAAGTCGACTTCCCGTTTTGCGTCCTCGTCAGTCCACTCGCCGCACTTCGCCAAAACATCAGGCTCAGCATTTTGCGTCGGCTAAACGAGTATATTGAGAGAAAAATTCATATGCATAAATAAAACATCCAAAGGTGCGAAGAATTTATTCATTTATTTCAACTGCGACAAAACAACTAGGCGCATTGGTTAGTTAAATTGCTTTATACCTGTTTATCAGCATCGACAAATTTTTTAAACATATTGGCGTAAATTTGTTTTTCTTTATCATTGGACGCCTTTATTTTCTGTTTGCAAATCTGTATTTGGTTGGCGGCAGCTTTATTGGAGGGTTCCAACTGAATAACCTGTTTGCATTTTACGAAAATGGGAATTATGATTTAAAACAAAACTGTAGTGTCATTTTACGCACCTTTTGGAAATCCTCCAAGGCCTCGTTAAATTCGTTTATGGCCAAGTTGCACTGTCCTCGGCGATAAAGAGCTTTTATATTGCCAGGGTCTAGTTTTAAAGCTTCAATGCACTAAAAATAACACAAACAACTTCTTTTCGAAAAGCATTCAATATAATATGAAAGGTCCTTCTTACTGCTTGTTTGCCTTCAAACTGGTCATTAGTTTTTTGGTGACACAAGGCAATATTACTGTGTGCCGCAATTTTCAGTTTTTTCGAGTTATCATCACCTAAAGTAATAATTGACATTCAACAGAAACTAACAATTAGCACAGTAAGTATTCATACCGACTTCCGAGAGAATGTTAATACATTTTTGGTACATTTTTATCGCCAAAGGGAAGTTTTCTTTAGTAAAATATATGGTTCCTTTTACTTTGTACTGTTCGGCCTGCTTACCACGTTCTTCGTCGGATAACTTCCACTCTTCGATTCCCTACACACCATAAATAATCAACAACCAACAGTTTCGCTTTAGGACTTTGGTTTGTCCTACCTTTTCACAGTCGATCAGCTTCACAACGTATTCCACTGTAGCGTTGGGTGGAACGTTAAAGTCATCATTTCCTTTCATGCCAAATGCATATTTCGCGTGGATTTTCAACCTTTTTGAAATTAATATATTAAATTAATTGTATCCAGTTATTAAAGACACGATCACTATACGTACTTTGAAGTCTCGCCGATTGTCATCTTTTCCAGGGCAATTTCCACACCTTCCACTACGCCACAATCGCATCCTTCACCATAGTCGAAATCCACGTGGCGATCTTCGAAGGGTTTCCCAAGATATTTACCGATCAAGTGAACTATCACGCAAAAACCATATTAAAATGCAATTTTCTATCCGAACATTTAATCAATATTGTCTTATCTTAAAGGGTAATACCGGCTGACCTCGATAATCTATTGGCTAGTTTGCTGGCTTCTTATACCGAGGCCCTAGGTTCGAATCCTAGTTCGGGCTAATGAAACGCTCATCTATTTCTATCGCTATCCACATGAAGCTGATAAAAATTACAAGAATCGCACAAGAGCGTTCTTGGCGGGCAATGGCAAAACCTTCAAGTGTGAAAGAAAAATTGCTAATTGCCAGTGATTGTGTTGTATCACATGTTGGAAAAAACAGTGTTGCATACACATTTCAAACGGGTAGAATTTGTGGTATCCCAACGGGTCATATAGGCCTAAGGCCCCAGAGGCAGCCACTACAACCAACCAACCATATACAGTCTGTCTAGTAGAAGCGTGATCGACCAAATTGTCACTTAGAGCACCTAAGTAGCCTCATAATTTTTGTAATACGCATTGCAAAAATTGTATATACATACATGATAAATTTTCCAAAATTCTCTCATTTTGTCGTACAAATATATATGGGAATTCTTTGTAAGGTGCCACCCCATAGCTTTTTTGCGCATAACTCGTTAGAAAATTAACATATCGCCAATTTTAATATACCGTTTGAAAGATTATTTAAAGCGCTATGGTCCAAGGCAACATTTCATTTGAATTTTTCGTAAATACGAATTTTACAGCCAATTTCCCAAATTGTTCAAAATCGACACAATAAAATTTGTTAATGTAAAGTGCCACCCCCTAAAAAAACCGCTAAAAACGTAGAAATCTCAAGTAAAAATGCATGATTCAGAAAATTTACGAAAGATTATTGAATTTAATTTGAATTGAATAGAAAATACCCGAAAGCAAAATGCAAATTGAATGTTAACGAATAAAACGAATAATTGTATGGAAATTTATAAACAAAACTGAACTAATTTATTCCTCATGATAGGATTAGAGAAAAATTGGCTAAGAACACTTTAAATTCATTGTAATGACGATTCCGAGCAATAAAAAGTCATTTTACCGATATAGGATCACAACACAATGAAAAAAGGGGGTGGCACCTTACAAAGAAAAAAGGTGGCACTTTACATTTTCACGCCATTTTGAAAATCATTGAATAAATTTGATCCTTTTACGATATGCTCGGATATTATTTCGGATTATGAAAAAGCATTAAAAATTAAGTCCAACCCTGATATTTATCTTAGTTTTTATAAGTTGTTGGTTACTTTTTCACCGCAAGAAAAATAACGGGAAAACTCGTTTTCTCGTTCGGTGGCTGTCCTCTTAGCTGGAAATGTCAAACCTCTGACAGTCAAAATTGCTTATGAAAGAGCTCCCAACCTGCCGTTCGGAACCGTCTGACAAATTCACACGCACAACACGGGTGGTTGCGGAGGCCTTAGTCTCGCGTAAGCGGGTTGTCGTGCCAGTCAATTATTATTATTATTAATTATTATTTACCCAGACCGTGTTATTGCGTCTGTTCCCTCAAAAACCACATTAAAATTGATGTTGACATATATACCTCAAGTGACAATAGAAATTTTTTTTCTTGGATTGCTGGAACGTCGAAGTCGAGCAGGGGTGGCACCTTACAAAGAGTGGCACCCTACATATTCCCCCATATTTTTCACTATGCCCCTAATGTACTAGAACCAACTAAATATTTATTGTTAAAAATCCTAGTGCTGTTTCTTTTTAACGGAGACCAGGTCAAGACTCTTAGAAAATGTCACTTTGTAGCCTCGCCAAATCTAGGTAGTAATTTTTTTTAGAAAAGCAAAAACGCAGAGTAATATTGTAAGGGTCCGTTTTAATTGTAAGAGAATTTTAATATACTTAATAATTCCTGTCAAATATACCGTTAACTTTTATGGGAATGAGCAATAATTTGGGTAGCTGCAATCGTAACAAAATTATAAGGCACATGGATTTTTTTGGTTTACATTAACAAATATTTTCTTTTTTTAATAAACGTACCAGCCCCCTTTCTTTTCCGAATTTATATGCTTAACCAATAATTGGGGCTTCAGATGGCTCCTCCCTTTAAAATAGCAATTTCTAATAAATTCATTCAATAAATTCAATTAAATTTCACATATTTTCAATCGGGTTCAAGTTGTGGGAACAATTTGGTTGGCCCATAGTTTCAACAGAGCAATGTTCAAAAACACTGTTGTTTGCCGCCTTTTATGAATGGCCGCGTTTTCTTGCATATAAATATATGGATTATACATATTTTCTAATAAAATAGAAGAAGGCTCCAGTATATTCTGTACTTCTTCGGCTCATGAAGCGGAAATCGACCGTTTCATGTTTGTGAAATACGCCCGACACAATTTCTTTTCGAAAATTTTAGGGGCTCCCTACCGAAACCCCCCAGTAGCATCGACAACCAAATTCAATTTCTTTTATCAGAAAAAACATGCATTTGTAGTCATGTTAGTTAACATATTAACTGCAAGCAAGTATCCATATCATTTCGTGCAAATTGGAGTCGTGCAGCTTTGTGGCGCGGTAGGAGTCTCATAACAGCTCGGACAATATTTTCTGAGTTGAACCACAAAACAATGGAGAAAGGGGGGTGGCACCTTACAAAGAAAAAAAGGTGGCACTTTACATTTTCACGCCATTTTGGAAATCATTGAATAAATGTTCTGCTCTTGCGATATGCTCGGATATCATTTCGGATTATGAAAAAGCATTAAAAATGAAGTCCAACACTGATATTACCTTAGCTTTTTGCGCGTATTTGATTCCTTTTTCACCGCGAGAAAAACCTTCAGTTTTTATTTTTGTTTTTTCTTAACCCAATTTGACACTTTTATTTACCCAGACCGTGTTATTGCGTCTGTTCCCTCAAACACCACATTTAAATTGATGTTGACATATTGTTACGAATACTACGTCTAGTGGGCTGTTACGTATCTCTGGATTGTGTAATTTGAAAATAAAACAGTCAGTTTCTTAAACGCAGACAATAAAATAAACCAACAGTCACTTTATTATTCACAGTTTACACTTTACTGTTCGTACACTTAAGTATTTGCTTAATCACTCCGTGTGGCAACTTCACTTGTCAAAACCAGACTGACTCGCTGCGCCGCATCCGTCTGCCTTTTATACCTGCCAGGCCATCGCGCAGATCGTTCCCGCACATTCCGGAGTGGACTAAAAGTTTCCATCATTGCCAGGTTGGACTAAAAGTTATTATCGCGGCCGTCGTTGCCAGATTGGACTTAAAGTTATTATCGCCGCCGTCGTTGCCAGATTGGACTAAAAGTTACCATCGCGGCGATCGTTGCCAGATTGGATTATAGCACGGCACGTAGCGGCTGGGTTGCTTTGCACAGCGACAGACTGTCTTATCGTTACAATATATATGTACCTTCAATGACAATAGGCATTTTTTGCTTGGATTTCTGGAACGTCGAAATCAAGCACCTTACAAAGAATTCCCCTACATACTACGTATGTAATGTTGTAAATTAATAAAACTTTAAACTTTGACCCTGAGCCACGCCTTTTGTGGGCGTTTCCCAGGCAAAATTTTTAGTTTGTTGGATTTACAAAAATAAGTTTTATAGTTTGTGCGCAACCTTTTCGCGCACCGAAAGTTATCAACAAGTTTTGAATTTAAATCGTCCTCAATTTCTTTTCATTTGGTTTGATTTTCCTCGGCACTCACGCGGTCTGTATTCTTGCACTTGTTTTTTTTTCTTGCAAGTGCAAGAAGACATTCGATTTCCCGAGACGAAAAATTTGGGCTCCGTTTGGTTATTTTGAATTTTTTAACGAAATACATAATTTGAGCGTAACGAATGTTTTTACGAATGACAATCAAAACAAAGAAAAATTATTATATAGATAAAAATATTGCGAGCATTGGCAGTCTTAAATGACAAATATTTGCTCCAGTTAAACTAGCACTGAAAAACTGCTTCGTCATTTAAACTTAGTTTAAATTTAAACCAAGTTCAAGCAAACTAACTTTGAACTGGGTTTAAACTCACACTGAAAAATTGGCCCTAAGTCTGGCAACCTCAAATGTTTTGTTCCTTTTCGGATAACAATTTACTTACCAGCGTTTTATTTTTAATTAA
Source organism: Melieria omissa (assembly GCA_963971225.1). Lineage (NCBI taxonomy): Eukaryota > Metazoa > Arthropoda > Insecta > Diptera > Ulidiidae > Melieria > Melieria omissa. Next base: position 90,830,342 of record OZ020267.1, on the reverse strand, counting down.
TTTGAATAAATTGGGAAATTAACGCCGAGGAAAAAACCTCCGATCTGCGCACTATAAATCCTTTAGTATAATGTGTCTTCTAATTTTGTTACGATTGCAGGTACCCAACTGATTATATTATTATTTTTGGGTGGCTTCCTGAATAGTTGAGTTGCGCATTGAAATTGCACAGAAAGATAGCACACTTTAGTTTGAGAGATTAGTGCTCGCTTTTCAATCAAACAGTGCAGGTAAAAGAGATACAATTTCACTTTAAAAATTTGTTTTTTTGCAAAAATGGGCGGAAATATTTTATACGTTTCAGAGCAGTATCATATGTCCATTCTTTGTTTGAAGAAGGCAGAAATCCATCTCAAATCGCTAAAATAATGTATTGCTCCAGAAAAATGGTTTACATTTTGGTAAAGAAAAATCAAAATTTGTATAAAAAATCGCTAAGCTCTGTCACGAAAACTACTAAACGTCGATAGAGCAATCTTTAAGTATTTGGTTAATCCTTTGAATCCTCGCGCATAGTAATGGCTGAAATAAATTGCGGAATTTGAAACAAGGCCTTCTAGTAGACTTGTAAAAAAAACTTTTGGCCAAGTACAATACACAGCTAAGTTATTTGTGCTCATCGCCCAAAAAGTCAAGAATTCACTCCCAAATACACCAGCAAATTCGGATTCGTTGAAGTGCAGCCCGCACTCTGGATCACTTTTTTCCCATTAGCAATGATTTCCTAGATTTATCTTATTTTTCTTTGAAACCCCACCAATTTTAAAACTATTGCATATTATTCAGGGTTAATTTTTTCAGCATTATGATATATAGGGGTTTCCAACAAGAGGTGTTATTTTGGTATTCAAAGAAAAATTCCATTTTTTGAGATAAATGATGGGATGTTTATTTCATAATAAAGAGGAAGGTATGCCGTTAATAATGAAAAACAACATCAACCAAATGACCACCACGACCACGCTTACAGGACCATATCCTTTTCATGAAATTTTCCATAACCAAATCGCACGAATTTTATCTTTGAGGGCTTAAATCGACGCTGGGCTGTTGGCGTACACCTTATCTTTCACGTGGCCCCAAAGGAAGAAGTCGCAAGGTGTTAAATCACAAGATCTCGGTAGCCAATTGTGATCACCTCTGCCAGAGGACCCACTCAGCAAAGACACGACGCTGTTGATGATCGGTCGGCTTGAGTTCTTGTGTTAACTGAACTTTATAAGCCTTAAGACCCAAGTCTTTATGCAAAATACGGCGTAATGACGTTTTTGGAATGCCCAATTCCAAAGAACGACGAGGAATCGACAATCCTGGGGTTTCTTCAACACTTTGGACTACAGCAGTGTAGTGGTACCGCGTGATCACTAATGCCAACACAGCATAGCGCTCAAGCCAATCAGCAAGACCGACTTACATCGAACGGTGCGCGCGCCACTTTGTTTACATTACAAGTGTCAAGTGTCGCATGCACAAGAACGCCGGCGTCACTCAAGTGGCCTGCACTTGCACAAGCGACACATGTCACAACACATGTGGGCGCTTGCACTGTTCGCGCATGCAATTCGACCCGAACTACCGCAGGTCAACGCAGAGCGCTGGCCCACTTTGGGAAAGTGCCGCGTCGTCGGATCTGACCCGCACTGCGATTGGTGCGATCCGAGTGTATTGGAAAATCAGGCGGAGCATTGGAAATGCTCGGTAGTATAACAGTTATATTTTTTAGTATATAAGACCTTGTTTTTCGAAAATAAAATCAGCTTGTGACTGGAGAGACAACTCGTGTGTTTCGCTTTCAACCGCTCACTGAGGCTCCAACATAGCCATCCTATTGAGGCGAGGTCCGCCAATAATAACCCCGCCGGCAACTCAATTAACTTTTAACGCACTTTAATCTAACTAATTGACAGGTTGAGCAAAACTTACATCGAGTTCTCATGGCGGAGCAGAACTGATTGCAGTACCTGCCGGGCAATATGGCCTTCCCTTTCCGTGAGGAAAACGCGATATGTACTGTCCCTGAGTCGAACCTCTATTAGGCAGCTTGTTGGAGTCATCACTGGACACTGCGCCATTGGATCTATGCTGGTCAAATGGTGCCTCTCGTCCAGTGATGTCTGCAGAAGCTGTGGAGATGAGGAAGAAGTGGAAACGATCCAACACTACCTGTGCCACTGCCCGGCTCTGCAGGAACGCCGACTCCGTACCTTGGGGTCAAGGTTCCTGGTAGACTTGGCCTGCGCAGCAGTAGTTGAAATATCGGATCTACTCTCCTTCATCAAGAGGTCGAACTGGTTTGCCCCGAACTGAGAGCCACTGGTTAGCTCCGGAATCTTCCATGAAGGGATTCACAATGGGCCATTTTGGCCTCCGAGTGGAAGTGCTGCCCTTGGGACGCACACACCCTTCCCTACCTAACCTAATCTAACTAATTCTCAACTAGTTGTGATTGATAGTTGGATTATTTTCAATGGAGCCAACTGACTATTTTAACATGGCGATGGCCTAGGCAGTAGTCAATTGTCCAACTCTGCATGACTTTTCAACTAACTTAAAGTTAGTTGCTTAAAAGTTAGTTAAAAGTGATCTAATTTATAGTTAGCTATAAACTAAACCAATTTCAGTTAGCTATAAGTTGACTTTATTTAGATCAGCTATAACTCAACTATTACTTAATACGTTGCAGTCAAATCTTTATCCATAAATATGAATATTTCTGTGTTTTTTTGTAAATTTTAAATGTACTATTTAATAATAATACACTAATATTTTCAATATAAATTCCGTATTGACTCTGCACATTAGCAGAGGAACAGGTGGCTTCTGATTTAGTAACATTACATGAATTTAATTTATTTGAATACGAATCCCTTCCCTTTTTCAAAAGCCGGGCTGCGACCGCACGCACGAGACTAAGCACTGATTATGATTTCATAATGCAGGAAAGAAAATGACAATACATATGTAAAATAAAATTCCAAAGAGCAAAAAACAAACAACAATTAACTGTTTTTTTAATTTTATGCCATAAACGCATGCATTAATTTGGGTGGATTCTGCATTACTGTGTAGTTAGCTTATAGTTAGGGACATAAAATCGCATAAGAACAAATTGCATTGATTTTGGGGAAGTTCTGCATTACTTTGTAGTTAGCTTATAAAGGGTGTGCACACCAAAATCGGGACACTTGTTTTCTGATATAAAAATAAAACGAAGTAGTCTAGAATTTTTTTTGCAATTTATTTATATTCTTCGGTCTTTAAGGTATTATATAGTCCACATTTATTTATATTTTTTTCCTCCGTATGCCACCAACCGCACTTCTCGTCAGAGTCCTTCCATAAATTTTTGCACGAAAAATTCGTTCACTTTTTTAGACCCCCACAACCACTTCCTCCGGAACTCTTCTTCTGTTAATACCCTCGCATCACTCTTCTTTAAAATGCCTATAACTTTCGACCACTAGTTTTCGATAGGGCGGAGTTCCGGGCTATTAGGCGGATCACACTCGCGCTGTACATATTCCGACCAATATGGATAATATTCTCTTCATACCACTACAGAGATTCCCTGAAGTAGTGGCAAGTAGCCAAGTCAGGCCAAAACAACGGTTTTGATGTGTGGCAACGAATGAGAGGCAGTAGTCTCTTTTCGAAGCATTCTTCCCGGTAAATATTGCCATTCATTGTACCGACTGTTACCAAAGGGTTTGTTTCAACACCGCACGAACATATGGCTTGCCAAACCATGGTCTTCTTTGGGAATTTTGCCTTTGATTTCACCTTGTATTCATCAGCAACATCTTGGTCATTCGTGGCTATGTAAAAATCTTGCCCAGCTAAAAATGTAAAGTTGTTCAAGCAGTATGTTTCATAATCCATGATCACACTACTGAATTTCGTTAGCAAATTTTCGAACAAGTTACGGCAAGGGTGCTACACGGTGAGATTTCGTTTCGCGTCCCGATCTGGTACTACTTGAGCCTTGTAACTCTTCAAGCTTGCTCGCCTCTTGGCTTTCTGGACGAACGATGACGATTGCTCCACGATTTAAGCTACCGAACGACTTTACATTCGCGGATTTTTTGTAAATGCGGCAATCACTTTCTTCGTGCATCTAGCATTCTCCTGGCCATGGTCACCACCACTACCCACCTTACGATCAACTCTCAGCCTTTCATTACAATTTTTCAACACTTTACTGCATGTCGATGGTGCAAAATTTAGCTTTTTTGTAATTTGGCGTATATTGAGGTTGGGATTCGTAGTGTGTTCGTGCAAGATGAGTTTTCTACGTTCGTCTTCGTTTGCCATTTTCTCACTAATAAAACGGGTTTTGCAAATTTTTTTTACTTGAATATTGAAAACCAAGTCATGGAGTACTTACGTCTAAAATTTTACTTTTCAAAGAGTTTTATTTTAAAAGATACAGGTGTTTTAAAGTGTCCCGATTTTGGTGTGCACACCCTTTAGTTAGGTCATGAAAGTTAACTAGAAGTGAGTTAGTTTTGTAGTCGGCTACCGAATTGCTTGCAGGGAATAGACCACCTACACACACACACACACATTACAAGAGACTTTTTCCACCACAGCAGCAATATTCTCAGTTGTTCTTGAGCGACGTGCAGGGGTTTTATTCTTCACATCACTAACTTGTCCCAACAGCTCGAATTTTTCCACCAATTTCTGTATTGCGGTCCCACAAGGTGTTTCACGACGAACCAAAAATGCTTTAGTTTTGCGAACTGTGACTGCAAGATTTTCACTATTTTTGTAGTGAATTTTAATAATTTCAATGCGTTGTTGATGCGTGTATCGTTCCATTTTTAGTAATGGCGTAGTTTCTACTTGTCAAATGTCAAAGAATAAAAGCTTCAAAAGTGACAGCTACCGAAATACCGGGTGATTCAAAATAACACCTCTTGTTGAAAAACCCTATAAATGACAATACATTTTTCAAATTTTACTCTTCTTGTCATACAAAAACAAAGGCTGTCATTCTACCTGATTCACTTGAATAATTTCGAGAATTTAGTTAAAGAAAAACTTTCGTTTGTCATTAAATCCATTGTAAAGTCGCATCAACATGGTTTCAGCGCACCACGGTAATAAACCTTGCATTTTTCCGAGTATTGGCTCTCTGCGTTTAAAAGTGGGCTCCAAGTCGACGCCATTTACACAGATTTTTCATAAGCCTTTGACAAAGTTTCACACACTATTCTACTCCGAAAACTTGAATGCTTGGAATTTTACCCTGGAATTTTAACCCTTTCGACCCCAAAGTTGCCTAAGAGCAACTTCACCTGTCATTTGTCATCTTATAGGAAAAGCTACGATTGACTTATTTTCATTTAAGTAGGCACCAACAAATTCATATTTTTAAAAGTGAATTCAAAGCAAATTACAAAAATTTTACTGTTATTCCCAAAATAATTTCCAACGATATCAAGGAAAGTTTGTGTTCGAATTGAAGTGTACGAATTGGGCGCAGTTGCAGTTGTTGGACCGAAGTTGATGCAACCGTTCGTGGATAGAAACTATGAGTGGTGTTGCGTTGCTGAGGTCCTTGCTAGCCTCCAGGACAGACTGACTGTCACTAAATATTTGCAGGTGTAATGTCTGTAATTTAGTTTGTGCCCAAGCCAAGGCAGCGTCGATTGCTAAGGTTTCGGCTTGATAAACCGTGCAGGCGTTGTGTAATTTTAATTTATTCACCTTCCATTGCCCGTTTGGTAAGTGGACAACAAAAGCGCAGCCACAGTTGTCTGTCTCCAGTTTGCTTCCGTCCGTAAATATCTGTGTGGCACCTGCATTAAGTATAGCCTCCACTTGCGCTTGTGTGTGTGCAATCGAATATGCAATTGTTTGACGTTTGGCAGGATGTAATTGACGATGTGTTGGAACGCGTTGTTGAAGTCTGACATCTTCAGGGAGCCCGTCGCAAGTACGCTTCCTTCTGATTTCAGCAATTCTCATTGTCTCTTCGACTTTTAAATATAATGGCGTAAATCCTGCCAATGCAAGTGCTAACGTGGCTGATACGGTATGAAAAGCTCTAATACAGCGAATTGCAAAGTTCCTCTGAAATCAACGGAGTAACCGACGGATGTAGTAAAACTTTACCGCTCTACCCCAAATGCCTGCCGCGTATGTTATAGTGGGTTCAATGACTTGCGTGTATAAGATTCTAACGTTCTCTGCGTGAACCCCCCATGTTGGTCGAACAAATTTGCATAAGTTGGTGAAAACTCGTTGTGCTTTACCAATTGCATATCTAGCGTGACTTGTGAATTTGAGGTGCTCATCAATTATGACATCCAGGAGCTTAATTTCCTTGACAAAGTTTAAAGACGTACCATTCATGCAAATAATGGCTGATTTTGCCTTCTGCGTAAATGCTATTATTTGAGTTTAAGCCTCACCAAATGTTAGTTTCACATCTGCGCCCCATTTAGTGATTTGGCTTAAAGCGGCATTAGCATTGTTTTGTAATTCCTGAAGAGTTGTTGAACTTACAGTCAAGAGTATATCGTCGCCAAAGGCTTGAATTTGACATCCATTTGGAAGTACCATAGAGAGCAAATCGTCCAGGATTATATTGCAAAAGGTCGGGCCACACACCGAGCCCTGTATACAGCCTTTGCTCATTTTCTTAGTCGCTGTTTCATCCGTGTAGTCGAGCCTGACCAAACGGCCATCGAGGTAACTTTTTATAAGATTGTATATGTTTGATGGTGCGTTGTATCGAGCAAGCTGATTGAGGAGTGCTGGCCACCAAGCCTTATCAAAAGCTGCTTTTATATCGAGAGATACAAAAAGGACCAGACGTTTCTGAAGTTTTTGGTTCTCGATGTGCTGTACGGCGTTTTGTAAAGCATCGGTCGTCGACACTTGCTCTTTGAAACCGTATTGCTTGGTGGACACATTTGTTTGCTTTCAGCGTGAAATGTCAGCCGTTTGATGAAGAGCTTTTCTAAGTTTTCCAAAAACCGGAAGAAGACCAATAGGGCGATAACAGCTCAGATCGCTTTCTTGTTTATTCGGTTTTGGCAAGATTTTAACATAAGCTTCTTTCCATGCTGTCGGAAAGTGCCCGATACGAAGACAAGCGTTGTATAAAGTCGTAAGAAATCCGAGATTTTGTTTGGGAACTCTAGGCAGATATCTGAAGTCAAATTGTCCAGACCAGGTGAACGATTTGGATTCATTGTTTGAAGGGCTTCTAGAATCTCATCTTCAGTGAAGTCTTCGTCGTTTAGTGTCTCTAAGCTATTTTTCACTTGATTGCGAATGAGGCGCTAAGAAGGGCTGGTTTCGATATTGTCATCAGGATAGAAGTGGTGTATCAAGGCTTCAGCGGTGTGCTGGCTCGTATAGGTAAATATGCCATTTTGTTGAAGTGTTATTGGCGGCCGCTGCGATGGTGCATCTTTTATGATACGATTTGTTAGAGACCAGACGTCGTCCTTTCCTTGGCTATTGCAAAATTCGCGAAAATTACATATTGAAGCTTTCCGCAACGGTTCGGCGTATTCACGCTTTGCTTCGAAATGCAGCAGTGCAATATTGTGTAAGGGCATTTGACGTCTGCTTAAACTATTAAGTTGGTGATGAAGCCTTACGCACTTATCTTTCAAATTTTGGAGCTCATCGTTACACCATGGGTTATGAGGTTTGCTATTTCCTCTCATCTTCATAGAAGTAGTGCATGCATGTCTAATTATATCAGTGAGCTTAGAACCCATAATCAGTGCGCGCGTTAATTCTCTGTTGAATTGTTTTGATTTGTGTAAGGGAGAGGGCTGGGTTGTGAACCGGGTTTTGTTTTTTGGCTCTAACTTTTCTCAAAATAAAGATATCGAAAAATCGAAGATACCGTTGGAAAGGTAAATATAAAACGCAACTTTTTTATGAAGACGGATTACTGTTTTGATTGATATTTAACTCGCTACGTCCAATTTCCTAAGGACTTGATTTTTCGCTTTTCCAAAAAAGTGGCTGGGTTGTGAACCATCTGGAAAATCCCTATTAAAATCGGAAAATACGAAGAAAACACCCATAATTTTTAAGTAAGTTGAGGATTTATTTAATCAGGAGGCCTCAAGAGGTGAAAAAAGTTATAATGACGTCACTTAGGCTAAAAAATCGCAATGAATGAAAGTGCTCAATTTTTTGAATTTTCATTCTAATCGGTCGCAATGTTCGCATGTGAAATACGAACGCGTTCTCGCATTGGCCCACTTCAAGTGAACTCAAGGAAATTGAGTGAAATTACATAAAATTACTTTATTTTAATATATCCGTCCATATTTGACAGTGTTAGAACAAATGTAGTACGAAAAACAGGTGGTTCATAACCCAGCCACCTCAGTGGTTCACACCCCAACCACGATGCCATTTTGGAAACTTTAAAATAAACGACACTTCCAATCATAATTCGACATAAACAAATATTGCATCGTAAAATAGAACCAAAACACTAAATAAACATGTATTACACAGACCTTTTTGTAATAAGCTCAGTCACTTGGATAGCACTTAAAAAAAAAGCCAACAAGTTTTCGCAGTCGATTTTCAAACACGATGTCTTTCAAACTCGATTGCTGCCACAAGAAATACGTGTTTGTACTTCGGTGTAACCACAACAGCAGAGTCACATCATAAGACAAACTTGACAGTTGAAAGATTGGCGATATGTCAATTAGGGAAAGAAAAAACGGTAATGGTTCACAACCCAGCCTGGTTCACAACCCAGCCCTCTCCCTTACAATCCTTTATGCTCGTGGCGGAGTGGTGGTCATTCACATTCATCTTCATTTTAATGTTACGACTGGCACAGTTAAAACACTTGCGTTTATCGCTATCGTGCTTATGCGGGCAGTTGATAAATTTATGTTCTTTGCTAGCACAGTGAGAACACGGTGTAATTGTTGAGTTACATTTATTTTGCGTGTGCCCAAACTGCAAACATTTGAAGCATTGCACAAAAGCACTAAAATCTGATATATGTAAACATTGGTAGCCAACATTAAAACGTTCGATTTCCATCATTACTTTCCATACATTGGGATTGAGTTCAAGGACGGCATTGTAGGTAAAGTCAGGATTCCGCCGATTTCGACGTATAAAGCGCAGTTTTATGTCTTCTTCATTCTTTACTGCAGCTTTGATGCCATCATTTTGAACTGTTATTAAATTGACCAACTCGGTTGTTCCGATTTCTTTAGAGATGCCTTTGATTATAACCATTGGCCGCTTATTCTTAGCTATCTCAGTTTTGAGGGCTGAGACATTTGACAGTTTTTGCATAGTAGTTTCTCGTTGTTGTTCACTGTGGAACTCAATCCGCACTTTATTATTCGAGACTGGTGTAATTTGCTGGGGCAATATTTATGTCTTTGAATGAAACGTTATGCCGAAAAGTGTGGAGAACTTCTGAGTGTTTGGCGCTGACATTCTGAGCTGCACTTATTATTAGGGCAGGCTTCGCTGTCTCTTTGGTAATAGCTGCTTTAGCAACATTTGCATAGCTTATTGGAATATCCGTATTAGCACCCAGAGATTCTTTCAAAGTCGCCAGCTCCTCGCGTATTACTGCCCGAACGTCGGAAATAGTATTCGAGTTTTCGGATCGTTGGCTTAAAATCAAAGATTCAATCAAAAGAACTAGTGCAGTCAACTTTTTTGTTTCATCTGCTATGCCAATTTTTATTTCCCGTTTGATGTTGCCCGCATCTTTTAGTAACCTTTTTATTTCGGAAGATACACTTTTGATAGTATCAACTATGGCACTTGCGGAGTTCATTGTGGTGAGTATAGATAGGTTCGCATCCGTGCTAATCGGGGGGCATGAACGCATTTCACCATTGAGTTCAGTTGTGATAGGTTTGTGTCTTTGCTAAGTGGGTTTTGCTCAGAAATTCAGTGTTTAGAGCTTATTCAGCAGTAAGCAGTTCGGAAAAACTGTGCACCAGCTGATTTGGTGGCTGTCCACGGGAGCCCCACCGGCGCGCCGCAAATATGAGGTTATTTATATTTATTAGTTTCACCTTTTGCAAGTTGAAAACAACACATACAAAGTGGATTTCATCAAATTCGAAAGCGCAATCGAAAGTTACGCCTGGTTATATGCGGCAAGTGAATAATCACTCCAAACAGCACTGTCAAATCGATGAGTTATCAGAAACGTGCACTTATGGTCAAACTCCATAAAGCGCGTTTCAGGCGTTCAGGGTTTGTCGCGTTATGGCGTTTCTCGCGGTATTCGCGTTGCAAAGTGGTATACTCCATAACACGCGTTTCATAGTATAAACACAACCAAGTCGTCGTGCGATTTTTACGCAGCGAACCTACGCTGTCAAAATTAGAACACACAGCAGTAAATGTGATTGCCCACAACGACGACGACTGCGATATTCGACCGACGACCGGTCGTCCGACGATAGAACAAATTCTAATTTGGTCGCAGACGTCGCACAGTGGCTCAATTTGTCATTTCAGGTTGCAAAATTAATAACTCCTGAACAAATAGAGATAATTGGAAAATTTTGATTAGAAATTCATCAGGCTATTGTATTCTCAAAAATAAACTCAATCGAGGTACAGGGTGCTACGTAATACTTTGTCAAAGTTCGGTTTACTGTAAATAAGAATAATGCGAGCAACAATGATAAGTTTCAGTTGCAAAATTAATGAAAATGCATTAAAAAGATGAAAAGTAATAAGAAATTTAAGGAAAAAACTGTAAGAGTCAAATTTAAAGATAAAAGTGCATAAATTTTGCTTTCAAAATGAGAACCAGAATTCGAAAAATATACAAAAAAGTCAATTTTTCTTTGGACAATCCTAAGTTTAAAAACAATGCTAAAGCTTCATTAGGACTATATTTGATCGGTAGCACATTGGGTGGCGTGGGAAAACTGCTTTTTATTCTTTTAACGCGACCCGGGCTTGCTGGTAAAACTGCTTTCACTATAACGCCTTTCATTTTCTCCTGATCCTTATTTTATTTTATGATCAAAGCTTCTGAAAAGTGGGTGGCAGTTATTTTTCCCGTTGCCTCCATAAGCTTCCTTTTTGTAGTGAATGACGCACAGTCCTGGGTTGACTTTTGCGGCCTTCCTTTTGCCGCCTTTGATGTCGATGGTTGGTCATCGCTTATGCTATATGCATCTCTTGCATCGAAGTATATTATTTTTTCTAACCACTCCTCATTACTCTGGACAAAATGGAATTTGGTACGATTTGCCGCAATCCATTTTAACTTGATAGTGCGATAAGTCCTGGATAACTTCTCTTTAACGTAGATGTTTTGGCTACAGGCAAACTTCCTTCCACGTAACCAATTCGACGTAACCAGAACGAACTACTCCTTTGTCTTCGAAATAGTAAATATTTCAAACAGCTTCGAATTTTTTAAAAACATCTTTGTGCTTCTTCTTCGGTTTAGTTGCAGTGGCGGAGTTGAAGTGATGTTTAGTTTAAATTAAATTCGAAACTAACTTTACTTACATTCAAATGGCAGGCACTAAGCTTCTAGTACTAGCAGGTACCTGCAGTTCTTAGGTTTTTACCCGTTGTAAGATTTTTGAAGAGCCCAGACACATAAGCGGGTTTTAGACAGTACACATAGATATATGGTAAGTCTGCTTTTTGTTTTCAATAACTAATTGTTTCATTGGCGCGGTTGAACTCAAAGACTAATGGCGACTGACTGAGTTTTGCTCAAATTAAAATAAAATTGTATGACAGACACAGTATTTTGTTAAAAGCAAAAGCATTAAATCAAATGATACATGATAGCTGATTGCCGGAAATGAAAGCCAACTTGTCGTTTTTCATACGTGCGAACTGCGCATCCAGTAAAAGTATTCTTTACTTCGAGCTTACAGCAATACACGCCGAAAAAAAGTCGACTTAATATTGAATTGCAAGCTTGTATCACATCTTAAATTAAGCCAAAATCCAAATTTGCATGCCCTGGCAACGATTATAATCGCGTGTAATTGATTCACTATCAAAATCTTGACGAACTTGTTCGAACGCACGCACCCGAAAGCACAAAATTGCGCGAGGTGGCCACAGAAAAACCGCTGTAAAATCCAGTCGGGCAAAATCGGGCACCCGATCTCTTCAGGGCAGTACTCACAGAAGACTAGTGAACATTTTTCCCAAAGACGGAACCGTGGCAAGTATGGCCTTTTTTTTTTAAAGTCTATCGAAAGTTCAAAAAGAGTGATAAAAACAGTGCTTCAAGTGAGTGCCTATGAAAAGACAACAACAACAACCAACTTTTTTTCTATATTTAATTATTTACTACAATTGCCTTCTTTTACGATGCTGGTGCAAAAAGTTTCAATTAATTTGCTCATTTCCGTATTTTAAAACTTCAGCTTTGCCGAAAAAGTGCAAATTGCTGATATTATTTCACACTCTAAAAATTGCTCAACTTTGACGGGCTCTACAAGCAAAACTATTTGTCCAATTTAGTTAAGGTTTTCGGATTTCTTAGGTCCAATCATTTATCTATCGGACAAGTATAACAGTTCCCCCCAAATCTAACATGACAAAATCGACTTTTGCAACCTACGTCGGCAGAATCAGCCACTGTGCGTCGTTCGACCCAATCAGCTGTGCAGCTGTCAGCGGTGAAAACGAAAAAACAAACGAAAAATTGTGGTAAAATTTTGTGATTTGTGGTTTTTTGAGGTTGCAAAGTTGTAAGTGGTTCAAATTTTAATAAAAAATTGTGCCAAATTATCTATTTTGTCTTTCCCTTTCGTATGTTTTAAAAAATGTACAAGACGGAGCTCCTAATTGACCGACAATCGTGCCCGCACTGGCAGTTGCGCTTCTGATTAGAGTTGCAGGTGGAGCCGGTTTTGTGCTGCCGTGAAGGAATTTGGCTAATATTGCTGCCCCGAAAGTAGCAAAAGTCGTCGCCTGGACAAATCAAGTTTGCGCATATGACAATACGCCCGTTAGTGTCCCGGTAGTGTTTGCCGTCGAGCGGCTCTGCCAGGCGCTCCGAGGGACTGGAGGTGGTGTGCGTGCTAGCTTTCAGGCGCATCAGCCGATTGTCGAGCATCAGCTGCAGCTGGGCGATCTGGACCGGCATCCAAAGCTGGCCGTGGTCATCGATGGCGCCGACGAGGTCGATAGCGACATGTTACTGATCAAGGGCGGCGGCGGCTGTCTACTTCAGGAGAAAATAGTGGCCGCCTGCGCGAAGCAGCTTATTGTCATAGCGGACTACACCAATAACTCGCAGCGCCTGGGCGAACAGTACAAGAAGGAGATTCCGATCGAGGTAGTGCCCATGGCAACTTCATACTTGACTGGCACTTTGAGCCGACAACAGTTTACGACTGGAAGGCGGTGAATGAAGATTTGCTGCTCATACCGGGCGTGGTCGAGACACAAACCTGTCGTGGACATGGCAACGAAGGCGTATTTTGGTATCTGTGGTGGTCTGTATTCGAATCTCATGTTTGTTTTGTAAACACGCTGCTTATTACAAAAAAATAATAATAAATAAATCCTTAGCCAGGTATGTGTCTTAATAATAATAACACAGTACAACAATTTTGCGGTTTTCAAAAAACCCGCGGAGTTTCTCAACTGTTCCTTATATTTTCGGAGCCGCTGATCACGAATATGTAATTATTTTTTTCGGTTCACCTCTAGTTTGGGTTTTACAGGGTCTTGAAGTTACAAGCTACACCCCAATTAAAAAAATTAATTTCAATGGTTGAACTTATTCTAGTCTAACAATATTGGTATCAAAAGAAAGGGAATTATGTCTCCAACTCAAATCAAATAATTTTTTTTGTAATTATCCTGGCGAAAGGATATAAAAATGTCCTTTTAAGAATGTATCCTTAATTATCCTGGAAGTTTTTCTACAAAAAAATTTGAAAAAAATATATATTATAAAACCCTTACCATGCACCAACACATTGTGAAATTTCTTGTTAAGGGGGTCTTCCGCAGTGACGGCTTCAAAAATTCGAAATTTTTTTTATTACATTTTCATAATCTCAACGTATTTACAATTCAAACTGTGAAAGTATTTTTCCAATATCTCGAAAATTCCGAAAGTTATGGGATGTCAAAGTCGGCGCGCCGACCGCAAAATTATCTTAACCCGAAACTTAAATCCTCTTTTTCTCGAAACCATGTTTTTCAAACTGGTAGACATAATATCTCAAGTTCTACGAAGCCGATTTGCTTCAAATTTTAACTGAATATTCTACATACATGTCGCTATCGTACTGTCTAAAATTGTGTCTATACAATAAGTAGTTTTTTCTTAATCCAACATTTACTTTGAAAAAAACCCCTCAAATCACATATATTTTTTAAATTTGCATAACTTTTATAAATTTCAATATTTTTACTTTTCCGTAGTTCACACGATAGCTGACGTTACACAGATTCTAAAAAAATTGTTGTTTTTTGTTTTAGACTTCCGAGACAGCTGCAATCAGGTCTACCGTTTTCCTCTGCGCAGGAAACGACTTAATTTCATCTCGCTCTGGAAGCCGTAATTTTTGTGTATGGTAACAGTAAGAATTATTTTGTAGACATGAAATATGTATAAATATATGGCAGAAAACAAAAATTGAATTTCTTTTATATTTTCTGAGAAAAAAATTCTTGAAAATCTACCAGAAAAAGGCGCGTCACTACGGAAGACCCCCTTAATCAGTCCATTGGTTCAGCTGAAAAAAATTGTTGAAGTTTATTTCAACTTAAAAACTGAAATTATTCCAAAATTTTTCACAGTGCAAACAATTTCAGATCTTCACAAAACCCGCCCAGTTTCTGAACTGTTCCTTATAATTCCGGAGCCGCTGATCACGAATATGTAATTTTTTTGTTTGGGTCACCTCTAGTTTGCTTTTTACAAGGCCTTGAAGTTGCCAGCAACACCCACCTTGAAAACGAATTTAAATTGTTGAAATCATCTTAGTCCAACAATATTAGTATCAAATTAAAGAGAACCAATTCTTTTGCCCAAATCCATGTCAATGTCAATTTTTACTTAAAGACACCGTATTAGAAAGCAAACTAAGCGAGAAGGAGAGAAGAGCATGGCTGTGTTTCAAAGATGTTAACCCTTTCGTATGTCAAATTCACCGATTTGATTGCGGTTTTTTGATTTAGGTAGAAAATTCGAAAAAATACACGTTTTCAGTTTTTTAAATTTTTTTACTTTTTTAATATTATTGAGAAAAAAAAACGGTGTGATGCAGATATGCATCATAACAGTTGACGGAATGAAAAAAAGTTTGTGAATTGGGGAATTTGCACCGCAATCTTCTTTCCAACAACACAGGCCAATGCCTAATTTGATATTGTCGGCCCATTTGGTTTGGCACATTTTACGTTGGTCCCTTTTTAACGTTCGCATTGCGTTCGATCTGACCGTTTTCCTGTCTTTGCAGTTGTATCCATAGGCAACCACAAATCAAAACATAATGAAGAATTAGTAAAACGAATGATTTCAGCATTCGCAGATATGAACGTACTCATGTCGTTGAAAATTCATATGTTCCATAATCATATCGGGGTTTTCCCTTCAAATATGGGAGAATTATCAGGTCAACATAACGAGAAATTTCATCAGGAAATGTTTCAAATGGAAACTAGATATAAGGGAAACAGTTTACATGCCATGGTTGCAGAATACTGCATTGGACATTGACATGGATTTGGGCAACAGAATTGGTTCTCTTTAATTTGATACTAATATTGTTGGACTAAGATGGTTTGAACAATTTAAATTCGTTTTCAAGGTGGGTGTTGCTAGCAACTTCAAGTCCTTGTAAAACGCAAACTAGAGGTGACCCAAACAAAAAAATTACACATTCGTGATCAGCAGCTCCGGAATTATAAGGAACAGTTCAGAAACTGGGCGGGTTTTGTGAAGATCTGAAATTGTTTGCACTGTGAAAAATTTTGGAATAATTTCAGTTTTTAAGTTGAAATAAACTTCAACAATTTTTTTCAGCTGAACCAATTGACTGATTAACAAGAAATTTCACAATGTGTTGGTGCATGGTAAGGGTTTTATAATATATTTTTTTCAAATTTTTTTGTAGAAAAACTTCCAGGATAATTAAGGATACATTCTTAAAAGGACATTTTTATATCCTTTCGCCAGGATAATTACAAAAAAATTATTTTATTTGAGTTGGAGACATAATTCCCTTTCTTTTGATACCAATATTGTTAGACTAGAATAAGTTCAACCATTTAAATTAATTTTTTTAATTGGGGTGTAGCTAGTAACTTCAAGACCCTGTAAAACCCAAACTAGAGGTGACCCGAAAAAAATAATTACATATTCGTGATCAGCGACTCCGAAAATATAAGGAACAGTTGAGAAACTCCGCGGGTTTTTTTTACTGTTGTACTGTGTAATTAATAATAATAATTGATTGGCACGACAGCCCGCTTACGCGAGACTAAGGCCTAGCTTCCCGCAACCACCCGTGTTGTGCGTGTGAATTTTGTACGCGGGTGGAAGGGACCTACAGTTTTATGCCGGTTCCGAACGGCAGGTTAGGAGCTTTTTCATAGGCAATTTTTACTCTCAGAGGTTTGCCATTTCCAGCTGAGAGGACAGCCACCGAAAGAGAAAACGAGTTTCCCGTTATTTTTTTTAGGTGTTACTACATGCAGTATTCGATCTTGCGTCGCTCTGCATGCGACTCGCTTGGACCGCGCACTAACCAACTGAGCCACGGCGGCTGCCGTGTCTTAATACAAATTGCTTTTAATCGCGCGGTCCAATGAATCTCGCCAGCGGTTCTCGAGGTTGCATTGCACCTTCAGAAGGACTTCTTGCTGCGCGTCGGCAGCAGACTTTCCTTGGCGTAATTGAATAATGACAGCAGACCCTGTTTCTTGCCGCGTGAGAAATAGTTTGTGAACTAATAAGCTACTTCGGTTTCAATGATAGCTCGGCGAAGCTTATAGCAAGCTATCTTGAGGGACGGACGCAAAAAGTTATGTCCAACAACTCAATGTCTCAGGCCCGATTGGTATGTACTGGTGTTCCACAAGGATCTGTCCTTGGTCCACTTCTGTTTAGTCTCTTTGTTAATGATGTTTTTTCTGTGTGTCAGTATGTGAATGTCCATGCATATGCTGATGATATACAAATGCATCTGTCTAGTCGTATTGGTCTCGTTGAGGATTTATGTTACAAAATTAACAGTGATTTGTCTGCAATTTCTGTGTGGGCAGTTGCCAATCACTTGTGCTTAAATGCGTCTAAGTCCTATGTCTTACCGATTTGCCATAGTGCAATACACGTTGACAACATCCCTAAGTTGTATTTAGGCTCAAGTGTGCTTACTTTTACGGACAAAATTAAGAACTTGGGATTTATTGTTAACTCTAGCTTAAGTTGCTGTGACCATATTAATGGAGTCGTGAGAAAGGTATATGCTACGCTGCGTAAATTGAGATTTTCAGCTTCATTAACACCCTTGGAAACCAGGCGTAAATTAGTTATACAACTAATTGTGCCCCTTATTGCCTACTCTGATGTGGTGTACAGTAAGCTTGACTCTAAATCATTACACAAAATTAATATAGCCTTTAATAATGCTACACGATATGTATACGGGCTTAAAAGGTATGAACATATTTCCCCCTGGCAGAATAAAGTACTTGGGTGTAATATCGAAAATTACCTCTTTGCCAAAAATTGTATCTTTGTCTATAGACTAATGGAATGGAAAACTCCTTCTTATCTGTACGAAAAGCTCATACCTTTTAAATCCCGGAGACATCACAATTTAATTGTACCAACATACAATTTTTTAATAACATCACGACTTTTTTTCATCAACGCAGTCAGAGTCTGGAACTCAGTTCCTGCAGTTATAAGGGCTGGGCTAGACAGAAACAACTATAGGGCTAAACTCTATGAGTATTTCCGTGCACTCTGATTCCAGAGGATCAATGATGATTGCAAGGCGTGGTTTCTTTTTCTTCCTTATTCCCATTCTATCTCTACTTTTCCTCCTTCATCACTTTCTTATCTTTTTACTCCTTTATATCTTATAATATTTTCTATTATTTATAATATTTATATTATGTTTTTTAAGCCTATGTTTATTAGTTAATTTTGTTATTGTAATTGTTTAACTTTAAATTTAATTCTAGTTTAAGAAATTGAATATTGATGAGGTGTTATTAAAAGACTCGATCTTACAACACTTAATGTATCTATTCTTAATAAAATGAAATGAAATGAAATGACCACATCGTGATTGTCTGTAACCTATATACACATTCAGATTAACCGCCCTCAAAGGACAACAATAACGTCGTACCCATATGCTCGTTTTCTCGACTTATCGAATTCATGTTGATTTCCTTCACTCAAAATAAAAGGCAATTGTGTGTTTGCAGGAATAATAGCTGATGCGAATGTCGCATCATTCCGTTTAACTGTGCGTATTTTCACGACGACGACACACTGCGTAATTTTTCGGTGCGTATAAATTAGCCGACGGCTTGGTTGTGTTTATACTATCACGCGTCAGCTTCTTCTTCTTACGTCAGCTGATGCTAAGTTTTAGTTGTGAAACTGCTGATTGATTTCGTTGTGAATTGTGAAAAAGAAGAAATGAAATTGCTATACGACGTTATAAACTTTATAGAATATACTGATTTTATTTTAAACACAATAAATGCATATCGAGCAAAAAATAAAAAAAAGATTCATGATTCTACTTCTTCTCGCAACGCGGGAAACGCGAAAAACGACGATACGCTTGAAACGCGCTTTATGGAGTTTGACCATTAGTACTTTCTTAGTTCACTACACTTGGTTATCGGTCGAGCAAATAGGTTAGGTTAGGTTAGGGAAGGGGTGTGTGCGGCAAGCACTTCCACTTGGAGACCCTGTTGGGTCCGTTGTGAATCCCTTCATTTTCGGAGAAAACCGGATAGCAGATAGGTTTAAACGAACCTAACAAAATATTGCGCTTCCCATATCTATTCTTTCTTAATGTTGCAAAAGCTAATTATCTTGCTAACGCACTCATCTTAAAAGCACTCTCAGAATTTAATAAAATATCAAAAAATTTAAATATTGATGTTTCATTACCAAGATGCGTATTCAGAACTTCGATCGAATCTACATATCCTTAGAGCATTTGTATATTTAGTCTGTGCTTTGTTACATTTTAGTTTTAATATCGATCCTGTACATCTAGTCCGTAAGATTACTAAATATCATAGACTGAATATATTGAACTGAATAATTTCTTTATGGTAGAGAATATGTCTTTCAGATCTCAAGCTGTAATGGAAAATCACACAAAAATGGTAACCATTTTTATATATTGTGACTTAGTAATAACTATTCTTAGTAAATTAGTTCTTCGATTACAGTACTTCACAAGTGTGCTATTTTTGTATCCAACAAGCAATACCAACTATTCTTAAACACTCTTAACATAACAAAAACTTCCAAATTAAATGCGCCTAATTCCGTGCTATCCTGGCAAGCGAAGTTTAACATGGGATAATAGGAAAATGTGAGTACTTTTTGGGAAAATTGTATTTCAATAAATCGTCAAATTTTCTCAATTTCATGTCAAGTTCTTCATTATATGTGCTTTAATCTATGTTTGCTATATAATCTTATTTATAGGTATCGGGTTCATATGCACACCAAATTTGCACGAAATATGCAAAATACATGCAAAACATATGCACTCTATCCAGGTCGCATATGTCATGCCTATGCGGTACACCAGCTCTTGGAGTACGAAAACGTTTATAATTTTTGTATCCTGTACTCAGCAATGCCCCAAAAAATAACTTAGTGAGCCAAACTACAACACCCTCAACAAAAGTCTGGGCTTGTCTAAATTGACCCCCCGCCTTCCAAACACTTTACACACAAGAGCACATCAACCTTACTCTTGCTCGTTTGCATAGAAGAACATAAGTCTAAGTCTAATAAAGTATGCAAAATATGCAAATATGCAGTGCATATAATATTTTTCAATAAAAATAGTTTCTGTCTTGGTCCCGTTCAAATCCGATGCATCCGATATAGTTCCGATCCCTACTTATTTATCTGAAAAGTGATGTGGATAGCGCACGTATGAATTTTTTTTTAATAAAATGTATTAAGGCCTAAGCAAAGATTTCTTAAAAATTCAAACATTTATTGTTTAGTGCAAATATGCATTTAATAAGCAATTTGGTAACTTATGGTTCTTATTCCTATTCTTTAACTTCATAAAACGGTTTTTGTGTATGGATTACAATAAAATTGTTATATATCGATTGCACGGAATTAGGATCACTTCATATCTTAGGTGCGCCTAATTGCGTGCGTAGAACGGAGTTTGGAACAAATGAAGATTTTTTATTGTAAATTGCTCTTGTGCTATGGAGTAAAGTTTTGCAAAATTTCAATTTTAAGTCAAAAGTAAATATTACAAATGTAAGGGAGAGGGCTGGGTTGTGAACCAGGCTGGGTTGTGAACCATTACTGTTTTTTCTTTCCCTAATTGACATATCGCCAATCTTTCAACTGTCAAGTTTGTCTTATGATATGACTCTGCTTTTGTGGTCACACCGAAGTACAAACACGTATTGCTTGTGGCAGCAATCGAGTTTGAAAGACATCGTGTTTGAAAATCGACTGCGAAAATTTTTTTTGCTTTTTTTAAAGTGCTATCCAAGTGACTGAAGTTATTGCAAAAATATAAGTGTAACACATATTTATTTAGGGTATTGATTCTATTTTACGATCCAATATTTGTTTATGTTGAAATATGATTGAAAGTGTCGTTATTTTAAAAGTTTACAAAATGGCATCGTGGTTGAGCTGTGAACCACTGTGGGGGCTGGGTTATGAACCACCTGTTTTTCGGACTACATTTGCACTAAGACGGTCAAATATCGCCGGATTTATTAAAATAAAGTAATTTTATGTAATTTCACTCGATTTCGGTGAGTTCACTTGAAGTGGGCCCATGCGAGAACGCGTTCGCATTTCATATGCAAACATTGCGACACCGATTAGGATGAAAAAAAACAAATATTGAGCACTTGCATTCATTGCGATTTTTTGGCCTAAGTGGCGTCATTATAACCTTTTTTCACGTCTTGAGCCTTCCTGATTAAATAAATTTTCAACTTATTTCAAAATTATGGGTGTTTTCTTCGTATTTCTTGACTTTAATTGCGATTTGCCAGATGGTTCACAACCCAGCCACTTTTTTGGAAAAGCGAAAAATCATATCCTTAGAAAATTGGACGTAGAGAGTTAAATGTTAATCAAAACGGTAATCTGTCTTCATAACAAATTTGCGCGTTATATTTACCTTTCCAACGGTATCTTCGATTTTTCGATATCTTTATTCTGTGAAAAGTTAGAGCCAAAAAACAAAACCCGGTTCACACCCCAGCCCTCTCCCTTACATAAAATCGAATTCCAGCATACGGTTTTATTGAAAAATAAATAAATCTTATTACTTGAAAATTTGGGTAATGTGTCTAAATAAAATAGGGCCAATTGGCTGAAAACAGATAATTTTCAAATTTTCTAAAATCGTTATTACGGCGAAGTTTTACAGATACAGCTGCTTTTTTTATATATTAAAAAGCATAAAATATTATTATACTTAACACGTTCACGCCGGGGCCGATTTTCATTGTTTTTGCTGTGAGGCGGCGCTGAAATTAATGCCGCGCTTCATCTGGCTTTCATTAAATGTTTTTAATGAAAATACGGTACATTTTCATTATATTAATTTTCAGCGTCTAATAGCACAATCGAATGCGTACCAACGGCGCAAATTGGCTCAATTTGTCATTTCAGGTTGCAAAATTAATAATTCCTGAACGAATAGATAATTGGAAAATGTTTTTTGCTGTTGATTAGAAATTCATCAGGCTATTGTATTCTCAAAAATAAACTCAATCGAGGTACAGGGTGCTACGTAATACTTTGTCAAAGTTCGGCTTACTGTAAATAAGAATAACGCGAGCAACAATGATAAGTTTTAGTTGCAAAATTAATGAAAATGCATTAAAAAAGATGAAAAGTAATAAGAAATTTAGGAAATAAGCTGGAAGAGTCAATTTTTAAGATACAAATGTAAAAATTTCGTTTTCAAAATTAGAACCAGAATTCGAAAAATTTACATAAAAAGTCAATTTTTCTTTGGACAAAAAACAATGCTAAAAATTACTATATTTGATGGGTAGCACATTGGGTGGGGTGGGAATATTGATTTTTATTCTTTTAACACGATCCGGGCTTGCTGGTAAAACTGCCTTCACTATAACGCCTTTCATTTTCTCCTAATTCTTATTTTAGTTTATGATCACAGCTTCTGACAGGTGGTTGGTAGTTATTGTTTCCGTTGCCTCCATAAGCTTCCTTTTTTAGTAAATGACGCACAGTCCTGAATTGACTTTTTCGGTCTTCCTTTTGCGCCTTTTATGTCGATGATTGGTAATCGCTTATGCTACATGCATCTCCTGCATCGAAGTAAACTGTTTTTTTCCAACCACTCCTCATTATTCTGGACAACCTAACCTAACCTAAGTCTGCAGGCAAACTTCCTTCGACGTAACAAATTTCTTTAGTGACAGCCAGAACAAACTTCTCCTTTGTCTTCGAAATAGTAATATTTCA
The DNA here is from genome assembly GCA_963971225.1 of Melieria omissa. NCBI lineage: Eukaryota > Metazoa > Arthropoda > Insecta > Diptera > Ulidiidae > Melieria > Melieria omissa. Next base: position 90,807,655 of record OZ020267.1, on the reverse strand, counting down.
AACAGCTTCGAATTTTTCAAAAACATCTTTGTGCTTCTTCTTCGGTTTAGTTGCAGTGGCGGAGTTGATGTGTTGCCTAGTTCAAATTAAATTCCAAACTAACTTTACTTATGTACTCCAAACTCCTTTATTTATAAGCAGGATTTGCATATGCATTCAAATAGCAGGTACTAAGCTTCTAGTACTAACAGGTAAATAAACAATTGTTAGGTTTTCCCACGTTGTGGGATTTTTGAACAGCCCAGACACATACGTAGGTTTTAGACAGTGCACATAGATATAAGTCTGCTTTTTGTTTTCAATAACTAATTGTTTCATTGGCGCGGTTCAACTCAAAGATTAAAAAAAAATTTCATGTCAGACACAATGTTAGTATTTTGTTAAAAACAAAAATATGACATCAAAGGATACATGATAGCTGATTGCCGGAAATGAAAGCCAACTTGTTTTTCGTACGTGCGAACTGCGCATCCAGCAAAAGTACTCTTTACTTCGAGCTTACAGCAATATACGCAAAAAAAAAGTATACTTAATATGAAGTTGCAAGCTTGTATCACATCTTAAATGAAACCAAAATCCAAATTTGCATGCCCTGGTAACGATTATAATCGCGTGTAATTGATAAACTATCAAAATCTTGACGAACTTGTTCGAACGCACGCACCCGAAAGCACAAAATTGCGCGAGGTGGCCACAGAAAAATCGCTGTAAAATCCAGTCGGGCAAAATCGGGCACCCGATCTCTTCAGGGCAGTACTCACAGAAGACTAGTGAACAATTTCCCAAAGACGGTGCAAAAAGTTTCAATTAATTTGCTCCTTTCCGTATTTTAAAACTTCAGCTTTGCCGAAAAAGTGCAAATTGCTGATATTATTTCACACTCTAAAAATTGCTCAACTTTGACGGGCTCTACAAGCAAAACTATTTGTCCAATTTCGGACAAGTATAACAGTTTCCCCCAAATCGAACATGACAAAATCGACTTTTGAAACCTACGTCGGCAGAATCAGCCACTGTGCGGCGGTACGCGTCGCCCGATTTGACAATATAGTGCGGGCCACCGGCGATACGCGTCGCCCGATGAGACAGTCTAGAGCGGGCCACCGGTGGCCCGCGCCGACTTGAACATGTTAAACAATTTTCTTTTTCGGTAGTTATTTAACAACGAAAGGCATAGCACATGATTGGGCCCACTTTTTTATGCATGTTCCTAATTGCGTTCTTTATGCTGTAATTAGGAAAAACTAATCGATTATTCAATACCTATTCTACATCTCCTCGTGGTTGAGTGTAACGTCGCGATGATAACTAACGTAGGAAGAGTGACCGGCCTGTTGCTAAATTTAGCGTAACTAAATTAGCATTCTAAAAAGATCTCGAAAGACTTAAAAAAAGTGGTGAAAAATAAAATAGCACGGAATTAGGCATACATCAACACGGAATTAGCAACACAAACAATTTTTTGCTTTCCAGGCCCATTTTGACTTTTAGTCGCCAAATTTTCTCCATAGCTCTTATTGCCGAAATATTTCATGTCAACTACCGCTAAAGTTTTTTAAACGAAACGAAACCAACAACATGGCCATTTTATGTATATTATGTAGGCGCTAAGTGGCGCAACTGGGCCTGGCGAGGCCCGTTCGCAAATATATGACAAATGTACCTAAAATGTACGGAAGCCGTTAAACAAAAATTATTCAAACACGAGCAAATTTACCGTATGAAATTTCGCTTCTTATAAGCTTTTGGTCAGGTGTACAAGTAGGCTATTCGAAATGTTTTGCATTGATCGCGTAATCGAGTTTGTATTTATACTGCGTTTCTTGCGCTCTCCGCTTTTCTTGGTTTGAACTACTTAAAATGTCAGGAATAAGCGATAAAGTGTGGAATGACCTCAATGTGGTCCTAAATAGGCGCCGTCGGTTTTGTAGGCTGCCAATAGATCGGCAGCAGCTCACTGAGGACAGTGAGCCGGGTTTTTTGCTAGTGACAACTTCAAGGATGGGGAAGACGATCCTTATAGTAATAGCGATAACGCTGATGAAGATTATATACCGCCTGATGAAGCAGCGTCAGAGATGCTCAATAGCTACTCTTGCAAGCGTGGCACAAACCGTTGGCCACTTGCCATATTTTATAACATAATAGATATTGCTGGCCTGACATCATTTATTGTTCACGATTCATTGAAACGATCACTCAAAACCGATAAACCCCGTGAATACGTAAAGCTTTTAATGTCCCAGTTGGTCAGTCCTCACATGGCATGTAGGGAAATGAAAAGTCACGTTAGTCGTTGACCTAATATCAGTGCAGCTATGGCGAAATTTAATGTTTTTGTAATTATAAAAAATAAATTATTACGCATTGTTAATTCTGTCTTTATTAGTACAGACACACTGTCATTACCCAGCACCAAGCACATCCGCACGACCAGCAAAGAAAGAACGAAAGGACTTTGCATGGTGTAATCCTCAACATGACAAAAAACGGCGCAAAACATTCTAGTCGTGTAAAACTCTTGTGCCTTGAACACGGCTCTGTAAATAAAATATGCTTGTATGCTTATGCCATGGCTGTGCTGCAGAATAAACTGTGTCTTTTTTGTTGGTTTGAATTTAATCAATAAAAAAATTAATTAAATGTTGTGGCATATACAAATATAAGTTTTACTTTTAAGGCCACCTCAACCCCCACTCTCTTAAGAAATCCCCTCAAATAATTACATCGACACATAGCTATACTATCATAGAAAACGTGTGCCCAATATCAGCTGTCTATGCCACACCTAACTGGGCGAAAGTCGTAGGAACAGCTGATCATCGCTTATGGGCCTCGCGAGGCCCAGTTGCTCCACTTAGCGCCTTCAATGTAGTCGCTCATCCTCGTGTTAACATGCCAGAATATGGCGCATTTACAATACCCAAAATCGTGCTTTTTTGTAGTACTTAGAGCTTTCGATGTAGTATTTTCCGTAGTACGAGAATCCTATGTCTGCCAGGGGTATTAAACAACACCTGCTTGAACAAAATGTGAAATAAAAGCCACAGCCGGATGAGGGCCAATTTGTATTGTTATATTTTTGTAATGTTAGTAATAATATAAGTAACGAGAGTTTTAGTCCATAATACTTAATCCCCGATCAGCCAGAAGTAATATAATAAATAAAAACAGGAATTAATTAACTTTTTTCTAGCTATCCTATTTGGATGAGACATTACTTAGACGTATTACCAGAAAAATCAGTGGAACTCAAAAGGGAATATAACCTAAACTTTTTGTTTCTTAAAAAAATTTGTTTATCGAGTTAGAAGTTTGATACAATCAAACGAAGATCGCAATAGTGCTCCTTTTTTGTTACGCCAAGACTGCGGAGAGTGCAGTAACGCTGCTCTTAATCAGTAAAAATTGTATATCGAGTAAAGCTCGTTGCATTTGCGGAGCATATGATTTCTAATTGTTGTAATAATATTACATTTTCAAATCAAATTAGTGCCGCAGTTTTGGTATATGCCCAAAGAAATCCGTCAGCAGTCAAACTCTTAATAGAAATAAAACGTAATTTTTAAACATAATTTTTTTAATTATTAATTACAATTAATTTAATTTTAATTTTATTATGGACTAAAACTCTTGGAAATAGTTACTTATATTAAAATTAATATTAAAAAAAGTATAACAATCGAAATTGGCTGGCCGAATTGCTTATCCGGCTATGGCCTTTGGCTTTTATACGAATAGATACTAAATAGTTCACCATATCTCTGTCCATAGCTACATATATTTCCTTTTCGTACTAAAAAACTAATTTCAAATAATTGGCGAGGAGGCGCTGCATGGCACCCGTAAGATCTAAAGTTATATCTTCGTTAGCATGATAATATGAAAACAGTCGTAATGTATACAATGACTTAAGATAGCGTTCCGGCATTTCGGATACCTCTACACATCATCCGTTGGCAACAAGCAGGTTTTGTATTTCATGCTCAAGTCCGATATTTAAATTTTACAAAACCTAATCCGACACCACACTCAGGCTTTCAAAAGATTACCTTTTACAAGTGCCCCATCACTAGGTGATCTCTTCTTCTCACTGCTTTCAATAATAAAACGCTCTATGCTGCCATCTTGATTAGGGCTAATGTCCTCGCCTTTCCAACCCAGCATTTCCAGCTACAACAGATGATGTGTAACACACATTATATCTCTACTGGTCTGTCAACTACTCAACTCACCTCAAATATAAGCCCTGAATTCGGTGGAATGCTCGGCGGGCTGCCAGCGGCACCGTAGGCATACTCCGGTGAACACTCCAAATTGCATTTCTCGCCTAGCTTCATCGTCGCCACTCCCATGTCAAATGCCTTTATAACGCGACCTGCAAGGATTCCACTTACTGCAATCATCTAATGCGCACTTGCGAAATATTCCCGAAACTTCCATACCTTTCCCCAAGTCGAATTCAAATGGCTCACGGTCAACACTCGAGTCGAATACTGTGCCGTCGACCAACTTTCCGGTGTAGTGTAACGACACTTTGCATCCATTCAAGGGGCGTTCTTCACCTGAACCCTCTTTCACAATTTCCTTCAAAACTCCTCCATCACCAGAGAGATCTATTTTTTCCATTTCAGGCATTTCCTAGCGCGTTTCGATTTAAAGCACCGATTACTTTGGCTCCCCGCTCCGGCGTTTCTAACGAAATTTATCCGGAACAAATTTCTTTTGACAAATGTCAAATCGTTTTAAGGGATGCAAAAGTTGGGCGCATTTTCGAACAGATAGGAATGCCACATTTTCGGACAGATAGTATGCTCCCATTTGTCTCGCAAGAAAGATCACTTTAACCACTAATACCACACCCTCTTAAAAAAATTATTTTTTCCTTTTATCGGAAAGAAGGGCATTTTCTTATTCTAACAAACTTAAAATTTTGCCCCGGAAACATTCACAGAAGGCGTATATCCGAATTTCTCAATAAATAATCAACTGATTCTAACGATGTAGGTGTCATATGAAAGGTATTTTCTTCCTCTTTCGATTAATGTATAACATTAGATATGTAATTTGTACTAATAATGAGTTATAAGCGAAAATTTGTTTTTTTTACAGAAATTAAAAAAAAACGGATTTTTTTCTCGAAAAAATCCATTATTAAGCTATTATAAGTTTGTGACCATAGTATAGCCTATGAAATTTCCTTTACAACGAAATATAAAACATTTAGAAACTGTAATTTTGCTTTAATAATAAAATTTAAGTTGAGGTAAAAGCACCGTATTGAAAAAGCGCTTATGAAGGTTTTGCTTAAGAACGATCTTCTGCTATGAAAGGATTTGAACAAAAATACTGTGCACACCTGACTGTTGCCTGATGTGGTGGTGACTCCCATGAGGGTTATTTTTTTAGCGCCCGGCCGAAGGCCGGCCACCTGGGAAAAACTTATTGCCAAGAAAACTATGGCTTGGAGCTATGGATTTGAACAAAAAATACTGTGCACACCTGACTGTTGCCTGATGTGGTGGTGACTCCCATGAGGGTTATTTTTTTAGCGCCCGGCCGAAGGCCGACCTCCTGGGAGAAACTTATTGCCAAGAAAAGAGCAAGAGTCAAGTTAGAAAAAATAAAAAAAAAATACTTAAAAACATAAAAGGGTGCATTTTTATAATTCATTGTAAAGAAAATTTCACAGGCTATAATATGGTTACAAACTTATAATAGCTTAATAATAGATTTTTTCGAGAAAAAAATCCGTTTTTAAAAAATTGTTGTAAAAAAAAACAAAATTTCGCTTATAACTCATTATTAGTACAAATTACATATCTAATGTTATACATTCGAAAGAGGAAGAAAATACCTTTCATATGACACCTATATCGTTAGAATCGGTTGATTATTTATTGAGAAATTCGGATATATAACTGGGACTATGGGGACGGACCACGCCCTCTGTGAATGTTTCCGGGGCAAAATTTTAAGTTTGTTAGAATAATAAAATGCCCCTCTTTCCGACAAAAAAAAAAACATTTTTTAAGAGGGTGTGGTATTCTGCACTTGTTCCCGTTTTTGGTACACACTGGTCGAGAACTTTGTTTACTTTGCTGATGACTTTTTTGACAATATTTGTCAATCAAAATAGAGGTACATTAGGGGCATGATACAATTATAAAGGTAGTGCAAAGTAAATCCTAAGTAGAGCCACTCTTTGACAACCAGACGTCGATTCTGTATGACAAGAACTGACAAATTGTTGTTCACGTGTAAAACTGAGCTCACCACGATGGCCGGACACTAGTGGCAGGATTGCGTGTACGTGAAAAATACTGAAAAAATTGCGGTTTTTATGAATTTCTTAAACGTAATTTAAGACGATTTTATAAAGGAATCGCTCACTTTTTATGTTGGTATAACCAGAAAAAAGAAAGCTAAAGAAAAATCTCATAAATTAATTGGTTTTTACCAAAATTTATGAACAAATTTAATTTATTTCGTTTGTTATTCAAGAGCAACTCTGCCTTCGTTATATATATTCACCACAAGTCATTGTCAGTTGCAAATGAAATTCAAATGGTATTCTTGTTTGAATTTCCAAAGGCGAAACACAATTTTTGTAAGTATAGGCAATTTTATTTATTTATATAAATTTATTTATAAAAATATTGTAAGGGTGAAAAATTGCTTCAGGGGAACCGAGCACCCAAAAAACATCCGTAACGCGCCATTTTGCATACCCCTTCGGTGGTGTGGAAAAAGCAAACACATTTTCAGATCTAGACGGTGCCGCTAGCAGTAGGATGTCGCCTGCCGATAGTTGTTATGGTTGTTGGTTCGATGTCTGCTTTTGCGTTCGGCTGACTTTACGTAGCACACCCGAATAGCCAGCTAATTCCAACGCCGTGTTTACTAAAATTAAAACAATTATTAATTGCATAATTTTGTGCCACCAACCATGTTCCTATCTCTTTGGGTCAGCACTTAATTGATGGAGACACGCCACCAAAACATATCTGCATATTGCACCTGAGGATTTGAAGCTGTTCGCGCAGCAGTTCCATTGTGAAAGCCACACTTTGCCGGGTGCTTGCAATCCTCAATCCTTGTTGCCTGTCCTTTATAGGATATTCGTAGAGGAAATTTGTAGGACCCATATCGATCTTGTACTCGGTAAGTATGCGTGACTTCACAATGTTCATATGCAGTTCACCTTTTCCTTAAAAATAACATTGATGTAATTTATTAAACAACTAAATGCAAAGTCTGCTACTGCTGCAAACCGCTCAGAATTTTCTCACCCGTCAACTCGCTGGAATCCTCGCGCTGCATCTGCTTTAGTGCGGCCATGAGTGCAGCCACTTTTTAATAGTTTTGCTTACATTACAGTTCGCACATTGCAGTTCGATGGAGCAAACCGAAAAACATTGCCATTGCTACTGATAGCGGCGCACATTTTTGGTGGCGACTTAAGAGCGCGGGTCGAGGATCCAAGGAAATGATATCGTTTTGCAGCTGTAATGAGATTCAAGAAAATTCATTAAAAATTGCATATTTTTGTCTATAAATCATTTTACTCTAGTTGTGAGCAGTGTTGGGACTTATTACTTTTGATAGTAACATATTACTTATTACACATTACTGACATTTGAAAGTAATATCGTTACATTACTTATTACTGGAAATGTGAAGTAATGTATCACAAAAAGTAATATATTATTTTCCGTCAACAAATCGAAATATTTGCGAAATTTCCAGCTATTAAAAGTAGTCATTCTGCAAAAAAACACAATCACGTTAAATGTTTATTTCATTTTGAATTACAATTTGAATTTCGTCACCTTTTTTGTTAAAACCTCTTGAATTTGCTTGCAAATGTTAATTGTTTCTCCACTACCAAACTCAGTTGGAAATGAAAGAGGCGATCTATGTCTAGTATGAACAAGTGCAGTGTTGTATAGTTGTAATAGATCTTAATCATGTTATCAGTGCTGCTGTTTTACATGAAAAATAGAACTTTGTTGACTAAAAAGTAATATTGTAATAAGTAACTTGAAAAAAAGTAATAATATGTAGTAAGCTTATTTTTTGTAACTTTCAGCTTACTTGCTTTATTTAATAGAAGTGTGTAATACAAAGGATTGGAAAAAAACAAAATATGAGGTAACTGGTGTCTTGCCGACTCCGCTCGGCACGTCCGTCTCGTTCGCTGTCACTTATTCGCCTCCCTGTGTCTTTCGCGCGTTTTTCACTTGCTACTTTGGCTTTTGGCGGCAACGTCAGCCATCATGCCGCGAGTAGTGGAATCGCTCGAGTGTTGCCAATGCACACAGAACAGTGCCACTGCTCGGGTGATGCCACCGTACCATTAAATACTACAGTCGGCCGTTCTGACACTTTGATCGGCCCGATCAATCGATATACATAAGTGAGCTTACATACTACATAAGTGAGCTTACATCCTACTACATACAATACAATCAAAAGGAACTTAATTTACAATGGTTGAACAGCTGGTCATTAAAACTAGGGTGCTGAAGGCTGAAGATGTAAATTAGTTTCAATGAGGTGTTGCGGGAGCGACTCAATTACTTCGTTACTTGGAGGCTCAACCCACTTGCGAATATGGTTGGCTTCAAGGATGCCTTGATAGGGGAGTTGGGTAATGGCGACATAGCGGTCATGAGGCAGCTTCTTGATTACCACATATGGACCCTTAAACTTCGGAATAAACTTCTTGTTGGTGCCAATGGTCGTAAATCGTAAGAACTGGGGCGGAGGTAAACGCGGTACGCAACATTTCGTAGGCCTCTCGGCACTCATCATTGAAATGAAACGGGACCTCCTTCTTCGTAAGATTATTCAGAGGACGGGCAATGACCGAGAATGACGGGACAAACCGCCGAAAATATGAGCATAATCCCAAATATGAATGTAGCTCCTTAGAGTTTTTTGGCACTGGGTAATTTTGTATAGCGTGTATATGGTCCCCACTGGGAGTAATACCAGACGCTGAGACATTGTATCCCAGATATTCAATCTGTTCGTAAGCAAACTTGCACTTTGACAACCGCAACTCTAGTCCATTACGAGCAAGACAGCGCAGGACGTCGATTATCAACTCCATATGCTCTGCAATGTCCCTTGAGGCGATCACAATATCGTCAAAATAGACTACAATAAGTCCGGTATCGGTAAAAGGCTTAAGGATTCGCGATATGAACCGCTGAAACACTGAGGGTGCATTTCTCAACCCGAATGGCATTCAGATGTACTCGTATTGACCACTCGGGGTTACGAAAGAAGTGTATCGCGTCGAGTCATCCGCCATTTTCACGTGGTGAAAACCATTCTTGAGATCAAGCAACGTAAATATTTTCTTTTTGCCGAGATATTCAAGGCAATCGTCAATTAACGGAATAGGAAAATTGTCTCGTATTGTCAATTTATTGAGCGCTCTATAATCAACACACATGCGCGTTTCACCATTTTTCTTCTTAACTAACACAATAGGTGAAGCATAGGGTGAATCGCTGACTCTGATTACTTCGCGTCGCAGCAGGTCACTTATGATCGCACTCACTTCATCCTTCTCGCGGTAAGAGAGTCGCCGAGGCGAGCAGAAGAACGGCGTATCGGTGGTGAGCCGTATCGTCATATCATAATTCGGGACAGTCACCGAACTTTGATCAAACTTCAAATATTCGGAGGTAATCCCGTGGCGTAAGCAGTCACGGAACGGTGCAGCAAGCTGCGGATCAATGTCAATTTCGTCGGAAGATACAAGAACCCAAGGATTCTGAGAATTTTGGAACTCATCAAGCGCCTCAATGCCACCAGGCCGCGACAATGTTCGACGCGGAGTGGCAAAGAAATTTGAAACAATTCCCTTCCGATTAATGAGAATTCGCCTGGATGAGCCCCCACTTTCACTTACACTATTCAATTGAGCCACTTCGGAAGTCAGAGGTAAATTAAAAACGCACACGTCTTTTAGTTCATTTAATATGGCATTGCCAGAAACGTTAAATACAGAACTATGTTCAGGAATAGGAATGATTGGGCAAGAATACAGTAGGATTTTAAATGACTGGAGTGCATCCCTGCCAAGCAGCATCGGGAACGGAAGAGCGTCGTCTGACAGAACCAACACAGGAACACAGGAATTATCCGCACACGATTCTGCAGTAGCACAGCAACACCCAGCTCACCGTGAGTGACTATATTAGCCTTGCCCAATCCGCAAAAGTTCGATGGCCTCGGTTGTCCAATCTTGACAAACTCCGGAACCAAGGATATTGTAATAAAGCTAACGGGGCTACCCGTATCAAGAAGAGAATTACAACCAATTACACCTGTGCACTGGCAGCCGCCGTGGCTCAGTTGGTTAGTGCGCGGTCCAAGCGAGTCGCATGCAGAGCGACGCTAGTTCGAATTCTGCATGTAGTAACACCTAAAAAAAATAACGGGAAACTCGTTTTCTCTTTCGGTGGCTGTCCTCTCAGCTGGAAATGGCAAACCTCTGAGAGTAAAAATTGCCTATGAAAAAGCTCCCAACCTGCCGTTCGGAACCGGCATAAAACTGTAGGTCCCTTCCACCCGCGTACAAAATTCACACGCACAACACGGGTGGTTGCGGGAAGCTAGGCCTTAGTCTCGCGTAAGCGGGCTGTCGTGCCAATCAATTATTATTAAATTATTACACCTGTGCATTTGGAATCACTCGACTTAAACACAACACTCACCATCTGAAGTGCGCTCATGGTCTGAGCTGTCCCCTCGTCATCTTCTCGGGCACTGTGGACGCCAACGAACGCGGCTCGTTGTTTCTTCGGGGCTGACGGGCAGTCAGCTTGTTGGTGGCCAAGGTTGCCACATCGGAAGCACGAACCAGGAACGCGACGCTCTTTTGGACACTGAGAGGAAAAATGCCCATAGCCGGAACAATTAAAGCAGCGTGGTCCACTAGCTGCGGCGGAAGTCGGAAGTTTGGTGTGGGTGGCGCTCGTCGGAGGTGTGACAGCTGGAATCGGAAGGCGCACTTCGGAGCGGCGCAATTTCAGCTTGTCGTAGCGAACCATCAGCTCCTTCAGCTGCTGGATGTCGGTTGCGCCATACAAGATCGAAATATCGGAGGTACGATCTTGTAGGCCGGCAATTATCGCTTCAATGACTTCGTTGGCTTCGATGTCTGCATGTGAGGCAATCTCCACCATAATAAGGACGTACCGGAAGCTCGTCTCGTTTTTCTTCTTAAAATGCTGACGCAGCTGGTCGTAGATTTCTTGGCGGCTCGTACGGCGATCGAACTCAGCCACTAGCATAGGACGCAACTCCGCCCAATTGGTGACATTAATTGTGCGGAGGAACACACCTGCTGTTGCCTTCAACTTGCGGCGCGCACAAATGTATCGATCGCGATCATCGCAATCGAGCGTGGCTGAAATGTCTTCGAAGTCGGCGATCCACTTCCGGATGCCATAGGAGTCGTCGCCCGTGAAGTCGGCAATTGCACTGTCCATTTCGGAAAAATCAAATTTACGTCGGCCCGACGTGGACGCCGTTTCTTGTTCTAGTGCGCGCACCTTTGCGCGCAGCTCGAGTAGGGCGGCCCGCTGTTCGAGCCGTTGGATCTCAGCGGCGGCGTCTTCGTCGCATTCCAGTACATCGACCTCGTCACCACCCGGAAGACCGGCCTCCGCGTGGAGCGCCATCAAAGTGGTGCGTGTCGAGTTCGGTGGCGGCGAAATGCCCGCAGCCGTCAGCTCAGCCATCAATTGGCCCTTCGTCGCTCGATTCATGGTGCTGGATTCGTAAGTGGGTGCTCCGCTGGACGATGCACTAACCCGCGTTGTTATGAAATTGCGGCGGGTGCTCCGCTGGACACTGCACTAACTCGCGCTGTTGTGAAGTTGCGGCGGGTGCTCCGCTGGACGCTGCACTAACTCACGTTGTTGTGAAATCGAGGCGGGTGCTCCGCTGGACGCTGCACTAACTCACGTTGTTGTGAAGTTGTTGGCCGACACTCGCAGTAGGTCTTTTATCCCACTTCTGAACTGTAGTAAGCTTATTTTTTGTAACTTTCAGCTTACTTGCTTTATTTAATAGAAGTGTGTAATACAAAGGATTGGAAAAAAACAATATATGAGGAAACTGGTGTCTTGCCGACTCTGCTCGGCACGTCCGTCTCGTTCGCTGTCACTTATTCGTCTTCCTGTGTCTTTCGCGCATTTTGCACTTGCTACTTTGGCTTTTGGCGGCAACGTCAGCCATCATGCCGCGAGTAGTGCCATCGCTCGAGTGTTGCCAATGCACACTGAACAGTGCCACTGCTCGGGTGATGCCACCGTACCATTAAATACTACATATCTTATTATTTTTATTATATCGCTCCTTCGCTGCAAGAACGTCATAACTCAAAACTACATCATTCCAAGAAAATTCAATTTTAAAATTTACCATTGCAGGCAGTTCAAGGTATCAAAAAATTGTTCATGTCGTCTTGCGAGCAAAGTATTGAATATTTTACAAAGAGGTTTTGACAGATAAAAGATCATATGCAGATACAGACAGGGCTGCCATAAACTGAAAAAAAATTGTTTTGAGTTATGACGTTCTTGCAGCGAAGGAGCGATATATTTGTTGCAGACAAGTTCGATGATGATAAGGAACTGGATATTGTTTTCCACCAGGCCATTGTTAAGCATATTATTAAGTATTCCATATTTTTTAATTCGAAGTGATAATTGTTTTTGTTGTTGCTGTATACAAATGTTAAATTATATATTATACTTAAGTTTTTAATTTTTGGTTTCTCCCATAAACTTCAACTGAATATTTTGAAAACTACCTCAAAATCTAGTTTCCAAACAACTTGCTTTGCAACTGGTTTATAAACTGTGTTACTACGACATTGCCATGTTGAAAGGGCGAGTTCGCTCTAAGGAAACGAATCAGTTCTACAGTCAGTTATGGTTGACAAGCAACTGTTCGTTACAACAACTGTTCGTTACAAGCTCAACAACAAGAATAAAACAGAAAAAACATGTCACCGCCTGCTGGCGTTCTAACTGCTCGTTCGCATTCAAAAGTTCGAAGTCGAATGCCGAAGAGCTGTCGAAAAAGTCTTCACAACTAGGTGTGTTCTCACATGGCACCCTCCGCGAGTGGAGCGTTTGCCGGAGGTTGCTCGCCGCTTGCGGGCTTTGACTTCCTCGAGTATGTCCGGAGTTGGGTAGGTGGCTGAGACAGTCCTTGCCTAATGGGTGCGTCGCCCGCTGCATGTGGCGCTACTCGTAGAGGGCTCGGGGCGGGGTCAAACACGTCGTCGGCCGCGAGATGGGCTGGCTTCAGTCGTTCGACGCTTACATTGATTTGCCTTTCACAAGGATGGTGACAACACGGTCGTCCACTCTCCTAAGCACCGCATGAGGGCCGGATTATGGCTGCTGCAACGGCCGTTTGACTGCATCCGCTCTCAGGAATACCTGTGCGTAGGTCTGCAAGGCTTTGTGGCAAAACGTTTTCTGGAGACATTTGTGTGCCGCAGGTACTGGTCTTATGCTGCGCATGTGGATTCGCAAGTCGTCCATAAAGGAGGACAGGTCCGGAGGTGAATCCTTTTGGGTAAAAAAGGATTCACCTCCGGGCATCCTAAGGGTCGATCCGTACAGGAACTCAGCAGGTGAGGCTTTGATGTCTTCTTTATAACACGTCCTCAACGCCAACAGCACTGTTGGCAGTATTTTGGTACAGTGCGGTGTTTGGTGGCACATAATGGGGGCTTTTAGTGTACGGTGCCACCTTTCCACCATACCGTTCGTTTGGGGATGATATGGTGCGGTGGTACGCACGCGCTTGCGGCTCAGTAAGCGTAAAAGGGATGTAAAGAGCGCGCTCTCGAACTGTGTACCTTGATCGGTGGTGATGAGTTTTGGGCTTCCGAACCGTGCTATCCAATTGCAAAAAAAGGCCTTTGAAACGGTATCCGCGCTGATGTCTTGAATGGGAATGGCCTCTGGCCATCGCGTAAAGCGGTGGACCATTGTCAAACAATATTTAAAACCGTTTGAAACTGCCATCGGCCCTACCAGGTCGATGTGTACGTGGTCAAACCTCTGGTCTGGCCCGAGAATGCCGCTGCCTGGACGCGAACGTGCCGTCCTACCTTTGAACGTTGGCAGAGTAGGCACTCACGGGCCCAACGGGTGATGTCTCTGTTCATGGACGGCCAGACATAGCGTTGGGTGATTATAATGTGTGTGGAACGAAACCCAACTGCCTGATTTGTCTCGAAAATGCTTTGTCAGCACGGTGTTGAAACGCGTACGTGAGTGGCTTGTGGTCTATTCTGATGAAAAAATCTCTGCCTTCGACCTAGGACCGAAAGTACTTCACAGCCTCGTAGACTGCCGTTAGCTCTCTGTCGTACGTGCTGTAATTTCGTTGTGCCGATGACAGCTTGATTGGCTACTGGAATGTGGTAGAATGCGCGTCAAAGGTCGATGGTATAGAACACTTGCTTGCCCGTGGCAAGTGCTGTGTAGTCATGAAGAAGGGCAATCGGGTAGCGGTCGGGTAGGGTTTGCGCATTAAACTTGCGATAGTCCTCATACGGGCGCCAGTATCCGTTTTTCTTCTTAGCCAAGTGAAGTGGGCTAGACCATGGGCTGTTAGATGGTCTGCTGTGGCCCATATCGATCATCGACTGAAATTCGTTCTTGGCGAGTTTTAGCCGCTCGGGACAGAGTGGTCTGACACGTTGTGCACACGGCGGTCCTGATGCTTGGATGTAGTGACGAGTATTGTGTTTTGCTGGTGACTGGTTGGAAGGATGTCCTAGAAGCAGCGGGAAATCCTTGAGGATGCGGTAGTACCTTGTGTCGTTGGGTAAGGCTCTGACAGCTCTGATTGGTGCTGCTGCGAGGATGCCGATTGTTTTTCAACCAGTGGTAGTCTCGGTAAGACAATGGTTTTTTAAGTCGACCAGCAAACCATGTTTGTGCAAAAGGTCTGCCCCAATAATGGCGTAAGGACCGTTTGCGATGCAAAAGACCCAGTGGACAGGGCGAATTAATCCAATATGGAGAGTGAGGACCCGGTCGCCGTAGGTGTTGATTTTGCTTCCATTCGCCGCGTAGAGTTGGTAGTCGGAAGACCTCCTCTTGTCCGCTGGAGTTGCGGGAACAACAGAAATAACCGCGCCGGTGTCGACAAGGAATTTTGTTCCGGTGATGCGATCATAGATAAAGAGGCGGTGAGGACGTGCGACACCACCATTAGCCGCCGATTCTACTGGCAGTCGCCTCCGTTTCTCTGGTTGGCAGGCCACGTGCATGGCTCCGTGCACTTCTTTGCCTTGTTGCCAAATCTAGATTGGCAACGATTGTGCTGTGTTGAGCCGCGGAGCCTGTCGGGTGCTCTTGTTGTAGAGATCGTGCATCCTCGTTTGTGGCTACTTTGATCTCGGGCGGAATGAGCGGCATGACGGCGTGTAATTGTTAGAATTATGTTGCAAACCATGCAGTCACCAATTGTAGGATTTTGCCTCCCTTTTTATTTCACAACACAACTACTCATTACAAGCTCAATAACAAGAATAAAACAGAAAAAACATGTCTCCGCCTGCTGACGTCCTAACCGCTCGTTCGCATTCAAAAGTTCGAAGTCGAATGCCGAACAGCTTTCGAAAAAGTTTTCACCACTAGGTGGCTAGTGTTTCCACAGCGGCTTGGTGACAGCGACATCTGTGTTCGGTGTTCGTGTTGTCGTCAAAATAATCATCCCCATACGATTGTCCTGATTCTATGTTTTGACAGATGCAGTCGTGACGCTGCCATTGTCTAAGTGTTTGGGACATGAGTTACGCAACATCGCACAGGACGCGTCAAACGCAAAAGGTTCACCAACTTTCAACTCTTTTAAGGTTTTGTGCAAAGTGACAGCTCATCAGTTGGAGATATTCCTTAGTGATGGTTAGATTAGATTAGATTTGGGATTCGGACAACACCTGCCCGAGACACTGCGTCCAAGTAGTGAACTATTGTGTCATGTCCCTCTACGTTACTGGAGGAGTTCGTGTCCTCCAATGTTATCTAGGAACTCCTTTAGTTTCCTTAGATTCATTTCAGACAAATCTCTCGTCTGTATTACCTCCTTCCCTAATATTCGCTTTCTTGCATGTATTAGGGCAGGGCATTCAGTTATAATATGTATAGAAGTCTCTTCTTCTTCCATACAGAATCTGCAAAGTTCGCTGTCCGTTAGTCCCAGACGCGCCCTATGCATATTTAGCAGACAGTGTCCACTTAGCATCCCCGTCATGACCTTGAGCTCCTTTCTGCTTAGGTCAATTAGGTACCTTGATTTCCTTTCCGAGTAGGCTGGAAAGAAAAGCTTGGAACATCGTTGCCCCATTGTGTTCGACCATTTGTGGTTTGCTCGATTAATGAATTCCTGTTTAACACAATGTCTGTAATGAAACTTGCTAACACCTATGATTGGTTCAGGTCAGTAGGGCCGGCTAGCAGCCCCATCCTTTGCCAATCTGTCCGCTTCCTCATTACCATCGTGCCCACAATGCGCAGGGATCCAGTGTATTATCACTTGGTTTTCCCTTGAGAGATCCTGGAGAACAATTGCTGTCTCCCAGACCAGTTTGGAGTCAAATGTCATCGAGCCTAGGGCCTTGATTGCCGCCTGGCTGTCTGACATTATGATTATCCTTTTCCTTCTAACATTGAGTGTTAGTAATTTCCTGGCACACACATTTATGGCATTCAGCTTGAAAAATCGAGGCTTTGTCCCCAAGACTTACAGAAGACTGGAAACGGGAGCTAAATATTCCTGCCCCTGTTCCTTCTTCTATCTTGGACCCATCGCTGTACCGGACAATGTCCTCACACGTGAGACTGATCTTTTTATCAGCCCAGTCCAACCTGCGAGGTATATACGTTGCGTAACTTTTTCTGAAGAGGTGCTTCTGGGGCATCTGGTCCAGAGGCATCCAAAAGCCTCCATCCCGCCTCCTGTCCCTCAGCAGAGATCGGTGGCCGATTGCCTGTGCATCCCTTGGTATGGATCCATTATGCATCAGCCTGTGTGTGCTATTGGTTGCTGCCATCTGCACATTCAGTTCCAGCGGTAGCATTCCCAATATAACATTGAGAGCTGCAGTTGGAGTGGTTCTGAGACATCCTGTTATACAGGTATTCGCTAGTCTTTGTAGTTTCTCTAGCTTAGTCGCAGTTGTTACTTCTGTGGTTTTCTTCCACCAGACTATCGCTCCATAAGTGATAGTTGGCAGAATTACTAGGGTGTAAATCTTCTGAAGCTATTTCGGCCTCAGACCCCAGTTTTTCCCACAGATCCTCTTGCAGCTCCAGAGAGCATTACCTGCTCTTGTAAGCATGCGGTCTACGTGGGGTCTCCAGTTCAATTTACGGTCTAGAGTTACCCCTAGGTACTTAACCTCCTTCGAGTAGTTAAGTTCTTTACCAAAGATCCTAACCTGTCTTAGGTTTAATTTTCTTTTAAGAGTGAAAGTCACTACAATGGTCTGGTCTGGATTCACAGACAGTTTCGGACACAGTCCGCCAGCCGGCGGTCGGTCCCCGCTTACCCGCGCCAATGCTTGTGCGCTGGTGGATGGTCTTGCCTCATCCACCCTAGCGTTTGGCGTCGTCTTGTCCGTGCCGCCGCCCCTGGTCACCGATGACTTGGTCCCCTGATCACGCTTAGCCCTGAACTGAACCCTTCCCAACTCAAAGAAGTGAAGGTCCTTCAGCGCAGAGAGTTGCGCAACCGAGGGATCATCGATGGCCAGTGTCAACGTTGTTCCCTGCGCCGCGACAGACCTGTTCAGTACCTTCCAGTTGCCTGTTGGTAGTGAACGGTTCTGCGTATGGAGCATCCAAGGAATATCGTCGGCTGGGAGAGAGCAGCCGGGGAAGAACGCAGTGGCTACGCTGGGCTTGGGAATGTCATTACCCTCCACCAGTTTCACCTTCTTCTCCGCCAGCTGGGGTTTCGACATTATCCCCCTCAGCCAATTCCTCGATGCCTCATCGGCGCAGTTCATAATTATCCACCCTGGCTTGAAGGAGCATCCTTGAAACCGAATTTGAGGGCCATCAACGGGCAGCTTACGCAGCTCCTCCTTGATAGCCCCCTCTATCGCCCTCTGCCCCTCCAAGTTTAAGTGGACAGCAGGCAAAATTTCAGGCAAAACTACAGGCTACTACTACTACAACTAGGCAAAATTTCAGCAGATTGCTGATCAATGGCGTCAGTCTTTCCGACGTCCATACCATCCGAGGCTAGTGTAGAAGAGCTCATCATCTGGTTCGTGCGGCCACCTACTCCGACGAGGCTTTTCGGTGGCCATTGCAAAGTGTGGGGACGGGAAGGTCGCCAATGACAGAGCCCCATGCCATGGGAAGTCCAAAATACTACCCGAGGTGGACAGGTATCGGGTAGGCTCCGTACTACTACAGCCGGTATACCCCCTGGCTGCAAACCATCCAATGGGCACGGGTCGCATAACACCCTGGATTAGGGGGAGGAAAGGAGATAAAGGTAAGACGGAAGTTGGGCATAGGGATGTATAGGAGATTGGGAAGTGACTAGTTAGCCAGCCACCAAGGGCATAGACAGGACCATACCCCGGTGGCTGTTTCCAGCGGCCACCACGAGGAGGTCTAGTCACATTCCGCCAGTTCTACCGCCACCACCAGCTGGTCTACCAAGCTGGTAGTAGCAGAAGAGTAGGCAGCAGACCGCCATGATGGTTAACTCATGGGTATGATCGAAATCGGGCTTAAAACAGAACAAAAACAATTAGTCTAAATGCAGTCAAACTCGACGGTCAAATTGGCGCACGTAAACAAACAATTTTTGAGGTGGTTTTCATACTTAGTTTACGTTGTGGACTTTTTTGGTAACGAGCCAACGCGCAGGGGATACTCCTAAAAAATTTATAATAAATATTAGAACAAAGTTGATAAAATATATTCAATTTTATAAATGCTTGGCGGCCCGCATAAACATGTTTAATGGCCCGCGTGTTGCGCATCCCTGCGCTAGAACATCGTTTTAACATGAAATGCATGGGCGCCGGTGTTCAAACTGTTTGCCCGGGGTGATGGCAGCAAGCTGCTCATCTCTACTGAGCAATTACCGTAAAAGTATCGATAAATTAACACTATCATACCACGTTTCGACGATGTTCCAAGGAGTCAATAGAGCTGGATGTCCTACTGTTCCCTATAAATTTAATCGCTCGGTTTTGCACCTGTTTAAGGAGCTCAAAATGGATTTTTGAAGCCCCCACCCGTAGGTGCCAGTTAAACCTTGTAGAATTGTGCCATGGAACTACCTGCGGCAGGCTAATCACCTACCCTGGCAGAAAAACACAACCGATTAACGTAACCAACACAAGGCAATGTCTTGTGGAGGCCTTTTGCTCCCAAGAGGACTAAACTAGGAAATAAAAAACCAACTAGATACTACCAACGAACATGAAGTAATATAGAACGCGCATCTCATACAAGCAAACGCGTTGTATGGTGGGTACTGCTGGTAGTACCCTCTGTTATTGCCAGCAGTACATTCTTACTAACAGAAGAATTATCTGTAACTTCAGCGTAGCATGTGAGTAGAAGTAAAGAAAATAAACATACGAAGGCTTGCTTTTGGTTGCGCTCACTGCAGCGAGTCTGCGTTAGCACACTGCTGCGGCGTGGGATGATTGGAAGATGAAGACGATGTGCTGTTGTTGTTGCGCTAGCGATAAGCTGAAATTGTAAAACGATTTCTATTTTCTGGCTGGCTTTTGTTCTTCTTCTATAGGCCTGCACAACGTCTCATTTGAAGTCACTGCCGACTGTAGTGTGCGCAAAATCATAGAAAATAAAATCTGGCTGGCGTCGCGACATATATGATCGCTACAGGCAATAAAAAATAAATAATCAACAAAGACAATTAAAAAGGGAAATGGAAAGAAAGGAATACGCTTTTATTAGCCCGTAATATTTTCCGTCCCGTTGTTTGGAACTTTTTGTTGCGGCCCACATATAATGCTTGCTTCAAAGAACTAGAATAAGAAAATCTAATATTGTAAATTTATGGTCACATCATTTGCCATGGAACCATTCAGATGTAGAATATTTATACTATTTTTAAACGTAGGCATGCCTTAATAACATTTTTTGAGGTTCTGTTTCGAAAACTGTCCGGGCCTGGGGGCTCTGCACGAAAGTTTGAAATCAATGGCCCCAATAAATCAAGTTCCTTTTACCCTTTGTTGAAGCCGTCAGATTCTTATGACAAAGTACTTGTCTAATTATTTATTTCTTTATTTAGTGCTTTAGTAGTAAAAATTAATAATTAACTGGCACGACAGCCCGATACCGCGACTAAGGCCTAGCTACCCGCAACCATCCATGTTTTGCGTGCGAAATTGTACAAGGTTGGAAGGGACCTACAGTTTTACGCCGATTCCGAACGGCGAGTTGGGAGCTTTTTCATAAGCAATTTTACTCTCGGAGGTTTGCCATTTCCTGCCGAAAGAAAAATTGTTGTTTTTCTGATTCTGATGTTAGCAGCAACGGAGTCTTGAACCTGGGTTTAAGCGTCGCATTTGACTCGCGGCCCAACGCACTTGCCAGCTGAGCTACGGCGGCTGCCTTTAGTAGTGCTCTCGCCATATTAAAAGTCAATAGACCCATTAAAATATGTTTTTCCATACAATCTTTTGATCCTTGTTGTGCCCGTTAGATTTCGATCTCCAAAAAACAAATTAAAACACGTACCTAATTATTTTTGATTTCAAGTGTTTTCACGAATTTTGAAGTCAATATGCCCATCAGTTCAGTATATAAATAACAAATCATTTGGAACTCGCCACGTTTAAATATTTGTAAACATTTTAAATTGGGATCAATCACCAAATTTTTAAATCAATCAAAGCGCACCATTGGCCAGCAAAAATACATACACCACAAAGATTCGATTGATGGTGACATCGAAGACAATCAAACTATTTGTTTTTTATTGTTATTTGTCTTTGGTGGTCTGCCTACTCTTCTGCTGCTACCAGCTTGGTAAACCAGCTGGCGGTGGCGGAAGAACTGGCGGAATGTGACTAGACCTCCTCGTGGTGGCCGCTGGAAAAAGCCACCGGGGTACGGTCTTGTCTATACCCGTGGTGGCTGGCTAACTAGTCACTTCCCAATCTCCTATACATCCCTATGCCCAAGTTCCGTCCTACCCCTGCCTCCTTTCCTCCCCTAATCCAGGGTTTTATGCGACCCGTGCCCATTGGGTGGTTTGCAGCCAGGGGGTATACCGGCTGTAGTAGTACGGAGCCTGCCCGATACCTGTCCACCTCGGGTAGTAGTTTGGACTTCCCATGGCATGGGGCTCTGTCATGGGTGACCTTCCCGACCCCACAATTTGCATTGTCCACCGAAAAGCCTCGTCAGAGTAGGTGACCGCACGAACCAGATAATGAGCTCTTCTACACTAGCCTCGGATGGTATGGACGTCGGAAAGACTGACGCCATTGATCAGCAATCTGCTGAAATTTTGCCTAGCGGGTGGAGAGACCGACCGACTAGGAGCAGGGTGAACAGTGAGTGTTCACAAGGTAGTTCGAACACCACGTCAACTTTGGCAGTTGAGGGGGCACATTCGCAGGGCCAACCTGCGCTGGTAGAAGCTACCGAGGCCATCTCTCTGAAGAGAAAGCGGTTAACGACTTCTCAGAAGAAGGGGCTGAGGAAGCTGATGGCGGCAGGTACGCCTTACGAGGAGGCTCTCAAAGCTGTAGTGGTTGAGACAGCAACGGTGGTCAAAGCTGATGGTTGCAGCAGAATCGAAGCAGCACAACCCGCACCGAAGAGGACGAAGTTCAGTCCGTCCTTTGCTGAACCTGCTGCAGCGATCAGGGTAGGGATTCTGCCAGACGAATTCCCGGCTGTCCACCTAAACTTGGAGCAGAGGGCGATAGAGGGGGCTATCAAATAGGAGCTGCGTAAGCTGCCCGATGATGGCCCTCAAATTCGGTTCCAAGGATGCTCTTTCAAGCTAGGGTGGATAATTGTGAACTGCGCCGACGAAGCATCGAAGAATTGGCTGGGGGGGATAATGTCAAAACCTCAGCTGGCGGAGAAGAAGATGAAACTGGTGGAGGGTAATGAAATTCCCAAACCCAGCGTAGCCACTGCGTTCTTCCCAGACTGCTCTCTTCCAGCCGATGATATTCTTCGGATGCTCTGTACGCAGAACCGCTCACTTCCAACAGGTAAGTGGAAGGTACTGAACAGATCTGTCGCGGCGGAGGGAACAACGCTGACAGTGGCCATCGATGATCCCTCAGTTGCGCAACTCTCTGCATTGAAGGACCTTCCCTTCTTCAGTTCAGAGTGAAACGTGATCAGGGGACCAAGTCATCGGTGACCAAGAGTGGCGGCACGGACAAGAATACGTCAAACGTGAGGGTGGATGAGGAAAGACCATCCACCAGCGCACAAGCACTGGCGAGGGTAAGCGGGGACCGACCGCCGTCTGGCGGACGGACGCAAACCGTCACTCGGACCGACAAAACAGCCGAACGGACCAGTGGCAGGATGCCAGGACAGGTATTGGTGGGGCCCGCAAAGCCTACCTCAGCTAAGCCCGTCCGACAGACAAGGTTGACTGGATTGGCAAATCCGTCCAGACGACTGAGCCTGTTGGATAAGTCTGCAAATACTCTGGGCAGTATTGAACGGTGCAGACGAGGGGTAGAGGATGACGAACACTGCCCTCCAAGACTAGCAGAACAGTTAGTTGCCTATGCTAGGGGCAACAATATGGAGCTGGTACTTGGCTGTGATGCGAACGCCCATCACACCATGTGGGGCAGCTCCGACGTCAACGCTAGAGGTGAGTCACTTTTCAACTTTATACTCGCTTTAGACTTAAATTTATGTAACGATGGTGACAGTCCTACGTTTGTAACTAGGGTCAGAGAGGAAATCTTGGATATGACCTTGACAACCTCAATGACAATGGACCTTGTAAGTAATTGGCGGGTATCCGATGAGCCGTCGTGCTCAGATCACAGGCAGATCAGGGTCACATTAGGGAATCGGGAGCTTGATAAAGTGTAATTTAGACCAAAAAGACAGACTGACTGGGGCAGTTACTGCAGCTAGTTGGAACAGCTTATAACGTCTCGAATAGAGAATAGGATAGACACCATAGACAGATTGGAAAGGGCCTCGACAACGCTCAAGGGATCCATCCTCAATGCCTATGAAGAAAACTGTCCCCTAAAGACCAAGACCTTTAAGAGGCAGACTCCATGGTGGAACGGTCACCTTAGCAAGCTAAGGAAGGAAGTAAGGAAACTGTTTAATAGGGCAAAGCGCAATAACGACGCGCAGACCTACTCCCTAAATACAATCAGGAGATCAGAAAGGCCAAGAGAGAATCTTTTAGACGGTTCTGTGAGGACGTATCGGATATGTCCTCCAGCTGCAGGCTACAAAAGAGCCTCTCGATGGAAAAATCCTGTCCAATCGGAACTCTAGTGGATGTAGACGGATCCTCCACAAGAAGTGAGATGGAATCGCTCGCCCTTCTTACTAATACACACTTCCCGGGATCGGACATATTGACAGCCGATCTTCTGATTGACAGTACGGGACATTGAATGTTGAATTTTTAACGTGAGTGCCGCCACCGTGTGGCCTAACCCCACGGTACTCAAAAGCACAGCGTATCAAAATTAAGCATTGATAAGCGCCCCGAGAGACTAGCTCCCGGTACCAATTGGGTTAATGCAAATGGACATTACCTCTCCTTGGTAGGGATCGAGGCCTATCTAAACCTCTGCCGTGCTATGGGTCCAGCACCCGCACAAAAACCGCCCGTCAAGTGTTTTGAATGTCAAAAAGAAGGTCATTTTGCTCGAGACTGTTTAATAAGAAAAAACAGAAGAAAATGTGAACAAGTGCAACAACAAAATCGTGAGTTTAGTTACACGTGCCTAGCGGCTGGAGTTACAAAAACAAATGATTGGTATATAGACTCAGGCGCATCAGCTCACATGACCCACTATCGTAATCTTATTCTAAAGAAACAAATCTCACTGCGAGAGAGTGTAACTGTCGCAAATAGCAACAACATTGATGTTGAGTGCTCTGGAACAGTTAAACTGAACTTGGATATCGATGGCAGTGAAGCTACAGGCAATAAAAAATAAATAATCAACAAAGACAATTAAAAAGGGAAATGGAAAGAAAGGAATACGCTTTTATTAGCCCGTAATATTTTCCGTCCCGTTGTTTGGAACTTTTTGTTGCGGCCCACATATAATGCTTGCTTCAAAGAACTAGAATAAGAAAATCTAATATTGTAAATTTATGGTCACATCATTTGCCATGGAACCATTCAGATGTAGAATATTTATACTATTTTTAAACGTAGGCATGCCTTAATAACATTTTTTGAGGTTCTGTTTCGAAAACTGTCCGGGCCTGGGGGCTCTGCACGAAAGTTTGAAATCAATGGCCCCAATAAATCAAGTTCCTTTTACCCTTTGTTGAAGCCGTCAGATTCTTATGACAAAGTACTTGTCTAATTATTTATTTCTTTATTTAGTGCTTTAGTAGTAAAAATTAATAATTAACTGGCACGACAGCCCGATACCGCGACTAAGGCCTAGCTACCCGCAACCATCCATGTTTTGCGTGCGAAATTGTACAAGGTTGGAAGGGACCTACAGTTTTACGCCGATTCCGAACGGCGAGTTGGGAGCTTTTTCATAAGCAATTTTACTCTCGGAGGTTTGCCATTTCCTGCCGAAAGAAAAATTGTTGTTTTTCTGATTCTGATGTTAGCAGCAACGGAGTCTTGAACCTGGGTTTAAGCGTCGCATTTGACTCGCGGCCCAACGCACTTGCCAGCTGAGCTACGGCGGCTGCCTTTAGTAGTGCTCTCGCCATATTAAAAGTCAATAGACCCATTAAAATATGTTTTTCCATACAATCTTTTGATCCTTGTTGTGCCCGTTAGATTTCGATCTCCAAAAAACAAATTAAAACACGTACCTAATTATTTTTGATTTCAAGTGTTTTCACGAATTTTGAAGTCAATATGCCCATCAGTTCAGTATATAAATAACAAATCATTTGGAACTCGCCACGTTTAAATATTTGTAAACATTTTAAATTGGGATCAATCACCAAATTTTTAAATCAATCAAAGCGCACCATTGGCCAGCAAAAATACATACACCACAAAGATTCGATTGATGGTGACATCGAAGACAATCAAACTATTTGTTTTTTATTGTTATTTGTCTTTGGTGGTCTGCCTACTCTTCTGCTGCTACCAGCTTGGTAAACCAGCTGGCGGTGGCGGAAGAACTGGCGGAATGTGACTAGACCTCCTCGTGGTGGCCGCTGGAAAAAGCCACCGGGGTACGGTCTTGTCTATACCCGTGGTGGCTGGCTAACTAGTCACTTCCCAATCTCCTATACATCCCTATGCCCAAGTTCCGTCCTACCCCTGCCTCCTTTCCTCCCCTAATCCAGGGTTTTATGCGACCCGTGCCCATTGGGTGGTTTGCAGCCAGGGGGTATACCGGCTGTAGTAGTACGGAGCCTGCCCGATACCTGTCCACCTCGGGTAGTAGTTTGGACTTCCCATGGCATGGGGCTCTGTCATGGGTGACCTTCCCGACCCCACAATTTGCATTGTCCACCGAAAAGCCTCGTCAGAGTAGGTGACCGCACGAACCAGATAATGAGCTCTTCTACACTAGCCTCGGATGGTATGGACGTCGGAAAGACTGACGCCATTGATCAGCAATCTGCTGAAATTTTGCCTAGCGGGTGGAGAGACCGACCGACTAGGAGCAGGGTGAACAGTGAGTGTTCACAAGGTAGTTCGAACACCACGTCAACTTTGGCAGTTGAGGGGGCACATTCGCAGGGCCAACCTGCGCTGGTAGAAGCTACCGAGGCCATCTCTCTGAAGAGAAAGCGGTTAACGACTTCTCAGAAGAAGGGGCTGAGGAAGCTGATGGCGGCAGGTACGCCTTACGAGGAGGCTCTCAAAGCTGTAGTGGTTGAGACAGCAACGGTGGTCAAAGCTGATGGTTGCAGCAGAATCGAAGCAGCACAACCCGCACCGAAGAGGACGAAGTTCAGTCCGTCCTTTGCTGAACCTGCTGCAGCGATCAGGGTAGGGATTCTGCCAGACGAATTCCCGGCTGTCCACCTAAACTTGGAGCAGAGGGCGATAGAGGGGGCTATCAAATAGGAGCTGCGTAAGCTGCCCGATGATGGCCCTCAAATTCGGTTCCAAGGATGCTCTTTCAAGCTAGGGTGGATAATTGTGAACTGCGCCGACGAAGCATCGAAGAATTGGCTGGGGGGGATAATGTCAAAACCTCAGCTGGCGGAGAAGAAGATGAAACTGGTGGAGGGTAATGAAATTCCCAAACCCAGCGTAGCCACTGCGTTCTTCCCAGACTGCTCTCTTCCAGCCGATGATATTCTTCGGATGCTCTGTACGCAGAACCGCTCACTTCCAACAGGTAAGTGGAAGGTACTGAACAGATCTGTCGCGGCGGAGGGAACAACGCTGACAGTGGCCATCGATGATCCCTCAGTTGCGCAACTCTCTGCATTGAAGGACCTTCCCTTCTTCAGTTCAGAGTGAAACGTGATCAGGGGACCAAGTCATCGGTGACCAAGAGTGGCGGCACGGACAAGAATACGTCAAACGTGAGGGTGGATGAGGAAAGACCATCCACCAGCGCACAAGCACTGGCGAGGGTAAGCGGGGACCGACCGCCGTCTGGCGGACGGACGCAAACCGTCACTCGGACCGACAAAACAGCCGAACGGACCAGTGGCAGGATGCCAGGACAGGTATTGGTGGGGCCCGCAAAGCCTACCTCAGCTAAGCCCGTCCGACAGACAAGGTTGACTGGATTGGCAAATCCGTCCAGACGACTGAGCCTGTTGGATAAGTCTGCAAATACTCTGGGCAGTATTGAACGGTGCAGACGAGGGGTAGAGGATGACGAACACTGCCCTCCAAGACTAGCAGAACAGTTAGTTGCCTATGCTAGGGGCAACAATATGGAGCTGGTACTTGGCTGTGATGCGAACGCCCATCACACCATGTGGGGCAGCTCCGACGTCAACGCTAGAGGTGAGTCACTTTTCAACTTTATACTCGCTTTAGACTTAAATTTATGTAACGATGGTGACAGTCCTACGTTTGTAACTAGGGTCAGAGAGGAAATCTTGGATATGACCTTGACAACCTCAATGACAATGGACCTTGTAAGTAATTGGCGGGTATCCGATGAGCCGTCGTGCTCAGATCACAGGCAGATCAGGGTCACATTAGGGAATCGGGAGCTTGATAAAGTGTAATTTAGACCAAAAAGACAGACTGACTGGGGCAGTTACTGCAGCTAGTTGGAACAGCTTATAACGTCTCGAATAGAGAATAGGATAGACACCATAGACAGATTGGAAAGGGCCTCGACAACGCTCAAGGGATCCATCCTCAATGCCTATGAAGAAAACTGTCCCCTAAAGACCAAGACCTTTAAGAGGCAGACTCCATGGTGGAACGGTCACCTTAGCAAGCTAAGGAAGGAAGTAAGGAAACTGTTTAATAGGGCAAAGCGCAATAACGACGCGCAGACCTACTCCCTAAATACAATCAGGAGATCAGAAAGGCCAAGAGAGAATCTTTTAGACGGTTCTGTGAGGACGTATCGGATATGTCCTCCAGCTGCAGGCTACAAAAGAGCCTCTCGATGGAAAAATCCTGTCCAATCGGAACTCTAGTGGATGTAGACGGATCCTCCACAAGAAGTGAGATGGAATCGCTCGCCCTTCTTACTAATACACACTTCCCGGGATCGGACATATTGACAGCCGATCTTCTGATTGACAGTACGGGACATTGAATGTTGAATTTTTAACGTGAGTGCCGCCACCGTGTGGCCTAACCCCACGGTACTCAAAAGCACAGCGTATCAAAATTAAGCATTGATAAGCGCCCCGAGAGACTAGCTCCCGGTACCAATTGGGTTAATGCAAATGGACATTACCTCTCCTTGGTAGGGATCGAGGCCTATCTAAACCTCTGCCGTGCTATGGGTCCAGCACCCGCACAAAAACCGCCCGTCAAGTGTTTTGAATGTCAAAAAGAAGGTCATTTTGCTCGAGACTGTTTAATAAGAAAAAACAGAAGAAAATGTGAACAAGTGCAACAACAAAATCGTGAGTTTAGTTACACGTGCCTAGCGGCTGGAGTTACAAAAACAAATGATTGGTATATAGACTCAGGCGCATCAGCTCACATGACCCACTATCGTAATCTTATTCTAAAGAAACAAATCTCACTGCGAGAGAGTGTAACTGTCGCAAATAGCAACAACATTGATGTTGAGTGCTCTGGAACAGTTAAACTGAACTTGGATATCGATGGCAGTGAAGCAACAGCTAATGTAAATAATGTATTGTGCGTGCCCAATCTCTGTGCGAACCTATTGTCTGTCAGTCAGTTGGCGCAAAATGGCAAAACAGTTGTTTTTAAAGGGAATTCGTGCATAATACGGGACAAAACGGGATGTATTGTCGGTAAAGCGGACTTACACAACAATGTATACAGACTTAACCCATTAAGCCCTGAGCGTTGCGTTTGCGCAACGTTTGGGAATTTCGCTACATTAAGTAATTCATAAAGATATAAGACTTGAAAATGGGTAGAATTGGATTCGAATTGATCGTTTTAGATTCTGCCATACTCAAATTTCAAAATTTTTTAAATATTCATATCTTTTTTTCGATCCAAAGTCAAAGGTTTTTTTTGGGGAATTTTTGAAATTCAATTAAAAATACTTATTCTTCAAACCTATCAAAATCCCTTTGTGGGCTGCATTTTGTAATGCTGAACTATTTAAAAATAAGTTTAAAAAAAATTTTTTTTTTTTAATTTTATGTTTTGTATGTGACTAAGGCGCAAATTGCGTTTGCGCAACGTACCCTCCTGGGTCAGGGGGTGGGGGTATGAATTATTTGCTTCATTTTTTTTCTTGATTAGGTCAATTACTAAGATTGTGTAAAATTTTATGGAAATCGCACAAGCCCTTCTGGGGTCAGGTTTTAATGGGTTAATCTATAAAATAACAAAGCTTTTCATATCTCGCGGGAAGAAAAACAAAATTTATGGCATCGCAGATTTGGCCACATTTGCGACCGGTATCTCAGCAAATTAAAAACAAATATGGTTAACGGTTTGAATATAGAAACAGTGAAACCAAGCCACTGCACTGTGTGTGTTAAAGGTAAACAGTCGCGCTTACCGTTCAAGCCAAGTGAATCTAGAACATCGCGCGTACTCGAAATAGTTCATTCAGATGTTTGTGGGCCAATGCCAATTGACTCTTTCGGTGGTGCTAAATACTTCGTATTGTTTTTATATGACTTCAGCAGAAAAGCATATCCATTTCCTATTAAAAGTAAATCAAACGTCTTCGAAAAATTCAAAGATTTTAAAGCAATGGTGGAGAATGAAACAAATCAAAAAATTAAAATTTTGCGAACGGACAATGGGGGCGAATTTTGTGGAAAAATTTTCGAGAACTTTCTGCGCGAATGTGGAATTCGCCACGAACTAAGTGCACCATATTCGCCACAACAAAATGGAACAGCGGAACGTATGAATAGATCGTTGGTAGAAAAAGCTAGGTGTATGCTGCTTGATGGAAACCTGGACACCAGGCTTTGGGCAGAAGCCATATGTGCTGCAGCTTACGTTATTAATCGTTCCCCTTGTGCCGGCGTTATAGACAAAACTCCGGAAGAAATTTGGTCAGGGCGAAAACCAAACGTCAGTAATATTCGAGTTTTTGGATGTAAAGCATTGATGTACATTGAAAAGCAGAAACGAGACAAATTCCAGGCTAAGTCAAAGGAATGCATTTTGGTGGGCTACGCGCAGAATAGCAAAGCCTACAGACTGTTTGACCCAGAATCTAAAAAAGTTTGCATCAGTCGCGACGTAGTATTCATGGAAACAGAGGTAATTGATTGCACTTCAAGCGATTCTAATCATTTGTATTTCTACTTGCATGACAATACAAATGAAGTGAAGGATATCAACACTGAAGCAATCAACGAAGGGCACGAGGAATCGTTTTCTGGTGATGAATCGCAAAAGACTGAAGTTTTTGATGGCGCCAACGAATTGAATACCTATAACGTCGACGAAGAGGAAGATGATGAGACTCTGTTGTCAAATTATGATCCAAACGATGAAACATATGTTCCAACGCAACACGTAGATGAGCCTGTCAATGTTGAAGGTCGGAGGTTAAGGTCAGCTAGTCGTCACAATCACTTGGTTATGATTGCACAGTCGGGTGATCCCAATTCAGTGAAGGAAGCATTGTCTTGCCCCAACTCTTCTCATTGGGTAAAGGCTATGCATGAGGAAATACGATCACTGAAGGAGAATCAAACCTGGACACTAACTAATTTGCCACCAGGGCGAAAGGAAATTTCAAGTCGGTGGATTTTTAAAACGAAGCACGGCTCGGACGGAGCCATTAGCCGACAAGACGTGTTTTTTATAAAAAACGAGGTGTGAAGCTGAGAAATAAAAAACACGTCTTGTCGATTCAAGCGTACAAAGAGGAAGAAGGAATTTATTACAGAGGCTTAGATATATGCAAAGTACATAACTGTAAGTCATATACATAGATCGAGTGAACTAAGGTGTGGTGAGAAATACGCACAGTAGGCAAGATAGAAAAATTACTTTTACAAAACCAATTCAACACCTTCACTTAAAAATAATTTTCCTTTTCTTCAAAAAAATACGTACAGTATAGTTTTCTACAATTTGGTAAAGGATTTCTGACTTATTGTATAAAGTAAACATAATCAATTCAAATTTAATTTTTTACAGCAAAATAATTGTTTATCCGCCTGCATCGGCTTTGTAAGAAAATCTGCAACGTTGAGTTTAGTTTCAATATGGTTAAATTTGACATTCTTAGATTTCACATGTTCACGTAAGAAGTGATGCTTAACATCTATGTGCTTTGTTCGTGACTGATATAAGTTATTTTCTGTAAGACAGATAGAACCTCTATTATCACAATATATAGGAATTGTAACGTCGGTATTGCTCAGCAATTCACGTAGCAGCTCACGAAGCCAAATTGCTTCTTGCGTTGCGGAACTCATTGCCATATATTCCGATTCAGTGGTTGAGATAGCAACAGTAGGCTGCTTCTTTGAATTCCACGATACAGGCCCCTTTTGCATGGTAAACACATAGCCAGTCATTGACCGTCTGTCACTTTCATCGCCGGCCCAGTCAGCGTCACAGAAACCTTCCAAAATTGATTCAACGTTTTTATTAAATGTCAATTTATAGTCTAATGTACCTTTCAGATAACGCATGATTCTTTTTACTGTTTTTTTTTATAACAGTTGTAAGCGCAACTCCACGCCGAGTCGAAACTCTACCCGCATTTGGGTGTTAAACCACGCCACCACGGAACTCCCCGAGGGGGCCATTCCCATAATCAGGCTGAAGCACAAGGCTCCAGGGGCATCCTGATTACCGTGGTACCAGACAAAGCCTCTGGTCAGACTTCGTAGCCGTGCTACTACCAGTTGAGCCCCATTTAGCTCGTGGACTGGTAACCACCGCACCGCACTTGACCTCATTCACGTGCGCACTCATTCATCCACTCAATAGACCGGCCCCCCCACACAGCCCGCTCACACATTCACACTTGGCAATACACCAAACTGCCGTCGCCGCCGAAACACAGCATTCGCATAATCATTCATTATGGCAATCAGCTGGCTGGTGGAGAGTGCTTCGCGCACACACCACACACCGTCCGTCCGACTAATCCCCATCCGCCCAAGGTCCCTCAAATCTGAGTACAACGGGCACTCACACAACACATGCAACCAATTCTCTCTTACAGCCCCACACATACACTCAGCACTTGCACTCAGGGCTTTCTCATGCAAAAATGCATTGAGTGACCCGTGTCCGCTGAGTAGAAACCCAAGGCTCAAGCCGAA
Source organism: Melieria omissa (assembly GCA_963971225.1). Lineage (NCBI taxonomy): Eukaryota > Metazoa > Arthropoda > Insecta > Diptera > Ulidiidae > Melieria > Melieria omissa. Next base: position 90,775,532 of record OZ020267.1, on the reverse strand, counting down.
GCCGAAATCCCTGAGCCCTACCACGAACCTCACGTCCCGTATATACTCATATGTGACAGTACGGGACAGTCGCATTGTCCAAGTAGGGAAGATTGGAGAACGGCTAAAGCCGTGTGTAATGCACAAATAGTGAAATGGGCGCTGGGATCATTCGCCCCGTACAAAGCACCGGGAAGAGATGGCATTTTCCCAGCACTTTTGCAGAAGGGAATGAACACACTAGCGCCTATTTTAACAAAGATCTACTCATGCAGTTTAGCATATGGATATAATCCAGAGGCCTGGGGAGGAGTAAATGTGATCCATCTGCCAAAACCTGGAAGATCCAACAAGAAGGACCCAAAATCCTTCAGGCCAATAAGCCTAATGTCCTTCGTGCTAAAGGGTCTGGAGAAGGTTGTTGACCACTTCCTGAAGAAATTCTAATCCGGTGTCCTCTTAGCACGAATCAATCAATGCCTACCAGAAAGGTAGATCCACAGAAATGGCCCTATCAGTGCTGGTAGGCAAGATAGAGAAGTCCCTAGAAGTGAAGGAGATCTGCCTGGCAGGCTTCTTAGACATTGAAGGGGCCTTCAACTACACAACCTTCGAAGCGATCGAAACAGCGCTAGAAGACTTCCAGGTGCCTACCACTCTCATTAGATGGATATCATCAATGCTCGAAAGCAGGGTGATTCGGTCCAGCTTAGGGAGGGTAGAGCTCTCTGCAAAAACAGCAACGGGGTGTCCTCAAGGAGGGGTCCTATCTCCGCTGCTTTGGTCTGTGGTCGTTGACGGACTTACAGAGCAGGGACATAAAGTCATTGCATATGCAGACGACCTAGTAATCGCAGCAAGTCTGGACACCGTCTCAGACTTGCTCCAGAACGCGTTGAACATAGTGGAGTCCTGGTGCGTCAGACAGAAACTGTCTGTGAATCCAGACAAGACTATTATAGTGCCATTCACTATTAAAAGGAAATTAAACTTAAAACAGGTCACGATCTTTGGTAAAGAACTTAACTACTCGAAGGAGGTTAAGTACCTATGGGTCACTCTAGACAGTAAACTGAACTGGAAACCCGACGTAGACCGCATGCTTACGAGAGCAGGTAATGCTCTCTGGAGCTGCAAGAGGATCTGTGGAAAAAACTGGGGTCTGAGGCCGAAATGGCTTCAGAAGATTTACACCTTAGTAATTCTGCCAACTATCACTTATGGAGCGATAGTCTGGTGGAAGAAACCCACAGAAGTAACAACTGCGACTAAGAGCCTATTTACACGAGGGCTTTTCCCCCCGCGCTTTTTTTCAATTCTCTTTTGAAGTTGCTGCGTAAATCTTCATGCATTCATATGAAGACTTTTTACTTGCAACTTTGCTTGACTTTTTTAGACGTTTAAGCTGCCCATCTTTCATTCACATTCACATTTTCGCCTAGTTTTTGGATATTCTGATTGTAGAAAAATGGATTTGAACAAAAAATAAATTATAGAAAATATTTTAGAAGCCACCGAAATGGCTATTAACTGTTCAGATTTTAATAATATGGAAGATGTGAAAATAATTGTTGGTTTTCTGGTCTGCTGCGAAGCATAATGTCAAAAAAACCCCTGGAATTTTCTGACCGTGCGTGTTTGCCTACCCCGCTGACTTCTCTCCACTTCTCGCCCACAAACTCGTCACGCATGACTTTTAACGCAGAGGGAAAAGCCCTCGTGTAAATAGGCTCTAAGCTAGAGAAACTACAAAGACTAGCGAATACCTGCATAACAGGATGTCTCAGAACTACTCCAACTGCAGCTCTCAATGTTATATTGGGAATGCTACCGCTGGAACTGAATGTGCAAATGGCAGTAACCATTAGCACACACAGGCTGATGCATAATGGATTCATACCAAGGGATGCACAGGCAATCGGCCACCGATCTCTGCTGAGGGACAGGAGGCGGGATGGGGGCTTTTGGATACCTCTGGACCAGATGCCTCAGAAGCACCTCTTCAGGAAAAGTTACGCACCGAACATACCTCACAGGTTGGACTGGGTTGATAAAAGATCAGTCTCACGTGTGAAGACACCGATGGGTCCAAGACGGAAGAAGGAACTGGGGCAGGAATCATTAGCTCCGGTTTCCAGTCTTCTGTAAGTCTTGGGGATAAAGCCTCGATTTTTCAGGCTGAGGTCTTTGCCATAAATGTGTGTGCTAGGAAATTACTAACGCTCAACGTTAGAAGGAAAAGGATAATCATAATGTCAGACAGCCAGGCGGCAATCAAGGCCTTGGGCTCGATGACATTTGACTCCAAACTGGTCTGGGAGACAGCAAATGTTCTCCAGGATCTCTCAAGGGAAAACCAAGTGATAATACACTGGATCCCTGGGCGCTGTGGGCACGATGGTAATGAGGAAGCGGACAGATTGGCAAAGGATGCGGCTGCTAGCCGGCCCTACGGACCTGAACCAATCATAGGTCACTCGGAAAGGAAGTCTAAGTACCTAATTGACCTAAGCAGAAAGGAGCTCAGGGTCATGACCGGGATGCTAAGTGGACACTCTCTGCTAAATATGCATAGGGCGCGTCTGGGACTAACGGACAGTGAGCTATACAGATTTCGCTTGGAAGAGGAAGAGACTTCTGAACATAACCGGATGCCCTGCCCTAATACACTCAAGAAAGCGAATACTAGGGAAGGAGATAATACAGACGAGAGATTTGTCTGAAATTAATCTAAGGAAACTAAAGGAATTCCTAGATAACATTGGAGGACACGAACTCCTCCAGTAACGTAGAGGGACATGACACAATAGTTCATTACTTGGACGCAGTGTCTCGGACAGGTGTTGTCCGAATCCCAGATCTAATCTTAGTGGCACAACAGCAAAGCCAATCGGCAACACAAAAAAGCATACACAAAATAAATGACAACAACAAAAAACATTAGCGAATACGGAATCATCTTCGTTGAAACAACGATGACGATGCTTTGGTTCGTTGTTTGCTCTCCGCTTGCGCTTCGACAAACAAGATCAATAAACATGAATGCAAAAAATGATTGAACGATCACTACGCCACAACAACCACTATTTCAATATACACGAGCGAAGCCGTTGCGAACGATATTTTTGCTGTTGTCCTACGCAAAGCTAACAGAAAATGTTATAAACTTAACATGCTCAAATACCTACGCTTCGCTCTTCCCGCATCCTGTGTTACTTGATTCTTAAAATCACAATCGTGATATTTATAGTCACGAATAGTAACCGAAAAAATGTGGGGATTTTGTGCCTTCAAGGACGAAATTTCTCCCCATACATATTTAAACCACCCTGAAATACACGTAAAATAGATTGAAACATTCTTTATTTTGTACTTGTTAATCTGCTAAGTCAGGTACGGCTAACGCTTGATAAGCCAGTCAAGAATGGGTTGGACACTAATATTAGTACTCGTTAAAAGTCGAACCGAAAATTTCAATGATGAAAAAAATCAAGAAAATTATTTTTTATATATTTCGTATATGCTTCAAAACACATGTATGAATTATTATTAATTGCTGTCTTTAACTTCAGCCGGGTTTTGAAGTAGTTTAGGTCCATACAGCAGTACATATGCACAGTGCCAATCTCCTCCACCAGATAGACGAAGAATATCCTCGCTGGTCACTGACGTAACAACATCATCATCAAATTTATACCAAGCATCACCAGAGTGTCGCACCCAAGCAACGTAGTGCCCAGATGAGCTAGAACGCCCTTTGTGTGTTAACACGGCTTGAAGGGTGTAGTAACCAGAGTTGTTACTGCCCAAGTCCTCATCGAACCAATATTGTTCCGTTTCTCTTATCTTTTCCTTATTCTCCCCAGCAACGTTTTGCTCTTGGGCGCTTCCTTTAATCTGGCTCTCCAAATGTTTATCTTCCATTTCTTTGAATTTGGCTCGCATAGGGCTCAATTTAGTTTGTAACTCGGGAGTGCACAGTTCATAAGCATCAAAATCAATTGGGAATTTAATGTCCTTCAAGACTTTAGCATTGATTCCCTCCTTCCCTTTATATTGAAAACGAACAAACTGAATAGTTAGATAAGCAGGCAGACGTTTTATAAGATACTGCAATTACGGGAGAAGTTATGAATGAATGTTAATTTCTCATTTTTATGGCATACCGTTCTAGTGTAGTTTGCATCGCGCCCTAGAGACTCTGACCGTTTTACTAATTGCTCCTTCATTTTCTGTGAATATTATATATATTATACTTATAGGTCTCGTGCATCTACGCAATTGATTCGCTATTCACCGATTTCAACCCGCTGTGCATATATTTCACTTCCTGCGAAATGAAACAGCTAAGCTGTAAAAATTGCTCTGTGGCTGTCGTCGGCTCTTCGTCTGGAGCTTCGACGCTACTCATCTTCACGTCAAAAGTGCCGCCGAAGAACTGTTCGATGAATGAACTGAAAGAAAAGACTGTACTTAACATTTGCCTTCCACAGTCACGGACAGTGCGGCTACTTACTTATACTTTTTGGCAGTCTTGCTCTCAGTGCAAGATACGTCATTTGTTGGTGGTAGTTTTTGTTGTAGCATCTTCAGCATTTCCGACCAACACTCGTTTGCATCTTGCTGGCGGTATGTACCATTTTCCCCGGTTTGTGAAAATTGAGGAAACGCACGGTGCAAAGTTTGCAGCAGCAAAATTGGTGTGACTGTGTTCCCCTTCTCCATTTGCTTGAAGATAAATTTAATGGCTGAAGTCATTGCCACTGGAAGTGACCCAGCTTCCCCGCCTTCCATACGAAACTTATCGAGTGCCTCACGAAGCTCGGGTACAGCATGAAGACATTGCACGGTGGCATTCATGTAACATGTGTTACCCAAATTTGTAAGACCAGCTGGCAGTTCCATCTGAACAAGAACCCAAAGTACTTTTCAGCTATCCAATTCACCAATTTGCCAATGCAGTCATACTTACAACTGTTGCCATTTCTGAATCATTCATATCCTCGATAAATTTCACAGGCATCACAGGTTCTTGAGGCACCTGCTCCTTTGTTCCCAACAACAGTACCGTTGCACCCTGCGCAACATAATTGGTTGAATACTTATAAATCAAAATGTGCGTACGGTGCTGTTTTAGCGCCTTTCTACTTACATCTTTTAACTGCAAATTCCATTCATTGTCTTTTAAAATGCCTCCTTTACACATCACCTTTTGGCGTTCGGGCTGAACTCCAGTCAAGGCGAAAAGTTGCGCCTTAAAAAGTATTGGTTCTTCATCGGTATTTACTTCAATATCTGGAAAGAGTTCACGTCCCCACTTCACTTTTACTACGGGTCGAGAATAGGTAATTTATTAAGTTAATACAACGCTTTGGATGCTAACAATGGTTTTCTAGTGACTCACCTTTAAACGAAGGCATCTCAAGTTATTATTTACTATTTATAATAAATAACACAGCAAATTCTAATTTTCTCCCTTGCTAATTCAGGAAATCGAAAAATATAAAAGTCATTCGCTTGACTTATCACCGCAACCAGTGATGCCAGTGCAGTCTCAGTTGCTCTAGACGTGTTTTCGAAGTTCGAAGCCGCAATCCGATTTCGAACAAGCTAGTCTGAAGCAAAGTGTATTCACAGTATACAGTAGACCAGACACGGCTTCATATTTTTTCGTAAATAGAAAAAATACTTGAATATTTTGTCAACGATTTTCTCTATTGCATTAACCCAACACTCTAAATCAATTTTTTGGCATTTACTACGCTGTATCTTCTTCTTCTTGACTGGCACGACAGCCCGATTACGAGACTAAGGGCCGTTTTCTCATCCTCCCGTTAACTTTAAAGTTCACTTTAACGGGCCGATAAACGCATTTTCGTTTTCTCATCTGCCCGTTAAGCTATCCTCCCGATAAAATTTACCGGGAGGATTGAGTGCCTGTTAAACTTTAAAGTGAACTTTAAGTGGAAATGGTGCCAAGTACATGCATATGTTTGTTTACAAACAAAAAACAGCTGATAATGAAATTACAATTTGAAATGAAATTTGAATTTGAGATCTTTCGGTATGGAAAATACGCGTGTTTCTTAAATTCATGCACTGGAAGACGCTTTTGAAAGTACGGAGTCACAAAATGCGGCAAATATAACATATAACAGCCAATTGGACTATTTCACTGCTTTGCACTGCTGATATGTCCAACCGCTGCTGGGCCGCCACCTGTGCGATACGTCTCGCTCTTCTGCGCTGCAAGTTCCAGCTTGGACTTGCGCTTCAAGCTGTCAAACTTGTCCCTCAACGATTTCCAACGTCGGGACACGCCCCATTTGCCAGTAAAAGCATCAACAAGATTTTGCCAGGCAAAATTTTTATTTTTTCCTTCAAAAATAATTATAATTTTTCACAAACAGCTGATTGCGCCGCCAAGTGCTGCCCAATGCTGACCAGTGATGCCAAAAAATCAGACCTGTTAAATTTATATTTATCAGGAAGATGAGAAAACGAAAATATTTACCGGCCACTTTAAAGTGACCTTTAGCTAAAGTTCACTTTAGCTACCGGGCACTTTAACGGGAAGATGAGAAAACGGCCCTAAGAGCCTATTTACACGAGGGCTTTTCCCCCTGCGTTAAAAGTCATGCGTGACGAGTTTGTCGGCGAGAAGTGGTGAGAAGTCAGCGGGGTAGGCAAACACCATGATGCAATTATTAAAGGTGATGTACGTAGGCAGCCGTCTCGTTCTAATTTGACAATGTTGGCTCCCTTAGCAAATCAGTAATGCTTCTTTGAAAAAGTTCTTTTTTATTTAGAAGACAATTTGAAAAAAGTACTTACAAATAGTAACATTGTCTAAAAACAAAAGGTGGGTATTACTGAACCATTTCACGCTGTTTGTTTTGATTCTTTTCGTTGAAATTCAAATATATTTTCGTTGTATTTGAATTTAAAGCGCGCGAATTTCGGTATATTTAATAATTTTACCATCCACTACGTGGAGACTGGCGGCTAATTCAGCTACACAAACAACAACAACTGCAATTCCCACCCGCTGCAGCCATTCTACATACTTACTTAACTGGCCATAACAACCCGTGATCGGGTTACGGCCTGCCGCAAAACTTCTCTTCAGGCGCCTCTGCTTTGCGCTCGCATTCTCCAGTTGGTAACACCAAGAGATGACAGGGCCTCTTCAACTTGGTCCTTCCACCGGAGACACGGCCTCCCTCTTCGCCGCCGACCTCCAACCATCGCATCGAACACCTTTTTCGCCGGAGCTTCGTCGTCCATGCGGCAGACATGACCGAGCCAGCGTAGCCGCTGGATGTTAATTCGCTGCGCTACGTCCATGTCCTTATACAGCTCATACAGCTCGTTATTGGTTCGTATGCGATAGTCGTCACCAACACGAACAGGGCCGAAGATTTTGCGAAGTACCTTCCTCTCGAACACTCCAAGGGCCGCTATGTCGTTTCGCGTCATTGTCCAAAAGCATTCTGATGGTAAAATTTTTTTGAATAACTTTCTTATATATTTTGACCTTCCGCACATCATTTTTTTTACTTATATTTAGTTTTTAATCAAAATCAGTATCCTCGGGCATTTAAGGGTCAAGATTTCTTCCTATATGTTAAATTCTAATAATGGATTTTCCTCCTTTTAGGCAGTTTAACACGCATTAAATACTACTTTTTTAAATACCTTTTCATGAAAAGTCCTCAATTTATTCCCCATTACCCCTGCTTCTGAAATACAGCACTGAGCTAAGGGAGTGTCAGAACTCGGCTGTCACAACGTACATCACCTTTAATAATTGCATCATGGGCAAACACGCACGGTCAGCGAATTCCAGGGGTTTTTTTGACATTTGCTTTGCTCTTTTTCGCACTTTTCTTCAAATTTCAAACCGGCCGGACGCTTTGCTAACAATTATATTTACATCTTCCCTATTATTTAAATTTGAGCAGTTAATAGCTATTTCAGTGACTTCTAAAATATTTTCAATAATTTCTTCTTTGTTTAAATCCATTTTTCTTTTAATAATGAGAATATCAAAAACTACGCGAAAATGTGAATGAAAGAAGATTGGCCGCTTAAACGTCCAAAAAGCCAAGCAAAGTTGCAAGTAAAAAGTCTTCATGTAAATGCATGAAGATTTACGCAGCAACTTCAAAAGAGAGTTGCAAAAAACGCAGGGGGAAAAAGCCTTCGTGTAAATAGGCTCTAAGGCCTAGCTATCCGCAACCAACCGTGTTGTGCGAATATTTTTACAAGGTTGGAAGGGACCTACATTTTTATGCCGATTCCGAACGGAGAGTTGGGAGCTTTATCGTAGGCAATTTTACTCCAGAGGTTTGCCATATCCTGCTGAGAGGACAGCCGCCGAAAGAAAAAATTGTTGTTTTTCTTTTTTTCGGTGTTAACGCAACGGAGTATTGAACTCGCGGAGTCTTGACTCGCGGCCCAACGCACTAGCCAGCTGAGCTACGGCGGCTACTACGCTGGATACTAAAAAAATTGTCATGTTAGATATGCTGCTGCTAAGCACGCTGGCATCAACGATTTCCTAGAATTTTCTTTTTTTTTATGTGTTTGAAATCCCACCAAGTTTGAAACTATTATGCCATACAGTATTTTTCGTTTATAATGAATCCGTTTAAAACGAACTTCCGCCTAAAATGAACCAATTGCAAAAGTACGCGCTTTATGTTTACGCTTATTTACGAACCCGTTTAAAGAGAACTTTCGGTTAAAACGAACCATTTTGCCCAGTCCCTAGAAGTTAGCTTTACAGCCCTATTCTGGCACTACCGTAACAATTGTTGATATGATGATAAGAAGAAAGTTCAAACAGTTCACCACTCGAGGTGAAAGCTCTTTTACTGTCAGAACAGCTGTTTTTTGTATTTTTTCTGTCAAACTACAACAAAACCAAAAAAAATGGAAAATGCAGAAAATCTGGCGAAGTAAGTTTTTTTTTAGTTTCTTCACAATGTATGTATATAATCTATTGGTTTCTAGAGTTCCTAAGTTTAAGCGCACGCCGCAGGAGCAGCTGAAGCATTTTTTTGGAGTTTGTCAAAGCGCATTTGAACACGAAATTTGAATTTTATAAGCTTTGTGTGCTTGTCACCTGCCAGCATAGGGCTGTTAAGCGAAAAGTACTATATATGAGAAATAATTTTTCAAATTATCTTTTTTTGTCATTCATATTTACTTTTCAACACATTTGTGTTGTCGTTAACTCAAACAAAATTGTACAAAACCCTGTTTATCAAGAAATTTACATTTAAATAATTAAAACATTGAAAATGGGAGTCAAACTTAATAAATTTTATTCGTAAAATTTAAAAACGAAATGCACTATGGACCTCAAAAACAAGATTTAAATTTAACCTCGGCTCGGGATGTTACTTTAACATATAAACTAATGAAAAGTTGTTACGTTTTAGCAAAATTACAAAGCATTTATCGAAAGGAAATTTACTTAAAAGGGGAAACAATTTAATGCTGATGATCAAATTATCGTCGGTCTCGCCTCTCTTAACGCTCTTGTTTTGATTTTTCTATTCTGTGCTGAAAGCTATTATGCTCTTTGTTTTTTTTAGTATTTTATCCGCACTTTAACTTCTTTAGATAAAATATTTGTTAACCATTTAAATTTCTTCTTTTTCACCCAAACCACAAATATAAACGAACGCTGGCGATGAGTGTTGCTATATATTAACAATTTTTTAGCTCATTCCATACAGATTATCACAAAAAGGGAACAAATTTATACCCAAATAATAATAATTTTCGAATAATCTTATAACGCAACACTGAATTGAATGCTTGTTTGGCATCGGAAGCCTTATTACATATATGTAGTACTTCTATATTGGCACTAAGCTCAAGGTACATTCGCCAACATCACAGTACAGCAATAGTGAAATATGAGCGAGAAAGCGTATAAACGAATGTACCTTGACATATTTCAAAAGTAGCAAAAAGTCAGGTGCGTTCAGACGGGGGAAAAAAATTGACTGGAAAAAAATATAAATTTGTCGAAATTAACTGAAATTTCTTCAACCGTCCCAGGAGCAGTTTGACAGTTGTTCATGTGTAGAAGTGCACATGTATATAGAAATATATTCACAAAATTTCGTGTTTTCTGTCTCATCGCTTGTCTCCCTTTGGTTTCCGAATGAAAACACATTGTGAAGATACGTTAGTGCCAATATAGAAGTATTACATATATGCCTTATTATTATGGTTCAACTATAAGGTTGTAGCAAGCCACCGGCTGATCGTTTATCGCTTTTGTCAAAATCGTCGGTGTCAGTAGTGGTGCGGTGTTGCCGCATCGGTTGAAATGAAAATACCTGACTGAAAACAACTGACCTGAGCACTTTTCCCGTTTTTTCACTCAAATACAGCACCGTCTGGCCACAATCACTTTTGTCTGTTTTCAGTTTCTCCCTCTTTCGTCGGAAAATATCAGCTGATTTTGACAGTAGCGATAAACAATCCTACCAACAAAATACATGTGGTTTTTGGTGTTGCGGGGATGCTATAGCCTTATTATTGAACCATGCTTATTATGTGATGTGATGTAAAAGAGAAAATTGGGAGAGCGAGCGTCCGTAAGCGTAAAATTTGACCGCACCGATCACCGGATGATGAGGCTTTCGATGCTAAATCAAACGATCAAATCAGTGTTGCGTCGTGAGATTATTCACAATAGTTGTGTTTTGGTAACAAACTTGTTCTCGTTTGCTGAAAATGTGTATGGAATGAGCAAGAAAATGTTTGGTAGCAACCCTCATCACTAGCGTGTGTTTATATTGGTTTTGGGTGAAAAAGAAAGAAGAAAAATGAAAATTTAAATGGTAAATAAATATTGTGGTACTTTCACACACATATTATATTAATTTCATGTATAAATTATGAGCTAAGAATGCCAGCAATTTCGGCCCAATCAACTACTGAGGCGACGACGCACAGTGTTGCGAGTTCATATAGCGGAGTGACAAAAATAGAAGGAGTGGTCGTATATAAATGGAATTTGGTATACAGTTATTGTATGAATAAAGAATTTACTGTGCAAAATTTCAATGAAATCGGACGCAAACTTCGACTACCTCCCATACAAACGGATTTGAAAAAACTTTGTATTAACAATGAAAATTATCTCAGTTCATAAAATATACATTCAAAATATTTGTATTTTAATATAAATTTATTTATAAATGTGTATAAAGATAAAATGCGCTTTTTTCAAAAGTGATTGAAAATAAAATCGCGATGAAGTGCTCCACGGCTGCTCAGAAATTGCTCTTAGAGGGTTAAAATGTTAGGCTGACCCCCACTAATTTTTCCTCCTGAATATTTCTTTCGAACATACCTACCCCCTACCTCCAACCCTTAATGAGGCTCCCATACAAAACCATCGTTTTTATAAAGTGGGCTCCCGCTGCTCACAGGTTGGTCCCAGACGTACCATATGTAAGACTGACCCCAATTTATTTTCCCTTTCGTATATTTTTTATACACACCAAACCGCTACATCGAACTCTTAACGTGGCTGCCATACAAAACTAGTAATTTTCAATGGAACTGGCTCCACACTTGTAAATGTAGTAAAGTAAGCGAAGAAACATCGTATCTGGCAAAGTACTTAACCGATTTAAATGATTTATTAAAAAATCGTCAACATTCCTTAATGCCAAAAATACAAAATTAATTAAAGTTCAAAAATTCACCCCCAGAGGGCGCCTCCCAAACAATTGAAGTAGTACGGTTGTCAACTTTTGGTTCTGTACGAAAAACAAATCAAAGTGTACTGTCGAAACTTTATTAACCCCTCTATTTCGAATATAATGGTAATCGTAATTGATTTTCCGAAGCTATCTTCAACAAATTTTTCCATCATCAGCAGAGCATTAATTGACCGATTGCTATTGGCTTTCAACCAAACTGTGAAAATTTCGCAAATTTGCACTCAAGTCTTCACCGTAAAATGCCAATAACTTCCATTCGCGCAAATATGCGCAGCTACAAATTGTAAAGCATAATCTACATACTTGCCAAAACAAAATATCAAAAAATTTCAAAAGTGATATTTAACGTTTTTTTTTAAATCACTTTTAAAATTGGAACTCACTTTTTATTCCCTCGCTTTCTTTACTTAATTTTCATCATAACGGCACTGCTCATAGGTGAGAGTAATCTGCAAAATGTTGGTCTTGTCAGACCTAGATTATATAAAACTTACGACAATAGTAACTTTTAGAAACCTGCTCATAATTTATTTTAATCTGTACAGATGTACAGATGTGCTGTATTAGTGATTCGTCGATCCCATCACTAATCCTAATCTTTCCTTCTCCTTGTGTACTTATGTTCCCCCTATTTTCTGCTCCCCGGCTTCAGCCGGTCGTATCGTTTAATGTTTTGTGTACACTCTGTTACTTGTAATCCGTACGTCAAGTAATAAACACCACTAAACCGAACTCTTCCGTGTTTTCTTTACCGCTCCGCCTCGAAACGATTCATGGTCCTTCGAGCCAACGCGAACTCGCGCCGCGTTTACAATTAATAAAAAACAATTTTAAAACAAACAATTACAAATCACAGTTTACCAATGAACACAGGTGAAAACAAAGTGACACATAGTGAACAGTGAAAATTAAACATTACACGCAGAAACAAACAAAAAGAGGAACCCCACACAAATAATAACAGTGCGCAGTGAAAAGACACAACCAAACAAAATAACCACAAAAAAAATCCAAAAACCTAAAAGTGTTACAAAAATACATACCCACAAAAAGTGCACAAAATTCAAAAATTGAAATCAAAAACAAAAAACAAAGAAAGAAACAACAGCGACATATAGACAGTGCAGTGTCATCAAAAAGTGCAAAGTGCACGTCAAAACAACAATACACACCCACAACGCAGAGCAGGAAAAAGGAAACGAACTGCACAAACAACAGCAGCACAGCACAGCAGCGGACGTACAGCAACAGATCCAGCAGGAGACCCCCAATCTCGGGCACGGGGCCCAAAAACAGATAAGCGGAAAATTTTTATAAATATATATCTACCCCAAGTATATATCCACTCCCCAAAAATCCAGAATAAAAATTTTCATTCTGGTACCCCGCTTATCGTGTCCCTTAGTACAAAACAGCGCAGTGCAGTAAGCAATTCCGCTACTGCACATAATTCGGCGCTTTGTACATTTTCGCCGTCTCCTTTGTGCGACCTTCGCTGCCAAACGTTTCGCCCCCCGCAGGATGGCTATCGCCCCCAATGAGACCGCGAAAATGGGTAAAATACGCACAGCAATTGAATTCCCTCGAATTTCCACATTGCACGCCCCCATACAACAAAACTCGAGCGCACCCATTTCGGGTGCCGAGTCAGTCGCCACTCCCGTGCGACCTGTTCCAAGCGCCTTCACTCCTCTGACGGCAACTCAAGCGAACCCCATCGCTCGACAAACCTGTCACACCCCACACCAAAGATGTCTTCATCATTTCTCACATCTGACATCTCCTCTTTTTGCAGATCCGGCGCCAGCGACCACCCCAGCAGTTGCCCCCCAGACTGCCCCGCGCCGAGCATCGCCAGCAGAGAGGCCCTCAGCGCAGTTCCCAGAGCTCCGGCATCACGGAACGGCGACAACCCCCCAGCCGTCAGCCCGCCCTACAGCCAGGCAGCCGCGCATCACCGCTAAATTGTCGCCAGCCAGCCGTCCGCCGTAACCCTGGACGCGACCCCGGCCCCCTAATATAATTGCAATCTGCAATGGCGGGCGCGATGTACAAATGTGCTGTATTAGTGATTCGTCGATCCCATCACTAATCCTAATCTTTCCTTCTCCTTGTGTACTTATGTTCCCCCTATTTTCTGCTCCCCGGCTTCAGCCGGTCGTTTCGTTTAATGTTTTGTGTACACTCTGTTACTTGTAATCCGTACGTCAAGTAATAAACACCACTAAACCGAACTCTTCCGTTTTTTTTTTACCGCTCTGCCTCGAAACGATTCAATATTCAACCTCAAAGTCAAAGCAAAAATTTGCTGTTTGTACACAATTTTTTTTCAACGCTCGAAGAGCGTACTTTAAGAGCTCATAACTTCTATGTTATCCAATATTTTTTCATAAAACTTCGGATTTCTCTTAACTGAAGTATTTCCAACAAAACCTCGTATTCAGATTTTTGCGCTTTTACAGTTGCATTTTGGCATTTTTGTCACTACTCGCAACACTGCGACGTGGTTATACTAACAACAGGAAAATTTCTTCCGATAGTTAGCGAACTCATGGAGTCGGCGTTGAATGGAGAATAGGAGATGGGCAGTTGAAAACGGGCTAGGAGTCAACGCTTCAAAGACCGAACTCGTACTATTCACCAGAAGATACAAGGTTCCATGCTTTACCACACCTAAAATGAACGGAAAAGCTCTAAACCTCTCCAAGGAGGCAAAATTCTTGGGGGTTGTCCTTGACTGTAAATTATCCTGGAAAAGGAACTTGGAGGTCAGAGCGGAAAAAGCGAGAACTGCCCTTTACTCCTGCAAGAGGATGTTCGGCAAAAAATGGGGACTACAACCGCACATCATACACTGGATGTATACGGCGATAGTAAGACCCATACTGTGCTACGGTGCCTTGGTTTGGTGGGAGGCTGTAGACAAGAAGTCCCACCTCGGCATTCTAACCACGGTACAAAGACTTGCCTGTCTGAGGATAACTGGATGCATGAAATCAACACCCCAGGCGGGACTCGAAATTCTGCTGAACTTATTACAACTGGACACGTTCATTACGTGCACGGCTTCGAGAACTGCTTTCAGGCTTTGTGCTGGGGGCTGTTTCAAGCCACACACGACGGGTAATGCCTCAATACTACCACGGGTAGGTCAGGGGTACCCGAACTTTGAATGTGACTACATGGTACCGCCTCTTTGCTTCAATAACACCTATCGAACTCACTTTCCAACCCGGGAGGATTGGGATACTAACACTACCGTAGGGGAGTGCGCGATCCCAATTTTCACCGACGGTTCGAAAATGGACTGCGGGACAGGTGGGGGGTTTTTTCGGATGCACTGTCACTAAGCAGGTCATTTAAACTACCTGATCGGTGCAGTGTTTTCCAGGCCGACATATACGCCATAAACCAGGCTGCACACATGATCGGAGTACTGGACTTGCCTCCATCTAACCTGATCATCTGTGTAGACAACCAGGCGGCAATTAAAGCACTGGCCTCTCACACTATAAAATCGAAGACAGTAATGGAATGTCGTAAGTCTCTGTATGGCATCAACGACCATAACATCACACTCTGCTGGGTGCCTGGTCACAAAGGCATTTCTGGCAATGAAAGAGCGGATGAACTGGCTCGGAAAGGATCGGAGCTTACGGATGCGAGCATGGTGGCAGGAATCTACCCGCCACTTCAAGACTTCTACACTGATCTTGATAGGAGGGCAATCCAGCGCACCAATTACACTGTGCGGCAATTTTGGAGTCATGGAATCTAACCCGGAACCGACCAAGACTAATCGATAGTACTCTTATAGAGTACCAAAACCATAGCTGGGTTTTGCAAAGTTAGTTGCCGTTTACAAGTTACAGCCGTGTAAAGTTTGTGTGTGTTAGTATTTTTTCAGCCAGGTTTTTCTTTATAAGTCTTAAGATATTCAAAATATTGAATTGCTGTCTTCAGCAAACTTGCTGCTAATTCTTAGATGAACAAATTCTCTGAAGACTGTGTAACAAAATTATTACACCTTATCGAAATTTTGGGGGTCAATGTTAAAGAAATCGACTTTTTTTGATTGTAATAGAAAAAAAACGTGTTTTTTATTCTATTAATATTAATGCCAAATCGCATTTATGTTGCCAAAAATAAAAAAAAATATGCTTTACCCTCTAACTTCAGAAAGAGATGTTGTTTTGCAAACTAAAGTGAAAAAATGTTCAAGTCTAAATTTGAAATTTTATTGTACACATATTTCAGTCTGTTTGAAAAGTTTTGTGGTAAGTGTCATTTATACCTGGAGTTGTTAATGGTACAGATATACGGAAATGAACGAAAACAGAGACATTTGATCTGGTGTTAGTTGGTGATGAATTGAAAGCATGGCAATCGATAAAAAAGTTATTAATGGATTTTTGGGCAAATATCGTTCTGAAATCTATAAGAGTTCAGTACAGCGTATGAAAAGATTTAGAGAGAACGGCGCAGTATGAATGACACACTCAATAGCAAACAATCTCCAAGTGGGGTCAAGCGAACAGGTAAATTGTAATCCTCACAAGACCCAATGTTGCCTGTTATCCCACAAACGAGTCTCCCAACATCCCTGGTTATGGGTGGTGTGAGTATTGCGGAATCGGCAGCTCTTGATGTTCTGGGAATGTCCATTAAGAACGAACTTCGTTGGAACGATCATATTTTTGGCGTGTCGAAAGAAACACCCAAGTGCCTCGGCTTCCTAAAGCGGTGCAAAAAATATTTCACTCCGTCTGATCTCCGCATTATTTACACTACCTATATCCGACCTAAAATGGAGTTTAATTCGCACCTATGGGCGGGGGCTTCAAAAACCCATTTGGAGCTTGGACCGGGTGCAAAACCGAGTGGTCAAGCTTATAGCGGACAGTAGGGCATCCAGCTCTATTGACTCCTTAGAACATCGTCGAATTATGGCATGTGTGGTGTTATTTTACCGATACTTTTTCGGTAATTGCTCAGTTAAGATGAGCAGCTTGCTGCCGTCACTCCGGGTATTCCCCGGGCAACCCTTTTGAACACTGGCGCCCATGCATTCCACGTTGAAACGATGTCTCAGCGTACAGATAAAGTTCGTTTCTGGCCCGTACATCGAAATTAGTTGGTGTTGTCAGCAAACGTACCCGGAGGATTTTTAGGAGAAAACGAACAGACTAAAATATGTGTACAATAAAATTTCAAATTTAGACTTGAAAATTTTTTCACTTTATTTTGCAAAAAAACATCTCTTTGTGAAGTTAGAGGGTTAAGCATATTTTTTTTATTTTTGGCAACACAAATGCGATTTTGCATTTATATTAATAGAATAAAAAACACGTTTTTTTCTATTACAATAAAAAAAAGTAGATTTCTTTAACATTGACCCTCAAAATTTCGATAAGGTGTAATAATTTTGTTACACAGTCTTCAGAGAATTTGTTCATCTAAGAATTAGCAGCAAGTTCGCTGAAGACAGCAATTCAATATTTTGAATATCTTAAGACTTATAAAGAAAAACCTGGTTGAAAAAATACTAACACACACAAACTTTACACGGCTGTAACTTGTAAACGGCAACTAACTTTGCAAAACCCAGCTATGGTTTTGGTACTCTATAAGAGTACTATCGATTAGTCTTGGTCAGTTCTGGGTTAGAAAAAGCTGTCGCACAGTGTTATCAATGGTGCGTTCGGCCTGACTGCAGGATCTCACGCGCGCTGTAGCTGAAACTGGACCAAAAGAGAACTCTACAACTCTTACGGTTCAGTAAATCAACACTTCGTACTCTCACGGGGGTCTTATGCCATCGGCATTTATGCGGACAGACTCGATCTGCCCCATCGAGACTACTGTCGCAGCTGCGAAGATGAGGAGGAAATTGAAATTGAGTCACCGACTTATTGACCCGCCCTCGTATAAACAGAATCAAATCGTCGGGCGAATTTTACGCACGGAACGTACGCTGCCAAAATTAAAACACACAGCAGTGCATGTCATTGCCCACAACGACGACGACTGCGATATTCGGCCGATGACCGGTCGTCCGATGATAGAACAAATTCTAATTTTATCGCAGCGTCGTGCGAACCAATCAGCTGTCAGAAGTGAATACCAAAAATATAAAAATACAAAAAATTCGGCAAAAATTTTCTGATGTGTGTTACTTTGAGGTTGTAAGTTGTAAGTGCTTCAAATTTCAATAAAAAACTGTGCCAAATAATCAATTTTGTCTTTCCCTTTCGTATGTTTTAGAAAATTGACAACACCGAGCTCCTAATTGAGGAAGTCAGGAAAAATGTGTGCCTCTTAATTATAAATTATTAACTTTATAATTAATAATATTAAATTATAAATACGTCACCAAGAAGAGTGACATTTTTAAGGGGATCGCCCTTAACTTTTTACAACGCATTCCCGCATTCCAGCATTCCCGTAAAGCGAAAGCGTCTTTTTTTTAAATCATAAAAATTGTTTATTTTATTACGAGGGGGGCTTCTTGTTTGGATACCACCACAGAATAAACAGTAATACAGAACGCGCATCTCATACAAATCCAAAAATGTTAAGGGGTCGTAATATTACGACCACTGTTAATTGAACATTATGTGCTCTGCTATTAACATTACAAAGAGCACTAGACAGCTTTCGCTTCTGTTATATTACAGAACAAACAGCACAGAAATAAGAAGAAAGTAATGATCGTATGCGGCTCCGTGAAACATTGAAGGAAAAATAGCGTCGGCTGTGGTTGTTGTTGTTGTCGGCCAATAAAACGAAGTTGCTTCTTACATATATGGGGAGAAGAGCAATAAGCTATGGTTGTTGTTATTGTTGCCGGCTAGGAAATTAAAATTGAATTCGAATTATTTTTGCTTTGTGGTTTATTCTGCGAGCAGCGCAGTGCGTACATACGCTGTCGGTAGCAATTTTACGACGGAGCATAGCGTGCAAAAATATATGAGAACGAATGTCAAAAGGGGGTAACTTATCGACTTGAAAAGTCATTACGTTTTGAAATTATCACACTATTTTTAATTTTGAAGATAGTTAAACGATTTGGTACAATCTTTATGTGTGAAATATCGTTTAAATTGTGCATTACACATACAGTATGTGGAAAAAATAAGTTTCCAATCAGTAAATATGGTTTTTTACGTCTATCGAGTTTTTCGGATGTAATTTTAGGGCGCCCTGGTCGTTTTATTCTATGAACTCTGTGCTCGTTCTTATAGGCGACAATCACTTTACGAATTGATGTGTGGGATTTACCAAATTTTTCGGCAATGTATCGCAACGTATGACCATCTTTATGAAGACTTACAATTGCTTTACGCTCTTCATTAGTCAATTGCTTGAAACGCCCCATATTTTCACTGCTTTTGATTCCTCTGTAGTAAAAAAATTGACGTTGTCAATATTACACTTTAAAAGCAAAACTTCAATACAAATGCGAGCTATTTACCTCAATTTGGTTATATTGAAGTGAATTTATTAACAAAAAATTTATAAAAATCGTTCACTCCGTTGAAATAATTGCCACTTATTTGCGTTGGAAACTTACTTTTTCAACGCTCGCGTGACCCAATAACAGAAAGTTAATAGTACCGTTAGTTTAATTTTACAGTTATACCTTTCCAAATTCTCTCATATGATCCCCTATGTGAGTACTTTAAAAAATGAGAGTGACAAAAATCACGTGTAATATACAGGGTGAATACAAGTCTTCAATGTAAAACTATACAATTGGAAACTTATTTTTTCCACATACTGTATATATATCGAGAGAAAGCAAAACAAAAAAATATTTTGCCATCATTCAGGACCGTCGTTGCTTACTTACTTTTTTCTTATAACTTTTTACTTTATAATAGATATGTGTGTACATTAGGGTGGCTCTTATTTTTCAAGTTTAATTTTTTGTTTACGCTACCCCTCAAATAAGATCCTTCATACAAAAAAATGAGAGAAATAAAATTTTAAGTTAATCCGGTAAGTGTAAAGTGTGCCCCTCGGCCCTCAAAAATGCAAAGTAATCAAAAATTCACATGAAAAATCAGCTGACTTTTGGTATCAAAAAGTTTTTACCCAGTAATCACCCAAATTAAGTTCGGGGGAAAATTGCTTTGCTTACAGTATAAAAAAAGAGAAACAGATTCGTAAACTACATACAATATCTATCTATTATTGGGGTTACACCCGAATGTCGCACTACTAGATGGGCTACGGCCGCTCCTACATACTAATTAAAAAATTTGATCGTAGTAAGTTTTGCCAAGTAGGCGAGCATTTCGATTTTAACAGCGGTAATTCAAATTTTCATGGCTATTCCTTTTTCGAGAAAATAAAATTTTATTAAAATATCAGTCGCGTTTAACATTCGAAGTGAACACATTCGGTCGCACAATGTCACCACCTCTACTACGAGAGAAAATATATTTGCTCGGGCAATACTCGAATGAAATTGTTGGAAACAAACTTCCATCGGTGAAACAAACGTTAAAAGTATTTTTTTTTTTTCAATTTACGGGTGTGTAAGTTAACCGTACGGGGCAGTGCCTCGTTACCTGTACGCGAAGTGATGATATATTGGGGAAAAAGCACGAATTCCGACGCAAAAGTTAAGGAACTGTATACCAAAGTTAGAAGCTCTGTATGAACAATGGAGACAACTTCAAAAGCATGCTGGAAGATCTTCGGTGGTTCATAAAAAAAAGAAACAGATTTCGTTGAAAAACTTGATCTATTCGACATAGCGCACGCTAATGCTTTGAGTATAATTTCCATTGAGGAAGATAAGCAGTTCTTAACCAATCAGCGGTTGAAAGGACGGTCTGGGTTTATGTATGGAATTGATTACCAGCTAATTGCGAAGGAGCGACAAATTTCTGAGCGAAAAATGCGAGAGGAGAAGAGAAAAGAACGAAGCGATAATGAAATTCAACAACTGTGTAAGTATCTATTGTGTTTATATTTATGTGTTTCCAATTTGATTAAATTTTATCTTATTAATCTTTTTTCTAGCTCTACCTGCCATGCTCATCACGTCGAGTTCAAGCAGTAGCGAAGATTTAGATGTATGTGATTTAGAGCAACTTCCGCGTGCCTCAAAATATTTATCTCCACCAGCGGAGAGAAGAAAAGAAGAGGGCGTCAAACAATAATGACTCCTAAGCTTGCTGCTGCTTTGGATAGGTGCAAGATCAGTGAGAGGAATGCAGTTTATATTCTGATAGCTACTATTGAGGCACTTGATCATGATGTTGAGAGTTTTGCAGTCAACAGGTGCTCTGTTCACAATTTTCGAGAGAAGCTCCGCAAAAAAAGACTACTGAAATAAAAAATATTTTCAAGGATAGAAAATTGCCCGCTGCTACCTTGCATTGGGATGGTAAATTACTTCCGGCATTAACAGGTAAAAAGACAGTAGACCGACTTCCTGTTATTCTTTCAAACTGCGGTACTGATCAACTTCTTGGTGTACCTGCATTGCAATCGGGGAGTGGAAAAGAACAGGCAACTGCTGTTTGTGAAACTCTTGCGGAATGGGGCCTTCAAGATTACGTAAAAGCATTAGTTTTTGACACTACAGCGTCAAATACGGGCAATTTTAAAGGTGCGTGTGTTTTGATCGAAAACTTTCTAGAAAAAGTCCTCTTATATTTACCTTGCCGGCATCACATTTACGAAATTATTTTAAAAGCCGTTTTTGAGGAAAAGATGGGAAAAACTACGGGCCCAACTGTTATTATTATTGACTGGCACGACAGCCCGCTTACGCGAGACTAAGGCCTAGCTTCCCGCAACCACCCGTGTTGTGCGTGTGAATTTGTACGCGGGTGGAAGGGACCTACAGTTTTATGCCGGTTCCGAACGGCAGGTTGGGAGCTTTTTCATAGGCAATTTTTACTCTCAGATGTTTGCCATTTCCAGCTGAGAGGACAGCTACCGAAAGAGAAAACGAGTTTCCCGTTATTTTTTTTTTTAGGTGTTACTACATGCAGAATTCGAACTTGCGTCGCTCTGCATTCGACTCGCTTGGACCGCGCACTAACCAACTGAGCCACGGCGGCTGCCAACTTAAAAAAGTTCCAAAGTGCTTGGCCTGAAGTAAATGTAATTAATTTTAAAACCGGAGTCGAGCATGAGAAGGTCAAGGAACATTTGGATCCAGTCGATCTTTCTCGAATTCTTGAATTTATACGAAAGGCTTTGCAAGACAAACAGCCGAGAGAAGGTTATAGAGAATTTTTAGAATTGGCTGCAATTTTTCTTGGCGAAACACCATCTCGCGGAGTATCCTTCCGTGTTCCAGGAGCTATTCATCATGCAAGGTGGATGGCAAAAGCTATTTATTGCTTAAAAATATTCATGTTTCGCGATGAATTTAAATTATCACCGCATGAGGAAAACGCTATTTGTGATATTTGCATTTTTCTAATCAGGATATATGTCGAAGCGTGGTTTTGTGCACCTTCTGCAGCCAAAGCACCATATTTGGATTTCAGTGTTCTTTCAAAAATTTATAAATATCAAATAATTGATCCAGATATTTCTCGTGTGGCTTTACAAAAAATTAAAAATCATTTGTGGTATTTATCCCCTGAATCCATCGCCTTGGCGTTCTTTGACCCTAATTTGCCTTCTGAAACAAAAATGAAAATGGTGAAAGCATTAAATCGTGAAACAGACTTTCCAGAAAAAAATGTTAAAAGGGTAAAAGTGGAAATCAGTCAAATCCCACAAATATTAAACAATGGAATCGAACAATTTGTTTCTAATAAAACAAGGAAATTTTTCACCAGATTCGATTTAAGTGAAGAGTTCCTTAATACAAACCCTTTGCAGTGGCATACAAATGAAGATTTCGTCAAAGCTCTAAACCTAGTAAAGAAACTTAATGTTATTAACGATACGGCAGAGAGAGGCGTGAAACTAATGGAGGATTACAATAAGTTATTTACAAAAAACGAACAGCAGAAGCAGTATGTGCTTCAGGTAGTAAATGAGTATCGCCATGAATTCCCAGATAGCAGAAAACAAACTTTATCTAAGACTAAAGATTTTTAATTAATTTTCGTTGAATTTCCATTTTCTTTAATGAATTATTTACTTTTTTTAATTTAAATTTTTCAGTGCATCAGATCGCATTTCCGACTGCTTTCCTTGTCCTTTAACCCACCCAGGTCATGGTGCTGGACAAATTTCGTATAGCCTTCTGCAACGTGCGCGGGCTCAGGGCGAACTTTTTCGCAATATACGCGTTTGTAAATCTCCACAAACCCCATGTAATGGCACTAGGTGAGACCCAGGTGTGTGAGGATGCAGATCCACTGGATTTCCACATCCCAGGGTACCACCTACTGCCATTATTCTCTCCCCACAGGGGTCTTGCCCTTTATGTGTGCAGTAATGTTGCGTACCAGTGCCAGCAACAACTATACACGACGGATGCCGAATTTAGCTCCATGTGGGTTAAATTCAATATCCAGTCGCACATTCTGCACTTCTGCTTTCTGTACAGAAGCCCGAATTCAGGGAGAGATTTTACTTATAACAAGTTTGATCTTCTCTCTGATTCTATTTCCCATATTCTGGAATCGTATCCGAATAGTTAAATTGTAGTTGCTGGTGATTTCAATATTCATAATTCCAATTGGCTACGCCATTCCAGCCACACAACTCCTGAAGGCTTGTATGTCGAGCTCTTTGCCGAGTCTAATAACTTGACTCAAATAGTGCATGAACCAACGCATATCCCCTGCGTTGAGGGGCAAGCTCTCAATACTCTAGACCTTTTTCTCACTTCACATCATGAAAAATATGATGTTGAAATGCACGCACTTCTTGGAAACTCGGACCATTGCACCATTTTGGCGTCTTTTTCATACTCTTCTATCCGCCATGCTTCGCCTTTAGCCACGAAGCGCTTAATGTGGAAGTATGATAAAGCTAACTGGAGTGGACTTAACGATTTTTTCACCCACTTCAATTGGAAATTGTGTTTTCTTGATAGAAACATAAATGCCGCAGCCAAAATGGTTGAAGAAATTATATTATTAGGAATGCGGTCCTTCATCCCTAATAAGCTGGTTTGCATTAAACCCAAGGACAATATCTGGTTTAATGAGACATGCAGAATTGCTGTCAGGTCCAAAGAGGAAGCTTTCAGAACATGGCAGGCAAATAAAAATGCCCCCACTGAACAGCTGCGTAAACAGGCTAGAAATCGATGCAATGCCATCCTAAAGCGCCAAAAGTTTCTGCACGAACAGCGCCAAAGGAAAAAAGTTCTTCAATGCCAGCGTGGTAGTAAGAACTTTTGGTCATTCGTTAAGAAGGTGAAGAATCAAACATCGTCTTCAATTCCAACTCTCCTTAACAATGATCAAATCATCACTCACTCGGTTGATAAAGCTAATTTGTTGGCTAAAATTTTTGCAGAGAATTCCTCTCTGCCCCCCAGCGATCAACCACTACCCGTAGTCGAGAACGTATCTTGCTCTATGCCAGAAATTCATTTTCGGACACGGGTAGTTAAAAGAGTGCTTGCAAATCTCGATGTAAATAAGGCTTCAGGGCCGGACGGCATTCCAGCCCTTGTTTTGCAAAAGTGCGCTACCTCACTGGCTTGTCCATTACGCAAACTTGTCAACATGTCATACACCACAGGTGTATTTCCGACATGTTGGAAGGTGGCAAATGTTCAACCAGTTCCTAAAAAAGGCAAGACTACTGACCCTGCGAACTACCGACCTATAGCAATCTGTTCAGTGCTTTCCAAAGTAATGGAAGGCATTGTAAACTTCAACCTTGTGAAATATCTGGAGCACAATAGACTGCTAAGTGACCGCCAATACGGCTTTCGAAGACAGCGATCGACGGGAGACCTTATGGCGGTCCTCACCGAGAAATGGAACCATAGCATTCTAAACCTCGGTGAAAGCAAGGTTGTTGCATTGGATATTTCTAAGGCCTTTGACCGGGTGTGGCATAAAGCACTCGTGTCTAAATTGATTGCCTATGGCGTCGGTAGTATCTTCTCTCGTTGGATTACGAGCTTCCTCTATGATCGCTCTATTCGTGTTGTAATAGACGGCATAGCCTCGGAAAAGCATTCCCTTAGCGCGGGAGTGCCGCAGGGTTCGGTCCTTTCTCCAACCCTTTTCCTTATCTTCATCAACGACCTATTGTCGTCGACGAAGAATCCCATCTACTCGTTTGCGGATGACAGCACCATTTGTCATTCATACTCCTTCACAAAGCGTCCCAGCTCTGTGGAGATTGAGAGAGAACGGCGCCGTATGAATGACACACTTAATAGCGACCTACAAACAATCTCCAAGTGGGGTCAAGCGAACAGGGTCGATTTTAATCCTCGCAAGACCCAATGTTGCCTGTTATCCCACAAGCGAGTCTCCCAACATTCCAACACATCCCTGGTTATGGATGGTGTGAGTATTGCGGAATCGGCAGCCCTTGATGTTCTGGGCATGTCCATTAAGAACGACCTTCGTTGGAACGATCATATTTTTGGTGTGTCGAAAGAAGCAGCCAAGTGCCTCGGCTTCTTAAAGCGGTGCAAAAAATATTTCACCCCGTCCGATCTCCGCATTATTTATACCACCTATATCCGACCAAAAATGGAGTTTAACTCGCATCTATGGGCAGGGGCTTCAAAAACCCATTTGGAGCTCCTGGATCGGGTGCAAAACCGTGCGATTAAACTTATAGGGGACAGTAGGGCATCCAGCTCTATTGACTCCTTGGAGCATCGTCGAAACGTGGCATGTGTGGTGTTATTCTACCGATACTTTTTCGGTAATTGCTCAGTGGAGATGAGCAGCTTGATGCCATCACTCCGGGTATTCCCACGGGCAACCCGTTTGAACACTGGCGCCCATGCATTCCACGTCGAAACGATGTTCCAGCGCACTACGCACTACAGAGAAAGGTTGTTCATGGCCCGAACAGCGCGATTGTGGAATGGTCTCCCTGCAGATGTTTTCCCCAGCACCTATGATCTTGATGGATTCAAGGCAAGAGTCCATAAATTCTTCACCCAACTTCCTCTCTCCCAACTTATATATCCTTCCTGAACCAGCGCAATGCCTCGTATTTATAGGGGTCATCCCCTGCGCGTTGGCTCGTCAAAAAAAAAAAAAAAAAAATTTTATTATTTTGTAAATATTTTCTTTCTAAATATATAGCAAGTAAAACTCAAGTAAACTGAATTAAATTAAAGTAAGAGTTATATAGAATTATATACGCTTAATACTATATGGTAATATATAACTTAATAATATATAATGTAATACTAATACTAATAATGTAATACACGGCAGCCGCCGTGGCTCAGTTGGTTAGTGCGCGGTCCAACGAGTCGCATGCAGAGCGACGCAAGATCGAATACTGCATGTACATAGTAACACCTAAAAAAAAATAACGGGAAACTCGTTTTCTCTTTCGGTGGCTGTCCTCTCAGCTGGAAATGGCAAACCTCTGAGAGTAAAAATTGCCTATGAAAAAGCTCCCAACCTGCCGTTCGGAACCGGCATAAAACTGTAGGTCCCTTCCACCCGCGTACAAAATTCACACGCACAACACGGGTGGTTGCGGGAAGCTAGGCCTTAGTCTCGCGTTAGCGGGCTGTCGTGCCAATCAATTAAAAAAAAATGTAATACTATATAATTTAACACTACAACTTTTTGTTAATTACTTATCTAGTCTATAAAAATTGAAGAAAAAAATAAATTGATTTTTAATGTAATTTTTGGTTTACTTTGCACTTTCAAGGGCCCGGGGGCACACCTTTCCCTTATCCGATTGGCACTAAATTCCACAGAGCTCTTTTTTTATACAATAGAACTAAACTGAAGGGTAGCCCACAAAAAATTATTAGATTTTCCAAAAAAGGCTAAATAAGAGCCACCCTAATGTACATACATTAGACGTGATTAAATGCACAAGTTTGTAATTGCGATTCTACGGAACGTCTCATTTTCATAGGATGAACAAACCAATGTTTCGGCCAAACAACTGGGGGCCTAGAGTGGGGATAAAAAGTCATTTATGCCAAAATTAGCGAAACCTTAGTCTTTAAGTGCTCATAAGGATGTTAAAATCTTTTCGCGCAGGAGGTCGATCGCATAATAACGTGAAAAAATTTTGTTCTTATTAACACTAGAATGTTTATTTATTTATTTATTTTATTTCTTACGGCTTTTTAGGCCTAATTCATATTTCATTTTTGTTATAAATATATAATATAAACATAAAATATATAATATAAATATAAAATTATCTTATTGCTAAGGTCTTACAATAATTGTACAGCTTCGTTTTGAATAAGATTTTTTTACAATGTTTTAAATCCTCTGGCAACTCATTGTAGGATTTCAGACCTTTATAAAACAAACAATTTTTTTCCATTTCTCTTCCAACTTTAGGAAGTTTGAAATTATTTTTCTGTCTTGTATTAATGCTATGCGTTTCGTTTATGAATTTTAAGTGAGTGTATAAGTAATTAGGTAAGTTACCATTTAGAATGTTATGGATAAACTTCATTGTGTAGTAAAATATTTGCTGCTTTACACTAAGCCAGTTAAGATTACACAGCATATCTCCTATATGTGCATCATATCGTGATTTCAAAATAAATCGCATTGCTTTGTTTTGCATTTTTTGCAGCTTTTTAATTTGATTATCTTTCATTATAAAAAATATTGTTGGGCAATAAATAAAGTGCGGTTCGATAATGGACTTATAAACCATGATTTTATATGATTTTTGTAAATGTTTGCAAGTTCTTTTCATAAAGAAGATTTGATTGGCAATTTTACTAATTGTGTAATTAAGAATGTTCGGATAGGTACAAATGTATCTCCTCGGAGAAGTAAACATAAAATTTGTACACTATTTATTATGCAAGTAGAGTGAGAGTCCATGATAGCCTCAAATGGTCTGTGCAGAAAAAAGAAAAAAATGGGTATGTGGTAATAGGTGGGAGTCGCCAAAAAAGTCGTCTCATTCTGCTTGGCATAGGTACAAATGTACCCCTGTGTATTTGTATACGTTACACAGGTGCTATCAACTGGGAGTTAGGGTTAAAACATTTTGATGAAAAGCTTGTAATGTTCAGAAAAGTATATAATTATATTTGTAATAGGAATCACCAGGGGAGCTCATTCAGTAGCGTCCGTCCATCTGTCTATCCGTCAATCGGCTGGTTCGCACAATAGGACCTGAACGCGAATAGTCATTGAGATCAAATTTGGTATAGAACCTCTTGGTGCTCATACTAAAAACTGGTAACCATTTGGGCATGGTTCGCCCACTTTTAACCCACTTTTTGTAACGAAACAAATAAAAAACAGAGTGAACAACTCAAAAGTTATGCAACAAGATACTACTCGTATCGCTACAGGGAACGTTATAGGAGGCGGTAAACCGATCGAAACAAGACGGCTCAAGCACCTGTAAGATTTGGTATTTTTCCGAAAAATTTAAACGCAAAATGCGCCAATCATGTTGTTCTTGTGAAGAGTCAGTATGTTCCGTTCATTCCTCGCAGTCGCTTAACCATGTAAATAATTATAATCCACAAAAATAAAACTTATTTTACCACAAGCAAACATACACCCGCCGTTTTTTCATTTTGTTTACAACTTAAAGGAGAAATCCCATGGAGGTACATTTGTACCTACGCCGAGCAAAATACGTTGAGCCGAACACTCTAGTGTTAATCAACACACGTCGGGCATAGCCAGCCAAATTCAGCCAAAAACAAAAATTCAAAATTTACAATTTTC
The DNA here is from genome assembly GCA_963971225.1 of Melieria omissa. NCBI lineage: Eukaryota > Metazoa > Arthropoda > Insecta > Diptera > Ulidiidae > Melieria > Melieria omissa. Next base: position 90,746,974 of record OZ020267.1, on the reverse strand, counting down.
TATCGCTCATCAACACAACAACAACAGCACATCGCCCTTCATTCGCTTCATTGAAAATAACAGTAACTTCTATGGCCGGCATCGAGCGCACGAACTTGCCCTGCACCATTCGGCACTTACCGGAGTTACAATAACATAGATCATCGTCTCACGAGAAATTAACAGAGACAAAAGTTCTGTTCAACCAACTCTGTTATCTTCCCTTCTGCTGCTTTCGGCCCGCACCAGAAATTCAGATTGCTTCGCAATTAATGAAAAATGTATTAAATTAAGGTTTCGTGTTTAAGGCATTTTATTTTTTGGGGAAGTCTTGAGAAAGTTTTGTTGTTTGAAAACCCCCTAAATTTTTAATGAGGAATATTTTCCAAAAAGACAGTATAGTATTTTTTGCAATACTTTATTCAATACAAGCTTTTTATGACAAAATTTTCCGAAAAACATGAAAAAGGGGATACGAAAAGAGAGAGGGGGTTCATGTGCTCTTCAAGTTTTCATACTTTCCGTGTAAAGATCTGTAGGGACCGCTTTAACCTTTATGTGCAAATTACAAAAAGCTCAGACGTGCTGGACTATTACTTTGTTCGCCAAAAATTATCTACACGAAATACACGGTCGTTACTTGGTTGTATTTTGTTACTGTTTTCGTTCGGGTACATAACAACACCAAAAAAATATGTTATCTGTTGATTATTGTGATAATGATAGTGACGAATACTAGTTCTAGTGGGCTGTTACGTATCACTGGATTGTGCAATTTGAAAATGGAACAACTTTGTTTATTCGAACGCAGCCAATTAAAAACCAACAGTCACGTTATTATTCACAGTTTACACTTTACTGTTCGTACACTTAAGTATTTGCTTAATTACTCCGTGTGGCAACTTCACTTGTCAAAACCAGACTGACTGCTGCGCCGCATCCGGCTGCCTTTTATACCTGTCAGACCATCGCGCCTGAGTTCCGGAGTGGACTAAAAGTTTCCATCATTGCCAGGTTGGACTAAAAGTTACTATCGCGGCCGTCGTTGCCAGATTGGACTAAAAGTTACTATCGCGGCCGTCGTTGCCAGATTGGATTATAGCACGACACGTAGCGGCAGGGTTGCTTTGCACAGCGACAGACTGTCTTATCGTTACACTGCCCACCACTTAGACTTGTTCATCCCGAACAAGTGCCGAGGCTCCGCTGTGATGAGGCGCCAGGAGCTCCAAATGGACTACCTTCAGCTTAGCGCCTCTATTGCTGCAACGTTGAATCCTGTATACCCCGTCGTTAATCCTAGTCACGACTTCGTACGGTCCTTCCCATGAGGCTTGAATTTTCGGAGACAAACCTTTCCTCCGCTGCGGGTTGCAGAGCATTACCAGATCGCCTTCTTGGAACCCTGCTGAGTTGGCCCGTAGATCATATCTGGCTTTCGCCTTATCGCTGACCAGTTTGGTGCGGCTCCTTATAAACTGGTTTCCTCCAGTTCCGTCTTAGCGCCTCCCGCCGTGCTGACTACCCCGAACTTCAAGTCAGCGGGTAACCGTAACTCTGTGCCGAATACTGCTCGGGCTGGAGTGAGTGATGTCGTGTCGTGCGGGGCTGACCTATACGCCATCAGGAACAGGGGGATATGCGTGTCCCAATCCTTTTGACTCCTGCCTACTACTTTCCGCAGGTATTCCTCCAGTGTCCGGTTAAAGCGTTTCACCATGCCGTCGGACTGTGGGTGCAAAGGCGTGGTACGAGTTTTCTTTATCCCCAGTAGCTCACACACTTCCTTGAATACCGCAGACTCGAAATTCCGGCCTTGATCTGAGTGTAACTCCAACGGAACTCCGAACCTGCTGTAATGTGAATATCTTTAATTGTGTCGTCTGTTTTGTCCGGGTTGGCTTAAGGGCGAGCCACGCCAACTTGGTTTGGCTAAAAAGCCGACCTGAACTTCTGGGTAAATAAAAAGGCAACAAGTGCGTTTTGATTGTAAAACAGAAGTCGACTTTATTTTGGAAAAACGGGGGTTTATAAAGTAAATCATAACTGTTATACCAGTTTGAGCATTCCAACACTCCGCCCATTATTCCAGTGTACTAATTCTATTGACCAATCCGAGAAGAAGGGCAATATGCTGATCTCGCACATTTCCGTTAGAACGCTGCGGTTGGTGGTATCCATCTCGCTTGCACTGCTCGCGCCGCGGTATCGATCATTGAACCCAGTCGGCGAGTCAGCATAAGTGCTTTGTTTACATTAAGCGTATTACGCTATTGCTGGTCAAACGGCATCGGTGCCTGCAAGTGTCGCGAGTGGCAACCTGACACTAGCGCATAACGGCGTGCATATTGCAAGTTGTGTGGCCCATTTAATAGTGTCGGTCTTGATGACTATGTGGTACCACTACACCATTGCCCTTAAGCGAAAAATTATTACTCGGAATGATTTTTCAAGATAGTAACGGTCCGGGGGGGTGTTTTGGAAATGCTTTACATCAATAGTTTTGGAAATAGTTTTTTAAGGGTAATTAATTTTTAATTCTTAACAATGAAGCAATAAGGGGTAATCCATAGATGGTGTGTTTAAATAATAGTGTTTTGGTGATAAGTTTAGTTTATAATAATTGTATGTTTTCTTAGAGTGTATTTTTTTTTTGTTGTCTTAGATTAATGTCTATATTTAGTCTTTATATTTAATGTTTGTCTCCTAAGTATATTTTTTTTTTTTTTTAGATTGTTGTTATGTAATTCTTTGTGTTTTCCATTAATACCTATTACTGTACGTAGGCGTAACGTGTAGTGTTTGTGTGAGTGTAGATCGGTCTTTTGTTTCTATCGGGCGTGCTATGACGAATGTCGTAAGGGCACATTGCATTGTCAGTATGTATCGGTGTCCGTTTTGTATACGTAACGGTCCGACTGTGTCAATTGTTATTGTTTCAAAACTTGTTACTGGTGTGTCTGTTTTGGTCAGCGCTTCTTTGGTGTGTCTAATTGTTTTATTCTTGCAGTAGGTCAGGCACTTGTTGACGAACTCTTTTACCATTTGTCTCATGTTCTTCCATGTGTATCGTTGTTTGTCCGTTTGTACTGGCGTTATGATATTCATCAATTAGTTTGTATTGTTGCAATTTGCTTTGAATGTGCCGTGGAGCGTTGTATATAAGTGTTTTTGTAGGCGAGCATTTATCTTTATTTACTTCATTATATCTCTTCTTGAATGCATTCATCGTAATGTTCTCAAATGTAAAATTTTCTCTGCAAAGGGCTAGCTCCTTTATCTGCAGTTTCTTTAGTGAACTATGTAGTTTCTCCAACATTGGATCTAGTTCCAAAGGGTCATCGCTACAAGTCACGTGCACTTCATAATTATCAATATATATCAGCGCTTGTCGACAGTGCTAATTCTTTAATATTGTATCTTCTCATGGTACGTATGAGCTTCTCCATAATCGAAACTAGTTTCGTAGGGTTATCGCTGCATCGTACTTTTACATTGTCATCAACTATCTCTACCATTGCCTGGGCTAATGGCTTAGTTGGAATTAATATATATCATCGGCCGATGCTTTTCCTTTATTTCAGTTTTCAATTTCTTCGTATTCTTCACGTCGTTCATAGAGGTACATTCCCATATGTAGAGTTGATCGGGCTCCTGAGATATGTCCTTCCTATTGTCGCGTGTTCCGGTACCATAATCTTCACTAATCTTCACTAATATTCTCATTTTCTTCATTGCGCATTACATTTTCATATATTGTAGTATCTTTTTTTTTTTGTTTTTTTGCTCTTAGTTTTGCTGCCATGCTCCTTGTAATTGCCAGTATTTCTTTTTGTTTGCCGTCATTTGCGTTATCTTCATGTGTTGGAGTCATTGCTTTTAGTGTGTCGCTGTCGATTTTTATGCGTCATAAAGTATCTGCATTTGTGTTGATTTTTCCTTGTTATAATTTCGAAGTCATAATCAGATAGGTCTAATCTAATTCTTGTCATTTTTGATGATGGGTTCTTGTGTGAAAACAGAGATGTTAGTGGTCTATGGTCGGTGACTATGATGAATTTTCTCCCGTAGAGGTATGGTCTGATACCGGTGTGTTGGTTAATTTCTGTTTTAATGTCTCAAAAGCTGTTTTACACTCGTCTGACCAAATAAAAGGTGTGCCTTTCTTAAGGAGAGAGTTTAAACATTTTACTATTGATGCGAATTCTGGTATGAAAAGTCTGTAGTAGTTGCAAAATGCTACAAATCGACGGACTTCATCAGTATTCGTTGGTGTTGGATATTTTAGTACTGCTTCGCATTTTTGTTGGATCTGTTCTGATGCCTTTGTCTGTGACATAGTGGCCTAAGTAGATTACTTCTGGTTTTAGAAATTGGCATTTGCTTGCATTTAATTTCAAGTAGTACTGTTGTAGGCGGTCAAGAACTTTATTAAAATTTTTGTTGTGGTGTTTTAATGAACAAGTAGTATTTGGTTGTTCAATATGTCGTCAACATAGAGGAATGCTCCTGAGTTGAGTCCACTTAGTTCTAGGATTTGTTTGATGATATTTTGATATTTATATTTTTTTTTGTTTTTCTTAATGTATAATGTAATGTAATAACAAGTTGCAAATGTTTTTGGGTGTGTTTGTTGGGTTTGATGCTATAAGTGTTGTTGTTATAATAGTGTTATTACTTGTTCTTGCGTACATATTTAATTATTATTATTATTTTTTTGTTTTTATTTTTGTATTGTAAAATTATGAAACTAGTTGTAGATGTATAGGAGACTGTTGTTGATGATTTAGGTGAAATTTTCTTGGATCTGGCGGTAGCTTAGTTGATTTCCTGTGGTGACGATTTTTACATAGAACCTTTGCTGGGCGGTTGCGATGGGGTTCGGAACGGGTCATCGTGGTGGTCCATGAGATGGTGGTCGGTGCCATTGTCATCGGAAATGTTTTTCGGTTGGGACCAGTGTTGGTCAGTTCGTATTTGCAGGATTGGTGTTGGTGAAATCGGCGGGTTAGCCTGTTGCAGGTTTGGTCGGCAGCTTAGTCTGTTGCAGGTTTGGTCGGCAGGATCGTGGTCTACAGGATCGTAGTCGGCAGGATTTAGTGGGCAGGATCGAGTTGTGCAGGGTCGATTTGGGCAGGATCGTAGTCTGCAGGATCGCCATGTAATGTGAATATCTTTAATTGTGTCGTCTGTTTTGTCCGGGTTGGCTTAAGGGCGAGCCACGCCAACTTGGTTTGGCTAAAAAGCCGACCTGAACTTCTGGGTAAATAAAAAGGCAACAAGTGCGTTTTGATTGTAAAACAGAAGTCGACTTTATTTTGGAAAAACGGGGGTTTATAAAGTAAATCATAACTGTTATACCAGTTTGAGCATTCCAACACTCCGCCCATTATTCCAGTGTACTAATTCTATTGACCAATCCGAGAAGAAGGGCAATATGCTGATCTCGCACATTTCCGTTAGAACGCTGCGGTTGGTGGTATCCATCTCGCTTGCACTGCTCGCGCCGCGGTATCGATCATTGAACCCAGTCGGCGAGTCAGCATAAGTGCTTTGTTTACATTAAGCGTATTACGCTATTGCTGGTCAAACGGCATCGGTGCCTGCAAGTGTCGCGAGTGGCAACCTGACACTAGCGCATAACGGCGTGCATATTGCAAGTTGTGTGGCCCATTTAATAGTGTCGGTCTTGATGACTATGTGGTACCACTACACCATTGCCCTTAAGCGAAAAATTATTACTCGGAATGATTTTTCAAGATAGTAACGGTCCGGGGGGTGTTTTGGAAATGCTTTACATCAATAGTTTTGGAAATAGTTTTTTAAGGGTAATTAATTTTTAATTCTTAACAATGAAGCAATAAGGGGTAATCCATAGATGGTGTGTTTAAATAATAGTGTTTTGGTGATAAGTTTAGTTTATAATAATTGTATGTTTTCTTAGAGTGTATTTTTTTTTTGTTGTCTTAGATTAATGTCTATATTTAGTCTTTATATTTAATGTTTGTCTCCTAAGTATATTTTTTTTTTTTTTTTTTTTTTAGATTGTTGTTATGTAATTCTTTGTGTTTTCCATTAATACCTATTACTGTACGTAGGCGTAACGTGTAGTGTTTGTGTGAGTGTAGATCGGTCTTTTGTTTCTATCGGGCGTGCTATGACGAATGTCGTAAGGGCACATTGCATTGTCAGTATGTATCGGTGTCCGTTTTGTATACGTAACGGTCCGACTGTGTCAATTGTTATTGTTTCAAAACTTGTTACTGGTGTGTCTGTTTTGGTCAGCGCTTCTTTGGTGTGTCTAATTGTTTTATTCTTGCAGTAGGTCAGGCACTTGTTGACGAACTCTTTTACCATTTGTCCCATGTTCTTCCATGTGTATCGTTGTTTGTCCGTTTGTACTGGCGTTATGATATTCATCAATTAGTTTGTATTGTTGCAATTTGCTTTGAATGTGCCGTGGAGCGTTGTATATAAGTGTTTTTGTAGGCGAGCATTTATCTTTATTTACTTCATTATATCTCTTCTTGAATGCATTCATCGTAATGTTCTCAAATGTAAAATTTTCTCTGCAAAGGGCTAGCTCCTTTATCTGCAGTTTCTTTAGTGAACTATGTAGTTTCTCCAACATTGGATCTAGTTCCAAAGGGTCATCGCTACAAGTCACGTGCACTTCATAATTATCAATATATATCATCGCTTGTCGACAGTGCTAATTCTTTAATATTGTATCTTCTCATGGTACGTATGAGCTTCTCCATAATCGAAACTAGTTTCGTAGGGTTATCGCTGCATCGTACTTTTACATTGTCATCAACTATCTCTACCATTGCCTGGGCTAATGGCTTAGTTGGAATTAATATATATCATCGGCCGATGCTTTTCCTTTATTTCAGTTTTCAATTTCTTCGTATTCTTCACGTCGTTCATAGAGGTACATTCCCATATGTAGAGTTGATCGGGCTCCTGAGATATGTCCTTCCTATTGTCGCGTGTTCCGGTACCATAATCTTCACTAATCTTCACTAATATTCTCATTTTCTTCATTGCGCATTACATTTTCATATATTGTAGTATCTTTTTTTTTTTGTTTTTTTGCTCTTAGTTTTGCTGCCATGCTCCTTGTAATTGCCAGTATTTCTTTTTGTTTGCCGTCATTTGCGTTATCTTCATGTGTTGGAGTCATTGCTTTTAGTGTGTCGCTGTCGATTTTTATGCGTCATAAAGTATCTGCATTTGTGTTGATTTTTCCTTGTTATAATTTCGAAGTCATAATCAGATAGGTCTAATCTAATTCTTGTCATTTTTGATGATGGGTTCTTGTGTGAAAACAGAGATGTTAGTGGTCTATGGTCGGTGACTATGATGAATTTTCTCCCGTAGAGGTATGGTCTGATACCGGTGTGTTGGTTAATTTCTGTTTTAATGTCTCAAAAGCTGTTTTACACTCGTCTGACCAAATAAAAGGTGTGCCTTTCTTAAGGAGAGAGTTTAAACATTTTACTATTGATGCGAATTCTGGTATGAAAAGTCTGTAGTAGTTGCAAAATGCTACAAATCGACGGACTTCATCAGTATTCGTTGGTGTTGGATATTTTAGTACTGCTTCGCATTTTTGTTGGATCTGTTCTGATGCCTTTGTCTGTGACATAGTGGCCTAAGTAGATTACTTCTGGTTTTAGAAATTGGCATTTGCTTGCATTTAATTTCAAGTAGTACTGTTGTAGGCGGTCAAGAACTTTATTAAAATTTTTGTTGTGGTGTTTTAATGAACAAGTAGTATTTGGTTGTTCAATATGTCGTCAACATAGAGGAATGCTCCTGAGTTGAGTCCACTTAGTTCTAGGATTTGTTTGATGATATTTTGATATTTATATTTTTTTTTGTTTTTCTTAATGTATAATGTAATGTAATAACAAGTTGCAAATGTTTTTGGGTGTGTTTGTTGGGTTTGATGCTATAAGTGTTGTTGTTATAATAGTGTTATTACTTGTTCTTGCGTACATATTTAATTATTATTATTATTTTTTTGTTTTTATTTTTGTATTGTAAAATTATGAAACTAGTTGTAGATGTATAGGAGACTGTTGTTGATGATTTAGGTGAAATTTTCTTGGATCTGGCGGTAGCTTAGTTGATTTCCTGTGGTGACGATTTTTACATAGAACCTTTGCTGGGCGGTTGCGATGGGGTTCGGAACGGGTCATCGTGGTGGTCCATGAGATGGTGGTCGGTGCCATTGTCATCGGAAATGTTTTTCGGTTGGGACCAGTGTTGGTCAGTTCGTATTTGCAGGATTGGTGTTGGTGAAATCGGCGGGTTAGCCTGTTGCAGGTTTGGTCGGCAGCTTAGTCTGTTGCAGGTTTGGTCGGCAGGATCGTGGTCTACAGGATCGTAGTCGGCAGGATTTAGTGGGCAGGATCGAGTTGTGCAGGGTCGATTTGGGCAGGATCGTAGTCTGCAGGATCGCCATGTAATGTGAATATCTTTAATTGTGTCGTCTGTTTTGTCCGGGTTGGCTTAAGGGCGAGCCACGCCAACTTGGTTTGGCTAAAAAGCCGACCTGAACTTCTGGGTAAATAAAAAGGCAACAAGTGCGTTTTGATTGTAAAACAGAAGTCGACTTTATTTTGGAAAAACGGGGGTTTATAAAGTAAATCATAACTGTTATACCAGTTTGAGCATTCCAACACTCCGCCCATTATTCCAGTGTACTAATTCTATTGACCAATCCGAGAAGAAGGGCAATATGCTGATCTCGCACATTTCCGTTAGAACGCTGCGGTTGGTGGTATCCATCTCGCTTGCACTGCTCGCGCCGCGGTATCGATCATTGAACCCAGTCGGCGAGTCAGCATAAGTGCTTTGTTTACATTAAGCGTATTACGCTATTGCTGGTCAAACGGCATCGGTGCCTGCAAGTGTCGCGAGTGGCAACCTGACACTAGCGCATAACGGCGTGCATATTGCAAGTTGTGTGGCCCATTTAATAGTGTCGGTCTTGATGACTATGTGGTACCACTACACTGCCTACCCAGTTGTTTACCAGCTTTTCCGAGATCGTAGTGGCCTCCTGGTTAGGAGTAGGGTACACTTCGGGCCATTTGCTGAAGTAATCCAATACCACCAGCACATATTTGTTGCCTTGAGTGCTAGTTGGGAATGGGCCGGCGACGTCCATAGCAATCCGCTCGAAGGGCGCTCCCACGTTGTACTGCTGCATGCGGCCTCGAGATTTTCTTGTCGGCCCTTTCGCGGCTGAACATCGGTCGCAGCTCTTAATCCACTCGGCTACAGACTCCTGACATCCTACCCAGTAGAATCGTCTTTTTATTTTGGCGACGGTTTTGGTGATGCCCAGGTGCCCTCCACTGGAGTCGTTATGGTATGCCTCAATGACCTCGTTGATTCTGCATTCCGGCACTACCATTAGGGAGTTGCTGATCCGACCATCCGCGCTCTCCCATTCACGGTACAGGCATCCTTCTTTCAGTCGCAGACTTTTCCACTGCGCCCAGTAAGCCTTAGCGATCGGGCTTTCACCGGCCATCTCCTGCCAGTCTGGACGTGCGCCTTGCTCCTTGCCTTCGACGATTTTTGCAAGATCCGCATCCTCACGCTGGTCTTTTTGTAGCCTCTCCGCCGACCACTCTTCCTCTGGCATAACGCTTACCAACCGGACGTCCACTATCTGTTCCTTGCTTTCAGCTCGCGAGCACTGCCTGCATTCGACTTTGCACGGACGGCGGGACAAGGCATCGGCATTTCCATGGCTACTGCCTTTGCGATGCTCTATCGTGTAGTCGTAGCTCTGCGATCCACCGCGCCAATTGCCCTTCAGGATCTTTAAAGTTCAGGAGCCATTTCAATGCCGCATGATCTGTGCGCAGGCGAAACCTTTGTCCATACAGGTATTTGTGGAAGTGTTTTACGCAGTCCAATACCGCCAGCAGTTCTTTTCGTGTCACACAGTAGTTGCGTTCCGGTTTCGATAGAACCCTACTGTAGTACGCTATCACTTGTTCCTGGCCGTCTATTATCTGTGATAGCACACCGCCAATACTATTCCCGCTTGCATCTGTATCCAGCACAAACACCTCCCCAGGCACGGGGAGGGCCAGTATTGGAGCACTGCACAGTTTTTCCTTCAGACGTGCAAAAGCCTGTTCCTGCTCCTCGTTCCACTCGAAAGCTTGGCTCTTTTTCGTCAGTTTGTGCAAGCTGCTGGCTATGTTCGCAAATCCCGGAACAAATCGGCGGTAGTATGTGCACAGGCCCAGGAAACTGCGGAGTTCGTGTAGATTGCGTGGTCGGGGCCACTCCTTCACCGCCGTGATCTTGCCTTCGTCCGTATGTACTCCGCGAGCGGAAACCGTGTGACCCAGATATTTGACCTCTTTTTGAAACAGCGAGCACTTCTTTGGGTTGAGTTTAAGCCCGGCTTTCTGTATTCGCTCAAATACCTCCTTCAGCTTTCCCAGGTGGTCGTCGAAGCTTTTGCCCATCACGATTATGTCGTCGAGGTATACCAGACACGTCCGCCAATGCAGCCCTTTCAGCACACGTTCCATTAGCCCCTCGAATGTTGCGGGTGCGTTGCAGAGTCCAAACGGCATGACGGTGAACTGCCACAAACCGTCGCCAACACTAAAAGCCGTTTTCTCCTTGTCCTTGTCTGCAAGCTCCACCTGCCAATAGCCGCTGCGTAGATAGGATAGGTAGTGGATAGCTGTCCTTCTTGGTCACATCATTGAGCTTTCGATAGTCCACACAAAATCGGGTACTGCCATCCTTTTTCTTGACTAGCACGACCGGCGAGCACCAAGGACCCGAAGAAGGCTCTATGACCGTTTCTTTATGCATGTTTTCAATCAAATTTGTGACCTCTTCCCTCTTGGCCAGAGGAACTCGTCTTGGTGGTTGGCGGATTGGTTTCGCACTTCCGGTGTCGATGTTGTGCTTCACTATGGCTATTCTTCCGCCTGCTTCTGCCGCAAATATTGACCCATAGTACTGCAGGAGTGACCTCGCCTTCTGTTTCTGCTTGGCCGTCAACTCGCTGCTCCACTGGTTCCCCTGCGGTATGGCGTCCATGTTAAAACCGCTGTTCTTATTACCTCCAGGCGGGCTACTCTCGCAATTGACCACTGCTCCAGCTGCATTTTACTCGCCAATTACATCATCTTTCCCGACATATCTGGGTGCATTCAGGGGGTTCAGTATTCTGACTGGTATTCTGCCATTTGTAGGTTCCACTAATGTACGTCCGATGATGATGTTGTCGTGATATGTGGCCCTGCTTGCCACATACCCAGCAAACAACTTTAGAGGAGACCACCCGTGGCCTGTCCGGTGGCTCAGAGCTTATGGCCTCGATCGTAATGTCGTTGTCTGGCTGGATCTGGCGTATCCTTGCAGGTGCATACCGAGTCCTTGTTTCGGTGCTTCTACTACCCACAGCCGACTCGTCTCATCGTCCTCGTCCACCTTTGCCCACACAATCGCCTCAGAATTCGCTGGTATCCTCCTGTGTTGACACGATACAACCTTCCTTACCGCCACGCTTCGCTCATAGCCGGTGTGCAGCGGGAATTCAACGTTGGCATATCTCAGCACATTTTCCTTCAGGTTCAGCGTAAAACCATGCCTAATCATGAAATCCACGCCGATAATCACGTCGTCCATTATATCCGCGACGATGAACTCAAGTTCCAGGCTGCTGGTGCCGATAGCAATCGTTTTTGTAACTTTCCCTCTTACCGGCGCACGCTCGCCAGTCGCAGTCCGCAGCTGTATGCCATGCAGCGGTTCCCAGTTCTTCAGCAGCTTCCTTTTTATGATCGAATATGACGCTCCAGTATCCAGTGTCAACACGAACAACTTTCCATCTATCCTTCCTTCAATTGTCAAGCTGCTGGGCTGTCGTTTCAGCTGTGAGACAAGGATGGTGGGGCGGCAGATTGTGGGGATCAGCTCACGCCCCTTTGGGCTGACCCGGTTTAGTTTAACGGCTCCTCGTCCTCAGCCCTGCGCTTGTTGGCTGAGCCTCGATTGCCAGCATTCCCCGCTTCAGGTGATTGCGATCGAGAACGGGAACGCCTCTTTCGTTAGCGGCAGTCTCGTGATATGTGGCCCTGCTTGCCACATACCCGGCAAACAACTTTAGAGGAAACCACCCGTGGCCTGTCCGGTGGCTCAGAGCTTATGGCCTGGATCGTAATGTCGTTGTCTGGCTGGATCTGGCGTATCCTTGCAGGTGCATACCGAGTGCTCCCAATCCATGTCGCCTCATATGTCATCGCGCTGCTCACCGTCTCCCTAAATGTCGGCTTGCCCATCATCAACGCACTGCGACGTGTCTCCGGGTCATGAAGACCTTCAATAAACGCCTCTATCTTCATCCTTTCGAGATCATCAGCGCCGAAGGACGGGTAGCACAACTGCACGAGCCGCTCAATGTCTGCTGCATATGTCTGCAGCGCCTCGTTGGATCTTTGCCTGCGGTTCTTCAGCTCACAGTAGTACAGCGTTCTGTTGTGCTCGTCGCTGTATTTGGCTGCCAGCGCCCTTATGACGGTCTCGTACTCACTTCGCAAACATTCTGGAACTGATTTTATTACCTCAGCACTTTAAGAGCCAGCGCCAATCTCCGACCTTTCCTTACATCGGTCCACTGATTTTCCAGAGCAGCCAGGTCGAATTGTAGATCGAAGGTATCGAACGGCGTAGTCCCATCGTAAGTAGGCACTTCTGCTCGGATGGCAACATTTTCCGGAACCGGCGGCAACCATTCTCGCGGGTGTACCTCCCTAAGCCGCTCGTCCATCTTTCTGTTCATCGAATCTTCCAGACTATCAACTCGTTTGTTCAGGGAATCATCAAGATCGTCAACACGTTTGTTCAAGGAATCATCCAGGTCGCCAACTCGTTTATCCAAGTGCTCTCCCGCGTCTCCAGGTGCTCGACTTTCCCATTAATCCTGTCTGAGATTTCCTTCACTTTCTGCTCCAAGCGCTGGGTCGCCGTTTCCATTTTCGCTGTCATTTCTCGATTTGTAGTCTCGAACATGCCTCTCATTGCAACCATAAGCTGGCTCATGTCCATTGCATCGACGCCGCACCCGCAGGCGATTCCTCCACTTTGGCCGACGCCTCTTGTTCTTGCGCTCCGAACTCGTGCACAGTCCAATCGACGCCTCGTTCCTCACATGCTTCTCGCAAGCGCAACTGCAACTCTACCTTTCCGCCAGCAGTCGGCAAATTCCAGGCAGCCAGCTCCTTCTTCAGCTGGTCTACCTTCAGCAGCTCGAGTTTAACCATGTCCGTGCTTTTATAATTTTATTTATTTGTTTACTTTCAATTTTCCACAATCCCACTTCTGACACCAAATGTTACGAATACAATTGCAATTTGAAAATGAAACAATTTTGTTTATTCGAACACAGCCAATTAAAAACCAACAGTCACTTTATTATTCACAGTTTACACTTTCCTGTTCGTACACTTAAGTATTTGCTTACTTGACTGCTGCGCCGCATCCGGCTGCCTTTTATATCTGTCACGCCATCGCGCAGATCGTTTACGCACATTCCGGAGTGGACTAAAAGTTTCCATCATTGCCAGGTTGGACTAAAAGTTATTATCGCGGCCGTCGTTGCCAGATTGGACTAAACGTTACTATCGCGGCCGTCGTTGCCAGATTGGATTATAGCACGGCACGTAGCGGCAGGGTTGCTTTGCACAGCGACAGACTGTCTTATCGTTACAATAGTTTCGCTTACCCATGAAATGTGTATGAAAAAAGAGAAGCCACATTGGGCGAGAGGTATATTAAATTTTGATGAATTATGTTAAGCTATCATTAGTCATCCCATTTCTGTGCAATCATACAGCGTTGCGGCAACATGAATAAATAAATGCTTGCCTATATTAGAAATATTTTGCAAGTTCATCGTTTTACACTCTCGTGTTTTTGATTGTTAACTAGGAGAAAGCATCGACCACCTTTAGCCGTAAATGTCAGTGTGAGTCTTCAGCCACTAAACCCCGCCGTCCGATCAGAAGCGTCAGAATGCTGTCGTGAGCGCCTACACTCAATCGTTCGGCTGTACCAGAGTCTAGTCTAGTCTAGACTCTGGCTGTACCATGGCTCAATAATAAGGTTATAGCAACTCCGCAACACCAAAAACCACATGTATTTTGTTGGTGGGATTGTTTATCGATACTGTCAAATCAGTTAATATTTTCAGACGAAAAAGGAAAAACTGAAAACAAACAAAAGTGATTGTTGCCAAACGGCGCTGTATTTCGAGTAAAAAAACGGGAAAAGTGCTCAGGTCAGGTATTTTCATTTCAACCGATGCGGCAATACAGCATACCGCGGTTAACAATCAGCCGGTGGCTTGCTACAACTTTATAGTTGAGCCATGGGTCAGAGTCTATACTAGTCTTCAAACTCCTGTAAAATGAATTGGCAGCACTCCTATCGAACTGTCACATCAAGACTTTTGGTTATCAGTAAGTATCGGATTTATATGCAATAACTATGCAAAAAATGTAAAAATACGCAAAACATGCAAACATACACAAATATGCAGTGCATATGTTAGCTTATTCTTAATATTTTTCAATAAAAATAGTTTCTGTCTTGGTCCCGTTCCAATCGGAAGCTCGAAAAAATATGCACTTGCATATAATTCCGATCCCTAGTTATCACATCAGGACTGTCACCGGCAACATGCTTCCCACCACGAAAGATACTGCGCAGATAACGTTGTCTGAGAAAGATTTTGTCGTATGTTCTGGAAAACTCAATAGAACATACAACTTTGTTTCCTGAAGCCCGAAAAATTGCATGGTGAAACTGATTTTGTACGTTTTTTTTTGTTATAGCACAAAATTATTCAAGCACAAAAATAGATTTAAATCAAGAAAATTAAAGTATCAAAATGCTTTTTGATTAATATTCGCTTTAGTAGATTATTTGAAGAAATTTATTGTGTGCACAAGTACATAAAAATTGTGTTTATTTTATTTATTTATTTATTTTAGAAAAAAAGTTACACATCTGTACAATATAAGAACTAAGTCTTTAAATGCACATCAATCATTAATAAATTTTACAGGAATGAAAGCAAAACTTAAATCTAATAACAATAATAATATTGTGACGATAAGACAGTCTGTCGCTGTGTAAAGCAACCCTGTCGCTACGCGCCGTGCTATAATTCAATCTGGCAACCACGGCCGCGATAATATGGGAAACTTTTAGGCCAACCTAGCAATGATGGAAACTCTTAGTGCAACCTGGCAATGATGGCAGCTTTTAGTCCAACCTGGCAATGATGGTCGCGATCATGATGGAAACCTTTAGTCCACTCCGGAATGTGCGAGAACGATCTGCGCGATGGCCGGACAGGTATAAAAGGCAGCCGGGTGCGGCGCAGCGAGTCAGTCTGATTTTGACTAGTGAAGGTGCCACACGGAGTAATAAAGCAAATAATTAAGGGTAAAGACAGTGAAGTGTGAAATTGGTTGTTGGTTTATTTTATTGACTGCATTTGAGAAACTGTGTGTGTTTTATTTTCAAATTACGCAATCCAGAGATACGTAACAGCCCACTAGAACTAGTATTCGTAACATTTGGTGTCAGAAGTGGGATTGTGGAAAATTGAAAATAAACAAAAAATAAAAAAAAACTAAATAAATAAAAGCATGGACATGGTTAAACTCGAGCTGCTGAAGGTGGACCAGCTGAAGAAGGAGCTGGCTGCCTGGAATTTGACGACTGCTGGCAGGAAGGTGGAGTTGCAGTTGCGCTTGCGAGAGGCGTATGAGGCACGAGGCGTTGATTGGACTACGCATGAGTTCGGAACGCAGGAGCTATATGCGTCGGCCAAGGTGGAGGAATCGCCTGCGGGTGCGGCGTCGATGCAAAGTACGGCTGCAGCCGCTGCGCCACCACACGCAATGGACATGAGCCAGCTTATGGTTGCAATGAAAGGCATGTTCGAGACTTCCAATCGTGAAATGTCGGCGCAGATGGCAGCAAAACTTGAAAATGTAAATCGGGAGTTGTCCAACAAGCTTCAGGAAAATTCTGCGCGCTTGGAGCAGAAAGTGGAGGAATTCTCAGACAGGATTAATGGGAAAGTCGAGGACCTGGAGACGCGAGTAGAGCACTTGGATAAACGAGTCGACGACCTGGATGATTCCCTGAACAAACGAGTTGATAGTCTGTAGGACTCGATGAACAGAAAAATGGACGAGCGGCTTAGGGAGGTACAGCTGCGAGAATGGTTGCCGCCGGTTCCGGAAAGTCTTGCCACCCGAGCAGAAGTGCCTACTCATGATGGAACTACGCCGTTCGATACCTTCAAGCTACAATTCGACCTGGCTGCTCTGGAAAATCAGTGGACCGATGTAAGGAAAGGTCGGAGATTGGCGCTGGCTCTTAAAGTGCTGAGGTAATAAAATCAGTTCCGGAATGTTTACGAAGTGAGTACGAGACCGTCATAAGGGCGCTGGCAGCCAAATACAGCGACGAGCACAACAGAACGCCGTACTACTTTGAGCTGAAAAACCGCAGGCAAAGATCCAACGAGGCAGACATATGCAGCAGACATTGAGCGGCTCGTGCAGCTGTGCTACCCGTCCTTCGGCGCTGATGATCTCGAAAGGATGAAGATAGAGGCGTTTATTGAAGGTCTTCATGACCCGGAGACACGTCGCAGTGCGTTGATGATGGGCAAGCCGACATTTAGGGAGACGGTGAGCAGCGCGATGACATATGAGGCGACATGGATTGGGAGCACTTGGTATGCACCTGCAAGGATACGCCAGATCCAGCCAGACAACGACATTACGATCCAGGCCATAAGCTCTGAGCCACCGGACAGGCCACGGGTGGTTTCCTCTAAAGTTGTTTGCCGGGTATGTGGCAAGCAGGGCCACATATCACGAGACTGCCATCTGCGAGAAAAGCGTTCCGGACAAAAGACGTCGCCAAGAAGGGATGACGCTCTGTCACACCATTCGTGCGAGACCGAACGCAGGCATAATTCGCAGGCCGAAAACGAGGGACAAATTGTGGATGTTCGGTCGGTAAGAGTTCTGCAAGAGGAAGATTGGCTTGCGGAAAGGCTACAGAAGGACCAGCGCAAGGATACGGATCTCGCGAAGATCATCAAAGGCAAAGCGCAGAGATTACGGCCGGACTGGCAGGAGATGGATGGTGAGAGCCCGATCGCGAAGGCTTACTGGGCACAGTGGCAAAGTCTACGTCTGCAGGATGGCTGCCTATACCGCGAGTGGGAGAGCAGGGATGGCAGGACCAGAAAATCCCTAATAGTGGTCCCGAGAGGCCGAATCGACGATGTCATCGAGGAAAACCATAACGACTCCAGTGGAGGGCACCTAGGCATCGCAAAAACTGTCGCCAAGATAAGAAGGCGGTTCTATTGGGTAGAATGCCAGGAGTCTGTCGCTGAGTGGATCAGAGGTTGTAATCGGTGTTCGGCTGCGAAAGGGCCGAGGAGAAGATCGCGGAGCCACATTCTACTAGTTGAAAGCAGGTTGAAAGCGAGCTATGGTCTACGGGCTAACCCAGAGGGGTTCCAAGAAGGCGATCTGGTAATGCTTTACAACCCGCAGCGCAGGAAAGGTTTGTCTCCAAAGCTTCAAACGTCATGGGAAGGACCGTACAAGGTCGTGACCAGGATTAATGACGTGGTGTACAGGATTCAACGCTGCTGCAGCGGAAACGCCAGGCTGAAAGTAGTCCATTTGGAGCGCCTGGCGTCTTACTCCGGCGGAGCCTCGGTACTTGTTCGGGACGAACAAGTCTAAGTGATGGACAGTGATACGATGAGAAATTCTGTGCCGCACTGTACAGGAATGCCTTTCTCCGCACGAATGTTTTCCAAGCATACTTTTAGGCATGCACTGTGAAGTACAGCAAAACTGTTATAAATTCGCTTGGTATAGTCCGATATGGCAAGGACGGTTCTCGAAGGAATGGGCTGTGCGAGAATGGTCGAGCGCTTTCCAATTAGAAGTTGCAAGAAACTTCGGCGCGGTAAGAAAACTGGTATAAAAGCAGCAGTGGCAGCGCAAGGGGTCGAGTCTGTGTTGAGCAAGCAATGGGGAAGCATGCAATAGTAGTAGTGTAAAGTAGAACAAGTGCCAATTTGTAAATAAAGCGGTTGTTAGTTTTGACTACGTTGTGCTGGATAACTGAAGTTGTTTTATTTTCAAATACAATCAAAACTAACCGTCGATAACGATCTGTGGAATTTCGTAACAATATGTTTTATTATCATATTTAAATACGTTTTCGATTTCCGCATTTATTTCTTTGTTTATGTATGTTAAGGAATAGGTATTATTGTTTTTACTTGTATAATATGAAATGTTTTGGGTACTTTAATTATAAATATTAAGTCATTATTTATCTCGAATATTGCTGTTCTTAGTTATTTAATTTTATTTATATTAATTTCGTAATCGTCTATTTCTTGTTTTGTTAGAATACTTGCATCATTTATGCCATTTTGTGCTGTTGTTATATAACTTTGAATATGTTCTATGTGGTTTCTAATTGTAGTTAACATTAATAATTTTTCTATGTAGAGGTTTGTGACAATATATCTCTTACTGTTTTATGGAGACCTTTTAGGTTGTAAAGAATAGCATTTTGATTTTGTTTTTTTGTATCTTTTATTAATTGTATTGTTGTGTTAAAATGATCGTTAATTTTTATTTGTTGATTTAGTCCAGTTATTGAGTTATGCATATTGTTTAGTGACTTTCTTGTCACTAAAGTCTGAATCGGCACTTGAACCGATTCAGAACAATTGGGTTGGAACCTGATTAGGCACTTAAACCAATTCAGGATAATGTGGTGGAGTCTGACTCGGCACTTGAACCGATTCAGCCCTGAGTCAAAAATAAGCGTGTTCTCTGTTTGCTGTTTTCCAATTGACTCCCTTTATTTACACTTTTCCTTGGCTTTTATACTATTTCCAATGTCAAACGTTCTCACGGGCACGTTGGACCTCGTTGCTGACTTAGCATTCCCACGCTTGCCCAAACTGTATTGCATATTGATTACGCCGCTTCTGCTTATGCTGCGATTAACTAAGTGAAATTTGAGTGTGCAGAATGCATTGACTGCTGAATGGAATTTGCGTGTGTAAACTGCATTGACTGCTGAAATGAATTTGAGTATGCAAAATGCATTGACTGCCGAATACTCGCGCGTAATATTAGTACTTGCAGCGGTGGGAACCGAGCCCAATTCTGCCGTGAGAACGTTTGACATTAGTTACATAATGTTTATAAGTACAGAGTCTGGATATCCTCCCCCCGTTGACATATGGTCAACACTCATTATCTATTTCCAAGTTCGGATGACGGTCAGCTTGTGGACGAACTCGAGGAAGTGGTCGTGGTGGAGGAATTGCCTTGTTGCTGTGGTTTTTAATGCGACCTTTGATGTAGCGTGAAAGAAGACAGATGATGATCCCCACGGCGAGCCCCAGTGCGACGTATTCTACCAGGAAGTGGTGTTGGTTGGTCCAAATTGCAGTCACTCGGTTGATCCTTCCGACGTGTTCGAAGTGTATGCCTGGGCGATCATCGAATTGTGTGACCTTGATTGGGCTTGCAGTTATTATTGGTAACAAGATGAGAATGATCATTGCCATCAGTACAGGTGATGCACTGCGTCTGCTTCGTTTGTGCGGCATTGGCCTGTTGTTGGTCTCAGACTTGTCTTCCACTGGTACTTCTTGCTCCTTCAGTACCGGTGCTAACCGATGGATGGGCCGCTTGCAGACACCAGTTTTGGTTTTGATGTCAACAACTCTGATTTTTCTATCATTGCCAGGGTAGCACTTAACGACTCTGCCTAGTGGCCATTGTAGAGGAGGCGCATTATCTTCATTTATAATTACCAGCATTCCATTAGAGATATCAGGTGATTGCGTTTTCCATTTATTGCGATGTTGTAATTCATTGAGGTACTCCTTGGACCACCTTGACCAGAACACCTCTTTTAAATGGTTGACCAACTTCCATCTGGTCAAAAGCGATGTTTTGGTTGTCGTTGTTGAACTACTTGGAATCGCTGTCAAAGGCTCTCCTATTAAAAAGTGTCCTGGTGTGAGTGCTGACAGATCATTAGGATTTGATGACAACGGTGTTAGTGGTCTAGAGTTCAACATGCTCTCGATTTGAGTTACCACCGTCTCCAATTCTTCATATGTGAGCGAGGAGGTGCCAATTGTTCGCTTCAAGAGATATTTTGCAGACTTGACAGCCGCTTCCCACAGCCCTCCGAAATGTGGTGCTCTCGGGGGATGAAGTGGAATGTAATTCCTTGGGCTGCGCCTGATCGCATTATGTTATCTTGGGCATTTTTGCTGTGAATGCTTTCAAGCAATTCTTCCAGTTGGTTTTTTGCACCCATTATTGGTTGCGTTATCACAATATAAGTTCTGACAACGGCCTCTTCTTGACGTAAAACGATGCCTAGATACTATTTCCAATGTCAAACGTTCTCACGGGCACGTTGGACCTCGTTGCTGACTTAGCATTCCCACGCTTGCCCAAACTGTATTGCATATTGATTACGCTGCTTCCGCTTATGCTGCGATTAACTAAGTGAAACTTGAGTGTGCAGAATGCATTGACTGCTGAATGGAATTGACTGTCGAATTGACCTTGAGTATGCAAAATGCATTCACTCCCGAATGTTGGATAACACTGGCGCGTGATATTAACACTTGCAGCGGTGGGAATCGAGCCCAATTCTGCCGTGGGAACGTTTGACATTGTTTACATAATATTTATATGTGCAGAGTCTGAACATCCCCCCCCCGTTGACATATGGTCAACACTCGATGTCTATTTTCCAGCTCGGATGACGGTCAGCTTGTGGATGAACTCGATCAAGTGGTCGTGGTGGAGGAATTGCCTTGTTGCTATGTTTTATGGTGATACACTGTGCCGGCTTCGTTTCTGCGGTGTTGGTCCGTTGTTGGTCTCAGAATTGCCGTCCACTGATGCCTCTTGCTCCTTCAGTAATGGTGCTAACCGATGGATGGGCCGCTTGCAGACACCAGTTTTGGTTTTGATGTCAACAACTCTGATTTTCCCATCATTGCCAGGATAGCACTTGACGACTCTGCCTAGTGGCCATTGCAGAGGAGGCGCATTATCTTGCTTTATGATTACCAGCATTCCATTAGAGATATCAGGTGATTGCGTGATAAGTTTTGCTATCGGATCGTTATAAGGCAGCAACATGGGATGCTTGGCGGCGTATGTGAGATGTGATGATGTCAATCGGCCCCCTACCCTGATGGTGCCGCGATTGTCTATAAATGGAGACAGTCCCTGGAGAGCGCTGGTTCCTTTGACTTCACCCGTGTTTGATCGCTGATGCATCTCTTCACTGAACTCGCTTAGTTGTATGGCTCTTATGATGACGTACAGCGACTCATCCAGTTCGGTTGGTGTTAGGTTGATGCTGCTATGTTTGCTCTTATCCTGTAGACGTTTAATAAATCGCAACACATAGCCAACAATTCGTTGCAACATTGTGAAGGAGTTTCGATGCCGTATTGTGTAGACCATGTTACTCAGATCATCTTTATGTGCGATTGTAAGCACGTTTGCCCTTTTCTTGACTTCTGCGTCTGTTTGATCGGGAATCACGAGCTCCTGACGAAATGGCTGCGGCCAACAATCTTGATTACCATGAAGGAATAATGGCCCGTAAAACCACATTGTACACCCTTGGATGTAAAGTGGATCTACACCTCGAGATAGCAAGTCAGCTGGGTTGTGTTTGGTGTTGACATGGCGCCATTGCTTAACTAGTGTCAATTGTTGAATTTTACTGACACGGTGAGCAACGAAGGTTTGGAATTTGGATGGATCTGAGTTAATCCAATGTAACGTTATTTCCGAATCAGTCCACATATAAGTTGGATGCTGTTCATATTCCAAGTCCCTTTCTACTCTGGCCACCAGTTGTGCTCCTAACGGTGCTGCGCATAACTCGAGCCGCGGAATTGTCTGCATTTTGAGCGGAGCGACCCGTGATTTTGAGCAGAGTAGTTGGACAGAGATAGTTCTATCAGCAATTTCTGCTCTGATGTAAACAGCGACTCCATAGGCGCGTTCGGGGCTGAAGAAACGATTACTTGCCATCTGCATGGATTCGCCAAGAGCTGCTGGGTGTTCCTTAAACGGAATTTTCACGACAAATCGCCCCATTTGATTGCGCTTGGTGTGTTGGGCAAATGATTCTTCGCATTTTCTTTCTGCATCCGTAAATTGATCCTTGTTCTCTGGGAATTCCTCCAGCTGCCAGAATTTAGTCAGTATGTTGTCTAAGGCATCTTCGTCGCTTTTGCTGCATACGCCGCAGGTAGGAGCTTCCTGATCGGCACCGTTAATTTTGCTGCTGCATTTCTTGACCAGCACTTCCTGCTTGGGGTTGGGACCTGGCTGGTTAATGGCCTTAGTTGGTTCTGCGTGGTGTTTTTTGTTACATTTCAAGGCGAAATGCCCTATCAATGAACATCTGCTGCACTTTGCGTTCTTCGCAGGACAATGCAAAGCGTTGCTGCTGTGTCCTCTCCGACCACATCGATCACATTCAGCGCCTTTGACCAGCGGCCACCTTCCGCTGTCAATTAGTTCTGCCATTAACTCTTCCATTATCTCCATTGTTGCTGGATCAGAAGCTTGCGTTCGGCTTACTGAAGTTATGAAAGCAGTCTCTTACTGCCGAGGACAGACTGTTGATGATGGTGCACTCCTGTTGGGGCACTCTGAAGTTGTGAAGGCAGTCTCTTACTGCCGAGGATAGACTGTTGATGTTGGGGCACTCCTGTTGGGGCACTCCTGTTGTTGTGAAGGCAGTCTCTTACTGCCGAGGATAGACTGATGATGTTGGGGCACTCCTGTTGGGGCACTCCTGTTGTTGTGAAGGCAGTCTCTTACTGCCGAGGATGAACTGTTGATGTTGGGGCACTCCTGTTGGGGCACTCCTGCTGTCCGCGTATAGCGTGAAACTATCACGTCGGGGTCACCAAAATGTTCAATGGCTAGTTTGCCACTGAAGTCTGAATCGGCACTTGAACCGATTCAGAAGGATTGAGTTGAATCCTGACTTGGCACTTGAACCAGTTCAGGATGAGGTGGTTGGAGTCTGACTCGGCACTTGAACCAATTCAGCTCTGATGAGGTGGTTGGAGTCTGAATCGGCACTTGAACCAATTCAGCTCTGATGAGGTGGTTGGAGTCTGAATCGGCACTTGAACCAATTCAGCCCTGAGTCAAAAAACAAGCGTGTTGAGTGTTTGCTGTTTTCCAATTGACTGTTTTTATTTACACTTTTCCTTGGCTTTTATACTATTTCCAATGTCAAACGTTCTCACGGGCACGTTGGACCTCGTTGCTGACTTAGCATTCCCACGCTTGCCCAAACTGTATTGCATATTGATTACGCCGCTTCTGCTTATGCTGCGATTAACTAAGTGAAATTTGAGTGTGCAGAATGCATTGACTGCTGAATGGAATTTGCGTGTGTAAACTGCATTGACTGCTGAATTGAATTTGAGTATGCAAAATGCATTGACTGCCGAATACTGGCGCGTAATATTAGTACTTGCAGCGGTGGGAACCGAGCCCAATTCTGCCGTGAGAACGTTTGACATTAGTTACATAATGTTTATAAGTACAGAGTCTGAACACATATTAATGTCAACCGTATTGAAGTGATTAGTGATATCCTCTTGATCTGTATTGTCCATTGTTCCAAAGAGGTATTTGTAGGCATGGCCTACTAGGTTGATTAGTCCTCTTTTCTGTCTATTGGTTGGCGTTATTGTTCTTAGTTTACTCATTAATGTATCTACCTGATTGTTTATAAATGTCCTCTGGTTTTTATTAAAAGTGTTCGAGTTGTCTTTCATTAGCATTAGTACATTCGCTATTTTTTGGATATCTATTTTGTGCAAAATTAAGTCCGATTCTATTGGGATGCTATGATTGTTGTCGTAAATTTCAATGTAGCCATTAGTTTCCATTATCGGATAAGTTGTTATGTTGGCTTGGGTTAGCGTCGTTGTCATTATTATTACTAGTGTCCATACAATTATCTGCAATTTTAAGTTGAAGAGTTATTTTCGGTATTACCTTCTGCTAGATTACTATATTTAGTTGGTCTTTTAATATTACTAATATGGATTCCATCTAACGGCTGTTTTCTAAACTTAGGTTCCTCTTTATGCCTTACATTTCTATAGTTTTTAATAAACCCTACTTGCCTTGTTTCTGTATAATCTTCCCTTTTCTCATTTGCTTGTTGTATTTTTTCTTCTTTAACTTTGCAAAGCCTTTCGTAAATTATTGTGTGGTTTATTATGTGATTGTGTACTTCTAATGGAGTGCATTTAATTGTACTGTGATATGTATCGTTATATAGCATAATTGCTTTGAAAATTTGCTGTGTAATTGGTAGGTAACTTTCAAGATTAAGGGTTCGAATTTTTTCGGTAATAGTGTTGTTCAATCTTTCTATGTCGCTGTTGCCGATGTGACTATTTGGTTTAGTAATATGGTATTGTATTCCCTCGCTCTGCAAGAACTCTTTAACGTTTTGATTATTAAATTCATTATCAAATACCATCTTGTTCACTTTACCTGTAATGGATAAAAATTGTTGTAGTTGACTTACAAGCGTTCTGCTGTTTCTATCTGTAAGTGGCAAACAGGTAGCATGTTTTGAAAATTTATCAATGAAGAGAATAAACGAATGTTTGCTATTTACATAAGTATCAACGTGAATTATTTCGTTGATGCTCTTGGGTGTGTCTGTTATTTGAAATTTGTGTTTTATTGGGTTGCGGTCATATTTTCCCCCTGAACATATGTCACAGTTGTTTATTATTTTGTTTATTTGCTCTTTAAGATGGGGATTGTATAGCCTTGTCTTCAATTTCTCGTAGGTTGCCGTTATTCCGCAATGACCACTTTCGTTTTTGTGAAATAGGGCAATATGTTTTCTCAATTCTTCTTCATTTTGGATATCTCTAGCTAGGTGGGAGCATTTGACAAATTTTACATTGAGATCCGCAGAGAATTCTTCCTCGAGAATTTTTTGAATTGTATAGTACTCGTGATCATTAAGGTGAGAATATATTCCTATTCTTCCTTTTTCTATGTGTCTTCTGATAATATCCAGTACGTTGTTGCTATATAAATTCGTTTGTGATTAAATAGCGACTCAACGGTCGTTTGCTTCTCTTGTGTTATAATTATTTGTGTTTTGGAACCTATTAACTACAGTGTCTAATATTGGAATTTCAAAACCTAAATTTTCTTCCTGAGAATGGGCCGTCTCTACTTCCACTGATGTGCTATTGTTTTCTTCGTCGCCTTGAAAGATTTCTAGTTGTGCAATTATTTCATCGTTTTTGATTCTACTTAAAAAGTCAGCGATATTGTTTGTTTTTCCTTTTATATAATCTAGGGAAAAATTATATTCACCTAGATTCACTAACCATCTTTGAAGTTTTGGGCTTATGTCTTTTCCTGAATATTTTGTCATTAACCACTTCAGCGGCTGATGATCACATTCTAGTTCGAATTGTCTACCGAAGACATACGGTCGAAAATATTTTACAGCCCATACTATCGCTAATAATTCTTTTTCTATAGTAGCGTAGTTTGTTTCGTGTTTGTTCAGGGTTCTGGATGCGTATGCAATAGGGTGTCCATCTTGAGATAGAACAGCTCCAATTGCGAAATTGCTAGCATCTGTGGTTATTTTAAACGTTTTTGCGAAATTTGGGTAACGTAAAATTGGTGAATTTGTAACTATATCTTTTAGCTTTTCGAATGCGGCTATGAAGCTGGGGTCATGTTCATTGATTTTGTTTTCTTTTTTCAAGTACTGTGTCATAGGGTGGGCAATTTTTGCGTAATCTTTGACGAATTTTCTATAAAATCCAGTCATTTCCAAAAATGATTTTATCTTCTTTGCTGTATTTGGAAGTTTCAGATTTTGGATGATTTCAACCTTGGCGGGATTTGGCTTAATTCCTTCTGTTGTCAGTATGTGGCCCAAAAATTGTGTTTCTTTCTTCAGAAAGTCACATTTGTCCACTTGTATTTTTAACTTAGCTGATCTTAATGCCCGAAATATCAACTTTAAGTTGATTAAGTGTTCTTCTAAGGAAGTGCCAAACACTAAAATGTCGTCCATGTATACGACACATATTCGGTTAATGTATTCATGTAAAACTTTGTTCATCAACCTTTGAAAGGTTGCTGGGGCATTTTTAAGGCCGAATGGCATGCGAATAAACTCGTAATGCCCAAATGGTGTTGAAAAAGCAGTTTTCGCTCTGTCTTCCTCTCTGACCGGGATCTGGTGGAAGCCCTTGGCTAGGTCTAGAGTCGTAAAATATTGCGCTCTACCTAACTTATCCAGCAGTGAATTTAGATTTGGAATTGGAAACTTATCGTCGACTGTAAATTCATTTAGCTTCCTATAATCAATAACAATCCTATATTTTTTTATTCCCGAGTTGTCTACCTTCTTCTCTACGACCCAGAGTGGGCTATTGTACGGCGAGTTACTTTCTATTATTATTTGTTGCTTTAACATGTCTTTTATTTGGCGTTCTATTTCTTCCTCATGTACTTGCGGATATCTATAGATTTTAGAATACAAAGGCCTATCATTCGTGGTTATTATTTCATGTTGCACTTCATTTGTGCATGATAGCATATCCCCCTCTTTAAAAAATAAGTCTTCAAACTCAGTAAAATTAAAGATAAATAAAGATAAATTAAAGTTGTCCTTTATGTCCTTGTTTTGAATTTGTTACAAATTATTTATGTTTTGGAAATATTCCGGATAGTTATATTCTTCGAAATAGAGTTTTTTATTTAAAATTTCAAGGCAGTTTTGTTCCATGTTAACTTTCGCTTTTAAAGCTTGCAAAAAATTTTGCCCTATAATGGCTGAGAAATTTTTGTTTGAAAAATTGATAAGTTTCCACTGAAGCGTTCCAAGACAACCGAATTCTTTCGGAAACGGAGTGGTCACTGCATACCTAATTTCATTTATACCATTGAGTGTTTTATAAAATAATGGTGTTTTAAGTGTAATTGTTGGGTATTGTTCTGCCAACGATCCTTCTTTAAGAATACTTGTCGTGGAGCCTGTGTCGATTAAGCATCTAATTTTCTGTTTTCCTATTGACATATTCACTATGGGTAGTGTAAATCGTGAGGCAACGTTAAAAAATTTACTTCATTATCCCCTTCTACCTTGGCTTCCTGGAGAGTACCTATTTCCATAGGTTCTGGTGCTAATCTAGCATTGCGGTTATCGGTACTTGTGTGGGTATTTCTAGTTTGGCTGGTATTATTGTCTCTACGGTACTGATTATTTGAAAAATAATTCCTGTTAGTATTTGGGTTGCTTCGTACAACTGTGGTATTTTTTTTGTAGTTGTTTGTTGAGGTTTGATATTGGTGTTGTTGTTGATTCTCGTTATAGCTTGCTCCATGTTGCCTATTGTAAGTCGCCTGATAGTTAGTTTTTGCTTGTTGGTTGTTATTGTTGCTATTATCTTGAATGTTGTTTCTTTGTTGTTGATTGTTGTATCTGAGGTTTCTGTTAGTGTTTGATGGTGGTGTGACTCTGCATCTACTGTTGATTGCTCTGGGATCATCTAGTGCCTTTAGTTGAGTGTATTTGGTTAAAGTGTCATTTATTGTGCTATTCTGGTCGATGTGGACCCTGAATGGCGTATCTATTTTATCTACCATAATGTTTAGGAGGTCCCTATCTACCCTTTCCGGTGTGTAGATTAGTGGCTTTGCTTCGTCGAACACGAATATTTGGTTTATTTCATGTTTCGCTTGTTGGAATATTTTGAAAAGATCTCTTAAACTGCTTACTCTGACATATCTGCACTTGTTGAAGACGTCTTCGTATGTGGTCCTCGGTCGCATTTGTTCCTTTAATCGTTGCTTCACGTTGCTCCAGGTTGGGTTCACTCCCAGTTGCCTCACGTAGTTTGCGGCTTCCCCCGTGAACTTTTCGTTCGTGACTATCCCGATGCCGAACTTCAGTAACTGTTCGTCATCGGGACAAAGTGCCATCACCGCCTCGACCGAGTTGATAAATGACAGTACGTCGTGTTGGTCGTCCAGTGGTCTCAGTTGCCTGAACTGTTGTATTATGTCCTTTTGTGTCAGCCATGGTTGCTGTTGCTGCGGCTGTTGCTGCTGCAGTTGTTGTCTTAGTTGGGTGATAATTTCTTCCTGGCGGACAATTGCCGCTTGCATCTGGTGGGCTGCTTCCTCGTTCATATTAATGTTTCTTTGTTTGTCGAACTTGTTTGGTTCTTTTTTCATGAACTTTGTTTTTTTTTTTTGTTTTTCGGTTTTGAAAATTGTTTTTGTTTGTTTGATTTTTATGTTGGAAACTTTTGTTTTGTTTGAAATGTTTTTGTTTTTCAGTTTTTTTTTTATAAATTAAAATTTTGCCGTTAAGCTTTGTGTGTACACTTTGTCGTTGAATGAATGTTCCCGAACGGGTTCTTATTTTGCTGTTCTTCGGAACTGCAAACCGTCGCCTGCGCCAATTATGTGTTACCTTTAAAATAAAAGCCGGAGATTTGTTCCGATTATCAACTTTATTCTTTAAACTTGGTCTTAAGACTAACTTTACAATTTTTCCCCATGCCACAACCAAGTGCCGATCGATAGCAAGTATACCCATACAAAAATCGCCAACTCGGCAGAAAACGAACTCATTGACCGTTTGCTCACTTGGCGGATTTCTGCTGGCCAAGCATAAACAACTCAGCGATCATAACACTGATGTTGGTTCTGCCTGGTCGTTAGCTTTTTCGGCGTATCCGATTTCCGCAGCAAACGTTGAACTTACAATGTCGAGTTCGTTCTGTGCCGAGTTTATTGACTTTGGACATACCTATTTACAATTGCATGGACTTCTGGTGTGGTATACGGGAGAGTATACATAACTCGCGCGCGTCAATACGTGCTCGTGCAGCGCTAGAGGTAGGAGCGCGGTCACAAAAACATGTATAACTTTTGACCTAATGCAAAATAATGACTTTTTTTCACGAAAATTTTTGTAAGGGATTGTAGAATTGAATGAAATGTGTCAAAATTTTCTCGATGGCGGAGAAGTTTAATTAATTTTCAATTATTTACAACAAATAGGATTTTTCAGCTAAATAATAATTTGTTGTAAAGAAAGATTTTTTCATGGCAAAGTATATTAATTGACAAAAATGTTGCTTTTTTTTAATTATTTTTGGGGTTCCGTTTTTACCTCCAAGCCGATCGAAAACCGTATTGATCAACGAAAACTGAGACGATCGATTTTAAAGTGGCCCACTTGAGAAATTTTGACCCAGGTGCATTTGAATATCATCTGCATATGGGCATCTCCCAGTGGCACGGACGCGACATTCGCACGCTTTCAATTACACAAAAAACAAGAAAGAAACACAAAAAGTCGATATGTTTTTTTAGTGTTCTGGCGCGCTGAAATAGTGCTACATTTTAGAAATATATTGGAAATATTTAGTACAAATTAGTACAAAATAATAAGCAATTATGCAATGAAACGGACGCGAAAAAAAAAGAAGTTTTTTTGAAGCTCTTATAGAAATATACAAAATTTAACGATTGTTGGGAACTTTTTTTTTATATATATACATGCAAATGAAGGTCAAAGGATAACTTTTCTTCGTAGACTTATGAAATATGAGAATTTTGTCCTACCTTTTTTTAATTAGGTATATCATGAATACAGCCGCCGTGGCTTAGTTGGTTAGTGCGCGGTCCAACGAGTCGCATGCAGAGCGACGCAAGATCGAATACTGCATGTAGTAACACCTAAAAAAAATAACGGGAAACTCGTTTTCTCTTTCGGTGGCTGTCCTCTCAGCTGGAAATGGCAAACCTCTGAGAGTAAAAATTGCCTATGAAAAAGCTCCCAACCTGCCGTTCGGAACCGGCATAAAACTGTAGGTCCCTTCCACCCGCGTACAAAATTCACACGCACAACACGGGTGGTTGCGGGAAGCTAGGCCTTAGTCTCGCGTAAGCGGGCTGTCGTGCCAATCAATTATTATTATTATATCATGAATACGGACGCGACATCACGGACGCGACAAATTTTTCCAAGGGTATTCCCCTTATTAAATACAGTAATCGTTGTCATTATAACACTTCAACTTTTAATAAAAATAACACATAACAAGTTAAATTCAAGTTACAGCAATCAAAATAAGGAAAAATTAAAGTCAAAAGTTCTTAGTGTGGTTTATTTAATTTTCCTGAGGAACTCTATTGGAATTAGATCTTGTTTAAAATCGCGCACACAGCTCTTACAATCATTAGCAATGCACCTTTCATTCATCACATCGCAGCAAACTGGTTTTAGAAATAACTTAATAAATTAATTAAATTAAATTAATTAACTAGCTGAACATATTTGTACAGTACTTTTCATTAACCCTTTCCGGAAATTTGTTATAAAATCGTTATATCGGTATATCGTTTTTTAAAGATTTTTTTTTGACAGCGAACGTTTTTTTATGAAACGGCTTTTAAATTCTTATTAAGTAGGTTATGTTTTACCATTCTATTTGAAAATATAAATCACAATAGCCGTGGCTATACAGTGTGAGTGCGATTTGTAAGCAGCTCTTTGCAAGAATTTGGCGATGCGATGCTTCTGCGGAGGAATTTTTAAATATGTAATACTTTTTAGTAGCAAAAAGACAAACAATTTCAAAGTTTGAATCTCAGTAGATTTATAAAACTTATTAAATTTAACAAATTTTTGCTTCTAAATATTTTTCCCGAGCCTTTAAAAAATTGTACGATATATCGTACAAATGACCACAAGGGTTGCAAAGCTTTGTACGATTTATCGTACAAATGGCAGGCAAAGGTTGCAAGTGATGTTAGCATTTTTTTTTAAGTTATGGATTTGGTAACAGAATTTTTCTGTTTGCTTGAATACCACGCCCATCACTAAATCGTATGACTAATAAAATTCGACTGATCGACTATTTCTATTCAGAAATAACAATTACTTAACGATTTTGTGTTTCACTGGGCAGACACAGATTATGCCAGGTTAGACATGAGTACTTGCCACTCCCACTACGATAATAAGAATCGGCTATATTCGGTATCTTTCTATAAAGCTATATGGTGTTTAGTTGATTCTGTGTTTTATAGAGGGGAAAAGGGCTTTGCAACAGCAATAACGGTTTTATAAGGCCTGATAGATGTTACTCAATTGTTTATATATATAATTTATATAGTTTTCGTTCAAAATGAAATCACGTTTTGATTTTTGTTGTTGAATTTATAGTTTCTTATCAAATAAACCAATGAATTGTTCATAAAATTAAAAAAAGGAAAAAAAAAAAGTTTCATGCATTTTTACTCCTTTGCGGACCATTGTACGATATATCGTACAAAATTGATGAAGCTGTTATTTTCAACCAAAATTATTTTTTTGATATTTTCTTGAATTTTATTGCTAAAATGTTCAATGAGAGTCAATATTTTGAAAAAAAAAATTGTATCTCAAGAAATGCGGAAATTTACCGGAAATCGAAAAACAATCGAATCGATTCAGAGCTTCCGGTTACGGACGCGACAAATTTTAAACACCCATAAAATTGTTTTCCGATTTTGCCGGGAACCAATTATTATATTTTCCTAACGGGAACAATGCACCTATTTAAAAACTGACAGCTACTTGCATTTGAAAAGTTTGTCCACTAATGGCAACAACTAATAAGGTTTTTTGGGCACGGACGCGACAATAGGATACAGGAAGAAGCAAACTAAAAAAACTTCCGTTCTTCGAACTCCACTTTCTCTCGCATTATCTAATACATAAGATTGTTGTTAGTAGAAAACTTTTGCATTACAAGAAAAATATAATATTATTTGAATAAGATAAAAACGCAAAGACAAAATGTGCATGTAATTCGTCAAAAGGCTCAGAAATTTTTTTTCTTCTTTTAAAGTAGTATATTTCGGTCAAAAATTAAAAATTCTTTTACATTTATAAAATATAGATATTTAAGCTGTATTATTGGATAATAAAAAGTTTTTCTGAGCAATATGAATTGTTCACTCGTGGTGGACCTTTTTTGGGAGATGCCCATATGTATAGTAAGGTGGGTCGAAAAAAAAAATTTTTGTTGTCACCACCTAAAAATAAAATTCAGAGTGTTTAATGACTATTTGGAAAATATTGCGATTCTGAGGTAAGCCAATTGTGAGCAGTTTTGCTTCAAAAATACCTCTAATTATTATGTTTTTTGGGTGTAACTTTTTTGTTGTTGGACATTTTCGAATAATTTTTAGTTAGATAAACCTTCAGGAGTTCTTGGATTGCACAAAAATTTATTCGAAAATGTCCAACAACAAAAAAGTTACACCCAAAAAACATAATAATTAGAGGTATTTTTGAAGCAAAACCGCTCACAATCGGCTTACCTCAGAATCGCAATATTTTCCAAATTGTCATTAAACACTCTGAATTTTATTTTTAGGTGGTGACAACAAAAAATTTTTTTTTTCGACCCACCTTAATGTATAGGGTGTTTTTTTAGAGGTTTGTTTTCGAATAGAGATAAAACTGGCATTTTGTGGTCAAATCTGGCAACTCTAATGTCATTTATGTTCAGTTTGGTTTGCCATTTCATCATGAACAGGTTGACAAAAGAACAACGCTTGCAAATTGTGCAAATTTATTTCGAAAATAATAGTTCAGTTCGCGAAGTTTGCCGCAAGCTCCGTCCATTTTATGGTCGACATAATCGTCCATCAGAGCAAAATCGGTCCATCCATCGGTTAACCATGGGTCGTTTTCGCACTACGTTTACTCTATGTGATAATACGCATCCGCAGAGACGTCGAACAGTGCGCACCGAAAAAACAATTGCCATCAACTTTAAAAATTGGACCTGTAGAATTGGCTTTATTCGAGCCAGCCGCGGCGGCCACATGCCCGAAATCATATTTAAACATTAATGGCATAAAATTATCCTTCCAATAAAGCCAAATTGATGGACATTAAAACGATTTTCTTGTGTTTTATTTCAATTCGAACCTCTAAAAAAAACACCCTATATATGGGAAACAAATAAATTTTTTGTAAATGTAAATGCGTAATAAATAGAAATGTCTATATGAGAATAGGGAAAGGAACAAGCAAATTTGTTGTCAATATGAATGGGGAACGTATGTATAAAATAATTATAATGCGACAAATATGTGTGAAATGTGTGAGAATATATTTTTTATTTGTGAAAAAGTGATTTTATTTGTATGGGAATGTGAATACGTGTGTATATATTTGTGTATAAATATATATTTGAATATATATACGTGTGTGTATGTAATTATTTTTGTTAAATGGAAAATAAATATGTATGTGAATGTGTGTGTGAATATACACGTATGTAAGAGTATGTTTTTTTTTTGTTTTTTTTTTATTTATAGAGATGGAAAGCATCGAAAGCCAAAACCCCGTCAGTGTGGGACTTTAACCGCACTAAAACCATCTCTTTCTCCTCCTTTGGCCCACCCGGTACTACCGTCAGGTTTTCCGTCGGGAGGAGGGTTTAGCACTAAGCTCAATCGTTCGTTATAGTTCATACTCGTCAACAGTTCTTGTACTACCTACAATTACCTCCGGTTTCGCCATCTTTCTGCCACTCTAAGACCAGTAATAACACTGGCCGCCATGTTGCACGCTGCGTTCCACTTTTCTGGCGACGACGTCATTTGCGTCACCAAGTTCTCTGGTGTTGGCCGCTCGCCGAAGGAGTCGGCCAAGCTCTCGCGCAGCGTGTCAAAACGTGGGCAGATAAAGACAACGTGGTAGGCATCTTCCTCCAGATTTTCACAGGCGTCGCAGTAGGGAGAATTTTCCCGTTTAAACCGGTGCAGGTAAGCTCTAAAGCACCCGTGGCCACTCATAATTTGGGTCAGGTAGTAGTCGACCTCTCCGCCTGCCCTGCCGATCCACACTTTTAAGTCGGGTATAAGGCGGTGTGTCCAAAGTCCTGATCTGGCCGCGTCCCACCTACGCTGCCAACTTCTGAGGCTGCTCTGTCGCACCACCTCTTTGTTTTCTTTCTGCTGCTGCTCTGCTGCGTCGAGGATTTGCTCTTGAGCCAATATGTCAATTGGGTACATTCCCGCGATGACAAGTGCCGCTTCTTCTGACACCGTACGGAACGCGGAGCATACGCGGAGAGCGGACCGGCGATATACGGCCCTGACTTCCTTCGCGTATGCTTTTGTATTGAGCGCTCTCGCCCATATTGGTGCACCGTAGAGGAGCACGCTCTTTACCACACCTGCAAACAGCAGTCTACGGCGCTGCTTTGGCCCTCTCACATTGGCCATAAGTCTTGCCAGCGCAGTTCCGACTT
Organism: Melieria omissa; assembly: GCA_963971225.1. Taxonomy (NCBI): domain Eukaryota; kingdom Metazoa; phylum Arthropoda; class Insecta; order Diptera; family Ulidiidae; genus Melieria; species Melieria omissa. Next base: position 90,712,449 of record OZ020267.1, on the reverse strand, counting down.
TTGCCGCTTTATTGCTCGAGTACTCAAGATGATCTTTAAAGTTAAGCCTTGAGTCCAATAATATGCCGAGATACTTTACCACCGCTTTCGACGTAATGCAGTGTTCGCCTAACATGAACGTGACCGTCTCCTTTTTCTTTCGGCTACTAATAAGGACTGCCTCCGTCTTGTGCTCAGCTAATGTCAAGCCTACACTGCTAAGCCACTCTTGTATGGTTTGCACCGTCTTGTTTGCCGTACTCACTATCTCCGTCGTGTGTTTGGCTACTATTATCACCGCTATATCGTCAGCAAATCCGATTATTTTGACTTCTGGGGGCACGTTTAGCCTCAGCACATCGTCATACATCACATTCCATAATAGGGGATCCAGCCAGTGATGTTAACTTTTTTTTGAAAAATCCCTACGCGACTTGAAAAAATCCCTACTTTTCCCTACGCTGTCCAGCAATTTTCCCTACGAAATTCCCTACACTTATTTTCCAAGTATTTTGTAATATTTAAGGTTTTTTTTTAATTTTTTGTGAATAAAAGTCGCAAAAGTAAAAACCATAACATTTATTAATTCTTCTTTTAATTCATTTGCAACATGAAAACAACAAAACAAAGTTGTGCTTTGTACTGAGATACGATTTAAAACATGGAAACATAATAACATAAAAAAAATTGTGCTTTGCACTGATACCATTTCATCACATTAAAAAAATCAGTACAAAAATTACACTTAGACTAATTATTTATGGACATACTACTCAGTGTATGCCATTTTCTTAAAGTGCTGTTCTTTACATTGAAAATTTACACAGGTGATATCTTCGTCTTCTAAGTAAGAGCAAATTATACAAATTGAAGTCAAATTGTCATGGCTTGATGTGTTCCTTTGTTGTTCGAAAATATTCTTTCAGAGTCTGCATTAGAATGTGGTAGTGCCGAAACATATTTGGCCAACTTTGACAAATTGGGAAACAACATTTGATCGTTAAAATTTTTAGTTTGACTAATTTGACTTCAAAATTTTCCATAACCAGGGTTGTTTGAAAATTCCCTACATTAAGTGAATTTTAAAAAATCTGTCCTTTTTTTCCCTACGCACACAATTTTCGCTAAAATTCCCTACATGTAGGGAATTTTCCCTTCAGTTAACATCACTGGACCCAGCACCGAGCCTTGCGGCACTCCGCCAGTGACTAGATACTTTTTGCTGCCCTCTTTTGTATCATAGAAAAGTCGCCTGTTCGTAAAATAGCTTTCCATGATTTTTTGGAGGTATTTTGGGACCTTTCGTCTTCTTAATACCGGCAGAATTTGAGTCCAATTGGCTGAGTTAAACGCGTTTTTTATATCTAGCGTGACTACGAGACAGTATTTCTTAGAGCCGCCCAGCCATCGCTCACCCCTGATTGCCTCTTGCGCTAAGTCTACTGCCACCTTAACCGCATCTATGGTGGATTTCCCCTTCCGGAAGCCAAATTGCATTTCGGAAAGTCCGCCATCTTCGTCGATTGCGGCAACAAGCCGGTTTGCGATGACTTTCTCCAAGATTTTTCCGACCGTGTCCAGCATGCAGATGGGGCGGTAGGCAGACGGATTATCTGTTATTTTCCCCGTTTTTGGCAATAATACCAAGCGCTGGCATTTCCAAATGTCCGGGAAGACTCCCTCGGATAGGCATTTGTTAAAAACTACAATGAACGTGACGTCTGCTGCTTAATCGCCATCTTCAGCACTGCATTTGGGATACTGTCCGGGCCAGGCGCTTTATCGTCCTTAAACCGTTCCGCTATTTGTAGTAATTCCCCCGCGGACACTTCTGCGTACTGCAGTAGGCTGTCACCGAAGTCCTCACGAACGAATGCTGGCTGGGTTGGAAATATTGTGTTCACAATGTTCTGCAGCAGGTGGGGGCACTTTGGTTGAGCTTGTTTATTGCTCTTTAACTTTTTTGTGACCACCTTGTAGCCTAAGCCCCAAGGGTTGCTTTCTGTGTCCTCGCAGAGCTTCTGGAAACACTGACGCTTACTCGTTTCAATCGCCTTTTTCAATTTCTTCCGCAAATTTCTGTACTGTGTTTGCAGCGCCGAAAAGTTTTCGCTTTGCCTTGCCTTTTGACGCCTCCGTCGAGCGCTGTTGCAATTTGATCGCAGGGCAGCAATAGAGTCGTTCCACCAATAGACTGGGTTATGTTTCTTGTGTATCGCTTTGCGCTTCATAGATGCATCACATGCCTTCTGTATGTTTTCCACAATGTTGATTGCTGTTTGTTGCACCGACGAGCTCATATCCGGTTTTCCAAACGCTTCGCTGAACATAGCTTTGTCTAGCGACGCAACTTTCCACCCATGTGGTGATCTCGGTCGCTGGTCTAGTATCTGAAGCGCCATTCGTGTATTGCGCTTGAGGTCACATATTATTGCCTGGTGGTCGCTGTGGGTGTAAATCTCACTCAGGCGCCAAGTCGAGTGTAAATAAAGGCCGCTGCTAACGAAAGTTAAGTCAATGACCGACCCAACACCATTTTTGCTGAACGTATGTTGGTTCCCCGTGTTCATTAGGTTCACATTTAGGGTTGAAAATGCGTCGAGCAACGTCTTTCCTTTTGCTGTCGTCTTGCGGCAGCCCCATTCAACGGCCCACGCGTTAAAATCTCCAGCAACCAATAACGGTGACTTCCCGTTGGCATCACTAACCAATTTGTCTATAATGGCTTGAAATTCTTTTAGATGGACGCTTGGAGGGATGTAGCAACTGTATATGAAGGTATCTGCCACTTTAGCACAGACGAAACAAGTCTCAGATGTAATTGGCGTTATTTCCAATTGTTTTGCTCCACAGCTCCAGATAGCTGCTTTCTGGGAAGTGTCAGAAACCCATGAGCTATCGCCTTTCACTTTATAAGGCTCACTCAATACCGCGACCTGTATATTTTCATCGCGTATCGTTTGGTGGAGCAACTCTTGCGCTGCTTTGCAATGATTCAAGTTTAATTGAAGCAAGCGCATCATTTCTTAACCTTCATCACAGCCTCATGGAAGAATGGACATTTCCTACTGCCCGTAAGATGGTTCAAGTCCGCGCTGTTATGCTTTGCACATAGCCGACACTTACGCTTTATGTTGCAGTCCTTAACCCTGTGGTCTTTACTGCTGCAGTTAAAACACGCCCCCGTAAAGTCCTCTGCATTTGGGCATGCTTTTGCCAAGTGCCCGAAGTCTTGACATTTGTGACACTGCAGCGGCTGAATCTTGGCTCGAATCCGGCACACCACCCAGACTATTCTGATTTTACCAACATCGAGTAGTTTCTTTGCTGTTGTTGCTGGCAATGTGAGGCTTGCCGTCTGTGTGGCGCCATACGCTTGCCTTATCGGCTTTATCGCTGCTGGCAGAATACCTGCATCCTCGAAGTGTGTGTGAAGCGCATCGAAGATTTCATCCTTTGTAGTTATCTCATCAATATCTCTAATCTCTATTTGAGCTTCTGGGGTTAGTTTCCGCACAACCGCACTATCGCCCAGCACAGCCTCAAATTTCTCACTTTCTGCACTTGCTGACTTTGCCAATCGGAGGAGTAATTCGCCTTTAGCAGTCTTCCTGATTTTGCTCACCATATCACTCATGCTTTTTGTCTCCGGGTCGTTTTTCAAACTTCTCAGGACATCGGCATAAGTGTTCTTGCCTGCAGTCTGCACTACAATTGCATCTGGGCGTGACTGCTTTTTTAGAACCCGCGAGCGGGGAGGAACCGTCTTCCATTCGGAACCTGGCAATGACGCGCTAGTTCTGGCCTGCCCGTTAATCGGAGTGCTCGTTTTCTCTACTGATGTTCGCGTATCTCGCTCGGTTTGTTTGCCTCCTGTCAAACTCGCTGTCCTCGTGCCTCTTTTCTTTTTTGGATTAGGCGTCGCTGCTTCCTGTTCGTTGCACAGTGCCTTTTGACACATCGACTTTTGACACATCGACTTGCGCCCTCAGCAATGGCGACGTTTGCGTGGTTTGGTTCAGCTTCCGGTCGACATTTGTAAACGCGAGCTCTTCGTATACCGCCGATATTTCAGCCACTAAGTCCCTCATAGGCTGATGTATCGAACGTCTCTTAGCGCCATTCGGGCCGACGTTTTCCTCGAACATGTCTGTCAGCGCTTTTATTTTCTCGCCCAGAAGTTTTAGAGTACTTATAGAACTACATACCTGCAAAACCGGTGGCGACGACTGTGCTCTCCTAACAGGTGGCACGATTTAGAGGTTTTACCCGAGTCACTTATCTCAAGCGGCGCATTCGGCTGCGTTGGTGTTTGCACCTCTTGGCACCAAGACCCAACTATCGCACTATTTTTGGCGCTGCTGACTCTTAGCAACCTGCCGCTAACCCCAGTTACTGTCACTGTCAGCTTTACGGTTAGTCGGCGGGGCAACACACGAATCACGCAAAAACAATTGCAATTCACCACTTCGAAATTCGCAGCTATTTGTGATTAAATTTTGCAAAAGGCCAAAAAGATGCCGATCCACGTTGTACACAACTCGGACTCGATGCTCTGCGGAGCACCACCACTTCCAGCAGCCACGTACACCTGCACGCGCCGGCCACTGAAGCCTCGAGTTCTTTAATTGACCAACCGTCGCACAGTGGGGTATTTGATGGCCAAAATGGCGATTAATTCAAAAAATGAAATTCAAATATCTTGATAATATTTGGTATGGGGGAAAAGTAGATAAAATTGTGCATCACTGGGTGAAAAAATAAATGATCTACATTGAACGGTATTGTCACAGTGCGCTTTGCAAAATGCATATTTGTTCATTGCTCCGTTGTGTTTAGAGCGCGTTACGCATTTGCCAGTGATTTGAAGTGCTTTTTTTAATATCATTCTTGCAAAACTTAATTTTTTTAATATGGAACCTTCAACCTCAGGTATTGTACTAATGTTTAAAAAAAATTATGTTTGTAGAATATGTGTATTAATAATTTATAAAAATTTTTTAGTTATAGTCTTAAAATTGTACATATTTAAAGGATATAGGTAGACATATAGTTACTTTGGCTGTGAAAGGCCGTAATAATTTTATATGATATGTAAAGAACATATATTTGACTACTATATTGCAAAAAATTAAAGTGCACTTTTGTGCATTTTGTGAAATATTTACGTTTTAGTGCTTCAAAGTCAGTGCCAAAATGTGTGATTTCGCTTGATCTTCATGGAGTAATGAATGTTGTTGTTATCATGTGTTTCTGTTTTGTTTTTGTTATTTTACTGCAAGGCACTACAAATAAGGTTGGGCATATTAGTTTTGTTAATACTTTTATTGTACCTTCGTAAAAAAAAATTAAATGAAATTCGTATAAATTCTGATTTAATCAAATATTTTGACATTCCGAGTTAAAGTGACCCTGCCATTGATATACTTCATGGTTGGATACGATTTTTTGAATGTCTTCTTCATTTATCGTACAAATTACCAATACAAAAAATGGCAAGTAAGGTCAGAAAACGAGAAGAAAATTATTAACGAAACAAAATAAAATATTCAAAAGGGATTCAGAGAGAAAGCAGGTTTGATTGTTGATCAACCGAAACCCGGATTCGGCAACTCAAATGATGGAAATACGGCAAGAAGGTTCTTTCGAAACGCAGAGCTATCGTCTGAAATCACGAATGTTGACTTGAACTTGATAAAAAGGTTGCACGTTATACTGATAGTGGTTTCTTGTGGCCATGAGGTAGATATTGCAAAGTTTCGAAATTTCGCACATGATACTGCGAGATATTTTGTATCAAAGTATCCATGGTGCAATATGCCACCTACGGTGCACAAATTTCTAATTCATGGGCCAGAAATAATACACCACGCTCTGTTACCAATTGGCCAATTAACTGAGGAAGCTCAAGAAGCACTTAATAAAGAATTTAAAAAATACAGAGAACATTTTACACGCAAGACTAGCAGAGAAAAAACCAATCATGATATTTTGCATCGATTTCTTGCTGCTTCCGATCCAATTTTATCAAGTTTAAGGAAACTTCCTAAAAAAAAGATTCAACACCTACCACTATCAGCTATTGAACTTTTAAAATCACCATCTGTAAAAACTTCAACAGATAATACTAATTTCCAGTCTAGTAATGATATTGCGTTTGATGATGATGATGATAATGATGATGATGATGATGATGATGATGATGATGATGATGATGATGATGATGATGATGATGACGATGATGACGAAAATGATGATAATAATAGCGATGACATTTAATAATTCTATTGTGAGAAGCCCAAAACATGAAAAATTTACTTAAATTGAATAAATTTAATAAAAAAAACAACAACAACAACAATTTTTTTTCCCAATTTGTCTTATATATGTTTCATCTATGTAAAAAAATACTTTACATTAATTTTAATAGCTCAGTTGAATTGATCGCCGTTTTCAATGGTCAATACCCCACTGTGCGTCGCGGGAGCACCTTCAATTGCGACCAGGTTAGCGCGAAAAACACCATGTGTACACCACATGTAAGTGTACGTGAATAAATTGGTGTGTATATATATATATATATGTATATATATGTATATGTGTATGTGATTATTTGTATTAGTGTGTTAGTGAACGTAAAAAGGTGAACATTTGTGTACAAACAATTTTTGTGTGCAAGTGGGGATATTTGTCCCACTGTATGCACTTGGGATGGCAGCGAATGTGCAGTGAATGAGTATATGCAGCACTATTGAAAATTTTCTAAGTCCTAGAAAATTGTTCAATGTGCTGCAGAAAAAATGCGACTCGTCCCACTGAATTTTTAATTAATTTTATAATTGTTTGGCACGACAGCCCGCTTACGCGAGACTTTAGGAGCTCTGTCAGCTGTTTGACGTCGTTTAGCGAGAAACACGAGAGAAAGTTGAAAATAGTTCAACTTTTGCCGCGTTTCGAGCGTAGTCATGGAGTTTGCTTCATACAAATACACTGATTCAACTTTTTCTCGAAACACGAGAAACGCCAAAAACCACGATACGCCTGAAACGCGCTTTTTTTTTTAGGTGTTACTACATGCAGTATTCGATCTTGCGTCGCTCTGCATGCGACTCGTTGGACCGCGCACTAACCAACTGAGCCCCGGCGGCTGCTCGTCCCACTGTGCTTGCGTTAATTTACTTCTGCTAGCGATGGAGGGAAATTGCTTAGGCAGAAGTATGAAAATGTGATTGCACTTGGAGGCAGCAGCGGGAGTGCTTGCTGCTTGTGCGCGCGTATATCGCACAAAGCGAAACGCGAAAATGTACAGAAGTGGGAGAGCGCGATCAAGAGCTAGAGTGCTTGCTGCTGATCTGCGATATGCACAATGGAAGAGAAGGGGAAATGTGCAGATTAGCGAGTTAGTGGGATGCAGGCTGCAGCGGGAGTTTTTGCTGCTTTGCCTGCGTATGTCGCACAAAGGAGAATGCGAACGAAAAGCGCAAAATTATGTGCAGTAGCGGGAATGCTTACTGCACTGCGCGACTTTGTTTGTGCACAGAGAAATGTACACGACAGTGGCGGGGAACCAGTAAATAATTTTTTTTTTAATGGATTTTTGGGAATGGGAATATTATAGGGGAATTATTTGTAAATTTCCACTCTTTGTAAGGTGCTACCCCTGCTCGATTTCGATGTTCCAGTAATCCAAGAAAAAAAATTCGTATTGTCATTTGGTATATGTCAACATCAATTCTAATGTGGTTTTTGAGGGAATATACGCAATGGTACGGTCTGGGTAAATAAAAGTGCCAAATTTGGTTAAGAAAAAACATAAAAATTAAAACTGAAGGTTTTTCTTGCGGTGAAAAAGTAACCAAAACCTTATAAAAAACTAAGGTAAATATCAGTGTTGGACTTAATTTTTAATGGTTTTTCATAATCCGAAATGATATCCGAGCATATCGTAAAAGGGACAAATTTATACAATGATTTCCAAAATACCATAAAAATGTAAAGTGCCACCTTTTTTTCTTTGTAAGGTGCCACCCCCCTTTTTTCATTGTTTTGTGGTCCTATATCGGTATAATGACTTTTTATTACTCGGAATCGTCATTACAATGAATTTAAAGTGTTCTTAGTAAATTTTTCTCTAATCTTATCATGAGGAATAAATTAGTTCAGTTTTGTTTATCAATTTCCATACAATTATTCGTTTCATTCGTTACCATTCAATTTCCATTTTGCTTTCGGTCATTTTCTATTCAATTCAAATTAAATTCAATAGTCTTTCGTAAATTTTCTAAATCATGCATTTTTGCTTGAGATTTTTAAGTTTTTAGCGGTTTTTTTAGGGGGTGGCACTTTACATTAAAAAATTTTAGGGTGTCGATTTTGAACACTTTGGGAAATTGGCTGTAAAATTCGTATTTACGAAAAATTCAAATGAAGTGTTACCTTGGATCATAGCTCTTTAAATACTCTTTCCAACGGTATATTAAAATTGGCGATACGTTAATTTTCTAACGAGTTTTGCGCAAAAAAGCTATGGGGTGGCACCTTACAAAGAATTCCCCTATATATTTTTTTTTAAATATGTGTTTTATGTTAGTGTATGTGAGTGTATTTTTGTTAATTTTGAATAAACATTTTTGGGCTTATCTTATTGGGGCCCAGTGCCCGAGAATAAGTATATCCTTTATCAAACTGTGTCCGCTACTGTATTGTACTGCGTTGTTGCTTCTATTTTCGTCTCCTTTGCGTCTGTTGTGGGTGTGTGTTTTGTTGTTGTTTTTCTGTTCTGCTGCCCTTCTTTTAAGTGTCACTGCACTGTTCAATGTCTTTTTTTAATTTTTGTAATTTTGTGCACTGTTTTAGTATTGTAATCGCACTTTTTTGTGTGGTTTTGGTTGTCACTGTTGATTGTTTGCGATTGTTGATCGTTTTGTTTTTGCAATTAGTTAGTGTTCACCTTTGTGTTTGGTTTTTGTTTAATTGAAGTGTTTTTGATTTGTTGTGTCACTTTCCACTTGTAAATTGTCACTTTGATTTTTAATTGTTATTTGTTAGGAAAATATTCGCGGCTCACTCGCGAATGGCTCGAAGGACCATGTTTACGTTGGCGGAGCGGTGAAAGAAAACGCGGATTGTTCGGGTTTATGGGGTGTTTATTCGTGGACGTTCGAATAAAGAGTAATACAAAGAATACATGAAACATTGAACGAGACAAACGGCCGAAGCCGGGGAGCAGAAAATAGGGGGAAATATTCGTACAAAAGGAAAAGGAAAAGGAAGGGATTAGAGGTGGGATCGACCGATCACTAAGGAGAGCACTCATTTAGCCACATATTGTGCGTGCAATTTCGCTGTTGTTTGTTTTGCGTCGTACAAGTTGAGCCCATCCAATTTTAACATCCCCATGTTGGAGTCCTCATCAACATTGCCCACTCAAATATCTTCAGCTGCTTTAATGACCATCTCCTTGTCATTTGTGTTTCAACAATATACGTTGGGAATTTTGTACGAGAAAAGGATTTATATAGAAAAAAAGGATTTCGAAAATTTTTGCGGGATTGGTTTTTAGAAGCTGAAAAAAAGGAGTATCCCGCGAAAAAAAGGATAGATGGCATGGTTATGTATGCCGTACAAACTCGGTTAAACGAAAAATGCCTATCAACAATATCCCTAATTCCGTTTGATACAATTCACATCGACCATAGTCAACCCAAACGGATAATATCCGATAGAGGAACTTGCTTTACGTCACTCGAATTCTAGGAATACGCACGCAGGATTTTGTTTCGGGGAGTTTCGTGTAACTTTTTTTGAGAACTTTGAAATAGCACACAATTTAGATATATGAATCTACAGCCTGAGATCCAAAACATGTATGTTTCCCCTACCTGCCGTAGTTTGGTCCTAAAAGTTCAAAAAAGAAAATTTATTTAAAACGAGACAATTTTTCTCTTTTATTTGATATACATATCTTCATTATTGCACAACCGCAAATATTTAAAAAAATATTTGAAATGTGTATGCCTGACTATGCCAGGTAAATGGCCTCTAGTTTCACGCCTATATCAATATTTGGATGGGTCACGGTGTAATAAATGTTAAGTTGGTGTTTTCACTCAGTGCATCATAACTTTGTAATTTTTCTTTCGATTCCATTGATGGTGGGCTTAATATTTGCACGAATAATATATTTTTCATGAAACCAAAGGAAATAATTGATTTTATCTATAAAAAAAACATTCTGAAATTTATGATTTTTGAAAATGGAAAAGCTAAGGTATTATCTTCTGACCGACGGACATCTTGTGTTAGTCGGATAGTTCGTTTACGAGATATGTGCTCATAACTGAAACAACAGGGTAAAAACTGGTTTTTCGAAGATTTGAAAACGCTTCTCACAAAATTTTTTTGATCTTCAGTTTCGTGTTCAGCGGCCCAAAGGTAGTCTAGAATACACTTTTTTATTTTTATGTTTTTTATTGATGATTGAACATATGTGCGACGGTTTTAAATTAAATTTCTGTACTAAAAAATATGCGGTTTGAACACCCAAAACACGCCTTGTGTGCGCCAATGGTGCTGAGACATAATATTAAACATATGGCTGTGGCAACTCCACAAGCCAACGGGCAGGAAGAAATAGTGAATCGAGTAATCAAAACCATGCTAGGCAAGATAAGCGCTCCAATTACATATTGTTACGAATACTAGTTCTAGTGGGCTGATACGTATCACTGGATTGTGCAATTTGAAAATAAAACCACTTTAATGTCTCCACACGCAGTCAATAAGAACCAACAATCACTTTATTTCACAGATTTACCCTTCACTGTCCTCACACTTAATTATTTGCTTAATTACTCCGTGTGGCACCTTCACTTGTCTAAACCAAGACTGACTCGCTGCGCCGTACCCGGCTACCTTTTATTCCTGTCCGGTTATCGCGCAGATCGTTCTCGCACATTCCAGAGTGGACTAAAGGTTTCCATGATGATCGTGAGCCATCATTGCCAGGTTGGACTAATGGTCAAACTACATAAAGCGCGTTTCAAGCGCATCATCGTTTTTCGCGTTTCCCGCGTTGAGAGAAAAAGTAGAATCAGTGTATTTGTATGAAGCAGACTCCATGACTTGACGTCGATACGCCCGAAACGCGTCAAAAGTTTCATTTCGTTCTTTTTCACAATTCACAACGAAATCAATCAGCAGTTTCACAACTAAAACTCAGCATCAGCTGACGTAAGAAGAAGCTGAGGCGTTAAACGCGTGTTATGGAGTATACCACTTTGCAACGCGAATAACGCGAGAAACGCCATAACGCGACAAACCCTGGACGCCTGAAACGCGCTTTATGGTCAAACTCCATAAAGCCCGTTTCAAGCGTATCGTCGTTTTTCGCGTTTCGAGAAAAAGTAGAATCAGTGTGTTTGTATGAAGCAAACTCCATGACTTGACGTCGATACGCCCGAAACGCGTCAAAAGTTGAACTATTTTCAACTTTCCCTCGCGTTTCGCGCTTACCGACGTCAAACAGCTGACAGAGCTCCTAAAGATGTCATAAATTATGTGGTTAAATGGTAATGCCGATAACAAACTTGTGTTATCGCAAAGTAGGTAGGTAGGTAGCAGCGACTGCGTGCTCTCAGAGCACACTCAAGTAGCACTATGTGCCGTTTTGTTGTCGCCTCCTCGTCTGGGTCTTCCCTGCGTGGGAGAAAATACTGGGCACTAAAGCCAACCAGCATCGTCCAAATAGGACTTGATGCATTTTAGTCTTATTTCAGACAGATCAGCTAGAGAGCTAATCAGACTGTTCCCCAAGGAATTTAGTCTTTTAAATGCTAAGGCAGGGCAGCCGCAGAGGAAGTGCTCGAGTGTCTCACTCTCGTTGGTTTCTCTGCAGCTTCTGCAAAAGGGGTTGTGGGGGATTCCCAATCTCGCTGCGTGTAGGCCAATCGGCCAGTGACCCGTGATCACGGCCGTCAGCCTAGAAACATTCCTACGAGAATTTAGCAGCAGGTCGTTGGTTCTGTGGGAGTCGTAGCGTGGCCAGATCTGTCGAGCCACTCTGCAGCTGGAAAGATTGCTCCACCTACTGTCCGCCTTCCTAAGGAAATTTTCCTTTATCTGTTGTAGCCTTGCACTTAGAGGCGGTGCCACCCTTTCGGGCTGTGAGTCCATGGCGGATCCCACCTTGGCCAACTCGTCGGCTGACTCGTTTCCGCTGATACCCGCGTGACCGGGTATCCAGCAGATGGTAAGATCCACCCGGCCACCCACCAACCCTAGCAATTCTTTACAGTCCCTGACCAATTTAGATTTCACTATGGGCTTGGTGAGTGCCTTGATGGCTGCTTGGCTGTCTGAAAAGATGAAAACATCCCTACTCTGGATTTCTTGCTGTAGGAGAATCCTGCAGGCTTCTCTTATTGCAAAGACTTCCGCTTGAAAAACACTGCAGAAATCCGGTAAGTGAAAAGCTTTTTCCACAACCAGATCCTTGGAGTAAACACCTGCCCCAACACCACAGTCCATCTTTGAACCGTCTGTGTATAGGGAGGTTTCTACGTTTGTAAAAACAGTTGCGTAACGCTCCCATTCCCTTCTGGAGGGAAAGAGCGTGGAAAACCTAACACCAAAGTCGGCACATTCTTTGGTGTAGTCCGTATCTCCCCTTAGGTCCGTCGGAACCTTCGTGAGGATGCTACTGTGTCCGTAAGGTCTTTCCGTCCATTGAGATGATTCTCTCAGTCTCAATGCGCTAGAGGCGGCGGTCCGTCTAATAAAAGATTCAATCGGCAGCAGATGAAGAAGCGTATTTAAAGCATCAGAAGGGCAGGACCTCAAGGCCCCTGTAATCCCGACACACGCCGCCCTCTGCACTGCATTAAGTCTATTGACGTTGTGGTTCTTCTCTAACGCCGGCCACCACACCAGTGCTCCGTACGTGAGAATGGGTCGAACTATCGCTGTATAGGTCCAACGCACCATCTTCGGTTGTAGGCCCCATTTTTTACCGAAGAGTCTGCTGCACGAGTAGTACGCTACCAGTGCTTTCCTTGCCCTCTCCTGTATATTAGATTTCCAGCTAAGTTTGGTGTCTAATATGACTCCAAGATATTTAGCTTCTGAGGATAGCCTGAGCTCGCTACCGTTGAGCTTCGGCAATCGAAATGGGGGAACTTTGTACTTTCTTGTAAACAGTAGCAGCTCTGTTTTGGTAGGATTAATCCCAAGCCCGCATCGAGCGGCCCAGCTGCTCAGAGTGCTCAGAGCACCCTCCAAGATGCCACTAATTGTATCTAGGAAGGGCCCTGTCACCATAATGATGATGTCGTCGGCGTACGCAATCACCTTGACCCCAGCTCGGTTAAGAGTCCTTAGTATGGGGTTCAAGGTAATTAGCCATAACAATGGAGATAGTACCCCTCATTGGGGTGTCCCCCTCTTTGCATATCGTGTGATACTCGAGTTGCCGAGTTCAGCCTGGATCTGTCTGCTACTTAGCAGAGCCGAAATCCACGAACAGATGCAACCCTCGACCTGTAGGTCTATCAGGGAGTTAACTATGGCTTCCTTATCCACGTTATTAAATGCTCCTTCAATGTCAAGAAACGCCGCCAGGGTATATTCTTTAAATGACAGAGATCTCTCTACGGTCCTCACGACCTCGTGCAGAGCAGTCTCGGTGGATTTACCTTTCGTGTACGCATGCTGAGCCGTGGATAGATGGTTCTCTTCCAGGCTTCCTCTTATATACGTGTCCAGTACGCGCTCGAGCGTTTTTAACACAAACGAGGTCAGGCTAATTGGCCTAAAGTCCTTCGGAAGGACATGTCCTCTTTTGCCTGCCTTTGGTATGTATACCACCCTGGCTTTCCGCCATGATTTGGGTATATAGTTCAGTGCTATGCAGCTGACAAAGAGCTCTCGAAGCCAGTCCATTGCGCCTTCCCCCATTCTTTGTAGCATGATGGGCAGAATTCGGTCTGGACCGGGACTTTTGTATGGGGAAAAGGAGCCGATAGCCCAGCGGGTCATCTCCCTAGAGATCACCTTCTGGGCGACCGCTCTCGACCTAGGGCTCCGAACTGGTAGCACCCTGGGTGCGGTCACATCGCATTCGGGGAAGTGAGTGGACGTTAAGAGTTCCAATGACTCTGCCACTGATTCCGTGGCTGTCCCATCCGGCCTGTGTAAAAGCGTCGGGGGTGAATATCCGTTGGCAAGAGCTTTGCTTAGCCTGGCCGTTTCCTTAACGTTCTCAATCGAAGAACAGAAGTTTTGCCAAGACTGCCTCTTGGCAGATCCAATAGCTCGCTTGTATTTGCGCAGACATTCCCTGTATGGCTGCCAAACCTTGGTCCTGTAGGACTCATTAAAGACTCTTCTGGTCTCCCTCCTCAACTCAGAAAGCTCCTTATTCCACCACGGTGGAATTGGTTTCCTTTCGTGACGAATCGGACAAGATTGGTCAAATGCTCTAGTGAGAGTTTTTTCGAGCCGATTTGCTCTCTTCTCTAACTCGGATATAGAGCTAATGCTAGATTTTGGGAACCTTAGGAATTGGGACCTCACGATACTCTCATATCTGTTCCAGTCCGTCTTCCGTGGGTTCCTAAACTTTTTTGGAGTACACACCGGTGTGTCAACGCTGAACATGATATATTTGTGGTCCGAGAGACTTTTTGTCGGACACCCTCCAACCCTCAATGTTCAAGTTCGTCTGGTCGAGTAGCAGAGTTACGTCGAGTACCTCCTCCCACCCCTGAAAGCTCTCTGAGCTCGGGAAGGTGAAGGTAGGAGAGTTACCCAAATTGCAGACACTAAGGTTATAATCTAAGATAAAGTTGAAGAGAGACTCACCCCTTTCGTTGTCCTCGCTGCTGCCCCAAAGTGTGTGCCTGGCGTTAGCATCGCACCCCAGCAGCAAGTCACATTTGGCGTTGCGGGCTGCCTCCACTAATGTCTGCACCTCCGCTGGTGGTGCCGGCTTGTCGTGGGCCATGTAAGAAGCCGCCACCATTAGGGGTTGCCCTCGTGCGTCCGTGAGCCTCACAACGGCGAGGTCGTCACTACTCAGGCTGCAACATAAAAAAGCGTTAATATGTTTCTTAGCTAATATGCAGGCTCTAGGTGTACCTGAAGAGACCCTGTACAGAAGACTACCCGTGAATGTTTAGGCCCTTAACCGTGGAGTCTCTGACCCAGGGCTCCTGTAGGATGCAGAGGTCCACGTTCTCCTCGCTGAGGAGAACAGACAGGTTGTCTGAAGCACACTTCGAGTGCTTCAGGTTCACCTGCACGACCCTAAGCATCTTTACCGGGTTTATCCTTGTCATCCAGCGCCAGGTCGTCCAACAACTTGTTGGTGTCTTCCACCTCATCTGGATTGAGGGCCGGTATGTCATCTTGACCAGTACCCGCGTCGGATGTCAAGACACGGATCCTGGCCTTTCTGATCCCATACCTCAGCTTTCCGTCAGCCTTTTCGATGGCCTCAACACTCTCTGGGTTGATCAGGACCACGAACGTCTGGCTGTTCTTCGAGGGCTCCTCCGCCTTAATGATGACCCAGTCATCCATAGGCACCTCCGGGTTCTGCAGAGCGAGTGTCTCCACTATTCTCGCATGGTCAGTCTGCCCCTTAGGCAACCAGATGCGCGCCCTCGGTCTCTTGGGGATCTCGCTGGCCGGTACTAGTCTGAGCTTCAGACCCTCCCAGGCGCCGCTGATCTTAGCGACGCACTCCAGCAAGAATACCCTCGAGGCCTCGTCGTCACATCTAATCACCCGATGGCCCCTGACCACGTCCGAACAGTCGAAACTGGGAATAGATCCTGGTTTTGCTCTCAGCTTTTCCAACACCAGGTCGGAAAGCCTCGCCTCGATCTTATCCCATCGCTCGCTGATCGACCGGCCCGTGCTATTAAGCTCGTCCACCAGTGCCATACAGAGCTGGTCCTTAGCCACTTCACTGAAGAGGCGGACCTGCTCGCTCGAGGAGTGCGGTTTCCTCCGCGGGGCGCCTCTGGCGTCCTTCACTCGTTTGGCATGGTTGTCGGACGAATCCTGGGACCTAACCCTTTTTAACATGGCAGCTGCCTTCCCGCTGGTAGTCGGCTGCTCTTCTGCTCGAGCCTGCGCTGCGAGGTACTCATCGACGACTGCCTGGTACCTTCGCTTGTCGGCTGCGTCCCTTTCGACCGCTACGCCCTTCTTTTCATTCTCAGCTATCTTAGCGAGAACGAATAGGGCGTGGTTGTAGGCGGCCTTCACTGTCCGCTTTTTAGGTTTTTTCGCGTCGCGCTTCTCTCCACTGGAGGTCTGCGGTCCGCTCGGTAAAACGGGTGTCGGGATGGCGCCACTGGCGCGCATCCCGACGCTCTCAGTTAATGTGTCCTGACTTAGCCCTGAGAGGTTGTCCAAGTCAGTTAGGGAGAGGTTATCCTCGTCTCCCGCGAGTTCCGAGGCCAAACCGGAAGAAGCCATGACATGATATCATAATCGCCCGCTTTGCTCGACAAGGCAAGCGCGGCGGGCCTGAGGTGTGTTATCGCAAAAGTCGGATGCATTTATTTTACACGAAAGCTATTAAATACATTAACAGGGCTATTCTGGCAACTATCTTTCAACTCACCTCAATCTTTCGAAGTACAAAAATCTTTCGAAAGACAATTTGCTATTCTAGCAACTATCTTGAAAGCTTTTTTCCGTAACATGAAAGACAGTTTGAAAGATGTGCTTTTGGGGTCGTCTTTCAGCTTGAAAAACGTACGTGCGTTGTGTTTGTGTTGTGAAAAGAAACGATAGATGATGGAAAAATTGTTCATAAGCGTATTGGTGATGAAGAACTCCAGGCGGCGTCGCATTTCAGCTTGATTTCTTCAGCCATTGATTGAAATTTTTGAAATTTTGTTTGAATTTTTCATTTCACGAATTTTTCATTTCATTTGCCAAGAGTATTGCCAGCATCGAATAGAGCACTTGGTTTACAAATGTGAGATTTTGATGAAGGATGAAAGAAAACGTAAAAATACACCATTAACAGCAAAAGTACATAATATAAATCGGCCGAAAGTGTTTGTTATATGGTACATCTTCATATGCTGTTCATTACATTAAGGTTAAATCTGATAACATCATTAACATCACATAAAAAAGAAAACAATTCATTTTAATTCATATTTTTACACCAGTTTTTTTCTTTTCTAAAAAGAAATACGTAACTGCAAAATAATCCTGATAAACACATTTGTAATTAAAAAGAAAATCATAACGAAAATTGGGAAAATAATTTTCTTCCATCATTGCAAAAATGCTTCAAATTTCACAGAAAACGAGTTGGCTAGCAATGCTGTTCGCCGAAAACAGCTTTTCAACTCGAGTGTTGAATTTTTGAGCTTTTTCCGAAAGATTTTTTCGTAGGAATAGCTAAAACCTTTCATTCAGTCTTTCAAACTATCTTTCAATAATCTTTTGAAAGTGTTTCAACAGTCTTTGCCAGAAAAGCCCTGTAAAGAAACATTTGAAATTCAACATTTTAACATAAAATGTGGAGAAATTCCTAAAAATTAGCATAATTCTTTAACAGACGAAACATTGTCTTCGCTGTATTGGAAATTCGATAGCTTATTCGGTGTATATCGAAATTTGCTCATTCCTGTGATATAAATTGCTAAAAATTGAATTCAACTTGTTCGAACTCAGTAGAGCTATGTCCACGCAAACGTGTTGAAATTAAACGCAGTAAATGTTTTGTGTCGGTTTTGTTTGTGTAATGTTTTATTAAATCTTGAATGTTTGTTGGTATATATATATATGTGGAAGTTAGGATTTATGGGGGTCGGGGTTCGATGATGTTAAGTCGCCGGAGTTCGTACCTCGAGTGCCTGCCGGCCGCGCAAGCTCCCTTCGGGATGGCCAGTGTTGCCATCCGTACATATAAGCACATAAATGGACAAACACAATACAATATTATTGACAATATCAATTTCTAAGAGTTGCGTGGCGGGCACTGTTTAGCGATCTAAACATCCTGGGGCCGGATGCACTCGTGCATTGATGGGACCCCCCGGAGCTGCAGTAGGGTTTGGATGGCTCCGGTTGAAAGGGTCCGAACTCGGCGTCCGCGCAACTTGCTGGCTGCTGTAGCGAGGGTGGGGCTGATTCGCGTGCGGACGGGATGCGCTGTCAAGG
The DNA here is from genome assembly GCA_963971225.1 of Melieria omissa. Lineage (NCBI taxonomy): Eukaryota > Metazoa > Arthropoda > Insecta > Diptera > Ulidiidae > Melieria > Melieria omissa. Next base: position 90,694,278 of record OZ020267.1, on the reverse strand, counting down.
CGAGGCGAGTCCGACTAAGGTCCTGCGGTCGTCGTCTACGGCTTGTTGCTGATTGGGGCTGAATGTTGCGCGGGGGTTGCGCTTCGGCTGCGGTCTGCCCAAACTGTCTAGATTTAGACATAGGGCGAGGGGCTGTTTCCTTAATCGTTGTGCTGAGGGACTGCACAGGACGGTTTTTCTGTCTTTGTGGGGTGACGGAAGATGACTCATCTTGAGAACTCCGGGATTTTCTCGACATGGATGAGATGTTTGATGGACTCCGAGGTTGAATCGTGAAAATTGGTAAGATGGTGTCTCTTTGCCGGCATGGGATTGTGCCAGAAGCGAAGTGAAGCATAGAATGATGCTGCTTCTGACATTGCGAACAAGTGTGTTTACTTGTGCAATCCCGCTTCAAGTGAGTATGGGATAGACAGTTTGTGCACAAGTTGTGGGCTCGTACTGCCTTTACTCGATCATAAACAGATAACTTTTTGAACTTCGAACATAGTTTGAGCGCATGAGCCGCACTGCAAACCGGACAGAGGAAAGTCCATCTGTTCTCAGCTAAGTTTTGAGCTCTGTTATGATCCCGGTTGTGAGAAAACACGGACTTGGTCGGCCTCATAAGATTTAGCCTTTCCACGACCTCATATCTACTGGTCAAGAAAGTATTCATTTGCTCCCAGGTTGGAAGATCTTTCCGGGAACTAAGGGACTGTTCCCACAGGGATAAAGTCTCTTCCGGGAGTTTTGTTGAACAAATATAGACCAGGATCGGGTCCCAACCCTCTGTCGAGACGTCTTGAGAAGATAAGACGGACAGAGAATTGTTTACTGCATTTTGAAGGCTTTGCAGCGCTTCACTGTCTTCCACAGCTACTTGAGGGAGGCTCATGAGCGTGTTGACCTGTTTATCAACCAGAATGCGCCGATTTTCGAATCGGGACTTCAGCGCATTCCATGCCAATTCGAAGTTAGAATCGCTCAATGGATACTGCCTAACGATGGCGCCAGCCTTTCCGGTTGTTTTATATCGGAGGTGATATAACTTTTGGGCAGAGGTGAGTTTCGGGTGGTTAATATAAACCGCCGAAAACATGTCGCGGAAGGACGGCCACTCTTCATACCCACCGGAGAAGATTTCGGTGTCGCAAGGAGGGACATTCAGGCAAATAAAATTACTTGCCTGCTCTGTTGCAGAAGGGAAGGGGATTTCTGCTGGACGAGTGGTTTCAGCGAGAGGAGGTTGCTGAGCGTCCATGAGGTCCGAAATCTGGGCCATGGTTTCATATACTCGTTCTCGGCACAGTTCCATTTTGGAGCGAGCGATCAATTTGAAAGTTTTAGGCAGGTCGTCATCAGGGGTGATGCCGACTTGCGAAAAAGCTGCCTTTAGATCCGCATAGTAGCCATTGAGATCGGCTAAATACGCTTTGAGGATTGCGGGCGTTAACTCTTCGATAGGGGCAGAAGAGAATTTCGAACAAAAGTGGACCAAATTGTCCGCTTCGAAATTAAAAATGCTCATGGAGGGAATATGAGACTTTTCGAATGATTTTTGAATTGGCATGTCGAAATACAGAATAATTTAATAGTGGGTAAAAAAATAAATCGATGGTTGGTAGATACAGGAGGCAAGAGTCGAGAAATAGCACCACCAGAATTCGAAAGATATTCGAATTGTCAACAAATGTTGCACAAAACCGACTAGAAATGTCGCAAACTGGAGCGCATTCACGAAAAATGCAAGCAATTTTTCGAAGTGTATCACCTCAGAGGGGTTTTGAGGGAACACACGATAAATTTTATGATGGGAAAACAAGCTGACGATTATTGAGGAAAAAAATCTAAATTGCGTTGTTGCCCAGGTTGGTTGGTTGGTTGGTTAGAGTGGCAATGCCCCAGGCATCCAATTAGCGCAGATGCGCCGTTTTGAAACCACTATCTTGATTCAACCTAGGTAGATGGTTGTTATACTCCCGGTGACTAAAAACCGCTACAGCCAATTCGAGAGGTTTAGAAAGGCAAGAAGTGAGCTTACCTTGTAGTCCTTGATTTCGTCAACGTTCGTAAACGTCGGTTTACCTAGAGTTTTCCACCGTCTCCTTGCTAAGGCCGGGCAATCGCAGAGAAAGTGTTGAATCGTTTCCTTTTCCTCGGGATTATTGCAGCTTCTACAGCAGGTATTATGAGGAATGCCCATTTTGGCAGCATGCTCTCCAATGGGCCAGTGACCCGTGATGACAGCGGTGAGCCTGGCTGCATCACGTCGGCCTCTGTTAATTAATTCGGCTGATTTGTTCCTGTCGTACCTTGGCCATAAGGATCTGCTGATTTTACAGGAACGCATCCGAGCCCACCTGGTATCAGCTTTAGCAAGGAAGCCTTTGGAGATTTCACTCTTGATGGAACCAATTGGGATGCGGACCATTTCCGCTACCCGTTCCTCAAGTGCGGAACCCCCCCTGGCTAGCTCATCCGCTCTTTCGTTACCCTCAATGTTCTTGTGCCCCGGCACCCAGATTAGGGTAACTTGGAACCGACGAGCCAGATCCATTAAGGCCTCCTTACATTCCCACACCAGCTTGGATGTTATAACCGACGAGCCCAACGCTTTGATGGCAGCTAGGCTGTCAGATAGTACGCATATGCTGTTTTTGTAGGTGGTATCGTCCAAAGCCATCCTACAGGCCTCTTTAATAGCGAAGACTTCCGCCTGGAAGACGCTAGCTGTGTTGGGGAGGCGAATGGATTTGCTGAGCCTCAGCTTCTCTGAGTAGATTCCCGCTCCTACACCGCAGTCCATCTTTGATCCATCAGTGTAGATTTCGGTATCGCTCCCACTTGTGACTCTTCCTTTCTTCCATTCCGAACGGGAGGGAATACGTATGCCATACCTTTTCCCGAAGAATACAGTGGGAATTTTATAGTCTGTCTCCGCAGTGTGTGCATTTTGCAGTTGATCTAGTATTGACCCGTGCCCATACGGTTTATTCTTCCAGCATCCTATCTCTCTTAACCTGAGAGCACTTAGAGTGGCGGTGTTAACGATATGAAGATCTATCGGAAGTAAGTGCGCCAATACATTCAGAGCCTCTGTAGGGCAGGATTTGATCGCCCCTGTTGCTATCGCGCATGCTGTTCTTTGTATTCTGCTCAGCTTTGTGGTGTTATAGTCCCTCCTGAGAGCTTTCCACCAAACTAAGGAGCCATAAGAAAGGATAGGACGTACAACCGTTTTGTACATCCATAGCATTAGGTCCGGACGGAGCCCCCATTTCCGGCCAATCATCTTTTTACAGGCGTACAGAGCAAAGCCCGCTTTGCTGACTCTGTGTTCGATGTTTGTTTTCCAGTTTAGCTTTGGGTCCAAGATTACCCCCAGGTACTTGGCGCTAGACGAGAGGGATAGTGTCGTTCCGTTCAGCATGGGTAATCTAAATCTAGGTATCTTGGTCCGCGTGGTGAAAAGCATCAGTTCAGTCTTACTTGGATTAAGGCATAGCCCACGACCCGTGCACCAAGCTCTCAATCTTTTCAGCGCTGCCTGAAGGATATCACTTATCACTTCGAGACACATCCCCGATGCCAACACCACGACGTCATCCGCGTATGCCACGACTTTGATACCTCTACCGTTTAATTCAGCTAGTATTCTATCCAGGGCACAAACCCAAAGTAGAGGTGATAGAACTCCTCCTTGGGGGGTGCCTCTGTTTAGGTATTTGGTCAGCGAACTTTTCCCCAGTTCAGCGCTGATCTCCCTTGAATGGAGCATTGTTGTTATCCAGCCGCAGATGTCTACATTAACTCCAAGGTATTCTAGCGATTCCCGGATCGCATCTATACGGATGTTGTTGAAGGCCCCCTCAATATCCATAAAGGCCGCCAGTGTATACTCTTTGTGTTCTATGGACTTTTCCACCGTCCTTACAACCTCATGGAGTGCCGTTTCCGTGGACTTCCCCTTTAGGTATGCATGTTGGGCATCAGATAGCTTGCTTCCCACCACATTCCTGATGTGCAGGTCGAGCAGCCTCTCGAAGGTTTTAAGCACAAAGGATGTTAGACTTATCGGCCGAAAATCCTTTGCTGACTCGTGTCCCCTTTTTCCCACCTTGGGGATAAAGACAACTTTGACCCTTCTCCAACTAGAAGGGACGTATGGAATTGTTATGCATGCTCTGAAAATTGCAACGAGCCAAGGAATTATCCACTCCTGCGTGGCCTGAAGCATCATAGGAAAGATTCCATCCGGTCCAGGTGATTTGTAGGCTGAAAAACTTTTGATTGCCCATGCAACTTTGTCTTCCGTTATAATCACGGTACCAATACCCGTGGTAGGTGACCTCTGATGCTCAAAATCCTGCTCTTCATCCGAAGATCCTGGGAAATGAGTTTCTAGAAGTAGATTCAAGGCTTCCTGCGTGCTATCTGTCCATGAACCATCCGCTTTCCTTATAAAAGAGGGGCTGGTATGGTCCTTGGATAAGATCTTGCTTAGCCTAGCAGAATCCTTGGTGGTTTCTATTGAAGAACAGAAATCCTTCCAGCCCTTGCTTTTGGAATTCCTGATTGCTTTTTTGTATTTCCTGAGACTGTCCTTGTAACCTTCCCAGTTGCCAGAGGAGTAGCTCTGGTTAAACATCCTACGAGTCTCTGCCCTGAGGCTAGTGAGATCCTGGTTCCACCAGGGAGGAAATGATTTTTTGGAGTATTTCACCGGACAGGATATTCTAAACGCAGAAGCCATCGCGTTTTCTAACCGTCGGATATTGCTATCTACATCTACTGCCGAGGTTATGTCTGAATTGGGTGCCCTGCCCATTTTCTTCTTGGCTATCCTAGCGAACCTAGACCAGTTGGTACGTTTAGGGTTTCTATAGGGTGGAGGGGGTTCGGCCCGAACATCTAAGTCGTAGAGTATCCAAGCATGATCCGAGAAGGACTTCTGATTGGATACCCTCCACTTATCCACAGATACTAGTTCGTTTTCAGTTAGTAGTGTAACATCTAGGACCTCCTCCCAGCCACTGAAGCCTTCAGAGCTAGGGAAGGTGAAGGTCGGAGTATTACCTCTGTTACACACTACCAGGTTAGTATTGATAATAAAATCGTAAAGGTACTCACCCCTTTCATTGGTCTCGGTGCTCCCCCATAGTGTGTGTCTGGCGTTGGCATCACACCCTAGGAGCAGTGCACCGGTACAGCCAGCCACCAGTCTACGGACCTCCTCCGGGGGCGCTGGCCGATCGTGCGCCATATATACTGAGGCTAGTGTCATGCTAACCCCGTCAGCAGCCTCCAGCTTGACCACCGTAGCATCGCCTGTGCTGTGAAGAGGTAGAAGATACATGCAAAGATGTTTTTTTGCGACTATACAAGTCCTCGGCTTACCGTCGATCCTTTTATAGAAGATATTGTAGTCGCTTCGTTGGAGCCCTTTCACCATAGTGCTCCGCACCCATGGCTCCTGGACGAGAGCGATGTCGACGTCCGCCTCCGATAGGAGGACGGAGAGGTTGTCCGTTGCCAACTTGGAGTGTTGGAGGTTGACTTGGACAACCTTCAATCCCATTTAGACGTCGGTATGGGGGGGATTGGGATCGCTGAGCTTGACGCCGTCCATCAGCTTTTCTGCGTCCCCAATCTCGTCGATGGCCTCCTCATCCCCGCCGGATGAGCGGAACACCTTCACTTTTGCGTGCCGAACGCCAAAGCGAAGCTTATGGTCTGCCTTTTCCAGGGCAGCCAAGCTCTCCTCGGTGATCATGAGGAGGAATGACATGCTGGCCTTCTGCGGAGCCTCCGCTTGTTGCCCAGGAAAACGAAGAAATTTCTCCAAAGGAATTGGAAACAACAAGCATATAATTATTTTTCTTAAAGGCGGTAAGAAAATACAATTTACAGGTGAACTTATTCCACAACTTATTTTGTTCACTCCAGTGTACTACATAAAGAGTTTCATGTAGTGCCACTGTAAGTATGTGGAACTGCACTGAGAGGTCAGCGACACTATTTACATATGTACATATGGGAAAATGTACATATGCAAGGTATGTTCCGACTACCAGTGCGACTATGACCGAGCTGGTTGGTCCTGTATATAGGTGATATACAGTGTAGGGATCCAACCGCTCGTTATAAAAAATGAAACAAATCAACTTACAGCCGGTATTGTCAAGGGGACAGACAATACTTAAAGTCGGGTGCTCCCACGTAGCGCTCGCTGCTGCCGGGTATGCCGCTACTCCCACGCTGCTGACCGCTGCTCTGTTGTTCTCCCTGTGGTTGTTGTTGCTCGTATTTTCGTTGTACACTGTGCTCCTTATGTGGTTGTTATTGGTGATCGTGCGAATTATTTGTGCGTTTAAAATTGTTAGTACTTTTCGTTTGCGCGTTTGGGACTGCGTGTTATTGTAATTTTTGTTTTCTTATGATTGTATTTTTAATTGTTTTTCACGGTGCGATGTATTGTTGTTTTGTTTATGCACTTGCACTGATTGTTTTCACTTTTTTTGTGTTTGCTAAATGTCACCTTTTGCACACAATGTCTTCACTTTTTATTGCATAAAGTTGTTTGAGGTGCCAGTATCCGGCTCGAAGGACCATGTTCGAACTCAGTAGAGCTATGTCCACGCAAACGTGTTGAAATTAAACGCAGTAAATGTTTTGTGTCGGTTTTGTTTGTGTAATGTTTTATTAAATCTTGAATGTTTGTTGGTATATATATATATGTGGAAGTTAGGATTTATGGGGGTCGGGGTTCGATGATGTTAAGTCGCCGGAGTTCGTACCTCGAGTGCCTGCCGGCCGCGCAAGCTCCCTTCGGGATGGCCTGTGTTGCCATCCGTACATATAAGCACATAAATGGACAAACACAATACAATATTATTGACAATATCAATTTCTAAGAGTTGCGTGGCGGGCACTGTTTAGCGATCTAAACACAACTGAATATTATTTTTTGCAATGCTCGATATGCATTAATTGTGTTTAAAATGGAATCAGTAAATTCTATTAAGTCTATAACGTCGTATAGCAATTTCATTTCGTTGTTTTTCACAATTCACAACGAAATCAATCAGCAGTTTCACAACTAAGACTTAGCATCAGCTGACGTAAGAAGAAGAAGCTGACGCGTGAAACGCGAGTTATGGAGTATACAACATTGCAACGCGAATAACGCGAGAAACGCCATAACGATACAAAACCTGAACGCCAGAAACGCGGTTTATGGAGTTTGACCATAACAGTTTCCCTTACTATCGCAGCCATCATGGCCAGGTTGGACTAACAGTTTCCCTTGTTATCGCAGCCAGCATTGCCAGGATGGGCTAACAGTTTCCCTTATTATCGCGGCCATCGTTGCTAGATTGAATTATAGCACGGCGCGTAGCGACAGGGTTGATTTGCACAGCGACAGACTGTCTTATCGTTACACTGCCCACCACTTAGAATTGTTCGTCCCGAACAAGTGCCGAGGTTCCGCTGTGATAAGGCGCCAGGCGCTCCAAATGGACTACCTTCAGCTTAGCGCCTTTATTGCTGCAACGTTGAATCCGGTATACCACGTCGCTAATCCTAGTCACGACTTCGTAAGGTCCTTCCCATGACGCTTGAAGTTGGGTTGTAGAGCATTACCAGATCGCCCTCTTGGAACCCTGCTGAGTTGGCCCGTAGATCATATCTGGCTTTCGCCTTATCGCTGACCAGTTTTGTGCGGCTCCTTATAAACTGGTGAATTTCCTCCAGTTCCGCCCGCTTATTGACCACGAAATTCCGGCCTTGATCTGAGTGCAACTCCAACGGAACTCCGAACCTGGCTACCCAGTTGTTTACCAACTTTTCCGAGATCGTAGTGGCCTCCTGGTTAGGAATAGGGTACACTTTTGCCGGCGACGTCCATAGCAATCCGCTCGAAGGGCGCTCCCACGTTGTACTGCTGCATGCGGCCTCGAGATTTTCTTGTCGGCCCTTTCGCGGCTGAACATCGGTCGCAGCTCTTAATCCACTCGGCTACAGACTCCTGACATCCTACCCAGTAGAACAATATGCTGATTGGTGTAGCAGATTGCTACAGGTCGAACATGCTATCAATAACTCAGTTCATAATGCCACGAAAACTACTCCGAGTATCCTGTTGTTTGGTGTGGAACAGCGAGGTTACGTGGTTGACGAGCTGACAGAATATCTTGACGAAAGGAATGACATTAGTAGGGATCTAGTGGATATACGGTCAAAAGTATCGCAGGCGATAGAGGATGCACAGGAATGTAAAAAGGAATAAAGTATTTTTTCGAGCATAGTACTGACGCTAAAAAGTATGACGTAGGTAATTTTGTATTCGGAATATTGATACTGTCGTCGGTACGAATAAAAAGTTCATACTCAAGTACCGAGGCCCGTATGTAATTCATGACGTCTTAGGAAACGATCGTTACGTCGTATGTGATATTGATAACTGCCAATTGACTCAGCTACCGTATGATGGAGTGGTGGAGGCGAATCGAATACTTAGGTGGACCTCAAAGCCGAGTGAATACTTGCCGTTGAAAGGGATTCGGGAAATACGGTAGGCTAATTATCGGGAGTTGTAAGATGTTTCAATATGGCAACGCCGTAGTTTTAAGTCGAATAACTTGGCAGCACCGGAGTTCGAAAATACGACCCTGGGCTTCGGTGCTCACCAGCAGGGACGCCATCTTCACTTCTGGTGTGACGATTCGAGTGTACAGACGTAACCATACGAATTAAGTAAATTAGTATCTTTAAATAAATAAGTATCTTAAAAAATTATATTTACCTATACAAACTCGTAACCCTGTCAGATATTGATTTTCAAAGCAACTGAAAAAGAAAACAGTGTTTATGTTTTTCATAGTCTACGCTTATATTAACCTTAACGCATTGTGCACACCGTTAAATTTTGATTTTTGAAAAAATTTGAAAGTACGTGTCGAATTATATTTGATTTGGAGTATTTGTAGGGTAGAGTGGGGTGTTGTGAGACGGGTTTTGTTTTTGGGCATGAACTTTTTTGAAAATGAACATTTTTTTAATCTGAAACTCTTCATTTGTAGCTTATCTAATAACAAATGAAAGTATAATGGCATTTGAATCAATTTCAACAAATTTTGAAAAAATTTGTTTGTCTGAAAAAAATGTGTGTTTTTGCGACTTTCAACAATTGTGGGGTGTTGTGAGATACGACTTTAAACGGCACAAAATGGAATTTTTTCATGAAATATCTTTATTAAACTTGAAAAAAAATGAAAATACAGAAAATTCTGAGGGAAAATAATGATGGAATGTATGATTCCCAATACATTTTGTTCCATTTATTCGTCTTCGGCCGCTTCGCATTGGGCGCAAGTGAAGTAACTCGTTGTGAAGTAACAACTCGATCACATTCAATACAATGAGTGGAGTTGTTTCGGTTGAGTTGTTTTGGCATTTTGCCGAGACAAATGATGCAGAAGTCTGGATCTTCTTCGTCTTCGGACCCAGACGAAACCATTGTATCCGGTACGGACTTTGATTTACGGACTCGTTTTGCTGGTGGCCTTTCAACGGTTGCTTGCTTCTTCTTTTCGGCTTTCTTCTGCTTCTCTACCGCTTTTTTGTGGGCATTGGCCACACTCTCACCAGAAGTCAATATTGTAGACTTCATCGGCTTACGTCCTCGCTTCGATTTGGCTGGTGGTGCGTCAAATTTCAAAGGACTCACCTCATTTAATGCACTGCGAAATAACGAAATTTGTGGTGTGCTGGGCTTTGATGATGTGCCGGCAATTTCGGAAGGTAATGTTGATACCTCTACATTTGCACCTGTAGTTTCAGCGATAGCATCAGCGGAAACCATTATGGCACGATGATTAAGCGGGTCATCATCATCATCAGAGCATTGAATTTCGCCACATAGCTCAGATGCCAAGAAATCTTCTTCAGAAAATCTATTGGGATCATACGGGTAAACTCCTGTACCTTCAAAACCTTTCTTGATATTGCGCGGCGTGACAGTCAAATCGAGGCATTTATCGGAAATTGGCACAACGTGATGCAACTCCAAAACTCGTCCGATGTTTTCGATTTTTTATCCAAGCTGCACACTGGGCGTTGTACAGTTTTTTAAACGGGCCGAAAACACCAACATCCAACGGCTGCATTCGATGTGAACAATGTGGAGGGAAAGAAAGTATGGTAATACCATACACAACCGCCAAATCGATGGCCTCGCTCCCACGCTCAAATGTGAGGTATGGTTATCCAAGACCAATAAAATTGGTTTCTCTTTTGATGCGTTGGTATGCTTAATGAAATGAGCCAAATACTTCACGAATTCAACTGATGTCATCCAGCCTGATTCTGTGGCAACGCCAACGGCCCCCGGAGCGGCATTACTCATGAACGCTTTTTGCATATTCTTTCGAGGAAAAATATAGAACGGTGGAATTGATTGACCGGTGGCATTTATGGCCATAGCCATAGAAACAGTTGTTCCTCTTTCAGCTGACGTTTTTTGCCCAACTCGTCGCGCACCTTTCTTTGCGATTACTTTTACCACCTTGGTTGACACAGTTGGACAGCCAGTTTCGTCCATATTCCACATACGATGTGGCTGAAAAGGTGTTCCATCAAGTACAGTGGCCAGATTTGCAAAGAATCTCTCGACATTTTCTTTCGAAAAAGCCGTGGCACGATTTGCGCTTATCTGTTCTGGTGTTCGTATAGACAGATTCGAATGTCGATGCATAAATGCATAATACCAATCGGCTGATGCGTGGCCATTATCATCCCATGACGCTGGATACTCGATGCCAATCTTTTTTGCGTATTGGTAGGCAAAAACTTTAAGTTCAGCTATGCTCAAACCATAGTAAAGCTTGCTGGCCTTGATGATATATTTCATGAACTCCTCCTCTTGCTGTGCTGAGGAAATCCGAAAAAAAGAAATATCAGTTGCATAAAATATTCCGAAGTATTGAGAAATTATAAAGAAAAAAGATTTTTCTGGAAGTTTGAGTGAGATTCGAAAATCTGGGCCATTTTTTACTATTTATGAGATTTTTCAGATATTTTAAAACACTCGAAGCTTTTTTTGGAAATCTGAATAATTTTTCAAAATTTTCTACAATTTTTGAAAGTTATTGGAAAATTCTTGGAACTTTTTCTTGAAACTTGGAACTTCAAAATTCAAATTTGAAACTTGCAGCATCCAATTTGAAACTTGAAACATAAAACTTGAAACTTCAACCTTTGAAACTTCAATTTTCAAATTTGAAACTTGAAATTTTTAATTTGGACCTTCAAACTTCAAACTTGAAACCTCAAATTTCAAATTGGATATTCCAAACTTCAACTTCGTACCTGAAACTTCGAATTTAGAATCTGAAACTTCAAACTTGAAACTTGAAATTTCGAATTTGAAACTGCAACAAAGAAAATTGCAACTTTGAAAAAAAAGAAATATTAGTTGCAAAATGATGGGAAAGAAAAACAAAATCAGTATACAAACCGTGGAAAACAGTTTTCTTGCTTTGCTTTGAAACAAAGTCGGTCAATTGAGCATCTGAAGCTGTTTCTGGATCCAAGTTATCCGCCTTCATTTTTGCCATGTACCGTGACAGCTTCGACTTATCGATGTTGTAGGCCGTGCTCACTGTTCTCAATGGCTTCTTGTCAATAGCAATCTCTTTTATTGCCGCCACTAATGCATCAACATTTACAATTGGCTTCAGTGCACCTTTATAAGAATTTCGTGGCATGTTGGCTGTAAAAATCATAAATTTTTTTTGAAAATCACCAAAATTCGATAAAAATGCGTGATAGATGTTAACTCTGGTGGACAAATGCCGAAAAATGCCAAAACATGAGTGTCTCACAACACCCCATATTCGACATTTTCAAGATGGCCACCGCGTCATCGTCACACACAAAAATTACACAAAATCACTACTGTCGTTTTAAAGACAATCACTTATCCAGTATTTCTGAATATATTTACCTTCAACTTTGGCTCGAAAATATTTTCACAATTTCACGAAATAATGATCGACTCAAAACTTTTGAGATCAAAATAGAAATAAAGATTCGGAGAGGCACGTAATGTACGTGTTGACGGGTCTAATGCCTATAGAAAGTGAGGAAAGACGCTAAAACTACTGTCGAATGTGTTGAAACGTCATCAAGTCATTCTGTCATGGCGGCGGTGACGTGTCTCACAACACCCCAGAGAGGGAGATCAATGGACCCATTAAATCATATTTCTTCATACAACACCTTAAACCATGTTTTGCTGCTTTATACCCAGAATTTCGAAAACGTGGAGGTTTATTTGCTGAGGTTTATTTACTAAAGTTAACATACAGTTCAAATTTCATGTTTGTAGCTTCAGTGGCTTGGGCTGGGTGTTGATTAGGGGATCAAACTGGTTTTTAAAACCGGTTTTCACCGGGGTTTCTGCGTAGTGATCTACGTTTTTTTTTTAAATCCTTATTTTGGCATACGGAATAGTCTGGTTTTTGGGCGCAGAACCCGGGTTTTCCTTTATTTCTTTGTAATTAACGTCTTCTATTTTTTTATAAATTCGAACTCCATATAGGCACGCACGAAAAGTTACTAACAAGTAAGTAAACAACGAAGTTCTCAAAATTTTCCCTATGAAAACTTATAAGCGGTATGACAACAATATTGAGAGCGCCTATCGGGAATACACTACCTGTAGTGAGGGTAACAGTCAAACCTAAATTGAAGCGTTGAGCGTTGCGTTTTCAGACGCAACGCTCTCGCTCAGCGCGGCATACCGAAATTGAAGCGTTGCGTTGGGATTGTCAAAATCATGAAATGAAAACAAATGACAAAAAAATATCTGCTTAGTTGCCAAAAAACAACAATTTATTACTATTTTGTAAAAATTAGCTCTTATTTGAATAAATTCCTCAAAATTTAAATCAAATCAAATATAAATTACAGGCGTTTTTGTTTCTCGCAGCCAACTTCAACTGCTAACGCGCTGTCAAAATTGGAAATTCGAGTAGCTCAGCGTCAGAGCGTTTCAATTGCGGTTTGCCCCATACAATTTGTATGGGCATGAAGCAATTTTGACAGTTGCTTGCCGCTGACGCTCCAATTTAGGTTTGGCAGTAAATCGAAAAATAATTCTTACCTTTCGTTTAAATTAATTTTTGAGCGAACAAAAACGTGAAGCAAGAAGATATTTGGCAACTTACAGTTCCGAAGCTTTCTTTTGTATTGTTACGAATGCTAGTTCTAGTGGCCTAGTACGTATCTCTGGATTGCGTAATTTCAAATAAACAAAACACCCTTAGTTTCTCAAACGCAGTCAATGAAAACCAACAATCACTTTATTTCACCGATTTACACTTCACTGTCTTTACACTTAATTATTTGCTTAATTGCTCCGTGTGGCACCTTCACTAGTCAAAATCAGACTGACTCGCTGCGCCGCACCCGGCTACCTTTTATACCTAACCGGCCATCGCGCAGATCGTTCTCGCACATTCCAGAGTGGACTAAAGGTTTCCATGATGATCGCGACCATCATTGCGAGGTTGGACAAAAAGATTCCATTATCGCGGCCATCATTGCCAGGTTGGACTAAACGTTTCCATTATCGCGGTCATCATTGCCAGGTTGAATTACGGCACGGCGCGTAGCGACAGGGTTGCTTTGCACAGCGACAGGCTGTCTTATCGTTACAGTATATTATACATTGGGTTGCGTGGGGCACCACCACCACCATCAAAGAACACGACTAAATTACATAACACAATTATATTGTAAGATGTTTCAATATGGCAACGCCGTAGTTTTAACTCGAATGACTTGGCAGCACCGGAATTCAGGAAATACGACCCTGAGCTTCGGTGCTGACCAGCAAGGACGCCATCTTCACTTCTTGTGTGACCATTCTAGTGTGCAAACGTATGCATAGGAATTAAATAAATTATTATCTTAAAACTCAAGTGTGGGGTCAAGAAACCGGAAAATAAATAAAAATGGAGAAATGGCGGAGACGCTAGCAAAAGCGGAGATCGATTTTTCCCGAACGGCCACGGTTGGTCAGCTGCGTAAGCTGAACACGCAAATGGTAGGTGCTCCGCTGGACATCAGCGGCGAGCCGACCGTCGTCAACCCTGCCGTTGCAGCCGACGCTATTGCTACCACCAATAACACCACTGCCGCCACCAAAACCGCCGCTGCAGCCAACACCGCCGCTGCCACCGACAAGACCGCTGCCGCCAAAACTGCCGCTGCAGCCAACACTGCCGCTACCACCGACAAGACCACTGCCGCCAAAACTGCCGCTGCAGCCAACAATACCGCTGCTGCCAACAATGCCGCTGCCGCCCGAAACGAAGTCTTTGGACACGGTACAGTAGGCGACAAAACGCGTATCACGAAAGACGCTCACGCTATATCGCGTTGCCAAGATGGCGACGCTTTCTCTGCCGACGCCATTAGTGTTGACAGCAATGGCGCCTGCTACGACACTGCCGTTGATGAGGTACTGGCGATGTTGAAGAAGCGTTTGGGGATCGTCAAGTTGCTGCAACAAATCCGCGAGTTGGAGAATTCCGTGCAGACTCCGACACAGGAACGACCGCCGAGCTTCGCCGACGTCGAGCACGCTATCGACGTCGAGAACGCTTTTGCGTTCTACCAACGCTGACGAGAGCTTCAAGCTGCTCTGCCTGCGAAGTTCATTTTCATAATCGGGGGCCGGAAGAGCCGCTATGCTACAACTGTTCGCAGCGGGGCTACATCAAGCCACAGTGCTCGTATCCACTGCGTCGAAACGGGCCATGTTTCCGCTGCTGGGAGATGAGCCACGACCACCGTTCGTGTCCGAACCCCAAGAAGGTCCTGAAGCCATCTGCCGTTGCCGCTGCCGTTGCCGAGGAAGATGACTACTACTCCGTCAACAATTTCAATAATGTAAGTATTGCTTTTGGAGTCGATTCGGTTGGGAGGCAAAAATGTATAAAGTTATTCTCCTTATTTGATACGGGTAGCCCAGTTAGTTTCATACGGCAGTCCTGCGTGCCCGAGAACCTGTTAGCTTCGGTCTGTAAACCGAAACGGTCGATATATCGTGCCGTGGGTGGACACACCATTCATGTCCGAGCAGAAAGTCACTGCAAAATAAAATTTTTAAAACAAACAAAACGAATTTCCATTGTTATAGTACCCGACGACGTGCTGTATGTACCTATTATTTTAGGACGAAATTTTTTACCGGCTTTTAACATTCAATTAACAAAATCGAAACTGCGTTATTCTAAGACGCAACTGCTAAAAATCAAAGATGAAGTTAGCCTTTGCTCCTCCGAATCGACCGTAATATCAACAACGACGTGCCATATATATATATAATATTAATATTCCGTTTGATGACCAAGAATTTGACGTCAATTGCGAATTAAGGCGGGTACAACGTGAGAAACTTATAGAGTTGATAACGAATTGCTATTTAGTGCCGAAAGATATTTCTCCTTACGAATATGGGGTAAAGATTTATTTAAGTTCCGACGTACCCCTTTATTGTAGCCCTAGACGATTATCTTACAAGGAACGGACAGAGGTTAAAGAAATTGTAAAATAATTACAACATGAGGGCATTGTTAAGCCAAGTAACTCTCCGTACGCGTCTGCTATTGTTTGGGTGAAGAAAAAAAATAATAATATAACTGTACGCTACCGCTCATTGAAGACTGTATAGAATATTTAGAGAGTAAACGATACTTTTCCGTTCTGGACCTAAAATGTGGGTTTCATTACGTTAGCATCTCGGCTGATTGCATACCATACACCGCTTTTGTGACTTTGGGGACCAACATCAGACGTTGCGTTTAGTTTTGGGACCCATTAAAAGTATAAACTGCGGCGAAATATAATATTTGAGTTACAAAGCAAGGGCCACAGGTATAACACTGAGTGATTATCATTTGGTAGGTATTAGAAAGTACCCGATGCCGTCCAATCAGAAAGAATTGCAGTCCTGCTTAGATCTTTTTTCATACATTCGCCGTTTGGTACAATCATTTTCGACTATAGCTAAACCACTAAGGGATCTGTTGAAAAAGGGTGCCGACTTTATAGTCAATGATCACTTCATTGCAGCCTTTAACGAGTTAAAAACCAAATTGATGGAAGCACCGGTTTTAGCTATTTATAGCCCGGATAGGGAAACGGAGTCGGAGAGCGCGACGAATTGATAAGGGGTGTGCGCTATGAACTACCAACCAAGGAAATGAAGGATTTTGACTTAGTTGACGGTGTGGTTTGTAAAGTCATTGAATCTGGTCGGAAACTCTTATATATACCGAGTGAAATGGAGGAAAATGTAATACGTATGATCCATGAGAAGATAGGCCACCAGGCGGTTGAAAAATGTTACCAGACAATCCGACTGCACTTCTGGTTTCCGGGTATGCGCCGCTAGATAGAGACCTTTGTAAGAAATTATCTGAAATGTATTACGTGTGCCGTACCAACTCGGTTAAACGAAAAACGTCCGTTTGACACAATTCTCATCGACCATTTTGGGCCTCTGCCGTCTCTGAACTCGAAGAGAAAACACATTTTGGCTTTTACGAAGTTTGTAAAATTATATCCTACCCATTCGAACAGTACGAGAGAGATTACCGCCGCGTTGGACAAATACTTCAATTACTATAGTCAACCCAGACGGATAATATCCGATAGAGGAACTTGCTTTACGTCACTCGAATTCGACGAATACGTGCTAAGACATAATATTAAACATGTAAAGGTGGCTGTGGCATCTTCACAAGCCAACGGGCAGGTAGAAAGAGTGAATTGAGTAATCAAAACCATGCTAGGTAAAATAAGCGATCCAATTACACATGTTGATTGATGCACAGGAATATAATCTAAAGTATTTTCTCGAGCATAGTACTGACGCTAAAAAGTATGACGTAGGTTATTTTGTATGTATTCGGAATGTCGACAATGTCGTCGGTACGAATAAAAAGTTCATACCCAAGTACCGAGGCCCGTATGTAATTCATGACGCCTTAGGAAACGATCGTTACGTCGTACGTGATATTGATAACTGCCAATTGACTCAGCTGCCGTATGATGGAGTGGTGGAGGCGAATCGAATACTTAGGTGGACCTCAAAGCCGAGTGAAAATTTGCCGTTGAAAGGGATTCGGGCAAAACGGTAGGCTAATTATTGGGACGATAAGTTGTCAGGTTGCCCGAGTTGTAAGATGTTTCAATATGGCAACGCCGTAGTTTTAAGTCGAATAACTTGGCAGCAACGGAGTTCAAAATTACGACCCTGGGCTTCGGTGCTGACCAGCAGGGAACGCCATCCCCACTTCTTGTGTGACCATTCTAGTGTGCAAACGTAACCATACGAATTAAATAAATTATTATCTTAAAATATAGTGGGATCTTCATTAACAGAAAACTTAAAAAATTGTTGACATTCCGCCTTACAGAAACATAACTGAAGACAAATTTCAATACAATCTCAATTACAATATTTCCATAAATCTTAATCAATACAACGTAAGTGAAGCAACGTTGAAGTAGGTTGAACAGATTTCGCATGGTGGAAATAAAAATAATAAACTAACTTTAACCTTTTGCGTTATTATTTTTTATGTATTTACATTTAAAGCTTTTACTTCGTCGTTTTCCCTCGTTTTTCAAATCGTTCTAGGCAACTTAGTTTTCCTTTCTATAAGACAGTCTCAGAAAATAGCTATCAATAAAGATCTCTCCTTTATAATTGTTCCAAGACTAAATTGTATGTTCGCACCGAGTTTCATTGATATTTGTAAAAATTAGTTTGCCTTTGAAAGTGCCACGTCCTTTCTCCAACGAATTAGTGCAATTACACGGATAAACTAAATTGCTTACATCGACCATGTAGCTTAGTTCATTCACCTTATACACAAAGACAATCATTATGTTTCCAGACGGAAATATGTAAATATATTGCAAGAAATGGAAACGTAGATTATTCCAATATCAAACATACCACTTTTGGGGTGGATGTAAAGTACAAAATGCAGGACTAATCTCAAACTTAAAAGGGCCGTCGTGCCGTCAGTCACTCAGGGGGAACAACATGTAACACTGGAAAGTGTACGTGCCGTAACTGAGCTGACTGACGGAAGCGTGTGCTAACACCTCCACGTGGTGACGGCTGGAAACGGCCACTTCCGGATCTGGTTCCGGTCGTGGTCGGCTAAGGTAGCACAGCGGAACCTCCCTAATCCGGGGTGTCATGCGACCCGTGCCCATCGGACTGATTTGTAGCGAGGGAGTATATCGGCTGTATTTGAACGGAGCTTTCCTGATACCTGGCCGCCTCAGGAAGGAACGGTGGCCTTATCGCCACCTTATCTTAAGGGGCTCTGCCGTGACGGACCCTCCCTTTCCCCATTCCCGCTTTGGTCAAGAAACCGGCCAAGCCTAGAGAACCGTCTAGGTATAAGCAATACCAGAGAGCCTTAGCTATCCTCGGTAGGATCAGCAAAAACGAGGCTGCTGGTGCTGCTCATCCTAAAGACGCGGAGGACAAGGTACGGTTTCAGAAGGTTGTCGATGAGTACTTGGCGTACCAAGCGACCCTGCCGAAAGCGACAGCAACAAAACGCGACCGGTCTGCCCACGGCAGCTCGAACCGCGAGACAAAAAAGGCGAAGGTTGCCGGTGCAACCGACGCAGCGGCGAGACGCGCTTTCAGTGACGTGGCACGGGACCACCTGCAGGTAGCACTGGTCGATGCCACTTCCAACCGCGGCAATGAAGCCTTGGAGAACTGGGGAGAGATCTAGACCAGGTTGATACAGATGGTCATGGACCACGTGATGAGCAACCTGGCAGCGAACCCGAAGGTGCCTCTCCCCGGTTTCGACTCGGCAGAAATTGTTCGCGGGTATCGGGTCATTAAATGCGAGAACCAATTCTCTAAGGATTTCCTGGAGGGCTGCATCTCCAAGATGGGAGAGATAGCAGGAGACTTGAGGCTCAAGCTAATCCCCGCCAGTGAAATCCCGAAGAGACCCAGGGCTCGCATTTGGTTGCCCAATAAGCCCTTGGACAGTGGTAAGCTGGTACCCTACCTGCAGGCACACAACCCGGCAGTGCCAATGACGGACTGGCAAGTTATAAAAGCGGAGGCTCCGCAAAAGAACAGTCTGTCCTTCCTCCTCGTAATTAGCGAAGAGAGTCTTCCTGCCTTAGAAAAGGCAGATTATAAACTTCGGTTTGGCGTGCGGCACGCGAGGCTAAAGGTCTTCCGCTCCTCTAAAACGGAAGAGGAGGATGTAGACGAGATCGTGGATGCTCAAAAGTTGATGGACGACGTACGGCTCGACGATCCTACCGCCCCGAAACAATAGGCTTGGGGTTGAAGGTTGTCCAGGCTAACCTCCAACATTCAAAGTTGGCAACGGACAACCTTACCGTCCTTCTATCGGAGGAGGACGTAGACATCGCTATAGTCCAGGAACCTTGGGTGCGGGGCACGGAGGTGAAAGGACTTCGGCGGAGCGACTACAACCTCTTCTACAAAAGGGGTGAAGGTAAGGCAAGGGCGTGCATAGTCGCCAAAAAACATTTTAATATGTATCTTTTACCCCATCACAGCACCAACGACACCACGGTGGTGGAGCTAGTTTCGGCTGGTGGGAAAAAACTGCGCATAGTCTCGGCCTACATGGCGCACGATAGGCCTGCGCCGCCGGAAGAGGTCCGGAAACTTATGGACGACGGAAGCACCCACAGCACGGTGCTGATAGGCTGTGACGCAAACGCAAGGCACACCCTATGGGGCAGCACCGAGAACAATGAACGAGGTGAGTCACTCTTCGACTTTATACTTAACACTAACCTAGTAGTGTGTAACAGGGGTAATACCCCCAACTTCGTCTTCCCAAGCACTGATGGTTTCAGTGGGTGGGAGTAGGTTTTAGATGTTACACTACTAACTGATAACGAACAGGTGAGGGTGGACAAATGGAGGGTGTCCAGCAAGAAATCCTTTTCGGAGCATGCATGGATACTCTTCGATTTGGATCTTCAGGTCGAAGCACCCGCACCATATCGTAATCCCAGGTGTACCAACTGGAATCGATTCGCCGGCATAATCCGTAATAGGATAGGGAAGGTTTCTCCTGTCAGTGTCTTCTCGGTAGAAGACATTGACCATAGAATCGATCAGTTGGAAAATGCGATGGCTTCCGCTTTCAAAACGTCTTGTCCTATAAAATATTCCAAAAAATCGTTTCCACCTTGGTGGAATGATGATCTATCACGTCTGAGATCGGAGGTCCGGAGGTCATTCAACCTAAGCTATTCTACAGGTAACTGGCAAAGCTACAAGAGTAGCCTAAGATAATATAAGAAGGCCATTAGAAATTCCAAGAACAAGGGTTGGAGGGATTTCTGCTCGGCCATTGAAACTACGAAGGATTCGGCAAGGCTAGGAAAGGTGCTGTCCAAAGAACACACCTGCCCCTCGTTCATAAAGAAGCCGGATGGCTCCTGGACTGAAAGCACCGAGGAGGCCTTAGACCTGCTGTTGAACACACATTTCCCAGGCTGCACAAAGGAGGAAGCCTCGATCAAGTGTACGGCACCGGATCGGCTTCCACAAAACAATAACAACAACGTTGTAACGAGAGAAAAGCTCACATGGGCTGTGAAAAGCTTTTCTCCCTATAAGTCTCCGGGACCAGATGGCATTCTTCCTATAATGCTTCAGGTGTCACAAGACTCGGTATTACCATGGCTAGAGGCAAGTTTTAGGGCCTGTCTAGCATGGAACTATATCCCCGTCAGCTGGAGACGGGTGAAAGTCGTCTTTATCCCAAAGGCTGGGAAAAGAGGCCACGACTCGGCGAAAGATTTCCGGCCCATAAGCCTAACATCCTTTATGCTCAAAACACTCGAGCGACTACTTGACCTCCATATACGCGAGGAAATAGAACATAAGCTTTCTGAAGCCCAACATGCCTACCTAAAGGGTAGGTCAACGGAGACCGCCCTCCATGAGGTAGTGCGAACAGTAGAAAGGTCAGTGGAATACAAACAATATACATTGGCAGCCTTCATGGACATAGAAGGTGCCTTTAATAACATAGAGACTAGGGCGATAGAGGAATCGCTGGTAAATCTTGGAGTCAAGATTAGCGGAATCCTTCAGGGTGGTCTGGATAGGTTAAGCTCTTGGTGCACGGGACGTGGACTAAGCGTTAACCCTACCAAAACCGAACTGATGCTATTTACGAACCGTAACAAGACGACCTCATCTCGAGGACACAACGTTATCCCTTTCGTCTAGTGCCAGATACCTCGGGGTTATTCTGGACCCTAAACTGAACTGGAAGCTTAACGTTGAGCAAAGAATACACAGAGCAGGGTTTGCGGTCTACTCCTGTAGGAAAATGATCGGAAGGAGGTGGGGCCTCCGACCAAGTTTAATGCTATGGATGTTCAAGATGGTTGTACGTCCAATACTATCATACGGAGCTCTGGTTTGGTGGAAGGCCCTGAGGAGGGAATACAACATCACCAAGCTCGGTAGGCTACAAAGAACAGCTTGTGCTGGAACCACGGGAGCAATCAGATCCTGCCCTGCAGAGGCGTTGAATGTGCTGACGCACCTGCTCCCGATTGATATGCATATCATGAAAACCGCAACCCTTAGCGCTCTTAGGTTGAAAGAAACAGGTTGCTGGAAAGACAGACCTTACGGTCACGGTAGTTTATTATCACAAGGGCAAAGGTGCCTGACCACGACTACGGATTACACAATTCCCACCATTACTTTTGGGAAAAACTATGATATCCGTATCCCCTCCCGTCTGGAATGGAAGAGGGGAAACATCTTAAATAACTTAGGCACCACAATCTACACTGACGGCTCCAAGATGGAATGTGGAGTAGGAGCAGGAGTCTTCTCCGAACATCTAAAGCTAAGTGTATCTTTCCGGCTCCCAAAGACAGCAAGCGTTTTCCAGGCGGAAGTGCTTGCTATTAGGGAAGCATGCAGGATGGCACTGGTTGATACATCCTACAAAAGCCACATCACTATACTTTCCGACAGCCTATCCACGATAAAGGCACTGAACTCATCGATCCTATCGTCAAAACTAGTGCGGGAATGCAAGAAGATCCTTACAGAGCTAGCTCATCGGTTCAAAGTTACCCTGATATGGGTGCCGGGCCACAATAACATTGACGGGAACGAGCGGGCCGATGAACTGGCTCGAAGAGGCTCCGCTCTTGATGAGAGTGAGGCGCTGACGGTTCTCGCCCCACTAGGCTCTATCAAGAGCGAGGTCTCAAAGGACTTCTTCGCCAAACCCAACACTAGATGGCAGAGGATGGAATCCTGTAAAATCAGTAGATCACTATGGCCAACATATGATAAGAAGAGAACCGCGGAGTTCTTAAACAAGGGCCGCCGGGACGTGGCGAGACTGACTGCAGTCATCACAGGTCACTGGCCCATTGGTGAGCACGCGGCTAAAATGGGGATTCCATTCAATATCAGCTGTCACAGCTGCGAAAACCCGAACGAGAAGGAAACCGTCCACCACTATCTCTGCGCCTGTCCGGCCTTGTCAAGAAGGAGATGGAAAACGATGGGAAAACCAACATTCCAGAATCTCGAAGAGATAGCGAACTGCACCATACACTCGCTACTCTCTTTCATCAACCTCACGGATTGGATATAGGATATCCATCGTAAAGAGTCTAGAAGACATCAGTATACCATAAAGTACCTACCGGGAATAGTGGTAACAAAACGGCGCCAACGCGCTAATTGGATGTTCATGTTGGATGTAACATCGCCACTGGAACCAACCAACCAACCAACCAAACTTAAAAAATGCGTTGAAATGAAGTGAGTTATGACATACAAATATTAACAACATTTTAATTGTAATTAGGTAACTGTTTATTGCTGTTCTAAAAGCTTTCGACA
Source organism: Melieria omissa (assembly GCA_963971225.1). Taxonomy (NCBI): domain Eukaryota; kingdom Metazoa; phylum Arthropoda; class Insecta; order Diptera; family Ulidiidae; genus Melieria; species Melieria omissa. The sequence continues at coordinate 90,671,294 of OZ020267.1, read as the reverse complement.
GTTATTAACTTAAGTATGTAAAAACATAATAAACCAAAAGTATTTACATCACGCCTACTTGACAGTGTTTATGAATATTATTCAGAAGTTCCGTAGTGGTAATACGAAGAATTAACCTGAAAAGATGGGAGTAAATATATTAATATAAGCAAAACATACAAAATCTAATATTCAGTCACGTATCAATAGTTTTTTAAGGCATTAGGAATAACGGCACTCTAGGATGTGGGAAACATCAGTTTTTTTATTTGTTTGCTTAACACTAGAAAGGCAGTTATTATTAAATTACTGTTTTCTTTAGCATTTCTTCTATCAAATTTTGTGTATGTGACTTATTTTTTTTAACAGGTTCTACAATTGTATAAAAAAATGGGCCAAATGCGATGTGTACTTCTCGAGATATCAGTCGATAAACCTGCGCGTTTTAACCGCAGCACAGTTTTTCGCCTAGAACAAGTTGGCAAAAACGCCATTTTTATTACATTATTTTTCTATTAGATAGTAAATATAAACATTCATATATAAGGACCAAATAACACATCGGTACCTCTTCTATATTGAGTTATATAAACGAATATATCGGATAACCGGAAATTTTAATATTTCTTTTGGATAGTTGATCTAAAGTGTTTTATACAGATAAGTTCCTGTCAAAAGTCGGTGGCATTTTTTTATTTTGTAGTATGAGCTTACGGGTGAGTAGTATTTTTACATTGTCTTTTATTAGCAATTAAGCTATATTAATTATTTGTAACGTGCTATGATTAAGAAGTAAAGCGTTTTTTCCCTCAAAATTTTAACTTCAAAGGTGAAAATATAAGATATATCCTCATGTCACTTCTGCAATTTTTATACATGTATATTCTGCTCACGGCAGCCGCCGTGGCTCAGTTGGTTAGTGCGCGGTCCAGCGAGTCGCATGCAGAGCGACGTAAGTTCGGTGGCTGTCCTCTCAGCTGGAAATGGCAAACCTCTGAGAGTAAAAATTGCCTATGAAAAAGCTCCCAACCTGCCGTTCGGAACCGGCATAAAACTGTAGGTCCCTTCCACCCGCGTACAAAATTCACACGCAAAACACTGGTGGTTGCGGGAAGCTAGGCCTTAGTCTCGCGTAAGCGGGCTGTCGTGCCAATCAATTATTAATTATTAATATTCTGCTCATAAGTATTAACTAATAGATGGAATAAAAACCCATTGCGAATTTTTCGCACATATATTTTATTTTCTTTTTTTTGCTAAAATGAAGATTTAACTTTTCATATGCCCCTCAACTACAAATACATATGTACATATCCTTTATACACTTCCCTCACTACACCAACCTTCCACCACTTATCCGCTATATTTCCCTACCTCACAAATTAACATTAATTGTACGCATCTAAGCTAAGTTACAACAAGCCGAAGGCCCTGGCAGCCAGCGCTTTAGTGATAATTATTTATAAATGTTACTCTAATAAATAATAATAATAAAATTTTTTCCAAAGAATCAAAAGATTTTATTGTTTCTGAAACGAACAATGTTTTTGAAGAGATAAATTTTATAGTACCGACAAAGAGCATGCTGGAAGATTTTTTAGTTTCTTTCAGACATGATATGCTTCTAACCATGATTGATGGGAAAGTTTGTAATGCTTTGACCGGAATGTCTTCTACTCAAAAGTGCTTTATATGTGAAGTAAATCCAAAAATAATGAATGACGAGACATATTTGCTTTTAACCTTCTGCCTGTCCCTTGCTCAAAATTGCGTTCGCTGTCCTTTGGGGTCAAGATGACCCAACGAAAAGATTATATAATTCACTTGACAAAAGAAAAGTGAAAGCTCCGGATAGTGTTTTTCTTGATTTTTTATTGGGTTGTAAGCGCGATTAATAGAAAATAGATATTAAAGTGCGATTAACAGTAAAAAACACAAGTAGAAGAGCGCACAAAACCGCTCAATCTTTTTTTAATTCCGCCTGGGGTCAAATACGCCCCAAGGGACAGGCAGAACATTAAATTAGGCATAAATGCAGTATAGCGAACCCTGGTGAAGAAGACTGGTTTTAGTATGTATATGTGATAGGTGGGTGTGATCAACCTTATGTTTAATTACGGCTGTATCCGTCGGTATTCGTTGTTTGCAGTGAGTGAAAGCAATGAATACAAGTATACATAATGCACAATTCGCGAAGCGTATGAAGTAGGTATACGCATTTGGAAGAAATCTTGGCGGCATGGATTTTGCCAGCTCAACTGCTGCTAATATTCTAAGCAATTACATACATACATTTATCGCCCCTTCGCTGCAAGAACGTAGTAACTAAAAAAAATTATTTTCAGTTTATGGCAACCCTGTGTGTATCTGCAAATGATCTTTTAGCTGTCAAACCTACTTTGTAAAATATTCAATACTTTGCTTATAAGACGACATGAAACCTTTTTTGATACTTCGAAATGCCTGTAATGGTGAACTTTAAAATTAAATTTTCTCGGAATGATGTAGTTTTGAGTTATGACGTTCTTGCAGCGAAGGAGCGATATGATCTCTGAATCAATTGTCGATAATTGGACCCACATCAATGAAATACTCTATGACAACGGGCAAAGTCATCGACTGGTACATATTGATATTTCGATACTTAATAGATTACTTGAGCTGTGTAAGGATTTAGAAATAATGTTTAAGAAACTACAATTATGTAGCCATCCATCTCTATGTTTCGTTATTCCGTCGATGAACAAAGTTAAATATCTTTGCATGTCGATATAGTCGCCATTTTAGCTTTAAAGGGTCACATTATATTTAATATTGACGATATATGGATCAAAAATTTATGTATAGCTATGGGACAATGTGGCACTATTTTTGTATCGATCAGCAAATAATCAACAAACCGAACTCGGAGAAACCACCGTACCACCGCATGCCGAATATGAGAATGCGGTGGTATGCGGTGTTTCCATCTTTCGTTTGGATAATTTTGGATATTTGCATAGTTCGTTTGGATCATCGGCACCACCTCATAGCCGAAGTGAAATGAAGATGAGATAGTTTGCTTTCGTTTAGTATTGCAAGCTAATGATTCGTTCGTTCGGTTTAGTAGTATACAGAATGAATACTTCCTTTGCGGTGGGGATACATATTCATATCCGTTCTTTTGAGTAGTGGCACATATTCGCATCACATTTTACATGAATAAATATTGAGTCATAAAAATATGACCGCTTGCAGAGCTCTGATACCCATATAGTATTACCAAAGTATGCCATACCTAATTTCTGTTTACCCCAATGAAATATAGAATCATTTGATACTAATGTTAGTTTGCAGACATGTACTGTCACTTTGTTTTGCTAGTTTAGTGGGTGCGGAAAGTGAAGTCGCCGAATCTAAATATCTTATTTATTCTATCTATATATTTGCCGTAATAACACGCTTCATCGTTTAATATCCACATTGCCCTACAAAAGTATGCTAGTTGGAGGTGGGCGTGGCCAATGTTACATGTGTGTACATATGTGTTTTTCTCACACATATTAAATCGTTTGGTAGTTATTTCAACTTAATTGGTTCCGTGCTTTTGCCTCGTTGCAGCCATAGTATAATAATAAATTAGTCAAACTAAATTAGTCAAATTAAAACTCTTCCGCCCAAAGAAAACAAAATTTTTTTAAATTACATTATTTTTGATGTCTGAAATTTGTCAGTTCAAAAAATGTTCAACCGCAGTCGCAACTTCATTCAAATAAAATCGTACTAAAAGCAAAAGCAAAATGCTTAGGTATATTTCGATACAACTTTAGGTCTGTTTGGCAGAGAATAATTTGTACGAATTTGTACAAATTTTGACTGGATCTTGTTTGTTGACGCCAAATCTCCAGTAACGAGAGAGAAACTGAGAGCGTAAAGTGACAGTTCATTTCGTGAGAGCTTGCAAGTTTTTACTGGAGAAATTTTGTCCAGTAACTTTTTGCCAGTAAGAAGAAGAACAAGAAAAACATGACTGGCTGCCATATGATTGACTGCAAAGAAACATTTGTGCGTTCGCAAGTCTGCTGACCCACAACCGTCTTGCTCAGCTTTACCCGCTGAAGCTGAAAGGGAAGAATTGCAGATTGAGCAGATTGAAATAAGTTTGCGTACAAGAGGTATATAGTTTTTTTAATTTTTCAGAAAAATAAAAATCTTTGGGTTTTAATATATTTCCGCTTTGTTTACGCTGTTCGATCCTGTCTCCGCCACCGCGATTTGTCATCCCACTGGAGGATGCTTCTATCAGCGCATATACCAACTGATCATTGAATGTTTTATTATTAGCGGATCCTGGTCCACCTCCTGTTCGGTACAGCCTCCTCCTTCTCTCGCCGAGCTTCTTTCGGAAATTCTTTAAGTCCTCGTACTTGGAACGAAGATTCACCGCGTCGCGCGACCCAACACTCCATGTTTAGTTCCGTTGTTTATAGCATCAGTTCTCCTGTTTTCCAAGAGCGTTGTTATTAAACTTCGCATAAAAATTGCATTTCGATTGATTTTGCTCGTTTTGAACGTAGTTATATTTGAATTTTTTCTTGTTTGTTTTGATTTTTTTATTTACATTTATTGAGTCAGATTGACAACCAGAATGTGCTCTTTCGAGGTATATCCACCTATAATTCGAAAAGTACACATCGGATTTAATTTTTTTTTACAATTGTAGACAATTTTCCTCTGTCATGTGATACCCATATCTTCATCATTGCACAACCGCAAATATTAAAAAAAAAATATTTGAAATGTGTATGTCCTTATAATTTTAAAGTCCTTTAACACGTTCGCGGACGTGAATACTATAACAGTAATAAAGTGATGCAAAATGACGTGAATGCTATAGCATTCAAATTTCAAAGCCAATTTTTTTTCATTTATATTTTTTTAAACTTAAATGTTTGTAATGCATATATAGTATATTTCAAAGTAATTAGGAACTGATTCATTAAGTAGTTTCATATTATTTAATTTTTTTGTGTATTAACAAATTTGCTTAAGCCGTTCGCGGACGTGAATGCTATAGCAGTCATTTTCATAGTGATGCAAAATGACGTGAATTTTATTTCTTATATACATGAATTTAAGGATTTAATTGTTTAATATTGTTATATGTACACGAGGAGAGAACTTTTGTTGAATAAATAAAGTAAATAAAATATTATAAACCTCTTTTTCTCATGTTTTCTATGAATGATTGCTATAGCATTCACGTCATTCTAGTTAGAAAATTTTATCGTTTTTATCGTCGTGAATGCTAGAGCATTCAATGTATATAACGGTTAAAATACGATCATCTGACAACTCTAACAATATATGTGTAACCAAATTTCAGATAGTACTACTAGTTTTCACAAAAAATGACTGTCTATTTTTGCAGCTCACTGAAATTTTTACTGTCCGCGAACGTGTTAAAAAGGACTTTAAGTCAGAAAATAAAAACTGAATGTGCCAGGATACTATTAATAACCTCTAGTTTCACGCCTATATCAACATTTTGATGGGTCTCAGAAAAATAAAAAAATTTTTTCCCACGGCGTAATAAATGAAAAGTTGGTGTTTTCACTCCGTGCTTTATAACTTTGTAATTTTTCTTTCGATTCAATTGGTGTTAGGCTTTATATACACGGCTTAGGCTTTATATGCACAAATAATATATCTTTCATCTAAGATTATAAAACCTGAGGAGATAATTTTTTTATATATAAAAAACCATTCGAAAATGTATAATTTTTAAAAATGGTCAAAAAATTCAATTTTTTTCAACTTTCACCGTCCGTAACTTCCCCAAAATCTCATCTGCCACTTGTGTTAGCCGGATGGTTTGTTTACGAGATATGTGCTCATAACTGAAATAAGAGGGAAGTTTCGTGTTCAGCAGCCGAAAATTAGTCTAAAAAATACTTTTATTTTTAGGAGCATTTTTCGTGTCGAAAAGTGTCATTTCTCATTTGTAGTGCTTTCACCATATTAAAAGTCAATAGACCTATTAAATCATGTTTTTCCATACAAACTTTCAACCCTTGGCTACCCCGTTGGATTTCGATTTAACCCTCATCCGACGTTCAAAAAACTCACGCATAAGATTTTTTTGTTAAATTTTACCCATATGGTACTTTGTTTTGTTTTAATGAATTTGTTGACCAATTATAATAAAAAATCATTTGTTACCTTTATTCTTTATAATCTTTGTTATCTTACAGATAAATAAGTTAACAAATTTTTCTATATTTACTTGCAATTAGGGCAATTAGCTTAGGTTAGGTTATTGTGGCTGCCTCTGTAAGAGACACACTCGGAGGCCTATTATGAGACCCGTTGTGATATACCACAAATTTCACCCGTTTTTAAAGGTACATACACATTGTTTTTTCAACATATTGTAACGATAAGACAGTCTGTCGCTGTCCAAAGCAACCCTGTCGCTACGCGCCGTGCTATAATTCAACCTGGCAATGATGGAAACTTTTAGTCCAACCTGGCAATGATGGAATCTTTTAGTCCACTCCGGAATGTGCGAGAACGATCGGCGCGATGGCCTGACAGGTATAAAAGGCAGCCGGATGCGGCGCAACGAGTCAGTCTGGTTTTGACAAGTGAAGTTGCCACACGGAGTAATTAAGCAAATACTTAAGTGTACGAACAGTAAAGTTTAAAAAGTGTGAATAATAAAGTGACTGTTGGTTTTGAATTGGCTGCGTTGGAATAATTAAAGTTGTTTTATTTTCAAATTACGCAATCCAGAGATACGTAACAGCCCACTAGAACTAGTATTCGTAACAATATGTTACAGCACACATTTCAAGTGGATGGGGGAAGGAGGCAAGGAAGGGCAGTAGGTAACTAAAACTTGTGTTCACCACATGTATACTTTTTGCAAAAATTGCAAGCAGAATATGCCTTTCGATCTTTTTTGATACCAAATTGGCAATTGGTTTCAATAGTTTTTTACTTTTTTCTGCTCTGATTTTCTGACAAGGTTTGGGAAATTGGCTATATTGAGATAACGGTGCTCTATGCAGAATCCTTAGCTTTACTAAACTAAGATCTAAGTCTTCAAGAAAAATTCGCCGCTTGAACTTTTTGTTGTGATTCCAGCTGGGATCGATAGCGATTAGTTTTTCGTTTGACGGTATAGTTAGGGAACAACCAATAGGTCTAAAGTGTCAACTACTTCTTTTGACTTATTGTAAAACGATATAATTTCGGGTAATTTTTTGTCACTGACATTCACTGATTATGATGAAAAGTGCTCAAAGGGGCATCTTCCGCGAAAAGCCAGCAATTGTTTACTTAGTGTGTCCTTTTTATAGGACGTACATAGCAGTTGTCGTTAAGCCCACTTTTCTCATGGGTGTTATGGGTTTATCTCTTATGGGTGTTAACGAGCTTCATTACGTTACGTTCTTGGCGAGTGGTTTTGTCACCGACAGATTATCAAGAGAATATCCATTCGACTTATAAACACCATTCAAAAAATTTAAATACCAAAATATGCCTGAATATCACCAACGCTGACCCATGCACTGCCAAAAACTTGCAAACCTTCAACATTAGTTTTGCCAGTTACTATTTTTAACATTGGTCTTTATTGAAATCTTATATAAATCGTATTGCTGACACACAACTTCAAGCATAGCGAGTTATACCAACTTTAGTTGAACTACGTAATATAATCTGATCTTACTTTCCCGTTAAATTCAGGAGGCCTATTGATCTATACAAATGTTTTGCCTAAGGTGCGTAACAAAATTATAAGACACTCAGAAAATTTCATTTTGCAGCTTCGCCAAATCTAAACAGTAATTTTTTTTAGAAAAGCAAAACGCAGAATAATTTTGTGAAGCATCAGTTTTAATTTTAGACACAACTTAATATTCCTAGAAATTCCTGTTAAATATACCGTTAGCTTTTATGAAAATGAGTAATATTTTGGGTAGCTGCAATCGTAACAAAATTATAAGACACATAGGTTTTTTTTGGTTTACGTTAACAAATATTTTATTATTTTTTTAACAAACGTTTACATCGATGTGTTGGCCAAACATCCCGGTCCACCACCCTGTTGCCGCGACTCCGGTTGGTTCCAGAGTCGCATCAAACTGACCTCCTGTGCCGATCAGCGCTCTGCCGAGCTGTATAAGCTGGCAATCGCAGGCATTGGAGAAGTCTGGCCTGGTGCTCGACTTGAAGCCGTGACCAGGGACAATATTCCGAACCGTCCTCGCTCTAGAGCTTGGGTTCCGGCCATCTACTCAGACCCGGAGACCATCCTTCAGCTGATCAGGCTTGGCAACCCTGATCTTTCTACTGCTGACTGGAGGGTAGTGAAGCTGGGTGAGGTTGTAGGCAACTCGCGGCAGGTTACCATCATCCTGAACGAGGAATCCTTAGCCCCCCCTGGCAGCTAGAAAGGGCGAAATAAATTTCTGTTTCTCCCACCTGATCTTGCGCGTCTACCGACAAGATACCAACGTGGTAGCTGACACTCAGGCCATGGTGTTATCAGAGGCTGGGGAAACAGAGAGCATCACGTCCGAGGAGTCAACGTCGTGCATGGTCCGGGACCTGTTCGGCGGACCCTCCGAGGACGAACTGCTGCTGTCCCCCCACTCCGAAGACGCCGACAACACCATGATCGCACTGTCGGACCCACCATCCGGTGATCATGAGAGTCGTGCAGATTAACCTGCACCACTCCAAAGCGGCATCCGCCGCACTTCTCCTCCGCCTATCAAACAAAGGTGAGGAGATAGCGCTCGTGCAAGAACCTTGGTTCTGTCACGGGCGCATTCGCGGTCTCAATCTTCCGGGATACAGGATTCTGCATGCCAATGGTGGAGGTAATTGCAGATCCTGTATCCTTATTAAGAAAAATATTAATACGTTTCTCCTCAACAGCTTCAGCGACGCAGACATCGTAGCTGCTGCGGTGGAACTGCCGGGGCTCACGTTGTGGATCTCATCCACGTATATGGCACACGACGACCCTGTGGACCCCCACCGCGACTTCTGAGAAGGCTGGTGGAGACAGCGAGCAGTCACAGAATGCCATTGGTCATCGGGACAGACGCCAATGCGCACCACACAGTTTGGGGTAGCTCCGACATCAACCCGTGAGGTGAGTCACTTTTTGAGTTCATCATTAGTTCTAACCTAAGTATTGCCAATATTGGTCATGAGCCCACTTTCATCACCTCTATTCGTAAAGAGGTTCTCGATATTTCTTTGGCAAATACATTTGCCACTAATTTTCTCAGAGGGTGGAAGGTCTCCAATGAGCACTCTTTTTCTAACCATAGGTATATTGACTTCTGCATAGAAGTTGAAAGCCCTCAGGTCACTCCCTACCGGAATAGGAAACGTACTGACTGGGACAAGTTTAAAGCAGTCTTCACGAGATCTCTTCCAGCTGAAGGCCCTCCAAAAATTGGATCCACTCAGCAGCTTGATAAAGCGGTATCATCCCTCACCACTGCCTTTAAGGTCGCCACTGCAGAGTCATGCCCTGCGAGAGTCCTCTGGGGCAAAACCAAGCCCAAGTGGTGGACTTCTGAGGTGGCTGTACTGAGAAGGGACTGCCGCAAACTTTTTAATCGTGCTAAAACGACAAACAACTGGACTGAGTATAAGGATAAACTTAGACTCTTCAAAAAAGCGGTGAGATCAGCAAAGCGCTCCTCCTAGAGACAATTCTGCCAGGATATAGGCAGCAACTCAGAGGCTAGTCGCCTGCGCAAGATCCTCGCTTCCTGCCCGTCAGTCCCTGGCTTCCTACAAAGGGAAGACGGCAGCTGGACATCGTCTAGTCAGGAGACCATAGAACTCCTAATAGACACTCATTTTCCGGGCAACAGTTTCTTTGACGCTGGGGCCCAGGACATAGATAACCTTCCCTGTTTACCACGCAATACCAGTGGACAGGACATAGTTAGTAGCAAAAAACTACACTGGGCAATAGATAGCTTTCTGCCCTTTAAATCTCCAGGCCCTGATGGTATTATTCCAGCTGATCTGCAAAATACATCAAGCCTGGTGATACCATGGCTCTTGGAAATCTTCTTAGCCATTTTTCATTTGGCTTACATCCCATCCATATGGACGGAAGTCAATGTGATCTTCATTCCTAAGGCTGGGAAATCCTCTCATTCCAAAGCAAAAGACTACAGACCAATAAGTCTGTCCTCTTTTCTCCTTAAAACCCTAGAAAGGCTCATTGATATCTATATTAGGGAAAAAGTAGGTCATCTACTTTCCCCTAATCAGCACGCTTACACGAAGGGCAAATCCATAGAGACAGCTCTTCACGCACTTTTGCAACAAATTGAATACTCCCTACTCTACAAGGAATTCACTCTGGTGACCTTCCTTGATATTGAGGGAGCCGTCAACAACATAATTCCGTCGGCTCACTTTTCAACGTGGAGCTACGGAAACCGCTGGTTGACGTAGTCTACAAACTCTTAACCAATAGGGTTATCAATTCTTCACTAGGGGCCTCCTCTGTAAAAAGGCGGGTAAGTAGAGGCACCCCGCAAGGAGGTGTCCTTTCCCCCCTCCTTTGGAACTTGGCGCTAAATGAACTACTTCTGCAACTAAACAAAACAGGGTGTAATGTGGTTGCATACGCCGACGATGTAGCGATTGCGGTATCAGGGAAGAATCTTCCGACACTGGTCGATCTTCTCCAGGGTGCCCTCAACCTACTCGTATCATGGTGCAATCAGAACGGTTTGGGCGTCAACCCTTCTAAAACCGATCTGGTTCTCTTCACTAGAAAACAAGATATTCCTGCTTTTAGTCCTCCCATTCTTAGTGGTACAGCTTTAAGCATTAAATCGCAGGCCAAGTATCTTGGTATACTGCTGGACAGAAAACTAAGCTGGAAAGCGAACATACTGGATAGGGTTCGCAAGGCTACAGTCGCATTGTACTCCTGCAAAAGAGCAGTTGGTAAAAAATGGGGTCTGCAACCACGGATAATGTACTGGATCTTCATTTCAGTGATCAGGCCCATTCTCTTCTATGGAGTGATAGTCTGGTGGACGGCTCTAGATAAGAGGGCCTATCAGAAGCCATTGGACTCGGTTCAAAGGTCAGCGGCGCTCATTGTAACCGGCGCCATTCGATCAACACCATCCAAGGGGCTATATGCCTTGCTCCACCTTCTCCCCGTTGACCTTTACGGGAAACAAGCTGCAACCTTCTCCGCAGTAAGATTGAACACTATCTGGGGATGGGCGCGCATTGATTTCGGTCATTGCCGTATCCTAGGTAAAGTAACCGACCTTCCCAACAACATAGATCACTCCCTACCGTCATACCTCTTTGACTCCAAATTCTCAACCCACATACCTCAAAGATTGGAGTGGGTGCAAGACACGGTGTCTAGAACTGGAGTATGTTTCTACACAGACGGCTCCAAGTTGAATGGTAGGGTAGGGGGTAGTGTATTGTGTGTTGACCCTCCCATGGAGGATTGTTTTCGCTTTCCAAACTTCTGCAGTGTCTTCCAAGCGGAGGTACTGGCAATTTTTAAAGCCCTGTCCTTACTAAAACAGCATAACCTTTCTGGTGAAACCGTTAGGATCTTCACGGACAGTCAGGCAGCAATCAAGGCCCTCAAGAAGGTCTTCACCACATCCAAAGTGGTCTCTCTCTGCCGATCCCTGCTGAATGAGCTAGGGCGGGTGTACAACATCACTCTGACTTGGGTACTGGGCCACAGTGATATTAGGGAAAACTGCATAGACGATGAGCTCGCTAGACGTGGCACCACCCTTTCAGATGACAACGTTAATATTACAGTAGGCATCCCTCTCGCTACATGTAAACTTATTATTCAATCTTCCTTCCTCAACATAGCCAACAAGAGATGGCAGGATGAGAGTACTTGCTTAATTACAAGGCAACTTTGGCCCACCCTAAACCCCGGGCGCACTAGAACTCTTGTCTCGCTCAGCAGACAACATATCAATACGATCGTCTCGATCCTTACGGGACATTGTACCTTTGGTCGTCATGCCTACAGATTAGGTCTTGACAGTCGGGACTTCTGCCGTAGCTGTCAGAATGCGGAGGAGGAAGAGTCTATCAGCCACCTTCTCTGTCATTGCCCGGCTCTCTCTATACGAAGGTGGAAAGTCCTCGGCTCCACATTCTTCGACAACCTGGATGACCTCAGATCAGTCAATATTAGGGACTTGCTGGGTTTTATCCACAAAACAAATTGGCTTGTATAGGCACCTAACTTGCAGGAAGTCAGATCACTCACTCTTTGTGGTATCACAATGGGCCCTTTTCGTGGCCTAAGTGTGTCTTTCGGCAAGTCCCGTGCCTAGACAGCCACTTTAACCTAACCTAACCTAACAAACGTTGAATCAATAATTAATGATACCAGCCCCCTTCTTTTCAACATCAAACAACTGTTTTCACATGGAATTTATAAGCTAAACCAATAATTGGGGCTCCAGATGGCTCTACTCCTTAAAATAACAATTTTAAGTCCCCAACAGAGTTGTATTTTCATTTTCCCCACAGACACGCCTGGAAAGTACTCCGCACATATTTTCAATCGAGATCAAGTCGTGCGAACAAGTTGGTCGGTCCAAAGTTTCACCAGAGCTATATTATAGAACCCTGTTGTTTGCCGACTTTTGTGAATGGCTGCGTTATCTTGCATAAAAATGTATGGTTTATATTTGTTTTCTAATAAAAATAGAAGAAGGCTGCGATCCAACACTCTAGTATATTCTGTACTACCCATTCTTGAGCTCGTGAAGCGGAAATCGACCGTTCCATGTTTGTGAAATACGCCCCACTCCATCACAGATCCGCCACCGAAATCTCTTTTAGAAAATTTAAGGGGTTCCTTACTGAAAACCCTCCAGTAGCATCGACCACCATCTGGTCCATCCAAATTAAATTTCTTTTCAGCAGAAAAGATAACCTTTTGGAAAAAAATGTGTATTTGTAGTCATGTTACTTAACATATAAAAAAAAGTGTTTACCGTGCCCCAGCAAGTTTCCAGATTATTTCGCGCAAATTGGAGTCGTGCAGTTTTGTGGCGCGATAGGAGTGTCGGAGCCGTCTTCATGACAGCTCGGACAATATTTTCCGAGTTGTTTAAGGCTGCGAGCTGCGAACAAGAGGCGAACGAATTGCTCGCTTTGAACAAAATTCCGCGCTTGTCATGGTCAGACAGCTTTTGTTTTCGACCAGTACTTCGTCGTTTGGCTTAATTATGTGGATCGCGTAGAAATCCGGCCATAGCACACCGAGAACGACCGATTTCTTTCAAAATTTCGCTTACACTAAGCCCGGCAACGTTAAAATTAGTCATTTCGCCTTGTTCCTTTTCAGATAGTAATTTACCAATAGGCATTTTAGTTTAAATTAATTGAAATAAATCCCGAAATCAACGCCTAAATAAACAAAAATCGATCTGCGCACTATGAATTCTTTTAATTCAATGTGTCTTATATTTTTTATATAAGTTAACCCGACGACGTCGCAACCCGCCGCCACAAATTAAGCCGGCGACTCTGCAGCCCGCTACATCGTTGCGTAAGCAAACAACACTGCTGTCGTCGTCGCCAGCGCAGGCCACCGACCCAGCTACTTCGCGGTAGCTGCCGTCAGCAGATTCGAACAATGCTGCTGGCGATCGATCGTTCGATTCTTGCACGGGTTGCAAGATCAGCGAATCGTGGACATTGCTGCTGATGGTCGATCGATCGCTTGCACGAGCTGCAAGATCAGCGAAACGATACGGCGCGCACGGAGTAGGGCTTTAGGGTAGGTTTAAGAATTGGTGGCGGTTAATTCACTAAGGCAGCTTAAGTAGAACGGAGCTCACGAAGCTCCAAGAAAAGTAAATAAATAAAGAAACTGGCGCCCAACAGCACTCAGCCCACAAAGGTGAATTCGGAAACCAGCTCTCTGAGACCCTGAGACCTAAATTGCAACCGGACAGGACTGCGTCCACCAACGGGATCATCGACCAGCTCCGGAGATAAAATAAGACAGGATGGATAAATTGTAAGTGACTGCTCGTTAACCACGACAAGTCTTAAGAGAAATATAAAGTGAAAGTGAAAAAATAAAGAAAGTGCTATAGAAATTTGTTTGTACAGCGGTGTCAATTGTGATTTCGGCCCACGATTCTGTCAGTGTTCATGAGTGATAGCGAGTTAGACGAGGTGCTTGCGGGGCTTGAGAAATTGAAAGTTAACGCAGATTGTTTCCAAGGGATTAATCAGAAAATGAATGCGCACGAACTACAAGCAGTGGTTCAAGCGGCAGTGGCAGCGGCGTTGAAACTGCAAGCGCAAGAATTCAACGAAAAGCTAGGAGAAATAGATAGGAAATTCAGTGAAATTGCTCTAAAACAGCCAGTAGTGGAGGTGTATGAACCCATCCAAATTATTGAGGGCGTTCAGTGTGATGAGTCCCTCGATATAGTGAAATCAATTCCAGAATTCGATGGAAAACATGAAAACTATGTTTCTTGGAGGCAAGCGGCGCATAACGCCTACCAATTGTTTGAAAAATATAACGGTAGCTCGAAGCACTTCCAAGCAGTAAATGTCATTAGAAATAAGGTGAGGGGCACGGCTGACGCCGTGCTAGCCTCATTTAACACTGTCTTGAACTTCAGGGCAATAATTGCACGTTTGGATTTCACATATGCCGACAAGCGGCCGCTACATTTGATCGAAACAGAGCTCAGCACTCTGCGACAGGGTAACATGACTCTTTTGGAGTACTATGATGAGGTAGAAAAAAAGCTAACCCTACTCACGAACAAGGCTATCATGACATATGATAGCACCCTAGCAAATGCTCTCAACGAAAAATATAGACAGGACGCTTTGCGGGTGTTCGTGTCGGGTTTAAAAAAGTCGCTCGCAGATATTTTATTTTCGGCTCGTCCGTCTGACTTGCCTACTGCGTTGGCTTTGGCACAAGAGGCTGAATCTAATCATGAGAGATACAGATTTGCAGCAGGTTTTGCTAGGAGCTCGGAGGAAAAATCGCAAAGGAGTTCGGGCCAGCATTCGCATGAACGATCAGTGAATAATAAAATTAATAGCCAGCAGGGAAACAAACGGCAGGACTATGAGAAGGGTGACTTGGGTCGAGAGAAGACGCCATACTTCACCAGGAGCCAGCGGAACCATTATCAAGCTCAGGGTGGTGGCCAGCAGGTCGTCAATAGGCGCGATCAGGTAGAGAAAATGGACGTGGACCCGTCTACATCTCGGTTTAGACAAACGACAGATTACCAAAAACAGAACGATAGTCAGTTCCATAGGCAAACGTTTAAGAGACCAAATGGCTCCGAAAGGCAATCAGGGCAAAGGCGACAAAGAATAAATCACATAGCCCAAGAGGAATCTGTGCAGGAACAGGAATATGCGGCTGTAGCCGAGGCAGCAGCAGCTAACTCGGAGTCAGAGTGTGAATTTGACACTGTAAATTTTTTAGGGCACATTCCCTGCTGCCGTTCGTACAGCGGAAAATAGCGGGGAGATTAGTAAAATTTCTAATTGATACAGGGGCGTCCAAAAATTACATGAAGCCCCTGGAGGAGATACAAAATGTTGTTCCGGTTGAAACACCTTTCGTTGTGAAGTCCATACATGGCTTTAATAATATAACTTCTAAATGTTTTTTGAATATATTTGGTAGAGACAGCACCTTTTTCATTTTACCTGATCTTGATACTTTCGACGGCATCATTGGCCTCGACTTGTTAACGCGGGTGAACGCCACAATTTGTCTAAAGAGTAGAGAGATACATTCCGACTCTGGTTTAGAACCGATCCAGTTTTACAAATGCGCAAACGTTAACTTTACAAAGGTGGACGATATTTCAGTCCCTCCATCAGTAAGGGCCGACTTTCAAATTATGTTGAAAAAAAGAATAAAAACGTTTGCAGATCCAAACGAGATGCTGCCGTTTAACACAAACATTGTCGCCACCATTCGGACCGAAGTGAGCGAACCAATCTACTCCAAATTATACCCATTGTAGTAAGTCTGGGGGCAATGCTAAGCAGTTCAGTGTTCGTGCTGGTCAATAAATTTTGGGTGCGTACGTGTGAGTATATTTTGGCCTATATTTATTCGGCAGGCCGTGCCAATATAGTGTGGCTCCGAAAAGCCGATCTTGCGAACTTCTAAATAAAACTATGCCACCAGGCACTTTGATTGTTGAACAAGAAGTTGACTTTATTTGGAAATTTTTGGTGCTTATATACTAAATTATAACTGTTATACATCTATCGCATTTCCAGGGCTCCGCCTCCCTTTCCACGATATTTTTCCGTTTGACCAATCATCGACCTGGGTCACTTCTTCTGCGTCAGCACATTTGCAATTGGGTCGGTGGCCGGCGCTAAACGGCCTCGGATATTTTCCGATCGTTTCCCACGCCGCCAAAGGGTCGGCATAATGCACGCTGCATTGCACTGCGGTAGGTGGCATCATATGTCACGCCGCTCGCTCAAGTGGTTGCGCATGGCGCACCGTGGCGACTTCAAGTGCAGCCATTTGACACCAGCGAATTTGTGTGCGCAAGTGCAAGGTGATTTGTTGTGGTCGGCATGAGTGATAGCGTAGTATCACTACATGCAATGTTGAGGTAGGCATGGTTGGTTGGGTAGTACCACTACACCATTGCCCTCAAGCGAAAAATTATCATCGTGATGAATAATTTTTTAAGATAGGTTTGGTCAGGTCGGAGTTTTTGGAAAATGCTTTACAAAGGTTGGTATTCCTTTTTTTTTTTTTTGTGAAAGTGTGTTAAATGTGTTATTAAAATATTTTAAGGATAGTATTAACTTAACATTCCGATAGGTATTGTAAAACTAGATACTCATACATATGATTAATTACGTTATGTAGTACTTATAATTTTTGGTTATTATGATTATGTTTAATATGAAACGAAATGCTATGTTTGCTTATTTGTAGGATTACATGTAGTTACTATTTTTGATATGAAACGTAATGCTATGTTTGCTTATTTGTAGGATTACATGTAGTTACTATGTCTCTATGGTGTATCGCTTAAGATTATTATTATGCATTTTCTTTATTTGATTGTTTATTTCTATGTATGTATTTACCCCTTCTGTTTTTGTAACTTTATAAGGTCCATGATAAGGGCTTTGGTTTTTCTTCCTATTTTCTAGTTTAACTAACACTAAGTCTCCAATTTGAACATTTAGCTTATTTATCTCTGTAATGCTATTTTCTTTTCGTTTTTCTTTGACCTTGTTTATATATTGTCTAGCTTTGTTTATTGCTGTTCTGAGTCTTGCTTTTAGTTCGTTTGCATACGAGTCAATGTCGTATATTGGTGTGTTTTTTGTTATTTCGTCACTTGGCATGTACGGTATTTTGCCGAATACTAGTTCATAAGGCGAATAGCCTGTGTCAATGTTTGGTGAAGTGTTGTACGCGAATGTGTAAAATGAGATCCACTTGTCCCATTCTTGGTCTTCCGCGAAGGTTAGCATGTATTCGTTAAGTACCCTGTGGTTTCGTTCAACTGTGCCTAATGTTTCATGGTGGTATGGTGCCGAAAATATTTGTTTTATCTGTAATTGTTTACAAATATTTTTCATCAGTTCGTTTGTGAATTCGGTCCCTCTGTCTGTTTTTAGTACTTTGAAATTGCCGTACTTGAGAATGAAATGGTTAACAAGTGTTGATGCGACTGTGGTTGCATCTTTGTGTTCCATTGGGTGTGCTATAACAAATTTTGTTAGTTCACACTGTGCCGTAAGTATGTATCTGTAACCGTTTGAAATTCTTAGTGGTCCTACGGTGTCAATCGCGACTACTTCAAAACTTGTGTTTGGCGTGTCCGTAACAATTAGTTGTTCTTTTGTATGTTTTATTTGCTTGTTTAGTTGGCATGGTTTGCAATTTGAGATATATTTCTTGACCATTTTTGACATGTTTTTCCATATGTACCGTTGTTTTAGTTTAAGTATTGTTTTCCTTACTCCGAAGTGTCCTCCGCTAGGCGAGTTGTGGTATTCTTCTATCAGTTTATATTTCATTAAGTCATCTTTTATATTTTGGGGTCTTTTATATATCAATATGTTCGGGCCATTTCTCTCTACTATTTTCTCTTGCAATAAATTATATTTCTTTTTAAATGCATCCTTTTGTATGTGCTTGAATATTTCATCTTCTTCATTTAGCGCTAATTCTTTAATCTTCAATTCGTGCATTTTTGATGATAGCTTCTCCAAAGACAAGTCGAGGTTGTTTAGATTATCACTACATCGCACAATTATTTTGTTTTCTTTTACGTCTTCATTTACGTATATGCCCTTAATGTTGCTTTTTATTTCAAATTCTAATTTCTTTACATTCCTGACGTCAGTTATAGAGGTGCAGTCCCAAATGTGAAGTTCATGACTCTTCGTTGGTGAGCAGCATCCTTCTTTATTTTCTTCCTTTTCTGCGTTAGTTTTAGCAGTCATGCCCCGTGTTATTATTAATGTTTTATTTACGGACTTGTCATCGGTATTCGGTATCATGGTCTTAAGTAAATCTGAGTCAATTTTTATTCGCGATAATGCGTCTGCATTTGTATTAATTTTTCCTTGCTTGTAGACGATTTCGTAATCATAGTCTGAGAGGTCTAAGCGTATTCTTGTGAGCTTAGATGATGGGTTTTTATGAGAAAATAGTGAGACTAGTGGTCGGTGATCAGTGACTACTATAAATTTTCGTCCGAATAGGTATGGTCTGAAGAAATTGATTCCCCAATGAATGGCTAGCAATTCCTTTTCTATTACTGGTTTGTTTAATTCGTGTTTATTCAAGGTTTTACTTGCATATGATATCGGTAAGTCGTCTCCTATTTCTCCTTGCGAGAGTATTGCTCCTAATGCGTAATCAGAAGCATCAGTCGTTAAAATGAAAGGTTTTTCAAAATCGGGATATTGTAGGACTGGTGGGTTGATTAGTTTTTGTTTTAAAGTTACAAATGCGTTTTGGCATTCGTTTGTCCAATTGAATGGTTGTCTTTTCTTGAGTAGGTTATTTAGGCATCTGGCTATGTCAGCAAAATTTGGTATGAATTTACGGTAATAATTGCAGAATGCTATAAATCGTCGAACTTCGTCTGAATTTTTTGGTATCGGATATTGTTCGATTGTTGTGTGTTTTGTTGGATCCGTTCGAACACCTGATCTCGTGATTAAGTGTCCTAGGTATATTACTTCGGGTTTGAGGAAATGACATTTGTTGGGATTCAGTTTGAGATTGTATTTTTCTAGACGTTCGAAAACTCTTATAAGGTTGTCGTTATGGTGTTTTAAACTACAGCCGTATACAATGATGTCGTCTACGTAGAGAAATGCTCTTGATTCTAAGCCTGATAGTGCTATTGTTAGCATCCTTTGAAAACTGTTAGAAGAAATCTTTAGTCCAAAAGGTAATCGTTTGAAATGGTAATGACCGTTTGCTGTTGAGAATGCAGTTATTGGTTTTGAGTTTTTCTCCAGTGGAATTTGATGGAATGAGCTTGTCATATCTAGAGTTGAAAAATATTTGGCTCGTCCTAGTTGATCTAATACATCCTCTAGTCTCGTCAGTGGAAATTTGTCATTTACTATTTTTTTATTTAATTGTCTGAAATCTACTACTAATCTCCATTTCTTTGTATTGCCGTCGCTCTTTTTTGGTACTAGTAGTAGTGGTGAGTTGTACGCACTAGTGGATGGTTCGATTAAATCTTCTGTTAGAAGTTGTTGAACTTGTCTCTCTATCTCTTCATGCTGTGCATGTGGTAGTCTGTAATTTTTTATATATACGGGTGTTTTGTCTGTTAACTGTAATTTTTGGGAGTAGAAATTGTTGACTGAGAGTGCTTCATCTTCCAGATGGAAAATATGTTGATATCTTTTGAAAACTTCGAAAAGTGAGTTTTTCGCTGTTTCGTCCATGCTGTCTATGTTCAGTGTGGCTTTTAATTTGTCAAATCTCGCGTCTCCGTTTTGTCTTCCTTCGTGCTCGTTCTGATTGATTATATGATATTCATTTAAGGGTTCTGTCTTGATAGCTAGAGTTGTAAATGTGGCTGGTTTTTCGGTTGTGTTTACTATTTTTATGTGGCAGTTGCCGTTTGCTGGGGCAATAGAATTTCCGATGAATATTCCTTTTTTTATTTCATCATTTAATATTACGCTGTCTTCAGTTAGCTTTAAATCTATTGCGCATATACATTCTGATCTTGGTGGGATTTTTATATGTTTTATTCGTGTTGCGTTTATTGGTATGAATATTTCGTCTTCGTTGATAGCTATTTTCAGTGTAAAGGTTTCATAGTCAATTGTGCACATGTGTTTTTGTAAGAAATCTGCACCAATGATTCCGTCTGTATTGATGGGGAAATTGGAATTGACTACTTGAAATTTATGTTTTATGATTTGATTTTCAATATTGAGTGTTAACTCAGTATTTCCTAGGGATTTAACTTCGTCTTTTGTAATGCCAGTTAGTGTACAAGAGTTATTTGTGCTGATTTCTTGATATTCGGGTAGTATTTCTTCTTTACATATTGAGATGTCTGCGCCTGTGTCTATTAGAAATGTCAATGGTTTTCTGATTTGGGTGCTTTTTATTGTGACATAATTAGTTGGTTTTTCTGATATTATGTATATTCGTTCACTATGTGTCTTTCTTCCCCCGGAGGAGTGGTGTATTCTTCCTCCGGGTCGCCCTCGTTTCCCTGAATATAATGTATGCGTGTGGGGCGACCTTGTTGGTTATTGTTTTGAATACGGTTCGCATTATTTTGTGCGTTGTATCTGGGACTTTGGTTGTAGTTTCGATTTGTATTTTGGTGTTGGTTTCTGTTGTTTCCGTAGTTATAGTTTGACATATTTGTGCTGCTGTTGTTTCTGTTATTGTTGTTGTTGTTGCTAGTGCTATATTGTTCATTGTTTCTGTTGTTATAATAGCTGTGTGAATTGTTGTTTCTGTTATTGTTGTACTGGTTGTTGTTCCTGTTGTTGTATTGATTGTTGTTTCTAAAATTGTTGTTATGTTGGTATCTGTTGTTGTTTGATCGGTTAAAATTTCTGTTGTTTGTCCTATTTTGATTATAGTTCGTACGGTTTCTGTTATTGCTTTGGTTGTTTAGGAGCATTACTCGCGATTGGTTTTGTTCGCTGTCTTTTTCCAATTCCAGAGCTAATTCAACGGCTTGGTTGAATGTCTTTGGCATTGCCGCGAAAATTGTTTGTTTGAAAGATTCGTTAAGCCCATTTTTGAAAACGGTAAGGCTGTATTGTTCGTTTAGTTTAGTTATTATTGTTTGTTCTGCTGTTGTTGGGTTATCGCCGGCTTGAGCAGTTTGAAGCTTGTTTAGTTCGGCTATCATGTTTAGTATTCTGTCTTTGTATGAGGTGATACTCAAGTTGCGTTGTGTCAAACATGACAATTGGTTTTGTAATTGGGGAATTGTGGTTGTACTTCGGTATCTTGCGTTAAGCAATGTAGTAAGCTCTTCTAGAGTATTCGGTATGCTATTACCGATTGCCGTTCTTGTTGTTACTGTTAATTTTGCATAGAATATGAATTCTAGTAATTCATGCTTGCCAGTTGTGTCAAGTTTTCTATTAATTAGTTCTGTTATTTTTATGAATGTTTCTAGGTCTTTATGGTTGCCAGAAAAGTTTGGGATGGTTTTCATCGCCGTTTCGATGTTGAATGACGTCATGGTTACTGTGGAGTGTTTTTGTTCTGTATTGTTGTCAATCTGTTTCTGTTTAAGTATTTCTACGATGTTTTCGTATGTTTTGTTGAAGGCTATTTTTATGCCCGCTGTGTGTTCGTCGTTTGTGTATTCTGTTACTAGTTCTTCAAACCGTGTTTTTAAAGCGAATACAGTTTGTTGTTTTGTTGTTAATGTCTCTTTAGTGTATGTTCTGTTTGGTGTTTTTCTAAGGTTTGTTTGTATTTTTATTAGTTTTTCGAGGATGTCCTCCATGCTAATAGCGCATGTTTAGCATGTTGAACATGCGATAATATTCTTCCTCACTTGCTGTATTGTTACGAGTGTCCTCTATTGTTGGTTCTCTCGTCATTCCTATCAATTTCCAAAACCATGTCAGGAACCTGAGCTTTGCTTCCTCGTCGATCTCGTCATGTCTAAGTACTGTGTCTTCTGTTCTTGGTTTGTATTGTCTATTTTTTCTATCCATGTTCTAAAAATTTATAATGTGTTGAGCTACGGTTTTATTATTTATAAATTTATTTATATTTCTGTTCTAAATTTCTGTGACACAATGGTTTTTATCCATTGTAGTGTGGTTTTTCGATATTTGTTTTTTTACAAATTTTTTGTAGTATTTATTTAATTCTAGGACTACAATAGTTGCTAATATTAATATTATTAAATATGTATTGTAGTTATTGTTTGTATTCAACAAATTGTCTGTCTTCGCCGCGTTGTTGTTCGAGACGATCACTTCTTCCCGGCTTTGTGTTCCGCCCATGTCTTCTTTTCTTTTATCTCTGCAATAAGCCTCTTCTTTTGCTGGTGGTCAGTTGTGGTTGCTATGATGCGCTGCAGCTCTGCAATTTCTCTCCTTAGCTTTACGCGTCGTCCTCCTCTTGATTTTTTTCTTTCTTTTAATACGGGTGCTGTGGTTGGTGGTTGAGGCTTCTTCTGCCTTGCCCTGTACTGTTCAAGTGTCAGGGGCTTCGGGCCAGCTGTCAATGGTGTTGGAGTGTAAGGGGGTGCTGGTTCGTCTTGTTGTGGGCCCTCTGGGATGTATTCTT
This sequence comes from Melieria omissa, assembly GCA_963971225.1. NCBI lineage: Eukaryota > Metazoa > Arthropoda > Insecta > Diptera > Ulidiidae > Melieria > Melieria omissa. The sequence goes on along the minus strand of OZ020267.1, from coordinate 90,648,466 downwards.
CCTTAAGGAATCGCTCCCACTTCGCAAAAATTGCGTCGAATTCTTCCCGAGTCGTCATGCAGTGTCTTCTTTGTGAGTTGGAGTTGAGTTTGGCAGGATCAGAAGTTGTGGTTGGTGTCTTGGAGGATGAGTTGTGGTGTCAGAATGTTTGGTCCGTGTTGGGCAGGATCGCCATGTAGTAAGTCTGGGGGCAATGCTAAGCAGTTCAGTGTTCGTGCTGGTCAATAAATTTTGGGTGCGTACGTGTGAGTATATTTTGGCCTATATTTATTCGGCAGGCCGTGCCAATATAGTGTGGCTCCGAAAAGCCGATCTTGCGAACTTCTAAATAAAACTATGCCACCAGGCACTTTGATTGTTGAACAAGAAGTTGACTTTATTTGGAAATTTTTGGTGCTTATATACTAAATTATAACTGTTATACATCTATCGCATTTCCAGGGCTCCGCCTCCCTTTCCACGATATTTTTCCGTTTGACCAATCATCGACCTGGGTCACTTCTTCTGCGTCAGCACATTTGCAATTGGGTCGGTGGCCGGCGCTAAACGGCCTCGGATATTTTCCGATCGTTTCCCACGCCGCCAAAGGGTCGGCATAATGCACGCTGCATTGCACTGCGGTAGGTGGCATCATATGTCACGCCGCTCGCTCAAGTGGTTGCGCATGGCGCACCGTGGCGACTTCAAGTGCAGCCATTTGACACCAGCGAATTTGTGTGCGCAAGTGCAAGGTGATTTGTTGTGGTCGGCATGAGTGATAGCGTAGTATCACTACATGCAATGTTGAGGTAGGCATGGTTGGTTGGGTAGTACCACTACACCATATCCTATGGGTGTGTCAGATTTCGTGAATAGCGAAATAAAGGACTTACTGAGAAACGGCATTATAAGGCCGTCCAAATCGCCCTATAACAACCCCATTTGGGTTGTAGATAAAAAAGGCGTCGATGAGTTAGGCAACAGAAAGAAACGTCTGGTAATAGACTTTCGGAAGTTAAACCAGCTCACAATCGCTGACAAGTACCCAATCCCCAACGTCATGGTAATTTTGTCAAATTTCGGGAAGGCCAAATTTTTTACAACCCTCGACTTGAAATCAGGGTTTCACCAAATTGAGCTTGCGGAGCGGGATCGGGCGAAAACGGCATTTTCCGTCAACAACGGAAAATACGAATTCTGCCGACTTCCGTTTGGATTAAAGAACGCGCCCAGTATTTTCCAAAGGGCTATTGATGATGTCCTCCGTGAGCATATTGGCAAAAGGTGCTACGTTTGCGTCGACGACGTAATCATCTTTTCTGAAACTGAAGCAGAGCATGTTAGGGACATTGACTTGGTGTTGACTAGTCTGTTCGAGGCAAATATGAGAGTTTCGCAAGAAAAATCGCATTTCTTCAAGAACGAGGTGGAATACCTCGGGTTTACCATATCACGGGGAGGCATAAAGACAAGTACCGATAAAGTAGCAGCCATTAGGGACTACAAGCAACCTTCCACATTATTCGGTGTTCGATCATTTCTGGGGCTCGCTAGCTACTATAGGTGTTTTATTAAGGACTTTGCTTCCATTGCAAAGCCTTTGACCGACCTTCTTAAGGGGGAAAACGGTAAGGTGAGCGCTCACAGGTCCAAAAGAATCGACATACAATTCGGTGACAGGGAGCGCCTAGCTTTTGACAAGTTGAAGGAAATTCTGACGTCGGAGGACGTCATGTTACAGTACCCTGATTTCAAGAAGCCGTTCGATCTTACGACGGACGCTTCCTCGTATGGTCTTGGGGCTGTCCTATCACAAGATGGGAGGCCAATCACAATGATATCAAGAACCTTGAAGGACAGGGAGTTGAATTTTGCAACCAACGAGCGGGAACTCCTGGCCATTGTATGGGCCCTAAAATCCTTACGTAATTACTTGTATGGAGTAAAAAACTTAAATATTTTTACTGATCACCAGCCCTTAACATTTGCGGTGTCAGACCGAAACCCAAATGCTAAGATAAAACGCTGGAAGGCATTTATCGATGAGCACAATGCCCAAGTAATCTACAAACCGGGAAAAGAAAACTTTGTCGCTGATGCGCTATCACGACAGAGTATAAACGTCTTGGAACATGAGCAAGCACATTCCGATGCTGCTACGATTCATAGTGAGTTGTCTATGACTTACACCATCGAGGCAACTGAGAAACCGGTAAATTGCTATAGAAACCAAATTATAATTGAAAATGGAGAGTCGGCCTCGACTCGTACATTTATAATATTTGGAAAAAAGACACATTTCGTTTATTTCTCGGACAAGAATGAACTTATAGAGGCAATCAGCCGTGTGGTAAAGCCGGATGTTGTAAATGCGATTCATTGCGACCTCCCAATTTTGGCTCACATTCAGCACAGATTAATTGAGCTATTCCCGGCGACGAGGTTTTTACATTCAAAAAGTTTAGTGACCGACGTATTTAATATTACCGAACAGAGAGAAATACTGACTAACGAACATAACCGGGCTCACAGAGCAGCCCAAGAGAACGTCAAACAGGTTATGTTTGATTACTTCTTCCCAAAAATGACCAAACTGGCAAACGAGGTGGTTACAAATTGTAGAACATGTTCAAAAGCAAAATACGACCGACACCCAAAAAAAGAGCTAATAGGGGAAACACCAATTCCGTCATATGCCGGCGAAATTCTGCATATTGACATATTTTCCACAGATAGAAAATATTTCTTGACCTGTGTCGATAAGTTCTCGAAATTTGCAGTTGTCCAGCCATTATTATCCCGCACAATCGTGGACATAAAAGCACCAATTTTGCAATTGATGAATATTTTCCCGCAAACAAAAACAATTTTCTGTGACAATGAGGCATCCCTGAACTCCCAAACCATAAGGTCAATCTTGTTAAACCATTTTGGCGTCGAGATAGTCAACGCCCCACCTTTGCATAGCACCTCCAATGGCCAAGTGGAGAGGTTTCATAGCACCCTGCTCGAAATCGCAAGGTGCCTAAAACTCGACACGAGGATCGAGGACACGGTTGACCTAATGCTACACGCAACTATAAAATATAACGGAACAGTCCACTCCGTCATCAACAAAACACCACTGGATGTAATTCACTCGGCCCCAGCCGAGCTCAAAGAAGAAATAAGGAATAGAATTTCACAAGCGCAGGAGATACAACTACGAAGGCACAACAGAACAAGACAACATCGAAATTTTCAGGTGGGAGATACAGTGTTAGTAAAAACCAACAGAAGATTGGGCAATAAACTCACACCACTCTACGTGGAAGAAAAGGTAGAAGCTGATTTGGGAACTACGGTTCTTATTAATGGGAGGGTGGTCCATAAGGACAACCTTAGGTAGGAACCTCGTCGCAGTTTTTCACATGCCAATGATTGAGGACGAAATCATTAATCTTGCACTTGCAGGTCATTTCTCCTCTTGCTCCTTGCCGCGATGACGACGGGTTACAAACTAACTGACTACACCCAATCTGATTATATTCCAATTCTGGACGGGGATGTGATCATCTGGCAGAATTATCAGTACCTCAGGCATACAACGAACCTGACCGCCTACGTGGAGATGATTGAGGATACCAACCGAATGATGGATCTTTTCCCGCAATCACACATGAGGAAGATCTTGGAGGTAGACAACAGGCATTTGTGGGCACTTCTCTCAACCCTAGACATCCACCATAGACAAGTCCGAAGTTTGAATTTTTTAGGCACAGCCCTGAAAGTAGTTGCCGGTACTCCCGATTTTGATGATTTCGAACAGGTAAAATTCGATCAGGCGCAGCTCATTGATTCAAACAACAGACAGGTAGTCATTAATACAAAAACTCAAGAGCGAATAAATAAACTTACTGAGACTGTCAACTCTCTCCTTGGGGAGGCCAAGAAGAAACAAATTGACACTGCTCACCTCTATGAGGTTGCCTTGGCCAGAAATAGAATTCTAACAAATGAAATTCAGAACTTAATGCTTTCTATTGCACTAGCTAAAATAAACGTTGTAAATCCGACAGTCCTAGATGATTCGGACATAAAGCTAGTGGTTAACGAGCAGCTCACAAGTGTAAGTGTAGCGGAAGTTATGGAAGTATCTAGTATTAAGGTTTTGCAGAATAATGATGTTCTACATATTATTATAAAGTACCCTAAACCTAAGCTTAGTTGTAAGAAAGTTAGCATTTTCCCGGTCGCGCACAACGGAATGGTCCTGTCTCTTCTGGATAGTAGCGTCGTGGCCGACTGTAGTGGACTGACGGTGGCGGTCGTTGAGTGCGCCCCAACAACAACGTCGACATTCTGCAGGGAAAGGACTGATTCGACCTGCGCTCTACAATTGTTCTCCGGCGGCGTGGCACATTGCAAAACTCGTCCTAACCATCTGGACCCATTAGTTGTCATAGACGACGGTATCGTTGTAATCAATGACGGTACTGTCAGGGTGCAAGGGACTGGTGATACTGAAAGAACTGTCACCGGCACTTATCTCCTGACATTTGAGGGAGAAGTCCAAATCAACGGCACCACGTATGTCAACCGGAAAGGAGTTCCGATGCGTCAACCTATTACGGCTGCGCTCCCCCTGCTAAACATAACTGGCCATCAGGACATCTTGAGTCTTCCCCTCCTGCACCGAATGAACATGGAGAACCTGCATTTTATTGGCGAAATGAAGCAAAAATTGGTGACGCACCCTCTGGTGGCCTGTTGCTTAACCTCTATCCTCTTCATTGCTTGCTACGCAATCTTGGTAATAAAACGGCGCCGAAAGAAGAGAAGCAGGAAAATCGAGCTCCGTGAGGTCGTAGGAAATTTGGCCAAGACCGAGGGCGGCCTTGATCTAAGCAAGGGAGGAGTTAACCCGACGACGTCGCTACCCGCCGCCACAAATTAAGCCGGCGACTCTGCAGCCCGCTACATCGTTGCGTAAGCAAACAACACTGCTGTCGTCGTCGCCAGCGCAGGCCACCGACCCAGCTACTTCGCGGTAGCTGCCGTCAGCAGATTCGAACAATGCTGCTGGCGATCGATCGTTCGATTCTTGCACGGGTTGCAAGATCAGCGAATCGTGGACATTGCTGCTGATGGTCGATCGATCGCTTGCACGAGCTGCAAGATCAGCGAAACGATACGGCGCGCACGGAGTAGGGCTTTAGGGTAGGTTTAAGAATTGGTGGCGGTTAATTCACTAAGGCAGCTTAAGTAGAACGGAGCTCACGAAGCTCCAAGAAAAGTAAATAAATAAAGAAACTTATATGCACAATATACATGTCAACACACAGCCGCCGTGGCTCAGTTGGTTAGTGCGCGGTCCAACGAGTCGCAAGATCGAATTCTGCATGTAGTAACACCTAAAAAAAATAACGGGAAACTCGTTTTCTCTTTCGGTGGCTGTCCTCTCAGCTGGAAATGGCAAACCTCTGAGAGTAAAAATTGCCTATGAAAAAGCTCCCAACCTGCCATTCGGAACCGGCATAAAACTGTAGGTCCCTTCCACCCGCGTACAAAATTCACACGCACAACACGGGTGGTTGCGGGAAGCTAGGCCTTAGTCTCGCGTAAGCGGGCTGTCGTGCCAATCAATTAATTAATTAATTATTATACATGTCAATATTGTATAAAGATTTAAATTGTTAATGATCTGGCAACTCTATTTCTTTATACATTCTTCTTTTACATTTTGTTTGCGTAGTTGCTCTTAACACTTACTACATCGAACACACGTTTTTCTGTCTGAATAAAGGAAAATGAATTTATATAAAGGTTAATTGGTTTTTTTGTCGGTTTCTTTGGTAAGTCCCAACAGGTTATGGGCCCAGATACGCGAAGTTTGAACGACACTGAAGCGAAAAATTCCGATCGCAATAAATTTTTAATTGAAATGGCAGCAAGCTCGGTCCCGACTACATCGCGCACCGAACTCTTGTCGAAAGATAATTTCGATACGTGGAGCCTGCAGGTGGAGGCGCTGTTGACAAAGAGCGACCTGTGGGAGTTTGTGGATGGCAGCTGCGTGATACCGGCAGAAGGTGACTCCACGAGGGCCACGTGGTTGAAGCAAGATAAGAAGGCAAAGGCAGATCTTATTTTGTCTATCCAGCCTTCGGAGTTGAAACAAATTAGAGGATGTGAGACAGCTCGCGATGTCTGCGTCAAGCTGGAGGCGATTTATGCTTCAAAGGGGCCAGCTCGCAAAGCGACTCTTCTTAAGGGGGTCGTCTAGTGTGACGGGTCAAAAAAATCGTTTTTGTTTTTTTTTCATAAATCACTTCTAAAACATGTTTAGAAGACGTGTATAAATGGATTTTTGTAAATTCGAAGCCGTTATCAAGTTGCACTTGTAAACCGGAGTAGGTATGCGGAGCGCATACCTCCAACTTCCAACTTAAAAACGCGTTTTTCTCAAAACACGTTTTTTCAAAACTGCTGCCACGATATCTCAAAAACTATTTAACTATTAATGCTCAACTTTTTACACCATCTTGAGTACATGTCCAACTACAAATTAAGCTAAAAGAATTAAGATTGCTTCGTTACTTTTTTTTTTCTTCAATTATATGCACGTGAAAAATAGTCGAAAAACTCATATTTTTTTTATGTTTAGGCAAAAAAATACTTTTTTTTGGAATTCGAACTTTCTTTTAGCTCAATTTGCAGTTTGAAGTCTCAGGAATGAAATGGCGTTTGGTTTTTTGATTTCAGATAATCACAACGCCCGGAATCATGGCAGCAGTGGAGCAACTTTTTTTTTTACGTCTTCCTGTTGAGTGGTGTAACTCCGATACTAATCAATAGATTGGCTTCAAATAATTATAAAACTTTGTCGAAATGTACTCAAAGAAGAAATAAAATTCAAAAGTTATTTTACTTGAACGGTTTTTTTAATAATGACTGTCAAAAAAGGCATACAAATACGGCCTTCACACTAGACGACCCCCTTAAGCAACTCATGCTGCAGAAGCTGGATGAAGGAGGGGACGTCAAAGATCACATTACTCGTTTTTTTGATGTCGTTGACAAACGGAGAGCATGGAAGTGCAAATAAATGGTGATCTTCTAGCCATTATGCTGCTGTATAGTCTTCCTTCAAGTTTCGAAAATTTTCGGTGCGCAATTGAGTCACGGGACAAGTTATCTACCGCGGAAATATTAAAAGTTAAGATTATTGAAGAAGGCGAAGCACGAGCGCAGGCTTCGGGTGCTGTTGTTGCGATGGCTGCTGATACTCTGGCCCGAGATCACAAGTTTAATTCTTCTAAAAACAAACAAATTCAGGTGCTTCAAGTGTGGCGTGATCGGACACAAGGCGAATGCTTGCCCCATGAAAAAGAAGGGAGAAAGACAGGTTCGTAACGTGGACGAATCATTCGTGGTGTGCCATTCTGCGACCGAGGAAAACAAAAGTGCAACAAATAATCGTGCATGGATTTTGGACAGCGTGTACTGCCCATTTGTGTAGTGATGAAAGTGCTTTCGTAAAAATGTTCAAATCGTCAAAAATGAAAGTTAATTTGGCGAGCCAAGCATGTAGTGAGGTTCACGGCACAGGTGTAGTGGAAATGGAAGCGGCTGGTGATGGTGGTAATCGTTGCATCGAGTTGAAGAATACTCTGTTTGTTCCAGATCTCAGAACAAACCTCATTTCAATTGCAAAAATAACGAACAAGGGTCACACAGTTACTTTTATGAAAGACGGTGCATACGTGTGTGATGTGAATGGTAAAAAGTTGCTAATAGCCGATCGTAAGGGCGATTTGTTTTACGTAAGAGAAAGCGTCGAATGCGCTGCAGTCCTGACGAAGTGCTCCGAACTGTCGAAGTGGCACTGTCGTTTGGGACATTTAAACGGGAAAGACATTGTGAGATTAGTGCAGAACGGCATACCTACTACCAAAGTTTAATATAAGCAACATGGATGAAATTTCGAGCTGTGAGGTGTGCCTTAAGGGGAAAAATGGCTGGTTTACCATTTACTAAGAGCCACACGCCGTGTACAGAAATTCTAAAAATAGTGCACTCCGATGTTGTGGGACCTTTTTGCACGGAGTCAACTGAACGAGCTAAATATTTCGTCACCTTCGTGGATGACAGCTCAAGATGTTGCGAGGTATATTTTTTGCGTGACAAAAGTAGCGTGTTTGATGCATTCAAAATGTACCAATCCTTTGTGGAAAAGCAGACTGGTCACAAAATAAAGTGCCTACAATCAGATAATGGGCGTGAGTATTGTAATAATGAATTTGAAAAATATCTTCTAGATCACGGCATTGTGCGTAGATTGTCTATTCCTCGAACCCCACAATAAAATGGTGTTGCAGAGCGACTCAATCGTACGCTGTTGGATATGGCAAGGTGTCTTTTGCTGCAGTCAGGAATGAGTCCGTCTTTTTGGTCATCTGCTGTCTCAGCGGCTTGTTTTATACGCAACAGGTGTCCCACGAGCAGCTTAAGATGGAAAACACCTTATGAAGTTTTCTACAAAGAAAAGCCCAGCCTACATTGCTTAAGAATATTTGGTTCCATGGTGATGGTTCTTGATAAGGACCAGATCAAGGATAAGCTCGCACCCAGAGCAGTGGAAGGCGTGTTTTTGGGTTATCCACGTGACAGAAAAGGTTATCGCATATGGCTGCCAGACGCGCATAAGGTAATTTGCACTAGAGATGTTAAATTGATTAATGAAGTTTATGAGCCGCAACTCGTACCAGATGAAGTCGATGATTTAATTGTGAATTCAAAGCAACTTTTAGCGAGCGGTGGTGAAAGCCGAAAATTCGTCGATTTCTTCCCTTGGTCTGTTATAAACAACAATGTTGACAAATCAATTCCACAAGTGCGAGCTGACGACAACGTAGCAGCAAGCAAAGCACCTGGAAGGCCGAAGCTGCTACGCACAGGGCGCAGAGGGCGACCACGTAAGATTTTTCGCTCTCATACACCGACGTCGGAGCATAATTCTGAAGCAGAATTGGAAGGCGAATCAAGCGAGATCGAAGACGAAGTGTTTGCTGGTGTGGCCGAAATTAATATTCGCAATGCTTTGACAGGGCCAGAGCGCGACGAGTGGATGGATGCCATAGAATGCGAAGTGATAAGTCTCATTAAAAATAATACATGGGAGATAATAAAATCGCCTGAGTCAAAGAATGTAGTTGGTTGCCGTTTTGTGCTCACAAACAAATATGGGTGTGATGGCAACATTGAGCGACGAAAGGCTCGACTCGTAGCCAAAGGCTATAGCCAAATACCAGGTGTGAATTATCAACAAACATTTGCGCCTGTAGCGAGGCTGGAAACGTTGCGCCTAATGCTGGCTCTATCAGTACATCTTGGAATGCATATCCGGCAGTTTGACGTTGTGACGGCTTATCTCCATGGTGTGTTAGAGGAAAAGGTACTTATGCAGGTGCCGGATATGCTGAATGTCATGCTAGAGCGTATAGCGTCGAAAGAAAGCAAAAATTCTAATATTGGTGTTCGCGCGAAAAATATGATTAAGAATTTGCACAATGGTGGTAATGTTTGTGTGCTTAAAAGAGCGCTTTATGGCCTTAAGCAGGCCGGACGCCAGTGGTATAAAAGGTTGAGCTCAAAATTAACTAGTATCGGATTCAAATTCTCTGTAAATTAACCTTGCTTATTTTATTGCCATGACAAAAATCGTCTTACATTACTTCTGATATATGTTGACGACATTCTAGTGGCATCGCATGACATAGAAACAATCGAGAATATTAAAATTGAACTTTTGAAAGATTTTGAAATAAAAGATATTGGAGTTGCAAAATATTGTCTTGGTCTTGAAATAATTCAAACCGATAAATTTATTAAATTAACAGTCATCGACTGTCTTTCGAGCCGTGCAGATCGTTTTCTCTCTAGTACACACTCGCTTACTACTCTCAGTGCTTTGTACAGTGTTTGTGGTTTTCAACTTATTTTTTCCCTTCATTTTCTTGTGAGTGCAGAATCAGAAAACTACTCCATCGACTGGCGTCAAAATGAAGCAGCAGTATGCCGCCGGGGCCGCCTAATTTGGAGGCAAATCGGTTCGCTATACTCTCCGATATACCTACCAAAAAAAGAAAAGCTGGAAAAAATAATATATATAAAATATTCCCTGAATTGCCCTCTGTTCAAAAACCCAACCCTAAATTTGTCATCATCCGCTCCCTGGACGAAAACAAGCCTTTAGCCACATACTCATGTTTTGCTGTTCACCGTTCCTTGAATATAATAAGCAAAGAAATCTCATCAATTTCAGAGCTTCGCGACGGCAGCCTCTTGATCTTAGCCAACAACAAAGCAGCGGCTGAAAAATTTATAGCAGCAAAAGAATTGATCGGTATTTGCGGAATCTCAGCTAAATATCACGAAAACTTAAATTGCACTAAGGGAACCATCTACGCCCCCTATCTGAACTGCGTTCCAGAACAAGAAATTGTTAATGAGCTCTCGCCGCAAGGTGTCTGCTCGGTATATAAATTCGCTAAAAATGTTCAAGGTAAAATGCAGCCAACTGGCGTCGTCCTACTTACATTTGACCTCTATAATCTCCCTGATAAAATCGACGTAGCATGGAGAAGTGTAAAAGTAAGGCAATACATCCCAACACCTATGCGGTGTAAAAACTGCCAGCTGTTAGGTCATACCGCCAAATTCTGCAAAAAACCACCAGCATGCGCAACTTGCAACCTTCCCCCACACTCTCCATTAGACTGCACACGTACCATGTGCGCGAATTGCTCCGCCGATCATCCCGCTATATCTAGCGACTGTCCCAAGTTCAAACAAGCTAAGGAAATATTAAAAATTAAAATAACAAACAAGTGTACAGCTCGCGAAGCTCTTAATTTATACAAACTACAATCATCTTCCACCAACTCTCCCATTTCTTACGCTGCCGCGGCAGCCAGTGCTGAAACCAACAACAACAACTCTGGAACTCATAGTATCAACCAAAACTCAGACAATTACACTAAGAAAAATATCAACAACAAGTCTCATTTACCATCAAGTAGTTTAAATAACAGTAATAATCAACAAGAAACTCAAAACCTCACCACACACAGGCCAATTCTTCATGAAAACAACGACACTGTACCAAGCAATTTAATTTCCATCTCCTCCCCCAAAGTCGATGACCATACGTCTTTTCATACAAACGAACTCTCCTTTCCAGGCAACAACAATAAAGATATAACAACCGTTGATCCACTTTCACTCTCGCCCTCTCCAAATAGCTCACTCTCTAAAATTAACTAATCTCATAGCAAATCTCTATACAATCATTAAATATCTCCAATGCTAAAACTTCTCCAATGGAACATGAATGGCTACTTCAACAATCTACACGAGCTACAGCTGCTCATAAAAGAATTCAACCCATCTTTCATTTCCATACAAGAGACACACCTTTCAATCAGCACACAGCCATTAACAATCAATCCATACATTTCATATTTCCACAACCTACCGCAAAATACCTCAAATAAACAGGGAATAGGGGTGTTAATAAAGAAAAATATTCCACATACAAGATTGCCTATCAACTCCAATCTGTCCACCATCGCCATAGAAATTAACACCGACATCAAAATTACAATAGTCTCAACATACATCCCCCCACAACAAAGTTTTTCTTCCCATGACATAATCTCACTACTCAAAAGCTTCTCTAGTCCAATTATATGGCTGGGGGACTTCAACGCCTGTGGTGAACACAAGAGGCGGTATTATTGAAGACGTGGTAATCTCCTCTAACTTGATAATACTTAATGATGGGAGACCAACCCACTTTAGCACGCACAACACTTTTACGGATGTAGATGTAACCCTCTCTTCCGCTAACATAGCTCCAAAATGCGCTTGGCACATTCTAAACAATCTTTACGGTAGCGACCACTACCCCATAATAACAACGCTAAGAGCTTCAGATTGCCACATACGAACACAAAAAATTCCAAAATTCATTACAGAACTTGCCAACTGGACAAAATATGAAAATGGCTGTGAAGAGTTGTCGAACAAAATCCCACCATCTTCTAATGTCAATAAAGAAGCCGCCCAGATCCAAAAAATTATTCGTCATAGCGCACACTACCATATACCACAATCTTGCAGTAAGCCTCGCAAAAAATATGTGCCGTGGTGGAGTAAGGAACTCACCTCACTCCGTGCTGAAAAGCAAAAGACTTGGGCCGAATATAAAAAGCACCGTACGGACGAAAACTTGCTTCTATATAAAAAAACAAACGCGCGCTTCAAATTTCTTGCTAAGTCTTCAAAACGTGCATGCATACAACATTATACATCCCAAATTAACCCTACGTCCAGCCCAAAAAAGATCTGGAACGACATAAAATCAATCACTAACTCTCACAAACAATCCTACATGGGCGCAATAAGATCTTCCACAGGTCACATAAGCTGCCCTACAACAATAGGTCAATCGTTCTTATCATTCTGGTCTTCCTATTCCATGGACTCAATGTTCTCCTCCGAATTCAAATCAGAAAAAGCAAATGTCTTAGCTCAACCATACTCTGCCCCCTCTAATCTGGTCTTCTCGGCCACTCTTATTGAGAGCCCTATATCTTTAAGCGAATTTGACAATGCTATTTCAAGCACTAAAGGAAAAACGCCAGGATATGATAAAATTTCCTATCCTATGCTACAAAAAATTCCAATAGTATTAAAAAACAGCATAGTACAACTTTACAACACAATATTCGCAACAGGAGTGTTTCCACACAGCTGGAAATGCGCCAGCGTTGTCCCAATTCTCAAGCCACAGAAACCGTCCGACCAAATAACTAGCTATCGTCCCATTTCATTATTACCATGCATTAGCAAACTATTAAAAAAAATAATTGCTAGCAGACTTATGTGGTTTGCTACAAGAAATAGGCTAATCAGCACTAACCAAGTCGCTTTTAAGAGAAGCCAAGGAACTGTTGATTTCCTTCTACACTTTGAGCACTTTGTATCTAACGCGTTAACAAGCAAAAACCATGTAACAGCTCTTAGCCTTGATTTTGAAAAGGCCTTCGATCGCATAGGAGTACATGTTGTTTTACGTCAACTCCAAAAGTGGAATGTCGGCCAAAACATTTATAACCTCATCAAATCCTTCTTAGTGAATCGCACCTTCCGTGTGAAAGTAAATAATTTCTACTCTGAAGTTGGCACACTTGCTAATGGCATTCCACAAGGGTCGCCTCTGTCGGTGATTATCTTCATCATAGCATTTGACGAAATCAGCAAAATAATTAACAAATACAATGTTGATCACTGCATTTATGCTGATTATGTACTTATTTTTTCCAAATACAAAGACCTAAATGCTCTGACGAGGATATTCACCTACATACTAAACGACATCTCTGAATGGTCGCTCCATTCGGGAGCGAGCATATCATTTGAGAAATGTAATACTCTACATATATGCCGCAAAACAACTTGTGATAAATTTAGCTTTACTTATAACAACATATGTATAAACAATGTCAAATCCCTAAAAATTCGAGGTATATTTTTTGACACACAATTTAACTTTAAGCAACATTGTATTTACATCAAAAAGAAAATTAACACTAGACTTAATATTATCAAATACCTCTCATCAAGAAACGCATACACACACACATCTACACTCTGCAAGGTAGTTAAAGCACTAATTTTATCGATAATTGACTATGGGCTACCTATTTATGGTCATTCAGCAGCAAAGGGCGAAATAAAACAGTTACTCGCACCCTACCACACAGCTGCTCGTAGAAGCTTAAGAGCATTCCGGACAACGCCCTTCAAGAACATTCTCACTGAAGCGGGTCTGCCCGAAATCACCGATCGCCTCGAATTTCTTACAGGACGCCTTATACCAAAACTATTCATCTGCAGCAACCCAGTTTTATATGACGACACTATGGCGGCCATTAAACGCAAAAGAGAGCCAAAACGCCTTTCAACAATTTTTCGTGTGCTAAATTATGCAAAAGAACTGCAGGTCTCAGCACCACCAACGCTCCACAAACCTAACGTGCGGCCACCATGGCAGCTACAAGATGGCTCACTCATCAGCACACTATTCAATCGCCCAAAACAAAATACCAGTAAACAAATATACCAGCAACTATTCCTGAACGAGAAGGACAAACTCAAAACTCAGGGCTGGAAATTTATCTTTACTGATGGTTCAAAAAATCCCAACCACACGTCTTTTGCGGTAGTGCACGATGACTCGTCTTTAATTGCCCAAGGCCTATTGTTCTCTGAATGCTCCATATTCACAGCGGAAGCGCTTGCAATCAGCAAAGCCATTGACTATGTATCTCACCTAAAAGGCAAACACATTGTGTGCTCGGATAGCAAGTCTGTGATTACTGCTGTTCATAATATAGCAAACCATTGCACTATAACATCTAAAATCCGTGACAAATTAATACAGCACCGAAATAAAATTAAGCTTATGTGGATACCGGGGCACTGCAATATAGCAGGGAACGAAGCGGCAGATCATGCAGCCAAAGATGTGGCAATCTCTCCAACAATATGTTTTCCTACATCCACCAAGAAAGATTTACTCCGACTAGCCAAAACCAATCTGGATAAAAAAACACTTCCGATGGCTTAATTATCAACACCACTATAGCGCGCTCAATCCTAGCCGCCACAAATTGCTCCTGCCAACATCAAACTTTCCAGAAAGCCTCATCTTCACCAGACTACGACTCGGACACACTAAACTTACGCATCAACATCTTTTACAAGGCAAACCTGCCCCAAGCTGCAAATTTTGTGGAACCAACCCAATAACCTTACTTCATTTGCTAAACGAGTGCCCACAGCTAGAATCCCACAGGCAAACTACCTTCCCAAACACCAAACCATCAGATCTCCTCAGAGAGCCAACACAAACAAACATCTCAAAGATCTTCAACTTTCTCCATAAATTCGGCCTTACCACACACATTTAAAATTGTAATTATTGAGATAATAATTAACACATACACATTGAATCACTTTGTAAATTAACCAAATAGCCGAAGGCCTCGCTGCTAGTGCTGTTCATTATTTGTAGTATAAGTATTTATATTTATACTTCAATTTGTAAATAAATAAATAAAAATTATTAAATTAAAACAAACAGGCTACATTAAAGAGTTGCTGAGGAGACATGGAATGCACGAATGCAATGCAGTGGCAACACCTGCAGAAGTAAAATTAAATTTTGATATCGCAGAAAGCAAGAAGTGCCACGAATATCCATATAGGGAATTAATTGGCGCCTTAATGTATTTGTCCGTGGCAACTAGACCCGACATCGCGAATATCGTTTCACGATTGGCACAGTTTGTAAATAACCCTTTTGAATGTCATTGGATCGCTGCTAAGAGGGTACTCAGATATCTCGCTGGTACTGCAAGTCTAGGCCTGATGTACAAACGGACGAATAGATCATTGTTTGCCTACACTGACGCTGATTGGGGTGGATGTGCTGTTGATCGCCGATCCTATACGGGATACGCCTTCATCTTAAGCGGTGCTGCTATCACTTGGAAGTCGCAAAAACAACGCACGGTGGCACTCTCTTCTACTGAGGCTGAGTATATCAGTTTAGCTGAAGCAGCAAAGGGGGCAATATATCTCCGAAGTTTTCTCCTCGAATTAAATTTGGAGGCCCTCGTTAACATTAAGATTTTCGTCGATAATAGGGGATCCTTATACTTGGCGAATGATCTCGTTTTCCATGCGCGCATGAAACACATCGACATCAGACATCATTTCGTACGTGAGTCGGTTAATGCGAAGATGTTTACCTTGGAACATATATCGACAACGCAGATGATTGCAGATATCCTGACAAAATCGTTGCCTAAAGTAAGCCACGAAAAATTTTTAGGACTTGGGTTCTCATCTTGAACATGCATATTGAGAGGGCGTGTTGGATATATATGCACAATATACATGTCAATATTGTATAAAGATTTAAATTGTTAATTATTATTATTATTATTGTTAATTTCTTTATACATTCTTCTTTTACATTTTGTTTGCGTAGTTGCTCTTACCACTTACTACATCGAACACACGTTTTTCTGTCTGAATAAAAGAAAATGAATTTATATAAAGGTTAATTGGTTTTTTTGTCGGTTTCTTTGGTAAGTCCCAACACAAAATATTACTCATTTTTATAAAATCTAACGATATATTTTAAAGGAATTTCTAGGAATATTATGTTATGCCTAAAATTAAAACTGATACTTCACAAAATTATTCTGCGTTTTTGCTTTTCTAGATAAAAAAAAACTAGGGGAAAGTGGGGAATTGTGGGCCACGGGGAATTGTGGGCCACCGCCATCTATCGTTGGTATGCCGAGTTGTATAGTGCGACACAAATGTCAAGGTCATCTTTGACCCGAAGCATATTTTTACGTTTGTAGTTGATCAGTGTACTACGTCTCTAGCGTGCAGTGCAATACTAACCTAAAAAAAAGTTGCTTCAAGAATTTATGAGTGTTGTTCTCGTGCATCGATCTCCAACGCATCGTTACGAATCAACTGAGGTAAATATGCTGATAATCATCGTTGTACCTTGGCATTCCAATATACAAAAGGAATTTCACATGAAATTTTGTCGAGTCATAATCAAGCCGCGATATGTCAAAACATGGCTTGTGGGGAATCATGGGCCACTTTTTGTGGGGAATTGTGGGCCACCAGTGTTTCGACATTTTTGACATACATGCATATTGTTATTGTGTATTTATTATTTTTTTTCAAAATTGAGGCTGTGAATTGAAAAATGAATGGTTCGCTGAATTTTTTTTTTTTTTGAGGTACTTTCCAGCCAGCATGCCACGTTACTATGGCAAACATGAGGAGAACATTGACTTTCCTGCTGTTTTGGAGGCTATTAAGCTGATCAAAATTAGCCAGAATTCCATCCGTGCCGTCGCTAAATCCACCAACATAGCTCGCGTTACATTGAGCCGTTATATTGACAAGCTGGAGAAAGCAAAAATTGATGTTTCAACTGCTTCCGATGATGCGATGATCACATTTTTGAAAGGAATCGTTGTGCCAGGCGCCAAGCCGGTGAGTTTTTATTTCGAAATTACAAACATTCAAGTGAAAAAAACTTATTATAGTAATTTATTTGTTATTAATAATTATTATTATTTGCAAAATAGTGCACAATTGCTTGTTTGCGATACGTAAGTGTTTTCCGCGGTTTTTGGAGTCGCTGAACGTGAATTTACAAGTGATTTTGCTGAAATTACCATTATTTTAACAAGATAATTTGTTTAAGCAATCGTATTGAACCTATTGAAACTCTTAACTCCTGTTCCTGTTTCAGATTTTTAGTGATCAAGAAGAACAGGCTCTAATTAAATATGTCCTTCACGCGAGTGACATTTACTATGGCCTAAATAGTTCGGAGTTACGGACTTTGGCATTTCAATATGCGAAATCGATCAAAAGCAACTACCCTCAATCGTGGAATGAAAATTCGGCAGCGAGTACCGACTGGTACTACTCGTTTATGCATCGTCATCCGAATTTATCGTTGCGAACGCCAGAGCAGGTCAGCTAAAATCGCGCGAAAGCATTTTGCAAAGAGAATGTCGATGCCTTTTTCGCTAACCTTCGTTTCGTTCTCAATTCAACGTCGTTTGAGCCCCATCGAATTTGGAATATGGACGAAACCGGGTTGCCCACTGTTCCCAACAAAGTCGTTAAAGTTATTGCCCGAAAAGGTAAAAAACGAATAGGCACGTCCACATCCGCCGAGAGAGGAACCAATGTGTCGATGGCGTTGGCGGTTAGTGCGAGTGGTTATTCGATTCCACCTTTTTTTATTTTCCCACGGAAAAACTGGAAAGCAATATACATGACCCACGCAACTCATGGCGCACAAGGCGTAGCGAATGGCAGTGGATGGATGACATCCGAGGTATTTTTGACATATATGGATCACTTCATTAAATTCTCAGGTGCTTCTGCCGGCTCACCCACACTTTTGCTGCTGGACAATCATACGTCACATTTGTCCATTGACGTTATTGATAAGGCCCTTGCACATGGCATCACAATGCTATCGTTCCCTCCGCATTGTACACATCGTATGCAGCCGTTAGATGTCACTGTTTTCGGTTCGTTAAAAACGACTTACGCCCAAAAGCATGACGATTGGAAGCGCGCCAACGTTGGGGTAGTTTTCGATCTTCACCACGTTCCTCTCATTATTGACAAGTGTCTCGATATTGCCGTCACACCAGAGAACATCAAAAGCGGGTTCAGAGCATGTGGAATTTTCCCATTCGATGCGAACGCGTTCACCGAGGTTGACTTTATTGCTTCAAAACTTAGTGGTGAGGATCAACACAGTGGCAGTGATGAAGAAAGTGCGAATGAACAACGCAGCATTACTGTAACTGATGGTGAAATCGAGACGGCTGCGAATGAAACAGTCACAAGTTCTGAGTCTTTGGCAGTGGCAACCACATCTGGTACCACCTCTTCTGCTTTTAAAAAAAAAACGTTGCAAGAAACTGGACCACTAAGACGGGGAACACCGGCCCAAAAGTTCAATCGTGGTCGCAAGCCGATGAAAAGCGCCATTTTAACATCGCAAACAGTTGTCACTGATTTGCGTCAGAAAGCTGACATTAAGCGCAAGAAGTTAGAAACACAACAAGAAAAGAAAGCAAAACAAATCGTAGCACCCAAAAAGCGCAAAACACGATCACAATCAGCACGACGTGATTCTTCGGATGACGACGACGATGTTGACTTCTGCGTACTTTGCTTGGAATCAATGCCGAAGGAACTGACGAAAAACAATTCAATAAAATGCATCGAATGTGGTCGAGATGTACATGCCAAATGTATCCATACCTCTGCCAATACGTTCATGTGCCCAAATTGCATATCTGATTGATGGTAGCAGAGATTTTTTTTTCATTTTTTCAATTAATAACTATTCATTTGTCATTTCCAATCTTTCAATAAAGTTTTTACACAGAAATTTTTGGGTATTGACTTAATTGAGGTGGTGGCCCACAATTCCCCAACAATTTTTTAAATCGTAAAAACATCACCTTTTTATTATCCACCAAAATCTTATGAAAAACAAAAAAAAAAAAAGAAAGCAAAGATCTACAGTAACCTTACACACGTAGAATACAATGCCTTTTTGAAATTTGGAAAAATTTTGATTTTTGTTCAAGATATCCGGCAAAATAAAAACGTGGCCCACAATTCCCCACCTTCCTCTACTGTTTAGATTTGGCGAAGTTGCAAAGTCAAATTTTCTGAGTCTTATAATTATGTTACGCACCTTATAAAAGCAGTTCACAACTTTCAATCCAGTGACGTAATCTCATGGCATTTTCTCTATGTGTTGCGTTGAATTTCCATACAATTTGTATATGGGCGAAATTTTACCCGAACGTCGCCCACGTAACTTTTTTTATAATTACCGTTATAATGAAAAAAATCAATATGTTGTACATAATTTCTAAAACTTATATTGGTTTGTTAC
This sequence comes from Melieria omissa, assembly GCA_963971225.1. Taxonomy (NCBI): domain Eukaryota; kingdom Metazoa; phylum Arthropoda; class Insecta; order Diptera; family Ulidiidae; genus Melieria; species Melieria omissa. Next base: position 90,628,896 of record OZ020267.1, on the reverse strand, counting down.
AAATACAAGAAACCTTAATCATTTTTATAAATATATATGAAAGTTATAGCATCCCAAAGTTGAAAATGGGTGAAAAATCACCCGAACGACGAATTAGGGTTAAAGAAAATTAAAAACATGTGTCGCTTCAGTTAATTTTTTTTCGTAGTTTTCCCGTATTCTCAAAATTGTGATCAACCATGTCAAAATATAAATAAATAATTTACTTGGAACTCGCCACGTAAAAATATTTGTAAACATTTTAAATTGCGATCAACCAGCTCTAAATATTTGTAAATTTTTAAATCGATCAAAGCTCGCCATTAGCCGGTAAAAAGCCATACACCATAAAGATTCGATTGATGGTGACATTATAGCAATAAACCACAACAAGGGTGTCAATACGGGGCAGAGCACTGCTTATGTTAGCATTTCTGCTCTGACTACATCTGCTAGCGCAGGACCCACCACGAGCCAGGTTAGCACGGTCTGAGCTCTTCATACTGGTCCCGGAAGCATACCTTCCGGACTGGTGGTACGAGCAAAACCTATAGGCTCTGCCCCTAGTACCAGTGTCGCTTCGGTCACGCGGGGAATACTCCTCGGTAGAAGGGCGGGCTGCTAACTGCTAGAAGGCCTAAAAGGAAAACTCTCGAATTACCCCCCTTAGGGCAACCAGGTGGCCTGGACGACCCTCTAAGACTCGGCTTAAGCGGTGCGAGGGTAAAGTGGTACCTCCGTAACCTCGGGCAAGACCTGAGTAAAGAGGAGGCGAGGAGCAGAGCGCTAGAGCATGGCGGAGTACCCGCGGCCACGCCCACAGCGGCTCAACCGACTCTGCCGAGAAAGAGAGGGAGCGATAAAATCACTCCTCCCCAACGTCCTGAACTTAAAAAATCCAGCACCACCACTCAGGCACCGGTTTATAGGACGGGCAAGCCCCAAAATAGCAATCAGTCTGGGGATAGTCCAATGACGGGCGCAACCTACTCGAGGGGTTGTGCTGTGAAACCTGGTGATTGACGAGAAATCCCTCGCCAAGATCAGGGAAAACGGGAATGCCTTCAACTTCAGGTATGGCAGCTGGAGATGGACGTCGAGGCCTCTCCTAATATCTAACCCTCGAGACATGAAGGTTGTTCAACTCAACCTTCATCACCCGAAACGACATCGGGGCGGCGCTAGTGCAGGACGCCTGGTGCTATAACGGCAGAATCTGCGGCCCAACTCGCAGCAAACCAAGGTAATTTCGGACACAAGGCACGAGATACCTCGTGCCTGCGTGGTAGTTGAGGAAAATACTAGCTATTTTTGTATTTCAGAGCGGTCTGCTGCCTAGGATGTCCAGCTGGCGGGGGTTGAAGGACTGGCGGAATGTGACTAGACCTCCTCGTGGTGGCTGCTGGAAACGCCACCAGGGTATGGTCTTGTCTTACCCTGTGTGGCTGGCAAACTAGTCACTAATCCAGGGTGTTATGCGACCCGTGCCCATTGGATGGTTTGCAGCCAGGGGGTATACCGGCTGTAATATTACGGAGCCTTCCTGATACCTGTCCACCTCGGGTGGTATTTTGGACTTCCCATGGAATGGTGCTCTGTCACGGGCGACTTCCTTTCCCCACAACTTGAAAAGGCCACTGTTCAGTGGCTAGTTTGCCACTGAAGTCTGAATCGGCACTTGAACCGATTCAGAAGGATTGAGTTGAATCCTGACTTGGCACTTGAACCAGTTCAGGATGAGGTGGTTGGAGTCTGACTCGGCACTTGAACCAATTCAGCTCTGATGAGGTGGTTGGAGTCTGAATCGGCACTTGAACCAATTCAGCTCTGATGAGGTGGTTGGAGTCTGAATCGGCACTTGAACCAATTCAGCCCTGAGTCAAAAAACAAGCGTGTTGAGTGTTTGCTGTTTTCCAATTGACTGTTTTTATTTACACTTTTCCTTGGCTTTTATACTATTTCCAATGTCAAACGTTCTCACGGGCACGTTGGACCTCGTTGCTGACTTAGCATTCCCACGCTTGCCCAAACTGTATTGCATATTGATTACGCTGCTTCCGCTTATGCTGCGATTAACTAAGTGAAACTTGAGTGTGCAGAATGCATTGACTGCTGAATGGAATTGACTGTCGAATTGACCTTGAGTATGCAAAATGCATTCACTCCCGAATGTTGGATAACACTGGCGCGTGATATTAACACTTGCAGCGGTGGGAATCGAGCCCAATTCTGCCGTGGGAACGTTTGACATTGTTTACATAATATTTATACTGTGAGCGTCAAAAGAAAGTAAACATTCATGTTCCATGTATTCATCGATTTATTACAACGTTAATGTTTACTTAAATTAAAAAGTAACATTGCAGATTTGTGAGCTTATTCAATAGTAACTTAATTGCTTTTAAACAAAAAACAGAAATATAACACAACAGAAAATATTTCACTTAAACCAAAATAACCACAATTTTTACGCGTCAAAAAAAAGTAAACAAAAGTCGTAAATATGAAAATTCAATGAAGTTGTTCAATTAACATAACTGATTAGTATTTAGTTTGTTTTCCTTTCGATTTCAACACTGCATTTAAACGTCTAGGCATAGATTCTACCAGGTTTTTTGTTATATTAGGAGAAATATTGCTCCATTCTTCAATAAGAGCGTTTTTTAAGTCGTCTTCATTTGAAATTGCTCTCTGCCTTATTTTTTGGTCGAGATGTTCCCACAAATGCTCAATAGGGTTAAGGTCTGGAGACTGCGGCGAGTGATCTAGGGTCTTAGGTGCACGATACAGTAGCCACTCTCTTGCTACTTTCGATGTGTGTTTAGGATCGTTGTCCTGTTGAAAGATCCAATTGCCAGATAAGCCTAACTTTGCAATACTTGGGGCAACATTTTCTTTTAAAATGGCTAAATATTTCATTTTGTCCATAGGCGAATCGATAAAAGCTAGATTTCCGACACCTGCTGCCGACATGCAGCCCCAGACCATAACCGAGCCACCGCCATGTTTAATCGTTTTAATAACACAGTTGTCATTAAATGCTTCATTCGCTGCTCGCCAGATTTTAGCCGGTTTCTTTGCTCCAAAAATTTCATATTTGCTTTCATCAGTGAATAATATGTTTTCCCAGAAATTCAAATTCTTATTTCGGTACTTTTTGGCGAATCTCATGCGCTTCTTCTGGTTGGGTTTGGATATGTAAGGTTTTTTGCGTGGTATCCTTCCATGCAAGCCGTTTTCGTGAAGAGCTCTTCTGATCGTACTTGCGCTTACTTGTTTTCCTGATGTTTGCGCGATGTTTTCTGCCATTTTAACCGCACTTGATGCCGGATTCGCCTTTACTTCCCTCACCACAGCTCTAACTTCAGTGCCATTAAGCCGCCTTGGTCGACCAGTCCGTTGAAAATCATCAATCTGCTTGCGTTTGGCGTATTTATCAACAATTTTTTTAATTGTGCAATGACTTCTTCCAACAATTTCACCTATCTTACGATATGATTCTCCTTTTTGCCTCAAATCTAATATTATTTTTCGAGTTTCGATAGATGTTTGTTTACCCATGGTGCAAATTTGTATATTTTTTTTTTAATTTTCACATAAATTTGTTTAAAGAATCGAAAACAAAGTGCGACACAACCAAATAAAGCAATCCTAGACGAGTTGTAAAATTTCTGCGGAGCTTATCCGGTGGTTTCCCGAAAATGGAAAAGACTTTAGTAGGAGTGCTGCCATGTTTACTTTTTTTTGACGCGTAAAAATTGTGGTTATTTTGGTTTAAGTGAAATATTTTCTGTTGTGTTATATTTCTGTTTTTTGTTTAAAAGCAATTAAGTTACTATTGAATAAGCTCACAAATCTGCAATGTTACTTTTTAATTTAAGTAAACATTAACGTTGTAATAAATCGATGAATACATGGAACATGAGTGTTTACTTTCTTTTGACGCTCACAGTATGTGCAGAGTCTGAACATCCTCCCCCCGTTGACATATGGTCAACACTCGATGTCTATTTTCCAGCTCGGATGACGGTCAGCTTGTGGATGAACTCGATCAAGTGGTCGTGGTGGAGGAATTGCCTTGTTGCTATGTTTTATGGTGATACACTGTGCCGGCTTCGTTTCTGCGGTGTTGGTCCGTTGTTGGTCTCAGAATTGCCGTCCACTGATGCCTCTTGCTCCTTCAGTAATGGTGCTAACCGATGGATGGGCCGCTTGCAGACACCAGTTTTGGTTTTGATGTCAACAACTCTGATTTTCCCATCATTGCCAGGATAGCACTTGACGACTCTGCCTAGTGGCCATTGCAGAGGAGGCGCATTATCTTGCTTTATGATTACCAGCATTCCATTAGAGATATCAGGTGATTGCGTGATAAGTTTTGCTATCGGATCGTTATAAGGCAGCAACATGGGATGCTTGGCGGCGTATGTGAGATGTGATGATGTCAATCGGCCCCCTACCCTGATGGTGCCGCGATTGTCTATAAATGGAGACAGTCCCTGGAGAGCGCTGGTTCCTTTGACTTCACCCGTGTTTGATCGCTGATGCATCTCTTCACTGAACTCGCTTAGTTGTATGGCTCTTATGATGACGTACAGCGACTCATCCAGTTCGGTTGGTGTTAGGTTGATGCTGCTATGTTTGCTCTTATCCTGTAGACGTTTAATAAATCGCAACACATAGCCAACAATTCGTTGCAACATTGTGAAGGAGTTTCGATGCCGTATTGTGTAGACCATGTTACTCAGATCATCTTTATGTGCGATTGTAAGCACGTTTGCCCTTTTCTTGACTTCTGCGTCTGTTTGATCGGGAATCACGAGCTCCTGACGAAATGGCTGCGGCCAACAATCTTGATTACCATGAAGGAATAATGGCCCGTAAAACCACATTGTACACCCTTGGATGTAAAGTGGATCTACACCTCGAGATAGCAAGTCAGCTGGGTTGTTTGGTGTTGACATGGCGCCATTGCTTAACTAGTGTCAATTGTTGAATTTTACTGACACGGTGAGCAACGAAGGTTTGGAATTTGGATGGATCTGAGTTAATCCAATGTAACGTTATTTCCGAATCAGTCCACATATAAGTTGGATGCTGTTCATATTCCAAGTCCCTTTCTACTCTGGCCACCAGTTGTGCTCCTAACGGTGCTGCGCATAACTCGAGCCGCGGAATTGTCTGCATTTTGAGCGGAGCGACCCGTGATTTTGAGCAGAGTAGTTGGACAGAGATAGTTCTATCAGCAATTTCTGCTCTGATGTAAACAGCGACTCCATAGGCGCGTTCGGGGCTGAAGAAACGATTGCTTGCCATCTGCATGGATTCGCCAAGAGCTGCTGGGTGTTCCTTAAACGGAATTTTCACGACAAATCGCCCCATTTGATTGCGCTTGGTGTGTTGGGCAAATGATTCTTCGCATTTTCTTTCTGCATCCGTAAATTGATCCTTGTTCTCTGGGAATTCCTCCAGCTGCCAGAATTTAGTCAGTATGTTGTCTAAGGCATCTTCGTCGCTTTTGCTGCATACGCCGCAGGTAGGAGCTTCCTGATCGGCACCGTTAATTTTGCTGCTGCATTTCTTGACCAGCACTTCCTGCTTGGGGTTGGGACCTGGCTGGTTAATGGCCTTAGTTGGTTCTGCGTGGTGTTTTTTGTTACATTTCAAGGCGAAATGCCCTATCAATGAACATCTGCTGCACTTTGCGTTCTTCGCAGGACAATGCAAAGCGTTGCTGCTGTGTCCTCTCCGACCACATCGATCACATTCAGCGCCTTTGACCAGCGGCCACCTTCCGCTGTCAATTAGTTCTGCCATTAACTCTTCCATTATCTCCATTGTTGCTGGATCAGAAGCTTGCGTTCGGCTTACTGAAGTTATGAAAGCAGTCTCTTACTGCCGAGGACAGACTGTTGATGATGGTGCACTCCTGTTGGGGCACTCTGAAGTTGTGAAGGCAGTCTCTTACTGCCGAGGATAGACTGTTGATGTTGGGGCACTCCTGTTGGGGCACTCCTGTTGTTGTGAAGGCAGTCTCTTACTGCCGAGGATAGACTGATGATGTTGGGGCACTCCTGTTGTTGTGAAGGCAGTCTCTTACTGCCGAGGATGAACTGTTGATGTTGGGGCACTCCTGCTGTCCGCGTATAGCGTGAAACTATCACGTCGGGGTCACCAAAATGTTCAGTGGCTAGTTTGCCACTGAAGTCTGAATCGGCACTTGAACCGATTCAGAAGGATTGAGTTGAATCCTGACTTGGCACTTGAACCAGTTCAGGATGAGGTGGTTGGAGTCTGACTCGGCACTTGAACCAATTCAGCTCTGATGAGGTGGTTGGAGTCTGAATCGGCACTTGAACCAATTCAGCTCTGATGAGGTGGTTGGAGTCTGAATCGGCACTTGAACCAATTCAGCCCTGAGTCAAAAAACAAGCGTGTTGAGTGTTTGCTGTTTTCCAATTGACTGTTTTTATTTACACTTTTCCTTGGCTTTTATACTATTTCCAATGTCAAACGTTCTCACGGGCACGTTGGACCTCGTTGCTGACTTAGCATTCCCACGCTTGCCCAAACTGTATTGCATATTGATTACGCTGCTTCCGCTTATGCTGCGATTAACTAAGTGAAACTTGAGTGTGCAGAATGCATTGACTGCTGAATGGAATTGACTGTCGAATTGACCTTGAGTATGCAAAATGCATTCACTCCCGAATGTTGGATAACACTGGCGCGTGATATTAACACTTGCAGCGGTGGGAATCGAGCCCAATTCTGCCGTGGGAACGTTTGACATTGTTTACATAATATTTATATGTGCAGAGTCTGAACAGCCACCAAAAAGCCTCGTCGGAGTAGGTGGCCGAACGCATGGTGGAATTATACAGGTGGAGTAACCTGATGACAGTTTTTGTGATTATGGCAGTTCATGCTGCCTTGAAGAAACAATGTTGTTTTTTGCAAAACTAAGATTTTTTTTCGAACGCTAATCCTCCAATTTAGGTTTAAGTTACTTTTCAAATATATATTTGAACCGTGCGTAACTGAACTCTTTCAACGTAACTAAACAATTTCGTAGGTTAGGTTAGGCTGGCTGACCCACGGGGGGGGGTCTCACATAGACCATGTTGGTCCATAGTGATACCAGAAAGGTTCTGGAGCTTCAGACCTGTATGTAATTTTTTAAAAACGTTTTGGCAAATCTAAGTAAGTCGCCGCTTTTTTGTTCCGCGATTCTTTCCAAGGAAGGGAACGACGCGGATCCGAGGCAGCTGACCCGTGATCTGTAGAGAGCAGGGCAGTGGCACAGCAAATGCTCCAGGGTACCCTTGGCACTGTCTTCACCACATCTTGTGCATGCATCACTTGGTACCAAGCCAAGTTTGGCAGCGTGGGACAAAAACAAAAACAATTTCGTAACTTGTACTACAATATTTGAACTTTGAATTTGATTATTTGGTTTTGAATTATTTGAACTATGACGAAGTCGAGCTGCAGTTTTTGCCACCGTACTTGGACGGAGGAAAAGGACCCCGTTTTCCACGTACCGCAGCATGCCAAGGAATTGATATTCCGGTATCTTTCAAAGATTTTCCACCTCCGTCAGAAATCACAAAAAAATGCAACAACAATTACAACATCCTACAAAAATTCTAACACGAAGCCAAGTCGACACAATTAAGGAAGAGAAGGGAAAAGACTGATGGAGAAAGCCAGAAGCGTAAAATACACTCGGTGTTCGTTTTAGTATTATCAAAGAATATGAAGTAACTTGAAGTAATTACTTCATATTCTTTGGTATTATGCTCATTTGCTAAGCGTTTGCTTGTTATATACACTAATGAGTTGGCTCTGCCTTTAGTCACTCAATCGATAACTTTTTTGTTGATGGAATAGATAATTCACATAAATGTGCTTTTGAATTTCAGAACTATTTGAAATAATTATTAGCGCCATCTAGTGAAAAAGGCCGAATTATTTCCCTTTTCTTGCTACCTTTCAATGCAACTTTTAAATAAGGCAGTGTCAAATACAAACTGTCAATAATTACTCCACCTGTATAATTCCACTATGGGCCGAACGAACCAGATGATGAGCTCTCAAACACGCGCCTCGCTTACCATCCGAGGCGCGTGTTTGAGAGACGTCGGACAAACTGACGCCACACAGTGGCTCAATTTGTCATTTCAGGGTGCAAAATTAATAACTCCTGAACGAATAGAGACAATTTTTTGCTGTTGATTAAAAATTCATCAGGCTATTGTATTCTCAAAAATAAATTCAATCGAAGTACAGGGTGCTACGTAATACTTTGTCAAAGTTCAGCTTACTGTAAATAAGAATAATGCGAGCAACAATGATAAGTTTTAGTTGCAAAATTAATGAAAATGCATTAAAAAAGATGAAAAGTAATAAGAAATTTAAGAAATAAGCTGAAAGAGTGAATTTTAAAGATAAAAATTCATAAATTTTGCTTTCAAAATGAGAACCAGAATTCGAAAAATTTACGTAAAAACTCAATTTTTGTTGGACAATCCTAAGTTCAAAAACAATGCTAAAGCTTCATTTGGACTATATTTGAGAGGTAGCACATTGCGTGGGGTGAAAATACAGTTTTTAATTCTTTTAACACGATCCGAGTTTGCTGGTAAAACTGCTTTCACTATAATGCCTTTAATTTTCTCCTGATCCTTATTTTATTTAATGGTCAAAGCTTCTGAAAAGTGGATGGTAGTTATTTTTCCTGTTGCCTCCATAAGCTTCCTTGTTTTAGTGAATGACGCACCGTCCTTAGTTGACTTTTTCGGCCTTCCTATTGCCGCCTTTGATGTCGATGGTTTGTCATCGCTTATGCTACATCGAAGTAAGTTGTTTTTCCAACCACTCCTCAGTATTCTGGACAAAATTGAATTTGGTACGGTTTGCCGCAATCCATTTCCACTTTGTAGTACGATAAGTCCTGGATATCTTATCTTTAGTCGTAGATATGTTGACTGCAGGCAAACTTCCTTCGACGTAACCAATTTCTTTAGTGACAGCCAGAACGAACTTCTCCTTTGTCTTCGAAATAGTAAATAGTTTAAAAAACAGCTTCGAATTTTGCAAAAACATCTTTGTGCTTCTTCTTCGGTTTAGTTGCAGTGGCGGAGTTGAAGTGATGTTTAGTTGAAATTAAATTCGAAACTAACTTCACTTACTCCAAACTCCTTTATTTATCCTTTAAGTAGGATTTGCATATGCATTCAAATAGCAGGTACTAAGCTCCTAGTACTAGCAGGTACATAAACAGTTGTTAGGTTTTCCCGCGTTGTGGGATTTTTGGGGGTGGGGTTTAGACAGTGCACATAGATATAAGTCTGCTTTTTGTTTTCAATAACTAATTGTTTCATTGGCGCCGTTCAAATCAAAGACTAATGGCGACTGACTGACTTTTGCTCAAATTAAAAAACAAAAATTTTGTGTCAGACACAGTGTTAGTATTGTTACGAATACTAAGTCTAGTGGGCTGTTACGTATCTCTGGATTGTGTAATTTGAAAATAAAACACAGTCAGTTTCTTAAACGCAGACAATAAAATAAAGCAACAGTCACTTTATTATTCACAGTTTACACTTTACTGTTCGTACACTTAAATATTTGCTTAATCACTCCGTGTGGCAACTTCACTTGTCAAAACCAGACTGACTCGCTGCGCCGCATCCGGCTGCCTTTTATACCTCTCAGGCCATCGCGCAGATCGTTCCCGCACATTCCGGAGTGGACTAAAAGTTTCCATCATTGCCAGGTTGGACTAAAAGTTATTATCGCGGCCGTCGTTGCCAGATTGGACTAAAAGTTACTATCGCGGCCGTCGTTGCCAGATTGGGTTATAGCACGGCACGTAGCGGCAGGGTTGATTTGCACAGCGACAGACTGTCTCATCGTTACACTGCCCACCACTTAGACTTGTTCGTCCCGAACAAGTGCCGAGGCTCCGCTGTGATGAGGCGCCAGGCGCTCCAAATGGACTACCTTCAGCTTAGCGCCTCTATTGCTGCAACGTTGAATCCGGTATACAACGTCGTTAATCCTAGTCACGACTTCGTAAGGTCCTTCCCATGACGCTTGGAGTTTCGGAGACAAACCTTTCCTCCGCTGCGGGTTGTAGAGCATTACCAAATCGCCTTCTTGGAACCCTGCTGAGTTGGCCCGTAGATCGTATCTGGCTTTCACCTTATCGCTGACCAGTTTGGTGCGGCTCCTTATAAACTGGTGAATTTCCTCCAGTTCCGCCCGCTTATTGGCCACGTAGTCCGTCTTAGCGCCTCCCGTCGTGCTGACTACCCCGAACTTCAAGTCAGCGGGTAACCGCAACTCTGTGCCGAACACTGCCCGGGCTGGAGTGAGTGATGTCGTGTCGTGCGGGGCTGACCTATACGCCATCAGGAACAGGGGGATGTGCGTGTCCCAATCCTTTTGATTCCTGCCTAACACTTTCCGCAGGTATTCCTCCAGTGTCCGGTTAAAGCGTTCCACCATGCCGTCGGACTGTGGGTGCAAAGGAGTGGTACGCGTTTTCTTTATCCCCAGCAGCTCACACACTTCCTTGAATACCGCAGACTCAAAATTCCGGCCTTGATCTGAGTGCAACTCCAACGGAACTCCGAACCTGGCTACCCAGTTGTTTACCAGCTTTTCCGAGATCGTGGTGGCCTCCTGGTTAGGAATAGGGTACACTTCGGGCCATTTGCTGAAGTAATCCATTACGACCAGCACATATTTGTTGCCTTGGGTGCTAGTTGGGAATGGGCCGGCGACGTCCATAGCAATCCGCTCGAAGGGCGCTCCCACGTTGTACTGCTGCATGCGGCCTCGAGATTTTCTTGTCGGCCCTTTCGCGGCTGAACATCGGTCGCAGCTCTTAATCCACTCGGCTACAGACTCCTGACATCCTACCCAGTAGAATCGTCTTTTTATTTTGGCGACGGTTTTGGTGATGCCTAGGTGCCCTCCACTGGAGTCGTTATGGTATGCCTCGATGACCTCGTTGATTCTGGTTTTCGGCACTACCATTAGAGGGTTGCTGGTACGACCATCCGCGCTCTCCAATTCGCGGTACAGGCAGCCTTCCTTCAGCCGCAGACTTTTCCACTGTGCCCAGTAAGCCTTAGCGATCGGGCTTTCACCAGCCATCTCCTGCCAGTCTGGACGTGCGCCTTGCTCCTTGCCTTCGACGATTTTTGCAAGATCCGCATCCACGCGCTGGTCCTTTTGTAGCCTCTCCGCAGACCACTCTTCCTCTGGCATAACGCTTATCAACCGGACGTCCACTATCTGCTCTTTGCTCTCGGCTCGTGAGCACTGCCTGCATTCGACTTGGCACGGACGGCGTGACAAAGCATCGGCATTTCCATGGCTACTGCCCTTGCGATGTTCTATCGTGTAGTCGTAGCTCTGCAGTCGCTCGATCCACCGCGCCAATTGCCCTTCAGGATCTTTAAAGTTCAGGAGCCATCTCAATGCCGCATGATCTGTGCGCAGGCGAAACCTTTGTCCATACAGATATTTGTGGAAGTGTTTTACGCAGTCCAATACCGCCAGCAGTTCTCTCCGTGTCACACAGTAGTTGCGTTCCGGTTTCGATAGAACCCTACTGCTATCACTTGTTTCTGGCCGTCTATTATCTGTGATAGCACACCGCCAATACTATTCCCGCTTGCATCTGTATCCAGCACAAACATCTCCCCAGGCACGGGGAAGGCCAGAATTGGAGCACTGCACAGTTTTTCCTTCAGACGTGCAAAAGCCTGTTCCTGCTCCTCGTTCCACTCGAAAGCTTGGCTCTTTTTCGTCAGTTTGTGCAAGCTGCTGGCTATGTTCGCGAATCCCGGAACAAATCGGCGGTAGTATGTGCACAGGCAGGAAACTGCGGAGTTCGTGTTTCACCGCCGTGATCTTGCCTTCGTCCGTATGTACTCCGCGCGCGGAAACCGTGTGACCCAGATATTTGACCTCTTTTTGAAACAGCGAGCACTTCTTTGGGTTAAGTTTAAGCCCGGCTTCTCGTATCCGCTCTAATACCTCCTTTAGCTTTCCCAGGTGGTCGTCGAAGTTTTTACCCATCACGATTATGTCGTCGAGGTACACCAGACACGTCCGCCAATGCAGCCCTTTTAGCACGCGTTCCATTAGGCGCTCGAATGTTGCTGGTGCGTTGCAGAGTCCAAACGGCATGACGGTGAACTGCCATAAACCATCGCCAACACTGAAAGCCGTTTTCTCCTTGTCCTTGTCTGCAAGCTCTACTTGCCAATAGCCGCTGCGTAAGTCGAGCGTGGAGAACCACTGCGTGCCTGACAGTGTGTCCAGGGTGTCATCGATCCGAGGTAGTGGATAACTGTCCTTCTTGGTCACATCATTGAGCTTCCGATAGTCCACACAAAACCGGGTACTGCCATCTTTTTTCTTGACTAGCACTACTGGCGAGCACCAGGGGCCCGAAGAAGGCTCTATGACCTTGTCTTTCCGCATGTTCTCGATCAAATTTGTGACCTCCTCCCTCTTGGCCAGAGGAACTCGTCTTGGCGGTTGGCGAATCGGTTTTGCACTTCCGGTGTCGATATTGTGCTTCACTATGGCTGTTCTTCCGCCTGCTTCTGCCGCAAATATTGACCCATAGTGCTCCAGGAGTGACCTCGCCTTCTGTTTCTGCTTGGCCGTCAACTCGCTGCTCCACTGGTTCTCCTGCGGTATGGCGTCCATGTTAAAACCGCTCTTCTTATTACCTCCAGGCGGGCTACTCTCGCAATTGACCACTGCTACAGCTTCCTTACACTCGCCAAGTACCTCATCTTTCCCGACATATCTGGGTGCATTCAGGGGTTCAGTATTCTGCCATTTTTAGGTTCCACTAATGTACGTCCGATGATAATGTTGTCGTGTCCTTGTTTCGGTGCTTCTACTACCCACAGCCGACTCGTCCCATCGTCCTGGTCCATCTTTGCCCACACAATCGCCTCAGAATTCGCTGGTATCCTCTCGTGTTGACACGATACAACCTTCCTTACCGCCATGCTTCGCTCATAGCCGGTGTGCAGCGGGAATTCAACGTTGGCATATCTCAGCACATTTTCCTTCAGGTCCAGCGTAAAACCGTGCCTAATCATGAAATCCACGCCGATAATCACGTCGTCCATTATATCCGCGACGATGAACTCATGTTCCAGGCTGCTGGTGCCGATAGCAATCGTTTTTGTAACTTTCCCTCTCACCGGCGCGCGCTCGCCAGTCGCAGTCCGCAGCTGTATGCCATGCAGCGGTTCCCAGTTCTTCAGCAGCTTCCTTTTTATGATCGAATATGACGCTCCAGTATCCAGTGTCAACACGAACAACTTTCCATCTATCCTTCCTTCAATTGTCAAGCTGCTGGGCTGTCGTTTCAGCTGTGAGACAAGGATGGTGGGGCGGCAGATTGTGGGGATCAGCTCACGCCCCTTTGGGCTGACCCGTTTTAGTTTAACGGCTCCTCGTCCTCAGCCCTGCGCTTGTTGGCTGAGCCTCGATTGTCAGCATTCCTCGCTTCAGGCGATTGCGATCGAGAACGGGAACGCCTCTTTCGTTGGCGGCAGTCTCGTGAAATGTGGCCCTGCTTGCCACATACCCGGCAAACAACTTTAGAGGAGACCACTCGTGGCCTGCCCGGTATCTCAGAGCTTATGGCTTGGATCGGAATGTCTTTGTCAGCCTGAATCTGGCGTATCCTTGCAGGTGCATACCGAGTGCTCCCAATCCATGCCGCTTCATATGTCATCGGCTTGCCCATCATCAACGCACTGCGACGTGTTTCTGGATCATGAAGACCTTCAATAAACGACTCGATCTTCATCCTCTCGAGATCATCAGCACCAAATTTCGGGTAGCACAACTGTACGAGCCGCTCAATGTCTGCTGCATATGTCTGCAGCGCCTCGTTGGCTCTTTGCTTGCGGTTCTTCAGCTCACAGTAGTATAACGCATGGTTGTGCTCGTTGCTATACTTCGCTGCCAACGCTCTCATGATGGCACCGTAATCACTTCTTAAACATTCTGGAACTGATTTGATCACCTCGGCCGCAGGACCTTTCAGCGCCAGTGCCAACCTCCGACCTTTCCTGATATCTGTCCACTGATTTTCCAAAGCAGCCAAGTCGAATTGCAATTTAAATGTATCGAACGGCGCAGCACCATCATAAGTAGGCACTTAGGTTCTGGCAGCAAAACCGTCCTGAACCGGTGGCAAACATTCTCGTGGCTGTACCTCTCGAAGCCGTTCGTCTATCTTTCTGTGCATCGAATCTTCCAGACTGTCAACCCGTTTGTTCAAGGAATCATCCAGGTTGTCAACTCGTCTGTTCAGGGATTCACTCATTTCGTCAACTCGTTTGTCCCAATTGTCTATTCGCGTCTCGAGATGCTCAACTTTCACATTCAGGCTATTGGAAATTTCCTCCACCTTCTGCTCTATGCGCGCAGAATTGTCAGCCATTTCTCGATTTGCAGTCTCGACTTTTGCCGAAATTTCGAGATTCGTAGTTTCCAGCTTTGCTGACATTTCTCGATTTGCTGTCTCGACTTTTGCCAAAATTTCGAGATTCGTAGTTTCCAGCTTCGCTGCCATTTCTCGATTCGCCGTTTCCATTTGCGCCGACATGCCTTTGAGTGCAGCCAATAGTTGGCACATGTCCAACGCTTGTATTGGCGCAGCCGCTGCAGCTGTACTCTGTAGCGAAGCAGCACCAGCAGGCGATTCCTCCACCTTGGCCGACGCCTCTAGTTCTTGCGCTCCAAACTCGTGCACAGTCCAATCGACGCCTCGTGCCTCACATGCCTCTCGCAAGCGCAACTGCAATTCCACCTTTCCGCCAGCAGTCGGCAAATTCCAGGCAGCCAGCTCCTTCTTCAGCTGGTCTACCTTCAGCAGCTCGAGTTTAACCATGTCCGTGCTTTTATAGTTTTATTTATTTAGTTTACTTTCAATTTTCCACAATCCCACTTCTGACACCAAATGTTACGAATACTAAGTCTAGTGGGCTGTTACGTATCTCTGGATTGTGTAATTTGAAAATAAAACACAGTCAGTTTCTTAAACGCAGACAATAAAATAAAGCAACAGTCACTTTATTATTCACAGTTTACACTTTACTGTTCGTACACTTAAATATTTGCTTAATCACTCCGTGTGGCAACTTCACTTGTCAAAACCAGACTGACTCGCTGCGCCGCATCCGGCTGCCTTTTATACCTCTCAGGCCATCGCGCAGATCGTTCCCGCACATTCCGGAGTGGACTAAAAGTTTCCATCATTGCCAGGTTGGACTAAAAGTTATTATCGCGGCCGTCGCTGCCAGATTGGACTAAAAGTTACTATCGCGGCCGTCGTAGCCAGATTGGGTTATAGCACGGCACGTAGCGGCAGGGTTGCTTTGCACAGCAACAGACTGTCTCATCGTTACGGTATTTTGTTAAAAACAAAAGCATTACATCAAAGGATACATGATAGCTGATTGCCGGAAATGAAAGCCAACTTGTTTTTCGTACGTGCGAACTGCGCATCCAGCAAAAGTACTCTTTACTTCGAGCTTACAGCAATATACGCCCAAAAAAAAGTCGACTTCCTATGGAGTTGCAAGCTTGTATCACTTCTTAAGGGGCCCGAACACTGTAAACTGCGATTTTTCATATGTTTTTTATTTTATTTATTAAAAAAAAACGGACGTTCCGATTTACATGAAACTTTACACATATGTTAATAAATGTTTAGATTACCTTTTTTACTACCTTTTTTAATTCGATTTGCCCCTTTCAAAACTTAAAACGCGATTATCTCGAAACCATGTTTTTTGACCGCGTTGACAGCATAACTGAAAAAGTTTTTATCCGATCGAACTGATTCAAATTGCATTCTATTCAGGAATAGTGTCGCTTCTGCTCGACGTAGCCGTTTTTCGATATATGCCAAACTTTTTTTTTATAAATAATTTAGTGCAAAATTTTACGCGAAAAAAAAAACTTTTTCTTCAAACAGCCGCCATTTTTTTTCTAATCAATATTTTTAAAATCCCCTACGTCAAACAGTAGCCAGTAATGTATATTTCAAGAATCTTGTTTGTTTTTTGCTCTAGGAGACTCCGTTATGCTGATTTGCTGTCAACGCGACAAGGGTCATTTTAAAAAGACGACATTTTGGATCAGCTACAGAATACAAACATGGCCGCCAAAAAAAAAAAAAAATTGTTTTCGATAATCTAAACATTTATTAACATATGTGTAAAGTTTCATGTAAATCGGAACGTCCGTTTTTTTTTAATAAATAAAATAAAAAACATATGAAAAATCGCAGTTTACAGTGTTCGGGCCCCTTAAATGAAGCCAAAATCCAAATTTGCATGCCCTGGCAACGATTATAATCGCGTGTAATCGATTCACTATCAAAATTTTGACAAATTTTGTTCGAACGCACGCACCCGAAAGCACAAAATTGCGCGAGGTGTCCACAGAAAAATCGCTGTAAAATCCAGTCGGGCAAAATCGGGCACCCGATCTCTTCAGGGCAGTACTCACAGAAGACTAGTGAACAATTTTCCCAAAGACGGAACCGTGGCAAGTATGGCCTTTTTTTTGAAAGTCTATCGAAAGTTCAAAAAGTGCGATAAAAACAGTGCTTCAAGTGAGTACCAATGAAAAGACAATAATAACAACCAACTTTTTTTTTTCTATATTTAATTATTTACTACAAATGCCTTCTTTTACGATGCTGATGCAAAAAGTTTCAATTAATTTGGTCCTTTCCGTATTTTAAAACTTCAGCTTTGCCGAAAAAGTGCAAATTGCTAATATTATTTCACACTCTAAAAATTGCTCAACTTTGACGGGCTCTACAAGCAAAACTATTTGTCCAATTTAGTTAAGGTTTTCGTATTTCTTAGGTCCAAGCATTTATCTATCGGACAAGTATAACAGTTTCCCCCAAATCGAACATGACAAAATCGACCTACGTCGGCAGAATCAGCCACTGTGCGCCACTGATCAGCACATTGCTGAACTAACAGTAAGCGGTTGGAGAGACCGACCGACAAGAAGAAGTAGGGGGAACAGTAAATGCTCCCATACGAGCGTGACAACCATGTCAACGATCGCAGTTGAGGAGGCATCCTCGCTTGGCGTACCCGCGCTGGTAGAAGCCACCAAGGTCATCTCTCTTATTTATTTATTTATTTATTGTTACAGATCTACAAGATAATAAGATATCTTAAATTTGACAAGCTTAAGTCATTTACATTATTTTAACTGATTTAATATTTTTGAAAATTTGTATTCTTGTAAAACTATTTAATTAAACTAAGGCAGGAAGTATGGAAAGAAGGAAGGAGGAAGAGAGAAAAATAAGAGGAAAGCTAGATTGAACTAATATAGAAGAATGTTTAGTTTCTTATTCGATCGAACTTAAGTAAGTAAAGAGGGTTTTTTTAAATTTCAAAGCGTTACTAAAAGTTAGCAAGTAATGTGGCAGTGAATTCAAAAGGCGAATTGCGTAGATAAAGAATTGGCGCTCTGACGTTAAGAGCTTATGCCTTAATTTAATAATTTTATTCGACCGGGCTGAATGAAGAAAATGTAAACGCGCGTGTAAGTACGAGGGCTCAGAGTTGTAGACAATCTTGTGCAATTGCAACAAGGTGCGCATATTTAATAGATTATCAAACGTGATACCAAAGATTTGTTTTGCATGGACGGAGACATGATCAAAGCGCTTTAGCCCATAAACATATCTGGCTATGTTGTTGTAGAGTAGGTTTAATTTTTGTCGACACATGCTGTCACAATTCGCATATAATTCACACCCATATAGCAGCGTGGGAATAAGATACGTTTTAGCCAAAAGTAGTCGAATTTTTGGTGGAGTGTAATTCTGCGTAACCCAGAGTGATCGTAGCATAACATAAACTTTCCGGATAGTTCGCAGGATATGATCATTCCAGTTTAGCGTTTCATTAAATATTACACCAAGGTTTTTTGCACAGTTGATGAACTCAAGTACTGAGCCGTTCAGCAAAACTTTCGGAAAAATTACATGGTCGAGCGGTTTTTATAAATAATAAGGCATTTCGATTTGGTAGGATTAAGGCAAAGGTCGTTCTCTCTAGCCCAAATACGAATATTTTCCAGGTCTTCATTAAGTTTACTGACGCAAGAATTAATGTTATTAAGGTCGCTGCTAATGTATAACTGGACATCGTCTGCATATATGTGGACATGACAATACTTGAGAGTTTTCGGTAAGTCGTTAATATACATTATAAATATAAGTGGTCCTAGCACGGATCCTTGAGGGACGCCTCTTGGCACAGCAAGGACGTCCGAAGTAAGATTACCTATGCTTACAGCTTGGGTTCTATTTGACAGATATGATTTTATGATATCAACTGCAGTTTTTGAAAAATTAAAAAGATTTGCAAGCTTGGTAAATAAAATGTCATGGTTAACAGAGTCAAATGCTTTTGAGTGGTCAAGAAGAGTCAACAGGGTTTGTTTTTTCGCATCTAACTGTGTTCTGATTTCTTCGGACACATCAATAAGCGCAGTCACACAACTTCTCTTTGTTCTAAAGCCCGATTGTCTTTCGGTAATCAGTTTGTTTTGTACAAGCCCTAACCACTATTAATTCCTACTCCTACGCTTTTTCTCATATTAATTTCTAAATTTCTCATATTAATTGTTCAAAAACGGTTCCACAACAATAATATTGAAGTTTTAGTTTTAGCCTGGCTTTCATCTAGCCCAGATCTAAGTCCAATAGAGCCCTAATGAAAAGAAGATTGAGGAATGAGCCCCCAAGAACCCTCTTGGAACTAGAAAACAATAATGAAGAGATTTGGAACTCTATTACACCGGAAGAGTGTCAGAAACTTATTTCTTCAATGCAAAGTCGATGCCAGGCTGTAATAGCAGCAAAAGGAGATGTAACCCGATGTTAATTTTTCTTTCATTGCGGTCGTACGAATTATTAGTGCCCACTTTTAGTTGTTACTTTTTGAAGTTGTTCTGTTCAAAATTAATAACAGAAACATTATATAATACAAAAAATAAAAAAATGTTTTTTCTAATAGTCGATTTTTCAACCTTTCCAAAGAGTATAAATACTGCACGGAAACTTTGACAACTAATGGTTAAAAGGTAATACTAAAAATTAATAAAGGAAAAGTGTAGGGGTACGAATTAATAGTGGTTAGGACTTGTAGTAAATATGTACTCTATTGTTTATGGATGAGATGTTCCAATGCCTTTGATAAATAGGACAATATCGCAATTGGTCTAAATTCCCCATTTCCTTTTGGAATTGGTATTATCTTTGCCATTTGCCAGTTTTGTGGAAATATTGAGGTGGTAAAAATTGAATTGAAAAGATATGTGAAAAAAGGCAGCAATATTGGGAGGAGTCTTTTTATAAAACTAGGGTGCATTTCATCAAATCCCACAGCATTTGATTTAACTGACTGAAATGCTTGCCAAACCTCCTTCTGATGCACACAACAGAAGCTAAAAGAATTTTCAGAGCCAGGGTTGTTCTGATTCTGTGTAGCCCCTGGGCGTTTTGCATTTGCCATGGTTGCTGGTAAATTCAGAAAATTTATATTTAATTGGTTAACATCAATTTCAGAGGGGCTGATTGACTTGGATATTTTATTGTTGATACCAATTTTACGTATATGTTGCCACTTTTGCTTTGAGCCAATGCATGAACTGAATTTACTCTGATAATATCTTCTTTTTGCTTTTTTAAGTCTGCTTACTACGAGAGCTCTAACCTTTTTGAATAGTGCATAAAAATGTGAAGTTTTATATCTTTTCCATTTGATGTAAGCATCGTCACGTTCGCGAATCAGTTTTTTCATGTTATCGTCGAACCACTCCTTTTGTGCAACACGAATTGTTTTGGATTTTATAGGAACAAACTCATTAAAAAGACTGGAAATGTTATTTTGTAAGAAGTTGACTTGGTCATCAACATGTGCCATATGGTATATCTGCGACCAGTCAATTAATAGGGCAGCATCATTGAGCAATGAGTAATTAACGTTTTTGAAGTCACGGGAACTGAAAGATTCTTCGGAGTTTATTAGGCTGAAATCGTATTTCAGAAATATAAGGTCATGTTTAGAGAAAGCAGGTGCTGAGAGTTGATCATATAACAAAATGTGCTCTTTGCTGCTTACTAGAAATAGATCTAGAAGTGTGCTACTCGTTTTTGTAAAGTACGTCGGGTACGCAGAGTTGGCTAAGTAGAGTCCAGATGTCAACATTCTATTCACTAGGTTTCTTTCAACAATAATATTGCTATTAAAGTCACCCGTAATAATTAAGTCACTGTATGAAAGAAATAAGTTGTTTAGGACCACCATGAATGGATCAAGATCGACATTACGATTTGACCTGTATGCACAACCAACAAGTATTTTGTCTGCGTTATTATAGACCTCAAGAAAAACATATTCAATATTGTCTCCAAACGACGATTTGCAACATGATTTACATTTGATTCCGCTTTTCACATAAATGGCCACCCCACCAGCATGCGTCTCTCTATCTGTCCTAAATATTTGATACCCATCGAGTTTACAAAGTGAGTCGTTTAGTTCTGGAGCAAACCATGTCTCAGATACGCAAACAATATACCTGAGCATTCAAACAAGTGACGAAACTCGTCAATTTTTTTAAGTAGACTTTGCGCATTGATGTGGCATATACTCAACCCTTTTCGACTTCTATTCAAGACACAAATCATTTCGTAGCAATTGCCTCTGGCGGTAGATTCACAGGTATTCAGGCCCATTGTAATAAATGTAAGCAAAATTTGCTACTTTAGTAACGCCGTCTGAAGTATTTAATGTGTAAACAAAAACAACTTTTGGAGATTACATCTTAGCTTTACTCGGAGGTGATAGTATAGTTAAACATAGTGGGAAACAAGAAGATAGGGAAAAATAAAAAATAAGTAAAGAGCTGTGCAGTCTAATTGCAGTTGTTGCTGTCATAAGCATTGTTGTTGCTATGATCAACACGCTCGAGACATCCATGCGTGTAGAGTAGGAGCTCTCCGATTTGTGAATAACAGCCGCTGTACTAACATTGATCAGGCTGCTGATATCTATCTCGATGATGTTGTTGGAGCTATGCTGAGTCGCGAGCGAGAGAATCACTTCGAAAAAGAATTTTGTGTTGGTGAACTTCAGCAGACTGAGCAATGTTAGTTCGCTCGTTCTCATCATGTCCAGGAAGTGTGTATTGATCTAACATGTGAAGCGAATTAATGCAGGTGGGAGAGTCATCCACACTTTTCTTTACATGCACGAGCCCACGCCGAACGAAGGCAGCTGATAGCCGCTTTTGCTTTTTGTACTTAATCGCAGTTTTGAGAATATGATGATTTGCTTTAGTAAGACTCTCATTAATGTAAATAGGAGTATTAGAGTCGAAACCTGCATTGGATAAACGGAGAACATCGTTCGTATTTCGCCTGAAGTCGGAAACTGCTTTTAGTAGTAAATTTTTTTCGTGCGGTGACGGGAACCGCGCTAGTATGGGCGCATCGGTTTTAGAGTGTAACTTTTTGTTAATTTTAATGTGAAAAATCGATTTAACGTGTGGTTGTCCGAAATTAATCGACTTACAAATGTTTTGAAAAACATTGTGCAAATTTTCGCCATTCCCTAGTGGGATGCCGTAGATGCGGACATCGCATGCAGCGGCAGCGCTATCCTGCCTCTCATGTTGCATTTTCAGCATGCCAGAGATGCTCTCCTGATCCAGTATTTTTCTCTTCAACGCATCGAGATCAGCTCTGAGTGCCGCAGTATCAATAGCGCCAGATTCGAGTCTCGCAACCCGCTCGGTGACTGCGGTGAGCTCTCCTTTGATTGCTGCTATCTGCTCATCCATTTTGCTAAGAATTTTTGATTCCGTCTCACCAAGTTTGACCAATACTGTGTTGATGAGCTTGTCAAAACGCTGGTCCAAGCACACGCTTTGCTTAGCGAGACTCTGGTCCATGAGGTTCAGCAGATGCGAAGTTTCACGATCGCCGCGCTTTGGGGTGTCCAAGGCATTGGTTGCTTGCTGATGCTTACTTTTGTTAGGTGAGTACAGATTATCACTTGGTTTATCAAAACTTCATCAGCCACCACGCAGCTCTTAGGGACATTTGTTTGTAACTGTTGATTGTTCCCCGAAATGGGTGGAGAGATCAGCGACTTGCGGCGAGCCGAGAGACACTTGTTGCATTTATAGCTTTGATGGTTTTTTATCATAAATTCAATGTCACTTTTTTCAGATTTACGCATTGGCAATTAACACATTTAACCTTTTTAAGTTCGTCCAGGTGTCGCTCAACTTTTGACAAGCATATGCAAGGCATTTTGAGCAATTAATGTCACCAAATTTTAAAAAATTTTCGATTTCACGGGAGACAATAGATTTTGCGACCGAACTGTTCGAGTGTTGCCAACTATCTTATGAGAAAGCGGCTGACGACTTCTCAAAAGAAGTGGCTGAGGAGGCTAATGGCGTCGGGTAAATCATACGATGATGCAGTCAAGACTGTGCTGGAAGAGCCGACAAAGACGGACGAAACTGGTAGCTGCAGCAGAGTGGATACGGCGCAACCCGTACCAAAAAGGACGAAGTTTAGTCCGTCCTTTGCAGAGGCTGCTGCAGCTATCAAAGTTGGAATTCTACCGGACGAATTCCCGGCTGTCCATCTGGGTTTGGAGGAGCAGAGGACGATCGAAGGGCTGATAAAAGAGGAGCTGCGTAACCGCCCCGTGGTTGAGCCTAAGATCAGGTTCCAAGGCTGCTCGTTCAAGCCAGGATGGATTATTGTAAACTGCGCCGACGAGGCATCGAGGAACTGGCTAAGGGAGGTCATGACAAAAACCCAGCTAGCGGAAATGAAGCGGGAATGAATGAAACTGGTGGAGGGAAAATACATTTCCAAACCCAGTGTGGCCACCGCATTCTTTCCTGCCTGCTCCCTCCCGGCCGAAGATATTCTTCGAATGCATCGTACGCAGAACCGTTCACTACCGACAGGAAACTGGAAGGTTCTGAATAGATCTGTCGCGGCGTAGGGAACAACGTTGACGTTGGCCATCGACGACACCTCAGTAGGTCGGCTCTCTGAGCCGAAGGACTTTCCCTTCTTCGAGTTGGGGAGAGTTCAGTTCAGGGTGCGGACTGATCAGGGAACGAGGTCATCGGTGACCAACCGGGGCGGCACGGAGACGAGGACGTCGAAGACAGTGGTGGAGGAGGACAGACCCACCACCAGCAAGCAAGCACTGGCGAAGGCATGCGAAGACTGTCCACCTACAGGTGGACGGACGCAAGCCGTCACTCGGACCGAACGGACCAGTGACAAGACGCCAGGACAGGCATCGGTCGGGCCCGCAAAGCCTACCTCATCTAAGCCAGTCCGGCTGACTGGGTTGGCGAATCCATCTACACGACTGAGCCTGCTGGATAGGTCTGCACACACACCGAGCAGCAATGAACGGGTGCAGACGAGAGGTAGAGGGGGTAAACGTGCGGGAACCCACACGAAGGGACCAAAGGCGTAACTATGGAGATTGTACAAGTCAATCTCCATAGAGCGTCGGCAGCCTCGGCTGTCCTAACTAGGACCATCAACACCTTGGGTCCTAGTATAGCCCTGGTGCAGGAACCATGGACCAGCACCAACGGCCAAGTCAGAGGGCTATCTCAGGCAGGTAAGGTATTATGTTGTCAATCAACTACAACCAGAGCCAGGACCTGCATCGTGTTTAATAACATATCTTTTTTCCCGTTAACAGATTTCGTTACGCCGGATCTATGCGCGGGTAAGATTACCTGGAACTCCAGGGAAATCATTATTGCCTCCGCATACTTCCCTGGAGACGACGACCACTGTCCACCCCGAATGGCAGAACAGCTCATTGCCTATGCTAGGGGCAACCACATGGAGCTCGTAATGTTCTGTGATGCGAACGCCTTCCTTCGACCTAAGTATTTGCAATATTGGGAACAGCCCCACATTTGTAACTAGAGTCAGAGAGGAAGTCTTGGATATGACCTAGACAACTTCGATGACTAAAGACCTTGTCAGCAATTGTCGGGTGTCTGACGAGCCATCGTGCTCAGATCATAGGCAGATAAGATTCACGCTAGGAATTTTTTTTTAGAGAAACCGGTTCGAATGCCTATGAAGAAAACTGTCCCCTCAAGACCAAAACTTGTAGGAAACAGACACCGTGGTGGAGTAGTCATCTTAACAAACTGAGAAGGGAAGCAAGGAAACTATTTAATAGAGCCAAGCGCAACAACGATTGGCAACCCTACTCCCAGACTCTCACCGAATACAACCAAGAAATCAGGAAGGCCAAGAGGGAATCCTTCAAGCGGTTCTGTGAGGACGTATCAGATCTGTTTTCCAGCTACAGGCTTCATAAGGTTCTCTCGATAGAAAAATCCAATACCCACTTCCCGGGGTCAGTATACACAAATGATCCTCTGACAGGCAGTACTGGACAGGTGCATCGTCCATGTAGGGAAGACTGGAAAACTGCCAAAGCTGTGTGTAATGCACCGGTAGTAAAATGGGCGCTAGAATCATTCTCTCCCTACAAGGCGCCCATGCATTCCACGTTGAAACGATGTTCCAGCGCACTACGCATTACAGAGAAAGTTCGTTTCTGGCCCGCACAGCGCGGCTGTGGAATGGTCTCCCTGCGGATATTTTCCCCAGCACTTATGATCTCGATGGGTTCAAGGCAAGAGTCCATAAACACTTCACTCATAACCCTATCTCCTAACCTTTATATCCTTCCTGAACCAACGCAATGCTTCGCATTAATAGGGGTCATCCCCTGCGCGTTTGTTCCTGTTAAAAAAAAAAAAAAAAAAAAAAAGGCGCCGGGAAAAGATGGTATTTTCCCAGCGCTCTTACAGAATGGCGGTACTAACGCCCTTTTTAACCAAAATCTACGTATGTAGTTTAGCTTTTGGGTACATTCCAGAAGCCTGGAGAATAGTTAACGTGAAACCTGGAAGAGCTGATAAGAAGGACCCAAAATCTTTCAGGCCAATAAGCCTGATGTCTTTTGTGCTTAAAGGCTTGGAAAAGGTCGTTGACCGGTATCTGAGGGAGCAAATACTCACTCAGCATCCCCTGAGCACGAACCAACATGCCTACCAGAATGGTAAATCCACGAAAAAGGCCTTATCGGCACTGGTAGGCAAGATAGAGAAGTCCGTGGTGGAAAAGGAAATCTGCCTAGTAGGTTTCCTGGACATAGAAGGGGCTTTCAACTACACAACCTTCGAAGCGATAGAAACGGCGCTAGAAGGACTACAGGCGCCTGCTATCTTATAAGATGGATATCATCAATGCTGGAGAGCAGGGTGATTCAGTCCAACCTAGGGGAGGCAGAGCTGTCAGCAAGCACAGCGCGAGGATGTCCTCAAGGGGGAGTACTATCCCCCTGCTGTGGTCTGTAGTCGTTGACGGACTAATCCGCTCTCTTGAAGAGCAGGGACACGAAGTCATCGCATATGCAGACGATTTAGTCATTGTGGTCAGAGGCAGAGACGGACATACCGTCTCAGACTTGCTTCAGAGCGCGCTGAGGATAGTCGAGCACTGGTGTATCGGACAGAAACTATCTGTGAATCCAGACAAGACAATCATAGTCCCTTAAACACATAAAAGGAAGATCGACCTTAGACAGATTATGATCTTTGGAAAAGAACTGAACTTCTCGAGGGAAGTTAAGTATTTAGGGGTAATCCTGGACACAAATTGAACTGGAAACCTCATGTTGATCGTATCATCAAGAGGGCAGACAATGCTCTCTGGAGTTGCAACAGAATCTTTGGCAAAAATTGGGGACTGAGACCGAAGTGGCTTCAGAGTTTATACTCCCTAATAGTTCCTGCACGTAAAAAGTGTTTTCTAGACTAACAGCCCAATTCTGTACACTTGATAAATTCACCATATTATGCAAGGCATTTTGAGCAATTAATGTCACCAAATTTTAAAAAATTTTCGATTTCACGGGAGACAATAGATTTTGCGACCGAACTGTTCGAGTGTTGCCAACTATCTTATGAGAAAGCGGCTGACGACTTCTCAAAAAAAGTGGCTGAGGAGGCTAATGGCGTCGGGTAAATCATACGATGATGCAGTCAAGACTGTGCTGGAAGAGCCGACAAAGACGGACGAAACTGGTAGCTGCAGCAGAGTGGATACGGCGCAACCCGTACCAAAAAGGACGAAGTTTAGTCCGTCCTTTGCAGAGGCTGCTGCAGCTATCAAAGTTGGAATTCTACCGGATGAATTCCCGGCTGTCCATCTGGGTTTGGAGGAGCAGAGGACGATCGAAGGGCTGATAAAAGAGGAGCTGCGTAACCGCCCCGTGGTTGAGCCTAAGATCAGGTTCCAAGGCTGCTCGTTCAAGCCAGGATGGATTATTGTAAACTGCGCCGACGAGGCATCGAGGAACTGGCTAAGGGAGGTCATGACAAAAACCCAGCTAGCGGAAATGAAGCGGGAATGAATGAAACTGGTGGAGGGAAAATACATTTCCAAACCCAGTGTGGCCACCGCATTCTTTCCTGGCTGCTCTCTCCCGGCCGAAGATATTCTTCGAATGCATCGTACGCAGAACCGTTCACTACCGACAGGAAACTGGAAGGTTCTGAATAGATCTGTCGCGGCGTAGGGAACAACGTTGACGTTGGCCATCGACGACACCTCAGTAGGTCGGCTCTCTGAGCCGAAGGACTTTCCCTTCTTCGAGTTGGGGAGAGTTCAGTTCAGGGTGCGGACTGATCAGGGAACGAGGTCATCGGTGACCAACCGGGGCGGCACGGAGACGAGGACGTCGAAGACAGTGGTGGAGGAGGACAGACCCTCCACCAGCAAGCAAGCACTGGCGAAGGCATGCGAAGACTGTCCACCTACAGGTGGACGGACGCAAGCCGTCACTCGGACCGAACGGACCAGTGACAAGACGCCAGGACAGGCATCGGTCGGGCCCGCAAAGCCTACCTCATCTAAGCCAGTCCGGCTGACTGGGTTGGCGAATCCATCTACACGACTGAGCCTGCTGGATAGGTCTGCACACACACCGAGCAGCAATGAACGGGTGCTGACGAGAGGTAGAGGGGGTAAACGTGCGGGAACCCACACGAAGGGACCAAAGGCGTAACTATGGAGATTGTACAAGTCAATCTCCATAGAGCGTCGGCAGCCTCGGCTGTCCTAACTAGGACCATCAACACCTTGGGTCCTAGTATAGCCCTGGTGCAGGAACCATGGACCAGCACCAACGGCCAAGTCAGAGGGCTATCTCAGGCAGGTAAGGTATTATGTTGTCAATCAACTACAACCAGAGCCAGGACCTGCATCGTGTTTAATAACATATCTTTTTTCCCGTTAACAGATTTCGTTACGCCGGATCTATGCGCGGGTAAGATTACCTGGAACTCTAGGGAAATCATTATTGCCTCCGCATACTTCCCTGGAGACGACGACCACTGTCCACCCCGAATGGCAGAACAGCTCATTGCCTATGCTAGGGGCAACCACATGGAGCTCGTAATGTTCTGTGATGCGAACGCCCATCACACCATGTGGGGGAGCACGGACATTAATCCCAGAGGTGAGTCACTATTTAACTATATACTATCCTTCGACCTAAGTATTTGCAATATTGGGAACAGCCCCACATTTGTAACTAGAGTCAGAGAGGAAGTCTTGGATATGACCTAGACAACTTCGATGACTAAAGACCTTGTCAGCAATTGTCGGGTGTCTGACGAGCCATCGTGCTCAGATCATAGGCAGATAAGATTCACGCTAGGAATTTTTTTTTAGAGAAACCGGTTCGAATGCCTATGAAGAAAACTGTCCCCTTAAGACCAAAACTTGTAGGAAACAGACACCGTGGTGGAGTAGTCATCTTAACAAACTGAGAAGGGAAGCAAGGAAACTATTTAATAGAGCCAAGCGCAACAACGATTGGCAGACCTACTCCCAGACTCTCACCGAATACAACCAAGAAATCAGGAAGGCCAAGAGGGAATCCTTCAAGCGGTTCTGTGAGGATGTATCAGATCTGTTTTCCAGCTACAGGCTTCATAAGGTTCTCTCGATAGAAAAATCCAATACCCACTTCCCGGGGTCAGTATACACAAATGATCCTCTGACAGGCAGTACTGGACAGGTGCATCGTCCAGGTAGGGAAGACTGGAAAACTGCCAAAGCTGTGTGTAATGCATCGGTAGTAAAGTGGGCGCTAGAATCATTCTCTCCCTACAAGGCGCCCATGCATTCCACGTTGAAACGATGTTCCAGCGCACTACGCATTACAGAGAAAGTTCGTTTCTGGCCCGCACAGCGCGGCTGTGGAATGGTCTCCCTGCGGATATTTTCCCCAGCACTTATGATCTCGATGGGTTCAAGGCAAGAGTCCATAAACACTTCACTCATAACCCTATCTCCTAACCTTTATATCCTTCCTGAACCAACGCAATGCTTCGCATTAATAGGGGTCATCCCCTGCGCGTTTGTTCCTGTTAAAACAAAAAAAAAAAAAAAGGCGCCGGGAAAAGATGGTATTTTCCCAGCGCTCTTACAGAATGGCGATACTAACGCCCTTTTTAACCAAAATCTACGTATGTAGTTTAGCTTTTGGGTACATTCCAGAAGCCTGGAGAATAGTTAACGTGAAACCTGGAAGAGCTGATAAGAAGGACCCAAAATCTTTCAGGCCAATAAGCCTGATGTCTTTTGTGCTTAAAGGCTTGGAAAAGGTCGTTGACCGGTATCTGAGGGAGCAAATACTCACTCAGCATCCCCTGAGCACGAACCAACATGCCTACCAGAATGGTAAATCCACGAAAACGGCCTTATCGGCACTGGTAGGCAAGATAGAGAAGTCCGTGGTGGAAAAGGAAATCTGCCTAGTAGGTTTCCTGGACATAGAAGGGGCTTTCAACTACACAACCTTCGAAGCGATAGAAACGGCGCTAGAAGGACTACAGGCGCCTGTTATCTTATAAGATGGATATCATCAATGTTGGAGAGCAGGGTGATTCAGTCCAACCTAGGGGAGGCAGAGCTGTCAGCAAGCACAGCGCGAGGATGTCCTCAAGGGGGAGTACTATCCCCCTGCTGTGGTCTGTAGTCGTTGACGGACTAATCCGCTCTCTTGAAGAGCAGGGACACGAAGTCATCGCATATGCAGACGATTTAGTCATTGTGGTCAGAGGCAGAGACGGACATACCGTCTCAGACTTGCTTCAGAGCGCGCTGAGGATAGTCGAGCACTGGTGTATCAGACAGAAACTATCTGTGAATCCAGACAAGACAATCATAGTCCCTTAAACACATAAAAGGAAGATCGACCTTAGACAGATTATGATCTTTGGAAAAGAACTGAACTTCTCGAGGGAAGTTAAGTATTTAGGGGTAATCCTGGACACAAATTGAACTGGAAACCTCATGTTGATCGTATCATCAAGAGGGCAGACAATGCTCTCTGGAGTTGCAACAGAATCTGTGGCAAAAATTGGGGACTGAGACCGAAGTGGCTTCAGAGTTTATACTCCCTAATAGTTCCTGCACGTAAAAAGTGTTTTCTAGACTAACAGCCCAATTCTGTACACTTGATAAATTCACCATATTAACTATTTGTCAGGTTTTTACTATTTGTCAAGAATTGGTATTCTATTCCTAAAAATAAAAGCTCTTTTTTGATAAATTGTCAAAAGTGTGAATGCTATTGACAACAGCATAAAAATTGAAATTTTGCCTATTGAAAATGGAAGAATTGTGCATGTTTACACTTTTAACGGTTGAGGAGGATAGAAGAGAAGAAATCAGAAGCAGAAGAAAACAAATAATTTGCCTTCGTTGGGCGAAGAAGAATTCATGAAGAATTTCCGGCTAACTCGATCCTTGTGGCATCGATTAATTGGGCTATCTTTGCCCATACGCGTTCTGGCGGCATTGCATTTTTTTTGGACAAGGATCCTACCAAAAATGCGTTGGTAAAACCTCTAATTTGCCTATGAGCACAGAATAAACAGTAATACAGAATGCGCATCTCATACAAATTCAAAAATGTTAAGGAGTCGTAATATTACGACCACTGTTAATTGAACATTACGTCCTCTGCTATTCACATTACAAACAGCACAGCTTTCCCTTTTGTTATATTACAGAACAAACAGCACAGAAATAAGAAGGAAGTAATGATCGTATGCGGCTCCGTGAAGCATTGAAGGAAAAATAGCGTCGGCTGTGGTTGTTGTTGTTGTCGGCCAACAAAACGAAGTTGCTTCTTACATATATGGGGAGAAGAGCAATAAGCTATGGTTGTTGTTATTGTTGCCGGCTAGGAAATGAAAATTAATTCGAATTATTTTTGCTTTGTGGTTTATTCTGCGAGCAGCGCAGTGCGTACATACGCTGTCGGTAGCAATTTTACGACGGAGTATAGCATGCAAAAATATATGAGAACGAATGTCAAAAGGGGGTAACTTATCGACTTAAAAAGTCACTACGCTTTAAAATTATCACACTGTTTTTAATTTTGAAGATAGTTAAACGATTTGGTACAACCTTTATATGTGAAATATCTTTTAAATTGTGTACATACATAAATACATTAAATGCATATATCGAGAGGAAGCAAACAAAAAAATTATTCTGTCATCATTCAGGACCGTTTGCTTACTTATTTCTTATAACTTTTTTAATTTATAATAGATATGTGTGTACATACATTAGACGTGATTAAATGCACAAGTTTGTAATTGCGATTCTACGGAACGTCTCATTTTCATAGGATGGACAAACAAATGTTTTGGCCAAACAACTGGGGACCTAGCATGGGGATAAAAAGCGTAAGGATAAAATAATAAATCGCGGCAACGAGTCATTTATGCCAAAATTAGCGAAACCTTAGCCTTTAAGTGCTCATAAGGATATAAATTTCTTTTCGCGCAGAAGGTCGATCGCATAATAACGTGAAAAAATTTTGTTCTTATTAACACTTGAATGTTCGGATAGGTACAAATGTATCTTTATTATGCAAGTAGAGTGAGACTCTATGATAGCCTCAAATGGTTTGTGCAGATTCTAGGTTAGGTTAGGTAGGGAAGGGTGTGTGCGTCCCAAGGGCAGCACTTCCACTCGGAGGCCAAAATGGCCCATTGTGAATCCCTTCATGGAAGATTCCGGAGCTAACCAGTGGCTCTCAGTTCGGGGCAAACCAATTCGACCTCTTGATGAAGGAGAGTAGATCCGATATTTCAACTACTGCTGCGCAGGCCAAGTCTACCAGGAACCTTGACCCCAAGGTACGGAGTCGGCGTTCTTGCAGAGCCGGGCAGTGGCACAGGTAGTGTTGGATCGTTTCCACTTCTTCCTCATCTCCACAGCTTCTGCAGACATCACTGGACGAGAGGCACCATTTGACCAGCATAGATCCAATGGCGCAGTGTCCAGTGATGACTCCAACAAGCTGCCTAATAGAGGTTCGACTCAGGGACAGTACATATCGTGTTTTCCTCACGGAAAGGGAAGGCCATATTGCCCGGCAGGTACTGCAATCAGTTCTGCTCCGCCATGAGGACTCGATGTAAGTTTTGCTCAACCTGTCAATACGCAAATACAGGGCAGATATCGGAGGGAGCACAGAGTTATCCACTTCGGTGAGAGGCAGGGCGACCCCCTTTCTTGCCATCTCATCCGCTGCCTCGTTTCCTGCCACTCCAGAGTGGCCCGGAACCCAGCAGAGAGTGACTCGGTGATGTCCGATGCCGCGAAGTGCACTGCGACAACTTTGCACTACCTTTGATTTCACAGTCGCTGATTCCAGCGCTTTAAGGGCTGCCTGACTATCCACACAGATTGTGATATCCGTGGGTGATAATCCGCTGTCGCGGATTAATTCAGCAGCTTTCCAGATTGCATAAATCTCCGCCTGAAAGATGCTACAGAGGTCCGGGAGTCTGAAAGACCCTTGAGCCCCTAGCACATCTGAGTGGAGACCAGCTCCTGGACCTTCCTCCATCTTAGAACCATCTGTGAAGATGGTGATGGAGGCGTCTCCTGTCACACTTGTAAGTCCCCATTCTTCCCTTGAGGGAAAGGAGGTAAGTGCGCGCGAATCAAAATTCAGGTATGGAATCAGATAGTCCGTGCAGGAATCTAATTGATGTTCCGTACCTGGCCTCGTAAATGACCTTAGGATCCCAGAGTGTCCATAAGCGTGCTCTTTCCACAAGTTGGCCTCTCTCAGCCTGAGAGCGCCTTTAGCGGCACAGCACTTAATGAACTGCTCTATTGGGTGGAGATGTAGAATCATCTCTAGGCCTGCCTGGGGGGTGCTTTTGACGGTTCCTGCTATTCCCATAGCCGCCAGTCTCTGCATCTTCATAAGTTGCGTCGCCAAGGACCTGGTGTCCGTGGCCGGCCACCAGACAATGGCTCCGTAACATAAGATCGGCCGAATGATCGCTGTATACATCCAGTGGACAATGCCAGGCCGCAATCCCCACTTTTTCCCGAAGGCCTTCTGACAAACATAGAAGGCATTCAGGCTCTTCTTCACCCGCTCTTCCACGTTGCGTCTCCAAGAAAGCTTGGAGTCGAGTGTGGTGCCAAGGTATTTCACCTCGGGTGAGAGGGCGATAGTGATGCCGCTGAGTTTCGGCAGCCTAAACTCCGGTATTTTGTATCTCCGGGTGAACAGTACCATAACCGTCTTTGAGGGGTTAACTCCTAGACCGTTATGCTCTGCCCACCTAGAGAGTTCTCCTAAAGCAGACTCCATGAGATCACTGATGGTGGAAAGAAATTTTCCAGGGATCAGGATAGTGACGTCGTCCGCATATGCTACTACTTGCAGCCTCCTGGATTCGAAGATCTCGAGGATGTTGTTTATCACAAGCAGCCACAGAAGAGGCGAAAGGACGCCCCCCTGAGGTGTGCCCCTTGTGGTTAACCTCCTCACCGAGCACGAGCCTAGGCTGGAGTGAACCCTTCTGCTACTAAGCATATCGCTGGTCCACCTCACCACTTTCTCGTCCACTTCGAATTTTCTAAGTGCACTGGTTATTGCTTCTAGAGTGACGTTATTAAAGGCCCCCTCAATATCGAGGAAAGCGGCTAACGTATACTCCCTGACGCTCAGCGATTTTTCGATCGTCTGAACGACCTCATGCAAGGCGCTGTCTACAGATTTTCCCCTGCAATACGCATGTTGCGTCCTGCAGAGTCCCCTGGACTGTGCCACTCCCCTGACATAGACATCCACCAGCCTCTCCAAAGTCTTAAGAAAGAACGATGACAGGCTGATCGGTCTGTAGTCTTTTGCAGTGATGTGGTTTGACTTCCCTGCCTTGAGGATGAACACCACCTTAACCTCTTTCCAGGCGCGCGGTACATAGCCCTGTTGGAGAGATTCCCGAAAGATTCGCACCAAGACTTTGACCACTGCCTCCTTAGACCATTGCAGCATAGCTGGAATGACACCATCGGGACCCGGAGATTTGTACGGGTTGAAGGTGTCTATCGCACATGCCACTTTGACCTCATCGATAATCAGATTCTAGAAAAAGAGGAAAAAAGAAAAAAATGGGTATGTGGTAGTGGGTGGGAGTCGCCAAAAAAAGTCGTCTCATACTGCTTGACATAGGTACAAATGTACCCCCGTGTATTGGTATACGTTACACAGGTGCTATCAACTGGGAGTTAGGGTTAATACATTTTGATGAAGAGCTTGTAATGTTCAGAAAAGTACATAATTATATTTGTATTTCATCTCAATGATTACTGAACGCGATAATCATTGAGATGAAATTTGGTATAGAACCTCCTGGTGCTCATACTAAAAACTGGTACCCATTTGGGCATGGTTCGCCCACTTTTAACCCACTTTTTGCAACGAAACAAATAAAAAAACAGAGTGAACAACTCAAAAGTTATGCAACAAGATACTACTCGTATTGCTACAGGGAACGTTATAGGAGGCGGTAAACCGATCGAAACAAGACGGCTCAAGCCGTCGGTTATTTTTCCGAAAAATTTAAACGCAAAACGCGCCAATCATGTTGTTCTTGTGAAGAGTCAGTATGTTCCGTTCATTCCTCGCAGTCGCTTAACCATGTAAATAATTATAATCCACAAAAATAAAACTTATTTTTGCACAAGCAAACATACACCCGCCGTTTTTTCATTTTGTTTACAAGTTAAAGGAAAAATCCCATGGAGGTACATTTGTACCTACGCCGAGCTAAATACGTTGATCCGAACACTCTACTGTTAATCAACACACGTCGGGCATAGCCAGCCAAATTCAGCCAGAAACAAAAATTCAAAATTTACAATTTTCATTCGCTCATCAACACAACAACAACAGCACATCGCCCTTCATTCGCTTCATTGAAACAGTAACTTCTATGGCCGGCATCGAGCGCACGAACTTGCTCTGCACCATTCGGCACTTACCGAAGTTACAATAACAGAGATCATCGTCGCACGAGAAATTAAGGGGGGTTTCTACCTTGTGCGGCCGAGAAAACATGATTTTTTTGAAAAATTTTTGATGGGAAGGTTTTTAAGATAAACATTTCTACATTTTTTCAGATGTAGGTATATGTTTATTGTATAAATAAAAAAAGTTTCAAAATAAAATATGCAAAGGGGGGGGGGGGGGAGGGGGCCATCGAGCAATGGCGGCGCGCCGGACGAATTTTCCTTAGTCGCGGAAGTCCTGCCGCTGTTTGAGATGACTTGAAACACAAAAATGAAATTTTTTCTTATTCTGGATCCTTTTGTCTATGGCTGGAACTAGGATTTAAAAAAAAAATGAAAAATGAAGGAGAAATGCGATTTTGACTAAAAAACTCAATTTGTACCTACTTTTTTCAATACAAATTTTTATTTTTAATGAAAAAAAATTATTATTTCTTGAAGATCCTAGTTCGTGCCATAGCTAAGACCTTGATAAATGACTGTTTAAAATTTCGTAGCTATTGCTCAACTCGTGTGGCCTAAATCACTTCCGCAAGGTCAAAAAATGTAGTTTTGAGAAAAGCGTGTTCAAAGTTTTGCTTCGGCGGCTCGACGCGCTCGACACCGCTACCTGTTTCGATAAATTGCTTCCGTAATTCGAAAGATTTCAACTTCAAATTTTGGGAGCGTATTCTATGATACAATCATGTATTAATCCAAAAATGCATGAAAAAACCCCCCTTAACAGAGACAAAAGTTCTGTTCAACCAACTCGGTTATCTTCCCTTCTGCTGCTTTCGGCTCGCACCCGAAATTAAGATTGCTTCGCTGGTCGACATGCGCATTCTGTATACTGTTTATTCTGTGCTATGAGCCAATCATCTGTCTCACAAAATTGTAAAAATTTTTAATAAAAATTTCAAAATAGTTTCAAAATGACTTCTCCCATAGAGCTAAAAATTGGTATGAATGTTCAGAATACTATTATAAATTAATTGTGAAAAGTCCCCATCAATGCCCCTTGTGCAAAAAATTTTATTGATGGTGAAAGTTTGCAAAAATAGGTTTTTCACGTTTTTCAGCTAACGGTGAATTGTACAGCAAAAATAGTTCGGACAAAAATTGTAGATCATCCGATTCTCTACAAAAAATGTACCCACACTTTTCTTCATAAGTATTGCCATTTCCGTGATATAGCGGTTGAAAGAATTTAAAAAAATATCTTATTCGTAATATGCACGTTAATGTACTTTTATATAAATTTTTGAACCGTTATACGAGTAATCATATGAGTCCCTATATCTTAACATATGCATACAAATGATAAAATTCGTAGAATATAAATAAACGTTAAAAACTCCGCCCCTATTTTCATTTAGTCGCATGGCCTTGAGTAACATCTGTCTTCCATTCAATTGTCAGCGTGGCGAGGGTCGTATACCTGCTCCGTTTCAAAGGTCTCATACTCAACAAAATACTGTTAGCCCTTTCGGTTATTCTATGCCATATGGCATAGCCTATTTTCAGTGCCTGTTTTAGGTCAAAAACTTGTGGATACTATATTTTTATATTTTTGTATTTTGCTCTGAATGTTTTTATACCAAATAATGAAAAAAATATTTTGATTAGTGTACCAAGTAAATTTTAAGGGTTCAGAAAGTGCGCAGTCTTATCGAGCTGCGTATTTTACAAAAAGAGGTCACTTCGTACTTTTATTTATTCTATTACAAAAATAGTTCACTAAGGCTGTACGATTTTTTTTATTTCTTACTATGCCATATTTCATGATGCCCAAAAACCACTTTTTCGAACAATATTTTAAAAAATTACTTTTGATTATTCATTATGTAGGCTTAAACAGTAATAAAATGGAAAAGAATTCTTTTTAAATTTAAAAACAAAAAAGAAGTACCGAAAGGGTTAGTCGTAAGCATTCCTTCGTAGTGACAACTCGTAGCTATCGCTTATATTTTGTAACAAAGTTTGTGCATTTTACTGTTTTAAAAAAAAAATGTCGGAATTCTGCTTTATTTGTAGTCAACCTTTGACTGAAAGTGGAGTTATTACTGTTGATAGCGGCATGAAAGCATTAATTGATGCAAGTGTTGAAAGAGGTGATGAGTT
The DNA here is from genome assembly GCA_963971225.1 of Melieria omissa. Lineage (NCBI taxonomy): Eukaryota > Metazoa > Arthropoda > Insecta > Diptera > Ulidiidae > Melieria > Melieria omissa. The sequence goes on along the minus strand of OZ020267.1, from coordinate 90,592,217 downwards.
TTCGGAGTACCTGAAAGACCAGACATCTGTAAAAATTCATGTGCAGTGTCGAAAAAATTATACTCGAAAAAGTAGCATTGATGCCGTGAAAAGACGGCACCAAGAAGAAGAAGCTGGTTCATCAAAAATAAGTTCTCGTACTAGAGCACGAGTAAGTGAAACTACATTTTGCTTCAATCAGTGTTGTTTATTTTGCGGCAATGAATTAAATGAAGAGTTGCAGAAGAAAAAAGCACTGCAGTACCGAGGTAAGATTTTAAAGTGACTACACTTTTGTTCAAAGACAGTATTCTAACTATAGCTAAAACTCGTTGTGATGATGTAGCCAAAGCTGTTGCTGTTCGAATTTGAATATGATTTAGTCGCTGCCGAGGCTAAGTATCATAACGATTGCTACAATTCTTTTTTGAAACCGACCACAACAGAAGGAGAAACAGATCTCCAACTTCTGCAATATTTGCAAAACCAAAACCCATGTTTTGTATAAAGGTATAGCCGTGCGTCAGCTGACTACAAAAGCACTTTCAATCAAAAAATAAAAAATTTTTGAATTTCCGCCTGTTCGCGGCATTTTTTACAATATTTGAATTTTGGGTGTTCTCGAAGTCTGGCACTTTTTAGGGTTGCAAATATCAGATTCTGCAAGTTTTGCAAAGTTGCAAGACATCGAGAATACCCCTAATGAGCTTTTTACTTTATCAATGTTGCATCAGAATGCCAACAATGCTTTTGCTTAATAGAAATCTTGACAAAATACCTTGATAAAAAAATTGTCAAGAATACACAGAATCAGGTTGTAACTTTGGGCCGCTGAACACGAAACTGAAGATAAAAAATTTTGTGAGAAGCGTTTTCAAATCTTCGAAAAACCAGTTTTTACCCTGTTGTTTCAGTTATGAGCACATGTCTTGTAAACGAACCATCCGACTAACACAAGATGTCCGTCGGTCAGAAGATAATACCTTAGCTTTTCCAGAGATATACAGATTGTCCAAATCAGATGAGATTTGGAGAAATTACTGACGATATTAAGCCTACCATCAATGGAAGCGAAAGAAAAATTACAAAGTTATGATGCACTGAGTGAAAACACCAACTTTACATTTATTACACCGTGACCCATCCAAATGTTGATATAGGTGAAAGTAGAGGTAATTTACCTGGCGTAGTCAGTTTTAATTTTCTGACCCAAAGTGATTTTTAAAGGATTTGTGTGTCCTTAACACATTTCAAATATTTTTTAAATATTTGCGGTTGTGCAGTAATGAAGATATGGGTATCAAACAAAAGAGAAAAATTGTCTCATTTTGAATAAATTTTGTATTTTGAACTTTCAGGACCAAAATATGTCAGGTAGGGGAAACATACATGTTTTGGATCTCAGTCTGTAGATTCATACATCTAAATTTTATTCTATTTCAAAGTTCTCAAAAAAGTTACACGAAACCCCCCGAAAAAAAATCCTGCGTGCGCCACTGTAACAGGATGTCTCAGTACTACACCAACGGCAGCCCTAAATGTTATATTGGGGATTCTACCGCTGGAACTAAATGTGCAAATGGCTGCAACCATCAGCATTCATCATAATGCATAGTGGATCCATACATAGGGATGCACATGCAATCGGTCACCTATCGCTGTTGAAGGATAGGAGGCGAGATAGAGGCTTCTGGATGCCTCTGGATCTGATGCCACCGAGACCCCTCTTCAGCAAGAACTACGTTACGGACATACCGCATAGGGAAGACTGGGCTGCTAATAGAATCAGTCTCACGTGTGATGACATTGTGTAGTACACCGATGGCTCAAAGATGGAAGGCGGAACGGGAGTTGGAATATTTAATATTAGCTCCCAATTAGCAGTCCAACTGGGAGACTCGGCCACAGTCTTTCAGGCTAAGGTCTTTGCCATAAACGAGTGTGCCAGAAAGATACTGACTCTCAATGTCAGGAGAAAGATAATCACAATGTCCGACAGCCAGGCTGCAATAAAAGCTCTGAGCTCGACGACGTTTGACTCCAAACTAGTCTGGGAGACAGCAAATATTCTCCAAGACATTTCAAAGGATAACCGGGTGATAATACATTGGGTTCCTGCGCACTGTGGGCATGATGGAAATGAGGAAGCTGACAGATTGGCAAAGGAAGGGGCGGCAAAACGACCCTATGGACCTGAGCCAATCATAGGTGTCAGCAGAGCTCATTTCAGGCATTGTGTCAAACAGGAATTCAAAAATCGAGCCAGCCAGAAATGGTCCAATACGGTGGGACAACGCTGTTCCAAGCTATTCTTTCCGGCCTATTCGGAAGGCAAATCCTACCTATTGGACTTAAGCAGAAAGGACTTAAAGTTCATGACGGGAATCCTGAGCGGGCACTGCCGGCTAAATATGCATAAAGCGCGACTGGGATTAACAGATAGCGAGCTATGCAGGTTCTGCATGGAAGATGATGAAACATCCGTGCACATCATAACCGAGTGTCCCGCTCTCTTACACGCAAGGAAGCGTATACTGGGAAGGGAACTAATTCAGACAAAAGAGCTGCCTGGAACTAATCTGGGAAAAATCAAGTAGTTCCTGGACAGTATTGGGGGAGATGAACTCCTCCAATAAAGAATAAGGGATACGACACAATAGTTCTCTTTGGACGCAGTGTCTCGGGCAGTTGATGGTCGGCTTCCGTATCTATTCTATTCTATTCTATTCTATTCTATTCTATTCTATTCTATTCTATTCTATTCTATTCTATTCTATTTAAGAGTACATGTCCAGGGACGTGGTAGCGGTGGCGATGACGGTCCAAATCGAGGGTCGTGACCGCGAGATCGTCCTAGCGTCGGCGTTTTTCCAGGAGAAGACATGGCGGTTCCCCCATGAAGTGTAGGAACCTGGTGGAGTATTGCAGGACAAACGCCTTGCCACTATTAATAAGCGGGGACATGAATGCCAACCACATGTTCTGGGGAAGCACAGACTATAATCTTAGAGAGAATATCGAATGAGCCCTCCCTATCAGATCATGATCGAATTTAGATTAGCAGCCACTCTAATGGAGTCACTTCTAACTAGAAACCCCAGGAAGACCGACTATAAAAAATTTACAAGGTTGCTCGAATAGGATCAACCCTTGCTGGATGTTCGGGGCAGGATGCGGCATCCCCTCGAAATCGAGCAGGCGGTTGAAATAGTAAATGGGGCCCTGAGAGTACGAAGACCAAGATGAAATTCACACCGTGGTGGAATACAAACCTGGCGAATCTCAAAACAGGAACGCGGAGGCTCTTTTTGCGAAGACATTTCTTCCACCCCCCAGAAAGGGGGTGGAAGGGGTAGGCCCCTTCGCGCTTGCGAAGGGGGCTACGGAAAATAAGATGGCGCTCAACTTGCCGGATAGTAGTTACACGCGCAATGAAAAGCAAAGTGCTCTCGCTCTTCTACCAGGTATGCGCCTATGAATTAATTATTTTTGAAAAAACACGTTTATTGTGAGGAAATGATTACAATTTTATTCTTCAAAGTAATGGCCATCGCTAGCTACACATTTTTCCCATCTCTCAGGCAATTTATGGATGCCTCGCCAAAAAAATGTTTCGTCTTTTGCCTGAAACCAATCATCGATCCATTTTTTGGCTTCTGCGTGAGAATTGAAGCGCTGTTCCGTTAATGCGTGGCCCATCGATGCGAACATGTGATAATCCGAAGGCGCCAAGTCTGGTGAGTAAGCCGCATGAGCAAGAGCTTCCCAGTTGTACGATGCAACCAATTCTTTGGTGGCTCTCGTGCGGTGTGGTGGTGCGTTGTCATCGAGGAAAATCACTTTGTGTTGCCTGGCTTCATATTCTGGGCGTTTTTGGCGTATAGCACGGTTCAAATCGGCCAATTGTTGTTGGTAACGTTCACCGTTAACCGTTTCACCAGGTTTTAGAAGGTTTTTTTCTTCAAATGGTAACACAAAATTAACTGTGTCCGCAAATCGTAATTTGTAGGCACGAAATCCGACATTTTCCGGAGCGTCAAACAATGCGTTGTTGGATGAAACTTGACAAATTGTGAACTGAATATTGTTGACATATGACAGAAGAAGTAAACATGACATTTGGTACGCTTCCGAAGTTTATAAATATTCGGCTATTTACCGCTAGATGTCGTTACCGACATTCATAGGCGCATACCTGGTAAGTGCACACTTCCCTGGGGGAAATCCCAGTCATCTCTCGGGATAAGATTGATTGGGCGTTGAACATGTACCAACCAAATCGCCAGGCCAACGGGGTTATGCCGACGACATTGTCATTATCGCTAGAGGAAGATTTGAAAACACTCTCTGCGACATAATCCAGAGAGGCTTAAAAATAATCAAGAATAGTGTACCCAAGTAGACCTGCGGATAAACCCGGACAAAACCACTATAGTAACTCTTATATGGAAAACAAAGCTTTCACACATGCGGACCATACGCTTGCTCGGGAAGAGCATAGGTTATAAACCAGAGGTGAAGTACCTAGGTGTAACACTAGACTCGAAGTTACTCAGTTATCAGTAAAGCAACAAAGGCGGTCATGGGCAAATGCGGTATCGTTATTGCACGTAGCAATTGAGATGGCGGCTAAGCGTACAATCCTTGGACTGGCCAGAACCAGTAAAGGGGAGGATCACATCCTTAGGCATAGAGACTTAGGTTAGGTTAGGTTGGAGTGGCAGCCTTCTACATGAAAGCACACTTAAGCACGCTCACGCGGCTCATTGTGATACCACAGTTTTACGGCGCGACTCCGCCGAGTTAACGTTCTGAGAACCACGAAGATTTCAGTATGAACCTGGCTATGTCCCTGATGCTCAGTGAAGATAACTCAGTCAAACTAGTAAGGAATGGTGAGCCAAGAATCTTAAGCCTGCTTCTGGCAAGAGAAGGGCATTGGCACATGAGGTGGAGGACGGTCTCTTCCTCCTTCACAGAGTCACAGCCTCGGCAAAAGTCATTATTTTGCACCTCTAATCGTTCCGCGTGCTTGCCAATTAAACAGTGCCCGGTGAGTACAGATATCGTCAGGCTAATGGAATCGCGACTGAGCTGCAACAGTTGATTGGTACGCCTCAAGGTATACGAAGGCCAGGTTTGCCTAGCAGTGCAACAGGTGGGTTCGCACGACCACAATCTGCTCGATACCATCAAGTATTGTCGTTTGAGGTCCAGCTTTACAGACGCAAGCGGAGCCCCAACGACAAGCGAGGGGGACATAGAGTCAAGATAAGTACCCGATCTAGCTAGCTTATCGGCCTCGCAATTACCTTCAATACCATTGTGACCTGGAACCCACCAAATCGTGACACGTGAACTTTAAGCTAAAGTGCCAAGGGAGTTGCGGCAGTCAAGAACTAGCTTTGATGTAGTGGATACACCTGCCAACGACTTGATAGCTGCTTGGCTGTCTGAAAAGATATACAGTGCGTTAAGAAATGATAGCACCATTGACCTTTTGTATCATAACTTCCATACTAATGATCGAAGAATGGAAAAACTTGGTCGAAATATCCACTGCATATATCTAAATAATGTCCCGAACCCAATATTCCGAAATGTTCGATACAAAGGACCAAATATGAATTTACATAAAAAAGTCACTTTCACAAGCGTTAAGAAATGATAGCACCACTTACAAAACTTCTTTTTATTTTTTCGCAATGCACTTTATTTTTGTGTTTAATATGAAATGGGAGTTCCTCTACTCTTAATTGTTAAATTAATTCTCTTTGGCATGGACTCGATCAAATTTTGTAGAAGATTATGATGTAATCCTTCCCAGACCCAGATAATTTCTTTTTGGAGCTGTGTCACATCCTCGAACTGCCGACAATCGTCGTAAACTTGCCGTACCATGATGCCCCATAGCTTCTCTACTGGGTTCAGATCCGGCGATCTTGCTGGCCATTCGAAGATAGGAATATTACGCGATTGTAACCATTCTTTTCTACTTCTCGATGCGTGCACTGCTGCGTTATCCTGCATGAACGTAAAATCCACGGCGGGAAACTTGTCGATATATGAAAGATGTTCCTGAAGGAGCTCTTGATACCGCGCAGAGTTCAAGCGTGTATCAGTAAATGCCAGAGATGCTTTTCCATGAGCTGAAAGGCTGTCCAAACCATCAATGATCCACCACTGAAAACACTTTTTTAGAAAAGCCTTGGTTCCTTGCGCAGATCATGCCAGTAATGTCGAAATCAATGTTGTCCATCTAGATTGCATTTTTTTTCGTCAGACCAGACGATCTGGACGGGTAAGTCAGGCTTAAATTTGATTTTCTAGGCTTAGTTTTGTTTCTTATGCTTACCGATGCCCACTCGCTGCACCATGTTTGGTGCGCATCTGCAAATTCGGCTCGTTTGTCGATATGCGTACGTTTAAGAGCAGGAGCTTTGGTAATTTTGTTATATTCTAGGAATTTAGTATCCTTTAGTGCCTTCCAAACTGTAACATGGGACACATGTGGTGAAAATTCGCTTCTTAAATGACGCGTGCCCTTTGTTGAATTATAAGCAGCTCTACAAATTATACGTCTATCCGCTTCGGAGAGACCGCATGAACGACCTGGGCTTCTCTTACTTGGATAAGCTATGGGATTGCGCAAAAATTTGCCAACTTCCGTGTGACAACGGCTAATCCGACGTCCAATTTCGCGGTTTGTTAGACCTTCGTCTTTAAGAGCGCTTATGACGGCTCTTTTCTCTTGTTCCAGTTCCGCCTACCTGCCCATTGCGTTCATTTCTTCTTCACTTCTTTAGTTTTGACAATAGAAGTTTGACAAAAAAGTCAAAGGCCGTACAAAAATAAAATATTGTAAGTGGTGCTATCATTTCTTAACGCTTGTGAAAGTGACTTTTTTATGTAAATTCATATTTGGTCCTTTGTATCGAACATTTCGGAATTTTGGGTGCGGGACATTATTTAAATATATGCAATGGATATTTCGACCAAGTTTTTCCATTCTTCGATCATTAGTATGGAAATTATGATACAAAAGGTCAATGGTGCTATCATTTCTTAACGCAGTGTATATGTCAACATCGGAAATACCCTTGCGGATAAGCCACAAAGACGCTTGATAAATGGCCATCACCTCAGCCTGAAAGACGCTGCAGTAGTCAGGCAGGCGGTGGCAGATACGAAGACCCAGCTTATTGGAGAAGATACCGCAGCCAACCCTATTCTCCAGCTTGGAGCCATTATGTGTCCACGGACACGTCAGTTAGGACCCTATTTTCATACTAGTCCTCTCTGCTGGGATGTTAACCGTGAACATTCGACCGAACAGGAGAGAGGAGAATATTAATGGTGATGATCCTGGCATGGCCAAGATCGAGTCTAGTCCAGCGGGAAATGGCGTTGAGTCTGATAGCAGAGCAACGAGCATGGGCCTTAATCAGGAGCTCCGTTGGGAGCCAGTGAAGGAATGTAAAATGTGCTTTGGTTGGCGTGGTTCGGAAAGCCCCGGTAATCAAGATGGCCGCCATTCTCCTGACGTTGTCAAGAGGTTCCTGGTTAATTGCCTTCGTAACCGCCGGCAACCAGAATACGGCGCCATACAATAGATAAGGCTCAACCACAGCCGTATAAAGCCAGGACGTGATGCGAGCTCAAGTCCCAAGGCCATTTTACAGCAGTAGAGAGCACACGAAGCCTTCCGAACCCGCTCTGCAATGTTCTCTTTCCAACTGAGTTTAGGGTCAAGAGTTATGTCCCATTCAATGAAGGCAGGGAAAAGTTGGGTATCTTGTACCTGTTACTAAAACGCATGACCTCTGTCTTGGAGGGATTGACGTCAAGGCCAAATTCATCACAACATTTGGATAGAATACCAAGCGAGTAGTTAAGCCTCTCCAATAGGGTTGAGGAGAATTTGCCGGACACTGCGATAACGATGTCATCAGTATAAGCCACTACCTTCCAGCCGGTTTCATCAAGCCTAGTAGGCAGAGAATTAACCACCAATTCCAGATCAAAGGAGAATTGGCGGTAGGTACTGCAGGTGTACTCCACCTTGCGAAGTACCTTTCATAACGAGCCCTTTAAGTAGGGTATTACCTAAAGAAGACCCAACAGTACGCGTTTTAAGTAGTTCCTCAACGAACCAAACCAACTCAGGTTCAAGGTTTAGGCCGGGAAGAGCCCTAACAACCGCCGCTGCGCAGACATTGTTAAAGGCACCTTCGATGTCGAGAAACGCAGCTAGCGTAAACTCTTTAACTGATAAAGATTTTTCAACGCCTTCCAGAAGCGCATGTAGCGTGGTTTCCACAGACCTGCCCTTCGTGTAGGCATGTTGTGATTTGGATAAGAGAGCTGGATTGATGGAATTCCTCAATTCGCGCCAGGCTAATTGGTCTGTAGTCCTTAGCTTTGACATGTGATGCTTTCCCCGCTTTGGGTATGAAAACAACACGGGATTCTCTCGAACTGGTAGGGACGCACGACAAATCCAGGCAATCGATATAAATTTGTAATAGCCACGGTGCGACGACATCAGCACTATGTTGAATGTACGCTGGGATAATGCCATCAGGTCCCGAAGATATAAAGGGGCTAAAGGAGTTTATGGCCCAATAAAGATGGGAATTCGTAATTCTAAAGGAGGAGGAGCGATTCTAGGCCTGCGCGAGCACAGGTGAACTGTGATCAACCACCGATATGCGGGAAGTGGGTGTCAAGAAGAACCTCAAGGGTCTCGGTGCCCGACTCAGTCCAACGACCATCCTCTTTTCGGATACAGTCGAGACCTACCGGGGACATCCTGAGAATTTTTCGAAGTCGACTAGTCTCGGAAGAACTGCTGATCCCTTCACAGAAGTTCCTCCAGGAAGACCTTTTTGCCTTCCTGACAGCAGTTTTTAGTTCCCTCTGCTTGCTTTTGAAAGAAGACCACTCGCCGAACGCCTTGGCTCTACTGAAGAGTTTGCGGCGTTGCATAAGTATCGCAATCTCCTTATTCCACCAGTGAAGTTTGCGTTTGCCTCTCTGAGCCGAGGGGACACACGCGAGGTAAGCAGGGAAATGACAGACTGAACCGCTTGATCGATATCAGAGCAGCTAGCAAGATCAGAAGGTGGAGGTAGTAATATAGGCACGCAATTTATGTCAGTCGGTGCGCCTCCTATTAACGCGGGCACCAGAAACTGCAGATTCTGCCGGTTCTAAGTTACCGATAGAGAAACAGATATATCTGTGATCAGAAAAGGAGCACTCCTGCGAGACGCTCCAGTTATGTAGTGTGTAATAGTGACTCACCTCGCTCGTTGGTATCCGAACTGCCCCACATCTCGTGATGAGCGTTGGCATCCGCGCCGATAAGTATGGCTGTGCCCTAGCGGGAAGCCTCTGTAGCCAGAAGCCTCAGCGTCTCATGAGGGGGAGAGGCTTCGTGGTCATGCGCCATGTAGCTAGAGATGATCCAGCAATCCACAGAGCCACACCGAAACTACCATTGTGGTATTGTCCTCATCAGAGAACCTGGGGAGTAAGAGTGTTAAGCTTGCTTTTGATAATAATACACGCCATGGGTTTACCTCGACCTTCCATGTACGTTGCACAGTAGCCATCAAGATGAAGTCCGCAAACCCGACCATTGACGATCCAGAGTTCTTGGACCAGCAGTTCTTGCCCAGAAGTGCTACCGAAGCAGCGATTGAGTGGTGCAGGTTAATCTGGATGCCCCGCAGCATCGTGACCACTAGCAACCACAGTTGTGTTGGGGTCCTCCTCCTCAGATAAGGGGGACTCCAAAGTGCCATCGACGCCAAAGTCCATGCGCTCGAAGAAATCACGAACGAAGTCTGAGGTCGACAAGACACTCCTGACGTCATCCGACGAAAGATCGTCCGGATGGACATCCGGTACCCCTGGTGTTAACGGTAGTGAGGGATCGACAGTGACGGGTTCCTGCTTGTCACTTGACACGTCACCCTTGTATACCCGGAGTGAGATAGTATCGAAACCGTAACTAATCTCTCCCTTATTGGCTGTTATTGGCGCGACCGACTCATCATTGGGGATGATGAGCGCCTCGCGAAGGTGACCCTTTGGCTCGCTGATCTTGATGACCTTCCAGTCCTGGGTCGGGAGGTCGAGGTTACTGAGCTGCAGCAAATCCAGAATTTCATCCGGAAATTAGGGTTCTGCAGGGATCCACGCCTTAGATCGTGGGCGATTAGGGATCTGGTCTATAGTGACGGCCGCAAGCTTGCAGCCGGGCCAGACCTCACCCAACTTCTCTATCGCGAGCTTATAGAGATCCGCAGAGCGTTGATCAGAGCAAGCGATGAGTTTGATGTGCCCTCGGTGCCGGCCAATGTCTTGGCACTTAAGCGAGGGTCCTGGATTAGCAGCGACGATCTCTTTGTACACCAGGAGAAGTGCCTTTTGTACCAACCTCCAGTTATTTGGAGGTATGGTATTGTCGCTATTGTTGAGGTCAACAACTACCCATGTAAGACCTGCCCTGGCGAAATCGCTGAACTGCCGTGTAGGCTTTGGCCTCTTACATGCCTGCCCCGCCTGAGTGGCATGCTCGCCTGACCTTTGGCGTTTTTGAAAGGCGGCAGATGGTGGGGTGGGACGAGCATTAACGTTCCTCTGACCCCAGAGTAGTAAGGACCTGTCTTTTTCAGACAAAGTCTTGGGATCGGAGCCAAGCCTACCCAGAATCCTGAGGCGCACTTGCCCGGAGACGAGGTGGTGCTAGGGCCCGCACCGATGGGGCCCGGTGCCGATTTAGGTGCCGTAACCGCGTTTCCCTCAGCCGGTCGAGCGCCCTGGGGCTTAGATTTTAGGTTCGGCGCTGTCGGCACCGTGGCGAGTCTCTTGTCCAGAGCCAAAGCCCGGCCCTTCGGGCAAGAGGTGGCGGCCGAAGACGAGGCTGGCCTAGTGGCCAAGGCTCTCGTTGACGACGAAGGCCTAGTAGTGGTGGCGCCTGAAGTTGATGGCGCGCGTTTGGCCGGCTGCTGTCGTATCAAGCGCATCGACTTCGCTTTTGGGTTGGTTGAAGCTTTTTGTGTGCGAGACGAAATAAACTTGTCCATGCAAAAAGGGTCCCCACTTAGGGCCGCTATCCCAATCCGAACGCGTAGTCACCTTAATTAACTGATTTACAGACGGCTCGAAAACGCACGAGGGAACAGGGGCAGGCGTGTTTGGACCTCGCCTCAAGCGCTATGAGCCAATGGGGAAAACACTCAGCATATTCCAGGCTGAATTGTATGCTATCAGGCTATGTGTGCAACTCAATCTCGAACGTGCGTAAAGAGGGCTGGACATCACCATCACCTCCGACAGCCAAGCAACCATCAAAGCACTAATCTCATCTATACTATTATCTATATCTATACTATCAGGTCAGTCCATAAGTTCGTGCGTTTTTTTCCAATAGTTTCAGAATAGGCGCTTTTTGCATACAAAAAATGATTCGTGGTAGATAACGGAATTTTTTTAATTTTCTCTGGTGTATTGTGCATTCAACAAGTGATTTTAATCGCGGATAGACGCACGCTTTGTTAAAAAATAAAATAGAATCTTCGAACGAGTATAAGAGGCATATTTTGTATTTTTTTTATAAAAGTGGAAAAAATGCAACAACTGCTGCTGCAGAAATAAACGCAGCTTATTGGGAGAATGCCGCGAGTATAAGGATTGCGCAAAAGTGGTTTTCCAAATTCCGAAGTGGTGACTGTGACGCTGAGGATGCCCCAAGCTCTTGTCGTCCTTAGGTCCTTAACTCCGACGCCTTGCAGGAACTCGTGGAAGCAGAGCCAAGTTTGACAGTCGATATGATGGCTGGAAGGTTCAATTCATCACATGGAACAGTTTACAGGCACCTGGTTCACTTGGGCAAGGTTCCATAGCTTGGAAAATGGGTTCCGCATAAACTTCCTATCGCAAATAGTGTGAATACAGCAGAGAGTGAATGTATGTTCTCAGCTGCTGCAGCGGCTTAGAAATGAGAGCTTTTTGAACCGTATGGTTACTGGGGATGAAAAATGGGTCCTTTATGACAATCTTGTTCGCAAACGCCAGTGGTTAGATAAGGTGAATCACCAGACCCAACCCCCAGAGATGGCCTTCACCCTAAGGAGATTCTCCTGCTTATTTGGTGGGATATGACCGGTATCCTTTATTTTGATCTGCTGAAACCAAACCAGACGATCACAGCTGATTATTATTGCCATCAGCTATCCAAACTGAATGAAGCACTTGCCAAAAATCGACCGCCTTTAGCCAATAGACGCAAACTTTTGTTTCACTACGACAACGCAAAACCGGATACCGCAAGACAGACCTTAGGCAAGCTGAATGAGCTCGGATGGGAGGTAATTCCGCATCCACCATACTCTCCGGATATTACACCTTGCGATTATCACCTTTTCCGCGGACTTCAGTCCCATATGGGTAATAAGAACTACACCTGAAAAGGAGCTATAAAAAGGGATATCGACGCGTATTTCGGGTCCAAGGACAAACAATTTTTCGAGCAGAGAATTACAAATTTGCCTAAACATTGGGAAGACATTGTAAATAATGCAGGAAAATATATTATTGATAAATAAATACTGAAAACTTCTTTTTTATTTATTTTAAAACCACCTCAGAAAAACGCACGAACTTATGGACTCACCTGATATTATATAAAAGCAAGTGTGACGTTTTTTGAGCCACAATCAGGCAAAAACCGCTGAACCGATTTAGATGAAATAAGCACCAAACATATTTTTAGCTGGGAGAATGGTACATAGGCTATATGGGAATGACCAGGCCCCCTTCTTACGGCCACTATGGTAACAAAACTCATCTATGGTATGGGTATTAAACGACTCAGCGTGTCATTGCGGCAAACATAGGCTATAATATAATCGACCACGCCACCGTGCCCACTAAACTAACAAAACGAAGCTACGGTTGGTGAATCAGTATTAATATCAAATGATTTCGTGTTTCATTGATGTTAACATAGGATATATAAGATTGGCCACGCCCATCTGATATGCCTTTTCGCCACGCCCACTATAATAACAAATCATGGCCATGGTATATTTGTCGTAGCAATATGAGTATCAAACGATTCAGTCGTTCATTGCGGCAAACATAGGCTATAATTTAATCGGTCACCCCCACTTTCCGCGCCCACTAAACTAAAAAAAAACAAAGCTACGGTAAATGTCTGAAAATTAATGTTGATGTAAAATGATTCGATGTTTCATAGCGGTAAACATAAGCTATATCAGGTTGACCACGCCTACCTTTTACGTCTTCCTGCAATGCCCATTATGATGACAGAAATTAACTGTGGTATATTTGTGCAAAACAATATGGATATAAAAAAATGTTGCGAGTTATTGCAGCAAATATATATGTACTAGGCATCGCAATCCCGGGATCCCGGGATCCCGGAATTTTTCCAGTCCCGAAAATCCCGGGATTCAAATCTTTTAATCCCGGGATTTTCGGGATTGCAAAAGATGCTTCAAAGTTCAAATGAAATAAATTTAAAAGCACAAAAACCCAATTCCTTATCTGAAGGAGGAGGGAGGGGATAGAGGGCGTCTTTTGCAAAAGGCTTATAATTATTTACTAAGCATTCAACCAGCAAGTGTTGAATCTGAAAGATGTTTTCTCTCAGCAGGGTTTATTTGCAATAAATTTCGCTCTAGATTAGAGGGCAAAACATTTAATGCCTTAGTATTTTTAAGATCTCAGTTTTTAGTTAATCACAACGCTAAACTTTTTTATCGAAATAATCAAAGTAAAACTAAAAGTACTAACAAATTAACTATTTTATTTTTTTTTATCAAATATGCGTATATATGTACTTTATGATACATTTGATGCAAAGCAATAAGTTATGTTTAAGTGTCATTTTTGGATAAAACAAAATGTTATCAAACTGAAGTTAAATGTCAAATGAAAAACTTTTAAGTTAAACAAAATGTTGTCAAGGATGACTATGTTTATTTATTTGATTTAAATTTAAACTGACAATTTTGAATGTAATTGACAACTGATTGTAAATGACAACTGGATTTTGGTGATGTGCCGCGCACAACCAACCACTTCGACGACTCAACACCGACTGCCTCCCTTTCCGCCTTACAATGTGATTAAATTCAAGATAAAAAATCTTAAAACTACCCCAAATGTGATTAAACTGTGTCCATTTTTATGGTAAATATAGTATAAACAAGTATTTATGCAATTTGGTAAAATTGTTTTATTTAAAAAATTTGTTATTTGAATCCCGGGATTAAATCCCGGGATCCCGGGATTTGACTTTTCAATCCCGAAAATCCCGGGATCGCAAAATGGCAAAAAATTGCGATCCCTAATATGTACATATATGTTGTACATAAAAATTAATGTTTGTATGTTTGTTTGTTGGTCCCACGACACTAAAACTCAAAAACTTGACAGCCGATTAGTTGAATTTTTCACGGAATGTTCGTCTTGAGTAAGTCTCGGTAAACCACATAGTGCGAATACGACCCGATAGGTAGGCGTGGCACCTCCCATACAACTTAAATTTTCAATATGGAATATTTTCGTAATGAGAAGTCGGACAGCATTAAAATTTGGTGCGAGGCCACCGTTTAGATGTTCCGTTTCACTGGTAAAATTTAATGGGCGTTGGACAAGGGGCGTGGCACTTTTTAAATGTTGCTGTAACTTTGGAACTACAGCGTTAACATCAATGACACTCGGTACAAACGTACGATTTAGTTGTGTTTTTCGATAGGGGGAATGAGGTGGGTTTTTGACAATGGGGCGTGGCACCGCCCATACAACTTAAATTTTCAATATGGAATATCTTGGGAATGAGAAATCGGGCCGCATTAAAATTTAGTTCGGGGCCACCGTTTAGATGTGCTGTTTCACTGGTAAAACTTTGTGAGCGTTGGACAAGGGGCGTGGCACTTTTTGAGCAACTCAAATGTTTTGAATAACTTTGGAACTGCAAATCACACACCAAAGAGAGTTGACACAAACTTACGGTTTAGATGTGCCCTTCGACAAGGGGAATGGGGTGGGTATCGGACGAGGGGGCCTGGCAGTGCCCATACAACCCAAGTTTTTAATGTGAAATATCTTCGAAATTATAAGTCGGCCAGCATTGAAATTTGATGTAGCATCATGGCTTAGACGTGTCGTTCAAGTAGTTTAATTGTATGTGTGTTGTCACACATCAAATGTATTTGGCACATACTTACGATTTAGACGTGCCCTTCGACAGGGAGAGTAGGGTGGGTATTGAAGGAGTGGCATGACACCGCCCATAGAACCCAAATTTTTAATGTGGAATATCTTCGGAACAATAAGTTGGAAAGTTTTGAAGTTTTGTATACCATCGTCCCATAGATGTGTCATTCTACTGGCAAAATTTTTTGGGCGTTGAACAAGGGGCGGCATATTTTTTGTGACTGAAATTTTTCGCGTAACTTTGGAACTGAAAGTCGCATATCAATGAAACCGGGTCACTTCCTTCGACTGGAGGAATGGATTGGGCGTTACATAAACGAGGCGTGGCATCGCCCATAGAGTGTAGTATGAAGAAACTTGATTCATTGGGCCCATTGACTTCAAGCTTGCGTGCAAAGCCGCAGGGCGATAACCTCAGGATTTGTGCTGGAATGCATTGAGGCATTGATGCAACCAGGTGAAGATCCTCTGGGTTCCAGGACACAGAGGTATCGAAGGAATCGAGGAAGCGAACAGGGCGACAGCTACGCCCCCTAGGTCCTGAACCCTTCATTGGGCTGAGCAAAAGCGCCATAACGGAGTAACTGAGACTTGAGGAATGGACCAGAAATACAGAACACTAGACTAGCGCCTCCGGTCTCAGGCAATCGAAAATCTTCATGAAAGATTATAACACCAAATGGAGTGAAGAATACCTTAAGCTAAGGAGAAACCAGCTGAGACAGGTCACAGGTCTTCTAACTGGGCACTGCAGATTGAGGAAACACATGCAGACAATTGGCATAGAACAGGTAGGCACAGTGGGGCTTCCGTGGCCAAAAATTAAAAAAACAAAGAACAAATCTTTAATCTGAAAAATAAGTAAGCATAATCGAAGCCAAATCTCCAACTAAGCTATATCAAAACGAATTTTTTAAAACATTTTAAGTTTTGTAGTCTCACGAAGGTTTTAAACTTTATATCTGTGGCCGTAAGGAATAACAGCCAAAGTCGAGTTAGGACAAAATTTAGTTATTAACACCATTGCATTCGTCGTTTTCAAATGTACTACTTTTTTTTTTTTTTTTTTAAATACGAGCCAACGCGCAGGGGAAACCCCTATAAATGCGGGCATTGCGCTGGTTCAGGAAGGATATATAGGTTGGGAGAAAGGATGTTGGGTGAAGAATTTATAGACTCTTGCCTTGAATCCATCAAGATCATAAGTGCTGGGGAAAACATCTGCAGGGAGACCATTCCACAATCGCGCTGTTCGGGCCAGGAACGAACTTTCCCTGTAGTGCGTAGTGCGCTGGAACATCGCTTCAACGTGGAATGCATGGGCGCCAGTGTTCAAACGGGTTGCCCGGGGGAATACCCGGAGTGATGGCAGCAAGCTGCTCATCTCCACTGAGCAATTGCCGAAATGTAACGGTAAAATAAAACCACACATGCCACGTTTCGACGATGTTTCAAGGAGTCAATAGAGCTGGATGCCCTATTGTCCCCTATAAGTTTAATCGCACGGTTTCGCACCCGATCCAGGAGCTCCAAATGGGTGTTTGAAGCCCCTGCCCATAAGTGCGAGTTAAACTCCATTTTAGGTCGGATATAGGTGGTATAAATAATGCGGAGATCGGACGGAGTGAAATATTATTTGCACCGCTTTAAAAAGCCGAGGCACTTGGCTGCTTCTTTCGACACGCCAGAAATATGATCGTTCCAACGAAGATCGTTCTTAATGGACATGCCCAGAACATCAAGAGCTGCCGATTCCGCAATACTCACACCATCCATAACCAGGGATGTGTTGGGATATGGGGAGACTCGTTTGTGGGATAACAGGCAACATTGGGTCTTGCGAGGATTAAAATCGACCCTGTTCGCTTGACCCCACTTGCATACACATACACAAAATTCTATGGCTTTTGCTCATAAAATGAATGTTTTACGCCCTAAAATTGTTACGCTCTAAAATTTATCTAATCCAAAGCAAATTCAAAAATTAAAAGTGCTCTCCTGAAAATTCCATAAAATCGACTTTGGCTGTTATTCCTTACGGCCACAGATACACTGCGGGACACTTGATTACCCTCACTTTACTTTGTTAGCTAAGATTTTTGTGATGAAGTCAAAAACTTTTTTTTTAATGTCAAAATTTTCTGGACACTTAGTTACATGTGTTCCTGTTTTTGAACCGCCAAAATTGTATGTAAAATGATGATGAACCACATTTTTGTCCTTTTAAGCATATTTCAAGTGGGACACTTGATTACCCTCATTGCAGTTTTAGACCTGTAACAAGTGTTAGAAGGTAGGATTCGTGTAAATTGGTTTGAAAAACTAAATTGAAAGTATTAGACATATAATTTTTGTGAAATTTACAGACGGCAGATGCAATGGCCCGCGGTAAAACCTTAAAAGAATTGGAAAGGGGACGAATTTCGGCGTACAAGGAGGAAACATAAGTAACCGCGAAATCGCTCACAGAATCGATCGCGATCCATGGGTGGTAAACCATTTTCTTAAAACACCCACAACTTATGACAAAAACCGCAAAGGTCGTACCGCAACAGCAACTTCTCTTAGAGAGAGAAGAGCAGATCTTCGTGAAGCGTCCAATTCCTCTGCGTCTGCGGGTCACATACGAGGTCTAACCAGGACGACAGCCAGTGTCAGCACTGTCCACAGAGTAATTAAGCAGTTTCCTTACATCAAACGCAAAAGGCTGCTAAAAAAAAAACACGTTAACTGCAAAGTCACAAAACGGTACGCTTAGAGTTCGCGCGAGCTCATCTCAGTTGGCAGCAGGAGTGGAAGTCAGTCGTCTTTTCCGACGAAAAGAAATTTAATTTGGACGGACCCAATGGCTTCCA
The DNA here is from genome assembly GCA_963971225.1 of Melieria omissa. Taxonomy (NCBI): domain Eukaryota; kingdom Metazoa; phylum Arthropoda; class Insecta; order Diptera; family Ulidiidae; genus Melieria; species Melieria omissa. The sequence continues at coordinate 90,574,125 of OZ020267.1, read as the reverse complement.
ACACTATTTTCACGATCTAAGAAAATCTGAACGATTTTTGTCGCGGCGTCATTCAGCAGCATTCTCAGTTATGTTGTCGGCAGCAATGTCGGCCCATGGCGCAATAAATTTAACAATATTGGAAGGGCGCCCAGTTTCACAGAATTATATGGAAATGTTGGAGATTGGATTTGTAAACTTTGACGAAATATTCGCGGGGAAACGCGGGATTTTCCAGCATGATAACGCTGCCATTCACACCGCTAGTTGGTGAAGGATTGGTTTGAAGCGGAAAATGTTAATGAAATAGATTGGTCTGCATTCTCCTCCGATCCAAACATAATCGAAAATGTTTGGGGATGGTTGACACGTAAAATTTATGCAGATGGCGTCTTATAGACACAATTGAAAAATCATTTTCCGAAATCCCTGAAAATTATCTTACATCGTTGGACAACTCTTCGCCTTCTCGTCTTTTTAAGGTTATTCGCAGTAATGGTGTCCATACAAAACATTAGTAATAAAAAAATTAATAAATGTAATGAAGAATTACCTCTAGTTTCTTTGTTTTCTATGAGTGAGGGTAATCAAGTGTCCCACTTGAAATAGGCTTAAAAGGACAAAAATGTGGTTCATCATCATTTTACATACAATTTTGGCGGTTCAAAAACAGGAACACATGTAACTAAGTGTCCAGAAAATTTTGACATTAAAAAAAAAGTTTTTGACTTCATAACAAAAATCTTAGCTAACAAAATAAAGTGAGGGTAATCAAGTGTCCCGCAGTGTATGTTGCCTATACACAAATTTAACCCTAGTGGGTGTGCTGAAAAATAACACTCTTACCCATGTGATGGGGTACCCCAGTACAAATTGTATGAAAATTTCTCACTTTTTGTTCACATTGTAAGACATTTTGGCGTTTTTGCTAAGTTTTAAAGCTCTAAAGTCTTTCGACAGGTTCAAAAATTGTTTACGTTTTATAGGTACGTTTTATAGTATCGATAACGATACTAGCCGACCTTTACGAGCCCAAACAAATAAAGCGGCTGCCATTTTTTGTTGATAAAATTGTTCTGTTACAAATAATTTGCTTTAGAAAGTTTTACTTACAAGAAAAATCTCTAAGAAATCCATGCAACTCCATAAAAAATGTGTTGCGTTACCCAGGTGCCCCAGCAACTAAATGGAATCAAACACTTGAAAATAAAGACATAATACCATTTTGGGAGTTGTCATGAAGTTTCACCTTTCTAGGTTATCTGCAAGTATATAAAATTTCAGTATCAAAGTGATTTGGGTACCCGGGTACCCCATCACACACATAAGAGTTAAGGAAATATAAAAATTTAGCCTTGCGAAACTAAAGAAGATTTTTCTTATGGTTACAGTTATGATTTTAATATACCTAATTTTTTTATTTTATGTTTCAGTTTTTTACAGTCTGGTAATGCTTTTGTTTTTGTTTTGTTTATTGCTGTTCGTTAACTGTCGTTATTTGAACGTTGAGCCATTTTGAGCCCTAGCAAAAGTTTAAGCGCAAACTTCAAAAGCGAATATCTAGAAAAGGCTTTCCAAATTCAATTGTTTCACTAAATTACAAGTACGTAGAACACATTTGCAAAGTTTCAGCTGCAGAGGCTTGCAGATCCGCATGTAATTCATTTTTTTATAGTGGCCCCTTTTGTAGAAATTGAGAATTTGAGCTGTTTTATGTGTTGCTGCCGTCGCGTAATTTAACTCGACCGGCTGGAACTACAAATGCATGCAAATATTTGTGGAAAACAAAGTTAGGAGTTAATTGTCAAAATAAACATATGTAGCGATTAATTCATTTTGGGCTTGTACGAACTTTTAATGTAGGCCTGGTAGACTGCCTTTTTATAGAATTATACCCTAATGATATTTTACCTTTCTAGTGTTATTAGTGGCCAAGTTATCGAATAACAAATATTTATTTAGAAGCGGGGGTGGGCGTGGCAGTAGTCCAATTTTAACAAGTTTTAGCACAGGTGTCCCTCGTATAACGCGGTGGTTACGTTCCGGGAAAATTCCGCGTTATGTGATTCGCGTTATAGAAGACTTAACTTGCATATAAATTTTAGGGTGTTCCAATAAGCTTTTTCCAAAATAAAAAAAAGGTACTACATTAAAGATGTCCAGTATTGTGCAAAACCTAAGCAACTTTTTCATTTCTTATGAACAAAATACAATATTTTCAAATGAGATAAATTCGAAAAAAATTTTTTTTTTTTTTTTTTTTATTTCCCATTTATTTATACAACTGTCGTTGACATCAAGTATTTGGTTAAACATTTAGGTAGGAAGATCAATAAAAACATCACAATAAGGCCAGTGCCTAGAGCGATACAGTCAGGATTGGAATTTACAATTGTTTCTTAATATTTAGGTAACAGATTTTTAGTTTAGGGACAATAGGTCACATGGTCGATTCCTTTTTAGCCGTCGTCTTGTCTGGTTTTCGCGTCGCAAGAGTGAGTTGATTTCTGTGTTCTTGTGTTTTTTAAGTACGTCAAAATGCCTTGTTGTTACTTTTTTCACCTCGTCATCAACTGTTGATATTTTTAGCATTTCATGAATGTCGGCGTTTGTAGTGTAACGGTCTGATAGTTTTATTATACGTAGGATTTTTGATTGTTGTCGTTGTATTTTTGTTAAGTGCGTCTTCTTAGCAGTTCCCCATATTTGCAGTCCATATAGCCAAATTGGTTTAATAACTGTTTTATATAGCAGCAGTTTATTGTCAATACTGAGTTTAGATCTCTTAGCCAAAAGCCAGTGAAGTTGTCTGCATTTCTCTTTTATCTGTTTGATTTTTTGTTTAATATGGTAGTGCCAGTGCAGTTTTGAGTCCAAATGTATACCAAGATATTTTGCTGTTTGTTCTATGGTTATATTTTTGTCATTGATTTTTATTGGAGCGCCTGTGTATTTTGTTTTTGTTGTAAATATCACTTGAACAGTCTTGTCCTCGTTTATTTTCAAACTCCATTTGTCAAACCAGTTCTTAACTGCGTCGGTGTACTTTTGTAGTTTTTCCGTAGCAACTGCTAGGTTCTTGTCTGAAGCCAATAAAATTGTGTCGTCAGCAAAAGTAGCAATAGCCGAATTTACGTTGTCTGGTTTTGGTATGTCTGAAGTGAACAAAACATATAACAGTGGTCCTAGGACGCTACCTTGTGGGACTCCTGCTGTTATCGAGTGAATATGCGAGTACTTGTCATTGTATTTGATGTAGAAGGTACGGTCACTGATATAGCTTTTGATGATGAGGTAATAGTCAAGTGGTAAGATCATGCTCAGTTTCTATAATAGTCCTTTATGCCATACTTTGTCAAATGCTTTTGCTACGTCTAGGAACAGGGCGACACAGTAACGTTTATTTTCGAAATCAGTCATGATCTTATTTGTTATGCGATGAATCTGCTGTATTGTAGAATGCTCTTTTCTGAATCCAAATTGGTGGTCAGGTATTACATGTTTTTTGTCAAGTATTTCGCTGAGTCTATCATGTAGTAGCTTTTCTGCAATCTTGGATATTGTCGGTAGTAGGCTTATTGGTCTATAAGATGCTACGTCAGTGGGATCCTTTCCTGGTTTCGGAAGCGCGATGATTTCCGCCACTTTCCATACTTTTGGGAAATATTGCAATCGAAACATAGCATTAATTATGTTTCTTATGAACATATATCCTTTGAGTGGTAGTTCGGCTAATGCTTTGCCTGTTAGCATGTCGTAACCTGGAGCCTTTTTATGCTTAATCCTCTTTTTAATGCAATATTCTATTTCATGCGTCGTTGTTTTCCGTATTTTAGTGGATAAGTCAATATTTATGTTGTCATTACATGGCTTAATTTCCCTGTCGTCATCATTTGAAAGGACCTTTTCAAAGTATTTTGCTAGTGTTTTTGCTTTTTCGTCATTGGTGATAGCCCACGAGTTGTCACTTTTCCTTAGCGGTGGCTGGTGTCTGATTTGCTTTTTCAGCTTTTTAGTACATTTCCAAAGCGAATAATTTGTGGTCTGAGTGGGTGTCAAGTACATTAAATAGTTCGCTATTTCCTGGTTTCTCATTTCGTTAAGACTAGCCTTTAGGTTTTTTGTTGCTGCATTTAATTTTCGTTTGTCGTCAGGTGATCTGGTCATTTGCCATTGTTTTCTTAGCCTCCTTTTTTCTAAAATTAGCCTCTTGATTGCTTTGTCCGAATGAGATCTATATGAATTTGGTTGCTGCAGCGGTGTGGCTTTCATTCCTGCGTCTAAAATGATGTCATTAAAAAAGATGATGGCACGCTCAATGTCAAGTTGCGATTTCAATGAAAGTCTTTGTAACAGGTGCTGTTCAGTATGTTGTCGAAACATATCCCAGTTTGTCTTGTCATTGAATATTTGAGGTTTTACGTCCTTGGGTACAATTTCAGCTGTGTAGTCAAGTATCAGCGGCGAGTGGTCAGATGACAAATCAAAGCACGATTTAATCTGAAGGTGGTGTGACTTTATATTTTTTGTTATGCAAAAATCAATTAGGTCAGGAGTTTTCATTATGTCGGTTGGCCAATAAGTAGGTTTTCCCGTACTTAGAAACTTACAGTTGGTTTTATCAATCGCATTAATCAGGTTACGTCCTTTTTTATTTGTCAGCCTTGAGCCCCAGTCAATGTGCAATGTGCGAAAAACTGGGGTGTTTTTTTTAATCTTAGAATGTAATTACAACAAATATTTACAAAGCAATATATATAACCTCACTAACGAGAAAAAAATCAGCGAAATTTAAATATATACCTAAATTCGCTGTGCAAAACGTAAGCAACTCTGTTAGCTTCAGCTACTGTTTTAGAATTACGTTTATCATAACATCACTGCAAAGGAACTCTAAAGCATGGCGGTGGGAATGTAATGATTTGGACATGCTTCTCTGGTTTTGGTCTTGGCCCTGTACACGAAATTTCGACAAAAATGGATCGCTTTGTCTATAAGAATATTTTAGAAAACCAGATGCTGCCCTATGCTGAAGACAATATGCCACTTCGATGGGTGTTTCAACACGACAATGATCCGAAACACACATCGAAGTTGGTAAAAGAGTGGCTCAGATCAAATGGGATTACAGTCCTTGATTGGCCGGCCCAATCACCGGACTTGAATCCCATCGAAAATTTGTTCGGCATTCTTAAAAAGCGTCTGGGTGGAACACGCTTTCGTAATAGGGGCGAATTGTTTTTTAAGTTAAAGAAGAATGGGGAAAAATACCTGAAACCACAATTTTAAACCTAATTGAGTCAATGCCTAAAATATGTGCTGCAGTCATACAAAGCAAAGGGTATTACACCAAATACTAGTATAAAGTTGCTTAGGTTTTGCACAGCTAATTTTGGAGTTTGTTTCGTTTTCGTAAATGTTTTTACCGTTTGTGAATTGATATGTTGTTTTTTTATATATTTGTTGTAATTACATTCTGAGCATTACATAAATATAAAATTATTCCCACTGCGAATTGAACTATTGGCAAATATTGAGTTTTATTTTATTATTATTTAAAGTTGCTTAGGTTTTGCACAATACTGTATGTACATTCCAACTCAAAATCAAAATTCATACTTTATTTAAAAAATTAAAAGACATAATGAAAAAAACCAGTTTTTTTTTAATCGCGTTATATCGAAAACGCGTTGTAGAAGCACCGCGTTATACGAGAGACACCTGCATTTTTTTAATTGGGATAAAAAATGGGCGGATGCCGAATTTCGTGAAAACGAAACCACGTTTAATATTTTTGGCCATGCGATATATGGAGACGCCGTGCGGCGTAGCGTCTGCGCAAGGTCTGCGAAGCAACAGAGGAGACTCCCGAACACATCATGTTGCACTGTAATGCGGCTTGTCGCAGCAGGTTCCGTTACCTGGGCCAGTTTCGGCTTGCAGAAGAGGACGTCAAACACCTAAACCCCGCGAGTTACTAAGCTTCATTAGGGCGGTAGGTCTAGGGGATGTACTCTAACAATTGTAGAAGGCACAACACATCAATGCTGGTCTCAGTGCAGTATACCTTTTACCATTATCAATTCTATTATAACGACGACAACAAAAGTCATCTTCGTTGACAACGCAATGACAACGCTTTGGTTCGTTGTTTGCTCTCCGCTTGCGTTTCGACAAAAGATATCAATAAACATACACTAGTCAGAATAAGTTTGCGTACAAGGGGTATATAGGGGGTATAGTCACTAAAAGTAATTTTTCAAAAACAAAATATTTTTTATTTTTTCCATAAACTTAGTTCTTTTATTCTATTAAAATAATAATAACAAAAACTTGACAAATTTTTAAAAGGGCCAAAAATAAAATGTGTTATGAATTCACCTCAGAAAAAGTTTGCGTACAAGATAAGGTTATGTAGCAACAATTTAACCCTTTACGGCACCGTGTGACATATCTGTAACAAACCACTAAAATAGCTATAAAATGCAATGTTAACAAGTAATCTCTGTTTTTTTTTTTCTTTATCTCTTATATACGGTAGTGCACGTAATATAAAAATACTACATAGAAACCGTTAAATTAACACGTAAAATTTTTCATTTAGTGTTCAGAAATCGTGAAATTTATAAAACAAATAAATCAAAGTGATTTTTCATTACTATTTTTGTGCGAAACAACAGGTAAATACTTTCTTTTTAAATAATGTGCTCGAATTCATAAAAAACATTTGATAGTTTTTATGAAATCAAGAAATTACTGTTTGTAACATTTCTGTCACATTGCGGAACAAATGCAACTTTTGCTGTGTAAAGTGCAATGTGACATTTCTGTTACAAACCATTATAACATAATGATCAGAAAAAATGAATGAATCAGATCCAGGGAATGTTTTGTCAGCGGATTTGCATACAATTTTGAGGTGGATACAGGGTCTAAAAATAACAGGGCGCCTTCAAACCCCGATCTCGGTGCTTCATCCAACGTTGTAGTCAGACTCGCAAAAATCATTCCAAGGAATCAAAACTATACAGCCCTGTTCCAGAATTCGAATCGGATTCGAATCGAAATGAAATCCGATTCCGATTTAAAGAGGTGTTCAACCTTCAATCAGCTGTTTGCTTTTAATGTTCAAATGAAAAAGGAAATTGTAAAATTTTGTAAGATTTTTTATTTTATTAAAAAAAAAAAAAAAAAAAATCCTACAAAATTTTACAATTTCCTTTTTCATTTTTTGTTTTGTTTTTTTTTTTTAATTTTATTTCCATATTGACAGGTTGAGCAAAACTTTCATCGAGTCCTCATGGCAGAGCAGAACTGATTGCAGTACCTGCTGGGCAATATGGCCTTCCCTATCCCTGAGGAAAACACGATTTGTACTGTCCATGAGTCGAACCTCTATTAAGCTGCCCAGCTGTTGGAGTCATCACTGGACAGTGCGCCATTGGATCCATGCTTGTCAAATGGTGCCTCTCGTCCAGTGATGTCTGCAGAAGCTGTGGAGATGAAGAAGAGGTGGAAACGATCCAACACTAACTGTGCCACTGCCCGGCTTTGCAGGAACGCCGTCTCCGTACCCTGGGGTCAAGGTTCCTTGCAGACTTGGTTGGCGCGGCAATAGTCGAAATTTCGGATCTATTCTCCTTCATCAAGAGGTCGAATTGGTTTGCCCCGGACTGAGAGCCGCTGGCTAGCTCCAGAACCTTCCAAGAAGGGATTCACAATGGGCCATTTTGGCCTCCGTGTGGAAGTGCGGCCTCTGGGCCGCACACACCCTTCCCTACCTAACCTAACCTTTTATTTTATTTAATGAGTTGAGTTATTTTATTGGCAGTATTACTTGAGAACGAGCAGTCCGCCGTTGAAAAAGTATGATAAAGCGCAGAATTTTGCGAAACTACAGCAATCCGATGGAATTGCCAGATTCTTCGTAACTAGTACAAGTCATTTCAGTTATGTTCAAAATTTCCTATTTAAGGTTTATTGCTCAGTACCGCCTTAACAAAGCAGCATTCAACATGATCTTGATCGAAGTGAGACCTTTTCTTCGGCAATGCTCCATTCCGCCAGAATTGAAATTGGCGACGACTTTGCAATTTCTTGCCGAAGGAGGCTATCAACGATCGGTCAAAAAGGCAACCACCTTTTCCATTTCGGAAAGTGTGTGCTTCTTAAAAGGTCCACCGCCGGTCGCTAAAGCTTCTCTTCTATTAGGCGCCAGCTTCCTTCTTACTTCACTTTTCCAATCAACTCAGGTCTATGATTGAAGAAAATTTTACAAAATGAATTGATTTAATTTACTTCTCACCTTTTTCCAACCCGTTACACTTTTTGTTGGTGGTCCTTGCCCGTTCAGCGACTGCGTTAAATTTTTTTTCCATTTATTTTCAAATTCGACTTTGTCGTCTTTGCAGAAACCTTTCGCGACGTCCGCATTCTCCTCCATAAAATCCAAGAGCATTTTGCTCTGGTCAGCAGTCTTATGCTTTCCCGTGATTAAAAATTAATTTATTAGTTTTATTTACTTTCGGATTTAATCGGATTTGAGAACAGGGTTGCATCGGAAAATATTTCCGATAATCGGAATGTTGTTTCCGATCCGATTCGAATTCTGGAACAGGGCTGATAGTTTTTTTTGATACGTCTCTGCCGCTGATAAAATATTTGGGAACGGAAGGAATTTTTAGTCTCGGCACAATTCGGAGAAATATAATAGTAGATTGTAAACTACCTCCAGATTGGGATATCAAAAATAAAGAGCGTGGCTATTCAACTGAATACGTGGGCGATATAGAGGGTACAGATGTTTCCACCGTTATTTGGAAAGATAATAAGTATGTTATTCTGGATTCCAATTTCGTTGAAGAGCTACCGAAATTCGAAGTTCGACGTTATGAAAAGAAATCCATACAATACATCACTATAGATCGGCGAATATAATTCAAGAATACAATCGCCACATGTGAGGCGTCGATTTGATTGATAGCATTATGGGTAGATACAAAATATTGTTGAGAAGCAAGCGATGGCATGTTACAGTGGCGCATGCAGGATTGTTTTTCGGGGGGTTTCGTGTAACTTTTTTGAGAACTTTGAAATAGAATAAAATTAGATGTATGAATCTACAGACTGAGATCCAAAACATGTATGTTTCCCCTACCTGACATATTTTGGTCCTGAAAGTTCAAAATACAAAATTTATTTTAAAGGAGACAATTTTTCTCTTTAATTTGATACCCATATCTTCATTATTCCACAACCGTAAATATTAAAAGAAATATTTGAAATAAGTATGTCCTTAAAATTTTAAAATCCTTTAAAAATAACTTTGGGTCAGAAAATGAAAACCGACTACGCCAGGTAAATGACCTCTTGTTTCACGCCTATATCAACATTTGGATGGGTCACGGTGTAATAAATGTAAATTTTGTGTTTTCACTCAGTGCACTTTGTCATTTTTCTTTCGATTTCATTGATGGTAGGCTTAATATTTGCACAAATAATATATTTTTCATCTTAGGTTTTGAAACCAAAGGAAATAATTGATTTTATCTATAAAAAAACATTCAGAAATTTATGATTTTTGAAAATGGTCGAAACATTTACTTTTTTACAACTTTCATCGTCAGTAATTTCTCCAAATCTCATCTGATTTGGACAATCTGTATATCTCTGGAAAAGCTAAGGTATTATCTTCTGACCGACGGACATCTTGTGTTAGTCGGATAGTTCGTTTACGAGATATGTGCTCATAACTCAAACAACAGGGTAAAAACTGGTTTTTCGAAGATTTGAAAACGCTTCTCACAAAATTTTTTTGATCTTCAGTTTCGTGTTCAGCGGCCCAAAGTTACAACCTGATTCTGTGTATTCTTGACAATTTTTTTATCAAGGTATTTTGTCAAGATTTTTATCAAGCAAAAGCTTTGTTGGCATTCTGATGCAACATTGATAAAGTAAAAAGCTCATTTAATTTAATATAAGGTGAATATGCGATACTTGTCAAATTGTCAAAAAATAAGACAAATAAAAAATTAAAAGAAGTAATTTTGAAAAATTTTTGAAATTTTTATTAACATACTACTGTGATCAAACTGAAAGGTGAATTTTGTTATATTTTTAAAATTTTTATTTATTCTTGCAAATCCATTTCATCTCCTTCAAAGTAATCCCCTCCCGCTGCAATACACTTATGCCACTTGGAAAAATCCTCCGTCGGGATGGCCATCAGAGCCTTCTTCGATTCAGCTTTTATCTCCTCAATTGAGTCAAAACGGTGTCCTCGGAGTGGTCTTTTGAGTTTGCTGAACAGCCAGAAGTCACACGGGGCCAAATCAGGCGAATACGGTGCTTGCGGAACGATATTTGTTGAATTTTTGGCGAAATGATCACGAAGAACCAATGCAGTATGAGATGGTGCATTATCGTGGTGCAAAAACCAAGAGTTGCCGGCCCACAATTCTGGCCTCTTGAGGCGAATAGCTTCACGTAAGCGGCGCATAACGCTCAAATAATATTCCTTGTTGACAGTTTGGCCCGGCGGAAGGAATTCATAATGCACCACACCACGATAATCAAAGAAAACTGTCAACATGACCTTGTTTTTTGAGCGACTTTGACGCGATTTTTTTGGTCTTGGCTCACCTCTTGCACGATATTCACTCGATTGATCGGTTGTTTCGGGATTGAAAGCGTAGACCCAAGTCTCATCTCCAGTTATGATGCGTTTCATTACGTTTTGATAGTCAGAAAGCATTGTTTCACAGATGTTAACACCACGGTCTTTTTCGAAAAAATTGAGTGTTTTTGGAACCATTCGAGATTTGACTCTTCTCAAGCCCAATTCGTCTTTCAAAGTCGCCTGCACCGATCCAAATGATATGCCCAAACTATCAGCAATGTCTCTAATAGTTAATCGACGATTTTCAAGCACCATTTCTTTGACTTGTTTGACGTGATGTTCATCAGTCGATGGTTTTGGCCGATTTGACACCACATTTTTCTCAACACTCTCACGACCGGCTTTGAACTCGTTATACCACTTGTAAACACTTTTAGAAGACAGAGTTTGATCACCAAAGGGTTTTTGCAACATCCTCAACGTTTCTGCAGGCGAAATTTCATTCCGCAAACAAAATTTAATGCAACTTCTTTGTTCAATAAACTCAGACATAGTAAAAATCGAAGAATTCACTTTTAGAGCCTCACAAAACGACGCGTATCTCAAATACTAATGAATATTTTGACGTGAAATTTAGCATAGATGTCACTAACAGTGCTACCAACTTACAGAAACAAAAAATTTACCGATTCGAAAAACCCGCGAAGTTTAAATTAAAAATTCACCTTTCAGTTTGATCACAGTAGTATGTGTAGGGCTTGTTGCCTCAAACAAATCTGTAGGGCAGGTTGCCTCTAACAAAAATAAAATTAAACAAAACGAGAGTTTGCACGTTTCAACAAGTTCTTTATTCAACAGACGCAATCGGAATGAATAACTGTTTGCCGGCGCGACTGCGGCGCACGGCCTACTTCGATACAAGCATTTCGTTTATTCAAATTTGCTGAGTTGCCGCATTGCCGCCACAGGTACCCCTTTCTCAGAGGGTTAGCCGGTGGAGGCGGCGAACGATACCGATTTGTGTGGTTTTCTGGCATATGTTCGAAGTGGTCTGTCCATAGTGTTTGACAGTAGGGTGTTACCCATGGGCTCCAACGTGTTGTCCTGCTGATGTTGATCCTGTTTGACCACGAACGCCGGTTTAAGACAGTCGACGGACACAGCTTTCTCGATACCGTTAATGCGTATGACAAATACACGGTCGTTGAAACGGCGTAATACCTCATGGGGGCCTGTGCGAAAAACGTGGCTGCAGGTATACAGATCCTTAAGTATGAAACAGCGTGATTTGGCGTGGTGAGCGGTCGTTGTTGGGCGTAGTTTCTGCATGTGCTCCCTATGCTTTTCCAGGAACAGCTCCGGGCTAGCAGATTGGTCTTCGGGTGCGAAGAACTCTCCTGGCAACCGAATAGGCGCACCGAAGAGAAGCTCGGCAGGGGAAGCGTTTAAATCTTCTTTCAGGCATGACCGCAATCCGAGGAGTACTGTTGGCAGGATTTCCGGCCAGGGGGTGGGTGGAATCGCTCCACCATTCCATTCGCTTGGGGGTGGTAGGGAGTGGTGTGGATGATACGAGCACCAATAACTTTGGCCAATGCCGTGAAAAGTGCGGACTCGAATTGCTGACCCTGGTCTGTCGTTATAGTAAGAGGTGTCCCATAGGAGCAGATCCAATTGGCGTAGAGCGCTGATGCTACTGTTCTTGCTTCCATGTCTTCCAGCGGCACTGCAACAGGCCACCTGGAAAAACGGTCAATTATAGTTAGGCAATACCTTAATTTGTTGACGGCTGGAAGGTAAATCAGGTCTATGTGTATGTGGTCGAAGCGATTATCGGGGATGCTAATGTGCTCAGGTATGAGTCGATTATGCCGACTGACTTTGGACTTCTGACAGGCGATGCATTCACGACACCATTGTAGTGCGTCTTTCTTGATACCGGGCCACACGAACTTTTCTTTGAGATGACGAGCTGTTACGCGGCCACTTGGGTGTGAAGAGCTGTGCACTATGTTGAATGCTTGCCGCCGGAGGCTTGTCGGAATATACGGTCGCACGCGGCCAGACGAAATGTCACAGTAAACATGACAGTCTTGTATTGCCAGCTGCTGCAGTTTAAGTGAAGTGTCTTGCTTGACTTCAGCGAGCTGGTTGTCGTCCTGTTGGGCTGATTGGATGGTAGCGAATGGTAGACTCGTCGGCATACAAATTTCATTAATGCGCGAAAGCGCATCGGCTGCTGCGTTCTCTTCACCTTTAACGTGGATAATTTCAGCGTCGAATTGCGAAATGTAGTCCAGCTGCCTTAGCTGTCTCGAGGAGGCTTTGTCAGCTCGCTGTGAGAAGGCGTAGATGAGAGGACGGTGGTCGGTTTTGATGACAAATTTGCGGCCTTCCAGGTGATGTCGAAAAAACTTTATAGCAGCAAAGACAGCGAACAGCTCGCGGTCATAAGTACTATATCGTTGTTCCGCTTGGCTCAATTTACGTGAGAAAAATCCCACCGGTCTCCAGACGTTATCTTGCAACTGTTCAAGGGATGCGCCAATTGCAAAGTCCGATGCGTCGGTGGAGAGGGCCAAGGGTGCTGTTGGTGCGATGAATGCGTTCCTGGTGGCAGTGGCGATGATATTTTTACAATCCGCAAAGGCCTTTTCTGCAACAGGTATCCATTCTATCCCCCGCTTGTCCTTCTTCTTGGCGTTCTTCAAATATTCATTAAGCGGGGCCTGAGTCGCTGCTGCTTGTGGGATGCAACGACGGAAATAATTTAGCATACCCAAGAATCGCCTGAGATCGGCGATAGTCTCGGGCTTTGGATACGAAACGATGGCATCTACTTTGTCAGCAGGAGGCCAGTACCCATGTTGGTTGACAGTGTAGCCCAGGTACACTAGTTCGGGTTTCCCAAATCTGCACTTCGCGAGATTGATTGAGAGCTTATTCTGGCGTAGAATTTCAAACACGCAGCAGAGATGTTCGGCATGCCACTCAACGGAATTAGAAAATATGATCAGGTCGTCGATAAAACAGGCTGCGTATGGAAGAGACCGTAAGAGGTTGTCCATGTGGCGTTGAAACGTTTGGGCAGCGTTGCGGAGGCCCGGTGGCATACCCAGGAACTCAAAAAGTCCAAATGGCGTTGTAACTGCGGTCTTTGGAACATCTTCAGGGGCTACTGGTATCTGATGGTACGCCCGGACGAGGTCGATGCTAGAAAAGTTGCATTTTCCGTGTAAGCGCTGGAAAATACAATGTGGAACTGGGTAGCGATGAGGAACTGTCTGAGCGTTGAGTCTTCTGTAGTCACCTGTTGATCGCCACCCACCAAACTTCTTGGGCACCATGTGGATGGGGCTCGCCCATGGACTGCTAGATGGACGTATGACGCCATGATGGAGAAGCAGATCAAAGTCGGCCTTTGCTGCCGATAACTTTTCACCGCCAGCTTTTCAGCCTCCGAGGGCGCTCAGCTACTGGCGGCCCACTTGTTACGATATGTTTGATAGAAGTGGGGCTATCCACACGCGGTGCAGAGCTGGGCAGAGAGAGATCCAAGTACTCCTTGAGGATGGTTGCGAGCATCGGATGCTGTGAAGGGTCTTCAGCCTTTTGCTCCACCGTTGAAACCGTGTGGACATCTATTTTGCACAGCTGCGCTGGTGTAGGTCGATAATGAGCCCATATTGTGATAGGAAGTCGGCACCTATGATAGCCGTCTTGACATCAGCAATTGTGAATGCCCATTTAAATGCTCTGCGTAGTCCGAAATTGACTTCGAGGACTTGCTGGCCGTAGTGGAGTTGGCAGCGGACAGTGTTAGTTCGTTTACTGAAAGTTTCCTGTTAATGACAGTTTTTGGGATCAATGAAATGGTAGAACCAGAGTCAATAAGGAATTTAAGGTGCGTTTTACGATCGTGTAGCAATAGGCGGAACTCTTTAGGAGTGCTGGTGGTGCTGTCGCCGGTCGCCTGCACGGGTGACAGCGGCTTTAGTTTTCCGACGGTGCAGGTGCAAGTGGGTGGGGCGACGAACACGGCAACACACATTTTTGCGCTTTGTCGCCAAACTTGCGATGATAATGACATACTCCGTCATGGGCTGGAGAAGCAGCGCGAGGACGTGAGCGCGACCGAAAATTGCTGCCTTCTCGGAGCTTTGCAAGGACCTCTTTGTTGACTGCGATGAGCGATGAAAGCGCATCCTTAATTTCGCGTAAGTCCGCGCTGATGGATGGCGAAGAGGGGCGACGAGTACTCTGATCCACGGCCATGACGTCGGTGCCATTGTAGTTGTCCATAAGCTCATCTGCTGCAGCGGCTAGCTCATCCAATGACGTGGCTTTGAAGATCTTCAAGAATCGCTGCGTGCTTACTGGTAGCAGCGCCAGCCAACGAATGCGCAGCACGTCTTCAGAAGTCCGGCCTCCGGCAAGCGATCGCATCTGCCGCAGCAGCTGAGACGGCTGCTTGCCACCTAATTCCAGCTCCGTGAATAGCTTGTGCAGCTGGCGGTCTGCGGATTCAGTAAATCGCGTAGTCAGACATGTTTTAATGTGTGTGTAGTTATCAGATTTGGGAGGGAACTTCAAAATGTCCGAGATCTCGAAAAGCGAATCAGAGTCCAGCGCCGTGATCACCAGATTGTACTTGTTGCTATCTGAAGAAATTCTGCACGCCTGGAACATGGCCTCTACCTGGACGAACCATAACTCTGGATTACTTGCCCAAAATGGGGGCAAACGGCAATAATTGACTGCATCAACGTTGTGGGAGTCCAGCGCTGGCGCCGAATTTGTTGCGCTCACGGTGGGCTGGCTCAGTTGCTTGGGGCGCGCTCCGTTTGTGTTCACGTCTTCATCGTTCGACTTAGGTGGAGGCGAATGTGTGAGCGAAATTTTTTTTATAAATTTTAATTAATTGTTCTTAAAACGGGGTCACACTGTAGGGCTTGTTGCCTCAAACAAATCTGTAGGGCAGGTTGCTTCTAACAAAAAAAAAATTAAACAAAACGAGAGCTTGCACGTTTCAACAAGTTCTTTATTCAACAGACGCAATCGGAATGAATAACTGTTTGCCGGCGCGACTGCGGCGCACGGCCTACTTCGATACAAGCATTTCGTTTATTCAAATTTGCTGAGTTGCCGCATTGCCGCCACATATGATTGGCTCATAGGCAAATCACAGTTTTTACCAACGCATTTTTGGTAGGATCCTTGTCCAAAAAATGCAATGCCGCCAGAACGCGTATGGGCAAAGATAGCTCAATTAATCGATGCCACAAGGATCGAGTAAGCCAGAAATTCTTCATGAACTCTTCTTCGCCCAACGAAGGCAAATAATTTGTTTTCTTCTGCTTCTGATTTCTTCTCTTCTATCCTCCTCAACCGTTAAAAGTGTAAACATGCCCAATTCTTCCATTTTCAATAGGCAAAATTTTAATTTGTATGCTGTTGTCAATAGCATCCACACTTTTGACAATTTATCAAGAAAAGAGCTTTTATTTTTAGGAATAGAATACAAATTCTTGACAAATAGTACAAATTACTGGTGGTATTGACTGTCCCTTATTGCTTGATAGAATCAACTTTCATGTTCCTGCCAAACAGTTGCGGAATTATGAAATTTTCAATCTTGCCTGCTGTCGTACTAACTACGCCCAATTTGCGCCCCTGGCTAGAACTTTGGCTGAAGTTAATTCACTTTATAATTTTATTGATTTTTCATCTTCCAAATTGTCTTTTAAACATAGCTTAAACACTTACTTTAAGTAACTAATCTGTAGTTAGTCTGTAAGCTACTTAACTGTACAATAGACTCAAATAAATAAATAAATAAATAAAAATTCTTGACAAATAGTAGAAACTTGACAAATTGTCAATATGGTGAATTTATCACGTGTACAGTATTTAATCTAAGTTTTGTCCAAAAATTAATAACTTTTTGGATATGCTTCTCTTATTGGAGCTCCCTGCAGAAGTTTCGGCATAAATTTTATTAAATGATGTGTTTTTTCAGCTGTTCTCATAGTTTATCCTTGAATTGTTATATTTGTTTACTATATCTTTGAAGATGGATTTTTGGGCTCGGAGTTCAAGTAACCCTTTATATATTTAATTAAATGCACCTTAGGTGACTTGGGAGGAACATTTTCGTTTCCATTTAATAGCAAAGATAGCTTCACATCGTATGCATTGCGCCTTAAAGTCATTGTAAAGTTGGAAAGAAATGTTGGGCCCAGTGATGTTAACTGTAGGGAAAATTCCCTACATGTAGGGAATTTTAGCGAAAATCGTGTGCGTAGGGAAAAAGGACAGATTTTTTAAAATTCACTAAATGTAGGGAATTTTCAAACAACCCTGGTTATGGAAAATTTTGAAGTCAAATTAGTCAAACTAAAAATTTTAACGATCAAATGTTGTTTCCCAATTTGTCAAAGTTGGCCAAATATGTTTCGGCACTACCACATTCTAATGCAGACTCTGGAAGAATTTTTTCGAACAAAAAAGGAACACATCAAGCCATGTCAATTTGACTTCAATTTGTATAATTCGCTCTTACTTAGAAGACGAATATATCACCTGTGTAATTTTTCAATGTAAGAACAGGACTTTAAGAAAATTTCATACACTGAGTAGTATGACCATAAATAATTAGTCTTAGTGTAATTTTTGTACTGATTTTTTTAATGTGATGAAATGGTATCTCAGTGCAAAGCACAATTTTTTTATGTTGTTATGTTTCCATGTTTTAAATCGTATCTCAGTACAAAGCACAACTTTGTTTTGTTGATTTCATGTTGCAAATGAATTAAAAGAAGAATTAATAAATGTTATGGTTTTTACTTTTGAGACTTTTACTTTGTGACCGAAAAGTTTCCGGAAATTTTAAATAAAACGCAAAATTCTTAATCTTTATCAATATTTATTTTATCTCCTTCAAAATATGCTCCATTAGAAGCGATACACATATGCCAACGTTTCTTCCAATCATCAAAACATTTTTTATAGCTTTCCGGTATGGCTTTGAGTTCCCTCTGCGAATTCTGTTTTACGTCTTCTATGGATTCAAAACGCGTTCCTCTGAGTGGTAATTTGAGTTTGGGAAACAGGAAAAAGTCACACGGTGCAAGATCAGGTGAATACGGTGGCTGTTCGATGGTATTTATTGAATGTTTGGCCTTAAAATCGTTGATAATGTTGGCTCGGTGCGAGGGAGCATTATCGTCATGCAAAATCCATGAATTATCCTTCCACAATTGAGGCCGTTTACGGCGGATATTTTCACGCAAACGTCTTAAAACAGTCAAATAATAGTCTTTACCGACTGTTTGTCCTTCAGGGACGAATTCATGATGCACCACACCACGAATATCGAAGGAAACAATCAGCATTACCTTGATTTTCGAGCGACTTTGGCGTGGTTTTTTCGGTTTCGGCTCGTCCTTTCCTCTCCATTCCGATGATTGTTGGCTTGTTTGCATGTCGTACTCGTAGACCCATGTCTCGTCATGAAAAGTGGATCGGAATTGGCACGATCAAGCACGTCCAAAGAGACCTGTTCACGGTACTCATTTTGAAGAAAATTCTCAACAAAATCGCAACGCACTACTGAGGTGAACTGGTTTCAACAGCTGCCGTAAACAAACTGTCTGACAGATCGCGCTCATTTTTGGCATAGTAATTAAGGACAGTGCTACCAACCTACAGAAACTTAAAATATCGAAAAATATACAGCGCGCGAATTTTAAATGAGAATTTCCGGAAACTTTTCGGTCACAATGTATTCACAAAAAATTAAAAAAAACCTTAAATATTACAAAATACTTGGAAAATAAGTGTAGGGAGTTTCGTAGGGAAAATTGCTGGACAGCGTAGGGAAAAGTAGGGATTTTTTTCAAGTCGCGTAGGGATTTAAAAAAAAAAAGTTAACATCACTGGTTGGCTCCTGATCCAAAATTTTTAAACCTTGGCTTGCATAAGCTTTTAGAATATGTAAATAACCTTTCGGAACCATGTCTGAATAAAACAACACTGCCTGCTCACTCCTTTACTAGACATGCAGCCCCATACCACACCCCCTCAAATGCTATGCTTTACTGCTAATGTCAGATTTTTGTTATTAACTGAATCCTCTTCAAATTAGTTGTTGCTTTTTAATGCCAAATATGCCAAACCATTTTTAGAGAATAATAAATCTTCCTACTCCATAGATAACAACACATAGTCCCGGAAATCCGGTTTACTAGACTCTTTGATGGACTCTTTCACGAAAGCAATTCTGTGATCCTTGTTAGTTAGCTAAATATGGGCTTCTTACATGCTATAATGTAGGGAAAGTATGTTTTTTTAATGACGTTTCTTATAAAGGCACTGCTACTGGGTTTTATAAAATATTTCTGTACATTTGTGAAGATATTGAATGCAACTAGCCATAGATTATGATGCCTTGATCACAAAACAATCTAATTCTATTGCTTGGGTAGCTTAAGGGGGTCCTCTACTCTTCAGGCAAGAAATTGAGCTGTTATTTGGGGAATTAATTACGAAAGATCTACTGCATACAATTAAAAAATTTTTTTTATTTTTAGAAATACATGTTTTGACTTTAAATTTTCATTTTTGAAGAGGAAAAAAACTCCCGCGACCTTGAAATGTCATTGATGACATGGATTTTAAAACTGCAATGGTCCCGCTTAAGGGGGTCGTCTAGTGTGAAGGCCGTATTTTTATGCCATTTTTGACAGTCATTATTAAAAAAACCGTTCAAGTAAAATAACTTTTGAATTTTATTTCTTCTTTGAGTACATTTCGACAAAGTTTTATAATTATTTGAAGCCAATCTATTGATTAGTATCGGAGTTACACCACTCAACAGGAAGACGTAAAAAAAAAAGTTTCTCCATTGCTGCCATGATTCCGGGCGTTGTAATTATCTGAAATCAAAAAACCAAACGCCATTTCATTCCTGAGACTTCAAACTGCAAATTGAGCTAAAAGAAAGTTTGAATTCCAAAAAAAAGTATTTTTTTGCCTAAACATAAAAAAATATGAGTTTTTCGACTATTTTTCACGTGCATATAATTGAAGAAAAAAAAAGTAACGAAGCAATCTTAATTCTTTTAGCTTAATTTGTAGTTGGAAATGTACTCAAGATGGTGTAAAAAGTTGAGCATTAATAGTGAAATAGTTTTTGAGATATCGTGGCAGCAGTTTTGAAAAAACGTGTTTTGAGAAAAACGCGTTTTTAAGTTGGATCGGAGTAGGTATGCGCTCCGCATACCTACTCCGGTTTACCAGTGCAACTTGATAACGGCTTCGAATTTACAAAAATTCATTTATACACGTCTTCTAAACATGTTTTAGAAGTGATTTATGAAAAAAAAAAAACACGATTTTTTTGACCCGTCACACTAGACGACCCCCTTAAGCAAAGTTGTGGCCAATCACATCTCAATCTCAGATACATATAGATTGAAATTATGCAAAAAAAAAAAAACTCGATTTTTCGAAACCGCGAGAGTAGAGGACCCCCTTAAGAAAATGGCCAGATCGTAGCAAAGAAACATGAATTTCTGGTTTTTTTCGAAATTTAAGATGGTTTTTCGAAATGGCGAAATGCTCTTCGAAAACTTTCTCTAATTTCACGAAATTTTTTGTCAATTTGGGAAAGATTTAGTAAGATTATCCATTTAACAATTTTTATTTTTTTTGCTTGGGTTCTATTGCTTTCTATATAATTTCAAGCACATATTCGTTTAAAAATAATTTGCAGTCCTTTTTCTGCTCAATGGAATACAAATTTCCAAATAAAAATAAAAAGCATAACTGGAAATTCCCGTTATTAGTTTTGTACGCAAACTTATTCTGCACCGTTTTGTGAGTATATTGTCAATAAATACGAATATATGGAAAATTATTGTTTTAATGCATCTAAAACACAACAAAAAGTGCAGTTAGGGCATATATGAATAATGTGGATAAGTTTTGGTAAACAGAGAACCCATTTTTGAGGTCAAAATTGATGATAACATAATTTTGACTTGCCTGTACGCAAACTTATTCTGACTAGTGAAAATTATTCTAGAAGTTTAAAAATTTCACTGTACCGCGCAATTATCGTTTCCTGTTTGACGTACGGAAGTGAAACATGGACCATCTGCAATGCTGATGAACAAAAACTTCAAGTTTTCGAAAGAAAAATTCTTCGGAGAATTTTTGGGCCAGTGAACGAAAACGGTGAATGGAGAAAGCGTTAGAACTATGAGCTCCAAAACCTCTACCAACACCCAGACAAAATTACCTACATAAAAATCATTCGACTAAGGTGGCCGGACCCAAAGCTAAACTGGAAAACAAACATCGAACACAGTCAGCAAAGCGGGCTGTGCTCTGTACGCCTGTAAAAAGATGATTGGTCGGAAATGGGGGCTCCGTCCGGACCTAATATTCCTTAGTTTGGTGGAAAGCTCTCAGGAGGGACTATAACACCACAAAGCTGAGCAGAATACAAAGAACAGCGTGCGCGATAGCAACATGGGCGATCAAATCCTGTCCTACAGAGGCTCTGAATGTATTGGCGCACTTACTTCCGATAGATCTTCATATCGTTAACACCGCCACTCTAAGTGCTCTCAGGTTAAGAGAGATAGGATGCTGGAAGAATAAACCGTATGGGCACGGGTCAATACTAGATCAACTGCAAAATGCACACACTGCGGAGACAGACTATAAAATTCCCACTGTATTCTTCGGGAAAAGGTATGGCATACGTATTCCCACCCGTTCGGAATGGAAGAAAGGAAGAGTCACAAGTGGGAGCGATACCGAAATCTACACTGATGGATCAAAGATGGACTGCGGTGTAGGAGCGGGAATCTACTCAGAGAAGCTGAGGCTCAGCAAATCCATTCGCCTCCCCAACACAGCTAGCGTCTTCCAGGCGGAAGTTTTCGCTATTAAAGAGGCCTGTAGGATGGCTTTGGACGATACCACCTGCAAAAACAGCATATGCGTACTATCTGACAGCCTAGCTGCCATCAAAGCGTTGGGCTCGTTGGTTATAACATCCAAGCTGGTGTGGGAATGTAAGGAGGCCTTAATGGATCTGGCTCGTCGGTTCCAAGTTACCCTAATCTGGGTGCCGGGGCACAAGAACATTGAGGGTAACGAAAGAGCGGATGAGCTAGCCAGGGGGGGTTCCGCACTTGAGGAACGGGTAGCGGAAATGGTCCGCATCCCAATTGGTTCCATCAAGAGTGAAATCTCCAAAGGCTTCCTTGCTAAAGCTGATACCAGGTGGGCTCGGATGCGTTCCTGTAAAATCAGCAGATCCTTATGGCCAAAGTACGACAGGAACAAATCAGCCGAATTAATTAACAGAGGCCGGAGTGATGCAGCCAGGCTCACCGCTGTCATCACGGGTCACTGGCCCATTGGAGAGCATGCTGCCAAAATGGGCATTCCTCATAATACCTGCTGTAGAAGCTGCAATAATCCCGAGGAAAAGGAAACGATTCAACACTTTCTCTGCGATTGCCCGGCCCTAGCAAGGAGACGGTGGAAAACTCTAGGTAAACCGACGTTTACGAACGTTGACGAAATCAAGGACTACAAGGTAAGCTCACTTCTTGCCTTTCTAAACCTCTCGAATTGGCTGTAGCGGTTTTAGTCACCGGGAGTATAACAACCATCTACCTAGGTTGAATCAAGATAGTGGTTTCAAAACGGCGCATCTGCGCTAATTGGATGCCTGGGGCATTACCACTCTAACCAACCAACCAACCAACCAAGGTGGGCCGGCCATGTCATCAGAGCCAATAACACCTACCCACCGCACGAAATACTCTTTGGTAAATGCCATACCACACGCTCCAAAGGGCGCCCCAAGATGCGATGGATTGATGGTGTTGACCAGGATGCCAAGGCGTTAAACATAAGGTCATGGAGATTCCAAGCGCGAGATAGGAAGAACTGGAAATCACTTCTACAGCAGGCGAATACCCATCCCGGGTTGTCAGGCTAATAATGATGATGATGATGATGAACTGAAATTTGGCTATTATCTTCAGAAATCTTCAGAGAATTGCATGGTATAAATTTCCCTACTAGTACCTGTTACCCTACAATCGGAAGTTGAGACTTTTAGAAATATGCATACCCAGAAGCAAAAAAATAAAAATAAATCAATATTTTGGCAACCAATTCTCATAGAAGCTACACGTATTTCAGCGTTTTGAAATTGGAGTACTTTTTCGAAGCACACAATTTAGCTTAAAATCGTATGTACTGTGCACTAATGTCATCGTCCAGTTGGAAAAAATATTAGAATCTGTTGGAACTGGCAAAATAGTTCGCCTACAACCCTGGCCTATTACTCCTGTTTTATACAACCCTGCTACTCTGTACATGTTACTTTTTTTAACTTTACTCGAATAAAGGCATTGAAGCTGAACGGTCGTGCGTTTTAATAGGTTATGGGCCCAGCTCGCCCACGCGGTTTTTGTTCGATATCGTTATTTCATAAAAAAGGGGCAGGACGAAACGCGAAAACGTGTTCGGTCACAAAACATTAAAATTCGAACAAAAATGTCTGGTACGGTCGTGAAAATTTAGCCGCTAAACGCGGAGAACTACACCACATGGAAACTGCAAATGCGCGCCATATTAGTCAAAAATTACTTATGGGCGTATGCGAATGGCACAAAGCCATGCCCTCCCGGCGAAGAGGCGGAAAAATGGAAAAACTTTGATCAGAAAGCATGTGCTGATATAATGCTTTCAATGGCCCCATCGGAGCTCGGGGGCCTTCAAACGAAATGTGGATAAAATTGCAGTCCACATTCCAGTCCAAGGGGCCTGCGCGAAAAGCAATGCTGCTCAAATAGGTGGCACTGGCGCGTATGCGCGAAGACGAAAATATTCGTGAACACTTAAATGACTTTTTTGACGCGGTTAAAAAATTAAAAGAAATAAATGTGACAGTGGGTGATGACCTCCTCGCTATATTATTATTGTACAGTTTGCCCGATTCCTTCGAGACTTTTCGTTGCGCGCTTGAAACAAGGGACGAGCTGCCTAAACCAGACATATTGAGAGTGAAAATAGTGAGAGTGAAAAATGAAAGAGGATCAGTCGCGAAAAGCAAAAGAAGAACGCAGTGAGCAAAATGTTCTATACGCAAGGCAGCACAACAACAATACAAACACTGGAATGCATGGAACGAAAGAAAGTGGTAAAGGAGAGCACATGGTAAACACGGGGTGTTTTAAATGCGGTAAATTTGGACATTTCGCGAGAAACTGCAGATCAAAACAAAACACACAAAACGCAAATGCTCGTCTCGCAGAAGAGTATTTGACCGAAAAAACACTTTTTAATACAACTGAATCAACGTTTTTGTGTGTTGATAAAAACAATTACTGGTGTTTGGATAGTGGGTGTACGTCACATATGAGTGCAGACAAAAACAATTTTCAAAATTTCCAAAATACAGACAAAACTCTAAATTTAGCAAATAACGACACAACGAAAGTAACTGGAATCGGTAATGTCAAAATAAATGTCACCGAAAAGGGACACGAAGAGCTGTTTAATGTTGAAGTCGTTATGTACGTAAATGACTTGCGAACAAATCTATTATCGGTTTCAAAAATAACAGATAAAGGTTACGAAGTGCATTTTTGCCGAAAGGAAGCAGTTGTTATGGAAAATAATACGGTCTTGTGCACCGCCAATCGAATTGGAAATTTATATTACATACGAAATTGTGTAAGTGCGGCAAAAGTGGTGTGCGAAGAAAATGAATTGGACGTATGGCACCGCAAATTCGGCCATTTGAACGAAAATGATTTAAAAGAAAACGATGAAAAGTTGAAGTGTACATGGGTTTGACATTAAAAGAGAATTAACAATGTCGACATGCGAAGTGTGTATTAGCGAAAAGCAGACACGCGCAAGTTTTCCGATAAATCAAAACAATAGAACACACAATTTACTCGAAATTGTGCACAGCGACGTCTGTGGCCCGATGCGGTGTGCATCTTTTTTCATTGCAAGATAGTTTATAACATTCATTGATGACAAATCACGGTGGTGTGAGGTTTTTTTTGTTAAAAATAAATCGGAAGTTCTAAGTGTTTTTAAAAAATATAAAGCAGTAGCAGAAACATTTACGGACCAAAAGATAAAGGCGCTGCAATCAGACAACGGCCGCGAATATTGCAATCGGGAGTTCGACTCATTCTTAGAAGCAAATGGCATAGTGCGCCGTTTAACAACGCCCCACACACCACAACAAAATGGAATCGCAGAACGCAAAAACAGAACGCTTGTCGAAATGGCAAGGTGTATAATGAAGCAGGCAGGTGCGCCCCCGGCGTTTTGGGCCGAAGCAATAAATACCGCGTGTTACATTCGAAATCGGTGTATTACAAAAGCAAACGATAAAATACCGTACACAATATGGACAAACAAAAAACCGTCGGTTGTTCACTTGCAAATATTCGGGTGTAAAGGTTATGTTTTAAACAAAAGTCCTACGAAAGGCAAATTCGACTCTCGATCTGAACCGTGCGTTTTTGTCGGATACTCATCCGAATCCAAAGCTTACCGAATGTGATCAAAATCTAAACGAAATGTTATAAGTCGCGACGTGAAATTCATAGACCAATACGGATTCAATAACGAATAAATGATATTTTTGACTTGGAAACAAAAGAAGAAAATAAGGATGAAATTGAATTAAATGCTAAATCGGAACTACAATTATTTGATACTAAAGAAGAAAAAGATAGTGAAACGCGTACATTAAACGAAGTGTGCGAGAAGCGTGGCAAAGCATGTGCGGAGCCAAACAGATACGACTTACGCAGCAGACCAAAAGACCTGCTACAGCAACAAAAAGACAGTGACTCCGATGATTTCGAAGAGTGTGTTTTCAGTGCAATGGGTAAAATGGCGTATCTTGCCATGGATCCTGAAACGTACTGTGAAGCAATGAGCACTCCAGATGCAGTAGCATGGACCCAAGCAGTTGAGGATGAGTACTTAGCCCAAATACGCAACGGAACGTGGGACATTGTGGAATGCCCAGAACAACGAAGCGTCATCGGCAGCAGGTTAGTGTTCCGTACAAAAGACGCCGGCGAGAAGAAAGCACGCCTAGTAGAAAAGTGCTACGCCCAGCGTCCAGGTGAGGACTTCCATGAAACGTACTCGCCTGTAGCACGCTCATCATCAATACGGCTGATGACCGCAATCTCAGCAAAAATGGGTTTAGAGATCCATCAAATGGATGTGATCACAGCGTACCTAAACGGTGAGCTCGAAGAGAGCGTATATATGTCTGTTCCTGAGCAACTATCCGATATCTTAAGTCAGATAGAATCCGGAAAGCGGGTGGGTCCCAAAAGCTACACGCATCACACAGACATAATCGAAACAGCGACCAGATGGCTAGAAGCTATTCGTCGCATCCCCAATCCTGTATGTTCGTTAAAAAAGGCGTTGTAGGGTTTACGTCAATCAGGAGCGAGGTGGTACTATCGCTTAACATCAAGGTTGGAGCAACTTGGGTTAATGGCGACGAAGCAGGACCCGTGTTTATTTGTGAAACGTCAAGGTACTAAAATCATATTGGTCACGATTTACGTAGACGATCTTCTGCTAGCATCAAACGAGAGCGAGTGGCTGTGAACATTTTTTTTTATTTTTTTATTTTTGTGTTTTTATTGTTTATAACTAAATACTACATACTAAAATAAAATGTTTTATTTTGTTTTTTGGCTCCATTTTTCTTAATTTTACTATGAAAAAGCTTTAAAACTATTGTTGTTGAGCGTGTTCCGCTTGTCCCCCGCCCTGTGCGCAAGTGTTGCAGCGATGTAGAACTGTGTTGTGTTCTCCACAAACAGCGTTGCCGCATCCGAAGCAGTAGGCCCTCGTTTTCCGCTGCCGTCCGTGCTCAGAACGGCAAAGGCGACATGACGGTCTATTCGCCCTAGCCGCAAACGACGGTGCATCGGCTTCTACCGGTCTTGATATCATCTGAAATGAACAAAAAAAATAAAAAACAAATAAATACACAATCTACTCTTGAATTTGAAGGTGTTTTTTCTTACCCTGACATCAAATGCTTCCATCGCATTGCGTATCCTTGGATATGCGGTTATATGGTTATTCAGGGCACGTTCCTCGATATTTGGTATGGCCAATTGTTTAGTGAGAAGTAACAGGAATGACCGCCGTCTGTCACTCCTTTTTATCGGCTTCATCTCATTATAAATTGTAAAAGCAGCCAATGCAGCAACGTCCAGCATATTATAGAACATGGCCAGTGGCCAGCGTTTCGTTGATCGCTTGCATGTGTACGTGCCAAGCATCTGGTTCATTGTATCAACGCCGCATAGTAGTGCATTGTAGACAGCACGTTCACAACTTTATTTTTCTTAGGTACATATGAGCACAACGCTATGTCCCCTTCGTTGAACCCGAACAATGTACTGTTGATGGGGCGCTTCGGGTTCTTCTTCAATTCCCGTGGAGCAAAAGTTTTGTTGTAGCGCACTGTACCAACATATGCGGTCTTCCTCCTCTTCAAAATACGCGCTAAATCCAAAGTAGTGAAGAAATTATCCGCGTATATTGTGCGGCCTGCATCCAAATAGTTTTCCGCAAGTTCAAGCACCACGTTCTGCCCTTGATTTATTTCGCGTTCTTGGTTAGGCAATTTGCCGGAATATATCATTCCCTTCACGGGATAATAAGACTTCGAGTCGCATAACCACCATACTTTTGGACCATACTTAGCCGGCTTTGACGGAATGTATTGCGTGAAGCGGGTGCGGCCTCTGTAAGGGAACAACTGCTCATCGACGGTTAGTGCTTCATGAGGAGTGTAAGCTGCTGCCAAGTTATGCTGCAACATTTGCCAAACATCATCGATAGCCGCAGTTTTGCTGTTGATAAGTCGCTGTTGTCGAGTATTTCCATTGTCGAATCGAATGAATTGCTTTATGCACATGAAGCGATCGTACGACATCGCAGCTTTGTATATTGGACAACGCGTCGCGCCCCATAATTCCGTAGCAGGTTCATGATTCGATTTTGTGAGTCCAGCAAAAGGATAGCTAGAAAGGCGTCAAACTCTTTCACAGTCACTGGCTTCCACTCCTTTTTCTTCGTGGGATTCGCCAAATTCCATGCAGCTGTAACCTCCTTGCCTTTACGATTTGTTTCGCGAATTATGATGTATATTATTTCCTCGCTGATGATTGAACGAAATATAGTGTAGGGGTCATGTACAGTAAGGTGGGTCGCGAAAAAAAATTGGTGTTGTCACCACCTAAAAATAAAATTCAGAGTGTTTAATGACTATTTGGAAAATATTGCGATTCTGAGGTAAGCCAATTGTGAGCGGTTTTGCTTCAAAAATACCTCTAATTATCATGTTAACTCAATAAATTAACAAAAAAAATGTTTACAAAATATGTGCAATCCAAGAACTCCTGAAGGTTTATCTAACCAAAAAAAATTATTCGAAAATGTCCAACATCAAAAAAGTTACACCCAAAAAACATGATAATTAGAGGTATTTTTGAAGCAAAACCGCTCACAATTGGCTTACCTCAGAATCGCAATATTTTCCAAATAGTCATTAAACACTCTGAATTTTATTTTTAGGTGGTGACTGAAACGTGATTTTTATTTTGTATGGAGTGCGACCCATCTTAATGTACAGTTCCTGATGGTCCTGGTTTCCTTCTTGTGAAGTCGACTACTTTATGAACACGAGTACGAGAAGTTGGTGGTGCTTTTTTACACCATTGGGTGCCATCTTTAGCAATACAGTAGTTTTCATTTGTTTCCGGTGCATCATTTTCTTCCTCTTCATCATCGTCGTCATCAATATCTTCATTTATCTCTACGTATCCTTCAGTTTCGGCATCTGACTCTTCAGCGGGTTGGTATGTGCAGTCGTTATCATCGTCAGCTTCATTACCAAGTGCAGCAATATCAACTTCTTCATCCATATCTTCATCCATAAAGTCTGCAAATCTCATATCAGCTGCACGCCTTTCATCCGCACTCATTTGCTGGTAACGTGTACTACGGCGTACAACCATTTCAGCAATGTCTACATTACTTGCATCTGCCATTTTTATATTTTTGTTTTTATTTTATTTGTAATACAATTTCACACACGATTTTACTGTTCACTGTCTAAACTTTGACTGATTTGGTTTACGAAACTACAACTTCTTATATACAGGGTAGCTGGTATGAACTGAAACCAACTTTGAACTGCCGTAGTTATAATACTGTTAATTTTAGCGCGTTCAAATTTGACTCAGTGACAGTTGATTTAATTGTTGACATGTGTTTAATAGCGTTTTCATTTAGTGTTTCTTAAAAAAATTCTGTGGTCATTGATTTCAAACGGGAGAATGTGATATCGTTATATTTAACTGGAATCTCAAATTCCGAAATCGTTAAAAGGCTTCGGCATTTGAATGCAAATAGAGTTTTCGTGTGGCAGACTATAAAACGTTACAATGAGACCGGCAGCTCTAAAAAACGTTTTGACGGCGGTTCGAAAAAAACAGCTACCAATGAAGCAATGGTTCGCAAAGTGAAGAAGAGAATTGAGCGAAATCCACAACGAAGCGCAAACAAACTGGCAAGTGATTTCAAAGTATCGCGTTGGAGCATGCAACAAATATTGAAAAATAGGCTTAAACTAAAGCCCTACAAGATACAAATAGTGCATGGTCTCAACGCGAAACAAATGAAGTTACGGCTGGAAAGAGCGAAGGAATTGAAGCGCCTGGCCGTAAATGGTGATATTCCGAATATCGTGTTTTCCGATGAGAAGATTTTCACCTTTGAGCAAGCCATAAACAAACAAAACGACCATGTATGGTTACGTGAGAGGTCACAAGACAATTTAAACACTCGTCTGGCAACCAGACATCATTCGCCTGCTCAGGTTATGGTTTGGGCCGCCATAACAACCGATAGTCGATCACCACTCGTCTTTGTGGAGCCTGGTGTTAAAATTAATGGGCAAACTTATCGCGAAAAAATTCTGGAAGCTGCTCTGAAGCCTTGGGCAACGAAACATTTCGGCTGCAAACCTTGGACGTTCCAGCAGGACTCGGCACCAGCTCACAAAGCGCGTGTTAACCAAGATTGGTTAAAAAACAACGTTTCTCGCTTCATTTCTGCACAACATTGGATGTCAAATTCACCAGATGCGAATCCAATGGACTTCTCAATCTGGAGTATTTTGGAGACTAAGGTTTGCACTAAAAACCACCTAAGTTTGAACGCGCTCAGATACACACTTGTCCGGGAATGGAACCGAATCCCACAAAAGCAGGTACGGGCAGCGTGCGAGTCATTTTTTCACCGATTGGACAAAATTATCGCAGCGAAAGGCGGATATATTAAAATGTTATAATGTAAAATAATAATAAAAGATATAAGGAATCTTTTTGCTTTTATACGAAAGAAAAGCCTTCGAAAATACAACTTCAAGAGCATCTTTAAGTTGTTTCAGTTCATACCAGCCCCCCTGTACTCTTTCGTACGTATACCTGAATGCATGGACATTAGGGATGAAGTAAATTGAAACAACTGGTTTGGTACGTACCAGGTATGCGCCTATGAAACCGGTAAGTATTTTTGAAAAAACACGTTTATTGTGAGGAAATGATTACAATTTTATTCTTCAAAGTAATGGCCATCGCTAGCTACACATTTTTCCCATCTCTCAGGCAATTTATGGATGCCTCGCCAAAAAAATGTTTCGTCTTTTGCCTGAAACCAATCATCGATCCATTTTTTGGCTTCTGCGTGAGAATTGAAGCGCTGTTCCGTTAGCCCATCGATGCGAACATGTGATAATCCGAAGGCGCCAAGTCTGGTGAGTAAGCCGCATGAGCAAGAGCTTCCCAGTTGTACGATGCAACCAATTCTTTGGTGGCTCTCGTGCGGTGTGGTGGTGCGTTGTCATCGAGGAAAATCACTTTGTGTTGCCTGGCTTCATATTCTGGGCGTTTTTGGCGTGTAGCATGGTTCAAATCGGCCAATTGTTGTTGGTAACGTTCACCGTTAACCGTTTCACCAGGTTTTAGAAGGTTTTTTTCTTCAAATGGTAACACAAAATTAACTGTGTCCGCAAATCGTAATTTGTAGGCACGTAATCCGACATTTTCCGGAGCGTCAAACAATGCGTTGTTGGATGAAACTTGACAAATTGTGAACTGAATATTGTTGACATATGACAGAAGAAGTAAACATGACATTTGGTACGGTTCCGAAGTTTATAAATATTCAGCTATTTACCGCTAGATGTCGTTATCGTTACCTGGTATACCTGCGCACGTGGACATTTAGGTATAAAAATTCCAAGAACTGGTTATGTATGAACACCTGCGCATGTGGACATTTAGGGATAAAGTAAATTCAAAGAACTGGTTTATTGCTTTCAATGAAAGGCACAATAAAAATAAAACAAAAAGTAGCCAGAATTGAAAGAACAAATTAGTTATGTGTGCAAACAATTAAAAAAGTATAATGATACCCAAAGAACATGCATTTATTAGTCATTGCATGAAAATTCAGTACAAGGTCCCTACGGACCTTGTCACACGTCCGTGTACTATTTTCAATAAAACCTCAATAACTCCTAAACTAATGGTCGGATCGCCTTGATTTAAACGATGCGCAAAAAATTCTATTGGAATACATGGTAACTTTATGGGGGGGTTGTAGTGGCCGAAATAGGAGTAATTTCAGTTTGAAAATGCAAGAAGGTCCCTAGGGACCTTCTCACTCATCGAAGGGTTAAACAAAACATAGAATCTCGAACAGTGTTCATATCACAACGAAACTACGCTCAAACTATTTTGGAGCGCTTTGGTATGTCAGACTGCAAAACAGCACCAACGCCTATAGAAGCGAATTTTACATTAACAAAACCAACAATGAAATGCGACGACGAAATGTTGAAATATCCATATCAGCGACTTGTGGGGGCGCTAATGTACCTCGCGGTCACAACTCGCCCAGATTTCGCGTATGCCGTCAACTACATGAGTCAGTTCAATTCTAACTACAATGAAGAGCATTGGCGAGCCTTGAAGAGGATACTACGATACATAAAAGGCACCATCGACTACGGCCTTTTGTACGAGAAAAGCGGCACGAATTTATATGGTGTGGTTGATGCAGACTGGGGAGGCGATTTCTCCGATAGGCATTCATACTCCGGTTACGCGTTCATCTTCGGCAACATCGTCATAAGTTGGGAAGCACGAAAACAGCGTACGGTATAACTCTCCAACCATGAAGCCATTTCCGAAGCCACAAAAGAGGTGCTGTACCTTCAGGGCATCCTCAAACAAATTGGACTGCCATCCAAAGGCACCATCTTATTCAACGATAGTCAAAGCGCGCAAAGCCTTTTAAAATGCTTTGGTTATCGTCCACGCACCAAACACATCGACGTACATCACTTTGTGCGTGATTGCGTAAAGGATGGGCACGATCACAGTTGAATTCATTCCGACAGAGAAGATGCCATCTGACGTATTAACCAAGGGCTTAAGCGCAGCCAAACATAAGAATTGCATCGCATCATTGGGGCTGACAACAATCTGATGTTGTAGGCTCACTACTTTGAGGGGAGCTGTTGGAACTGGCAAAATAGTTCGTTCGGGTTGTACCCTGGCCTATTACTGCTGTTTTATACAACCCTGCTACTCTGTACATGTTACTTTTTTGAACTTTACTCGAATAAAGGCATTGAAGCTGAACGGTCGAGTGTTTTAATAGAATCGAATACAACGATTTATAACTTTGGCTTACATAAGGTTTCAGAATATGTAAATAACCCTTCGGAACCATTTCTCAATAAAGAAAACAGCCTGCTCACTTCTTCACCTGATATGCAGCCCCACACCATACCCCCTCATCTGCTATGCTTGACTGTTAATTTCAGTTTTTGTTCCTCATTTAATAAGTTGATGCCTTTTAATGCTAAATATGCAAAACCTTTGTAACCTTTCAATAGATAACAGCACATTATCGCGTTAATCCGGGCTTCTAGGATTTTTTGATGGACTCTTTCAGTAAAAGCAATTCTCTGCTCCTTGTAAGTAAGCTACTTGAATGATGACTTCTTACATGTTATTATATTATGTAGGGGAAATACGTCAGGACTTTTCTTTTACAGGGTTTTATTAAATATTTATTTCTATACATTTCTGGAATTATCGAATGCAGATAGCCTAAGATAATGATGCACTGATTTGAAAACACTCAGTTTTTCTTACGGGTAGCTCAGTGGCGTATCCAGGATTTCACGAAGGGGAGGCAGATATTGGAAGAATTATTCAACATATTTTCATACTTTTTTCAACATTGTTTACTCTTTTTTCAACAATTTTTTACGCCTTAATCTTTGCGTTTATTTGTTCTAATTGCTTTTTTCTCAAAGCAAAATCACATATATACAATTATATAAAAATCGTATATATAAGATATATATCTTATAATTTTTGTAATTAATAGTATATTACAAAATTAACTCAAACCTTCGTTGCTTAGTACACACTTTATCGATCACTTCTTCTGCCGTTCATCATTGTGTACTGCCAACATTGCTTATATAGCGTTCAAACTGACTCATTTAAACTAGTTTAAGTAAAAAGAGCTTTTTGTTGAAGACGACCGTCCAGACTGCTCAATGAGGTTCAATTTGCCAGCTGTTTGTTTACAAACAACAAATAAATATTTTTGTGAACTGAAGTGCTGCGAGCATGATTCGAGCGAAATATTGGCGCATATTTCACAATCCACGGCAAAATACTCCCCCTCGTCCAAATATTAGACACCTTGTATTCGGATGCAATAAAAAGGCGATGAATGGAATGAAAGTAGTGAATTTTTAGAATTTTTAAAATTTTCAATTTTTTTTGGTTTTGTTTTAATGAAATGACAGCTGAATTTTAAGGGATTTGTTTCATACATGAATAGTTGTGTTTCGTTGGTAAAAAAGCTTTTTCATAGAAAGCTTTCGGATACAACCCTGCGCTAAACTCGTTTCAAAACATGTTAAATGGTTTAACACGTTTAATTTCCAACAACAATTGCATGTGAATAAACAGGTTTTCGAACTGGTTTTGTTCATTTAACTTGTTTAAGCACATTAAACACGTTTAAGTCGTCAGTTTGAACGCCATATAAACCATTCAGGCGTTCCTTGATTGAAATAAAAAAACAACAAATAAAAAAAATGTTTTATTGTTATATCACACCCTTATTAAGTAAATACCTGTCCAATACGAAGATAAGTTTTAAGGCGCTTTAGTGTTGAAAATTATCGCTCTGATGTTGCTGTAGATACCAGCAGAGTAGTTAAAATGCTGAGCAATTTGTGCAAGTGAGGAAAAGAGACTTCATCACAATGCTGTAATGCTTCAATAGCATCTTTTGGAGCACGGTTTAGTCGGTTCAGGAACAATTTCCATAATATAACTTCAACAACAAAATTTTCGCCTTGCACAAAGGTTCGTAAAACATAGTAAGTTCTCCTAAACTTTTAGCAACTTCTGACCCAACATCTTCGGCAAAAGTTGCGGTGATTTTTCACCCATTTTCAACTTTGGGATGCTATAACTTTCCTATATATTTATCAAAATCATTAAGGTTTCTTGTATAGGGTGTTTTTTTTAGAGGTATAGAACTTCGAATTGAAATAAAACACAAGAAAATCGTTTTAATGTCCATCAATTTGGCTTTATTGGAAGGATAATTGTATGCCATTAATGTTTAAATATGATTTCGGGCATGTGGCCGCCGCGGCTGGCTCGAATAAAGCCAATTCTACAGGTCCAATTTTTAAAGTTGATGGACAAAGCTCCAATTGCTGTGCACGGTGGCGAATCGATTCATTCGGGTCCTCTCCAACATTTTGCTCTACAGCGGCAATTGTTTCTTCGGTGCGCACTGTTCGACGTCTCTGTGGATGCGTATTATCACATAGAGTAAACGTAGTGCGAAAACGACCCATGGTTAACCGAATTAATTGCTCTGATGGACGATTATGTCGACCATAAAATGGACGGAGCTTGCGGTAAACTTCGCGAACTGAACCATTATTTTCGAAATAAATTTGCACGATTTGCAAGCGTTGTTCTTTTGTCAACCTGTTCATGACATTAGAGTTGCCAGATTTGACCACAAAATGCCAGTTTTATCTCTATTCGAAAAACAAACCTCTAAAAAAAACACCCTATATTTGTAGCAAACCAATATAAGTTTAAGAAATTATCTAGAACATATTGATTACTTCATTATAATGGTGATTATAAAAAAAGTTACGTGGGCGACGTTCGGGTGAAATTTCACCCATATACAAATTGTAATTGGAAATTGGAAATTCAACACATACAAAAAATGCCATAAGATTACCTCTCTGGAATGAAAGTTTTGAATTGTTTTTATATGCAAAACCTTTTTATGGATCAATGGGCCTCCTGAACTTAACGGAAAAGTAAGAGCCAATTATATTTTTTCAACGAAAGTTGGTATAACTCGCTATACTTGAAGTCGTGTGTCTGCAAGATGCCAATGAAGACCAATGTTAAAGATAGTAACTGACAAAACTAATGTTGAAGGTTTGCGAGTTTTTGGCAGTGCATGGATTAGCGTTGTTGATATTCAGGCATATTTTGGTATTTCAATTTTGAGTGGTGTTTATAAGTCGAATGGATAATCTCTTGATAATCTGTAGAGTTACACAACAGGCAGACCAATTTTTCGTTCTGTCGGTGACAAAACCGCTCGCCAAGAACGTAACGATTGTAATCAAGAATGAAGCTTGTTAACACCCATAAGAGATATATGAGAAAAGTGGGTTTAGCGACAACTGCCATGTACATCGTATGAAAAGCACACACTAAGTAAACACACTTTTCATCATACTCACTTATACACACTTATATCATTATTGGGTTCTATAGCTCTCTTAGTTCGGTCTATAGTTATTAGTAGGGATCGGATTTATATGCAAATGCATATTTTTTTGGAGCTTCCGATTTGAGCGGGACCAAGACAGAAAATATTTTTATTGAAAAATATTAAGAATGAGCTAACATATGCACTGTATATTTGCATATGTTTGCATATTTGGCGTATTTTTGCATTTTTTGCATAGTTTTTGTATAGCTTTTGCATATAAATACGATACCTAGTTATTAGATTACTATAACATTTAACGAAACAGCCTTCTTTTAACAGTACCTCGTACTTACCTTTATTTACTTTTGTCGTTTAGGTTCTTCTATGCCCGGTGGGTCCGTCACTTTCCTCTTTCTTTGTAATGGGACTTTGGTTATGGTAGTTCCTCCACCGCTGCAAACGAATTCGTTGAATATATAAAGTTGTTATAATTGCAAATTATGTCAGAGTTCTATTGGAAATATCAAGTATTAACGAGAAAAAGTCGATTTCTTTTTTTTGCATTGATTTATTTTTTTGGTTTGCGCGGACATGGTTTGGTTTCCAAAATATGTGCTAGTTTTCGTATGAAAAAAAGTTTTTTTTTCGAAATTTTTCGTTCCCGTTAGTTTTTTTCTTTGTTTTTTGACCAGTTTTTGAGTTTTTGCCACTGTACGAATTGATAATGGTCACTGTTTACTTCATATGTTTCTGAGCACATTTGAATAAAGTACAGATTTTTTTCTCAAATATTAAATATATTTTTTATAAAAATCGAATTTAATAACGAATTAAAAATATATATTTTTCTTTTCAGGAGTAATTTTCCCAGCTTGCAAAAAATCTGTAAAGATTATTATGTAGGAGAAAAGTGAAGTGTACGAATTATTTGTGGTTAGAGTAGTAAATGACAACACATAAGAAACCACTTTAAAGGCTATTGGAAAATTAAATTATGGCTAACTTCACTGCCATCACTTTAAACGATTCTGGACTCTAGGCATATGCGGATGATGTCGCTTGTTTTGTAATCAACCCTTCCCTAAATTCTGGATACGATTGACACTTCGTGTAGTGCGAGTAGATATCTGCTAGTCCCACTAAGACTTGAAATGTCCTCTTTACCAGGGGGAAGAAGCTTGATCACGTGTAACCTGTACGCTCAAAAGCAATGTATTAACCTTAACACTTGAGAATAGTGTGGTATAGCACAGTTATCAGCGAGTCAGTGAATCGTTGCTGGACAAGAGTAGAGTAAGTTCGGGTAATGTGACACACCTGTTTGTTTTATGGAAATTCCCGACACTTTTTGCCTTAAAAAAAGACTATTTTTGGCCCCCCCTGGTCACTGACGCATTATTTATTATATCTAAGATTATTAACTCTTTCAGATAAACTGTTGACGAGTTTTTTAGTTACAAATCAAAATATCCAAATATTGTCGTCTGATAAAAGTGGCGGGAATGTGATATGCTCGAAAATGTTTTTTAACTGACCTATTAGTTCCAAACTTGGTGAAAATACTCCAAATCAAAAATAATTAGAGACGTGTTTCTAATTTTTTTTTTTTTAAATCACAATCTGACGGGGTTTAAAAATTTGTATCGAGAAATATGATTTCATGGATTTTCGTTATCTGAAACTTAACCATAACAGATTTTTGAGAATATTCCACTTCAAATATTATAAAATAAAGTACACCTTATGGTCAAAAAAGAACGGGATTTAAAAAACGCAAAATTTCAATTTTTAATAAATTTCTTTATTATCCCCTTTAAAATAATCCCCTACTGTGTCAATACATGTATGCCAACGTTTGATCCAATTTCCCATACATTTTTTATAGGCCGCCAAAGGTATGGCCTTCAGCTCACACAGCGAATTCTCTTTTAAGGCCTCTATGGTCTCAAAACGCGTTCCCCGCAATGACAATTTGAGTTTGGGGGAAAAAAAATCACACAGGGCCATGTCTGGACTGTATGGTGCTTGGCTGAATTTTTGGCCAAAAATTTCGAAGTAATCAAGGCCAACACGACACTTTAATTGAATTCAGCCTTTTTGGCACCAGCCGAGAAGCGACGCGTTTCATGCCCAAAATATCAGTTAAAATGTGTTTGGCTGATCCAAATGAGATGCTCAACAACACAGCAATCTCTCTAATTGATACATCACGATTTGCTTCGCCGATTCGATTTTTTTCTTCGGTAAAAGTCGTTGATGGCCACCCAGGGACCTCATCGTGCTCTAGGCTTTCCCGGCCGCCTTTGAACCTTTGATACCATTTTTGTGTTTTTGACATACACGCTTTACCATACGCCTTTGGTAACATTTTCAACGAAACGGCATACAAAATTTCATTTTTAACACCAAATTTTAAGCACGCGCGTTGTTCTAATTTTCCATTATAAAAATCGCCACACAACAATTTTTCGACTTCTTCGTATGGACGCTAATCGAATACTAACCAGTGTGCTTACTTCTACCACATATGTGGTAGATCTACCACAATTATTTTTAAAACCCAGTTTCTACATCTACCACGGAGGGCTTAAAATCTACCACATATTTGTGGAACATAAATGTTTCTATTAACCATCCTATTACTCCAAGTAAATTAGAGCTTTATGTTGTAAAATGTATGTTAGAGCTGCATTAAACATTATAAGGGAAAATGTGCAAAACAAAAACTTATGTGGTAGCACTCTCATCACTTCGAAAGCAGTGCACTACAAATAGTTGACCGTTTGACAATTGTTTTGGCGTCAGGTGCAATTAAAATGGAAAAGATATCTAAAAAAGTTGAAGTTAATTTTTCCTTTATTTTTTAGTAACGTTTAGTATTTTAGAATATCGCATGGCGATGGCAATGCGCTTGGACTGGACGAAGTTTTACCACGCGAAGTTGTACCTGCTGCTGAAATTTGCAAGTCCGAGCTCCCAAAAAAGAAAAAAAAATAGTCAACAATACAAAAAACAATGGGACGAAACCCAACACAGGTTAAATAGCATAGAAGAACGTAAAATACAATTAATGTACAAATAGAATGAAATACAATGTACAAATGCAATAAAATGCAATGAATGTACATTAAAAAAAAATCTACCACATTTCATTCAAATCTACCACATTTTTTTACTGAGTCTACCACATAAATGAAAAATTAAGTAAGCACACTGATACTAACCCTACGATATACGTCAAAATTTGACAGAGCACTAATAAAAGTATTGCCAACATTGAGAAAATAAAAATTTACCGATTGGATAAGCACGGCAATTCAAAATTCCCGTTCTTTTTTGATCATAAGCTATATACATTTGTGTATACAAATAGTGCTGCTGTCATAAGTTCGGGTACTATGATGTACAATATCACATTACCCGAACTTTGGAAGATCACATTACCCGAAATTGAGTTTTTGCCAAAAAGACATTATAAAAAAACAAATAATTTTGTCAAGAAGATCGTACCTCGCAAACACATAATCAATATCGCTGATTTCCCTGCAAGAACACTTCCAGTCATATCGAGCCCTTCCCGCGATTTTATCGTATGAGCCATTTTTACCGAAATTTTTTTTTTTACGAAAATGATAGCACTATAAACTAGCCATCAGTCCCTAAAAGCTCACTTCTCTACGATGAACCGTTATGAAGTTAGAGAAAAAACAAATTTTATCGTATGTCCACTTCACATTTTTCCTTCATTTTTTGTGCCCGCGACTAGCTATGCGATACGATAAAATTGCTCTAGTTACAAAAAGTAAATTTTTAACTTTATTGCAAAAGTGTAAAATTGAAAATATTTTAACACATTAAAAGCGGGCCGGGTAAAATTACCCGTTGTGAAAACTGCTGCTTATAAGCGGGGCGGGTATTTTTACCTTTTGAATGTAGGCACTTTAAAAGCGGGAGACGGTATTTTTACCGGATTGGTTTTCATATAAAACTGAAAGTATTATTTCATATTGTTACGAATACTAAGTCTAGTGGGCTGTTGCGTATCTCTGGATTGTGTAATTTGAAAATAAAACACAGTTTCTTAAACGCAGACAATAAAATAAACCAACAGTCACTTTATTATTCACAGTTTACACTTTACTGTTCGTACACCTAAGTATTTGCTTAATCACTTCGTGTGGCAACTTCACTTGTCAAAACCAGACTGACTCGCTGCACCGCATCTGGCCACCTTTTATACTCTGTCCGGCCGTCGCGCAGAAGGACTAGAAGTTTCCCTGATGACCGCGACCATCGTTGCCAGGTTGGACTAAAAGTTACTATCGCGGCCGTCGTTGCCAGATTGGGTTATGGCACGGCACGTAGCGGCAGGGTTGCTTTGCACCGCGACAGACTGGCTCATCGTTACAATATAATTATTTTAGTTTCATAAATTTCAAGTTTTATTTATTTTGGATCGCGCAATTTTTGCTTGTTTTGCAAGTAATGCCCGCTACGCAGCATAGTTTCATATACTAGGCTACCCGCTTAAAATGTGTTAATAGTGAAAAGTGAATATTACATAATTGTTGAAGGTGAACAATGGCCTATTTGCAGGAAAAGGTTTTTTTCTTAATTCTTTGCAGTTTGACGTGCGTGTTATAAAAAATAGGTGTGCAGTTGTTCGTAGTTACGTATTGAGTAAATTGAGGTGCAGTAATTTGATGATAAATTAAAAAATAATAATTAAGTTAATGCTTTGATAACAAAAAAGTAAAGAAAAAAAAATAAATAACAGTTAAAAAAAAAAATTTTCTGTTTCAGTGCCCAAACCGCAAGGCATTATCAACGCTGGTCCCTTATAGTGACAGCGATACAAGTTGTAATGAAGAACCAGAAAT
Source organism: Melieria omissa (assembly GCA_963971225.1). Classification (NCBI taxonomy): domain Eukaryota; kingdom Metazoa; phylum Arthropoda; class Insecta; order Diptera; family Ulidiidae; genus Melieria; species Melieria omissa. The sequence continues at coordinate 90,533,679 of OZ020267.1, read as the reverse complement.
TTGTGTAGGAAAGCGGGGAAGGAGAAATAAGAATTTGCCAAAAAGAGTTGAAAATCAGGCGAACAGCCGAGTTGGCTCACGAATATTTAGATTTAAAATTTGATGGAATGATAAAAGATGTGCTAGTCAAAACAGATGACGAATACAGTACAGTGGACGTCCAGTATAACGAACTTTCCATTTAACGAATTATGGATTTAACGTACGGCCAAATTTTCTCCATTGCTGGTTCTATATTAAGGGGGAATAACACCTTTGAGGGTCCGAAAAATTGCTTTTTTTTTTTCTTAAATGACAATTTTATGTATACAGAATATAATTCCATGAACATTTAGTCGGTGAAGACCTTTTTCATGTTGAAAATAGCCATATTTATACGTAGCTTCTATGCGCGTGGAGATAAACTAAAAAACTTCAAACTTGATTTCTAAAAAAACCCTTTTTTCAAACTGGTGTACATCAGAACTCCCACAATTTTTATCAGATTAACTTGAAATAAAATTTTTTCTTCTCTCAATAGACTTTTCCATGGAAGTACGTAGCCATTTTTTATTTGAACTGTTAGTTTTTTTTCGGGAACTAATTTAATGCAAGATTTTTGAGTATAAATGTTACGTTTTTTGTTCAAACGAGTGTCAAATTCACAAAAATTAATATTTTTCAAAAATCCTACGTACTTCCACAGTTAATCTATCAATAATTAATAAATATATTGGATTTTTGTTGTAGGTCACACCAGTTAGCCGAATTCGTGTACACCACCCGGACTCACATGACGCAAGTGGTCCTTTAAAACGGTCTGAATTCAGTGTTTGTTTATTGATTTTCAACTTAAAAAAATTTTTTTGTAAAACTTGAATGTATAATAACTAAAAGCCTTTTTTCAATAGCTCGATTTCTTATTCATTAAAAAAAATCGTAAAAAAGAGGCCGAAATTCAAGCTTCAAGGTGCTATACCCCCTTAAGAACAAAAGTGAAATTTGCTATTCGATATAACGAATATTTATGCTGTTTTTCACCCTTCCAATTGTTTTTGTTTGAGCATTCACATTCTTTACAATAACAATGAATGTTTGGATTCGTCAAGTGAACGGTACCTCAATTGTTTTTGTTTTTGTTACGTTAAAACTTTCAAATTTACGTCAAGGTACCAATATTTTCAAATTCTGTTTGTATGCATTGCTGATCATTTTCACAGGATTTGTTTTGCGTTCGGTCGGCGTTTTTCTTTTAAAAGTTAAAATTTCAATAACCAATCAAGAAAAATGTCCAGACAGAAAAGTTTACTTACGGTAAAGAAGCAGTCCGCATCGAAGACTTTTCACATTAGCCATTTTGTAGTTTGAAAATGTTGGAATAAAACATGATATTTTTTAACCTTCTGTCTGTCCTTTGCTCAAAATTGCTTTCGCTGTCCTTTGGGGTCAGGATGACCCCAATCAAACTGTTATATAATTTACTGACAAAACATGAAGAAATCTTACACATAAATCAAAAAAGAAAAGAGAAAAGCCTCGAATAGTGTTTTTCTTGATTTTTTATTGGGTTGTAAGCGCGATTAACACTAAATAACACAAGTACACGAGTACACAAAGCCGCTCAACCTTTTTTTTTGTTAATTACGCCTGGGGTCAAATAGACCCCAAGGGACAGGCAGAAGGTTAAAAACTGAATATGTGAGATTTATTTCTTTAAGAAGGATGGTTTAAAACAAAAACAAATTTCGATAAGATTCTTTATATTGGACGTCCACTGTATTTAATTTTTTCTGAAATTTTTTTTATTTTTTATATAAAACTACACTATATCACTATGAATTACACTATGTCAATCTGAAAGTAACATTATTTTGTATTTAATAACTTACTTAGAAACGAGTTTATCGTATGTGCCACTGCAATATTTGAATCGCTCATAATAGTGCCCGCACAAATTATCGTATGTCCAAAATAACACCGTTGCGCTTAGCTGAAGTTACTAAAATAACCTATTCCAAGTGTGCAATCCTAAATAAAGTGTGTATGCCAAAAATCATGCAGCTTTGTTGTGCCAATGCAGAGAAAACTAAAAAAAAAGACTCCTGTAAAATTTGGTTTTTGGCTCATACGATAAAAACGCGGGAAGGGCTCGATATGACTAGTCATCTGATCGGAATATGTGATGGGAATTCAGTCAGATTTCTCATCAGTTTCTGAATAGCCCAGTGAAAAATCTGATGGGAATTTTTGTGTACGTGTGATTTTGTATCACATTCTAACACACAAGTTTTTAATACCTAATCAAACGTATAGTTGTCCTGCTCACTCAAATCAGCTCTGACTTGAATTCGGTCAGAACTGATTAGTCAGGTCTGATGCCTTTACAATCAGTCCTGACCGAACTGTTTTTCAGCAGTAATTAAAAATAAAATGTAATGCAATGTTTATTTCTTTTAATGTTTCATTTTCTTTATTTAATAAGATTAAATTATTATTTAAATATTACAATACAATATTATTATTTAAATATTATTATGCTATTTTTATACTGCTACCTTGCACTCACGCATCACCTTACTCTGCGCCAACACCTCGCTCCTGTCCACCATCTGTTGAACAACATATTAACATAATTAACGCTATGTATTATTTATAAAACAAGTTTTCTATTAATACTTATCTTCGGTTTCGAGCAGCGCCTTCAATTTTGAAGTTGTAAGTTTAGTTTACTGCATTTCGGATCAATTCACGAAACTTTTCACACAATGTTTTAGCTTTTTGTAAATTGGCAAGTCAGTGTTGCCACTTCGAATTTTTGTGAACATTGAAATTGTTTACCCCATTTCGGAATTTTGATTATTTAGGGATTTTTCGACTCCGGTTATTTTCTTAATTTTGTACAACTTCAAGACGTACATAATTCATATATTTTGATACTTACGGAATTTGATTGTAATACTATGTCATTTGTTAAGATATTGCAGCCTGCTGGGATTATGCGACTATGAAGTATTCGTTTAGAGATTTTGAAAAGTAGAAAATATATTTTTATGGTAACGCTGTAAACGTGCCCCAAAATGGCTATATCAGCTATCTCGTTCTCGCATATGTAATTTTATGGTCGCAATGAATACAATCAAATGTATTTTTTTTTCAACCGACAGAATAAAGTCCCAAAATGATAGGGAAATTTTGAAAAAACTATGCATTAGTGTTGGTTTCAATGAAAATCGTTTGAATGTGTTGAAATTCCCATCAGTCATATCTTGCAGGGTTACCCTTGATTAACCTCGAACTTTCTAATATTTTTTTTTGTGCCTTCTGGGCTTTCAAACAATTTAACTACAAACTTGCGCAAACACTATTAAAAGCACTTCATCACACTGACTATAAACTACTTAAGCAAAACCTTCCAAATTTATGCAGCACGAGTATTTAAGTTGCTATGATGTTTGAAAAAGGTTAATTTTAAAAAGAACAACGCATTTGTGAAATAAGCCACTATATCACATTACCAGACCATATCACATTACCCGAACTTACTCGGCTCAGTAAACAAAATTCGATTCTAGCGACTCTCTCGGTACTTGCCAAAAGCTAGCCCGTCGTTTTCTGAAAGCAAAGATTCGATGCCGTTTTGTTACTTTTTGGCTGGCGTTTTATTTTGTGATATTTTTGCTCGTTATAGACTTTTCGAGTTCCTTTATTAACCGAATTCCTGAGCTGTGCAATTAAGTTTTAATTACATCCTATTTCTGATCATATGGATGCACCCACCACTCTTTGCTCGCTCTTCATTTCGCTCACAAATTGCAATAATAGAAAAGAAAATTAGCACAAGTTTATCCAGTCTGCATCATATTGAAAAACACTAAAAAGTAGGTTGCAAATTCAATATTGTTTTATTTCTACGAACACCAAACGATACCAGAAAATCAAATGTTTTATTTTGTTACATTGTGTTTCGTTTGGTGTGCTAGTAGTCAAGAAACCTGTTTTATGAATCAAAAACGGTTTGACCCGTACGGTGTGTTTTCAGACTTAGACATGACAATGCTAAGTAAAAAAGTTTGAAAAAATGCACGGCAGAAAATGTAGCAAACAGAAAAATTTGTACAGATTTTATGTGAATGATGCTTTATTCCATAGTATAATTATAAAGTAGTCTAACCTGAACTCACCCCTCTTTTAAGTACACATTTTTTCAAATTTCTTTCACAAAACTTCATTTTGATGTAAAAAATTTGTCAACAGAAAACATAGGTGCATATTGATTTAAACACAAAATATTTTCAAAACTCTGTTCATAAAATTTTCTGTCAATTTTTGTAAACAAAATAGAAATACATTAGAAATACTCTCTCAGGTTAGACTACTTTTTTATTACACCATGTGTTCGGAGACGCCGTAATGTGGCAACACCACGATTGATCTTGCATCACTAATTTCTTCTCATTTATCTCATGTTATGTTATCATGTTTTCTCTCACACACTCATCTAACGGTTGTTTATGGTGCGATTTGTTTGTACATAACTCATAACTGAAATTGTAGCATCGAAACATATCATTGCCAAATACACCATCAACGTGAACACACTTCTTTTATTCTGCGTAGCAAAAAAGCTTGCTACTAAACATTGGTGACCCCGACGTGATAGGCAATGTCACGAAATTTATAAATTGTACATAGATTCTGTTACTCAATCACGCGAGCGTAATGGCGAATGCTTCTGGAAACGTCGACGTGGAAAATATTGGACTAAGTTCAACCTTTTATAAGCGCAAAGGCGCGGCGCTTACGAAGCAGCTTGTGGACATCAAAACAACACTGACTTCAGGACTCGTTCGGCCCTATTCACTATATATTTCGACTAAATTTGATGGCTCATACACGGATTGGCCAGATTTTTTCTCAATGTTTTGCACCGTCGTCGGAAATGATGCTGACTTAACCAACATCGAAAAGTTCCAGCATCTGCGGTCCAGCTTGAAGGATTCAGCGTTGGACGCAATTCGCTCTCTCGAAATTAGTGATGCAAATTACAACAAGGCTTTAGAATTGCTTGCAAATAGATTTGATAATAAACGTTTGAATTTCCAGGCTCATATAAGAGAAATCTTTACGCTGAAGCAAGTCGAGGCTGGTTCGGTTACAAGACTACGAGAATTGAGCGACAAGGTCAACGCTCACTTGCGTGCAGCTCAAACCATGGCTACGAAGGACCAATTGGCTGATTCTATGCTAATTCACCTCATCGGCAGCAAGCTCGACATCGCATCGCAGACCAAATGGAAGGAAGAGACCCCTACCAGCTCAATACCAACATGGGATGCTATGGCAAAATTTTTGGAGAAAAGGTGTCAGCGTTTGGAGAACGTGGAAATCGCCTTGGTAAAGCCAACACCAGGCTGCCAGGTGGGAAGAAACTCAAATCAATTCCACAACAACAATCGTAGGGCATTGGTTGCATCCACAACAATTTGTTTATTTTGTGAGTTGCAAGAGCGCACAATATCTCAGTGCCGAAAATGTCTAGACTTGTCACCCTCAATGCGTTACAAAGAGGTAAAACGCTTGCAATTGTGCCTGAACTGTTTGAAGAAGGGCCACTTGGTAAAGGCATGCACATCTGGCAGTTGTCGTCACTGCTCAGCTAAACATCACACATTATTACATTTGCATCACAGCTCTCAAACAGCCACTGCCGATTCGACCTCATACATTTCGTAAGCTCAATCGGCTTTATTGTCAGCATCTCCGCAGCCAGCGGCTTCCTCGTCTCAAAATTTCGTACTTCTCGCTACAGCTATCGCGCTGGTTAAAAACAGAGCCGGATCTCTCGTTCCTTGTAGAGCTTTGCTCGACTCCGCCTCTCAGCTTCATTTCGTCACGTTTCGCTTCGCTCAGCATCTCCAGCTAACAAAATCTAAAACTACAATACTCATCTCTGGCATAGGCCAATCGGATTTCGTGGCAGATCATATTGTTGATCTTGAAATGCGTTCGCGCATCTCTGACTACTCTTCTTCGTTGTCTGCGGTTGTTACACCCAGCATTACAGATTGCCAGCCCAATTACTCATTAAATAGTATCGCTTGGAATATACCTTCAAACATTTCGTTGGCTGATCCGCAATTCTTCAAATCACAACGTATTGATTTATTGATTGGTGCAAGTCTCTTTTTCGATTTACTTTGCGTTGGTCAAATTCAACTGCAAGAACACCTGCATTTGTTACAAAAAACTCGTTTGGGCTGGATTGTAGCTGGCGGTGGCCAATCGATTAGCAATAAGCACTCCTGCTTAACCTCTTTTGGAACCAAGCCCATTGACGAGGCTGAATGCGATTTACATGAACTAGTTAAAAAATTTTGGGGAAATTGAAAACTCGTTTGAATCGACATCGCTAGCTACAAAGGAAGAATTGGATTGTGAGGTCCATTTCGCTCAAGATTTCGTTCGCTTGGAGTCAGGCGAGTATTCGGTTCGCATGCCTCTCAAAATAAATCCCACTGAACTTGGGAACTCATATCAGTCAGCTCTGCAGCGCTTTAATGGCTTAGAAAGAAAGCTGCAGCGGAATGATTTACTTAGAGAGCAATGTTTAGCATTTATGAGAGAGTATATTGATTTGAAGCACATGTCACTCGTGACCAATATGCCTGCCAACACGCCGGCGTACTTTTTGCCACACCACTGTGTGTTAAAGGCGGATAGCACAACCACCAAGCTGCGGGTGGTCTTTGATGGTTCGGCCTCTACTTCCTCTGGATACTCATTGAACGACATACTTATGACCGGCCCAACTATTCAACCAAAATGATTTGACACATTGTTGCGCTTTCGCTCATTCAAAATTGCATTAACTGCTGACATTTGTAAAATGTATCGCTGCGTGCGCGTTCTAGAGCCTGATAACTTTTTACAGTGCATCCTATGGAGGGATAATCCAACCGATCACATTAATATTTACAAGCTCGACACAGTCACCTATGGCACCAGATCGACTTCATTTCTGGCCATACGAGCCATGCAACAGCTAGCGTCGGATGAGGAGGTTGCATATCCGCTCGGTGCGCACGTAGTTAGAAGGGATTTTTATGTTGACGATATGATCTCTGGAGGTGATTCTGTTCAGGAAGTGTTGAATATTATGAAGCAAACATCTACTTTATTGGCCAAGGGGAATTTCATTCTGAAGAAATGGTGCTCAAATGACACCGAAGTTATAAACGCCACGTTTTTATGATCCACTAGTAGGGCCCTGCGGCTTTGCACGCAAGCTTGAAGTCAATGGGCCCAATGAATCAAGTTTCTTCATACTACACTCTATGGGCCATGCCACTCCTCTTTTATGTAATGCCCAATAGATTCCTCCGGTCGAAGGGGGTGACCCGGTTTCATTTATATGCGACTTTCAGTTCCAAAGTTACGCGGAAAATTTCAGTCACAAAAAATATGCCGCGCCCCTTGTTCAACGCCCATAATATTTTGCCAGTAGAATAATACATCTATGGGACGATGATATTGATATTGTTCCGAAGCTATTCCACATTAAAAATTTGAGTTCTATGGGCGGTGCCATGCCCCTCGTCCAATACCCAACCCATTCCCCATGTCGAAGGGCACATCTAAATCGTAAATCTTTGATGTGTCATTTGTAGTTCCACAGTTATTCGAAACATTTGAGTTGCTTAAAAAGTGCCACACCTCTTGTCCAACGTTCACAAAGTTTTACCAGTGAAACGGCCCATCTAAACGGTCACCCCGCACCAAATTTTAATGCTGCCCGATTTTTCACTCCGAAGATATTCCATATAGAAATTTTAAGTTGTATGGGCGGTGCCACGCCCCCTTGTAAAAAACCCACCCTATTCCCCATATGGAAAAACACAACTAAACCGTACGTTTGTACCGAGTGTCATTAATGAGAACGCTATAGTTTCAAAGTTACAAAGGCATTTAAAAAATGCCACGCCTCTTGTCCAACGCCCATCAAATTTTACCAGTGAAACGGAACATCTAAACGGTGGACCCGCACCAAAATCTGCTGCTGTTCGACTTCTCATTACGAAAATATTCCATATTGAAAATTTAAGTTGTATGGGAGGTGCCACGCCTACCTATCGGGTCGTATTCGCACTACGTGGTTTACCGAGACTTACTTAAGACGAACATTCCGTGAAAAATTCAGCTAATCGGCTGTCTAGTTTTTGAGTTTTAAGGGGGTCTTCTGCTTACGCGGATTGAAAAAATCTATTTTTTTTTGTTTGCATTTTTTGAATATAGAGGATATACGGATACGTCTTATAAACGGTTTCGTGAAAAACACATTCCTTCTTGGGTTTTCGAAGCCGGAAACATAGCCGCCTCCAGCCGTTTCGAGCATTTCCGCGTAGCGCGGCCGCTCCGTCCGCATTTTCCCGAAAATCACCTTTTTTATACTTTGTGGTATGACTTCTACAAGTAATTTTCATCGGATTTGACTAATTAGATTAATTAATTTTTTCACTTCTTCATAAAACACTTCTCTATGCTTCTCCGAGTACGATTTTTGAAATTTTGTTTTGTTCAATTTTTATGACCCTCAACAGGTCAAAAAACGTGGTTGAAAATACAACTTTTCACAAAAAACCGTATAATTTGAAAAATTTTAAAAATAAAAAAAATCGTACTCGGAAAAGGACAGCCAACGTAAAACTGAAAATAAATTTATTTTGCTTTTCACATTTCAGACAACTGTGGGGGTGGATGTCATACCACAAAGTTGACTCGGGCACTTTCGTCAGTACTAGTTTGACCACTTCTCAAAGGCGCAGGATTCACCACACACATAAGGCATTTGTCATTTTTCAAGTTTAAACATGTACAAAAATAATAAAAAAAAATTGTTCAACTATAGTTTCCTTACAATTAATTTCCAAAAATAGACTAAAATTCCGGGCACGTAAGCAGAAGACCCCCTTAATGCCGTGGGACCAACAAACAAATATACATTCATTTGTATATACAAGATAAAGATAAGTATTTGCTGCAATGACTCGAAAAATTTTTTTATATCCATATTGTTTTGCATAAATATAGCACAGTTAATTTCTGTCATCGGAATTGCAGAAAGGCGTAAAAGGTGGGCGTGGTCAACCTTATATAGCTTATGTTTACCGCTATGAAACACAGAATCATTTTATATCAGCATTAATTTTCAGACATGTACCGTAACTTTGTTTTGTTAGTTTAGTGGGCGCGGGAAGTGAGGGTGACCGATTAAATTATAGCCTATGTTTGCCGCAATGAACGGCTGAATCGTTTGATACCCATATTGCTATGACAAATATACCATGGCTGATTTCTTATTATAGTGGGCGTGGCGAAAAGGCATATCGGGTGGGCGTGGCGAAAAGGCATATCGGGTGGGCGTGGTCAATCTTATATATCCTGTGTTAACATCAATGAAACACGGAATCATTTGGTATTAAAACTGATTTACCAACATGTACCGTAGCTTCGTTTTGTGAGTTTAATGGGCACGGAAAGTGGGCGTGGCTGATTATGTTATAGCCTATGTTTGCCGCATTGATAAGCTGAATCGTTTGATACCCATATTGCCTTAAAAAAGCGTACCATAGATGAGGTTTGTTACCATAGTGGGCGTAAGAAGGGGGCGTGTTCATTCTCATATAGCCTATGTACCATTCCCACAGATACAAAAATGTTTGGTGCTTATTTCATCTAAATCGGTTCAGTGGTTTTTGCCTGATTGTGGCTCAAAAAACGTCACACTTGCTTTTATATAATAGTATAGATTAGGATTGATTGGACCTGTTATTACAAAGGCAAAAATATTTCTTCAACTATTGTGGAAAGAAAAACTCAATTGGGATGAGAGCTTGCCACAAGGATTGCAAAACGATTGGCTTGGCATTTGCAACGGCTTCCAATTTGTTGACAAACTCAACTTTGAACGATTCGTGTGTATGCCCGACGCAAATTTACAAGTCCACGCCTTTTCTGATGCTAGCCTCTCAGCATATGGGGCTTGCATTTACATTCGAGCTGAGCACTTTGGCAATGTAAGAACAACATTGCTTTTCTCGAAGTCACGAGTCGCTCCGCTCAAAACACTTACAGTGCCGAAGCTCGAGCTTTGCGCTGCCGCCTTGCTAGACATGCTGGTTAATGGGATAGCTAACTTGAACATTTTCGGTTGCGACTTTTATTGCTGGTCGGATTCTACAATCGTACTTTCATGGTTGCGCGACGAGCCATCTAATTACAACGTTTTTGTCTCAAATCGAGTGAACAGTATTCAAACTCTCACTAAAGGAGTGTTGTGGAATCATGTACCGACTAATATGAATCCTGCGGACATCTTATCGAGAGGAGCATCACCAAAAGAGCTGCTTGATTCATCCCTGTGGAAACGTGGTCCCACATTCCTTCAGCATAGCTATGACTTATGGCCTATCACTTTACCAATCGTTCATGACTTGCCTGAAAGGCGTAAAACTGCTTTATTCTCTACGGCAGGTGCAGTTGACTTGTCAATTACTTGCAAATATATTAATTCGTTTTGGAAAATGCAGCGTATCTATGCTTATGTCAACAGATTGTGTAGAGCAATTGGAGGCAAAGAATGCAAGCAATTAGGCCCACTTTGCGCTAAGGATATCCAGCAAGGAACATTTCTGTTAATTAGAATGATTCAAATGGTACACTTAGCAGCGGATTACAAGGTTTTGGCGGCCAACAAAGAGATTAATGCCTCCAGTGATTTGCATTCACTTAAGCCCTTTGTTGACGTGAATGGTTTGTTGCGTGTTGGAGGCCGGCTTCAAAATTCAGTTTTGAGTTTCGAATCAAAGCATCCGATTATTCTGCCCAAGCGACATGCCTTGACAGATTCAATCATTGATTATTTTCACCGGAAAATGTTACATGCTAGTCCGCAAGCCGTTTTAGCGGCCATCCGTCTTCAGTATTGGCCGATTGGTGGAAGGAAAGGTGTGGTGAAGGTATTAAACAAATGCATTCAATGCTTTCGAGTAAAGCCAAAAACAACTGAACACCTTATGGGAAATTTGCCGCTCGAGCGAGTGCAAGCCAACAAAGCATTTTTAGTTACGGGCTTAGATTTTTGCGGCCCATTTTTTTATCGATCGGAAGTACGAAACAAATCTCCAATAAAATGCTATGTGTGCTTATTCATATGCTTTAGCACGAAAGCGGTTTATTTAGAACTAGTCAATGACTTGTCTACTCCATCATTCTTGGCATCGCTAAAACGCTTCATATGTATGCGTGGAAAGCCTAAGACGCTGTGGTCGGATAACGCAACTAATTTTGTCGGCGCCAAGAACAAGCTGGCGGAGCTTAAACGTTTATTTTTAAACGATGACAATCTTCACGCAATTCATCGGCAATGCCTTGAGGATGGCATTGATTGGCGCTTTATACCCCCGAGATCGCCGCATTTTGGTGGCCTCTGGGAGGCCTCCATAAAAATAGCTAAATTTTACTTCTGGCGCGTCGTTGGACTATCAATTTTGAGTTTTGATGAACTAAGGACTCTTATTTGTCAAATCTCCACGTAAATGAATTCTCGACCTCTATGCCCACTTACAGAAAACCCTGACGACTTGGATGTGCTTATTCCCGCTCATTTTTTAATCGGGACAACATTCACTGCCATGGTGGAGCCCGACGTTTCAACGCTTAGCATCGGTCGCTTGGACAGGTGGCAACGCGTCTGCTACTTTCAACAGCTATTCTGGAAGAAATGGTCTGCCGAATATCTTACGCTGCTTCAGCAACGCGGGAAATGGCGCTCATCAAAACCAAACATACAAGTTGGAGCTATGGTGCTCGTGAAGGACGAAAATCTACCCCCTCTAAAGCAGGGTGCGGAGAACGATCAAAATACGATCTTCTCACGAATAATCGCAACCAAAAACTGAGTGCTTCTAATTTCTCGCGAGCGATAAAGTTGCGCTGCGAGCAAAAGCATTTACGATCTCTCACAAGAAATATAAATGTTCGGAAAAATCGCGAATGAGAAAATGTCGCTGCAAGCGTCGTCAGTTCGATCTCTCGCGATCGTTCGTTTGTTGCGAACGCTTGTTGTAAAACTCAATCAGTAACTCGTATTGTGAAGATTGAATCTTTGAACGATCGCGATCGTTCGTCTGGGCAATAAATTATGTATATAGGAGTTTGCTATTATACTCGGCTGCTACTGACTGAAGTTTATTTCCTAAAGGAAACTTATGTATAGAAGTTTGTAGATTTTAAAGACCTTTTGTTAGGAAAATTATAACAGAAAAATAGAAAACTTTGTGTTATGTTTGTATATGGTCTCGTAATGCCTTTTAATGTTTCCTTAAAAATTTCCTTTGAAAAATCTGTGTCTTTATTATATGTAACAAGTTTCGTCTTGTCAATATTTGACACTTTGCCCATATTGATATAAAAAAAGCAAACGCACAAGAAAATAATTTCACAAATCGTCCTTCGTCCGTATGTATCGCAAAATAGACTAAATTCAATGATTTTTTGCAGCCACGCTCTACCGACGAACCTTACAAAAATTCGTTCGCGATCGATCAAACATTCGCTCGCGAACGATCGAAAATTCGATCTTCTCATATTAGCTCGTTTTGCGATTGTATTTTATCGCGAGAAATACTTGAGCAAACGAGCGGTTGCGAATGATTTTCTGCATCAGCGTTCTTCCCACAACCGATCGCTTTCGTACGCTCGTTCGTTTGAAATGTGTATACATAAACTCGCTACATACGATCTCTCATGGACGAATACGTAGGCAATGCATTCGCAACCGCTCGTTTGCTCAAGTATTTCTCGCGATAAAATACAATCGCAAAACGAGCTAATATGAGAAGATCGAATTTTCGATCGTTCGCGAGCGAATTATTCCGCACCCTGCTCTAAAGTGGCCGCTAGCACGAGTAATCGACACGATCAAAGGCGACGACGGAGTAGTGCGAGTAGCTGTTATAGGAACTAGCAGTGGCACATGCAGACGCGCTGTATCCAAACTCTGTATTCTGCCTCTCGAAGACAATTCTTTTGAAAGCCTGCGACTTCCAACGGGTGGATGATTTTCGGAGACGCAGTAATGTGGCAACACCACGATTGATCTTGCATCACTAATTTCTTCTCATTTATCTCATGTTATGTTATCATGTTTTCTCTCACACACTCATTCTTGCTTATTGTACTCATCTAACGGTTGTTTATGGTGCGATTTGTTTGTACATAACCCATAACTGAAATTGTAGCATCGAAACATATCATTGCCAAATACACCATCAACGTGAACACACGACTTCTTTTATTCTGCGTAGCAAAAAAGCTTGCTACTAAACACTATGCTTTATGCATCCTGCCTACACTCAAGAGAGTCACTATTCTGCTATCCAAAGAGCTAAAAACTCCCTCAGGGGCGGTCGAGCGGCTAGTGTTGCGGCCAGAGCAGGGGCATAAATACGGGGCAGACCCCTGTTTGATATCTCTGCTTTGACCGCATCTGCCAGCGAAAGACCCACAACAATTCAGAAGAGCGCGGTTTCAGCTCCTCCTACTGGTACTGGAAGAATACATTCCATACTGGTGAGGGTCAATGACTGCAGGGCAAATGACCTGCCGCTCCTGATTGAGGGAGACATCGTCATGTCTTCACCACACCATCTAGGTCAGCACCGATGCAAACATTGGGGGTGAGTACCTGTACAATATATAACACTTCGTTCAATAATGTGTGTGACTGACACATAGATGGCGGCACTAATACCAAATCAATATTTTTTTCGAAATTGTGAACCTTTTTAGGCTTACTGTCAAAATTATATGTCAGTCCGACCATTAGTTTACAAGTTACAGTGCTTTAAGTGACACTACTTTTGAGTTTGCAAAAAAAATGAATTCAAAGCAATTCCGTGTGCTGATTTATCATTGTTTTTTAATGAAAAAAAATACTGTTCAATGCCAGGAATGGCTTGAAAAACATTATTCGGACTCTGCTCCATCAAAAAGAACCATTTCTTATTGGTATTCCATTACTGGACGGCCAAATGACGCTGTTATTCCGGAAAACGTTGAAAAAAAACTGAAAATCATTATGTCCGACCGTAAAGTGAAAGTGGGGGAGATTGCTGACATTCTAAAGATATCAGCAGGCAGTGTACACACCATAATACACGAACATTTGGTTATGAAAAAGGTGTTTTCGAAATGGGTGCCGCGTTTGCTCACACCGGAGCAAAAACAACAACGAATCGATGATTCAAAGAGCTGTTTGGACATGTTTACGCGCAACAAGTCGGAGTTTTTGCGTCGGTACATCACAATGGATGAAACATGGATCCACCATTTCACTCCAGAGTCAAATCGGCAGTCTGCTGAGTGACATGCAACCGGTGAAAGCCGCCCAAAGCGTCCAAAGGCACAAACATCGGCTGGCAAGGTTATGGCGTCAGTATTTTGGGATGTGCACGGAATAATATTCATCGACTATCTTGAGAAAGGGAAAACAATCAATAGCGACTATTATATAGCGTTGTTGGAACGTTTGAAAGAAGAAATCGCGATTAAGCGGCCCCATATGAAGAAGAAAAAAGTGTTGTTTCACCAAGACAATGCACCGTGTCACAAGTCGATGAAAACGATGGCAAAAATTCATGAATTGGGCTTCGAATTGCTTCCTCATCCCCCGTATTCTTCAGATCTGGCCCCCAGCGACTACTGGCTCGTCGCAGACCTCAAAAAGATGCTCCGTGGTAAGAGATTTGGCTCAAATGATGAAGTAATCGCCGAAACTAACGCCTATTTTGAAGGCAAAGAAAAATCGTTCTACAAAGGCGGTATCGAAAGATTGGAAAAGCGTTGGAATGATTGTATCTCCCTAAAAGGGGACTATGTTGATGAATAAAAACGAATTTTGGCAAAAAAATGTGTTTTAATTAGTTAGTCACACACATTATTGAACGAAGTGTTATAAGCTACTAACCTCGTCATATTTAACACGGGATTTTCCCTTACATTCTTTATTAGAGTTAGACAGGAGGTCCTTGATCTAACCAAGGGTAACAGTAGAATTAGTGACTATTTGTCTGATTGGAGAGTGCCTAGCGAACCCTCCTTATCAGACCATAGGATGATTGAGTTCAAAATAGCAGAAGGCATTATGGAGATACATTCAAGTAAAAACCTCAGGAAAACCGACTGGGAAAAATATTCCAATCTACTAGTAAAGGAGCCGGTCTGGACAGTCCAGCGGGTAGCGTGCAGGCTTCTACCGCGGCCCTAGGTTCGATTCTTAGCTCGGGCTGACAAAACGTTAATTTACTTCTACCGCTATCTACATGAAGCAGATGAGAATTACAGTAATCGTACAAGTGCGCTCTTGGCAGGCAATGGCAAAAACCTCCAAAAGTGAAAGAAAAAACTGCCAATCGCCGTTCAGATTCGGCGTTAAACTGTAGGTCTCCTGTGTGTTGTAACTTACTTAACTGGCCATAACAATCCGTTATCGGGTTACGGCCTGCCGCAAAACTTCTCTCCAGGAGCCTTTGCTCTGCGTGCGCCTTCTCCAGTTGGTCACACCTAGAAATGACAGGGCCTCTTCAGGTGTGGGCTGGAGCTTCGTCGTTCCTACGGCAGACATGACCGAGCCAGCGTAGCCGCTGGATGTTAATTCACGCTACGTCCATGTCCTTATACAGCTCATACAGCTCGTTATTGGTTCGTATATGAAAGTCGTCACCAACACGTACAGGGCTGAAGATTTTGCGAAGTACCTTCCTCTCGAACACTTCAAGGTCCGCTATGTCGTTTCGTGTCATTGTCCATGCTTCAGCGCCATAGAGGAGCACGGGCAAGATAAGCGTCCTATAGAGTGCAAGTTTTGTCGGTCGAGAGAGGTCTCTACTTCTCGATTACCTACCGAGACCGTAGTAGCACCTGTTGGCAAGAGTTATCCTTCGCTTTATCTCCAGGCTGACATCATTGCTGCTGTTGATGGCGGTGCCAAGGTAGACGAATTCCTTGACAACTTCAAAAGTATACCTGTCGGCCTCGACGTGTGACCCTAGCCGCTGCGAGTCCCTGCGTGTAGACAGCATATACTTCGTCTTGCCCTCATTTACCACCAGACCCATTTTGACAGATTCTTTTTCGATAGCCGCAAAGGCAGCGGTGACATCTCGCTTGTTACGTCCGAAAACATCAATGTCATCAGCGTAGGCAAGGAGCTGGACACTTTTGTTGAAAATTGTGCCATTACGATGTACACCGGCCTTGCGCAGAACACTCTCCATAATGAAGTTGCAGATCGCAGGATAAAGGATCGCCCTGTCTGAAACCTCGAACGGTATCAAAGGGGTCGGAGAGGTCAATTCCAATCTTGACGGAGGTGCGCGTATTGCTCAACGTCGCACTGCAAAGTCTCGCGAGCTTTGCAGGGATACCAAGTTCAGACAATGCGGCATATAGGCGATCCCTTATCGGGCTATCGAATGCTGCCTTGTAATCGATGAAGAGATGGTGTGTATCGATTTAATTCTCATGGGTCTTCTCCAGGATTTGGCGTAGAGTAAATATCTGGTCGATGGTGGACTTATCAGGTTTAAAGCCGCACTGATAAGGTCCAATCAGCGCCTTGGCGAGTGGCTTTAATCTTTCATATAGTACGCTTGTCAGGACCTTGTATGCAATGGGAAGTAGGCTGATATCCCTGTAGTTGGCGCATATTGTTGGGTTGTCTTTCTTCAGCACAGGGCAAAGGGCACTGAGGTTCCAATCGTTGGGCATTCGTCCTCCAGCCATATTTTGCAGATGAGCTGATGCATGCACCCAATCAGCATGTTACAACACATGTTGGAAAAAACAGTGTTGCATACACATTTCAAAAGTGGGTGAAACATGCGGTTCCACAATGGGCTTCACAATAGGCCGCCGAGTGTGTCTCTAGAGGCAGCCACTATAACCTAACCAAACCTTACCTACAAATAAAGGAGAGACTCTTGCAGACATTCAAGGTAGGCATCCCCTAGAAGTTCAGCAAGCGGTTGAAATCCTAAATAGGGGAGTAATGAATGCATATCATTCAAGCTGGGAGTCCAGGAAAAAATAACTAGTTTACAGGCGTTTTGCGAAGCAATTTCCTCCACCCATCAGGCAGCGCGATTACATAACGCGTAGAGGGGATCGGAGAATAAGATGGCACTCAAACTTTCGGATGGCAGCTATATACGCAATGAAGAGCAAAGGGCTATTGCTCTTCTGGGTGCACACTTCCCCGGGGCAGTCCCACAGGACACAAATAGCGAGTGTACGATATACCATCCGATCTGAAGGGACGCAGAGCTGGCATATGTCATCTCTCAGGCACAAATCGATTAGGCCTTGAACACCTCTCAACCATTCAAATCGCCAGGCATAAACAGGATCCTCCCTGCCTTTTTAAAAAAAGGCAAGGGGATCCTGCTAAGGCAATAAACTGACATCATAAGGAGCTGTCTAGCAACCGGATACATCACCGTAAGCTGGAAAAGTGTCCTGGTAGTTTTCATATCGAAAATTGGAAAAAATAACTATATAAAGCCGAAGTCTTTTAGCCAATTAGTTTAACATCCTTCGTCCTGAAGGCCATGAAGAAGGTGATAGATCAGATCTACAGGTTAGGGCAGGCAGATCGACAGAGACGGCCCTATTTCAGCTCACGAGTTCAATGCAGACGCACTTAAAAACAAAGAGATAATGCTGTTGAAGGAGCCTTCGTGAATACCTCCCATGAGACGACAGAGAGGACGCACAGCAGAAGAGGGGTAGAAACCACTCCAAGCCACTGGATAAAAGACATGCCCTCCACTAGAACGGTAGTAACTAAAGTGGGTAAGACCACTAACTAGGAACGTACAAACGGGTACTGCCACCGCTACTGCGGAGCCTTGTGGTAGATGAGTTTGAACTTTTTGACAAGTAATGGCATAAATTGTCAAGGCTACGATAACATAGTCATTATATTATCATTCGCCCCGTACAAAGCACCGGGAAGAGATGGCATTTTCCCGGCACTTCTGCAAAAGGGAATGAACACACTAACGCCTATTTTAACAAAAATCTACTCATGCAGTTTAGCATATGCATATATTCCAGAGGCCTGGAGAGCAGTAAATGTGATCTATCTGCCAAAACCTGGAAGATCCAACAAGAAGGACCCAAAATCCTTCAGACCAATAAGCCTAATGTCCCTCGTGCTAAAAGGCCTGGAGAAGGCCGTTGACCGCTTTCTGAGGGAGCAATTCTAACGCGGTGTCCCCTAAGCACGAATCAACATGGCTACGAGAGGAATAGATCCACAGAGGCAAGATAGAGAAGTGAAGGAAGTGAAGGAGGAAGTGAAGGAGGTCTGCCTGGCAGCCTTCTTAGACATTGAAGGGGCCTTTAACTACACAACCTTCGAAGCGATTGAAACGGCGCTAGAAGACTCTTATAAGATGGATATCATCAATGCTCGAAAGCAGTGTGACTCGATCCAGCTTTGGGGGGTAGAGTTCTCCGCGAAAATAGCAAGGGGGTGTCCCCAAGGAGGGGTCCTATCTCCGCTGCTGTGGTCTGTGGTCGCTACTGGATTAATCCGCTCTCTTACAGAGCAGGGACATGAAGTCATTGCGTACGCAGATGACCTAGTAATCGCAGTCAGAGGCAGAGATAGACATACCGTCTCAGACTTGCTTAAGAACGCGTTGAATACGGTGGAGTGCTGGTGCGTCAGACAGAAACTGTCTGTGAACCCAGACAAGACCATTGTAGTACATTTTACTCCTAAAAGCAAACTAGACCTAAGACAGGTTAGGATCTTTGGTAAATTACTTAACTACTCGAAGGAGATTAAGTATGTAGGGGTCACTCTTGACAGAAAATTAAACTGGAGACCCCACGTAGACCGCATGCTTATGAGAACAGCTAATACTCTCTGGAGCTGCAAGAGGATCTGTGGGGAAAGCTGGGGTCTGAGGCCGGAATGGCTTCAGAAGATTTACTCCCTAGTAATTCTTCCAACTATCACTTATGGGGCGATAGTTTGGTGGAAAAAAACCACAGAAGTAACAACTGCGACTAAGCTAGAGAAACTAATAAGACTAGCGAATACCTGCATTACAGGATGTCTCAGAACTACTCAACTGCAACCCTCAATGTTATGTTGGGAGGAATGCTACCGCTGGAACTGAATGTGCAGATGGCAGCAACCAACAGCGCACACAGGCTGATGCATAATGGATTTATACCAAGGGATTCACAGGCAATCGGCCACTTCTCTCTGCTGAGGGACAGGAGGCGGGATGGAGGCTCTTGGATGCCTCTGGACCAGGTGCCTCAGAAGCACCTCTTCAGAAGAAGTTACGCAACGTACCTACCTCACAGGTTGGTCTGGGCTGATAAAAGGATCAGTCTCACGTGTGGCGCCATTGTCTGCTAAACCGATGGGTCCTAGACGGAAGAAGGAACTTGGGCAGGAACCTTCAGCTCCTGTCTCAGCTTTAGCTTAGCCTTGATCTTTCAGGCTGAGGTCTTAACCATAAATTTGTGTGCTAGGAAATTACTAACGCTCAATGGAAAAGGATAATCATAATGTCAGACAGTCAGGCGGCAATCAAGCCCATGGGCTCCATGAAATTTGACCCCAGATTGGGCGTGGAGGCGACAAATGTTCTCCAGGATCTCTTAAGGGAAAAGCAAGTGATAGGACACTGACCCTGCGCACTGTGGGCACGATGGTAATGAGGAAGCGGACAGATTGGCAAAAGATGGGACATTGCGTTAAACACAAATTCTTTAAACGAAGCTTTTCTTTCCAGTTTACTCGAAAAAGAAATCTATGTACCTAATTGACCTAAGCAGAAAGGAGCTCAAAGTCATAGAGTACGGCAAACTTGCTATAATTCCGATATGGCAAGGATGGTTCGCGAAGGTGATGGGCTGTACGAGAATGGTCGAGCATTGTATAATTGGAATGTGCTAGAACAGTCGGCGCGATAACCAGACAGGTATAAAAGCCAGCGCAGAGGCTCGACTCTTATTTGAATAAGCAAAGTAGTAACAAGTGTAGATACAAGCCAAGTGTAAATCTGTAGATAAAGTGATTGTTGGTTTTTGACTGCGTTTGCGCTGAATAATTGAAGTGGTTTTATTTATTTTTAAGCACAATCCAGATATGGACTTAGAGAAGTAGTTTTCGTAACATTCGGTGTCAGAAGTGGGATTGTATTACTGAAGATAAATAATAAATAAAATTATAAAAACGCAGACATGGTTAAACTCGAGCTGCTGAAGGTGGACCAGCTGGAGCAGCTGGCTGC
The DNA here is from genome assembly GCA_963971225.1 of Melieria omissa. Taxonomy (NCBI): domain Eukaryota; kingdom Metazoa; phylum Arthropoda; class Insecta; order Diptera; family Ulidiidae; genus Melieria; species Melieria omissa. The sequence continues at coordinate 90,513,322 of OZ020267.1, read as the reverse complement.
CTGGAATTTGCCGACTGCTGGCAGTAAGGTGGAGTTGCAACTGCGCTTGCGAGAGGCGTGTGAGGCACGAGGCGTCGATTGGACTGCGCACGAGTTCGGGACGCAGGAGCTAGAGGCGTCGGCCAAAGTGGAGGAATCGCCTGCTAGTGCTGCGTCGCGGCAAAGTACGGCTGCGCCAGTACAAGCATTGGACATGAGGCAGCTAATGGTTGCAATGAAAGGCATGCTCGAGACTTCCAACCGTGAAAATCGCGAAATATCTGCACAAATGGAAGCGAAACTGGAAACTACGAATCTAGAAATGGCTGAAATGGAAGCGGCGACCCATGAACTATCGGTGCAGGTGTCAGCGAAACTCGAAAGCGCAAATTGCGAGTTGTCGAACAAGCTTCAGGAAAATTCTGCGCGCTTGGAGCAGAAAGTGGAAGAAATCTCCAACAAGCTAAATGTGAAGGTAGAGCACCTGGGAGCTCAAGTGGAACACTTGGATAAACGAGTCGACGACCTGGATGATTCCACCCAATCAGAAGTGCCTACGTATGATGGCGTTACGCCGTTCGATACATTTAAATTGCAATTCGACTTGGCTGCTTCGGAAAATCAGTGGACAGATATCAGGAAAGGTCGCAGATTAGCACTGGCGCTAAAAGGTCCTGCGGCTGAGGTAATTAAATCAGTTCCGGAATGTTCGAGGAGTGATTAAGAAACCATCATATGAGCGTTGGCATCGAAGTACAGCAACGAGCACAACAAAACGCTGTACTACTGTGAGCTGAAGAACCGCAGACAAAGAGCCAACGAGGCGCTGCAGGCATATGCAGCAGACATTGAGCGGCTCGTACAGTTGTGCTACCCAAACTTCGGCGCTGATGATCTCGAGAGGATGAAGAGGCGTTTATTGAAGGTCTTCATGCTCCGGAGACACGTCGCAGTGCGTTGATGATGGGCAAGCCGACATTTACGGAGACGGTGACCAGCGCGATGACATATGAGGCGACATGGATTGGGAGCACTCGGTACGCACCTGCAAGGATACGCCAGATCCAGCCGGACAACGACATTACGATCCAGGCCATAAGCTCTGAGACAACGGTCAGACCACGGTTGATCTCCTCTTGGCATGTGGCAAACAAGGTCACATAGCACGAGACTGCCGCCAACGACAGAGGCGTGCCCGTCCTCGATCCCAATCGCCTGAAGCGAGGAATACTGTCAATCGAGGCTCAGCCAACAAGCGCAGGGCTGAGGACGAAGCGTAGTTAAACTAAAACGGGTCAGCCCAAAGGGGCGAGAGCTGATCCCCACAACCTGCTTCCTTTTCTCGCAGTTGAAACGACAACCCAGCAGCTTGACGATTGAAGGAAAGATAGATGGAAAGTTGTTCGTGTTGACACTGGATACTGGAGCGTCATATTCGATCATAAAAAGGAAGCTTCTGAGGAATTGGGAATCACTGCATGGCATACAGCTGAGGACTGCGATTGGCGAGCGTGCACCGGTAAGAGGAAAAGTAACAAAAACAATTGCTACCGGTACCAGCAGCCTGGGACATGAGTTCATCGTTGCCGTTATCGGCGCCGATTTCATGATTAGGCAAGGTTTTACGCTGGACCTGAAAGAAAATGTGCTGAGGTATGCCAACGTTGAATTCCCCCTGCACACCAGCTATGAGCGAAGCGTGGCGGTAAGGAAAGTTGTCTTGTGTCAACACCAGAAGATACCATCGAATTCCGAAGCGATTGTGTGGGCAAAGGTGGACAAGGACGATGGGACAAGTCGGCTGTGGGTTGTAGAAGCGCCAAACAAGGATACGACAACATAATTATCGGACGTACATTAGTGGAACCAAAAAATGGCAAAATACCAGTCAGGATACTCAACCCACTTAACACAGCCAGATATGTCAGTTGTCAATTGCGAAAGCAGTCCACCCGGAGGAAGTAAGAAAAGCGGTTCTAACATGGACGCCATACCGCAGGAGTACCAGTGGAGCATCGAATTGACAGCCGAGCAGAAACATAAGGCGCGGTCACTCCTATAGCACTATGGGTCAATATTTGCAGCAGAAGCGGGCGGAAGAACAGCCATAGTCAAGCACAACATCGACACCGGAAGTGCGAAACCGATCCGCCAAGAGGGAAGAGGTCACCACTTTGATCGAAAACATGGGTAAAGAAAAGGTCATAGAGCCTTCGTCAGGCCCTTGTTGTTCGCCGGTCGTGCTAGTCAAGAAAAAGGATGGCAGTACCCGGTTTTGTGTGGACCATCGGAAGCTCAATGACGTAACCAAAAAGGACAGTTATCCACTACCTCGAATCGATGACACCCTGGACACACTGTCAGGCACACAGTGGTTTTCCACGCTCAACTTACGCACCAGCTATTGACAGGTGGAGATTGCAGACAAGGACAAGGAGAAAACGGCTTTCAGTATTGGCGATGGGTTGTGGCAGTTCACCGTCATGCCGTTTGGACTCTGCAACGCACCAGCAACATTTGAGCGGCTAATAGATCGTGTGCTAAAAGGGCTACATTGGCGGACGTGCCTCGTACCTCAACGACATAATCGTGATGGGCAAAAGCTTCGACGACCACCTGGAAAAGCTGAAGTAGGTATTTGAGCGAATACAAAAAGCCGGGCTTAAACTCAACCCAAAGAAGTGCTCGCTGTTTCAAAACGAGGTCAAGTATCTGGGTCACACGGTTTCCGCCCGCGGCGTACATACGGATGAAGCCAAGATCACGGCGGTGAAGGAGTGGCCCCGGCCACGCAATCTACACGAACTCCGCAGTTTCCTGGGCTTGTGCACATATTACCGAAGATTTATTCCTGGATTTGCGAACATAGCGTGCAGCTTGCACAAACTGACAAAAAAGAATCAAGCCTTCGAGTGCAGCGATGAGCAGGAGCAGGCTTTTGAACAACTGAAGGAAAAACTGTGCACGGCTCCAATTCTGGCCTTCCCCGCGCCTGGAGAGATGCTTGTGCTGGATACAGATGCAAGGGGGCATAATATCGGCGGTGTGCTATCACAATAATAATAGTAATGGATGACCAAGAACAAGTGATAGCATACTACAGCAAAATTTTATCGAAACCTGAACGCAACTACTTTGGGAAACGAAGAGAGTTGCTGGCAGTATTGGAAAGCGTGAAACACTTCCACAAATACCTGGGGTGGCTTTCCATACTTCGATATCGAGCAAATACGTGTATCAAACTATCATTTTTGCTTTCCGTAACACAAAATCTGGTCGTGTCGTATCGAACGCATGATACAAACAGCTCGATACTAATTTTGCTCTCGTTTTGCTTTTTCTCTATTGTCAATCGTAACAAAATGTATGAATGAAATTTGAATTTTTTGAATTTTAATATATTTTTATAATTCTTATTTGGAGTCAACAAACGCACTCTACTAAAGATGCTAATAGAATTCATTGGCTGGGGTTCGCGACCAAACTCCTCCAAAAACAATAAATAGCCCCAATCGTACATTTTTATTCATGAAAAATTTTTAAATTTGTTTATTTTCAAAACTTCACTTTTCAAATTTTCTTCATTTTGTTTACTTCCCGCTGCTTCTGAGAGCTCCAAAGTACTTTCCACACACTTCCCCAAAAATGAAAAAGAGAGTTCTCATATCGAGTTACGGAAAGCGAAACTGTCTCGTTGAGCGTTCGATATCGAATCGATGTGTCGAGCCAACGACAGTCGAGTATCGAATTACGGAAAGCCACCCCTGTATGGGCAAAAGTTTCGCCTGCGCACAGATCATGCGGCATTGAAATGGGTTCTGAACTTTAAAGATTCGGAAGGCCAATTGGCGCGGTGGATCGAGCGACTGCAGAGCTACGACTACACGATAGAGCATCGCAAGGCAGTAGCCATGGGAATGCCGATGCCTTGTCACGCCGTCCGTGCAAAGTCGAGTGCAGGCAGTGCTCGCGAGCCGAAAGCAAAGAACAGATAGTGGACGTCGGATTGGTAAGCGTTATGCCAGAGGAAGAGTGGTCCGCGGAGAGGATACAAAAGGACCTGCGGGAGGATACGGATCTCGCAAAAATCGTCGAAGGCAAGGAGCAAGGCGCACGTCCAGACTGGCAAGAGATGGCCGGTGAAAGCCCGATCGCGAAAGCTTACTGGGCACAGTGGCAAAGTCTGCGGCTGTCTGATGGCTGCTTATACCGCGAGTGGGAGAGTGAGGATGGTCGGAGCAGCAATTCCCTTATTGTAGTCCCGAAATGCGGGATCAACGAGGTCATCGAAGCATACCATAACGACTCCAGCGGAGGGCACCGCAGGGACAGTCACAAAAACTGTCGCCAAAATAAAAAGACGATTCTACTGGGTAGGCCACGAGTCTGTAGCCGATTGAATTAAGAGCTGTGATCGATGTTCGGCTGCGAAAGGGCCAACAAGAAAATGTCGGGGCCGCATGCAGCAGTACAACGTGGGAGCGCCCTTCAAGCGGATTGCCATGGACGTCGCCGGCCCGTTCCCACTTAGCACTCAAGGCAACAAATATGTGCTGGTGGTAATGGACTATTTTAGTAAATGCCCCAAGTGTAACCTATTCCTAACCAGTAGGCCACCACGGTCGCGGAAATGCTGGTAAACAACTGGGTTGCTAGATTTGGAGTTCCGCTGGAGTTGCACTCGGATCAAGGCCGGAATTTCGAGTGTGTATTCAAGGAAGTGTGTGATCTACTCGGACTAAGGAAAACTCGCACCTGTCCTTTGCATCCCCAGTCCGACGGTATGGTGGAACGATTCAATCGGACGCCGGAAGAATATCTGCGGAAAGTAGTAGGCAGGAACTGTTCCTGATGGCGTATAGGTCAGCCCCGCACTATACGACATCCCTCACCCGAGCAGTGTTCGGCACGGAGCTGAGGTTGCCTGCTGACTTGAAGTTCGGAGTAGTAAGCACGACGGAAGGCGCTAGGACTGATTACGCAGTCAATAAGCGGTCGGAACTGGAAGAAATCCACCAGTTTATAAGGGACCATATCCAACTCGTCAGCGATAAGATGAAAGCCAGATATGATCTACGGGCTAACACAGCAGGGTTTCAAGAAGGCGACCTGGTAATGCTTTACAACCCGCAGCGGAGGAAAGGTTTGTTTCCAAAACTTCAAACATCATGGGAAGGACCGTACAAGGTCGTGATCAGGATTAATGACGTGGTGTACAGGGTTCAACGCTGCAGCAATAGAAATGGAGGCGCCAGGCGCTCCATTTGGAGCACTATACGGAGCGCCTGGCGCCTTATTCCGGCGGAACCTCGGCACTTGTTCGGGACGAACAAGTCTAAGTGACGAATGAATGCATGAATGCTTTTACGGGCATACTTTTAGGCACGCACTTTAGAGTACGGCAAACTTGCTATAATTCCGATATGGCAAGGATGATTCGCGAAGGTGATGGGCTGTACGAGAATGGTCGAGCATTGTTCAATTGGAATGTGCTAGAACAGTCGGCGCGATAACCAGACAGGTATAAAAGGCAGCAGTATGCAGCGCAGAGGCTCGAGTCTTATTTGAATAATCAAAGTAGTAACAAGTGTAGATACAAACAAAGTGTAAATCTGTAAATAAAGTGTATTGCTTCCTTTCGTCGCGTTTATTTGCTTCTTCAAATTACATGCCACCGATTTCGAAGGACCTTTGTCCATTTTTCTACCAAAGGCTTTTGTTCGTTTAACGACACACTTGTAGTGCATTACTAATACCACCGTGTTTTGCTAGTCGTTTTAGAGTAGTTTTTTTTAATTAACTTATAGTCACGGTAGGCAGGAAGCATCGATAGGTAGCGCAAAAATGTCGACAAAAACTGCAAGCTGGGTTGTATTTGTTGATGATTATAGGTGCAAAATCCATTCGAATTGAAATCCTATCTGCTCCTTTTCAAAATTTATTCATATTTTTATGTTTCATATCGGGACAATTTGTAACACAGGACAACAAAATCGCACTTTTTTTCTGTTGCATGGAGTTTTTTTTGCTGTTTCTTACTAACTTGGGAACGCTGATTTCGAATCTACCTTCAGATTTCTTGTAGCAGCTCTAGTTAAAGAGATACAGGTACCATGTCACTTTTGCAGATTTTCCTCTACTTTTTCCATATTTTTTATCGTAATTGCAAAACTAATAAACCGGTTGACATAATTTTCATCTCGTTGCATTAACAACACCGCACGGCTTCTTTTTCAATGCAATTTATTTTTGTAAGTTTTAAAACTTCGCCTCAAATTTGGAAAATATGGAATTTTAAGGCGTTTTCTTTGATGATAAAAACATAAAAAATTTTTTTAAATCAATTAACGAGTTAGGTGTATAATGAAAGCCGACACATCAAGCAATACAACACAGACAAATTTTTTGGCGTGAGTCACATTGTCATCGAAATAATATCAAAAATGTACGGTGGCATGTAATTTAAAGAAGCAACCAAACCCGACGAAAGAAAGAAATACACTTTTTCAAGCTACGTCCCAACATGTCTCAGGTCGGACGTGTGTGAAGACGACTTCAAGCAATTACCCGGGCAAGAATTTTATCACAGAATAAACAGTATACAGAATGCGCATGTCGACCAGCGAAGCAATCTGAATTTCGGGTGCGGGCCGAAAGCAGCAGAAGGGAAGATAACCGAATTGGTTGGACAGAACTTTTGTCTCTGTTAATTACTCGTGCGACGATGAGCTCTGTTATCGTAATTTCGGTAAGTGCCGAGTGGTGTAGAGCGAGCTCGTGCGCTCGATGCCGGCCATAGAAGTTACTGTTATTTTTAATGAAGCGAATGAAGGGCGATGTGCTATCGTTGTTGTTGTGTTGATCAGCGAATGAAGAGATTTTTATTTCCTTATGAGCACTTGGCGGCTAAGATTTCACAAATTTTGGCGTAAATGACTTCTCGCCACGTTTTTTATTTTGTTTTTACGCCTTTTATCCCACTCTAGGCTCCCAGTTTTTTGGCCCAAACATTAAACCTAAAAAAATTAGAGATTCCTAAGAATCGTAATTACAAATTTGTGCATTTAATCATGTCTAATGTATGTACATATCTATTATAATTGATATGATATGGAAAAAGTTATAAGGAAAAAGCACAGATAATTCATCATAAGGTCCGTTTCATAATTATAACGCCACTCGATTTTCCTGAATATCTCGAAAACCAACAATGATATCAACAAAGCGTCTTCTGATGAAATTGCACTGGCTAATAGAGCAATTTTATTATAAAAAAAAAATTTTAAAAATCATGGCTACTTCTTTATTAGAAAGACTTTTTTATAAATTCAGTGTTTCATATTTATAACGCCACTTGTGTTAAGTAGGCAAAAAAGCTTTCAAGAAGAATAAAATCACATGGTTAGTTTTGTAACTGCTTTCCTTTATTTAACACAACATTGAATATTCTATCATTCATACTGTGAATCAATTTTTGTGTTAAATTTACATCGATGTTGTACCATTCTTTGAGAATCGTAGCCTTTAGTTCAACATCGGTGTTAAATTGTTTATTTCCTGCGTAGACGCGACGAACTAGAATTCCCCATAAATTTTCGATGGGGTTGAGGTCTGGGGAGCAGGCCGGCCAATCCATAACTTCCACATTATTGGCTGAAAACCAAGTCATGGTTTCGCGACTTGTGTGGATGGCGGCATTGTCCTGCTGGAATACATGGTCATTGGATGTCTGTTGCCTCAAAAATGGAAGTAGACTCATGCGCAGCACGCCAATGTAGTCACTGCTTTTCATTCGGCTCGATGTAAACTGCAGTTCAAGACATCCTTCGAATGAAATTGCACCCCAGACCATCACTGTTCCCCCACCGAAATTCCGTTTGGAGAAAATTTCCGGTTCTTTCCGCAAGTCTCGCCAGTAGCCATGGTATCCGTCCGGCCCATCCAAATTCCATTTTTTTTCATCGGAAAAAATTACCTAAAACAAGAAGAAGCATTACCAACCAACCATCCAACCATACCAACCACCATAACCAATTTAAAACTATTTCAACTTACTTTTTTCCAATCGCGACCTATGTTCTGACGAGCAAATGTGAGTCTAGCGGTTTTATGACGGGCCAAAAGTCTGGGCGCAGCCTTCATTTTGGCATATGTGATGTTTTGAGAGCGTTGGATGGTGCGCCAGACTGTTGTCCTAGACACACTGACGTCACAAGTGCTTTTTAGTTGCCTCAGCGTTTGTGAAGAGTTGCTTGCCTCGCGTATGATATGGGATTCGCTGCGTTGATTCAACATTCTTTTTCGCCCAGAACGTTTCTTGGAGCCGTAGGAGTCTTTGTCCTTCAAAAAATTTTGGACAACCCTTAGGAGCCCGTAGGAGCCACGAATCCTGCGCCCAATTTCGCGAATCCCCACTTTTTCCTCTTTAAACGCGAGGATTTGTCCCTTCTCGATTTCAGTTAAACGTTTTCCGCGCGGCATCGTACACAAAATGATTAATTTTTTACTACCTAAATCATTATGTAAATAAACTGCATGCTATGACTTGAAAAATTAAATTTTTGGCAAGTGGCGTTATAAATATGAAACACTGAATTTATAAAAAAGTCTTTCTAATAAAGAAGTAGCCATGATTTTTTAAATTTTTTTTTATAATAAAATTGCTCTATTAGCCAGTGCAATTTTATCAGAAGACGCTTTGTTGATATCATTGTTGGTTTTCGAGATATTCAGGTAATTTGAGTGGCGTTATAATTATGAAACGGACCTTATATGTAGATGTCCAGCGGCCAAGAAAAAATGTGTCAAAAAGTTCTACAAATTTGGCCTTCGATAAGAGCTTTTGGGCCTCTAATGTCACTCACACAGACACCGCTTCACACGCATTGTGCTCTGTTTTGAGATACAGGAATATGTGATTTTTAGTCAAAACGGCGCTTGTCTGTTATCATACTTTTTAAGCAGCCAGTAGGAATTGAGTGTTGATGGTCAAACGCATAAGCGGGAGTGTCTCGGACGACGAGTTCGCGGTTCGATCCTTACTGTAGCTGCTAAGATTTTAACGGCTTTGTTTTAATATATTCCTTTTTTTACGACCCGTGAAAACAATGTCAATGAAAAATTAATTTGGTTTCTAGATCTCTTGATTGGTGCATTGTTTGGTTTTGGAGACACATATAATTGTTCGCAAGTTTTAAAATCAATCAACCAAGCGCAGCTTACGATTACAAGCAACCATACTGCGAAAAGATTCGATTGAAAATGACAGGCACTCATGGGCGTACCTAGATATGGGTAAAGGAGGGTATTTCCCCCTCGTAATTCTATATTTTATATATGTATGTACAGAAATCTTTTCTATTCTATTCGAGTTTAATATTCTGAATTTGGAAATGTAGTCTGCCCTCTAATTTGTTGCTTTTTGCAAACAAGAAGAAGAAGACCGGCACAATTTGCCAGAACGAATTGAATTATTCAGCGGTCACTACATTGTCGCAATACAGTTACGCCGACGCAAAGGATAGACCTGCTGGCGCCGCAGCCAATCATATTGTATCACAATTTTGCAACACATTATTAATTCAGAGCTTGAAATTTTGGTGCCGTTTTCGTCGAATGAAAATGGACATCTATATGATGAGTTATCTGTGGAAAAAGTAAATAAGCAACGACGATCCCGAATGATGGCAGAATACATTTTTTGTTTTGCTTTTTTTTCGATATATGTATGAATGTAAATCCACAGTTTAAAAGTTATTTCGTACATAACGATTGAAAAAACCCGTTTAGCTATCATCAATATTAAAAATAGTGTGATATCTTTCTAACGTAGTGACTTTTTAAATCGATTGACATTCGTTCTCATATATTTTTGCACGCTACACTCCGTCGTAAAATTGCTTCCGACAGCGTATGTACGCACTGCGCTGCACGCAGAATGAACCACAAAGCAAAAATAATTAAAATTCAATGTTTCATTTCCTAGCCGGCAACAATAACAACAACCATAGCTTACTGCTCTTCTCCCATATATGTAAGAAGAATTGGCATTTCGTTTTGTCCGACAACAACAGCAACCACAGAGGATGCTATTTTCCCTTAAATGCTTCGCGGAGCCGCATGCAATCATTACTTTTTTCTAATCTCTGTGCTGTTTGTTCTGTGATATAACAGAAACGAAATCTGTCTAGTGCTGTTTGTAATGTTAATAACAGAGGACGTAATATTCAATTAACAGTGGTCGTAATATTACGACCCCTTAACAGTTTTGAATTTGTATGAGATGCGTTTTCTGTATTACTGTTTATTCTGTGATTTTATGTTGCAAAATCCAAGAGTAATTCGCAAAAAAGTTCAGAGTGCAGAAACAATGAAAGCTTTTTTTTTAATTTTTGTGCAACAATTTGCTCATTTGCAAAATATGGCTGGAGGAACGAATGCCCAACGATTGGAACCTCAGTGCCCTTTGTCCTGTGCTGAAGAAAGGCGACCCAACAATATGCGCCAACTACAGGGGTATAAGCCTACTTCCCATTGCATACAAGGTCCTGACGAGCGTACTATGTGAAAGATTAAAGCCACTCGCCAAGGCGCTGATTGGACCTTATCAGTGCGGCTTTAGACCTGGTAAGTCCACCATCGACCAGATATTCACTTTACGCCAAATCCTGGAGAAGACCCATGGGAATCAAATCGATACACACCATCTCTTCATCGATTACAAGGCAGCATTCGATAGCCCGATAAGGGATCGCCTATATGCCGCATTGTCTGAACTTGGTATCCCTGCTCGTGAGACTTTGACGTGAGACTTTGAGCAATAAGCGCAGCTCCGTCAAGATTGGAAGTGACCTCTCCGACCCCTTTGATACCGTTCGAGGTTTCAGACAGGGTGATCCTTTGTCCTGCGACCTCTTCAACTTCACCATGGAGAGTGTTCTGCGCAAGGCCGGTGTACATCGTAATGGCACAATTTTCAACAAAAGTGTCCAGCTCCTTGCCTACGCTGATGACATTGATGTTTTCGGACGTAACAAGCGAGATGTCACCGCTGCCTTTGCGGCTATCGAAAAAGAATCTGTCAAAATGGGTCTGGTGGTAAATGAGGGCAAGACGAAGTATATGCTGTCTACACGCAGGGACTCGCAGCGGCTAGGGTCACACGTCGAGGCCGACAGGTATACTTTTGAAGTTGTCAAGGAATTCGTCTACCTTGGCACCGCCATCAACAGCAGCAATGATGTCAGCCTGGAGATAAAGCGAAGGATAACTCTTGCCAACAGGTGCTACTACGGTCTCGGTAGGTAATCGAGAAGTAGAGACCTCTCTCGACCGACAAAACTTGCACTCTATAGGACGCTTATCTTGCCCGTGCTCCTCTATGGCGCTGAAGCATGGACAATGACACGAAACGACATAGCGGCCCTTGGAGTGTTCGAGAGGAAGGTACTTCGCAAAATCTTCGGCACTGTTCGTGTTGGTGACGACTATCGTATACGAACCAATAACGAGCTGTATGAGCTCTATAAGGACATGGACGTAGCGCAGCGAATAAACATCCAGCGGCTACGCTGGCTCGGTCATGTCTGCCGCATGGACGACGAAGCTCCGGCGAAAAAGGTGTTCGATGCGTTGGTTGGAGGTCGACGGCGAAGAGGGAGGCCGTGTCTCCGGTGGAAGGACCAAGTTGAAGAGGCCCTGTCATCCCTTGGTGTTACTAACTGGAGAAGGCGCGCGCAAAGCAGAGGCGCCTGGAGAGAAGTTTTGCGGCAGGCCGTAACCCGATAACGGGTTGTTATGGCCAGTTAAGTAAGTACAACAATTTGCATATGTGTAAAGAGAATCTAAACGAGGGGTACCTCTAGGTCAATTAGAATGCATATGTACGCATATTAGCGAAATTTCTGAGATTTTCAATTAGTGTTTGTTAGACAAGTGATTTATTCCTGTGGAAATTAATATTTCTGGTTTTACATCAGAAAATAGTACAAATTATTACATTCTGAAAACTGTTGTGGAAAAAACTCAAAAAATATCGATAACGTGGAAAAAACAATACAAAGTTTCCAGTTAATAAAACAATAAAACAGTATTCCGTATGGAAACCAATAATACAAAATATTTTTACCACACGGAATGATTGCGAACACTGCACATGTATGGAGTCCGTGTATATCGAAAAAAAAAATTAAATGACAAGCCTCTAAAAGTAAGACAATCGAAGCTAAAAATTCGTGTAGAAATTGGCACGAAACACGGATGATTGCGGGTTCCTAATCTTGCTGTTGGCTATCATAAAAGTTACTTATGCATTTCTTTAATTACCTCTTGGTTGGCGCTCCAACAGCTATTTTCTTCTGATTAATATTAGCCTCTATAATGTAGACACCCGTACCAGAGGGGCCCTTGTTATCCACTGGGCGAATATTTAAAAAATTTTTCGCGGCGGTTGGTGTCAATGCTTGTGCATTCAAGGCAGCAGACTTTTGCTTTGAAGCTCCTGCTGCTGATAGTGGCACAGTCACTGGTGAGGATCTGAAGTCTGTGGATGAAGCTAGCCTTGATAACACTTTCTTTGCGCAGCTTTCACTTTGCTGCGAAATAGAAGTTGTTGAGGGTAAAATTCGGCCGCCACTATTGAGGAGCTCAGCATTACTGGTGGGTTTTTTTGCAGCACTTCGCTTGGTTGAGTTGATAGGCGTTAAGAGCTTTTGACCAGCTACAGAGACAGTGCTGTGAAATTTGGATGACACTACTGGCAAATTCGATGACTTTGCCGCAACAGCGGCCGCTGCAACTGTCTTTGCAATTGTACTAGCAGATGTGTATCCCGTCGTCGTAGATGGTATTTGTTTTACTGCCCTGATTACAGCTTTTTTATTTATACTGGAAACACTTCTGCTCACTTCACTAGATATTGCAGTTTTATTGCTGCTGCTTAAGCTACTACTATTGCTGTATTTAATTTTATTGGTTGTATGTGTATACGATCCTTTCTGACCAACGTTAACACTTTTCTCAATCACATTTGTACTACTCAAAGCAGTCAGAGAAATGCTCGGAGAAATATCACTGAATTGTTTTGATATGTTACCAGTCCCGGGTGGATTTGTAGTGGGTATAATTTGCATCTCTCCGCTTGTTTTTAAATGCTCGCTGCCAGAACTTCCTACTACATTTTTGTTAGGATAAACAATTCCCATATTCACAGAAGTCGTTTGAGGTGTTGGACCAGTTCCGCTATTATTACTTTTCGAAGTAGCAGGGAAGATTGCTTCACCGTGCTGAGAATTCGAATGAATTTTAGGTGATGTTAGATCAGCTAAAAGAACTTCTGGGGTAGGGGGTTTTTCCAACGTTTTAAGCGCAACTTTAGGTGGAACCAGATGGAATGAATTGGAAGCGGACTGTTGCATCTGTGCATTCCGTTTTGGAGCTGTCGAAAAATGCTTGCTTGATGTAAGTGTTATATCAGTGTTTTTTACAGCGTTTGTGGTAACAGTCTCCTTTTGCTGATTTTTGTCATTTTTATCCGACTGTTTAATTAACTGCTGATCCAATGACTTGTAGGCGGGCATGTTAAAAGCGGGATTCACATTTTTATCTGCTGCATAATTTGCATCCGCTGCCGTTGACGATTGCGATGAGCTCTTGTATTGATTCATTTGAGCATTCTGCATCTTAAGTTTACTTATTGCACTGGCTGCGGTCGGAAACTCGTTTCTATAATCGTACATACTAGGCAGATTGCTACTTTCAGGTGTTTGCTTATACTGTCCAAAGGACGACAGCAACAAGTTAGCATTGGGATGCATATTTGAATTGGCTGAAGGCGACGAAACATACATCGGACCGTTATGTTGCCGTTGTGGTGTAGACGTCGCACTACTGCCATGCGGCAGGTTACTAGGAGCATTTAACCCGTAAATACTCAAGTCCCCAAGAGCACTTAATGGATTGGAATGCAACCCATTTCCGTGTAGCCCTGACAACAACGAGGCTGCAGATGACGACTTTGGTGGACTTTGGACATATGCGGGAGCGCTGAATGCACTGTTAGTATTGACGTCCGAGTATGCAAAATTGCTCTGTGCCATTCTTTTATACAATTCGTAATATTGTTGATTTGTCGCCGGATAATTATATTGCGGTATTAGTGACTGAATGTATGGTGCCAAATGGCTTCCATAATTTAGAAATGTTGACATCTAAAAAACATCACATGCATTAAATTAAAAATTTTTTGTGTGGCTTTAAAAGGTAATACTTACATCAAATCCGGATAATGAAGAGCTTAAATAATGCGGAATTTGTGTAGCTAAAAAATTATTTTGCGGACTGAACAAATAACATTTTAATATATACTTGAGATTAAAATTATTTATTTACTTACTCATCCATATTGGGCGCTTCCCGAATTTCTGAAACTTAATATAAAAATAGGTTAGGTGTCATCAGATACTTTTTTAATTTTCAATGCAAAACTGGGTAATAAAAGTTATTTCAACTAAAAATAAAATAGTGTAACGATAAGACAGTCTGTCGCTGTGCAAAGCAGCCGGTCGCTGGGCAAGACGCCCTGTCGCTACGCGCCGTGCTATGAATGCTATTACGGGCATACTTTTAGGCACGCACTTTAAAGTACACCGACTTGCTATAATTCGATCTGGCAATGATGGCCCGCGATGATAAGGGAAACTTCTAGTCCAATTAGAATGTGCGGGAACGATCTGCGCGATAACCGGACAGGTATAAAAGGCAGCCGGGTACGGCGCAGCGAGTCAGTCTTGGTTTAGACAAGTGAAGGTGCCACACGGAGTAATCAAGTGTAAAGACAGTAAAGTGTGAAATAAAGTGATTGTTGGTTTTTTATTGACTGCGTTTGAGAAATTAAGTGTGTTTTTATTTATATTGCGCAATCCAGAGAGACGTACTAGCCCACTAGAACTAGTATTCGTAACATTTGGTGTCCGAAAGGGGATTGTGCTGTTGAATAAATAAGGAAAAAAAAAATTAAATTAAATTATAAAACGCAGACATGGTTAATCTCGAGCTTCTGAAGGTGGACCAGCTAAAGAAGGAGCTGGCTGCCTGGGATTTGCCGACTGCTGGCGGAAAAGAGGAGTTGCAGCTGCGCTTGCGAGAGGCGTGTGAATCACGAGGCATCGATTCGGCTGCACACGAGTTCGGAACGCAAGAACAAGAGGCGTCGGCCAAAGTGGAGGAATCGCCTGCGGGTGCTGCGTCGATGCAAAGTACGGCTTCGGCGGCTGCGCCACCACAAGCAATGGACATGAGCTAGCTTATGGTTGCAATGAGAGGCATGTTTCAGAAAACGTCTGCGAAAATTGTCTGTGAAAATCGCGAAATGTCGGCGCAAATGGCAGCGAAACTAGAAAATGCAAATCGGGAGTTGTCCAGCAAGCTTCAGGAAAATTCTGCGCCCTTGGCGCGGAAAGTGGAGGAAATCTCAGACAGGATTAATGGGAAAGTCGAGCACCTGGAGACGCGAGTAGAGCACTTGGATAAACGAGTCGACGACCTGGATGATTCCCTGAACAAACGAGTTGATAGTCTGGAAGACGCGATGAATAGAAAAATGGACGAGCGGCTTAGGGAGGAACAGCCGCGAGAATGGTTGCCGCCGGTTCCGGAAAGTGTTGCCGCCCGAGCAGAAGTGCCTACTTATGATGGCACTACGCCGTTCGATACATTCAAGCTAGAATTCGACCTGGCTGCTCTGGAAAATCGGTGGACCGATGTAAGGAAAGGTCGGAGATTGGCGCTGGCTCTTAAAGGTGCTGAGGTAATAAAATCAGTTCCGGAATGTTTACGAAGTGAGTACGAGACCGTCATAAGGGCGCTGGCAGCAAAATCAGCGACGAGCACAACAGAACGCTATACTACTGTGAGCTGAAGAACCGCAGGCAAAGAGCCAACGGGGCGCTGCAGACATATGCAGCAGACATTGAGCGGCTCGTACAGCTGCGCTACCAGAAATTCGGCGCTGATGATCTCGAGAGGATGAAGATTGAGGCGTTTATTGAAGGTCTTCATGATCCGGAGACACGTCGCAGTGCGTTGATGATGGGCAAGCCGACATTTACGGAGACGGTGACCAGCACGATGACATATGAGGCGACATGGATTGGGAGCACTCGGTATGCACCTGCAAGGATACGCCAGATCCAGCCGGACAACGACATTACGATCCAGGCCATAAGCTCTGAGTCACCGGGCAGGCCGCGGGTGGTCTCCACTAAAGTTGTTTGCTGGGTATGTGGCCAGCAGGGCCACATATCACGAAGAAGGTTGTATCGTGTCAACACAGGAGGATACCAGCGAATTCCGAGGAGATTGTGTGGGCAAAGGTGGACGAGGACGATGGGACAAGTCGGCTGTGAGTTGTAGAAGCACCGAAACAAGGACACGACATCATCATCGGACGTACATTAGTGGAAACTAAGAATGGCAAAATACCAGTCAGAATACTGAATCCCCTGAACGCACGCAGATATGTCGGGAAGGATGAGGTAATTGGCGAGTGTAAGGAAGCTGTAGCAGTAGCCAATTGCGGGAGTAGCCAACCTGGAGGTAATAAGAAGAGCGGTTTTAACATGGACGTCATACCGCAGGAGAACCAGTGGAGCAGCGAGTTGACGGCCAAGCAGAAACAGAAGGCGAGGTCACTCCTGCAACACTATGGGTCAATATTTGCAACGGAAGCAGGCGGAAGAACAGCCATAGTGAAGCACAACATCGACACCGGAAGTGCAAAACCGATTCGCCAACCGCCAAGACGAGTTCCTCTGGCCAAGAGGGAAGAGGTCACAAATTTGATCGAGAACATGCGGAAAGACAAGGTCATAGAGCCTTCTTCGGGCCCCTGGTGCTCGCCGGTCGTGCTAGTCAAGAAAAAGGATGGCAGTACCCGGTTTTGTGTGGATTATCGGAAGCTCAATGATGTGACCGAGAAGGACAGTTATCCACTACCGCGGATCGATGACTACCTGGGCACACTGTCAGGCACACAGTGGTTCTTCACGCTCGACTTACGCAGCGGCTATTGGCAGGTGGAGCTTGCAGACAAGGACAAGGAGAAAACGGCTTTCAGTGTTGGTGATGGTTTGTGGCAGTTCACCGTTATGCGGTTGGAATCTGCAACGCCCCAGCAACATTCGAGCGGCTAATGGAACGGGTGCTAAAAGGGCTGCATTGGCGGACGTGTCTGGTGTACCTCGACGACATAATCGTCATGGGTAAAAGCTTCGACGACCACCTGGGAAAGCTAAAGGAGTTATTCGAGCGGATACAAAAAGCCGGGCTTAAACTCAACCCAAAGAAGTGCTCGCTGTTCCAAAACGAGGTCAAGTATCTGGGTCATATGGTTTCCGCCCGCGGAGTACATACGGATGACGGCAAAATCACGGCGGTGAAAGAGTGGCCCCGGCCACGCAATCTACACAAACTCCGCAGTTTCCTGGGCCTGTGCACATACTACCGCCGATTTGTTCCGGGATTCGCGAACATAGCCAGCAGCTTGCACAAACTGACGAAAAAGAGCCAAGCTTTTGAGCTTTTTTGAGCTTTTGAACGAAGAGCAGGAGCAGGCTTTTGCACGTCTGAAGGAAAAACTGTGCACTGCTCCGATTCTGGCCTTCCCCGTGCCTGGGGAGATGTTTGTGCTGGATACAGATGCAAGCGGACATAGTATTGGCGGGGTGCTATCACAGATAATAGACGGCCAAGAACACGTGATAGCATACTACAGTAGGGTTCTATCGAAACCGGAACGCAACTACTGTGTGACACGGAGGGAACTGCTGGCGGTATTGGACTGCGTAAAACACTTCCATAAATATCTGTATGGACAAAGGTTTCGCCTGCGTACAGATCATGCGGCATTAAGATGGCTCCTGAACTTTAAAGGTCCTGAAGGGCAATTGGCGCGGTGGATCGAGCGCCTGCGGAGCTACGACTACACGATAGAGCATCGCAAGGGCAGTAGCCATGGAAATGCCGATGCCTTGTCACGCCGTCCGTGCGAAATCGAATGCAGGCAGTGCTCGCGAGCCGAAAGCAAAGAACAGATAGTGGACGTCCGGTTGGTAAGCGTTATGCCAGAGGAACAGTGGTCTGCGGAGAGGCTACAAAAGGACCAGCGTGAGGATGCGGATCTTGCAAAAATCATCGAAGGCAAGAAGCAAGGCGCATGTCCGGACTGGCAGGAAATGGCCGGTGAAAGCCCGACCGCTAAGGCTTACTGGGCACAGTGGCAAAGTCTGCGGCTGAAGAAAGGATGCCTGTACCGCGAATGGGAGAGCGTGGATGGTCGGACCAGCAACTCCCTAATGGTAGTCCCGAAAAGCAGAATCAACAAGGTCATTGAGGCATACCATAACGACTCCAGTGGAGGGCACCTAGGCATAACCAAAACCGTCGCCAAAATAAAAAGACGATTCTACTGGATAGGATATCAGGAGTCTGTAGCCGAGTGGAATAAGAGCTGTGACCGATGTTCAGCCGCGAAAGGGCCGACAAGAAGATCTCGGGGCCGCATGCAGCAGTACAACGTGGGAGCGCCCTTCGAGCGGATTGCTATGGATGTCGCCGGCCCATTCCCAACTCAAGGCAACAAATATGTGCTGGTGGTAATGGATTATTTCAGCAAATGGCAAAGGTGTACCCTATTCCTAACCAGGAGGCCACTACGGTCGCGGAAGAGCTGGTAAACAACTGGGTAGCCAGGTTCGGAGTTCCGTTGGAGTTACACTCAGATCATGGCCGAAATTTCGAGTCTGCGGTATTCAAGGAAGTGTGTGAGCTGCTGGGAATAAGGAAAACTCGTACCACTCCTTTGCACCCATAGTCCGACGGTATGGTAGCACGCTTTAACCGGACACTGGAAGAATATCTGCGGAAAGTGGTAGGCAGGAATCAAAAGGATTGGGACACGCATGTCCCCCTGTTCCTGATGGCGTATAGGTCAGCCCCGCACGACACGACATCACTCACTCCATCCCGAGCAGTGTTCGGCACAGAGTTGCGGTTACCCGCTGACTTGAAGTTCGGGGTAGTCAGTACGACGGGAGGCGCTAAGACTGACGACTTCGGGACGAACAAGTCTAAGTGGTGGGCAGTGTAACGATAAGACAGTATGTCGCTGTGCAAAGCAGCCGGTCGCTGGGCAAGGCGCCCTGTCGCTACGCGCCGTGCTATGAATGCTTTTACGGGCACTTTTAGGCACGCACTTTAAAGTACACCGACTTGCTATAATTCGATCTGGCAATGATGGCCCGCGATAATAAGGGAAACTTCTAGTCCAATTAGAATGTGCGGGAACGATCTGCGCGATAACCGGACAGGTATAAAAGGCAGCCGGGGACGGCGCAGCGAGTCAGTCTTGCTTTAGACAAGTGAAGGTGCCACACGGAGTAATTAAGTGTAAAGACAGTAAAGTGTGAAATAAAGTGATTGTTGGTTTTTTATTGACTGCGTTTGAGAAATTAAGTGTGTTTTTATTTATATTGCGCAATCCAGAGAGACGTACTAGCCCACTAGAACTAGTCTTCGTAACAATAGGTTAACATTGGAATCAGTGGTTTCCCCAGGGGGGGATTAGGGGATAGATCCCCGTTGGTGGATAAATTATTTTTTCCAATTCGATGTCAAATATAGAATTGTAAAACATTTTATTACTTGCTTCATATGTTCTGTGAGCAACCACTTAAAACCTTATAGTTGAACCTCCCATGATCTGACCAGATCATGGTGTAACACTTCGTTCAATAATGTGTGTGACTGACACATAGATGGCGGCACACTGGAACACTGTTTCCGTATATTCACGGACGGCTCCAGAACGGAAGATGGTTCTGGCTCTGGGGTCTTCGTGGAATCCACGGGGACTAGACGGTTCTTTGCCCTAGGCTCGCACGCATCTGTGTTTCAGGCGGAGGTGCATGCGATACTTGAGGCGATGAACTTTGTCGTAGAGAGAGTGGAAAGGCAGGTCTATCTGTGCCTGTAGCGACAGCAAAGCTGCGCTTATGGCCTTGGACAGCCCTCCAACCACCTCTATGCTAGTCAGGTCCTGCAAATCCAGGCTTAATTATGTTGGAAAATACAATAGCCTGATGCTCACCTGGGTCCCGGGACACGCAGGAATTGTGGGTAACGAGACCTCGGCTTCCCTAGCTAGAATGGGCTCTGAGGCTGATTTTGTCGGCCCTGAGCCTGTTCTGCCACTCCCATCTGCAGCCATCAAAGCCACAGTTAACGAATGGGTCACTATGACCCAGGAACGAGCATGGCAGGCTGAGAGCGGCTGCAGGTGGACGAAACTTATGCTTCCCGCCATATCCGACAAATGCTCACAGTTTCTTTTGTCACTAGGCAGAAGAGACTGCAGGCAGATGGTCGGGTTAATGACGGGCCATTTCCTATGGGCGAAGCACATGGAAATGGTAGGCATATCTGACAGTGCCCTATGTCCTGCCTGTGGGGAGGACGTTGAGACGGCGGAACACTTCCTGTGCCCCGCGTTCGCTCGTATCAGGTTTGAGACGTTTGGCACTGATGTGCTAAGAAGCGACCACCTTGGCTCCTTGGCACCCCAGGATCTATCAAGGTTTCTTCGGAAATCGGGTAGATTTAAAGCACATTAACAGGGAACAACAAGTCGTAGTACAATGGACGTATAATTGTCTGAGTGCTGCGCTTGCTAGATCGTTCCGACAAAGAAAAAAAAAAAACAAAAAAAAAATACTAAATCAATATTTTTTTTTCGAAATTGTGAACCTTTTTAGGCTTACTGTCAAAATTATATGTGAATCCGACCATTAGTTTACAAGTTACAGTGCTTTAAGTGACACTACTTTTGAGTTTTCAAAAAAAATGAATTCAAAGCAATTCCGTGTGCTGATTTATCATTGTTTTTTAATGAAAAAAAATACTGTTCAATGCCAGGAATGGCTTGAAAAACATTATTCGGACTCTGCTCCATCAAAAAGAACCATTTGTTATTGGTATGCCGAATTCAAACGTGGTCGTACAGACACCGATGACATTCCATCTACTGGACGGCCAAATGACGCTGTTATTCCGGAAAACGTTGAAAAAACACTGAAAATCATTATGTCCGACCGTAAAGTGAAAGTGGGGGAGATTGCTGACATTCTAAAGATATCAGCAGGCAGTGTACACACCATAATACACGAACATTTGACGTTTGTCAATCACATAAATAATATAATCCCTAAAGCATATGCTATGTTAGCCTTTATACGTCGAAACTGCTCTGATTTTAAGGACCCCTATACATACAAGCTTCTATACTCTGCTTTCGTGAGGTCCAGGCTAGAATACGCTGCTTTTATTTGGAATCCGTTCTATGCTGTTCATATTAATCGCCTCGAAAGAGTACAGAAGAAATTTCTAAAATTTGCCCTATTCTCACTAAATTTTCATGAACCGATTCCTTCGTATAAGTCACGTTGCTTACTTATAAATTTGAAATCATTAGAATCGAGGCGCATGGTAAATTCATTATTATTCGTATATGACGTCATTTGTGGCAGTACCAAGTGCCCTGCTTTACTTAGTCTTATAAACTTCTTCGTTCCAATCAGAACTACTCGCACAAATAAATTATTTGTAGTAAAGCATTACAAGACGAACTATGCTTATAATCAACCGCTTGCTAGATCATTAATGCAATTAAATAATTTGGCTTGCAGCAATGATGTCGATTTCTCCATTCCAAAACCAAAATTTAAAGAATTAATTAATATGTTTTTTACTTAGCTCAATTGTTATTCTAATTCTTAAGTTATGTTACTTTTTGTATTTTTTCTAGCCTGTAGATATTTTTGTATTTCGATTGGCTTAAATAAATAAATAAATAAATAAATAAATAAACATTTGGTTATGAAAAAGGTGTTTTCGAAATGGGTGCCGCGTTTGCTCACACCGGAGCAAAAACAACAACGAATCGATGATTCAAAGAGCTGTTTGGACATGTTTACGCGCAACAAGTCGGAGTTTTTGCGTCGGTACATCACAATGGATGAAACATGGATCCACCATTTCACTCCAGAGTCAAATCGGCAGTCTGCTGAGTGGCATGCAACCGGTGAAAGCCGCCCAAAGCGTCCAAAGGCACAAACATCGGCTGGCAAGGTTATGGCGTCAGTATTTTGGGATGTGCACGGAATAATATTCATCGACTATCTTGAGAAAGGGAAACCAATCAATAGCGACTATTATATAGCGTTGTTGGAACGTTTGAAAGAAGAAATCGCGATTAAGCGGCCCCATATGAAGAAGAAAAAAGTGTTGTTTCACCAAGACAATGCACCGTGTCACAAGTCGATGAAAACGATGGCAAAAATGCATGAATTGGGCTTCGAATTGCTTCCTCATCCCCCGTATTCTTCAGATCTGGCCCCCAGCGACTACTGGCTCGTCGCAGACCTCAAAAAGATGCTCCGTGGTAAGAGATTTGGCTCAAATGATGAAGTAATCGCCGAAACTAACGCCTATTTTGAAGGCAAAGAAAAATCGTTCTACAAAGGCGGTATCGCAAGATTGGAAATGTGTTGGAATGATTGTATCTCCCTAAAAGGGGACTATGTTGATGAATATTTTTTTGCCAAACGAATTTTGGCAAAAAAATGTGTTTTAATTAGTTAGTCACACACATTATTGAACGAAGTGTTAAACAAGAGGATAGACGAGAATTGTTGTTAAGGATATAACAAACCAGAAAGTGTGAACAAAATGATTTCTTTTGCTTGCCTACATTGTATTTACGTAAAACGCTAGAAATATACTTGAATAATTAAGCGAAATAGCGAGTTTCAACTTCTATGAATTAACTTTGAAATTGAAAAAATAAATATTGTAACGATTAGGCACTCTGTCGCTGTGCTATGCATGAATGCTTTTACGGGCATACTTTTAGGCACGGACATACTTTAGAGTACGGCCAGCTTGCTATAATTTCGATATGGCAAGGATGGCTCGCGATGATAATGGTATGTGCGAGAACGATCAAGAGATAGGCCAATTGAATGTGAGAGAACGATCGAGATAGTCCAACTGGAATGTGCAAGAACAATCGGCGCGATAACCCGACAAGTATAAACGGCAGCCGGTTGCAGCGCAGAGAGACAGTCTTATTTGAACAAGCAAAGTAGTAACAAGTGTAAAGACAAGAAACCAACCTTGGGTTGGGGGATAACATCAGGAATTCTATGGAACTAGATGCTATGGTGAACTGCTTCAATAAGGTAGTCATCGATGCGTATGAGGACAGCTGCCCGGTCAGTAAGATTGCTTCCTCCAGGGACGTACCCTGGTGGAATAAGGAACTCAGTATACTGCGAAGCAAGGTTCGCAGGCTTTTCAACCGGGCGAAACGAACCGGGAACTGGTCCGAGTATAGGAGTACTCTGACAGGAGATCAGGGAATCCAAGCGAAGAAATTTCAGAAATTTCTGTGAAAATATAGAACAAACCTGTGAGGCATCCAGACTCTTCAAGGTTATGGCAAGGAGCCAAAACCTGTCCTCTACAAACCTCAGGAAAAGCAATGGAGAATTTACCGAGAGTGAGGAAGAGAAGGTTCAGCTACTTCTAGATACTCACTTCCCGGGCTCCATTGCTTGGAGAGGTGGAGGACAGGCTCAGGCGCTATGCAGGATCTCTAAGAGAGACTGGAGAGTAGCAAAGGAAATATGCACGGAGGAAAGGGTACAGTGGGCGGTTAATACCTTCAAACCACTGAAGTCACCTGGGCCCGACGGCATTTTTCCGGCCCTACTACAGAAAGGGATGGGTCTCTTTAAATACCACTTCCTGAAAATAACTAGAATCAGTCTGGCACTGGGCTATATACCAGAAGCCTGGAGGAGGGCAAAGGTAGTTTTTATACCGAAGGCCGGGAAGAAGGATCCACTTCATCCGAAATCCTTCAGGCCAATTTGCCTAACTTCATTTGTACTGAAAACTCTAGAGAAAGTTGTGGACAACTACATAAGGACGACAGTCCTATTAGACAACCCTCTGCATACTTGTCAACATGCCTACAGGGCAGGTCGGTCCACCGAGACTGCTTTGTACCAGCTGACAAGTGTGTTGCAGGAAAGTCTGGAAGAGAAGGAAATGGCACTATGTGCCTTCCTGGATATAGAGGGGGCCTTTGATAATACCTCTCATGAAGTCATTGACAATTCGTTAACCAGCAGGGGTTTGACTAACACCCTAAGAGGCTGGATACATAGTATGCTCGCTACTAGGTCGGTGGAGATACAGACTAGTACGGGTGGCCTAGTATTAGCAAACACAACCCGAGGCTGTCCACAGGGGGGGGGTACTATCTCCTCTTCTGTGGAGCCTCGTGGTTGATGATCTTCTACAGGAGCTAACTAACGCTGGCCTAACGGTTCAGGGTTATGCGGACGATATAGTAATCCTATGCAGGGGAAAATTTGAAGATACCCTGCGGGAAAGGATAACCTTGGTGCACAAAGGTGGGGCTGAATATAAATCCGGCGAAAACCACGGTTGTACCCTTCACAAGAAAATACAAACTTGATGCTCTTAGACCCATACGTCTGGATGGGGTAGAGATAGAATTCCAGAAGGAGGTGAAATATCTAGGTATCATACTAGATCAGAAACTTCTCTGGAAAGGACACTTAGAGGCAACGATAAGGAAGGCCACTAGGGCTTTCATGACCTGTAGGTCCATAGCAGGTAAAAGTTGGGGTTGCACTCCGACTATACTGAGATGGATCTACACGGCGATTGTAAGACCCATGATAACGTATGGTTCGGCTGTCTGGGCAAGCAAGACCAGCCAGTCGACCACTATCAAGGCGCTTAGTAAGCTACAAAGACTGGCATGCGTTTGCATAACAGGGGCTATGAGAACGTGTCCAACAGCATCCTTGGAGGTTCTTCTTGAACTCACACCTCTTCACTTACACATACAGACCCAGGCGAAGAGGGCTCTCCTACGGATAACTGGTGTTAATATCGGGGCGAAGGGATTCCTGAGTCGTAAGAGGATTGATACTCTCACGTATCAGCACCCCGAAATCGCAATACCGAGGGACACAATCTCACCAAAGTTCAGCTTTGTCAAACGGTTCAAAACTGAACTTAGTAACAAAAAGAGATGGGTAGGTATATCGGAGACATATTCGATAGACAAGCATATGATATCCTGGTACACAGATGGCTCCTTAACGGAGGAAGGCACCGGGATAGGAGTATATGGGCCGAGGATAAGATACTCGGAGCCGATGGGAAAGCATACCACTATCTTCCAGGCGGAAATATACGCCATTGAAAGGTGTGCTCATTTCAATCTGGTGAAGAACTACCGGAACCGGAAGATTGCCATCCTTTCTGACAGCCAAGCGGCTATCAAGGCTCTTAGATCCTATCAGGTATCCTCGAAACTGGTATTGGAGTGCCTTGAGAAGCTGAATGAACTTGGCCGTCACAATAAGGTCTGGGTACTTTGGGTTCCGGGCCACACCGGCATTGAAGGGAACGAACGGGCTGACGAACTGGCAAGAAGGGGAGCTTCCACACCTTTCGTCGGCCCGGAACCTTTTTGTGGGTTGGGAAAAGGAGCCTCCTCCATTTTACTGAGAAAGGACGAGATAACCAAAAGGAATCAATACTGGGAAAATCAACCAGGTCTAGAGCATTCGAAGCTGGTTATCGGATCCTATAATAGGAAACGATTCGATTACTGTATGGCTTTATCAAAAAATAATCTTAGGATTATCACGGGAATGCTTACAGGGCATTGTAGATTGAACTATCATCTAACTAAACTAGGAATCCGTGAAAACGGGTATTGCAGGTTCTGCTTGCAGGAAAACGAGACTGCGATACATATACTAGGAGAATGCCCTGTACTTATGCATAAGAGAAAGAAGCACCTGGGGGATCACCTCATATCGGGTGTGGACTGGGTATCCAGAGGTTTAGGAAACATACGAAAATTTCTCTTGGATACTGGACTCACTGATTGTCTTTGAGGTCCAAGAAGGGGGCACAATAGATCTACGAGGTCGCAGTGCACTATCTTCATCAATAATAATAAAAGACAAGAAAAGAGTAAATCTGCAAATAAAGTTTAAATTGCAATTGAAGTGTGTTTTATTTTTCAAGCACAATCCAGAGATTAATGATCCCATTTTCGTAACATTTGGTGTCAGAAGTGGGATTGTGGAAAATTGAAAATATAAATAAAATTATAAAAGCACGGACATGGTTAAACTCGAGCTGCTGAAGGTAGACCAGCTGAAGAAGGAGCTGGCTGCCTGGAATTTGCCGACTGCTGGCGGAAAAGTGGAGTTGCAGCTGCGCTTGCGAGAGGCGTGTGAGGCACGACGCATCGATTGGGCTGCGCACGAGTTCGGAACGCAGGGCTAGAGGCGCCGGCCAAAGTGGATGAATCGCCTGCGGGTGCTGCATCGCGGCAAAGTACGGCTGCAGCGGCTGCGCCACTACAAGCATTGGACATGAGCCAGCTAATGGTTACGATAACTATTATTTTGAAAACAAAATTTTTTACGTTGAATTACTACATTTTGGATATTGTAGTGGTACCGCGTGACCACTAATGCCGACAGCATAGCGCTCAAGCCAATCAGCAAGACCGACGTGCAGCGAGCGGTGCGCGCGCCACTTTGTTTACATTACAAGTGTCAAGTGTCGCATGCACAAGAACGCCGGCGTCACTCAAGTGGCCTGCACTTGCACAAGCGACACATGTCACAACACATGTGGGCACTTGCGCCGATCGCGTATGCAACAAGACCCGACCTACCGCAGGTCAACGCAGTGCGCTGGCCCACTTTGGGAAAGTGCCGCGTCGTCAGATTTGACCCGCGTTGTGATTGGCGCGACGCGAATGCATTGGAAATAGAGGGAGGAGCACTAGAATTGCCCCTCCGTGTAACACTTTGTCAATTTAGTATTTAAGACGGATTTTTGGAAATAAACAAAAACTTCTCGTGCAGAGATCAAGCGACGCTGTTGTCTGCTTTTCTTTTCATCGGGAAAACATTGCGGCCTTTGTGGCCAAAACTCTCTGCGCACTCCCGCTATAAAGAAGGAGAACCCGGACTCAGACGGACTTTAGCACCACTCATAGGGCCTAACTCACCACAATATGAATTAATTTTTAATTGTTTTAAATTGACATACGCAAATTAACTGCAGAAATCCAATTTCAACCAACAACTAAACAATTAAAAATCAATTCATACTTAAAATCTGGTACGGCAACGTAAATAAAAAAAATTTCTTTCACAAAAGTTATGAGGCAACGTAAAAAAATGTTTCTTTCAAATAATAGTTATCGGCAACGTAAATAACAAAAAATCATGAATACAAGTTATGAAACAACGTAAAAAAAAATTTCTCAAAATAATAGTTATAGGTAATTTAAATAAAAAAAAAGTCAGAAATAACAGTTATAAAGCAACGTAAAAAAAATCCCAAAAAAATAACTATCGAGAATAAAAAAAATTTCTTTCTCATAACACTATTATTTGAAAAATTAATTGTGTAGCAGAGCCCTCTATATTTTAAGTTACTAGCAGCAGAGTCATCTGTATTTCAAATATATAATAAATACGTCAACCGCTTCCTTCCTGCTAAAATTGGCGCCCAACATCGTGGCCGAATCTACGAATCTGGAGGAGCAAAGTACTCGTCGCATAACGCGAGCCAGCACTTTAAAGATGGCGACACCGACGCCAACATCAACGCCGACACCAACGCAGACACCATTGTCGCTGCAACAAAGCACGCTTGAGCTGAGTAGTGAGCAGTTTGAGCGGTTGATGCAAGTGGTATCAACCAGGAACGTAAATGCTGGCTCATTCAGCAGCTGCACCGCCCGCTACAATGGAGAGCGCAATCTCTCGAAAGTGGAAGAGTTTGTCTCGGCGATTACCACATTTAAGACAGTGGAAAAGATCAGTGATTCTGATGCTGTCAGTGGTATGCCCATGCTTTTGGAGGGTGATGCTTTTTCAGATGTTGTGCGTATGGTACGCGAGGCCTTTTCCCCTCCTAGGCCAGCATGGTGAGTGTATGCAGAAATTTGTGACGTGAAGCATTAGAAAAATGAAGCAACGGACACTTTTATCAGGAAGAAGCGTGCCCTGTTTGCGCAGTTGCCAAAACCACCGACGGAAGTTGATCAGATCGATATTGTGTTCGGTATGTTTCGGCACAAAATTTCAATTTCAAATTTCTTTTTCTGAGCTTTTGGTGGATGCAAGAGAAGCGGAACAGTGTCTTGCCGAGCAAAGCAGCAAAATTGTGAACGCGAGTGGCGGTCCAGTACGCTGTGGATTTTGCCGCAAGAATGGCCATACCGAAGATAAGTGTTTTAAGATTCAAAAGCTGCAGCCCGAGAATAAAAACGTGGATACGGCAGAAAGAGCGAACCCAAAGTTTTCTTGTTATGGGTGCAGTACACCTGGAATAATCCGTGCTAATTGCCCAAAATGCAGCAAAGCAAAGGGAGTAAATTGCGTAAATTTCAACTCGTTGAACACTGTGCAAATTGGCCACTAATAGGCGCAGATTTTATGCAACAAGCGGGCATAATGTTGAACATGGGTCAGAAATATTGGCACTTCGAATGCAATCCCCAACAGAAATTTGACTTTGACGATGCCTGGCCGTTGAAGTTGAGTTTGATTGAAACTGCTCGCCCTACAAGTTCTGTGTCACAAAGAACACAAGCTATGCGCAATGCACAAGAATTTGCAAACAAGCCTTATGTGTCTGATTTTGAATATTTTGGGCCGGACATAACAAAAGAAAATGATTACCCCCCACACACAGTTCAATCGATTTTTAGAGATGCACTATCACCTGAACCGCCGTGGCTCAGTTGGTTAGTGCGCGGTCCAGCGAGTCGCATGCAGAGCGACGCAAGATCGAATTCTGCATGTAGTAACACCTAAAAAAATAACGGGAAACTCGTTTTCTCTTTCGGTGGCTGTCCTCTCAGCTGGAAATGGCAAACCTCTGAGAGTAAAAATTGCCTATGAAAAAGCTCCCACCCTGCCGTTCGGAACCGGCATAAAACTGTAGGTCTCTTCCACCCGCGTACAAAATTCACACGCACAACACGGGTGGTTGCGGGAAGCTAGGCCTTAGTCTCGCGTAAGCGGGCTGTCGTGCCAATCAATTAATTATTAACCTTCACACTGTCACTATTAACATATGTTAATATTTCAATTTTGATTTTGCTATAACTTTTTGGGTTTAAGTCCGATTTTCATGCGGCTTCGGCTCAGTGGCCAATTTGTCAACCTCTTTCTATATATGTAATCAGAAAACTAAAAATTTAATTTTTTCCATCTTTTTTTTACAAATGAAAATTTTTACCCCTATTTTGGTTACATATTAACATATGTTAATATTTTTCTTCTCATCCGTGTTATAAAGACAACTTTCATTTTTTGAGCTAAGTTGGTAAGCAGAAACATCAAATGGACTGTTCTAAAGAGATTTTAGGTTCACATGTGGAAGGGGGAAAAGGGATGAATGGGGTTTCAGCCCCTACAAAGTGGGCGAATTTGTTGCTTTTTTAAAAGAAATGCCATAAATTCTTTTTCAAATATATTCTAATCAACTTTCGTATTTAAGACTTTTAGGTAATACTACATCACATATCCAAATTTGAATGAGATCGGCCAACTATATCATATAGCTGCCATAGAAACGATCGCTCGAAAATGTGTTGCATTGCGATTTGTACAAACGGGCTAAATTGCTAACAATTGGTGCATTTTCAAATATATTTTCATCAAATTTCGTATTTAGGACTTTTAGGTAATACTACATCACATATCCAAATTTGAACGAGATCGGCCAACTATCAGTTTTCAAATGCACCAATTGTTACCAATTTAGCCCTTTTGTATAAATCGCAATGCAACACATTTTCGAGCGATCGTTTCTATGGCAGCTATATGATATAGTTGGCCGATCTCATTCAAATTTGGATATGTGATGTAGTATTACCTAAAAGTCTTAAATACGAAATTTGATGAAAATATATTTGAAAATGCACCAATTGTTACCAATTTAGCCCTTTTGTTCCAATCGCATTTTTGAGCGATCGTTTCTATGGCAGCTATATGATATAGTTGACCGATCTCGTTCAAATTTGGATATGTGATATAGTATTACCTAACAGTATTAAATACGAAATTTGATGAAAATATATTTGAAAATGCACTTTTTATGGCATTTCTTTAAAAAAAGCAACAAATTCGCCCACATTGTAGGGGCTGAAACCCCATTCATCCCTTTTCCCCCTTCCACACGTGAACCTAAAATCTCTTTAGCACAGTCCATTTTATGTTTTTGCTAACCAACTTAGCTCAAAAAATGAAAGTTGTCTTTATAAAACGGATGAGAAGAAAAATATTAACATATGTTAATAGTGACGGTTTCCGTATATAAAAATTGGTGACAGTGTGAAGGTTAAATTATTACTACCACCTGATGCAGAGACTCCAAAGCGACAAAAAGGCCCACAATTGTTCAGTGGTGTGGATGATTATAAAAGTTACGATGAAGCGAATTTCACTAGGCTGTCTTCCATTCAGTTCAAAATTTTGAAAACTGAAGATGCTACCCAATTGGGCGAAGAGGAGCGGCTTCAATTAGAATGCGTTCTACAAAAGCATTCGGTAGTTTTTGGAGAAATCGATGAGCCAACACCATATGTAACGCACAAAATAAATACTGGGGATCATGAGCCACTCTCATCGCCGGCATATCGTCTAACGTTCGCCAAATCAAAAGAACTAAAGCTTGAAGTGGAGAAGATGTTGGAAAAGGGCATCCTAGAAGATTGCGAATCTGCTTGGAGCTCGCCAGTGGTGATGGTACCTGGCGTACGCGTATGCGCGACTATCGTAAGCTAAATGCCATAACAACGCCGGACAGGTATCCATTGCCGCGAATTGATGATTTGTTGCACGCAGCAAGAAGCACATAATTTATGTCAACGCTAGATCTGCAAAGCGGATATCACGTGAAAATCGAAGAGAACGATTGCGATAAAACGTGCTGTATTACGCCTTTCGGTACGTACCGCTTTAAGAGGATGCCGTTCGGGCTGCGCAACGCGCCCGCGACCTTTCAGAGGCATATGGATCGTTTCAAAAACGGCCTACCGGAAGTTTTACTGCTTGCATACTTAGATGACTTAATCATTTGTTCTGCAACATTTTATGATCATCTTCATGACATCGATGAAGTGCTCAAAAAGCTTAAGGTGAGGTTCTTTCAAATTTTTTTGAAAAAATCGTTTTTTTTTTCACATAAAATGAAAGCTGTATGTCCGTAGAATATGTGTACGAAAGGATTTTTCGATACGATCGCCTTGTCCGCACACGAGTTTGTTTCTTCTACAGTGTTTTCCCCAGTTTTTGCCCGGAGCTGCTATCTTTCAACACGTTTTCCATCTGAATTTCAAGGATATCTCTTGATCTGTTGTTCTAATTTTCTTAATCTAAAGCATGTTTGAAAGGTGATCATTTTCTGTATGGCTTATACCTAAAACGAGCATAAGTTACCATTAAATTGTTATTTATAATTAAGGTTTAATAACAAAAAAAAGTGACAAAAAAAAAATTTTTTTTTCGAGCGTCCACATTTCAGTCAATTTTTGGTCAAAAATCATTATAGTTAGGTATAAGCCATAGAAAATTTCATCTACTTTCATTTAAAAAAACATTTTTCATTTCAGATTACTACAAGAGGCTGTAGGCTTGAAATTCGGAGACGAGATTTTTCAGGCAGTGATCGACGAAAGCCGCCATTGTTCAGCCGCCATTTTGAATTTTGTTACAAAAAATATACCATATTATTGTATAATAAAATACCCATTCAACCGTCAAAACCGGATGTTTCTATGTTTTTTCATCATGCCACAAATCATTTCCAAACTTAGGCCTTTTTTTGGCCAAATTAGAAAGAACCTCCCCTTAATATGTTTAAGTTGCGAGCCAATAACGCTAAATGCCATTTTTGCTGTTCAGAAGTTAAGTACCTCGGGCATATAGTCACGCCTGAAGGCATTAATGTGGATCCTGAAAAGACAAGCGCCATCAGCAATCGAAAGGCGCCTAACAATATTAAGCAGCTGATCTCTTTTGTGCAAACATGCTCGTGGTACCGACGCTTCATACCCCACTACGCTGAAATTGCCAAGCCGCTTACCGATTTAACAAAAAAAATGCAGTTTGGAAATGGGGAGAACCACAGCAAGCAGCATTTGTCGAACTCAAAGAAAAACTAGTGTCGTCACCAATTCTCAAGCAAGCGCAAGATGGTTTGCCCCTCGTACTCAAAACTGACGCCAGCAATTATGCACTTGGAGCTGTTCTACTCCAGGGGGAGAAGGAAGAAGAACTATAGAGTATGCGAGTCGTTTGCTTTCTAAGGCAGAATACAATTACACCACAACAGAACGCGAGGCGCTCGCTATCGTTTGGACATGCACTAAATTCCGTGGTTACATCGAGGGGGAAGAGATAATCCTCAAAACAGACCATCAGCCCCTTAAGTGGCTGTTCACGTTTAAGACTCCGTCCGGACGAATTGCCAGGTGGGCGTTGCAGATTCAACATTAATTAATAATAATTAATAATAACACTGTGCTACAAAAAAAAAAAAATGAAATACACCCGACAAGTAACATACTGTAGGCTGTTTATGTGGTCGAATAATCCATAAAAATATTTTTGTTATATTTGTTGTACCCTCCAAATTTTATTTATTTACAAAAAACCGTTTTTACAAACTTTCCGCGGTAATCTATGAATATCTCAGTCATTTTTTTTAACGATTTTCAACATGTAATATGTTTTGGAAAGAGCATTGTCAGACCTTTCGAATGATGTATGTCAATTCATTGTTTAAACAAATAAGTAGTAAGTTTTTATCGCATAAACCTTGGAAAAGTGATTTTTTTCTCAATCTTTTTAACTTTAACCAGTTTTTATTGCATAATGAAACAAAAAAATTAATAAAGTTAGGTAATATTCTGAAAGAAGATTTGTTTACGAACAAATTGGTGTATTGCTTTATTGAATTGGACCAAAACTGCGGAATCTATGCTATTTTTTCGTAACTAGAAAATAAAGCCTTGAATATGTATTCATTTGAGATTTAAATAAAAATTTAAAACGAATTCATTGTACACACTGCAATACACATGATAGGCCATATTTTCTAGTTACGAAAAAATAGCGTAGATTCCGCAGTTTTGGTCCAATTCAATAAAGCAATACACCAATTTGTTCGTAAATAAATCTTCTTTCAGAATATTACCTAACTTTACTAATTTTTTTTGTTTCATTATGCAATAAAAACTGGTTAAAGTTAAAAAAATTGAGAAAAAAATCACTTTTTCAAGGTTTATGCGATAAAAACTTACTACTTATTTGTTTAAACAATGAATTGACATACATCATTCGAAAGGTCTGACAATGCTCTTTCCAAAACATATTACATATTGAAAATCGTTAAAAAAATGACTGAGATATTCATAGATAACCGCGGAAAGTTTGTAAAAACGGTTTTTTGTAAATAAATAAAATTTGGAGGGTACAACAAATATAACAAAAATATTTTTATGGATTATTCGACCATATAAACAGCCTACACTATGTAATTTGTCAGGTGTATTTTCAGTGTTGCACCGTGTAATTGATTGGCACGACAGCCCGCTTACGCGAGACTAAGGCCTAGCTTCCCGCAACCACCCGTGTTGTGCGTGTGAATTTTGTACGCGGGTGGAAGGGACCTACAGTTTTATGCCGGTTCCGAACGGCAGGTTGGGAGCTTTTTCATAGGCAATTTTTGCTCTCAGAGGTTTGCCATTCAACATTATAATTTTAAAATTTAGTACACACCTGGTAAAATGAATGCATTGGCAGATATGCTTTCTCGTCCACCATACACTGAGAGCGATGACAATGAGAAAAAGGAAATTTTCGCCATTCATATTGACTTTCCGAAGAAAACGGCCAAAGACATCCGCGACGAGCAAGTCAAAGATGAGTATCTCAAAAATATCATCACATCGTTGGAAGTAGAAGATGACAACTTGCACCGCTGGGTAAACCGCGGATACCTCATGAACGAAGGCGTTTTATATTGCTATGGCGATGATGATGCCGAAGATGCTCAACTGGCAGTGCCTGTGCAACAGCGAGCCGAAATTATGCAAACATATCATAACGACAGCTCGGCAGGACACTATGGCATCGACAGGTCAGTAGCCCGTATCGCAGGCCGATCTTTTGGCCTGGTATGAGGGCTGAGATTGCGAAACACGTAAAGGCGTGTGTTGATTGTCAGCGTTATAAAGCATCCAACATCCACGAACGGAAGATGGTTTTCAGTGGATATTGATAGCTGAAGACATTGCCAGCAGATGGACGGAGCTGTTCCCGCTGAGAGAGGCTACAGCAGAAATTTGTGCAACGACGCTCATCGAAGAAGTATTCTTTCGCTATGGAGTACCACGGCGCTTAAAATCAGACAATGGTGTGCAGTTCATTTCCGCTATCATGCAAAAAGTGACTTATTGCATGGAGATACAGCAGCAGTTCACGCCCGTGTTCCACCCTGAAGCAAATCCGGTAGAACGACGAAACCGTGACCTGAAAGCACAATTAGCCATTTTAGTGCAACATCACGACACATGGCACATTAACATTGCTGCCGTACGCTTCGCTATGAACACCGCAAGATGCCAGAGTACAGGGTTTACGGCTGCCTATCTAACATTTGGACGCGAGCTACGAACGCTGGATGACGTCCGACACGACGTACGAGCCATTGTCGAACGAGAAAATTTCAAGAAGAAGGATGACATCGCAGAAAATCCTGCTCCTGTACACCTACTACGAGGAGGCGAGGACGACCAAGGAAGGCAATGAATTAAGATGTTGACGTGCTTCCGGGACGTGATCGCAAGTCAAAGTGGGAGACTGTAGCAGAGCCCTCTATATTTTAAGTTACTAGCAGCAGAGCCCTCTATATTTTAAGTTACTAGCAGCAGAGCCATCTGTATTTCTAAATTCCATATATGTACATGCTCGCGTTGCCACCTACGTTTTATGTAATAATGTTGTAACATACTGACGCGCAGCCAACTTAACTCCTTAACTTTTGCCTATAAAAGCGAGCCCTCAGCGGTCGCTCCTTCTTTTAGATCGAGCGGTTGACGAAGACACAAGGTGGGCGAATGGGATACGTGGACAGCAAAGCTGGCCGGTTCCCATTTGTTTACTTGGTGTTCCATTGTGCGATAATGTACTGGTGGACAGCATAGCTGGCCGCATGCATTAGGCACATATGGAACACAAGTGTCGCTGACCGATTATTTCTTTGTTCTAGGACTAAGCTGAAATTTAATCAACATTTTATTCCACAAATTGACTTGGCTCTAATTCAGGAACCCTGGATCGTAGGAAACAGGGTTTGTGGGTTAGATTCAGGTCAATTTAGATTGCTTCATTCACGCGGTGAAGGTAAGATACGAGCCTGTATTGTATACAGAAGGTGCATTAATTTGTTTCTTTTGTCTCATTACAGTACTGGTGACCTGTGTGTGGCTGCATGCGAACGACGCGATGGGCGAGACCTGATCCTGTCGTCCGCATACATGCCATTCGAAGGGGAGGAACCACCGCCGAAGGAAGTCCGGGACCTTGCTGCGCACGCCCGATCACGGAGGCTCGACCTTATCATCGGGTGTGATGCCAATGCACACCACATGCTGTGGGGAAGTTCCGACACCAACAGTAGGGGTGAGTCAATTTTTGAGTTTCTTCTAGGCTCTAACCTTGTGCTGTGCAATAGAGGCAATACGCCGACTTTCCACAATAGGGTTAGGGAGGAAGTCATAGATATTACCTTAGTTACCGACTCCAACACTATCTCCGTGGTCGACTGGAAAGTACTGACGGAATGTTTGTTCTCGGACCACAACCGTATAGTCTTTTCAGTGGCCATAGAGGTTGGATGTCCACAAACTTATAGGAATCCGAGAAAGACTAACTGGCCTAAATTCAGTGCACTAGTTTCTCAGAAACTGGCATCGCGCAAAGCGATCGCTACATTCGAGAGAAACAACATTGACAGGTCAGTTGGTCTTCTAACGAAAGTGCTTAACAAGTCTTTTAATGAATCTTGTCCTAAAAGTCGAGCTCCACGGAAAACCAACGCGGTGTGGTGGACCCCAGAGCTAAGACAACTTAGAACAGATACCAGACGTCTCTTCAATAAGGCTAAACTTAGCCGAACTGAAGAAAACTGGGGAGCCTACAAGGCTAGCTTTAATAAGTTTAAGACTATTAGGGCGGCCAAGCGGGATAATTGGAGGAAGTACTGTGAATCCCTCGACAATGTCAACGAGGCCGCCAGACTTCGCAAGGTGCTAGCCGGGGCATCACATACCCCTAGCAGCATTAGGAAGTCTGACGGCTCGTGGACAGAATCGAGGGAGGAGCTTCTAGAGACTCTCATGAACACCCACTTTCCCGGTTGCACGAGTGTTGTTGAGACGACCACGCCTCATAGACAGCACTTGTCACGACCGGATGCTTTAGTTCGGGGGATTATCGATGAGGTCAAAGTGGCATGGGCGATAGACACCTTCAACCCGTACAAATCTCCGGGTCCCGATGGTGTCATTCCGGCTATGCTGCAATGGTCTAAGGAGGCAGTGGTCAAAGTCTTGGTGCGAATCTTTCGGGAATCTCTCCAACAGGGCTATGTACCGCGCGCCTGGAAAGAGGTTAAGGTGGTGTTCATCCCCAAGGCGGGGAAGTCAAACCACATCACTGCAAAAGACTACAGACCGATCAGCCTGTCATCGTTCTTTCTTAAGACTTTGGAGAGGCTGGTGGATGTCTATGTCAGGGGAGTGGCACAGTCCAGGGGACTCTGCAGGACGCAACATGCGTATTGCAGGGGTAAATCTGTAGACAGCGCCTTACATGAGGTCGTTCAGACGATCGAAAAATCGCTGAGCGTCAAGGAGTATACGTTAGCCGCTTTCCTCGATATTGAGGGGGCCTTTAATAACGTCACTCTAGAGGCAATAACCAGTGCACTTAGAAAATTCGAAGTGGACGAGAAAGTGGTGAGGTGGACCAGAGATATGCTTAGTAGCAGAAGGGTTCACTCCAGCCTAGGCTCGTGCTCGGTGAGGAGGTTAACCACAAGGGGCACATCTCAGGGGGGCGTCCTTTCGCCTCTGCTGTGGCTGCTTGTGATAAACAACATCCTCGAGATCTTCGAATCCAGGAGGCTGCGAGTAGTAGCATATGCGGACGACGTCACTATCCTGATCCCTGGAAAATTTCTTTCCACCATCAGTGATCTCATGGAGTCTGCTTTAGGAGAACTCTCTAGGTGGGCAGAGCATAACGGTCTAGGAGTTAACCCCTTAAAGACGGTTATGGTACTGTTCACAAGGAGATACAAGATACCGGAGTTTAGGCTGCCGAAACTCAGCGGCATCACTATCACCCTCTCACCCGAGGTGAAATACCTTGGCACCACACTCGACTCCAAGCTTTCTTGGAGACGCAACGTGGAAGAGCGGGTGAAGAAGAGCTTGAATGCCTTCTACGTCTGTCAGAAGGCCTTCGGGAAAAAGTGGGGATTGCGGCCGGGCATTGTCCACTGGATGTATACAGCGATCATTCGGCCGATCTTATGCTACGGAGCCATTGTCTGGTGGCCGGCCACGGACACCAGGTCTGACTGAGGTCAACTGATGAAGGTGCAGAGACTGGCGGCTATGGGAATAGCAGGAACCGTCAAAAGCACCCCCCAGGCAGGCCTAGAGATGATTCTACATCTCCACCCAATAGAGTTCATTAAGTGCTGTGCCGCTAAAGGCGCTCTCAGGCTGAGAGAGGCCAACTTGTGGAAAGAGCACGCTTATGGACACTCTGGGATCCTAAGGTCATTTACGAGGCCAGGTACGGAACATCAATTAGATTCCTGCACGGACTATCTGATTCCATACCTGGATTTTGATTCGCGCGCACTTACCTCCTTTCCCTCAAGGGAAGAATGGGGACTTACAAGTGTGATAAGAGACGCCTCCATCACCATCTTCACAGATGGTTCTAAGATGGAGGAAGGTACAGGAGCTGGTCTCCACTCAGATGCACTAGGGGCTCAACGGTCTTTCAGACTCCCGGACCTCTGTAGCATCTTTCAGGCGGAGATTTATGCAATCTGGAAAGCTGCTGAATTAATCCGCGACAGCGCATTATCACCCACGGATATCACAATCTGTGTGGATAGTCAGGCAGCCCTTAAAGCGCTGGAATCAGCGACTGTGAAATCAAAGGTAGTGCAGAGTTGTCGCAGTGCACTTCGCGGCATCGGACATCACCGAGTCACTCTCTGCTGGGTTCCGGGCCACTCTGGAGTGGCAGGAAACGAGGCAGCGGATGAGATGGCAAGAAAGGGGGTCGCCCTGCCTCTCACCGAAGTGGATAACTCTGTGCTCCCTCCGATATCTGCCCTGTATTTGCGTATTGACAGGTTGAGCAAAACTTACATCGAGTCCTCATGGCGGAGCAGAACTGATTGCAGTACCTGCCGGGCAATATGGCCTTCCCTTTCCGTGAGGAAAACGCGATATGTACTGTCCCTGAGTCGAACCTCTATTAGGCAGCTTGTTGGAGTCATCACTGGACACTGCGCCATTGGATCTATGCTGGTCAAATGGTGCCTCTCGTCCAGTGATGTCTGCAGAAGCTGTGGAGATGAGGAAGAAGTGGAAACGATCCAACACTACCTGTGCCACTGCCCGGCTCTGCAGGAACGCCGACTCCGTACCTTGGGGTCAAGGTTCCTGGTAGACTTGGCCTGCGCAGCAGTAGTTGAAATATCGGATCTACTCTCCTTCATCAAGAGGTCGAACTGGTTTGCCCCGAACTGAGAGCCACTGGTTAGCTCCGGAATCTTCCATGAAGGGATTCACAATGGGCCATTTTGGCCTCCGAGTGGAAGTGCTGTCCTTGGGACGCACACACCCTTCCCTACCTAACCTAACCTCATTCCACAAATACGTCAACCGATTCCTTCCTGCTAAAATTGTTTTATTTATGACATTGCAATTAATTTCTTAAAAAGTCCCCGGCTTCTTTCAAATGATTTGAACCATATGTTAAAACGAAAAGTTTTCACTTTACAAAGCGTACACTATGATCAATAAGTACCCGGACTGTGTATTTTAAATTTGCCCGATGCAGGTAAAAAAATTTTTTTTAGGTCGGTAGGACCTTAACTGACATCTGTGTCAAATTTTGAGCGCGATTGCATCATTCGTATGACCATAGAGGTCATAAAAGAAAATGCGACGCGAGAGCTGAAGGCCATACCTGCTTCGGCTTACCAGAAGTGCATGGACGATTGGATTAAGCGTTGGCATATGTGTATTGCTTCAGATGGGGCTTATTTTGAAGGGGATAAAATAAATTTACCAGAAGAATAAAGAAAATTTTGTTTTTTTGACACAGTCCCGGTACTTATTGATCATAGTGTAAACATAAGAAAATTTTCCATAAGATATTAAAAATACCTGAATTCATTTGCAGCTCTCTCTCGTACGCAGCCCAAGCATCCGCCTTTTCTTGCTCACTTAGTTCTTGTTCTACTTTGTTTTCAAGCAGACTATCATGTTCATGATATTTGTAAACCAAATGTGGATAGTTTAGAAGCAAGCACGCCAGGATTGTATCTTGTGGGCATTCTGGCATGGGCCTGGCTGTGTAATCAGGTAACGTTAGGCTGCAGAAAACGCATTGCTTTGACAATTTTAAATATGAACTTGTAAATGTTTACATACGTGTAGAGTTCCGCCAGTTCAGCCATGCTGTAGTGCCTGTCAATTTGTTGTTCATCTACAACTCTAAAACTCATCGCTTGCTTTGTAACTGATCTGGAGTAAACTTTTTCTTCCATTGTTCCCTAAATTATATATTCGTTACGCGAGTTATACGATACAATAACTTTATGTTGCCTACCATGGCAAGAAGGCGATAAATGTAGCACTTTTTTCTTTGACCCAAACGGAATATACGAAAGATATTTTGCTGGTCATTCGAAGGATTCCAGGAAGTGTCTAGTATAATAACCCTATTAGCGCCAATAAGATTGATACCTTGTCCACCAGCCCTTGCCGAAATTAAGAACACTCGAGCACGAGTGTTGGAGGTGGAATTAAATTGTTCAACCATTTTGTGCCTTAATAATTTCGGCGTTTTACCATCTAGGCGATAGTAGTCCTTTCCCAGATCCCACGTCTTTTTAGCTGGATAGCTTGCACAAA
This sequence comes from Melieria omissa, assembly GCA_963971225.1. Taxonomy (NCBI): domain Eukaryota; kingdom Metazoa; phylum Arthropoda; class Insecta; order Diptera; family Ulidiidae; genus Melieria; species Melieria omissa. The sequence continues at coordinate 90,472,902 of OZ020267.1, read as the reverse complement.
TATCTATGTGTTACAAAAAGAAACATAAATCAAGGAATAAACAATGTATAAAATCTTACTTAGTTGCTGTAAAGTTTCTGGATCAAGATCTGTGATCTTCTTGAAAAAGTACTCAACCACATTCAATACAGCGACAAATGCAGAAAAAATCAAACTGAAATGATCAAAATTATTAAGCAGTTATTTATGGGTTTTTACAAGTTTAAATATATTATTACACTGCAAACCAAGGATCTGAGCGGCAGCTTTAAAAGAGTCAAGTAGAAGAGTGGTTGGTCGTTTAACCGTATATCAGCCGACACAAAATATTAAAACAAAAATTAAAATTTTTCATTCGTAGATAGGTGTCTTAGGGCCGTTTTCTCAACTTACCTTTAACTTTAAAGTTCACTTTAGCGGGCCGATAACGCATTTTCGTTTTCTCAACCGCTTCTTAAGCTATCCTCCCGATATAACTTACCGGTCAGATTGAGTGCCTGTTAAACTTTAAAGTGAACTTTAAGTGGAAATGGTGCCAAGTACATGCATATGTTTGTTTACAAACAAAAAAACAGCTGGTAATGAAATTACAATTTGAAATGAAATTTGAATTTGAGGTCTTTCGGTATGGAAAATGGGCGGGTTTTTTATATTCATGCACTGGAAGACGCTTTTGAAGGTACGGAGTCGCAAAATGCAGCAAATAGAACATATTACAGCCGATTGAACAATTTCACTGCTTTGCACTGCTGACATTTCAATCGCTGCTGGGCCGCCACCTGTGCGATACGTCTCGCTCTTCTCCGGTGCAAGTTACAGCTTGGACTTGCGCTTAAAGCTGTCAAACTTGTCCCTCAACGATTTTCAACGTCGGGACACGCCCCCTTTTAGAAGCATCAGCAAGATTTTGCCAAGCAAAATTTATCTTTTTTCCTTCAAAAATAATTATAATGTTTCAAAAACAGCTGATTGCGCCGCCAGGTGCTGCCCATCGTAGACCAGAGTTACCAAAAAATCAGACTTGCTACATTTATATTTATCAGGCAGTTGAGAAAACGAAAATAGTTACCGGGCACTTTAAAGTGACCTTTAGCTAAAGGTCACTTTACCGGTAAGTTGAGTAAACGGCCCTTAGTCCCGTCATTGTGTCAGTCTGTTCCATTGACTAACAAGATTAAGGTCACCAATTTCGATCTATTTAAACAATCTTAATAGCTTTTTTAACAACGATAAATAATTTTGTTACCATTTTTCTCCTTTTTCTTCACACATTCTTAGTATTTCGAACATCGTACGTAATTTATTGCTGGGAAGTATAGTTTCCAAATCCTTTTCAGTGAGTAAATTGCGCCACCAATCATTAGTTACCGACATAGCCCCGGTTTGACTGTCGAACACATCATCTGGTTGCTCATCGTCTGAATGCACTTGGCTGGGTAACTGAGTTTTTCGTGGGTCCTTTTTAAATTTTTGCTGTAGAAATACTGCCCATTAGATTATTGTAACCCAAAAAAAAACATTAAAAAATGGTTTCACATACGGCTGTAGCATTTTTCCAAGCATCTTCCAAAACCTTAGGATGAGTCCAAATCTGAATAAATGAATGAGATTAGTTTGAACATAAAATCGTTTTTAATGTTAGTTCTTACTTTTCTTAGACAAGTGTAATCTGTAATCAAGCTTTTTCCGCGATTTTCTCCCCCTTTTGATATAGTTTCCAAAATGTACTCATAGAGATTGTTCTGAAAGAAGCAATCGGGAAATGTTCAATGTATTTATGTTTCTAATATAGATAAGCGCTTTGTGAACTTACCTGAACGGAAGTCATTGGAATAAATAACACATATTCATACTTTTGCGGTAGGAATGACTTTAGAAGTTCGGCTTCCTTTCTCTAAAATAAAAATTGTAGTTATTATTAAACGACAACGAAACGAAATTTACGTAGATTAAAATTTGCAAACAAACTTACTTGCACAAATTTTGAAAGTTTCTTATGCAGAACAAACGATCTTTGTTTCATCACTTTGATGTCTCGTTTACTAGAATCTTTGTGTTGGCCATTTTTTATTGGATTTGCATAAAGGTTTGCAAATTCCTTTTCAGTTCCAAGAAACAGAGGTTTAATAAAATTCACCATGCTATAATCTAAAAAGCAGTTTTTGTGAGTTAATTAGTTCAATTTACAGGCAAATAATATATGTTCCGTACATTCTTTCAAGTTATTCTGTATAGGGGTGCCAGTTAGTATTATTCGTTTCGGAGTTTTAATCTGAGATACTGCCAGGCTAATTGCTGACTTGCTATTTTTTATTATGTGACCCTCATCACAGACAACTAAATCTGCGCCTGCAAATATTTAAAGGAAAAACTCAACAGCTGAAAAAGCTCCAAATAATCGTTTGGCATCTCTTGCCGTCAATGTGTGTACTTCCAAAGCATATTCTCACCACTGCAGGAACACATATCTCATTGTTTCAAGCAATACCTGGATTCAGGAGATACTTGTCCACATCTTCACGAATGCTTTCTAAGCGTGCGGTACTTATCGTTCGGTTCTTATAGGCATGATAACATACTAGTGTCCTAAATGCTTCATATCCAATCAACAAAATTCCTGTCAAATTTGATGTAGAAGACGACCATTGGCGCAGTACTTTTATTTTGTCGTTAATATCTCTAAATGTAAATTTTAAAAGAAAATGTAATGTGAGGTATGTATTGTAATGTTTTAAAAAACAGTGAGTGAATTCAAATCAATCAGTACAATCTAACTTCGAATAAAATACTAATCTACTGAATATTATTTTGGCGGAAATATTTTTTGCATTTCGAATTGACAAATTTAGTGCTATTAGTAATTGCTCTTCAGAAATTTACTTACGATATGTCGTTGAAGGTATAGTGCTTCAGGTTCCTGGTTTTCAACGGCCCTAACCACCGTTTGATTTCATCGGCCCAGTTCATGACAGTACTTTTCGGACACAGCACCAAGACTTTTGTTGTCCTAAGCTCTTTATAAGAGATCACTGTGTGCAACAGCGCGATAAGCTAAACGGAAACAATTAGTTTTAATATTCGAATTTATAAAACGCAAGCTGAGCATAACGATACCTGGAGTGTTTTACCAAGTCCCATACAATGTGCTAGGATACAACCGGAGCCGGGATGTTTTTTCAATGTACTCACGGACCCGTAGCATGAGTCATACATAAATTTCACTCCGTCAACTTGATGTTGTTTCAGATGTTTTACTATATCTGGGTGAACTTTAATGAATGTTTTTGTTTCCTCGTTGTAGTCCAAAATCAAATCATGGCTTTTATTTATATCTTGCCGATCTTTCAGTACTTTTATTAATGTACAGTGCTTCTTTTCCAAACGACGAATTCGATCACTTTCCTCCTTTTGGGCTTTGCGAGTCCCACCAGCCAGTTGGTCTTGACGCAACATAGGTTTAATAATGCGTGATTTCGCATCCTCAACCGCCTCAACATCCGAACTTTCACTCTCCGAGCTTAAGCTTATGAAATCGTCATAGACTTTGTTATTCTTTCGCTTATCGACTTCAAGAAGCATTTTTTCTAACGACTTTGGTCTGCTATGTTTACGTGACACGAATGAGTCAGCTAACAGCTCACAATCCGAATTTTCCGACGAATGATCACATTTTTTTCTTATCTTCTCGCTTTCCCCAATCGCTTGTTTACCGATCATCTTCAGTTCTGCAGAGCTCGTTTTGTCTTGCCCAATTTCTTCATCACTGTCCTCGACATTGAACTTTTTCAAAAATTTTTCCACCAAAGGCGACTTACTGCATCCATCATCATCCGATAATTCATCTTCCATGTCCTTAGTGACTTCATCTTCCTCAGCTGAATCACTACTTGAGCCATTGAGGAATTGCTGTTTAAGATTTTCATTGTAACGGACCAAATACTGCTTCTCAGTCATGATTTCTTGATCGCTCTACAAAAACGAACGAAAATAACGTTAGCGTCACTGGACACACTTCCATCAAATTTGGTGAAAATATGTGAACTATTTTGAACTCGCAATAATATGAACTAATTCAAATCAAACCGTTTTACTTATGCAAAATTTTTCATATTTACGGAAGGCGCGAAAAAAAAAAAAATATCTATTTGCAATTCTTATTCTGTCTAGATAATTTTTTCAAAACATTTTTATATTTCAGAGCTTTTGCATTATATTTTAAAGCAGTCAAAAAGAGTAGAGTAGGGAAAAGGGTTTATTTTTTAGGATGTTAATATTATCGCGAGTTTACTGTACATGAAAACTTCTGTACAGTCTTCCACTGTTCAACATTCGTACGGCAAGGTATGCTAACTTAGACAGTGGTACAGTGACGCACACAAAATTTCAGTTAGGATAAGGAGTGCGTACAACTGTTAAGCCCAATACAATTTTTCACCAGCATTTTTTGTATTTGGGGAAAATGCCCCCTGTTTACGCTACTGTAGTGGTATATAGCTTGGGTATACATACTCACTTCACTCATACTCTCATCACCAGCAAAGTCCTTCTGAAACTCGTCATCTGAAAAATTCAGCAGGCTCTTTTTATTTTTTTGTAATTGCATTTTAACTTTTGCTCTATCAGTGCTTTTCAAGGAGCCGGCATACGATGTTCTTTTGTCCAGCACATTCAAATTTATTAACCTTAAACAAAATTTATCGTTAAAATATTTTATATACCAGCTAATTGTTCAATCTTTGCGCCGACAATTGACTTTTCATGGAAGAAAAACTAAAGTATACTAGCCTATTTCCACTGGGCCTTAACTGCAGTTTACGCTTAACTGCAGTTTGACATCGCATTTAAATGCTCAAATTCCCATACAATTGTTTTTGTATCAAAGTGCGTGAACTCACTTTCAAAACTGAGTTAACTCAGTTTTGCCGTTTACAGACGTCTAACAGAAAATTTTATGTTAAAAACGGGAGCAATATTCACAAATGTACAAATTTTGATAGCATGCTTTCAGGGGCTGCAAAAGCCGTACGAACACAAACGAGGGAAGGGATTTGAATTGCGTTCGGTGTGGTTAATTTTTTCCTAAAAGAACTACTTTTACTGGCATTTTCAGCATAAATACAAATCGTCTGTCATAAACGAAGTGAATACTTCTTTTATTTGTAAATAATAAATGCTGAAATAGCAAATAAAAACAGTAAATTTTCCATGAACCCTCTTGACATTAAAAATTCAGACAGCTCTGATATCAAACAGCCGACAACTTTCACAAATGAAATAGACATTGACAAATGATAAATAAATTGATAAAAAAAATAAATAAATTGAACAATTTTCACAAATATGAAAACGCAGACATTCCTAGACTGTTGAGAAGGAAAGCGGAGTGGTTTTCATGTACTAGAGAGGCTACATGAAACCACACATACGTATAAAAGAAGATGGCGGCGATGGGTATAGCTGGGGCTGCCCAGAAATAAATGCAGAATTTGATTTTTCCAAATGAAAATGTCAACAAAAACAAGCTTTTGGAGTTAACTCAGTTTCGGTGGAAACGCTTGACAGTTGTCAAACTTAACAGAGCCCTTAAATGCATTTAAGCGCTCAGTGGAAATAGGCTATACGCCTAGAAAATTTCGAAAATTCTCCCAAGTTCTTTAAGAAAAAAACATTTTATGCTAATATTATTGTTAAAAATTTTAAAAACTTTCAAAACGAATGCAAAATTGTTATTTATCCAAATCAGTGATGACCATGACCACTTATGACACAAACAGTCTTGCTACACATAAAAAAATGTTGTAAAGATTATTTGTTCAAATTAATGAATAAGAACTCAAAAAAATTAAATACTTGATTGAAATTAATATACTAATACTTAATTAATATACTAATACTAATACTTATTTTTTTCAATGCCCATAACTGATATCATAGTGATTTGTCAGAGAGAAGTCTATTGTCAGCGTTTTTATAACAGTTCAATATGATACCTTTCAACTTCCTTGTCGGCTTCACTTAAGCCATTTGCTTTGGCTTTGCCGCTTTTTGCTACCTTCGAACTAGAATTCTCTTTGTCACTCTCACTCTGTGACACTTTGCTCTTCACTGACACTCGCGATAGTAATTGTTTTCCAGACCACACATCGGTATCACTGGTTAACTCATCATCAGTGCTGTTGCATTTACTTTCGTTTAACATTTTCGACGACAACGAATTCTCATTTGAAAACAATTCGGTATCGAAAATCTCCGACTGCGTATACTTGGCCAATGGAACTCCATCGTTATATTCCGTTGCAACATTTCCCTCTTTGCTGTCGACACAACTAATAGCATTGGGATCCGCAGCTTCCTGTCTGGGTTTCTTTTGAAAAGTAACTGTAGTCTCAGAGATTGACTCATCTGATTCAGATGATTCCAACAAGTGAATTTTGTCAGTCCTGTTCAGCTTCTTCAGTTTATAACCGGGAACTCGATGATCTGTTTGCATACAACTATCGACGTACAAATCACTTATAGTCAGTCGCAACAAACTCTTGAACTTCTCAAACTGATATCTCATGTAGTTATGAAATTTTTCTCGAATATTAATAGTTGAAGAGGCAAACGATGCGCAGTCTTCATGCATTGTTTTAGCAAACAATCTGAGTTTCTCCAGCTGGTTCGTAATGTGAGTTTCACTACATTTATTATTACAAATCAGATCAAAAGCTTCATCAAAAGTAGTATGTTCCAAAGGCTCAGAGCAGTTTTCCGGCGGTGAGGGTGGAAATGTGCGTACTAAACTGTCCAATTCATTTTGCATTGAGTCTTCCTTGGCAGGATTTGTTGCTGCGGTAGATTGGGCGTTGCCTACTCCAAAATCTGAACAACGCATTTTCGAGTCGTGTTCGACAATGCTCTGCGTTGCCTCGGTCGTTTCTAAGCAATTAACTAATTCCTGCTTGACAGATTTTACTTCAACGTTGATTTTGTTGGCCACCGCATTATCTACTGACTTCGTCGTTTCGACCACAGCTTGGATTGCGGTCCCGTCTTCAAAATTGCTTATGGATTTCTTATTTATAAAATTAAATTCCTCTTCTTCCTCTGCAGCATCCTCCGCTAACACGGCATTCATTACATTGCGAACAAACAAATCCCCTTCATCGCAGTCTACACACTCATCGACTGGTTGAGTAAGGCCTGGCCTAACGTTCTGTTCCACCAGCACTCTCTTCCAGCTAAACGCATTGATTTTCTCCACAGTTTCAGCTACGAAGTCGGAAATTTCTCGGTTCAGTCTGGGGACCATACTATTACCAAGGATGTGATTGGTCAAAATACGTCGCAAAATTTCGCCATGACTAGCCTGTTCCTGTGTAGTATAGTTATGATCACTCATAATGCTAGACAACTCCAGATTATCCTCATTTTTCGTGTTAAAATCATTTTCTGAAGAGGTGTGCCTGTCGGTAAACGACATCTCGCCGATCGACTGGGTCGGTGACAGGCTCATATTTTTATAAGGATTTTCGGGTGTCGAGGACACTTCCACCTGCTGCCAGTCACAGCAATCAGTTACTTCTTTATGTCCGATATTATCAATGAAATAATCTGCGCTAAAATCGTTCTCTACAAGTTGCTCCGACTCACACGAGAATTCAATTTTTATGCTTGCATGCGTACTTATTCCTAACGAGTTGGCAAATTCGTCTGTTGGCGTACACACAACGTCGCTTCCCACTCTTATTGGCGGAGACTCAACAAAATCCCGACTTATATTATCGCATCTGTTTGTAGTGTCAGATCCATACAAGGGCAGGTTATCAGTCCTGCCAACAGCGGCTTGCCGGCTCTTGTTTACTTCCAGGCATCCTACTACATTTGCCTCCACCTCATCAGCACCAAGGATGTGGAACTCCGTAAAATTAACATTGCAGTTCAAGTCATCTAACACATCCATTTCTGAAATGTTGTTCATTTTGGGACTTCAGGAGTCTGCACATCTACAAAAATATAATCTATCATTCAGAGTAAGTGTCTGATAGTAATCGGCAATATAAGTTACCTAATTATTCTTTCATTATCAACTTATCATAATTATGACAATCGCCAAAAAATAAATATATTGCTACGTAAGGTAATCATTCAAACACTAAATAACAGAATGAAAACAATAGCGATGATTTTTTCCCTACCAACAATCGATTTTCGAAATATAAATCGGTCTGAGATACAGCACGCTTCAATATTTTTGACAAATTTTGCAGAAGTGCAGAATAGCGAATTCTCGTAAAGTGAATAAATAAGTATGTCTAAGAGTGACTTTCGTCAAGGCCCGTGCTGACACAGCTACATTAACACTAACCAATGACCAAAGTAAATCCTAAGTAGCGCAACCAGACGTCGATTTTGTATGACAAGAACTGTCAAATTGTTGTTGTTTACGTGTAAAACTGAGCTCACCACGATGCCCGGACACTAGTGGCAGGATTGCGTGTACGTGAAAAATACTGAAAAAATTGCAGTTTCTATGAATTTCTTAAAAGTAATTTAAGACGATTTTATACATGAATCACATAAATTAGTTAGTTTTTACCAAAATTTATGAACAAATTTAAATTGTTTCGTTTTTTATTCAAGAGCAACTCTGCCTTTGATACATATATCCACCACAAGTCATTGTCAGTTGCAAATGATATTCAAATGATATTTTTTGAACATATTGGCGAATGATTATATGTTGAAGTACCACATCAACCTATTCGTAACCTATTGCTAAATGAAGGGACCATAAGTACTGCTGATCTCTCACGGTTAATTGAAACTGTAAAACATTGGTTTTTGCCAACAGTCTCTACTACTAGCAATAGACTAGCAAAATAAATGTAAAAACTAATTATAAACAAAATGAGTATGTATAATTTTATCATCAAACGGGAAAATTGGTTTTAATTGAAAAATTACAAATATCACACATAAATCACACATTTACATTCACAATAAGCACGATTTAATCATTTTGTGTATTTACTAAATATGTATTAAGCCCTTTAGGAAAAATCCAAGCACAAAATCCAATCCACATCATTACAGTAAGGCTAATTGCTTCCATTATTATCATGCTGCACCGCATCCTCGACATGAAAAATCATCACCGGCTGCTTAAACCCACCAATGTGCTTTTCCGTTTCGAAGCGCAGCGAATTGGCATAGATGGGTCGTGCAATGATTAAATCCAACCAGGGAAGATCTTTGAACGGCTGCAGATACACGAACGAAATACACTTGCAATAGTTTAGCATAATCAATGGGAAAATGAGTACAAGGAAACACACCAGCGTAGTAGCAGACACAAGTTACCCGCCACACCGGTGCCCAGCGAATGGCCCAAATGAACACCGGGTCCAAAGTCACTGAGATGATGCACTTGTAGACGGCGATGGCATCGCGCATAACACCCTTCTCGGTGGGTGAGGGCTGATCCAAGTCGCCATAGCCGCGATAGTCCGGCGAGAGCACGTGGCAGCAGAACATGTCGACGCGATGGCCGGCGCAGCGCGACACCCGTATTTCCGTGCAGGTAGAGCACTACGATGCCGGGCACCTTCAGCAGGTGCTCATAGAAGTTCTCCTCGTTGTCCGGCGTCCCCTGCGTCAGTGTTCTGAAAGGGGGTTAGTGCCGCATCGTCATCGGTCATATTCCATGCTTCCGAAAGTTCCTGCAGAAAAAAATTATCATGTCAACGATGTGCCACGAAAAAAGTATAAACTCGATATAGCAAACCTGATGGATGCAATTCCAATATATTTGTATCGTTGCGAAAAATGTTTCTTTTTGAGTAATTTAATCAAAAATGACATTTCATTTTTGCTTTGGTGGTGAAATTTGCACATTTTGTGGTGAAAGTGGTCAAATTATTATAAGACAGGGTTGAAATTTTTGTTATCGATGGTGAGTATAGAAATGTATTTAGATGGGAAATGTTTGTAATGATTATGATTTAATTTAAATTTTCCATTCAGTTCAGTCGCATCAAAGATATTAAATGACGAATACGAAAATGTTCTTCTGAACACATACATCATCTTTTGATTAAATTATCTTGTTGTGAGTTAGTATTACCAATCACAATGAATGAAAACATATTTTTAGTACGTATTAAGAGTTCTGAAGATGCACGACATTACTTTAACACACAAATTTTGAAATAATTTATTACAAGAAACTTTGTCGTTTGCATTTTACCTTATACGATAACAAAATTACCTTGATATTGATTCGGAATGTTTTATGTTTTCATCATGAAATTATTTGTGCGAAAGCAAAATATAAATTTGTATTAAAATGTTGTCTATTTTAATCAATTGTGCTTATAACTATTGTAAGGAGCAGATATGGCCATTTAAATCGGCAGTGGCCGCACTGTTCAAGTGCAGGGGGGCAGCATCAGCCGTCGGGAAAAGGAGCCGGGAAGTCAGTCAGAAAGAAACGACCGAAGGAAGCAGTCGAGTAGGGCGGCAGCGAAAAAACTGCCAATAAACAACCGCCAAGCAACCGCCGATGAACCGCCACTTAATCGCCGGAAAACCGCCAATCAACAACCAATACAATTGACAATTGCCAACCACCAGTAATTTAAAACAACAACAACTGTTTATAAACTAAGACCAAGCAACATTCAACAAATAAACTCAATTGATGTAAATCCGGTTGCGTTTTATTATTACATTCGTTTTATTGGCATCCGTTGGTCGCCCTTGCCTTCGCGAACGTTTTCGAAGCCGCCGTAAAAAGAAAAAGACTCGCCGTGTATTTGCCAGTTACGTTGCCGTTCGTTTCGAAGCCGCCGTAAAAAGAAAAAGACTCGCCGTGTATTTGCCAGTTACGTTGCCGTTAGATTTCGAAGCCATCGTAAAGGAGAAATTGCCAGTACCGTTAGTCGCAGTGTTGGCAGTAGTCGCCGTAAGTGCGAAAGAGACAGTGAAAAAGACGCCGATCAAGTCAGAACAAGTTAACGTTCGCTGTTGGCATCTGTGCGTCGTCTACACATTCGCGAAAGTTTGTCGCCGTTTTGATTTCGAAGCCGTTGTAGAGGGATGATTCCAAGTGCCGTTACTCGCAGTGTTTGCCGGTAATAGTCGCGAGTGCGGATTGGACAGTTGAGAAGGGACGCCGATCAAATTTGAACAAGTTATAGAAGAACAGTCGTAGAGTAAAGTACAGTTTGAAAATGGAAAGTGAGAGTCGTGAATCGTTGGCGGCATTGCTAGAGGTGATGAGGTCACTAAAGTCCACGATGGAAGAGGTTCGACATAACAGCGAGGAGCAGCAGAGGGATATCAGCAACCTGCGCCAACAAATCCAAGCCGACGTACTGCTAATGCAGCCTCGAGAAGTGTCGACACCCGCAGCAGACAACCACAGCGACGCCGTGCTGGTCGAGACGGGTACAGTAAAACTGTACGATCTACCTACATTTTCGGGAAGGCAGAGGACTGGCCGCTGTTCTTTGCCAACTTTAAAGACATCATTGAAGTGTTTAAGTACAACGACAGACAGAACCTCATGCGGTTGCATAAGTGTTTAGTGGGTGAAGCCAAGGAGGCTGGAGCGTCGATGCTGATTTACCCAGAGGGCGTCTCACAGGCAATGGCGGAATTGGAACTTCGATTCGGTAGGTCGGATCTGTTAATTCGCTGTCAACTGAGTAAGCTGCAGAACTTTCCAGCTATTCCGGAGAGCAAGCTGGAGTCCGTTGTCGCCTTCTCGACAAACGTTCGCAATGTGGTGGCCTTCCTAACATCTGCCAAGAGTGAGCAGCATTTATCAAATCTATTGTTGCTGGAACAACTGGTCAGCAAATTGCCGCCAAGCAAGCAGTTTGAGTGGGCCCGTTGTGCAAGTATAATTAAGCCGTATGCTACAGTTGGAGATTTTGCCAAATGGTTAACCGAGCTAGGACGAGTAGTGGCTACAATGTCTACAGTATCAACATCGCTTCCAAAGAACGCTGCAACGACGCCACGGCGAGCAATGCATGTCAATGAGGGCGCCACCGAGAAGTCGATTGTGATTCCGGTGCAGTTGTGTGGACCGAATGGGCAGATGGACGTCTTTGCAAAGCTCGATGATGGGTCAGCTGTATCAATGGTGGAGGAAGGCGTGGAGGAAGGCGTGGCGAGCACACTGGGGCTGAGAGGGCAACTTCATCCATTGACTCTTCAGTGGTACGACGAGGGAATAAAAACGGAACAGTCACGCCGAGTCACGTTGGAAGTAGCGAATCGCAACAGTGGAGAGAAGTCAGGAACGTGCATACAGTCAAGAAATTAAATTTGCCAACACAGTCATTCAAGAAGTCCAATTTGGGATATTTGGAGTCGTTGCCGATTGAGGAATACATCGATGCCCGACCGGTTCTTTTACTCGGTTTGGACAATGCCCATCTGACCGCCGCCAGTGTCACCAGTGTCAGGCATCCAGACAAAACTGGGGTAGTTGGCTTACGGTCCGGTGAAATCCTCAAGTCCGTCGCCGCCAGTGATGCTACACATTAGTGAGGCCCGTCCGTTAGAGGAATTACATCGGATAGTCGCCGAGTACGTTGCCACCGACCAGTTTGGAGCGGAAACAGCGCGATCGCTACCTGAGAGTGACGACGACAAACGGGCACGAAGTATTATGAGCAGTACGACCAAGATATGTGACAAATATTTTGAAACAGGGCTGTTGTGGAGTTCGGACACGCCGAAGCTGCCAGAAAGTTATGAGGCTGCCGTCAAACGTTTGCATGGAATTGAGAGGAAAATGAAGAGCGATACTGAGTTCGCACGAAGGTATCAGGAAGAGATGTCGAAGTACTTCGCCAAGGGGTACGCAAGAGTTTTGTCGCCGAACGAGATAGCAGAAACCAATCGCCCAGTGTGGTATCTGCCACATTTCGCCGTGCAGAGCCCGTATAAGCCTGACAAGCTGAGAATTGTTTACGACGCAGCCGCCAAAGTGCAGGGCGTTGCATTGAATGCCTGGTTGCTAAAGGCACCAGAACGAGCCAATCCGTTATTAAACATCCTGTTCAGGTTTCGTCAGGGCGCAGTTGGTGTGGCGGCTGACATAAGGGAGATGTTCTCACAGGTGAGGATAAGACCCGAGGACCAGCACGCCCAACGGTTCCTGTGGCGCAGTGACCCCAGCCGGTTGAACATTGCTGTATGACGTCGATGATGTTTGGCGCTTCATGCTCCCCGTGTTGTGCGGAGTTCATCAAGAATCACAACGCCAGCCGATTTAAAGAACGCTACCCAGCCGCGGTGGACGCTATAGTTGAGAAGCTTTAACGATGAAGCAGCCGCTGTAGAGATTTGCCGTCAAGTCGTCGCCATACATGCAGAAGCCGGGTTTGAGTTGAGAAGTTTCATATCGAATTCCAGTCAGGTCCAACAGGCAATGAAGGGAGCCACGAAGTACGACACGGTCAATATGGAGAAACAAGCGACATCAGAAAAGGTGCTGGGCATGCACTGGAACGTGCGTAGCGACGCGTTCGAGTTTCATATGCAGTTTCACCGCATACCACCAGACGTGCTCAATACGCAGCGGGCACCGACGAAGAGAGAGTTCCTGGGCATAGTTATGTCGGTTTTCGACCCGTTTGGGCTGCTTGCCGACATTATGGCTACAGCTAAGATATTGATGCAGCAGGTCAGGCGAAGCAACGTAGAGTGGGATGAGCCCATCCCGGAAGAATTAGACAAGCAATGGAGAACGTGGTGGAACAACTTTCAAGAAGCCAGCCGAATTAAGGTGCCGCGACCATATTCGACATCCTTTGTTTCATCCAACGAGATCCAACTTCACATCTTTGTGGACGCAAGCCAGGTGTTGTTTGCCGCCGGGGGGTACTTCCGTATAGCCACAAACGGGGGGTGGGACGTCGCATTTTTAGCTGCCAAAATCCGCAATGCGCCGCTGAAATTGATGTCAATCCCGAGGTTGGAGTTACAAGCTGCTGTATTGGGTACGCGTTTAAGCCAGACGATTGCCGTAACCATGACGTCAACATCGCAAGTGTCACTTTGTGGACCGACTCGAACACGGTCTGGCACTGGATTCAGTCAACCAAGAGGAAGTACAAACCGTTTGTAGGTCACAGAATAGCCGAGATACTAGATGCGACACAGCCGTCACAGTGGCGTTGGCTGCCGACAGAAATCAAGATTGCCGATGAAGCCACACGCCAGAAGTCTCCGTCCAAGCTCAGTGGTGATAGCCGATGGTTTAAGGGTCCAGATTTTTTGAAGCAGGAAGAAGCGTCTTGGCCGACGTTCATTATCGGGCCGCCGACAGGTATGACAGAAGAAGAGGTGCAACTACAATTTCATATAAATTCGCAGACGAGCCGCGTGATTCAATATGACAGGTTCTCATCGTACACGAAGTTGAAGAGGACCATCGCTTGGGTTGTACGTTTCAAGAACATCGGACGACGTTCGAGGACAAATGCGGAGACGCGTCAGCAATTGAGAGGTCCACTCACAGTAGTTGAAGTCGACGAGGCCGAAGAACTTATCTGCCGCATGGTTCAGAGGGAGTGTTACACCAAAGAAGTTGACGTGCTAACAGCTGGACTGCCAGTACCAAAGGGAAGCTCTGTGTACTTTCTATCGCCGTACTTAGAGAACGACGGACTACTGCGTGTGAGGGGAAGAATCGATGAAGCTACGTACTTTCCATTCAGTGCCAGGCGCCCAATTATTCTACCTCAAAACCATGCGGTGTCGCGCCTGATAATGCAACATTACCACGAGAAGAACCATCATCAGAACAAAGCTGTAGCCATCAATGAAGTGCGACAAAGATTCTGGATTGTTCGTGCACGTGCCGTTTTGAGAGCTGTCGAGAAGAAATGTCCGCAATGTCAACTTGAACGAGCGAAGCCTGCTCCACCACAAATGGGTCAGCTGCCGGTAGATCGTGTCACGCCGTATGTGCGACCTTTCGCATATTCGGGAGTGGACTTATTCGGCCCATTCACTGTCACGGTTGGTCGTTGCCACGTAAAACGTTGGTCCGTGAAGGACCCAGAAGGAGCTACAGGGTGCCGAGAAGCTGCTAGATGTGGATCGTATTCAGACCGAGGCGGTTGGCCGCGGAATCGATTGGGTGTTTAACTGTCCTTCAAACCCCAGTTCAGGAGGGTGTTGGGAGCGTTTGATCAGGATCGTTAAGCGACTGCTTCATCATACTTTACGTGAAGTAGCCCCGAGGATGGAAACGTTGCAAAGCGTCCTGATTGTAGCTGAGAACATTATTAATGCTCGTCCATTGACAGACATTCCACTCACCACAATGGAGGATGAGCCGTTGACGCCCAACCACTTCTTGCTTAGATGCGTCAATTCCACGCAAACTCCGCAGCCTGTCGACATGAAGATTTGCCTAAAGAAGCAGTGGCGTATAGCCCAGAACTTGAAGGATCGCCTCTGGAAACGATGGACCAACGAATTTTTACCGCAACTGCTCCATCGACAAAAGAGGCATGACAAGACACCGCCTATCCAACTGAGGGACATAGTCATCATTTGTGAGCCATCCTTGCCTAGAAGTCACTGGCAGAAGGGAATCGTCGTCAACGTGTATCCAGCGAAAGGCGGACAAGTTAGGTTTACAGACGTAAAGACAACAACGGGACTGCTGCGTCGACCGGCGTCCAAATTAGCTGTTTTAAAGATTGGTGAATTCTAGTGAGATTCACGGGGGGTGGGGTGTAAGGAGCAGATATGGCTACACCATTTAAATCGTCAGTGGCCGCACTGTTCAAGTGCAGGGTGGCAGCATCAGCCGTCGGGAAAAGGAGCCGGGAAGTCAGTCAGAAAGAAACGCGCGAAGGAAGCAGTCGAGTAGGGCGGCAGCGAAAAAACTGCCAATAAACAACCGCCAAGCAACCGCCGATCAACAACCAATACAATTGACAATTGCCAACCACCAGTAATTTAAAACAACAACACCTGTTTATAAACTAAGACCAAGCAACATTCAACAAATAAACTCAATTGATGTAAATCCGGTTGCGTTTTATTATTACAACTATTGTATTTCTACAGTAATTTTATATATATATATATATATTTAATCTTTCAAACATTTCTTTATTTCTTGATTGGAAAGAGCAGTCAGAAAATTAGGCATCAAATTTACTCCCAAAACCAACAGAAAATCGTTATGGGGTAGCACTGCTTCTGCGGCAACACTGCCACTAGTGACCGGCCAAAAAAGAGTGGCGCTACTTAGGATACATGAAGTCGGCCTCGATAGTCGAGCGGGTAGCGCGCTGGCTTCTCATACCAAAGGCTCCAGGTTCAATTCCTGGCTCGGGCTGGTGAACAACTCATCTACTTCTATCGCTATCCACATGAAGGGAATGTGAATTACAAGAATCGCACAAGTCCGCTCTTGGCAGGCAATGGCAAAACCTCCAAGTGTGAACGAAAAACTGCCAATCGCCGTTCGGATTCGGCGTTAAACTGTAGGTCCCCTCCCCCTTTCCCCATCCGTTTGAAATGTGTACTGTAACATATGTTGGCAAAACAGTGTTGCATACACAGTTCAAAAACGGGTGAAATATGTGGTATCACAATGGGCCTTTCAGGCCTCCGAGTGTGTCTCTCATAGAGGCAGCCACCGCAACCTAACCTAACCTAGGATACATGATACAAAAATATACAGGTAGTTTCAATGCGACAGATAAAATAAAATTGACAATTGGAAAAAAATATTTGTTTACAAATTTTGTACTACTATTTTAATTTTTGCTACAGAGCTGCAATTTCACACAATCAGTTTATGTAGTATATGATTCAGTTTCTGTATTTTTTACTTGTTTTTGCACCCTTAAAATTTTATTTTTATTTGTCAAAAAAGCAAATGACTTTTAATTTTGCTCAATTGAATCTACCTGTATATTTTTGTATCATGCTTAGGATATACTTTGCAATGACTACATGACGCGAAACTGAGAGGAGTCACGGTTGCTAAGTCGGTCAAACCAGGCCCCAGAGTCGCAAATTCGGTCAAACAAGGCCCCAGAGTTGATTAGGGTTCGTACAGCAAATTCGCCATACAAAAGTCAGGGCAAGGGCTGCTGGTGCGTTCGAAGTTTATTTGCAAATAAAATAATTGTTTTTTTTTCTTTCATTATGTAGTACGTTTATAGGAAATTGATTGCAAAAAAAATGTTGTTGCTGAAAAACGTCATAAGTATGTTCCAACGTATTTTAATATGATTTAACTTCAGTTTTTGCTGATTGCCCTCAAAGCCTTAACGTTTGAATTGCTTGTGTTGCAGCTCTGCGTTTGAAAAGAGTTCAACTTGCCATCACTGTTTCTTGCTGCAATAGAAACGCAAACTCAATGAGACATGAAATAACAATCAAAATTACTTCGACCAGTAAAACAAGGTGGTTCGCAACGTTATATTTACAGCAAATAAGAAAAGTTATCACTTTAAGATGCAAGCAACCGAATATCTGCTGAGTTTACCGTCTGAAATAATTTATTTATGCTTTCTGTTGGTACGGGTAACAATCAAAATTATTTCGACCAGTAAAACAAGGTTTTTCGCAACGTTATATTTACAGTAAATAAGAAAAGTTATCACTTTAAGATGCTTACAATTGACTGGTAACCGGTGCTGTGCGAATGTTTGGGTAAAAAAACCCGTACACTATCGGACGGTTGGAAAAAGCAAAAAATTATCTGAAAATCATTTCTCCTCTCAGTTTCGCGTCGTAGTCGTAGTCACTGACACCAACGATTAAGCGATGTGAAACTGGGAGAGCCGGTAGAAATACATGCACAGAATTACACTAATATTATTGCAAAATTGCAACCTTGGGGCTGACTAGTAGGGCCCAAGCTTGATCAGGAAGGTATTTTTTCCTCCATATAAATTTCTAAAACGGGGTTGTTGTTCTAGTTGATTTCAAATTGCCAGTGTAGCTGGTGTGAGTCATTTTTTGTGACCAAAGAAATTTGTCTTTTTATTTGTATATTTTTGGTGCCATTTCGTAATACGTTTGTATAAAATTGACTAGAAAAATATATTATTGCCCAAAAGCGTCAAAATAATCTTTGGGTATGCTTTTAATTCAGTTAAATTAAGATTTTATAAGCTGCATTCAAAAAAACAACCCTGCGGTCAAACTACAGCATTTAGCAAAAAAAGCATACCTGATCGTTAGAGATTCGCTAATTGAAGAAATGAGAAATACAAAGGACGGCAATTGACCCTGTCATATTCAATGCATTTAGCTTTGTGTTCTTTGGTATATTTTCATTAATATTTACATAATTAAACCAAAAAAGTTCATGTGTTGGCATTTAATCCAGAAAATTAATAAGAACATACTTTAAAAAGCAAATAATTGTAAAGAATCCCTAATCCCTAATATCGGGAAAAGAGCAGACACAGTGAAAAGCTGATCACTGCCAGCACACACGGACTGTGTACGTGAATTGCAAAAAACGCACAAAAATCGGCTTACTCTCCCAGTTTCACATCGCTTAATCGTTGACTGACACTAACCAACCCAAAGTTTAGCTCCCACATCTAATGAACTAGGATTTTTTTTAGCAACGTTAATGAAAGGCATGATTCGGAGTAAAAGTTTAAAGTGTAAGCCATACACGATATGGCTATGAACGAAATATGTTAGGTTTTTATTTGTACTAATAATTAGTTACTAGCGAAAAATATCCTTAGTATAAAACAGTTAAAACAAAATTTTTAGAGAAAATCCGTTTAAAAATTATTGTTTATCTTTATATAATATTTATTTTTTCGAAACACGGCCGAAAACAAAATTAAATGAAATTTTAATGAAGAAAAGCTGTTGGCCGCAAAAATATACACTTTTATATTTCTTTGAAAAGGAAATGGTACAGGCTAACATGCAATAATATTATACATAACAAAGTCACGGATTTTCCCGAGACTAAATTCGTTTTCATAAAATTTTAATAAAAAATTTTAATACATATTATAGTGTATACAATGCCCCATCAATAATAATGGCCCAATGTAGTACATCACCCTGCAAGGACAGTGACCATAATTTGATCCATCATATGACGGTCACATGTGACGAAATTTCGATCACAATCTCCATCATTTTTCCACTAGCAGTGTGAAAAATGTGATGGGTATTTTTGTGTACATGTGATTCTGCATCACCTTCGCACAAAGGTGATTTAAAACGTGGTCTAACATATAGTGGTCTCGCTCACTTTAATCAGCAATGATCAATCCCAATCAGGTGTGATAAGTCACTGCTGATGTACATCTCTTTCACGAGTGATATCAAATGACATCACACTTGACTTCCTATCCCACTTGAACCTATCACAGCTGATTGAAAATAAAAAAGCCTTGGTATTTTGTTGTTTCATAGGTTTATATTTATAAAAAAGGGTTTTTATGATTAAAAAATCTGAATCTTTTCGCGGCGGAGCGAATAAATAAAAATACGCCGTGGTTCGGGTTGAGGGTTCTTTATTGTGTGAGGTGCAAATAACAAGTGTACACGAAACATTAAACGATACGACCGGCTGAAGCCGGGGTGCAGAAAATAGTGGGAACATTAATACAAGAGGAGAAAGAAAGATTCGGATTAGTGATGGGATCGACAAATCACTAGACACAGCACAGTACATCTGAACAAAATCATTAATTTGAAATTGAATTTATTTTGAAAACTAACACATGTATAGTATGAAACAAAAAAATTAAATCTTTCAAAATTTTCCAAATATAATGAAATGAAATTCACCTACAGTCCACGACATTTTTGAGGTTAGTAGTGCTAGCGCTGAACACAATCTGCAAAGATTCAATGAAAAGAACGCTAACATTAGGCAAACAATTCTTTTGATACGCTTCTCATCGACTTTAAATAACATTTAAACGTATTTATTACAAAAAAATAAACAATTGTACTTATCTTTTTTTAATTTTTCCACCGACCTGTTTTTTAACACTCGTTTGTTTCACTTCTCAGAATCACGTGAAATTTGCGTCTTGGGCGCAAGCGTTATAACGGCACGTGCCGTATGTATATTGCCATCTCGTTTTCTCATACAGGGAAATTTAACGTACTGAAACTTCTTTTTCCCCATATATGTAATACTTCTATATTGGCAGCAACCTATCTTCACAATAAGTTTTCATTCGGAAATCAAAGGGAGGCAAGCGATGAGACAGAAAACACGAAATTTTGTGAATGTGTTTCTATACGTGTATGGATGAGCACTTCGGCGGTTGAAGAAAAAGGAAGGATTTTCAGTTAATTTTGACAAATTTTTATTTTTTTCCAGTCAATTTTTTCCCCGCCTGAACGCACCTGACTTTTTGACGCTTTTCACATATGTCAAGGTATAAAAGCTTTCTCACTCATATTTCACTATTGCTGTACTGTGATGTTGGCGAATGTACCCTGAGCTTACTGCCAACACTTCATATATGTTTTTCCCGCTTGCATTGAACATACTTAAATATTACCCCAAAAAAACGGTCTCCCTGACCGAAACTCCACTACATTCATACAATTTTTTTAATTTACCAATACATTTGCAGGAAATTTGGCCCATATGAGACAAAATATCGCTGCAATTTGTCTTTGATTTAAACTGAAAAAAACTAATTGACAACCATAGAAACATTAATTGCTTATACACGCATGTGTAAGAATGAGATAACAATAGAAACACCTGCTGACAAGAACTCGCATCGTAGTTAATACAAATGATTAATAGCCGGAGGCTGCCGTAGTTCAGCTGGCTAATGCATGCGGCCGCGAATCAAATGCGACGCGCGACCCCAGGTTCAGGTTTCTTCAAACGCCGAAAAAAAAGAAAAACAGAAAGAAAGGTAAGAATTCGAATTAAAATTTAATTTAAATAATATTGTAACGATAAGACAGTCTGTCGCTGTGCAAAGCAACCCTGCCGCTACGTGCCGTGCTATAATCCAATCTGGCAACGACGGCCGCGATGGTAACTTTTAGTCCAACCTGGCAATGATGGAAACTTTTAGTCCACTCCGGAATGTGCGGGAACGATCTGCGCGATGGCCTGGCAGGTATAAAAGGCAGCCGGATGCGGCGCAGCGAGTCAGTCTGGTTTTGACAAGTGAAGTGGCCACACGGAGTGATTAAGCAAATACTTAAGTGTACTAACAGTAAAGTGTAAACTGTGAATAATAAAGTGACTGTTGGTTTATTTTATTGTCTGCGTTTAAGAAACTGACTGTGTTTTATTTTCAAATTACACCATCCAGAGATACGTAACAGCCCACTAGACTTAGTATTCGTAACAATATTATTCGAAAATTTAAATAATTTTGCACTTTCAGTAACTTCAATATTGGGCCATTGCAAGTAACGAAGCGACCAAGGAAGCCGATGTCAAAATGTGCCGCGCTAAGCAAACGCCTTCAATGGCGACAATATGGGATCAGCCAAGCAGGACCGCAAATAAATTTTTTTAAATTCAATTTTTTTATATTATTTCATTTAAATTAATTTAAAATAAATTCAGGCAGAAGTTAAAGCAAACGGGTTTTCCAAAAACTTTCAATAAAAATCTGCATTTTTTTAATATTGAGTATTGGTCATGAATGACCGATTTATACATCACATTGTGACCGATATTTGCATCAGCATTTCAGTCAGAAATTTCGGCACATGAGCGGTCAACTGACTGACATTTCCATCAGGAGTAGCTGAGATCTTCTTCTTGACTGGCACGACAGCCCGATTACGACCTAAGGCCCGCAACCATCCATGTTGTGCGTGTAAATTTTTACAAGGTTGGTAGCGACCTGCAGTTTTATGCCGATCCCGAACGGCGAGTTGGGAGCTTTTTCATCAGCAATTTTACTCTCAGAGGTTTGCCATTTCCTGCTGAGAGGACAGCCGCCAAAGAAAAGTTGTTGTTTTTCTTTTTTTTCGGTGTTAACGCAACCGAGTATTGAACTCGCGAGTCTTGATTCGCGGCCCAACGCACTAGCCAGCTGAGTTACGGCGGCTGCTGATGTAAGTGAGACAGCTATATAAAACTAAATATTTTGGGGTTGGAATAGGTATGCGTTAGAGCAGAGCAAAAACACTTTGCACTGAAACACGCGCTATACTTTCTTTAATACGTGAAAGGTATGTGTTAGAGTGAAACAAAAAAGTCAGTTTTTTCACACCGCCTGTACAAAAATTATAGAAACTTTGTTTGGAGAGTTGACCGAAATTTCGGTCAGGCATGTCGGTCATATGACCGTCACTGTTCTTGTAGGGTTACCTGCAAATGTCTATGTGTTAGTTTCAGCGAGAATTTTTGTAAATGTGTTGAAGTTCTGATCACACCCCTGCAGGAAATGTAACTAATTTATAACTAGTCTTTTTCTGTACAGTACTGATTACAAATTAGTTATTTTGTTTGAAAAGAAGTGATTATTTTAACGTGGCGATATCCAAGCAGCACATCAATTGTCTACCTCTACATGACTTTGCAACTAGTTTATAACTAGTTGTTTCCAAACCAATTTATAATTAGTCCGCAATTGACTGATTTAAAACTAGTTGTTTTGAAATTAAACTAGTTGTTTTAAATTAAATTAAACATTACTTGCATATATCCCCATTATATGAAATTTCAAATATACTGAATTCAATTCATAAGATTCTTTTTTTACAGTTTTTCAAGAACAATGTACACTTTTAAATTATTTTCAAAATTGATAACAAACAAAACAGCAAAAATTTAAAACATTTAATTAAAAATATCAGTTCAATTCATTTTACAACAAAACCATATTTTTCTAATAATATTCTAAAAAGTACACAAATGTATGTGAACTCTGTAGGTTAGGTAAGGTTACGGAAAGAGCGTGTGCGGCACTGTGCAAGCACTTCCACTCGGAGACCCTGTTGGGTCCATTGTGAATCCCTTCATTTTCGGAGAAACCGGTGCCTTTTTCTATCTGTTGGGATCCCTGTAGATCCAGGCGGGATCTTTTGGGAACCATTTGGTCTTGGCGAGGAATTTGTGTAGATCGGTAATCTGTGCGTCTGCTACCTCCGCGAACCTTGCCTCAAGAGTCTGCCCATCTTTGTAGTGATGGGCAGTGGCATAGCAGATGCTCAACCGATTCTACTGCATCCTCGTCTCCGCAGCTCCTGCATAAATCGTCGGTCGCCAAACGCCATTTGCATAGCATGACACCAATGGCGCAGTGACCTGTGATTACCCCCGTGACCATGCGTATAGCATGCTTGTCGAGGAGCAGAAGGCTCTTAGTTTTTCTCGCGTTGAGCGCCGGTACAGGGTACGTGGAATCCTGGAGTCGCACCTAGTTGTCCAGGCTCTATTTGTAGGTCGTGTAAGCCACTCCCCTATTGAAACCATAGTAGCAGAGATCGGTGGTAGCACCGTGTTGACCACCCCGCTGGCTGGCATCGCTGACCCTGCAAGGGCAATTCGTCCGCCTGCTCGTTCCCTTCGATATTGCTATGTCCGGGAACCCAGCACAGACGGACCCTGCACTGTTTTATGCCACCCAGTGCTTACCGACAGTCTAGTACTACCTTTGATTTCACTACGGTGGATTCAATTGCTTTTAGAGCAGCCTGGCTACAAATGACGGCCACACTAAGTTCCGAGTTTTTTATTGTGCTGCGCTGCTTTCATGATGGCAAAAACCTCCGACTGGAAAACGCTGCAATAGTCTGGTAGTCTGTTCGACCAGTACACATTTTGCGTTTCGCAGTAGACACCCGCACCGGACCCATCCTCTGGTTTCGAGCCGTCAGTAAAGTAGACTCCCGCAGAGTCTTCCACCTCGGGCTGTTGCCAGTTGTCCCTGTAGGAATAATCGATGGGGATCTTCGATTTGAAGTCGCTGCGCTTTACCAGGAAATCAGTGGCCTTATCTAGAAGACCTTGTCCGGTAGAGCTAGTCATTCGAGCATTCATAATGCTGGAATGTCCGTAGTTGCCTGGCTTCAGCTGGTTAGACTCCCTCAACCTGAGGATTGTCTTTGCTGCGCTGGCCTTTACGAACAAGACCACTGGGGAAGGTGCAGAAACTTTTCCAGGGCCATCCGCGGAGCGCTTTTTGCCGCCCCTGTGATTGCCAAGGTGGCAAATCTCTGCACTTTCTCCAGATTGCTTTGGTTGCTCTTTTTGTCCATGGATGGCCACCATACATGAGAATGATGGGCCATGGAACCATAGGTAATGATGGGTCTGATTACCGCAGTATACATCCAATGGATGATATACGGTTTTAATCCCCATTTCTTACCAAAGGCTCCCTTGCAGGCATACAGCGCATTGAGTCCCTTCTTCATTCTTTCTTCAATGTTTCGCTTCCACGAAAGTTTTGAGTCCAGAATAATGCCAAGATATTTGGCCTCTTTTGATAGCTTCAGGGGATGCCCGTCCACACAGGGAAGAGCGAATTCCTGAATCTTCGTTTTCTTGGTGAACAGGACTAGTTCGGTCTTTTTAGGATTTATCCAGAGGCCGTTGGCCTCGCCCACGCTGACAAATGAGCCAATGAGGATTCCATCAGCTCACTGATAGTTGGAAAAAATTTGCCATGTATCATGATGACGATGTCGTCCGCATAGGCCACTATTCTAATGCGTCTTCTCTGAAAGACTCTTAGAATCTCATCTTCTACCAGTAGCTAGCACCCCACCTTGGGGTGTACCTCTTGTGGCTCTCCTTCTTGTCTTGCAGCATAGTTCCAACCCAATCGATAACGAAGCTTTCCACACTATGAGCACGAAGTGCTTCTGTTATGGCCTCCGTGGTGACATTGTTGACAGCTCCCTCTATATCGAGGAAAGCCGGCATTGTGTACTCCTTTAAGGACCACGAATTCTCTATGGGGGCAACTACGGTGTGCAGTACACTGTCCACCGACCACCCCTTGAGGTAGGCATGTTGTGCAGTGAAGAGCTCAGAAGCTAGTCCCCAGTTGTCTCTTATATGTTTGTCCAGTAGCCTCTCCAGCGTTTTCAATAAGAATGAGGAGAGGCTGATGGGTCTAAAGTCTTTAGCCGTGGTGTGGCTGGGTTTTCCTGCCTTTGGTATAAATACTACTTTGACCTCTCTCCACTGCTTTGGCAACACATTCCCTAATAAGCATCCCTTAAAGATGCTTACCAGGGGTTGCAGAATACAGTCTCCGGCCTGTTGTAGCATTGCTGGAATGATACCGTCAGACCCTGCGGACTTGTAGAGGTCAAACGACCTTATGGCCCATTCGAGGTTAGGTTAGGTTAGGGTGGCAGCTTGAAGAGCTCACGTAGGCCATGTTGCGGCCCGTTGTGGTACAACGTGAAGGACGGGGCTGCCCTTCAGGCTTACACACCCCTCCGGGTGTTAGGCAGGAGCCATCCCGATTCCACAATGAATCGGGCGATGCTTGGTACTGTAAGGTCGGCCAAGCTGCTGAAGAACGGCACACCCAGCATCCGGAGTCGTCTCCTCGCTAGTGCTGGGCAGTGGCACATCAGGTGCTCGACGCTCTCCTCCTTGCTCACATCGTCGCAGCTGCGGCAGTATTCGTTGAAGGGAAACCGAGTCTCCTGGCGTGTGCGCCGATGGTCCAGTGTCCCGTTACCACAGAAACTGTGGAATAAATGGAATTCCGCTTTAGTCGGAGTCGCGTGTTCTGCCTTGGTTAAGCGACGGCCAGGTTTCTTTGGAGATCCTACATAGGTTCTCCTCCGCCCAGAGTCGATTAGCCAGGCGGAAATAGGCCTGCTTGACCATCACAGCGCACAGCGTAGTAGGAGCTGGAAGCAGAGTGCCTTTTCTGGCCAACTCGTCTGCCACACAGTTGCCAGCAATTCCGCTATGCTCCGGGACCCAACTCAGCTGAACCCTAGCATGCTCCGCTATGTCATTCAGAGCTGCCCGGCACTCTGCAACCAGTTTGAAGGAGGTATATGTACCTATCAAGGATTTAATAGCTGCCTGGCTATCTGAGTAAATACATATAGCCGAGGGAAGGGGGGTCGCGATTGCAACCGATCCACTGCCAGCAGTATAGCCATGGTCTGCGCTTGGAAGAGACTACAGTGGTTACGAAGACGAGCAGTAATACTAGCCCCTAATTGATTACAGAAAACCCCACATCCGACCCTATTATCAAGTTTAGAGCCGTCTGTGAAGATTTCGATAGCGTTTGGCAGCGGGCGACGGCCTTCCGTCCAGTCGCTCCTGCTGGGGATCCCTATAGTGAACTTACGCTAAAAGCTAGGGGGAAGGACTATGTAGTCGATGTTCCGCGAGGTTGGAAGGTCCAACCCGAGTATTCTAGAGTGGTCTTGGTCCGCTCGTGCCCAACTGCATATGGCATTTAGCCGTACAGCGGCAATCTTGGCGGACTGCCTAACTAGCAGATTCGTAGGGATCCAGTTAAGAATAGCGAAAAGCGCCTTAGTAGGCATAGAACGAATGGCTCCAGTTATGCGAGTGGCAGCAAGTCTCCCTACTCTATCGAGCTGCTTCAGGTTAACTCGGCTGGCTGCCGCAGGCCACCAGACAACAGCACCATAGAGAAGGAAAGGCTCTACCACAGTCACATAAAGCCAGGAAACGACGCGTGGCTGGAGCCCCCATCTGGCACCCACCGCCCGTCTACAGCAGTAGATGGCCCTGGAGGCTCTTTTTGCCTTTTCAGCGATGTTCGCGCTCCAGGTGAACTTAAAGTCTAATATCAGCCGCAGGTATTTTACCTCATTGCTCAATTTGAGCGAGGTTCCATTCAGGGCGGGGATTGTGAAATGCGGAATTTTGTACTTCCTTGTGAAGAGAACAAGATCCGTCTTTTGCGGGTTGTCCGTAAGGCCACAGGAGTTGCTCCATGAGGAGAGGATATCCAAGAAATGATTCATCCGCTCGGAGAGATCATTTGGAAATTTGCCAGCTATGGCCATTGCAACATCGTCGGCATAGGCGACCCTGCCGCCAACAGCCGTAGCTTGACAAGCAGTCTGTTCAGGGTTAGATTCCACAGGAGCGGCGACAGAACGCCCCCCTGAGGGGTACCCCTAGTAACTGACCTGCGAAGATGTGCCGTCCCTAACGTAGAGTTTATGAAACGGCTGCTAAAAAGGGCGCTGATGAAATCTACCAATTTACTACCAATGCCAAGTTCAGAAAGAGCCACCCCTATCGCTCGAGGGCATACATTGTTAAATGCGCCCTCTATGTCTATAATGGACACCAGGGTGTACTCCTCCTTGGATGTTAGCGACTTGTCTATATAGTCGACCAGAGAGTGCAACGCAGATTCGATTGACCTGCCCCTTGTGCAGGCATGTTGCGACTCCGAGAGAAGAGCTGGGTCAATAAGGCTGCTAATATGGACGTTGAGTATCCTTTCGAGGGTCTTTAGGAGAAAAGATGGCGGACTTATTGGCCTTGGCGTGCGAGGTCTTGCCGGCCTTGGGAATGAAGACAACATCCACCTCCCGCCATGGGAGAGGGATGTGTCTCCATTCCAAGCGTGCCTTGAAGATCTCGACAAGCTATGGCACCGCCAATTCCGCGCTTTGCTGTAGCTCAGCTGGAATGACACCGTCCGGTCCCGGAGATTTAAAAGGCTCGAAGGAGTTAATGGCCCACGTGACCATAGTGCTATCGATGCGGACGTCCGTTAAGGACCAAGAATGTGATCTGTACGCGCCCCAGGTGTTATACCTCTTGGCCGCGTTGAAAGAGGGCCTGCATGCGCGCCGCAAGCTAGCGAATGTGGCGTTCCACCAGGGTGGTTTTGGTTTGCCCCGGTAGATCCTAGGCTTGCAAGCAGCAGACTTAGCACGATTAAGCGAATTAGTAAAAGTTGCCACCGCGGTCTCAATGTCTCCTGGACACAGGAGCCGCGGAGGAGATGCCGTAAGATTAGAAGATAGGGGCAAACGGAAAATCTCCCAATTCGTCCTACGGAAGAGGGGCCTGGCCGGCATACTCAGGTCCAGACGGAAACTGATGTACCGGTGATCGGAGAAGGAGCACTCTTCCAAAACACGCCAGTCACTGACCAGGTGCCCAGAGAGCGCGTTGGTCAGTGTGACGTCCAGAACCTCCCTCCGAGTAGCGGTAAGGAACGTCGGTTCCCTCCCTCTATACCTAGGTTATTATATAGTATAAATTGAAAGAGCGACTCACCTCGTTCGTTCAGGTCGCTGCTACCCCAGGCGTCATGGTGGGCGTTGGCGTCCGCTCCAATGATCAGCGGAATGCCCCGTTCGCTGGCTGCTGCAGTAATCTCCCTCAGTGGCCCATAAGGAGGTGTAGGCCCGTGGTCGTGCGCCATATAGCTGGATACAATCCAGTGGACCTGGGGGGTGTAACTCGGCGGCTAGGGCCACGCAGTCCCCGTCGCAGTACCTAGGGAGAAGAGAGACATTAATAGAGTCCTTTACGAGGGTGCAAGCCTGCGCCATGGTGGGATACAGTTCTGTATCCGTTGAGACTGAGCCCTCGAACCCGATCCTCGAAGATCCATGGCTCTTGGACTAGCACGAAGTCCTCCCTGCTGGCTGACAGGCGGAGGAGAAGGGCAGCCGAGCCCACCTTAGAGTGATGGAGATTAATCTGAAGTATCACCACCATCTCTAGGAGCGTCGAACACCGTGACGTCGCCATCCTCTTTCGCGACGAATATGTCGTCTAAGTCGGACAGCGAAATGTTGTTGTCGTCCTCCGGATCGTCTTCGGTCATTTCCAGGCCTTCGAAGACGTCGCCGATCACTTCCGAAGCGGAGACTACACTGTCGGCGCCATCTTCGGAGGCGGTGTCAAGGACGGGGAGCGCCACAAAAGGCCCCGGTGTTGCACCCTGTGGATTCTGCGGTTCGGAGGTGGGGTGGTCACCCCGTACACCCGTAGTGTAACGGAATCGAAGCCGTAGCTGACGACACCTCTGGTGGCGGCAAGTGGCTGGAGGGATTCCTTATTAAGGATAACCATGGCTTCCCTCAGAGAGCCACGCGGTTCGCTGATCCACGCAACCCTCCAGTTCTGGGTGGGGAGCCCCGGATTACCGGTCCGGAGGTAGTGCAGAATTGGTGCCGGGTCTGATGGCTCAGCCGGAACCCAGGTCTTGGAGCGCGGTCTGCTGGGGATCTCGTCCCGGGTAACCGCGCGCAGGTTGACTCCTGGCCAGACTTCTCCCAGCTTGGCTACCGCCATACGGAACAAGTCCGCAGAGCGCTGGTCGGAGCAGGCCATTAGCTTCACGCGGCCCTGGTGCCTCCCTGCACTTGGGAGGCGGGCCTGGATTTGCCGCCAGGACATCGTCATAGACAGACAGTAGGGCCAACTTGACTGCCCGCCAATTCTCCGCAGAGATCGCTCCGTCCGCGTTGCTAGCGTCAACGAGAGCCCACACTAAACTGTCCTTAGTGACCTCACTAAAGAACCTACCAATTATCGGGGTCGGTACCACCAGCCTCGGCTTCTTGCTGGGCTGAGCCGCTTGCGGAGGCTGTTGCTGCTCCTGTGACCCCTATCGCTTGGAGGCGAACTGAAGAGCCTGAGGCGAAGTGTTCTTAAAATGAATATTCTGCCTCGCTCATTCCAAGGAGGTTTTGTCTCTCTCCGTGAGTTCATCCGGAGGAATCTTTTCAAGCCTCTGCAGGACCTTGTGTGCTGTCTTCCTGGTCCTGTAAGCCTAAGTTGACACTGGAGCTAGCGCCTGATGTAGGGGCGGCGCTACAGGAGGCTGCAGGGGTAGGCCAAACTGGGTTCTTCACCGTGGAACCGCCGTCCTGAGCAAGTACGGGCTTTGGGGGCAGGACGCAGTCGCCCGGCGGCTTCTGCTTGGTAGCGGTCGCGTTGCCCGAAGAGGAGGGGTGGCCCTTGGTGCCGACCTGCTGCTGCATAGCTACTGGAGCCCTAGCTGCAGAGTGGGGTTTCCGCCCCCTTTGCGGGTTAAGCGGACGTGTACCCCGGGGGATCGGCGTCCGCGTCCCTTTCAGGTTAGGCGCGCGCGTCCCCTGTGGGTTGGGTGCGTTCTGTGGTGGTTTAGAAGACGAGTTCATGTCTGTTGGGTCCCTACTCGTGGCTGTTATCGCCGCCCGATTGCGTAGTCACTATAGGATCCCATGGTTATCTATGCAGGCAGTGAGGCCATGCGAAGGATTGGCAGCTGCCCTTATGGGGTCAGCTGCTCAGAGCCAGAACCAGTGCAAGCCAGGAGTAAACTCAACTGGCGCCTATGCCACCAACTTAACGACGACGAGCATTGAACGTACCACGAGGCCTGCCAGGGTTTTAACGGGAGGGAGGCAGCCATGGCATTAGCCTGGAAGCCATTTCCACTGGGTGTCACTCCAGTGTACTCAGGTAACAGAACACCACGGCCACCAGCCCAAAGCGAACTAAATTCAGATGGAGTTGAGACGGGTCCGGAGACGAAAGCAGGGTCGTGCCAATCGATACGTATTTCGGGGGGGGGGGTCAGGCAGGTCATTTAGCGGTACCCAGGATGCACCACGAGGAGGCGACCTACGTTTAATTATAATAATAATTGATTGGCACGACAGCCCGCTTACGCGAGACTGAGGCCTAGCTTCCCGCAGCCACCCGTGTTGTGTGTGTCAATTTGTACGCGGGTGGAAGGGACCTACAGTTTTATGGCGGTTCCGAACGGCAGGTTGGGAGCTTTTTCATAGGCGATTTTTACTCTCAGAGGTTTGCCATTTCCAGCTGAGAGGACAGCCACCGAAAGAGAAAACGAGTTTCCCGTTATTTTTTTAGGTGTTACTACATGCAGTATTCGAACTTGCGACGCTCTGCATTCGACTCGCTGGACCACGCACTAACCAACTGAGCCACGGCGGCTGCCTACGTTACAGCCCTAAAATTCGACCTTATCCTTTCCGGTGGTGTAGTTGTTCCGAGTTTCTCTGGAAGATTATCCGAGTCAGTAGGAACATGACGCTGGGGAAAGTGTGCCTCCATTAGAGTCAAGAGCGAATCTTCACTGGACTCCGTCCATGGTCCATCCGGCTTGCGGATGCAGCTAAGAGCACAATGCTTTTTGAAGGCGTTGAAACTGGATCGGTATGCGTTCCAGTCCCTTGCCTCTCCACTTAATTTTGCTCTATTGAACAGTCGCTTTGTCTCCTGACGTAGTAGTCGAAGCTCAGGATTCCACCAGCTGTCGCTGTGCTTTCTCTTGACTCGACTTACCGTACAGGAAGACTTAAGGCAGCGTTCAAAGTGCCCCTTAGGAGTTCAACCGAGTTCTCAATCGCGCGCTTGTCTGTGACTTGGGCGAAACGTTTCGGCCTCAGTCTTGAACGAACGATGGTCGCGAATTTCTCACAGTTTGCCCTCCTTGGGTTCAAAGGTGGTAATTTACAAACCACGTCAAAATTGACATCGAAGAGTATTCGGTTGTGGTCCGAGAAGGAACAGCCGTCCGATACACTCCAGTTGTCAACCCTAAAATCGTTTGCCTCAGATAGCAGGGTTAAATCAATTACTTCCTCCCTGACCCTATTCTGAAAGGTGGGCGTGTTGCCCTTATTACAGATAGATAGAGAAGTGGAAAGAAAAAATTGAAAAATGGACTGACCCCTCACGTTGATGTCGCTGCTTCCCCATTGCGTGTGATGGCCGTTGGCGTCACAGCCCAACACCAACGGGTGCCGTTTCGCGCTGACCAGGTCTCGGACCGCCTGGGATGGTGGGTCCAGCTCCTCGTACGGCAGGTACGGTAACGCCAGAATCAGGCTATGCCCTCCTCTTCGTTCAACCATACCCACCGTTAGGTCTCCATTGCTGTACTGGGGGAGATG
The DNA here is from genome assembly GCA_963971225.1 of Melieria omissa. NCBI lineage: Eukaryota > Metazoa > Arthropoda > Insecta > Diptera > Ulidiidae > Melieria > Melieria omissa. Next base: position 90,441,063 of record OZ020267.1, on the reverse strand, counting down.
AAATAAATTTATATTAATCTTGACTACTATACAGGCTCGTAATCTACCTTCGGTTGAGGGTTGATATAATTTATATCGACCTGACCCCAATCCAGAAATTTTGGATCTTACAATCCACGGTTCCTGAATCAGGGCCACATCGATATTCTCCTCCTCCATGAACCTCATCAAGTCGTGGGTTGTTGCTTTGGAGTGATGCAAGTAAATTTGCAGCACTCGTAGCTGTTCCTTCTGTGGCTTGTTCACGGTAACCCGGAAAACGCGCCTTGATGGAACCCAACCCGAACTTGATGACGCCCGAGCGCTGAATGAGGTGAGTGTATGATAGACGATCAATAGCAATCGTCAAATTATTTCCCACGCCATTCTTGCTATTCGTGTTCGTCAGAACTCTCCAACTTTGGACCGCCAGTTCCTTGTTTTGTACGCCTATAACCTTCAGCACGGATTCAGCCTACGGCCTCTCTTGGCAGCTTTGCCAACCTTAGACGTAAACGTAGCTGCTTCTGAGGTACCGTCCCCGGTGTTGGTCGGCTTTTTTGCCTTTTTGGCGGCTTGAACGGCAGCAGCCGCAATGTTGCCAGCGGCTGCTGCTGTAATTCCGCCGACGACAGGAACTACGCCGGCTGGGTCCTTAGCGGCCTTGCCACCAGGTGGCTTGTTGGCTGCAACGTGGACTGCCGTCGCATTCCCCCCTGCGGCGGGATCTGCCTTACAGCTTATTGGGGCCTCAGGTTCCCCTGGCTCCGCCGGTCCGACTGTTGCCGTTTTCTTCTCGAATTTTGCAACAATCTTTCGGTGTTTCTTGATAAGAACCTTGTCCATGTTGGTCAAGGACGACGGTTCCACCAAGCTCATTTTTCGGAGATACTGAGCTGAACATTTGTAAGCCTTGCGGGCTTTGTGTTTAGCGGTTCTCTTCGCAGCTTTCGTCACTTTCGGGGGGTTACCCAGCAAGGTGGCTTCCAAATCAGGGTCCAGTGTATCGGTGCTGCTACCCTGATAAGGTAATAGCCTCATCGTCGGTGGCAGCACCGATACGCAGACCGCACAATCTGGAGCCTATGTCTAAGCCCTCTTCAATTGACTATAAGGCTGGTTGTCGCGGAAGCGACATTGCACGTACCAGCACGACCAGGCAGTAGGTTATTTTGTACGAAAGGAGGCAGATGTCATCAGCGAAGTCCAAATCTTCGAGATGCCTGGTGAAGGTCCATACGATGCCTCGTTCGTGCAGGGTGAGTTTGCTCCTGACGTCGTCCAGTACGATGGCGAAGAGGAGAGACGACAGGGGGCAGCCTTGCCTGACTCCTGCGTTGGTAGTGAAAGAATCGCTGATGTTACCGTTGTGTAGTACTGCCAGTTCAGAGTTCTCGTACAACGCTCTGATGAGACGAATTAGTTTCTGGGGGACCCCCTTTCTACTCAATGCTAGCCAAATTGCGCTTCTTTTTATTGTGTCGAATGCTTTCTTGAAGTCGAAGAACAACATGTACAGCGGGGAGCGCCACTCAATTGATTGTTCTACTATGATGCGGAGTGTGTTAGCTCGGTCAACCCAGCTCCGATGAGGGCGAAAACCAGCTTTCTCATCTCTTAGGGAGCTTTCGAGAAATTGCAGTCTACTTTGTATGATTGTGGCTATTATCTTGTAGATGGTGTTGAGTAGGGTTATTCCTCTCCAGTTGCCGCAGTCCCGCAAGTCGGCCTTCTTCGGCAGCTTTACAATGATGCCTTTTGTCCATGACGGAGACAGCTTCTCCCTGTCCCAGGCAGTAGAACTGTGAGAATGGAGGATTTCAGCTGATATTTGGGAGTCGGAAAGCATCAGCTCTGGTTGTATGCCGTCTACACCAGCAGCTTTGTTTAGCTTCAGGTTCTCATATTGTTGGCTTCTGCTGCCGCTTCGGCATCACTGGCGAGGTTTTCCATGAACTTTTTCTTATCATTTCTGGCCGATTTCTTGGCTAGCTTTGCGGCTTCTCTGTAGGCTGGCCACACAGCATCGTCATTGATAAGTTGCCTTTTGAGTTCATTTCTGCGCCCAAGTAGTGTCTAAGATCCAAGGATTGGAGCCAGTAGGCTTTACTGTGCCAAGTTTTTCTTGTACAATTTGCCTGAACGTGGCGTTTGTAGCTTCTCAATTGATGTTACTTTGATTTGTGAGCAACTTCATGCAAAAGGTGCTGGCCACTTCTTTTCTGATGACGGCATTGCGCGATAGCTGTGCATTAAAGCGCTTATATCTGCGTTGCGTGTCAAGTTTGTTTCTATATTTCAGCTTGATCTTGATGTCACCGGTGATGAGTTCGTGGTCGCTATCTATGTCAGCTCCCCGTCTGTTCCTGACATCAAGTAGCGAACCCCTCCACTTCCGGCTCACGGGAATGTGGTCTATTTGGTTGCGTGTAGCGCCACTAGGAGAAGTCCAAGTGTATTTGTGGATTCCTTTGTGGGGGAAGATGGAGCCACCAATGACTAGATGGAAAGTCTGACACAACTCGATGAGCCTGTCACCATTGTTGTTTCGTGTGCCGCAGCCAGATTATGGGGGTTCACGGCTGCGGCACAAGACAGCCTTGTGTTGGTTACATTAATCAGTTGTGTTGTTCCGCCAGGGTAGGTTATTGGCCTGCCGCAGGTAGTCCTAAGTGATGGAATCATCTAACGCCGCTCAGGAACGTCGCCTCCGCTCGTAGCGCCATCTGTTCTGAGGAGGTTACAGCAGAATGATTGGGGACCTCGCTAGGATCAGGTTGGTGCGCGCTATTTTCGTAGTTGTCCGCTTCCCCTTGCAGATGTCGCTCGTGCGCATGTTTTGCGTAACTGTTTATTTGTTTGCTTTTTATCAGCCGCACAGCGCATAATTGCGCGTTCTATTGCGTGGAAGTAAGTGGAATAGGAATAATTGGGTTGGGAATCAATGAACTTGGATATGTTGCAGGGTTTTTAAGAAAATTTAGAGAACAGGAAAAATCGGAAAAATTGGTTGGAAATTCAAATTCAAATTAGTAGTTTAAAATTTGTTACTTTTGCCAACTGACTACTTGTTTCCTGCAGGGACGCGTCTGGCAGGGCAATACACCTTTATCGTGTAATTGATTACACGAGAATAGATTTAGTTATTTTGATAAAAACTTTGAGCTTTGACCCCGAAACACGCCTATTATGGGCGTGTTTAGGTTTAAAGCTTGTTTGTTCTTTATTACTGTTTAAATGAAGACTGGTTGTAATACAAATTATTGATACTGTCAGTACTGCGGCGCCGCAACGTGCTTGCTCGATAGTCGGAAGGAAAACAGGAAGCAAAAGACACAAGTGACATCTGAGTTGCATTATGATGCAGGGCTGCATACCACTTCATTGTTGCATTCTGAACGTTCCGCCAACCTCGTTCCTTCTAAGGCGACGAAATGATTAATGTAACGTATGTTTTGTCGATGCTCTGGGGTCGATTCCGCCAACCGTGCCGAGTTCGGTCTCTATGTCCATGGTGATAGGCAGGATCGATATTTTGGATATCGGTCGTTGGAGTAGAGTAGTTTGCGTCTTTACAGTCACAACTCGTACGACATCATCATCACCGACATGGACGTCAGTGATACGACGAAGCATTCAACATCTGGGTGGCAACCGCTCATCACGAATCAATACCAGCTGTCCACACTCTACGTTTGGTTGGCGGTTGTTCCACTTATTCCGCAGTTGTAGTTGTAGATATTCGCTTGACCATCGACGCCAGAAGTCTTGATGCATTTGTCTCACCAGCTTCCAACGCTTCAGCAGACCAACATTATCGTCGAGGATGTTGGCCTCCAGGATCGCTACCAAAGGCCTTCCAACTAGAAAATGACGAGGAGTTAGAGCCGAAAGGTCCTGCGGACCGTCTGACATTATGGAGAGTGGACGGTAGTTCAAACACGCTTCTATCTGTTTTAATACAGTTACAATTCTTCAACAGTTAAGGTGGTTAGATGAACTACACGCTTTAGATGATGCTTCATGCTTTTGACGCCGGCCTCCCACAACTGGAAATGTGGGGCACCCGGCGGTATGAAATGCCAATTAATGCCGATTGCTGATGCATGCGTGGATGCAGCCCGCAGCTGCTCCCGAAACGCTTTCAAGTCCTCTCGTATCAGTGCAGCTGCTCCCACGAACGTAGTCCCCTGGTCGCAATATATGTCAACGCAGAGACCACGCGCCACTACGAATCTTGTAAGTGCGGCCAGGAATGTGTCTGTTGTCATGTCACTTACCAGCTCTAGATGTATGGCTCTGGTGGCGAAGCATACAAATACAGCTACATAGCCTTTGTAGCTCCAATGTCCGCGTCCTTTTGTTGTCCTTACATTGAAAGGACCGGCAAAATCCACACCAGTGTGCATGAAGGGATTGGAAACATTACATCGTCCAAATGGTAGATCTCCCATAAGTTGTGTTTGCGGCGAGCATGTATACCGGAAACAGCGAACGCACTTGCTTATGATTCGCTTGACAGTGCGTCGACCGTCAATGACCTAAAATCTACGACGCACATAATAAAGAGTTGCCTGTGTACCGCCGTGAAGTGTGCGCTCATGTGCTTGCCTGATAATAAGTGTTGTAAGATGGTTGTCGGTCGGGAGAATTGCTGGGTACCGCTCAGTAAATGGAATTCTTGCGTTTCGGAGTCGACCGCCGGCGCGTAAGATTTCATCTGCATCTAATACGGGATGTAGCTTCAGAAGCTTGCTGCTTTTATTTACAGTGGTATTAGTTCTAAGTGTTGGCGGCAAGCGTTCCAAAGGAAATAGACTGGTTGAACGTTTTCGAGCACACTTGCTGAAACTTTATTAAACAACAGCAAATTCAATACAATTTCTTAGATGCAACTTACATTTTAGTTCTCTTGCGCCCATGCGCACCTGCCAACAATCAAATTGCAAAAGGCCTCGGAAATGTCCGTTTGACAGGTGGCGAATTGGCGAAGGATAAGGCAAAGGAGAAATGAAAAAGTGTGTACGGCATTGCCAGAGCAATGTTACCGCAACATCCCCCCTTCGTATATCTCGTAAGCCGTACGAGTTTACCCAATAGATTTCAGTTCTCGATGTCCAGCTTCGCCAATTTGACTATCGGCGGAGTGCTCAGGCCATGCGACGTCTTTACGACAGCGCTGCGAACTTCGCCAGCCTTGCCTATGTGCACGTCCACGACCACTCCTTTCGGCCATGAGTTCCTCTTGGAGCTTTCGTCAACGAAGATTACCACGTCGTTTACTTCGATAGGACGCGGCGGCGGTTGGAACCATTTGGAACGTCTGGTGAGGCACGGAAGGTATTCCCGCACCCAGCGCCTCCAGAATTGATCGGCTACTTGGCTGGATTGTCTGAAGTACCGCCGGAGTGCCGATCCGCTGCTATCTTCGCATTGCCGTTCTCGAATGCCGCCGGAGCTGCCCAACAGGAAATGGTTGGGCGTGAGCGCTTCGCTGTCAGGCGAGTCCAGTGGCACATACGTCAGGGGCCGCGAATTCAGGGTGCTTTCAATGTCTGCTAAGACGGCTCTTAACACTTCTTCACGCATACCGGCTTCCGGAAGGATTTCCATTAGAATTGATTTAGTCGAGCGGACCATCCGCTCCCACGTCCCACCCATGTGAGGGGCAGCCGGAGGTATGAATATCCATTCGATCTCGGGGTACTTCGCTTCAAGGTCGCCTGCTGACAATTTCTCGATTTCTTCTGCAAGCGCTCGGCTCGTACTTCGAAAATTAGTGCCGTTGTCAGATACCACGCACCTTGGTACCCCCCTTCGGCTCACGAACTGTTTAAAAATTAGCCAAAACGACTCCGTGGAAAGAGACGGAGCGATTTCAATGTGTACTCCACGCGTGGTTAGGCACGTGAATAAGGCGCCCCAACACTTTATGCGCCCTCGACCTGCAGCTACGTCAATGGGGCCGAAGTAGTCCACCCCAGTATAGGTGAACGGTCTGATGAATGGCGACACTCGCTCCAAAGGTAAATTGCCCATTAACGGCGGCTGCGGGCGAGCATTACGATTGCGACACATTTGGCATTTTGACACACAATTTCGGACCAGTGTCCGCAAAGCAGCTATGCAAAAGCGTTGTCGCATCTCGTTGACAACAATTTCGTTGTGGTGATGGTGAAACTTTCTGTGGTAAAAATCGACGATTAATGGAGTCGTGTGGTGATTTCGCGGAAGAATTATTGGGCGCTTTGCGTCATGAGGTACGCCGGCTACTGCATCAATTCGTCCCTTAACGCGTAGTAGTCCTATCTCGTCCAGGTACGGCGACTATTTAAAGATGGCAGATTTCCGTGGGAACTCGTCGCCGCAGCGAAGACTCAGAATTTCCTCGTGGAACACCTCCTCTTGACAATGCCGCATAATCACCTGCTCCGCTGTCTCCATACTATCTTCCCCCAGCATTCTTCGCAGCGGCTGCAGTCGGGCTGTTGTCTTCGATGCTGATCGCAGGAATCGTAAAACGCATCGCTGCGCTGCGCGTAACCTTTCCCACTTGCTGAATCTTTTCACGTCTGGCACGATTACCGCAATTTGCGGCAGCTCATCGTCGGTGGATAAGTGATGTAGCTTTTCTTCTAGTTCATCGCCGACACCTGTCAACTCCGTCACAGGCCACTCGTGCTGCGGCGTCTCCAAAAATTTAGGCCCTCGGAACCAACGTTCGTTGTCGTCAAACTTTCGATTCTCGCACCATTTCGTTCCTTCATCAGCCACATTTTCGCGAGTTGGTAGCCACCTCCACTCTTTGGCGCTGAAAATTGGCCGAAAATTGTCATTACAGTTCGCAAGATTTGTCGCTTCGTCGGGACCATGGTATCCTCGAGGATCTCTTTTGGAAAATTATCAAGAAAAGTCAGCTCGTCTGAGGCTTTTTTTCCATTGTGGCTTCGGGTTCATCAAAACGCTTGGCCACCATATTGCTGCCAGCATTTAGCGCCCTCAAAACGTATCTTGAATTCGACATCCAATTCCTCATTTCAAAGCCCCCTTCTTCGTGAATCCAACAGACCGTGGTAGCCAAGCGGGCTAAGTCCTCCTCGGAGTCAGCACTTTGGAGCCAGTCGTCAACAAACGTGTTCTCTACGATGTCTCGGACCAAAGTTGGATGGTTTTCGGCAAAGCGTTGCGCATTGTGGTTCTTTACGTAGTTCGCCAGCGAGGGAGAGCAATATGCGCCGAAAGTCAGAACTTCCATGATGTAGACGTCGGGTTCCCTCGATGAATCACCTTCGCGCCATAGAAACCGCTGCGCTGCCTGATCTTGTTTAATGATTTTAACTTGATGGAACATCTCCCGTATGTCGCCGCATACAGCAAATGGTCTTTCGCGGAAACGGAGCAAAATGCCAAGGAGATTTTTCAGCAGGTCGGGTCCTTTGAGTGGCACTGTATTAAGGGCTACACCATCAACCTTGGCGGCGGCGTCCCATACGAGCCTTGTCGGCGTCGCCAGCTTGCGCGCATACCCCTTCCTTTCATATTCCTTAATCTTGTCGATGATAAACTTGGCCAATTGCGGGTCACGCTTCATCTTCGCCTCAAAACACGCGAGCCGACGGCGTGCCATGGGCAGCGAGTCAGGGTGTTCGAAAGCTCAGAATAACTAAACCCGCGCGCGCGTAGAAATAAAAACCCAAACGATTTTGTCAGGAAATTTTTGTGTAAAGTTTATTAATTAGATGTTGAGTGTTTGTTTAAATATATATATGAAAATGTTAAATTTTGTAAAAGCCAAAGTTGATCTGTGTTGTCTCGCCGGAGTTCGTACGTTGAGTGTCCGCCGGTCGCGCAAGCTCCCTTCGGGATGGCCAGGGTTGCCATCCGTACATATAAACACATAAAAGGGCGCGCACAATACAATATTATTGACAACATCCTGGGGCCGGATGCACTCGTGCATTGATGGGACCCCCCGGAGGTCCATTAGGGTTTGGATGGCTCGTGGAAGGAGGGTCCGAACTCGGCGCCCGCGCAACTTGTTGGTCTGAATCCTTGGTTCGGATCTCGGTTGGATGATGCTGCAGCCGCGAGTATGGAGATGACTCGCGTGCGGACAAGATGCGCTGTCAAGGCGAGTCCGACTAAAATCCTGCGATTGTCGTCTACGGCTTGTTGCTGATCGGGGATGAATGCTGCGCGGGAGTTGCGCTTCGTCTGCGATGTGCCCAAACGGTCTATATTCAGACACGGGGATAAGGGCTGTTTCCTTAACCGTCGTGCTAAGGGACTGCACAGGACGGTTTTTCCGTCTTCGCGAGGTGACGGAAGATGACTCATCTCGAGAACTCCGGGATTTTCTCGACACGGATGAGATGTTTGATGGACTCCGAGGCTGAGTCGTGAAAATTGGTGAGATGGTGTCTCTTCGCCGATTTGGGGTGATGTCAGAAGCGAAGTGGAGCATAGAATGATGCTGCTTCTGACATTGCAAGCAAGTGTGTTTACTTGTGCAGTCCCGCTTCAAGTGAGTATGGGACAGACAGTTTGTGCACAAGTTGTGGGCTCGTACTGCCTTTACTCGATCATAAACAGATAACCTTTTGAACTTCGAGCATAGTTTGAGCGCATGAGCCGCGCTGCAAACTGGACAGAGGAAAGTCCATCTGCTCTCAGCTAAGTTTTGAGCTCTGTTATGATCCCGGTTGTGAGAAAACACGGACTTGGTCGGCCTCAAAAGGTTAAGTCTTTCCACGACCTCATACCTGCTGGTCAAAAATGTGTTCATTTGTTCCCAGGTTGGAAGATCTCTCCGGGAACTAAGGGACTGTTCCCACTGGGATAAAGTTTCTTCCGGGAGTTTCGTTGAACAAATGTAGACCAGGATCGGGTCCCAACCCTCTGTCGAGACGTCTTGAGAAGATAAGACGGACAGAGAATTGTTTATTGCGTTTTGAAGGCTTTGCAGCGCTTCACTGTCTTCAACAGCTACTTGAGGGAGGTTCAAGAGCGTATTGACCTGTTTATCCACCAGAATGCGCCGATTTTCAAATCGGGACTTCAGCGCATTCCATGCCAATTCGAAGTTAGAATCGCTCAATGGATACTGCCTAACGATGGCGCCAGCCTTTCCGGTTGTTTTATATCGGAGGTGATATAACTTTTGGGCAGAGGTGAGTTTCGGGTGGTTAATATAAACCGCCGAAAACATGTCGCGGAAGGACGGCCACTCTTCATACCCGCCGGAGAAGATTTCGGTGTCGCAAGGAGGGACATTCAGGCAAATAGAATTACTTGCCTGCTCTGTTGCAGAAGGGAAGGGGATTTCTGCTGGACGAATGGTTTCAGCGAGAGGAGGTTGCTGAGCGTCCATGAGGTCCGAAATCTGGGCCATGGTTTCGTACACCCGTTCTCGGCACAGTTCCATTTTTGAGCGAGCGATCGACTTGAAAGTTTTAGGCAGGACGTCATCTGGGGTGATGCCGACTTGCGAAAAAGCTGCCTTTAGATCCGCATAGTAGCCATTGAGATCGGCTAAATACGCTTTGAGGATTGCGGGCGTTAACTCTTCGATAGGGACAGAAGAGAGTTTGGAACAAAAGTGAACCAAATTGTCCGCTTCGAAATTAAAAATGCTCATGGAGGGAATATGAGACTTTTCGAATGATTTTTCAATTGGCATGTCGAAATACAGAATAATTTAGAAGTTAATAAACAAATGAATCGATGGTTGAGAAGTACAGGAGGCAAGAGTCGAGAAAAAACACCAACAAAATTCGAAAGATATTCGAATTGCCACAAAACCGACTAGGAATGTCGCACAGTGGAGCACAGTGGAGAAGTGCAGGAAATTTTGTTGAAGTGTATCACCTCAGAGGGGTTTTGAGTGAACACACAAACAAATTTTGTGATGGAACGAAAATGTAAGGAAAACGAAATAATTTCTCCAAAGGAATTGGAGACAGCAAGCTTATATTTAATTATTTTTCTCAAAGGTGTTAAGAAAATATAATTTGCTACTGAAGTTATTCCACAACTTATTTTTTTCACTCCAGTGCACTACATAAAGAGTTTCATGTAGTGCCACTGTAAGTATGTGGAACTGCACTGAGAGGTCAGCGACACTATTTACATATGTACATATGGGAAAATGTACATATGCAAAGTATGTTCCGACTGCAAGTGCAACTATAATCGAGCGGGTTGGTTCTGTATATAGAAAATATACACAATGGGACTCCAACCGCTCGGTATAATAAAGGAAATAAGCCAACTTACAGTCAGTATTGTCAAGGGGACAGACAATACTTAAGATCGGGTGCTCCCACGTAGCGCTCGCTGCTGGCGGGTATGCCGCTACTCCCACGCTGCTGACCGTTGATCTTCAGTTCTCCTTGTGGTTGTTGTTGTGTGAAATTTGGTGGTTTGGTGTTCCGTATGTGGTTGTTGTTATTTTTTGTTTGCGCGTTTTAAGGTATTTTGTGCGTGGTTATTGTTTTTGTCTCAATCACTGCTATGTTTGCAATTGTTTTTACTGTAGTTTTTTGTTTTATACACTTGGATTTGCTCGTTTTGGGGTTTGCACTATTTTGCACTGCTCTTTGTTGATTTTGTTTTGTCACTATGTTTTCATGTATTTTGTTTAATGTTGTTTGTTTATGTGCCAGCTACAAATCGTATCCGGCTCGAAGGACCATGTTCGAAAGCTCAGAATAACTAAACCCGCGCGCGCGTAGAAATAAAAACCCAAACGATTTTGTCAGGAAATTTTTGTGTAAAGTTTATTAATTAGATGTTGAGTGTTTGTTTAAATATATATATGAAAATGTTAAATTTTGTAAAAGCCAAAGTTGATCTGTGTTGTCTCGCCGGAGTTCGTACGTTGAGTGTCCGCCGGTCGCGCAAGCTCCCTTCGGGATGGCCAGGGTTGCCATCCGTACATATAAACACATAAAGGGACGCGCACAATACAATATTATTGACAATATTAATTTCTGAGAGCTGCGCGGCCGGCAGTGTTTAGCGATCTAAACACAGGGAGTTCGATGACGTCATGCTTCCATAACAAACCGGTCTCCCACCTTTTCTCTGCTTCTACAAACTTTGTTGTCTTCTTCATGATTTCGAGCGCCCGTTCGTCTTCTTCAGACAGCAACGGCTTGCTCGGCGCGTATACGCCGATAGCGTCGATTGCGAAGTACGCCTTTACTTGTTGTTCCATGCGACCGTCGACAGATAAGTTACACTCGCAAACATGTAGCACCCTTGGCGCCGACTCGCGCCCATTTGTGTCGCGACCGTACACGCTCCAGCCCAATCGACATCGCACAGCGATTAGGTCAGAGCCTCTATGCTCCCTTATCTCGATAGGCACTCCAATCTTGGCGTTATCCATCCCTATAAGAATACGCGCCCTGGCGGCGACGTATGGCTTGATGGAAAGCTTGTTAAGATGATCGTGCTTGCCGATGGTGGCGCCTTCCAAAGTCTGCTGAGGCAGCCCAAGATTGTTGACTGTCCGTGCGCCGCGCACTGTATATCTCCTCACAACTGCGTCTGCTGGAGAGATGTCGAAACTTACGATTTTGGAAGTTGCTTCCCTTTGCGTTATTTCGCCGGTCCAACGCAGACAAAGCGTCTCGGCCGGCCCCTCCAACGCGAGCTCGTCAGCTAACTGGCTTCAATCAACGTACATGACGCACCTTCGTCGACGAGTGCGTAAGTGTCGACAGCCTTCGACCCATTGTGCAGCGTAACTGCAACATACCTAAAGATCGCCTTTTGTCGCTCCTGACCCGTCGTAGTGCCCGGTTCGTGGTGTAGTGTAGTTTGCTCACTAGCTGCGCCACCTGTCGTAGTCGCTCTATGCAGAAGCGGGTTGTGAGCCATGTTGCACCCATCTACGCCACAGCTGTCCTTGGAGCCGCACCTTAGAATAAAGTAAGGTTTAAAACAACGTAGGCTCAGTTGGTTAGTGCGCGGTCCAACGAGTCGCATGCAGAGCGACGCAAGATCGAATACTGCATGTATAGGGTGTTTTTTTTAGAGGTTTGTTTTTCGAATAGAGATAAAACTGGCATTTTGTGGTCAAATCTGGCAACTCTAATGTCATTTATGTTCAGTTTGGTTTGCCATTTCATCATGAACAGGTTGACAAAAGAACAACGCTTGCAAATCGTGCAAATTTATTTCGAAAATAATGGTTGTCGACCATTTTATGGTCGACATAATCGTCCATCAGAGCAATTAATTCGGTTAACCATGGGTCGTTTTCGCACTACGTTTACTCTATGTGATAATACGCATCCGCAGAGACGTCGAACAGTGCGCACCGAAGAAACAATTGCCGCTGTAGAGCAAAATGTTGAAGAGGACCCGAATGAATCGATTCGCCACCGTGCACAGCAATTGGAGCTTTGTCCATCAACTTTAAAAATTGGACCTGTAGAATTGGCTTTATTCGAGCCAGCCGCGGCGGCCACATGCCCGAAATCATATTTAAACATTAATGGCATAAAATTATCCTTCCAATAAAGCCAAATTGATGGACATTAAAACGATTTTCTTGTGTTTTATTTCAATTCGAAGTTCTATACCTCTAAAAAAAACACCCTATAGTAACACCTAAAAAAATAACGGGAAACTCGTTTTCTCTTTCGGTGGCTGTCCTCTCAGCTGGAAATGGCAAACCTCTGAGAGTAAAAATTGCCTATGAAAAAGCTCCCAACCTGCCGTTCGGAACCGGCATAAAACTGTAGGTCCCTTCCACCCGCGTACAAAATTCACACGCACAACACGGGTGGTTGCGGGAAGCTAGGCCTTAGTCTCGCGTAAGCGGGCTGTCGTGCCAATCAATTATTAATTATTATTAAAACAACGTAAACAAAGTTTTCTTTCACGAACGAGACGCCATCTATCGCCTTGCGATTGCCTTCTGAATTCTGCGCAGTCCAACAACTTGTGATTCGCCCCACACTTCGGGCAGTCAGTCGCCTCGTCGCCCCTGTTCGTTTTCTCGGCGACCACGTCATGTACCATAATCCTGGCCCTTTGTGCATTACGACTTCCTCCTTTCATTTCGTTGCTGTTGCCACCTACTTGCGCGCCGGCGGGGTGAAATGCTGTCACTTGGTTAGCACATGCGGCAAGACTAAAAAGCCACTCATCGAAGACGGTTACATCAACGCGACTTAGCAACAGACGGTGGCGACCCCAGCTCAAATTTTGATCGCTCGGCAACTTTGCCACCAGGTCGTTGAGCAGCACTGGATCGTTTAAATAGTCGGCTAGACCGACCGCCTGCATAGTGGCGCAGTAATTTTGCACTGCCAACGAAAATGACACCAGCGTATCTAATTTGTCGGGTTTTACGACCGGCTCCTCCCTCAGCTTACGTTGCATTGCTTGGTGAATAACGTCCGGCCTGCCATACAGCATGCGCAGTGTGTTGATCGCAAGACTCACAGTTGACGGCATCATCAGTCTGCCGCGCACTGCCTCCAGCGCTGGCCCTTTGAGACATTTCTGCAACCTTATAAGGTTCTCCTGGTCGGTAAACCCACAGCTCTCCGTGGACTGTTCATAATTTGTGATGAACAAGGGCCAATCCTCAGGCATGCCCGAGAATGGCGGTAAGTCCTTGGAGAGCACCTGCCGACTGGCAATTTGCGTCGATGTGAGATTGATGTCTGCAGCACTGGAGTTTCCGCTAGTGTGAATTGCATTCGAATACATCGTTCGCGTTTGCGCGTTATTCGGCTGAGAAAATGCGGGAATATGCAACGCAGCTGGCACACAAAATGGCTGATACACGTGGTAATCATTATGCAATGCTGGCGGGCGAGTACCACATAGCATGGTCGATGAGGTTATGCTAGGCACGAGGGCGCCTAACCTAGCAGTCGTTTGCATGTTGGTATAAATGGGCTGTGATAGCGGGTCGCAAAACGTGATTGCGTTTGTGAGGTTAGGAACTGTTCCGCTCATATAGCGGGGTATGAATGCTTCTGAACATGCTTTCGCCGGGGCCGCAACATAATGCGGCAGGCCTTCGAAAACCGGAGGCAGCGTATTTTCCACAGTAACGTTTAGGACTGGGGCTGCAGACGTCGAAGGTTGCAGGGTAGGCGTCGATGCGGCGCCCTTGCGGCTTCAGGCGTTCCAATGCCAATTGCCGCGACATGGCCGGCTCCGTCAGCCTCATCAAATGTCGCCCCCGTTGGGCTAGCGCTCTGCTGCGCAGCCGCAACCCTGACCTCGTTGTCCGAGCGTGCGCACGGCGAACCATCATTTGGTGCTCCTTCCATTGCAGTGAACACAGGTTCCAAGAAACGTTCTTAAGTGTGTAAAATTTTCAGGATGTTGGCGGCAGGCGTTCCAAAGGAAATAGACTGGTTGAACGTTTTCGAGCACACTTGCTGAAACTTTATTAAACAACAGCAAATTCAATACAATTTCTTAGATTCAACTTACATTTTAGTTCTCTTGCGCCCATGCGCACCTGCCAACAATCAAATTGCAAAAGGCCTCGGAAATGTCCGTTTGACAGGTGGCGAATTGGCGAAGGATAAGGCAAAGGAGAAATGGAAAAAGTGCGTACGGCATTGCCACAGCAATGTTACCGCAACACTAAGAGTTGCACTTTCGTTGCAAAACATTCTTGCTTGGACAAATTTAATCCAAAAATTCATTGCGAGCTCGCGTTCACGCCACAAACATATGTGTTCAGCTTCATGAAGCCTTCCGCGTGAAGCACTGATGAATCGGAGATACCAGGCAGTGATAACGAGAAGCTTATCCAAAGTTGAATAGTTTTCTAAGATGAACCAGTCCGTCGCGGCGAGTTGTGTTGTGTACATTCGTATAGGTTTTGACTCGGTGAGCTTGTCTGGATTTTTCGAGTTAGTTTGCGGCCAGCTAGCCTCGGGCCATACCAGCCACTCCGGTCCGTGCCACCAGAGTCGATGTTTATTTATTTATTTATTTATTTGTAGCTGTGTCATGGTTGACCTTCTTGATGCACAATCTGCTGGATTGTCAGCAGTTTTGACATACCTCCAATCCTTGATCGAAGTTAATTCTTGAATTTGAGTGACGCGATTGACAACAAACTCCTTCAACGTGCCAGGATCAGATCGAATCCACCATATAGTGGTTGTGGAATCAGACCACATGTATGTGGCGACCGATTGGAGCTTCAGGATATCTTGAGTTTTCTTTGAAAGTCGTGCTGCCAATAGCGCTGCGTATAGTTCGAGGCGCGGGATTGTTAACCTCTTTAAAGGCGCAACTCGTGTTTTGACCATTAGTAAATTTATATACACGGAGGATTTTGTGGTCACCTTCAAATAGGCCACCGCCGCATAAGCGTGTACGGATGCATCGGCGAACGTATGCAGCTCATACGATCTTGCTTCACCCGACATATCGCACCCTAAATACAAAAGGGGCACAACTCAAAATTCTCAATTATTCAGTAGAGGCAAAAAACCGTTTATGTAAAAATGGTTGCAATATTTAAAGAAAATATTGTTCCATTATGAAAAAATACAATATTGAAGAAGGTTCTGCTATAATTTTTTCAATTTTATATTATGTTTGCGAAAATAAAACAAAATTTTGATTTATGACTCTTTAACTGAAATTTTTTCGATTAACTAGTGATATTATCTCAAGTTGTGCCTTTTCAACTGATAAAATGTTTTACTTTTGTAAGTTTCCTAACCGTCGACTGAATACTACATGGGCTGAAAAGTCTTTGGCCTGACATAGAGATGGCGCCAAAAATTAAGAATTATTGTGTTGTACATGGAAAACCATCCTTAACTTAGATTCTGTCAAAGTTTCATGACATTTGGTTGACTCGTTTTCAAGTTATTGCTTTCGAAGTGACGCTACCTCTGAATTTTTGTAAACAATGGAAAAAAGTGAATTTCGTGTTTTGATAAAACATTGCTATTTGATGGGCAAAAATACAGATGTATTATAACATTTATCAAGCCATGCTTTTGTTTCCACTGTATTCCAGCTTGGACCAAGAAAGTAACGGCAAGTTGAGGGTGGCGATCAATGACTGTGCAAGGTATGTGTTTGGAGTAAAACGGCGTGAGCATATCTCCGACCATGTTAAAATAATGCTTGGATGCTCTTTTACTAATGTGTTAAAGTCGCGTGCGCTTATCTTTCTTCATAAAATTATAAACTCCAAACAGCTAGAATATTTGTATGATAAATTGCGTTTCGGTACCAAAACAAGGTCTTTTCAGCTCACACTGCCCAGGCACAAGCACTTAATAACTGGTAGACAATTTTTTGTCCACTCAGTTTCTCTGTGGAACGCACTTCCAACAAGCATTAAACGTGAGACCAACGCCATCTATTTCAAAAAAAAACTTCTTCAATACTTTTCTAATCTTTAATGAAATTTTCTTTCTTATTTTCTTCTCTCTCTCTCTCTTCTGCTCTCCTTAATTTCACTATTCATCTTTACTCTTTTCCGCTTCCCATTTTTGTAACAACTTTATTATTTTATTATATTACATTATTATATCAGGTGTACAACTTTGCTTCCGCCGTTTTCCGATAGGTGGCTGTACCGGCTGAGGCTGGTTGAAATACATAGATGGTAATGCCTTTAAAGTGAGTGTGGACAGTGCCTAACGAATTGTCATCGCCGTTTCAGTGACAGTTGTTCTTGTTTTCGTATTATTCACGCTCGAAAATGTCCGTTTATGTGCCTAATTCTCGCCATTTGCGGGAAGTTTTACTTTTCTGTTACAATTCGAAAAAAAATTCAGCTGAAGCGCATCGAATGCTCTCAGAAACTTACGGTGATGCTGCTCTGAGTGAAAGAACGTGTCGGGAGTGGTTTCAACGTTTTAAAAATGGTGATTTCGACATGACAAAGTCATCCTCCAACACGACAATGCTCGGCCTCACGTCGCAAAAGTGGTCAAAAAGTACCTGGAAACGCTGAAATGGGAAGTCTTGCCCCACTCGCCGTATTCCCCAGATGTCGCCCCTTCTGACTTCCACCTATTCCGTTCGATGGCACACGGCCTGGCAGATCAACATTTTCAATCCTTCGAAGAATTGGAAAAAGGGATTGCTTCATGGATAGCGTCAAAAGAGGTCTCCTTTTTTCGAGCCGGGATCCGAAAATTGCCGGAAAGATGGGAGAAAGTTGTCGCTAGCGACGGACAATACTTTGAATAATACATCTGTAAGCACTTTTTCGCAATAAAGCTTTTAATTTTGGAAAAAAAACGGCGGAAGCAAAGTTGTACACCTGATATTATACCATTATACCATTTATATGTTATACCAGGCGTCGTGCGCTTAATAAAAAGACTTAGTCTTACAAGTGCCTTGAAAGTAAATAAATAAATAAAATAAATAAATCCAAAGGTCGAGATGCTTACCTGCCAATCTGCGCAAGGTTGTCGATTCATCCATTCAACGGAATGCTTTCTTTGCATTCGTTCTTCCAGAAAACATTCTCCTTAGTATGATGACTGACGAACGGGTAGAAGTCAGAAAGTTGGCCCTTGACCGTCTTCTGGCAGCCAGAGAAGCAGAGACTGACACTGTAAATGGATGGGTTAGATGTAATAAAGTGCCAAAGCTGAATTTCAAAGCTAATAATTATTACGATATGATCAACTGGAAGACTATTATCTTGACTGTTCGACCAGTTCTTCGTTCAGTTTCTAACGAAGAGCTCATAAAAGGGTTGTCGGGAGACACTGCAGAGATGTGGAAATTTAGTGAATTCCCCTCTCACACCGTGGCAGTCGAGAGAACCGTCAAACTGGTGACAGAGGCATCTTCTAAAGTTATTGGCCCCAGTCTCGTGATCGTTTTATACGCTCTACACTGAAATCTAGGCAACAACTGCCAAGTTTAGTACAAAATCTGATTTTATCAATAAATTTTATACAGATTCAGACTAAAACAAGCCTGACATATGGTTGGTTGGTTGGGTTGGGCTTGGGAGGAACCCGAAGTGCAGCCTCCTCCACGTGGTGGGTTCTGGGTAACCAACACAGGTTAGCTGAGAGCTGCAACAATTTTCACCTTGCGCTGCGGCGCGCCGCCTTTTCGCTCGTATCTCGGGAACGGTTCGTCCTACGGCCATGATCATAATACCATTTCGGTAGCTAATGATGCGACAAACAACTTTTCTTTTATACATTTTGCCATGAGAGGCGTATTTCAGGCGCTAGGTAGGCAATTTCACGATTTTAGGCAAATTTCAAGGCCGGAGTTGGGGGGTTGAAGATGCAGTCCGATCTCAAAACAAAAAATTGCATTGGAATCAGGAAGTACTAAGGCAACTTTTCCGCACTATTAGAAATCTCGAATCGAAAAAAGTCCGGAATCGACCCACCTTATTATATAGTGACATTTCGGTAATATAATAGGGTTTTTTGCACTATCGTCCACACACGTCGCCCTCTCCAGGCGGCTTCGCATTCGTAACGTCATGGTTTCGTCAAGGAACGGTGAAAGCTTTCGCAAAGGGCTTGTTTTCGCGAAGGCTCAGTGAGGATTTCGTCGCAGCAGATTGATCTCATTGGGAAAGGCTTGGGCTTGCGCAAGGCGGCATAGGTAGTGCTGGCTCCAGCTGAGCTCTTCTATCGAAATACTATCGGTCATTGCGGTTCGTTGCAACTTCATTATAAATCGTTTGGCGCATGCGGTACTCCGCAGTAAACGTTCCCACTTTGAAAAACGTTCAGGATTTATCACCGCTGACTCTGCTCGAACGTGGGCTGCTACTAGCTGCATCTGTGGTCGTCCTCTTAGCTCCGGTTCTTCTCCCTGCTTCACATTTGACTGGAACTTAGGCCACGTACCCCTCGGGTTTCTCAAGCACTCAGGACCCGCAAACCAACGTCCTGTCGGGCTGAAATCTGGTTCACCAGCTCGTTTGGTTCCCAAATCGGCCACATTCAGCCTTGTGGGGACATAGTTCCACTGCGCGATCTCCGTGGTCTCTTGAATTTCTCCGACGCGAAACATAACGAACTGCTTGTATCTTCTTGGATCTGACCGTATCCACCACAGGATAGTCTTTGAATCAGTCCAATAATAAACGCGTTCAATCGTTAAGGCGTGAGCCTTTACTATAGTGTTTCCGACACGGGCCCCCATCACGGCAGCAAGGAGTTCCATTCGTGGTATCGATATTGGCCGTAGCGGAGCAACTTTAGACTTAGACCACACTAGAGAGATTTCTTGATGGTACTCAGCTTCTACTCTTAGGTACGCAACGGCGGCGTATGCGCTCTCGCTTGCATCTACAAATACGTGTAGCTCGCATTTGCTGGCTTCGCTACTTGTAGTCCCAAAATAACATCGGGATATCTTTACGTCTTCCACTTTTGGGAGTAAAGCCAGCCATCTCGTCCATTCTTCGGCGCAACCTCCAGGAATTGTCTCATCCCATCCTACTCCACTGCGCCAAATTCTCTGTAACAGTATTCTCATGTCGATTAGGTAGAACGTTAAGGCGTTTGTCCGCCTCAACGGCGTGTTCTACTCGCTTCCCGGCACTGCAAAAGTTATCTGCGCCTTCTGTGCCTCCGAGCGCTTTGATGACCTCCCTTGAATTCAACAGCCAGTTACGAATGTGGAAGTTTGCGTTTCTATGAATTCTGTGGACGTCCTTGACTAAATCAATTGCCTCTTCAACCGAGTCGACATTATCCAACATGTCGTTCAAGTAATGCCTCTCTACGATCGACTTTACAGCTCGTGGATGCGTATTGATGAACTCTCCGGCATTCTGGTTATTTACGAATTGAGCTAACGTTGGCGAGCAGCTTGCGCCGAAGCTCATCACTTGCAACGTCTGGAGCCCGAGTTACATCACATCCTCGCCACAAAACCCGTTGAGACTGCTGGTCATCCTTGTTCATGAAAACTCGGTGAAACATTTCACTGATGTCGCCACATATTCCTATTGTAACGATAAGACAGTCTGTCGCTGTGCAAAGAAAACCTGTCGCTACACGCCGTGCTATAATTCAATCTGGAAACGACGGCCGCGATAATAAGGGAAACTTTTAGGCCAACCTGGCAATGATGGAAACTTTCAGGCCAACCTGGCAATGATGGCACCTTTTAGTCCAACCTGGCAATGATGGAAACTTTTAGCCCAACCTGGCAATGTTGGCCGCGATCATCATGGAAACCTTTAGTCCACTCCGCCAAGACGAGCTCCGCTGGCTAAGAGGAAAGAGGTCACAAATTTGATCGAAAACATGCGGAAAGAAAGGTCATAGAGCCTTCTTCGGGCCCCTGGTGCTCGCCGGTCGTGCTAGTCAAGAAAAAGGATGGCAGTACCCGATTTTGTGTGGATTATCGGAAGCTCAATGATGTGACCAAGAAGGACAGTTATCCACTACCGCAGATCGATGACACCCTGGACACGCTGTCAGGCACACAGTGGTTCTCCACGCTCGACTTACGCAGCAGCTATTGGCAGGTAGAGCTTGCAGACAAGGACAAGGAGAAAACGGCTTTCAGTGTTGGCGATGGTTTGTGGCAGTTCACCGTCATGCCGTTTGGACTCTGCAACGCACCAGCAACATTCGAGCGGCTAATGGAACGGGTGCTAAAATGACTGCATTGGCGGACGTGTCTGGTGTACCTCGACGACATAATCGTGATGGGTAAAAACTTCGACGACCACCTGGGAAAGCTAAAGGAGGTATTCGAGCGGATACGAGAAGCCGGGCTTAAACTCAACCTAAAGAAGTGCTCGCTGTTCCAAAAGGAGGTCAAGTATCTGAGTCATACGGTTTCTGGCCGCGGAGTACATATGGATGAAGGCAAAATCACGGCGGTGAAGGAGTGGCCCCGGCCACGCAATCTACACGAACTCCGCAGTTTCCTGGGCCTGTGCACATACTACCGCCGATTTGTTCCGGGATTCGCGAACATAGCCAGCAACTTGCACAAACTGACGAAAAAGAGCCAAGCTTTCGAGTGGAACGAGGAGCAGGAACAGGCTTTTGCACGTCTGAAGGAAAAACTGTGCAGTGCCCCAATTCTGGCCTTCCCCGTGCCTGGGGAGATGTTTGTGCTGGATACAGATGCAAGCGGGAATAGTATTGGCGGTGTGCTATCACAGATAATAGACGGCCAGGAACAAGTGATAGCGTACTACAGTAGGGTTCTATCGAAACCGGAACGCAACTACTGTGTGACACGGAGAGAACTGCTGGCGGTATTGGACTGCGTAAAACACTTCCACAAATATCTGTATGGACAAAGGTTTCGCCTGCGCACAGATCATGCGGCATTGAGATGGCTCCTGAACTTTAAGGATCCTGAAGGGCAATTGGCGCGGTGGATCGAGCGACTGCAGAGCTACGACTACACGTTAGAGCATCGCAAGGGCAGTAGCCATGGAAATGCCGATGGCTTGTCACGCCGTCCGTGCAAAGTCGAATGCAGGCAGTGCTCGCGAGCCGAAAGCAAAGAACAGATAGTGGACGTCCGGTTGGTAAGCGTTATGCCAGAGGAAGAGTGGTCTGCGGAGAGGCTACGAAAAGACCAGCGTGAGGATGCGGATCTTGCAAAAATCGTTGAAAGCAAGGAGCAAGGCGCACGTCCAGACTGGCATGAGATGGCCGGTGAAAGCCCGATCGCTAAGGCTTACTGGGCACAGTGGAAAAGTCTGCGGCTGAAGGAAGGATGCCTGTACCGCGAATGGGAGAGCGCGGATGGTCGGACCAGCAACTCCCTAATGGTAGTGCCGAAATGCAGCATCAACGAGGTCATCGAGGCATACCATAACGACTCCAGTGGAGGGCACCTAGGCATCACCAAAACCGTCGAAAAAATAAAAAGACGATTCTACTGGGTAGGATGTCAGGAGTCTGTAGCCGAGTGGATTAAGAGCTGCGACCGATGTTCAGCCGCGAAAGGGCCGACAAGAAAATGTCGAGGCCGCATGCAGCAGTACAACGTGGGAGCACCCTTCGAGCGGATTGCTATGGACGTCGCCGGCCCATTCCCAACTAGCACTCAAGGCAACAAATATGTGCTGGTGGTAATGGATTATTTCAGCAAATGGCCCGAAGTGTACCCTACTCCTAACCAGGAGGCCACTACGATCTCGGAAAAGCTGGTAAAAAACTGGGTAGCCAGGTTCGAAGTTCCGTTGGAGTTGCACTCAGATCAAGGCCGGAATTTCGAGTATGCGGTATTCAAGGAAGTGTGTTAGCTGCTGTGGATAAAGAAAACGCATACCACTCCTTTGCACCCACAGTCCGACGGCATGGTGGAACGCTTTAACCGGACACTGGAGGAATACCTGCGGAAAGTGGTAGGCAGAAATCAAAAGGATTGGGACACGCATATCCCCCTGTTCCTGATGGCGTATAGGTCAGCCCCGCACGACACGACATCACTCACTCCAGCCCGAGCAGTGTTCGGCACAGATTTGCGGTTACCCGCTGACATGAAGTTCGGGGTAGTCAGCACGACGGGAGGCGCTAAGACGGACTACGTGGTCAATAAGCGGGCGGAACTGAAGGAAATTCACCAGTTTATAAGGAGCCGCACTAAACTGGTCAGCGATAAGGCCAGATATGATCTACGGGCCAACTCAGCAGGGTTCCAAGAAGGCGATCTGGTAATGCTCTACAACCCGCAGCGGAGGGAAGGTTTGTCTCCGAAACTCCAAGCGTCATGGGAAGGACCTTACGAAGTCGTGACTAGGATAAACGACGTGGTATACAGGATTCAACGTTGCAGCAATAAAGGCGCTAAGCTGAAGGTAGTCCATTTGGAGCGCCTGGCGCCTTATCACAGCGGAACCTCGGCACGTGTTCGGGACGAACAATTCTAAGTGGTGGGCAGTGTAACGATAAGACAGTCTGTCGCTGTGCAGAGCAACCCTGTCGCTTCACGCCGTGATATAATACAATCTGGCAACGACGGCCGCGAAAATAAAGGAAACTTTTAGGCCAACCTGGCAATGATGGCAACTTTTAGTCCAGCCTGGCAATGATGGAAACTTTTAGTCCAACCTGGCAATGATGGCCGTGATCATCATGGAAACCTTTAGTCCACTCCGGAATGTGCGAGAACGATCTGCGCGATGGCCTGGCAGGTATAAAAGGCAGCCGGGTGCGGCGTAGCGAGTCAGTCTGATTTTGACTAGTGAAGGTGCCACACAGAGTAATTAAGCAAATACTTAAGTGTAAAGACAGTGAAGTGTAAATCTGTGAAATAAAGTGATTGTTGGTTTATTTTATTGACTGCGTTTGAGAAACTGAGTGTGTTTTATTTTCAAATTACGCAATCCAGAGATACGTAACAGCCCACTAGAACTAGTAGTCGTAACACTATTTGGCCAATTCTAAAGTTAAACAACACGGCAACCAACGAGGTTAACAAATCAGATCCCTTTTCCAAACATGCGTTCAAAGATACACCCTCAAACTGCGCGGCAGCATCCCAGACGACTCTTACCTTCTGCGGCTTGTTTGGATTTTGCACGGCAAATATTGGCAGATTCCATTTTCGAGGGTGGTCTGCGACAACTTCGGCGGCGTTCAGTCTTCGTATGTAACCCTTAGTTTCCATTGCCTCGATGTGAGCGTTGACGCGGATTCGCAACTCTGGATCTCTGGCTAGCTTTCTCTCAAAGCATCTCAATCTCTGTAGAGCCATTGAGCAATTGTCTGGCATCGTTACCTTTTCCGACTTCCAAAGCAGTCTCACAACGAAAGCTTCGCCCTCGCGGCTGACGTATTCTTGTATTTTCATCTGACGCTCATTATCAATTCTTGCTTGTCGTTAATTTTCGTCACCCATCTTCTCGACGGTCATGCTTTCTATCATCAATTTCTGCAGCGCCACGTCATCATCGCACTCGCATACATGTAGTTGTAAACTTTCAACTTCGTGGCCTAATCTCCGATTGACGACCCCATATACCGTCCATCCGAGACGGGTCTTTGTCGCGGCCAGCTCATCCACTTTTCCCTCTCTAAATCTCAATGGCATGGCGACATTCTTATTGCTCAACCCGATTATCATGCGCGGTCTGACGTTTCTATACGAATCGACGGGAAGTCCTCTGAGATGTGTGTACTTTCAGTTTAAGCTGCTGCAGTATGCTTCTTTCAATCAGCGTCGGGCCTGAGCCGTCGTCCAGAAAGGCGTAAACGTTGCAAGAAGTGCCATTCCCATGTATTGTTATCGGCACAACTCTATACAGCACGTCCGAGGTCGCCTGATGATGGATGGCAATCATCGTTGGAGGGGCTTCATGGGCCTCTTCCTCTGGCTTTTGTAGTAGTGGATGGTGCTTAATAACACAACCGTTTACCCCGCAGTCTCTACGCTCTCTACAGATTCTGGGTTCGTGCTTCTTCAGGCATGACCTACATATCTTCAAATCCCGAACTGATTCCCATTTTTCATTGTAATTAAAATTCTTAAATTTTCCACAATTTACCAACACATGCGCTTCGCCGCACAAATAGCATGCTAAGGCTCTATAATTACCCGCTTGGGGCGCATCATCCTTTAGAACCTCGGAGTCTTCCTGGTGAAACCCCACGCGTTGCATCTTACGTCTTTCCGCATCTTGCGCTGCTGCTGAAATTGTCGCCACACTGCTGGCGGCGTCTGCCGAGTCAAATAAATATTCACTGAATACCTTCAAAATACGTCCTGTGTTGGACCTCGCAAAAAAAACCCACTGCAGCCGCATCGGCGCTGGCAGCCGCTCTACCAACTCTTGCATCAGCAACGGATTAGTCATATGACCTTGCAGTCCGGAAGCCTCCATAGTTGCTGCCAAGTTTCTTACCTCCAGCGCAAACGCTATCAAGGTCTCCAGTTTGTTGGCGTTAACTGGTGGGGCCGCACGTAGTTTTACGAGCACACTATTAATGATGTGTTCAGGTCTCCCGAATACCATCCGAAGTGTGGATATAATCTCTGGAACCAGTGCAGGAATCATTTACTAGCTACCAACGTACTCAAGTGCCTTTCCTCGCAGCGCGCCTTGCAGCCGGAGCAGATTTTCATCGTCACTAAATCCGCAAAGCCGGGTTGAATTTTCAAAACTGCTTATAAATAGTGGCCATTCTTCGACCTTACCGCTAAATATAGGAAGGTCTTTTGGAACAACCTGTCGCGAACTCAACTGCTGAGCACTAAGGCCTGTCGACGTTGCTACTGGCTCGGCCCACGCGGCGCCACGGTCTATACCCAGCGCCTTTCTGCAGCCACCTGCCCTAGCCAACTCGCTCTTGCCACTCGCCCACTGTGCCACGCGATGTTCCTCTATGGACCGAAAATCATCTTCACCTCCTGACTCATCCGAACCGTTATAGCTACGCAATATTGCATATTTCTTTTCGACGTACAAAAGCTCGGCCTTTCTCTGTTCTTCTAAACGCATTAAATCAAGCTTCATATTACATTTAGATTTTGCCGAACCGCACTTGCTCATCACCTCAACCTGTTCACCCACCTTGGCGCCCCCCTCTACCTGCATGACTGCCGGCTGGTCTGTTGTCGTCGCTGTGATTTGCCGTGTCGCTGTCGCCTTCGTCGTCGATGCAGCGGTACAACGTTTGCAGCTCCAGGCCGTTGCGGACACCTCCTCCGAAACGCCTACGCATTCAAAATGTGACCACTCATCACACACATCGCATTGGACCATCGGGCCACCATCAGGGCCTCGACAAGCAGCACAACTCTCTGAACCTTGCCCGTCAGACATTGCAGCTTCCGCGGAAGCACCCGTTTACCGTTGCACACACAAAATGGCTGTTGGCGTCGATTTTTTGAAGAATGTTGTGTAGCGATGTCGCTTCCTGGTAGCCGCCGGAACCCGTTCAATGAAAACACGGGAGTTCCGGACGTTGCTTCAAACTTTATTTCAAATAAACAGAATATTAATTTCATACAAACAATAAATAAAAAATAAACTCACAAAATCGGTGTCGCCCCACCGCTCGCTTTCTTCAATTTAAAATGAACAAATTTCCCACACAGGGTTGCATTTTACTCTTACATTTTTAAGTTCGTTTGGTTTGCTGGCGGAGTTGCCAACACTCCTGTCTTGAGGAGATTTTGGAGTTCCTCCCGTCGTCAGCAGGCATCTGGTACTGTATCTGCTCCTGTCAACACATCGTCGACATAAAACTCGGTAAGCAGAATTTGTGCAGCTTCAGGGTAGTTACACTGCTCATCCGCAGCGAGGGTGTGCAGCACCTTTATAGCTAAGTACGGTGCGCAATTAGTGCCATACGTGACAGTTTTCAGTCGAAATACGGTAGGCTCCTCTTGCTGGGATGGTTGCCACACAATCCGTTGAAGATCGGCATCTCTATCGTCGACCCAGATCTGACGATACATCTTTTCGATGTCTCCTATGATTTCTAGTCGATATCGTCGCCAATTCAGCAAAACCACAGTCAGATCATTCTGATATTTAGAACCAGCATGCAAACAATCATTAAGTGATTTACCCGTATTGCACCGCTTGGACGCGTTG
The DNA here is from genome assembly GCA_963971225.1 of Melieria omissa. NCBI lineage: Eukaryota > Metazoa > Arthropoda > Insecta > Diptera > Ulidiidae > Melieria > Melieria omissa. The sequence goes on along the minus strand of OZ020267.1, from coordinate 90,414,551 downwards.
AAGACGACCCTCAGTTTAGTTGTGGTACTTGACGCTTTCCACACCCCATGATGTGGAAGATAACACACTGGTGGTGCCAATGGTTTCCTGTTAGTAACGAGCTCCATATGGCGGAGCGCTAAGTACTCATCGATGAACCTCTCGTACATGTCGCGCATAGTGGCATCTTTGGATAAACGCCGTCGTAAGTGTTCAAGCTGCGCAAGTGCATCAGCCTTTGAAGATTCGAGTTGATTTAGATCCACAACTTGCCTCGTCGGTAGCCTAACCATCATCCGGTCGTCGAGTAGTACGTAGAAAGTGGGATTCGGGAAATTGCTGGTCTGTTGTCAACGATCGCTCAACGGTAAGTTCTTCCAACTCCCAGAAGTTGCGGAGAGTCTGTTGAAGATCGATTTGGGAAGGATAGCACTCCTTCACGTCGACATCTGTGGCGAGTGAATGACCTTGGGTGCCATCAAATACCACCCACCCTAATTGCGTATTTTGGGCAAAAAGGTGATTAGTTGAACTTTGCTTGATTCCGCCAAGTAGCACTGATGCGTAATCGGCAGCGTTAAGGGTTATGTCTATAGGCTGAGGCACATTTAATTTTGAATCTGCCAATTCCAAACCCCGAAATTGCTGGAATTCATCTGGTGGAATGTGGACCGTTGGCGTAATGTTACCGACGCGAGGCAGTACGAGGGCCGTGCACGGCACTTCGAAGTCGGATTTAAGTGAATGTAGAGTGAACTTGACCAAGCCATTGATGGGCACCTTTACTCTTGATTTCGGAAACATTAGTTGGTTGACAGCGTATTCACTGATGAATGTGGCCTCAGCACCACTATTGAGAAGTGCACGAAATACTGCTTTGTGACCACGATTGGAGCGCAACTCAACTTGCGCTGTCCCAATAAGCACCTGCGGTAATGCCTTTGTACCTGTCCCCGTACGAATTGCAGTGTTGGACGAAACATCTTCGAAACAGCCGAATTCAACGAGAAGTGTTCGTGCAGCATAGTGTGATGTTTACCTTGACAAGTATTGCATAAACGCGCAGATGGGCAGCTCGACTGCCGATGGCCATCGCGCAGACAGTTTATGCACAAACGAGCTTGCATGGTGTAACTGTATCGCTCTTGTGGCGATTTGCGTCGAAAGTCGTCACAGCTCATGACATGATGATTGCCGGAACAACAGGGGCACCGTCCAGGCGTAGTGTAGTGCCCAGATACTCCCTGTTCCTTGTTATGTTTGCGATGGGCGTGTTACTTAACACTAGGTTTCCCTTCTGCGTAGTTTTGAACAATTTCTAAGGATTGCGCCCTGCTTGTAAGAAACTGTTGCAATTCTTTGAAAGTTGGAATCTCGTTATTCGAAGTGAGAGATAGTTCCCAAGCCTTGCGCGTTATGGGGTCCAATTTTTGACAAAGAATAAAGATGAGCCAGTCGTCCCATTGCTCAACGGGGCGACCAAGATGATGCAGTCCACGTACAGACGACGTGGCCCCGTCCAGGAGGGCCCTCAGCGCGGAGGCAGTCTCCTTCTGGGCGGACGGCAGAGTGGTAATTGCTGCAAGATGAGCGTTGATAATTCGAACTTTGACTGTAGTAAGTCCCAAGCCACACAAAATTTCGCGTCGGTGTTACTAATGTTGTCTAATGTGTACTTCGCCTCTTCCGTCACGCTGTCCTTTAAATACTGCAACCGTTGAGTATTCGTTAGCGTTGGATTACGAGTGACTATGGAACCAAATAAATCCTTGAATGGGAGCCATTGCAGGAAATTGCCGTCAAACAGAGGAATTTTGATTCGCGGCAGCGGCTGCGCAGAGTAAGATGCCGCAACCACAGTTGATTGTGACATGGATGTCTCTGTGGAAGAGAGAGTATGAAAATTGTCTAATACGTCATTGATGTCGTCTTTGCGTATGCGCACTCCACGGCTTCATAGTCTATACACAACTTAGTGCCGTCCGACGATGCTGGATCTGCCGTTTCCTCTTCGCTCGTGATTCGGTCAAACAGTTCCAGAAACTTGGTCCGATATTGCTCGAGCAGCAGTTTGCGAGCTTGATAGAATCCTTTAGTTTGTTTGGTATTCGCTGTCTTCCGTGTGTTCGTTGCAAAGTTTAGAATCGCGTTGGTATGCACCTGTAATTTGTGAACGCGATCCATTGTGACAGCGAGTAGTTGGTGTCTTATGTAATCGGTGGCCACGTAGGGCACGTGTCACGCTTACTTTCTAGAATAGCTGCGACGCGAGCTATTTGCGAGTACTTTCACTGCTGATGGCCTCACTGATGAGTCGGTGGTGCCACTAGCGACTGCCGGATCAACCCAATAGGCCGGTGAATGACTGCGCGGACAGACAGGTGGAGAGCACGAAGGCACGGTTGCCCAATGCAGCTGCTATAGCCGTTGGCGAACGCCTCACTTGACTTTTACTCCACGGGAGTCGGTGTTGCTGACCAGTGCTCGCAGGGCTTTGCTGACTGAGCGCTGTTGGCTATATTGATGTATGTGAGTGCATTCGCTGCTCCCGGTACGTAGGGGTTCGAAGAATTGCGTTGCAATCGTTCCCCGCAAGGGATGCCAAATGTTTAGATTTAAAGTTTGTTTGTTCTTTATTACTGTTGAAATAAAGACTGGTTGTAATACAAATTATTGATACTGTCAGTACTGCGGCGCCGCAACGTGCTTGTTCGAGAGTCGGAAGGAAAACAGGAAGCAAAAGACACAAGTGACATCTGAGTTGCATTGTGATGCAGGACTGCATACCACTTCAGGGTTGCATTCTGAACAGGGCGTTTCCCAGAAAATATTGTTATTGTGTGTTGAGTTCAAAAGAAACAGCTCTATATGGCCAATTTGTTCTTTTTTATTATTTATTTATTACTTATTTCTCATAAGTCGTCGCTATTTTGCACTTGTTCCCAACTTTTTTCATGCATTGGAAACAAATTTAAGAAATAACAAAAACTATTACTTTTACGTGCTTCAAGATCCTACACAAACAAAGCTGTCTGAATGTTATACTATCCATTGTATTGTTTACGTACACCTACAGTACGCCAATTTGAATGAGAGCTAGAATTCCAAAGAGCATGGTTGCATTTTGCGAAAAGAACTTCGTAGCACTGCTTTTCAGCCTCTTTGTTGGCATTAAAAATAAAACAGGAGAATAAACCAAATATGATATTAGAAGCGATAAGTGATTTTCTATTTAAAATAGGGGAATAGGTTCGGTTGTGGGCACCTTTTTGTTTTTGGCTCATAACTTTGTACCAAGATCTTCTTAATCGAAAATATGGACATATGGAAAGCTAGAGACCTTAGCTAACAAGTAATGACAAAAGTAAATCGATTCCGTCAAATAGGAAATTTTTTTTTTTTAATTTTGTAAAGTAGTAATTTTTAACGAAAATTTTTTTTGGTTCGGTTGTGGGCACCCTTGGAAAATCTGCTGGAAACGGGGAAATATGAAGAAAAACCAACAAGAATATATAAAAATATTAAGTTTTAATTATTTGAAGCACAATGCACGCATGTGAAGTAGCTGGTACGCATGTCGGCACACTTTAGATGGACGGGCATTTCAAAATGTATGTGACCAAGTCATTCTCCTGGGCTGTCAAGAAGACCTGAAGTAAAATGAAATTCAACCTAATTAATCAACACTCTTCAAGTGCTGTGACGTGAAGTAGGTGGAAAACACCAGTTAACCTGATTCGATAACATCCACGAAAAGAAGAAAACACCACCGTCGACAGCTTTGATGTCCCCGAAATTTTCGTCCACCTTCTTTTGTAGCGTTGGAGAGTGGTTCGGGAAATCGTACACGCTGCGGCAGTCGATTTTGTGGTTAGCTTATCTGCAGAACAATGTTAAATTACATCCAGCACATTAAAAAAGATATCGGAGGATTTTTTGTATTTACCCTCGGATGATATAGCTAAAACAACCAAAAAATGCGTTAAAAGACCATTTTCGATAAAATAACTTACCAAAACTTACCAAATCACTAAAAGACGGGTGCCCACAACCGAACTAATTGCGGTGCCCACAACCGAATTTGGCAGCCATTTTGAGAAGTAGTGAAAAATTTGTTCGGGGTAAACATATTGGTTGTAATCAATATTGTATCACAAAGTATAATAAATTTACTAAATAAAAATGCATTTTACTCGCCTTCTCGATGGATTCACTTCGATTTATGGCACCATTTAAAATGTTTAAAAAAATGTGTGTCTTATTTTTTAAGCACAGAAAGATATATATGATCCCAGCACAAAGCAGGCGCGTCTGTTCGACTCAGTATTTGGCACAAAAAGATCGTGGTTCCATAATGAACAAATGGCCTTAGTCAAAAAACCCCATCCTGCTTTCTATCAAAAGATACGAAGGGGTGCCCACAACCGAACTATGCCCACAACCGAACCTTTTACCCTATATAATTCAAATATGAAATATAACAACAGGCATATGCAACTATTTTTGTTAAAGCAAATTTTCAGTTTAAAAAATGAACTTTTTGATAGTGTGACAGCCTGGAAATATTCTTTTTGGTCCTAAATCTAAACTGCAGCAAATTACTCTGTTCAATGAGAGCATTTGACGACAACTGTCATTTTTTGTAGGCCAATTTAAGTAGCTCTCCGTACTTATTCATTGTGTCATGTTCATAGTGAAACAATAAAATGTGCACCACACAAACTTTATGTACGTTATTCAATGTCAACGGCAGTCTTGACAAGTATCATATTTTGTAACCCGTCAATGTAAAGTGAAAAGTGGCTGTTAAGTGAAAAATTACACGTACTTTATCGGTCCATATCTGCACTCCACGTTCCAGTTTAATCAACAAGACTGGTTTAAGATACAATTTTCTAACTTCAGTTCTCTAAGTTTCACCGACATATGAACTTGCTACCTTCAGCCCACAATTTCCCCAATTCCAGTCGACTATTCTTTGTTAAACCATTAGATTATGGAATTCGTTTCCCATTCATATTAAAACAATTGCCAATAGACGCCACTTTAAGCATTATATTTTCAAACACTTTTCTTAACTCTGTCCTTCTCTACATTTTGCACTCTTTTTTCCTTTTATTTCTTCTCTTTTATATATTAAGATTCCACTGAATTCATATCTATGGTTAATAACATAGCGCAACAAAAAACACTTTTTTTCTGTTGCATGGAGTTTTTCTACTGTTTCTTACTAATTTGGGTGCGCTGATTCCGAATCTACCGATTTTTCCTAGCAGCTCTAGTTTGTGAGATATAGGTACATTGTCATTTTTTCAGTTTTTCTTCTACTTTTTCCATATTTTCGATCGTAGTTTCTAAACCAAAAACCGATTGACATGAATTTCACCTTATCGCATTAACAATACTGCACGGCTTCTTTTCCGATGCAACTTATTTTTATAAGTGTTGGACCTCAAAGTTGGAAAAATTGAATTTTAAGGCGTTTTCTTTGATGGTCAAAAACATCCACATTTTTTGTAAAAAAGTTAACGAGTTAGGTGTATAATGAAAGTCGACGCATCAAGCAATACAACACAGCTAAATTATTTGGCGGAATACACATTCGCATTGAAATAAGAGGAAAAATGTACCATCGCTATTTGCATCACTTTTCATACTTTTTCCTTAAAAAATTAGGGGACTGAAAATATGCAAAGTTTTTAATTTTTGTTTGTTTCGAGGAATTCAAAATATGATTGTTTAAAGAGCATATTTTAAGGCTCTTTCTAGGCTATTAAAGTATGAAAAAAGATGAAATCGCTATGGTACAGTTTTGTTATTATTTCGATGCGAATGTGTATTCCGCCAAATAATTTGACTGTGTTGTATTGCTTGATGTTTCTTCTTAAGATATTGTAACGATGAGACAGTCTGTCGCTGTGCAAAGCAACCCTGCCGCTACGTGCCGTGCTATAATCCAATCTGGCAACGACGGCCGCGATAGTAACTTATAGTCCAATCTGGCAGCGACGGCCGCGATAATAACTTTTAGTCCAACCTGGCAATGATGGAAACTTTCAGTCCACTCCGGAATGTGCGGGAACGATCTGCGCGATGGCCTGAGAGGTATAAAAGGCAGCTGGATGCGGCGCAGCGAGTCAGTCTGGTTTTGACAAGTGAAGTTGCCACACGGAGTAATTAAGCAAATACTTAAGTGTACGAACAGTAAAGTGTAAAAGTCTGAATAATAAAGTGACTGTTGGTTTATTTTATTGTCTGCGTTTAAGAAACTGACTGTGTTTTATTTTCAAATTACACAATCCAGAGATACGTAACAGCCCACTAGACTTAGTATTCGTAACATTTGGTGTCAGAAGTGGGATTGTGGAAAATTGAAAATAAATGAAATTATAAAAGCACGGACATGGTTAAACTGGAGCTGCTGAAGGTAGACCAGCTGAAGAAGGAGCTGGCTGCCTGGAATTTGCCGACTGCTGGCGGAAAGGTGTAGTTGCAGTTGCGCTTGCAGGAAGCATGTGAGGCACGAGGCGTCGATTGGACTGTGCACGAGTTCGGAGCGCAAGAACTAGAGGCGTCGGCCAAGGTGGTGGAATCGCCTGCTGCTGCTGCGTCGCTGCAAAGTACGGCTGTAGCGGCTGCGCCACTACAAGCATTGGACATGAGCCAGCTAATGGTTGCACTTAAAGGCATGTTCGAGACCTCCAACCATGAAATGGCAGCGAAGCTGGAAACTACGAATCTCGAAATTTCGGCAAAAGTCGAGACTGCAAATCGTGAAATGTCGGCGCAGATGGCAGCGAAAATGGAAACGGCGACCCATGAAATATCGGCGCAAGTGTCAGAGCGAATGGAAGTCAAGCTTCAGGAAAACTCTGCGCGCTTGGAGCAGAAAGTGGAGGAAATCTCAGACAGGATTAATGGGAAAGTCGAGCACCTGGAGACGCGAGTAGAGCACTTGGATAAACGAGTCGACGACCTGGATGATTCCCTGAACAAACGAGTTGATAGTCTGGAAGATTCGATGCAGAGAAAGATAGACGAACGGCTTCGAGAGGTACAGCTGAGAGCAAGGGTGCAGTCAGTTGAGGAAAGTTTCGCCATAGAAGTGCCTACCTATGATGGTATTACGTCGTTTGACACATTCAAACTACAATTCGAGATGGCTGCTTTGGAGAGTCAGTGGACCGATGTTAGGAAAGGTCGGAGACTGATACTGGCTCTAAGAGGTCCTGCGGCTGAGGTAATAAAAACAGTTCCGGAAGTTTTGAGAGGTGATTACGACACCGTCATAAGGGCGCTGGCAGCCAGATACAGTGACGAGCACAACAAAATGCTGTATTATTGCGAGCTGAAGAGCCGTAGACAAAGGGCCAACGAGGCGCTGCAGACATATGCAGCGGACATTGAGCGGCTCGTACAGTTGTGCTACCCGAAATTCGGCGCTGATAACCTCGAGAGGATGAAGATTGAGTCATTTATTGAAGGTCTTCATGACCCAGAGACACGTCGCAGTGCGTTGATGATGGGCAAGCCGACATTTAAGAAGACGGTGGCCAGCGTGATGACGTATGAGGCGGCCTGGAGGGGAAGTCTTCGACATTCATCTGCGGAAAAGCGTCGAGCCCAATCTTGACGTGTCACCCAAAACCAGACCGTGAGCTCGGAGGCACCAGCGGGGCTGCGGGCAGGGTCATCTAGAGTCAGTTGCTGGCGATGTGGCAAGCAAGGCCACATATCACGAGACTGTCATCTGCGAGAAAAGTGTTCCGGACAACAGACGTCGCCAAGAAGGGCTGCCGCTCTGCCACACCATTCGTGCAAAACCGAGTGCAGGCATAACTCGCGAGCCGAAAGCGAAGGACAAATTGTGGATGTTCGGTCGATAAGCGTTATGCCAGAGGAAGAGTGGTCTGCGGAGAGGCTACAAACGGACCAGCGTGAGGATGCGGATCTTTCCAAAATCGTTGAAGGCAAGGAGCAAGGCGCACGTCCGGACTGGCAGGAGATGGCCGGTTAAAGCCCGATCGCTAAGGCTTACTGGGCGCAGTGGAAAAGTCTGCAGCTGAAAGAAGGATGCCTGTACCGCGAATGGGAGAGCGCCGATGGCCGCACCAGCAACTCCCTAATGGTAGTGCCGAAATGCAGAATCAACGAGGTCATCGAGGCATACCATAACGACTCCAGTGGAGGGCACCTAGGCATCACCAAAACCGTCGCCAAAATAAAAAGACGATTCTACTGGGTAGGATGTCAGGAGTCTGTAGCCGAGTGGATTAAGAGCTGCGACCGATGTTCAGCCGCGAAAGGGCCGACAAGAAAATCTCGAGGCCGCATGCAGCAGTACAACGTGGGAGCGCCCTTTGAGCGGATTGCTATGGACGTCGCCGGCCCATTCCCAACTAGAAGTCAAGGCAACAAATATGTGCTGGTTGTAATGGATTACTTCAGCAAATGGCCCGAAGTGTACCCTATTCCTAACCAGGAGGCCACTACGATCTCGGGGAAGCTGGTAAACTACTGGGTAGCCAGGTTCGGAGTTCCGTTGGAGTTGCACTCAGATCAAGGCCGGAATTTCGAGTCTGCGGTATTCAAGGAAGTGTGTGAGCTACTGGGGCTAAAGAAAACGCGTACCACTCCTTTGCACCCACAGTCCGACGGCATGGTGGAACGCTTTAACCGGACACTGGAGGAATACCTGCGGCAAGTGGTAGGCAGGAATCAAAAGGATTGGGACACGCATATCCCCCTGTTCCTGATGGCGTATAGGTCAGCCCCGCACGACACGACATCACTCACTCCAGCCCGAGCAGTGTTCGGCACAGAGTTGCGGTTACCCGCTGACTTGAAGTTCGGGGTAGTCAGCACGACGGGAGGCGCTAAGACGGACTACGTGGCCAATAAGCGGGCGGAACTGGAGGAAATTCACCAATTTATAAGGGGCCGCACCAAACTGGTCAGCGATAAGGCGAAAGCCAGATATGATCTACGGGCCAACTCAGCAGGGTTCCAAGAAGGCGATCTGGTAATGCTCTACAACCCGCAGCGGAGGAAAGGTTTGTCTCCGAAACTTCAAGCGTCATGGGAAGGACCGTACGAAGTCGTGACTAGGATTGACGACGTGGTATACAGGATTCAACGTTGCAGCAATAGAGGCGCTAAGCTGAAGGTAGTCCATTTGGAGCGCCTGTCGCCTCATCACAGCGGAGCCTCGGCACTTGTTCGGGACGAACAAGTCTATGTGGTGGGCAGTGTAACGATGAGACAGTCTGTCGCTGTGCAAAGCAACCCTGCCGCTACGTGCCGTGCTATAATCCAATCTGGCAACGACGGCCGCGATAGTAACTTATAGTCCAATCTGGCAGCGACGGCCGCGATAATAACTTTTAGTCCAACCTGGCAATGATGGAAACTTTGAGTCCACTCCGGAATGTGCGGGAACGATCTGCGCGATGGCCTGGCAGGTATAAAAGGCAGCCGGATGCGGCGCAGCGAGTCAGTCTGGTTTTGACAAGTGAAGTTGCCACGCGGAGTAATTAAGCAAATACTTATGTGTACGAACAGTAAAGTGTAAAAGTGTGAATAATAAAGTGACTGTTGGTTTATTTTATTGTCTGCGTTTAAGAAACTGACTGTTTTTTATTTTCAAATTACACAATCCAGAGATACGTAACAGCCCACTAGACTTAGTATTCGTAACAATATTCATATACTTCGAAACTTGATTTATGAAAAATCTGTACATTTTTCGCCATCAGAAAAAACGCCTTGAAATTCAATATTTTCTTACTTTGAAACCGTATTACCACCCCCATTTAGAAAGCATAAAATTGATTAATGTCAGGAAAGATGGCGTGAAATTTTGTAAGTGAAACGATATAAAAATCATGTCGATAGGATTATTGGTTCAGAAATAACAGTCGAAAACGAGAAAAAAGTCGAGGAAAATACGAAAAAGTGACACGCCCATTTTTTGCAAAAACTAGAGCTGTTACATAAAAACGGTGTATGGTTTTGAAAACAGCGTGGAAAAACGATTCAGATTCATGTAAAAAACTCCATGCAACAGACATGCTGTTGTGCAGTGTAAATTATTGTTGTTAATCAATTGTTATTTTTTTAGCTAATCGATTGTTAATTAATATGTTATTATTTGTTAAACTAATCAATTGTTATTTAATAAGTTATCTTTGTGGCATGCACAAGAATTAATTCTTAAATGCGGATGTTTCATAATTAACCCTTATGTGTGTGATGGGGTACCCGGGTACCCAAATCACTTTTATATCGAAATTTTATACACTTGCGGATAACCTAGAAAGGTGAATCTTCATGACAACTCCCAAAATGGTATTTTGTCTTCATTTTCGGGTGTTTAATTCCATTTATTTTATTTTGGAGGGTGTGGCGCAACATTTTACTTTTTACACCCTTACCCGTGTGCTGGGGTACCCGGGTACCCCAATATATTTTATATGGAGTTGCATAGATTTTTCCTGTAAGTAAAACTTTCTAAAGTTAATAATCACTACATAAGTAGTATAAAGCAAAGTCGCTGTCGCTGTCTGTCCCTATGTATGCTTAAATCTTTAAAACTACGCAACGGTTTTTTAAGCGGTTTTTTTTAATGGATAGATGTATAATACATGTTTGTACGGCAGGTGGGCGTGGCACCTTCCATACAACCTAAATTTTTAATATGGTATATCTTCGGAATTAAAAGTCGAACAGCATTGAAATTTAGTACAGTGTCATGGTGTAGGCGTGTATTTTCATCGGTAAAATTTAATGGGCGTTGGACAAGGGGGAGTGGCACCGCTCATACAACTCAATTCTTTAATATGGAATAGCTCCGAAATTATAAGTTGCTCAGCATTGAAATTTGGTACAGTGTCATGGCGTAAGCGTAACATTCCACCGGTAAAATTTAGTGGGCGTTGGATAAGGGGCGTGGCACTTTTTAAATCCAGGTGTAACTTTTGAATTATAGCATTCACATCAACGACACTCAGTATAAACTAAGGATTTGGTCGTGTCCTTCGGCAGGGGGTATCCATAAGGTGGATTTTGGACAAGGGGGCGTGGCACCGTCCATACAACTAAATTTTTTAATATGGAATAGCTTCGGAATTATAAGTCTCTCAGCATTGAAATTTTGTACAGCGTCATGGCGTAAACGTGTCGTTCCACAAATAAAATTTAATGGGCGTTGGAAAGGGGCGTGGCACTTTTTAAATTCCGTTGTTACTTTTGAACTATAGCATTCACATCAACGACACTTGGTACAAAGTAACGATTTGGTCATGTCCTTCGGCATGGGGAATAGGGTGTATTTTGTACAAGGAGGCGTGGCACCGCCCATACAACCCAACTCTTTGATATGGAATATCTTCGGAATTATAAGTCGCTCAGCATTGAAATTTGGTACAGTGTCATGGCGTAAACGTGTCGTTCCACAAATAAAATTTAATGGGCGTTGGAAAGGGGCGTGACACTTTTTAAAATTCGGTGTAGCTTTTGAACTATAGCATTCACATCAATGACACTCGGTATAAACTTATTATTTAGTCGTGTTTTTCGGCAGGGGGAATAGGGTGAATTTTGGACAAGGAGGCGGGGCACCGCCCATGCAACTCAAATTTTTAATATGGAAAAACTTCGGAATTATAAGTCATACAACACTGAAATTTAGTACCCTGTCGTCTCATAGATGAGTCATTCTACTGAAAGGATTTGATGGGCGTCAGACAAGGGGCGTGGCGCATTGTTTGTGACCCAAATATTTTGCTGAACTTTAAGTGGAACAGCAATGAAACTAAGTACCAACCTACCATTTTCCATTCCGACAGACAGGATGGTGCGGGTATTGAACAAGGGGGCTTGGCACCGCCCATATAACTTAAATCTATATATATATACAAGAAAGTGGCTGTATGTGAGTTACGGCATCACACTCAAACGGACCGTCTGGGCGAGACGAAGTTTGCCGGGTCAGCTAGTTTGTTATAAAACAATTTTATCAACGAGAACAATCACTCAATCGATTTTGAGGAAATTAAAAAAAATGATTTTGGTTATATAAATTCTGAGATGGTCAGTTTCTATGCAACCCGCAGGCTCGGCTTCAGAGGCTTCTATTGCTGCGTCGTCAACTGATGGAATATGTTCATCTTCGCCTTCGGAAATGGAAAATTCTTCATCACTTTTCTTTCGTACATTATTTCTTGAATTTCGGCTCAGATAAATCTTTCACAACGAGCTCTTGCTGAATAAGAACTAATTTCAGAAGTTGCTGAGATCCTTCACAATGCAATTGAAACTAATTACTAACGATTAATTAATTTGTTACAAAGTTCAAATGTAAAAAATTTCCGCGGGGAATGACTTTCCATTGAAATTTACAGCAGCGTATGAATGGTATTCCCCTTTTTATGAAAGCGGGATCCGAAATTGCAAAAATTCATAAATTAAATGGAAATTAAAAAACAAGTTTGCAAGTAATTTTTTGTAACAAGGGAAATCCCAAAATGTATTTTTATATTACTGAGAGCTTTAAAACTAAGCAAAAACAGTACAATTTCTCACAGTGCGAACAAAAAGTGAGAAATTTTCATACAATTTGTACTGGGGTACCCGGGTGTTTTTTTCAGCACACACACTAGGGTTAAAAAAATAAATAAATTTTATTTATTTATTTATAACCACCGAAAGGGAAAACGAGTTTTTCCGTTATTTTTTTAGGTGTTATTACAGGCAGTATTGAACCTAGGGTTGCTGCCTTCGACTCGCGGTCCAACGCACTAACAAACTGAGCCACGGCGGCTGTGAAAAAGGAGCAGTCACGTAAATTTGACTTTTTAAATATTACATTAGAAACACATAAACATATTAAATTGCAAGTGTATTTACTTTTGTTCAAGCAGCTGTCACGTTTCCTTTAAGAAATAAATAGCTACACATATACACTGCAGAGCATAACTATAGACGCACCAAAATTTTTCCGTTTCCGAGCAATTACAAATTTTTGAGAAAAATCTAATGATGCAGGGTGAAAGAGCTTTCAAAGCTATTAACTTAAGGCTCTTGTGCAAATAAAAAAAAATTGTTGAACACTGCAATTACAAATTTAGTTTTTGGCTGGTGCATAACTATAGACGCACTTTGAACATTTTATATTGAGTACAATAATGACTTATTAAAGAAAACAAATTTTAGTTGTGTGAGTATCAGTAGTGAGTAGGTCCTCCTTTGTTTTGGATAAGCTCGAAAATTCGGCTTAGCTAAAATTTTGCCTTTTTCGATCTCCTACAAGTACGAACCACGTAGCATTTTGAAATACTATGGAGATCAATCAAAAAAAGTAAAACAGGACCGCTATGTCGTGACTTACACGATCAACTGACTAAAAAGTCACATTTTTGCAGTGCGTCTATAGTTATGCACCAGCCAAAAACTACATTTTTAGTCGTAGGGTTCAACAAAATTTTTTTTTTAATTTGCACAAGAACTTAAAGTTAATAGCTTTGAAAGCTCTTTCACCCTGCATCATTAGATTTTTCTCAGAAATTTTTAATTGCTTAGAAACAGAAAAATGTTGCTGTGTCTATAGTTATGCTCTGCAGTGTATTTCTTGCAGAAAACGGTGTTGTCATTTTTCCTTTTCAATGAAAAAAAGTATTTAAAACCCGAATCAGTTTTCTTGTGAGGTGCGTACACCTCAAGAAAATATGACTCAAGGAAATTTTCTTCAGCTTTTTTTATATGAAGTTTTCGCTTTTCGTGAGAGCTGGATATCGACCTTAAATGTTCACACAATAATGGAATCAGAGTCTTTATCTATAGACTCTGATGGAATGTTTGCTAGCAAGGCGTAGTCATACAGGTGATAGCTTTAGGGCAGCAACAAAATTTCAATGTATGTTTTCTGGGCTTACATTGTCAACATCAGCCAATCAACACAAAGCTTGCTTTTTTCAATTTTAAACTCTCACAGTTTTACACTGGCATTTTGACAATCTAGACCTCTTCCACCACAAAAAAATCGAATCAGCTGATTCAACGAGGTCACCTGTATTAATTCGCCTTGGTTCGCTAGTCAGCACCGAAGCCCATGGTTGTATTTCCTGAACTCCGGTGCTGCCAAGTTATTACACTTAAACATACAGCGGTGCCAGACTAATCTTTATTCTTTATTTAAAAATAGCCTAGAATTAATTAACAATTCATACAGACTAACTGACACTTATACTATACTTATACTATAAGTCTTTCTAACAAATTCTTGAATATATTTTTAGGAACTGAAAAATCTAAAGAATTTGAGAATAAGTTAGCCTCGGACAAAGCTCGCACAATCGGGGCATTAAAAGAGTAATTTGTTTTGCAACGTGGAATTAGAAACAGATCTTGACTTCGTAGAGTTCTAATCGGAGCTAGGAAGTTTATACGTTGCAGTAGGCACGATGCGTCAATAGCGCCACGAATTAGATCAAAAATAAACATTATACAGAGGAAAGACCTTCTGCTATTTAAAGAGCGCAAATCAATGAGCATGCATCGTGAGCTATAAGAGGGAGTGGGATTTTCAAAATGTAGGGAACGAAGAGCAAACCGAAGGAAAGCCTTTTGAATGCGTTCTAAACGTTTAATGTGGCATTCATAGAAGGGCCTCCAAATAAAGACCGCATATTCTAATTTTGAGCGAACCAGGGAAATATAAAGTAGTTTTAGTGTATATGGATCAGTAAAGTCCGAACTGAAACGGCGGATGAAGCCAAGCATAGCATAAGATTTAGCAATTGTGTAGCTTAGGTGCTTGTGAAACAAAAATTTTGAGTCGAAGTAGACACCTAAATCCGAAACCTCGGTAATGGCTTTAAGACGAGTATTACAGATAGAATAACAAGTAGGAATAGGAGCACGAGACTTAGAAAATGTCATATGAAAACACTTATTGATGTTTAACGATAAACGATAATCGTCCCGATAATTATCCTAATGTATTTCCCGAATCCCTTTCAACGGCAACCTTTTCACTCGGCTTTGAGATCAACTTACGTATTCTATTCGCCTCAACTACACCATCATACGGCAGCTGGCTCAATTGGCAGTTATCAACATCACGTACGACGTAACGATCGTTTCCTAAGACGTCATGAATTACATACGGGCCTCGGTACTTGGGTATGAACTTTTTATTCGTACCGACGACATTGTCGACATTCCGAATACATACAAACTTACCTACGTCATACTTTTTAGCGTCAGTGATTAGCTCGAGAAAATACTTTAGATTATATTTCTGTGCATCAATCAGCATGTGTAATTGGATCGCTTATTTTGCCTAGCATGGTTTGGATTACCCAATTCACTCTTTATACCTGTCCGTTGGCTTGTGAAGATGCCACAGCCACCTTTACATGTTTAATATTATGTCTCAGCACGTATTCCCCAAATTCGCGTGAAGTAAAGCAAGTTCTTCTATCGGATATTATGCGTTTGGGTCGACTATAGTAGTTGAAGTATTTGTCCAATCTCTCTCGTACTAGTCGAATTGGATGGCAGCGGCCCAAAATGGTCGATGAGGATTGTATCAAACGGAATTGGGTTTTTGGGGATATTGTATAGACATTTTTCGTTTAACCGACTTGGTACGGCATACATAATACATTTCAGACAATTTCTTACAAAGGCCTCAATCTTGCGGCGCATACCCGGAAACCAGTAGTGCAGTCGGATTTTCTGGTAACATTTTTCAACCGCCTGGTGGCCTATCTTCTCATGGATCATACGTATTACATTTTCCTCGTCTGTAACCATGGCAACATGGCACCTACTTAGGGCGTCCACATGACCCATGGATGCATCCCCGCGATGTTGTAACCTGTAGTCATAGTTCTGCAGCTCCAAAGCCCATCTAACGATTCTCGGATTAACCTGTTTCCTTTCCAAAGTCATCGTCAGGGAGTTACAGTCGGTTACTTTCTTGAAGGATATACCCTCTAGGTAAACTCTAAATCGTCTTAAAGCATAAATGATGGTCAGCGGTTCTAACTCGAAGCTGTGATACTTAGACTCGGCAGCGGAAGTGGTTTTAGAGAAATATGAAATTGGATGGAATTTGCCATCATTCTGTCGCTGCACTTACACAGCACAAAAACCGGCAGAACTAGCGTCACAATGATGCTCCGTTTTCCTCTCTGGGCTATAAATTGCCCAGGGACTGCTTCCGTCAGTTTGGCTTTTAACTCGTTAAAGGCTGCAATGAAGTGATCATTGACTATAAAGTCGGCACCCTTTTTCAACAGATCCCTTAGTGGTTTAGCTATAGTCGAAAATGAATGTACCAAGCAGCGAAGGTATGAAAAAAGACCTAAGCAGGACTGCAATTCTTTCTGATTGGTCGGCAGCGGTTACTTTCTAATAGCTACTACATGAGAATCACTCAATGTTATACCTGTGGCCGTTACCTTGTAACCCAAATATTCTATTTCGCTGTAGCAAAACGTACATTTCGGAAGCTTTAATTTCAGTTTTCTACTTGTAATACGTTCCAAAACTAAACACAACGTCTGATTGTGGTCCCTCAAGTTCTCGGCAGCAATTAGTATATCGTCTGTATAGATTACGATTTTCTTAGCGTCGATGAGATCACGGAAAATATCATGGATGAAACGTTGGAATACGGCTGGCGCATTTTTAAGCCCAAACGGCAGTTTAAATTATTCGTACTGACCCTCAGGGGTCTCAAAAGCGGTGTATGGTATGGAATCAGCCGAGATGCTAACGTGATGAAACCCACTTTTTCGATCCAAAACGGAAAAGTATCGTTTACCCTCTAAATATTCTATACAGTATTCAAAGAGCGGCAGCGGATAGTTATCCCGTACAGTTATCTTATTAAGTCCCCGATAATCTACGCACAGCCTTGTTTAGCCATTTTTCTTCTTCACCAAAACAAAAGCAGATGCGTACGGAGAGTTACTTGGCCTAACAATGCCCTCATGTTGTAATTCTTTTACAATTTCTCTAACCTCGGTCCGTTCCTTGTAAGATAATCGTCCAGAGCTACAATAAAGGGTACGTCGGAACTTAAATGAATCTTAATCTTATATTCGTAAAGGGAAATATCTTTCGGCACTAAATAGCAAATCTATAAGTTTCTCACGTTGCTTAGTTCGAAATTCACATCAAATTCTTGGTCATCCAACGGAATATTAATATTATATATATACGGTACGTTGTCATTGATATTACGGTTTATTGACTCAACCGACCCAGCTGTCGCAGAACCCTGATTAATTCGGCAGTAATCGGCAACGCAAGTATTTGTTTTTCTCAATAGGTTGTGTTTACTTAGGATTCGTAAGGAGTCGATCGATTCGGAGGAGCAAAGGCTAACTTCATCTTTGATTTCTAGCAGTTGCGTCTTAGAATAACGCAGTTTCGATTTTGTTAATTGAATGTTAAAAGCCCGTAAGAAATTTCGTCCTAAAATAATAGGTACATACAGCACGTCGTCGGGTACTATAACAATGGAAATTCGTTTAGTTTGTTTTAAAAATTGTATTTTGCAGTAACTTTCTGCATGAATGGTGTGTCCACCCACGGCACGATATTCGACCGTTTCGGTTTACATACCGAAGCTAACAGGTCCTCGGGCACGCAGGACTGCCGTATGAAACTAACTGGGCTATCCGTATCAAATAAGGAATCGAATCGACTCCAAAAGCAATGCTTACATTATTGAAATTGTTGACGGAGTAGTAGCCATTTTCCTCGGCGACGGCAGCGGCAACGGCTTCAGGACCTTCTTGGAGTTCGGGCATGATCGGTTGTCGTGGCCCATCTCCCAGCAACGGAAACTGTGGCTTGATGTGGCCCCGCTGCAGTTGTATCATACCGGCTCTTCTGGCCCCGCTGACCCTGGCGGAGCAGTTGTTCGTCTGGCTGGCGGTTGTGTGTCGCGGCGCTCTGTCGGTCCCTCGATGAGTTTTCGCTGATGCCTCTTCACCAGCATCTTCAGCTCTGCAACGCTGTTGGCTCCGATCAGCAGCCCAACGCTCCGTACCAAATGGCCGATCCCCTCGATTATGAAATCGACGACCTCCAATTCACCGATGTCAGACCGCATCGCGATGGCCTGCATCTCCAGGATGTATCAATGCAGCGACTCCTCCTTCTTGTTCCATCGTCTGCGCTGAGGCATGCCATAGACATCCTGGCGCGAAACTGCGACGTCAAATTCGGCAATTAAAGCCCTCCTGAGATCGGCGTAGCATAACGCGGCAGTCATTGATAAGAAAACCCGTGCCGTGCCTGTCAGCGAACGGCGCAGGCAGAGCAGCTTGAAGCTCTCGTCAGCGTTGGTGGAACGAATAAGTTCCTCGAAGTCACGTAGGAAATGTCCTACGGCATGAGCGGTGTCATCCCCACTAAATTTGGGGATAGCGTGTTCGACGTCAGCGAAGCTCGGCGGTCGTTCCTTCGTCGGAGTCGACACGGCATTCACCAACTCGCGGACTTGTTGCAGCAACTTGACGATCTCCAAACGCTTCTTCAACATCGCCAGTTCCTCATCAACGGCAGCGTCGTAGCAGGCGCCATTGCTGTCAGCACTAATGGCGTCGTCAGAGAAAGCGTCGCCATCTTGGCAACGCGATATAGCGTGAGCGTCTTGCGTGGTTCGCGTTTGGTCGCCTACTGTAACTTGTCCAAAGCCTTCGTTTCGGGTGGCAGCGGTATTGTGGCAGCAGCGGTAGTGTTGGCTGCAGCGGCAGCGGTCTTATTTGTGGTAGCACGGTTGGTCAGCCTACGCAGCTGACCAACCGTGGCCGTTGGGGGAAAATCGATCCCCGCTTTTCCCAGCGTCTCAGCCATTTCCCATTTCTCCATTTTTGATTATTTTACTGGTATACTACCCCACATTTGAGTTTTAAAGTAAAATTTTATTTATTCTGGTACGATCACGTCCGTTCATTTTAAATGTTCACACAAGAATGGAATGTTCGCTGGTCCAGGGTTGTATTTCCTTAACTCCGGTGCTGCCAAGTTGCATACTAATAGAAAGGTATAGAAAGCCTTTCTTCCGATACCAATATCATGTACATCGATATAGATTTGATTGAGTTATTTTGATATCAACTTTGAACTTTGACTCCAAGCCATGCCTTTTATGGGCGTTTTCCAGGCAAAGTTTCTAGTTCCTTAGATTCAGGAGCCAAACCTCTATGTAAGAGCACACTTATTTTCTTCACGCAGGTTCGCTATACTTCATTTATGTCCAAGTATTTATTGGACAAAGAAGGAAACAGTAAGCGTAAGGTAACAATAGAACTGTGCTAAAAACAATTCATATTTCCAAATTTCATATGCCAGGTAGGTAGGTAGATGTCAAGGTTTATAAAATAAAGGTTACGCCACTCGCCATGTTGTGACGTAGAATGAGCAATTCGTAGTGTTGCCACATTTATATATTTTTTATTCGTATTTTATATATGTTACCTTGCCTCTGAGCTTTAAGCGTTAAAAGTCTTGAAATGGTGTTCCAAAGTATCAACGGCGATGGACTGTTGGCTGCACCTTGTTATTTGCAGCGGCACATTAAAGAATCGCAACACATTTCTTGCAGTGATAATGTTAAAAAAAATTTTTTTCGATCAAAAATGTATTTTCGAATACGCAGCCTGAATGCTCAAATGCGAGACAACTCTTGCATTAAAAGGCGTAAACTAAAAAAAATTGTAAAATAATTCCATATGCATATGTACATATTTCAACTTGCTTAATTTTACTGTATGGCAACTACCTTTTTTCGGGTTTGTTTACATTTTCTAGCATTTTACAAGCTCGACCAATCAGAGCTCGCTTCTGTGTGACGTCACACGAGCACAACAAATTTTTTGACGTCTAAGTGGCGGGACCTTTGTTCTATAGACCTTGGGTAGATGTAGCGACTCTCACGAGAGCGCACGTAGGCCAAAATTAGTCCCATTGTGATGCCACTGTATCGTTATCCCCTTCATATTAGTAGGCCTCAAACCAACCTGAACAATTAATGAAGCGTTTAGGCCTTTGGTGTCGACGTTTGATATATCGGTGAGGTAAAAACCTAAGTGTATTTTGCGAGTCTTGCAAAGAACAGAGCAGGTGCAAAGGAAATGTAGAATGGTTTCTTCCTCTTCTATGTCTCTGCAGCTAAGGCAGATCTCGTTGGCTAGATGGCCCAGCCCTAGTCTTCTTGCGTGGCCACCGAGGATGCAGTGCCCAGTGATTACCCCGACAACAGCCCTGAACGCGCCTCTTTTGAGGTTTAGCAGACTTCTCGTGCGCGTCCAGTCCAACTTTGGCCAGATTTGTTGCGCTGTCTTGGCTATCTCCGAGGCCACCCAGGTGGTGTTGGCGGCTTTAGTCACGGCCTCCTCTAACATCAGCTTGCAAGTACTTAAGCCCAAATTCCATAAAGCGCGTTTCAAGCGTATCATCGTTTTTCGCGTTTCGAGAAAAAGTAGAATCAGTGTGTTTGTATAAAGCAAACTCCATGACTTGACGTCGATACGCCCGAAACGCGTCAAAAGTTCTATCTTCTTCTTCTATCTATTTTCAACTTTCTCACGCGTTTCGCGCTTAACGACGTCAAACAGCTGACAGAGCTCCTAAAGATGTCATACATTATGTGGCGATGGTAATGCCGATAACAAACTTGTGTTATCGCAAAAGTCGAATGCATTTATTTTACACGATTAAATACATTTAAGAAGCATTTTAAATCCAATATTTTAACATAAAATGTGAAGAAATTCCTAAAAATTAGCATAATTATTTGACAGACGAAACTTAGTCTTCGCTGTATTGGGAATTCGATAGCTTATTCGGTGTATATTGAATTTTGCTCATTCCTGTGATATAAATTGCTACAAATTGAATTCAGCTGAATCTTTTTTTTATTTTTTGCAATGCTCGATATGCATGTATTTTGTTTAAAATTAAATCAGTAAATTCTATAAAGTCTATAAAGTCGTATAGCAATTTCATTTCGTTCAATTCACAACGAAATCAATCAGCAGTTTGCCAATTAAAAATTAGCATCAGCTGACGTAAGAAGAAGAAGCTGACGCGTGAAACGCGTGTTATGGAGCATATAACATTGCAACGCGAATAACGCGTGAAACGCCATAACGCGACAAACCCTGAACGCCTGAAACGCGCTTCATGGAGTTTGACCTTTACGCAGATTTACTATGCCGAGAGCAAGATTCTTCATCGGCTGGTTTACATGCCTCTGTGCATCCATCATCTTTTAAAGCTCTGCGATTTTTCTGCCCATTGTTGCCAGTATCTCAGCCACGTCGCCCATTTCCGGCGCCGTTCGCTCGTGTTTGCACTGGCTCAATGGCGTTTGCGCTACTTGCCCGCCGATTGAGGTTGGAGTGCCGCTCTGTTCTAGTTGTAGGCTGGGTGGCGATGAGTTTGCCCTTTCATCCCTGCGAGTGGGTGATCGAGCCAATTTCGCACCTTTCTTAAAAGGATTTGCTGCCGACAAATCATTTGCCGCCATTCTGCCGGCCCGTTCTGTGAATCGCACATCATTTTGCCTTGCTGTACTATTGTCCGCCTTGTGGCCAATGAGCGGCGTTGCGCTTCCGCCATTTTCGGTGCTTCGCCCCGATTGGGGCGATCGGTTGACACTCATTTGGGTGATGCCACAGATAACTCATCATATAGATGTCCAGTCTCATACGACGAAAACGGCACAAAAATTTCAAGCTCTGAATTACAGCTTTTTTCCGCAAAGCTATTTTACGCACACAGCTGCATGTGCTCATCCAGAACTTATGTCGGATTGAATTAATTTTGAATTTCTTTTCTTGCTTGTGATTTTCTTTTTTGCAACATATACAGTATTGTGCAAAACCTAAGCAACTTTTTCATTTCTTATGAACAAAATACAATATTTTCAAATGAGATAAATTCGAAAAAATGAGGTATTTTTTTTAATCTTAGAATGTAATTACAACAAATATTTACAAAGCAATACATATAACCTCACTAACGAGAAAAAAATCAACGAAATTTAAATATATACCTAAATTCGCTGTGCAGCAAATCTCTAAACGAGACTGCCAAGCAGCTTCATATTCGCCTATGCTGGGTTCCAGGTCATAGGGATATTCCAGGGAACTGTAGAGCGGACGAGCTCGCGAGACAGGGCACCACTGAGCAGTTAAGCCAAGAGCTGACCACGCTCGGTGTCCCTCTTCTAACATGTAAGCTTCGTACCCAAGCGAGCTCTACACACGATACGAATTTAAGATGGGTTGAAGGCAACACAAGCCTCCTTGCGCGCCAACTTTGGCCAACCTTAAATCCTCGGCGTTCTAAAGAACTCCTCTCACTAAACAGAGCCCAGATCAGAACCATGATCGGCGTCCTTACGGGTCATTGCCTAATCGGCACCCACGCAAAAAGGATGGGGTTGTTTTCGAACGACTTCTGTCGCAGCTGTATGGACGAGGAGGAGGAAGAAAATATTCCTCACTTCCTATGTTACTGTCCTGCTTTGTCCAGAAGAAGGCAGACCCACTTAGGCAACTTCTTCTCCGGTAGTCTAGATGATCTAGCTGATAAGACCATACGCCGTCTACTAAGCTTCGTTAATAGCTCTAATTGGTTTAACGAGTGAGCGAAATGATGCTCGATCTCATGTGGTATCACAATGGGCCGCCTGGCCTAAGTGTGCTCCTCCTGGGACAGCCACACCTACCTAAATTCGCTGTGCAAAACGTAAGCAACTCTGTTAGCTTCAGCTACTCTTTTAGAATTACGGTTATCATAACGTTACTGCAAAGGAACTGTAAAGCATGGCGGTGGGAATGTAATGATTTGGACATGCTTCTCTGGTTTTGGTCTTGGCCCTGTACACGAAATTTCGACAAAAATGGATCGCTTTGTCTATAAGGATATTTTAGAAAACCAGATTCTGCCCTATGCTGAAGACAATATGCCATTTCGATGGGTGTTTCAACACGACAATGATCCGAAACACACATCGAAGTTGGTAAAAGAGTGGCTCAGTTCAAATCGGATTACAGTCCTTGATTGGCCGGCCCAATCACCGGACTTGAATCCCATCGAAAATTTGTTCGGCATTCTTAAAAAGCGTCTGGGTGGAACACGCTTTCGTAATAGGGGCGAATTGTTTTTTAAGTTCAAAGAAGAATGGGGAAAAATACCTGAAACCACAATTTTAAACCTAATTGAGTCAATGCCTAAAAGATTTGCTGCAGTCATACAAAGCAAAGGGTATTACACCAAATACTAGTATAAAGTTGCTTAGGTTTTGCACAGCTAATTTTTGAGTTTGTTTCGTTTTCGTAAATGTTTTTACCGTTTGTGAATTGATATGTTTGGTTTTTTTATATATTTGTTGTAATTACATTCTGAGCATTACATAAATATAAAATTATTCCCACTTCGAATTGAACTATTGGCAAATATGGAGTTTTATTCATGAGTAATACAATAGTTGCTTAGGTTTTGCACAATACTGTATTTATGATTTTAGCTGCAACGATCACGTACTGTATTTGGTGTGACAGCACATCAGATATCTTAATTTCTTTTTCGTAAATTTCGCCTCGGGTTCAAGGCTGGGCGAGAAGCAAAATGTTTCTTAACATTTAACGCTTTTTTTTTATAAACCTTTTTAATCGGTTAATAATGTGTTCAAAAAATGTGATATAATTGAATCGGCACTAAAAATTGTGTGCATGATCAAAGAATGTAAAGGAAGAAAATAATTTTCTTTGGCATGATACATACACATCGTTGCTAAGGCAACGCATTGTCAATAGCTGCGGCGCCAGCAGGTCTATCCTTTGCGTCGGCGTAACTGTATTGCGACAATGAAGTGACCGCTGAGCAATTACATTCGTTTTGGCAGATTTGGCCGATCTTTTAATTTTTTTTGCGAAAAGCAAGTGCCTGGGCGTACCCAGCAACAAATTAAAGGGGGAAAAGACATAACTACATTTCCGAATTCAGAATATAAAATTCAAATAGAATAGAATATAGATTTCTGTGCATATGTATGTAAAATATAGAATTACGAGGGGGAACTACCCTCCTCTACCCATACCTAGGTACGCCCATGAGCGCCTGTCATCACCAACCGAATCTTTTTGCTGTATGGTTGTTTGTAATCGTATGCTGCGCTTGGTTGATTGATTTTAAAACTTGCGAACAATTATATGTGTCTCCAAAACCAAACAATTCACTAATCATGAGACTTAGAAACCAAATAAATTGTTCATTCATATTTTTTTCACGGGTCGTAAAAAAAGGAATATATATTTAAAAAGAAGCCATTAAAAGATTTTTGGCGGCGACAGTGAGGATTGAACCGCAAACTCGTCGGTTCAATCCTCAACCCGCTTACGCGTTTGACCATCAACACTCAATCCCGACTGGCTGCTTAAAAGGTATGATAAGAGACAAGCGCCGTTTTGTCTAGAAAATCACATATTTCTGTATCTCAAAACAGAGTACAATGCGTGTGAAGCGGTGTTTGTGTGAGTGACATTAGAGGCCCAAAAGCTCTTATCGAAGGCCAAATTTGTCGAACTTTTTGACACATTTTTTCCTTGGCCGCTGGATATCTATATGATGAGTTATCTGTGGTGATGCTATGTTAGTCGCCTTCTGATTGGTCGCTGCTTAGTTCGTAATAAAAATATGGCTGAGCAACACCGGTTCTGTCTTTCAGTTCGCCGTAGCCAATTACAGCGCTTCACCCGGATGTTGAGCTTAAGAAGCACAAATACACTGCAAGCTTTTTATGGTTTGTGCTTTTGCTGTAAGCTCGCTTTGTGCACACAGGGTTGGTGTATTCGCTTAAGTATTGATCTCCTGCCGTAGCGGTTCAAGCGACAGTCGGGTGAAAGGTTCTCGTCTGTGCTACGTTGTAGGCGAAGCTTCGTGCAGCGAAGAGCTTTTTGCTAGGGCAGCGAACTCGACTGCGGTTCAGTTGCTTCGCACTCCTCCCACCTATTCGTTGTTGAAGACGTACGTACGCTCACCTCCGTTCTTCGTTGCTGAGCTGCGCTCAATTTGCCCGAGCGGTGCTTCTTGCTATCCCTTACCTTCGCCTTCGCCGAAAACTTCAGCTGCCAAAGTGCTTCGGTGCGAAGAATACGGCCTGTATCGCTTCAGGGAGTCACTCGCGGCAAATTCGATAGCCCAGATCAATACACTGCACACTCGGAGAGCCTTCACACTCACTTTGGAAATTTAATTGACACTTTGTCCTAACTTAAAAGAGACTTTTCGCGGATCGCAGTGAAAACACGTTCTCACTCCAAGACGATATCTCTCCGTTGCCGTTAGGTAGCCTGTCTGCATTGTTTGTGCAAGTGCTTGTTCTCAAGCAAGTAGCCGTAAGGTACTTGCAGCGTGTACAGTAGTTGTTGTACAACAACTACTTTAATTGAGTGAGTGAACGTTGTTGTAATATAGTAAGTAGATTAAATAGAATAAACAAGTCTAGTGTTAGTTGTTAGTGTGAGTAGTGTGCTAATGGGGCGCCCTAAGCGCAAAGAAAGTGTGGGGTGAGACTCTGCCCGGGAGCCGCCTGGTCGGGACACCACCGACTTGCCTTCTGACGCGGAGTCAGTGTCAACGGACGTACGGTCGCCGCCTCGTAAGAGGCTTGGGTACGCGGCTTCGCCCGCCGACACTTTAGGAGGATTAGGAATGGATGTGGCCAGCACGAGCGCAGAAGGTGCTGAGTCGCCGGCCGTGAAGGCGGGTACGGTTGTGCCCGTCGTTGCGGCTGGCGGTGTGAAGAAGGGGGTAAAGGTGGCGGCTGCTGACTAGGGGCCACCTGCGTCGGAGGCGCCATCGAAAGAGAAAACGAGTTTTCCCATTATTTTATTTTAAGAGTTATTACAGGCAGTATTTGAACCTGGGTCGTTGCCTTCGACTCGCGGTCTTACGCACTAACCAACTGAGCCACGACGGCTGATTTGGATGCAAATTTGGATTTTGGCTTCATTTAAGATATGATACAAGCTTGCAACTCCATATTAAGTCGATTTTTTTTTGGGCGTATATTGCTGTAAGCTATAACTAAAGAGCACTTTTGCTGAATGCGCAGTTCGCACGTACAAAAAACAAGTTGGCTTTCATTTCCGGCAATCAGCTATCATGTATACTTTGATGTAATGTTTTTGTTTTTAACAAAATACTAACACTGTGCCTGGCATACAATTTTTTTTTTTAATTTGAGCAAAACTCAGTCAGTCGCCATTAGTCTTTGAGTTGAACTGCGCCAATGAAACAATATTAAAGTTATTAAAAAAAAAGCAGACTTATATTTACGTGCACTATCTACATGTGTCTGGGCTGTTCAAAAATCCCACAACGCGGGGAAACCGAACAACTGTTTAGGTACCTGCTAGTACTAGAAGCTTAGTACCTGCTATTTGAATGCATATGCAAATCCTACTTATAAATAAAGGAGTTTGGAGTAAGTGAAGTTAGTTTCGAATTTAATTTGAACTAAACATCACTTCAACTCCGCAACTGCAACTAAACCGAAGAAGAAGCACAAAGATGTTTTTGAAAAATTCGAAGCTGTTTGAAATATTTACTATTTCGAAGACAAATGAGAAGTTCGTTCTGGCTGTCACTAAAGAAATTGGTTGCGTCGAAGGAAGTTTGCCTTCAGCCAACATATCTATGACTTAAGAGAAGATATCCAGGACTTATCGCACTACAAAGTTGAAATGGATTGCGGCAAACCGTACCAAATTCAATTTTGTCCAGAATAATGAGGAGTGGATAAAATAAGGATCAGGAGAAAATGAAAGGCGTTATAGTGGAAGCAGTTTTACCAGCAAGCCCGGGTCGTGTTAAAAGAATAAAATACAGTATTGCCACCCCACCCAATGTGCTACCCATCAAATATAGTCATAATAAAACTTTAGCATTGTTTTTGTCCAAAGAAAAATTGACTTTTTATGTAAATTTTTTTTAATTCTGGTTCTAATTTTGAAAGCGAAATTTATTAATTTTTATCTTTAAATTTGAATCTTTCAGCATATTTCTTAAACTTGTTATTACTTTTCATCTTTTTTAATGAATTTTCATTAATTTTGCAACTAAAACGTATGATTGTTGCTCGCATTATTCTTATTGGCTCCGGATGGCTCCGAAGAAGTGTTCAACAATGTCCTGACTTAGGCGATATGTTACCAAGTACGCTCAGCTCCTTCAATGTTGGAAGTGATCTCTTCGCCCCATTCGATACCGTTCGAGGATTCAGACAGGCGATCCTTTGTCCTGCGACCTCTTCAACTTCACCATGGAGAGTGTTCTGCGCAAGGCCTGTGTACATCGTAATGGCACAATTTTCAACAAAAGTGCACAGCTCCTTACCTAAGCTGATGACATTGATGTAATCGGGTGTAACAAGCGAGATGTCACCGCTGCCTTTGCGGCTATCGAAAGAGAATCCGCCAAAATGGGTTTGGTGGTAAATGAGAGCAAGACGAAGTATATCGCACACGCAGTACAAAAGTGATACAACTCCAAATTTTTCATTTTCGGGTTTATGTGGTTATACTGTGCACAATGCATAAATCTACCAATCAGCAAAAGCTCAGTATATTTTGTTGTTGTTAACTGTTGCAAAAATACAGTTACAGTCTCTTCCTGTCAGAAGTTTGATGCTATATGTTCGCTGCGGCTCAATGCAAAAGAGTTCTAACTCAAATTGTAATAAATTAAATAAATAAATTTTTGTTAAAGTTAATTTTAAGCAAAATTCTAACAATGTTTGTATATATTTTTAATTATTAAAATTAATTATGAATTTTCCAAATTTTTCTTTCAACTTTTTAACTGTCATTTATAATTATTAAATTCAGAAAAAGTGGCATAACTTGAAATAATTCGGTAATTATTGAATTAAAATATCATCAAAACAGTCACAACTCAAAATGTTGGATTTTCTAGTGTAAAATAAAAATAAAAATTCTTGCAACTTATCATAAAGCATAAGGATAAGCGTAGCGTAAGGATATTCTACTGAACGGTCTATACGTTATTTAAAAAAATTACGGGTTGTTATGGCCAGTTTAGTAAGTAAGTAAGTTACTACGCTAGGCCGTACTTGTCGTGAAGAAGCTCTTGTAGTTCTCTCAATGACTTGATGCTCATTAAAATTCCTTTTTGGAATGGTAATAGCGGCTTTTGGTTAGGCACTATCGGTTGTTGATTGAGCTTTGTTATTTCAGCTAGCTCGTTCAACTCAACCTCCAAGTTCTTGCCAAATGGTTTCTGCTAGGGGTTCTGAAGGCTGGAGAGCTTGCTGTTCAAAATGTCTAACCAGTTATTCACCAGCTCAATTAATTCAGCTTTCTTGCAGGGGTTGTATACAGGCAAGTCAGCCGCATAGCAATGAAGTATAGCGCTCGTAGTGCTTTGCGAAAAGAGTTGCGCTGCCAGCTTCACCTTTTGCCGGCCTGAATGGTGAGTTAACCTCCGTCAACTTGTGTGCCAGATATTAATAAATAGTTCCTTGTTAATGGTTTAAACGGTAATGACTTTTCCATCAACAAGACCACTATCGACGAAGTGATTTTGTAAGAGTTTTTAAAAATGCGGTGCATCCACGAAGACGTAGTCTTTGTCGTCGCTGTTTGATGGGTTCCGAAACCATGTTTTTCTTTATTAGAGAGAGGTAGGAAGGAAGAAAGGTTGTTCCAGAAGATGACTGAGTTAAAGATGTAAAACCAAACCCGTCGATATGTCCAGTTTCTTCCATAAAGCTTTATTGTTTTCTCCCATGTCTGAAACAATCGCAACTACCAGGTAGCCTCTTCGTTAAGCTCGAGGACTAAAGCGTCCAGATTTGCATTCGTCATTTTGTAGTCGACGTCATAAAACACTGGCTGCTTCCACAACTTCTTTATTCTTCGAGCTGTGACGACTTGCACATAACTGTTTGGCTTTTTGACGTTGTCCGTTAGCGGATCGTGTTCGTACACGGACGCCACTTTCATCTCGTCAAAAGCAAGCACACGCATCCGGTCGATCAGTGACGCATCTTTATTGCTCTTCATTGCACGAATGAAGAAATCAGGATTCCCTCTCTACACTGCAGTTTCTGTGTCCATTTTGTGATCGTCGATTCACACGGAAGTGGAAATCCTTTGCGGTATAAGTGGTTATACCCCCTGGGGCCAGCTGAGTACAGCATAATAGCCCAAGAAATATCTTCGTGCGCCCAGTGCATTTTTGTTAAGGGCCGCACAAGCTTCTTTAATTGGCCTTCAATGAAAATAGCAGTGAGAAGCTTCCGAAGCGAGCTAAGTTCTTCAACTTGCGCTGTCAGCTTCGCCTTTAGTGACTGCAGCAACTTGATTATTTTGCGCAGTTGCTTGTTAAATGACTGACTTTTGAGCTTGAAGTGAAGTGCATTAAACATGACTCGCTCTATAACGCAATTGATTGCTGCGGTACGTGAAAGAGGGGTAAATTTTCCTCCGTCCAAATGCGGTGGCACAAACTACAGCTTGATTTCGGCATAATTTGAATATTGTAGTAAAAGTTTAAATAGTTCACAGTTACACACAGGTCAAATATATGTTGAAAAATAACTGTAAAGTTTAAATATATGTATTTCAGTGAATAAAATGCATTCAATTAAATTATTAACTTAAATTTTACCATGAACCATAATCGCATAGTAGTTCTCGTGATCTTCGTTTATTTGTATTCATTTAGCCAAGGCGAATTCATACAGGTGACCTCGTTGAATCAGCTAATTTGATTTTTTTATGTTGGAAATGTTTAGATTGTCAAAATGCCTGTGTAAAACTGTGACAGTTTAAAAATAAAAAAATCAAGCTTTGTTCTTATTGGCTGATTTTGACAATCTAAGTAATTGAAACTTTGCTGCTGCCCTAACACTATCACCTGTATTAATACGCTTTGATTTTAGCCCCCTTCTTGGCCTTCACAGTTCGTCCGTGAGTCCAGTATCCAAAAGGAATCTTAGTATATTTCCTAAGCCTTTGGAAACTCAGTCCGATCCTGGTATAATAAAGTCCCCCAGGTGCTTCTTTCGTTTGTGCATTAGTGCAGGGCATATACCAAGTATGTGTATTGCAGTTTCGTTTTCCTGCAAACAGAACCTACAGAGTTCGCTCACCCTGATACCTAGTTATGTTAGATGGTAGTTCAATCTACAATGCATTGTCAGTATACCTGTGATAATCCTTAGATTATTCTGTGAGAGACTCATACATTCCTCGCACCTTTTCTTGTTATAAGATCCAATAACCATCTTCGAATGTTCAAGACCTGGTTGATTTTCCCAGTATTGATTCCGGATGGTTATCTCGTCTTTCCTAGAAAGGATAGATAGGGCTCCTTTGCCTAGACCGCAGAAGGGTTCTGGGCCGACAAAAGGGGTAGACGGCCCCCTTCTTGCAAGTTTGTCGGCCTGCTCATTTCCATCAATACCGGCGTGACCCGGAACCCAGAGGACCCATACCTGATTGTAACGGTCAAGTTCTTTTAGCTTCACAAGGCATTCTGACACCAGTTTCGAGGAGAGCAGGTAAGATCATAATGCCTTGATTGCTGCTTGGCTGTCTGACAGGATCGCGATCTTCCGGTTCCGGTATTTCCCCACCAGATTGAAGTGAGCGCACCTTTCAATGGCGTATATTTCCGCCTGAAAAATGGTGGTGTGCTTTCCTGTAGGTTCCGAGTATCTAATCCCCGGTCCATACACCCCGATTCCGGTACCTTCCTCCATTAGGGAGCCATCTGTGTACCAGGAAATCATGTACTGATCTATCAGATACGTCTCTGATATACCTGTCCAGCTTGTTTTATTACTAAGCTCTGTTTTAAATATTTTGGTGAAATAGAGCTTTGGCGCAATTGTGTCTCTCGGTATAGCAATCTCGGGATACCGGTTCGTAAGAATATCAATTTTCTTACGACTCAGGATGACCTCGGCCCCGATATTAACGTCAGTCATCCGTAGGATAGCCCTCTTCGCCTGGGTTTGTATATGTATGTGAAGAGGTGTAAGTTCAAAAAGAACCTCCATGGATGCTGTCGGACACGTTCTCATAGCCCCTGTTATGCACACACATTCCAGTCTTTGGAGCTTGCTGAGAGTCCTGATGGTGGTCAGCTATCTGGTTTTACTAACCCAGACCGCTGAACCATACGTTATCATAGGCCTCACGATCGTCGTATAGTTCCATCTCAGTATGGCTGGTGTACAGTAGGGTGGGTCGATTCCGGACTTTTTTCGATTCGAGATTTCTAATAGTGCGGAAAAGTTGCCTTAGTACTTCCTGATTCCTATGCAATTTTTTGTTTTGAGATCGGACTGCATCTTCAACCCCCCAACTCCGGCCTTGAAATTTCGGAAATTTGCCTAAAATCGTGAAATTGCCTACCTAGCGCCTGAAATACGCCTCTCATGGCAAAATGTATAAAAGAAAAGTTGTTTGTCGCATCATTAGCTACCGAAATGGTATTATGATCATGGCCGTAGGACGAATTGTTCCCGAGATACGAGCGAAAAGGCGGCGCGCCGCAGCGCAAGGTGAAAATTGTTGCAGCTCTCAGCTAACCTGTGTTGGTTACCCAGAACCCACCACGTGGAGGAGGCTGCACTTCGGGTTCCTCCCAAGCCCAACCCAACCAACCAATCATATGTCAGGCTTGTTTTAGTCTGAATCTGTATAAAATGTATTGATAAAATCAGATTTTGTACTAAACTTTGGCAGTTGTTGCCTAGATTTCAGTGTAGAGCGTATAAAACGATCACGAGACTGGGGGCCAATAACTTTAGAAGATGCCTCTGTCACCAGTTTGACGGTTTTCTCGACTGCCACGGTGTGAGAGGGGAATTCACTAAATTTCCATATCTCTGCAGTGTCTCCCGACAACCCTTTTATGAGCTCTTCGTTAGACACTGAACGAAGAACTGGTCGAACAGTCAAGATAATAGTCTTCCAGTTGATCATATCGTAATAATTATTAGCTTTGAAATTCAGCTTTGGCACTTTATTACATCTAACCCATCCATTTACAGTGTCAGTCTCTGCTTCTCTGGCTGCCAGAAGACGGTCAAGGGCCAACTTTCTGACTTCTACCCGTTCGTCAGTCATCATACTAAGGAGAATGTTTTCTGGAAGAGCAAAGAAAGCATTCTGTTTAATGGATGAATCGACAACCTTGCGCAGATTGGCAGGTAAGTATCTCGACCTTTGGATTGCAGCAAAGAGATGGCGCGAGCCATCTTTGATTGAACTGTGGAATCTTATTGAGAACCACAAAGGTGAGTAAACTGTAAGTATGTACTTGACCAAAATCTTTTTTTCCTTTGTTGGTTTGTCTGTAGAAATGTATAATCTCAGAATTCTGTTTGCACAGGTGAGCCAGCGAGATTTGCACATGTTACCTGGATGCATCGACGCTAATTGTAAGTCTGAAGAGCATTGTCCGGAAATAACAGCTTCTGATATTTTGTAGAGGTAAGCTTAGTCTTAGTTTAATAGCCGCCGTGGCTCAGTTGGTTAGTGCGCGGTCCAACGAGTCGCATGCAGAGCGACGCAAGATCGAATTCTGCATGTAGTAACACCTAAAAAAAAATAACGGGAAACTCGTTTTCTCTTTCGGTGGCTGTCCTCTCAGCTGGAAATGGCAAACCTCTGAGAGTAAAAATTGCCTATGAAAAAGCTCCCAACCTGCCGTTCGGAACCGGCATAAAAAACTGTAGGTCCCTTCCACCCGCGTACAAAATTCACACGCACAACACGGGTGGTTGCGGGAAGCTAGGCCTTAGTCTCGCGTAAGCGGGCTGTCGTGCCAATCAATTATTATTATTTTTAAGCTTAGTCTGTGCTAAGTTGGGTCGGATTAATAACCTCAGAAGGTAATTGGCATGATGGAAAACTTTCAAATTTGACGACAGGCAACTTCTCACTATCAGGGAGCAGTTTGCCTATGTCGCCAGAGAATGTATTTGGACTCTTTGAGACATCATCTATGTGTTCGAAAAGAGCACGAAATGGAAGTTCGTTGAAATGTAGAAGACAAACAACCCACTGTAATGGCCTACCTATTTTTTCTTCTAGTTTCCGAATGATTCCACTTTTCCAACCTGTGTTCGTGTTGGTGCCATCAGCACCGACAACTTCTAGATGTTCCACATCTACTGAATTGTCTTGTAAATGTTGCCATATAGCTTGCATCTCATCCTCAGCTGACCCGGAAGGAGAGGTGACGTGGCCAAAGTAATGAGACCCAGGTTCCGCTACAAGAGAAATATGTTCCTCTTTGACAGTGTCGCGGTAGTACTTTTCACCTTCGCGGACTTGTGTGAGTGTATTGTCTTTGCGGCCGTCAAAATACAGCCCATATACAGAGTCAATACTTTCGGTGTTTTGGAGCTTAATTCCAAATTTTTTTTTGCTCGACTAATCTTGCATTTGTCAGTGACAAAGCTAGCCTGATCCTCTGTTATCAAAGCTTCTTTTTTGGCATCCAGAAAGGCAGATGAAACCATCAAGGCCGCTGCCAACGATTAAGCGATGTGAAACTGGGAGAGTAAGCCGATTTTTGTGCGTTTTTTGCAATTCACGTACACAGTCCGTGTGTGCTGGCAGTGATCAGCTTTTCACTGTGTCTGCTCTTTTCCCGATATTAGGGATTAGGGATTCTTTACAATTATTTGCTTTTTAAAGTATGTTCTTATTAATTTTCTGGATTAAATGCCAACACATGAACTTTTTTGGTTTAATTATGTAAATATTAATGAAAATATACCAAAGAACACAAAGCTAAATGCATTGAATATGACAGGGTCAATTGCCGTCCTTTGTATTTCGCATTTCTTCATTTAGCGAATCTCTAACGATTAGGTATGCTTTTTTTGCTAAATGCTGTAGTTTGACCGCAGGGTTGTTTTTTTGAATGCAGCTTATAAAATCTTAATTTAACTGAATTAAAAGCATACCCAAAGATTATTTTGACGCTTTTGGGCAATAATATATTTTTCTAGTCAATTTTATACAAACGTATTACGAAATGGCACCAAAAATATACAAATAAAAAGACAAATTTCTTTGGTCACAAAAAATGACTCACACCAGCTACACTGGCAATTTGAAATCAACTAGAACAACAACCCCGTTTTAGAAATTTATATGGAGGAAAAAGTACCTTCCTGATCAACCTTGGGTCTGACTATAGTCAGCCCCAAGGTTGCAATTTTGCAATAATATTAGTGTAATTCTGTGCATGTATTTCTACCGGCTCTCCCAGTTTCACATCGCTTAATCGTTGCCGCTGCTCTGTCACTTAATCCGAATCTTTGGGCAGCTAAAGCAGTGTGTTCTAATAATAGTGTGTTTTGTTTGATTTTAGAGGATGGAAGAGAAAATTCAGCATCAGCATCGTTTTTGGAAGAATGTATGTGCGACGCACCGACATTGTTGTCGTCTGTGTGAGTGTCTGGTTGATCTGAATGGTTACGTGTTGTAGCTGATACTTTTCTGGTAAGTGTTGATGTTGAATGACGTTTTGAAAGCTTTTCTTTACGTTCATTTCTCTTTGCAATCTTTTTTGTTTCAGGTAGATCAACACTTCCAATGCGACCAATTCTTCTGGTTCTCTGGTCCAAGAGAAATGGTTGTTCAATGATAGGAACTTTCCTTTCCTTTGGACAATTGCATGAAGAAAAAGAAATGCATTTACAAGCAGCGATGTCAAATAATTCTGCGGCAGAAGAGACAAAGTCGTCTCTTTTAGAGCGCAAACCTATTTGGTTCCTTAAAAACATTTGTTTAAGTGTCAGAAATTTCTTATGGTATGTGGTGAGCATTTGTAGAACTCTGGTGTGTGAGACTATCGGAATAGATGACTTTTTGAAAATATTTTCAACCATTTTTGCAACTATTTCTGAAACCTCTTTACTCCTAGGTTCATAGTTGTCACCTCGGAGTCGCCCTGTACGAAATCTTTCAAACTGATAATACAAAAGAACATCCTGGTAACTGGGTAGCTGGGACTCAGTGAGATCGTACGGATATATGCCAAACACAGGACATTTCTGTCTAAATTTAAATTTAGATACAGACATGTTGAGTTTTGTGTTCTGTTCAGAGAATGTAAGTGATAGCACTCGGCGAAATCAACGACAAGAGTGAAGGAACTCGATGAAAGAATATTTGTGTGGGGACCTGTCCGAACGTGTCGTATGGCGCAGGGGAATACACGACGGAGCAAGCTGGTGGCGCCCGGCGCGCAGCGGGAGTCTAGTCTAGTCTCTGGCGGGGAGGGGAGAGGGATGGAGGAAGAGCGAAACGGGACGGGGGGAGCGGCCCGGCCG
Organism: Melieria omissa; assembly: GCA_963971225.1. Lineage (NCBI taxonomy): Eukaryota > Metazoa > Arthropoda > Insecta > Diptera > Ulidiidae > Melieria > Melieria omissa. Next base: position 90,379,150 of record OZ020267.1, on the reverse strand, counting down.
GTCCGACCCGACGCGTGAAGCACAGAACACATTTCCGCAGCGCCGACGTCATTGTTGGCGCATTCAGGGAGAAGTGTGGCCGCAAGCCGATTTTTACCTTGCGCTGCGGCGCGCCGCCTTTTCGCTCGTATCTCGGGAAAGGTTCGTCCTACGGCCATGATCATAATACCATTTCGGTAGCTAATGATGCGACAAACAACTTTTCTTTTATACATTTTGCCATGAGAGGCGTATTTCAGGCGCTAGGTAGGCAATTTCACGATTTTAGGCAAATTTCCGAAATTTCAAGGCCGGAGTTGGGGGTTGAAGATGCAGTCCGATCTCAAAACAAAAAATTGCATTGGAATCAGGAAGTATTAAGGCAACTTTTCCGCACTATTAGAAATCTCGAATCGAAAAAAGTCCGGAATCGACCCACCCTAGTGTACAGCCCCAACTTTCACCTGCTATGGACCTACAGCTCATCAAAACCCTTGTGGCCTTTTTAATCGTTTCTTCAATGTGTCTCTTCCAGTGAAGTTTTTGATCTAGTATGATGCCTAGATATTTCACCTCCATTTGAAACTCTATCTCTATTCCATCCAAGCGGATTGGTCTGAGAGTATCAAGTTTATCCTTTCTTGTAAAGGGTACGATAGTGGTTTTAGCCGGATTTATATTCAGCCCCACCTTCCCGCACCATTTCTTGGTTAACCTTAGTCCTAAGATTATCCTATCCCGCAGGGTATCCTCAAATTTTCCCCTGCAAACTATAACAATATCGTCTGCATAACCCTGTACGGTTAGCCCAGAGTTAGTCAGCTTCTGTAGGAGGCCATCCACCACAAGGCTCCATAACAGTGGCGATAATACACCACCTTGTGGACAGCCCCTGGTCGTGGTGGCTTCTATTATCTCGCCCGAGCTGGTCTGAATCTCCACTTTCCTAGTAACGAGCATGCTGTTTATCCAGCATTTCAGAGTATCGTTCAGCCCCCTCCTGGATAAGGCGCTGTATATGATTATATGAGAGGTGTTGTCAAAAGCCCCCTCGATATCCAGGAAAGCACAAAGTGCCATCTACTTCTCGCTTAGACTGTAGCTCACCTGTCAGCTGGTACAGGGCAGTTTCCGTGGAGCGCCCTGCTCTGTAAGCATGCTGACAAGTGTGTAAGGGTTTGACTACTAGGACTGTCGTCCTTACATAGCTATCTACAACTTTCTCCAGAGTTTTCAGTACGAACGAAGTCAGGCAAATTGGTCTGAAGGACTTTGGGTGGAGCATGTCCTTTTTCCCAGCCTTCGGCAGAAAGACCTCCTTTGCCATCCTCCAGGCTTCTGGTATATATCCCAGCGAAAGACTGGCTCCTTCCCTTTCTTTAATAGGGCCGGAAAAATGCCATCGGGACCGGGAGATTTGAGTGGTTTAAAGGTGCACACCGCCCACCGCAATCTCTCCTCCGTGCAGATTTCCATCGCCACAAACCAATCTCTTCTAGAGATTCTGCAGAAAGCAGAAGTGAGTATCCAGGAGTTAGCCCTCTCCTCCTCACTTTTGATAAACTCCCCGTTGCTCTTCCTGAGGCTAGTAGAGGACAGACTGTTGACTTTTGCCATAACCTTATAGAGTCTAGATGCCGCTGAGGTTTGTTCTATGTTCTCAAAGAAGTTTCTAAAATTTCCGCGCTTAGATTCCCTGATCTCCTTGTTCTATTGGGTCAGTGTATTTTTATATTCGGACCAAGTCCCGGTGCGTTTAGCCCGGTTGAAGAGCCTGCGAACCTTAGTTCGCAGTATACTGAGGTCCTTATTCCACCAGGGCACATCCCTGGAAGATTCTACCCTACTAACAGGACAGCTAGTTTCGTATTCGTGCGTCTTATTGAAGCACGCTACTGCTGTATCCAGCTCCAATGAGTTCCTGATTTTGTCCCCTCACCCCAGATTGGTGGAGTTTGTCTGTCTTCCTGGGGTTTCTTAAAATTCTTCTGACCGAAGCGGCCCCCACAATGTCGAACCTTATGATTCTATGATCCGACATTGAGGGTTCACTGGATACCCTCCAGTTTCAGCCAGTCCGGAGCTTGGAGTGTTTCCTATCGTAACCGGTACAGTTCCAAACCTGTACCTCAGGACGCCGTTATTCTTCTGAATGGCCTCCAGCGATTGGTCATCAACCCCAATCGTCAGGACCTTTCCCATCTTCTCGTCCCTCGAACGGAAGATCCTCCAGAGATTCGTCTGCAGCCCCTCATTTTGTGCAATGAGGAAATCAAGGAGCTGCTTATTGTCCTTCCCTGCCGCCTTCGGAAGGTAGACGGTTAACAAGTGCACGCCGGGTATACGGTCGCCGTCGCACGTAGTCAACACCACCCCCTTCCAGCCAGGTAGAATGGGGACTAGGCTTTTCAGCCATTCTGCTGTGTCCACGGTCGCACAGTCTAGCAGTATGAGACCTGGTCGAAAGTGGATGCCGTCGAACCGAAGTTTAGACCTCCAGCCCTTGCACATCTCCGCTACGAGCGCGTCTTCGATCTGCCCCTGTTCCTCTCTAGAGAGTATGCTAACAGGGAAAGATGCCGGGAGTATCGCCAGTCTAACGCCCTTGGCAGCACTAGCATACGTGCAACCTGGCCTCCCGTTTTCTGCTTCGGAATCGTCCGCGTCTGGTTCTCAGTCTTGGACTTTGTGGATACATTGCCCTCCTGAGGACTAATCTCGATTGCGCCCCGCTTCTTCACATCAGGCAAAGAGGGTTTCGCGCGATCTAAGACCTTTTGCTTGGCCTGCTCTGGCGTTAAGCCGTCATTGAGATAGCGCAGATATGATTTAACACCTGCGCCACTCAGCCCCGTTTCTCTCCCGGCCTCTACAAGCTTGCCTAGCTTGAGAGTCTGTCCTGATTTCAGACCAGTACTGGTCGAGGCTTGTGGTATCACGTCCTTGGGTGCCAAAGCGCCCGCAGACCCCACTACCGCCCGACTTTCCTTCCGTTGGTCCTTTGTCACTGTCCGTTCTGGCTTTGGCCCAAATTTACCAACTTTGGCCCAAATTTACCAACTTTGACGCCAAATTTTCCAGATACCGTACGTCTAGCCGTCTTCTTACTCCGAGGAGTAGATACCTGGGAATCAGTATCGTGGATGCGCTCCACCTGATTCGCCAGTTGTGATGCGGTATAAGTTCCCACCATCGAATTGATGTGTTTCAATTTCTTCTCCATGTATAAGTCCCACGAGTGTGGGGGAAAGGAAGGTCCGCCGTGCCTTAGCCCCCGGTAGCACGGTAAGCCCATAGTTACTCTCTGAGGCGGGCAGGTATCAGAGAGGCTCCGTTAGAATACAGCCGGTATTACCCCCTGGCTGCAAACCATCCAATAGGCACGGGTCGCGGGACACCTTGGTTTAGGGAAGGGAAGGAGAAAAAGGGTAAATAAAGTAGTAGTGGGACATGGGAGATTGAAAAGTGGAATCGACTAGTTAGCCAGCCACTAACGGGCAGAGACAAGACCCTACCCTACCCTACCTGTTACCGGTGCCACCACGAGGAGGTCTAGTCTAGTTTCCGCTCTAGTCCTTCCCCCCACCAACCGGTATGAGGGCCCGGTTGATGGTGGAGAAGACCAGGCGGCAGACCACCTGACCACCACCTTTTTTAAGATTAACTTGTCCAAATATTTTGTAAAATAAGTAAAGTAACACTAGGATGTGCAACTGGCCTTTTCCAGGCCCATTTTCACTTTGAGTAGTCGCCAAATTTTTTCCATAGCTCTGATCGCCGAAATATTTCATACCAACTACTGCTAATGTTTTGTAAACGAAACGACGCCAACAAAAGTTTATTTGCATCGATTTTGTAGAGCAAACATGGCCACTTTATGTATGTAGGCGCTAAGTGGAGCAACTGGGCCTGGCAAGGCCCATTCGTAAATATATGACCAATGTACGTAAAATGTAACGTAAGCCGTTAAACAAAAATTATTCAAACAGCAGCCACCATGTTTGGTAACTTTACTACAATGTATGTGTGCAATGGCGCACGGAAGGGGGGTAAAAATCCCTTCATTATATCTGTTTGTTACAAAAATTGCGGCTGGAAAATGTTCCTTCGAATAATGTTAGGCTCAAAAGTTATGTGTGAAATCCTGTTATTTACCGTAAGAAATTTCGCTTCTTATAAGCTTTTCGTCAGGTGTATAAGTATGCTATTCGAAATGTTTTGCATTGATCGCGTAATAAAGTTTGTATCAATTAGTCGATCAATCAACCCCGATAAACGTCATGAATACCTAAAGCTTTTAATTTCCCAGTTGGTTACTCCTCACATGGCAAATAGGGCAATAAAAAGTCACGTTAGTCGCTGACCTAATATCAGTTAAGCTATGACGAAATTTGATGTTTTTGTAAGTAATTATAAAAATTAATTATTTTGCATTGCGAGTTCTATCTTTATTATTACAGACACACTGTCAATACCCAACCCTAAGCACATCCGCACGACCAGCAAAGAAAGAACGAAAGGACTGTGCATGGTGTGATCTTCAACATGTCGAAATACGGCGCAAATTATTCTTGTCGTGCAAAACATGCAAAAAACTCATGTGACTTGAACACGGCTCTGTAAATAAAACATATTTGTGCCATGTCTGTGCTGCAGAATAAACTGTCTCTTTTTTTGCTTGATTTGAATTTAATCAATAAATAAATTAAATAAATGTTGTGCCATATACAAATATAAGTTTTACATTTTAGGGCACTTCAACCCCCGACTCTCATCGACCCATAGCCATACTATCATAGAGAACGTGTGCCCAATATCAGCTGTCTATGCCACACCTAACTGGGCGAAAGTCGTAGGAATAGCTGATCATCGCCTATGGGCCTCGCGAGGCCCAGTTGCTCCACTTAGTGCCTACAAAGTAGTCGCTCATCCTAGTGTTAACTAGAGGCTTATAAATGAAATATTTAATATTGTTACTGTAAATTAAACCACGAAAGAGTTCGGTTTAGTGTGTTTATTGTTAAACGTACGAATAACAAGTGTACACGAAACATTAAACGAAGCCGAAGCCGGGGAGCAGAAAATAGGGGGAATATGAGCACAATAGGAGAAGGAAAGATTGGGATTAGTGATGCTATCGACAGATCACTAAACACAGCACAGTACATCTGAACATCCCGCCCGCCATTGTAGATTGCAATTATAAATGTGTGTCGGGGTCTCGTCCGGTGTTACGGCCGACGGCTGGATGGTGATGCGCGACTGCCTGGCTGTAGAATGGGCTGACGGCTGGGGAGTTCTTGCCGATCAGCGATGACGGAGCGCTGGGGAATCGCTTAGGGCCTTCTGCGGGTGATGCTCGGTGCAGACGTGCCTGGCAGTCTGGGGGCAACTGCAGGGGTGGTCACCAGCGTCGGATCTGCAAAAGAGGATCTCCTCTTTCAATTATGAGAAGTGATGATGTTGACATCGTAGAGGGTGATCGGTTTGCCAAGCGATGGGGTTCGCTTGAGTTACCGTCTGAGTGAATGCGCTTAGGACAGGTCGCATGGGTGCGCTCGAGGTTTGTTGTATGGAGGGGTGCAATGTGGAAATGCGAGGGGGCTGCAGTTTCCATCAATCGCTGTGCATATTGACGCGTGGCGTCGAGCCAACGCTTGTGTAGTACCCTTTTTCGCAGTCTCATTGGGGGCGATGGCCATCCTGCGGGGGGCGAAACGTTTGGCAACAAAGGGGGGTGTTTGCCGTTTTAAGTCTGAATTTGCAAGGTTGGTGGGTTCTGCGTGATTTGCCTTTATTTCCTTGGGTGGAAATCCTACGGGATTGAGGGCGGCACTCACGTCAGAAAGAGCTTCCTTTGGAGTAGGAAGGTTTTTTCGAAGGGCGGGACCAATGTGCGTATGGTGATTTGGCACCGCGGCGACATTTGTCAAATATGATGACAGGGGTACTGGACCGCTTAATATCCAACCGAATACTGTGTGTTGAGCGAGTAAGCTGCCACATTTATACTTTATACTACTGAACCAACCAAGCTGCCACATACATTTCGGTGGAAACCTTCGAGCATGATCTGCGGGATGAGATCACTGCCAATCACTATATCGATCTGCGCTGCCTCGAAGGGGTTGGGATCAGCGAGATCTAGCGTGGCGAAATCGTTCAAATTTGGGGAGTTAATTTTGGAAGGGGGGAAACATTCCGTTAATTTTGGAAGCACGATGGCTTGCACGAGGAGGTTTGTGCTCGTTTTAGGGACTGCCAATGTCAAGAAGCATATATGGTTGGCGGTTTTCACAATCTGTCCGCCCATGCCCGAAATCTGGGGGTTAGATTTCTCGATTGGCAATTTTAAGCGTGTCTGGACCTTCGAGGAGATGAAAGTGCGCTGAGAGCTTTGATCGATCAACGCTCGAACTCTGAACAACTTTCCTAAATGCATAATGGACACCAGTGCCGTAGGCAGAAGGGATTGGGTGCCATTATTTGAGTGAAGAGCTGGTACTGGGAGCGTACTTTGCCTTGAAGATGTGCTGGGGTGCGCATCGGAAAGGGGAGAATTAATGGTGGAGTTGTTACTCGGTTGTTGGAGAACCGTTGAGATCAGAGAAGTGGTCGAAGGTGATCGATTGGGGGAGTGAGTGGGTTGCGTTTTGCCTTTGGGGAGATGAAGCAAAGAGTGGTGCTTTTTCTGGCAGTGTACGCATGTAAAATTGCTTGTACAGTCCTGAATTAGGTGAGATGTAGCAAGACAATTTACACAGATCTTATGCTTTTTCACATATGCTAATCGACTTTGGGGTGTGAGCCTTTTAAAGCTTTGGCAAGTCCGTATGGAATGATTTGCATTGCAGAGCTTGCACGCGAAGTCCTTTTTCACTTCAGTGTGAAAATTTAGGGGTCTGGGTGGTCGGACATTGGAAGATGAGGATTGTGGTTTCGACTTGGGCCGAAAGAGATTCAGCCGTTCCATTACCTCGTATCTACAGGTCAGAAACTCATTCATTTGTGACCAGGGTGGCAGATCCTTCCGGGATGTCAAAGATTGTTCCCATAAAGCTAGAGTTGCTTCGGGCAATTTTGTAGAGCATATATACACCAGCAGTGGATCCCAGTTGTCCGTGTCTACGGGCTGAGACTTGAGAACGGACAGACAATTGTTTATAGAGTTCTGGATCCGCTGAAGTGCCTCACTATTTTCCGTGTGCGCGGAAGTGATATTCAATAGAGATTGAATTTGGTTGTCAACGAGGATGCGCTTGTTCTCATAGCGGGATCTTAGAGCTTCCCACGCGAGTCCGAAATTCTCATCGGTTAATGCGTATTGTTTAACAATAGCACCGGCTTGGCCTTGCGTTTTGTATCGGAGGTGATAAAATTTTTGGACTGGAGTGAGCTGGGGGTGGTTAATGTATACCGCAGTAAACATGTCCCGACGGCCACTGCTCATAGCCCCCGAAAAATGTTTCGGTGTCGCAAGGAGGAACTTGGAGGCAAATGTAGGAAGTATTTGCTGGTTCTAGGGGTTGAACCGGTTCCTTGCGCGTAGCAGGCTGGGGGGACTGAGATTGGAGCATCTTAATGATGTCCAACATCTTAGCCATGCACAACTCGTATTGGTCTGTGCAGGCGTCGATCTTTTGCCTAGCCGACTCTTTAAAACCGTCGGGCTGGCTGTTGTCCTCAGCAAGGAAGACTGCCTGATGTGTGCGCATTAGCATCTCCCATTGGGCTTGCAGATTTTTCTGCTTAATTTGGACCAGTGATGTGGTCAAATCCTCAATGGGGAGCGATGAAAATTGTGTGCATAACTGCACGAGTCTCTCGGACTCAAAACCAAATGTGGCAACACTGGGATCGGTTGCTTTGGGACTAGAGAGCTGAGAGCGAGTTTTAATTGCCTCGCGAGTGACAGGAACTGTCAAATGTGCCTCGGTTGACTTTGAATATTTTGGAGAAGGAGACTCCATTTTGTTTATTTGACGCTTGGAGGATCGCTCAACAGGCATTGAAATGGCTTAAAAGTTCGAAGGGGGTTTCGATTGAATATAAATATTAGGCTTATGAGGAATAAACCGTTAGTATTACCGCGTCCGCGCGAACGACGCTTTAGAAATGGGGAAATGTACACGAAAGTGGCTACTCGTCCCACTGTATTCGCGTTTGCTTACTTCTGCCAGCGAGGGTGGGGAAATTGTTTAGACAGAAGTGCGAATGTGCAATTGCACTTGGAAGCAGCAGCGGGAGTGCTCGCTGCTCAGTGCTTGCGTATATCGCACAAAGCAGAACACGAAAATGCGTGCAAGTGGGAGAGTAAGAATGCAGCGGGATAAATGCTGCGTGCCTATTTACCGCACTATTTGGGATGCTGGCTGCAGCGGAGATTTTGCTGCTTTGCCAGCTGAGGCCGCACAAAAGGGACCGCGAAAATATAAGTACTAAGCGCCGAATTATGTGCAGTAGCGAAATTGCTTACTGCACTGCGCTGTTTTGTAATAAAGGAAATATGCACACGATAAGCGGGGTACCATAATGAAACATTTTTATTCTGGATTTTTGGGGAGTGGGTATATATTTGGGGTAGATAAATATTCATAAAAATGTTCCGCTTATCTGTTGTTGGGCCCCGTGCCCGAGAATGCGGATATCCTTTATTGCTGTGGTCCGCTCCTGTGTTGTGTTGCTGTTGCTTGTGCTGTTCTTTGCTTCGTTTCCTCTTTTCTGCGTTGTGGGTGTGTGTTGTTGTTGTTGTATGGTAATGTGCGTGTTTTTGTTGTTATACCCTGCAAGACAGGACTGATGGAAACTCCAACACATCCACAAAAATTCTCGCTGAAACTAACACATTTACATATTCCCTTTGAATTAAAGAAAAAATCTGAATCAAAAAAAAAATTTCTTCTGCTATTAATCCAATGATAATAAAAGAGATAGTTCGGCTACATTTCTTACAAACGTGAAGTTATGTATGAGAGAACGAGATAGCTAATGTATACATTGGCGCGTGAATCTGACAGGTGCTCGTGCACATGGCGCGCAAAAATAATAAATTGTTGTGAAGTTTGAAGTGCTACGGACGTGCTGGAGGAATAAAAGCAATTAAAGGAAGAATAAAAGCAGTTAAAGGAACAAGGAAACAACTCAAATCGAAATCAAGATAAGTATTTGTGTATTTATTGTATAAAATGAATAAAAGAACATTACAAAATTGCTTGAGCAGAGAGAAAAGGATTTACGAATCCAATGTATCAAAATTTAAGAAATTTCGAGAATCTGCTCAAGCAATGGAATGTGCAGAAAATTCATCTGAAATAGATGTTGATAGTGCCTCATATGAGAGAAACAGTGTTTGTTGTGAACAGGGTGAAAGTGATCCAATATGTGCAATAGGTGAAGAGGTGGATGCAAATTTGTCCGCCACTAGAGCCTCTGGGAAAAGTGAGGCAGTTAAAGCTTGGGCAATGCGGCACAACGTTTCTCAAAACGCTGTGGACGATTTGCTATAAACGTTGCGCAGAATAGGAGTAAGCGATTTGCCGCTTTCCGCAAAAACACTTTTTAATACCAGCCGGCAGAAAGTTGACATTGCAACTATTCCAAATGGCGAATTTTGTACGTAGGAATTCAAAATTACTTTCTTTCTAGCTCTTTCGATTATTTATTAAAGAAATCAGAAGTGATAATTGATGTCGGTGTTGATGGGCTTAAATTGTTTAATAGTTCCAATCGAGTATTGTGGCCTATCCTTGGAGCACTAGTTGATTTTACATGTGTTAGTCCATTTCTGATTGCGTGTTTTTCTGGGTTGAAAAAAACAGAAAACATAAATGATTTTATGAGGGATTTCTGTGCGGAAGTGAAGTTATTGCAGGCAAATGGTATTAAAGTAGGTTTAAATCAGGTTTTAGTAAAATTTGAAGTCCGAGCCTTTTCGTGCGATTCCCCTGCTAGGTCGTTTGTGTCTGGTGTTCAGTCGCATAATGGAAAAAGTAGCTGCCCTAAATGTTGTCAAGTATGTACGTATAAGGACAGAAGGGTGTGTTTTTCTAGGACGAAATGATGGCGCAAAATAAACTCCTGCGCGAGTGTAAGGTGGGAATTGTCAAGATTGAGCAATCCGTTTGTCGCATGACGGGCGAGTTACGCGACAAAGAGATGGAGGACATCGCAAGCACTCTACCCTTCGAGACTTTAAGTGAAGTGCTGGAAGCCGAGAAAAATTTAAAACGACCGGAATATGCTCAAGCGATGGTTAGTCAGGATAAAGAGTTTTATATGTAGAGATTTTTTCATTTATTAATTGTAATGTTCTCATTTATCTCCTATTAAATTTTTAATTTTAGACGACGTACTTGCACAGTCTCAAAGGATCATCTGATGACATCGCCAAAGTGTTAAGGAAAATGTTTACAGACAATGTGTTAGAATCGTACAATTGGGACGGAAGATGCGACAAGCGGGCACTTAGTCAATTGTGCCTGATTAACCAAAACTTAAGAGGTAAGCCAAAATTGAGAAATCCGAAATAGTTTATATTGATTTTATTTCTTAATTTCGTATTTAGATGTTTTTAAAGTGTCCGGCGCCGTGGTGTTTGAAACGTGTTTGCGGAAGGCGATTGACTTAAGTCATCGCAGAACGAACCAAAAAAAGTACCAGGGGAAGAAAAACAAATAATACATTGTCTGTAAACATTTTCCTTATTACACTCTTAGATTGCAAGAGTCTGTTTTACGCCATCATTCTGTTCTCCTCTGTTTTTGGTTAAGAGTAGTATTTTAATATTATTAGTTAATATTATATGTTATGTTTTTTATTCATTATCTTTTATTTTTTAAATGAATTGCTTCTTTTAGTTCCTTTATTTATTTATTTATTTTGTTAATGTTAAATGTTTTGTTAATATTAGTTCCTTTATTTATTTATTTATTTTGTTAATGTTAAATGTTTTGTTAATATTATATGTTATGTTATTTATTCATTATCTTTTATTCTTTAAATGAATTGCTTCTTTTAGTTCCTTTATTTATTTATTTATTTTGTTAATGTTAAATGTTTTGTTAATATTAAATGTTATGTTATTTATTATATTATTTTTAAAGAATTGCTTCCTAACAATTTTTTCCTGAATTGTTCCTTTATTTATTTATTTTGTTAATGTTTACTGTTTTAATAATATTAAATGTTTTGTTATTTATGTTGCTTTATGTTAATTTATTTAATGCAGTTAACAAAAAAATGTTCTTGTATAGTTCAAATCAATTTTTTAATTAAATTAACGTTTCCTATTTATCTTTTTATTTCTTTTTATTTCAAAATTGTTTTTAAATAAATAAATTATTAAAAAAAAAATGACTTTTAATCAGTGCTGATAGGTTTATACACCAGCCCTGATATCAGAAATCAATGAAGTTTCTATCAGGGCTGATTAATCATCTGATTAATCAGGACTGACAGAAACTCTGTTGAAAGCTGATGTGAGTGAGCGAGACAGCTTGAAATTCACAAGGAATTCAAACCAAAATGATAGAAGGTGCGAGCGAACAGCTGCCCATTGAATCTTTTGCCTTAGTAGGTGCGAGCTAGACAGCTGTATATCTGTGCTAGATACCAAAACTCCTGTGTAGAAAGGTGATGCAAGATCACACGTATACGTGAGTTTCTATCAGAATTTTCACACGGCGCTTGAGAAACTGATGGGAATTCTGGTGGCAATTTCTATCAGCACTATAGATTAAATGATTAATCATTTTACACACTGTGTTCTTGCAGGGTAGTTTCTGCACTACCACTGCACTGTCCAATGTGTCGCGGTGTTTTTTTGTTTATAATTTAAATTTTTGTGCACAGTTTTTTAAATGTATTTCGTTGGTTTGTTACGAGTTGTCACTGTTTGTTTATTCTTATTATTTGTTAAATTTTTATTTTGATTTTGCACAATTTTCTTTTTTTTTTTAAATAATGTGTGAGAAATCTATTTGGTTTTTTTGTTGTGTATTTTCACTTTTAGTTTTTTCACTTGCACTTGATTGTCGTTTTGTATTTGAACTTGTTTTGTAAAGTTTTTGTTTGGTTACTTTAATCGCGGGCTCGCGATGGCTCGAAGGGCCAATGTAAATTTTCGTGTCGCAGCGGAGCGGATAAATAAAATCACGGAAGAGTTCGGTTTAGTGTGTTTATTGTTAAACGTACGAATAACAAGTGTACACGAAACATTAAACGATACAAAACGGCCGAAGCCGGGCAGCAGAAAATAAGGGGAGCATGAGCACAATAGGAGAAGGAAAGATTGGGATTAGTGATGGTATCGACGAATCACTAAACACAGCACAGTACATCTGAACAGTTACGAATACAAGATCTAGTGGGCTGATACGTATCACTGGATTGTGCAATTTGAAAATAAAACAACTTTAATTATCCAAACGCAGTCAATAAAAACCAACAATCACTTTATTTCACAGATTTACACTTCACTGTCTTTACACTTAATTATTTGCTTAATTACTCCGTGTGGCACCTTCACTAGTCAAAATCAGACTGACTGGCTGCGCCGTACCCGGCGGCCTTTTATACCTGCCCGGTTATCGCGCAGATCGTTCTCGCACATGCCAGATTGGACTAAAAGTTTCCATTATCTCGGCCATCATTGCCAGGTTGCACTAAAAGTTTCCATTATCGCGGCCACCATTGCCAGGTTGGACTAAAAGTTTCAATTATTATCGCGGCCGTCATTGCCAGATTGAATTATAGCACGGCGCGTAGTGCCAGGGTTGCTTTGCACAGCGACAGACTGTCTTATCGTTACACTGCCCACCACTTAGACTTGTTCGTCCCGAACAAGTGCCGAAGCTCCGCTGTGATGAGGCGCCAGGCGCTCCAAATGGACTACCTTCAGCTTAGCGCCTCTATTGCTGCAACGTTGAATCCTGTATACCACGTCGTTAATCCTAGTCACGACTTCGTACGGTCCTTCCCATGACACTTGAAGTTTCGGAGACAAACCTTTCCTCCGCTGCGGGTTGTAGAGCATTACCAGATCGCCTTCTTGAAACCCTGCTGAGTTGGCCCGTAGATCTGGCTTTCACCTTATCGCTGACCACTTTGGTGCGGCTCCTTATAAACTGGTGAATTTCCTCCAGTTCCGCCCGCTTATTGACCGCGTAATCCGTCTTAGCGCCTCCCGTCGTGCTGACTTCCCCGAACTTCAAGTCAGCGGGTAACCGCAACTCTGTGTCGAACACTGCTCGGGCTGGAGTGAGTGATGTCGTGTCGTGCGGGGCTGACCTATACGCCATCAGGAACAGGGGGATATGCGTGTCCCAATCCTTTTGATTTCTGCCTACCACTTTCCGCAGGTATTCCTCCAGTGTCCGGTTAAAGCGTTCCACCATGCCGTCGGACTGTGGGTGCAAAGGAGTGGTACGAGTTTTCTTTATCCCCAGTAGCTCACACACTTCCTTGAATACCGCAGACTCGAAATTCCGGCCTTTATCTGAGTGTAACTCCAACGGAACTCCGAACCTGGCTACCCAGTTGTTTACCAGCTTTTCCGAGATCGTAGTGGCCTCCTGGTTAGGAATAGGGTACACTTCGGGCCATTTGCTGAAGTAATCCATTACCACCAGCACATATTTGTTGCCTTGAGTGCTAGTTGGGAATGGGCCGGCGACGTCCATAGCAATCCGCTCGAAGGGCGCTCCCACGTTGTACTGCTGCATGCGGCCTCGAGATTTTCTTGTCGGCCCTTTCGCGGCTGAACATCGGTCGCAGCTCTTAATCCACTCGGCTACAGACTCCTGACATCCTACCCAGTAGAATCGTCTTTTTATTTCGGCGACGGTTTTGGTGATGCCTAGGTGCCCTCCACTGGAGTCGTTATGGTATGCTTCGATGACCTCGTTGATTCTGCATTTCGGCACTACCATTAGGGAGTTTCTGGTCCAAGCATCCGCGCTCTCCCATTCGCGGTACAGGCATCCTTCCTTCAGCCGCAGACTTTTCGACTGTGCCCAGTAAGCCTTAGCGATCGGGCTTTCACCGGCCATCTCCTGCCAGTCTGGACGTGCGCCTTGCTCCTTGCCTTCAACGATTTTGGAAAGATCCGCATCCTCACGCTGGTCTTTTTGTAGCCTCTTCGCAGACCACTCTTTCTCTGGCATAACGCTTACCAACCGGACGTCCACTATCTGTTCTTTGCTTTCGGCTTGCGAATTATGCCTGCACTCGGTTTTGCACGAATGGTGTGGCAGAGCGGTAGCCCCTCTTGGCGACGTCTGTTGTCCGGAACGCTTTTCGCGCAGATGGCAGTCTCGTGATATGTGTCCTTGCTTGCCACATCGCCAGCAACTGACTTTAGATGACACTGCCCGTAGCCCCGCTGGTGCCTCCGAGCTCACTGTCTGGCTTTGGGTGACACGTCCAGATTGGGCTCGACGGTTTTTCGCAGATGAATGTCGAAACCTCCCTCTCCAGGCCGCCTCATACGTCATCGCGCTGGTCATTGTCTCCTTAAATGTCGGCTTGCCCATCATCAACGCACTGCGACGTGTCTCTGGGTCATGAAGACCTTCAATGAATGACTCAATCTTCATCCTCTCGAGGTCATCAGCGCCGAATTTCGGGTAGCACAACTGTACGAGCCGCTCAATGTCTGCAGCGCCTCGTTGGCCCTTTGTCTACGGCTCTTCAGCTCGCAATAATACAGCATTTTGTTGTGCTCGTCACTGTATCTGGCTGCCAGCGCCCTTATGACGGTCTCGTAATCACCTCTCAAACCTTCCGGAACTGTTTTTATTACCTCAGCCGCAGGACCTCTTAGAGCCAGTATCAGTCTCCGACCTTTCCTAACATCGGTCCACTGACTCTCCAAAGCAGCCATCTCGAATTGTAGTTTGAATGTGTCAAACGACGTAGTACCATCATAGCTAGGCACTGCTATGGCGAAACTTTTCTCAACTGACCGCACCCTTGCTCGCAGCTGTACCATCCTGAATCATCCAGGTCGTCGACTCGTTTAGTCAAGTGCTCTACTCGCGTCTCCAGGTGCTCGACTTTCCCATTAATCCTGTCCAAGATTTCCTCCGCAGATCTCCTCCAGCGCAGCTGCAACTCCACTTTACTGCCAGCAGTCGGCAAATTCGAGGCAGCCAGCTCCTTCTTCAGCTGGTCCACCTTCAGCAGCTCGAGTTTAACCATGTCTGCGTTTTTATAATTTTATTTATTTTTTTGTTTTTTTTTTGTTTCTCTTCAGTCACACAATCCTGACTTCTGACACCAAATGTTACGAATACTAGTTCTAGTGGGCTGATACGTATCACTGGATTGTGCAATTTGAAAATAAAACAACTTTAATTATCCAAACGCAGTCAATAAAAACCAACAATCACTTTATTTCACAGATTTACACTTCGCTGTCTTTACACTTAATTATTTGCTTAATTACTCCGTGTGGCACCTTCACTAGTCAAAATCAGACTGACTGGCTGCGCCCTACCCGGCTGCCTTTTATACCTGCCCGGTTATCGCGCAGATCGTTCTCGCACATGCCAGATTGGACTAAAAGTTTCCATAATCGCGGTCATCATTGTCAGGTTGGACTAAAAGTTTCCATTATCGCGGCCATCATTGCCAGGTTGGACTAAAAGTTTCCATTAGCGGCCTTTAGACGGTCGCACATGTTTGCAATCATGTGCGATGGGGGAAATGTGCGATGAGCTTTTACACGGTCAAACATGTGCGCACAGTTCTGTTGTCTCCAATGACTAGATGACGCGAAAGTGAGAGGGGAACACAGCAAACACGGTTGCTAATTCGGTCAAACCAGGCCCCAGAGTCGTAAATTCGGTCAAACCAGGCCCCAGAGTTGATTAAGGTTCGTACAACAAATTCGCCATACAAACGCCAGGGCACGGGTTGCTGTTCGATGTTTACTTCAGTTTTTGCTGACTGCCCTTAAAGCCTTAACGTTTGAATTGTTTGAGTTGCAGCTCTGCCTTTGAAAAGAGTTTAACTTGCCATCACTGTTTCTCGCTGCGCTAGAAACGGCAAACTCAATGAGACATGAAATGAAAGAAAAAGCAACTGAATATCTGCTGACTTTAGCGTATGAAATAATTTATTTCTGCTTTTTGTTGGTACGGGTAACAATCAAAATTACTTAGACCAGTAAGACATGGTGGTTTGCAACGCTATAGTTACAGCGAATAAGAAAAGTTATCACTTTAAGATGCAAGCAATTGACCGGTAACCGGTGCTGTGCGAATGCTTGGGTAAAAAAACCCGTACACTATCGGACGATTGGAAAAAGCAAAAAATGGTCTGAAAATCATTTCCCCGCTCAGTTTCGCGTCACGTAGTCACTGGTTGTCTCGCTGCTGCCAACGAAGCAACATGGTATGCGCTTTCGCATCAACTTTTTTAAATTTGGATAAAAGCACCTCTATGCTACGTTTCTTTTAATTTTTATTTTTATATTCTTCACCTTTTACTTTTCACAGTTCGGGATTGTGTCTATACACCTCAAAGAACTCCTTCCATAATATTTCATTTTTTTTCGACGCCATCCTCACTGCTCGCTGTCCACCGATCGAATGAAAAAATGCACTATGTGTGTCACACAGCCGTTTACACGGTCGCACATGTGCGTCGCGCCGACAGAGAAATCAAAAAATTTTGAAAACACATGTCCGACGACACGAATTTCTTGCGTTTTCAAACGCAGATTCTTCTCGTCGCGCCGCACATGATTGCGGACATGTACTTACTTACTTAACTGGCCATAACAACCCGTTATCGGGTTACGGCCTGCCGCAAAACTTCTCTCCAGGCGCCTCTGCTTCGCGCGCGCCTTCTCCAGTTGGTCACACCAAGAGATACCAGGGCCTCTTCCACTTGGTCCTTCCACCGGAGACACGGCCTCCCTCTTCGCCGTCGACCTCCAACCATCGCATCGAATACCTTTTTCGCCGGAGCTTCGTCGTCCATGCGGCAGACATGACCGAGCCAGCGTAGCCGCTGGATGTTAATTCGCTGCGCTACGTCCATGTCCTTATACAGCTCATACAGCTCGTTATTGGTTTGTATGCGATAGTCGTCACCAACCCGAACAGGGCCGAAGATTTTGCGAAGCACCTTCCTCTCGAACACTCCAAGGGCCGCTATGTCGTTTCGTGTCATTGTCCATGCTTCAGCGCCATAGAGGAGCACGGGCAAGATAAGCGTCCTATAGAGTGAAAGTTTTGTCGGTCGAGAGAGGTCTCTACTTCTCAATTGCCTACCGAGACCGTAGTAGCACCTGTTGGCAAGAGTTATCCTTCGCTTTATCTCCAGACTGACATCATTGCTGCTGTTGATGGCGGTGCCAAGGTAGACGAATTCCTTGACAACTTCAAAAGCATACCTGTCGGCCTCGACGTGAGACCCTAGCCGCTGCGAGTCCCTGCGTGTAGACAGCATATACTTCGTCTTGCCCTCATTTACCACCAGACCCATTTTGGCAGATTCTCTTTCGATAGCCGCAAAGGCAGCGGTGACATCTCGCTTGTTACGTCCGATGACATCAATATCATCAGCGTAAGCAAGGAGCTGGACACTTTTGTTGAAGATTGTGCCATTACGATGTACACCGGCCTTGCGCAGAACACTCTCCATGGTGAAGTTGAAGAGGTCGCAGGACAAAGGATCACCCTGTCTGAAACCTCGAACGGTATCAAAGGGGTCGGAGAGGTCACTTCCAACCTTGACGGAGCTGCGCGTATTGCTCAACGTCGCTCTGCAAAGTCTAACGAGCTTTGCAGGGATACCAAGTTCAGACAATGCGGCATATAGGCGATCCCTTATCGGGCTATCGAATGCTGCCTTGTAATCGATGAAGAGATGGTGTGTATCGATTTGATTCTCATGGGTCTTCTCCAGGATTTGGCGTAGAGTGAATATCTGGTCGATGGTGGACTTACCAGGTCTAAAGCCGCACTGATAAGGTCCAATCAGCGCCTTGGCGAGTGGCTTTAGTCTTTCACATAATACGCTCGTCAGGACCTTGTATGCAATGGGAAGTAGGCTGATACCCCTGTAGTTGGCGCATATTGTTGGGTCGCCTTTCTTCAGCACAGGACAAAGGGCACTGAGGTTCCAATCGTTGGGCATTCGTTCCTCCAGCCATATTTTGCAAATGAGCTGATGCATGCACCCAATCAGCTCACCGCCGCCGGCCTTGAACAATTCAGCTGGTAGCCCATCCGGCCCTGCAGCTTTGTTGTTCTTGAGTCGCTGGATAGCGACCCGGACCTCGTCATGGCTGGGCGGTGGCACATCCACACCGTCGTCGTCGATTGGTGCCATCTGGACATCTTCACCACTGGCGGTATTGTTCCTTTCGTCGCCTGCGAGCAGCTTGGTGAAGTGCTCCTTCCACAACCTCAGCACACCCTGCGCATCCGTAACCAGATCCCCGTTTTCGTCTCTGCAAGAAGATGCCCCAGGCTTAAATCCTTCCGTAAGACGCTTAACTTTTTGGAAGAATTTTCGGGCGTCATTCCTGCTCCTGCACTCCTCGATTTCCTCACGCTCGCGCCTTTCTTGCTCCCGTTTCTTGCGTCTAAAAAGGCACCTCTCTTTCTTCCTCTCCTCCCGGTATTTTTCTGTCATGGCTCGCGTGGCGGCCGACTGCAGGGTCTTCTTGTATGCAGCATTCTTCACTGCAGTGGCTGCGCGACACTCTTCATCGTACCACTGGTTTTTTGGTGGTGGGCGTCGAAAACCAAGGACATTTTCTGCGGCGGCGCGCATAGAGTGGGATAAGTGAGCCCATAATCCGCCGATGTCATCAGGTGGAGAGGGGGAGCGACCGAGCTGGTTGGAGAGTTGAGCGGAGTAGGCTTCGGCTACCCCTTGTGATCGCAGCTTACTGATGTCCAGCTTTCTTCGCAAACTAGGTTGTGCGGTCTTCGCTGCGCAAAGACGCATGCGTACCTTGGCTGCAACAAGGTAGTGGTCCGAGTCGATGTTGGGTCCTCGGAACGTGCGCACATCTAGAATGCTAGAAGCATGCCTTCCATCAATCACAATGTGATCAATCTGGTTGCGGGTGGATTGATCGGGGGATAACCAGGTGGCCTTGTGGATATCGAGGTGCTGGAATCTGGTGCTACTAACTACCATGTTTCGTGCCGCGGCGAAATCGATCAGCCTCAGACCGTTGTTCGAAGTGGTCCTATGGAGGCTGAACTGCCCGACTGTGGGGCCAAAGATGCCTTCTCGCCCGACCTTTGCGTTGAAGTCCCCGAGGACAATTTTGACGTCATGGGCCGGGCACCTGTCGTAGACGTCCTCGAGCTTCGCATAGAAGGCATCCTTGGTCGCATCGTCCTTCTCTTCCGTCGGGGCGTGCGCGCAAATCAGGCTGATGCTAAAGTATCTAGCTTTGATGCGGATCGAAGCCAGCCGTTCGTTCACCGGAGTGAACCGAGAGACGTGGTGGCGAAGTCTCTTGCTGACCACAAATCCGCAGCCAAATTCGCGCTTCTCCGCATGGCAGCTGTAGTAGATATCGCAGTCTGCTCGCTTGGAGCAACCTTGTCCTGTCCATCGCATTTCCTGGATGGCGGTGATGTCAGCCTTACATTTCGTGAGGGCTTCCGCCAGTTGGATAGAGGCACCTTCCCTATAGAGGGTCCGGACATTCCAGGTGCATATCCTCAAATCATGGTCCTTGAATCGTTTGCTGTGGTCGTCAACTTTGTGGGTTCCTTCCGAGGCTTGCTTTTTGGCTTTCATTGGTATTTGGTTTTCCGTGGCGGGCACCAAACCCTGCGCACAACCCAAATTTTAAGTCCTGGGGATAGGACTCGCTGCACACATTAGTTCACTATTCACTATTCAGCGGATGCCAAATAGCTATCCAGAAGGGCCGCGCGGAGGCTGTGCATCAGCTTGGATTGGACAGGGACAAGGATCGTTCTGGCGTTCGCCAGGTTGAACGCAATCAGAGACTTTACCTTGTATGTCCGCTCCCTTCATGTCCATTGCGGACATGTGCGACCGTCTAAAGGCCGCTATTATTATCGCGGCCGTCATTCCCAGATTAAATTATAGCACGGCGCGTAGCGACATGGTTGCTTTGCACAGCGACAGACTATTTTATGGTTACAATATTTATTTTTCCTTCGCGTAAAATGAAAGAATTTATTTTATTTTCTTTCACAAATATAGGTGTCACATGTTCCCCTCCCAAAGTCAAATGTGCTCCTTGACTGGGGTATATTTGACAAACTGACTTTTTTTCAAAACATATGAAATTATAGCGAGCAAACTCTTCTGTATTAAAAACTTACTTTAAATTTCCAAAATTTAATAATCAATTTCGAGAAAGCCGCATTGATTTTTAAAAATAATCAATCACGTTTCTAGAAATATAGGTTAAAACAAAAGGTGTCAAATGTACCCCAGTTTCCCCTATTGGATTTAGATTGGAAGGTGTTCAGATGTACTGTGCTGTGTATAATGATCCGTCGATCCCATCCCTAATCCCAATCTTTCCTTCTCCTTTTGTAATCATGTTCCCCATATTTTCTGCTCCCCGGCTTCGGCCGTTCGTATCGTTAAGGGTTTCTCTGTTACTTGTTATTTGCATCTCGTCAAATAAACACCACAAAAACCCAACCATCACGATTTTTATTTATCCGCTCCGCTGCGAACAGAAACAGGTTTTTCTGACCACTTCTATTAATTAAAACTTCATTAAAATCAGCAATTTCCTTCTCCATTGTTGTCAACAGTCAAGGTTTATTGAATATAAGGTGACGACATCCGAGACAGATAATTTGACAGCGGCACTCATGACGTCACTGAAATTAAAAAAAAAAAAAATTTAAATTTTTTGTAGGAACAGTGGGACGAACAACAAAATACACTAAAAAAAAAGTAAAATTCGTGAAATTGTTGTTTTGTTTAAATTTATATTTTGTTTATATTTATTATATTTTTATATTAAGTTCAAAAAATTTCTTGCACTATTGCAATGATGGCGCGCGAGTTATGTCGCCGACCCTGCCGACACCAAAACCCAAGCTGCCAATTGATTGGACAGCATAATTTATGACCCACTTAGAATATTTTCGACCCACTCATTAATAGCCACACTCATTCATTCAACCCGGAACCGCAATCAAATTACACTTATTGAATACAACGGTAACGGCAAACACTTGACGCCGCCGAAAAACAAATTACACTTATTGAATGCAACGGCAACGGCAAACACTTGACGCCGCCGAAAATCAAATTACACTTCTTGCATGCAACGGCAACAACAAACACTTGAAGTCGCCGAATGCAACGGCAACAGCAAACACTTAAACCAGCTGACCGTTCTCATATTACACAAACCCGAATAAACGTTTTGAAACTCTGAATGACCATTGCACTTTATTGTTCCAATTTTCAATTGTGGTAGGTTACAGTTTAAGCAAAGTAAAAATTGTAATTCAGTCTTAAGATTCACTTCAACAAATACGGTTGAAAATAAAGATTCTATAAATTTAAATTTTGGAATTGTTTTATTTGGAAAGTGTGACCCAAGTCACAAATCCTGTAACTGGCGCAGTCGTGTAAAGTTAAATTTTCTGAAGAAAATTATCGGAACGCTTTTAATCGCGAAGTGCTATCGGCTAAATTATCGACAAAATTAAAGTGAACAAACTTACTCATCTTCCAAAGGAAAATTTTGAACGTACTACTTAACCACGAAGTGCTATTTTCTATGCCAAAAACGACAAGGAGCCGCCGCAGATCCACCTCGCCCTACAGCATAAATAACCACGAAGAAGAAATGGAGAACCAAGCACAACCAACAAGTGCAGCAGCCACACCAAACGTCTCACAACAACAACATCAACAACAACAGCAGCAGCAACCAACAAGACAACAGTTCGTAATGCCGCTAACGGAGCTACTGAAGGAAGCAGCCAAAATCAGAGAGTTCAGAGGCACAAAGGACTACGACCTGCCAGCGTTCATCAGAGAAGTGGAGCTTTTCCTACCAACATTCGCCGATACTCCACTACACGAATACGTGTTCGAACGATGTGTGCGGAACAAGATACAAGGAGCCGCACTCGGAGCAATAAGGACCCTCGGAACCAACGCGAACTGGACGGAAATAAAGGCGGAGCTGGTGAGAAATTTCGGAGTCCGGGAGTCATATCACCAACTCTACTATAAGGCCATCAACGCCACCAATAGGAATAATGTAAGTGAATATTACGATTATTTAAGACACATATTAGATAAGCTAAATGCAAAATATGAATATGATACAAAAAAAACCGACAGAATTCTCACCACCCATTAACGAATCAATTATATTTCAAACATTTCTAAATGGCATAAGCCAAAACCTGTCAAGTATAATATACGCTCGAAATATTAAAAATATACGCGAAGCTTACTACCTGTTGGAAGAAACTGGAATGATTAGCAGATACAGAAAACCCTCCCAAATAAGGTCTGGATACCAACATCCTCCAAACGAGCCCGCAAAACCACAGTTTGAACAAACAAATCAAAACAATAGGCAATTTAATAATAATAGTAACCCTCAAAACAGCGGCCAATACAGGCAGTAACCCCCAAAATAGTGGCCAATACAGACAGTTCAATAGTAATCATCAAAACAGCGGCCAATACAGGCAGTATAATAGTAACTCCCAAAATAGTGGCCAATACAGGCAGCTCAATAATAACACTCAAAATAGCGGCCAGCACAGGCAGTTGAATCATGACAGTAGAAATTTTAGACAGGCTGGAAACAATACGACACAATCTAGGCAGTATCCTAGACAACAAACGAACTTCGAACCAATGGAGGTGGATCATCTCCAACAGGACGAACAAATCGAAACAGACGAACAAATCCAGACTGACGAAACAAATTTTCCGTCACCAGCCCCCCAAATCGTCTACCGATAGTCGAATTTAACATTGGCAATGATAAGCTAAGATGTCTCATCGACACTGGCTCGTCAACGTCCCTCCTCAACGAAAACAAAATGACGCAATACAAACGGACAACGCTAAGCAGACCACTAACATTTAGCACGCTAAACGGAAAACAAAAAATCTATTCAGAAATAATGACCAAGTTGCCAACCGAATTTGCTGAAGACAATTTCATGATTTGGAAACTCACTGCTTTTAATAACAAAACTTTCGACGGCATAATCGGCCAAAATATACTAACTCCGTTACAAGCAATAATAAACCTAAAGGAAAATTACTTAGAAGTTAACGGAAAAATAACGAAATTCCTAGAATCGTGTCCTTTCAACTATAACGAAATCCACTCATTAGAAGAAGTCGTTTTAACCGAAGACACATACCAAAAACTATTTCAAAAAAACATGAACTCGGAAGAAAAATCACTACTACGCAAATTAATAGAAAAAAACCAGGACCTATTTTTCCAAGAAGGCCAACAATTAACACACACTCACGAAATAACCCACCAAATAACGACAACACCCAGACCCATATTTTCAAAAATTTATCGTTATCCTCAAATTCATGAAGAGGAGATAAATAGACAAATAAAAGAGATGCTAGAACAGGGCATTATTGCGGAAAGCAACTCACCGTACAACTCCCCATTATGGATCGTGCCCAAAAAGCTCGACAACTCCGGTAAAAAGAAATGGCGTATAGTCATAGACTATAGGAAACTAAACGAGGTCACAATAAGTGACAAGTTTCCAATGCCCAACATTGAAAATATCCTAGAAAAATTAGGCAGAGCCCAGTACTTCACCACCCTCGATTTGGCAAAAGGATTCCACCAAGTCCTTATAGCAGAAAATTATAGACAAAAAACCACTTTTTCAACACCAATGGGGCATTACGAGTTTAGGAGAATGCCATTCGGGCTGAAAAACGCCCCAGCTACATTCCAAAGACTGATAAACTCCGTTCTCAGAGAATTTATAAATAAAATATGCGTCGTCTACCTTGATGACATATTGATATTCAGCACAAGTATCCAGGAACATTTCGACAGCATACAAAAAGTATTTAATAAACTTAGGGAACACAATCTAAAAATTCAGGTGGATAAATGCAATTTTTTCGCAAAAACTACAGAATACCTAGGTCACACCCTAACAACCGAAGGAGTAAAGCCTAACAAGGACAAAATAGAAGTCATTCAAACACTACAACTTCCCAAAACAGCAAAGCAAATTAGACGATTCTTAGGAATGACCGGTTACTACCGGAAGTTTATTAAGGATTATGCGAAAGTCGCATACGGTTTGACGAAATATTTGAAAAAAAGACCAAAAAATTAACTTAAACGACTCAACATACATAGACGCATTTCAAAAACTAAAAGCCCTATTGACAGAAGCCCCCATTTTAAGCTACCCAGACTTTAACAAGACATTTAAGCTAGCAACAGATGCAAGTGACTTTGCGATAGGAGCAGTTCTGACACAAGACAACCACCCCATCTGTTACGCCAGCAGAACATTGAACGAACACGAAAGACGTTACAGCACTACAGAAAAAGAACTCTACGCAATAGTTTGGGCTGTCAGCTACTTTAGGCCATACATCTATGGAAGACGATTCGACATCTTGACGGACCATCAACCCCTGAAATGGCTTTATGCTAAAAACAACGGAAGAGACATTAACCCAAGACTACAGCGGTGGTTACTGCGACTTGGAGAATATGACATAAACATCGACTATGTCAAAGGAAAAGAAAACAACGCTGCAGACTTTCTTAGCAGAATCATAGCTGACACTGGAGAAATCAACGCCATCGAATCCGAAGATGATCAAGAGGACAACATGAGCACTGACGCAACAAAACATTCACAAGAAGAGGAACTGTTAGACCACTTCCCAATTTAAGACACTGTAGTCAATAGATTTGCGACGCAAATCATCCTCACTGAACATAAAACTAAAGAATCTGAGACTGTCCTTGGAAACCAAAAAATTTATGTCAACCCACGAGATATTCATAATAATTACATTGCAGATATATTTCGAAGACTTATAAAGTCAAACAAAGTTGGAATTTTTACCGAAATTCATGAGTATAATTTAGTTCAGCAAAAATTAATAGAATGTTTCGGCACTCAAATACGCTTCTTTAGATGTTCATACCACGCGAAAGATATGAGGAACGAAGAAGAAGCCTACAGATACATCGCGAAATATCATAAGAAAGAAACCGGACACGGAGGTATAAGCGCAAATTACGAAGGGTTGAAAAAACTCATTTATTTCAAAAACTTAAAAACGTTTATTCAAAAGTACATTAACAATTGTGACGTATGCAGTAAGGCAAAATACAGTAGAAATCCAATTAAACCAAAGTTTCAAATAACAGAGACCCCAACAGACATAGACCAAATAGTTCATATGGACGTGTACACAAACAAAAAACACAGCTTCATAACCTTTTTAGATAAATTTTCCAAATTCGCCGCAGTATTCTCACTAGAAGACAGAAATAGTATCACAATAATAGGCAAGATCAGATTATACCTGTCGCTAAGAAATAAACCAAGAAAAATTATCACAGACAACGAGTTCAATTCAGTCAACGTAAAAGAATTTTTCAATCAGGAAGAAATAGATTTCCACTTCACTAAACCCAACACCCACACAGGCAACGCAGACATTGAAAGATTGCATAGTACAATTGCTGAAAAGTTTAGAACTCTCGAAGTAGAAAGATCACAACTCTCCACTCAAGAAAGAATTTTCAAATGTGTTGAATGGTATAATAAATCCATCCATTCAACAATCAAAGCACGACCGATAGACGTTATGGAAGGCAAAATACCTAAGGAAAAAATTGAACACATACTTACAACCACAAAAGAGAAAATTATAAATAGGCTAAACGAGAACCGCGAAACTTACAACGAAACCCACGAGGAAGGCTACGTGAAAAACTATAAAGCACTGAGACACAAATATGAACCTAGATATAGAAAATTAAAACTCGATAACATCCACCCCACAAATATTAAACGATCCCCAAAATTTGCAGGTGAAATGGATAATAGCAATTTTGATACTAATGCTAGCACGACCGGTGACACCGACACTAACGGTTAACAAAATAGACAACGAAGGCAGATTCGCAGAAATAAAACTAAACGACGTAGAAATAACCCAGGACTACAATACAATCATACACATCGTTAATACGGCAGAAATAAAACAAATTATTCAGGAACTAGATGCTAACATCCAACAAATTCAATTCATAGAAAACTAACAATTTTTGCAACTGCAAATTCATACACTAAGGCGTAAGGTGCAAACAATAGTACCACATCGACAAAAACGGGGACTCATAAATATTGCAGGTATGGGAATGAAATGGTTATACGGCACAATGGATGATGATGACAGAGTAGAAATCGAAAAACATATGAAGATAATCGAGGAAAATAACCATAATGCCATAGAATACATTAACAAAAGTATACAGATTAATAACCATTTCAACAAAACATTCGAAACTATCAGGAAGACCATGGAGTCTGATAGAAAAAAAGTAATGGATAGGTTTAGTACAATAAACGAAAATAATAGCAAAGTGTACAGACAGCTTCTATATTTGGAATACCTATTTAAAATTAAAATTATAGAAGACAGCATAGAACATATACAAAACAATATCGCAACAGCAAGATTAAATATTATGAGCAATAACATCTTAACAGAAGACGAAATAATACAGTACGATGTAGACATAGAGAAGCTAAGAAATATCAAACTAGGCGCTGCAGAATACAAGAACAACAACCTTATTTTTGTAATCAGGATACCCAATCACACTATCCAAGCTACCAGATCACTAATCATTCCAGTTACCAACCAACACTCAGAAGAATTAATGTTTACCAGCCAAGAAATTGTCAAAATTGGCAAAACCATATACACCTATAAGAAAAACGTTGATATGAAAAATTTACAAATAACAGATTTATGCGTTTATGAAAACAACTGCAGAAAAATTAAAAACAATAAAACCATAACAATAGAGGTAAAAACAGGACTAATTCTCTTGAAGAATAAAATAAACGAGAGAGAATTTACCAACAAAGAGACACAGTTTTACGAACATTTCGTAATTCCATCAAACGCAAAAATCGACAACTTACCAACAAAACTTACCTTTGATGAAATTGTAATTCAACAAATCGAAAACATTCACGAAATAAAAGAACTCAAATACCACAAAAAGAACAACAAAATGTACAACATATTTACTTTAATATCAATTTTTATTATAATAAGCATTATATGTTATTAATCATTTATATGTACGTCACGAGGAGATTCAAAACGATAAAAATCAATATTAATCGAACTCAGGAGAGTCCTCAGTCAAACGGGGGAGGAGTTATGTCGCCGACCCTGCCGACACCAAAACCCAAGCTGCCAATTGATTGGACAGCATAATTTATGACCCACTTAGAATATTTTCGACCAACTCATTAATAGCCACACTCATTCATTCAACCCGGAACCGCAATCAAATTACACTTATTGAATACAACGGCAACGGCAAACACTTGACGCCGCCGAAAAACAAATTACACTTATTGAATGCAACGGCAACGGCAAACACTTGACGCCGCCGAAAATCAAATTACACTTCTTGCATGCAACGGCAACAACAAACACTTGAAGTCGCCGAATGCAACGGCAACAGCAAACACTTAAACCAGCTGACCGTTCTCATATTACACAAATCCGAATAAACGTTTTGAAACTCTGAATGACCATTGCACTTTATTGTTCCAATTTTCAATTGTGGTAGGTTACAGTTTAAGCAAAGTAAAAATTGTAATTCAGTCTTAAGATTCACTTCAACAAATACGGTTGACAATAAAGATTCTATAAATTTAAATTTTGGAATTGTTTTATTTGGAAAGTGTGACCCAAGTCACAAATCCTGTAACTCGCGCACTCTTCACTGGTATGGTGACCACTGGCCAGTGCTTCATCCGCTGTAGGCGCATTTGTGTTTGCAAGGGTTTCAACCATGATACAAATATAGAAGGTAGAACCGCTGTAATTTGTTTTGACACTAAACGTGTTTATTGACGTTTCTCGTATTTGTCAATAGCTTGGGTCGTAATGCCACTTCGTTGTAATACTAAATTAGGGCTATTTAAGGTTCTAAGGATTTTTAGATCTTTTTTAAAATAAACACGAAAATTTAATGTGACTAGTACATTTTGTTGCGTAATATTATTAACTGTTAGACAAGCAACAACGCAATAAATAATACAAAGGTAAATTATTATGTAATTGTTTTTTTTTAATTCTTACTAATCATTTTTTTGTGTTTTCAAATTGCTGTTTAAAAACCGTGTCCTAAAAAATGTTCGGCCTAAAAAGAAACGTTGCATTGTTTACATTTGAAGTTTGAAAAAAAACGAAGCTTAAAAACAGGAACAACCCACCAAGCAAAATGTGAGAAATAGGCAACTATTGTCAGTGCCAACAAATTGGCGACTCACCGATTATTTGGCACGGCGGCAAATTAAAAAACACTTTGTTTTCTAGTACTTTGAAATATCGAATTGAAGTATTTCAGTGAGATTGATCGTAATTGAAAAATGTTTATTCATTCGTCAACGGTTGATTCAAGCCTAAAACATCAAACACCAAAACTATAAGTATGATGAGTTCATTGCGGAAAATATACATACGGAACTAATACATATTCACATTTTGAGAATCTAAACTCAAAAACCTAAACAAAATACATTTCAATTTTGTTGACGTAAGAAAATGTTCAAGGGATTTTCTAACAACAGTACGGTAGCACATTTTCAAAGAAGAACGTCAAAAACAGGTTTAGTGTCAGATGTGCAACATGGCGGCTGAGAAGAAGCAACGGCACTACCTTCTATTTTTGTATCATGGTTTCAACTGCGACTCCCTTGGCTCTGTTTTTTTTAGAGATGGAAAGCATGGTACAAAAATATTCAGGTAATTTCATTCGATCAAATTTAACCCTTTCAGACCGTGATGCATCGATTGTGCGGGTGGTTTTCGGTTTTAATATTTTCGCCGTTATCTGACCAATGTCAAATAGACCGGCATGCATCGATTTCTCTGCTTTTTGTTTATGTTTGTTTCTCACATTATTCAGCTGTTTTCTTTACCATTACTTCAATTATTGCGGAATTCTTGCGTCACATTTCAGTTTTGTCAAAATGAGCCGCAGAAGTAAGTTGTGATTTCAATTACAAAAGTACTAATCGCTAACAAATAGTGAAGTGTGCATATTTTCACTAAAAAAATTAAAAATTTTACTGTTTCAAGCCAATTGAAGTAATTTGATGCAATAAAAATACCTTTTAGCTAAACATTTTAACGAGTGCATCAATTGTGAGTATCGGGTCTTATGTCTCTAAAAAGTGGGTTTTTTTTTAATTTGCTAATTAATTAAGTGCTAATTAAGCCGCCGTGGCTCAGTTGGTTAGTGCGCGGTCCAGCGAGTCGAATGCAGAGCGACCTGCCGTTCGGAACCGGCATAAAACTGTAGGTCCCTTCCACCCGCGTACAAATTCACACGCACAACACGGGTGGCTGCGGGAAGCTAGGCCTTAGTCTCGCGTAAGCGGGCTGTCGTGCCAATCAATTATTAAATTATCCATTAATT
This sequence comes from Melieria omissa, assembly GCA_963971225.1. Taxonomy (NCBI): domain Eukaryota; kingdom Metazoa; phylum Arthropoda; class Insecta; order Diptera; family Ulidiidae; genus Melieria; species Melieria omissa. The sequence continues at coordinate 90,349,467 of OZ020267.1, read as the reverse complement.
AATTTTTTAAGCCAATTATTGATTCAGTTAGAAACGCTTAGGTTAGGTTAGGTTACGGAAGGGGTGTGTGCGGCAAGCACTTCCACTCGGAGACCCTGTTGGGTCCATTGTGAATCCCTTCATTTTCGGAGAAACCGGTGCCTTCTTCTATCTGTTGGGATCCCTGTAGATCCAGGCGGGATCTTTTGGGAACCATTTGGTCTTGGCGAGGAAATTGTGTAGATTGGTAATCTGTGCGTCTGCTACCTCCGCTAGCCCATCAAAGAACCTTGCCCCAAGAGTCTGGAGCCGTCGTCCTTGTAGTGATGGGCAGTGGCATAGCAGATGCTCGACCGATTCTACTGCATCCTCGTCTCCGCAGCTCCTGCATAAATCGTCGGTCGCCAAACGCCATTTGCATAGCATGACACCAATGGCGCAGTGACCTGTGATTACCCCCGTGACCATGCGTACAGCATGCTTGTCGAGGAGCAGAAGGCTCTTAGTTTTTCTCGCGTTGAGCGCCGGCCACAGGGTACGTGCAATCCTGCAGTCGCACCTACTTGTCCAGGCTCTGTTTGTAGCTCGTGTGAGCCACTCCCCTATTGAACCCATCATAGCAGAGATCGGTGGTAGCACCGCGTTGACCGCCTCGCTGGCTGGCATCGCTGACCCTGCACGGGCTAATTCGTCCGCCTGCTCGTTCCCTTCGATATTGCTATGTCCGGGAACCCAGCACAGACGGACCCTGCACTGTCTTATGCCATCCAGTGCTTTCCGACAGTCTAGTACTACCTTTGATTTCACTACGGTGGATTCAATTGCTTTAAGAGCAGCTTGGCTATCAACACAAATGACGGCCGCACTAAGTGCCGTGTGTTTTATGTGTTCCGCTGCTTTCATGATGGCGAAAACCTCCGACTGAAAAACGCTGCAATAGTCTGGTAGTCTGTACGACCAGTAGACATTTTGCGTTTCGCAGTAGACACCCGCACCGGTCCCATCCCCTGTCTTCGAGCCGTCGGTAAAGTAGACTCCCGCAGAGTCTTCCACCTCGGGCTGTTGCCAGTTGTCTCTGGAGGGATACTCGATGGGGATCTTCAATTTGCAGTCGCTGCGCTTTACCAGGAAATCAGTGGCCTTACCTAGAAGACCTTGTCCGGTAGAGCTAGTCATTAGAGCATTCAGAATGCTGGAATGTCCATAGTTGCCTGGCTTCAGCTGGTTAGACTCCCTCAGCCTGAGGATTGTCTTTGCTGCGCTGGCCTTTACGAACAAGTCCACTGGGGGAAGGTGCAGAAACAATTCCAGGGCCATCCGTGGAGCGCTTTTTGCCGCCCCTGTGATTGCCAAGGTGGCAAGTCTCTGCACTTTCTCCAGATTGCTTCGGTTGCTCTTTTTGTCAATAGCTGGCCACCATACATGAGAACCATAGGTAATGATGGGTCTGATAACCGCAGTGTACATCCAATGGACGATATACGGTTTTAATCCCCATTTTTTACCAAAGGCTCCCCTGCAGGCATACAGCGCGTTGAATCCCTTTTTCATTCTTTCCTCAATGTTTCGCTTCCACGAAAGTTTTGAGTCCAGAATAATGCCAAGATATTTGGCCTCTTTTGATAGCTTCAGGGGATGCCCGTCCACACAGGGAAGAGCGAATTCCTGAATCTTCGTTTTCTTGGTGAACAGGACTAGTTCGGTCTTTTTGGGATTCATCCCGAGGCCGTTGTCCCTCGCCCACGCTGCCAAATCAGCCAATGAGGATTCCATCAGCTCACTGATAGTTGGCAGAAATTTTCCATGTATCATGATGACGATGTCGTCCGCATAGGCCACTATTCTAATGCGTCTTCTCTGAAAGACTTAGAATCTCATCTACTACCAGTAGCCACAAAAGAGGGGAAAGCACCCCACCTTGGGGTGTACCTCTTGTGGCTCTCCTTCTGATGGAAGCCGGTCCTATCGTTGAGTTGATTATCCTGTCTTGCAGCATAGTTCCAACCCAATCGATAACAAAGCTTTCCACACTATGAGCACGAAGTGCCTCTATTATGGCCTCAGTGGTGACATTGTTGAAAGCTCCCTCTATATCGAGGAAAGCCGCCATTGTGTACTCCCTTAAGGCCAACGAATTCTCTATGGGGGCAACTACGCTGTGCAGTGCACTGTCTACCGACCTCCCCTGGAGGTAGGCATGTTGTGCATTGCAGAGCTCAGAAGCTAGCCCCCGGTTGTCTCTTATATATCTGTCCAGCAGCCTCTCCAGCGTTTTCAATAAGAATGAGGAGAGGCTGATGGGTCTATAGTCTTTAGCCGTGGTGTGGCTGGGTTTTCCTGCCTTTGGTATAAAGACTACTTTGACCTCTCTCCACTGCTTTGGCACTACATTCCCTAATAAGCATCCCTTAAAGATGTTTACAAGGGGTTGCAGAATACAGTCTCCGGCCTGTTGTAGCATTGCTGGAATGATACCGTCAGGCCCTGCGGACTTGTAGGGGTCAAACGACCTTATGGCCCATTCGACCTTATCCTTGTCCACTATTTTGGCAACAGCTTCCGGTGGTGTGGTTGTTCCGAGTTGCTCTGGGAGATTATCCGAGTCAATAGGAACATGACACTGGGGAAAGTGTGCCTCCATTAGAGCCACGAGCGAATCTTCACTTGACTCCGTCCATGATCCGTCCGGCTTGCGGATGCAGCTAAGAGCACAGTGCTGCTTAGACAGGACTTTCCTTAGCCTGGACGCCTCGTTGACACAGTCTATCGATTCGCAGAAGGTTCTCCACGATTCTCTTTTGGCTTTGCAAATAGCCTTCTTGAAGGCGTTGAAACTGGATCGGTATGCGTTCCAGTCCCTTTTCTCTCCACTTAATTTTGCTCTATTGAACAGTCACCTTGTCTCCTGACGTAGTAGTCGAAGCTCAGGATTCCACCAGCTGTCGCTGTGCTTCCTCTTGACTCGACTTACCGTACAGGAAGACTTAAAGGCTGCGTTCAAAGTGCCCGTTAGGAGTTCAACCGAGTTCTCAATCGCGCGCTTGTCTGTGGCTGGGGCGAAACGTTTCGGCCTCAGTCTTGAACGAACGATAGTCGCGAATTTCTCCCAGTTTGCCCTCCTTGGGTTCAAAGGTGGTAATTTGCAAACCACGACAAAATTGACATCGAAAAGTATTCGGTTGTGATCCGAGAAGGAACAGCCGTCCGATACTCTCCAGTTGTCAACCCTAACGTCGTTTGCCTCAGATAGCAAGGTCAAATCAATTACTTCCTCCCTGACCCTATTCTGAAAGGTGGGCGTGTTGCCCTTATTGCAGATAAATAGAGAAGTGGAAAGAATAAATTGAAAGATGGACTCACCCCTCACGTTGATGTCGCTGCTTCCCCATTGCGTATGATGGCCGTTGGCGTCGCAGCCTAGCACCAACGCGTGCCGTTTCGCGCTGGCGAAGCCGACCAGGTCTCGGACCGCCTGGGATGGTGGGTCCAGCTCCTCGTACGGCAGGTACGCTGACGCCAGAATCAGGCTATGCCTTCCTCTTCGTTCAACCATACCCGCCGTTAGGTCTCCATTGCTGTATTGGGAGAGAAGAAATAAATTAATATTATTCTTGACTATTATACAGGCTCGTAACCTACCTTCGGTTGAGGGTTGATATAATTTGTATCGACCTGACCCCAATCCAGAAATTTTGGATCCACGGTTCCTGAATTAGGGCCACATCGATATCCTCCTCCTCCATGAACCTCATCAAGTCGTGGGTTGCTGCTTTGGAGTGATGCAAGTTAATTTGCACCACTCGTAGCTGTTCCATCCGTGGCTTGTTCACGGTGACCCGGAAAACGCGCCTTGATTGAACCCAACCCGAACTTGATGACGCCCGAGCGCTGAAAGAGGTGAGTGTATGATAGACGATCAATAGCGATCGTCAAATCATTTCCCACTCCATTCTTGCTCTTCGCATTCGTTAGAACTCTCCAACTCTGGACCGCCAGTTCCTTGTTTTGTACGCCTATAACCTTCAGCACGGATTCGGCCTCCGGCACCGGGGGCGGTATCCATACTGAGACTATAGGCCTCAAAGGGAGAATGGATCGGGAGATGACCTCTAACTTGGCACCCGGCCAGAGTTCGCCCAGGCCACCGATTGCGGAACGGATGAAATCCAGAGATTTCGTGTTACCGCAGCCGATGACCTTGACGCCTCTCTGCCAGCCCGCTCCGTCGAAGATGGTCTCCTCACCATCAGCCCGAACTATGGTATCCAAAATCTTCGATTCAACAAGCAGCCAGTTGGCGGCCGAAATTTTCCCATCGGGGTCGTTCCGGTCAATAACGGCTGCCTGCAACTCGTTGGGGACGGAAAAACTAGTAGACTGGTAGGTCTTAGGTTTTTTCGCCTCTTTCTGAGTCTCTTCACCGGATCTGGCCCTCTTGGCAGCTTTGCCAGCCTTAGAGGTAGACGAAGCTGCTTCCGAGGTGCCGTCCCCGGTGATGGTCGGCTTTTTTGCCCTTTTGGCGGCTTGAACGGCAGCAGCCGCAGTTTTGCCAGCGGCTGCTGCTGTAATTCCGCCGACGGCAGGAACTACGCCGGCTGGGTCCTTAGCGGCCTTGCCACTAGGTGGCTTGTTGGCTGCAACGTGGACTGCCGTCGCGTTCCCCCCTGCGGCGGGAGCTGCCTTAGAGCTTGTCGGGGCCTCAGGTTCCCCTGGTTCCACCGGTCCAACTGTTGCCGTTTTCTTCCCGAATTTTGCAACAATCTTTTGGTGTTTCTTGATGAGAACCTTTTCCCTGTTGGTCAAGGACGACGGTTCCACCAAGCTCATTTTTCGGAGATACTGAGCTGAGCATTTGTAAGCCTTGCGGGCTTTTTGCTCAGCGGTTCTCTCCGCAGCTTTTGTCTCCTTCGGAGGGTCACCCAGCAAGGTGGCTTCCAGATCGGGGTCCAGTGTATCGATGCTGCTACCCTGTGATAAGGTAATAGCCTCATCGTCGGTGGCAGCACCGATACGCAGACCGCACAATCTGGAGCCTATGTCTAGGCCCTCCTCATTCGACGGTAAGGCTGGTTGTCGCTGAAACGACATTGCCTTCTAACCTAACCTAGAAACGCTTGCTTAAAAATTCCCAGACAAGAGAATGGACGATATTCCATTGACGAGCAAATGATACCATTCGCTGGCCGCTGTCCAGTACGCCAAAGTTTGTCCAACAAACCAAGAGGTGTTGGTTTAAAAAAATGAGGTATTGACCACATCAGAAGGACTAGTTCTCGATTTATCTAGTTTTTATAGTTTCTCGATTTAGTTCTAAATTTATCAAGGCAAGACAACGCCTCTTCCGAAGGAAAATATTGGACTTGGCCCTGCATTTGTTCTGCGTCTAGTACAAACATTACCTAAAGGATCCAAAGTATTTTTTGACAGGTACTTTACCTCATTGCCCCTATTGGATAAGCTTCTACAAGAAGGACTTTATGGCGCTAACTTGACTGATGAAAAAAAGATGAAAAGAGGAGATATGGAGAAATTCTGTTCCATTGTGCAATGGAAAGACTCAAAGTCGGTTTTATTGGCGTCATCTGTATTTGGATGCAGTCCCGTTAATTATGTTCGTCGTTGGTGCAAAAAAGATAAAACATTTATCGAAGTCGCATGTCCAAATATAGTCCAGCAGTAGAATGAGTCAAGGGGTGGTGTGGACATTTGCGACCAACAAATGGAAGCATATCGGACCTTTTCCAAAACCCAAAATTGGCCATTGAAAGTAATCATACATTTCATAGATTCGGCATACTGCAATGCTTGGATGGAGTACCGAAAGGCTTGTCGGGGAAATCGGAAAACTACCAAAAGATTGCACGATTTGCTAAGTTTTCGACTTGCGTTAGCTGAAGCATTGGTGACCACTCAAAAAACTAACAACGTAGAGTGGAGCTCAGAATCCGAAACGAACGAGGTTGAAACTGTTCAACAATCAAACAGATATCGCCCAGCGGACCAGCCATGTCCCGAAAAACGGCTGGATGGCTTCAATCACTGGCCAGAAAAACTCGATTTGAAAGCAGTCCATATGTGCCGTTGCAAAGACTGTAAGTCGCGTACATGCACACGATGCACAAAATGCGATGTTTTTTTATGTTTCAGCAAAAAAAAATAATTTTTTCAGGCTGTATCATACTGAAAAATAAAAATAGTTTGAAAAAAGATATCGTATGGGGTTTTGGTTATTTTAAAATGAAATTAGACCGAGATGCATCAATTGTGCGTGCCCCAGAAATCATTGAAGTATATAAAAAAGGTAAAACCTAAACATTGATTATATTTTCATACGATATAGAGACCATATATTCTAAAAATTATGAAAAAAATCCCAGTAGTTTAGCGTCAGGTCTGAAAGGGTCAGTTGCTTTTTTGACAAATGAGAAGAAAATTTTAATGATGCAGAAAAAAGTATGAATGGTAGGAAATTTATTTAAAAATAGTAGTTGGTAGTAGTTGTAGTTAATTTTAACAGTTGATGCGATCAAATAATAGATAACTGCTGTAATTTTGTTCTGCAAATTGAACAATACAACTGATGCGGCAAATTTCATGAATTTCGGTATTAAGTTTTTAAGGCAGGTTCTCACCTTGTGGATCCGAAAAAGTGCATTTTTTTAGGAATTTTTTTTTAGAAAACGGTTAAAGATACAACGCTGTTTCTGGATATGAACACACATTTATTTATAGAATACAATTTTTAAAATTGAATGAATCAAAAAAAGGGGTGGAGGGGGCGTCCATCAGTGGCGGCATGTCGGCGAGGAGGTGTCCCGCTACCGGAAGTGATTCCGTCAAAACCCGTGATCGGAAGCACAAAAATCGAACACATTCTTAATGTGTACCGTATTATCTATTGAATGAACTACGATCATGAAAAAAAATCTAAATTAAAAAGGTTATGAGGTTTTGAAAAAAAAATTACGATTTTCGCATTTTTTTGTTCACTAATTATTTTTTTAAATAAACAATTTTCAATATTGTTGGCTGATCGTAGTTCGTTTATTAGAAAAAACCCTAAGGAACATTTATAAAAAATTTGGTGACGATTGGTTCATTCCAGCGCCTTCAATCACTTCCGTAAGGTCCGAAAATGTGGTTCTGAGAAAAACGCGTTTAAAGTTTAAAGCGCGCTTGGCCTGTGCTCTACACTGCTCTATGTAACGGCCTGTAACTTTTGTAATTTTTCAGATTTTGATCTGAAATTTCTGGAGCACATTTTTGAAACATATATCTACACGATAAGGCAAAAAAATTGTTTTTTTTCCACAAGGTGAGAACCTGCCTTAAAATTTTGTGATTTTTAAAAGACTAAACTACAAACTTACATTGTGGTTTGTAATGCAAATTGTGGACATTACAGAAGTACTATAATATTGAAAGTGTGGTCAATGGTGGTGTACAATGAGTTCATTTGTGAAGTGCTTCCTCAAAGCTCTAGGCCAACTGAATGATTTAAGACAATGTCAAGCTGTCTGTTTTTACGCAACGAACGTCTGCCAAATTTCATGTCGAAAAGTAAAAGTGAGTCAACGTAAAACGATATTCAATATGAGCTATACAATCAAAAAGTGCAATAACACCAAATATAACTGCAATGGCAGTAGTGTACGGTGTTTTGCTTTCCCAAGCAACAAATTCATGCGTGAAAAGTGGCTTTCAGCATGCGAAGTACGGGAGGAAGACTTATCAAAGTCGTCGTTAATATGCTCGATGCACTTTTTGCCGAGGGACGTGGGCGTTAAAAATAAAATATACCGCCTAAATCAAAATGTAGTACCTGTCATAGGTGCTGGCGCGCAACGGTAATGCAAATTATTATTATTATTTATTTGTATTCTTTGTACTAATTAAACCCACTTTTCAGGAGAGAAGCGATCCACGTAGCAGACGAAGTACCAACTACAGGTGCTTTCGTGCAACGGTAATGTATGCTCTTATATTCATTCTCATTCTCATTAATCGCTCTATTCTAGCAGACATGCAAACACCCGAGTTATGGTATCAATGAGTACCCGAACGGAGTAACTATTCTTGTTTCTATAGTATGCACATCATATAAACCTATAAATAATCTCCACTTACAGTTCATCAACGAGCTACTATGAGGTGCAAAAGAGATTGGCGGAGGCAGAGGCAACTGTGAAAGAGCTGACGCAAAAGCTGCAAGATGTAAACAACAAATGCGTGTTTACAGAAAATCAACAGCAACTGTTACAAAATCCAGCAAAGAGACCCAGGTACACCTTAGATGATATACAGTCGAACTTCCCTATAATGAAAGAAACCAGAACCAGACCAGAAAAAATCTTCATTATAAAGAAACTTCATTACATAGAAATAATGATTTTTTTCAATCTTTTATTTCACTTAACGAGGTATTTTAGTTTGGATTACACCCTTCCACTTTTCTTCCTCAATAAAGCGTTCTAATGCATTTAGAGGCTTAAAAACGCTACGTTGCTCTTCATCTCCACAAAGGTTGGAAGTACATCAAGAGAAGCAAAAATTTGTCCTATTGCAATTTGACAGTAGCGATAAACAATCCTACCAACAAAATGCATGTGGTTTTCGGTGTTGCGGGGATGCTATAACCTTATTATTGAACCATGGATGTGACATTCTTCTTCTTATGCTGTTGTTATTTTTAACTTCTGGGGTTCCCCTAAATATGTTTTCCTTTTTTTCGTTATTCAGTGTCACGCATAACAGAAAATAGCATGGAAAAATTCATTATATTGTAACGATGAGCCAGTCTGTCGCGGTGCAAAGCAACCCTGCCGCTACGTGCCGTGCCATAACCCAATCTGGCAACGACGGCCGCGATAGTAACTTTTAGCCCAACCTGGCAACGATGGTCGCGGTCATCAGGGAAACTTCTAGTCCAATCTGGCAACGTGCGAGAACGATCTGCGCGACGGCCGGACAGAGTATAAAAGGTGGCCAGATGCGGTACAGCGAGTCAGTCTGGTTTTGACAAGTGAAGTTGCCACACGGAATAATTAAGCAAATACTTAAGTGTACGAACAGTAAAGTGTAAACTGTGAATAATAAAGTGACTGTTGGTTTATTTTATTGTCTGCGTTTAGAAACTGACTGTGTTTTATTTTCAAATTACACAATCCAGAGATACGCAACAGCCCACTAGACTTAGTATTCGTAACATTTGGTGTTAGAAGTGGGATTGTGGAAAATTGAAGATAAAAAAAAAAACTAAAGAAATAAAATTATAAAAGCACGGACATGGTGAAATTCGAGCTGCTGAAGGTGGACCAGCTGAAAAAGGAGCTGGCTGCCTGGAATTTGCCGACTGCTGGCGGAAAGGTGGAGTTGCAGTTGCGCTTGCGAGAAGCATGTGAGGAACGAGGCGTCGATTGGACTGTGCACGAGTTCGGAGCGCAAGAACAAGAGGCGTCGGCCAAAATGGAGGAATCGCCTGCAGGTGCGGCGTCGATGCAAAGTACGACTGCAGCGGCTGCACCGCCACAAGCAATGGACATGAGCCAGCTAATGGTTGCACTTAAAGGCATGTTCGAGACTTCCAACCATGAAATGGCAGCGAAAATGGAAACGGCGACCCATGAAATATCGGCGCAAGTGTCGGAGCGAATGGAAGTCAAGCTTCAGGAAAGCTCTGCGCGCTTGGAGCAGAAGGTAGAGGAAATCTCCAATAGGCTGAACGGGAAAGTTGAGCATCTTGAGACGCGCATGGACAATTGGGACAAACGAGTTGACAACCTGGATGAGTCCTTGAACAAACGAGTTGACAGTCTGGAAGATTCGATGCATAGAAAGATAGACGAACGACTTCGAGAGGTACAGCCACGAGAATATTTCCCACCGGTTCAGGACGGTTTTGCTGGCAGAACAGAAGTGCCTACTTATGATGGTGCTGCGCCGTTCGATACATTTAAATTGCAATTCGACTTGGCTGCTTTGGAAAATCAGTGGACAGATATAAGGAAAGGTCGGAGGTTGGCACTGGCGCTGAAAGGTCCTGCGGCCGAGGTGATCAAATCAGTTCCAGAATGTTTAAGAAGTGATTACGGTGCCATCATGAGAGCGTTGGCAGCGAAGTATAGCAACGAGCACAACCATGCGCTATACTACTGTGAGCTGAAGAACCGCAAGCAAAGGGCCAACGAGGCGCTGCAGACATATGCAGCAGACATTGAGCGGCTCGTACAGTTGTGCTACCCGAAATTTGGTGCTGATGATCTCGAGAGGATGAAGATCGAGTCGTTTATTGAAGGTCTTCATGATCCAGAAACACGTCGCAGTGCGTTGATGATGGGCAAGCCGACATTTAAGGAGACGGTAACCAGCGCGATGACATATGAAGCGGCATGGATTGGGAGCACTCGGTATGCACCTGCAAGGATACGCCAGATTCAGGCGGACAACAACATTCCGATCCAGGCCATAAGCTCTGAGATACCGGACAGGCCACGGGTGGTCTCCTCTAAAGTTGTTTGCTGGGTATGTGGCAAGCAGGGCCACATATCACGAGACTGCCGCCAACGAAAGAGGCGTTCCCGTTCCCGATCGCAATCGCCTGAAGCAAGGAATGCTGACAATCGAGGCCCAGCCAACAAGCGCAGGGCTGAGGACGGCGAGTCGTTAAACTAAAACGGGTCAGCCCAAAGGGGCGTGAGCTGATCCCCACAATCTGCCGCCCCACCGTCCTTGTCTCACAGCTGAAACGACAGCCCAGCAGCTTGACAATTGAAGGAAGGATAGATGGAAAGTTGTTCGTGTTGACACTGGATACTGGAGCGTCATATTCGATCATAAAGAGGAAGCTGCTGAAGAACTGGGAACCGCTGCATGGCATACAGCTGCGGACTGCGACTGGCGAGCGCGCGCCGGTAAGAGGGAAAGTTACAAAAACGATTGCTATCGGCACCAACAGCCTGGAACATGAGTTCATCGTCGCGGATATAATGGACGACGTGATTATCGGCGTGGATTTCATGATTAGGCACGGTTTTACGCTGGACCTGAAGGAAAATGTGCTGAGATATGCCAACGTTGAATTCCCGCTGCACACCGGCTATGAGCGAAGCGTGGCGGTAAGGAAGGTTTTATCGTGTCAACACAGAAGGATACCAGCGAATTCTGAGGCGATTGTGTGGGCAAAGGTGGACGAGGACGATGGGACGAGTCGGCTGTGGGTAGTAGAAGCACCGAAACAAGGACACGACAACATCATCATCGGACGTACATTAGTGGAACCTAAAAATGGAAGGATACCAGTCAGAATACTGAACCCCCTGAATGCACCCAGATATGTCGGAAAAGATGAGGTAATTGGCGAGTGTAAGGAAGCTGTAGCAGTGGTCAATTCCGCCTGGAGGTAATGAGAAGAGCGGGTTTAACATGGACGCCATACCGCAGGAGAACCAGTGGAGCAGCGAGTTGTCGGCCAAGCAGAAACAGAAGGCGAGGTCACTCCTGCAGCACTATGGGTAAATATTTGCGGCGGAAGCAGGCGGAAGAACAGCCATAGTGAAGCACAACATCGACACCGGAAGTGCAAAACCGATTCGCCAACCGCCAAGACGAGTTCCTCTGGCCAAGAGGGAAGAGGTCGCAAATTTGATCGAAAACATGCAGAAAGACAAGGTCATAGAGCCTTCTTCGGGCCCCTGGTGCTCGCCGGTCGTGCTAGTCAAGAAAAAAGATGGCAGTACCCGGTTTTGTGTGGACTATCGGAAGCTCAATGATGTGACCAAGAAGGACAGTTATCCACTACCTCGGATCGATGACACCCTGGACACACTGTCAGGCACGCAGTGGTTCTCCACGCTCGACTTACGCAGCGGCTATTGGCAGGTAGAGCTTGCAGACAAGGACAAGGAGAAAACGGCTTTCAGTGTTGGCGATGGTTTGTGGCAGTTTGGACTCTGCAACGCACCAGCAACATTCGAGCGGCTAATGGAACGCGTGCTAAAAGGGCTGCATTGGCGGACGTGTCTGGTGTACCTCGACGACATAATCGTAATGGGTAAAAGCTTCGACGACCACCTGGGAAAGCTGAAGGAGGTATTTGAGCGGATACAAAAAGCCGGGCTTAAACTCAACCCAAAGAAGTGCGCGCTGTTCCAAAAGGAGGTCAAGTATCTGGGCCATACGGTTTCCGCCCGCGGAGTGCATACGGATGAAGGCAAAATCACGGCGGTGAAGGAGTGGCCCCGACCACGCAATCTACACGAACTCCGCAGTTTCCTGGGCCTGTGTACATACTACCGCCGATTTGTTCCGGGATTCGCGAACATAGCCAGCAGCTTGCACAAACTGACGAAAAAGAGCCAAGCTTTCGAGTGGAGCGAGGAGCAGGAACAGGCTTTTGCACGTCTGAAGGAAAAACTGTGCAGTGCTCCAATTCTGGCCTTCCCCGTGCCTGGGGAGATGTTTGTGCTGGATACAGATGCAAGCGGGAATAGTATTGGCGGTGTGCTATCACAGATAATAGACGGCCAGGAACAAGTGATAGCGTACTACAGTAGGGTTCTATCGAAACCGGAGCGCAACTACTGTGTGACACGGAGAGAACTGCTGGCGGTATTGGACTGCGTAAAACACTTCCACAAATATCTGTATGGACAAAGGTTTCGCCTGCGCACAGATCATGCGGCATTGAGATGGCTCCTGAACTTTAAAGATCCTGAAGGGCAATTGGCGCGGTGGATCGAGCGACTGCAGAGCTACGACTACACGATAGAACATCGCAAGGGCAGTAGCCATGGAAATGCCGATGCTTTGTCACGCCGTCCGTGCCAAGTCGAATGCAGGCAGTGCTCACGAGCCGAGAGCAAAGAGCAGATAGTGGACGTCCGGTTGATAAGCGTTATGCCAGAGGAAGAGTGGTCTGCGGAGAGGCTACAAAAGGACCAGCGCGTGGATGCGGATCTTGCAAAAATCGTCGAAGGCAAGGAGCAAGGCGCACGTCCAGACTGGCAGGAGATGGCTGGTGAAAGCCCGATCGCTAAGGCTTACTGGGCACAGTGGAAAAGTCTGCGGCTGAAGGAAGGCTGCCTGTACCGCAAATGGGAGAGCGCGGATGGTCGTACCAGCAACCCTCTAATGGTAGTGCCGAAAAGCAGAATCAACGAGGTCATCGAGGCATACCATAACGACTCCAGTGGAGGGCACCTAGGCATCACCAAAACCGTCGCCAAAATAAAAAGACGATTCTACTGGGTAGGATGTCAGGAGTCTGTAGCCGAGTGGATTAAGAGCTGCGACCGATGTTCAGCCGCGAAAGGGCCGACAAGAAAATCTCGAGGCCGCATGCAGCAGTACAACGTGGGAGCGCCCTTCGAGCGGATTGCTATGGACGTCGCCGGCCCATTCCCAACTAGCACTCAAGGCAACAAATATGTGCTGGTCGTAATGGATTACTTCAGCAAATAGCCCGAAGTGTACCCTATTCCTAACCAGGAGGCCACCACGATCTCGGAAAAGCTGGTAAACAACTGGGTAGCCAGGTTCGGAGTTCCGTTGGAGTTGCACTCAGATCAAGGCCGGAATTTTGAGTCTGCGGTATTCAAGGAAGTGTGTGAGCTGCTGGGGATAACGAAAACGCGTACCACTCCTTTGCACCCACAGTCCGACGGCATGGTGGAACGCTTTAACCGGACACTGGAGGAATACCTGCGAAAAGTGGTAGGCAGGAATCAAAAGGATTGGGACACGCACATCCCCCTGTTCCTGATGGCGTATAGGTCAGCCCCGCACGACACGACATCACTCACTCCAGCCCGAGCAGTGTTCGGCACAGAGTTGCGGTTACCCGCTGACTTGAAGTTCGGGGTAGTCAGCACGACGGGAGGCGCTAAGACGGACTACGTGGTCAATAAGCGGGCGGAACTGGAGGAAATTCACCAGTTTATAAGGAGCCGCACCAAACTGGTCAGCGATAAGGCGAAAGCCAGATACGATCTACGGGCCAACTCAGCAGGGTTCCAAGAAGGCGATCTGGTAATGCTCTACAACCCGCAGCGGAGGAAAGGTTTGTCTCCGAAACTCCTAGCGTCATGGGAAGGACCTTACGAAGTCGTGACTAGGATTAACGACGTGGTATACCGGGTTCAACGTTGCAGCAATAGAGGCGCTAAGCTGAAGGTAGTCCATTTGGAGCGCCTGGCGCCTCATCACAGCGGAGCCTCGGCACTTGTTCGGGACGAACAAGTCTAAGTGGTGGGCAGTGTAACGATGAGCCAGTCTGTCGCGGTGCAAAGCAACCCTGCCGCTACGTGCCGTGCCATAACCCAATCTGGCAACGACGGTCGCGATAGTAACTTTTAGCCCAACCTGGCAACGATGGTCGCGGTCATCAGGGAAACTTCTAGTCCAATCTGGCAACGTGCGAGAACGATCTGCGCGACGGCCGGACAGAGTATAAAAGGTGGCCAGATGCGGTACAGCGAGTCAGTCTGGTTTTGACAAGTGAAGTTGCCACACGGAATAATTAAGCAAATACTTAAGTGTACGAACAGTAAAGTGTAAACTGTGAATAATAAAGTGACTGTTGGTTTATTTTATTGTCTGCGTTTAGAAACTGACTGTGTTTTATTTTCAAATTACACAATCCAGAGATACGCAACAGCCCACTAGACTTAGTATTCGTAACAATATGGAGACAAAAAACGAATGAAAGCGAAGTTTTCAACTAAAAAATGTATTCATTGTAGAGAAATATTCACTATATGGAAATTCATTATAAGGAGATCAAAATGCACTTAGAATAGAACGATAAAGCTGTGTCTTTGAAATTAATTCATTATACGGAGAACTTCATTATATAGAAGTTCACTATAGCGTAGTTCGACTGTATCAGCATCTATTGTTATATATGCTGCTGAGCCTCGGTGCTACAAACTTTTGCGCAAAAAGAACTTTCCTCTGCCATCTCCATCTTCGAAGATGGGCGCTAAAAATAAATGTGGAGCCTGGGCTGCAAACCTCAATTTTGTCGTTAATGGCAACAAATGCTTTAAACATCGACGACAAATTGTGCATACTCTCGTTTGATGAAATGAAGTGCAGGGAGGAATGTGCCTTCAATCGCATCAACGACACTATAATTTCACCAAAACGGCAAGTGCAAGTCGTCATGGTACGCGGCTTAAAGGAAAAATGGAAGCAGCCCAGTTACTACAATTATGACAGTAAGATGTCGGCTGAAATATTGATGCCAATTATTGTGTCGTTGTATGAAATTGGCTTCACGGTAGTGGCAATGGTTTGCGATTTGGGTGTCGAAAACCAATCGTGTTTGCGAGGTCTGAATGGTGGCGTCAGCAAATCGTACATTGAACATCCTGCAGATGCCAGCAAAAAAATTTTCGTTTTTTGTGATGTGCCCCATCTCATAAAATTACTTCGTAGATGATGGATTTCTTTTCAATGGGACTCTATTGAAGAAATCTATCATCGAAGAATTGTTGGCACATAACAACACTTTCGCTTTTGTTATGTTTTGCAACATAACAAAAGCGATAAATATAGAAATGCTCAATGTTAAAGGACCAGGTACTATACATATTATAAAATATATATAAAAAATAACAATAACACACACGTGCCAGCGCTTTAAGGAGGTGTAGGCAGCATAGTCTATGTAGTGACGTTGGAAAGTTTATTAAATGTGCAGATCTTTTCCAAATCATCAACGACCGGTTCAACGTGTTTACCACTCAAACCATCCAAAAGGACTGCAGACCCTTCAGTAAGGCTTTTGGGTTGGCGTTGGAGGCTCAATTGCAAGCGATCGAGTCAATGAACGAAATTGTTCTTCACCTGTTCCCTGTGCGTGCATTTTGCGAGGCATTTTGAGCAACAATAATGCTCTGCCATTGATGTTCGACTACGTGAGAAGCCAATACGGAATCGAATTTATAATAACAAATAAGGTAAATGAAGACTGTGTGGAAAACTATTTCAGTGCGATTCGAGCAAAAGGTGGACTCTATGATCATCCATCGCCCATGGAGTTCAAATATAGATTTCGTTCTTACTTGCTAGGTATTTACATATATAATTAACGATGCAATGCTAACCATTGCTTAATACAGGTCGATATGAAAATGTACTTTGCTCGGAAGCAAATGTCGAAACGACTGATACCGATTTGCTTGACATTGGTTTGGAAAACCATATAGATACGGTTACCTCGCAGGACGCGTTTAACCCTGTTGTTAGGTTAAGCCCATTTGGTCCAATTTTTAGTTTGTTTCCTTTGTAACTTTTGAACGGTGGTATATACTGAATTAATTTATTAGCTCACGTGGTCTTTTTACAAAACGTTGTTGTATGCAAAAATTCAATTGTCTGACATAAAGCAGGACTGAGAAAAATAAAAAGTTACGTATCTTAGGTTAACGGACCATTTGGTCCATACTGTATTTTCTTTGATTTTCTTTACATTTATTTCCAATAAATACGTTTTTGCTACTTTGTTTGATAATTTTTATCATGGCACGCTAAGCAAATTGTCTTTCGGTTAGTTTTGCAAATAAACTTGACGCAAATGAAACATTTTATATCAAATTTAGACTTGCAGCAATTACAAATTCCTCGCTTTCTAGAAGTAACATTGCTTGAATTAGGAGTAGTATTACTTGAAGAGGCCCCTGGGGGTTGTGTTTGTATGTTTTGCAATAACTGTGCTGAGAACTCTTGTTGAGGTAATCTACTCCGTTTCATCATATACGCCTTGGCCAAAGAAAGTGCTAGTTGGCGCAAAAACTCTGGTCTCCTGCGATTTGTATCAGCTGGTGCCCATGATACATCGATTTCAGAAAAGAGTATGTAAGCGTTCAAAGCAGATATGTCTAGTATATTTGAAAATACAATGCTTGGCCATCGATTTGTTTTACGTTTTGTAGTGTAGGTGTCAATCATTTGATCAGCAGTATCTACGCCTCCTAAAAGGGGCAACGCATAAGAAATTATAGGCGAACAACAAACTAGCATACCTTTTGTTGAATTGTAATAATAAACAATCTCCGGCTTTTTCTTCTATTCACTCTCATCAACGGCAGCTGTCTTGTGCATTGTGCTAATCAATATCGTTGCTTTGTTTTTGTGGCTGATGTACGACACTAGTGTCGCAATGTCATTGAATACAAAAGTAGACTTGTACAAAGGAAGTTTTTTGACAATCAGCAATTTTGGAGGAATGAAAGTTTTATTTTTGCGTACTGTTCCCACATATGTAAGTTTTCTTTCATGGAGTTTTTTTACCAACTCAAATATGGAAAAGAAATTGTCGCCTGTTATATTTTGCCCTTTCAAGCCTTCTGTTAAGTCTAATACAACGCGTTGTCCTTAGTTCTTTTCAGGCTTTGCATTTTTAGATTTACCAAGATATGGTTGTATCTTCCATAAGTAGCCTGACTTTGAGTCCACCGATAACCAAAACTTCACACCATACTTTGCTGGTTTTGATGGCATAAACTGTCGAAAAGAACAACGCCCCCTGAATGCAGCAAGTCGCTCATCAATAGTTACATTTTCGTGGCAGTTGTACAACATTGGAAGAAGTCCTTGCCATCGGTCCCATAGTTCACGAATGGCAGCAAATTTGTCGCTACTACGCATTTGTCGTCGACTAAAAACATCATCGAAACGGAGTGCACTCGAAATCATGTGGAATTTAGCTTCAGACATAATAGATCGGAAAATAGGGCGACCAAATGTTTCATCAAATAAACCATGAACGTCTTCATTTCTTCCGCTGTCGTAGACAAAAGTTATATTAGCAAATTATTGTACTGAAATAAGTAAAAAATTAATGAACACACCGACATACGCCTGCAAGAATGAGTACAGCAATATATGCCCGCAATGCATCTTGATCAATATCGCACCATTTGCCATCAAACTTTACCCTGCCGTACTTATTAGTATTTTCAATGACAATTCTTTCTATTGAAGGCGGAAAAAACAGCAAAAAAGCTGACATTATGTCATTGCATCTGGACACTGCAAATCGAGTTGGTCCTGCTTGTGTTGAGATAATATTCTCAGCCGCGGTTCCAATAGAGGTAGGTAATGGAGTGGCACTCCATACCATATTATTTTTAGCCATAAAAAGGGGGTCAGCAGAACTTGCTGAAGCTACGATTGGTTCACTATCCGTTTCAGAATCACTTGTTTCGTTATTTTCCGAAATATAATCAATATTCGAATCTGAAATATCCGAGTCACTTTCTGAATTGATCATTTCACGTATATTATCTTCTTTCAAGTACGCCATTTCGTATTAAAAACACGTCCGATCAATTGAAAGCAGAACACAATTTGTACGAAACGGTGCAAATCTTGTGCTTCTTCATAGCAACATTCCAAAAAGGGGAATCCCACAACTATTTTTTCATCAGGTGTATTCCTTCATAACGATATGCAAAAAAGGGGAATTCCCGAACTATTTTTTACATCAGTTATGTTGAGTAAAGAATGAATAATAATATTTACGCAATATTGAACCAATATAAATACAAAAAATTTGAATAAATTGTTGTTTTGTACGAAAATTGCAGTATGGACCAAATGGTCCCTTAACCTAAGATTCGTAAGTTTTTTCTAACCTAACAGCAGGGTTAAACAACTTATCGACGATACCCAAACCAACTGCAACGAAAGTGAAGTACATCCATTTCAAGACGAAATGTGTGATGAACTTGCACAATTGAGCGATATTGAGTACGATCCGTATTGAGTTAAACCCATTTTGTGGATCAGATATCCACCAAAGTTCTCGAGCCCATCGTACTCAATATCGCTCAATTGTGCAAGTACATCAAACGCCTGCACCTAGCAGCAAGAGCACCGCCACAACTCGCCTGCACCTAGCACCACAACTCGCCTACGCCGAGCAGCAAGAGCACCGCCACAACTCGCCTGCACCTAGCACCACGACTCGCCTGCACCTAGCACCACAACTCGCCTGCACCTAGCACCACAATTCGCCTGCACCTAGCAGCACGACGTTCAGTATTGACGGTAACGGTCAATAGCAATATTTTCGGTCGGTAGCAATATTTTCGGCCGAACAAGCAGAGCGATTATGTATTGGCCTCTGTACATCTTGTACAGAACCATTTCGTTCGAATTTCGCCAATAAATCCGAAATTGTTGACAAAACAGGTCTTCCGTGACGTCCGAAATCCTTCCTTAGTGCGCGAAAAGTGGTGCTCAAATTTTCACCATTTCTGTAGTGTAGTCAGCGATAAAGCGATGTGAAACTGGGAGAGTAAGCCGATTTTTGTGCGTTTTTTGCAATTCACGTACACAGTCCGTGTGTGCTGGCAGTGATCAGCTTTTCACTGTGTCTGCTCTTTACCCGATATTAGGTATGTTCTTATTAATTTTCTGGATTAAATGCCAACACATGAACTTTTTTGGTTTAATTATGTAAATATTAATGAAAATATACCAAAGAACACAAAGCTAAATGCATTGAATATGACAGGGTCAATTGCCGTCCTTTGTATTTCGCATTTCTTCATTTAGCGAATCTCTAACAGGTATGCTTTTTTTGCTAAATGCTGTAGTTTGACCGCAGGGTTGTTTTTTTGAATGCAGCTTATAAAATCTTAATTTAACTGAATTAAAAGCATACCCAAAGATTATTTTGACGCTTTTGGGCAATAATATATTTTTCTAGTCAATTTTATACAAACGTATTACGAAATGGCACCAAAAATATACAAATAAAAAGACAAATTTCTTTGGTCACAAAAAATGACTCACACCAGCTACACTGGCAATTTGAAATCAACTAGAACAACAACCCCGTTTTAGAAATTTATATGGAGGAAAAAGTACCTTCCTGATCAAGCTTGGGCCCTACTAGTCAGCCCCAAGGTTGCAATTTTGCAATAATATTAGTGTAATTCTGTGCATGTATTTCTACCGGCTCTCCCAGTTTCACATCGCTTAATCGTTGGTGTAGTCACTGTGTTTACACGTTGAGCGATGCTAAATCCAGTGATAATCATCATTGGCTAAATCGGTCCATTTTCATAAATGTCAAACACTGAACTACAATATTAACACAGTGACAGATGGCAGCTGCGGTTGTCGAACGCAAGGCTGCCAAAGTTTTCGGTTCGAAATGAAAAACCCTATCTAGATGCCCACTGCTTCAGTGGTTTTTAAGATGGAAACAAACACGATGCAACTTACCCAATCGAAATTGCATGTCTTCTTCAAAGTTCCCTCTCGGAAATTCAATGAACGTATTCTTGCTGTTTCAAAATTTATATTGCCTTGGCGATCACAAAACCATACCCAAAGCTCTCGCTGTTGTAAATTCTTTGGGAACGTCAAGCAATGCACTTTCTTGCAACCTAGAAAATATGCGTTTTGTTAATATTCCTCCTATGTGATGCAATACAAGATTTTCAAAATAAGCGACACTCATTTAAGTTTTTGTTGTTTTGCGCACATTTGCCCATTGCACAACGCATTCTGACAGAAATTTGTGGCTTTTATTAAAAAACAAAACAACACTTTTTCACACTAAATTTTTACAGGAAATGCAATTCAACACTTGTTTTTTTGGACAAAAATCACTTTTGGAGGGTAAAATGACAATATTCAGTAAAACTCGTGGAAAATTCAAAAGAAACCGTCGGCCAATCAAAGTTTGCTGTTCAAATCGTTTCTAAATAGAGCTGCCGAGTGACTTTTTTTAAATTGAAAGTCGTTTCATTTTTATTTATGAAATTCAAACTAGGTGCAAAAAGTTGTTGTTATATGTGAAATTGGACTTTCCTTTCAAGTATTTGCATAGATTAAGATACTGATCAAACAATTTGGTATCAGAACAGATTTAGTTGACAATATATTACGATATTTGACTACGTTTAGAACATGCTTTAATAATGTTATAGCATCCCCGCAACACCAAAAACCGCATGTATTTTGTTGGAAGAATCGTTTATCGCTACTGTCAAAATCAGCTGATATTTTCCAACGAAAGAGGGAGAAACTGACAACAAACAAAAGTGATTGTTGCCAGACGGTGCTGTATTTGAGTGAAAAAACGGGTGCTCAGGTCAGTTTTTTTCAGTCAGGTATTTTCATTTCAACCGATGCGGCAACACAGCACACCGACGATTTTGACAAAAGCGATAAACGATAAGCCGGTGGCTTGCTACAACCTTATAGTTAAACAATGGTTTAGAACTAAAATTTTTTTAAGGTAAGGGTGGTAACTCTAGCAATGAGCACGCATGACGTCAGCACTCGGATGTCGTAATCAGCGTTGCCGTTTTAATTATTTTTAACCAAAAATGGTTATTTTTATTTTTGTAAATTAGATTTGGTTATTTGAGGATTTTTGATCCCATTTGGTTATTTTTAGAATAATGCACACTGATGCAAAGTGTATCTTAAATATAGCACAATATTATTTGGAGTGGCAATAATATTGATATTGATTGATAGTGGCAACTCATAGCCATTACAGTTTCTCGTAAAAATGTAAGCAGCATTGTTTAAATCAATAACTATGTTTTAAAAAGAATCAAGAACACGTTCGCGGTGTTTCGCAACTAATTAAAAAGAATATCGCCTGTCTATTTTTGCAGCTTACTGAAATTTTTACTGTGCGTGAACGTGTTAATCATTTCTTTTATGTCACACATACACACATATGAGTCAAAAGCGTTTTAAATGTTTTTTAAATCTCGAAGTTTATGTATGAGTTATTTTTTGCTTTATGTGGAATAAACATATTGGTTATTTTTTTTGTTGTTTTGTTGTTTCCCTTGTGGCAATGCTGGTCGTAATCTTGTATTAGGTCTAGTGATGAGCAAAACGGCGATTTTCAAATCACAGTGTGATTTGCGATTGCGATGTGAAAATCACTGTGATTGAAAACTGCGATTTTGAATCACTGTGATTTTCAATCACAGTTCCATTGCAAGAATCTATCTATCGCACGCGGCAGCTCGCGGACTTGTTTGAATGCGAAAAAATTAACATTGGTTTTCCATTCAAATGTTAGTCGGAAGAAAATGTCTAATATTAAGGAAGTTACACATCCAGTTCTTAGCAATTTACATCCAAAAAATATTCTCTTTATGACTTTATGTTCCTACAGTTTTGCATTATAAATGACCAACTTTCCATACTAATTTCACTTTGATGATGGGGTTGTAATTCGTGGTGGAAACGAAATAGTGATATCAGCTGTTTCTTGCTTGCGAAAATTTCCGCGACTGGAAGTTGGGCCATAGAATTTTCTTTTATATTAAAATCTGTGCCGGAAGCAGATTATATGTTATTTTTCAAACATAAGAGAAAATGTAAGGAGTTTATCACCCTTAAATCTTAGCCAATGGTCCTTATATTGTACCAATTCTGCATTCTTCCGACAGCTTCTCTCATACAATTTTCGTGCTGCCAATGTGCAAAAGATACGCTGAGAACATATCAGCTGTTTTTTTGATTTTTCATAATGGACGTGGTATCAATGCATATCAACCATTTGCCTGTAGTGGAAAAGGGAGCACTAGAAAATGAAATAAATGTTAGCAGCATTGTCACAGTGCAGAGAAACGAGTGCTGAAATCGTTGCCAGTCAAGGTTCGATTCGCTTCTCATTTGTTCACAGCGATTTTGACAAAATAGTGATTTGGAAAACGGTGATTTACAATCGCTGTTTTCATTTCCAGTCAAGGTGCGATTCGCTTCTCATTTGTTCACAGCGATTTTGGCAAAACAGTGATTTTCAATCGCTGTTTTCGTTGCCAGTCAAGGTGCGATTCGCTTCTCATTTGTTCACAGCGATTTTGGCAAAACAGCGATTTTCAATCGCGATTTTCAATCGCTGTTTTCGTTGCCAGTCAAGGTGCGATTCGCTTCTCATTTGTTCACAGCGATTTTGGCAAAAAAGTGATTTGGAAAACAGTGATTTACAATCGCTGTTTTCGTTGCGAGTCAAGGTGCGATTCGCTGCTCATTTGTTCACAGCGATTTTGGCAAAACAGTGATTTACAATCGCTGTTTTCGTTGCCAGTCAATCGCAATGTGACACTGTGATTACAAAATCACAGTGAAAAAATCACCGGTTGCGATTTTTTGCTCAACACTAATTAGGTCTATTTGGCAGAGAATAATTTGTACGAATTTGTACAAAATTGTAAAAATTTTTACTGGATCCTGTTTGTTGACGCCAAATCTCCAGTAACGAAAGAGAAACTGAGAGCGTAAAGTGACAGTTCATTTCGTGAGAACTTGCATGCAATGATAACGTACGAATTTGTACAAATTTTTACTGGATCCTGTTTGTTGACGCCAAATATCCAGTAACGAGAGAGTAACTGAGCGCGTAAAGTGGCAGGTCGTTTCGTGAGAACTTTCAAGTTTTTACTGTAGAATTTTTGTCCAGTAACTTTTAGCCAGTAAGAAGAAGAACAAGAAAAACATATGACTGGCGGACATATGATTGAAATAATTTTTGCAAACTTTTGGAGGCAAATGGAACCTGCAAAGAACTTGTGCGTTCGCAAGTATGCTGACCCACAACCGTCTTGCTCAGCTTAATCCGCTGAAGCTGAAAGGAAAGAATCGCAGATTGAGCACAACGAACTGTTTGCCTTTTGCATTAAATGTATGATTAAACTTAATTTTCCCTACCGCTTCAAGCCTCAAATGAAACTTTTAGATCAGCTGTTGCTTTCTTTAACCCTCCTGTTTACACCCTTTTTACTGTGTATTGTGGGTGTGCGAAGTACCACTGGTGTAACCAAGAGTTAAAACTTGCTAATTCTTACAAATTGCTGTTTGTTCACTTTTTTGGATAGTTTGATTTTAGGGAGCGTAAGCTGGCTTACTCTCCTGATATTTTTTACTGGATAATTTTTACTGGAAATCTGGCCAAACAGACCTAGTATAAACACAACCAAGTCGTCGTGTGATTTTTACGCAGCGAACGTCAAAATTAAAACACACAGCAGTAAATGTGATTGCCCACAAAGACTACGACTGCGATATTCGACCGACGACCGGTCGTCCGACGATAGAACAAATTCTAATTTGGTCGCAGTCGTCGTGCGAACCAATCAGCTGTCAGCGGTGAAAAACGAAAAAACAAACAAACGAAAAATTGTGGTAAAATTTTGTGATTTGTGGTTTTTTGAGGTTGCAAAGTTGTAAGTGGTTCAAATTTTAATAAAAAATTGTGCCAAATAATCTATTTTGTCTTTCCCTTTCGTATGTTTTAGAAAATGGACAAGACGGAGCTCCTAATTGACCGAGCAGCGAAAGGAATCGTGCCCGCACTGGCAGTTGCGCTTCTGATTAGAGTTGCAGCTGGAGACGGTTTTGTGCTGCCGTGAAGGAATTTGGCTAATATTGCTGCCCCGAAAGTAGCAAAAGTCGTCGCCTGGACAAATCAAGTTTGCGCATATGACAATACGCCCGTTAGTGTCCCGGTAGTGTTTGCCGTCGAGCGCCTGGCAGAGCGGGTGCGCTCCGAGGGACTGGAGGTGGTGTGCGTGCCCACTAGCTTTCAGGCGCATCAGCCGATTGTCGAGCATCAGCTGTAGCTGGACGATCTGGACCGGCATCCAAACCTGGCCATGGCCATCGATGGCGCCGACGAGGACGATAGCGACATGGTACTGATCAAGGGCGGCGGCGGCTGTCTGCTTCAGGAGAAAATAGTGGCCGCCTGCGCGAAGCAGCTTATTGTCATAGCAGACTACACCAAGAACTCGCAGCGCCTGGGCGAACAGGACAAGAAGGGGATTCCGATCGAGGTGGTGCCCATGGCATATGTGCCAATAAGGCAGCGCATTGCGGCCATGCATGGCGGTAGCCAAGGCGGGGCCGTGCGTCACGGACAATGGCAACTTCATACTTGACTGGCACTTTGAGCCGACAACGGCTTACGACTGGAAGGCGGTGAATGAAGATTTGCTGCTCATACCGGGCGTGGTCGAGACAGGTTTGTTCGTGGACATGGCAACGAAGGCGTATTTTGGTATCTGTGGTGGTCTGTATTCGAATCTCATGTTTGTTTTGTAAACACGCTGCTTATTACAAAAAAATAATAATAAATAAATCCTTAGCCAGGTATGTGTCTTAATACAAATTGCTTTTAATCGCGCGGTCCAATGAATCTCGCCAGCGGTTCTCGAGCGAGTAAGTGTTGCACTGCACCTTCAGAAGGACTTCTTGCTGCGCGTCGGCAGCAGACTTTCCTTGGCGTAATTGAATAATGATAATGCGAATGTCGCATTATTCTGTTTTACTGTGCGTATTTTCACGACGACGACGCACTGCGTAATTTTTCGGTGCGTATAAATTCGCACGACGACTTGGTTGTGTTTATACTATGATGGTCAACAGTAATTATCACTGGCTATCAAGTTGCTCTGTTTTCATACCATTAAATCTGTGGCCGTAAGGAATAACAGCCAAAGTCGAGTTTGGACAAAGTTGAGTTATTACCACCATTGCATTCTCCGTATTCAAATGTGCTACTACACAAATTTCTTTAGCTTTTGCTCATAAAATGAATGTTTTACGCCCAAAAATCCAAATAGCTAAAGTCGGTTTTCTATGTTCATGATTTTGGAATAACAGCCTAACTCAAAAATTTTTCAAAAAAGTTGCCTAAGTATAATTAAAACTTTATTTCCAATCGTGCCGCGAGTTTATCCCGATGGTAAGTTTCTTTTCTAAGTTGATTTTAGTCGTTATTCCGTTTTATTTATTACAACATTATAAAATTTGGAAAAACAGCCAAACTTGAGTTTAGTCAAAATTCTGTCCTTTTTAAATTTTTCAAATTTTGAATAATAACCAAAGTCAAGTTCGGTCTTTACTCCAAACCTTAAAGATATTTTTTGTAAATTCAAAGTAGACTTTGGTCAGTTTTCAAAAATTAAAAGTCCAAATTTTTTAATGCTGGTTTTCCCTATTTGACTTTTATTGCGAAAATTGCCTATCTAGAGTTAGGGTTGTTTTTCCAAATTATTTTATACGAAATAAAGATGCTTATTTTGAGTTTGGTTGTTAACGAGTAAAGTCAAAAATGTTTCGTGGTAAGAAAATTTTAGAATTGGCTACTAAACAAGGTGAAGGTAAGTGCTAAATAATTAATTTTTTGCTCAATATTGTTTTATTGTAATTTAAAATACTTTAAATATTGATGGAAGCACACTGAAGGTATGTCGAAGACACTTTACTCAGTGTTTTGGTGAAACTGATAGTTTCGCGAAAAGCGTACTTCGCTTGTCCGTCTATACCATTCAAAAATCTTTGTGAAAAAGCGTCATCGAATAAAATAAATTTACAAAAATAAGAAGAGCTTTAACATCATATAAATCAATTTCCGGCTCATTACAATAGACATTCGACTCTGACTGGACACACAAAAATGCACCAGTTGTATACTGATAAAACTGACAATCCTGTAAGTGTTTCTAAATACTCCCAAGTATTCAAGACTATGAATCTGAAATTCAAATCTCCACGACTAGACACCTGTTTCACTTGTGATTTGCTACACATTAAAGTAAAGTTTGCCACTGGAGAAGAAGAACATGATTTGATGCAGTTAAAAAAACATCGTGTTGAGAGAGCTGAGCACAAGCGAGCTGATAACACTGTGCGACAGCATTTTTCACACTGGAAAAAATCCATATGGGCTTGAAACTAGAGACTAAACATAGTAATACTGCGTATTCAGTTTTTCATTTCTACATCCTTTGTCCTTTTAAAACTTACTTAACTGGCCATAACAACCCGTTATCGGGTACGGTCAAAATTTCATTACTCTAATTTTATTTGTTCGAAAGTTTTAAAAAAAAAGGTGGGAGCTGCAAGTCTAATGCAGTACCAATATTCTAATTTATTTGCGTATCAGTACTTTAAATAATAAAAAAGATACAAAATCAAAGAAGCGAGAATAATGAAACTTTGACACGTGATCAAGGAGATTTTGGGTTTAAACATACCTACTTTTTAAGAAAATTCGTTATAAATTTTCAAGGATATAAAGGATTAAAATTTTCAAAGGACCTTTTTCATGTCCTTTTTTTACAAATAGATAAAAAATAAATTTTATTAAAATTCTTGAGCATTTCCTCTTTCATTTGATATACATATCGCCATATTTTAACGAGGCTAAGTATTTTTTATATTTTTTTTATTTTTTATCCCCTTCAAAATTTTGAAGTCCTTTTAAAAGGACAAAGGATGTAGAAATGAAAAACTGAGTACGCAGTACTACTATGTTTGGTCTCTAGTTTCACGCCCATATGGATTTTTTCCAGTGTGAAAAAATTGTTTCATTTTTGTCGCACAGTGTAAGCAATGAAGTGTATATGTTGTATATTTATGCAAATATACAGAAAACACATAAACAGATATGCAAGGGTGATACGTATCATATAAAGAAATTATTTAAATAATGCGAATGGGTTTTACGAAACAGTTTCAAAAAGTTATCATCTAAATGTAATGCCTTCATCAATGTCTTCAGGTGTAGCGTCCATCTATTTCACTGGGTACACAAAACATTGAAATTTGTTGGTGCCTTGTGGTTTTGCAACTGCAGCACGTCATTGACATTTTTGATTTTCACTGCAATGCACTTCAGTTAAAATTTTCAAATAAATTTTCAATCAAATATTTTTTTAATATTTTATATTATGAATGAAAGGTTAAAATTTGACAGACAATTTCATTCATGTGAGAATGTAGACAAAACATAAATGCCAGCTATCAAAATAAGAGTACGTAAACAAATAGACGTCACCTATCGGGATGACTTTATTATTTGACTATGGGACCTATGAACTTACAGTTCATGACTTATGGTATGACCAGAATCAAATCGTCGGCCGATTTTTACGCACTCAACGTACGCTGTCAAAATTAAAACACAAAGCAGTGCATGTGATTGCCCACAAAAACTACGACTGCGTTATTCGGCCGACGACCGATCGTCCGAGGATAGAAAAAATTTGAATTTTGTCGCAGTCGCCTTGCGAACCAATCAGCTGTGCAGCTGTCACAGGTGAAAATGAAAAATATAAACAATCGAAAAATTCTGTAAACATGTTGTGATTTGTGCTACTTTGAGGTTGAAAAGTTCTGAATTCTTCAAATTTCAATAAAAAGTGGTGCCAAATAATCAAATTTGTTTTTCCCTTTCGTATGTTTTAGAAAATGGACAAGACGGAGCTGCTAATTGAGGAAGTTAGGAAGAAGAAAGTGTGAAAAAAGAAGTGTGTTTGCGTGTCTGCAGGAACAGCTGATGCGAATTTCGCACCCTTACTGTTTCACTGTGCGTATTTTCACGACGACTGACGCAGTCACGTAATTTTTAGATGCGTAAACTTCGGTTGACGATTTGATTCTGTTTATACCATTAAGCGCGTTGTGTAACTCAAACCCAAAGCAAGGTGTATTAATTAGGTGATGGCACTACTGCAAAAACAAAAATCCCATGTATTTTGTTAATGCTTTTGGGCATGCTGATTGTCAAAATCAAATCGAAACACAAACAACACGAAAACAATTTTACCAATTTTTGACAATTAGCATGCCCATTCGCGAGATATCAAAAGAAAATCAGAAGAAAAAAGCAAAGACTAAGAGCCTATTTACACGAGGGCTTTCCCCCTGCGTTAAAAGTCATGCGTGACGAGTTTGTGGGCGAGAAGTGGAGAGAAGTCAGCGGGGTAGGCAAACACGCACGGTCAGAGAATTCCAGGGGTTTTTGTTGACATTTTGCTTCGCAGCAGACCAGCAAACCAACAATTATTTTTACATCTTCCATATTATTTAAATCTGAACAGATAACACAGAGCAACAAAATCGACATTATTTTTTTTTCTGAAATCAAACCATGCTTTTCTAAAGGATTTTTGGACGCTGATCACAACTGCGTACTTAGTTTTTTGATTGTTTGAGCGGTTTGTAAGTTATTGGTGGTTTTTGCTAGGAGGTGTTTTCCAGGTTGATCAGCGTCCAAAAATCCTTTAGAAAAGGTTTACTAGAACTCGGAAAAATTTTGGCTGTTGCTCAGTGTAATAGCCATTTCGGTGGCTTCTAAAATATTTTCTATAATTTCTTTTTTGTTGAAGTCCAATTTCTACAATCAGAATATCCAAAAACTAGGCGAAAATGTGAATGTGAATGAAAGATGGGCAGCTTAAACGTCTAAAAAAGTCAAGCAAAGTTGGGCTGTTACGTATCACTGGATTGTGCAATTTGAAAATGAAACAACTTTAATTATTCCGACGCAGCCAATTCAAAACCAACAGTCACTTTATTATTCACAGTTTTACACTTTACTGTTCGCACACTTAAGTATTTGCTTAATTACTCCGTGTGGCAACTTCACTTGTCAAAACCAGAGTGACTCGCTGCGCCGCATACGGCTGCTTTTTATACCTCTCAGGCCATCGCGCAGATCGTTCCCGCACATGCCGGAGTGGACTAAAAGTTTCCATCATTGCCAGGTTGGACTAAAAGTTATTATCGCAGCCATCGTTGCCAGATTGGACTAAAAGTTACTATTGCGGCCGTCGTTGCCAGATTGGATTATAGCACGGCACGTAGCGACAGGGTTGCTTTGCACAGCGACAGACTGTCTTATCGTTACAATATGAATGCATGAAGATTTACGCAGCAACTTCAAAAGAGAATTGAAAAAAGCGCGGGGGGAAAAGCCCTCGTGTAAATAGGCTCTAAGACTAAGTACATATTATAGAGTTAAGTTGTTAAAAAGTTAAATAGTCGCACTGTAAAGTATTGGTGGAGGTGGTGCCATGGTGAATGCAACCCTGTTACAACTCGGGCTTGTAAAAGCAGCTAAGTTCATGCTGGTCCCTTGTTCCTCCTCTTTACTTTTGTGACGCCATCGACGACACACGCGAATAAAGATTAAATAAAGAAAATCGAAACCATCCCAGCGCTCACTACACGCACAAACATATCTATAATTTTGATATTGTTGATAGTCTTCTTGTTTACTTATCTTCAAAACAAAAAAATATCGACAGCAATTCTAAGCCTTTTCCACCACCAAGCATGGTGAAGCGTTCATTTCAGTAGTCCCAGTAATACCCGTGACAGACATGTAGTACAAAAATCCTGCTAGTACAAAAATCCAATGTCTGTCATCGGTTTTTTCAACTTTTGTTCGAAAGCAACTGGATTTTTGTACTACAATCATAGTACAAAAATCCAGTAGAATACCACGAACAGGAATGGGATTTTTCAGTTTACTACAAAGGGAACCGACTGGAATAGAAACGGAACATACAGCAAAGCTTAAACCGCTTTAAGCTCTTAAAGCTCTTCGTTGACAACCTCACTGCAGGAATAGAGAATGAACAGAAAATATATTTCCGTTATGTTTAAATTTGTTTTCGCCGCTGTCAAAATGTACTACGTCGTACAAAAACCAAGTGTGTGTCAGCATGCTAGTATGGGTTTTTTAGAGCTTTGATTGTAGTATTCTTCGTAGTACAAAAATCCTATGTCTGTCAGCAGTATAAAGGAATGTTGTATGTTTTATTGTTTTGTATGACGTATATGACATTAAATTTTTCGGGTACGCATGGGTACTAATGTACACACCACGAAATGTATCTATATGCACGGTTGCCAACTTTTCTATTTCAGAAAGCACTAAAACCGCAAAAATAAACGAGTTTTTCCACTCAAAAAGCACTTATGAGCAACAAAAAAAACAGGTGGTAGTTGTCCCAATATTCCGTGTACCATACAAGGAAATCTATTGCAGATCAGTGGCAACCGTGACTTAAGTAGCAATTC
The DNA here is from genome assembly GCA_963971225.1 of Melieria omissa. Classification (NCBI taxonomy): domain Eukaryota; kingdom Metazoa; phylum Arthropoda; class Insecta; order Diptera; family Ulidiidae; genus Melieria; species Melieria omissa. The sequence goes on along the minus strand of OZ020267.1, from coordinate 90,318,624 downwards.
CACCAAGGACGATTACTTCGGTTGTTATGTAATATCCAAACAATGATTTTTTAGCCCAACATTTCAGTGTTACGTAGGTATTTAATGAAATATGGTGTTGTATTACACTCCAATTTTATAAAAAAAACTTACATTTTTTTCCAAGCATGAATTAGTCTTGGTGTCTTTGAAATAAAAAAACACTAAAAAACGCACCAAGCACCAAACTTAATATTTTTCGCGCTTTGATTTTCAAAAAGCACTAAATTTAGTGCGAATAGCACTAAGTTGGCAACTGTGTCTATATGGCTCGGGTATTTATGTGACAGCGGGAGTTTATTTGACAGCAAAAAATGAGTCTGTATAAGTGAGAACAACACGAAGTGTAAAGTTTTTATTATCTCTGGAAAAAAGTTTAAGCAGCTGTGTTGCCACCAACGAGTAGACCACCACCAAGTCGGTAGAAATACATGCACAGAATTTCACATATATTTTTGCAAAATTGCAACCTTGGGGCCTACTAGTAGGCCCCAAGCTTGATCAGGAACGTAGTTTTCCATCCATATAAATTTCTAAAACGGAGTTATTGTTCTAGTTCATTTCAAATTTCTAGTGTTGCTGGTGTGAGTCATTTTTTGCGACCTAAGAAATTTGTCTTTTTATTTGTATATTTTTGGTGCCATTTCGTAATACGTTTGTATAAAATTGACTAGAAAACTATATTATTGCCCAAAAGCGTCAAAATAATCCTTGGGTATGCTTTTAATTTAATTAAATTAAGATTTCATAAGCTGCATCCAAAAAAAACAACCCTGCATTAATGGGCCAGTTACTCACGACATAAATTAGTTTTACTTGTCAGCTAGCACGACCTGGCATACCCGAAAGCTGTAAAACTGGTTACCCGAGACATAGAACATAAACTTAGAACTTAACCGTAAACTTAGAAATCTGTTTCGTTTTGGTTTCTAAGTTTATGTTTACGGAAAACGCAAAAAATGTTGCCATTCTCTTCGGAATGAATTGAAAAGTAAACAAATTAAAATAATTTGTAAAATATACAAAATGGATTGCAATTTTTATTAGTTTCGTAAATATATTAATAATTTTAGTCGTTGGATGCTCAAACATTTAATAATAGCAAGTAAAAAAATGTCGCGAAAAGTTTGCATTTGATTGTTCACGAGATGGAGAAATCGAAGTGGCAATATTGTCGCTCAGCTGATCAGCTGATTTTTAAGTTTATGTTTACGGAAATAAAGTTTTGAGTAATCGCTCAAATTTTCTAAGTTTATGTTTATTGTTAATTTTATGTTCTGTGTCATGAGTAACGGGCCCATTAGCACCAAAAGCATACCTGATCTGATCTGATCGTTAGAGATTTGCTAAATGAAGAAATGCGAAATACAAAAGACGGCAATTGACCCTGTCATATTCAATGCATTTAGCTTTGTGGTCTTTGGTATATTTTTCAATAATATTAACATAATGAAACCAAAACAGTTCATATGTTTGTATTTAATGCAGAAAATTAATGAGAACATACTTTGAAAAGCAAATAATTGAAAGGAATCCCTAATATCGGGAAAAGAGCGAAAACTGTGGAACTCATAACTGCCAGCACACACAGACTGTGTACGTGAACAGCGTTGTCGTTTTGGTTGTTTTTAACCAAACTTGGTAAAGTGTTTTGCTGTTTTGAATTTTTGGTACTTTGGTAACACACTCTGTGGTTTGGTATTTTTTTTTTGCTTGGTTCACCTTGTATGTTTTATGCATATTTTGCTCTCTCTTTCGCATAAAAAAATGACAATAACAGTGATGCCAATACTTATTAGATTGTAAATTTGATTATTATTACATATGACGTAAACTGTAATAATCGAAAGTGGCACCTTGCTTACACTGCCTCATAGCTCTGCAAAGCGAAAATGTTCTGAACTTTTTCTTATTAAAACTAAGCTTAGAAATAAGCTAGAAGTTGACATAATCAACAATATAATGCTCTCCAAAGAGATTTTGCCAAGAAACATTGAATCTAAATATGCAACATATGGGCTCCAAAAAGCGAACTGTAGTTGGAACTGTGCCTTTTTGAGTTGAATTTGAATTGAATTTGAATTTCCTGGTTTTTATTTATTTTGCACCTCAAAGTTTTCAAAAGATTTTACAAATGGAGAAATGCTTTAAACGACAAGATGTGATTGTTTTTTGTTTTATAAATAAATAATTAAACGCATATTTATAAAAAATTGGTAGTTTTGGTAATTTTTTTTTAGAAATTTGGTAATTTTTTTCCATTTGGCTGTGGCAACGCTGTGTAGGGAAGTTTAGCGAAAATTGTGTGCGTAGGGAAAAAGGACAAATTTTTAAAAATTCACTAAATGTAGGGAATTGTCAAACAATCCTGGTTATGGAAAATTTTGAAGTCAAATTAGTCAAACTAAAAATTTTAACGATCAAATGTTGTTTCCCAATTTGTCAAAGTTGGCCAAATATGTTTCGGCACTACCACATTCTAATGCAGACTCTGAAAGAATTTTTTCGAACAAAAAAGGAACACATCAAGCCATGACAATTTGACTTCAATTTGTATAATTCGCTCTTACTTAGAAGACGAAGATATCACCTGTGTAATTTTTCAATGTAAAGAACAGCACTTTAAGAAAATTTCATACACTGAGTAGTATGACCATAAATAACACTGCACAACACAAAAAAAATAACAAGGTTCTGACAATGGATTCTGGTAGAGGGGACCAAAAAAAATATACGTGTATCGGCGTTTTGAAAGTTTACGTCTGAATTTTTTTTTAGGGGGGGTCAAAGTTTCTCCTTTTCGCGCATTCTTATGGTGAATCGGCATACGAAACCCATGTAACATCACATTTTAGGTGCATGATGTGTTCAGCAATTTGGTGTAAAACACTATGAGGAACATTTTTGTGGAGCATTTTAACCCTAGAGCTCCTGTTTATAAGGGTCAATTTGACCCTTTTTTCTTAAATCCCAAAAATGTCTTGTAAAACAGGACTTTTTAAGGACAAAATGTACCACAAAAATATTCACCATAAAATTCTACTATAGGTCTCTGAATACATCAATGCTCAGAAATTAATATTAACGTCAGAATTAAGCCAAAACTGAAAATATGTTTAAGTGTTTATTGCGTGTTTTCAAAATTGGTACTAAAATCTTGCACGTGAGATAGCAACCAATATTCCAAAAAACCATGGGAGCCGAGAGCTCCGAGAGGCAAGCATAATATTCTCCATCCACTACTTGTGCTAACAAAGAAAATTCGTTTACAACCATTACATATAAAACTTGGTATGGAAAAAAATTTTGTTAAATGTTTGGATACATATGGATTGGCATTAAAGTTTCTGAAGACATTGTTTCAAAACTAAGCGAAGCAAAGATAAAAGAAGGTATGAATGCTAAAACTTTACTTTTTCATATTGGTTTCATACCAATAAATTTTCAATATCTCAGTTTTTCATTACAACAGGTGTTTTTGTTGGTCCTCAAGTAAAAAGACTTATGCGTAGCGCCGAATTCGATCAAATGCTTTCACCAAATGAGATTGTCGCATGAAAAAGTAATAAAGTAATTGACATTGCTCTAGGCAAAAATCGTTATCCTGCGGCTTGAATACACGTCGAAACCATGATGAGTGCATTCGAAAAACTAGGTGCTCAAATTTCACCAAAAATTCATTTTCTGAATTCTCATATGGATTACTTCGAACATTGGAAACAGAATCCGATGAACATGGGGAACGATTTCTATATTATTTATTCTTTATTAAATTCAGTCAATGAACAAAAATGTTCTTACAGACTAAGTGAATATATAACCAGCTCAAAACTTACAGGCTAAAATTGATGAATAACAAGCTTAATTTAAAACTTAAAACTAATAAACAAAGAAAAGCAAATTGTAAATAAAAGTAAGCGATGATATTATCTGAGCGCATGGTTAAGCGAATTCAAAAAAACAGGTTTTGAGCAAGAGAAGTCGATATCTATTACTTTAGAAAAACTATTAAATTCAGATAGAGCTCTGGCCAAGGGGGCGTTCAACACATAGTTAGTTTTAGCAAAATTAACATAAAAAGGGGTATAATGACGAAGTACTCTAAGAGGAATATTGAAGAAGATTCTTTCAAGCAGAACAGGACAATCGACTACACTATAAATCAAATCGAAGACGAAAGATAGGGATAGAATGATTCTCCTATTGTAAAGGGAGTTCAAATTAAGGAGTTTACAACGAGAGGTGTAGGAGGGAATGGGTTCATGGAATCTGAGGGACCGAAGAGCAAAGCGAAAGAAGGATTTCTGAACACGTTCAATGCGATTGGTATAACACTCATGGTAGGGTCGCCAGATGAAAGAGGCATATTCTAATTTAGATCGGACGAAGGAGGTGTATACTAACTTTAAGGTATACGGATCAGTGAACTCAGAGGAATTACGTTTTACAAAAGCTAACATAGCATAGGATTTTGAGATGGTAGCATTGACATGACTCGAGAAGGAAAACTTCTGATCAAAAATAACTCCCAAGTCCTTGATTTCAGAAACAGATTTTAAAGAAGAATTGGATATGTTATATGTGTTATGTAAGACGGATTTACACTTGGAAAAAGTGACATGGAAACATTTATTAATATTTAAGGATAGACAATTACGACTACACCAAGAGTGTACATTATCAAGATCGGCTTGGAGCAGCAAAGAATCGGACGGACCACTAATGGCTGAGTAAATTTTTAGATCCCGAGGTCCAAGAATGCTACCTTGCGGAACACCTGATGACGCGATGAAAGGCGCCGAATGTGCATTATCTACTACTACCACGCACTGGCGATTACTTAAGTAAGATTTGAGCCATTCAAGAAAAACGGAGTGAAAGCCAAATGACGCTAACTTATGAATTAGGATTGGGTGAGAAACCCTATCAAAGGCTTTGGAGAAGTCAGTGTAGACTGTGTCTACCTGGAGTCCGTTATGAAACGCGGAAAAGCAATGCTCACTGAAGACAGCAAGATTTGAGACGGTGGACCGACCAGGCATGAAGCCATGTTGGTTCGGGCAAATTAAACATTTCACTGCGAAAAACACCTTGTCTTTGATTATACACTCGAAAAGCTTGGAGACTGTGGAGAGTTTGGAGATTGGCCTATAATTACCCACATCATTTTTGTTTCCACTCTTAAAGATGGGGGAAATAAAGGCATGTTTCCAAGCGTCAGTGAAGATACCGGATTCAAGAGATTTATTAAAAATCACAGTTAGTGGATAAGCAAGAGACGCACATTTTTTAAACAAGATTGCGGACAATCCATCGACATCAGTCTGGGTTGAAAGACTAAGGCGCGAAATGCCTTTGGTTATATCTTCAACGAACAGTGTAAGAAAGCCAAAATTCAGCGACGATTCCGGACGTTGGAAACGGGTTGTATCAGCGGCAATAGACGGGATGAAATTTGACTTGAAAAATTCTGCAAACAGGTTTGCGGCCTCGGAGGCTGAATTTGTGGATTTATTCTTGTAAATCAGGGAAGATGGTATGCCCGAGCAGATTTTCTTTGAGTTGATGAAGCGCCAAAAGGCCTTAGGATTGGTTTTGATATTGGCTTCAAAGCTTAAAATGTGATTAGAGTATAGAAACCTGTCAAGGCAATTGTATTCTTTAGAGTATTTTTTATATTTATTAAAAATGGACAAATCGCCAGTTTTTTTGAATTTGCGATAGAATTTGTTCCTTAAATTCTTGAACTTTTTAAGTTTGTGAGTATGCCAAGGCAATTTATACCTTCGCTTCTGAGCAATTGGGATAAAGCGTAAGCAAGCTTCAACAACTTTCGATTTGAAACTTTCAAAGCAATTGGCAACATCAGTGCTATCAAGCAAAGAGTCCCAATTCAAGGTAGAGAAAAAAGTATTCAGGTTTGAAGAATTACCTAAGTTGTTATTAAAGGGCTAAATTTTGATTCTCACTACTGACACGCCTGAATTCGTAGAATTCGAGTTCAAGTACAAGAGGAACATGATGTAAAGTCGGCGAGGATAGAGGGAAAAGACATTCTGTTAAATTAAAGTTGACGTCTTTACTAATGAAAATCAGGTCTAAAATCCTATGGAGTTTGTTTAGAAAACAATTAATCTGCAATAAATCTAGGCTAAAAAAACTGTCAAGCAAGTATACTTCCATATTACTTTTGACGTTATTAGGAATTAAGCCACGGAAAGTATCGACATGAGCCCAATAGAGATTGCTAAAATTAAAGTCTCCTAAAACGCAGAGGTGATTTTCTCCAAGATAGTTTAAGGAAATTGCAACAATATTGTCCACATGTGCTTTATACAGACTTTCGGTACTGTTAGGAGGGATATTAATATTAATTGATTGGCACGACGGCCCGCTTACGCGAGACTAAGGCCTAGCTTCCCGCAACCACCTGTGTTGTGCGTGTGAATTTTGTACGCGGGTGGAAGGGACCTACAGTTTTATGCCGGTTCCGAACGGCAGGTTGGGAGCTTTTTCATAGGCAATTTTTACTCTCAGAGGTTTGCCATTTCCAGCTGAGAGGACAGCCACCGAAAGAGAAAACGAGTTTCCCCTTATTTTTTTTAGGTGTTACTACATGCAGAATTCGAACTAGCGTCGCTCTGCATGCGACTCGCTTGGACCGCGCACTAACCAACTGAGCCACGGCGGCTGCCGTGGAGGAGGGATATAGGAGGCACAAATAAACAGCGTCCCTAATGATCCTACAACTCGCACACAGAGTTGGTCAAGCAGAGAGTCAGAATTATCAAGTTCAACGAGTGACGCACGAAGTCTGCATTGAACAGCAATTAGGACCCCGCCCCCTCTTGCACAGCCAGTTTTATCTGAATCTCTATCTTTACGAAACACATTGAAAAGATTAGAATCGAAAAATTCATGGTCAAAGTAATTATCGTTTAACCATGTCTCAATGATAACAAAAATATCATAATCTAATTGCGAGCTAATTGCACGAACTGACTGCGATTTAGTTCTAAGTCCTGAGGCGTTTTGAAAGTATATCCGAAGATGCTTACTGGAATCATGACATTTGAGAACATTAGTTACGGCGCTGGCTGTTGGGCGTCGACACGCGGAAAAAACTGAAACGGTCGGACATTGACATTGGATGGCCACAGATCGGGCACCAGCAATTTCCCATAGGCAGAATCGGCGACACCCAATTTAAAGTTAACTGTTTTTAGGGATTCAGATTGCGCATCCTTCTTAACCAGTTTGTAACAGGAAAGAAGTTTTTTTTTCAATGCCAGCGTGGCTAGCAACATAGGCAATAATGTCTTCAGCCGTAACCGACGGAGCAAATGATGATATATGTAACCACTTAAATCGAACAGCGACGTCGAGCTCCGAGCTAGCGTTAGATCCAACAACAAGTGGTTGATATCTCTTCTTATTCCTCTTCACATTGATCCAGTCAGAGGAAGAACGAAGCATACCAGACGGCTCAAGATCTTGCGGAGTGTCAGCGGCCCGAGAAAATATGCCGACGTCAACAATCGGAGCAGTATTAGCACAAGTTGGAGAGGCAGCAGAAGCAGCAAGAGAGACAGCAACAGCAGACGGAGTGTGAGATTTCGCAGCAACAGCAGCAGACGGAGTGAGAGATTTCGCAGCAACAACATCCACCCCAGAGAGCGTACGATTCGCAGCAACAGCAGCATAGGAGATGTGGGCTGCCGACAACGCGCCAGCCGTCGAAGAGTTAGCAGCACAAGCGGCGGGCAGTAAGAGATTATTGGAGCCCGACGCTGCTGGATTATGCTTTATGTTGGCAGAGTTTTCATAATTGATTACAAGGTCACTTAAGTTGCTTTGAAGGTTTTTAAGATCACTAGAAAGGTGCTGGATGGCGGAGGTTGGATCCTGATCCGATAGTTTGCGATGCACAGATTGAAAATCAGCTTGCAGGCCTTCGAGTTTTTGGGCTAAGAGTTTGTTGCCATTTTGAAGAGAGGCGATTAGAGTGAGCGCACGAGCATTCTCAGCTCTAAGGGCAACGACCTCGTTGAAAACTGCCTGGAGCGATACCGTCTCCTTAGCACACTTTTGTTGCACAGGAAGAGCGGGCTTGGCGCGTTGTTGTGTCAACGTAGGACTAGATTCATGACCTTGAGATAGCTGGGGATTCTGCTGCTGAGACACAAAGCACTTGATTTTTTGCACTGTACTTGAAGTGGTATTTGAGTACTGGTTTCGGAGATCGAAGTAGAGTTGGCACTAGTAGATGTTCTCTCGGCTGGCGGAGGCGGAGGGGAACGGATAGAGTTCCGACGGACCGCCGCGCAAGCTTTGCAATGATAAGGCATGTTTGAATTTTGCAAAAATTCCAAATCCGCAGGCAAAATGTTAACGCAGTCGAGATGGAAGAAGTCATTGCAATTAGCACATTGCAACTTAGGTTGACTTCGATCAACCTTTTGACCGCAGCCACACGGCATTTCGAGAAGATTAGTGATAAATGTCAGGTGAAATGATCGCGATGAAACTAGGAGTCGATTAACTCTCGCACAAAAGAAAAAATTAAGAACGTCGCAGAGCTAAGTAGAAACACGACCGTTCGGAAGAAACTCTGAACTCTGACTTCAGAACTGTGCCCTCATTAGGGGCGGATTTAGGAAAAAGTTTCCGGGGAGGATTCAAAAAGTAATTCTTTAATATTTATAAGATTTGTATGTAGTTTTTAAGTCGATCCTAATATTTCGGGGGGTTTCAACCGCCACCCCTTTGAATCCGCCAATGGCCCCCTTGAGGAACGATATAAAGGCAAGAATACTCATTCCTTTATAGATGAGGTATGCTAGACATTATTTGATGACGGTGTGGCATAGCCAAGTACTAAACGAGAAATATAATGAATACCTTAAATACCCAAAATCGTTATCATTTTTCTATCTATATATACATCTATCTATATATATATCTATCTATTATATCTAGAGCTTTCTTTTGTGCGGTGACTTATCTATCTATATATATCATCTATCTATATATATATCTATCTATTATATCTAGAGCTTTCTTTTGTGCGGTGACTTATAATGAAATTTTGCGTTCAAAATTTTTCCTATACACACTAACCCTCAAAAATCAAGTTTTGAAGGAGATTTAGGTACCAATTTTGAAAACACGCAATAAACACTTAAACACATTTTCAGTTTTGGCTTAATTCTGGAGTTCAAGTTAATTTCTGAGCTTTCCTGTATTCATAGACCTATAGTAGAATTTTATGGCGAATATTTTCGTGATACATTTTGTTTTTAAAAAGTCCTGTTTTACAGGACATTTTTGACATTTTAGAAAAAAAAGGGTCAAATTGACCCATATAAATAGGAGCTACAGGGTTAAAGTACTCCACAAAAATGTTCCTCATAGTGTTTTACACCAAATTGCTGAACACATCATGCACCTAAAATGTGATGTTACATGGGTTTCGTATGCCGATTCACCATAAGAATGCGCGAAAAGGAGAAACTTTGACCCCCCCTAAAAAAAAATTCGGACGTAAACTTTCAAAACGCCGATACACGTATATTTTTTTTGGTCCCCTCTACCAGAATCCGGTGTCAGAACCTTGTTATTTTGAAAAAATTTGATTTTGTTGTGCAGTGTAATTAGTCTTAGTGTAATTTTTGTACTGATTTTTTTAATGTGGTAAAATGGTATCTCAGTGCAAAGCACAATTTTTTTATGTTGTTATGTTTCCATGTTTTAAATCGTATCTCAGTACAAAACACAACTTTGTTTTGTTGTTTTCATGTTGCAAATGAATTAAAAGAAGAATTAATAAATGTTATGGTTTTTACTTTTGCGACTTTTATTCACAAAAAATTAAAAAAACTTTAAATATTACAAAATACTTGGAAAATAAGTGTAGGGAGTTTCGTAGGGAAAATTGCTGGACAGCGTAGGGAAAAGTAGGGATTTTTTTCAAGTCGCGTAGGGATTTTTCAAAAAAAAGTTAACATCACTGCTTACTCTCCCACTTTCCAATCGCCTTATCGCTGCTACTACCTTATTAATGTGCCTTGTTCAAAAGCGTGAAATCTTGCTAATGCGTCGAAAGCAAAACAAGCTTCGCTGCTAACAAAGCGTGTTATGGAGTTGCACCATTAAGTGTTTATCTTTTATGTATAAATAGAAAGGTAGTCATGGAAAAGTCAGCCGGAAGAGATGACAACAAAACCAAAAAAGGTGGAAGGATACATTTGCAGACGAATAGAAATGCGAAAAAAAGTAAAAACTTGCTGTACATCCCCAAAAACCGTTTAGAATATGCTACAAAATTAATAAACGGCGAGAGCAATGGTGTATGGACGGACAGGAATGAGTCGTGTGCTAAAGGAATTCACATCGCTGATGACTGCGAAATGAAATGCATGCACATAAACGTGCAGGCTTTTAGGGTGCAGATGGCGCGCACATGCATCTTACAAAGAGATTGGTACAATTTGGCGAAGATTTTGGCAACTTCCAACCCGTGTGGCACCAGGGCTAATGAATTGGTTTATCCATTGTGTGTTCGGGTAAGTGAGATATATGTAGCTCTGATCAATAACATGATGTAATAATACAAGATAGACAAAGCCAGTCAAATTTTCAAGTTTGTATCAAAATAACTATTCTCAACCGATTTAATGACTGACTAATAAGTAGTTAATTTTTTAATTTAAGTTTTGTAATTATTAGAGTTAAGGTTTTGTTTTGTGGACTTCAAATTAAGAAGTTAATTTTATTTAAAACACAATGTTTTGTTTTTACTTTTTTAATTTCCCATATTTCACTAAATTCCTGAAATATAAGTTTCATTAAATACTACCAGTTCCCCCGGCTTTGCACGGATGAATTTCACACTTTCATTGAAATAATTTTTACTCCCCAACTAGCAGGGCGCCGCGGCTTCGCACGCAAGCTTGAAGTTAATGAGCTCAATAAAACAAGTTTCTTTTGATCCTTCCTTCTTAAATCATGTATACAAAACTCTTAACCCATCGTTGACCCGGTCAGATTTCGATTTTCGAAAAAATAAAAGCACGTGTCGCTTTATCATTTGGTGCACTTTAACCAAGTTTAAAGTCAAAACCCCATTAACCTTCACTCTGTGCATGGGGTATACAGTTCCCCCATTATTATTATTGCCGGGGAATGTGCACTGCGACCTAAAATATGTATTGTGCCCCCTTCATGGCCTTCACAGTTCGTCCGTGAGTCCAGTATCCAAAAGGAATCTTAGTATTTCCTAAGCCTTTGGAAACCCAGTCCGATCCCGGTATAATAAAGTCACCCAGGTGCTTTTTCCGTTTGTGCATTAGTGCAGGGCATGTACCTAGTATGTGTATTGCAGTTTCATTATCCTGCACACGGAACCTACAGAGTTCGTTCACCCTGATACCTAGTTTGGTTAGATGATAGTTCAATCTACAGTGCCCTGTCAATATACCTGTAATAATCCACGGCAGCCGCCGTGGCTCAGTTGGTTAGTGCGCGGTCCAAGCGAGTCGCATGCAGAGCGACGCTAGTTCGAATTCTGCATGTAGTAACACCTAAAAAAAAATAACGGGAAACTCGTTTTCTCTTTCGGTGGCTGTCCTCTCAGCTGGAAATGGCAAACCTCTGAGAGTAAAAATTGCCTATGAAAAAGCTCCCAACCTGCCGTTCGGAAACGGCATAAAACTGTAGGTCCCTTCCACCCGCGTACAAAATTCACACGCACAACACAGGTGGTTGCGGGAAGCTAGGCCTTAGTCTCACGTAAGCGGGCTGTCGTGGCAATCAATTATTATTAAAATTATTAATCCTTAGATTATTCTTTGAGAAACTCATACATTCCTCGAACCTTGAACCTTTCTTGTTGTAAGATCCAATAACCATCTTGGAATGTTCAAGACCTGGTTGATTTTCCCAGTATTGATTCCGGATGGTTATCTCGTCTTTCCTAGAAAGGATAAGTAGGGCTCCTTTGCCTAGACCGCAGAAAGTTTCTGGGCCGACGAAAGGGGTAGACGCTCCCTTCTTGCAAGTTTATCGGTCTGCTCATTCCCATCAATACCGGCGTGACCCGGGACCCAGAGGACCCATACCTGATTGTAACGGCCAAGCTCATTCAGCTTCTTAAGGCATTCCGACACCAGTTTCGAGGACCCCTGGTAGGATCCTAATGCCTTGATTGCCGCTTGGCTGTCTGACAGGATCGCGATCCTCCGGTTTCGGTATTTCCTCACCAGATTTAAGTGAGCGCACCTTTCAATGGCGTATATTTCCGCCTGAAAAATGGTGGTGTGCTTTCCTGTAGGTTCCGAGTATCTAATCCCCGGTCCATACACCCCGATCCCTGTACCCTCCGATCTCTTGGTGAAACAGAGCTTCGGAGTAGTTGTGTCTCTCGGTATTGCAATCTCGGGATACTGGTTCGTAAGAATATCAATCTTCTTACGACTCAGGAAACCCTCGTCCCCGATATTTACGTCAGTCATCCGTAGGATAGCCCTCTTCGCCTGGATTTGTATATGTAAGTGAAGAGGTGTAAGTTCAAGAAGAACCTCCATGGATGCTGTCGGACACGTTCTCATAGCCCCTGTTATGCACACACATGCCAGTCTTTGGAGCTTGCTGAGAGCCCTGATGGTGGTCAGCTGTCCGGTTTTACTAACCCAGACCGCTGAACCATACGTTATCATAGGTCTCACGATCGTCGTGTAGATCCATCTCAGTATGGCTGGTGTACAGCCCCAGCTTTTACCTGCTATGGACCTACAGGTCATCAGGACCCTGGTGGCCTTTTTAATCGTTTCATCAATGTGTCTCTTCCAGTGGAGTTTCTGATCTAGTACATACTACATATTTCACCTCCTTCTGAAACTCTATCTCTATTCCATCCAAACGGATTGGTCTGAGAGCGTCAAGTTTGTACTTTCTTGTAAAGGGTACGATAGTGGTTTTAGCCGGATTTATATTCAGCCCCACCTTCGCGCACCATTTCTTGGTTAACCTTAGCCCTAAGGTTATCCTATCCCGCAGGGTATCTTCAAATTTTCCCCTACATATGATTACGATATCATCTGCGTAACCCTGTACCGTTAGTCCAGAGTTAGACAGCTCCTGTAGGAGGCCATCCACCACGAGGCTCCACAACAGTGGCGATAATACACCACCTTGTGGACAGCCCCGGGTCGTGGTGGTCCCTATAATCTCGCCCGTGCTAGTCTGAATCTCCACCTTCCTAGTAGCGAGCATGCCGTTTATCCAGCATTTCAGGGTATCCGTTAACTCAATACTGGATAAGGCGCTGTCTATGGTTATATGAGAGGTGTTATCAAAAGCCCCCTCAATATCCAGGAAGGCACAAAGTGCCATCTCCTTCTCGTTTAGACTCTCCTGTATCTCACCTGTAAGCTGGTACAGTGCAGTTTCAGTGGAGCGCCCTGCTCTGTAAGCATGCTGACAGGTGTGTACGGGTTTGTCTATTAGGACTGTCGTCCTTACGTAGCTATCTACGACCTTCTCGAGTCTTCAGTATAAATGAAGTCAGGCAAATCGGTCTGAAGGACTTCGGGTGAAGGGGGTCCTTTTTCCCGACCTTTGGTAGAAATACTACCTTTGCCCTCCTCGAGGCTTCTGGTATATATCCCAGCGCCAGACTGGCTCTAGCTATTCTCAAAAGATCACGTTTAATGACGTCCATCCATTTCTGTAGTAGGGCCGGAAAAATGCCTTTGGGTCCAAGAGATTTAACACACCGCCGGTGTGTACCTTCAAACCACTTAAACAGTTCCCCATAGCCACAGAAAATATGAATTTGTAGAGGTATTTCTTTCTGAACAATATATTAATACTTATATCATTGGACAGCTGTTGGAGGAGGAGCACTCTTGGACCAGGCGGCCCATTGTGATACCACATGAAATCGAGCATCAGATCGCTCACTCGTTAAACTAGTTGGAGCTATTAACGAAGCTTAGTAGACGGCGTATGGTCTTATTAGCTAGATCTTCTAGACTTCCGAAGAAGAAGTTGCCAGAAGTCAGTCTTCTTCTGGATAAAGCAAGACAGTTACATAGTAATTGAGGTATATTTTCTTCCTCGTCCAAACAGCTGCGACAGAGCTCGTTCAAAAACAGCCCCATCCTTTTTGCGTGGGTGCCGATTAGGCAGTGACCCGTAAGGACACCGATCATGGTTCTGATCTGGGCTATGTTTAATGAGAGGAGTTCTTTAGAACGTCGAAGATTTAAGGTTGGCCAAAGTTGGCGCGCAAGGAGGCTTCGGTTGCCTTCAACCAAAAAGTATGAAACATAAAGAGTGTGCATCTCATACAAGCAAAAATTTGAATGCGGGTGCTGATATCGCCACCCGTCTTCTGGATGCGGGGGGGTAGACAACAAGAGGAAACATTTGAAACGACAGCACAATGCTCTGAGCGCAAATCATAGAAACACGAATGCCGCGTCTGTGCTCACTCGTTGATTCTCGCTCAATTGTGCGAAGAGGAGGAAGACGATGTGCTGTTGTTCTTGTTGTTGCGCTGGCGAAAAGCTGAAATTGTAAAACGATTTATATTTTCTGGCTAGCTTTTGTTCTTCTTCTATAAGCCTGCACGGCGTCGCATATTGCTCCTGGACTCACTGCTGACTGTAGTGTGCGAAAAATCATAGAAAAGAAAATATAATATGGCTGGCATGGCAACCTATATGATCGCTACAGGCAATTACAAAATAATAAGTAATCAACAAAGACAATTAAATAAAAATGGAATTGGAAAGAAAAGAAAACGTTTTTATTAGCCGTAATAATTTTCCGTCTCGTTCTTTGGAACTTTTCTTACGGCCCACATATAATGCTTGTTTAAAAGAACTAAAATAAGAAAATCTAATATTGTAAATTTATGATCACATCATTCGCCATGGAATCATTCAGGTGTAGAACATTTAAACTATTTTTAAACGTAGGCATGCCGTAATACAATTTTCTTATGACAAAATACTTGTCTTATTATTTCTTTATTTAGTGCTTTCGCCCTATTGAAAGTCAATAGACCTATTAAATTCTGTTTTTCCATAAACAAATAATTTTACTTCGAACTCGCCACGCAAAAATATTTGCAAACATTTTAAATTGGGATCAACCACCAAATTTTTAAATTAATCAAAGCATTGGCCAGCAAAAAGCCATATATCACAAACATTCGATTGCTGGTGACATTGCAGCAAAATCAATCACAACACAAAAAAGCATACACACAATAAACGACAACACCAAAAACATTAGCGAATCCCGAATCATCTTCGTTGAAACGACGATGACGATGCTTTGGTTCGTTGTTTACTCTTCGCTTGCGCTTCGACGAACAAGATCGCAAACTGTTGAGCGCGAGCAAATTTCCCGCAAGCTATGCCTCCGCTCATCTCTTCCCGCCCGCATCAAGAAACACGCTTGACAAATTTTTGAAGATGCGTATTCTTTATATTCTATATTCTTTGCTTCAACCCATCTTAAATTTGTATCGTGTATAGAGTTCGCATGGGTACGAAGCTTGCATGTTAAAAGAGGGACTCCGAGCGCGGTTATCTCTTGACGTAACTGCTCAGTAGTACCATGTCTCGCGGGCTCGTCCGCTCTACAGTTCCCTGAAATATCCCTATGACCTGGAACCCAGCATAGGAGAATTTGATTCTACTTGGCAGTCTCGTTGAGAGATTTGCTGCAGCTAAGATGTCTTTGATGTTATTTTTACCGCATCCAGAGCTGTAAGAGCTGATTGGCTGTCCGGTAGTATCAGGATACCAGTCGCCGATTGATAAAAGGATTCTAAAAACATAAGCAGTTATTTTTTTACGTGTGATCGGGCCAGTATGCTCACAAATTGCACACAAACAGTTTGTTGTGCTTTGGGGAAAAAATGACCCCGTTATTTATACCAATACAATTTGTAAGCAAAACATGAAACATTTTTACAGTTATAACTATAGAAAAGCATTGAAGGAAAGTTAGAAAATAGTTTTGGATTACCAATGCATATGAAAATACCGTTACAAAGGAATATGAAAGACGATACAAATTCATACTTCCTGGTGTCGCACAGTGGCTCAATTTGTCATTTCAGGTTTTAAATTCAAAATTAATAACTCCTGAACGAGTAGAGATAATTAGAAAATTTTGCTGTTTTTTTTGCTGTTGATTAGAAATTCATCAGGCTATTGTATTCTCAAAAATAAACTCAATCAAGGTACAGGGTGCTGCGTAATACTTTGTCAAAGTTCGGCTTACTGTAAATAAGAATAATGCGAACAACAATGTTGGGAATACTGTTTCTAATTCTTTTAACACGATCCGAGTTTGCTGGTAAAACTGCTTTCAGCCAGAATGATCTTCTCCTTTGTCTTCGAAATAGTAAATATTTCAAACAGTTTCGAATTTTTCAAAAATATCTTTGTGCTTCTTCTTCGGTTTAGTTGCAGTGGCGGAGTTGAAGTGATGTTTAATTCAAATTAAATTCGAAACTAACTTTACTTACTCCTAACTCCTTTATTTATAAGTAGGATTTGCATATGCATTCAAATAGCAGGTACTAAGCTTCTAGTACTAGCAGGTACCTAAACAGTTGTTAGGTTTACCTGCGTTGTGGGATTTTTGAACACTGCTTTTTGCTTTTCAATAACTAATTGTTTCATTGGCGCGGTCCAACTCAAAGACTAATGGCGACTGACTGAGTTTTGCTCAAATTAAAAAAGTGTATGCCAGGCACAGTGTTAGTATTTTGTTAAAAAAAACAACATTACATCAAAGGATATATGATAGCTGATTGCCGGAAATGAAAGCCAACTTGTTTTTCGTACTTGCGAACTGCACATAGAGCAAAAGTGCTCTTTACTTCGAGCTTACAGCAATATACGTAAAAAAAATCGACTTAATATGAAGTTGCAAGCTTGTATCACATCTTAAATGAAGCCAAAATCCAAATTTGCATGCCCGATAACGATTATAATCGCGTGTAATTGATTTACTATCAAAATCTTGACGAACTTGTTCGAACGCACGCACCCGAAAGCACAAAATTGCGCGAGGTGGCCACAGAAAAATCGCTGTAAAATCCAGTCGGGCAAAATCGGGCACCCGATCTCTTCAGGGCAGTACTCACAGAAGACTAGTGAACAATTTTCCCAAAGACGGAACCGTGGCAAGTGTGGCCTTTTTTTTGAAAGTCTATCGAAAGTTCAAAAAGAGTGATAAAAACAGTGCTTCAAGTGAGTGCCTACGAAAAGACAACAACAACCAACTTTTTTCTGTATTTAATTGTTTACTACAAATGCCTTCTTTTACGATGCTGGTGGAAAAAGTTTCAATTAATTTGCTCCTTTCCGTATTTTAAAACTTCAGCTTTGCCGAAAAAGTGCAAATTGCTGATATTATTTCACACTTTAAAATTGCTCAACTTTGACGGGCTCTACAAGCAAAACTATTTGTCCAATTTAATTAAGGTTTTCGGATTTCTGAGGTCCAAGCATTTATCTATCGGACAAGTATAACAGTTTACCCCAAATCGAACATGACAAAATCGACTTTTGCAACCTACGTCGGCAGAATCAGCCACTGTGTGTCGGTTGCAATTTCAGTTGAGTTCATTGATGTATTTGTTGCGTGAAGTGATGGTGTAAACATAACATATTGTTACGAATACTAGTTCTAGTGGGCTGTTACGTATCACTGGATTGTGCAATTTGAAAATAAAACAACTTTAGTTATCCAAACGCAGTCAATAAAAACCAACTATCACTTTATTTCACAGATTCACACTTCACTGTCTTCACACTTAATTATTTGCTTGATTACTCCGTGTGGCACCTTCACTAGTCAAAATAAGACTGACTGCTGCGCCGCACCCGGCTGCCTTTTATACCCGGCTGCCTTTTATACGTGCAGATCGTTCTCGCACATTCCGGAGTGGACTAAAGGTTTCCATGATGATCGTTTCCATCATTGCCAGGTTGGACTAAAAGTTGCCATCATTGCCAGGTTGGACTAAAAGTTTCCATCATTGCCAGGTTGGACTAAAAGTTTCCCTTATTATCGCGGCCGTGGTTGCCAGATTGAATTATAGCACGGCGCGTAGCGACAGGGTTGCTTTGCACAGCGACAGACTGTCTTATCGTTACACTGCCCACCACTTAGACTTGTTCGTCCCGAACAAGTGCCGAGGTTCCGCTGTGATAAGGCGCCAAGCGCTCCAAATGGACTACTTTCAGCTTAGCGCCTTTATTGCTGCAACGTTGAATCCTGTATACCACGTCGTTTATCCTAGTCACGATTTCGTAAGGTCCTTCCCATGACGCTTGAAGTTTCGGAGACAAACCTTTCCTCTGCTGCGGGTTGTAGAGCATTCCCAGATCGCCTTCTTGGAACCCTGCTGAGTTGGCCCGAAGATCATATCTGGTTTTCGCCTTATCGCTGACCAGTTTGGTGCGGCTCCTTATAAACTGGTGAATTTCCTCCAGTTCCGCCCGCTTATTGGCCACGTAGTCCGTCTTAGCGCCTCCCGTCGTGCTGACTACCCCGAACTTCAAGTCAGCGGGTAACCGCAACTCCGTGCCGAACACTGCTCGGGCTGGAGTGAGTGATTTCGTGTCGTGCGGGGCTGACCTATATAGCATCAGGAACAGGGGGATATGCGTGTCCCAATCCTTTTGATTCCTGCCTACCACTTTCCGCAGGTATTCCTCCAGTGTCCGGTTAAAGCGTTCCACCATGTGGGTGCAAAGGAGTGGTACGCGTTTTCTTTATCCCCAGCAGCTCACACACTTCCTTGAATACCGCAGACTCGAAATTCCGGCCTTGATCTGAGTGCAACTCCAACGGAACTCCGAACCTGGCTACCCAGTTGTTGATCAGCTTTTCCGAGATCGTAGTGGCCTCCTGGTTAGGAATAGGGTACACTTCGGGCCATTTGCTGAAATAATCCATTACCACCAGCACATATTTGTTGCCTTGAGTGCTAGTTGGGAATGGGCCGGCGACGTCCATAGCAATCCGTTCGAAGGGCGCTCCCACGTTGTACTGCTGCATGCGGCCTCGAGATCTTCTTGTCGGCCCTTTCGCGGCTGAACATCGGTCGCAGCTCTTAATCCACTCGGCTACAGACTCCTGACATCCTACCCAGTAGAATCGTCTTTTTATCTTGGCGACGGTTTTGGTGATGCCCAGGTGCCCTCCACTGGAGTCGTTATGGTATGGATGACCTCGTTGATTCTGCATTTCGGCACTACCATTAGGGGGTTGCTGGTCCGACCATCGGCGCTCTCCCATTCGCGGTAGAGGCATCCTTCCTTCAGCCGCAGACTCTTCCACTGTGCCCAGTAAGCCTTAGCGATCGGGCTTTCACCGGCCATCTCCTGCCAGTCTGGACGTGCGCCTTGCTCCTTGCTTTCAACGATTTTTGCAAGATCCGCATCCTCACGCTGGTCTTTTCGTAGCCTCTCCTCTTACCGGCGCGCGCTCGCCAGTCGCAGTCCTCAGCTGTATGCCATGCAGCGGTTCCCAGTTCTTCAGCAGCTTCCTTTTTATGATCGAATATGACGCTCCAGTATCCAGTGTCAACACGAACAACTTTCCATCTATCCTTCCTTCAATTGCCAAGCTGCTGGGCTGTCGTTTCAGCTGTGTGACAAGGACGGTGGGGCGGCAGATTGTGGGGATCAGCTCACGCCCCTTTGGGCTGACCCATTTTAGTTTAACGACTCGCCGTCCTCAGCCCTGCGCTCGTTGGCTGGGCCTCGCTTCAGGCGATTGCGATCGAGAACGGGGACGCCTCTTTCGTTGGCGGCAGTCTCGTGATATGTCGCCCTGCTTGCCACATATCCAGCAAACAACTTTAGAGGAGACCACCCGTGGCCTGTCCGGTATCTCAGAGTTTATGGCCTGGATTGGAATGTCGTTGTCCGCCTGAAACTGGCGTATCCTTGCAAGTGCATACCGAGTGCTCCCAATCCATGCCGCTTCATATGTCATCGCGCTGGTCACCGTTTCCTTAAATGTTGGCTTGCCCATTATCAACGCACTGCGACGTGTTTCTGGACCATGACCTTCAATAAACGACTTAATCTTCATCCTCTCGAGATCATCAGCACCAAATTTTAGGTAGCACAACTGTACGAGCCGCTCAATGTCTGCTGCATATGTCTGCAGCGCCTCGTTGGCTCTTTGCTTGCGGTTCTTCAGCTCACAGTAGTATAGCGCATGGTTGTGCTCGTCGCTATACTTCGCTGCTAATGCTCTCATGATGGCACCGTAATCACTTAAACATTCTGGAACTGATTTGATAACCTCAGCCGCAGGACCTTTCAGCGCCAGTGCCAACCTCCGACCTTTCCTGATATCTGTCAACTGATTTTCCAAAGCAGCCCAGTCGAATTGCAATTTAAATGTATCGAACGGCGCAGCACAATCATAAGTAGGCACTTCTGTTCTGGCAGCAAAACCGTCCTGAACCGGTGGCAAACATTCTCGTGGCTGTACCTCTCGAAGCCGTTCGTCTATCCTTCTGTGCATCGAATCTTCCAGACTGTCAACTCGTTCAAGGACTCATCCAGGTTGTCAACTCGGCTGTTCAGGGATTCACCCATTTCGTCAACTCGTTTGTCCCAATTGTCTATTCGCGTCTCGAGATGCTCAACTTTCACATTCAGTCTATTGGAAATTTCCTCCACCTTCTGCTCTATGCGCGCAGAATTTTCCTCCATTTCTCGATTTGCAGTCTCGACTTTTGCCGAAATTTCGAGATTTATTGTTTCCAGCTTCGCTGACATTTCTCGATTTGCTGTCTCGACTTTTGCCGAAATTTCGAGATTCGTAGTTTCAAGCTTCGCTGCCATCTCTTGATTCGCAGTTTCCATTTTCACTGCCATCTGCGCCGACATTTCATGATTTTCACGATTGGAAGTCTCGAACAAGCCTTTTATTGCAATCATTAGCTGGCTCATGTCTAATGCTTGTAATGGTCCAGCCGGTGCAGCCGTACTTTGGATCGACGCAGCACCCGCAGGCGATTCCTCCACTTTGGCCGACGCCCAATCGATGCCTCGTGATTCACACGCCTCTCGCAAGCGCAGCTGCAACTCCACTTTACCGCCAGCAGTCGGCAAATTCCAGGCAGCCAGCTCCTTCTTCAGTTGGTCCACCTTCAGCAGCTCGAGTTTAACCATGTCCGTGCCTTTATAATTTTATTTATTTAGTTTTTTCCTGTTTTTTTTCAATTTTCCACAATCCCACTTCTGACACCAAATGTTACGAATACTAGTTCTAGTGGGCTGTTACATATCACTGGATTGTGCAATTTGAAAATAAAACAACTTTAGTTATCCAAACGCAGTCAATAAAAACCAACTATCACTTTATTTCACAGATTCACACTTCACTGTCTTTACACTTAATTATTTGCTTGATTACTCCGTGTGACACCTTCACTAGTCAAAGTCAGACTGACTGCTGCGCCGCAGCCGGCTGCCTTTTATACCTGTCCGGCCATCGCGCAGATCGTTCTCGCACATTCCGGAGTGGACTAAAGGTTTCCATGATGATCGTTTCCATCATTGCCAGGTTGGACTAAAAGTTGCCATCATTGCCAGGTTGGACTAAAAGTTTCCATCATTGCCAGGTTGGACTAAAAGTTTCCCTTATTATCGCGGCCGTGGTTGCCAGATTGAATTATAGCACGGCGCGTAGCGGCAGGGTTGCTTTGCACAGCGACAGACTGTCTTATCGTTACAATATTTTATTTTTGGTTTATTTGTTTTCGCGTTTCTAGTGTATTTTGGGTAAGTAAATGGCTGCGATTCTATAAGTTTGAGCTTTCGTCCTGATTATTTCTCGAATTTGTAGTTCATAAGAGTTGCGTAAAATGGAGAGTCTGAATGCTTTGCTTTGCACGATGAGTTCAGATATTTCCAATTGGGTGGTGATATTGATGCTCCAGACACTGAAAGTGAGGATGAAAGTAGTGACGAAGATGCGGTTGATGATGAGTCAGATTTCAATGGACCCGTAGAAGTTGAAGGCACAGGATGACATACATGTATTGGAGTTCGCGCAGGACTGTGAAGAAGCTAATCCCTATGAAGACGTTGTGCCACAAGAAGAAGTGACAAGCAAGGTGACT
Source organism: Melieria omissa (assembly GCA_963971225.1). NCBI lineage: Eukaryota > Metazoa > Arthropoda > Insecta > Diptera > Ulidiidae > Melieria > Melieria omissa. The sequence goes on along the minus strand of OZ020267.1, from coordinate 90,296,423 downwards.
AGTAAGCTGACTATCAGGTTCTACTCGAGGTCATGTGCACATAACGGAGCAAGATTCATGGAATAGAAGATTGCGCCTTCCGGGAGAAAATTAATTTGAAGCCGCACCAGTGACGTCATACAAAATTGTTTCCTATTGGCTGAAAATGTTGATATAATTTTGGAGAGAGCAACACAGTGGGACAACATCAAATTTTTATTCACTTTTTGTTATTTCAAAAATTGTTTTTCTATTTTCGATTTGGAAAGTACGTCGCCACTCATGTATCTTTTTTGTTTTCATTATTTTGTGTACACAGGCCCACTGCATACCGCATGACTCTCATTTTTTTGTTTTGTAAATTTTTCCGCGATTCTTTTACTACACGCACCTTTTAATGAGAGGACTTTCGAAATTTAAAATTCGTTATCAAATTTAACACAAAAGCAAGAAAACAAACAAGTAAACGCAGCACAATTTTCACAAAACAAAAAATTTTTGGTCAAAAAAATGTTCAACCAATAAAAACATCGCATGAAATTTGAATTGAATTGCAGGGTTTCCTCCCGAAATTTCCTTGTTTTATTTGTGTTATTTATATGAATGAATAATATGAATTTACAATTTATTTTGCAAAGCTTCTATTGAACTGTTATGCAAGTACGTATATATACAGTCCCTGTTCATCGAATTATGACCGATAAAAAATTTCGAAATTTCTACTTCCATCATCGATAAAACAAAAACTAATCAAGTAAAAATAACAAATGAGGTATCAAATTATTCATTGGAAAGTTTTCTTTAAAATCATGCTAAAGGAAACTCATTATGGCATATGAAAACTCTGTCGATGCCGGTAAACTCGTGGCAACCTGGAAAATCGTCAAAATTTTCAATTGCCGGTGTCATCATAACTTTGATTTCAAAGTCAAATTGTGACAGAAAAAAAGAAAAAACAAACAAAAATCATTTATGAAATTACGTATTAAAGACTGAGAAGTAAGTAAGTAAAATATGTCATCATTATGTTTGTTTAATACTATATAAAATCTGTGTTAAATCTATTAAAGGCTTGTGAAACAAAATGGGTAGAAAACGTGACCTAACAGTGGAAAAAAGTTTCAAATTGTGGCTTTGGTGAAGGAGGGCAAGTGCAGCTACTCTCAAATAGCCAAAAAACTGCAAGTTTCAAAGGCATCCGTGGCCTTGTCTTGCAAAAAAGAGCCGAAATACTGAGGACTTGCCTTCAGTTTGCCAAACTAATAGGAAGAACTGCCGCGGTGTTCGCAAAATTACACGAAGAACCGACCGTAAAATCGTGCAAAAAGCCCTCGAGAACAGAAATGCTCCATGTAGGGTAATTTTAGAAGATCTAAAGGGGTATGGTGTTACGGTGTCGCTGATGACGGTGCATCGTCGCTTGTACGAAAACGGACTGATATGCAGGCGTCCAGCAAAAAAGCCAAAGTTAACCAAACTAATGCGTCAGCGGCGGTTATATTGGGCACAGTTGCATAAGGCATTCAGACAAAACTACTGGACCAAGGTAAATCCATTAAATTTGCTCTTTCCCACGGTTTTTAACAATAATTCCAATTAACCACTTTTTTGCGAAATTCTTGTCATTTTTAGGTTATCTTTAGCGATGAATGTCGCTTTGAAGCGGTTACTGAAGTAAAGCAATTTGTGCGTAGGAGACAGGGCGAACGGTACTCGGACGAATGCATCGTTCCCTGCATTAAACATCCGCCAGCAGTAATGGTTTGGAGCTGCATTTCATCACAAGGTCCTGGTCCAATATATTTTGTTGAAGGAACAATGCGCTCTGCCCAATATATAAACGTGCTTCAACGTGTTTTAGCGCCATATATCGATACCCTGCAGCAGCCCAGAGAGGAATACATCTTCATGCAAGATGGTGCTCCTTGCCACACAGCGCGTGCAAGCATAGCCGCTATTAATACATTAAATTTAGATGTGTTGGCGTGGCCTGGCAATTCTCCCGATCTTAATCCGATAGAGAACTGCTGGGCTTACTTGAAATCCAAAGTGTATAGTCGGGGAAACCCCACGGTAGCTATCCTTAAAGAAAATATCACAGATATTTGGCAAAATGATGTGTGTGTGTTAATAGCATGTCTCAACGAATAGAGGCAGTTCTAAAAGCTAAGGGTGGACAAACAAAATATTAGAAATTAGAAACTATAATTGTCATATCTTGGTACAAAACTTTCTAGCGAATAAATTGATACCTCATTTGTTAGTTTTACTTGATTAGTTTTTGTTTTATCGGTGATGGAAGTAGAAATTTCGAAATTTTTTCATCGGTCATAATTCGATGAACAGGGACTGTATATATAATGGCTAAAGTATAAAGAAAGTCATATATTTGCTCAAAAGTGAAGCAAAATGTAAGTTCAAAACGAAAGAATTTAAAAGGTACTGATGGAATCCTTACTTATTCTCCGATGACGTCACTGGTGCGGCTTCAAATTAATTTTCTCTCGGAAGGCGCAATCTCTGTATTGAATCATGATAACGGAGTAGGTTATTGTTTGTTAGTCAAGAAAATTTTTTAAGGTATCAAGCTATATAAAACTTTAAAAATGAATCAAGATAGTTCTGAAAGCCAAAACGAAAGCGCAGTTACTAGTTGGTGGCTATTGGCAAACATTGGAAGAAGAAAATATTCAGTACATCCACTAAATACAGACCGACTAAGTTATGGCGAGTTCCATCATTTATATAAAGAAATAAAAGAGTACCCGGACAAATTTTACGAATACCTGAGGATGACTCCCGATACATTCAAATATATTTTGGACATCATTACCCCAAAATTAGAAAGCATGAAGACTTACACAAATTTACATAACCCAATTTTTCCAGAAGAAAGACTTGTTTTGACGATAAGGTAAGCTAAAGTATTTCATTTATTCATCAATTGAAGTAACTTCAGTAGTTTCTGAAGTTTCTTGGAATGGTGTGGGAGATAAAACATAAGTCATAGTGGAATTCGAGGAGCTTGCGGAATTTATATTAATGTAATTGAGATTTCTGTCATCATCTCCATAAATAAGTTTAAAAAGGGTTTCCTGTGTTTTTATTCTAAACAAAAATTTCGTTTTTGGAGGAGGACCCTTTAAGTGCGGAAGCAAAGAATTGAAAAATCCTACGTCCTCGTCATTATTATCGTATCTTTGTTCCAGCTTTCGTTTGCTCAAATTAAGCTTCTCCTGTTCGACCTGCAGAAGAGCTGCACCGATGAAAATATTCGGATTGATTCGTCTCTTATAACCTGACGACGTTGATGGAGTAGACCTATACATATTAGCACTTTCTTGCGAATTGCTATTTGCTAGCTCATTTTCTTGTGGTGGCTCCAACTGCGCATTTTCGTCAGTGTCGAAAGTATTAGAAATAACGTCACTGGTTGTTGCTTTCGATAGATTTCCGCTACTTTGCCTTGGTGTAAACTGGTCCACAAGAAAAAGCATACTCTAAAAAAAAGGCTATGATGACTCCATTTCTTCTGGTGCAGCGTCGCCGAATTTTCGGTCTCTTGCTTTTTGCCACTGCTTCTTGAATTCCTGACGCAAGTTTTTCCACATTTTGCTTGCATCAAGTGCTTAAATGACAGAGACAAAATTTTTATTTTATATAAGTATATGTTGTTATTTTAAGGGACAGACTACTTAACCCTTTCGGTTATTCTATGCCATATGGCATAGTCTCTTTTCATAGCCTGTTTTATGTCAAAAACTAATGGATACTATATTTTTAAATTTTTGTATTTTTCTCTGAAGGTTTTTACACCAAATAATGAAAAAAATATTTTGATTACAGTACCAAGTAAATTGTAAGGGTTTAGAATGTGCGCAGTCCTATCGAGCTGCGTATTTTACAAAAAGAGGTCTTTTCGCACTTTTATTTATTCTATTACAAAAATCGATTTATTTCATAGGTTTATGTTAGTAATCTAGTAGTTATTTATTGCTTTAGTAAGTGTAAAAAAAGTTAGATCCCAAATATAGTTCACTAAGGTCTTACCACAGATAACTCATCATATAGCTGTCCAGCGGCCAAGGAAAAAATGTGTCAAAAAGTTCGACAAATTTGGCCTCCGATAAGAGCTTTTTGGCCTCTAATGTCACTCACACAAACACCGCTTCACACGCATTGTACTCTGTTTTGAGATACATAAATATGTGATTTTCTAGTCAAAACGGCGCTTGTCTCTTATCACACCTTTTAAGCAGCCAGTCGGGATTGAGTGTTGATGGTCAAACGCGTAAGCGGGAGTGTCTCGGACGACGAGTTCGCGGTTCAATCCTCACTGTAGCCGCCAAAAATTTTTTAATGGCTTCTTTTTAAATATATATTCCTTTTTTTACGACCCGTGAAAAAAAGATGAATGAACAATTTATTTGGTTTCTAGATCTCTTGATTAGTGAATTGTTTGGTTTTGGAGACACATATAATTGTTCGCAAGTTTTAAAATCAATACAACCAAGCGCAGCATACGGTTACAAACAACCATACAGCAAAAAGATTCGGTTGATGATGACAGGCGCTCATGGGCGTACCTAGGTATGGGTAGAGGAGGGTAGCTCCCCCTACATAATTCTATATTTTATATACATATGCTCAGAAATCTATATTCTATTCTATTTGAATTTTATATTCTGAATTCGGAAATGTAGTTATGTCTTGCCCGCTTTAATTCGTTGATGGGTACGCCCAGGCACTTGCTTTTCGCAAAAAAAAAATGAAAAGATCGGCAAATATTCCAAAACGAATGTAATTGTTCAGCGGTCACTTCATTGTCGCAATACAGTTACGCCGACGCAGAGGATAGACTTGCTGGCGCCGCAGCTATTGACAATGCGTTGCCTTAGCAACGAAAGAAAATTATTTTCTTTATATTCTTTGATCATGCACAAAATTTTTAGTGCCGATTCATTTATATCACATTTTTTGAACACATTATTAATTTCCGGTATAACCGATTAAAAAGGTTTCTAAAAAAAAGCGTTAAATGTTAAGAAAAATTTTGCTTCCTCGCCCAGCCTTGAACCCGAGGCGAAATTTACGAAAAAGAAATTACGGATATCTGACGTGCCGTCTACCTGTTACACCAAATACAGTACGTGATCGTCGTAGCTAAAATCATAAATGTATGTTGCAGAAAAAAATACCAGCAAGCAAGAAAATAAATTATAAATTAATTCAATCCGGCAAAAGTTCTGGATGAGCACATGCAGCTGTGTGCGTAAAAAAGCTTTGCGGAAAAAGCTGTAACTCAGAGCTTGAAATTTTTGTGCCGTTTTTGTCGTATGAGGCTGGACATCTATATGATGAGTTATCTGTGGTCTTACTATGCCATATTTCATGATGCCCAAAAACCACTTTTTCGAACAATATTTAAAAAAATGAGTTTTGCTTATTCATTATGTAGGCTTAAACAGTAATAAAATGGAAAAGAATGATTTTTAAAGTTAAAAACAAAAAAGAAGTACCGAAAGGGTTAAAAGAAAATTGCCAAACTCTCTCGTTGCTTCTAGGTATCTTGCTACAGGAAATTCTTTTAAAAGCCTCTCGTTTTCTTTCCGAGTTGGAGCGACTACTGTATCACAAATTATCAAAGAAGTTACAACAATATTATGGGAAACTCTACAACCGGTACACATGCCTATTCCGTCAAAAAAAATTTCAAAGCCATTGCATATGATTTTTATCACATTTGGGGGTTCCCCAATTGCATCGGGGCTATAGACGGAAAGCATGTCCGTGTGAAATGCCCTGCCAACTCAGGATCAAGATTTTATAATTATAAAAACTATTTTTCAATAGTTCTACAGGCAGTAGCTGACGCGCATTACAAGTTCATAACAGTTGATATTGGAGGCTTTGGAAAACAAAGTGATGGAGGAACATTTCGGGCCTCCACGCTATTTGCGTCGATCGAATCAAATGAATTAGAAATACCCGAAGACGATTTCTTGCCTGGTTCAATTGATAAACTGCCGTTTGTTTTGATTGGGGATGAAGCTTATCCGTTGATGAAACACCTGATGAAACCCTATGCCCGACGCACTTTGGATAGTGAAAAGGAAAAGTTTAATGTTAAACTCTCCTCAGCCAGAAAAACTGTTGAATGTAGCTTTGGCATTTTATATGCAAAGTGGCGCATTTTTTCAAGGTCTATTGAAATTACTCCACAAACAGCTGACTTAACACAGTGCAACAAATTGAAAAAAAATTTCGAGGGACAAGGTCAAACCCATCTCATTCGATAGAGGATCTCAGTAGATGAAAAAGTGCCAAGGGATTTTTCCCGAAATGTCCGAGTTTTTTTTTAAATTGAGTTTAAAGATGGCGGCTTAAAGCCCCTTCCCGAAACTTTTAAAACATCATCATCTCTTGACTCAAATGTCAGAAAGGAATAATTTTTACGTCAAATGAAAGCTAATGAAATGAAGTCGATGACACAATTTCCTTTTTGGAACAATGTAATGAAGTTTTTTGTAATACAACTACTAATTAATAAAACTTACCCGGCAAATCAACGATTTCTCCAACTTCCTTCCAGAATTTGTCCATCAAGAACCTATTCAGATGGTCCTTATTTTGGCATCCCAAATAGGGACCTAAGTTTTTCTTTTTATTTGTGCACATTTTTTTCAAACACACAATTCTGTTCAAAAACTGTTCACTGTTTGAGAAATTTAGCTGACTACCTGATTGACAAAAACAAACATGTAGAAAGTCAGCAAAACTTTCTAGTTAACTGATTAGTTAGCTGAGTATGTAGCTAGCTGAGCATGATGTGCGCTCTCGTATTGTTTGCTATGTTTTGTTTCGTCAGTCAGCTTGTTAGTCACCTCGACCTGCTCACCATGTTTCTACCCAAGAAAGTCAGCAAAACTTTCTAGTTAGCTGATTAGTTAGCTGAGTAGCTAGCTGAGCATGATGTGCGCTCTCGTATTGTTTCCTATGTTTGTTTCGTCAGTCGGCTTGCTAGTCAGCTTGTTAGTCACCTCGACCTGCTCACCATGTTTCTACCCTAATCGTGGTCGAAAGTATATCCTTTTCAGACCTGACGCTAAACTTCTGGGAATTTTTTCATAATTTTTGGAATATATGGTCTACCAGGTATGCGCCTATGAAACCGGTAACGACATCTAGCGGTAAATAGCCGAATATTTATAAACTTCGGAACCGTACCAAATGTCATGTTTACTTCTTCTGTCATATGTCAACAATATTCAGTTCACAATTTGTCAAGTTTCATCCAACAACGCATTGTTTGACGCTCCGGAAAATGTCGGATTACGTGCCTACAAATTACGATTTACGGACACAGTTAATTTTGTGTTACCATTTGAAGAAAAAAACCTTCTAAAACCTGGTGAAACGGTTAACGGTGAACGTTACCAACAACAATTGGCCGATTTGAACCGTGCTATACGCCAAAAACGCCCAGAATATGAAGCCAGGCAACACAAAGTGATTTTCCTCGATGACAACGCACCACCACACCGCACTAGAGCCACCAAAGAATTGGTTGCATCGTACAACTGGGAAGCTCTTGCTCATGCGGCTTACTCAAAAGACTTGGCGCCTTCGGATTATCACATGTTCGCATCGATGGGCTAACGGAACAGCGCTTCAATTCTCACGCAGAAGCCAAAAAATGGATCGATGATTGGTTTCAGGCAAAAGACGAAACATTTTTTTGGCGAGGCATCCATAAATTGCCTGAGAGATGGGAAAAATGTGTAGCTAGCGATGGCCATTACTTTGAAGAATAAAATTGTAATCATTTCCTCACAATAAACGTGTTTTTTTTCAAATATATATATATATAGGCGCATACCTGGTATATCGTATGAAAATATAATCAATGTTTAGGTTATACCTTTTTTATCCTTTACGATTTTTTAGGACACGCACAATTGATGCATCGCGGTCTAATTTCATTTTAAGATAACCAAAGCCCCATATGATATCTTTTTTCAAACTATTTTTATTTGTAAGTATGATGCAGCCTGAAACAATTGTTTTTTTTATGCTGAAACATAAGGTTAGGTTAGGTAGGGAAGGGTGTGTGCGTCCCAAGGGCAGCACTTCCACTCGGAGGCCAAAATGGCCCATTGTGAATCCCTTCATGGAAGATTCTGGAGCTAACCAGTGGCTCTCAGTTCGGGGCAAACCAATTCGACCTCTTGATGAAGGAGAGTAGATCCGATATTTCAACTACTGCTGCGCAGGCCAAGTCTACCAGGAACCTTGACCCCAAGGTACGGAGTCGGCGTTCCTGCAGAGCCGGGCAGTGGCACAGGTAGTGTTGGATCGTTTCTACTTCTTCCTCATCTCCACAGCTTCTGCAGACATCACTGGACGAGAGGCACCATTTGACCAGCATAGATCCGATGGCGCAGTGTCCAGTGATGACTCCAACAAGCTGCCTAATAGAGGTTCGACTCAGGGACAGTACATATCGCGTTTTCCTCACGGAAAGGGAAGGCCATATTGCCCGGCAGGTACTGCAAGCAGTTCTGCTCCGCCATGAGGACTCGATGTAAGTTTTGCTCAACCTGTCAATACGCAAATACAGGGCAGATATCAGAGGGAGCACAGAGTTATCCACTTCGGTGAGAGGCAGGGCGACCCTTTCTTGCCATCTCATTCGCTGCCTCGTTTCCTGCCACTCCAGAGGGGCCCGGAACCCAGCAGAGAGTGACTCGGTGATGTCCGATGCCGCGAAGTGCGAGCGACAACTCTGCACTACCTTTGATTTTACAGTCGCTGATTCCAGCGCTTTAAGAGCTGCCTGACTATCCACACAGATTGTGATATCCGTGGGCGGTAATCCGCTGTCGCGGATTAATTCAGCAGCTTTCCAGATTGCATAAATCTCCGCCTGAAAGATGCTACAGAGGTCCGGGAGTCTGAAAGACCGTTGAGCCCCTAGTACGTCTGAGTGGAGACCAGCTCCTGTACCTTCCTCCATCTTGGAACCATCTGTGAAGATGGTGATGGAGGCGTCTCTTGTCACACTTGTAAGTCCCCATTCTTCCCTTGAGGGAAAGGAGGTAAGTGCGCGCGAATCAAAATCCAGGTATGGAATCAGATAGTCCGTGCATGAATCTAATTGATGTTCCGTACCTGGCCTCGTAAATGACCTTAGAATCCCAGAGTGTCCATAAGCGTGCTCTTTCCACAAGTTGGCCTCTCTCAGCCTGAGAGCGCCTTTAGCGGCACAGCACTTAATGAACTGCTCTATTGGGTGGAGATGTAGAATCATCTCTAGGCCTGCCTGGGGGTGCTTTTGACGGTTCCTGCTATTCCCATAGCCGCCAGTCTCTGCACCTTCATCAGTTGCGTCGCCAAGGACCTGGTGTCCGTGGCCGGCCACCAGACAATGGCTCCGTAACATTGATCGGCCGAATGATCGCTGTATACATCCAGTGGACAATGCTCGGCCGCAATCCCCACTTTTTCCCGAAGGCCTTCTGACAGACGTAGAACGCATTCAAGCTCTTCTTCACCCGCTCTTCCACGTTGCGTCTCCAAGAAAGCTTGGAGTCGAGTGTGGTGCCAAGGTATTTCACCTCGGGTGAGAGGGTGATAGTGATGCCGCTGAGTTTCGGCAGCCTAAACTCCGGTATTTTGTGTCTCCGGGTGAACAGTACCATAACCGTCTTTGAGGGGTTAACTCCTAGACCGTTATGTTCTGCCCACCTAGAGAGTTCTTCTAAGGCAGACTCTATGAGATCACTGATGGTGGAAAGAAATTTTCCAGGGATCAGGATAGTGACGTCGTCCGCATATGCTACTACTCGCAGCCTCCTGGATTCGAAGATCTCGAGGATGTTGTTTATCACAAGCAACCACAGCAGAGACGAAAGGACGCCCCCCTGAGGTGTGCCCCTTGTGGTTAACCTCCTCACCGAGCACGAGTCGAGGCTGGAGTGAACCCTTCTGCTACTAAGCATATCGCTGATCCACCTCACCACTTTCTCGTCCACTTCGAATTTTCTAAGTGCACTGGTTATTGCCTCTAGAGTGACGTTATTAAAGGCCCCCTCAATATCGAGGAAAGCGGCTAACGTATACTCCTTGACGCTCAGCGATTTTTCGATCGTCTGAACGACCTCATGCAAGGCGCTGTCTACAGATTTTCCCCTGCAATACGCATGTTGCATCCTGCAGAGTCCCCTGGACTGTGCCACTCCCCTGACATAGACATCCACCAGCCTCTCCAAAGTCTTAAGAAAGAACGGTGACAGGCTGATCGGTCTGTAGTCTTTTGCAGTGATGTGGTTTGACTTCCCCGCCTTGGGGATGGACACCACTTTAACCTCTTCCAGGCGCGTGGTACATAGCTCTGTTGGAGAGATTCCCGAAAGATTTGCACCAAGACTTTGACCTGTTCTAAGTTGTCTTAACTCTGGGGTCCACCACACTGCGTTGGTTTTCCGTGGAGCTCGACTTTTAGGATAGGATTCGTTAAAAGACTTGTTAAGTACTTTCGTTAGAAGATTTACTGACCTATCAATGTTGTTCCTCTTGAATATAGGTCTCGCTTTGCGCGATGCCAGTGTCTGAGAAACTAGTGCACTGAATCTAGGCCAGTTAGTCTTCCTCGGATTAATATAGGTTTGTGGAGTTCCAACTTCTATGGCCACTGAAATTACTATACGGTTGTGGTCCGAGAACGAACATTCCGTCAGTACTTTCCAATCGACCACAGAGATAGTGTTGGAGTCGGTAACTAAGGTAATATCTACTACTTCCTCCCTAATCCTGTTGTGGAAAGTCGGCGTATTGCCTCTATTACACAGCACAAGGTTTCACAGCACAAGAAATTCAAAAATTGACTCACCCCTACTATTTGTGTCGGAACTTCCCCACAGCATGTGGTGTGCATTGGCGTCACACCCGATGATGAGGTCGACCCTGCGTGATCGGGCGTATGCAGCAAGGTCCCGGACTTCCTTCGGCGGTGGTTCTTCTCCTTCGAAAGGCATATATGTGGACGACAGAATCAGGTTTCGCCGCTCGTGTCGTTCGCATGCAGCCACACACAGGTCACCAGTACTGTATTGAGATAAGAGAAACAGATTAATGTACTTTCTATACACAATACAGGCTCGTATCTTACCTTCACCGCGCGAATGAAGTACTCTGAATTGACTTGACCCCAATCCACAAACGTTGCCTCTGACGAGTCAGGGTTCCTGGATTAAGGCCAAGTCAACTTCCTCCTCCTCCCGGAATTGCATAAGATCGTGGGTGGCGGCTTTAGAGTGGTGCAGGTTTATCTGCACTACCTTCAGCCTTTCCTTGTGTGGCGCGCTCCTTATTGGGGAAACGAGCTTTTAGGGAACCCAAACCGAACTTGACAACACCAGAGGAGTCTCGCAGATGAGTGAAGGACGGTTGGTCAACAGCGACCAAGAGGTCCTTACCCGTCTCATTTTTGCTAGTAGTGGAGGAAATTACTCTCCACTCTCCAGTATTAAGGCCGCTGTTCTGCCTACCTATCAGCTTCAACGTGTCGGCATCCTCCATTACTGGAGGGGGACCCACAGTGTGACGATAGGTCGGAGAGGCAATCGGTCGCGAGGTATGACCTCGAGTTTTGCTCCCTGCCAGAGAGGCTCAAGACCGCCGATTGTGCGCACTAGGAAGTTGAGTGACTGCCTGTTGCCACAACCGACGATTTTGACGCCCTTCTGCCAGCCAGCGCCGTCGAAGTCGATTTCATCGTCCGCCGCCCCGAGCATCGCTCACAGAATGCGCGCCTCAACAGAGAGCCAGTTTTGCGGGCGAATTTTCCCATCGGGATCGCTCCGGTCCACTACGGCAATCTGCAGCTCCTGTGGAGAGGAGAAGCTGGCTGAGGGTTTCAGCTTTTTCCCCTCCCCTGTAGGCTGATCGTCCCCCGATCTACCCCTTTTGACAGCCTTTTCCACTATGGTGGAAGTGGGCTTTGTCGAGGTGGATGGCTTCTGATCAGCCTTCCGCATTGACGAGGCAGCCGTGGCACTGTTTCCAGGCTTCGACGCTCCTGTTCTGTCCGGCCGTACAGCTGTAGCGGCCGTGGCCGTGGCTCTAAAACCAGGTTTTGCCGCCGTTGCTGTACAGTAGGCTGGAGTGAAAATGGCAAAAAAAAAAGTTTTTTGGAATATCAATTCGCTAGATATCTCAAAATGTGCCAATACATCAATAGAAAGCTGTGTAAAAATTAGAAATAAATTAAACAATTTTTTGATCTCCCATCGCGGCTTTTAATTTCACAGTATTACGCGACATTAAAGGTAGTCATCTTAAAATTTAGTTAATAATCAAATACCCTTATAATTACAGTATTTAATGATGCCAAAGTTATAAACACATGGTATAAACTGCTTAGGAACTTTGGAAAGATGAAATTTGGAGTCACCTCTGTCGTGATGAGATCCGTGAGCTCAGCGTCTGTCATGGCTTTAATGACGGGAGGTTCCGAAATAGGGCAGACTGCCCAGTCAATCATGTCGAAGTATTCCACGGCGTCGAAGTTAAGTTTTGCGGGAACCTTGAACCTTCGTATTTATTCACTGGGGACTGCGGTAGCTCTGGCCTTCATCGCTCGTCGTAAGCCCAACTCACGTATATGTGCTCGATGTTGCGTCATCATGGCCAGGAGCAGATTTTCTGGTTGAGCAAAGTTCGCGTTACGGTGAATAACGGGGTCAACGATTCCCTTGAGTTTACGGCTGAGGTAACGTGACTTGAGGAGCATCTGGTGAATGTGCCTATCTCCCTCTTTGCATGATGGCTGGGGTTTTGTGCCAAACCACATCCGAGCATATACGCGAATGATAAACGTGACCATCGTTGTTAGATTCTTGGACGGTTTCTTGTCGCTGACATACAATTGGAGGATTTGATTGGCCGACGCGTCGTTAGCCATCGTGAATGATTCAGGCACCCAGGGTTCCCACTGCCAGATCGACGCTACATTCACCTTTGCTGATGCTATTGCACATTTCCAGTAGATACCGCCTATTTGTGCTCAACTCATTTGGGTTCACATTGGAGAGTTGCTCGGTCATTTAACTGGTTGATATGAGGAGACAGGCTGTTCGCTATATGTCATTAGCCGCTTTCCGATAGATCCAGAGAATCCATGAGGGCCTGTAGTCCCGCCATCAAGTGACTGGAAGAGATTGCGCAAGGGCAGCTCATTGGCATGGAGTAGACATATCAGCCACTGATATGCCGTTTACTTTTGTGCCGTCACACCCGACAACTTTAATATTTTCTGTCTTCGCATTTCACTCTTTGAAATTAGCGACTAATGACTCATGACTAGCGACTGGCTGACTTTGCTGCAGCCTGATGACGGAGACGTATGACTGAAGTACGAAGAACCCGGCTGTGCGTTGATGGTTATGTGTTCTTCCGATATGGTTTTTCTGTGGTACTTGTTGTCGACGTTGAGAACTTGTGTCAAAGTTTTATTCTTGCGGCGATCGAAGAATAGTCCATCTATGCCCTTGTGAGTGTGGTCAAACTGGTCGTCTTCGTTCTGCCTCAGTTCCTTTCGAAGTTTACTGCGTTCTCGACAGATTATGCTTCGGTCAATTACTTTGGATCGGTCGTTGGGTGATTCGAGACCAAGATCATGCAGAACTGATGTTGCTAATACAGCAGCCGATCTGTCCGAAACTCTGGTCCGATCACAAGCTATAGTGGGGGAAGGCAGAGAGAAAGCCATTTTTTGACATTGGCGATCCTGATTTGGCTTACTTTTGACTGATTCTCTATCTGGAATGTACTCATCGACAGTAGCATTGTCAGACGAGTCCGATCTAAGTTTTTGTTCGCTCAATCGGGACTGCTACAATAAATAACTTAAAAACCGCAAACCTAAAGCAAAGGTTACTGAGATTTATTTTGAATCCTTAACTGAGTTGAAAATACGGCTTTCACTTCTTTTGATGAAAAACAATTATTTCAATTAGGTGATGGGCGATCAAGGAGATGTTAGAAACTAATACAATTTTGCAGGATTGGTACTATGGACATTTGGCACATTTCCAAAATACTAGCTTCTAAAAATTTTAAAATTGAGTTTTTCACTCCACCCTACTGTACAGGTGGACGACTGTGCAGCAGTGGCCCTGTCTCCAGGCGTTGCTGCAATAGTCTAAGTCTCAGCACCAGAAGTCGTCGCCTGCTTCTTTTCGAATTTAGCCACGATCTTCTGGTGCTTCTTTACCAGCTCCTTCTCCTTGTCAGACAAGGATCCGGGCTCCTTACTCATTTTTTGGAGAAACGCAAGCCAGCGCCGGTAGCCATTTCTGGCTTTCTTCGCAGCACTGCTCGCCTTGCGTTCCCCCTCCGATGAAATTCCAGGAGTGGATCCCGTGGCCGCAGGTTCGTCCCCCTCCTCCAGGAGTGCCGCCTCCGCCCCAGAGTCCACCGACCCGGCGCTGCTACCCTGCGAGAGAATCATAGATTCCCCCCTCTATAGCAGCGTCGAGTCGGAGGCCCCGGAGCTAAGGCACCACCCCCGAAAGTGAGGGTCTCCTGCGCCTTTTGCCTGCTTAGAGCAGGTTTGGGCGTCTTCTGCTTCCCAGTAGCATTAGTAGACCGTGCAGCCTGGGGTCCCGCTGCACAGCCTAAGCGGTCGTTGGATGACGACGCCAGACAGCCCGCTCGCCCACTGTCTAACGCCGGTACTGGGGATCCGACTCCCTGCACCGTAAAAGAGTCCTTATGGGAGCCCTCCAGAATGGTTTTGATGAAGGGGGTCGCCTTCCCCTGTGGCGTTTCTTTGACATCTATCACGCCACCAAAAGATGATAAGAAAACAGCCGCTCCTAACATGGAGATCAGACGCTAACCAGGGAGCCGCCCACTGTGGGTCAGACGCTCCTGGATTTCCGCAGCTCGAACTTTGCCGGCTGAGAAGATGGGCTCCAACAGCCGCCCATGGACCGCCCGGTTACCGAAGCAACCTACGTGGAGGCGTTGCGTCCGCTTGGCTTGGTACCCATAAGGATCGCAGCCGAAGATGCAGACCATGTCCCCATCCGTGCAGTCAGGTGCTTTACCTTATGGACCCAAACCCTGAAACATAAAATACATCGCATTTGGTGCATCGTGTGCGTGTACGCGACTTACAGTCTTACAGGCTAATTTCAAATCGAGTTCTTCCGGCCAGTGATTAACCCTTCAATTCCCATGTCCAAAATAGTGAAAAAGAAAATTTTCTTTTTGAATAAAATAACTTAGATACGTTTGGATAAAACAAAAAAATACATGAACAATTTTTAAACTACCCTCATTTTTATATTGAAAGAAACCATACAAACTCGCACTGCTTTAATTACGCGTGAAACAAATGAATAAATTTGGCAAATGACGTTTCGCTAGTGTTGCTAGGAAAATTAAATAAACAAGTACTACTAATTGACTTTGCTATACAAGTGTTAGAATTTAAAAATAAAAACCTATGTGGTAGGAAAAAAATATTAAACATCTGTCACCTACAGGTGACACTGGGAATTGAAGAGTTAAGGGGGTCCTCTACTCTCGCGGTTTCGAAAAATCTATTTTTTTTGTTGCATAATTTCAATCTATATGTATCTGAGAATACGCCACAGAAAGGATTCCGTTAAAATCACATTTCTTTGCATGTTGCTGGGAACCGAAAGGTACCCGTACTCGTCAAGTTATACAACGTAATTTATCTTTAAACGCGTTTTCCCGAAAGTAGTGTTTTTTTGGTTGCCGAGTAAGAATTTTTATAAAAGTATTAGTCCGATTTCGATAATTTTTTTTTTTAATTGTTCAGAAAACATACCGCTATGTTTTCCCGAGTACGATTTTCAAAATTTTATTCTGTTCCGTTTTTATAGCGCCAAATATGTAAAAAAAAGAGGTAAAAATTTCAATTTTTTACAAACTGTTGCATAACTTTTACACAGTGCAAAATAAAAAAATTCTGTCTCGGGAAAACATAGTCAACGTTACTATGATTGTAATGAATATCAATTTTCTGATTTCAGATCACCCCATTGACCACAACTTTGCTTAAGCGGGACCATTGCAGTTTTAAATCCATGTCATCAATGACAGTTTAAGTTCGCAGGAGTTTTTTTTCCTCTTCAAAAATGAAAATTTAAAGTCAAAACATATGTTTCTAAAAATAAAAAAAAAAATTTTAATTGTATGCAGTAGATCTTTCGTAATTAATTCCCCAAATAACAGCTCAATTTCTTGCCTGAAGAGTAGAGGACCCCCTTAAAGCCATTCAGCCGTTTTTCGGGACATGGCTGGTCCGCTGGGCGATATCGTTTTGATTGTTGAACAGTTTTAACATCTTTCGTTTCGGATTCAGAGCTCCACTCCACGTTGTTATTTTTTTGAGTGCAACTGTATCCTCAGGGGAACAGAATTCCTCCTTCCTTCCTTCTTTTTTTCATCAGTCAAGTTAATGTTATCCAATAGTGGCAATGAGGGAAAGTTTCTGTCAAAAAATACTTTGGATCCTTTAGGTAATGTTTGTACAAGACGCAGAACGAATGCAGGGCCAATATTTTCCTTCGGAAGAGGCGTGGTCTTGCCTTGATAAATTTCGAAATCGAGAACTAGTCCTTCTAATGTGGTCATTACCTCATTTTTTAAAGCAACACCTCTTGGTTTGTTGGGCAAACTTTGGCGTACTGGACAGCGGCCAGTGAATGGTATCATTTGCTTATCAATGGAATATCGTCCATTCTCTCCTCTCGGAACTTTTAAGCAAGCGTTTCTAACTGAATTAATAATTAGCGCATCCGAATCATCCAGCGCTACCAAAATGGCATCATCGGTAAGCACTTAAAAATTAAAAAAAAATCGTTTTTAAAGACATAAGACTCGATACGCACAATTGATGTACTCGTTAAAATGTTTAGCTAAAAGGCATTTTTATTGCATCAAATTGCTTCAATTATCTTGAAATAGTAAAAATCATAGTTTTTTGTAGCGAAAATAAGCCCACTTCTCTATTTGTTAAAAATTAATACTTTTGTAATTGAAAACACAACTTATTTCTGTGGCTCATTTTGACAAAACTGAAATGTGACGCACGAATTCCGCAATAATTGAAGTAACAGTAAAGAGAACGGCGGAATAATGAGAGACACAAACATAAAGAACAAGCAGAGCATTTGATGCATGTCGGTCTATTTGACATTGGTCAAATAGAAGCGAAAATATTAAAACCGAAAACCACCCGCACAATCGATGCATCACGGTCTGAAAGGTATATATAACAGGAGCAAGCGAACATGACAGTGCGGTGGTCCATGCCACTTACGGCTGAAACAGTCAGAACCGATAGGATAAAGATTGTGTTGCTATTGTTGGGTTACAAATGTGAACACTGGGAGTGTCGGAGGCTATTCCGGGGCTTATTTAAGGCACAACGGTGTCAGCACTGTAAGCACAGCCAGACGAAGGACACAAAGACAAGGTCCTTATGTGATGTCTGTAAAGCACTAGCATATGCACAGCACTCCGTACGTGTCTGTCACTGCTGCTATTTGCACCTGAAAGCCGCCAGATATGTATTTTATTCATTATGGTCCATTTCGACTCACATTCTATACATAATTTTTTGTATCCTACTTTATAGAGCCATAGATGTCAGCGCAATCGATATCAGCGCTTACTGCTGGTACCTCTGGAGCTTCTTAAAGAAAGCCCAAACTGATCTCAACCACTTCCTCCACATCTATCAAGTAGGTACAAGCACACTCACCGGTAGAAATCTGAATTCGAATTTAGGGTGTAAAAACCATGCACAGAGTGAAGGTATGTTTCTCCATACAAACTTTTAACAATTGATTTATCCTGTTAGATTTCGATTTAAAAAAAGTGAAAAACACGTGTCGAATTGTTTCTCACTAAGAGTACTTTCATGTTTGATGGGCTCATTAATTCATGCTTTTCCATAGTTTCTTCATACACACTTTTAATCCTTAGTTTAGTCTGTTTGATTTCGATTTTCAAAAAACTAAGAAACACATGTTTAATTATTCGCATTGGAAGTACTTTCACCAAGTTTGAAGTCGAACTGGTTTAACTCGTTAAATTTCGATTTTTAAAAAAGTAAAAAATGTATGCTTATTTATTTTTTATTTCAAAGGTTTTTCAAATTTTTAAGTTAATAGGCCTATAAGTTCCTGTTTTTTTCGTAGTCTTTTCGTATACGAACCTTAACTCTTAGTTAACCCCATTATAGATAAAATAAAAAATACGTGTCGAATTCTTGATGTGGAGTATTTTCACCAAGTTGAAAGCAAAAGGCCCATTATATCAAGTTTCTTCATACAACACCTTAACCCATGTTTTGCCCTTTTAGACCCCGAATTTCAAAAAATCCCTTCTTAACGAAGGTCAATTTTTCAAGATGCACATACACTGCAAATTTCATGTTTGTAGCTTCAGCGGTTTGAACTGGCTGGTGTGCATATTGTTACGAAAATCCAAGTTTGTTTTCCAAGGTTCGTTTGGATTGTGTTTGAAAATAAAACAACTTCAATTACTCAGCGCAAAACGAAGTCAGAAACCAACAATCGTTTTATTTACACATTTACACTTGTTCTACTTTACACTACTACTATTGCATGTGTCCCCTTTGCTTGCTCAACACAGACTCGACCCCTTTCGCTGCCCACTGCTGCTTTTATACCAGTTTTCTTATCGCGCCGAAGTTTCTCCCAACTTCCAATTGGAAAACGCTCGACCATTCTCGCACAGCCCATTCCTTCGCAAACCATCCTTGCCATATCGGACTATACCAAGCGAATTATACCAAATTTGCCGTACTTCAAAGTGCATGCCTAAAAGTATGCTTGGAAAAGCATTCGTGCATAGAAAAGCATTCAGCACAGAGTGCCTTATCGTTTCACTACCCATCACTTAGACTAGCGGTTCTTCAGCTCGCAATAATATAGCATTTTGTTGTGCTCGTCACTGCATCTGGCTGCCAGTGCCCTTATGACGGTTTCGTAATCACCTCTCAAACCTTGCGGAGCTGTTTTTATCACATCAGCCGCAGGACCTCTTAGAGCCAGTATCAGTCTCCGACCTTTCCTAACATCGGTCCACTGACTCTCCAAACAGGCACATCGAATTGTAGTTTGAATGTGTCGAACGACGTAGTACCATCATAAGTAGGCACTGCTATGGCAAAACTTTCCTCAACCGACTGCCCCCTTGCTCGCAGCTGTACCTCTCTGAGCCGCTCGTCGATTTTTCTGTTCACCGAATCTTCCAGAGTGTCAACTCGTTTGTCTAAATGTTCTACTCGCGTCTCCAGGTGCTCAATTCTCACATTAATCCTGTCTGAAATTTCTTCCACTTTCTGCTCCAAGCGCGCAGAGTTTTCCTGAAGCTTGCTGGACAACTCGCGATTCGCATTTTAACATTTTTCTGCATTTTCCTGGAGTTTGGTTTCCATTCGCTCTGCTACAATAGATCCGTTAAAAATAACAATAAATTAAAAAGTATTTAAAATTGTTCTGAATTATTTTCTCTTTAGTCTTCAATGTCAGTCTCTGCGAAGGTATCTTGAACTTGCTGATTTCAGTTCATACCCAGGTATTCTTTATGATACCCTTCGTTTATTATCCCCCTTTCACATATACTTTTTAGATCCAACCATTTGGCACATTTTTGGTATTATTTCGATGCGAATGTTGTTGTTGTGCACCACAACTGTTTCCTCGGTTGTATTGAATAATGTGTCTTCTTTTGATATGGTATGCATATATACCTCGTTACTTGATTAACGAAAAATCTGTATTATTTTCACCATCAAAAGAAACACCTTGAAATTCAAAATTTTCTGACCTTGAAGCCCTATTACCACGGAATTTTAGAACACATAAAAATGAGTAGTATCAGAAAAGAAGCCATGAGATGTTGTAATTGCAACAACATACAAAAAATCATGTTAATAGGTTTACGGTCTGAAATGTCGAAAAGTCAAGGATAATTCAAAAAAGTGACACGCCCACTTTTTGCCAAAACGCAAACTAAGTTTAAAAAACGGTTTGCGGATTCGAATTTAGTGACCGCTAATTAGCCTAGAAGTTCTAGGCTAATAAGGGGTCTGGGGGTTATAGGCTAGAACTGATGTCGAATCCAGAAATGGCGAAATTTGTTGTGTTGTGATATTTATCACTATGGACAATTGTTGCTTATAAGCACTTCTCACAGGGCTTTGTAGGAAGCTTTTATATAAGCTATATTATTTATATTTTTATATTATTATATAGGCTTTTCAAATCTTTAAAATAGCCTATTTATGTCTAAAATAGTTTAATAGTGAAATTTTGTACTTTTTGCATAACCGGGTTAAAAGCTGTCCCAAAAGGGTTAGAAACATAATACCCTTGCAGCCAAAGATTTCATTATTTACGTGGATGTTTTCCCTACCAAAATTAACAAGTTTGTAATCACCTCGATATAAAGTATATAATGTTGTATGATAAATTCCCGAAAATCAGCCTAATATGGGTTCCCGGCCATGTACAAATCGCTGGCAACGAATTTGCAGACCAATCAGCAAAATATGTACATGTAGCGCCGTTTTTAACAACTGATAACTTTTGTATCAATGACATCAAAAAACAAAAAAAAAAAATCACGAAGAAACACAGACTACTACGGAATAACACAAGCAACTGGTATCAATAACTAAACTCAAAAAGATACAACCTCAAAGAATTCCTACCAACTAACAGTAATGCGTTAAATCGGCTAGATATTATAAAATGTGAACGACTCAGACTAGGCACACACTAAACTCACACACGGCCACCTGATGAACAACAGCAATCCCCCTACCTGCCAATGCAACAACCAAATTTGTAAAATTCCTAAAAACTAAAAATTGTAAAATTTCTAAAAACTGCTAATCTTTATCACTCCATTTAACTCATATATATTTAACGCAATTAATTAAGCTTAAAGCCTAGTTGCTATAGCTGGATTTTGTCTAGTTAGCTTGTAAAATATAGTTTTAACTTGGAACTATATTTTACAAGCTAAATAAAGCTATAATACAGTCATCGTCTAGCATTCATTGCGAACGGTCCACTAAGCTCTTCGTCTGTTTACTCTATTGCTACTCAACGCAATTTCTACGCGCAGTGTTAAAGTGCATTGTTATTGTTTCATTACGGGACTTTTCGCTTACTCAACAGGTGGAAACTAACTTTGTGTAAATGGCCCCAGCGGCCCCCAACCTTGGTGATAATAGGTTCGCCCTGTTATCGCCCAGCCCACGTGCAAAACGTAAGAAAACTACCAACTCGTTTGCGGAGTTCCCAGAACTTCCAGTCACAAAAAAAGACGACCCGAAATTTATTACAATAAAAGCTACCGATCCAAACAAATCGCTTGCCAACTTCTCCGTATTCGCGGTTCATAGAGCCTTACTCTCGATATGTAAGGAAATTAACAAAATTCAAACACATCCGGACGGCAGCCTAGTACTCCTCCTGAAAAACCGCCAAAACGCTAAGAAGTTTATAGACGCAAAGTCACTGCCTGGTCTCTGTGAGATTACTGCAAAATATCACGACAATCTCAACACTGTCAAAGGAACAGTATACGCACCCTTTTTGATCAATGTTCCTGAAGACGAAATCGTCGAAGGTCTGAAAGAGCACAACGTTACAAACGTCTATAAGTTCCAACGCCAATTCGATGGAGTTCTAAAGCCAACTGGAGTCTTACTGATCTCATTCGACAACTACCAATTACCGGATAAAATAAACATAGCCTGGATCACCCGCGTCCGACCCTATTATCCCAACCCATGCGTTGCAAGGTATGCCAAAAGCTAGGCCATACCCATAAACATTGCAAAAACCTCCCAGCCTGTTATTCCTGTAACCTCCCCCCGCACATCCCCGACCCATGCACAAGAACATACTGTGCCAACTGTGCAGGCGAACACGTTGCCTCGTCCAACTCTTGCCCTAAATATCAGCAAGCAAGAGAAGTGTTAAAGATTAAATACCAAGAGAAATGCACAATGCGTGAAGCTAACAAAATCTACAAAACCCGCAATCCTCTCCATCCCAATCCTCTTTCCTTCGCTAATGCACTTAAAACAAACAAACCGGAGACACTCGAAAATCTCAACACCAACAACTCTTCAACCACAACCAGCAACAACACCCAACCTAAAATTTCCACAGTAGCAGTTGCAGAAACAGAAAACATAAATAAGCAACAAAACTTCAACCAGCAACACAACAACATATACATTCAATCACCCGACACGCAAAACACGTCCACAGCAACAACAATCTCAAACGATAACTCGCGCACAATCGCCTATCATCTTCCTCTCTCTCCTTCAATCCATCAAAGCACCAACAACACAACCGCCGCTAACATTTTTGAAACTGAAACACCGGCACAAAAACAAATCCATACAACCATCAACAACAGCACCATACCGCCGCCGTCAACCAACAACAACAAGATCATCTCCTCAACAAAAACACCTTCTGTAAAAGACTACCTAAAGTCAAAATCAGCACACAACAAAGAATAAAACCACGCTTATTACTTATTTAACACTCCGATAACCGACAAATTTTTAAACGGCCAACCCCCAAGAAAGACCTGTATAATTTAGTGTTACATACTGTATCTAGATGTGTTTGGAAAGCAAAAAGCTAAGCTTCGTGTATATTTTTTAGTAAACATATGTGTATTTTTTACCACAGACAGATAGGCAACCTTGTTGGGCATCGGAGGGTTAAAACAACGCCCTTACATGCATATATAAAATCAACATTTAGTTACTCCTACACACACTTATACCCTGTATTTACACTCTTCCATACATACCATAGCAATACCCTTCACACCTTATATATACTTAATTAATATTATTTATATACTTAAATTATACATATATATATTATATTTATATATTATATGATATTACTTATCATATTAATGTCATTTAAAATAGTACCGTGGAACATCAAAGGATACTTTAACAATTACAATGAACTTGACATGTTAATTAAAGACACTAACCCCAGTATGATCTGTCTACAGGAAACTCACTGCCCCTACAACACTAGTCAAATAGTAACTCCCAAAAAGTACATGGGTTACTTCAACAACTGTTACAGCAACACCACCTCTAAACAAGGGGTTGCCATATTAGTCAGGCGTGATATCCCCCACAAATTAATTTTCCAAAACTCAACACCCCAATCCATAGCCATCGAATTTAACCTATCCCCCTCATTTATCAGGTGTACAACTTTGCTTCCGCCGTTTTTTTCCCAAAATTAAAAGCTTTATTGCGAAAAAGTGCTTACAGATGTATTATTCAAAGTATTGTCCGTCGCTAGCGACAACTTTCTCCCATCTTTCCGGCAATTTTCGGATCCCGGCTCGAAAAAAGGAGTCCTCTTTTGACGCTATCCATGAAGCAATCCATTTTTCCAATTCTTCGAAGGATTGAAAATGTTGATCTGCCAGGCCGTGTGCCATCGAACGGAATAGGTGGAAGTCAGAAGGGGCGACATCTGGGGAATACGGCGGGTGGGGCAAGACTTCCCATTTCAGCGTTTCCATGTACTTTTTGACCACTTTTGCGACGTGAGGCCGCAAAAGTGGTCACCACCATGTTTGTCTTCGACATCGAAATCACCATTTTTAAAACGTTGAAACCACTCCCGACACGTTCTTTCACTCAGAGCAGCATCACCGTAAGTTTCTGAGAGCATTCGATGCGCTTCAGCTGAATTTTTTTTTTTCGAATTGTAACAGAAAAGTAAAACTTCCCGCAAATGGCGAGAATTGGGCACATAAACGGACATTTTCGAGCGTGAATAATACGAAAACAAGAACAACTGTCACTGAAACGGCGATGACAATTCGTTAGGCACTGTCCACACTCACTTTAAAGGCATTACCATCTATGTATTTCAACCAGCCTCAGCCGGTACAGCCACCTATCGGAAAACGGCGGAAGCAAAGTACACCTGATACTATAATCAACACCTACATTCCCCCAAATCAAAACCTTTCCGAAAACGATATCTCCTCCTTGCTATCCCGATCCCCCAGCCCTCCCCTCCTCCTCGACGACTTTAATGCCTGGAGCCCACTCTGGGGTTCACAAAAACCTAACGCCCGTGGTACTGTAATAGAGAATATCGTCATCACTAATAATCTCGTCGTACTAAATGACGGGTCCCCAACTCAATTTTCCACACATAACACATTCACACACATCGACTTAACACTAGCAGACTCCCGTTTAAGCCCTAGATGTTGCTGGAAAACTCTCGACAATCTATACGGCAGTGACCACTATCCTGTTCTTTGTGTCATCCAAACCAATTCAGTCCCATGTAACCTTTCAAAATCCCCAAAATTCATAACCGATGCCGCCAATTGGCCCCTATACCAATCCCTATGTGAAAAAAACTTCAGCGATTGGAACTCCGTAAACATCCACAAACTAACTGCAAACATCACAAAAGCCATCAAATCTGCCGCCAATATTGCTGTTCCGCAAAACAGTACCTCAACCCTAAAGAAATACTCCCCATGGTGGAACAAGAGCCTAAGGTCCCTACGCACCAACAAACAAAACCTATGGTACACCTATAAATCCTCCCCCTCCATTCCCAACCTTATAGCGTACAAAAAAGCGAAAGCACTTTAAAAAAAAAATGTCAAAGAAGCTAAGAGGTCATCAATCAGGGATTTTACCGCAAAAATCAACCCATCCTCAACATCCAAGAAAATCTGGGCATCCATCAAATCCCTCACAGGGCTTCCCCCCACCCCTATCACAGCTATCCAAATGCCAACCACCCTTCTATCCTCCTCCCTAGAAATCGCCGACGCCTTTGGCAAAGTTTGGTCAGAGTACGCAAAAACGCCAACTTCCCTCCAGAGTTCACCAACCGCAAAAACACAACACTGGCGAAACCATACCTCCCACAACAACCAACAACCGACGCCCCTCAGTCTAGAAACAGATTTTACTCCAATTGAACTTGAACTTTCTCTTCAACATGCCAAAGGCAAAACCCCAGGCAGAGACAGAATATCCTATCCCATGCTCCGCCACCTTCCCTCCCCCTGCAAAAATACCCTCCTATCACTCTACAACAAAATTCTCCAAACCGGTACCTATCCCCACACCTGGCTATCAGCAACAGTACTCCCAATACCCAAACCAAATAAACCAACAGACAACATCAATAGTTACAGACCCATATCCCTTCTGTCCTGTTTGGGCAAAATCCTTGAAAAAATGATTGCCAAACGCATATTGTGGTTCGTCACCAAGAATAACCGCGTTAGCCCCAATCAAGTCGCCTTTAAAAAACAACATGGCACCCTTGAAGGACTCCTCCCTCTGCAACATTACGTAGGAGATGCAATTTCGACTAAAAACCACGTAACAATTCTGTCGACGGATTTCGAAAAAGCCTTCGACCGTATAGGTGTCCATGTTGTCCTAGAGCAACTCGTGTCCTGGAATGTCGGTCCGAAGCTATACAAGCTCATAAAATCCTTTCTAACGGGACGTAAATTCCAAACCAAAGTTAATGGCACATTCTCATCCACTTACCCCCTCGAAAACGGCATACCTCAGGGTTCCCCTCTTTCGGTAGTACTTTTCATTATAGCTTTCGAACAGGTTAACAAAATCGCCTCTGGGTACAAGAGTTTAAGCTTCAGGATTTACGCAGATGATGCTTTATTTTTTACAAAAGTCAAAGATATCAATAGTGTCCAAGATACTCTTTCGAAGCTACTAGAAGATATTATCTCCTGGGGACAATACTCAGGAGCACTCTTATCTTGCAACAAATCCAAAATACTACATGTCTGCCGTAAGAAAAACTGTCCCCCAGTACTAGTAAATACCATGAACACCACTATCGATAATGTTCCTCACCTGAAGATACTATACTAGGCATCATCTTCGACGCCAAATACACATACAAAGAGCACTGCCTTTATCTCCGAAAAAATTTAATCACCAGACTAAACATAATTAAATATGTAACTTCAAATAATAATTTTTAAATAATTGATTGGCACGACAGCCCGCTTACGCGAGACTAAGGCCTAACTTCCCGCAACCACCCGTGTTGTGCGTGTGAATTTTGTACGCGGGTGGAAGGGACCTACAGTTTTATGCCGGTTCCGAACGGCAGGTTGGGAGCTTTTTCATAGGCAATTTTTACTCTCAGAGGTTTGCCATTTCCAGCTGAGAGGACAGCCACCGAAAGAGAAAACGAGTTTCCCGTTATTTTTTTCAGGTGTTACTACATGCAGTATTCGATCTTGCGTCGCTCTGCATGCGACTCGCACTAACTTCAAAACACCTCCAAATTCACACCCACCAACACACTTCTTAATATTACAAGATCGCTATTGTTGTCTAAGATTGATTACGGCCTCCCAATATACGGCTGGTGCGCCAATTCCCACGTAAAACTCCTTTACCTACCCTACCACACCGCAGTACGCTGAAGCCTAAACGCTTTCCCAACCTCCCCCACCAAATGCATCCTCGCCGAGGCCGGCCTGCCATCCATCCTAGAAAGACGAGTTGCCACCACCATGCACCTCATTCCTAGGCTCTTAACCACAACCAACAAACCGCTGTTCGAGACCTTAAAAACTGCTTCGCGACAAAAACGTACTTATAAAGTAAAATCCGTCATACGACATTGTATCTCCAGCCTAAATGACCTTGGTATCCAAACCTCATCAACCTGCCCCAAGATAAGTCGTCTGCCGCCTTGGTTCCTACGTCCCACCTCAATTAACTCCGAACTCCACGCCTTTCCCAAAAATAATACTTCATCCGACTCCTTCAAACAACTCTTCTACGAGCTTGCTAACAGAAAAGACCTAGCAAACAGTACACACATATTTACCGACGGGTCCAAAAATGATCACAGCACTACTTTCGCAGTTGTACAAAATAACGGGACTGTGGTAGCAGGTGGCTGGCTCCCTTCTTACAGATCTGTCTTCTCATCTGAAGCAATTGCCATCCATAAAGCAGTAGAATACGCTTCCAATACCAAAGGCAGATTCGCCATCTTTACGGATAGCTACTCCGTCATTCAAGCCCTTGAAAATATCTATAATAGCAACCAACTATTTTGCCAAATACGAGATAGCCTAATAAAAAACTCAAACAAAATAAACATCATATGGATTCCTAGCCACAAAGGCATTCCCGGGAATGAACATGCCGACACAGCGGCCAAGAATATGTTATACATCTCTCTCCGTCAATCACCTTCGCCCCTCCTATCGCAAAAGATATCCAGAAACTCGTACGCAACCACCTCTCCCACCTCCAGCGCAACTCCTGGGCTCAATTCTATCATCCCTACAGCAACTTCAACCCCGAATGTAAAAAATCAATTTTCCCTTCACTTTCCAAAACACAAACCTCTCTCTTCATCCGGTTAAGAATAGGACACACAAAACTAACGCACGAACAACTCCTCCTAGCCTCTCCTCCCCCTTTATGTCCTTTCTGCAACAACCTCCTAAACCATCTACACATTCTTGATAACTGTCCTAACCTATCCAAAAAACGAATATCCCATTTCGGCTCTACTAAACCCTCCGCATACCTAAAAGACATCACCGCAGCTAACGTAATAAAAATTTATAATTTCATAAAAGACATTAATTTAATCAAAAGCATGTAATGATTGTACACATAGGTGTAAGCAGGGGCGTAGCCAAGGGGGGAGGTTTAGGGTGTCAGAACCCCCCCCATAGCCTATAATTTGTCAACATTTTCAATCAATATGCATCGTATGTACGTTCCCACATTAGCAAAAAGGTCTTTTCATCTTGAAATATTTAAAAGAATATTAACAAAACCCTTTTTTTACCGAAACTAATTTGTTTTTTTTATAGTCACGTTTAGGCTTAATGC
Source organism: Melieria omissa (assembly GCA_963971225.1). NCBI lineage: Eukaryota > Metazoa > Arthropoda > Insecta > Diptera > Ulidiidae > Melieria > Melieria omissa. The sequence goes on along the minus strand of OZ020267.1, from coordinate 90,268,414 downwards.
AGCGATTTGCATGTTCTAAAAACAGGAATGTCGTTCAGGATGTCGGTACAAGCCTTATGGATGGTTTCTACGTTCTCAAAACGCTTTTTTTCATCGGCGAATGCATTCTTTGAAAAGGTGAAATTCGCACGGTGCCACATCATGTGAAAACAAAAAAACAGTCAAAACAAGTGTCAATAGATGGGATGGCATCCTTCGATAGCCAAATGTTCAGTTAAGATGCAATAAATGTATGCTATTGAGATGCTTAACCTTCGCCTTACTAAAGATGATCCCAGGCACTTCCGCTGCTATTTTGAGTAAAACTCACAATAAATATATAATAATTAAAAATTGTTTTCATACTTCAGTATTTAGTATCTTCCTCTGCCGATAGTTCTTATTTCGAAAAAAAGCCTAACTTTAATGATTTATTTTGAGACTATGGAAAATATTAGAAGATTTCTTTCCAAAAAATAACGGGAAACTCGTTTTCTCTTTCGGTGGCTGTCCTCTCAGATGGAAATCGCAAACCTCTGAGAGTAAAAATTGCCTATGAAAAAGCTCCCAACCTGCCGTTCGGAACCGGCATAAAACTGTAGGTCCCTTCCACCCGCGTACAAATTCACACGCACAACACGGGTGGCTGCGGGAAGCTAGGCCTTAGTCTCGCGTAAGCGGGCTGTCGTTGCCAATCAATTACACTGTGCAAGTCGAAAATTTAGACATGGGGGGGACCTACTGGGTGAGTTTCCTATAGGTATACTGAGTTGAGATCCACCAGCCGTTTGGTAAGATTGGCTCTAGTTTAAGAAAAATCCGACTTTGAAGTTTGGTAATTTTCGGGAAGTTTGTCGCTTAAGTCTTCGAACATTTAAATGCTAATAGGTCCTAAATCGTTCCGAATATCGCTTTACTGTCTTCGGCAAGTTTGTAGATATTGTTACGAATACTACGTCTTGTGGGCTGTTACGTATCACTGGATTGTGCAATTTGAAAATGAAACAACTTTAATTATTCCAACGCAGCCAATTCAAAACCAACAGTCACTTTATTATTCACAGTTTTACACTTTACTGTTCGTACACTTAAGTATTTGCTTAATTACTCCGTGTGGCAACTTCACTTGTCAAAACCAGACTGACTCGCTGCGCCGCATCCGGCTGCCTTTTATACCTGTCAGGCCATCGCGCAGATCGTTCCCGCACATTCCGGAGTGGACTAAAAGTTTCCATCATTGCCAGGTTGGACTAAAAGTTATTATCGCGGCCGTCGTTGCCAGACTGGACTAAAAGTTACCATCGCGGCCGTCGTTGCCAGATTGGATTATAGCACGGCACGTAGCGGCAGGGTTGCTTTGCACAGCGACAGACTGTCTTATCGTTACAATATTTTAACGACCAACAAATTTGCTTAAGACACCAATGCAAAAAAAAAACACATTCAAACTGTGTAATTGCGATATGTGCATTTTTTGGCGCAGTGCAACGTGGCGTATGAGTGTCATTTAATTTTAATATTAATATAAATAAATGACACTCATACGCCACGTTGCACTGCGCCAAAAAATGCACATATCGCAATTACACAGTTTGAATGTGGTTTTTTTGTATTGGTGTCTTAAGCAAATTTGTTGGTCGTTAAAATATCTACAAACTTGCCGAAGACAGTAAAGCGATATTCGGAACGATATAGGACCTATTATCATTTAATGTTCGAAGACTTAAGCGACAAACTTCCCGAAAATTACCAAACTTCAAAGTCGGATTTCTCTTAAACTAGAGCCAATCTTACCAAACGGCTGGTGGATCTCAACTCAGTATACCTGTAGAAAAGTCACCCAGTAGGTCCCCCCCATGTCTAAATTTGTAAGGGCAAATTTCACGCACAGTGTTATTATTACTTAGGCCTAATATGCTTTCAAATTTTAAAAATATGATTCTTAAATTGGAAATATATGCAAATATACAGATCAGAGATTTGCAATTTTTTTTTTTATGTCATTGGTTGAATAACACAAGAGAGGGTGGATATGAGTGAAAGAAAAACATCCCATTCATATCTACGCATACTCGTTTACGCATGCACATATATTTTGTGTGTGAACAATGAGTTAGTTCTTTGCTGATATGAACCGGTGCGTGCTTAGATTGAGTGAATCGGTTTATTGTGTTATACCGTAATCACTCACAACATCAAGAAACACCAATGGTTCAATGGAATGACTTAAGTCATTGGAGTAATTTTCAGTTGTCCAGTGCAGTTGCCCACGGGTTGGACACCGTTGACCTGTTACTATTGAAAACAAATTTTTTTCTAAATTGTAAATTTAAAATTTATTTTCCTGTTTATGTTCAACTGCTTACTTGAGTAAATAAATTTTAAATACAAAAAAAGTTGTTTGGTTTTTGTGTTTTATTTATTTATTTATTTATTTAGTCAATGAATAAACAATTCTTACAGACTAATAACAATATATATTTAAACAATTCATTTAAAGAATGCAGCTAAGTTTCTTAAAACTAAGCTTTTAGGAAGCGCGAGATCAAGTTCAGGAACAGAATTTAAGTTGCAAAGAGCTCTAGTAATTGGAGCATTTTTGATATAATCAAATCTGCAGAACCCAACATTGAAATAATCAATATGCCTGAGTGTGCGAGATGGTACAGAGAATGGGATTCTTTGCAACAACTCGGGACAGTCGACAGCGCCGTTTATGACATTGAATATGAACGAACAAGACAGATAGGAACGCCGGCCTTCCAGTGATTTAAGGTTAAGAAGCAAACAGCGGGAATCATAAGATGGGATAGGATCATACAAGTTGAGGGAACGAAGGGCGAAGCGTAATGCTTTATTTTGATGCATTGCAATACACGCCTTTACTCTTACTTAAGGCTTGATTATACGTAACGAGTCGAGTGACGAGACATCAAAATGGTACTAGGCCGAAAGAATTGGGATAGCGAGCAAAAGCGACGAGTTGTTCGAACGTATTTCGACACGCGGCGAGTCAGTTCGGTTTTACAATGCACAAAATGAACTAAGCAACTCGCGCAATTAAACTCAACCGAGCGAAAAGTTGTGTGTGACGCAGTCCGCATGTTACGAGCGATTCCGCTAATCGCTGCGAAAAACAGAAAAATTTAACGGTAGAGTAGTGCTCGGCCTAGCAAACAAAATGTGATCCTAGTGACTCTCGCCACTTTCATCGGTCACTGACTCAATCAAGAACTCGCCTTACCGTTTAGACAAAACGAGTACTCGTTCGAGTTGCTGTCTTCTCACTCTACTCGTTACGTGTAATCAAGCCTTTCTGCAAACAAAAACTACATATTTCACTTTAGACCTACTGGAATTTCTTCACTTTGAAATTCAAACGAATCAGCTGTGGTGGTTACTTTCTTATTTTATCAGAAATACATAGAGTCCGACCGATTAATCGGTATCGGCCAAAAAAATAAATATCGGTATCGGCCTTTTTTGGCCGATGCCATATCGGCCGTTTTTGGTCGATGATGCATCGGCCTATTTTTCTGCTTTCATTTTTATGTTTTCATGTTTTGTACCAAGGAGTTCTTATACCCCTTTTCAGTAATGTATTTTTAGATACTGCTCAGAATAATTTTAATAATAATTGATTGGCACGACAGCCCGCTTACGCGAGACTAAGGCCTAGCTTCCCGCAACCACCCGTGTTGTGCGTGTGAATTTTGTACGCGGGTGGAAGGGACCTACAGTTTTATGCCGGTTCCGAACGGCAGGTTGGGAGCTTTTTCATAGGCAATTTTTACTCTCAGAGGTTTGCCATTTCCAGCTGAGAGGACAGCCACCGAAAGAGAAAACGAGTTTCCCGTTATTTTTTTTTAGGTGTTACTACATGCAGTATTCGATCTTGCGTCGCTCTGCATGCGACTCGCTGGACCGCGCACTAACCAACTGAGCCACGGCTGCTCAGAATAAATGTTTCCTAAAAATTTTTTTTTTTTTAACTAGGTAGTCTTAAAACCACAGATTTTCTTGAAATGGGGGTTGTCCTTTCGTCTCTGCTGTGGTTGCTTGTGATAAACAACATCCTCGAGATCTTCGAATCCAGGAGGCTGCGAGTAGTAGCATATGCGGACGACGTCACTATCCTGATCCCTGGAAAATTTCTTTCCACCATCAGTGATCTCATGGAGTCTGCCTTAGAAGAACTCTCTAGGTGGGCAGAGCATAGCGGTCTAGGAGTTAACCCCTCAAAGACGGTTATGGTACTGTTCACCCGGAGATACAAAATACCGGAGTGTAGGCTGCCGAAACTCAGCGGCATCATTATCACCCTCTCACCCGAGGTGAAATACCTTGGCACCACACTCGACTCCAAGCTTTCTTGGAGACGCAACGTGGAAGAGCGGGTGAAGAAGAGCTTGAATGCCTTCTACGTCTGTCAGAAGGCCTTCGGGAAAAAGTGGGGATTGCGGCCGAGCATTGTCCACTGGATGTATACAGTGATCATTCGGCCGATCAATGTTACGGAGCCATTGTCTGGTGGCCGGCCACGGACACCAGGTCCTTGGCGACGCAACTGATGAAGGTGCAGAGACTGGCGGCTATGGGAATAGCAGGAACCGTCAAAAGCACCCCCCAGGCAGGCCTAGAGATGATTCTACATCTCCACCCAATAGAGCAGTTCATTAAGTGCTGTGCCGCTAAAGGCGCTCTCAGGCTGAGAGAGGCCAACTTGTGGAAAGAGCACGCTTATGGACACTCTGGGATTCTAAGGTCATTTACGAGGCCAGGTACGGAACATCAATTAGATTCATGCACGGACTATCTGATTCCATACCTGGATTTTGATTCGCGTGCACTTACCTCCTTTCCCTCAAGGGAAGAATGGGGACTTACAAGTGCGACAAGAGACGCCTCCATCACCATCTTCACAGATGGTTCCAAGATGGAGGAAGGTACAGGAGCTGGTCTCCACTCAGATGTACTAGGGGCTCAACAGTCTTTCAGACTCCCGGACCTCTGTAGCATCTTTCAGGCGGAGATTTATGCAATCTGGAAAGCTGCTGAATTAATCCGCGACAGCGGATTACCGCCCACGGATATCACAATCTGTGTGGATAGTCAGGCAGCTCTTAAAGCGCTGGAATCAGCGACTGTGAAATCAAAGGTAGTGCAGAGTTGTCGCTCGCACTTCGCGGCATCGGACATCACCGAGTCACTCTCTGCTGGGTTCCGGGCCCCTCTGGAGTGGCAGGAAACGAGGCAGCGAATGAGATGGCAAGAAAGGGGGTCGCCCTGCCTCTCACCGAAGTGGATAACTCTGTGCTCCCTCCGATATCTGCCCTGTATTTGCGTATTGACAAGTTGAGCAAAACTTGCATCGAGTCCTCATGGCGGAGCAGAACTGCTTGCAGTACCTGCCGGGCAATATGGCCTTCCCTTTCCGTGAGGAAAACACGATATGTACTGTCCCTGAGTCGAACTTCTATTAGGCAGCTTGTTGGAGTCATTACTGGACACTGCGCCATTGGATCTATGCTTGGCAAATGGTGCCTCTCGTCCAGTGATGTCTGCAGAAGCTGTGGAGATGAGGAAGAAATGGAAACGATCCTACACTACCTGTGCCACCGGCTCTGCAGCAACGCCGACTCCGTTTTGTTTTTTTTTTTTGTTTTAAAACTTTTTTTGGGGTCAAGGTTCCTGGCAGAATTGGCCTGCGCAGCAGTAGTTGAAATTTCGGATCTACTCTCCTTCATCAAGAGGTCGAATTGGCTTGCCCCGAACTGAGAGCCACTGGCTAGCTCCAGAATCTTCTAAGAAGGGTTTCACAATGGGCCATTTCAGCCTCCGAGTGGAAGTGCTGCCCTTGGGACGCACACACCCTTCCCTACACCTAACCTATCCTTCCTTTTTTAATTGGAAGCATTTTTTAACCCTTATTCCCAGAAGTGAGCCTCTCAGTCTCACTAAAGATTTCAAATGGTGATAAATCCTATACCGAAAGATTTTCGATTCCAATTTTTTTATGTAATCCTCTAATGGAATGTTAGAATTATATGTAATTTATAAATTAGACTTTTAAGACAGTTTTCCTACTTTTTTTAAACAATTTTTGTTAAAATGCAACGTAACCCCAGAAGTTAGCCTCAGAAGCTCATTTGAACAAAACCTCAAATGTATTCAGAATTCCTTGACTTTTTGTTCACCATATGGAAGAATATTTTTCTTTTTCATGTTTAGGTGCATTTTTATCGTGTCAAGTTCATAGTTTTTGAGTCTAGCACTCATTCAGTCGGCATGGGAGGAAGTCAATTACAATTTTTGAAAATACTGCAATAAACGAAATATTCCGAAGAATTTATGCCTCGCCGAAGTTGATGTTAGTTCATACAGTTTATGTCTTCCAACCCCGATAAATATGTAATCAGAATATGGAAGTGCGATGGTGCTAATACTTCCCGAAATGCCATACACATGCAAAGACGGTAATCAAGGAGCTGTGGGTCCTGCGAAAAGGGTGTTTAAAAACTGTTTGAGCCTTGCAAACACAAATGTAATAATGACCAACTAGCTCACCAGTGAGGAATTAGCCGATAGTTTATTAGATGTGGGGTTCGCACACTCAGAAAAAACAAAATTTGTATGATGGCTATATAAAAAAACGCAAACCTAATGATTGGCCTCTAGCTTTCTTTATACATTTGATTGATGCTGCTGGCATTGCGGCATATGTCATATGGCTAAAAACACGTCTTTACTGGAATGAGGGTATAGATAGCAAAAGATAGTGGTTTTTGCGATAACTGGGGGGATTTTTTTTTTATAGCCACGAATATCTACGAGCGATAACTCTGGCAACATTGATGCTGTATTACTGCAAAAGGTCAGTTCGCAGGCGCCAAATTCTGGTACACGTAATCAAAGCCGGTGTCATATTTGTTCACCATTCCACTTCCACCCAAATTTGACAAAGATGTGAATATCTGGATAAATAAATTATACTTTTGTAGAAACAATTGTTTACCAGTGGAATCTGTATTCACAAGTTCTTTACTAAAAATATATAACTTAAATAAAATCGTCTTTAAGTAGTAATTGGATTTGGAAAAGTAAAATAAATGGAGTTTTTCAGTTGTTTTGCTAATTTGAGCCTGACAGTCTCACTTCCGGGTTTACGTTACTTTTAAAATTCTGGGAATTAGGGTTAACTGGCCTTTTATTTTTTCCAAATTCTGACTTCTTCCCACTGCACAACGGGTCGCAATTTGAGAGTACAAATTTTAATATAGAAATGTAATTTTAAGTTGAATAAAAAACTGAATTTTTATGCACTATTTTTGTTTCTCTCTCAGTGTATAAATGTGATATATTATTTTTTAATACATTTTTTAATACTAGGAGTGTTACTAGGAGCGGTGAGCGGTCAAATGACGGTATTCACAGTTTTTAACGAAATCGGTTGAATTTAAAGAAATGTTTCTTTGTAAGCATTAAAACAATGTTATATACAGTCCCTGTTCATCGAATTATGACCGATGAACAAATTTAGAAATTTCTACTTCCATCATTGATAAAACAAAAACTAATCAAGTAAAAATAACAAATGAGGTATCAAATTATTCATTGGAAAGTTTTCTTTGAAATCCTGCTAAAGGAAACTCATTATGGTATATGAAAACTCTGTCGATGCCGGTAAACTCGTGGCAACTAGAAAAAATCGTCAAAATTTCCTATTTTTGGTGTCACCAACTTTGTTTTAAAGGGACATTGTGACAGACAAAAAGAAATAAACAAAAATCATTTATGAAATTACGTATTAAAGACTAAGAAGTAAGTAGGTAAAATATGTCATCATTATGTTTGTTTAATGCTATGTAAAATTCGTGTTGGATCTATTCAAGGCTTGCTAAACTAAATGGGTAGAAAACGTGACCTAACAGTGGAAACAAGTGTCAAATTGTGGCTTTGGTGAAGGAGGGCAAGTGCAGCTACTCTCAAATAGCCAAAAAACTGCAAGCTTCAAAGGCATTTCTGGTGAATCTTGCAAGAAAGAGCCGAAATACTGACGACTTGCCTTCAGTTTGTAAAACTAATAGGAAGAACTGCCGCGGTATTCGCAAAACTACACCAAGAGCCGACCGTAGAATCGTCCAAACAGTTTTGGAGAACCGAAATACTCCATGTAGGCACATTTTAGAAGACCTAAAGGGTTATTGTGTCACAATGTCGCTGATGACGGTGCGTCGCACAATGGGGTAAACATGCCGAAAACCCGGGCATTACGGCTAATCTTAAAGTTCCGGGCCTAACTTTTTTTTGGATTATTCGTAATCTACATGCATGTAGCAGTCAGAAAATGCTTTTTGCATGTAAATTGGACCGAAACTGGCTGCTGTATAGCCATTCAAAGTTGGGTGTTTTTATACTCAATTTCATTTTGTCGATGCAACTTTTTTGATGGTGATGCTGAAATGTCAATTAAATCGTTATTTTTAAATATAATCAAATAATTTTTGGTAAATATAATAAGCATATACCTACATTTAATATGACATATAATTCTTTTCCATGGCACATTTTCTTGTAAAGATATAAGTTCTCAAAGTTTGGGCAAAAACGACGATGTTTTTAGGAAAATGTCCTACTTTCGTGGTGTATAACTTTTATGGATAATCATGGATAATCGAAAATCTTTAGGGAAGGTAAGTAGGAATCTTTATAAAAAAATGATACCCAACTTGTCTGCGGAAAGCTGCGGAATGGTTAGATTTTTGGACATTTATTCACTTCTCTCTAGTAAGAAAACAAATATATATGAACTGAAAACTTTTTAACGCGCGTATGGGTCTGTACGTTTATAACACTTGATGCATATATATAGTATTAAAAAAATTAAATAAAGTAAAAATAGATGTGATTTATTACCTGAATTAATAAATATGCTAAAAAAAATATTTTGTATCAATTTTTTCGGCGGGTACGCAGGATGTTTCTTAAAAAAAGTAATATATTTCAATAAAACTTTGTGCGGAATTTACAAGTGCCCTAACTAAACTCTGACGTAAAAATGGGCATGGAACGCCCACTTTTAAGTAGGGTTGCCATATAAGCATACTTGGTTAAATTGGGAAAATTTATTATATTTATATACTTACCAACGTTATCTGCCCTTTTGTGGTTATTTATAACGGTAAGTGGACGTGGTACTCTCCATTAACCCGTTATGAGCCGTATAAACCCGTATCAAATGGTTTTTGTTTAAATACGAATTACTCTACATGTATGTGTTTTATGTGGGTGTTTTATGAAAGGAGGCGAAAAATCGGGGCGTGGCTACAATCTAAAGTATCCATGTCAGTTTGGGTCGATTTAAATGCTTTAACTTTGGTTTTGTTTTTTACTAATGAAGATTTTAAAAGTGCCTAATTGCCGACTGTAGGGTGCCGGTGCACGGTACAGTAAATCAAATAAAATTATGGTGAACAAATCTCTGAAGAGTCCTGAAGGAGATGTCCAAATTTGAGGTATTTATCTTTAATCGTATAGATACTACAGCATAAAATAGGCAATGCGCGGGATTTTGGCATGTTTACCCCATTGTGCGTCGTCGCTTATACGGAAATGGGTTGATATGTAGGCGTCTAGCGAAAAAGCCATAGGTTACCAAAGTAATGCGTCAGCGGCGGTTATATTGGACCAGGGGCGTAGCCAGAACTTGGGCATGGGGGGGGTTTGCAAAACTTTTTTTGCCAATGTAGTATTACATGCTTTTTTAACTAAACTAAACTTTTCAAAGAGGGCAATTTGTGGTAGTGCCACTCATATGTGACTTAGTGCATTGGGAATTTCATCAAATTTGGGTCACTGTAAGCGAAGTTATTGCGTCCGAAGTTAAGGTAGGTTTTTGTCACTAGTACAAAAATTCGGCGATAATTTGCAAAGAGCAAATATTAAGTTTTGCATTAAAGTTGATAAAACTTTATCCGAAACATTTCAATTGGTGGACCAAGTTTATAGTGATGGTCGTTCATGACTTCATGAGTGGTACACGCGATTTAAAAACGATTGTCAGAACATAAATGATGACCAACATGTTAGCCAACTGAAATCCGCGATCACCGCAGATTCCATCAAGACTTGGCGGTTCATCATAGATCAACCAAAATCTATTGGATTTGAACTTCCCTTTACTTATACCCACCCACCCCCCCGGGTGATCTTTTTAATATTCATGTTCAATATCTGCCAGAGTGTTTATCCAATGTAATTATGATTTCGACTTACTGAACAGATTCGAAAGTAGTTTTCAATAACATAAACGAATTCCTTTTTGTTTTATATTATTATCTAATGTTTGTTATTTTTGTTATTTTGTATACCAAATACCCACACGGTTGATCCCAGGCGCCATCTCATCGATAGACACTTGTGACTACTTTTTTTAATTTAAAGTCGAATTTTAACCATCCCCGACTCCTCGTTTTCATCGGATGCGGCATCGTGCGACTTTCACCTTATAAAAAAATGCATTTACCGAATAAACAAAAGCATTTTGAGGACGTAGAAGCCATCCAAACAGCTTGTACAGCCATCCTAATGTACATTCCAACCGACGATCTTAAAAACTCATTAGACATGTCTTTAGATTATGCAAATAGCTTTACTGAGCCTGAAGGGGACGATTTACAATTTTACCAATTTACGGTTTTACCAAAAAAATTTTTTAATATTCTTTTAAATATTTAAAGGTAAAAAGACCTTTTTGCTAATGTGGGAACGTACATACCGTGCATAGTAATTGAAAATTTTAAATAATTATGGGCCATGGGGGGGTTCTGACACCCAAAACCCCTCCCTTGGTTACGCCCCTGTATTGGACACAGTTGCATAAGGCATTCAGACAAAACTACTGGACCAAGGTAAATCCATTAAATTTGCTCTTTCCTGCGATTTTTAACAATAATTTCTATTAACCACTTTTTTGCGAAATTTTTGTCATGTTTAGGTTATGGTTAGTGCTGAATATCGCTTGGAAGCGGTTACTGAAGAAAAGCAATTTGTGCGAAGGAGGCAGGGGGAACGATATTCGGACGAATGCATCGTTCCGATAAAATCATGCTTTCACACACAATACGTAAAATAACGCATTTTGATTTTGCATTAAAATTTGTCATAAATATGTAAAAGTCGGTTGTAAATTTAATATAAAACAGAAGGCAAGACATAGGTACTTGTAAAATTTGTACCGTCTTAGACTTTTTTGTGAATGTTTTAATTTTATTTTCATGGCTGGTATACAATGGTAGTAAGTATACTAAATAAAATAGATGTGTAAACTATGTAATACCACAGAACAAACAGTCAACCCTATTCCCGTTGTTCTTGATTCGAGTCGTAGGCAGTTTTCTTCACGACAGCAGTTGAAACCGAAAAATTGGGTGAATTTTTTGCAATATGGTCAGTATTTAAGTATTTGTTTATTTAGAAAATTCATTTATAATTGTTCTATCACTACTCAATGCAATAATTTTAGTTAAAAGTAACAAATCAGTCACAAATAGATAGATAAATTAGTCTAGTTAGAGTATTACCACAGAAAAAAAGGTATACTATTTGTTCTGTGGTATTACATAGTTTACACATCTATTTTATTTAGTATTAGCCCACAAATCAGCAATATTGCTGCTAAGTTTCAGTAAATAAATGGACTGCGCTTGAACCAGATTTAAATTATATTGGCGGTGCTACGACCCCTTATTCAATAGCCGCACAATGACCTTTGTCGAAAGAGAAAAAGGTAGATTCGTACTAAGTTTCATTGCTTTTCGCAATGAACTGAACTGAACTGAATACGAATCCAAAAAAACAAACCCCATGAAAATCGGTCGTTCCGCTTGAGCGTTAATCGCACATACTGCCACTTCCTTTTATATAGGGTAAAAGGTTCGGTTGTGGGCATATTTCGATTGTGGGCACCCCTTCGTATCTTTTGATAGAAAGCAGGCTGGGTTTTTTGACTAAGGCTATTTGTTCATTATGGAAGCACGATCTTTTTGTGCCAAATACTGAATCGAACAGACACGCCTGCTTTGTGCTGGGACCATATATATCTTTCTGTGCTTAAAAAATAAGAAAAATGTTTTTAAACATTTTAAATGGTGTCATAAATCGAAGTGAATCCATCGAGAAGGCGAGTAAAATGCATTTTTATTTAGTAAATTTATTATACTTTGTGATCCAATATTGATTACAACCAATATGTTTACCCCGAACAAATTTTTCACTACTTCTCAAAATGGCTGCCAAATTCGGTTGTGGGCACCGCAATTAGTTCGGTTGTGGGCCCCCTTTTTTTTGTGATTTGGTAAGTTTTGGTAAGTTATATCATCGGAAATGGTCTTTTTACGCATTTTTTGGTTGTTGTAGCTATATCATCCGAGGATAAATAAAAATCGTCCGATATCTTTTTTAACGTGCTGGATGTAAGTAAACATTATTCTGCAGATAAGCTAACCACAAAATCGATTGCCGCAGTGTATGCGATTTCCCGAACCACTCTTCAACGTTATATGAAGAAGGTGGAAGAAAATTTCGGAGACATCAAAGCCGTCGACGGTGGTGCTTTCTTAGATCTTGTTCGTGGATGTTATCGAATCAGGTTAACTGCTGTTTTCCACCTTCTGCACGTCACAGCACTTGAAGAGTGTGAATTAATTAGGTTGAATTTCATTTTACTTTAGGTCTTCTCGACAGCCCAGGAGAATGACTTGGTCACTTACATTTTGAAATGCCCGTCCATCTAAAGTGTGCCAACATGCGTACCAGCAAAGAATATACAATATAAAGAATACGCATCTTCGCAAATTTGTCAAGCGTGTTTCTTGACGCGGGCGGGAAGAGATGAGCGGAGGCATACGTTGCGGCACATTTATTACGCTCATACAATCGAATGGCATAGGGCAAGCTAGAATTTGCAATATTTTCATTATCAAGAGGAAGCAAGCGTCGGCACAGTGAGAGCGTAATAATATTAAGGCTCTCTGTTTTGCTCACACAAAGCACAACGGCTTCGTTCGCTGCTAAACAAAATTTTGTGTACTCACTTCAGACACATTGAAACAATCAACCACCAAAAATGCCAACAAAAGCACAGTGTCAATGGTGCGCGCTCGTTTTTTTGTACGTAGCTATTTTTGCTAGCGATCGCTTTCGCTTGAAAAAATTCGCTGAGGACAGCTCATTATCAATCCAGTCGTTGCGTTGTTTGGTTACGTATTTTCGTATGCCTTGCGATTGAATTTGTTTAAATTGAACAATTTGAATACATTTTGACGTGGTTGAATCCCAAAAAATTTGTTTAAATTGAACAATTTGAATACATTTTGACGTGGTTGAATCCCAAAAAATTTGTCTAAATTGAAAAATTTGAACACCTTTTGACGTGGATGATGAATATCGATAAAAAGAAAAATTGTCTAAGGTCTGGGCTGAAATGCTGCGTGTCCAGCTGTAATAAATCAATGCGAGATGATGATAATGTAAAACTTTTTAGCTTTCCTTCCGCTGATACTCCCATGGGTCAAATATGGCGTCAAAAATGTGGTATTGCAGAAAATGATTGCCGCAAAAGGTTAGTTATTTGCAAAGAACATTTCTGCAGCTCATTTATTGGGGAAAAAAAATTAAAACATGGGGCGGTGCCCACATTGAACATAAATGAAGCTGCTGGTTTTGATGACGACGACTATGACCTATCTTTCGAACCTAAAATGGCAAAATTCAGCGATGCTGTTGAAGGCGTTTGTAGCAATTGCCACAAATATGTCAAATTAGCTGAATTTTATAGGAAACAAAGCCGAAGTATAATGCAAAAATACAAAGAATTGAAAAAACAGTTCCAAAAGAGTGGCATTAAAAAGAGCTCAAGCCACAAATCTAAGCTTGTTAATGTTAAAAAAACAATAGAGTCTTTAGAGGGCATCAGCAACGAATCGAAAACTTTTTGTAATTTATTAATTAGCTCACGCCCAAAGGAATATTCCGAAGACGTTAAATTTTTGGCCCAAAATATATACTATGTCTCCCAGTCCACCTATTCGTTTATGAGAAACAAATTAAATCTTAATTTACCTCACATTTCAACTCTGAATCGTTGGGCGCCAATTAAATATCTTCAACCTGGTTTCAAAAATACCGGCTTTGAAAATATTAGGCAAAAGTGCTTAGAGCTAAAAAATGCAGAAAAAAGTAATATGGTATTATTGATGGATGAAATGGCCATAAAAAGGGAATTAAGGTACAATACCAAATTAGATATAATAGATGGTTATGAAGATGATGGTTTCCAAAGGACGAATAAAATTGGGAAACAGATGTGTGTCTTCATGCTTAAATCGATGTTCTCACATTGGGCCATAGTTTTCAATTATTTCATTTCCGAAAATGGGCTTTGTGGCGAGACGTTATGCAAAATAATCAAACAAAATATTATTATTTTGTCAGAGTTTGGGGTTTCAATTAGTGTCGTAGTATGTGACCAAGGTTCAACCAACAGAAAGTGTTTCACGGCTTTGGGAGTATCGGTAGAAACGCCCTTTTTTGAATATGCTAACAAAAAAGTATATTGTATGTTTGATTTCCCACACCTCGTAAAATCTTTACGAAATGGCCTTTTAGGCAGTGATTTGAGTACACCTGATGGTACAGTTAGCTTCAAAATTATACGTGAACTATGGGAAACAGAGATAAATGCAAAAACCAAGATGTGCACAAAACTAACAAGACAGCACATCTTCCCAAATTCATTTGAAAAAATGCGCGTCAAGTTTGCAACTCAGGTTTTCAGTCGGACAGTCCAGGCTGCCATAAGAACAATAGTTGACACCAAAGGATTTAAACAATGTTCCAAAGAAATGGCGTTATCTACTGCTAATTTTATTTCAAAAATAGACAAATTATTTGACTGTATGAACAGCGGCGCATTACACGCAGATAACGTGTACAGATCAGCCATTCAACAAAATAATGCTCCACATAACTTTATAAGAGAATTTCTGCAATATTTGCAACAAATTTCATTTGTGGACAAAAGTAAAAGAGTGTACTTCTTAGATGGTATAAAATTAACATTATCATCTTTATTACTGTTACTTGAAGATATTTTTAATCAAAATCAAGAAATTTTTTTTGTAATGACGAAATTTTTAAACCAAGATAAATTGGAAAATTTGTTTTCGCGCCTGCGACAAAGAGGAGGAAACAATAATAATCCATCCGTCGCAGAAATAAACACCATATTGGCTAGATTAATGCCCGCAAAAATCGTAAAATCTAGTACAACAACGAATTGCGAAGATGTGTATAAAAATACTTTTCAGGTTGATCCTATAATGCCTAGTGAAGAAAATGCGATCGGCCTTGCAGTTGATGAACAAGAAACAACTGCGAATTTTCATATTGATTTTGATTGCGATGCATATACCAACTACTTTTTAGAAGATGTGTTCAATAATTGCACCGAGCTCAATTTGGAGCTAGTATCTGTAAGATATTTTATAGGATACGTAGCTTATAAAGTATTGCCAAAATTGAATTGTGACAAATGTCAGGAAATACTTCGAAAGGAAGACGAAGTACTTTCTGCTCCCAGTGAGCTCTTCATTTTCCACAAAAACTACCAATCAGTGACTGATTTCGGAAACTTGGTTGCCCCTTCTCAATCTTTTCTCGAAGTTTGCAAAAAACATATAATTATTTTTCACAAAATTTTCACAGAACAACCACAAAAAAGTGGAATTAAAGCCTTTATTATTGATGAATGTAAAAAGGTGACTGCAGAATGGTTTGGTAATGATTGTGCCGATCACAGAATTCAAACATTAGATTTTTTGATTTTAGTACTTTTAAGAAAACATTGCTTTAGGGTTAAAGAAAAAAGTGCAAACACTACACAAAGAAAACTTAAAATAATTCGCAATTAATTCATTAATTCATGATTACTTAGCAAAACAAATTTAAAAAAAAATTTCCATTTACAAAAAAAAAAAAAAGAAACTGGATTATTTTCATTACATATAGGGGAATTCTTTGTAAGGTGCCACCCCATAGCTTTTTTGCACATTACTCGTTAGAAAATTAACTTATCGCCAAAGTTCTTATACCGTTGGAAAGAGGGTTTAAAGAGCTATGAGCCAAGGTAACACTTCATTTGAATTTGTTGTAAATACGATTTTACAGCCAATTTCCCAAAGTGTTAAAAATCGACATCCTAAAATTTTTTAATGTAAGGTGCCACCCCCTTAAAAACCCGCTAAAAACGTAAAAATCTCATGTAAACTGCATTATTTAGAAAATGTACGAAAGATTATTGAATTTAATTTGATTTGAATAGAAAATGACCAAAAGAAACCGAAATTGAATGGTAACGAATAAAACGAATAATTGTATGGAAAGTAAAGAACAAAACTGAATTAATTTATTCCTCATGATAGGATTAGAGAAAAATTGACTAAGAACACTTTAAATTCATCGTAATGACGATTCCGAGCAATAAAAAGTAATTTTACCGATATAGGACCACAAAACAGTGAAAAAAGGGGGGTGGCACCTTACAAAGAAAAAAAGGTGGCACTTTGCATTTTTATGCCATTTTGGAAATCATTGTATATATTTGTTCCTTTTACGATATGCTCGGATATCATTTCCGATTTTGAAAAACCATTAAAAATTAAGTCCAACACTGATATTTACCTAAGTTTATTGCGCGTATTTGATTGATTTTTCACCACAAGAAAAACCTTCAATTTTTATTTTTATGTTTTTTCCTAACTAAATTTGACACTTTTATTTACCCAGACCGTGCTATTGCGTCTGTTTCCTCAAAAACCATATTTAAATTGATGTTGACATATATACCTTAAATGATAATAGGATTTTTTTTCTTGGACTGCTGGAACGTCGAAATCGAGCAGGGGTGGCACCTTACAAAGAGTGGCACCTTACAAAGAATTCCCCTACATTATTCTTTTTTTAACATTGGATATGCTCCGGTCGAAATTGCTTCTTTGTTCAAAACATGTGGTCAAAATATATTTTTAAGTCATTTGAATAAATCATTGAAGAACCGCAAACCAATGACTCGCTTCAAATAATTTTTTTTCATTAAAATGAAATAAATATGGATGGTGAAATCGTACTTCATTTATTTATTTTTTGTTGTTTCGCATCTTTCTTGCTAGACGTTCCCATAAACTAAAAATCGTACAGGTTAAGGGGCTATCTTGGTGTAAATCTTAAAAAGTTCAACACTTTTTTGGAATTTTGTGATGAACAAGTAGTTGAATATTTTTAATTTACAAACTTCCACAAAAATTGCCTGAATTTTTAAGGTTTAAACTAGCCGATTAAACTAATTTTTAAATGAATTTTATTTACAATATTAGATTTTCTTACTTTAGTTCTTTTAAGCAAGCGTTATATGTGGTCCGTAAAAAAAGTTCCAAAGATCGGGACGGAGAATTATGACGGGCTTATGAAAACGTCTTCATTTCTTTCCAATTTCCCTTTTTATCTAATTGTCTTTGTTGATTACTTATTATTTACTTTTTTTGCCTGTAGCGATCATATAGGTCGCCATGCCAGCCATATTTTATTTTCTTTTCTATGACTTTGCGCACACTACAGTCGGCAGTGAGTTCAGGAGCAATATGCGACGCCGTGCAGGCTTATAGAAGAAGAACAAAAGCCAGCCAGAAAATATAAATCGTTTTACAATTTCAGCTTTTCGCCAGCGCAACAACAAGAACAACAGCACATCGTCTTCCTCCTCTTCGGACAATTGAGCGAGAATGAACGAGTGAGCACAGACGCGGCATTCGTGTTCTATGATTTGCGCTCAGAGCATTCTGCTGTCGTTTCAAGTGTTTCCTCTCGTTGTCTACCCCCCGCATCTAGAAGACGGGTGGCGATATCACCACCCGCATACAAATTTTTGCTTGTATGAGATGCACACTCTTTATGTTTCATACTTTTTGGTACCAGCTACTTCACATGCGTGCATTGTGCTTTAAATAACTAAAATTTAATATTTTTTTTAATATTCGTGTTGGTTTTTCTTCATATTTCCCCGTTTCCAGCAGATTTTCCAAGGGTGCCCACAACCGAACCAAAAAAAATTTTCGTTAAAAATGACTACTTTACAAAATTAAAAAAAAAAACTTTTCTATTTGACGGAATCGATTTATTTTTGTCATTACTTGTTAGCTAAGGTCTCTAGCTTTCCATAGATGCCAATATGTCCGATTAAGAAGTACTTGGTGAAAAGTTATGAGCCAAAAATAAAAAGGTGCCCACAACCGAACCTATTCCCCTATATAGATAACGTGATACTACCATTGCGTTCAGACTATATAACCCTTTCCGATTCTAAAACAGATGGGGGTCTGTTCTTGGTGACAGAATCGCAATTTGAGTGCCATCGACACACCCAATAACATCAGGAAAATTAGTTTTTGTGTAAAAGAATTGCATTGCTTCACTTTTATCCTGGTCACTCATCTCAAACTGTATCCACTTGGGGCATAAAACGCTTTGCAAGGCTGTGACCACTTCTGTTAAGTACTTCGAAACAGTCGGCTGCGCTAGGCCCAACTTGAAGTCGTTGTCGGCCCCAAGCTTATAGCCGCCCTCTACTAAAACACGTAATGTTGTTGAAATTTTATTGGCAGGTATCGCGGATAATCGCACTCGCCTTTTTAATTTGGCTCCAACTCATCAAGGACATACTCATACAGTTGAAAGATCACTCTGTTGACAGCTCAACAAGAAGAAGCTATCACATTTTATGCTCATTCAATCTTGTACAAAAGCTGTCGTGTCGAAAATTTTCAGGAATACCAAAATAAAAACGGCACGACTCAAAAAACGACGGTCGAAAAAAACGATACGACTCGAAAAACGACAGTCGAAAAAAACGACTCACGACACTCGGAATAGGGCTGAGTATACCTTTTATTCTGTGGTAACACTCTAACTAGATTTGTGACTGATTTGTTACTTTTAACTAAAACTATTGCATTGAGTGATGAAGGAATTTGGAAAGGAAAGGAATTTTCTTAATAAATAAAGACTTAAATACTGACCATTTTGCAAAAAATTCACCCAATTTTTCGGTTTCAACTGCCTGTCGTGAAGAAAAGTGCCTACGACTCAATTCAACGAATTTTCCTGTCGTATGTCGTTTTGAAACGACAACGGGAATACCAAATCGTAATAGATTTAGTCGAAATTTGTGTCGAAACGACAACGAGAATGCCACTTGTCGAAATTTTCGATGAACGACTGTCGTTTCGACAACGGGAATAGAGCTGAATATAAAGAAAACAGATCAGTGCAGTGATTGCAAACTTTTAGAATATTGAGCTTAATGAAAAATATTAAAAGTCATGGAGAACCAGATTCATAAGTTGAACCGTTTTCGAGCTACGGTTAATCAAAAAGTGAAAACCGTCAAATGACCGCCCCCGATAGTTCTAGTGTTATTGTATTAGAATTCTGAATTCTCTTGTTATTTTATTTAGTTTTTAATTATTTCTTTTCTCGTTGTTTTGTTATTTTCTGATGAATATTACAAAAATATGTAATAGTTCCTTTTGTTATTTTATAAAATATACTGTGATTTTTGATTTTTTTTTTTATTCAATTCATTCGTGTTTTTTCTATGTAATCGGCATCGGCTGATTTTCGCCCTTTCGGCCGATTAATCGGCATCGGACAAACTCCCCCTTCCGGCCGATTAAGCGGCATCGGCCAAAAAAATTGATATCGGCCGGACTCTAGAAATACAATAAATGTAAATTAACAGCAGCACATTTACATTTTGCATGGTTCGTGCTGTTCTCCTTCTTAGCAAGTAAAGATATTCCGTATTGAAACGATTAGGCACTCTGTGCTGTGTATGAATGTTTTTCCAAGCATACTTTTAGGCATGCACTTTGGAGTACGGCAAATTTGGTATCATTCGCTTGGTATAGTCCAATAAAGTTGCAATACACTTCGGCGCGATAAGAAAACTGGTATAAAAGCAGCAGTGTGCAGCGCAAGGGGTCGAGTCTGTATTGAGCAAGCAATGGGGAAACATGCAATATTAGTAGTGTAAAGTAGAACAAGTGTAAATTTTTCAATAAAGCGATTGTTAGTTTTTGACTGCGTTTGCGCTGAATAATTGAAGTGGTTTTATTTTCAAACACAATCCAAAAACGAACTCAGAGAACTTGAATTTTCGTAACATTTGGAGACAGAAGTGGGGATTGTGTTACTGAAGAAAAACAAAAAACAAATAAATAAATAAAATTCTAAAAATGCAGACATGGTTAAACTCGAGCTGCTGAAGGTGGACCAGCTGAAGCACGAGCTGGCTGCCTGGAATTTGCCGACTGCTGGCGGTAAGGTGGAGTTGCAGCTGCGCTTGAGAGAGGCGTGTGAGGCACAAGGCGTCGTTTGGAGTGCGCACGAGTTCGGAACGCAGGAGCTAGAGTCGTCGGCCAAAGTGGAGGAATCGTCTGCGGGTACTGCGTCGATGCAAAGTACGGCTGCAGCAGCTGCGCCACCACAAGCAATGGACATGAGCCAGCTTATGGTTGCAATGAGAGGCATGTTTCAGGAAACTTCTGCGAAAATTGATAATGTCAATCGTGAAAATCGCGAAATGTCGGCGCAAATGGCAGCGAAACTGAAAACTACGAATCAGGAAATTTCGGCAAAAATCGTAACTACAAATCGAGAAATGGCAGAAAAACTGGAAACTGCGAATCAGGAAGTAGCAGAGCGAATGGAAACCAAACTCCAGGAAAATGCGGAAAAATTTGAAAATACGAATGGCGAGTTGTCCAGCAAGCTTCAGGAAAATTCTGCGCGCTTGGAGCAGAAAGTGGAAGAGATTTCAGACAGGATTAATGTGAGAGATGCGAGTACAGCACTTGGATAAACGAGTCGACGCCCTGGATGATTCCCTGAACAAACGAGTTGATAATCTGGAAGACTCTATGAACAGAAAAATGGACGAGCGGCTTAGGGAGGTACAGCCGCGAGAATGGTTGCCGCCGGTTCCGGAAAGTGTTGCCACCCGAGCAGAAGTGCCTACTTATGATGGGATTACGCCGTTCGATACATTCAAACTACAATTCGATATGGCTGCTTTGGAGAGTCAGTGGACCGATGTTAGGAAAGGTCGGAGACTGATACTGGCTCTAAGAGGTCCTGCGGCTGAGGTAATAAAAACACTTCCGGAAGGTTTGAGAGGTGATTAGGAGACCGTCATAAGGGCGCTGGCAGCCAGATACAGTGACGAGCACAACAAAATGCTGTATTATTGCAAGCTGAAGAGCCGTAGACAAAGAGCCAACGAGGCGCTGCAGACGTATGCGGCAGATATTGATCGGCTGGTACCACTGTCCAACCCAGAATTCAGCATGGATGTTTTGGAAAAGCTGAAGATCGAGGCGTTTATCGAAGGTATTCTTGACCCGGAGACATGTGTGAGTACATTGATGATGATGAAGCCGACATTACGTGAGAATGTGACAAGCGCATTGACGTATGAGGCAGCCTGGAGATGAAGTTTTCGACATTCATCTGCGGAAAGGCGTCGAGCCCCATCTGGGCGTGTCTCGCAAAGCCAGACTGTGAGCTCGAAGGCACCAGTGGGGCTGCGAGCAGTGTCATCTAGAGTCAGTTGCCCCAAGAAGGGATGACGCACTGCCATACCATTCTTGCAAAACCGAGCGCAGGCATGATTCGCAAGTCGAAAACAAAGGACAGATTGTGGATGTTCAGTCGGTAAGAGTTCTGCAGGAGGTAGATTCGCTTGCGGAAAGGCTACAGAAGGACCAGCGCAAGGATACGGATCTTGCGAAGATCATCAAAGGCAAAGCGCACAGCCGAACTGGCAGGAGATGGCTGGTGAGAGCCCGATCTCGAAGGCTTACTGGGCACAGCGGCAAAGTCTACGTCTGCAGGATGGCTGCCTATACCGCGAGTGGGAGAGCAGGGATGGCAGGACGAGAAAATCTTTAAAAGTGGTCCTGAAAGGCCGGATCGACGATGTCATTGAGGCAAACCATCACGACTCCATTGGAGGGCACCTAGGCATCGCAAAAACTGTCGAAGATCGCGAAGCCGCACTCAACTAGTTGAAAACAGGTTAACAGCGAGCTATGGTCTACGAGCTAACCCAGAAGGGTTCCAAGAAGGCAATCTGGTAATGGTTTACAACCCGCAGCGGAGGAAAGGTTTGGTAAATTTGGTATAATTCGCTTGATATAGTCCGATATGGCAAGGATGGTTCGCGAAGGAATGGGTTGTGCGAGAATGGTCGAGCGTTTTCCAATTGGAAGTTGCAAGAAACTTCGGCGCGATAAGAAAACTGGTATAAAAGCAGCAGTGTGCAGCGCAAGGGGTCGAGTCTGTGTTGAGCAAGCAATTTGGAAACATGCAATTGTAAATAAAGCGATTGTTATTTTTTGACTGCGTTTCACAACACAATCCAAAAGCGAACTCACAGAACTTGGATTTTCGTAACAGTATTATTTGATATTTTTTTGTTTTATATATGAGACTTGTTTTTCAACAGTGAAAATTACAACCTATGTTATAGTAAAAAAAAAATCGCGGGAACGTATTTCTCACACAATAATGTTGGACACATGAATACGTGTAAACTAATGAAAACTAATATTTATGTGAAAAATAATATAACAAATATATATGTATACTAGCTGGGCCCCCGCGGCTTCGCACGCAAGCTCTCTTGTTTCACCCGATACAAATTTTGAACGCATTGTTAACCCGTCAGATTTTGATTAAAAAAAAAACATATGTCTATTATCTTTGATGTCAAGTGGTTGTAACAACTGTGAGGTCAAAAAGCCCTTTAAGTCATGAGTTTTCATAGTTACTCTAAACAAATTCTTAACCCTTGGTTTACCACGGTAGATTTCGATTGTAAAAAATATGAAAAGCACATTTTAATTATTTCCGGATTGACGTGCATTTTGTCTTAGTTTGAGGTCAAAAGGACCAATTAATCGTGTTTCTCTATACAAACTGTTACCCCATTGTTGATCCCGTTAGATTTTGATTTCAAAAAAGTGAAAAACACGTGTAAAATTATTTCTCACTTAGAGTACTTTCACAAAGTTTGAAGTCTCATTAAGTCATGTTTTTTTACTGTTTGCCATACAAACTTTTAACCGGTCGTTGACCACGTCCGATTTTAATATTCGGAAAAAATTAAAAACACGTATCGAGCTATTTTACGTTTGAAGTACATTCACCAAGTTTGAAGTCAAAAGGCTCAAAAAATATTGTTTCTCCATACGTACTTTTGACCCGTCGTTGATCCAGTTAGATTTCGATTTTTAAAACAATGAGAAACGCGTGTATAATTTTTTTTATTTCAAGTATTTTTACAATTTTTGAAGTCAGTAGGCCTATCGGGTCATGTTTTTTTTCGAGTCCGAAATCAATATGTCTCTTAAATCACATACAACACCTTAAAACATGTTTACCCCTTTACACCCCGACTTTCAAAAAATCCCGTCTTAGCGGAGGTTCATTTTTCAAGATGTATCTACAGTTCAAATTTCATGTTTGTAGCTTCAGCGGCTTGGGCTGAGCGATGATAAATCTATCAATCAATCAGTCAATCAGTTAGGGCAAACAATCTATGTATATAAAAATGGAGGCGGTACCACGCCCTCTTGTCCAATGCTCACAACTTTCTTCTAGTCGAATTGTGCTACTAAGTGGAAAGTTCGTACCAAGTTTCACTGATATGAGTGTGTACTGCATAACTGTTGGATCATAAAAAATGTGCCACGCCCCTTGACCAACGCCGATAAAATCTCATCAGTGGAATGATACATCTATGAAACGTCGATAAAAAGATTTAAAAGATTTGAGTTGTATGGGCGATGCCACACACCCTTGTTCAATACCAACCCCATTTCCTCTGCCGAAAGATATGATTAAATGGTAGGTTCATACCAAGTTTCATTGATGAACGACTTACAGTTCTGCTGCATGAAAAATTTGCCATGCCCCTTGTTCAACGCCCATCAAATTTTAACAGTAGAATGACACATCTATGAAACGACGGTACACCAAATTTCAATGCTGTGCGACTTACAATTCCGAAGCTATTCCATATAAAAGATTTAAGTTGTATTTGTGGTGCCACGCCCTCTTGGTAAATACCCGCCCAATTCCCCCTGTGCAAAGATATGAATAAATGGTAAATTCGTACTACGTTTCATTGATGTGCGGGTAACAGTTACACAATTATGCGAATAGTTTGGGTCAAACAAATGTGCCACGCCCCTTGTCCAACGCCCATAAAATTCTAATAGTAGAATAACACATCTATGGGGCGACGATACACTAAAGTTCAATGCTGTGCGACTTACAATGCCGCAGCTATTCCATATAAAAGAAATGAATTGTATGGGCGGTGCCACGCCCCCTTGTTAAATACCCGCCCAATTCCCTCTGCCGAAAGATATGATTAACTGGAAGGTTCATACCAAGTTTCATTGATGTACGACTTACAGTTCTGCTGCATAAAAAATGTACCACGCCCCTTGTTCAACGCCCATAAAATTTTAACAGTAGAATGACACATCTATAAAACGACGGTACACCAAATTTCAATATTGTGCGACTTACAATTCCGAAGCTATTCCATTTAGAAGATTTTAGTTGTATGGGCGGTTCCACACCCCTTTGTTCAATACCCACCTTATTCCCTCTACTGAAGGACATAATTAAATACTAAGTTCGTACCAAATTTAATTGATGTGTGACTTATGGTTCCAAAGTTATTGTCTAAAAATGTATTCTTGTGGTGCCACGCCCCGTTTTCCCGACTTTTCTTTTTTTATAAACCTTCACGTAACAATTTCAAACAAACCCGCCGAAGTATCCAAGTTGGTCCAGTCGTTTTCAAGTTATAAGCAGTCGAACGGACCATGTTTCATTTTTATATATATACCAGGTATGCGCCTATGAACGGTAACGACATATAGCGGTAAATAGCCGAATATTTATAAACTTCGGAACCGTACCAAATGTCATGTTTACTTCTTCTGTCATATGTCAACAATATTCAGTTCACAATTTGTCAAGTTTCATCCAACAACGCATTGTTTGACGCTCCGGAAAATGTCGGATTACGTGCCTACAAATTACGATTTGCGGACACAGTGAATTTTGTGTTACCATTTGAAGAAAAACGCTTCTGAATCGCATCGAATGCTTGTGGAAGCTTACGGCGAGCATGCTCTTGGTCGCACACAGTGTAACGAGTGGTTCAATAAATTTAAAAGTGGTGATTTTGATGTGAGAAACGAGGAGCGTGGCCGACCACCAAAAAAGTTTGAAGACGCCGAATTGCAAGCATTGCTCGATGAAGATGATGGCCAAACGCAAGAACAGCTCGCAGAACAATTGGGTGTTGACCGTCGGACCGTCGGAAAACGTTTAAAAGCAATGGGAAAAATTTTAAAGGTCGGTAGATGGGTGCCACATGAACTGACTGAAGCAGCAAGAAAAGCAAGAAAACCGAAAAACCACTTGTGAAATGCTGCTCGCCCGGTACAAAAGAAAGTCGTTTTTGCATCGAATCGTAACTGGTGATGAAAAGTGGGTCTATTTCAAGAATCCCAAACGAAAAAGATCGTATGCTAACCGCGGCGAAAGTGCGCAATCGACCGCAAGGCCAGATCGCTTCGGAAAGAAGGCCATGCTATGTGTTTTCTGGGACCAGCGTGGTGTCATATGGTATGACCTTCTAAAACCTGGTGAAACGGTTAACGGTGAACGTTACCAACAACAATTGGCCGATTTGAACCGTGCTATACGCCAAAAACGCCCAGAATATGAAGCCAGGCAACACAAAGTGATTTTCCTCGATGACAACGCACCACCACACCGCACTAGAGCCACCAAAGAATTGGTTGCATCGTACAACTGGGAAGCTCTTGCTCATGCGGCTTACTCACCAGACTTGGCGCCTTCGGATTATCACATGTTCGCATCGATGGGCCACGCATTAACGGAACGGCGCTTCAATTCTCACGCGGAAGTAAAAAAATGGATCGATGATTGGTTTCAGGCAAAAGACGAAACATTTTTTTGGCGAGACATCCATAAATTGCCTGAGAGGTGGGAAAAATGTGTAGCTAGCGATGGCCATTACTTTGAGGAATAAAATTGTTATCATTTCCTCACAATAAACGTGTTTTTTCAAAAATAATTACCATCATAGGCGCAGATGTGCCCCAAAGAATATAACAAGCAGCTTGAAGAATGAAAAAAGAAGAAAATATGCGTAATTTCGATTCTATTTCATAGAAACTACATACGGATCTGGTCAGACCACATGAAGTACGAAGGAATGTGTACAACGTTATAACCCCATAGTTATCCTTGAATTGATTCTATCGTCCTGATATTTTAGGAAAAGTGACAAAATTTCAACCATCTGTTTCAACCTGAAATATATTTCAATTGCATTTGAAATTTATGGATGGTAAATACGTTTTAATTGATTTTATAACCATATGTAGAAAATAAACTGCATTACACTACTCGACAAAAAATATAAAAATAAAATAAAAAAATAAAAAATAAAATAAAAAATAAATAACAGAAATAATATTTTAAAAATATTTGAAATGTGTATGCCCTTCAAATTGTAAAATCTTTTAAAAAGAACTTTAGGTTAGAAAATGAAAAACTGACTATGCCATGTTACTCCGAATTGCATCTAGTTTCACGTCTATATTAACATTGGGTGTCGACAAAATTTTTTTTTTTAATAAATGGGTAGGTGTTTTCGCTCGGTGCTTATTATTATTATTATTGATGGGGATTATGCACTGCGACCTAGTAGATCTATTGTGCCCCCTTCATGGACCTCAAAGACTATCAGTGAGTCCAGTATCCGAGAGGAATTTTAGTACGTTTCCTAAACTTCTGGATACTCAGTCTGCACCCGATATGAGATGGTCCCCAGGTGCTTCCTTCCCTTATGCATGAGTACAGGGGATTTTCCTAGTATATGTATTGCAGTCTCGTTTTCCTGCAAGCGGAACCTGCAATACCCGTTTTCACGGATTCCTAGTTTAGTTAGATGATAGTTCAATTTACAATGCCCTGTAAGCATTCCCGTGATAATCCTAAGATTATTTTTTTATAAGGTCATACATTCCTCGAATCGTTTTATTTTGGAGGATCTAATAACCAGCTTCGAATGCTCTAGACCTGGTTGATTTTCTCAGTATTGATTCCTTCTGGTTGTCTCGTCCTTTTTCAATAGGATGCAGAAAGCTCTTTTTCCCAACCCACAAAAAGGTTCTGGGCCGACAAAGGGTGTGGAAGCTCCCCTTCTTGCCAGCCCGTTCGTTCCCTTCAATGCCGGTGTGGCCCGGAACCCAAAGTACCCAGACCTTATTGTAACGGCCGAGTTCGTTCAGCCTCTCAAGGCACTTCAATACCAGTTTCGAGGACATACATCTCAGAGCCTTGATTGGCGCTTGACTGTCAGAAAGGATGGTAATCTTCCGGTCCCGGTAATTCTTCACCAGATTGAAGTGAGCACACCTTTCAATGGCGTATATTTCCGCCTGGAAGATAGTGGTGTGCTTAGGTAGGTTCCGAGTATCTTATTCTCGACCCGTATACTCCTATCTTGATGCCTTCCTCCGTTAAGGAGCCATCTGTGTACCAGGATATCATGTGCTGGTCTATCTGATATCTTTCCGATATACGTACCCAGTTCCTTTTGTTAGTAAGTTCAGTTTTTTTATCGTTTGACAAAGCTGAACTTCGGTGAGATTGTGTCCCTCGGGATGCTGATGCGTGAGAGTATCAATCCTCTTACGACTCAGGAATCCCTCCGCCCCGATATTAACATCAGTCATCCGTAGCCCTCTTCGCCTGGGTGTGTATGTGTAAGTGAAGAGGTGTGAGTTCAAGAAGAACCTCCAAGGATGCTGTTGGACACGCTCTCTTAGCCCCTGTGATGCATACGCATGCCAGTCTTTGTAGCTTACTAAACGCCTTGATAGTGGTCGCCTGGCTGGTCTTGCTTACCCAGACAGCCGAACCATACGTTATCATGGGTCCTAAAATCGCCGTGTAGATTCATCTCAGTATAATCGGAGTGCAGCCCCAACTTTTACCTGCTATGCTACAGATCATGAAAGCCCTAGTGACTGGCCTTCCTTATCGTTGCCTCTAAGTGTCCCTTCCAGAGAAGTTTCTGATCTAGTACAACACCTAGATATTTCACCTCCTTCTGGAATTCTACCTCTGCCCCACCCAAACGTATAGGTCTAAGAGCATCAAGTTAATATTTTCTTGTGAAGAGTACAACGGTGGTCTTCGCCGGATTTATGCTCAGCCCAACCTTTGTGCACCATTTCTTGGTTAACTATAGTCCTAAGGTTATCCTTTCCCGCAGGGTATCTTCAAATTTCCCCCTGCATAGGATTAAAATGTCATCCCCATAACGCTGGACCGTTAGGCCAGCGCAGTGGCGGATTCAGGGGGGTGTTTTGGGGGTTGAAACCCCCCCGAAATATTTGGATCGCCTATAAAACTACATACAAATTAAAAGGCATTTTACAAATATTAAAGAATTACTTTTTGAAACCCCCCCGAAATATTTTTCTGAATCCGCGCCTGGGCCAGCGTAAGTAAGCTCCTGTAACAGATCATCAACAACGAGGCTCCACAGAAGAGAAGATAGTACTCCTCCCTGTGGACAGCCTCGGGTTGTGTTTGCTAATACTAGGAAACCCGTACTAGTCTGTATCTCCACCGACCTAGTGGCAAGCATACTATGTATCCAGCCTCGTAGGGTGTTAGTCAGGCCCCTGCTGGTTACAGAATTGTCTATGACTTCATGAGAGGTATTTGTTCGAAGGTTCCCTCTATATCCAGGAAGACACATAGTGCCATTTCCTTCTCTTCTAGACTTTCCTGTAACTCACTTGTCAGCTGGTACAGGGCAGTCTCGGTGGAACAACCTGCCCTATAAGCATGTTGACAAGTGTGCAGAGGGTTTTCTAATAAGATTGTCGTCCTTATGTAGTTGTCCACAACTTTCTCTAGAGTTTTCAGTACAAATTAAGTTAGCAAAAGTTAGGATTTCGGATGAAGTGGATCCTTCTTCCCGGCCTTCGGTATAAAAACTACCTTTGCCCTCCCCAGGCTTCTGGTATATAACCCAGTGTCAGACTGGCCCTAGTTATTTTCAGGAGATGGTGTTTGAAGAGGCCCATCCCTTTCTGTAGTAGGGCCGGAGAGATGCCGTCGGGTCCAGGTGATTTCAGTGGTTTGAAGTTATTAACCGCCCACTGTACCCTTTCCACCGTGCAGATTTCCTTTGTCAGTCTCTTTTAGAGATTCTGCATAGCGCCTCAGCCTGTTCCGCCCCTCTCCAAGCAATAGAGCTCGGGAAGTGAGTATCTAGAAGTAGCTGAACCTTCTCTTCCTCACTCTCGGTAAATTCCCCATTGCTTTTCCTGAGGTTGGTAGAGGTCAGGTTGTGGCTCTTTGCCATAATTAAGTCTGGATGCCTCACAGGGTTGTTCTATATTTTCGCAGAAATTCAGGATCAGAGTACTATACTCGGATCAGTTCACGGTTCGTTTAGCCCGGTTGAATAACCGGCGAACCTTGCTTTGCAGTATGCTAAGGTCCTTATTCCACCAGGGTACGTCCCTGGAGGAAGCAATCTGACTGGGCAGCTGTCCTCATACGCATCGATGACTACCTTATGAAAGCAGTTCACCATAGTATCTAGTTACATGGAATTCCTGACACTATCCCCCAACCCAAAGTTGGTGGAGTTAAGACTCAGTGTTTCCTGGATCTTTTCCTAGCCTTCAATGTCAAAACGTATTATTCTATGATCCGACATAGAGTTTCTGGCGCCTGCACACGTTCAATATTTATTGACGACGATCCAGTATCGCGATATTTATTGAACGTTTAGCATGCAATATTGATGGATCGTGATCCATATCGCAAAATATTTAAATATTTTGAAATCTGGATCGCGGATCACAAAACTTTCAATAAATATTGAACGTGCAAGGAAATTTCAAAAGAATTTATTTTTAAATTGTCAAAGTCAAAAAACAATTATGTGAATACGGACGCGATAAATATTGAGCATGTAGCATTCGCGCGCGATCTATCAATCCATTAATATGGATCGCGATCCAAATATCACAATAAATATTGAACGTGTAGCAGGCGCCTTTAACCAGTTCGGAGCTTAGAGTATTTCCTAAGGTAATGTCTAGGACCTCCTCTCTCGAACTGGTTACAAACGTTGGTATATTTCCCACGTTAAAAAGGTCCAATTACTAATAATAAATTCTAAAAGATACCCACCCTTTTGATTCTTGTCGCTGCTCCCCAGGCTTTGCTGGGCGCATTCGCATCGCAACTCAGTATAAGTGGCAGCTTCTTCAGCTCACAGTACTTCAACAGTTTAGAGACTACCTCTGGCGGAGCCAGGGTGTCCTCTTCTGGGAAGTAACGTGTGGCCATGACTATGTCCGGCGCGGTCCCGTTTATTTGTACCGCTATCTGTACCGCAACCAGATCCCTAGAGAGGAAGGCTTCAAGACATAAAGTTCAAACCATTGGTTATAACATGCAGGATCTTGGGTTGTTACATCTCGCCCTCACTGCTAGCAGCCTCCACCTCTATCAGGGTAGCCACCTCTTTTGGAATTTCGGCTACGCTTTATGCAGGAGTATCTGTTGCTGGCGTGTCAGCCACCTCCGGCTGCTCACGGCGCTTGTGCACGTGCCAAACCTGTACCGCAGGACACACTTGCACTTCTTGATGGCCTCTATCGATCGGTCGTTGACCCCGATCGTCAGGACTTCGGCATCCTTCTCGTCCCTTGAACGGAAGATTCTCCACAGATTAGTGTGCAGCTCCTCGAGGAATTGTTTGTTGTCCTTCCCTGCAGCCCTTGGGAGGTAAACAGTCAGCAAATGTACGCCGGGTATGAGGTCTCCGTCACACGTTGCCAACTTTACCCCCTTCCAGCCAGGTAGAATGGGGACTAGGCCCTTAAGCCATTCTGCTGTGTCCGCACTTGCACAGTTAACCAGTACGAGTCCCTGCCGAAAGTGTATGCCATCGAACTGGAGTTAAGCCCTCCAGCCCTTATATATTTCTGTCACAAGTGCCTCTTCAATCTGACCCTGTTCCTCTCTGGAGAGTATGCACACAGGGAAAGATGCCGGGACTATTGTCAGTCTAACGCCCTTGGCGTCACTGGCATAGGTGCTTCCTGGCCTCCTGACACCCTTCTTCTGTTTTGGTACAGTCCGAGTTGACACCTCAGTCTTTGTCTTCTTGGCCGCATTGCCCTCCTGAGGGCTGATCTCGGCCGCGCCCGTCTTCTGCGCGTCAACCGAGGTAGGTTTTGCGCGGTCCAAGACCTTCAGTTTGGCCTGGTCTGGCGTTAAGCCCTCCTTGAGATAGCGCAAGTGCCATTTGGCACCTGCGCCACTCAGCCCAGTCTCTTTCCTGGTCTCTGCAAGCTTGCCCGGCTTGAGAGTTTGTCCGGATGTCAGGCCAGTACTCGTCGAGGGTTGTGGTGTCGCGTCCTTGGGCGCCGCAGCACCCGAAGACCCCACTACCACCCGACTTTCCTTCCGTTTGTCCTTCGTCCTGGTCCTTTCTGGCGTTGGCCCAAATTTACCTACTTTGGTGCCAAAGGTGCCAGATAGTGTACGTCTTGCCGTCTTCTTACTCCTAGGAGTAGAAACCTAGGCGTCAGTGTCCTGGATATGCTCCACCTGACGCACCAGTTGTGTTGCGTAATAAGAACCCGCTGCTGAGTTTAAATTCCTCAAATTCGTCTCCATATTTGTTTCCACGAGTCCGCCGTGCCATAGCCCCCGATAGCACGGTAAACCCACAGTTACTCTCTGAGGCGGGCAGATATCAGAGAGGCTCCGTTAGAATACAGCCGGTATTACCCCCTGGCTGCAAACCAGTCCAATAGGCACGGGTCGCGTGACACTTTGGATTAGGGGGGAGGATGAGGAAAGGGTAGATTGAAATAAAGAGGTGGGAGAGTGGAATTTAAGGGAATCGACTAGTTAGCCAGCCACTACGGGCAGAGACGGGACCCTACCCGCAGTGGCTGTTACCGGTGGCCACCACGAGGAGGTCTAGTCTAGTTTCCGCTCCAGTCCTTCTCCCCCACCGACCGGTATAAGGACCCGGTTGATGTTTGAGAAGAGCAGGCGGCAGACCACTCGGTGCCTTATAACTTTGTAATTTTTCTTCCGATTCTATTGACGTTAGGCTTAATATTTGGACAAAAAATATTCGTTCATCTTAGATTTTAAAACCAGAGGAGATAACTTATTTTATTTTATTTTATTTTATTTTTAAAAACATCATTCGAAAATTTATGATATTTGAAAATGGTCGAAAAACGTACTATTTTCAAACTTCTACCGTCAGTAACTTCCCCAAGTCTCATCTGATTTGGACAATATGAATATCGTTGGAAAGGCTAATATATTATCTTCTGAACGACGCACCGCTGCTCATAACTGAAATAACAGGGGAAAAAACATTTTTTTTCAAAGATTTTTTTAACAGGCTTCTTAAAAAAGTTTTTATTTTCATTTTTATGTTCAGCGGCCCAAAGTAAGTCTAGAAAATTCTTTTGTTTTTAAGTACATTTTTCGTGTCGAGTAGTGTTATCAGATGAGATTTATTCATGTTTTTTTTTATGTTTAAAGTATTGAAAACAGTTGCTACGAATTGCCTACTTTTTTTCTAATTTGCTGTTATTTATTTTTGATTTCGTTGTTGCAAACCCCATGCTCATTCTAGCTTTTCCGACTTTATTTTCAGTACGGAATGATTTGCCTGGCTTATAAAGACAATCAATTGCTGAATTCATATACACCGACTATAATGTCGACTGACACTATTGACGAAATTATCCAAAAGTTAACAGAGTATCCATTGCAACTTAAGAGGCTACGGGAAGAAGAGCATTAGTTCGTATACGAACTAAAGGACTACGCAAATCCTTAAAGGAAGGAAAAGTAACACGTGTTATATGAATGTCATCCGCGCTTGGTTTCGTGGATAAAACGGATAGCCACACTTTTTCTGTTTTACTGTATTTACTTTTCTGTATTTTACTTAAGTTTGCTGTTTCCCCCATACTGTTTGTTCTTTTTGTTATTTTAAGTAAAAAAAACCAAAAATAAATTTTAATCGACGGACCATTTGTCCATTTTCGATGTCGTTCTCCACCTCATATTATATAATGTTTTATTTAAAGTTTATTTAATAATGTTGAAGCTATAAAGTGTTTTCAAGGTCGAATGGTGCTGTTACGTAAAAATAAGTTTTTCGCCTTTCAAAATATCGTTTAATAGCCAGTCAGTTACTTGATTTAACTTTCTCTCAAACAAGAGAATTTTAATCAAAATGTATTTTATGTTATCTTCCAAAAAATTAAATTTTTCAGGGGGTTAATTTATTACATATTGAAGTATGAAGAATACATTTTACCATTTTCATGAAATCTTTGAATGGACAATTTAGGCTTATCACCTTTTTCAGAGCACAGAGTACTTTTTTCAGAGTACAGAGTGTACATGTATTTATGCTTTTGTATACATACATACATATATCATGTACCTAACCTACATATATCATACATAGGTATTAAAGAGCTGCAATGCAATGCTGCAGCAAGCAATGCTAATGAATCGTTGAGAGTGCGTAACGGGCCAAAATGCTACCTGTACACTGAATGCAATGAGTGATTGCAAGAAGAGTTTGCTACTTGACACGCGTAATTAAGTGAGGGAGTTTTGTAAAACATTTTAGTTTCTGACAAAATTCCAATTAAAATGGAGGTTGATGATGTGAGTAAATATAATATATTTAAATAAATAATTTAAATGTAATATTAATGTAATACATAAATGTTATTTTTAAAAAATTAATTAAATGTAATATTAAAAAATACACTAGTCAGAATAAGTTTGCGTACAGGCAAGTCAAAATTATGTTATGATTAATTTTGACCTCAAAAATGGGTTCTTTGTTTATAAAAACTTATCCACATTTTTCATATATGCTTTAACTGCACTTTTTGTTCTGTTTTAGATATATTAAAATAATAATTTTCCATGTATTTGTATTTATTGACAATATACTCACAAAACAGTGCAGAATAAGTTTGCGTACAAAACTAATAACGGGGATTTCCAGTTATGCTTTTTATTTTTATTTGGAAATTTTTATTCCAAATATTATTTAGACGTATATGTGCTTGAAATTATATAGAAAGCAATAAAACCCAAGCGAAAAAATTAAAATGGATAAATTAATGGATAATCCTACTAAATCTTTCCTAAATTGACAACAAATTTCGTGAAATTAAAGAAATTTTTGGAAGAGCACATTCGTTATTCCAAAAAGCCATCTTAAATCACAAAAACAACAGAAAATCTTGCTTCGTTACTACGATCTGGCCATTTTCTTAAGCTACCCAGGCAATAGGATTAGATTGTTTTGCGATCGGTGCATCATAATCTAGTTGCATAAGATTTCTTCAGAAATGTACAGAAATATTTTATAAAACCCAGTAGCAGTGACTTTATAATAACAGTCCTGAAATAAACATATTTTCTCTACATAACAGCATGTCTCATATTTAGCTTACTAACAAGGAGCACACAATTGCTTTCGTGAAAGAGTCCATCAAAGAGTCTAGAAAACCGAATTTTCAGGACTATGTGTTGTTATCTATGGAGTAGGAAGATTTATTATTCTCTGATAATGATTTGGCATATTTGGCATTAAAAGGCATCAACTAATTTGAAGAGGATTCAGTTAATAACAAAAATCGGACATTAACAGCAAAGCATAGCATTTGAGGGGT
Organism: Melieria omissa; assembly: GCA_963971225.1. NCBI lineage: Eukaryota > Metazoa > Arthropoda > Insecta > Diptera > Ulidiidae > Melieria > Melieria omissa. The sequence goes on along the minus strand of OZ020267.1, from coordinate 90,233,426 downwards.
ATGGTATAGGGCAGCATGTCTAGTAAAGGAGTGAGCAGGCATTGTTGTTTTATTTAGAAATGGTTCCAAGGGGTTATTTACATATTCTAAAAGCTTATGCAAGCCAAGGTTTCAAAATTTTGGTTCAGGTTCCAACATTTTATTCAACTTTACGATGACCTCAAGGCGCAATGCATACGATGCGAAGCTATGTTTGCTATTAACTAACTCAACAAAGTTGAAAAAGTTCCTCTCTAGTCACCTTATGTGCATCTAATTGAGCATATACAGGGTTTCCTTGAACACTGAGCCCAACAACACTCCATCTTCAAAGATATAGTAAATCAATATAACAATTCAAGGATATAACAAAATAACCGCTGAAAAAACACCGAATTTAATAAAATGTACGTCGAAACTTCTGCAGGGAGTTCAAGCGAGAAAAGCTTTTTCACAAAGTTATTAATTTTTGGACAATTGGACAATCAATTACATTTAAACTACATAACCTTATCTAGTACGCAAACTTTTTCTGAGGTGAATTCATAAGATATTTTGTTTTTGGCCCTTCTTTTACAGTTTAGTCAAGTTTTTAATATTATTATCTTAATGGAATAAAATAACTAACTTTACGGAAGAAATAAAAAATATTTTGTTTTTAAAAAAATAACTTTAACTGATTTATTTTTCATATGAAAAAACTACGTACCCCTTGTACGCAAACTTATTCTGACTAGTGTATATGTTGTTACGGTTGGTTGGTTGGTTGAAGTGGCTGACTCGCAGTCCCCCTGCAAGTCACAATTAGCGCATAGGCGCCGTTTTGGTACCACATGCTCACCGAAAACTAAAACTGGTTAGTTGTATGACTAAATCCACCTGGTAGAATTTAGGTATCCGAGAAGATTCCCCAGACTAACTGTCGAGCAATCGGTCATACAAGTGAAAAAGTGTTTCCCTAGAAACTTAAATCTTGCCCTTGCCAGAGCTGGGCACTGACAGAGGAAGTGATTTGGTGTTTCTTTCTCTTCTGAATTCCCACAGCTCCTGCAGTGGGTATTGAAGGGGATGTTTAGCCTCTCCGCATGTGGACCTATAGTCCAGTGGCCTGTTATGATCGCCGTAAGCCTAGCGACGTCTGTGCGTGGTTTGTTAATAAGCTCGCGAGATCTCGGCTCGTTGTAGGACGGCCACATCTCTCGCGAGGTACGGCAGGAAGGCAGTGACTTCCACCTCCGATTGGCAAGGCCGAGGTAGTGCAGATAGCAGCCCCTCTTAACGACTCCCAAAGGCGTCGGAACCGAGACACCCAGTGATACGTCAAGCGAGGCTCCCGAGCGCGCCAATTCGTCCGCTCTCTCATTTCCTTCAATGTTCCTATGGCCGGGAACCCAGATGAGGGTGATATCAGCGCAGCGATTTAGCGCGCCCAGAGCCGTCCTACACTCCTCTACCAACCTTGACTGGACCGTGGTAGAATGTAGAGCCTTTATTGCTGCCTGACTGTCAATGAATATTGCAACCTTACACCTATCAATGATGTGTCTCTCTACCAGTCGGCAGGCCTCCCTGACCGCCAAGACCTCTGCCTGAAAGACCGTGGCATCATTGGGTAGACGTATGGCTTCATTTATCCCCACGTGCTGTGAGTATACAACTGCTGTGAGTATACATGTTGTTACAATATTATTGTAATTTTTAGTCTAGCAATCAGCTAACCAACGCCATCATTAAAATAAAAATTTTGAAAAAAAATTAGTTAGATGCACAAGTAAATATAATTTAATTTTTCTGTTCAATTTTTTATGTCCATAAAACACAATAGTTTTAATTTAGGTGAAAATATTTTATTTGTAAATTCATACGAAATTTAATTTGAATCAAATACCATTCAAAAAACTCAAAATATGCGTAATATTGTTCTATTAGTATAAATTACTGCATTCAGTGTCATTGCAGTAAATTTCATTGCCTTTACTGTGCATTGCCTTTAGTGTGTTCGCACACACTAATGTTATAAAGCAACAAAGACTCAGCTCTCATATGTCATGCACACACATGTTTTGCTTCTCTTCGCTGGTAGCTCTGATTCGATCTGTTTGCACTGAGCAAGTGCAGTGCAGTGCCGTGCAAAGAGAGAGAGTGTCTTGAAACAGCTTTCAAATGCACAATTGCAGCTCTCTAATAGGTCTGTATACAGAAAAAGCTTCCCAAAAATAAAACACAGCGATTGATTTCGAGCGCGTGCGGGCGTGCTGAATGCAAAAGAAGGAAGAAGGTTTTATTTTAAACGGAAGTTACAGTTAGAATTTGATTGACATGTGCACAACGCAGGGTTGCTTTAACCCATTCGAGACCGATTGCACACCGTGTGTGCAATGGATTTCCGAGGCTATAAGACCGATTGCACACCGTGTCTGCAATAACCGTAATGTACAATTTTCAATTATTCTGAGTAAACTAGTCGTCGAAATAAGATTTTTCTGGAACTAATGAAATCTATAAAGCACAGGAAAACAAAATTTGGCATTGGTTTTACTGTGTACCAAAAAATCGTTTATGTTATTTTTTTCATTAATTAACTCATTTTTTTAACTTTTTACTACTTTTTAAAAATTTTCTTTGCAATATATTTTGCTCTTTATTACTGAAAGCAAAATAACGATTTCATCTTATCTAACTATTTGTGAAATAAATGTTTATACATTTTTTAATTTCATTTTACATAACATTTTCATTTTACCTTACATTGCACACATGGTGTTCAATCCGCTCCTCGCAATAAAAAATTTCCGAGGAGCGAGTTGCATACCCGGTGTGCAACGATCTTATTTATGTGAATTCACTTACGAATCCGGTGATTTCCATAGTAAACATGTTCTTTTTTATTAAAAATGAACAGTACAAAGAAAAAAAATTTCGCTCCTGGGGACCGTGTTCGAAAAAAATCGTCGTCTCGAATGGGTTAATTGGCCCTCCACTTTGCCCCCTTAACACCACCCCTCAAAGTGGAAAAAATATCAAAAATTAAGTTCGGATACACCCAAGCTTGTCGAGCATCTGCGATGTTTTACATTACTCAACCCCTTCGTCAGGACATCAGCTGGCATGTCTTCGGTCGGCATATATTCCAATGTGATTTTCCGATTCTCTAGACACTCGCGGATGAAATGGTGCCGCACGTCAATGTGCTTTGTGCGAGAGCGAAAACCATTACATTTGACCAGCTTCTAGGCACTTTGGCTGTCGTTGAATAATTTCACGCAGTCGCTTGTTATGCCAATGTCGCTCAGAACAGCTTGCAGATACAGCGCTTCTCTTGTTGCTTCTGATAACGCCATATACTCCGCCTCGGTGCTTGATAATGCTACGGTTCGCTGTTTACGTGCCTCCAAGCTTACAGCAGCTCCAGCCAGAATAAACGCGTAACCAGTGTACGATCAGCTCCGGCCTCCCCCTAGAAAAATTCACAAATCAATTGTAGAACAGAACAATAAAAAACAGTGCAGTGCAGTGCAACTTCAACAACCAAACGAGGAAACTTCCAACAACAACAACACACCCTGCGCAGACGAAGAGGGAAGCGACCACAAACAAAAAGTGGAAACAATGTTAACACCACAACACAACGTTGAACGGACATTAACAAAACATAAAGGAGATCCCCATACTCGGGCTCTGGGCCCAAAAGGATAAGCCCGAAAAATTTATTAAAATTAACATTCACATATACTAACCCACATACACATATATTTTACGAATAACAAAAATTTTGTAAAAAAAATTTAATTTCCCATATAGTTACTTACCCGCCGACTATTAAATTGCGGTTTAATTCCATACATACATACATGTATTTTACGAATTAACAAAAATTCTTATATTCCCATTTACATTATTATTATTATTGATGGGGATAATGCACTGCGACCTAGTAGATCTATTGTGCCCCCTTCTTGGACCTCAAAGACTATCAGTGAGTCCAGTATCCAAGAGAAATGTTAGTATGTTTCCTAAACCTCTGGATACCCAGTCCGCACCCGATATGAGGTGATCCCCCAGGTGCTTCTTTCTCTTATGCATGAGTACAGGGCATTCTCCTAGTATATGTATCGCAGTCTCGTTTTCCTGCAGGCAGAACCTGCAATACCCGTTTTCACGGATTCCTAGTTTAGTTAGATGATAGTTCAATCTACAATGCCCTGTAAGCATTCCCGTGATAATCCTAAGATTATTTTTTGATAAAGTCATACATTCCTCGAATCGTTTCCTATTATAGGATCCCATAACCAGCTTCGAATGCTCTAGACCTGGTTGATTTTCCCAGTATTGATTCCTTCTGGTTATCTCGTCCTTTCTCAGTAAGATGGAGGAGGCTCCTTTTCCCAACCCACAAAAAGGTTCCGGGCCGACGAAAGGTGTGGAAGCCCCCCTTTTTGCCAGCTCGTCAGCCCGTTCGTTCCCTTCAATGCCGGTGTGGCCCGGAACCCAAAGTACCCAGACCTTATTGTAACGGCAAAGTTCAGTCAGCTTCTCAAGGCACTCCAATAAAAGTTTCGAGGACACCTTATAGGATCTAAGAGCCTTGATAGCCGCTTTGCTGTCAGAAATGATGGCAATCTTCCGGTTCCGGTAGTTCTTCACCAGGTTGAAGTGAGCACAGCTTTCAATGGCGAATATTTCCGCCTGGAAGATAGTGGTGTGCTTTCCCATCGGTTCCGAGTATCTTATCCTCGGCCCATATACTCCTATCCCGGTGCCATCCTCCGTTAAGGAGCCATCTGTGTACCAGGATATCATGTGCTGGTCTATCGGCTATGTCTCCGATATACCTACCCATTTATTTTTGTTACTGAGTTCAGTTTTAAACCGTTTGACAAAGCTGAACTTCGGTGAGATTGTGTCCCTCGGTATTGCGATTTCAGGGTGGTGATGCGTGAGAGTATCAATCCTCTTACGACTCAGGAATCCCTCCGCCCCGATATTAACATCAGTCATCCGTAGGAGAGCCCTCTTCAACTGGGTCTGTATGTGTAAGTGAAGAGGTGTGAGTTCAAGAAGACACGTTGGACACGTTCTCATAGCCCCAGTTATGCATACGCATGCCAGTCTTTGGAGCTTACTAAGCGCCTTGATAGTGGTCGCCTGGCTGGTCTTGCTTACCCAGACAGCCGAACCATACGATATCATGGGTCCTAAAATCGCCGTGTAGATTCATCTCAGTATAATCGGAGTGCAGCCCCAACTTTTACCTGCTATGCTACAGATCATGAAAGCCCTAGTGACTGGCCTTCCTTATCGTTGCCTCTAAGTGTCCCTTCCAGAGAAGTTTCTGATCTAGTACAACACCTAGATATTTCACCTCCTTCTGGAATTCTACCTCTGCCCCACCCAAAGGTATAGGTCTAAGAGCATCAAGTTAATATTTTCTTGTGAAGAGTACAACGGTGGTCTTCGCCGGATTTATGCTCAGCCCAACCTTTGTGCACCATTTCTTGGTTAACCATAGTCCTAAGGTTATCCTTTCCCGCAGGGTATCTTCAAATTTCCCCCTGCATAGGATTACAATGTCATCCCCATAACGCTGGACCGTTAGGCCAGCGTAAGTTAGCTCCTGTAACAGATCATCAACAACGAGGCTCCACAGAAGAGGAGATAGTACTCCTCCCTGTGGACAGCCTCGGGTTGTGTTTGCTAATACTAGGCCACCCGTACTAGTCTGTATCTCCACCGACCTAGTGGCAAGCATACTATGTATCCAGCCAGAATTGTCTATGACTTCATGAGAGGTATTTGTTCGAAGGTTCCCTCTATATCCAGGAAGACACATAGTGCCATTTCCTTCTCTTCTAGACTTTCCTTTAACTCACTTGTCAGCTGGTACAGGGCAGTCTCGGGGAACAACCTGCCCTATAAGCATGTTGACAAGTGTGCAGAGGGTTTTCTAATAAGATTGTCGTCCTTATGTAGTTGTCCACAACTTTCTCTAGAGTTTTCAGTACAAATTAAGTTAGCAAAAGTTAGGATTTCGGATGAAGTGGATCCTTCTTCCCGGCCTTCGGTATAAAAACTACCTTTGCCCTCCCCAGGCTTCTGGTATATAACCCAGTGTCAGACTGGCCCTGGTTATTTTCAGGAGATGGTGTTTGAAGAGGCCCATCCCTTTCTGTAGTAGGGCCGGAAAGATGCCGTCGGGTGCCAGGTGATTTCAGTGGTTTGAAGTTTTTAACCGCCCACTGTACCCTTTCCACCGTGCAGATTTCCTTTGCCAGTCTCTTTTAGAGATTCTGCATAGCGCATCAGCCTGTTCCGCCCCTCTCCAAGCAATAGAGCTCGGGAAGTGAGTATCTAGAAGTAGCTGAACCTTCTGTTCGTCACTCTCGGTAAATTCCCTATTGCTTTTCCTGAAGTTTGTAGAGGACAGATTGTGGCTCCTTGCCATAACTTTGAAGAGTCTGGATGCCTACAGGTTTGTTCTATATTTTCACAGAAATTTCTGAAATTTCTTCGCTTGGATTACGTGATCTTATTATAGAGTGTCAGAGTGCTCCTATACTCGGACCAGTTCCCGGTTCGTTTCGCCCGGTTCAATAACCTGCGAACCTTGCTTCGCAGTATACTGAGGTCCTTATTCCACCAGGGTACATCCCTGGAGGAAGCAATCTTGCTGACCGGGCAGCTGTCCTCATACGCATCGATGACTACCTTATTAAAGCAGTTCACCATAGTATCTAGTTCCATAGAATTCCTGATATTATCCCCCAACCCAAGGTTGGTGGAGTTAAGACTCAGTGTTTCTTGAAACTTTTCCCAGTCTGTTCTCCTGGGATTTCTCAAAACTTTCTTAACTGAAGCAGAACCTTCAATGTCAAACCGTATTATTCTATGATCCGACATTGAAGGCTCCCCAGAAACCCTCCAGTTTTTAACCAGTTCGGAGCTTAGAGTATTTCCTAAGGTTATGTCCAGGGCCTCCACTCTCGAGCTGGTTACAAACGTTGGTATATTTCCCACGTTAAAAATGTCTAATTTATTACTAAAAATAAATTCTAAAAGGTACTCACCCCTTTGATTCATATCGCTGCTTCCCCAGGCCTCGCTGTGCGCATTCGCATCGCAACACAGTATAAGTGGCAGCTTCTTCAGCTCACAGTACCTCACCAGCTTAGGGACTGCCTCTGGCGGAGCCAGGGTGTCCTCTCCTGGGAAGTAACGTGTGGCCATGACTATGTCCGGCGCGGTCCCGTTTATTTGTACCGCTATCTGTACCGCAACCAGATCCCTAGAGAGGAAGTCTTCAAGACATAAAGTTCAAACCATTGGTTATAACAGGCAGGATCTTGGGTTGTTACATCTCGCCCTGACTGCTAGCAGCCTCCTCCTCTACCAGGGTAGCCACCGCTTTTGGAATTTCGGCTACGCTTTATGCAGGAGTATCTGTTGCTGGCGTGTCAGCCACCTCCGGCTGCTCACGGCGCTTGTGCACGTGCCAAACCTGTACCGCAGGACACACTTGCACTTCTTGATGGCCTCTATCGATCGGTCGTTGACCCCGATCGTCAGGACTTCGGCATCCTTCTCGTCCCTTGAACGGAAGATTCTCCACAGATTAGTGTGCAGCCCCTCGTTTTGTGCGATGAGTAAATGAAGAGCTGTTGATTGTCCTTCCCTGCAGCCTTCCGGACGTAAACGGTCAGCAGATGTACGCCGGGTATGAGGTCCCCGTCGCACGTTGCCAGATTTACCCCCTTCCAGCCAGGTATAGTGGGGACTAGGCCCTTGAGCCATTCTACTGTGTCGGCACTTGCACAGTCAACCAGTATGAGTCCTGGTCGAAAGTGTATGCCATCGAACTGGAGTTTAGCCCTCCAGCCCTTACACATTTCTGCCACAAGTGCATCTTCAATCTGACCCTGTTCCTCTCTGGAGAGTATGTTTACAGGGAAAGATGCCGGGAGTATTGCCAGTCTAACGCCCTTGGCGGCACCGGCATAGGTGACTCCTGGCCTCCTGACTCCCGCCTTCTGTTTTGGTACAGTCCGAGTTGACACCTCAGTCTTTGTCTTCTTGGCCGCATTGCCCTCCTGAGGGCTGATCTCGGCCGCGCCCCTTCTGCGCGTCAAGCGAGGTAGGTTTTGCGCGGTCCAAGACCTTCTGTTTGGCCTGGTCTGGCGTTAAGCCCTCCTTGAGATAGCGCAAGTGCCATTTGGCACCTGCGCCACTCAGCCCAGTCTCTTTCCTAGTCTCTGCAAGCTTGCCCGGCTTGAGAGTTTGTCCGGATGTCAGGCCAGTACTCGTCGAGGGTTGTGGTGTCGCGTCCTTGGGCGCCGCAGCACTCGAAGACCCTACTACCACCCGACTTTCCTTCCGTTTGTCCTTCGTCCTGGTCCTTTCTGGCGTTGGCCCAAATTTACCTACTTTGGTGCCAAAGGTGCCAGATAGTGTACGTCTTGCCGTCTTCTTACTCCTAGCAGTAGAAACCTAGGCGTCAGTGTCCTGGATATGCTCCACCTGACGCGCCAGTTGTGTTGCGTAATAAGAACCCGCTGCTGAGTTTAAATTCCTCAAATTCGTCTCCATATTTGTTTCCACGAGTGTGGGGGTCTGGAGGTCCGCCGTGCCATAGCCCCCGATAGCACGGTAAACCCACAGTTACTCTCTGAGGCGGGCAGGTATCAGAGAGGCTCCGTTAGAAGGGTTGTTTGGATGGTTTACAACATCTGGATTGCTCGGGTTACATTTTTGATGTTGCCCAATTTATTGCTATGTTATCTCCTGTTTGTTTAGGAGCTGGCAATGTCGCGGATCGAATATTATCGTTGGACATTGCCTGTGGCGTAACTTCTCCCCTCTTTAACTCAAAACACTCCTGGGTTTTGTTTACAAATTCGATTTTCATTTTTCTTTGCTTCTTTAACAAGATTATTATTGTTATAATGGCAGCAGAAATTAAAATTATCATAAGTGTCGAAACAGAATATATCACTTTTTTGTGGTATTGCAACTCTTTATTTCTCTAATATTTTCAATGTTATTGAGCACAATTTCATCGAATGTTAACTTTTGTGAAAAATTGTGTACTTCGACGTTTGGAAAGTTAAATCTTTGTTGAAAGAAACTCTTCGTGTTTGAGTATGAGTATTCCATTATTTTCATTAAACAGTTATGATAGTGAATTAGGTAATTACCTTTCAATATTATTTGTCTGTCATCACAATTTTGATATAACTTGACATCTTTAAAGTTTTTTAACAATAATGTTTCTTCATCAATTATCGCAACCTTACTTACTTAGCTGGCGCTACAACCGTTTATCGGTCTTGGCCGAATCCAAAAGAGCGCGCCAGCCGGTTCTGTCCTGTGCTTGCTGACGCCAGTTGGAAATTCCAAGCGCAGACAGGTTCTGCGACACTTGGTCTTTCCAACGTAGATGAGGACGTCCTCTTCCGCGGCGTCCACCTGAGGGTACCGTCTCGTAGACTCGCCTCGCCGGAGCATCTTCAGGCATACGGGCAACATGGCCAAGCCAGCGCAACCGCTGCATTTTTATGCGCTTGACTATGTCCATGTCCCTGTATAGCTCGTACAGCTCGTTGTTCCATCGTATACGGTACTCATCACCCACGCGGAGCGGACCGAAGACTTTGCGGAGTATCTTTCTCTCGAATGCTTTCAAGGCACGTTCATCGCAACCTCGTTTATCGTTTATCGCAACCTCAGTGATATTATTTCTAATTAATTTACAAGTTTGCGTATAAATGCAATGTTTCGATATTTTGAATTCGTTTAAAGTTTTAATTTCTTCGTATGTATATGTTTTAATTTTATATGTAAAAACTATTTCTGAATTGTGTTCTATCTCCCACTTTTGGCTGTTTGTTATAGGATATATATGTTTTAATTGTATTTTTTCAAAATCTTTCGGCGCTTTAATAATAAGGAGAAGTAGTTTCTGTGCGTACTCAAGCGCACATATTTTTAAGTGTGTGAGTTTATGCAGGTCGATATTATACATGTCAACTTCCTCATTGGTTAATATACCAACAGTTGGTATCAACAGTTTTTAAATGATCCTCAATATCCTTCCGGTCATTGTCGTCCATTGTACCAAACAAATATTTGTAAGCGGTGCCGACAAAATTTATCAAACCCCTCCTATTTCTACTGAAGATTGGTTTCGGAATTAAGGTTTTTACTTTAGTCTTTAATATTTGTAGTTCATTTAAAATTAGATCGCGATGTGGTTTAATAAGTACGTCTATGTTATAAGTAAGGTTATTAATTAGTAGTAGTATTTCGTGAGGAAACAAATATTTCCCTTGATTCACTGCTGATTTCCACATAGCCGTTTTCTTCATGAATGGGTTGAATGTCCAATGTTGCTATCGCTGTTGAAAGCAGCAGTGCCAGTGTTATACCGAGCAAAATCCATTTGATCTAAAATATTGTTGATCTTTTAATGTTTGTTGGGTGTATATTTTCTAATTTAAGTTTTCTAAATCTATGTTCGGTTTTATGGCGTAATGCTTTGTAATTCTTTATGTATCCCTCTTCCTTGGAATTTTCAAAATTTTCTCTATTATTATTTCTTGTCTTCATTATTTGCTGTTTCGTTTTTATATTTTCTTTTACTATTTGTTTGTCTGCTTTTCCTAGTATTATATGAATTGGACGAGTTTTTATGGTAGTATGAAATGATTTGTTGTATCATTCAACACTTTTAAATACTTTTTCTGCTGCTGAGAGTTTCGGGTTTTCGATTCCTAATATTATATGAAATCTTTAAATGTCAGAATTTCCAGTATGGCTATTTGGTTTAGTGTAATGAACTTCTATATTTTCTTGTTTAAGGAAATCTTTGATATTAATTGAGTTGAATTCATTATCTAGGGTTAATAATTTTGGTTTTCCCATAACTGAAAAGTACATTCTCATCTTTTCTTTTAGTGTTACGCTGTTCCTATCTTCTAAATTAAAGGCTAAGGCATGTTTTGAAAACCTGTCAATGAATGTTATATAATGTGTTATTGAATTTGTGTACGTATCGGCATGTACGATTTCATTTGTATCTGAAGGGGTTTCTGTCAAGTGGAATTTTGGTTTAATTGGTTTCCTATCGTATTGGGCCCTATTGCAAGTATCACAATTATTTATGAATTTTTGAATAAGTAATTTTAAATTTTGAAAATAGATAAGGTTTTTCAAATTCGCGTAGTTTTCGTTTATGACTGCATGTCCAGTTTCATTTTTATGAAAATTTGCTATTTGTTTATAAGTTTCTTCTTCAGTTTTCATGTCTTTGGCATGAAATTCACATTTTACAAATTTAATTTGTTTACCAAAGTTTTTAATTAATTCTTGTTGAACGATGTTGTATTGATATTCGCTGAGATCCCAATAAATGCCTACTTTTCCAGTATTTAAATAATTCCGACAAATATTTATTATATTATTATTTTCAATGTCACTAGAATTTAGATATATATTTTTGTTTTATTCAAAAATGTTTCGATTTCTTTTGGTTTATTATTTGTTAAAATTATTTGGGTTTTGAAACGATTGGCAATAGTATGAAGTATAGGAAAATGATCGTTTAGTTCCTCCTCTTGAGAGTGGATGGGCACCTAGGCATCACAAAAACTGTCGCCATAATAAAAAGACGATTCTACTGGGTAGGATGCCAGGAGTCTGTCGCCGATTGGATAAAGAGCTGGGATTGATGTTCGGCTGCGAAAGGGCCGACAAGAAGATCTCGGGGCCGCATGCAGCAGTACAACGTGGGAGCGCCCTTCGAGCGAATTGCCGTGGACGTCGCCGGGCCATTCCCACTTAGCACTCAAGGCAACAAATATAGGCTGGTGGTAATGGAATATTTTAGCAAATGGCCCTAAGTGTATCCTATTCCTAACCAGGAGGCCCACACGGTCGCGGATATGCTGGTGAACAACTGGGTGGCCAGATTTGGAGTTTCACTGGAGTTGCACTCGGATCAAGGCCGGAATTTCGAGTCTCTTGTAGTGGTACCACGTAGCCACTTGTGCCAACCCTAATAAATTATGCTACACTTAAGCACAAATGTACCAAAGTGTCAAATAGCACCGCGCGCACGACACAAGCGTACTCAAGTGGCTAAGCCAGCGGCGTGCCATCCGACACCACCGACCGCAGTGCAGTGTCCCACATATGGAACATGCACTGATCGGCACTCTGTGTGATGTCACCTACCGCAGGGCAATAGCACTTGAGGAAAAATGCTGCATCGACCGAAAGGGTCCCGTTATGCTGATTGGTCACACTTCCGCGGTATTGAAAATGCTCAGCCGTATAACAGTTATATTTGTTAGTATTTAAGACCTTACTTTGTCGAAATAAAATCAGCTTTATGACAAGAGACAACTCGTGCGTTTCTTTAATTCAGCTCAACACACATAGGCTCTTTAGCCATATGATAATTGGCGCGACCCGCCGCTTCTTATAGGTCACCGATCCTGCAAACACGAACTGACCAACACTGGTCCCAACTGAAAAACATTTCCGATGACAATGGCACCGACCACCATCTCATGGACCACCACGATTTCCCGTTCCAAACACTGTGCTCATAGATTGACAGACAGCAAAGCGCTACGCAAACAGCTAACTACCAAAGTTGCGCACCTGATGAAACCCCATCGCAACCGCCCAGACGCATACAAAAAAAAAAAGAATAATAATAATATGTACAAAAGAATAAGTAATAACAACATTATAACAACACTTATAACATCAAACCCAACAAACACACCCGAAAACATTTGCAACTGGTTATTACATTACATTATACATTAAGAACAAAAAAAAACCCACTCAAGATATTCTCAAACAAAACCAACGCATGCTGACCTTAGCACTAAGTGGACTTAGCTCAGAAGCATTCCTCTATGTTGACAACATATGAGCAACCGAATACTAATTGTTCATTAAAACACCACAACGAAAATTTGATTAAAGCTTTTGACCGCCTACAACAGTACAATTTGAAATTAAATGCAAGCAAATGCCAATTTCTAAAACCAGAAGTAATTTACTTAGGCCACTTAATCACAGACAAAGGCATCAGAACAGATCCAACAAAATGCGAAGCAGTATTTAAATATCCAACACCAACGAATGCTGATGAAGTCAGTCGATTTGTAGCATTTGCAACTACTACAGACGTTTCATACCAGAATTTGCACCAATAGTAAAATGTCTTAACTCTCTCCTTAAGAAGGTACACCTTTCATTTGGTCAGACGAGTGCAAGACAGCGTTCGAAACACTAAAACAGAAGTTAACCAACACACCGGTACTACAATATCCAGATTTCAACAAAACCTTCATATTAACAACAGACGCTTCAGACTTCGCCCTAGGAGCAGTACTATCCCAAGGAGAAATTGAACACGACCTACCCATCTCTTATGCAAGCAAATCACTACAGAAACGCGACATCAATAAACCAATTATCGAAAAGGAACTTCTAGCAATACACGGGAGAAAATTCATCGTAGTCACCGACCATAGACCACTGCAGTGGTATCTCTGTTTTCACACAAGAACCCATCATCAAAAATGACAAGAATCAGATTAGACCTATCTGATTATAACTTCGAAATTATATACAAACAAGGAAAACTTAACACAAACGCGGATGCTTTATCACGCATAAGAAACGACAGCGAAGGCAATGATTCCAACACATGAACATAACGTAAATGACGGTAAACAAAACGAAATTCTAGCAATAACAAGGAGCAAGGCAGAAAAATCAAGAACAAATGAAGGAAAGAACATTGAAGAATATATTATGCACAATGATGAAAATGAGAATATTAATGAAGATTATGTTACCAAAACACGCGACAATAGGAAGGACAACTCTCAAGAGCCTGCGCAACTCTACATATGGGACTGTACCTCTATGAACGACGTGAAGAAATTGAAATTTGAAATAAAAGAAAAGCATCGGCCGATGATATATATTGATAATTATGAAGTGCACGTGACTTGTAGCGACGACCCATTGGATCTAGATTCAATGTTGGAGAAACTACATAGTTCACTAAAACAACTGCAGATAAAGGAGCTAGCCCTTTGCAGGGAAAATTTTAAATTTGAGAATATTACATTGAATGCATTCAAGAAGAAATATAATGAATTAAACAAAGATAAATGCTCGCCTATAAAAATACTAATATACAACGCTCCACGACATATTCAAAGTAAACTACAACAATATAAACTAATAGACGAATATCATAACGCTAGCACAGCCGGACATCTAGGAATCAGAAAAAATTTAAAAATTAAAACAACGCTATGTATGGAAAAACATGAGACAAATGGTAAAAGAGTTAGTCAACAATTGCCTGACCTGCAGCAAAAACAAAACAATTAGGCACACAAAAGAACAACTGGTCAAAACAGACACACCAGCAAAAAGCTTCCAAACAATTACTATCGACACAGTCGGACCATTAAGAGTCTCGAATGGATTCCGCTATATAATAATAATTAATAATTGATTGGCACGACAGCCCGCTTACGCGAGACTAAGGCCTAGCTTCCCGCAACCACCCGTGTTGTGCGTGTGAATTTTGTACGCGGGTGGAAGGGACCTACAGTTTTATGCCGGTTCCGAACGGCAGGTTGGGAGCTTTTTCATAGGCAATTTTTACTCTCAGAGGTTTGCCATTTCCAGCTGAGAGGACAGCCACCGAAAGAGAAAACGAGTTTCCCGTTATTTTTTTTAGGTGTTACTACATGCAGTATTCGATCTTGCGTCGCTCTGCATGCGACTCGTTGGACCGCGCACTAACCAACTGAGCCACGGCGGCTGCCGCTATATACTGTTACGAATACTAAGTCTAGTGGGCGCTGGGCCGCACCCGGCTGCCTTTCATACCTGTCCGGCTATCGCGCAGATCGTTCTCGCACATTCCGGAGTGGACTCAAGGTTTCCATGATGATCGCGACCATCATTGCCAGGTTGGACTAAAAGTTGCCATCATTGCCAGGTTGGACTAAAAGTTTCCATCATTGCCAGGTTGGCCTAGAAGTTGCCAGATTGAATTATAGCACGGCGAGTAGCGACAGGGTTGGTTTGCACAGCGACAGACTGTCTTATCGTAACACTGCCCACCACTTAGACTTGTTCGTCCCGAACAAGTGCCGAGGTTCCGCTGTGATAAGGCGCCAGGCGCTCCAAATGGACTACCTTCCGCTTAGCGCCTTTATTGCTGCAACGTTGAATCCTGTATACCACGTCGTTTATCCTAGTCACGACTTCGTAAGGTCCTTCCCATGACGCTTGAAGTTTCGGAGACAGACCTTTCCTCTGCTGCGGGTTGTAGAGCATTACCATAACGCCCTCTTGGAACCCTGCTGAGTTGGTCCGAAGATCATATCTGGCTTTCGCCTTATCGCTGACCAGTTTGGTGCGGCTCCTTATAAACTGGTGAATTTCCTCCAGTTCCGCCCGCTTATTGACCACGTAGTCCGTCTTAGCGCCTCCCGTCGTGCTGACTACCCCAAACTTCAAGTCAGCGGGTAGCCGCAACTCTGTGCCGAACACTGCTCGGGCTGGAGTGAGTGATGTCGTGTCCTGCGAGACTGATCTATACGTCAGGAACAGGGGGATATGCGTGTCCCAATCCTTTTGATTCCTGCCTACCACTTTAAAGCGTTCCACCATGCCGTCGGACTGTGGGTGCAAAGGAGTGGTACGCGTTTTCTTTATCCCCAGCAGCTCACACACTTCCTTGAATACCGCAGACTCGAAATTCCGGCCTTGATCTGAGTGCAACTCCAACGGAACTCCGAACCTTGCTACCCAGTTGTTTACCAGCTTTTCCGAGATCGTAGTGGCCTCCTGGTTAGGAATAGGGTACACTTCGGGCCAATTGCTGAAATAATCCATTACCACCAACACATATTTGTTGCCTTGAGTGCTAGTTGGGAATCAGCCGGCGACGTCCATAGCAATCTGCTCGAAGGGCGCTCACGTTGTACTGCTGCATGCGGCCTCGAGATCTCCTTGTCGGCCCTTTCGCGGCTGAACATCGGTCGCAGCTCTTAATCCACTCGGCTACAGACTCCTGACATCCTACCCAGTAGAATCGTCTTTTTATTTTGGCGACGGTTTTGGTGATGCCTAGGTGCCCTCCACTGGAGTCGTTATGGTATGCCTCGATGACCTCGTTGGTTCTGCATTTCGGCACTACCATTAGGGAGTTGCTGGTCCGACCATCCGCGCTCTCCCATTCGCGGTACAGGCATCCTTCCTTCAGCCGCAGACTTTTCCACTGTGCCCAGTAAGCCTTAGCGATTGGGCTTTCACCGGCCATCCCCTGCCAGTCTGGACGTGTGCCTTGCTCCTTGCCTTCGACGATTTTTGCAAGATCCGCATCCTCACGCTGGTCTTTTTGTAGCCTCTCCGCAGACCACTCTTCCTCTGGTATAACGCTTCTTTGCTTTCGGCTCGCGAGCACTGCTTGCATTCGACTTTGCACGGACGGCGTGACAAGGCATCGGCATTTCCATGGCTACTGCTCTTGCGATGCTCTATCGTGTAGTCGTAGCTCTGCAGTCGTCGATCCACCGCGCCAATTGCCCTTCAGGATCTTTAAAGTTCAGGAGCCATCTCAATGCCGCATGATCTGTGCGCAGGCGAAACCTTTGTCCATACAGATATTTGTGGAAGTGTTTTACGCAGTCCAATACCGCCAGCAGTTCTCTCCGTGTCACACAGTAGTTGCGTTCCGGTTTCGATAGAACCCTACTGTAGTACGCTATCACTTGTTCCTGGCCCTCTATTATCTGTGATAGCACACCGCCAATACTATTCCCGCTTGCATCTGTATCCAGCACAAACATCTCCCCAGGCACGGGGAAGGCCAGAATTGGAGCACTGCACAGTTTTTCCTCCAGGCGCGCAAAAGCCTGTTCCTGCTCCTCATTCCACTCGAAAGCTTGGCTCTTTTTCGTCAGTTTGTGCAAGCTGCTGGCTATGTTCGCGAATCCCGGAACAAATCGGCGGTAGTATGTGCACAGGCCCAGGAAACTGCGGAGTTTGTGTAGATTGCGTGGCCGGGGCCACTCCTTCACCGCCGTGATTTTGCCATCATCCGTATGTACTCCGCGGGCGGAAACCGTATGACCCAGATACTTGACTTCCTTTTGGAACAGCAAACACTTCTTTGGGTTGAGTTTAAGCCCAGCTTTTTGTATCCGCTCGAATACCTCCTTTAGCTTTCCCCGGTGGTCGTCGAAGCTTTTACCCATCACGATTATGTCGTCGAGGTACACCAGGCACGTCCGCCAATGCAGCCCTTTAAGCACGCGTTCCATTAGCCGCTCGAATGTCGCTGGTGCATTGCAGAGTCCAAATGGCATGACGGTGAACTGCCACAAACCGTCGCCAACACTGAAAGCCGTTTTCTCCTTGTCCTTGTCTGCAAGCTCTACCTGCCAATAGCCGCTGCGAAAGTCGAGCGTGGAGAACCACTGCGTGCATGACAGGGTGTCATGGGTGTGCCAGGGTGTCATCGATCCGAGGTAGTGGATAACTGTCCTTCTTGGTCACATCATTGAGCTTCCGATAGTCCACACAAAACCAGGTACTGCCATCCTTTTTCTTGACTAGCACGACCGGCGAGCACCAGGGGCCCGAAGAGGGCTCTATGACCTTTTCTTTCTGCATGTTTTCGATCAAATTTGTGATCTCTTCCCTCTTGGCCAGCGGAACTCGGCTTTGTACTTCCGGTGTCGATGTTGTGCTTCACTATGGCTGTTCTTCCGACTGCTTCTGCCGCAAATATTGACCCATAGTGCTGCAGCAGTGATCTCGCCTTCTGTTTCTGCTTGGCCGTCAACTCGCTGCTCCACTGGTTCTCCTGCGGTATGGCGTCCATGTTAAAACCGCTCTTCTTATTACCTCCAGGCGGGCTACTCTCGCAATTGACCACTGCTACAGCTTCCTTACACTCGCCAATTACCTCATCTTTCCCGACATATCTGGGTGCATTCAGGGGGTTCAGTATTCTGACTGGTATTCTGCCATTTTTAGGTTCCACTAATGTACGTCCGATGATGATGTTGTCGTGTCCTTGTTTCGGTGCTTCTACTACCCACAGCCGACTCGTCCCATCGTCCTCGTCCACCTTTGCCCACACAATCGCCTCAGAATTCGCTGGTGTCCTCCGGTGTTAACACGATACAACCTTCCTTACCGCCATGCTTCACTCATAGCCGGTGTGCAGCGGGAATTCAACGTTGGCATATCACAGCACATTTTCTTTCAGGTCCAGCGTAAAACCGTGCCTAATCATGAAATCCACGCCGATAATCACGTCGTCCATTATATCCGCGACGATGAACTCATGTTCCAGGCTGCTGGTGCCGATAGCAATCGTTTTTGTAACTTTCCCTCTTACCGGCGCGCGCTCGCCAGTCGCAGTCCGCAGCTGTTTGCCATGCAGCGGTTCCCAGTTCTTCAGCAGCTTCCTTTTTATGATCGAATATGACGCTCCAGTATCCAGTGTCAACACGAACAACTTTCCATCTATCCTTCCTTCAATTGTCAAGCTGCTGGGCTGTCGTTTCAGCTGTGAGACACGGATGGTGGGGACGCAGATTGTGGGGATCAGCTCACGCCCCTTTGGGCTGACCCGGTTTAGTTTAACGGCTCCTCGTCCTCAGCCCTGCGCTTGTTGGCTGAGCCTCGATTGTCAGCATGCCTCGCTTCAGGCGATCGAGAACGGGAACGCCTCTTTCGTTGGCGGCAGTCTCGTGATATGTGGGAAACAACTTTAGAGGAGACCACCCGTGACCGGTCGGCATTACGTTTGTTCAGGGAATCATCCAGGTCGCCAACTCGTTTGTTCAGGGAATCATCCAGGTCGTCGAATCGCTTATCCAAGTGCTCTACCTGCGTCCCCAGGTGCTCGACTTTCCCATTAATCCTGCCTGAGATTTCCTCCACCTTCTGCTCCAAGCGCGCAGAATTTTCTTGAAGCTTGCTGGACAACTCCCGATTTGCATTTTGCAGTTTTGCTGACATTTCCCGGTTCGCCGTTTCCATTTTAGCTATTTCCTGATTTGTAGTCTCGAGTTTTGCCGAAATTTCGAGATTCGTAGTTTCCAGCTTCGCTGCTATTTCACGGTTGGAAGTCTCGAACATGCCTTTAAGTGCAACCATTAGCTGGCTCATGTCCAATGCTTGTAGTGGCGCAGCCGCTGCAGCCGTACTTTGCAACGACGCAGCAGCATCAGGCGATTCCTCCACCTTGGCCGACGCCTCTAGTTCTTGCGCTCCGAACTCGTGCACAGTCCAATCGACGCCTCGTGCCTCACATGCTTCTCGCAAGCGCAACTGCAACTCCACCTTTCCGCCAGCAGTCGGCAAATTCCAGGCAGCCAGCTCCTTCTTCAGCTGGTCTACCTTCAGCAGCTCGAGTTTAACCATGTCCGTGCTTTTATAATTTTATTTATTTAGTTATTTATTTTTTTGTTTACTTTCAATTTTCGACAATCCCACTTCTGACACCAAATGTTACGAATACTAAGTCTAGTGGGCTAGTACGTATCACTGGATTGTGCAATTTGAAAATAAGACAACTTTAATTATCGCAACGCAGTCAATAAAAACCAACAATCACTTTATTTCACACTTTTACACTTCACTGTCTTTACACTTAATTATTTGCTTAATGACTCCGTGTGGCACCTTCACTAGTCAAAATCAGACTGACTCGCTGCGCCGCACCCGGCTGCCTTTTATACCTCTCCGGCCATCGCGCAGATCGTTCTCGCACTTTCCGGAGTGGACCAAAGGTTTCCATGATGATCGCGACCATCATTGCCAGGTTGGACTAAAAGTTTCCATCATTGCCAGGTTGGACTAAAAGTTGCCATCATTGCCAGGTTGGCCTAAAAGTTTCCCTTATTATCGTCATATCTTAGTATTATCGTTATATCGGCCGTCGTTGCCGGATTGAATTATAGCACGGCGCGTAGCGCCAGGGTTGCTTTGCACAGCGACAGACTGTCTTATCGTTACAATATTGACAGTGCAATGCGATCTGACAAAATTTGTTATCGCACACCCAATGGAAACCAAGGACGCAAGAACAACAGCAAAAACTCTTGTAGAACAGTTCATTCTCAAGTACGGTTGTTTTAGAACATTGAAATCCGATCGAGACACCGAATTCACAAATGAACTAATGCATAACATATGCCAATTACTCTCAATTACTTACTTTCGACACCCTACCACCATCAAACGATAGGAGCACTTGAAAGGAGCCACAGAACGCTACCCGAATACCTACTGGCATTCACAACTGAACATGAATGGGACAAATGGGTACCATCAAAAAGTATGAAACATAAAGAGTGTGCATCTCATACAAGCAAAAATGTGAATGCGGGTGCTGATATCGCCACCCGTCTTCAGGATGCGGGGGGTAGACAACAAGAGGAAACACTTGAAATGACAGCACAATTCTCTGAGCGCAAACCATAGAAACACGAATGCTCACTCGTTCATTCTCGCTCAATTGTCCGAAGAGGAGGAAGACGATGTGCTGTTGTTCTTTTTGTTGCGCTGGCGAAAAGCTGAAATTGTAAAACGATTCATGTTTTCTGGCTGGCTTTTGTTCTTCTTCTATAAGCCTGCACGGCGTCGCATATTGCTCCTGAACTCACTGCCGACTGTACTGTGCACAAAATCATAGAAAAGGAAATAAAATATGGCTGGCATGGCGACCTATATGATCGCTACAAGTAATTAAAAAATAAATTATAAGTAATCAACAAAGACAATTAAAATAAAAATGGAATTGGAAGGAATTGGAACAAAGACAATTAAAATAAAAATGGAATTGGAAGGAAAAGAAAACGTTTTTATTACTCCGTAATAATTTTTCGTCCCGTTCTTTGGAACTTTTCTTACGGCCCACATATAATGCTTGTTTAAAAGAACTAAAATAAGAAAATCTAATATTGTAAATTTATGGTCACATTATTCACCATGGTACCATTCAGGTGTAGAATATTTAAACTATTTTTAAACGTAGGCATGCCGTAATAACATTTTTCTTATGACAAAATACTTGTCTTATTATTAATTTCTTTATTTAGTGCTTAAGTAGTGCTTTCGCCCTATTGAAAGTCAATAGACTTATTAACTTATGTTTTTCCGTATACTCTTTTAACCCTTGGTTTCTCCGTTAGATTTCGATTAAAAAAAAAAAAAATTAATTAAAACACGCATCTAATTATTTTTGATTTCAAATGTATCACGAATTTTGAAGTCAATATGCCTATCAGTTCATTTTCGTATTTTTCCCATATTCTCAAAATTGTAATCAACCATTTGAAAATAGAAACAAATAATTTTACTTCGACCTCGCCACGTAAAAATAATTGTAAACATTTTAAATTGGCATCAACCACCAAATTTTTAAATCAATCAAAGCATTGGCCAGCAAAAAGCCATACACCACAAAGATTCGATTGATGGTGAGCTGACAGCAATCTGTGCAGCAAAAAAGCATACACACAATAACCGACAACACCAAAAACATTAGCGAATCCCGAGTCATCTTCGTTGAAACGACGATGACGATGCGTTGGTTCGTTGTTTACTCTCCGCTTTCGCTTCGACGAAAAAGATCGCAAACTGTTGAGCGCGAGCAAATTTCCCGCAACCTATGCCTCCGCTCATCTCTTCCCGCCCGCATCAAGAAACACGCTTGACAAATTTTTGAAGATGCGTATTCTTTATATTGTATATTCTGTGGTACCATATTACACGTTCGCGTACAATACGACACTACATGTCGAAACGCTGTACTCACCATACGAGTTAGTTTTCGGCAAACTACCGTCACTTCCATGTGACAAAATAAACGAAAACAAAGAAATTTATGACACTGCCAATTACGCCAACGAAATAAAAGTTAAAAAGAAAAAGGCTACAGGCATCTATAAATAGCATCTAGACATAGCAAATAACAACTAAAAATTGTACACAACAAAAAGGAAACATAAAATATATATATATGGCGTAACTAGCCTGCTCTTCAATATTGCCATATGTGAAAAACTCAAAAATTAAACACTGAATTGTAGTAACCTTAAGACACAACACTGAACTGTAATACTTTTAAGATGCAACACTGAATTGTAAAATGTTCACTCTTCCTTTTTGCTCGTGAGACGTCTTGGCGACTACATTGATGACCCCGCACGCTTGAAATTATCAATTTAAAAGTTTAATTGCACGACAGCTCGGCTGTTACCGACGGAGGAAGTGTCCCGGAAGGCGTCGCAATATCGAGTTTTTTGCCGCGGCTTCCATTGCCAACGATGTCGGAGGATAATATCGAGGCCTACTTTTATTCGCTCGACTTCTGGTTCGAGGCCTCGCGCATTTCCACCGACTTAGCCAAGTTCAATATCGTTCTCGCTAGCGTTCCCCCAGTAAAGCTCATGGAATTGCGCACAATTGTTGATTCTGCACCCTCAATCGACAAGTACAATTACATCCGGCAAAAATTGGTCGAAAACTTTACGGAGAGCCAGCAACGCCGCCTCCAACGCGTGTTGAAGGAGCTGCCACTGGGAGATCGTCGACCCAACGACTTATACAACGAGATGCGCTGCACTGCAGGCCCAGCGATCAGCGAGAGTATCCTGCACGATCTCTGGGTGAGTCGCCTGCCACCGTATACGTGGCAGCCATCATCGCAACCAACGTCCCGATTAGCGAAAATATTAAAATTGCTGATTCCATCACTGAATGCTTGGCATTAAAAAGTGAACAAATCTGCGAAATTAGCGCGGAACCTCAGGCATCACGCGAGATTTCTAACCTACGAGCCGAAATCGCCGCTCTGTCAAAACGTGTAAGTCTACTTTTTAACAACGATGCACAGTGATTCGTTCCATAGACAAAATTCAAAAAATTTATGGTCTCAGAATTTAACGATTTTGATGTCATTTGAAAGAAAAAAACTCCAACTAAGAAAACGCCAAAAAATCTGTGCAAAAAATCAATTAGTGTCTGTGCAAAAGCGGCTCAAAGTTGAAACTTTTTTCTCCAAAAAATTGAAACTCATATTTTCTGTTTTTTAGTCTATTGAATAAAAAATATTTTAAAAATTCATGGTTACCAAGAAGTTGCTTAAACTTTCAATATAGAATAAGAATTGATATGACCATTTTCGCTTTAAGTGTTTTCTCAAAATTTGCAAAGTGTAGGGTTTTACTTCACTTTTAATTCAAAATATTTTTATAAATTAAAAATCTAAAAATTGGCAAAATTTAGAGGAAAATATCTAAAAAGTATGTGAAAGTATGTTCCTAGATTTTTTATTTTTTTAAGAACCATTCTTTCTTTGTCGGATAATGTAATTAACATTCTCCGATATCTTCCGATCTCAGAAAATAATTCAATTTGAAAAGTGGTCTAAACACGTATTTTTCGACAAAATTTATTATATTTATGCCTAAAAGTATGCAATCAGCACGAAAAATGATAAAATCTGCAAAAATGCAAAACATATCAGGCGTACAACTTTGCGTCCGCCGTTTTTTTCCAAAATTAAAAGCTTTATTGCGAAAAAGTGCTTACAGATGTATTATTCAAAGTGGCTAAATGAGTGCTGTCTTAAGTGATCTGTCGATCCCATCTCTAGTCCCTTCCTTTCCTTACCCCTTTGTACTCATGTTTCCCCCTATTTTCTGCTCCCCGGCTTCAGCCGTGTGTGTCGTTTAATGTTTACTGTATTTATTGTAACACTCGTTATTCGTAAGTCGACGAATAAAGACACCACACAACACCCGAAAACTAACCCGCGTTTTCTTTCACCGCTCCGCCGACGGCTCAATACAGAGACTCTTTTTTCCACAAAGTATTGTCCGTCGCTAGCGACAACTTTCTCCCATCTTTCCGGCAATTTTCGGATCCCGGCTCGAAAAAAGGAGTCCTCTTTTGACGCTATCCATGAAGCAATCCATTTTTCCAATTCTTCGAAGGATTGAAAATGTTGATCTGCCAGGCCGTGTGCCATCGAACGGAATAGGTGGAAGTCAGAAGGGGCGACATCTGGGGAATACGGCGGGTGGGGCAAGACTTCCCATTTCAGCGTTTCCTGCTACTTTTTGACCACTTTTGCGACGTGAGGCCGAGCATTGTCGTGTTGGAGGATGACTTTGTCATTCGAAATCACCATTTTTAAAACGTTGAAACCACTCCCGACACGTTCTTTCACTCAGAGCAGCATCACCGTAAGTTTCTGAGAGCATTCGATGCGCTTCAGCTGCATTTTTTTTCGAATTGTAACAGAAAAGTAAAACTTCCCGCAAATGGCGAGAATTGGGCACATAAACGGACATTTTCGAGCGTGAATAATACGAAAACAAGAACAACTGTCACTGAAACGGCGATGACAATTCGTTAGGCACTGTCCACACTCACTTTAAAGGCATTACCATCTATGTATTTCAACCAGCCTCAGCCGGTACAGCCACCTATCGGAAAACGGATAGCAAAGTTGTACACCTGATACATCTATTATTATCGTTTTTATTGCAAAACCAGAGGGTTCTAAGACAATTTCTGTTGCTCTTTGGAATAATCAATGTTGACGTTACCGATTAAATGTAAAATCTGAAAAATCTAGCCAACACACTTGGTGCTATAGCTCTCCAAAAGTGACGAAATTTGCAAATTTAAGTCGAAGGCATTGCCAAACTACAAAAGTTTAAGAAAAACAAATTAGAGATTTCAATTCAGCAGACCATGATTAACTAATATGCCAAATTTTATGAGCAACAGACCACTCCTTCTACTTTTGTCCCGCGGTTGTATGGAGTCGAATCACTGTGCGATGGCACAAATGGCCGACAGCGTTCCAGATCTACTTCGCGCAACAGACCAGCAAACCGAAATTCGCACGGCGTGTGTTGGTATCATGCTAAGTTCGGTAACAATGCTACCAAGTGCCGCCAACCGTGCTCCTTCGTGCAATCTGAATCGTCAAGCAGTTCACAATAGGCACGCTCAGCTAATTCGATATCAGAGAATGACAAACACTCTGATATAAAGCAAAGTTACCGACTTTGTATTTACGACCCGTCAACTAAAATTAAATTTCTAAACGATTCGGGAGCAGACGTTTCCGTCGTAGTCAACAAAATTAGCTCGAGCGTGTCTAGTTCTCAAACTGTTTGCCGCGAATGGTTCCCACGTTTCAACTTACGGTGAAGTGCTCCTCAAACTCGACCTACATTTGCGACGCGAATTCCTTTGGAATTTTGTTATTGCAGACGTTTCACAGGCCATTATAGGTGCTGATTTCTTGGGTCATCACGGTCTAGTCGTTGACCTGCAAGGACAACGACTAGTCGATCGCACAACGCTACTCAAGACATCGTGCTCAGTGACCCAAAGAACTACTCCAAGTATTTCGACAATCAACGCTGAGCAGAACTTTTCAGACATTCTCAAAGAGTTTGCTGAGATTACCTGTTCAACACCACTTGGGGTACGTACAAACACATCTGTTGTCCATCGCATCACCACGACCGGGCAGCCTACCTACGCCCGCCCACGACGCCTATCACCGGAGAAGCTCTCGGCTGCACGCGCAGAGTTCGAGCTACTAATGAAGCTGGGCATTTGCCGCCCTTCCGACAGCAACTGATCGAGCCGCCTACATTTGCTGCGGAAGGCAGACGGCTCGTGGAGACCTTGCGGCGATTACAGGGCCTTAAACGCTGTGACGGTTCCGGACCGGTACCCGCTGCTGTTCCTTCAAGATTTTTCTAATATCTTGGCCGGTAAAATTATATTTTCTAAGATTGACTTACAAAAAGCCTTCCATCAGGTGCCGATACACCCTGATGATATCTGCAAAATTGCAATTACCACACCGTTTGGTTTATATGAGTTCACTCATATAACGTTTGGTCTGAGAAACGCAGGTTTGGGGATCAGGGTTTGGGTCCATAAGGTAAAGCACCTGACTGCACGGATGGGGACATGGTCTGCATCTTCGGCTGCGATCCTTATGGGTACCAGGCCAAGCGGACTCAACGCCTCCACGTAGGTTGCTTCGGTAACTGGGCGGTCCCTGGGCGGCTGTTGGAGCCCATCTTCTCAGCCGGCAAAGTTTGAGCTGCGGAAATCCAGGAGCGTCTGACCCACAGTGGGCGGCTCCCTGGTCAGTGTCTGATCTCCATGTTAGGAGCGGCTGTTTTCTTATCATCTTTTGGTGGCGTGATAGATGTCAAAGAAACGCCACAGGGGAAGGCGACCCCCTTCATCAAAACCATTCTGGAGGGCTCCCATAAGGACTCTTTTACGGTGCAGGGAGTCGGATCCCCAGTACCGGCGGTAGACAGTGGGCGAGCGGGCTGTCTGGCGTCGTCATCCAACGACCGCTTAGGCTGTGCAGCGGGACCCCAGGCTGCACGGTCTACTAATGCTACTGGGAAGCAGGAGGCGCCCAGACCTGCTCTAAGCAGGCAAAAGGCGCAGGAGACCATCGCACGGGCTAGCCCCTCACTTTCGGGGGTAGTGCCTCAGCTCCGGGGCCTCCGACTCGACGCTGCTATAGAGGGGGAATCTATGATTCTCTCGCAGGGTAGCAGCGCCGGGTCGGTGGACTCTGGGGCGGAGGCGGCACTCCTGGAGGAGGGGGACGAGCCTGCGGCCACCGGTTCCACTCCTGGAACGTCCTTGGCGGGGGAAAGTAAGGCGAGCAGTTCTGCGAAAAAAGCCAGAAATGGCTACCGGCGCTCACTTGCTTTCCTTCGCAAAGTGAACAAAGGTTCAGTACCCTTGTCTGACAAGGAGAAAGACCTAGTTAAGAAGCACCAGAAAATCGTTGCAAAATACGAAAATAAGCAGGCGGTGATTTCTGGTGCCACGACATCGACTACTGCAGCAACGCCTGGAAACTGCGCCACTGCTGCACAGTCGACTAGTGGTACAGCAACGGCGGCAAAGCCTGGTATTAGGGCCACGGCCGCTACAGCTGTACGACCGGACAGAGGGGCGGCGAAGCCTGGAAACAGTGCCACGGCTGCCTCGTCAGTACGGAAGGCTGATCAGAAGCCATCCACCTCGACAAAGCCCACTTCCACCATAGTGGAAAAGGCTGTCAAAAGGGGTAGATCGGGGGACGATCAGCCTACAGGGGAGGGGAAAAAGCTGAAACCCTCAGCCAGCTTCTCCTCTCCACAGGAGCTGCAGATTGCCGTAGTGGACCGGAGCGATCCCGATGGGAAAATTCGCCCGGAAAACTGGCTCTCTGTTGAGGAGCGCATTCTGCGAGCGATGCTCGGGGCGGCGGACGATGAAATCGACTTCGACGGCGCTGGCTGGCAGAAGGGCGTCAAAATCGTCGGTTGTGGCAACAGGCAGTCACTCAACTTCCTGGTGCGCACAATCGGCGGTCTTGAGCCTCTCTGGCAGGGAGCAAAACTCGAGGTCATACCTCGCGACCGATTGCCTCTCCGACCTATCGTCACACTGTGGGTCCCGCCTCCATTCATGGAGGATGACGACACGTTGAAGCTGATAGGTCGGCAGAACAGCGGCCTTAATACTGGAGAGTGGAGAGTAATTTCCTCCACTACTAGCAAAAATGAGACGGGTAAGGACCTCGTGGGCGCTGGTGACCAACCGTCCTTCACTCATCTGCGAGACTCCTCTGGTGTTGTTAAGTTCGGCTTGGGTTCCCTAAAAGCTCGTTTCCCCAATAAGGAGCGCGCCACACAGGGAAAGGCTGAAGGTAGTGCAGATAAACCTGCACCACTCTAAAGCCGCCACCCACGATCTTATGCAATTCCTGGAGGAGGAGGAAGTTGACTTGGCCTTGATCCAGGAACCCTGGCTCGTCAGAGGCAACGTTTGTGCATGGGGGTCAAGTGAATTCAGAGTACTTCATTCGCGCGGTGAAGGTAAGATACGAGCCTGTATTGTGTATAGAAAGTACATTAATCTGTTTCTCTTATCTCAATACAGTACTGGTGACCTGTGTGTGGCTACATGCGAACGACACGAGGGGCGAGACCTGATTCTGTCGTCCGCATACATGCCTTTCGAAGGAGAGGAACCACCGCCGAAGGAAGTCCGGGACCTTGCTGCGTACGCCCGATCACGCAGGCTCGACCTCATCATCGGGTGTGACGCCAATGCACACCACATGCTGTGGGGAAGTTCCGACACAAATAGTAGGGGTGAGTCAATTTTTGAATTTCTTGTGCTGTGAAACCTTGTGCTGTGTAATAGAGGCAATACGCCGACTTTCCACAACAGGATTAGGGAGGAAGTAGTAGATATTACCTTAGTTACCGACTCCAACACTATCTCTGTGGTCGATTGGAAAGTACTGACGGAATGTTCGTTCTCGGACCACAACCGTATAGTAATTTCAGTGGCCATAGAAGTTGGAACTCCACAAACCTATAGGAATCCGAGGAAGACTAACTGGCCTAGATTCAGTGCACTAGTTTCTCAGAAACTGGCATCGCGCAAAGCGAGACCTATATTCGAGAGGAACAACATTGATAGGTCAGTAAATCTTCTAACGAAAGTACTTAACAAGTCTTTTAACGAATCCTGTCCTAAAAGTCGAGCTCCACGGAAAACCAACGCAGTGTGGTGGACCCCAGAGTTAAGACAACTTAGAACAGGTCAAAGTCTTGGTGCAAATCTTTCGGGAATCTCTCCAACAGAGCTATGTACCACGCGCCTGGAAGAGGTTAAAGTGGTGTCCATCCCCAAAGCGGGGAAGTCAAACCACATCACTGCAAAAGACTACAGACCGATCAGCCTGTCACCGTTCTTTCTTAAGTCTTTGGAGAGGCTGGTGGATGTCTATGTCAGGGGAGTGGCACAGTCCAGGGGACTCTGCAGGATGCAACATGCGTATTGCAGGGGAAAATCTGTAGACAGCGCCTTGCATGAGGTCGTTCAGACGATCGAAAAATCGCTGAGCGTCAAGGAGTATACGTTAGCCGCTTTCCTCGATATTGAGGGGGCCTTTAATAACGTCACTCTAGAGGCAATAACCAGTGCACTTAGAAAATTCGAAGTGGACGAGAAAGTGGTGAGGTGGATCAGCGATATGCTTAGTAGCAGAAGGGTTCACTCCAGCCTCGACTCGTGCTCGGTGAGGAGGTTAACCACAAGGGTCACACCTCAGGGGGGCGTCCTTTCGTCTCTGCTGTGGTTGCTTGTGATAAACAACATCCTCGAGATCTTCGAATCCAGGAGGCTGCGAGTAGTAGCATATGCGGACGACGTCACTATCCTGATCCCTGGAAAATTTCTTTCCACCATCAGTGATCTCATGGAGTCTGCTTTAGGAGAACTCTCTAGGTGGGCAGAGCATAGTGGTCTAGGAGTTAACCCCTCAAAGACGGTTATGGTGCTGTGCACCCGGAGATATAAAATACCGGAGTTTAGGCTGCCGAAACTCAGCGGCATCATTATCACCCTCTCACCCGAGGTGAAATACCTTGGCACCACACTCGACTCCAAGCTTTCTTGGAGACGCAACGTGGAAGAGCGGGTGAAGAAGAGTCTGAATGCCTTCTACGTCTGTCAGAAGGCCTTCGGGGAAAAAGTTGGGATTGCGGCCGGGCATTGTCCACTGGATGTATACAGCGATCATTCGGCCGATCTTATGTTACGGAGCCATTGTCTGGTGGCCGGCCACGGACACCAGGTCCTTGGCGACGCAACTGATGAAGGTGCAGAGACTGGTGGCTATGGGAATAGCAGGAACCGTCAAAAGCACCCCCCAGGCAGGCCTAGAGATGATTCTACATCTCCACCCAATAGAGCAGTTCATTAAGTGCTGTGCCGCTAAAGGCGCTCTCAGGCTGAGAGAGGCCAACTTGTGGAAATAGCACGCTTATGGACACTCTGGGATCCTAAGGTCGTTTACGCGGCCAGGTACGGAACATCAATTAGATTCCTGAACGGACTATCTGATTCCGTACCTGGATTTTGATTCGCGCGCACTTACCTCCTTTCCTTCAAGGGAAGAATGGGGACTTACAAGTGTGACAAGAGACGCCTCCATCACCATCTTCACAGATGGTTCTAAGATGGAGGAAGGTACAGGAGCTGGTCTCCACTCAGATGTACTAGGGGCTCAACAGTCTTTCAGACTCCCGGACCTCTGTAGCATCTTTCAGGCGGAGATTTATGCAATCTGGAAAGCTGCTGAATTAATCCGCGACAGCGGATTATCACCCACGGATATCACAATCTGTGTGGATAGTCAGGCAGCTCTTAAAGCGCTGGAATCAGCGACTGTGAAATCAAAGGTAGTGCAGAGTTGTCGCACTACACTTCGCGGCATCGGACGTCACCGAGTCACTCTCTGCTGGGTTCCGGGCCACTCTGGAGTGGCAGGAAACGAGGCAGCGGATGAGATGGCAAGAAAGGGGGTCGCCCTGCCTCTCACCGAAGTGGATAACTCTGTGCTCCCTCCGATATCTGCCCTGTATTTACGTATTGACAGGTTGAGTAAAACTTACATCGAGTCCTCATGGCGGAGCAGAACTGATTGCAGTACCTGCCGGGCAATATGGCCTTCCCTTTCCGTGAGGAAAACACGATATGTACTGTCCCTGAGTCGAACCTCTATTAGGCAGCTTGTTGGAGTCATCACTGGATACTGCGCCATTGGATCTATGCTGGTCAAATGGTGCCTCTCGTCCAGTGATATCTGCAGAAGCTGTGGAGATGAGGAAGAAGTGGAAACGATCCAACACTACCTGTGCCACTGCCCGGCTCTGCAGGAACGCCGACTCCGTACCTTGGAGTCAAGGTTCCTGGTAGACTTGGCCTGCGCAGCAGTAGTTGAAATATCGGATCTACTCTCCTTCATCAAGAGGTCGAATTGGTTTGCCCCGAACTGAGAGCCACTGGTTAGCTCCAGAATCTTCCATGAAGGGATTCACAATGGGCCATTTTGGCCTCCGAGTGGAAGTGCTGCCCTTGGGACGCACACACCCTTCCCTACCTAACCTAACCTAACGCAGCCCAAACGTTTCAACGTCTAATTAACGAGGTCTTTCGAGGCCTAGACTTCGCGTTCACATACTTAGATGATGTTTGTATTGCATCAACGTCTGTTGAGGAGCATAGACAGCACCTGTGTTTGGCTTTCAACCGTTTAAAAGAATTCAAATTAACTATCAACGTCGCAAAATCGAAGCTCGGCGTTCCGGAGCTGGGATTTCTAGGCCACTCAATTACGAAGGAAGGTATCCGACCGTTGCCCAGCCATGTAGAAGCGCTTACAAGATTTCCACTTCCGACCGTCGCCAAGGAGCGCAAACGCTTTCTAGCAATGCTCAACTTCTACCGCAGGTTTCTTCCTAATGCCTTTGAGCATCAAGGCCCGCTTTTCGGAATGATACCGGGCAACAAAAGAAACGACAACACAACTCTGGTTTGGACCGAAAGCGCGAAGTGCCATTTCGAGGCTTGTAAAACGCAACTCGCTAGTTGTGCTATGCTAGCACACCCTCTACCTAACTCCGAACTTTCTCTTTGGGTAGATGCCTCAGATTTTGCAGCTGGTGCCGTCTTAAACCAAATGGTAGATAATGCGCTCTAACCTCTAGGATACTTTTCGCGCAAGTTTTCTTCAGCTGAAGCACGCTACAGTACCTACGATCGAGAATTAACTGCCGTATATTTCGCCATGCGTCACTTTCGTTACATGTTAGAAGGTCGTACTTGCCACGTGTACACGGACCATAAGCCCCTCATATTCGCTTTTCGCCAACATTTACACAAGGCTTCGGATCGGCAAGTCAGACAATTAGACTTCATATCGCAGATCACAACAGACATACGACACGTTAAAGACGAAGACAATGTTGCTGCCGACTTACTGTCACGAATGTCGGCCTCGATAGTCAAGCAGGTAGCACGCTGGCTCCTCATACCAAAGGCTCCAGGTTCGATTCCTGGCTCGGGCTGGTGAACAACTCATCTACTTCTATGGCTATCTACATGAAGGGAATGAGAATTACAAGAATCACACAAGTGCGCTCTTGGCAGGCAATGGCAAAAAACCTCCAAGTGTGAACGAAA
Organism: Melieria omissa; assembly: GCA_963971225.1. Taxonomy (NCBI): domain Eukaryota; kingdom Metazoa; phylum Arthropoda; class Insecta; order Diptera; family Ulidiidae; genus Melieria; species Melieria omissa. The sequence continues at coordinate 90,201,287 of OZ020267.1, read as the reverse complement.
AAAAAAAATTGCCAATCGCCGTTCGGATTCGGCGTTAAACTGTAGGTCCCCTCCCCCCCTTTCCCCATCCGCTTGAAATGTGTGCTGTAACATATGTTGGCAAAAACAGTGTTGCATACACAGTTCAAAAACGGGTGAAATATGTGGTATCACAATGGGCCTTTCAGGCCTCCGAGTGTGTCTCTTATAGAGGCAGCCACCGCAACCTAACCTAACCTACTGTCACGAATCCAGTCGCTTACAGCTGCCTCTATCAATTACGACGAACTGGACGAAGACCAACGTAACGACGAGGAACTTAACTCCTATCTAAATGGTAATGTTTGCCACTCACTTCATTTAAAAACGTTTGTCTTGCCATCCAGCCCGAAGAAAGTCGTATGCGACGTATCTACAGGCCGCTTACGCCCCTTCGTGACATCGAGGTTTCGCCAAGCCTTCTTGCAAGCAACACACAACTTATCTCATCCCGGCATGCGCGCCACTGCTAGGATGATGGTCGACCGATTTGTCTGGCCAGAAATTCAACGCAACAGCAAACTTTTCGCTAGAAATTGTATGCAGTTCCAGCGCAGCAAAACCACGCGGCATAACACTAGTCCACTACAGCGTCGAGAGTGTCCCAGTGAACGCTTCGGGCACTTACATATTGACATAGTGGGCCCGTTTCCATTATCGGAAGGGAACAGGTACTGCCTCACAGTAATTGACCGTTACACCAGAGATGGCCGGAGGCATTGCCTATTCCGAACATGCAGCCCCCATAGTTGCTAAGGCTTTACTATGCGGCTGGATCGCGCGTTTTGGCGTTTCCATCGACATCACATCCGATCTGGGCCAGCAGTTCAAGAGCGCACTGTTCCATGAGCTGCTCCAATGCCTCGGCGTGTCTCACTTACGGACGACACCGTGCCACCCGCAAAGTAATGGGCTAATTGAGCGATGGCACCGCACATTAAAATCGTCTATTCTGTGCCACAAAGTGGACCAATGGATGACTTACCTACCAATTATCTTGCTAGGCCTGCGCTCAGCTCTCAAAGATGACATCGGCTGTTCACCGGCAGAACTAGTTTATGGTACGTCACTCCGGTTGCCGTCGGACCTCTTCGTTAAACCCACGAAAACACCTCCACAAACGGAGCTAGTTCAAGACTTACGCCGCATCATGCAGGAGCTACGTCCTGTGGATACCGCTTGGCACACTGCACAAAAGACATTCATCCACAGCAAACTACAATCATGCGATCATGTCTTCATCCAAGATAACTCCATTACACCGTCATTATCAGCACCCTACAGAAGACCCTTCAAAGTTGTGAGCCGTACTCCGCAATATTTCGTAATTGAGGGCCACGCAAGGAAGGAGAAAGTTTCGATCGATCGTTTGAAGCCCGCCTTTATGGCGCCCCTCAGCACTCTCTATGAAGGGGGTACTGTGGCGTAACTACCCTGCATTTCAATATTGCCATATGTGAAAAACTCGAAAATTAAACACTGAATTGTAGTAACCTTAAGACGCAACACTGAATTGTAATACTTTTAAGATGCAACACTGAATTGTAAAATGTTCACTCTTCCTTTTAGCTCGGGAGACGTCTTGGCGACCACATATATATTGCATTAAGATTTGAAACTATCCTATAAACACAAAACATACTACATATATGTACATTTAGAACAGACTATACCATAATCTAAATAATGTAAGCTAAGCATTTCCAAATCCACCTCCGAAAACCCCGACCGCTATCTTAAAAAATTATTCCAAGTAATAATTTTTCGCTTAAGGGCAATTCAAAATTCAAAGAACATTTTTGTGGCACTTTTTTTCTGCTATTCAAGGCTGTTAAAAATGTTTGGACAAGAATTTCAAAAAAAGCTCGTGTCTATCTGTTGCGACATATTCTCTGATAATAAAAATGTTTAGTATGACAAGATCGGTCTGGTAGATTTTTCGAAAACGTTCACCCCACCTCTAAAAAGACGACTTTCGGAAAAACACGTTTCAAGATTGACAACGTAATAAAACACGACCGCGCGTGACCTTGAAAAATGCTCTGTCACTGCCAAACGAGCCCGTCCACAGTTAAATCCTTGTACCAGCGTATTTCTAATACTATTTAGATGAAAAAAATGTTTAAAAAAACCATCGCTTTTTTTACTGTTACATAGTAAGACCCCCTTAAGCAAAAATGTACCAAAGTGTCAAATAGCACCGCGCGCACGACACAAGCGTACTCAAGTGGCTAAGCCAGCGGCGTGCCATCCGATACTACCGACCGCAGTGCAGTGTCCCACATATGGAACATGCACTGATCGGCACTCTGTGTGATATCACCTACCGCAGGGCAATAGCACTTGAGGAAAAATTCTGCATCGACCGAAAGGGTCCCGTGACGCTGATTGGTCACACTTCCGCGGTATTGGAAAATCGGGCGGAGCATTGAAATGCTCAGCCGTATAACAGTTATATTTTTTAGTATTTAAGACCTTACTTTGTCGAAATAAAATCAGCTTTATGACAAGAGACAACTCGTGCGTTTCTTTAATTCAGCTCAACACACATAGATTCTTTAGCCATATGATAATTGGCGCGACCCGCCGCTTCATATAGGTCATCCCGAACGCTACTGACGTCAGACAAATCAAGACAGCTACAACCATTTTGGTATACCCACACCGCATAACGCTGTTCACAACACTCTGGTATTGAAGGAAGTGTGTGAGCTACTAGGAATAAGGAAAACTCGCACCTGTCCTTCGCATCCTCAGTCCGACGGCATGGTGAAACGATTCAATCGGACGCTGGAAGAATATCTGCGGAAAGTAGTAGGCAGGAATCAAAAGGATTGGGGCATGCAAATTCCGCTGTTCTTGATGGCGTATAGGTCAGCCCCGCACGATACGACGTGTTCGGCACGGAGCTTAGGTTGCCTGCTGACTTGAAGTTCGGAGTGGTCAGCACGACGGAAGGCGCTAAGACTGGTTACGCAGTTAATAAGCGATCGTAGCTGGAAGAAATCCACCAGTTTATAAGGGACCGTATCCAACTGGTCAACGATAAGATGAAAGCCAGATATGATCTACGAGCTAACACAGCGGGGTTCCAAGAAGGCGATCTAGTAATGCTTTACAACCCGCAGCGGAGGAAAGGTTTGTCTCCAAAGCTTCAAACGTCATGGGAAGGACCGTACAAGGTCGTGACCAGGATTAATGACGTGGTGTACAGGGTTTCACGCTGCGGCAACAGAAACGCCAGGTTGAAAGTAGTCCATTTGGAGCGTCTGGCATCTTACTCCGGCGGAGCCTCGACACTTGTTCGGGACGAACAAGTCTAAGTGATGGGCAGTGAAACGATAAAGCACTCTGTGCTGAATGCTTTTCCAAGCATTCTTTTCTTTTTAGTTCGATATGGCAAGGATGGTTCGCGAAAGGTAATGAACTTTGCTAGAACAATCGAGATAGAAAGTACAACTGGAATGTGCAAGAAACTTCGGCGCGATAAGAAAACTAGTATAAAAGCAGCAGTGGCAGCGCAAGGGGTCGAGTCTGCGTTGAGCAAGCAAAGTGGGAACAAGTGCAGATACAAGCAAAGTGTAATTTTGTAAATAAAGTGATTGTTAGTTTCTGACTGCGTTTTGCGCTGAATAACTGAAGTTGTTTTATTTTCAAACACAATCCAAACGAACCTTGGAAAACTTGGAATTTTCGTAACAATATTTTATGCAATAAAAATGCTTTTTTTGTGGTTTTTGTTATTAAATTTAATAATTCATCGATTTCTTATTCGTTATTACAGCTGAAACAAACATAGTATACTTTTGAGTGCTGTTGGCATACTGGTTTAGCGCATTTTACGCAGTAAAACCGAGTTTTGTGTTTCGTCTTATCCAAACGATAACAAAGCTTACAAAGTTTTTTTTTTGTCGAGGGTTGATGGTCCAGCTGGCATATTGTGCTTGGGTACTTAAAAAGGTATTGATTTTCCAAAAAAGACTCAATTGCCGAACGAGTTCCAAATTGCGCGATGACGGAAGCGTTGTTCATTCTGTTTTCGACATTTTCGATGACCAATGACTTTGAAAGTGTGACTAGAAAGTTGCGTCTTGCATCAGATCTGGTAATGTTATCGATTTCTTTGCCATCACATCTTACATATTGTTACGAATGCTACTTCTAGTGGGCTAGTACGTATCACTGGATTGTGCAATTTGAAGATAAAACAACTTGAAGATAAAACAACTTTAATTATCCAAACGCAGTCAATGAAAACCACGAATCACTTTATTTCACCAATTTCACACTTAACTGTCTTTACACTTAATTATTTGCTTAATTACTCCGTGTGGCACCTTCACTAGTCAAAATCAGACTGACTCGCTGCGCCGCACCCGGTTGCCTTTTATACCCGTCCGGCCATCGCGCAGATCGTTCTCGCACATTCCGGAGTGGACTAAAGGTTTCCATGATGATCGCGACCATCATTGCCAGGTTGGACTAAAAGTTTCCATCATTGCCAAGTGGGACTAAAAGTTGCCATCATTGCCAGGTTGGCCTAAAAGTTTCCCTTATTATTGCGGCCGTCGTTGCCGGATTGAATTATAGCACGGCGCGTAGCGACAGGGTTGCTTTGCACACCGACAGACTGTCTTATCGTTACCCTGCCCACCACTTAGACTTGTTCGTCCCGAACAAGTGCCGAGGTTCCGCTGTGATAAGGCGCCAGGCGCTCCAAATGGACTACCTTCAGCTTAGCGCCTTTATTGCTGCAACGTTGAATCCTGTATACCACGTCGTTTATCCTAGTCACGACTTCGTAAGGTCCTTCCCACGACGCTTGAAGTTTCGGAGACAAACCTTTCCTCCGCTGCGGGTTGTAGAGCATTACCAGATCGCCTTCTTGGAACCCTGCTGAGTTGGCCCGTAGATCATATCTGGCTTTCGCCTTATCGCTGACCAGTTTGGTGCGGCTCCTTATAAACTGGTGAATTTCCTCCAGTTCCGCCCGCTTATTGACCACATAGTCCGTCTTAGCGCCTCCCGCCGTGCTGACTACCCCGAACTTCAAGTCAGCGGGTAACCGCAACTCCGTGCCGAACACTGCTCGGGCTGGAGTGAGTGATGTCGTGTCGTGCGGAGCTGATCATACGCCATCAGGAACAGGGGGATATGCGTGTCCTAATCCTTTTGATTCCTGCCTACCACTTTCCGCAGGTATTCCTCCAGTGTCCGGTTAAAGCGTTCCACCATGCCGTCGGACTGTGGGTGCAAAGGCGTGGTACGAGTTTTCTTTATCTCCAGTAGCGCACACACTTCCTTGACTACCGCAGACTCGAAATTCCGGCCTTGCTCTGAATGCAACTCCAACGGAACTCCAAACCTGGCTACCCAGTTGTTTACCAGCTTTTCCGAGATCGTAGTGGCCTCCTGGTTAGGAATAGGGTACACATCGGGCCATTTGCTGAAATAATCCATTACCACCAGCACATATTTGTTGCCTTGAGTGCTAGTTGGGAATGGGCCGGCGACGTCCATAGCAATCCGCTCGAAGGGCGCTCCCACGTTGTACTGCTGCATGCGGCCTCGAGATCTTCTTGTCGGCCCTTTCGCGGCTGAACATCGGTCGCAGCTCTTAACCCACTCGACTACAGACTCCTGACATCCTACCCAGTAGAATGGTCTTTTTATTTTGGCGACGGTTTTGGTGATACTCAGGTGCCCCCCACTGGAGTCGTTATGGTATGCCTCGATCACCTTGTTGATTCTGCACTTCGGCACTACCATTAGGGAGTTGCTGGTCCGACCATCCGCGCTTTCCCATTCGCGGTACAGGCATCCTTCCTTCAGCCGCAGACTTTTCCACTGTGCCCAGTAAGCCTTAGTGATCGGGCTTTCACCGGCCATCTCCCGCCAGTCTGGACGTGCGCCTTGCTCCTTGCCTTCGATGATCTTTGCAAGATCCGCATCCTCACGCTGGTCCTTTCGTAGCCTCTCAGCAGACCACTCTTCCTCTGGCATAACGCTTACCAACCGGAAGTCCACTATCTGTCCCTCGCTTTCGGCTCGCGACATATGCCTGCACTCGGTTTTGCCCGAATGGTGTGGCAGAGCGGCAGCCCTTCTTGGCGACGTCTGTCGTCCAGAACGCTTTTCTCGCAGGTGGCAGTCTCGTGATATGTGGCCTTGCTTGCCACATTGCCAGCAACTGACTCTAGATGACACTGCCCGCAGCCCCGCTGGTGCCTCCGAGCTCACTGCCTGGCTTTGGGTGACACGTCCAGATTGGGCTCGGCGCCTTTCCGCAGATGAATGTCGAAAACTTCCTTTCCAGGCCGCCTCATACATCATCGCGCTGGTAACCCTCCCTAAATCTCCCTAAATGTCGGCTTGCCCATCATCAACTCACTGCGACGTGTCTCCGGGTCATGAAGACCTTCAATAAACGCCTCAATCTTCATCCTCTCGAGATAATCAGCGCCGATCTTCGGGTAGCATAACTGTACGAGCCGCTCAATGTCTGCTGCATATGTCTGCAGCGCCTCGTTGGTTCTTCAGCTCGCAGTAGTACAGCATTTTGTTGTGCTCGTCACTGTATCTGGCTGCCAGCGCCCTTATGACGGTCTCGTAATAACCTCTCAATCCTTCCGGAACTATTTTTATTACATCAGCCGCAGGACCTCTTAGAGCCAGTATCAGTCTCCGACCTTTCCTAACATCGGTCCACTGACTCTCCTAAGCAGCCATCTCGAATGGTAGTTTAAATGTGTCAAACGACGTAGTACCATCATAGGTAGGCACTTCTATGGCAAAGCTTTCCTCAACTGACTGCACCCTTGCTCGCAGCTGTACCTCTCTAAGCCGCTCGTCCATTTTCCTGTTCATCGAGTCTTCCAGACTATCAACTCGTTTGTTCAGGGAATTGTCCAGGTCGCCAACTCGTTTGTTCAGGGAATCATCCAGGTCGTCGACTCACTTATCCAAGTGCTCTACTCGCGTCTCCAGGTGCTCGACTTTCCCATTAATCCTGTCTGAGATTTCCTCCACTTTCTGCTCCAAGCGCGTAGAATTTTCCTGAAGCTTGCTGGACAACTCCCGATTTGCATTTTCCAGTTTTGCTGACATTTCCCGATTTGCAGTCTCGACTTTTGCCGAAATTTCGAGATTCGTAGTTTCCAGCTTCGCTGCCATTTCTCGGTTCGCTGTTTCGACTTTTGCCGAAATTTCGAGATTCGTAGTTTCCAGCTTCGCTGCCATTTCATGGTTGGAGGTCTCGAACATGCCTTTAAGTGCAACCATTAGCTGGTTCATGTCCAATGCTTGTAGTGGCGCAGCCGCTGCAGCCGTACTTTGCAGCGACGCAGCAGCAGCAGGCGATTCCTCCACCTTGGCCGACGCCTCTAGTTCTTGCGCTCCGAACTCGTGCACAGTCCAATCGACGCCTCGTGCCTCACATGCTTCTCGCAAGCGCAATTGCAACTCCACCTTTCCGCCAGCCGTCGGCAAATTCCAGGCAGCCAGCTCCTTCTTCAGCTGGTCTACCTTCAGCAGCTCGAGTTTAACCATGTCCGTGCTTTTATAATTTTATTTTTTGTTTACTTTCAATTTTCCACAATCCCACTTCTGACACCAAATGTTACGAATACTACGTCTAGTGGGCTGTTACGTATCTCTGGATTGTGTAATTTGAAAATAAAACACACTCAGTTTGTCAAACGCAGTAAATAAAATAAACCAACAATCACTTTATTTCACCAATTTCACAGTTTTACACTTCACTGTCTTTACACTTAAGTATTTGCTTAATTACTCCGTGTGGCAACTTCACTTGCCAAAACCAGACTGACTCGCTGCGCCGCATCCGGCTGCCTTTTATACCCGTCCGGCCATCGCGCAGATCGTTCTCGCACATTCCCGAGTGGACTAAAGGTTTCCCTGATGATCGCGACCATCGTTGCCAGATTGGACTAAAAGTTATTATCGCGGCGATCGTTGCCACATTGAATTATAGCACGGCGCGAAGCGGCAGGGTTGCTTTGCACAGCGACAGACTGTCTTATCGTTACAATATTATTATTAATAATTATCTGTTTGTTTAATTCTTTTGTAATTTGATTTCCATTCTCATCGATGTTTCGGAGGTGACCATAAATTTCCTCGGCGTCGTCGTTGTCCATGTTTCCATACAAAAATTTTATTGCTTTTGCTGCTATGTTGATAAGTCCTCTTTTGAGTCTATTAGTTTTATGGGCTACAGGGGTTAGGCTGTTTAAGTAGTGCCTTGCTAAATTTAGTTCATTATTTAAATATTGGGCATCTTCTGCTTGATTGATCTTGTTTATATTTTCGTTTAGATAATCTAGTATTATTTGGTATTTTTTTTAAACAGTAATTAAGCAAATACTTAAGTGTAAAGACAGTGAAGTGTAAAACTGTGAAATTGGTGAAATAAAGTGATTGTTGGTTTATTTTGTTAAATTTATGCAGTGCAGAATCTTAGTGTAGGATTCTAGAATAATTTGTTCGTCTAGCTTTAGCAACGAGTACCCGTATTCCGTGACAATTGGTGTTGTTTGTAGCCATTGTCCCATGGTAAAAGTCATGTAGTTCATTCTGGAATGTAATTATTTAATTAGAAAAATTAAATTTCCGTTTCATTTGGGTTTGGTAATATTTTGTCCCTCTCTTATTGCTTGTGTCTACTATGTATTCGTTATCTTCTCTATAGTTATTTAATTTTTTGTATTTGGGCTTGTTTTTTGGAATTTCCCTGTTAAAAACAATATTTTTCGTTAGTTCAAAGTCTGCGTCGCGGTTTTGGTTTATTTTGCCTATTTTCTGTGTTTTGTCCTCTAGAAGGCGGTTTGAGATTTTCTGTATGTCGTTTTTGTCGTAATCGTTATTAATAAAGTCGATTGGTCTGATTTTGGTTGTGGAATGAATTGTTCTGTTATATATCGTTAGGATGTTGTGAATTTTATCGTCTAAGTTCTCGATGTTCTCGTCTTTCATTAGCGCCATTAGTCTAAGATGTTCATTTAAAGTTCCGTGTAGTCTCTCGATGTCTGAGTTTCCTGTCTTGTTGTGGGCGGTGGTTCTGTGAATTTCGATTTCATTTTCCTTCAAGTACAGTTCAATAGCGCTATGCAGCGCTATATGATTTTATATGATATGAGTTGGGGTAGAAATATTTCTGTTTAAGTTCGGAGAAAACTTCATTTATTCCCCGATGATTGTTCCTTTTTTATTATGTCGAGTACAATATTTTTATCTGTTAAGTCAGTAAGTTTAAGGCTTGACTTTTTTAATACTAAGTTCTTATTCTGGAAATATTTTACGAATAGTTCTTGAATTTCACAAATAGGCTATTATCTTCACAATACACACACATTATCCCTTTTGGTAATATTACTTTTTTCATAATTTCGAGTAGATTTGAATTTTCTGTAATTGTTAAATGGTTTTGACACTTTTTGTTTACAATTTTTAAAGTGATTTTTCCGATGTCCCCATATTTCAAATATATTTGGTTTTTGTATGTGTTTACGCATTTTTCCGTAATGCGTATGTAATTCGAGCTGTCTTCTGGGCCGCTATGAATGGTTCCGATGGTAGATCCGACTTCGACGTCGATACTCTCCCCATCTGACTTATTTTCTAATTCAGAATTCCCTACCTCCCAATTGCAAATACTTATATCTTTGTCTTCCAAAGTTTCTTCATTTGAAGTTGTATTGATATACCTGCTGAGACCGTCCGCTACGTAGTTTTCCTTGCCCTTTATGTAATGAATTTCAAAATTATATTCGTTTAGCATAAGCTTCCACCTTTGGAGCTTCATATTTGGTTCCTTTATGTTGTGGAGCCAGGCAAGCGGTTTGTGATCAGTTTGAATAATAAATTTTCTACCGTAAAGATAAGTTCGGAAATATTTGACTGACCACACAATGGCCAAAAGTTCTTTCTCTATTACGGAATATCTGGTTTCGTGGTCATTCAAAGTGCGCGATGCATAGCAAATAGGGTGGTTATTTTGGCTTAATACGGCCCCTATTGCGTGGTTAGACGCATCAGTAGTCAGAGTAAAAGTTTTATTAAAATCAGGAGTTATTAAAATTGGGTCACTTGTTAGGAGTTTTTTCAATTTATGAAAAGCGTCTGTATATTCTTGGTCTTTTAAATTTATTCTGATATCCTTCTTGAGATATTTAATCATTGGATATGCTACTCTCGCATAGTCTTTTATAAACTTGCGGTAGTAGCCAGTTATTCCCAAAAATTGTTTGATTTTTTTCGTATTGGTTGGGATATCCATTTCGTCAATTGTCTTTATTTTACTTATATCTGGTTGGATACCATTATTTGATATTATGTGTCCTAGGTATTTCGTAGAAATTTCGGCGAAGTTGCACTTATCCGGTTGGATTTTCAAATTACATTCTATCAGTCTCTGGAAAATTTTCTTTAGTGATTGTAAGTGTTCCTCAAAACTTGTTGAAAATATTAGTATGTCGTCGAGATAGACCACGCATACTTTATTTATGAAGTCTTTTAATGCTTCATTGACTAGTCGCTGAAAGGTTGCTGGTGCGTTTTTGAGGCCAAACGGCATTCTAGTGAATTCGTAATGCCCCTGTCTAGTTGAAAAGAGGTTTTTGGTTGGTCTTTTGGGTCTACTTTAATTTGATAAAAGCCGTTTGCTAAGTCTAGCGTAATGAAATCATTACATTTGCCTAGCTTGTCAAAAACATCTTCCATGTTTGGAATCGGAAAGCGGTCGTCCACTGTTTTCTTTATAAGCTTGCGGTAGTCGATCACTATCCGCCACTTCTGATTTCCGCTGTTATCGATTTTTTTGGGTACAACCCACAAAGGGGAATTGTATGGACTATTGCTTGGGACTATAATACCTTGCTCTAGCATTTCTTCGATTTGCCTATCAACTTCATTCCTGTGAATTTCAGGATGTCGGTATAATTTACTATATACAGGTGAATCATCCGTAGTTACAATTTTGTGCTGAATTGCACTTGTGAATGTTAACTGCTCGCCATCTTTATGGAATAGATCGTCATGCGTTAACAAAATGTTTGAAAGTTTAGCTGTATCTTCCGCATTAAGGGGGAAAGCCACTGTGACGGGTCAAAAAATTAGTGATTTTAAACATTTTTTTTGACCGAGTAAATATAGGAATAGGCAGCCGCCGTGGCTCAGTTGGTTAGTGCGCGGTCCAACGAGTCGCATGCAGAGCGACGCAAGATCGAATTCTGCATGTAGTAACACCTAAAAAAAATAACGGGAAACTCGTTTTCTCTTTCGGTGGCTGTCCTCTCAGCTGGAAATGGCAAACCTCTGAGAGCAAAAATTGCCTATGAAAAAGCTCCCAACCTGCCGTTCGGAACCGGCATAAAACTGTAGGTTCCTTCCACCCGCGTACAAATTCACACGCACAACACGGGTGGTTGCGGGAAGCTAGGCCTTAGTCTCGCGTAAGCGGGCTGTCGGGCCAGTCAATTAATTAATTAATTATTAAATATAGGAATTTTTGGATCGGGTTTTTTTTATTTTATTAAGCAGACATATAATATTTCCACAAATTTTTATTAAAAAATATTAAATAGTTTAAACAATAGAGATGATCCCGTAGAAACCCGTAGAAACCCGTACTCAGAAAAAAAAAAATAAAATTATATTGTAATCTGTATGAATGTAGCTATCTTTGTACGTAGCGGTTTTTTTTAATTTTGATTTTTCACAAAATGGCGACCGATTGAAAATATTTCCATGTTTTCGACCTTTCGAATAGTAAAAAACAAAATTTTCCAAATCGGCTACGCTTAACTTTAACCACTACTAAGACGAACAAAACAAAAAAAAAATTAGAAATCGGTTCATAATTGTTCGAGTTATTGATGCCGCATTATTGATGTTTTCGGCATTATTATGCATTTCCTGGCAATTAACTTGTAAGCTGCTGTTGAAATATGTTTCTTCTTCTTCGCTGAGGTATATAGGGATTATTACACCGTCGGTTATCAAGATTCTATTTTTATAATCGATAATGGAGTTTATTTTCATTAGTGTGTTGTTCCCGATAAGGCCATCAAAATAATCGTGAAATTGATACTCGAGAAAGTTAACAAAATAATTTTGTTTTCCGAACTCTGAGAATAGTGGAAAACTGTATTCAACGTTAGTTTGTACATTACGGTTAAGCACTTTTAGGGTGTATGTTCTCCTCGCTAATCTCCATTTGGGGTTACATAAGTTGGGGTTAATAAGGCTAAACTCGGCCCCCGTATCTAGTAAAAACTTTAGTTTTCTTATTGGGGTGTTAATGACTATATAGGGTAATTGTTTACGCCACTTTGGTGAAAATTTTGAGTGTTGTTGTTGAGATGTCCATTGGTTCGGTCATATTATTAGAGTAATTTCGAAAATTTCCCGAATTGTTTCTGTTGGAAAAGTTTATGGGTTGTGAGAGATTCGTACGGTTATTGGGGTTTCTATGGTTTTCCGAATGGTCAAGGTTATTATTCCTAAGATTACTTAGGTTTTGGTGAAAATTCCCGCTGTTTGGTTGATAGCGGAAATTTCCCGAGTTATTTTGATTAGGCTTATCTTGCCCGTGCTCCTCTATGGCGCTGAAGCATGGACAATGACACGAAACGACATAGCGCCCTTGGAGTGTTCGAGAGGAAGGTACTTCGCAAAATCTTCGGCCCTGTTCGTGTTGGTGACGACTATCGTATACGAACCAATAACGAGCTGTATAAGGACATGGACGTAGCGCAGCGAATAAACATCCAGCGGCTACGCTGGCTCGGTCATGTCTGCCGCATGGACGACGAAGCTCCGGCGAAAAAGGTGTTCGATGCGATGGTTGGAGGTCGACGGCGAAGAGGGAGGCCGTGTCTCCGGTGGAAGGACCAAGTTGAAGAGGCCCTGTCATCTCTTGGTGTTACTAACTGGAGAAGGCGCGCGCAAAGCAGAGGCGCCTGGAGAGAAGTTTTGCGGCAGGCCGTAACCCGATAACGGGTTGTTATGGCCAGTTAAGTAAGTATTTTGATTAGGGCGATTTCTAAAATTTCCCGAAGTGTTTTGGTTTGGAAAATTTGTGTGTTGTGGGGGGTTCGTACGGTAACTGGAATTTCTAGGATTTTCTAATCGGTTGGGGTTATTATTCCCAGAGTTTCCTGAATTTTTATTGTCGGAATAATGTAGATACCCATTTCGTTGTAGGATGTCATAGGCATCCTTTAGGGTCTGTGGGTTAGTACTAATAATGATAGTTTTAACTGGTTCTGGTAGGCCGTGTTTAAATGATTCGAGAGCAATCCGATTGTTGCTCTCAATGTTGGCGCTATTTGGATCTGTGAGCAGATATACGTTGTTTAATCTGCAGAGAAGTGTGTTTATGTTTTCGTAGAATTGCCCTATATTTGTCATACAACGACGTGCTCTTAGTTTGTCTATTAGCACTTCGGCTGAATCACCCTCGCCGTGATAATTCACCAAAACTGACTTTATTTCTCGCCATGTGTTTTGGTCGCCATTAATGAGTAGACTTCTTCTGGCCTTGCCCACGACTTTATCTTTTATTAATCCCAATATTATTTGCTTATGTAAGGGGTTCAGAATTTCGCAAGTTGGCAGTAACATTTCGATTCTTGAAATGAAACGTAACAGCTCTGAATTTAAAGACCCTTATACTTATAAGCTTTTATTCTCAGCTTTTGTAAGGTCCAGGTTGGAATATGCTGCCTTAATTTGGAATCCGTTTTATGCTGTTCACACGAATCGTCTCGAACGAGTGCAGAAGAAATTTTTGAAATTTGCTCTGTTCTCACTAAACTTTCAAGAACCTATTCCCTCTTATAAGTCACGTTGCTTGCTTATTGATCTTAAATCGTTAGAATGTAGACGTACCATAAGTTCTTTGATGTTTGTGTACGATATCATTTGTGGCAGCATTAATTGTTCTGCTTTACTACATCTCATTAACTTCTTTGTTCCAATCAGGACTACTCGATTAAATAAGTTATTTTTTGTAAAATGTTACAGAACAAGCTATGCTTTAAATCAACCACTTGTGAGGTCATTATGTGAATTTAATAAATTAGCTGCCAATTTTGAAATTGATTTCTCAATTCCTAGGCATAAGTTTATGGAGCATATAAAATGGATGTACTTTTGATTGTATTATATATTTTTTCTAGTTCGTAAGTGTTATTTATTGTATTAATTTTCTAGCCTGTAGATCACTGTATCGCTTGGCTCAATAAATGAAATGAAATGAAATGAAATGAAATGAAACATACCAAGGAGTTTGTATCCCCCTCAAACGGGGAACTGTTTTCAGGGTATTAAGTACTAAATTAAATTCTACGTCAGCTTGCGCCATTCTTTTCGTTAAACTTATCTTATTATTTTATTTTGTTGCGTTGGTCACTCTCGCTATGGGTATCTGCTGGTGCTTGGTGCTGCTATTGGTATTTTGCTGCTGGCTGGGCTCGCGCAATACTGCGACTCCGCTGGTCACTGCGATCGACTGGTCAGTAGGTGTTATTTTCGGGCTTAATTTTTCCTCGGTGCTCCTGATGTTTTCGTGGCAGTTTTTCCTTCACGATTAACCGTACTTCTTCCGTCCTCTATTTCTGTTGCTGGTTTATGTATTGTTGTCACTTTTTCAAATTTCTTTCGCATCAACTTTTATTGTTCCGCTGCACAAAACTTTTGAGTGCGCACAGTTCATCGGTGGATCGCGTTCAATTGAATTTTCAAGTGTGAACACATCTCAACACACTTTTCGTTTAAGCACTTTGCAATTACTCGCAAACATGCATCCAATGCGCCTTTATTAAAAGTCCATTTAAACTGTTACTGCTTTTTGTTAACGGTTCCCACAAAACTGCTTTTTGGCGATTAAATTTGGTTAATCTTTTCGCGTTGTAAATTTAGTTGTGCTTTTCGCGTTGTAAATTTAGTTGTGCTTTTCGCGTTGTAAATTTAGTTGTGCTTTCCGCGTTGTAAATTTAGTTGTGCTTTTCGCGTTGTAAATTTGGTTCTGCTTTTCGCGTTTTAAATTTAATTGTGCTTTTCCCGACTGCGCCAATCAAGGGTCCGTAAATGACTGACTTTATTCATGCAAAATATTCTCTTAGAGCTAAATACAATTTGCTTATGCTAAGTACGTATGCTGGCTCAGCATAAGTTCAAACGTGGGAAGGAGCTCACGGCGTGTCCGCGCTTGTAACTTGAGCAATTCATACGCCACGCTGCTGTTTTGGTTAAAGTCACGTAGTTCGCTTGCGGATACATTACACGGTTCTTTGGCGTCCGTATGTACGTATGTGTATATAAGTGTGTATGTAAGTGTATATATGTGTGTATGTATGCATATGTGTATTGCCCCGTTCTGACTATGTCATATATGGTGTAATTTGTAGTCAGTTAAATGAGAACGGGTTGTCATATGGTGTCATTTGCGTTTGCCTGCATGTATGACTACGACTTGCCATACGAAACGACAATCAAATGAGAACGATCGAATTTGTGTCGAACGAACGATTTGACTACGTTTGATGAGAAAACAAAAAATGTCAACATGCAGGCAAACCTTGTCATATGTATTTTTCGTCAGTTTTTGCCGCGCAATGAGAACGCATTTGACGACATAGGACGAACATGACATATATGGCAGTGTTTGTCGTCAGTGAACATGGCACCAAATATGACATAGTCAGAACGGGGCATATGTATGTATACCATACCGTGACTATATTGAAACGATAAGGCACTCTGTGCTGAATGCTTTTCTATGCACGAATGTGTTTTCCAAGCATACTTTTAGGCATGCACTTTGTACGGCAAATTTGGTATAATTCGCTTGGTATAGTCCGATATGGCAAGGCTCGCGAGAAATGGGCTGTGCGAGAATGGTCGAGCATTTTCCAATTGGAAGTTGCAAGAAACTTCGGCGCGATAAGAAAACTGGTATAAAAGCAGCAGTGTGCAGCGCAATGAGTCGGAGTCTGTGTTAAGCAAGCAAGTAGAACAAGTGTAAATTTGTAAATAAAGCGATTGTTAGTTCTGACTGCGTTTTTGCGCTGAATAATTAAAGTTGTTTTATTTTCAAACCCAATCCAAACGAACCTTAGGAAACTTGGATTTTCGTAACATTTGGTGTCAGTAGTCAGGATTGTGTTACTGAAAGTAAAATAAAATTATAAAAACGCAGACATGGTTAAACTCGAGCTGCTGAAGGTGGACCAGCTGAAGAAGGAGCTGGCTGCCTGGAATTTGCCGACTGCTGGCGGTAAAGTGGAGTTGCAGCTGCGCTTGCGAGAGGCGTGTGAGGCACGAGGCATCGATTGGACTGTGCACGAGTTCGGAACGCAGGAGCTAGAGGCGTCGGCCAAAGTGGAGGAATCGCCTGCTGGTGCTGCGTCGATGCAAAGTACGGCTACAGCGGCTACGCCACCACAAGCAATGGACATGAGTCAACTTATGGTCGCAATGAAAGGCATGTTTGAGGCTTCCAACCGGAAAATGGCAACTGCGAATCAGGAAATTTCGGCAAAAGTCGAAACGGCGAATCGAAAAATGGCAGCGAAACTGGAAACCACGAATCAGGAACTTTCGGCGCAAATAGCAGAGCGAATGGAAACAAAACTCCAGGAAAATGCGGACAAATTTGAAAATGCGAATCGCGAGTTGTCCAGCAAGCTTCAGGAAAATTCTGCGCGCTTGGAGCAGAATGTGGAAGAGATGTCAGATAGGATTAATGTGAAAGTTGAGCACCTGGAGACGCGAGTAGAACATTTAAACAAACGAGTTGACAGACTGGAGGATTCGGTGAACAGAAAAATCGACGAACGGCTTAGGGATGTACAGCTGCGAGCAAGGGTTCAGTCGGGTGAGGAAAGTTTTGCCATAGAAGTGCCTACTTATGATGGCACTACGTCGTTCGATACATTCAAACTACAATTCGATATGGCTGCTTTGGAGAGTCAGTGGACCGATGTTAGGAAAGGTCGGAGACTGATACTGGCTCTAAGAGGTCCTGCGGCTGATGTAATAAAAACAGTTCCCGAAGGTTTGAGAGGTGATTACGAGACCGTCATAAGGGCATTGGCAGCCAGATACAGTGACGAGCACAACAAAATGCTGTATTATTGCGAGCTGAAGAGCCGTAGGCAAAGAGCAAACGAGGCGCTGCAGACATATGCAGCAAACATTGAGCGGCTCGTACAGTTGTGCTACCCGAAATTCGGCGCTGATTATCTCGAGAGGATGAAGATTGAGGCGTTTATTGAAGGTCTTCATGACCCGGAGACACGACGCAGTGCATTGATGATGGGCAAGCCGACATTCCGTGACACGGTGACCAGCGCATTGACGTATGAGGTGGCCTGGAGGGGAAGGTTTCGACAGTCATCTGCGGAAAGGCGTCGAGCCCAATCTGGACGTGTCACGCAAAGGCAGACAGTGAGCTCAAAAGCACTAGCGGGGCTGCGGGCAGTATCATCTAGAATCAGTTGCTGGCGATGTGGCAAGCAAGGCCACATATCGCGAGACTGCCATCTGCGAGAAAAGCGTTCCGGACAACAGACGTCGCCAAGAAGGGCTGACGCTCTGCCACACCATTTGTGCAAATTAAAACATTTAAGGCAGGTTCTCACCTTGTGGATCCGAAAAAGTGAATTTTTTTTAGGAATTTTTTTTGAGAAAACGGTTAAAGATACAACGCTGAAAATTGTTTCTGGATATGAACACACATTTATTTAGAGAATACAATTTTTAAAATTGAATGAATCAAGAAGAGGGGGGAGGGGGCGTCCATGAGTGGCGGCATGTCGGCGAGGAGGTGTCCCGCTACCGGAAGTGATTCCGTCAAAACCCGTAATCGGAAACACAAAAATCGAACACATTCTTAATGTGTACCGTATTATCTATTGAATGAACTACGATCATGAAAAAAAATCGAAATTAAAAAAGTTATGAGGTTTTGAAAAAAAAATTACGATTTTCGCATTTTTTTTCACTATTTATTTTATTAAATAAACAGTTTACAATATTTTTGGCTGATCGTAGTTCGTTTATTAGAAAAAACCCTAATTTGGTGACGATTGGTTCATTCAAGCGCCTTCAATCACTTCCGTAAGGTCCGAAAATGTGGTTCTGAGAAAAACGCGTTTAAAGTTTAAAGCGCGCTTGGCCGGTGCTCTACACTGCTCTATGTAACGGCCTGTAACTTTTGTAATTTTTCAGATTTTGATCTGAAATTTCTGGAGCACATTTTTGAAACATATATCTACACGATAAGGCAAAAAAAACTTTTTTGTTGTTTTGTTTTTTTTTCACAAGGTGAGAACCTGCCTTAAGGCTTTTGTCGATCGATTTTTTTCATGCATTTTTGGATTAATACATGATTGTAGAATACGCTCCCAAAATTTGAAGTTGAAATCTTTCGAATTACGGAAGCAATTTATCGAAACAGGTAGCGGTGTCGAGCGCGCCGAGTACTGAAGCAAAACTTTGAACGCGTTTTTCTCAAAACTACATTTTTTGACCTTGCGGAAGTGATTTAGGCCACACGAGTTGAGCAATAGCTACGAAATTTTAAACAGTCATTTATCAAGGTCTTAGCTATGGCCCGAACTAGGATCTTCAAGAAATAATAATTTTTTTTCATTCAAAATAGAAGTTTGTATTAAAAAAAGTAGGTAAAAATTGAGTTTTTTAGTCAAAATCGCATATATCCTTCATTTTTCATTTTTTTTTAAATCCTAGTTCCAGCCATAGACAAAAGGATACAGAATAAGAAAAAATTGCATTTTTGTGTTTCAAGTCATCTCTAACAGCGGCAGGACTTCCGCGAGTAAGGAAGTCCTGCCGCCATTGCTCGATGGCCCCTTCCCCCCCCTTTGCATATTTTATTTTGAAACTTTTTTACTTGTACAATAAACATATACCTACATCTGACATATACCTTTCCTTATCTTAAAAACCTTCCCATCAAAAATTAAAAAAAAACAACATGTTTTCTCGGCCGCACAAGGTAGAAACCTGCCTTAATCGATCGATGTGCTCGGCTGTGTTCATTATTCAAAATTTCTAATTGGTCATCTGGATTGAAGACATCAGTGGCAAACTTATTTGTATAACAGAACTTCACTGAAGGATAATTTGTAATGAGAAAGTGTTGAATTTGGGCTACAGTGGACTACAGTTTATGGACTCTTTCATTTTATCTAAGAGGTCTTCGATAGCCTTGAATGTAATACGGTGGCGAATGCGATTCTTAAAGATAATCGTGGTTTGTTTCTTTGATTCTGTACCTTGGGTAAGTATGAGTTGATTCCTGAATGAAGTTACCGGGGTTTCTACGGTTTGAATAATTTCGGTGAGCGAAAGCTCACTAGCACAAGCCTGCATTGAGGAAGAGGACGCAGAATCTGTGATGGCGTTTATGAATTGCCTTGATAACGCGTCGGCTACAATATTGTCTCTACCTGGCTTATAATAAAATGTGGGTGCATATTCTTCGATAAAAGCTTTCCATCGTTTTATCTTTGAATTGGGGTTTCTATCGGAAACGGAAAAGGTTAAGGGTTGATGATCGGTGAATATATTAATTTTATTTGCTCCGTATAGGTAGTGTTTGAGAGTTTTAAGTGCCCAAACAATCGCCAAAAGTTCCCTTTCGTTTGTGGCATAGTTCTCCTCGGTGGATGACAGGGTCCTTGAAATCATAGTTATCGGGCGACCATTTTGTGAAAGGAAGGCGCAAATAGCGTGAGATGACGCGTCCGTGGTTAAGTCAAACGGCTTCTCTAAGTTAGGGTACAGAAGAAGAGGTTTCAACCTATGAAACCGGTAATAATTTTTGAAAAAAAACACGTTTATTGTGAGGAAATGGTTACAATTGTATTCTTCAAAGTAATGGACATCGCTAGCTACACATTTTTCCCATCTCTCAGGCAATTTATGGATGCCTCGCCAAAAAAATGTTTCGTCTTTTGCCTGAAACCAATCATCGATCCATTTTTTGGCTTCTGCGTGAGAATTGAAGCGCTGTTCCGTTAATGCGTGGCCCATCGATGCGAACATGTGATAATCCGAAGGCGCCAAGTCTGGTGAGTAAGCCGCATGAGCAAGAGCTTCCCAGTTGTACGATGCAACCAATTCTTTGGTGGCTCTAGTGCGGTGTGGTGGTGCGTTGTCATCGAGGAAAATCACTTTGTGTTGCCTGGCTTCATATTCTGGGCGTTTTTGGCGTATAGCACGGTTAAAATCGGCCAATTGTTGTTGGTAACGTTCACCGTTAACCGTTTCACCAGGTTTTAGAAGGTTTTTTTCTTCAAATGGTAACACAAAATTAACTGTGTCCGCAAATCGTAATTTGTAGGCACGTAATCCGACATTTTCCGGAGCGTCAAACAATGCGTTGTTGGATGAAACTTGACAAATTGTGAACTGAATATTGTTGACATATGACAGAAGAAGTAAACATGACATTTGGTACGGTTCCGAAGGTTATAAATATTCGGCTATTTACCGCTAGATGTCGTTATCGGTTTCATAGGCCATACCTGGTATATCTTCAGAGGAAAGGAGTTTCTTTAGTTTATTGAAGGCAGCCATGGCTTCACTGTCAAGGGATATTGGTACAAGTTTAGATTGTCTCGTGCCTATATGTCCGTTCTCTCCTCGTAATAATTTCGTTAGTGGCTTTGCGATTGCTGCGAAATCTTTTACAAATCGCCTATAGTATCCCGCGAGGCCTAGAAAAGATCTAAGGGCTCTTAAGGATTTGGGGGTTTCATAGTTGACTATTGCCTCTATTTTACTTGGGCAGGTTGGGATACCATTTGTGGAGACAATAAATCCTAAATACTCCACCGATGTTTTGAAAAATTTCGACTTTTCTAAGGATACCCTCATGTTAGCTTTATACAATTTTTTTAGTATTCGGTCAACGTCGTCAATATGCCCTTGTTCCGAGTCAGAAAATATTATAACATCATCGATGTACACATGACAGGTTTTCCCAATTTCGTCGCGAAGTACATCGTCAATGGCTCGCTGGAAAATGCTCGGTGCATTTTTCAGGCCAAAGGGCAAACGGCAAAATTCGTATTTTCCGTTATTGACGCTGAAGGCCGTTTTTTCTCGGTCACGTTCAACCAAATTGACCTGGTGAAACCCGCTTTTAAAATCAAGGGTCGTAAAAATTTTGGCTTTACCGAGGTTTGATAAAATAACGGATGGATCTGGTATGGGATACTTGTCACACACAGTTTTGGAATTTAATTTTGTGTAATCAAACACCAACCGTTTGTTGGGTCTGCCGTTTTCGTCTGTACCCTTTTTGTCGACGACCCACACAGGACTATTGTAGGGGGAGCGGGATGGTCTGATTATCCCATCGTCTAGAAGTTTCTCGACCTCTTTGTTAACGAATTCAGTCATATGGATTGGGTACGACTGGTATTTAGAATATATGGGCTCTTGATCCTTGGTCCTGAAATTTTTGTGTTAAAGGGTAGCGCTTCATTGGGGTTTGCGAAGACTCTTGAATTTTTATCGTAGAATTATTTTTCAAGGTTCTTAGGGAGGTTTTCGGTTATAATGGCATTAGCTGCGCTGAAATCTAAGTATTTTAGTTTCTCTTGGCCCTTTTCGAAAAAGAGGGTGTCTTTTTCCGCATCGATTACGCCTTTAATACTTTTTATGAAATTGAAGCCTATGATCCCATCAAATAACGGTATGTTTTGAAGTATAAAAAAAGGTTTCTGTTCTGCCAAGCAAATTTACAGGGGTTTTGTGGTCAATTGTATCTGTTCCATGAATTGATGTTACGAGAAATGGTTTGGATAATTTTTTTACGCCTTTTAGGTTGTCTAGATTTTTAATGTAGCTCTTAGAGGCTCCAGTATCCACTAAAAGTTGTATGGCTCTCCCTCCTATTGCTCGTTCGATATAGGGGAGTGCTGAGTTTTCTCTAAAAAATTAATTTCGTCCTCAAAAGGTAAATCTTCAGAACTTTGGTTGTCTTCGCACGACTGTTCATACTGAACGGGACCTTCACCTACAGGGTACTCCAAAGGAGGTTCTTGTCCAAGGTAGTTGATCCCTTGAGCTTTCCTAAAGTTTTGTCTGTCGGACCTTGCTTTTCTTTTGTAGCCGGGCGTATTTTGAAAGTAGTTAGTTCGAATTGTTCGCATACTCTGATCTACGTCCATGTCCTGAGGGGGTGGCTGAGGACTGGGATTCTGCTGGTTCGCGGCTAGCAAAGGAGTATGGAAATTTGTACGAGGCTGAAGATTCTGTATTGCGAAACGTTGTGATTGATTAAATGGTTGTCGGGGTTGGAATTGGTGGTTTTGAAGATTAGGCATTCCTCCGGGGTGGGTCGGGAGTGGGTTGTTTCGGGGAAAATTTAGTTGCTGATTAGGAAAAGCTGACTTAGTGCTTGACATGTTAGGTAGTCTGTGTTGAGATTGGGTTAAGCGATCCGATGAAGCATGAAAGCTGAGGCCGTTGTTGTAAATGGCTGCAAAATGGTACCGATTTTGATTGGTTTCCAGCTCCTGTGCCAGAGCGAGGGCTGTTGGCATGTCTGCTGGTTTACACGAGACGAGCGTGTCACACAGGGGCTTTCGTAGCCCTGAAATAAAGACTCTCAACGCGTCTTGTCTATATTTCTGGTTTAGAGATTTGATTAAGGCGTCATCCCCTTCGTTAGCCATGATTATCTTATTAATGATCGCGGTGAGTTTACGCTCTACAAGATCGTAGAACTGAATTATCGATTGTTGACCCTGCCTAAGAGTGGATAATTCTTGTTCCAGTGTGTAGATGGATTTTTGATCCGAAAAAGCAAAATCTAGCCTGGCAATAATTGCATTAAAATTTAGAACCGTGTTGTAGGCACTTAGTGCGGTGTCTGCACTTCCCACAACCTTGTTCCTCAGAATGGCAATCGCCTGATAATATTTTGAGCTCTCTATATATGGTTCGAAAAGCTTATGAGCTGTTACAGCTGCCTGCCGCCACGAAACATATTTTTCTGGCTGACCGCTGAATTCGGGGGCTGACTTCACTATGTCCAAAGGCTCATTGCACTCTATGCCCTCCCTGATTTCTATGGGGGTGTATTCCGTTGCTAATGTAGGTGTTTCCAACAGTGTAAGTCTTTGCGTAAGGGCTGTAATTGTGTCCTGAAAGTCTTGGCGTGTATGTTGCACAGATTGGTTGACAGCTGCGTTTAGAATGCTCTGTATCATTTCCGCGTTCATTATTTTTGATTCCCGGATTGTCAAGTTTTGCAATAATTTTATAGTTTCGTCCTCATCCTCCTCTGTCTTGTTTACATTCATTAAATATGATTGGGTATCTTTATAACAATATCATTTAAAAAAATTTTTCTAATAATTTTTTTCAATTTTATATTTTACAGCACTTGGTAATTTTTAATAATAATTATAATAATAATAACAATAAAATTATAACTTATAATTGGGTATTGGTTCTTAATGTCTTAAACTTACAAAACTAAAATGCTCTGTTACCTCTGGGTAGAAAATTTGATACGCTTTCCATTTAAAATGTTGCTTCTTGTTTGTTCCTTCCTTTTTTGTTTGTTGTCTCCTCTTTTTGTTCTACGCCTTCCAACTGATTGATGATTAACTGATGATTGATTAACGAATTTTGCTGCTTTTCGTACGCGAATGTTTGCAAATTACGTTTTTGATTTTCTGTTTGCGTTGTAGAAGCGAAATAAAATTTTGCAGCTTTTCACTTTATGTATTAAAGAGCTGCGATGGATGATTCATTTCTCCCTACACACAGTGTGATTCGGTACAGTGTGCACTGATTGCTAGCATTCACTGTGGTAAGAGAGCAGTATGAAAATTACAACAAAACGGAAACCGCAAGAGCTGTCAACACTCATTTGCTTGTCTCTGCAAGGCACGGACATTTTTCTCTCTGGTATACACACTGCCAGCAATGCTAATGAATCGTTGACAGTGCGTAACGGGCCGAAATGCTACATGTCCGCTGAATGCAATGATTCATTGAAAACATTTTAGTGTGATAAAAAATTAATTAAAATGGAGATTGATGATGTGAGTTAATATAACATATTTTAATAAATAATTTAAATGTAATATTAATGTATATGTTGTTATTATTGTAATTTTTAGTCAAATGACACTGTATCAGCAGTCGAAAATGCAAGTGATGTAGCATCTAGCAATCAGCTAACCAACGCCATTATGAAAAATAAAATTTTGAGCGGGCAATATGTCCTTAGTGGAAAGAAAGGTCGGAGTAATGTGTGGAATGTATTCGGGAAAGTATATTTGGGAAATATATAATAATAATAATATATAAATATTTCAATAATTTAAATTTTGTTGAATTTTTAAAATATTTTATTTGTAAATTCGTATGCGTTATTATTACAATGAGAACAAAGCACTAATTGTTCTATTAGTATAACCAAAGAAAATAATCGGTTACAGACTTTTGCTACCTATTTGCTCCTTCAGATTTCTTGATGAATGCTGTGACAGTAAATTAAAAAAAGAAAGTTCCAAACGATGCAAAACATAAACAATAGAAAAACAACAAAAGAAGAGCTGTTTACATGTTTCTCGAGCTATGTAGCAAAAGCAATCGTCAATACAAAAAAGCATACACACAAAAACTACAACAACAAAAAACAATAGCGTAGTAACTACGCCGTAGTTGAAACGACGATCATTGCGCTGGCTGGTGTCGCTGTGAGAAATTTGCACAAAAAATTATTGAGTGACCAAAACAACCACCAACGCCTCAAAGTACACAGGAGAAGTGGTACTTTCACTTCATGTGTGTTTGGAAAGCGTAAACTGAAGCGCTTGCGCTCCTGCTGGCACCACTCTTTCCCTTTTGTGGCTTCCCCCCGCTCTATGAAGCTCGCAAACAAAAATTTGAATTTTTGAGCTCAGATGCGCCTTCTATACACTTCATATTCTTTGGTATAACCAAAGAATATTTTTCCATACTTTTTGGTATAACTTACTGCATTCAGTGTCATTGCAGTAAATTTCATTGCCTTTACTGTGAATTGCCT
Source organism: Melieria omissa (assembly GCA_963971225.1). Lineage (NCBI taxonomy): Eukaryota > Metazoa > Arthropoda > Insecta > Diptera > Ulidiidae > Melieria > Melieria omissa. The sequence goes on along the minus strand of OZ020267.1, from coordinate 90,176,158 downwards.
TTAGTGTGTTCTCACACACTAATGTTATAAAGCAACAAAGACTCAGCTCTCATATGTCATGCACACACTTCTTTTTTGCTTCCCTTCGCTGGCAGCTCTGATTCGATCTGTTTGCACTGAGCCAGTGCAGTGCAGTGCCGTGCAAAGAGAGAGAGTGTCTTGAAACAGCTTTCAAATCGACAATTGCAGCTCTTTATTATGTATCGTTTTCTGTATTGTTGTTGAGCTTCTTCTTTGATTTCAATTCCGATTAGGTGTAAATTTCAATTAGCACTGCATTTCAATGTAGCACATATTTTTTGTATATTTAAGTTTTTGATTTTATGTTTGCGTTGCTGAAGCGAAATTAAAATTTGCGACTTTTCACTTTATGTGTCGATTTCTGTTTTGCTGTTGAGTTTCTTCTTTGATTTAAATTCCGATTAGGTGTAAGTTTCAATTAGCACTGCATTTAAATGCAACACATATTTTTTGTATATTTCACTGAGCGTAGTTGAGCAAATAATTAAAATATTTTTTCGTATTTTTCGGGGTCTGCTTTCGCACTTGACTTTTTCCAGTTTTACTTGTATTAGTCACTGTTTTCATCAAACACATAAAATCAAAGATTTATTTTTTTTTCACTTTAGTTAACATATTTCGACTGTGGTTTCGGAATTTTTTGCGTTGGGCGCCAATTACAACAATTAAAGTTTTTGTCCGTGCTATGCACGTTTTTTATTAGTAATAAATTGATGCGATGCACCCCGAGTACTACTTAAGACTAATCTTACTCTACTTTGCTACGACCCAGCTGAGCTTTACTGCCAGATTGCTGGCCGTAGCTGTTGTTGCTATTTCTATGTCCGTAGCTGTTGTTGCTATTTCTATGTCCGTAGTTGTTGTTGTTATTTTCGTCTGTAGCTGTTCTTGTTACTTTTGTCTATGCAGGTGTGCGCGTCGCAGTTTCGCTTGTCGTTTTTGCTGACCATGCGAGATTGTCTCCCGTGGGACTGAATATGACAAACGTTTCTTAGCTTGGTCAGCTTTTTTGCAACGTGCCTTAACTTGCAAAACCGACTGCAGGCGTAACTCGCAAGCTGAAAACGAGGGACAAATTGTGGATGTTCGGTCGGTAAGAGTTCTGCAAGAGGAAGATTGGCTTGCGGAAAGGCTACAGAAGGACCAGCGCGAGGATACGGATCTCGCGAAGATCATCAAAGGCAAAGCGCAGAGATTACGGCCGGACTGGCTGGTGAGAGCCCGGTCGCGAAGGCGTACTGGGCACAGTGGCAAAGCCTACGTCTAAAGGATGGCTGCCTGTACCGCGAATGGGAGAGCAGGGATGGCAGGACCAGAAAATCCCTAGTAGTGGTCCGGAGAGGCCGAATCGACAATGTCATCGAGGAAAACAATAACGACTCCAGTGGAGGGCACCTAGGCATCGCAAAAACTATCGCCAAGATAAGAAGGCGGTTCTATTGAGTAGGATGCCAGGAGGCTGTCGCTGAGTGGATCAGAGGCTGTGATCGGTGTTCGGCTGCGAAAGGGCCGAGGAGAAGATCGCGAAGCCGCACTCAACTAGTTGAAAACAGGTTAACAGCGAGCTATGGTCTACGAGCTAAACCAGAAGGGTTCCAAGAAGGCAATCTGGTAATGCTTTACAACCCGCAGCGGAGGAAAGGTTTGTCTCCAAAACATCAAACATTATGGGAAGGACCGTACAAAGTCGTGACGAAGATTAATGACGTGGTATACAGAGTTCAACGCTGCAGCAACAGAAACGCGAGGTTGAAAGTAGTCCATTTGGAGCGCCTGGCGTCTTACTCCGGCGGAGCCTCGGTACTTGTTCGGGACGAACAAGTCTAAGTGATGGGCAGTGAAACGATAAGGCACTCTGTGCTGAATGCTTTTCTATGCACGAATGTGTTTTCCAAGCATACTTTTAGGCATGCACTTTGAAGTACGGCAAATTTGATATAATTCGCTTGGTATAGTCCGATATGGAAGGTTCGCGAGAAATGGGCTGTGCGAGAATGGTCGAGCATTTTCCAATTGGAAGTTGCAAGAAACTTCGGCGCGATAAGAAAACTGGTATAAAAGCAGCAGTGTGCAGCGCAATGAGTCGGAGTCTGTGTTAAGCAAGCAAGCAAGCAAGTAGAACAAGTGTAAATTTGTAAATAAAGCGATTGTTAGTTCTGACTGCGTGTTTGCGCTGAATAATTAAAGTTGTTTTATTTTCAAACCCAATCCAAACGAACCTTGGAAAACTTGGATTTTCGTAACAATATTGTCAATAATATTGTATTGTGCGCGTCTCTTTATGTGTTTATATGTACGGATGGCAACCCTGGTCATCCCGAAGGGAGCTTGCGCGACCGGCGGACACTCGATCAACGAGCTCCGGCGAACTAAGATCAACGCACACAAATCCTAACAATTTCAAATACATTTTTAAACAAACCCTAAACAATTAATAAAACATTACATTAAAAACCGACACAAAACTTAAACTGTTTTTATTCTTACGACCGTTGCGCGATTCTCCCCCCAGCTTTATTCATGGTCCTTCGACGCCAAATACGATTTGAAACTGGCACATAAACAAAAAACAAAGTGAACATAAAAAATGAAAACAGAGTGACAAAACACAACCAAACAAACAAAGTGTAAAGTGACAACAAAGAATAGTGCAAACTACAAAACGAGTGGGTTGAGGTGCATAAACGAAAATATTAATCACATTAAAAACAATTGAAAACACACCACACAGTGATTGAAACAATAACAATAACTAATCACCAAAATCGTTTAAAACGCGCATACAAAAAAATAGCAACAATTATACACGCACGCACAAATAGTCGCACAGTCAATAACAACCAGTGTTACCGCTGAAAAATTTTCAAAAGTCGCAAAAAAAGTGTCACAGCCGGAAAAAAAGTGTCATCAAGTGATCGAATTTGCTATGCCATGTATATAAATACATACTTTCATTATTTTACCTTTCGGAGCTCATTTTTTTAATAAATTCCTTAAGGAGATGATTTTCTGCGAAAAAACTGTTTTCCCCTTAAATTAATTGATGAAGGATATATTAAAAGGTCCCAAAATGCATGTTTTGTATTTATTATGAATACATTTGCATTTCAAAGCATATGCGTGATATACTTACTTATCCATTGGGAGCCATCAAAATTATTTTAGCAAATAACTTAGGCAATGCCACAAAAAAGCGCGTGAATTCAGATTAATTTTGTACATTTTTGCGGGAAAACTTAGACATAATTAAAGAGTTGCAAGTAGTTTAACCTTCTACCTTTCCCTTGGGGTCTAATTCACCCCAGGCAGAATTAAAAAAACGGTTGAGCGGTTTTGTGCGCTCGTTTTGTGTGTTAATCGCTCATTCAACCCAATAACAAATCGAGAAAAACACTTTTCGGGGCTTTCTCCTTTTCTTTTGTTATTTATGTGTTACCTTCCTTCATGTTTTGTCAGTAAATTATATAACCGTTTGGTTGGGGTCATCCTGACCCCAAAGGACAGCGAAAGCAATTTTGAGCAAGGGACAGGCACAAGGTTAAATGTTGCCAGAGGTGTAATTTTGAAGTACTTACGAGTTACCTTTAAAAAGTGAATACCAAAAGGAAGGCATATTATAAATATTACGTACGCAAAAATAAAAAAATTAATTTTACGAAACAATTTTGAAAATTAATATATAAACTTTTTGATAAAACAAAGGGGCAAAAGTCGCATGGTTTTGAAGAAAAGTGTCAAAATAAGCATATTTTTAAAAAGTCGGTGTCAGGTATCATCGGTCTCCAAAAAGGGTCAATTTGACACTTTAGTCGCACAACGGCAACACTGATAACAACAACCACGTAAGGAGCACTAAACCAAGGTATATTAACAAGGTACGCTAGGCTCAGAGAGCTGTCAAAATAAGGGGGCCAAATCAGAGTTGCTTCTTGTTAGGAATGAATTGTTGGCTGCATCTTTTAGAATTTGTTCCTCAAACTCTAAAAACTGCGTTTATGTAGGACAAATGTTATAATTAGTTAGTTTTATTAGAATGCCACAAAGATAATTTGGTATTAATTGTTATAGTGTTGCTGAATGTCTTATACATTTTTTGCCCATTCAAAAATAAAAATCTAATGTAAATTTCTATGGAAGAGGTTTTGATAATTTTTTAATTACGTACAATTTTTTTCTCAATTATTTTTGTTTAAGTACCTTATTCTAAAATACATTCTACATTAAAATAAAGTTGTTTTACTTCTTCAGCAAGCTGAACAGAATAAGGAAAAGAACATGTAATTTCGCACAAATTGCTAACACATAACATTTTCAATTACAATTTATTTCATTCTTTTATTTGTATTCATTCCACAATATATTTTAGTGCGTATCAGGCTGGTGTCATGGGCTATATTTCGCGTGTATGTACAGGGTAGTCCATTTAAAGTGGAAGGCCATTCTTGTTTTTGAAAAAAAAGAGGAAAAAAAATGTTTTTTTTTGTTTTCATTTCGATAATCATTTATTTTGGTCCAAGGAGAAATTTTCTAGTTAGTTTTTGAAAATGATATCGCGTAAATGGCCACCATTAGCTTTGGCCGCAAAATGTGCCCTTTTTTCGGCATTTTCCATCACTTTTGCCAGTGTATCGGCCTATATGGCTCTTATTTCGCGGCGTATGTTGGCTCTGAGTTGAGCTAGTGTCCTTGGCTTGTTGGTGTATACCTTGGACTTCAAGTAGCCCCATAAAAAAAACTCTGGCGGCGTCAAATCGGGTGATCTCGGTGGCCACTCATAATCGCCGTTTGGTTTTCACAATCGAGAAGTTATTTTGAATGTAAAGTTGAACAATTTCAGCACGTTCTTTTGGAGTGTACAAATTGCCTTGGCATGACGCTTCCAACGCGCTATGTCATTAGTCGATCTGACAGCTCTGTCAAAAGTTATAGGGTTACCAGATGCTTCCACTTTCAATGGCCTACCCTGTATTTTACAATGTTACCCAAATCTGTACACAAAAGTATAGTTGTACAAACAATATTGTAACGATAAGACAGTCTGTCGCTGTGCGAACCCACCCTGTCGCTACGCGCCGTGCCATAATTCAACCTGGCAATGATGACCGCGATAATGAAAACTTTTAGTCCAACCTGGCAATGATGGCCCCGATAATGGAAACGTTGAGTCCAACCTGGCAATGATGGTCGCGATCATCATGGAAACCTTTAGTCCACTCTGGAATGTGCGAGAACGATCTGCGCGATAGCCGGACAGGTATGAAAGGCAGCCGGGAGCGACGCAGCGAGTCAGTCTGATTTTGACTAGTGGAGGTGCTACACGGAGTAATTAAGCAAATACTTAAGTGTAAAGATAGTGAAGTGCAAAACTATGAAATAAAGTGATTGTTGGTTTTTATTGACTGCGTTTGAGAAACTAAGTGTGTTTTATTTTCAAATTACGCAATCCAGAGATACGTACTAGCCCACTAGAACTAGCATTCGTAACATTTGGTGTCAGAAGTAGGATTGTGGAAAATTGAAAGTAAACAAATAAATAACTAAATAAATAAAATTATAAAAGTATGAACATGGTTAAACTCGAGCTGCTGAAGGAGCTGGCTGCCTGGAATTTGCCGACTGCTGGCGGAAAGGTGGAGTTGCAGTTGCGCTTGCGAGAAGCATGTGAGGCACGAGGCGTCGATTGGACTGTGCACGAGTTCGGAGCGCAAGAACTAGAGGCGTCGGCCAAGGTGGAGGAGTCGCCTGCTGGTGCTGCGTCGTTGCAAAGTACGGCTGCAGCATCTGCGCCACTACAAGCATTGGACATGAGCCAGCTAATGGTTAAAGGCATGTTCGAGACTTCCAATCGAGAAATGGCAGCAAAAATGGAAACGGCGACCCATGAAATCTCGGCGCAAGTGTCAGAGCGAATGGAAGTCAAGCTTCAGGAAAATTCTGCACGCTTGGAACAGAAAGTGGAGGAAATCTCAGACAGGATTAATGGGAAAGTCGAGCACCTGGAGACGCGGGTAGAGCACTTGGATAAACGAGTCGACGCCCTGGATGATTCCCTGAACAAACGAGTTGATAGTCTGGAGGACTCGATGAACAGGAAAATGGACGAGCGGCTTAGGGAGGTACAGCCGCGAGAATGGTTGCCGCCGGTTCCGGAAAGTGTTGCCACCCGAGCAGAAGTGCCTTATGATGGGACTACACCGTTCGATACATTCAAGCTGCAATTCGACCTGGCTGCTCTGGAAAATCAGTGGACCGATGTAAGGAAAGGTCGGAGATTGGCGCTGGCTCTTAAAGGTGCTGCGGCTGAGGTGATAGAATCAATTCCAGAATGTTTACGAAGTGAGTACGAGACCGTCATAAGGGCGCTGGTAGCCAAATACAGGGACGAGCACAACAGAACGCTGTACTACTGTGAGCTGAAGAACCGCAGGCAAAGGGCTAACGAGGCGCTGCAGGCATATGCAGCAGACATTGAGCGGCACGTACAGCTGTGCTACCAGTCCTTCGGCGCTGTTGATCTCGAGAGGATGAAGATTGAGGCGTTCATTGAAGGTCTTCATGATCCAGAGACACGTCGCAGTGCGTTGATGATGGGCAAGCCGACATTTAGGGAGACGGTGACCAGCGCGATGACATACGAGGCAAAATGGATTGGGAGCACTCAGTATGCACCTGCAAGGATACGCCAAATCAAGCCGGACAACGGCATTGCGATCCAGGCAATAAGCTGCGAGCCACCGGGCAGGCCACGGGTGGTCTCCTCTAAAGTTGTTTGCTGGGTATGTGGCAAGCAGGGCCACATATCACGAGACTGCCGCCAACGGAAGAGGCGTTCCCGTTCTCGATCGCAATCGCCTGAAGCGAGGAATACTGACAATCGAGGCCCAGCCAACAAGCGCAGGGCTGAGGACGGCGAGTCGTTAAACTAAACCGGGTCAGCCCAAAGGGGCGTGAGCTGATCCCACAATCTGCCGCCCCACCGTCCTTGTCTCACAGCTGAAATGATAGCCCAGCAGCTTGACAATTGAACGAAGGATAGATGGAAAGTTGTTCGTGTTGACACTGGATACTGGAGAGTCATATTCGATCATAAAAAGGAAGCTGCTGAAGAACTGGGAACCGCTGCATGGCAAACAGCTGCGGACTGCGACTGGCGAGCGCGCGCCGGTAAGAGGGAAAGTTACAAAAACGATTGCTATCGGCACCAGCAGCCTGGAACATGAGTTCATCGTCGCGGATATAATGGACGACGTGATTATCGGCGTGAATTTCATGATTAGGCACGGTTTTACGCTGGACCTGAAGGAAAATGTGCTGAGATATGCCAACGTTGAATTCCCGCTGCACACCGGCTAAGAGCGAAGCGTGGCGGTAAGGAAGGTTGTATCGTGTCAACACAGGAGGATACCAGCAAATTCTGAGGCGATTGTGTGGGCAAAGGTGGACGAGGACAATGAGACGACTCGGCTGTGGGTTGTAGAAGCACCGAAACAAGGACACGACAGCATCATCATCGGACGTACATTAGTGGAACCTAAGAATGGCAGAATACCAGTCAGAATACTGAACCCCCTGAATGCACCCAGATATGTCGGGAAAGATGAAGTAATTGGCGAGTGTAAGGAAGCTGTAGCAGTGGTCAATTGCGAGAGTAGCCCACCTGGAGGTAATAAGAAGAGCGGTTTTAACATGGACGCCATACCGCAGGAGAACCAGTGGAGCTGCGAGTTGACGGCCAAGCAGAAACAGAAGGCAGCACTATGGGTCAATATTTGCGGCAGAAGCAGGCGGACGAACAACCATAGTGAAGCACAACATCGACACCGGAAGTGCAAAACCGATTCGCCAACCACCAAGACGAGTTTCTCTGGCCAAGAGGGAAGAGGTCACAAATTTGATCGAAAACATGCGGAAAGAAAAGGTCATAGAGCCTTCTTCGGGCCCCTGGTGCTCGCCGGTCGTGCTAGTCAAGAAAAAGGATGGCAGTACCCGGTTTTGTGTGGACTATCGGAAGCTCAATGATGTAACCAAGAAGGACAGTTATCCACTACCTCGGATCGATGACGCCCTGGACACACTGTCAGGCACGCAGTGGTTCTCCACGCTCGACTTACGTAGCGGCTATTGGCAGGTAGAGCTTGCAGACAAGGACAAGGAGAAAACGGCTTTCAGTGTTGGCGATGGTTTGTGGCAGTTCACCGTCATGCCGTTTGGACTCTGCAACGCACCAGCAACATTCGAGCGGCTGATGGAACGCGTGCTAAAAGGGCTGCATTGGCGGACGTGTCTGGTGGACATCGACGACATAATCGTGATGGGTAAAAACTTCGACGACCACCTGGGAAAGCTAAAGGAGGTATTCGAGCGGATACAAAAAGCTGGGCTTAAACTCAACCCAAAGAAGTGCTCGCTGTTCCAAAAGGACAAGAACAAGTGATAGCGTACCACAGTAGGGTTCTATCGAAACCGGAACGCAACTACTGTGTGACACGGAGAGAAGTGCTGGCGGTATTGGACTGCGTAAAACACTTCCACAAATATCTGTATGAACAAAGGTTTCGCCTGCGCACAGATCATGCGGCATTGAGATGGCTCCTGAACTTTAAGGATCCTGAAGGGCAATTGGCGCGGTGGATCGACGACTGCAGAGCTACGACTACACGATAGAGCATCACATCCTCTTTGTCTGATTGTGTAATTGATTATGACCATTTTGTTTTGTGTGGCGATTTTAATATAAATCTTTTATCCAATGATCACCTTAGCATTGGTTTGCTTAATAGCGCAAATGAGGTTGGATTTAGTTTTGTGAATACCACCATGCCAACTCGCTTCGCCAAAAATGCTCCTCCTAGTTTGTTGGACACTTTATTGTCTCTGATTTGTCGTATGTTCTCCTTTTTGATCAGTTATCTTTTATTTCTGATAATGATCTTATCTTTTGCTCGTTAAACATAAGCTTAACCCCAGCTGCTATTGATAGCACTTTCTCTTATCGCGACTAATTGATTTTGACTCCTTGTTCAGTGTTTTGTCTCTCATTGACTGGTCTGAGTGTTGGTTGTTCAGTTCTGTTAATGATAAGCTCAGCTTTCTCAACCATAAGCTCTTCGATTTGTTTGACGTCCATGTTCCTATGCGTACTCGTCGCGTTCCAAATAGTTCTTGTCCCTGGTTTACGAATTCTGTGAAATTAGCTATTAAGGTTCGTCATAAAACCTATTACAAATGGAAAAGAAATCCCACTGCTGCTAACTGGGAAAATTATAGAAAAGCTCGAAACGAAGCTAGCTCTTCTGTCAAGTGGGCCAAACGTTAATACTTTATGCATAAGTTAAGTCCTACTCAATCCCCAAAAGAACTTTGGAACAACCTGACACAAGTCGGTGTATGTAACAGGGCATCCGACGGATGTCTCTTGGACCCCAATCTACTCAATGACTGTTGGAGAATAAAAACGCAGCGATCGCAGTGCCGTGTGATTTATTTGAGGAGTAAAAAACGAGTGAGCGAGTAAATGACAAAATAGAAAGAAGGAAGCAATGTCTGTAGCAATAGAAAGCAATAGTGTTGCCAGATGTGTAAAGTATATCCAACACCCTCACTTATTGAATTAATTAATTACAAGAATATGGGAAGGAATTATTATCTCAAGATACAAAATGATATGCTATGACAATTTAATTTCGATAATTAATTTCAATATAATTGGTGATGCCCATCCCACTTGCGCATGTCAAAATCTTGCTGCTAGGCACTGCTTTTGTTAGGCAATCCGCTACCATTTCTTCTGTGGGAATATACTGGACTTGTATTGACCTCTGGTTGATGTGGTCTCGTATAAAGTGATGTCGCACGTCGATGTGCTTTGACCTTGCACGAAAGGAGTCGGTTTCTACCAACGCTAAAGCAGATTGATTGTCCCATGCGATTTTGATAGGTTGCTGTGCGATGGATGAGTCGAAATCTTTGCCGAATTGTTGCAACCAAATAGCTTCTTGCACAGCTGACGACATCGCCATATACTCAGTGCTGGACAACGCGACTGTTGGCTGCATTTTGCTGCCCCAAGATACAGCTCCGCCACTCAAAGTGAATACGTATCCAGTGCAAGAACGCCGCTTATCGATGTCGGATGCCCAGTCGGCATCTGAATAACCCATGAGGCCTTCAGATCTGCAGAAAGATAGTTTATAATTAACAGCTCTCTTTAGATACCTGAAGATTCGTTTAACAGCAGCCCAATGGGCCTTCCCATGTTCGGCGTTGAATCGACTAACATTATTAACGGCGAACACGATATCTGGTCAGTGTTGCCGTTTTGGTCCAATTGGACCAAAATTGGTAGCTTCGTTTCCTAAATTAAGGCTTCGGTAGGTTGGTTGGTTTGTTGTGATTTTCAACGAATTTTGGTAGGAAACACACTGCATTAATACATTTTCTATTAATTTTTTTATGATTTTAAAATCTCTGCTTTCGATATGCATTTATGTGTCAACCCAGTATTTTAGGAAGGATGTAAAAAAGAAAAAAGCAAAATGTCAGAAAGAGCCATTTACACGTAGGCTTTTCCCCCTGCGTTTTTTTAATGTTCTTTTGAAGTTGCTGTGTAAATCTTCATGCATTTACATGAAGACTTTTTACTTGCAACTTTGCTTGACTTTTCTTGACGTTTAAGCGGCCAAATTCATTCACATTTTCGCGTTTTTTTTATATTCTCATTATTAAAAAAAAGGTTTAAACAAAGAAGATATTATTGAAAATTCGCGCTTTCATTCATTCTGTAAAAAAGGTCCTGTGCAAGAAGACGAATCATGGATAGGTAATTTATTTGCAAAAGTTTTTATGAAGAAAATATTAATTTATATAAAGTTTAAAATTTATTTTGGTAGGCTGAGATTGATTTTGGACCAATTTTGGTAGGAGAACAAAATTCTCAGTGGCAACACTGTATCTGGTCGTGTGCCCTGTGCCAAGTATAACAGGCTTCCTACGGCTTCCTGATACGGCACGTCTGTTAAGCCGTCGCTGCAGTCTCTCACTGAAAGCTTCTGGGAGACGACGCTTGGAGTTGACACAGGTTTCGAACTCTCCATTCCAAATCGTTTCAAGATTTCATTAGTGTATTTCATTTGGTCTAAGTAAATACCATTGGCGTCGTATTTTATATTTAACCCAACACAACTTTTTGCAACACCTAAATCAACGATTAAGCGATGTGAAACTGGGAGAGTAAGCCGATTTTTGTGCGTTTTTTGCAATTCACGTACACAGTCCGTGTGTGCTGGCAGTGATCAGCTTTTCACTGTGTCTGCTCTTTTCCCGATATTAGGGATTAGGGATTCTTTACAATTATTTGCTTTTTAAAGTATGTTCTTATTAATTTTCTGGATTAAATGCCAACACATGAACTTTTTTGGTTTAATTATGTAAATATTAATGAAAATATACCAAAGAACACAAAGCTAAATGCATTGAATATGACAGGGTCAATTGCCGTCCTTTGTATTTCGCATTTCTTCATTTAGCGAATCTCTAACGATCAGGTATGCTTTTTTTGCTAAATGCTGTAGTTTGACCGCAGGGTTGTTTTTTTGAATGCAGCTTATAAAATCTTAATTTAACTGAATTAAAAGCATACCCAAAGATTATTTTGACGCTTTTGGGCAATAATATATTTTTCTAGTCAATTTTATACAAACGTATTACGAAATGGCACCAAAAATATACAAATAAAAAGACAAATTTCTTTGGTCACAAAAAATGACTCACACCAGCTACACTGGCAATTTGAAATCAACTAGAACAACAACCCCGTTTTAGAAATTTATATGGAGGAAAAAGTACCTTCCTGATCAACCTTGGGGCTGACTATAGTCAGCCCCAAGGTTGCAATTTTGCAATAATATTAGTGTAATTCTGTGCATGTATTTCTACCGGCTCTCCCAGTTTCACATCGCTTAATCGTTGCCTAAATATTTCATCTTAAATGTTGTGGTGAGCTCTTTCTTTAACTCGTCACGTACTGCTGGATCGTCCCAAAAAACTAATATGTCATCGACATACACTTGTCAGAATAAGTTTGCGTACAGGCAAGTCAAAAATATTTTATGATTAATTTTGACCTCAAAAATGGGTTCTCTGTTTATAAAAACTTATCCACATTATTCATATATGCCTTAACTGCACTTTTTGTTCTGTTTTAGATGAATTAAAATAATAATTTTCCATGTATTCGTATTTATTGACAATATACTCACAAAACGGTGCAGAATAAGTTTGCGTACGAAACTAATAACGGGAACTTCCGGTTATGCTCTTTATTTTTTTCGGAAAATTTGTATTCCATTGAACAGTAAACGGACTTGTAAGTTATTTGGAACCATATATGTATGTGCTTGAAATTTTATAGAAAGCAATAGAATTCAACAGAAAAATATTAAAAATGGATAAAGAATAATCTTACAAAAACTTTTCAAAATTGACAAAAAATTTCATGAAATTAGAGAAACTTTTGGGAGAGCACATTCGTCATTTCAAAAAGCCATCTTAAATCTAAAAAAAAAAACAGAAAATCTTGTTTGGTTACTACGATCTGACCATTTTCTTAAGTTACCCGAGCAAGAGGATTCGATTGTTTGCGATCAGTGCATCACAATCTAAGGCTAGTTGCATCCAAAATCTTCAGAAATGTACAGAAATATTTTATAAACCACATTAGCATTAGCATACTTCCACTACATAACAGCATGTAAGAAGCCCATATTTAGCTTACTTACAAGAAGCACAGAATTGCTTTCGTAAAAGAGTACATCAAGGAGTCTAAAAAACCGGATTTCCGGGACGAAATGTTGTTATCTATAGAAAGTGGGACCTTTCATTATTATCTGATAATGGTTTCGCATATTTGGCATTAAAAGGCATCAACTAATTTGAACAGGATCCTGTTAATAACAAAAATCTGAAATTAACAGTGAAGCATAGCATATGTGGAGATATGGTATGGGGCTGCATGTCAGGAAAGGAGTGAGCAGGCTGTGTTGTTTTATTTAGAAATGCTTCCGGGGGGTTATTTACATATTCTAAAAGCTTATGTAAGCCAAGGTTTCAAAACTTTGGATCAGATTCCAACATATCTTTTCAACCTTAGCGCGCAATGCATACGATGCGAAGCTATGTTTGCTATTAACTGGCTCAACAAAGCTGCAAAAGTCCCTCCCTAGTCACCTACCGTGCATCTAATTGAGTATATAAGGGGTTCAGTTAAGCCCTGAGCCCAACAACACTCCATCTTCTAAGATATAGTTAACCAATACAACAATTCAAGGATATAACAAAATAACCGCTGAAAAAACACCGAATTTAAAAACATTTGCGCCAAAACTTCTGCAGGGAGTTCAAGCGAGAAAATAAAATTCACAAAGTTATTAATTTTTGGACAAAACTTAGTTTCAATTGAATTTTAACTACATGTACGCAAACTTTTTCTGAGGTGAATTCATAACATATTTTGTTTTTGGCCCTCCTTCTACAGTTTGGTCAAGTTTTTGTTATTATTATCTTAATGGAATAAAAGAACTAAGTTTACGGAAAAAATAAAAAATATTTTGTTTTTGAAAAATTACTTTAAGTGATTTATTTTTCATATGAAAAAACTACGTACCCCTTGTACGCAAACTTATTCTGACTAGTGTATATGGCAACTATTAGTTTTGCGTCATCTCTAAAGTAAACACATGGATCTGCTTTCGAGTTTAGCAAACCAAAACCACGCAGCGTCTTGTCCAATAAAATGTTCCACTGCCTACCACTTTGTTTTAATCCATATAGCGCTTTTTGTAATTTGCAAGTTTTTCCACTACTTTCACCACATCCGTCGGGTAGCTCCATGAAAATTTCTTCCGATAAGTCGCTTTGTAGGTACGCGGTGATGGCGTCTAACTGATCGATTTTGAGCCCCAGTTTCACTGATAGAGCGATTAGGTAACGTATCGACGTGTACCGCACTACGGGGGAGAACGTCTCATGGTAGTCAATCCCAAACTTCTGCGAACTGCCCTTAGCAACAAGACGAGCTTTGTGACGTAGAATATTCCCCTTTTCATCACGCTTCGTCCGAAACACCCATTTCGGCTTGCTCGCTTTACGATTAGCAGGTAGCTCGCATAAAACCCAAGTTTTATTTTCGTCGTGCGAGTTCATCTCTGATTACATGGCCAATTTCCAATTTTCACGATCATCGCTGAACTTCTTCTACAGTTAGTGGGTCATCGTACGTACCTTTTGTTGCAGCGAAGTGGGAAACAAAGCCTTGACTTGCAAAATCACGCAGAGCAGCAGGTCTTGATGCGCTTGCGTCGTCAGCATAAGAGTCGTCATCGTGAGTCGGAACGTGAGAGACAGCGCTCGGCTCGGTTTCCATGAAGACGATGTCACGGCTCGTTGAGATCTTTTTCGTACGTGGATCGATACAACGGTAGCCCTTTGTTGAATCGCTAAACCCAATGAATATTAACTTCTTCGCCTTTGGATCCCACTTGCGTCTGCGCCCTTTTGGAATATGGACCATGACGGGGGTACCAAACATGCGCATTCCACTCATATCAACATCACGCTGTATCCACAGTGTTTCTGGAATTTGGCCATTCGATGCGGAACTAGGTGAACGATTTATTATATACACTGCTGTGTTTACGGCCTCGGCCCAAAACGACTTGCACAACTTAGCATCAAACAACATGCACTTGGCACGCTCCGCAATCGTTCGGTTGTACCTCTCCGCTACGCCGTTTTGTTGCGGAGTGTAGACTGCCGAAGTTTGATGTAAAATGCCGGATGCACGACAGAGTGCCTCGAATTGCTCATTGATATATTCGGTCCCGTTGTCTGTACGTATAACCTTGATGCTTTTGCCGCATTGCTTCTCAACGAAGCGCCTGAAATTTCTGAAACAATTAGAAACTTCGGCTTTGTTTTTAAAAAAATATACAAACACCATCCGTGAGTAATCATCCACGAAGGACAGGAAATACTTTGAACCTCCAATTGATGCTGTTTCCATCGGTCGTAGCACGAGATCCGACGTGTTTGAATGGTGCGCGTGATTGCTTGCCTTTGTAACAGGCCTCGCAATTCGCCAGCATGCTTGCATCGCCACCGAAGTTTGCATAAATCAGCATAGTTCAAGTGGCCAAGGCGGCGATGCCACGTTTCACACTCGTTTTTTCATGCATGCAAGCATGCACGAAACAGACTCAACGCGAAGTTTGAAGACGCCCGAACAACCGATAGCTTCGGCGACAAGTTCGCCGCACGGGCCGAATAATTGACATCGCCCCTTGTTAAACACGACTTTGTTCCCGTTTTCGGTAATTTGCGAAACAGACAGCAAATTTGAAGTTAACTGGGGTACATATAACACTTTTTTCACTTCAACCTCTATTTGTCCTATGCAAAGTATCACGTCACCGATGGCTTCCACGGCCATTTTCTCATTATTTGCCGTTATTATTTCGCGAATTGGGGAAGCGTTTAGGTTATTTATGCAGTTTTTAAAGGGTGTCATGTGCTTTGAAGCACCGCTATCTATGTACCAATCGTTTCGATTTAGCTCGTTTGTACCCGATGCCTTTGCACTGAATGCTGCTTTACTTAAATTTTGCCGTGTTTTCTTACTGTCATTGCAGTCCCTACTGAAATGTCCTTTTCGACCACAATTGTAGCATCTAAGCTTTTGCTTGTTGAGTTTAGTACCATTCTTCTTCAACACTTAGGAAGGCACTTCCACCGGTTGTCGTTTTTTCGTAGTCTCCGTCAAGTAGCTTCGTTTTAATATTTTCGCCAGTTATGCATACTCCGCTACTTTCTATACCCATAATAAACGGTTTAAAGTCATCACTTAGACCTGCGAGCATTATCGCGCCACTCGTCGCTTATATCGAAACCGATCCCCGACAGCTTATTAGCCGTATTCACTAGCTGATTTACGTGGACCGACATAGTTTCGCAATTTTCAAGACGTACGGTGATTAATTTTCGCAACAAACCAATTTTTCGCGTAAGTCCGGAATCTTCGTATAGGTTTTGGAGCGTTTTCCAAATGTCACTGGCCGTTTTTTGATTTTGAATATGTACATATATGGCTTCATCAACTGATAAAATAATTTTGGCTCGCGCCTTGCGCAGTTTTTTTTCGTCCGTTTCTTTAACAGGATCTGTGATAGCATTGTGGAGATCGCATAGCTCCAAAATGCTTTCCATCGCAAATTTCCACGTGTGGAAATTTTCACTACCGCGAAGTTTCTCGATCACGTGAGACTCCTGACCGGCCATTTTTATTTTTTACAACGAATGTTAAGTCCTTTACCGGCGGTCTCGCTTTTATTTTTAATGAGCAACGAATGCTCCCTCGACTCACACTTATTCACAGAACTTAACTTAGGCTTAGGCAATTATTTCGGCAGGCACGCGGTTGCCTGGACCCATAACCTGTTGGAGAATAAAAACGCAGCGATCGCAGTGTCGTGTGATTTATTTGAGGAGTAAAAAACGAGTGAGCGAGTAAATGACAAAATAGAAAGAAGGAAGCAATGTCTGTAGCAATAGAAAGCAATAGTGTTGCCAGATGTGTAAAGTAAACTGATAGTAATTTTCCTCACCTGTTCGACTTTGTTGCTGTCGGGGAAAGTGAAGTTGCGCGCTGTGTCAACAAAATTAGGTCTAATGCTGTCGGTGAGGATGGCATCCCAATTAAATTCGTCAAACTCATCCTGCCCTATGCGTTAAGCCCCTTGACTATTTAATTAACCATTGTTTCACCAGCTCGTGCTTTCCAGATATCTGGAAGCGGGCGACAATTATTCCTACAGCCAAAAAACCCAATGGCACTGCAGCATCCGACTATCGTC
Organism: Melieria omissa; assembly: GCA_963971225.1. Taxonomy (NCBI): domain Eukaryota; kingdom Metazoa; phylum Arthropoda; class Insecta; order Diptera; family Ulidiidae; genus Melieria; species Melieria omissa. The sequence continues at coordinate 90,159,233 of OZ020267.1, read as the reverse complement.
CGATAAGTTTGCTATCGTCAATTTCAAAAGTATGCGAAGCTCTCATGGGTGAGCAGATCTCTACACATATCAATGAGGGCGTCCTCTTGTCACCTTTCCAATCTGGTTTTAGGGCAGGGCACAGCTGTTCCACAGCCATAGTCAAGGTTTTAGATGACATCACAGCCTCTTACGACATGGGACATTTATCCCTGCTTTGCCTTCTGGATTTCTCCAAAGCATTCGATTCTGTCGATCATTTAATACTTTGCAGTAAGCTTATATCAAACTTTGGGTTCTCTCCTCAGGCAGTCCGTCTGATGTATAGCTACCTAGCTGGAAGATCTCAAAGGGTAAGGGTGGGTAAATGTCTGTCTGAATTCAATTACTACATATTGTCAAGACAGTCTGTCGCTGTGCATAGCAACCCTGTCGCTACACGCCGTGCTATAATTCAATCCGGCAACGACGGCCGCGATAATAAGGGACAGTTTTAGTCCAACCTGGCAATGATGGCAACTTTTAGTCCAAGCTGGCAATGATGGAAACTTTTAGTCCAACCTGGCAATGATGGTCGCGATCATCATGGAAACCTTTAGTCCACTCCGGAATGTGCGAGAACGATCTGCGCGATGGCCGGACAGGTATAAAAGGCAGCCGGGTGCGGCGCAGCGAGTCAGTCTGATTTTGACTAGTGAAGGTGCCACACGGAGTAATTAAGCAAATAATTAAGTGTAAAGACAGTGAAGTGTAAAAGTGTGAAATAAAGTGATTGTTGGTTTTTATTGCGTTGGGATAATTAAAGTTGTCTTATTTTCAATTTGCACAATCCAGTGATACGTAACAGCCCACTAGACTTAGTATTCGTAACAATATTAACTTGTGGTGTGCTACAGGGCTCAGTTCTTGGTCCGCTCTTATTCACTATGTACATAAATGAGATTGCCAATAAATGTCAGCATGCTACTATGCATGCATACGCCGATGACCTCCAACTGTACTTATCAAGGCCAACCGGTCTCGTTGAAGACCTTTGTACCAGGTTGAACGATGACCTGAACGACTAAGCAAATAAACACATAGAGGTACCACGCAGTAGTGGACAAGCAGGACGCATGGACTGGTAAACCACCACTTAACGCAAGTCCTCACAGGGCCCGGTTGTTTTAAGGCCTACCTCTACCGTTGTGGGTTTGAAGATGACCCGTACTGCGGCGTATGCAACGGCAAAGTCGAGGACGCGGAGCACGTCTTGTTCGAGATAGATATGCTAGATACAGCGGACAACGACGCCGCTTGACCACACAGCTGGGACGTGTGGCCACAGTGCAGACGCTTATTAGCGAAATGCTTAAATCGGCCTCAAATTGGAGTGCAGCGGATGAGTATGCAGCGAGCATCATGGCGGTGCAACGACAAGTCGAGAGAGAGAGGCGCGCGCAGACGCGGGTTAGGACGGAGCCAGTCTAGGCAGGAGTCCCCCCTGTGTTGTAATGCTGGGAGGCGGGTGCCACAGGGGTCGAACGTGGGGGTGGTTTTTATGCGGTACAAATCCGTAATGCTGGTGCTGGAGCACTGGTATCTTACGAAGATTTTCCACCTCCGTCAGAAAACAAAAAAAAAAACAAAAAGGTACCACGCAGTACACAATTTTTCGGTCATGCAAATCTAGCACAGTAGGTCCCACACGTACTTCGGCTATACGAAGTTTTGTCGCTGGCTTCGTCAAACTTCAATTTTCGAAGTTCATCTTCATTCTTTGTGGGATGTTCGACAAGGAACATCAATTGCAAGCTGTGCTGTGCTGATGAGCACGAAACGGCGCGCCGCGGCGTATCGTTTGCAAATTCGAATATGCAAGGGTGTGTGTCCGTGTGAAAATAAATGTGCGTGTTGCTTGTGTAGCTGAGGTGAATGAAAGCAATAGGAGCAACTGCACAAGATAAAAAGCAAATTAAATTTCCATGGCTTTCGGTTCTGCTATGAAAAATGAACCATGTAAATTCGCAAAGGCGTACAGTAGAGTGTGCGCTCCTATTGAAAAAAAACTAAAACCATGAATTTCTGCTGTGCAATGTTGGCATTCATGTAGGCTACGTTGCCTTCTGGCCTAATAAAATTCATACCGATAAATTTTTCAAATTCATATATTAACAGCAACATATTACTATTTATTACTAGCTGGGCCCTGCGGCTTTGCACGCAAGATCTCCTGTTTCCCCCGATACGAATTCTTAACCCATTGTTGAGCCCATCAGATTTTGATTAACCCTTCGTTGCATGATTTAATTTCCGTGAAGAAAAAACTTGTCTGTTATATAATTCTTGTTGCTTGTTAAGTTCTGATGGTAAAAATGAAATTTTGTTGAATTCCTGTATCTATGAAAGAAATTTTGCGGCCATTTTCCGTATCCTAAAAAGAGCGCTACCGCCGAAATGGAAGTCGGCTTTATCAATATTTTAGTGTTGACAACTACGGGGAGTCGAACAGAGGTCAAACGTCACTGTATATTTGTAATTTAATGCACTAAACAGCTGAGCGAAGGCGATCGCCATATCACCATCGCCATCAATAACCAAAATTATTTCACCAAATCGAAACACTTGTTGCTTTTTCGATTCTTTTGCGCATACTTTCAATGTTAATCGCAAAATTCCGTTAGTAATCATTTGGTTTAACATAAAAGATGCAACTGAAGAATAAACGACTGTAAAATGCTGAATAGAATAGTTTCAAAATCTATGAAAAGTTAACATTGCATATATGCAATGCCATGCAGCGAAGGGTTAAAACAAAACCTGTCCAACTATCTTTGATTTCGACATTTCACATTTACTCCAAACAAATTCTTAACCCTTGGCTTACCATGGTAGATTTCGATTTTCAAAAAAATTAAAAACACGTTTTTATTATATCCCGATTAAAGTGCTTTTGATTAGTTTGAAGTCAGAATGCCCAATAAATCTTGTTTCTCTATACACATTGTTAGCCCGTTAGATTTTTATTTTTAAATAAGGGAAAAACACGTGCCAAATTATTTCTCACTAAGAGTACTTTCAAAAGACCCAAAAAAATTTCTTTCTCCATACATACTTTTTACCCGTCGTTCATCCAGTTAGATTTTGATTTTAAAAATAATGAGAAACACGTGTCTCATTTTATTTATTTCAGTTGTTTTTACATTTGTCGGTTCGTGTTGTTTGCTTCGGAGTCTCTCCGTAAATAAACCTTAACCCATTGTTGGGCCAGTTAAATTTTGATTTTGTTTTGTTAAGTTTTGATCTAGAATATTTCCAGGTAGTTCGAAATCAATATGTTAGGTAGTTCGAAATCAATATTAAATCACGTTTCTTCAAAGAACGTTAACACATGCTTTGCCCCTTTACACCCCGAATTTCAAAACAATCCCGCTTTAGCGGAGGTTCTGTTCTCAAGATGTACCTATTATTTAAACTTAATGTTTGTAGCTTCAGCGGTTTGGGCTGGGCGATTATAAATCAATCAATCAGTCAGTCAGCCAGGATAAACAACCTATGTATAAAAAAATGGAGGCGGTACCACGCCCCTCGTCTAATGCTCATAACTTTCTTCTAGTCGAATTGTGCTACTAAGTGGAAAAATCGTACAAACTTTCATTGATGTGCGCCTTACAGTTCTGTTGAAATGTTGGGTCATAAAAAATGTGACACACCCCTTGTCCAACGCCCATTACATTTTACCGGTGGAAAGACACGTTTACGCCCTGACACTTTCCCACATTTCACTACTGAGCAACTTATGATTCCGAAGATATTCCACAGTCAAGAATTTAGTTGTATGGGCGGTGCCACACCCCCTTGTCCAAAATCCACATTATTACCCCTGCCGAAGGACACGACTAAATCGTTGGTTTGTACCAAGTGTCTTTCAGTTATAGTTCCAAAGTTACACCGCAATTTAAAAAGTGCCACGCCCCTTGTCCAACGCCCATTAAATTTTATTTGTGGAACGACACGTCTACGCCATGACGCTGTACAAAATTTCAATGCTGAGGGACTTATAATTCCGAAGCTGGCTGTTGGGCCAGTTAAATTTTGATTTTGTTTTGTTGAGTTTTGATCTAAAATATTTCCAGGTAGTTCGAAATGAATATGTCTATTAAATCACGTTACTTCAAAGAACACCTTAACACATGCTTTGCCCCTTTACACCCCGAATTTCAAAAAATCCCGTTTTAGCGGAGGTTCAGTTCTATGATGTACCTATTATTTAAACTTAATGTTTGTAGCTTCAGCGGTTTGGGCTGGGCGATTATAAATCAATCAATCAGTCAGTCAGCCAGGATAAACAACATATGTATAAAAAAATGGAGGCGGTACCACGCCCCTCGTCTAATGCTCATAACTTTCTTCTAGTCGAATTGTGCTACTAAGTATAAAGTTCGTACAAACTTTCATTGATGTGCGACTTACAGCTCTGTTGAAATGTTGGGTCATAAAAAATGTGCCACACCCCTTATCAACCGCCCACCAAATCTCATCAGTTGAATGACACATTTATGAGACGACGGTACACCAACTTTCAATGCTGTGCGGCTAACGATTCCGAGAGATTCCATATTAAAGAATTAAGTTGCATGGACGGTGCCACGCCTCTTGTCCAGAATCCACCTTATTCCCCCTGCCAAAGGACACGACTTAATCGTAAATTTGTACCGAGTGTCATTGATGTGAATGCTATAGTTCCACCGGAATTTAAAAAGTGCCACGCCCCTTGTCCAACGCCGATTACATTTTACCGGTGGAACGACACGTCTACGCCATGACGCTGTACAAAATTTCAATGCTGAGGGACTTATAATTCCGAAGCTATTCCATATTACAAAATTTTGTTGTATGGACGGTGCCACGCCCCCTTGTTCAAAATCCACCTTATTCCCCCTGCCGAAGGACACGACCAAATCCTTAGTTTGTACTGAGTGTCGTTGATGTGAATGCTATAGTTCAAAAGTTACACCTGGATTTAAAACGTGCCACGCCCCTTATCCAACGCCCACTAAATTTTACAGGTGGAATGATACGCTTACGCCATGACACTACCAAATTTCAATGCTGAGCAACTTACAATTTCGGAGCTATTCCATATTAAAGAATTGAGTTGTATGAGCGGTGCCACTCCCCCTTGTCCAACGCCCATTAAATTTTACCGATGGAAAGACACGTCTACACCATGATACAGTGCCAAATTTCAATGCTTTGCGACTTATAATTCCGAAGATATACCATATTAAAAATTTAGGTTGTATGGGAGGTGCCACGCCCACCTGCCTGCATTGACATCTTCTATGACACACCAACAAAATTTTCCCAAGGAATGAGCCGTTTTCGCAAACACTGGCACGTTACAGAAGGTTAAGTTTTTTTATATATAAGACTAGCTGGGCCCTGCGGCTTTGCACGCAAGCTCTCCTGTTTCCCCCGATACGAACTCTTAACCCATTGCTGAGCCCATCAGATTTTGATTGAAATAAAACCGGCCTAACTATCTTTGATTTCGACATTTCACATTTACTCCAAACAAATTCTTAACCCTTGGCTTACCATGGTAGATTTCGATTTTCAAAAAAATTAAAAACACGTTTTTATTACTTCCCGATTGAAGTGCTTTTGATTAGTTTGAAGTCAGAACGCCCAATAAATCTTGTTTCTCTATACACATTGTTACCCCGTTAGATTTTGATTTTTAAAAAAGGGGAAACACGTGTCAAACTATTTCTCACCAAGAGTACTTTCAAAAGACTCAAAAAACCTTGTTTTTCCATACATACTTTTAACCCGTCGTTGATCCAGTTAGATTTTGATTTTTAAAATAATGAGAAACACGTGTCTAATTTTATTTATTTCAGTTGTTTTTACATTTGTTGAAGTCAGTAGGTCCATCGGTTCGTGTTGTTTGTTTCGGAGTCTCTCCGTAAATAAACCTTAACCCATTGTTGGGCCAGTTAAATTTTGATTTTGTTTTGTTGAGTTTTGATCTAAAATATTTCCAGGTAGTTCGAAATGAATATGTCTATTAAATCACGTTACTTCAAAGAACACCTTAACACATGCTTTGCCCCTTTACACCCCGAATTTCAAAAAATCCCGTTTTAGCGGAGGTTCAGTTCTATGATGTACCTATTATTTAAACTTAATGTTTGTAGCTTCAGCGGTTTGGGCTGGGCGATTATAAATCAATCAATCAGTCAGTCAGCCAGGATAAACAACATATGTATAAAAAAATGGAGGCGGTACCACGCCCCTCGTCTAATGCTCATAACTTTCTTCTAGTCGAATTGTGCTACTAAGTATAAAGTTCGTACAAACTTTCATTGATGTGCGACTTACAGCTCTGTTGAAATGTTGGGTCATAAAAAATGTGCCACACCCCTTATCAACCGCCCACCAAATCTCATCAGTTGAATGACACATTTATGAGACGACGGTACACCAACTTTCAATGCTGTGCGGCTAACGATTCCGAGAGATTCCATATTAAAGAATTAAGTTGCATGGACGGTGCCACGCCTCTTGTCCAGAATCCACCTTATTCCCCCTGCCAAAGGACACGACTTAATCGTAAATTTGTACCGAGTGTCATTGATGTGAATGCTATAGTTCCACCGGAATTTAAAAAGTGCCACGCCCCTTGTCCAACGCCGATTACATTTTACCGGTGGAACGACACGTCTACGCCATGACGCTGTACAAAATTTCAATGCTGAGGGACTTATAATTCCGAAGCTATTCCATATTACAAAATTTTGTTGTATGGACGGTGCCACGCCCCCTTGTTCAAAATCCACCTTATTCCCCCTGCCGAAGGACACGACCAAATCCTTAGTTTGTACTGAGTGTCGTTGATGTGAATGCTATAGTTCAAAAGTTACACCTGGATTTAAAACGTGCCACGCCCCTTATCCAACGCCCACTAAATTTTACAGGTGGAATGATACGCTTACGCCATGACACTACCAAATTTCAATGCTGAGCAACTTACAATTTCGGAGCTATTCCATATTAAAGAATTGAGTTGTATGAGCGGTGCCACTCCCCCTTGTCCAACGCCCATTAAATTTTACCGATGGAAAGACACGTCTACACCATGATACAGTGCCAAATTTCAATGCTTTGCGACTTATAATTCCGAAGATATACCATATTAAAAATTTAGGTTGTATGGGAGGTGCCACGCCCACCTGCCTGCATTGACATCTTCTATGACACACCAACAAAATTTTCCCAAGGAATGAGCCGTTTTCGCAAACACTGGCACGTTACAGAAGGTTAAGTTTTTTTATATATAAGACTAGCTGGGCCCTGCGGCTTTGCACGCAAGCTCTCCTGTTTCCCCCGATACGAACTCTTAACCCATTGCTGAGCCCATCAGATTTTGATTGAAATAAAACCGGCCTAACTATCTTTGATTTCGACATTTCACATTTACTCCAAACAAATTCTTAACCCTTGGCTTACCATGGTAGATTTCGATTTTCAAAAAAATTAAAAACACGTTTTTATTACTTCCCGATTGAAGTGCTTTTGATTAGTTTGAAGTCAGAACGCCCAATAAATCTTGTTTCTCTATACACATTGTTACCCCGTTAGATTTTGATTTTTAAAAAAGGGGAAACACGTGTCAAACTATTTCTCACCAAGAGTACTTTCAAAAGACTCAAAAAACCTTGTTTTTCCATACATACTTTTAACCCGTCGTTGATCCAGTTAGATTTTGATTTTTAAAATAATGAGAAACACGTGTCTAATTTTATTTATTTCAGTTGTTTTTACATTTGTTGAAGTCAGTAGGTCCATCGGTTCGTGTTGTTTGTTTCGGAGTCTCTCCGTAAATAAACCTTAACCCATTGTTGGGCCAGTTAAATTTTGATTTTGTTTTGTTGAGTTTTGATCTAAAATATTTCCAGGTAGTTCGAAATGAATATGTCTATTAAATCACGTTACTTCAAAGAACACCTTAACACATGCTTTGCCCCTTTACACCCCGAATTTCAAAAAATCCCGTTTTAGCGGAGGTTCAGTTCTATGATGTACCTATTATTTAAACTTAATGTTTGTAGCTTCAGCGGTTTGGGCTGGGCGATTATAAATCAATCAATCAGTCAGTCAGCCAGGATAAACAACATATGTATAAAAAAATGGAGGCGGTACCACGCCCCTCGTCTAATGCTCATAACTTTCTTCTAGTCGAATTGTGCTACTAAGTATAAAGTTCGTACAAACTTTCATTGATGTGCGACTTACAGCTCTGTTGAAATGTTGGGTCATAAAAAATGTGCCACACCCCTTATCAACCGCCCACCAAATCTCATCAGTTGAATGACACATTTATGAGACGACGGTACACCAACTTTCAATGCTGTGCGGCTAACGATTCCGAGAGATTCCATATTAAAGAATTAAGTTGCATGGACGGTGCCACGCCTCTTGTCCAGAATCCACCTTATTCCCCCTGCCAAAGGACACGACTTAATCGTAAATTTGTACCGAGTGTCATTGATGTGAATGCTATAGTTCCACCGGAATTTAAAAAGTGCCACGCCCCTTGTCCAACGCCGATTACATTTTACCGGTGGAACAACACGTCTACGCCATGACGCTGTACAAAATTTCAATGCTGAGGGACTCATAATTCCGAAGCCATTACATATTAAAAAATTTAGTTGTATGGACGGTGCCACGCCCCCTTGTTCAAAATCCACCTTATTCCCCCTGCCGAAGGACACAACCAAATCCTTAGTTTGTACTGAGTGTCGTTGATGTGAATGCTATAGTTCAAAAGTTACACCGCAATTTAAAAAGTGCCACGCCCCTTATCCAACGCCCACTAAATTTTACCGGTGGAATGCTACGCTTACGCCATGACACTATACCAAATTTCAGTGCTGAGCGACTTATAATTTCGGAGCTATTCCATATTAAAGAACTGACTTGTATGAGCGGTGCCACGCCCCCTTGTCCAACGCCCATTAAATTTTACCGGTGGAATGACACATTTACGCCATGGCACTGTACTAAATTTCAATGCTGTCCGACTTATAATTCCGAAGATATACCATATTAAAAATTTAGGTTGTATGGGACGTACCACGCCCACCTGCCGTACAAACATGTAATATCGCTATAAACCACCGCATTGACATCTTCTATCACACACAAACAAAATTTTCCCGAAAGAATGAGCCGTTTTCGCAAACACTGGCACGTTACAGATGATTAAGTTTTTTTATATATAAGATTATCATTTCCTTAAAATTTATATTATTTAGTAATTTTATGTGTTCTTTAGTATTTTTATTTTATTCTTATTTTTCATTTTACTTGCAATTTGCTCTCTTAACCAAGTGCAATTATTAAAAGTAATCTATATATATAAAAGAGAGTGGCAGTACGTGTGACCGCATCACGCTCAAACGGAACGGCCGATTTTCATGGGGTTTGTTTTGTTCGATTCGTATTAAGTCAGTTCAGGTTCGTGCCAAAAGAAAATTCCAGAAAATCTATTGGGAAACTCGAAAAATCCATGCCATCTTTGACCGTAAATTTTGCATATTTTCAGATAATAACTTTGGAACCATGAGTCACACATCAATTAAATTCACTACGAACTTACTATTTAGTCATGTCCTGCGACAGAGGGAATGGGGCGGGAAATTGTAAGGCGCACAGCATTGAAATTTGGTATAGCGTCGACCCATAGATGAGTCATTCTACTGGTAAGATTTGATGGGCGTTGGACAAGGAGCGTGGCACATTTTTTGTGACCCAAATATTTCGCTGAACTATAAGTCGCACAGCAATGAAATTAAGCACGAACCCACCATTTATTCAAATCTTTCGACAGAGGGGATGGTGCGGGTATTGAACAAGGGGGCGTGGCATGACCTATATAACTTAAATCTATATACAAACGTGTCTGGGTATAGTGAACACCCTATGTAGTGAACACTTCAATGTAGTGAACGCCCATATTTTTACATGGAGCTTAGGACAACAGTAGCATGGGCTTAGGACAGCAGCACTGAATATGTTGGTATACAAGCGTAATCTACGAAAAAGCGGTTCAAAAGTAACTTTGTGAACGCAAGAAGCAAACGTCTATTCGTCATTTCTTTCAATAAGCATACATTAATATTTTCCTACGTGCGGGACGAAGTTCGCGGGTCAGCTAGTCTAATATAAATTTCTCATGTTCCCAACAAGTAGACGGTTCTGAAAATCACATTTTGTATTCATCTACTTTGCTACGTTTGCAACACACAGATTGTACAAAAGCTTTTTTATATTGGAGGAATGACGGTTTTCCTTAAAAAACGTATGAAATGTCTTGTAAACGATTTTTGAAACAAAAAAAATTAGTCGATTGGAGCTTTTAGTTTTAATAGTTGAAATTTTTGAAAAATATAAACATTTCGTTTCTTTGTAAATCACAAAGCTCATCTTTTATTAACTTTTTGCAGTTATGACAGTCACATTTTTCAATAGTTTGCATCAATATGAAACCAGAGGAATAACGAAGGGAACCATCACTCATATGTTCAAACAAACTGGTATTATTTTCAATTATTATAAATGAACCTTCGTCAGTGGGTTCACAATTGCCTTAGGTTAGGTTAGGTAGGGAAGGGTGTGTGCGTCCCAAGGGCAGCACTTCCACTCGGAGGCCAAAATGGCCCATTGTGAATCCCTTCATGGAAGATTCCGGAGCTAACCAGTGGCTCTCAGTTCGGGGCAAACCAGTTCGACCTCTTGATGAAGGAGAGTAGATCCGATATTTCAACTACTGCTGCGCAGGCCAAGTCTACCAGGAACCTTGACCCCAAGGTACGGAGTCGGCGTTCCTGCAGAGCCGGGCAGTGGCACAGGTAGTGTTGGATCGTTTCCACTTCTTCCTCATCTCCACAGCTTCTGCAGACATCACTGGACGAGAGGCACCATTTGACCAGCATAGATCCAATGGCGCAGTGTCCAGTGATGACTCCAACAAGCTGCCTAATAGAGGTTCGACTCAGGGACAGTACATATCGCGTTTTCCTCACGGAAAGGGAAGGCCATATTGCCCGGCAGGTACTGCAATCAGTTCTGCTCCGCCATGAGGACTCGATGTAAGTTTTGCTCAACCTGTCAATACGCAAATACAGGGCAGATATCGGAAGGAGCACAGAGTTATCCACTTCGGTGAGAGGCAGGGCGACCCCCTTTCTTGCCATCTCATCCGCTGCCTCGTTTCCTGCCACTCCAGAGTGGCCTGGAACCCAGCAGAGAGTGACTCGGTGATGTCCGATGCCGCGAAGTGCACTGCGGCAACTCTGAACTACCTTTGATTTCACAGTCGCTGATTCCAGCGCTTTAAGGGCTGCCTGACTATCCACACAGATTGTGATATCCGTGGGTGATAATCCGCTGTCGCGGATTAATTCAGCAGCTTTCCAGATTGCATAAATCTCCGCCTGAAAGATGCTACAGAGGTCCGGGAGTCTGAAAGACCGTTGAGCCCCTAGTGCATCTGAGTGGAGACCAGCTCCTGTACCTTCCTCCATCTTAGAACCATCTGTGAAGATGGTGATGGAGGCGTCTCTTATCACACTTGTAAGTCCCCATTCTTCCCTTGAGGGAAAGGAGGTAAGTGCGCGCGAATCAAAATCCAGGTATGGAATTAGATAGTCCGTGCAGGAATCTAATTGATGTTCCGTACCTGGCCTCGTAAATGACCTTAGGATCCCAGAGTGTCCATAAGCGTGCTCTTTCCACAAGTTGGCCTCTCTCAGCCTGAGAGCGCCTTTAGCAGCACAGCACTTAATGAACTGCTCTATTGGGTGGAGATGTAGAATCATCTCTAGGCCTGCCTGGGGGGTGCTTTTGACGGTTCCTGCTATTCCCATAGCCGCCAGTCTCTGCACCTTCATCAGTTGCGTCGCCAAGGACCTGGTGTCCGTGGCCGGCCACCAGACAATGGCTCCGTAACATAAGATCGGCCGAATGATCGCTGTATACATCCAGTGGACAATGCCCGGCCGCAATCCCCACTTTTTCCCGAAGGCCTTCTGACAGACGTAGAAGGCATTCAGGCTCTTCTTCACCCGCTCTTCCACGTTGCGTCTCCAAGAAAGCTTGGAGTCGAGTGTGGTGCCAAGGTATTTCACCTCGGGTGAGAGGGTGATAGTGATGCCGCTGAGTTTCGGCAGCCTAATCTCCGGTATCTTGTATCTCCGGGTGAACAGTACCATAACCGTCTTTGAGGGGTTAACTCCTAGACCGTTATGCTCTGCCCACCTAGAGAGTTCTCCTAAAGCAGACTCCATGAGATCACTGATGGTGGAAAGAAATTTTCCGGGGATCAGGATAGTGACGTCGTCCGCATATGCTACTACTCGCAGCCTCCTGGATTCGAAGATCTCGAGGATGTTGTTTATCACAAGCAGCCACAGCAGAGGCGAAAGGACGCCCCCCTGAGGTGTGCCCCTTGTGGTTAACCTCCTCACCGAGCACGAGCCTAGGCTGGAGTGAACCCTTCTGCTACTAAGCATATCGCTGGTCCACCTTACCACTTTCTCGTCCACTTCGAATTTTCTAAGTGCACTGGTTATTGCCTCTAGAGTGACGTTATTAAAGGCCCCCTCAATATCGAGGAAAGCGGCTAACGTATACTCCTTGACGCTCAGCGATTTTTCGATCGTCTGAACGACCTCATGTAAGGCGCTGTCTACAGATTTTCCCCTGCAATACGCATGTTGCGTCCTGCAGAGTCCCCTGGACTGTGCCACTCCCCTGACATAGACATCCACCAGCCTCTCCAAAGTCTTAAGAAAGAACGATGACAGGCTGATCGGTCTGTAGTCTTTTGCAGTGATGTGGTTTGACTTCCCCGCCTTGGGGATGAACACCACCTTAACCTCTTTCCAGGCGCGCGGTACATAGCCCTGTTGGAGAGATTCCCGAAAGATTCGCACCAAGACTTTGACCACTGCCTCCTTAGACCATTGCAGCATAGCCGGAATGACACCATCGGGACCCGGAGATTTGTACGGGTTGAAGGTGTCTATCGCCCATGCCACTTTGACCTCATCGATAATCCCCCGAACAAAAGCATCCGGTCGTGACGAGTGCTGTCTATGAGGCGTGGTCGTCTCAACAACACTCGTGCAACCGGGAAAGTGGGTGTTCATGAGAGTCTCTAGAAGCTCCTCCCTCGATTCTGTCCACGAGCCGTCAGACTTCCTAATGCTGCTAGGGGTATGTGATGCCCCGGCTAGCACCTTGCGAAGTCTGGCGGCCTCGTTGACATTGTCGAGGGATTCACAGTACTTCCTCCAATTATCCCGCTTGGCCGCCCTAATAGTCTTCTTAAACTTATTAAAGCTAGCCTTGTAGGCTCCCCAGTCTTCTTCAGTTCGGCTAAGTTTAGCCTTATTGAAGAGACGTCTGGTATCTGTTCTAAGTTGTCTTAGCTCTGGGGTCCACCACACCGCGTTGGTTTTCCGTGGAGCTCGACTTTTAGGACAAGATTCATTAAAAGACTTGTTAAGCACTTTCGTTAGAAGACCAACTGACCTGTCAATGTTGTTTCTCTCGAATGTAGCGATCGCTTTGCGCGATGCCAGTTTCTGAGAAACTAGTGCACTGAATTTAGGCCAGTTAGTCTTTCTCGGATTCCTATAAGTTTGTGGACATCCAACCTCTATGGCCACTGAAAAGACTATACGGTTGTGGTCCGAGAACGAACATTCCGTCAGTACTTTCCAGTCGACCACGGAGATAGTGTTGGAGTCGGTAACTAAGGTAATATCTATGACTTCCTCCCTAACCCTATTGTGGAAAGTCGGCGTATTGCCTCTATTGCACAGCACAAGGTTAGAGCCTAGAAGAAACTCAAAAATTGACTCACCCCTACTGTTGGTGTCGGAACTTCCCCACAGCATGTGGTGTGCATTGGCATCACACCCGATGATAAGGTCGAGCCTCCGTGATCGGGCGTGCGCAGCAAGGTCCCGGACTTCCTTCGGCGGTGGTTCCTCCCCTTCGAATGGCATGTATGCGGACGACAGGATCAGGTCTCGCCCATCGCGTCGTTCGCATGCAGCCACACACAGGTCACCAGTACTGTAATGAGACAAAAGAAACAAATTAATGCACCTTCGTATCTTACCTTCACCGCGTGAATGAAGCAATCTAAATTGACCTGAATCTAACCCACAAACCCTGTCTCCTACGATCCAGGGTTCCTGAATTAGAGCCAGGTCAACTCCAGTCTCCTCAAGGAACTGCATAAGGTCGTGGGTGGCGGCTTTAGAGTGGTGCAGGTTTATCTGCACTACCTTCAGCCTTCCCTTGTGTGGCGCGCTCCTTGTTAGGGAAGCGAGCTTTGAGGGAACCCAAACCGAACTTAACAACTCCCAGGGAGTCCCGCAGATGGGCAAAGGACGATTGATCTACCGCGATCACGATGTCCTTGCCCGCCTCATTTTTACAAGTAGTGGAGGATACAATTCTCCACTCTCCTGTGTTCAGGCCACTATTCTGCCGGCCAATCAGCTTCACCGTGTCGGCGTCCTCCATAACTGGAGGGGGGACCCACAGTGTGACGATAGGCCGGAGTGGCAGACGGTCACGGGGTATGACCTCGAGTTTCGCCCCCTGCCAGAGGGGCTCAAGACCGCCGATAGTGCGCACCAAGAAGTTGAGGGACTCCTTGTTGCCACAACCGACGATTTTGACACCCTTCTGCCAGCCAGCGCCGTCGAAGTCAATTTCGCCGTCAGCCGCCTCGAGCATCGCTCGCAGAATGCGCGCCTCTACAGAAAGCCAGTTTTCCGGGCGAATTTTCCCATCAGGATCGCTCCGGTCCACCACGGCTATCTGCAACTCCTGTGGGGAAGAGAAGCTAGCTGAGGGCTTCAGCTTTTTCCCCTCCCCTGTCGGCTGATCGTCACCCGATCTTCCCCTTTTTACGGCCTTTTCCACCGTGGTGGAAGTGGGCCTTGAAGAGGTGGTGGGTCTCTGACCAGTCACATTTGACGGGGCGACCGCAGCACTGTTTCCAGGCTTTGCCGTCCCCGTCTTTACTCTCACCCGTGCAGTGACGGAGGATGTGGCCTTGTTCCTAGGCTTTTCCGCCTCCACTGCACCTTCGGTGGGCCGTGCAGCCGTGGCACTGTCACCAGGCGTTGCTGCAACGGCCGTGCATTTTGCACCAGAAATCGCCGCCTGTTTCTTCTCGAATCTAGCCACGATCTTCTGGTGCTTCCTTACCAGATCCTTCTCCTTATCGGACAAGGATCCAGGCTCTTTGCTCACTCTGCGGAGAAACGCAAGAGAGCGCCGGTAGCCATTTCTGGCTTTCTTCGCAGCACTGCTCGCCTTGCGTTCCCCCGCCGGTAAGATACCAGGAATGGAGCCAGTGGCCGCAGGTCGGTCTCCCTCCTCCAGGAGTGCCGCCTCCGCCTCAGAGTCCACCGACCCGGCGCCGCTACTTTGCGAGAGAATCATAGATTCCCCCTCTATAGCAGCGTCGAGTCGAAGGCCCCGGAGCTGAGGCACCACCCCCGAAAGTGAGGGACCATCCTGTGCTGTGGACTCCTGCGCCTTTTGCCTGCTTAATGCAGGTTTGGGCGCCTCCTGCTTCCCAGTAGCATTTGTAGACTGCACAGCCTGGGGTCCCGCTGCACAGCCTAAGCGGTCGTTGGATGACGACGCCAGACAGCCCGCTCGCCCACTGTCTACCGCCGGTACTGGGGATCCGACTCCCTGCATCGTAAAAGAGTCCTTATGGGAGCCCTCCAGAATGGTTTTGATGAAGGGGGTCGCCTTCCCCTGTGGCGTTTCTTTGACATCTATCACGCCACCAAAAGATGATAAGAAACAGCCGCTCCTAACATGGAGATCAGACGCTGACCAGGGAGCCGCCCACTGTGGGTCAGACGCTCCTGGATTTCCGCAGCTCAAACTTCGCCAGCTGAGAAGACAAGCTTCAACAGCCGCCCGGGGACCGCCCGGTCACCAGAAGCAACCTTCGTGAAGGCGTTGAGTCCACTTGGCCTGGTACCCACAAGGATCGCAGCCGAAGATGTGGACCACGTCTACATCCGTGCAGTCAGGTGCTTTGCCTTGTGGATCCAAACCCTGATCCCCCACAATTGCCTTAAATGCTTTTATTTTCATTTACATTTCATATCGAAAGAATATGGTCAAACTCAAAAAGTGAAGGATTATTGTTTGTAACTCCGCTTTTTCTTACGAAATAAAAAAGATTTTCAAGCGGGCCTTGATTAAGTCTTGATAATAAAAGAAAATTGGATTTTTCCGCCCAGATATCTTGTGAAAGAGACAAAACGGAAGTAATTGATAAAACTATACCATTTCAACAGTATACAGTTTTAGAATACTGACAACGTTTGACATAGCTTTTCATTTCCTTCAAATAATTTTGGATATTGTTATTCTCACGAAGAGCTGATCGGAAAGGATTTTTATCAAAAAGAACATGGCTATTCAAACAATCAAAAAGTCTGTTTATTTTTTCAATAAATACACCTAATTCTGTTTTAACACGGTCTTCTTTTACATGTTTTAGATTTAACACGGTTTAAAAATAAAAAATTTTTAATTTTTTTACACCATTTTATTCCATTTAGCACGAAATATTAAAAAATTTTTTTATTTTTAAACCGTGTAAAAGAGACCGTGTAAAAACAGAATTAGGTGTATAGCTGTGGACAAAGCTTTTTCTTTGCAATCATTATAACAGCCATTTTCAACCAAAGATTTTATAGCTGCGGATACAGTATTGCTAAATATGTGAGTTGCGTATTTAACCTTCATTTTTTCAAATGAATTGGGATGAATATGCTTTGCTGTCAATTTGGGACATAGGCGGGTTGAATTGTTTTTATCCAATTCATATAACCTGCAAATAATCGAGCAAGAAATATGTCCATCAGGCGAAGTTTCATTATCAGCAAATTTGTTGAAGCGAAAGCGATCGTCAACGAAAAAAGGTATACACACAAAAATAAGCGCGAACAAGTGAAATTGTGTTGTTGCTTTTTTTGGCTTTTTTGGTGGTTGATTATTTCATTGCGTGTGAAGGCAACGCACACAATTTTGCGAATATTTTCGACTAGCCAAAGTGCGTATGGGACCTGCTGCGCTGAAAGCAAGGCGCATAACAGCAGCAGTAACATCATCACAGCGCACAGTTGATGTGCGACTGACCACATCAACATAAAGCAAATTATGAAAGCTGACTTCGAATTGAGAAGTTTGCCGAAGTCATCGCGAATATGTTCGAATAGCCGAAGTGCGTATGGGACCTACTGCGCTGGTACGCAAATTTGTGCGAGTTGACACCTCTATGTGTTTATTTGCTTAGTGCCTGAACGCAATAGAAGCATGGGCCGGGGACAATAAGTTGAGGTTAAATCCTCTAAAATCGTTTGTTTTGCCAATTTATAAAAATGCCTACTCATTTGCTGAATTACCACCGATTCAGCTCAAAAATGTACCTTTAAAATTTGTAAGCAAGGTAAAAAACTTAGGGTTTTATATAAACTGTACTCTTTCTTGTGAGGATCACATAAGTTCTGTGGTGAGCAAAGTTTATTACACCCTACGTAATCTGAGAAGTACTGCATCATTCGTACCAGTTGAAACTAGACGGAAACTCGGGGGTAGTCTATTGCGCGCTTGACTCTAGGTCCAAGCAAAAACTTCAAGTCGCTTTCAATAACGCAATTAGATATGTGTACGGTCTTAGAAAGCATGACCACATATCTGATCATAGTCATCTGTTGCTTGGTTGTAGCTTACCAAATTTCTTAGCTGCCAGGAACTGCTTATTTCTTCACAGGCTAATTCATACAATTCATACAAAACACCTTTATATTTGTTTGAAAAGCTGCAGTTCTGCAAGTATAGGAGGAGCATTAACCTTGTTGCACCGACATTTAACTTTGTCAATTCCGGCAGGCTATTTTACGTGACCGCAATTAGAATGTGGAATTCATTGCCAACATAAATCAATAAATAAATAAATAAAATAACGACTCCAGTGGAGGGCACCTGGGCATGACCAAAACCGTCGCCAAAATAAAAATACGATTCTACTGGGTAGGATGCCAGACGTCTGTAGCCGAGTGGATTAAGAGCTGCGACCGATGTTCAGCCGCGAAAGGGCCGACAAGAAGATCTCGAGGCCGCATGCAGCAGTATAACGTGGGAGCGCCCTTCCAGCTGATTGCTATGGACGTCGGCGGCCCATTCCCAACTGGTACTCAAGGCAACAAATATGTGCTGGTTGTAATGGATTACTTCAGCAAATGGCCCGAAGTGTACCCTATTCCTAACCAGGAGGCCACTACGATCTCGGAAAAGCTGGTAAACAACTCGGTAGCCAGGTTCGGAGTTCCGTTGGAGTTGCACTCGGATCAAGGCCGAAATTTCGAGTCTGCGGTATACAAGGAAGTGTGTGAGCTGCTGGGGATAAAGAAAACGCGTACCACTCCTTTGCACCCACAGTCCGACGGCATGGTGGAACGCTTTAACCGGACACTGGAGGAATACCTGCGGAAAGTGGTAGGCAGGAATCAAAAGGATTGGGACACGCATATCCCCATGTTCCTGATGGCGCCAGGTCAGGCCCTCACGACACGACATCACCCGCTCCAGCCCGAGCAGTGTTCGGCACAGAGTTGCGGCTACCCGCTGACTTGAAGTTCGGGGTAGTCAGCACGACGGGAGGCGCTAAGACGGACTACGTGGTCAATAAGCGGGCGGAACTGGAGGAAATTCACCAGTTTATAAGGAGCCGCACCAAACTGGTCAGCGATAAGGCAAAAGCCAGATATGATCTACGGGCCAACTCAGCAGGGTTCCAAGAAGGCGATTTGGTAATGCTCTACAACCCGCAGCGGAGGAAAGGTTTGTCTCCGAAACTTCAAGCGTCATGGAAAGGACCGCATGAAGTCGTGACTAGGATTAACGACGTGGTATACAGGATTCAACGTTGCAGCAATAAAGGCGCTAAGCTGAAGGTTGTCCATTTGGAGCGCCTGGCGCCTTATCACAGCGGAACCTCGGCACTTGTTTGGGACGAACAAGTCTAAGTGGTGGGCAGTGTAACGATAAGACAGTCTGTCGCTGTGCAAAGCAACCCTGTCGCTACGCGCCGTGCCATAATTCAACCTGGCAATGATGACCGCGGTAATGGAAACTTTAAGTCCAACCTGGCAATGATGGCCGCGATAATGTAAACGTTTAGTCCAACCTGGCAATGATGGACGCGATCATCATGGAAACCTTTAGTCCACTCTGGAATGTGCGAGAACGATCTGCGCGATGGCCGGACAGGTATAAAAGGCAGCCGGGTGCGGCACAGTGAGTGAGTCTGATTTTGACTAGTGAAGGTGCTACACGGAGTAATTAAGCAAATAGTTAAGTGTAAAGACAGTGCAGTGCAAAACTGTGAAATAAAGTTATAGTTGGTTTTTATTGACTGCGTTTGAGAAACTAAGTGTGTTTTATTTTCAAATTACGCAATCCAGAGATACGTACTAGCCCACTAGAACTAGCATTCGTAACAATATCAACACTAATAGTAGGTTCTTTATTCTACAAAAAGAGCAACCGTTCACAAATAAGAGGGTGAAGAGAGAGATTTAACGCTGCCGCTTCCAGCCTGGCGTACCTTGTTAAGGGGGTAGTCAGGTAGAATCGACCATATGTAAAAAAAATTTTTTTTTTCATACAAATTTGTATTCCACATTAACAATTTTTTATATGGTATTGTACATACTTAGTTTTGATTACTGAAAAAATGTTTTTTATAAATTTTCGTTTATATCCGGGGGAGGTATGGGCGACCGGAAGACGCCAATTTTCAAATCTGGCTGACGCGATTTCTCCATTTTGGATGGTCTAAAAAATACAAACAAATTTCATTTTGAAGTACAAATGAATGGCTCACGTTTAAACTACAACGGTAAAAAAATATTAATAAATAAACATTTAGTGCAATTGTAAAGTTTTTTATCTTTTTTTGCTTGTTTTTTGTTAATAATTGTGTCATAACTTTGTTACATAGAAATAGACAATTGTTCGTACCACGAATCACGTGCGAATAAATACACGAATGTTGTTCGTTTCCAAAACGTTATAAAAAATGTCGTTTAATGCAAAAGTGTTTGTGCAATGTAGTGGTTAAATGTTTGTTCTACACAAATCCCTACAATTTATTCCCTCATTTTTTACAGCACTATTTGCTCCGTTCCGTTTACATCAAAATCTCAATTCAATTAATTCTCTTCCCTTCATCTTCCTCCCGACAAAACCGCCACCTTCCCTTTTTCTCTCTCCTCTCCTTCGCCGCTGCACCGAGCTGCCAGATCGCATTCGCTGCACGTCCCTGCCACGCCGTCAGGCGTGAACATTATCCTCCGGCCTTGAGACTCGTGAGATCCCACGTGGCTCAATCGGTTCCAACGGCAACAAACACAAACGTTGAATAGGTCGTGTCAGCGAACTATTGCCAGTCCACACAGTAACGTTGCGCACCACACCATCCTTCCCGGGGTGCAGTTCAGAAATGCGTGCGGTTCGCCAAAGGGCCGGCGGCGTTGACTCTCGCTTTATTACAACCAAGTCTCCCACCTTGAAACCCGGCCGTACTTTGCGCCACTTTGGGCGCTGCTGCAGCTCGTGTAAATATTAACTACACTATCTCTAAATCATTTTCCATGCTTGCTTTTGTGCGCCGTAATAGCTCGGCTTTCTCAGACCCATTTACTTTCAAAACTCTTTACTCTGCTTTTGTGCGATCAAATTTGGAGTACGCTACTTTTATTTGGAGGCCTTATCATCTAATTTATATAAATCGTCTTGAGTCGGTTAAGAAGGTGTTTATTCGCCATGCTCTTCGTTCGCTAAATTTTGCCGAACCTTTACCTTCATATACTTCTCGGTGTCTGTTACTTAACCTTATGTCATTGCGCAATAGAAGGACTTTATTGTCCATTTCTTTTATTTTTGATGTTATTAATGGGAGGGTGGATTGCCCCGCCCTTCTTAGTAAAGTTAACTTTTACGTTCCGGGCAGAATTCTTCGCCGCTCCGTTTTGCTTAATGTGGGTTTTAGCAAAACTCTGTTTGGCTCGAATGCTCCTATTAATAGAGTGTTGGCTGAGTTTAACCTCATTCTTAATTCTTTAGACTTAGATATCTCGTCTACCAGGAATATTTTTCGCAATGCCTTGAAAGGCTACTTAGCTCTTAATCCTTAGTGTTAAGTCTTTAATGTACATTATATGTCACTCCTATGGTCTGTAAGGTTTTTTCCGTAGACTTAAATAAATAAATAAATAAATAAATAAATAAATAGCTATCTTGCCACAATTTCCAAAAACGTTGCCAATAGCCTGTCGCTGCTGCCAAGAGTTTAAACGATCGCAATTGGCCTCAGGCGCAATGCATTCGCCCACCATTGGTACCAAGGGCTCCCCAATGAGCAAATGGCCGGGAGTAAGGAAGCTCATATCCTTGGGGTCCATACTGAGAGCACTTAAGGGCCGGGAGTTAAGTATCGCAGAAATCTCAGCCAACAGCGTCTGCATCGCCTCGACTGTCAATGTACGTGAACCCATTACGCGACGAAGATGATGTTTCATCGCCTTTACCGCGGCCTCCCACAGACCACCTCGGTGGGGCGCAGAGGGGTGATGAAATGCCACTGCGTCCGACGCTGTACCAGCTGATCGTAAAGATCCGAAGCCTCCCAACTACGAAGCATTTGCGCCAGCTCGCGCTCAGCACCCAAAAAAATTGGTACCGTTTTTCTCCACAGATGTGAACAATGCTAGAAGCGTGAGGTGAAGCGGGTGAATGCCATGAGGAATGCGTTGGTAGAAAGATCCGAAACAAACTCGAGATGCACCGCCTTCGTCACCATACACACAAACAAGCCGATGTAACCCTTCATCAGAGTCCTGCCCCGGCCACGATGAGGGGCGAGCGGGCCGCACCCGACATGCGGGCAAATCGCCCATGATTTGCTGAGCCACCTTGCCCTTGCTTTTCTCACAAACGATGCAGTCTTTCACTATCGACCTCGCCAACCTTCTACCATTGACTATCCAAAACCGCTGCTGTATGACTGCTAGCAGCTGCTGCGCGCCACAATGATGGAGTCTCAGGTGCGTCTCTCTAGCGATGAGCCATGCGAGGCGCCCCTTCCCAGGTACAATTATGGGATTGCGTTGGTCAAACGGAAGACCTGCTTCCTGGAGACAGCTACGCATGCGTAGGAGCGCCTCTTATAGCTCTAGCCTCTGTATTAATTGCGATTGAATTGGTGCCACCTTTGACTTGGCCAATAGCAGCTGCGACCCCATGACCCCTCCTGATTCTGTACACAAGTAAACCGCGGCGCCATACGCTACCTGGGATGCGTCGGAAAATCCGTGTAAAACAAAGGGCTGCTCCTATCCAGCGTGGAACACGAAGATTCTGCAGCTGTTCCAATCCTGAATAGAAATCCCTCCATTTTCCCGATAACTCCGAGGAGAGACGCTAATCCCACGGTAACATGGCCTTCCAAATTAACTGCAGTAACATCTTCGGTCTTAGTACCACTGGCGCTATAAGTCCCTCTGGATCGTAGAGACGAGCTGCAACTGAAAGCACCGACCGCTTAGTCCAGCCCTCTTCTGGCTCTTGAATGTCTGCCACCCTAAGCGTCAACTCATCGGTAGACGTCAACCACCGTAGACCCAAGATCAATGACACATCGGCGCCGTCTATGAGCATTTTGTCCACCCTCTGAGAAGGCTCAAAGCTCTGTCGCACAAGGGCTGAGTTTGAATGCCACTTCGCCAGCTCAAACCCGCTGGCCGCTAGAAGGTCCCTCGTTTCGGTGCACAACTTCAATAAACTGCCTTCATCGTCCGCTCCGGCCGAGCAATCATCCACATAAAAATTTCTCAATACCGTCCTGGCCCCCTAGGCCACTGCGAAGTATTGTCATGAGCGCACTGCTGCATCGCGCGCACCGCACAATATGGAGCCGATGCCATTCCAAATGTTACCCTTGTAAGGCAATATTCACGCAGGGCACCGAGCTCATCTCGCCAAAAGATCCTCTGCAAATTCCAATGCTCGGGCGCTACCTTCACCTGAAGAAACATTTGCTTAATGTCCGCAGTCACACCATACCTCCACACGCGGAAGCTCCACAACAAGTCACCCAGGTCACGCTGCAGCTTCGGTCTGTTCATCTGCACATCGTTGAGTGATAGACCAGAATTAGTTGCACAAGAGGCGTCGAATACCACACGGAACTTCCGGATTACTGCATGATGAGGTATGTAATACATTGGGGGTTTGCTAGACTCTGGTGCCGGCCGAAGCCATTCGTTTGGTATTCTCTCATGAAGGCTGAATATTTTACCGCTAGCTCCACATCCTGTTGCAGTCGCTGTTCAAGACGAAGGAAACGCTGTAGGGCAATCGCACTGTTAGTACCCAGCTCAGTGCAATTGGCCCGCAAATGAATCTCTATAATATAGCGGCGCTCGCTGGCATCGAAGGTGCAGGTCCTCTGGAAGTGGGCACACATTGCTGCTGCTCCGCAGAAGAATCACCAAGGACCTCCTCACCCTCGAAAAATCTCTGTAATATCCTCTCCATGCCAAGCTCCTCTCGAGCATCTTCAACGCCGGCCGCGGTTAATACTAGGAGACCGGTACTTGTTGCAACCTCCCCAAATATCAGCCATCCTAATCCCGATTGTTGGGCTACCAAACCTGCAGCCGATCGTCGTATATTCGGCTGCATCATAGCCGCCCAGACAGACACACCGAATAATGACGCCACCGGTAGCGCCACATCGAACTGCGGATCAGCCAGCCTTTCCATCACCTCATCGGGGAACCCCGACACAACAGGAGTCCGTACCGGCAAACATATACCCGGCAGTAATGAAGGCAAAACCAGACATGATAAGGGCATCAGTAGCTGCTCATCGCTCATGGCTAGCAGGTAACCTGATATCGCCTTCGTGCACCCGTCGCTAACAGCCGCCATTCTGGCAGCCTTTGTTCGTACAGTTGGGATATTATGCCTCGTCACATACTCGCTCGAAATCAAATTTGCTTGTGAACCCGTGTCGCAAATCGCTCGGACAGGTTCAAACATCTTGCCCTGCACCAGGAGTCGCACCATCGCTGTTGCCAATAACGGACGATGTACGTCTACGTGATTAACCCCGTCAGGGAGTGACCCGGGCACCGACTGCTCTATGCCCGCTGCTGCCGGGATCATCCTTGCCTTAGGGCAGATGAGACTGTTATGTAATGTTCGATTACACCTTGGACAACCCGGCGATATACAACGCGCAGTTGGATGCCCACGACGCAAACAATTGTGGCAGACGCCAAGTCCGTTCAGTCGTTGTACCCGCTCCTCGCGAGTCAGCCGAGAAAACATGCTACAGCGGAATAAAGGATGATTTTCCCCACAGACGAAACATCGTAACGCCCCTGCTCTAGCTGTTCTCTGCAATTGCACCCTCTGCTGCTGGTGCTCCTGCCGAGGTGCGCTGCTACCTTGTGACAATAAACCCCCAGCGCGGCGCTCCAACCACTCCAAGAAATTGCCGTGCAACGCGGGAATACCGTTGATGGGTCTCGCCATTTCCCATTGCGCTCTAGATTCGGAATCCAGACGTGACTCTAGCAAATGTAATACCATCAGATCGCGCTGCTCCCCAGCGCTCAGCCTATTATCCATCAGGCGCAATGTGTTGCGTGCAGTATCCAGCATGGCCAGAATGTCCAAGTGACTCGCTCGTTCTATCTTGGGCAACCCGGTTATGGCCGCGACATGCGCCGTCAGCGTCAAAAAAATGTTGTCATAAGCCGTGCACAAGCTCCGCCAGGCCCCGTCAAAACACTCATCTCTTTGTGGCCGAAAACCAAGAACGCGCGCGGCCGAGCCGCGAACACAGTTCTGGAGCCTGCGTAGTCTTTGCACATTAGTAAGTCGTTGATTCTCAATCACCTCAGCCGTAAATGTATCACGGAAGCTGTCCCATCCCTGTCGATCGCCGTTGAAGACGGGAAGCCGATCCTCCGGAAGATAATCGCCGTACCAAGCCTGCACGGGTGGCGCCTCATGCGCATTACCTGCCCCCTCCTCCGACCTCTGCTCCTTCAGCCTTAAGGCTGCGGCAGCCTGAATATATATGTTCTCGACCTCAACTCGCCTAACCCCGCAAGATTCTTCGCTTAACCCATCCTGTCGCCATAAATCAATATTTTCTTCGAACCTTCCCCAAGCGACTCCGCTGGAAAATCGTTGCCAGTATCGCGCAACCAATCCGCCTGGCGCTGTATCCCCCTTCCACCGCCTGCTCTATCCTGGCCTTGATTCGCTCCCGTGCACCGCTCCCTCCTGGCTCAGCCGAAACCCTCTTGGGTAGGCCTACTGCCACTCTGCCGGCCTTACGTTTTCCGCGCCCCAACTGTTCCACACGCTGCTCTGGAAGCCCCGACACCTCAGGTATCGGCTCCTGCAATTCCTCGATGGGCCCCGTCCGCGCCCTCTGCTTGCGCTGACTCATCATAAACCTAGTAATAAGAGCTTATTAATAATACATGCATCCGCTGCTAGACCAAGAGAAGCAACATCCTGGTAATTAAACTCGCTGTTGAGCTCCTACCAACCGTCCGCTCGCTGCTGAGCTGATATCAATGAAGGCTCGCTGTTGAGCTGATATCAAACTACGGCCCGCTGCTACCAACCGAATGCTCTCTGCTGAGCTCCACCAACCGTACGCTCGCTGCTGAGCTGATATCAATGAAGGCTCGCTGTTGAGCCGATATCAAACTACGGCCCGCTGCTACCAATCGAATGCTCGCTGCTGAGCTCCTACCAACCGTACGCTCGCTGCTGAGCTGATATCAATGACGGCTCGCTGTTGAGCTGATATCAAACTACGGCCCGCTGCTACCAACCGAATGCTCGCTGCTGAGCTCCTACCAACCGTACGCTCGCTGCTGAGCTGATATCAATGAAGGCTCGCTGTTGAGCTGATATCAAACTACGGCCCGCTGCTACCAACCGAATGCTCGCTGCTGAGCTCCACCAACCGTACGCTCGCTGCTGAGCTGATATCAATGAAGACTCGCTGTTGAGCTGATATCAAACTACGGCCCGCTGCTACCAACCGAATGCTCGCTGCTGAGCTGATATCGATGAAGGCTCCCTGTCGAATGGTCTGCAAACTAACACTAACTTATACCACGCCTGCACCGAGCCTAAATGCGTGATTTGGGCAAAATTCTCAAATGCGAAACCAAGTCACGCATTTCCCCATACAAATTCAAACCCACGAAATGACTCATTTCAACAAAACGACGAAGCAAATGCGATAAACATGACCAATTCTATCGAATGCATCACAACTAAAAACGCCTTCAAAGGCTTCAAAGCTTGTTGCTCTGACAGTTCAAAATTAAACAAACGAAAACTATCAAAACGGAAAATCTGAATTGAAACCCCGTCTCAATGCAAACGCAGTATTACGAGCAGCGTTCATCTATTCAGCAAATTTGGAAATATGTGAAAGGAACAAAGCATTAATCAGACGCCTGCCAACTCATACCCCCAACAACACGCTGCGCCAAAGCGCTCTTCCCCACAAACGTGCACCGGACCAAATATAACCTATTTTCCATTGTTCGCACATAACCTAACATAATACTCGCAACACGTGCGAGCCCTGTGCTATTCAACCAAGCCCCCAACCACATAATCACACCGTCCCACCAAACGACAATGAAGCCCCACCGCGATCCACAGCCAGCTCCTCTGCTCATACTCACACCCAAACTGCACCACTATCACTCCTTCAGCTCTCCAATATTCGGCTCGATGGACCAAAAATGTTCGTACCACGAATCACGTGCGAATAAATACACGAATGTTGTTCGTTTCCAAAACGTTATAAAAAATGTCGTTTAATGCAAAAGTGTTTGTACAATGTAGTGGTTAAATGTTTGTTCTACACATAGTGAAATTAAAAAAGTGTGCCAGATAGCAGACACTCTCTCTTCATCGTACACTTATTTTCTGACAGTTAATGTCATTATGCTGACAAATGTCAGAGTTCATAACCCGTCTGTGCTGTATGAAAAAATTTCAAAATTAATTATTGTTTGAAAATATGTTCTGGACCAAAACCGACACAAAAAACGTAATAACGTGCCAGGAAAAACGTGCTGTCTCTGCAAAAAAACGCACGGCAAAGCAGTTTCTGTGTTTTTCGAACATAAAATACATAACAAAAATATATATTTCTGGAGTACTGAAAGTAAATTTGAAATTTTGGGCTATTTTAGCAACAACAAAATAAAGGTTAATTGAACTGACACAAATAAATTGACACATTGACAATTGCTACTCAGAGAAATAAGTGTACGTCATCTACCTGGTACACTTTATTTATTTCACTATGGTTCTACACAAATTCCTACAATTTATTCCCTGATTTTTTACAGCACTATTTGCTCCGTTCCGATCACATCAAATTCTCAATTCAATTAATTCTCTTCCCTTCATCTTCCTCCCGACAAAACTGCCATCTTCCCTTTTTCTCTCTCCTCTCCTTCGCCGCTGCACCGAGCTGCCAGATCGCATTCGCTGCACGTCCCTGCCACGCCGTCAGGCGTGAACAACAATAATGATCGTAGTTCATGCGATAGCCAAACCTTTTCTGAAAATATAAAAAAAGTTTAAGCAATAGCGGTGCAGTAGATCGGCCGTAATCGTGTCAGCCAGCGTTTTAAAATGGCGTCTTCCGGACGCCCATATCTCCCCCGGATATAAATTTTATAAATTATAAATTTTTTTCACTACTCAAAATTATGTACAATAACATAAAAAAATTGTTAATGTGTTTGTATGAAAAAAAATTATTTAAAAATATGGTCGATTCTACCTGACTACCCCCTTAATATACCTTGCACTAAACGGAGTTACGAGCAACAAAAACTATTTCATTTTTCATAACGAGCGGTTGGATCCTTACCCTGTATATCACCTATATACAGAACCAACCAGCTCGGTTTTAGTCGCACTGGTAGTCGGAACATACCTTGCATGTGTACATTTTCCCTTATGTAATGGAAGCAGATGGACTTTCCTCTGTCCGGTTTTCAGCGCGGCTCATGCGCTCAAACTATGCTCGAAGTTCAAAAAGCTATCGGCAAAGAGACACCTCACCTCACCTCTCACCAATTTTCACGACGCTACTTCGGAGTCCATCAAACAGCTCATCCTTTTCGAGAAAATCCCGGAGATCTCGAGATGAGTCATCTTCCGTCACCACGCGAAGACGTAAAAACCGTCCTGTGCAGTCCCTCAGCACAACGGTTAAGGAAACGGCCCCTCGCCCCATGTCTAAATCTAGACAGGTTGGGCCTACCGCAACAGGTGCGCTACCCCCGCGCTACATTCATCCACAGGTAGCAACAAGCCGTAGACGACGATCGCAAGACTTTAGTCGGACTCGTTCGCGTCACCTTGACAGCACATCTTGTCCGCACGCGAGTTATCTCCACACTCGCGGCTGCAGCATCATCCAACCGAGATCCGAACCAAGGATTCAGACCAGCAAATTGCGCGGACGCCGAGTTCGGACCCTCCTTCTACGAGCCATCCAAACTCTAATGGACCTCCGGGGGGTCCCATCAATGCACGAGCGCATCCGGCCCCAGGATGTTTAGATCGCTAAACACTGCCGGCCACGCAGCTATCAGAAATTAATATTGTCAATAATATTGTATTGTGCGCGTCCCTTTATGTGTTTATATGTACGGATGGCAACCCTGGCCATCCCGAAGGGAGCTTGCGCGACCGGCGGACACTCGATCAACGAACTCCGGCGAACTAAGATCAACGCACACAAGCCCTAACAATTTCAAATACATTTTTAAACACTAAACATTTAATAAAACATTACACTAAAAACCGACACAAAACTTAAACTGCTTTTATTCTTACGATCGTTGCGCGATTCTCCCCCAGCTTTATTCAAGTATGGTGCCAAGGTATTTTGCCTCGGGTGATAGGGTAAGAGTAGTGCCGCCGAGTTTAGGCAGTTTAAACTTCGGTATTTTGTATTTGCGGGTGAACAGTACCAAAACAGTCTTAACCCCTAGACCATTTAGCTCTGCCCACCTGGAAAGTTCCTTTAGAGCAGACTTCATGAGATCGCTGATTGTGGACAGGAATCGTCCAGGGATCAGGATAGTGACATCGTCTGCATATGCTACTACTCGCAGCCTTCTGGTTTCGAAGATCTCGAGGATGCTATTCACTACAAGGAGCCACAGCAGAGGCGAAAGAACACCCCCTTGTGATGTGCCACTTGTAGTTAATTTCCTCACTGAGCACAGGCCTAGGTTAGAGTGGACCCTTCTGCTACTGAGCATGTCACTGGTCCACTTTACCACCTTCTCATGAACTTCGAACTTTCTAAGTGCATTGATTACACAGCGCAACAAAAAAACACTTTTTTTCTGTTGCATGGAGTTTTTCTACTGTTTCTTACTAATTTGGGTGCGCTGATTCCGAATCTACCCTCCGATTTTTTCTAGCAGCTCTAGTTTGTGAGATATAGGTACCCTGTCATTTTTTCAGTTTTTCCTCTACTTTTTCCATATTTTCGATCGTAGTTTCTAAACCAAAAAACCGATTGACATGATTTTCACCTTATCGCATTAACAACACCGCACGGCTTCTTTTCCGATTCAACTTATTTTTATAAATGTTAAAATGCCGCGGTAATTGGACCTCAAAGTTGGAAAAAAATTTGAATTTTAAGGCGTTTTCTTTCATGATCAAAAACATACACATTTTTTGTAAAACAATTAACGAGTTAGGTGTATAATGAAAGCCGACACATCAACCAATACAACACAGCTAAATTATTTGGCGGAATACACACTCGCATCGAAATAACAGGAAAAATGTACCATCGCGATTTTCATCACTTTTCATACTTTTTCCTTAAAAAATTAGGGGCCTGAAAATATGCAAAGTTTTTAATTTTTTTTTGTTTCCAAATTCAAAATATTTTTGTTTTTTGCTTGTATTCCAAACTATAAATGGAACATATAAAAGAGCATATTTTGAGGCTTCTAATTTTTTAAGGAAAAAGTATGAAAAGAGATGAAAATCGCTATGGTAAAGTTTTGTTATTATTTCGATGCGAATGTGTATTCCGCCAAATAATTTGGCTGTGTTGTATTGCTTGATGTTTCTTCTTAAGATATTCATATACTTCGAAACTTGATTTATGAAACATCTGTACAATTTTCGCCATCAGAAAAAACGCCTTGAAATTCAATATATTCTTACTTTGAAACCTTATTACCACGCCCATTTAGAACGCATAAAATCGATTAATGTCAGGAAAGATGGCGTGAAATGTTGTAAGTACAACGATATAAAAATCATGTCTATAGGGTTATTGGTTCAGAAATAACTGTCGAAAACGAGAAAAAAGCCGAGGAAAATTCAAAAAAGTGACACGCCCATTTTTTGCAAAAACTAGAGCTGTTACATAAAAACGGAGTATGGTTTTGAAAACAGCGTGGAAAAACGATTCAGATTCATGTGAAAAACTCCATGCAACAGACATGCTGTTGTGCAGTGTTATAGCCTCCAAGGTAACGTTGTTGAAGCCCACCTCGATATCGAGGAAAGCGGCTAACGTATACTTCTTAACGTTCAGCGATCTTTCGATCGTCTGAACAACCTCATGCAGGGCGCTGTCGACAGATTTTCCCCTGCAATACGCATGTTGCGCACTGCAGAGTCCTCTGGACTGTGCCACTTCTCTAATATAGACGTCTACCAGCCATTCAAGAGTCTTAAGTAAGAACAATGAAAGGCTGAGCGGTGTGTAATCTATTGCTGTTAAGTGGTTCACTTTCCCTGCTTTGGGAATGAACACCACCCTAACCTCCTTCCCGGCACGCGGGACATATCCTTGTTGGAGAGATCCACGAAAGATTCTCGTCAGGATCTTGACGACCGCCTCGTTAGACCAGTGTAGCATAGCAGGAATGGTACCATCAGGGCCCGGGGATTTATACGGGCTGAAGGAGTCAATTGCCCATGCCACCTTGGCTTCGCTAATTGTCCTCTGAACTAGACCACCTGTTCGCGGTGTTTGTTGCCCATGCGACGTGGTCGCCTCAACAACATCCGTGCATTCAGGAAAGTGAGTGTTCATGAGGATCTCAAGAAGCCCCTCCCTAGACTCCGTCCATGATCCATCAGATTTTCTGATGCTGCCAGGGGTGTGTGAAACCCCAGCCAGCACCTTACGGAGTCTGGCGGCCTCGTTAACATTGTCGAGGGATTCACAGTAATTCCTCCAATCGTCCCGCTTGGCTGCCCTAATAACAAACTTATTGTACCTTAGTTATGGATTTTTTAGGGAAAAAAATTGAGGTGTTCCCTAAATCGAATTTGTTACTTTATTTCCATTTTGAATTCGTTGATGAAAAATTATGTGATTTTGAAAACGGCCGTAAAAAATTTAAGCATGTAAAATGCATGTAAAATAGATGGTCATTGATTGGTTCGGCTTCAATAATTTTATGTGGGTGCCATCCACACAGCCCATTACTCCGGGAATGCTGAAGTTGTTAAAAAATGTTCTTTTGACTGGCGCACTTCTTCTGGACTCATTTTTATACTAGGGTCAGATGGGGTAAATGTAGATTAGATTAGATTTGAAGGGGGAATGTGCACTGAGACCAAAGCTGATCTATTGTGCCCCCTACAACTTTAGAGAACGTCCCCTAGTCCCACCGACCTAATAAAGCTTAGTAACTTACGTGGGAGAAGGTGTTTGACGTTTTCTTCTGCAAGCCAGCACTGGCCCAGGTGCTGTCTCCTACTACGGTATACCGCATCGCAGTACAGTATGACGTGCTCGGGGGTTTCCTCCGCTGTTCTACAGAGTCTGCAGACGCTTACCTGTTCTATCCCGATTGTTTGCATATGTTTCCTCATCCTGCAGTGCCCGGTGACCAGTCTAAGCTGGGTTTTTCCCAGTCTGAGGCATTCTTCACTCCATCTGGAGTTATAACCTTTAATGAAGATTTTCGATTGCCTAAGACCTGCGGCATTTGACCAGTGTTCTGAGTTCCTGGTTCTTTCCTCAAGTCTTAGTGACTCTGCTAGAGTGCTTTTGCCCAGCCCAATGAAAGGTTCTGGTGCAAGGGGGATTGTAGCTGCCCCAGTTCTAGCAAGACTATCAGCCTCCTCATTTCCCTCTAATCCTCTATGTCCTGGGACCCAGAGGATTTTAACCTGGTTATTTGTGCCCAGTTTATTCAATGCTTCTATGCATTCCAGCACCAACCCTGAGGTAATCTGAGTCAGCGTTTGACTGCGTATCGTGACGGTCATAATGTCTCTTCGGTCTCGTTGTGCTTTGTGCTCCAAATCGGTTGCCAAAGACTGCCTATCGTGTGCTCTTTGCTAGTCAGTCTTCCACAAATCGTGTTGCAGTAGTTTGGACCCGCGTGTACTTGATCCAAAATAATGCTAATATTGCATTTAATTGTGATACCTGCATAAATTCAAATTGGCATGCCGTTGTTGCTGCTTTGATTGCCGAAGTTAAGGAGCTCAAACTTCTCATTTCTTCATTGCTGCCTAATCAGTGTACCAACAACGTTCCCACTGATGTTGCTGCGAACTCAGCTGAAGTTGCTAACGGTATTTCTCTCGCCCAATCTGGTGTTGCTGCTGCCAGCCTGGCTGATGCTGGCTCTCACTCGCTATCTTCTCCATGCAATCCCACTGCTGTGGACGCTGCTGCTTACTCCGTTGTTGCTGCTTCGTACGCTCCGAATTCAAACATGCTGCGCGCTCCCAGTCCTACTGTTCGGAATGTTGCTAATCCCGGTGCTTCTGCTGCCTCTCCGAATGTTGCACTGCGCCCGTGCGCTGCTTTGACATCTGCTCGACCGGCGCCGCCAGATATGGCGTCGCTCTCTCATCACTTGACCTCGTCTATGTCTCAAGGCCATTGCACGCAACATTCGGGTGAGCCTACTACTCTTGAGCATAGCGCTCCCACGCGGGACTCACTGTCTCCTCGGAACTCCGACTGGGTTACAGTTGCGAAGAACAGGAACAATAGAAAGCAATTACGTGTTGTTGGATCAAATGCTAGCATGGAGCTTGATGTGGCTGTTCGCTTTCGATGGTTACATTTGTCATCGTTCCAACCATCTGTCACGCCTGATAACATCGTTGATTATGTTGCGAAACATGCTGCTATCGACAAGAGGTTATTAACTTGCTTCAGACTAGTGAAAAACGATACCCCAATTGAGTCTCTTAAGCGCGTTAATTTCAAACTTGGGGTGTCGGACCAATCGTTTGCAAAGCTATTGGCGGCTGAGTTATGGCCCGCCAGTGTCACGGTTCGTCCTTTCCGGTTTTTTCAAAAACAAATAGCTCACCCAAATCCAGCCTAGCTGTTGCTGAAAATTCCAATGCTCAATCTATCCGTGTCTACTTTCACAATGTATCAGGAATGAGAACTAAGGCGGAGTCTATACGTCGGCTAAGTTCCCACTCGGAATATGATATATATTTGTCATTGTTGAGACCTGGCTGAATTCCAATTTCTTTGATTCTGAATACTTTGATTCAAATCTATACGACGTCTATCGCAAGGATCGTGATGCTATTAAGACCCTATGTACTAGAGGTGGAGGAGTCCTAATTGCTGCCAGTCGTAAGCTTCGATCATCGCTCATCCCACTCCTAAATGATGACTCTCTCCTGGACCAGCTATGTGTGCGTGTGCAGGGTTCGTCGTCCGCACTTCTAGTATGCGCGTCTTATATTCCACCGAACAGCAACGATTCTCTTTATCAATCCCATGTTGACAATATTTGTTCACTGTACAATAAGTTTGGTAGTGATCAACTTTGCGTCCTTGGTGACTTCAATTTAAACAATATTTCTTGGTCACATTTGAGCAACTCCTGCACTCTAACGCCCGCAAATGTCAGCAGTGCCACTGAGCTGTATCTTATTGATAATTTCCTGAATATCGACTTATCTCAAATCAACGGCATAACAAATAAATTAAATCGTATCCTAGACTTAGTTTTTGTATCAAGCAATATTAATTGTAAGCTTGCAGAATGTTTTAATCTTATTTCTCCAGCTTGTATGCATCATGCTCCGCTAAATATCGACATAGAGTTTTATGAATTTTTGAATATTAAGCCTACAAATCTTAATGTTAGCTTTAATTACAACCGCTGTGATTTCCGCGCTTTTAACGATTGCTTACTTAGCCTGAACTGGGTTGACTTGTTCTCTAACTCAGATGCGGCTACCTGCTTTGATATTTTCAAAACGAAGGTGTTTGAAATTTGCCTTCAGACTATTCCCACTCATCGTGAACAAGTCTATAAACGGCCGTGGTACACTAAAGATTTGAAACATCTTAAAAATTTAAAAAATAAGTTTTATAAGAAATACAAGTCAACCAAAAGTTCCCATTACTTTAATACCTATCAATACTACTTGGAAAAGTTTAATTATCTTGATAAGTCACTTTATAAAAGCTATATTAATAAGTATGAATCCAACATTAAAAATAATCCAAAAGCCTTTTGGAGTTTCATCAAATCTAAGAAATCGACATCCAGTATTCCTAATTCCCTTTTCCTAAACAATAAAATCGCCGGCTCTGCTGAAGAAGCTGCAAATCTCTTTGCTGAGTTCTTCAGCTCTAATTTCGTTTCTGACGCTGATGTTATTCTGGACAGTCCACTATCTTTTAATTCCTCCCTTTCTCTGGGGTCTTTAACATTGTCTTACGACGATGTTGAAAATGGCATCTTGAGTTTGAAATCTTCCTCCCAAACTGACGCGGACGGTTTTTCGGCTATTCTCTTTAAACAATGCTCCTCCCTCATTGAGCCATTATTACATATTTTTAACAAGTCGCTAGCTTCAGGAGTTTTCATTGAAGCTTGGAAGAAAGCTACCATTACTCCAATTTTTAAAAGTGGTAATAAAAATGACGTCTCGAATTACAGACCTATATCCAAGCTCACTACAGTCTCAAAACTCTTTGAGGGAATTGTCAAGGAAAAACTTGTCCCTGCAGTACGCAATCTGATTTGCCCTAATCAGCATGGGTTCGTAAGTGGCAGATCTACAGTTTCTAATTTAGCAGTATTTACTGAGGATTGTCTTGCGGCTTTTAAGGACGGCCATGAAGTGGATGCCATCTATACGGATTTTGCAAAGGCCTTTGATAGAGTTTCGCACAGTATCCTTGTTTCTAAGCTTGAACGCCTTGGTATCCACTCGTCTTTTCTTAAGTGGGTCGGGTCCTACTTATCGAATAGGTGTTGTACCGTTGTAATTGACAACACTCCTTCCATGCCTTTTGTGGCCTCCTCTGGAGTCCCCCAAGGCAGTATCTTGGGACCACTGCTCTTCGTCCTGTTCATTAATGACATCGGCTCTTGCTTCCTCTCAGCTAAGTTTCTTCTGTACGCTGATGATCTGAAGATATATATTATCAGAAGGTCGCCTTCTGATTCTGTTGCACTGCAATCGGACCTTGATAATCTTCACGGGTGGTGTGAACAGAATCGTCTGTTTCTTAATATCAAAAAATGCTTTCATGTGTTATTCTCCAGGAAGGATAACCCTACGTATAGGTATTTTACTATTTCTGGCTCCACTCTTGGGATGATGAAAGAGCTTAAGGACCTTGGTCTATTCTTCGATTCGAAGTTGTCCTTTTCTTCCCACATCAACTTTGTCGTCTCCAAAGCATATTCCATGTTAGCGTTTATTCGTCGTCACTGTTCTTCTTTCTCCGACCCATATACTCTTAAATCACTTTACTCCTCCTATGTTAGGTCTAACCTTGAATATGCCTCGTTTATTTGGCGTCCTTATCATGCTTCCCACATTAACCGTATTGAACGCATACAAAAAGTTTTCTTACGCTTCGCCCTTCGTTCCCTCAACTTTTATGATCCTATCCCATCTTATGATTCCCGCTGTTTGCTTCTTAACCTTAAATCACTGGAAGGCCGGCGTTCCTATCTGTCTTGTTCGTTCATATTCAATGTCATAAACGGCGCTGTCGACTGTCCCGAGTTGTTGCAAAGAATCCCATTCTCTGTACCATCTCGCACACTCAGGCATATTGATTATTTCAATGTTGGGTTCTGCAGATTTGATTATATCAAAAATGCTCCAATTACTAGAGCTCTTTGCAACTTAAATTCTGTTCCTGAACTTGATCTCGCGCTTCCTAAAAGCTTAGTTTTAAGAAACTTAGCTGCATTCTTTAAATGAATTGTTTGAATATATATTGTTATTAGTCTGTAAGAATTGTTTATTCATTGACTAAATAAATAAATAAATAAATAATCTCATACGAGATAAGTGCTTCGATGGCTGCTTGACTGTCAGAACAAATGACTATGTCTTGCCCCCTGTACAAACTTTACATGCTTACATGCTTAATTTACATGCTAAATTAATATTTTTTTGGGTCATGGTCTGCTGCAGTTAATTTTAAAAGCATGAAATAACCCCTGTTTACATTTACCCCTTGTTTACATTTCCCCCATCTGACCCTTATCCATTTTGGACAAAGCACTTTTTCTAAAATGCGTAGCATCTCTGTTATGATTTTGAATGTGGTACTTCTACCAATCGCTATGTCTGTATCTTTTCCAATCGAACGTTGGAATCCTCCTTCAGCAAGAAACCTTAACACTAGAATGTTCGGATAGGTACAAATGTACCTCCACGGAGAAACAAACATTTTTCTTATTTTTTTAAATGTTTACACTATTTATTATGCAAGCACAGCCAGACTCCATGATAGCCTTAAATGATCTATGCAGATTATAGTAAAAGAGGAAAATAGAAAAAAATGTTTGTGTGGTGGTGATATACCCCCGAGTATTTGTATACTTTACACAGGTGATGGAGTTGTTGGGAGGTAGGGTAAATACATTTTGACGAGGAGCTTGTAATGTTCAGAGAGAGATATTTTAAAAGGTTTCACGTCGTCCAAAATGCGTCCTTCTGTAGCATGTAATCCGCGATAAATCTGCAATGCAGGGAAAGGTCAGCTTGTGGCTGCGGAAGCACTAGTGGATTAGAACGGTCCCTCAAAATACGCCACCTTACTTTTTCGTTGCTGTACCATTCATTTTGGTATAAATAAAGTACATCAAGTGTAAAAGCGCTATTTTTTTCAAATTTTTGTTTAAAAATTGAATTGAAATATTTTTGTCATATAAGACTCAGCTGATTCGAATTTCATTTCGAATTGTTCATAAATCGTACGAATTTCAGAACAGGCTTTAACAATTCGTGCGATTTAAATTTTCGGTTTCGATTTGAAATCGCGTGAATGCTGGAACATGCTTGTAATT
Source organism: Melieria omissa (assembly GCA_963971225.1). Taxonomy (NCBI): domain Eukaryota; kingdom Metazoa; phylum Arthropoda; class Insecta; order Diptera; family Ulidiidae; genus Melieria; species Melieria omissa. Next base: position 90,121,704 of record OZ020267.1, on the reverse strand, counting down.
GAGTTTTTCTGATATAAACTATGAACTTCGACCCCGAGCCACGCCTTTTATGGGCGTTTCCCAGGCAACATTTTTAGTTTGTTAGATGCGGGATCCAACCCTCTATATAAAAGCATACTCATTTATTTTTTTCAAGAGGGTTCTTTATACTGCTTTTATGCCTCGACGAAAATGGGGTTTTTGGGACATTTTTGCCGAAAACACAGTTTGAATGTATTTTTTTGGATTGGTGTCTTAAGCAAATTTGTTGGTCGTTAAAATATCTGCAAACTTCCCGAAGACAGTAAAGCGATATTCAGAGCGATTTAGGACCAATTAAACATTTGAAGACTTAAGCGACGAACTCGACTGAAATGAGCAAAATTCAAAGTCGGATTTCTCATAAACTAGAGCCAATCCAGCCAAACGCCTGGTGGATCTCAACTCAGTATACCTACAGAAAAGTCGCTCAGTAGGTCCCCCGCGATTTGCAATTTTTTAGGGTAAATTTCACGCAGTTATTATTAAAATGCTTTTCAACCCTTGTTGATAAATTGTGTTTACATTTGGTTTGGTATTCTTCGCCGGCCTAGATAATCCAGCGGCCATGCATTTCATACAAAAAACTCTAGGTTTGATTTCTAGTTCGTCTTCTTCACATGTTGAAAAAACAGCAGATTTAACCTACCAACCTTGGTATGTTTAAAAAGCAACAATGTATAAGCACAAAATGGGCATCTGCTTAGGTACTAACAGTACAAAAACGCTGTTACTGTGTCCAGCAAAATGTTTCTCATAACAAACTTCCTAAAAGTCATAACCTCGACAAGCCATTTACTGCGGTAATATCTCAGTTATATAAACCTATAGGTTTTTCGTTATTATCCAAACATTCGGCACAATTTTTTAAACATATTAAACTTAAAGAGCACCACCATCTCACCGCTCTTCAATAAATAATACTGTATAATTTTATATGGGTATTTATTCTATTCAAATACTGCGCCGCTTGAACGAGATTATCTTTTGATATTGTTACATATTATTGATACTTAAAATTTACGAACGTCGCGTATAAAAAAAAATGGAGTTGAGTAAACTCTTGTTTATACGACGGGGCTGTGTGCGTCGGACGTAGCCAGACATATCCCACTTTTCGGAATACAACTAATAGCGTATGTGTAATACGCGTAACTAAGACTTCAAAGTAAACTGTTTTCAACTGGCATCGTGTATACTTAAGAGCAGAAATTCTCACGTCGCAGCTCTCACCTGCCTTTATGCCTATAAGTATACCAGTAAAGATTTTATGACATTTGTGTGCATGAGAACCGCTTCAAAATTGAATGAGCGAATCGCGCAAGCTGAGTTTGTGAGAACCCAGCTCATATTCAATGGGGTAACTGTTTTGGGTGTCGGAACTGTTGTTCCAAGGGGAAGTTGCGACTGCAATGCTCAATAAACTTCATCCTCCATGACGAAATCGGAAGTGTCGCCAGCATAAATTGAGCTGTAATTATGTTTCAGAGAACTTTAGATGCGTTGACATTGTGGAAATTTATGGCTACATACTTAACGGCACGACAAGTGAAAAAGACAATGCGCTTCAATTTCTTGTTGTAGAAAAAATAGTTGAAGGACCACAGGCAGCCCGGTTCTCCAAAAGGATCAGAACTCAGGTCCGGATTGTAGCTGTAGATGTCGCAATCCGACAAACTGATTTCGTCGTCAATGGCTGCCCATAGTGGCTGGCGCAGTCCCTGATACTGGTCGCCCGCTAAAGCAGACAGATTCGAGTGCACCGAGTTCATGACCCACTGTAACGAAGGCTCCTTGCTGAATTCGTGCGACTGTAAAGACAAAGTGAACAGTAAAAGTCCAAGGTCATCTTGTACTGTGCTATGTACTCCTACCTTTGCGTCGGAGAAATCATAATCCGGTTCGAAAGATGCGTTGAGCGTGGCTATTAAATAAAACAATGTCTTGCGCGAGATGGTATCGCACAAGATGACTCCCTCATCACCAGATTGGCTGTTGTTGCGGTGGAAATTGGGCGACAGATCGGCCAGCGTCTGCGGCGGCGACAGGGCCTGCAGATCATGTGGACCGACGCCATGCGTCTCAGCGGTGAACCGCTTATACAAGGCTTTGTCAGCGGCCACCATCTTGCAGGAATAGCTTTCGATACGACCAAAGATCGTACTCCCGCCAGTCTGGATAGAGAGCGCGTTATTTATTGCTTCGAAACGCGAGCTCTCCAGCAACTTCATCTTTAGTCCTGAGTCCAATCAAAGCTCCACTGAATGACTATCTCTTAAAGTCGCAACTCACTTTCAGTCCGTTCCTCGAGTTCGGTTCGTCCCTAAATATCTTTAACTAACGATGCATATAACTTATACAACTAATGAGTCGACTGTCCCACACAATCAGTGGTGCTATGGGCTGTCTACTTACACGCTATTATTCTAAGCGGCTGAACAATGGCGGCTCTGAATCTGAATGAGTTCTTCGGTTGAGCACGGTTTATTATCATTGTCTGACTGACTGACTCACTGCAGCTATTGGGGTTTCTGAACATCGTCGACGGATGAACAATTATTCTCTTTTTGACCGCGACCCGTTTTTCTGTAATATTGAAGAACTGCAACTGCGTTTGCCTTGTAAACATTACAACACTACCACTAAGCAGGGGGATTTGAGCTTTTTATTCTGTTTGGCTCAGATTTTGGTTGTTATTGGCAGACACTTCGCCCTGTATCGGGCGGTAAACTATCAAACGGGTTTAGGTGTGAAGATGGCGTCTATAGAGTATACTTTCTACGTTTGGGCTTTTTTTACTTAGATTGTTTAGTCCGGAGTTTTCGCCATTAGTAAAATCACCGCACTGTACTTTAATAAAGTTTGCGGTAAGCGAGTAACACTTTGTGTTCTATAAATGTTCAAAATCCTTAGAATCACACATATTTGCTACTAACTCAATCATATACATTATTGAAAAATTATGTAAAGCTTAACACTGCTACAGCCTTCGCTAATAACGTCGATCCGCAAACTACTTGCGCGTTGTCTTTAACACCCGCAAGGAAATAAATTTTAAATTGTCAGTTCCGTGTTGAACCTAATGAAAAATGCAATTGTTTACTTAACAAAATGTCAATAAGAAACTTGATAACTCAGTGTTTTCGCGTAGTCGTTAGTCTAATGTGATTACTTTAAGGCTGAAGAACTCACACAGGTGATTACTTTAGTAGCTTTAACTGCATTGCGATGGAGAACGGATTGTAACGAAACATAGAGCGTACTCAGGCAGTATCCCAAATAATATATTGTTGGTTATTTACAAGGCGAATTCATACCAGGTGATAGCGTAAGGACAGAAACAAAATTTCAATGTATTTTATTTTTGTTTTCTGGGTTTAGATTGTCAAAATCAGCCAATCAGAACAAAGCTTGCTTTTTCATTTTAAACTGTCATTTAACGCTATCACCTGGTATGAATTCGCCTTGGTTATTTACAGCCCAATTCTGACAACCGTAACAATAGTCACCTCCAAGGCACATTAATAAGGTAGTGGTGGCAACACGGCTGATTAAACTTTTTTCATCTGATTCTCCATGATGCAATAATAAAAGGTGATGTACATTGGACGCCGTCTCGTTCTAATTTGACAATATACGCTCCCTTAGCAAATTAGTAATGCTTCTTGAAACGGATACTATTTTTTTTACAAGTAAAAAACAAAAAATTGTATTAAAAATGATACAATCTCCCACAAAAAAAAGTGGGCATTACTAGGCCAATTTTTGTTTGTTTGTTTTGAATTTTTCGTAAACAAACTCAAATTCAAATTCAAAATTTTCTTCGCGCAGCCGACACGTTAGCTTGCAAAAATTGAAGAACTAATTGAAAAAGTGCGTGATTAGCCTAGGCGTATACGGAGACGCAGACCGCGCAACACAGCACAGGGCAGCACAACGCAAATTAAACTGTGTTACGCAGCAAACGTTTGAACAGCGTATACGAATCTCGGAAAACCAGCACACGTGTTCCGTATTCATTCCATAAACCCAGTAAAAAGAGTTATTTTCTGAATCAGACTTTGAAATATAACCTATATAATATATGAGTGTAATATGCGCTGTCCACGCACTTTTTCAAATTATTCTTCAATTTTTGCAAGAGAATGTGTCGGCTGCGCGTAGGAAACTGTATTTCAACTACAGCGAGACGCAGTTGTGCGCAGGCACGTCTCTCCGCCGCAAGCGACTATGTCGCTGTATACGCTGTCATATGGTACTGCATTATTTACAAAAAATTGAACTACACTGAGCTGTGCTGCGTGTGCGGCCTGCATGTCCGTATACGCCCATGATACAAAAATAGAAGGTAGAGCCGTTGCTTCTTCTCAGCCGCCATGTTGCACATCTGACACTAAACCTGTTTTTGACGTTCTTCTTTGAAAATGTGCTACCGTACTGTTGTTAGAAAATCCCTTGAACATTTTCTTACGTCAACAAAATTGAAATGTATTTTGTTTAGGTTTTTGAGTTTAGATTCTCAAAATGTGAATATGTATTAGTTCCGTATGTATATTTTCCGCAATGAACTCATCATACTTATAGTTTTGGTGTTTGATGTTTTAGGCTTGAATCAACCGTTGACGAATGAATAAACATTTTTCAATTACGATCAATCTCACTGAAATACAAAACATAGTTCAATTCGATATTTCAAAGTACTAGAAAAAAAGTGTTTTTGTAATTTGTCGCCGTGCCAATTAATCGGTGAGTCGCCAATTTGTTGGCACTGACAATAGTTGCCTATTTCTCACATGTTGCTTGGTGGGTTGTTCCTGGTTTTAGAGCAACGTGTTGCGAAACGTTTCTTTTTAGGCCGAACATGTTTTAGGATACGGTTTTTAAACAGCAATTTGAAAACACAAAAAAAAATGAATATTAATAAGAAATAAAAAAAAACAATTACATAATAATTTACCTTTGTATTATTTATTGCGTTGTTGATTGTCTAACAGTTCATAATATTACTAAACAAAATGTACTAGTCACATTGAAATGTCTATTTCGTGTTTATTTTAAAAAAAATCTAAAAATCCTTAGAACCTTAAATAGCCCTAATTTAGTATTACAACGAAGTGGCATCACGACCCAAGCTATTGACAAATACGAGAAACGTCAATAAACACGTTTAGTGTCAAAACAAATTACAGCGGTTCTACCTTCTATATTTGTATCATGGTATACGCCTGGGCTAACTGTTGTGCCAATTTCAAAATATTTTCTAATGCTAAAATCAAGCTGGAAAATCAAGGAGGAAAAAATATATTAGCGTGAACTGCGGCCTGTTCCAATGGCAATCGTACAAACTATTTAAATACTTTATTCAAACAAATGTGATGAAGTTGAGGTAGAGGAAAAAGTTAAATGGCTATTTTGAAAAGCACTTAAATAAAATCTGGCTAAAATATTTATATGTATTTCAATCCAAAATTTTTAATTTTGAAGCTTAGAAAGCATATTTTTAACGAAGCTTTTATGCCATAACGCGATTATGCAAAGTGAAATATTTTTGGCCCTTATAAAACCGAGACTTTTTCTTACTTGTGTAGTGGTTTCAATACTTTTTATTAAAAAGGCCTTTTTTTATTCCCCATTTTCCATTCTTCTAAAATACGACATTGAGTTAAGGGAGTGTCAAATCCGGCGTGTCAAAATGTACATCACCTTTTATTATTGCATCATGATTCTCTTTTGGTTTCTTCTGATTTTCTTTTGATTTTTCGAGAATGGGCATCCCATTGTCAAAAAGTGGTAAAATTGTTTTTGGGTTGCTTGTGTTTTGATTTGAGTTTGACAACGAGATTGCCCAAAAGCACTAACAAAATACATGGGAATCGTAGTGCCATCACCTTATTAATACACCTTGGTCACCTCGATAACAATTGAATAGAGCCTATTTACACGAAGGCTTTTTCCCCTGCGTTTTTTGCAACTCTCTTTTGAAGTTGCTGCGTAAATCTTCATGCATGTACATGAAGACATTTACATGAAGACTTGTTTTACTTGCAACTTTGCTTGGCTTTTTGGACGTTTAAGCGGTCAATCTTCTTTCATTCACATTTTCGCGTAGTTTTTGATATTCTCATTATTAAAAGAAAAATTGATTTAAACAAAGAAGAAATTATTGAAAATATTTTAGAAGTCACTGAAATGGCTATTAACTGCTCAAATTTAAATAATAGGGAAGATGTAAATAGAATTGTTAGCAAAGCGTCCGGCCGGTTTGAAATTTGAAGAAAAGTGCGAAAAAGAGCAAAGCAAATGCCAAAAAAACCCCTGGAATTCGCTGACCGTGCGTGTTTGCCTACCCCGCTGACTTCTCACCACTTCTCGCCAACAAACTCGTCACGCATGACTTTTAACGCAGGGGGAAAAGCCCTCGTGTAAATAGGCTCATACCTAGTAACAATTGTCACTTTTTGGTATTCTGGAGCAAGCTCAAAAGGCGACAATTGTTTCGAAATTTGTTACCTCCGTAGGAGCAGGAGACAAGCATAAAAAAATTATAAAATTCAAATTTCGTGTTCAAATGTGCCTTGAGGAACTGCAAAAAAAATGCTTCAGCTGCTCCTGTGTCGCGACGCGTCGTGCGCTTAAACTTAGGATTTCTAAAAACCAAAGGAATATATACATTGTGAAGAAACTCCAAAAAAAGACTTGCTTCGCCAGATTTTCTGCATTTTCCATTTTTTGTTTGTTTATTTTTTTTAATTTTGACAGAAAACATACAAAAAATAGCTGTTTCGACAGTAAAAGAGCTTTCACCTCGAGTGGTGAATTGTTTGAACTTTCCTCTTGTCACCATTTTTCCAGAATACGGAAACAATAAAATTCAATTCAATTGTTACGGGGGTAACAACTGTTATGGTAGTGCCGGAATAGGGCTGTTAAGTGCTCATATTTCTAATTATTCTAGTTATAACATTGCAAACGAATTTGTTTTACTGGCCTAAGTAATATCACTAAGCAAATAAACACATAGAGGTACCACGCAGTACAAAATGTTTCGGTCACGCAAATCTAGCACAGTAGGTCCCACACGTACTTCGGCTATACGAAGTTTTGTCGCTGGCTTCGCCAAACTTCAATTTTCGAAGTTCATCTTCATTCTTTGTGGGATGTTCGACAAGGGACATCAAGCAAGGATTGCAAGCTGTGCTGTGCTGATGAGCACGAAACGGCGCGCCGCGGCGTATCGTTTGCAAATTCGAATATGCAAGGGTGTGTGTCCGTGTGAAAATAAATGTGCGTGTTGCTTGTGTATGCGCTGAGGTGAATGAAAACAATACGAGCAACTGCACAAGATAAAAAGCAAATTGAATTTCCATGGCTTTCGGTTCTGCTATGAAAAATGAACCATGTGAATTCGCAAAGGCGTACAGTAGAGTGTGCGTTCCTATTGAAAAAAAAACTAAAACCATGAATATCTGCTGTGCAATGTTGGCATTCATGTAGGCTACGTTGCCTTCTGGCCTAATACAATTCATATATTAACAGCAACATATTACTATTTATTATTATCATTTCCTTAAAATTTATATTATTTACAATTACAATTATTTATTTATTTCGGTCTACAGAACAAATTCTTACAGACTAATTAAAAATAGTGAACAAGTTGAGCTTAAATCTAGCGAGAGATGAATTAAAATCAATGATATTACTAAACTTGTTGCACAGGCGTACGCATCTATTAATTGGCTCATTATAGGCATAATTAGTTTTGTGAGTAGCGCCAATGAAAAGACGGTTATTCCTCAAGTTACGTTGTGGAATAAAACGATCAAAAAGATTCGACAAAACTACACAATTCATTCTGCCATTAGTGACATTGTATGCAAAGACTAATGAGTATCTCTTCTATCGCACAGCGACTGCAACCCAAGCAATTTGCGTCTGCCGATGTAGGATGGAAGACCATCAGGCCAATGCAGCTTGCGCAAAGCGATTCTTGTAAATATTTTTTGAACTCTTTCGATTTTATTTGAGTGGACGTCATAATAAGGGTTCCAAATTAATGAGCAGTACTCCAGGCGACTTCTTACCAGAGCTATGTAAAGTGACTTTAAAGTCTGCGTATCTTTGAATTCCGCTGTGTTTCTTCTGATAAAGCCAATCATTGCAAAAGATTTTGTGACAATATAGTCGACATGTTTTGAAAAAGAAAGTTTGGAGTCAAGTTTAGTAATTTTATGTGTTCTTTAGTATTTTTATTTTATTCTTATTTTTCGTTTTACTTGCAATTTGCTCTCTTAACCAAGTGCAATTTTATCTTAGCAAAATTATTAAAAGTAATCTATATATATAAAAGAGAGTGGCAGTATGTGTGTGACCGCATCACGCTCAAACGGAACGGCCGATTTTCATGGGGTTTGTTTTGTTCGATTCGTATTAAGTCAGTTCAGGTTCGTGCCAAAAGAAAATTCCAGAAAATCTATTGGGAAACTCGGAAAATCCATGCCATCTTTGACCGTGAATTTTGCATATTTTCAGATAATAACTTTGGAACCATAAGTCACACATCAATTAAATTCACTACGAACTTACTATTTAGTCATGTCCTGCGACAGAGGGAATGGGGCGGGTATTGGACGAGGGGGCGTGGCACCACTCATACAAGCTAAATCTTAATAATTGAATATCTTTGAAATTGTAAGGCGCACAGCATTGAAATATGGTATAGCGTCGACCCATAGATGAGTCATTCTACTGGTAAGATTTGATGGGCGTTGGACAAGGGGCGTGGCACATTTTTTGTGACCCAAATATTTCGCTGAACTATAAGTCGCACAGCAATGAAATTAAGCACGAACCCACCATTTATTCAAATCTTTCGACAGAGGGGATGGTGCGGGTATTGAACAAGGGGGCGTGGCATCACCTATATAACTGAAATCTATATATAAACGTGTCTGGGTATAGTGAACACCCTATGTAGTGAACACTTCAATATAGTGAACGCCCAAATTTTTACATGGAGCTTAGGACAACAGTAGCATGGGCTTAGGACAGCAGCACTGAATATGTTGGTATACAAGCGTAATCTACGAAAAAGCGGTTCAAAAGTAACTTTGTGAACGCAAGAAGCAAACGTCTATTCGTCATTTCTTTCAATAAGCATACATTAATATTTTCCTACGTGCGGGACGAAGTTCGCGGGTCAGCTAGTCTAATATAAATTTCTCATGTTCCCAACAAGTAGACGGTTCTGAAAATCACATTTTGTATTCATCTACTTTGCTACGTTTGCAACACACAGATTGTACAAAAGCTTTTTTATATTGGAGGAATGAGGGTTTTCCTTAAAAAACGTATGAAATGTGTTGTAAACGATTTTTGAAACAAAAAAAATTAGTCGATTGGAGCTTTTAGTTTTAAACTACTGTTAAAATAGTTGACATTTTTGAAAAATATAAACATTTCGTTTCTTTGTAAATCATAAAGCTCATCTTTTATTAACTTTTTGCAGTTATGACAGTCAAATTTTTCAATAGTTTGCATCAATATGAAACCAGAGGAATAACGAAGGGAACCATCACTCATATGTTCAAACAAACTGGTATTATTGTCAATTATTATAAATGAACCTTCGTCAGTTGGTTCACAATTGAAGGTTCCTGCCTTAATGCTATTATTTTCATTAAGATCATTATCGCAAGAATATGGTCAAACTCAAAAAGTGAAGGATTATTGTTTGTAACTCCGCTTTTTCTTACCAAATAAAAAAGATTTTCAAGCGGGTCTTGATTAAGTCTTGATAATAAAAGAAAATTGGATTTTTCCGCCCAGATATCTTGTGAAAGAGACAAAACGGAAGTAATTGATAAAACTATACCATTTCAACAGTATACAGTTTTAGAATACTGACAACTTTTGACATAGTTTTTCATTTCCTTCAAATAATTTTGGATATTGTTATTCTCACGAAGAGCTGATCGGAAAGGATTTTTATCAAAAAGAACATGGCTATTCAAACAATCAAAAAGTCTGTTTGTTTTTTCAATAAATATAGCTGTGGACGAAGCTTTTTCTTTGCAATCATTATAACAGCCATTTTCAACGAAAGATTTTATGGCTGCGGATACAGTATTGCTAAATATGAGTTGCGTATTTAACCTTCATTTTTTCAAATGAATTAGGATGAATATGCTTTGTTGTCAATTTGGGACAAAGGCGGGTTGAATTGTTTTTATCCAATTCATATAACCTGCAAATAATCGACCAAGAAATATGTCCATCAGTCGAAGTTTCATCATCAGCAAATTTGTTGAAGCGAAAGCGATCGTCAACGAAAAAAAGGTATACACACAAAAATAAGCGCGAACAAGTGAAATTGTGTTGTTGCTTTTGTTGGCATTTTTGGTGGTTGATTATTTTATTGCGTGTGAAGGCAACGCACACAATTTTGCGAATATTTTCGACTAGCCGAAGTGCGTATGGGACCTGCTGCGCTGAAAGCAAGGCGCATAACAGCAACAGCAACATCATCACAGCGCACAGTTGATGTGCGACTGACCACATCAACATAAAGCAAATTATGAAAGCTGACTTCGAATTGAGAAGTTTGCCGAAGTCATCGCGAATATGTTCGAATAGCCGAAGTGCGTATGGGACCTACAGCGCTGGTACGCAAATTTGTGCCAGTTGACACCTCTATGTGTTTATTTGCTTAGTGGTAATATAGATTGTAGTGCGTGTCCAAAAAATATATTTATATATATTTGGCATAAATGCAGTATAATGTTCCTTCGTGAAAAAAATAAGTATGTTCTTACATAGAGGTTTGGTTCTTGAATCTAACGAACCAAAAATTTTGCCTGGGAAATGATCACAAAAGGATTGGCTCGGGATTAAAAGGCGAAGTTGCTATCAAATAACTCAATCAATTCGATTTTCGATGGGTATCAAACGAAAGGTCTTTGTCATACCTTTCTATTGGTATGCAACATTAGATATTAGATGTAATATGTACCTACTAATATAAAGTTAAAAGCGAAACAATATTTTTTATATAAAATTCCGAAAAAAAAACTGAATTTTTCTAGAAAAACGCCATCATTAAGTCATTATCAATTTGTTATATTATCAAAGCTTGTAAAATTTCCTTTACAATAAAATATAAAACACTTGATATTTTTGTGGTTTTGCTTTTAAATTTAAATTTTAATTACGATAAAAGCATCTGTTTGCAATTTGAATGCAAAAATGCTTTTGGTCACGAAGTCGAAGGTACGATTATAAAGGTTTTTGCTTTGGAGCGACCCTGCAAGAACACTATAGGTCAGGGGTACCCAAAATCTTCTTATGGAAGAGCAAACACCAATACATGTATTATTATTACTATTATTATTATTATTAGTGGGGATGGTGCACCGCGACCTAAAGATCTATTGTGCCCCCTTCATGGACTCACAGTTCATCTGTGAGCCCAACTGCCGAGAGGAACTTTAGTATATCTCCTATACCCCTGGAGTTCCAGATCGCACCTCTGACGAGGTATTCCCCTAGGTGCTTCTTCCGATCATGCATAAGTACAGGGCATTCTCCTAGTATGTGCATTGCAGTTTCATTTTCCTGCGAACAGAACCTGCAATGTCCGTTTGCACGGATTCCTAGTTTATTTAGGTGATAGTTCAGCCTACAATGCCCTGTCCTGATACCGGTAATGATTCTCAGGTTATTCTTTGATAAACTTATACAATCCTCGAATCTTTTCCTACTATATGATCCGATAATCGCTTTGAAATGTTCCAGATCTGGTTGATTGTCCCAGTATTTATTCCTGCTGATTATCTCGTCTTTCCTGGTTAGGATTGATAGAGCTCCCTTTCCCAGTCCACAAAAAGGTTCTGGGCCGACGAATGGGGTTGAGGCGCCCCTTCTTGCCAGTTCGTCGGCGGCCTCGTTTCCTACTATACCTGCGTGGCCCGGAACCCAGAGGATCCATACCTGATTGTGCAGGCCAAGCTCATTAAGCTTTTCAAGGCATTCCATCACCAGTTTCGAGGATACCTGTATACCGATTCCGGTAGTTCCTCGCCAAGTTGAAGTAAGCACACCTTTCAATAGCGTATATTTCCGCTTGAAATATTTTTGTGTGCTTACCCGTGGCTTCCGAGTATCTAATCCTCGGTCCATATACACTAATCCCGGTACCTTCATCCGTAAGGGATCCATCAGTGTACCAGGTTATCATGTACTGGTTCATCAGATACGTTTCTGATATCCCTACCCAGTTCCTTTTGTTACTAATGTCACGCCAACACAACGCAACCCTGACCCGAGCGATCAACAACCATGACGTCGCAGTTGCCTACCGGCGCGCGGCGCGAACAGATTGATTTTTAAAAAACACAAATTCAATTTGTGACAATTCAGAAGTGAGATGCCGGGGAATTGTTACGCGAATTCTTCGGTAAAGAACTAAACGAATAGCCTGACCCCGCAATGTGAAAAAAAACGATTAAAACGCGATATATAGTGTGATCTTGTAATTCACGATGGACGCAGCAGCCTCCAGTGGCACCACCGTCGCTAATACAGCAGGTGCAGGAGAGTGTGAAAAGTGAATTCTTGGAAGTGCGAAAGGAATTGTGGAGGTTTGCATACACACGAGCAGTTGTATGTGAAACTTCAATTCGGTTCCGATGATTAAACTACGTACGATATAAACGTGAACGATTCGCGTACACATTGTGTGAGACTCCCATAGGCATACGCTTTGCCTTGTAAGTGAGTGAGACTCCCGTGGACATACGCATTGTCCTTAGAATCGGCAAAGCCTACTTGAATCGCCGTTAAGATTTACAGTTAGGCCACGCTGTCGAACATTTTCGAGTCGGTTGCTGTACTTTTCAAATTGTCGCGTTGTCGCTGTAGCATATCGGTTGCGTGTCGTGTGTCGTTAAGTGCGCATACGCGTAAGCGTCAATCAACAGTGACTCAACGTATCTCCATGTTGGAGAAGACAATTTTAGAACTACGCGCGCAGCTGAACCAAAATTCGCAACCACATTTCGAACCTTTATTAACATCGTCGACAGTACCGACGGTGTACACTACGGCAGCGATGCAAGCTCCCGTCGCCGCGCAACGGTTACCGGTGCAACCGACATTTCCGACTCAATACAGTGCACCAAATACAAGACCGAGTCAATATACGCAATTTCCACACATCAATACGCAAGCGCAACCAGTTGCGCTTCAGTTTCAAAATTATATGAGTGCTCCGATTCCGGGTGCCAACATGTTTCTGCCGAACGTCAATAATCACGCGAGTGCTCCGTATGTTGTTAATTCAATGCCGACCATTTTTCCGAATAATCTGTCATCGTGCAATAGCAATATTCGCGATATAATCGAGCTATTACCAGCATTTGATCCATCGTCGGATAAATCTCTGAACCCGCGGCAATTCATCAAACGGGTAGAATTGCTGAAAAATGCATACGGTTGGAACGAGGGCGCCATTATGTTCGCTATACAACAAAAAATGAGTGGCGCAGCCAAACTGTGGATTGATTCGCAAGATGTCAACTCCAAAATATCTTTTGCAGTAAAACACTTAATCTCGCCATCTCAGCACGGGTTTGTCGCGGGTCGTTCAACTATAACAAACCTTACACTGTTTTCCGAGTATTGCATATCTGCCTTTCAGGAAGGATATCAAGTTGATGCGATTTACACCGACTTTTCGAAAGCGTTTGATAAGGTGTCGCACGCGGTTTTGATCAAAAAATTATCAAATTTGGGGTTTCACTCTAGTATGCTATCATGGTTTATATCCTATCTTAAAAATAGAGAAAGTTTTGTTAGTATTGAAAATGTCAACTCTCGACCATTTGTAGCAACTTCTGGTGTACCACAAGGCAGTATCCTTGGTCCACTGTTGTTCATTCTTTTTATCAATGATATTTCATACGACGTCAGAAATTCTCAGTGCCTTTTGTTTGCCGATGACTTAAAGCTTTACACTAAAGTTAAGGATTTTTCGGACGTTTCTAATTTACAGTCGGATATAAACTCAATCGTTCGTTGGTGTGTTAAAAACCAACTCCAACTTAATGTTTCAAAGTGTCACTTTGCCACTTTCTCGAAGTCAACCAATCCTATAAACACTTCGTATTCCCTGGCAAACTCCCCGCTTGGTCGAATCATGGAAGTTAAAGACCTTGGGGTAATTTTTGATTCTAAATTCAGCTTTGTACCCCACTTGAATTACATCATACCTAAAGCCTACTCCTTGCTAGCGTTCATTCGCCGTAATGGTGCGGAATTCTCTGATCCATACACGCTTAAGTCGCTTTATACAAGTCTGGTTCGTTCTAGGCTAGAATATGGTTCTTTCATATGGAATCCATTTTATGCATCTCATGTCTCACGAATTGAACGAATCCAAAAGTCGTTTGTTCGCTTCGCTCTGAAGTCTCTCAGGTTCACAGATTCTTTACCATCCTATGAGGCACGTTGCAAGCTAATTGACCAAAAGTCTCTGGAAAACAGAAGAGCAACCTTGGCACTGATGTTCGTTTCTGACATCGTGGTGGGAAGAGTTGACTGCCCGTCTTTGCTGCAGTTAATTAACTTCAATGTTCCTTCAAGAGCGCTACGACAGGCAGGCACATTCTACTTAAGCACTTGCCGAGCTAATTATGCTTTAAACTCCCCTTTATACAGAGCTTTAAACGTGTATAACACTGTATCATCTAAATTCAAGTTAGACTTGTTTCTCTCAAAAGATGTTTTTAAAAATGATCTAAAACATGTCCTCTAGTTTTAAGTTTAGTTTGTAATGTCTGTAAGAACAATCTGTTCATAGACTTATATAAATAAGTAAATAAATAAAGATACGGTGTTTTTAACGTGGCAGCAATTTGTGAATCAGTTCTTAGCCGACTTTCCGTGTTTTGAGAACGAAGCCGACATACATTTAAAGTTAGCGCGGTCTGAACGACAACCAAACGAATCGCCGGTTGAGTATGTGTATCGAATGCAAGCGTTGGGTGCGAAGGGTGGACTAACCGAATCGAGTATTATACGCCATATTGTGAACGGTATAAACGATTTTGATTTAAAACGGAAAATATCAAACGAATACGACCGATGCCAGGATTTACTGCGCGATATCCTGAGTTATAGTGCGTACAACGATATTAGACCAGTACTAAATAAACCGAAAGCGCCAATTCAAAACCACGTAACGTCAATCGAAACCACAGCAAACGGTGAAACCCGCGCATAACAAAAACCTGTGCCACGAGAAAATCTGAAATGTTTTAATTGCTCTAAGCCTGGACATTTTTCGGTTAACTGTCCAGAGCCGCAGAAGAAACCGCGATGCAACAAGTGTCAGTGTACGACACACAAAACGGAACAATGCACTGTCAATGTGAACGTAATCTCGAATAAGCCAACTTCTTCCGGGAACATTATTAAAGAAATCGAAGTTAACGGTTACAAAACAAACGCATTCGTTGACCCCGGTAGCTCGTGCACACTCATAAAGAAGAGTTTCGCTGAGAAGGTAGGGCAGCCGGAAAAACACAATTCGATTTTACGTGGATTTGCAGGTGGCGAATACTTGTGTGTCGCGAAAGTACACGCTTACATAACAATAGACAACAACAAAATAAAGACGGATTTGTCAATCGTCGACGATCAATTAATCTGTGAAAATGTGCTACTCGGAAATGACGTGCTGTGTAAAACGGGTAATCGTGTGGTGATCGAAGGGGATCATTGCCGCATAGAACGAATTCGAAACATCACCACTACCGCGGATCTAGATGCATCGCAACGATCACAGCTCGATAATCTCATAACAGAGTACGGTGAAGTGTTCGCAAATGACCTCACAGAAATAGGTAAATGCGCAATCTCTAAAATGAACATTGAATTAAGCACGGAAGTGCCAATTTGCCTCAAACCATATCGCATACCATTCGCGAAAAGACCGATTGTTTCGGCAATTATTTCCGAGCTACTCACCAACGGGATTATTCGACCGAGTCAGTCACCCTACGCATCACCGGTGGTCTTGGTCGATAAACAAAAGTGTGCACATTGACTCTGTGTTGACTAAGTGTTTGAATAAGATTACGGTTAGGCAGCCGTATCCTATGCCTAACATGGACGAACAATTTGCACAATTATCCGGGAATAAATATTTTACAGCGCTAGACTTACGAATGCACTATCATCAGATTGAAATCGATGAAAATTCAAAAAATATACCGCGTTCGTAACTACTGAGGGCCATTTCGAGTATAATTGGATGGCTTTTGGCCTTGTTAACGCGCCCGCAGTATTTCAATCCGTAATGAACAAAATCGTATCGAAAATGGCCGCCAATGAAGTGCTGGTGTACTTGGACGACATTATTGTAACGATAAGACAGTCTGTCGCTGTGCAAAGAAACCCTGCCGCTACGTGCCGTGCTATAATCCAATCTGGCAACGACGGCCGCGATGGTAACTTTTAGTCCAATCTGGCAACGACGACCGCGATAATAACTTTTAGTCCAACCTGGCAATGATGGAAACTTTTAGTCCACTCCGGAATGTGCGGGAACGATCTGCGCGATGGCCTGAGAGGTATAAAAGGCAGCCGGATGCGGCGCAGCGAGTCAGTCTGGTTTTGACAAGTGAAGTTGCCACACGGAGTGATTAAGCAAATACTTAAGTGTACGAACAGTAAAGTGTAAACTGTGAATAATAAAGTGACTGTTGGTTTATTTTATTGTCTGCGTTTAAGAAACTGACTGTGTTTTATTTTCAAATTACACAATCCAGAGATACGTAACAGCCCACTAGACGTAGTATTCGTAACATTTGGTGTCAGAAGTGGGATTGTGGAAAATTGAAAGTAAACAAAAAATAAAATTATAAAAGCACGGACATGGTTAAACTCGAGCTGCTGAAGGTAGACCAGCTGAAGAAGGAGCTGGCTGCCTGGAATTTGCCGACGGCTGGCGGAAAGGTGGAGTTGCAGTTGCGCTTGCGAGAAGCATGTGAGGCACGAGGCGTCGATTGGACTGTGCACGAGTTCGGAGCGCAAGAACTAGAGGCGTCGGCCAAGGTGGAGGAATCGCCTGCTGCTGCTGCGTCGCTGCAAAGTACGGCTGCAGCGGCTGCGCCACTACAAGCATTGGACATGAACCAGCTAATGGTTGCACTTAAAGGCATGTTCGAGACCTCCAACCATGAAATGGCAGCGAAGCTGGAAACTACGAATCTCGAAATTTCGGCAAAAGTCGAAACAGCGAACCGAGAAATGGCAGCGAAGCTGGAAACTACGAATCTCGAAATTTCGGCAAAAGTCGAGACTGCAAATCGGGAAATGTCAGCAAAACTTGAAAATGCAAATCGGGAGTTGTCCAGCAAGCTTCAGGAAAATTCTGCGCACTTGGAGCAGAGAGTGGAGGAAATCTCAGACAGGATTAATGGGAAAGTCGAGCACATGGAGACGCGGGTAGAGTACTTGGATAAACGAGTCGATGACCTAGATGATTCCCTGAACAAACGAGTTGATAGTCTGGAAGACTCGATGAACAGAAAAATGGACGAGCGGCTTAGGGAGGTACAGCCGCGAGAATGGTTGCCGCCGGTTCCGGAAAGTGTTGCCCCCCGAGCAGAAGTGCCTAGTTATGATGGGACTACGCAGTTCGACACATTCTAGCTACAATTCGACCTGGCTGCTCTGGAAAATCAGTGGACCGATGTAAGGAAAGGTCGGAGATTGGCGCTGGCTCTTAAAGGTGCTGCGGCTGAGGTCATAAAATCAGTTCCAGAATGTTTACCAAGTGAGTACGAGACCATCATAAGGGCGCTGGCAGCCAAATACAGCGACGAGCACAACAGAACGCTGTACTACTGTGAGCTGAAGAACCGCAGGCAAAGATCCAACGAGGCGCTGCAGACATATGCAGCAGACATTGAGCGGCTCGTGCAGCTGTGCTACCCATCATTCGGCGCTGAGGATCTCGAGAGGATGAAGATTGAGGCGTTTATTGAAGGTCTTCATGATCCGGAGACACGTCGCAGTGCGTTGATGATGGGCAAGCCGACATTTAAGGAGACGGTGACCAGCGCGATGACATACGAGGCGACATGGATTGGGAGCACTCGGTATGCACCTGCAAGGATACGCCAGATCCAGCCGGATAACGACATTGCTATCCAGGCAATAAGCTCCGAGCCACCGGGCAGGCCACGGGTGGTCTCCTCTAAAGTTGTTTGCTGGGTATGTGGCAAGCAGGGCCACATATCACGAGACTGCCGCCAACGGAAGAGGCGTTCCCGTTCTCGATCGCAATCGCCTGAAGCAAGGAATACTGACAATCGAGGCTCAGCCAACCATCGCAGGGCTGAGGACGAGGAGCCGTTAAACTAAAACGGGTCAGCCCAAAGGGGCGTGAGCTGATCCCCACAATCTGCCGCCCCACCATCCTCACAGCTGAAACGACAGCCCAGCAGCTTGACAATTGAAGGAAGGATAGATGGAAAGTTGTTCGTGTTGACACTGGATACTGGAGCGTCATATTCGATCATAAAAAGGAAGCTGCTGAAGAACTGGGAACCGCTGCATGGCATACAGCTGCGGACTGCGACTGGCGAGCGCGCGCCGGTGAGAGGGAAAGTTACAAAAACGATTGCTATCGGCACCAGCAGCCTGGAACATGAGTTCATCGTCGCGGATATAATGGACGACGTGATTATCGGCGTGGATTTCATGATTAGGCACGGCTTTACGCTGGACCTGAAGGAAAATGTGCTGAGATATGCCAACGTTGAATTCCCGCTGCACACCGGCCATGAGCGAAGCGTGGCGGTAAGGAAGGTTGTATCGTGTCAACACAGGAGGATACCAGCGAATTCTGAGGCGATTGTGTGGGCAAAGGTGGACGGGGACGATGGGACGAGTCGGCTGTGGGTTGTAGAAGCACCGAAACAAGGACACGACAACATCATCATCGGACGTACATTAGTGGAACCTAAAAATGGCAGAATACCAGTCAGAATACTGAACCCCCTGAATGCACCCAGATATGTCGGGAAAGATGAGGTAATTGGCGAGTGTAAGGAAGCTGTAGCAGTGGTCAATTGCGAGAGTAGCCCACCTGGAGGTAATAAGAAGAGCGGTTTTGACATGGCCGCCATACCGCAGGAGAACCAGGGGAGCAGCGAGTTGACGGCCAAGCAGAAACAGAAGGCGAGGTCACTCCTGCAGCACTATGGGTCAATATTTGCGGCAGAAGCAGGCGGAAGAACAGCCATAGTGAAGCACAACATCGACACCGGAAGTGCAAAACCGATTCGCCAACCGCCAAGACGAGTTCCTCTGGCCAAGAGGGAGGAGGTCACAAATTTGATCGAGAACATGCGGAAAGACAAGGTCATAGAGCCTTCTTCGGGCCCCTGGTGCTCGCCGGTCGTGCTAGTCAAGAAAAAACATGGCAGTACCCGGTTTTGTGTGGACTATCGGAAGCTCAATGATGTGACCAACAAGGACAGTTATCCACTACCTCGGATCGATGACACCCTGGACACACTGTCAGGCACGCAGTGGTTCTCCACACTCGACTTACGCAGCGGCTATTGGCAGGTAGAGCTTGCAGACAAGGACAAGGAGAAAACGGCTTTCAGTGTTGGCGATGGTTTGTGGCAGTTCACCGTCATGCCGTTTGGACTCTGCAACGCACCAGCAACATTCGAGCGGCTGATGGAACGCGTGCTAAAAGGGCTGCATTGGCGGACGTGTCTGGTGTACATCGACGACATAATCGTGATGGGTAAAAACTTCGACGACCACCTGGGAAAGCTAAAGGAGGTATTTGAGCGGATACAAAAAGCTGGGCTTAAACTCAACCCAAAGAAGTGCTCGCTGTTCCAAAAGGAGGTCAAGTATCTGGGTCATACGGTTTCCGCCCGCGGAGTACATACGGATGAAGGCAAAATCACGGCAGTGAAGGAGTTGCCCCGGCCACGCAATCTACACGAACTCCGCAGTTTCCTGGGCCTGTGCACTTACTACCGCCGATTTGTTCCGGGATTCGCGAACATAGCCAGCAGCCTGCACAAACTGACGAAAAAGGGCTAAGCTTTCGAGTGGAACGAGGATCAGGAACAGGCTTTTGCACGCCTGAAGGAAAAACTGTGCAGTGCTCCAATTCTGGCCTTCCCCGTGCCTGGGGAGATGTTCGTGCTGGATACAGAAGCAAGCGGGAATAGTATTGGCGGTGTGCTATCACAGATAGTAGACGGCCAGGAACAAGTGATAGCGTACTACAGTAGGGTTCTATCGAAACCGGAACGCAATTACTGTGTGACACGGAGAGAACTGCTGGCGGTATTGGACTGCGTAAAACACTTCCACAAATATCTGTATGGACAAAGGTTTCGCCTCCGCACAGATCATGCGGCATTGAGATGGCTCCTGAACTTTAAGGATCCTGAAGGGTAATTGCCGCGGTGGATCGAGCGACTGCAGAGCTACGACTACACGATAGAGCATCGCAAGGGCAGTAGCCATGGAAATGCCGATGCCTTGTCCCGCCGTCCGTGCAAAGTCGAATGCAGGCAATGCTCGCGAGCCGAAAGCAAAGAACAGATAGTGGACGTCCGGTTGGTCAGCGTCATGCCAGAGGAAGAGTGGTCTGCGGAGAGGCTACAAAAAGACCAGGGTGAGGATGCGGATCTTGCGAAAATCGTCGAAGGCAAGGACCAAGGCGCACGTCCAGACTGGCAGGAGATGGTCGGTGAAAGCCCGATAGCTAAGGCTTACTGGGCACAGTGGAACAGTCTGCGGCTGAAGGAAGGATGCCTGTACCGCGAATGGGAGAGCGCGGATGGTCGGACCAGCAACTCTCTAATGGTAGTGCCGAAATGCAGGATCAACGAGGTCATCGAGGCATACCATAACGACTCCAGTGGAGGGCACCTGGGTATCACCAAAACCGTCGCCAAAATAAAAAGACGATTCTACTGGGTAGGATGTCAGGAGTCTGTAGCCGAGTGGATTAAGAGCTGCGACCGATGTTCAGCCGCGAAAGGGCCGACAGGAAAATCTCGAGGCCGCATGCAGCAGTACAACGTAGGAGCGCCCTTCGAGCGGATTGCTATGGACGTCGCCGGCCCATTCCCAACTAGCAGTCAAATGGCCCGAAGTGTACCCTATTCCTAACCAGGAGGCCACTACGATCTCGGAAGTGTGTGAGCTACTGGGGATAAAGAAAACTCGTACCACGCCTTTGCACCCACAGTCCCGACGGCATGGTGGAACGCTTTAACCGGACACTGGAGGAATACCTGCGGAAAGTGGTAGGTAGGAATCAAAAGGATTGGGACACGCAGATCCCCCTGTTCCTGATGGCGTATAGGTCAGCCCCGCACGACACGACATCACTCACTCCAGCCCGAGTAGTGTTTTGCACAGAGTTGCGGTTACCCGCTGACTTGAAGTTCGGGGTAGTCAGCACGACGGGAGGCGCTAAGACGGACTACGTGGCCAATAAGCAGGCGGAACTGGAGGAAATTCACCAATTTATAAGGGGCCGCACCAAACTGGTCAGCGATAAGGCGAAAGCCAGATATGATCTACGGGCCAACTCATCAGGGTTCCAAGAAGGCGATCTGGTAATGCTCTACAACCCGCAGCGGAGGAAAGGCTTGTCTCCGAAACTTCAAGCGTCGTGGGAAGGACCTTACGAAGTCGTGACTAGGATTAACGACGTGGTATACAGAATTCAACGTTGCAGCAATAGAGGCGCTAAGCTGAAGGTAGTCCATTTGGAGCGCCTGGCGCCTCATCACAGCGGAGCCTCGGCACATGTTCGGGACGAACAAGTCTAAGTGGTGGGCAGTGTAACGATAAGACAGTCTGTCGCTGTGCAAAGCAACCCTGCCGCTACGTGCCGTGCTATAATCTGGCAATCTGCTACAATCTGCCAACGACGGCCGCGATGGTAACTTTTAGTCCAATCTGGCAACGACGGCCGCGATAATAACTTTTAGTCCAACCTGGCAATGATGGAAACTTTTAGTCCACTCCGGAATGTGCGGGAACGATCTGCGCGATGGCCTGGCAGGTATAAAAGGCAGCCGGATGCGGCGCAGCGAGTCAGTCTGATTTTGACAAGTGAAGTTGCCACACGGAGTGATTAAGCAAATACTTAAGTGTACGAACAGTAAAGTGTAAACTGTGAATAATAAAGTTTATTTTATTGTCTGCGTTTAAGAAACTGACTGTGTTTTATTTTCAAATTACACAATCCAGAGATACGTAACAGCCCACTAGACGTAGTATTCGTAACATTATTATTCCGAGTCAGACTATCGATGAAGGGTTAGTGCGCTTAGAAAAGTTCCTACGATTGTTAAAAGAAGCCAATCTAACGCTTCGGGTTGACAAGTGCAAATTTCTAGAGACCGAAATTGAACATTTAGGTCATGTAATCAACGCGAACGGTATAACCCCCGGTAAACGTAAAATCAGTGCGATCACAAACTTTCCGGAACCAACAAACGTAACCGAAGTGAGACGGTTCCTGGGGCTCACAGGATTTTTCCGAAAATTCGTACCAAACTTCTCCCTCATCGCGAACCCCATTACAAAACTACTCCACAAAGATGAACAAGATAACTTTATTTGGGACGTCGAACAAAAAGCCGCGTTTAAGAAACTTATTTATACATTGATCAATAAGCCCGTACTAGCCTTATGAAGCCTACGAGGTTCACACGGACGCGAGCAGCGTAGGACTCGCGGGCGTCTTGCTACAATCCGTCGACGGGAAAACGTGGAATCCGGTCTTCTATTATAGCCGACATTGCACTGACGCAGAAATGCGGTATCATAGCTATGAACTTGAAGTTCTTGCCGTAGTCGAAACTTTAGAACGATTCCGCATATACCTACTAGGAAAACGGTTCCGATTGGTAACTGATTGCTCAGCCGTAGCTCGCGTAAAAGAAAACAAAGAACTCAAATCTAAGATCGCTCGTTGGTGGCTGAAGCTGTTGGAATTCGATTTCGAATGTATCCACCGCCAGGGTACCCGTCTTCAACATGTCGACGCTCTGAGCCGTATGCCTGACGAACCCCCGAAGGAAGTTGAACCCGCTGGATTCATACTCAAGCTAACTGAAAATGTAGACGATTGGCTGTTGACGATGCAGCTTCAAGACGAAAGTCTTCGCGAAATCATCAGCATCGCTAATGGGTCGGTGAAATCATCACGTGAAACCGCCATTAAGGAAGAATACAGACTGAAAAATCACCGACTTTACCGCAACCAGCCAGACGGGTTACGGTTTGTGGTGCCCAAGGCTGTGCGATGGCGCGTGGTGCAACTTTGCCACGATCAAGCAGGGCATCATGCACTCGAAAAAACGCTCGAGCGCCTTCGAAAATCGTACTGGTTCCCGCAAATGAGGAAGTACGTGAAGAGTTATATCGCTGCTTGTATTCAGTGTTGTCACCAGAAACACCGTGCTGGAAAATCCGAGGGTTGCCTGCATTACAGCCCCATCCAGCCAATTCCGTTCTGTCTGATCCACGTCGACCACATGGGTCCCTTTACTCGCAGCAAGCGCGGTAACTGCTATGTACTCGCGATCTCCGACGCATTTAGTAAATTTCTGGTTGTCAAGGCTGTACGCGACACCAACAACACACGTCTTACGAGTTCTCAACGAGATGTCCAGCTATTTCGGGCTGCCATCCCGAATTATATCAGACAGAGGGACGTCGTTCACATCCAAATCATTCGAGGCGTACTGCAAGGAAAATGGCATCCAACACACGAAGACAGCTGTGCGTACTCCGCGAGCCAACGGACAAGTGGAGCGTGCTAACCAGAGTATCCTGTCATTTATCCGAACGACTACCGAAAATCCGAAGGATTGGGACCCAACGCTACGAGATCTGCAGTGGACTATAAACTCCCAAAGGAACGCCACTACCGGGTTCAGTCCAAACGAGTTAGTGTTTGACTTTAATCTGCGCGATATCGTCCAAAACGAACTCCTTGCAGCAATTCACGATGACATCAACGATGAGACAACCACGCTATCAATGTCCGAGAAACGTGCCCATGCCGAACGCAACATCAGCAACGAACGGGAAAAGTGGAAACAGCGTTTTGACCGTACTCACACGAAGCCCACGAGTTATGCCGAAAACGCTCTCGTGGTGATTGAAAATGAGCCATCAGCATCGGGTGATTCCCGGAAACTGGAGCCAAAGTATCGAGGACCGTATATTGTCAGCCAGGTCCTCGGCAACGACCGGTATCTGCTTGAGGATATCCCCGGCTACCAGGTGACGACTAGGAAGTTCTGCTCCATATACGCCTCCGATGAAATGAAGCCCTGGTGTAACAATGGTCCCGAGCTAGACGACGACGACCCACTTGAATCCGACGACGACCAAATCGAGGACGATTGCTGTCAGGAACGGCTGAGTTGTCACGCCAACACACCGCAACCCTGACCCGAGCGATCAACAACCATGACGTCGCAGTTGCCTACCGGCGCGCGGCGCGAACAGATTGATTTTTAAAAAACACAAATTCAATTTGTGACACTAAGTTCAGTTTTGAATCTCTTGATAAAGCTGAACTTCGGTGTGATTGTGTCCCTCGGTATTGCTATCTCTGGATACTGGCTCGTAAGAATGTTGAGCTTCTTACGGCCTAAGAATCCTCCAGCCTCGATATTGTTTTCAGTCATACGTAGGATAGCCCTCTTCGCCTGGGTTTGTATATATATGTGAAGAGGTGTAAGTTCAAGTAGAACCTCCATGGATGCTATTGGACACGTTCTCATTGCCCCAGTCATGCATAAACATGCTAGTCTCTGGAGTTTACTGAGCGCCTTGATAGTGGACTGCTGATTGGTTTTGCTTGCCCAAACCACTGAGCCATACGTTATCATAGGCCTTGTCGGGGAATCAGAACTTCGTTTTTTAATACCGGAAGTATTTATTTCTGAAATTTTAATTGTTATAAAATAACAATTATAAAAATAGTTATCAAATATAATTTTTTGGCAGACCAACTTACCGCGGTTCCGTTCCGTTGGCTTCCTCGAATCAAAGTGCCGCCAACGAACCGGAACCACGGTAAGCAGGTTGCCAACGTGAACTTGACATGGCAGCTGTCACGTTCCTGCAGCGCAGGGTTGCAATCGGCGTTGCCAATTGCCGTTCGCCACCTCCCACCCCCCGTGAAACATCCTGATTCACTTCTCTTCCAACTGTAGAACGGCTAATTTAGACGCCGCTCGTCGCATGACACCTCGTGCCGTTCGCACATCAGCTTGCCTCATGGTTCCGTCCGCTCCTGGATAGACACGCTCGATGACACCTTGGTACCACTGTCGCCTGGGAATGCTCGCATCGCACACGAACACCAAATCGCCCTTCTTCAACGGCGACGAGACTTGGCACCACTTTGCCCGGCGCGTCAGAGTTGGCAGGTACTCCGCGATCCACCGCTTCCAAAAACGGTCACGCAACTGGCGCGCCATTGCTTCCTTAGGGCGCATAGTTTCTCCGGCCCAACGTCGGCACTCGGTGTTTGCGCCGTGTTAGCTGACCCGAGCAGGAAGTGGTTACGTGTGAGGGGCTCCTCCTCGTCGGCTGCAATCGGCAAGTTGGTGAGCGGCCTAGAGTTGACCACGTTCTCGGCTTCGATGAGGAAACACTGAAATGTGTGCTCACGCGGCGCGACCTCCTTGAGGGTTTGGCGCAGCACCCGCTTTACACACTGGACCATGCGTTCCCATACGCCTCCTTCGGATGGGTTCAGCTGGCATTTAAACCGTCATTCAACACCTTTCCTGTCGGCGGCCAACGGTGACGACAACTGGCCCGAAGTAGTCGAGCCCCGTGTACGTAAAGGCTCTTACAAATGGCGTAAGGCGGTCAGAGGGTAGCGGTCCCATAATCGGCGTAACTGGAGTGGCTTTGTATAATCGGCAAACAGGGCAATTAGCGATGACACTTCTCAAGAGCTGACGTAAGCGGAGTACCCAGTAGTGGCGGCGAACTTCGCAGATGGTAGCTTCAGTGTTCTGGTGCTTCGAATTACCGTGGTAATGGGCAACCACCAGTCTCGTCAGGTCATGGTTCGGCGGCAATATAATCGGTCGCCTCGTCGTCATAGGCAACCAGCTGGCAGCATCGATTCGTCCTTGAACGCGTAAGAGTCCGCATTCATCTATTTACGGGTTAAACTGGAACAAGTCACTGGTTCGTGACACACCGAGACCCTCCTCGATTTATTTTAGCTCAAGCGGGAATGCTTCCTCCTGTGCTAGGCGACACAGAAGACATTTTGCTGCATCGACCTCTAACGACGTGAGGCCGTACTCGTGACCAGGGGGAGGCGGCGGCGGCATTGACTCACAAAACGTTGGACCCATGCAGTTGTTCTCACGAGTCTAATAAATGATGAAAAACGCTTGAACTCAACAAATCTGTGATTCGTAATGACCAATGCGAACTTTGGGCGTAACTCTTCCTCCTCCACCTGGTGATCATTTATCTCCTCTGCAATTGGCCAATATTGCTCATCAGCTTGTAGAAACGTAGGTCCATTCAACCTGCGTGAATTGGAGCTGCAGTCAGGTTGGCAATTAGCCCTAGTGGCTTCATCGGCGACGTTTTCGGCTGTTGGTACCCACCTCCAATTCGAAGGCTTAGTGGCGGCAAGGATTTCGGCCACACGATGGGCCACAAATGGTTTGTAGCGGCGGTACTCACTCACCAACCAGCGCAGCACAGTTTTGGAGTCCGTCCATAGGATGTAGCTACTCGCTTACTGTCAAAGCGAGCTGTCAGTGCTCCTCCATGATGGTCTGCAACAAACGCGTTCCTAGTACGGCTGCTTGGAGCTCTAATCGTGGAACTGTGAGTGGTTTTATTGGCGCACATTTCGCCTTGGAGCAAACAAAGGCGACACCAACTTCACCGTCAGCATTGGCGGCTTGCCAGTACGCAGCGGCAGCGAATGCATCCTCATTGGCGTCGACAAACACATGGAGTTGCAGCCGTTGCGGGGCGCCATTCGGAAAGTACCATCTCGGAATTCCCAAGCCTGTTACCATGGGCAACAACTGTCGCCATCTGTTCCTTGCCGCATTTATATCGTCGGCAGGAGCTCATCCCAGCCCACCTTTTTTTGCCACACCTCACGCATCAGTAACTTGGCGGCAATCGTGATGTGATTCAGGAATCCGAGCGGGTCGAATATGGACATGATGATGTTGAGCAGCTCTCTCTTCGTTGGGCGCTTTTCTGCAGAAACAGTATTCTTGTCCACGGCATGGAATCTCAGCTTAAACTTGAAGCTGTCCACCGCTGGCTGCCAAAACATTCCCAGGATTTTCTCCGTCGCTAAGCCTTCCTTGCAATTAATGGGAATGGACACACTCGTACCATTCAACATACTGAGTACATCTGGCGAGTTCGAGGTAAGGTTGTGCAACTCGAAACCAGCGCGGGAAGGGATTGTGCGCACCTGCTGCGAGACGCTGATGGCCTGCTCTGGGCTGTCGAAGCTGTCCACGAAGTCGTCGACGTAGTGGCAATCGCGGACTGCCTTCACAGCCCGGCCGGCGCAGTCGTTATGTTCCAACGCGTTCAAAATTTTTATATATTGGGCGGTACATGGGGAGCTTGCAGCTCCGAACGTCATCACCCTCATCTCATAGAGGTCTGGCTCCTTTGCGGCATCTCCATCGCGCCAGAGGAATCGTTGGGCGCACCTGTCCTCGTGGCGTATCAAGATCTGGTGGAACATTTCTTTGATGTCACCACACACAGCGATGGCTCCTTCACGGAAATGGAACAGCACAGCGGGCAGTGGGCGGTAATCTTGCGGCCCCTTCAGCAACTGCGAGTTCAACGAGATACCCTGTAATTCAGCGGCGGCATCGAATACAAGACGAATCTTGGCTGGCTTGTTTGGATTAACTACGGCAAAGTGTGGAAGGTACCAGGTCTTGCTTCCTACTAAGGCGGCTTCTTCAGGTGGCAATTTACGAGCATACTGCTTCTCGATGTATGAGTCGATGATGTTTTTATAGGCGGCGGCAAACACATCATCACGCTTCATCTTCCTTTCGATGCTCATTAAAGGCTTGCGTGCCATCTCGTAGCTGCTTGGCATCTCGATGCTATCGTGTTTCCACAATAGGCCCGTCTCAAACCTCCCATTCACACGGCGTGTGGTTGAATGGAGGATGGCCTTAGTGCGTATGTCGACGGCAGACTCGATTGGTGGCTATGGCCTCACTCCGAAGTTTTCGGTTTCGAAGTACTCGACAACCATATTATGGATTGTTGCGTCGGTGGCTGCATTCACGAACAGACACAGCGACGGAATTGGCGGCGTCTTTGCAGTTGGTCCAAATACGGTCCACCCAAGTTCGATGCTTGCGGCGTACGGCCCACTGCCTTGACTCAGGATCTCAGAAGGCAGACCCTAGTGGCAGTGGTCGAGTCCTATGAGCAGCTTGGGTACGGCCCCACTGTACGGCTCTACAGGTAGATGTTGTTTGTGACGAGCGATGTTCGATAGCTCCAACTCGCCCAAACTCTGTGACGGCAAGTTCAGGTTTATGACACTATAGATGTTTTTGAGCGTATGCTTCTTCTTGTTTGCACCACTGATGACCAAGTTCACAGCAATTGCTGGCTTGCGTGCTGCTTGACCACCGAACCACTGGACGTCGAGGTCACGCTTCTGGCCACGCAAACCCAACTCCTGCACCAGCATGCTGGCATATGTTCCAATGCACTTTCCTTGCCCGTAGACACACACAGGCAGAATCCGGAAAAGCAGCTTGCCCTCAATTGCACCACTAGCGCAATTCAGCACAGATTGACGTTGTTGCGCTGGTTGCGTCGTTGGAGCCTGTGTAGTGGCGCGCGTTGGCGGTTTCTCAGTGTCGTGGAGCAACTTACGGTGCGCTCTTTCGCACCCCTCTACAGGGTATGTTTTGCGGCGGCGGCAGTCACGGGTACTGTGGCCCGCATTTAGGCACGAAAAGGACAGGCGGCGGCGTTTGACCTCGCTCCACCGATCAGCTACGGATGCCTTGATGAGGCGCGGGCACTCCGCAACCTTGTGTTGTCCTTCGCAAATATAACACCTTCCTGGCTGCTCCGACGGCTTCGTCGCTGCATGCAGCACAACGCGACGATTTGGCTCGCGATTGTCGAAACCCTGGATGGCGCATACCAGATTCGCTGCTTGTGTCAACCACGTGTTAAATTCTACTAGTGTTGGATAGGGCTGTACCGTCATTCCGAATCGTGCCCATTCCAATCGCTTGCTCATTGGTTGCTTAGCGATGAGCTCTTCTAGCAATGTGGGGTTGGGCAAGTGTTGCTGGCCATGTGCGGCCTGCAAGAATGCGGTGAGGTTTTGCACCTTTGTGGCAAATGGAATGATTTTTTGCAGCGAGTTATCGGTGATCGGTGCGATGTCCTTTACCGACGCAAGTTGGCTTCGAATCAATTGCTCCGGGCGGCCGCAGCGGAAGCGCAGTTGTTCAATGATGGCATTCACGTTTTCCGGCTGAATTAGCAAACACCTCACCATGTCCCTCGCCTCCCCTTTCAGACACTTCTGCAGCCGCTGGTTGTTTTCAAGGTTGGTGTAGCCGTACGCGGCGGTAGATTGCACGAACGCCGTAAAAAACATGGGCCAATCTTCAGGTTGGCCGCTAAACTCAGGGAGATCCTGTAATTTGCGCGGCGTCATTGCGCCGTTTGGAAATATATTGCTAGCGCACGGTTGCGCAGGTGTGTTTGAATAGAACATGCTTGGCGTTGATAGTATTGACTGCTGAATAGCGTTGCCTGGCTGCACCGAACCTGTGCCCACATACGTTGGTTGCGGTTGTGCGAGTGAGACAACCGTAGGTGTGGAAGCGTAGCCGTTGACGTTGGCTTTGTAGGTAAACGCGGGGGCACCGGTAACGGTTGTACACTGCGCCGCGATTGCGCTGGCGGCAGTGGAAAAATACGGAGAAGCGACGCCAACTGTACTGGTGTCAGTGGCGGCGCTTGTGTAACGGGATGCGACTGCGCTGTCGTATCGAGCAGTGGTGCTACCATAGGGTGAGGCTGCGATACTGTACGACGTGGTGATTGCGTTACTGTACAAAGCGGCGGTTGTGGCTGTACTAATGTACGGGCCAGGATACGTATTGGTATACGGACTGGCGACGGTGGGACTGTACGGGGCAGTGGCTGGAGTGCTGTGTGGGTCGGCGACGGGGGTGACGTGTGGGGCGACGAAAGGGCTGACGTATGTGGCGACGGCCGGGCTGGTGGGGCTAGCGAAGATGTTGGCGATGGTGTCAGAGGCGATAGGGCTGACATGAGTGCCGGCGATTGTGCTGGTGCGCATGGAAGCCGTTGGGCAGGCGTATATACCGGCGGCAGCGCTAGAGGCGACTGGGCCGACATGCGGAGCAACGATTCCGTTGGCGGCGGTATTGAGACCAGCTGGGCTGGCGATGGTGCACGAAACGGCGTGCATGGTGGCGGCGACGTTGGAGACAGCTGGCCTGATGAGCGTGCGGCGATGGGGCACGAAACGACATTTGCACCAGCATGCATGGTGGCGGCGGAATTGGGGGCAGCTGGGCTGACGAGCGAGTCGGCGATGTGGCACGGGACGGCGTTGGCGCCAGCATGCATTGTGGCGGCTGCGTTGGCGAGCGAGTCGGCGATGGAGCACGGGACGGCGTTTGCACCAGCATGCATGGTGGCGGCGGAATTGGCGGCGGTTGCACCGGCGATGGTGCACGAAACGGCGTGCATGGTGGCGGCGGAATTGCTGGCCGCTGCGCCGGCAATGGTGTCGGCAACGGGCACAGAACGGCATTAAGGTCCTTCACATCTGCTGCGACGGCTGTGGCAGCTAAATCGTTGTTGTTCTGGCGGCGGGAGCTCCGGCGTGGAGTACGCTCCATAGTTGGCGAGTAGGCGTGAAATAAAAATTTGTCGAGGAATCAGAACTTCGTTTTTTAATACCGGAAGTATTTATTTCTGAAATTTTAATTATTATAAAATAACAATTATAAAAATAGTGATCAAATATAATTTTTTGGCAGACCAACTTACCGCGGTTCCGTTCCGTCGGCTTCCTCGAATCAAAGTGCCGCCAACGAACCGGAACCATGGTAAGCAGGCTGCCAACGTGAACTTGACATGGCAGCTGTCACGTTCCTGCAGCGTAGGGTTGCAATCGGCGTTGCCAATTGCTGTTCGCCACAGGCCTCACGATCGCCGTGTAGATCCATCTCAGTATTCTTGGAGTGCAACCCCATCTTTTACCTGCTATGGATCTGCAGGTCATGAAGACTCTGACGGCCTTCCGCATCGTTTCTTCAATATGTCCTTTCCAGAGTAGTTTCTGATCTAGTATTACGCCTAGATATTTAACCTTCTTCTGGAATTCTATTCTTATTTCATCCAAAGAGATTGGTCTAAGAGCATCAAGTCTCTTGTAATCTCCTTGTAAAGGGTACTATGGTGGTTTTTGCTGGATTGATATTCAGCCCCACCTTAGCACACCACCTCTTAGTTACTCTTAACCCTAGGGTTATTCTATCCCGCAGGGTATCTTCAATTTTTCCCCTGCATAGAATTATAATGTCATCTGCATACCCCTGGACCGTAAGACCAGAGGTAGACAGTACTTGCAATAGTTCATCAACCACAAAACTCCACAAAAGAGGGGATAAAACCCCACCTTGTGGACATCCTCTGGTAGTACTGGCTATTACCACCTCGCCTGCACTAGTTTGTAGCTCCACCTGCCTAGTAGCAAGCATACTGTTGATCCAACCTTTCAGGTTATTTTTAATTCCCCTGCTGGTTAGAGCATGACCTATAGCTTCATGAGAGGTGTTGTCGAAGGCCCCCTCCACATCTAGAAAGGCACATAGTGTCATCTCTTTCGCATCTAGACTTTCCTGTATCTCACCTTTCAGCTGATACAGTGCAGTTTCAGTGGAGCGTCCTGCCCTGTATGCATGCTGGCTTGTGTGTAACGGATTGTCTATTAGGACTGTCGTCCGTACGTAATTATCAACAACTTTCTCCAGAGCTTTCAGTACGAATGAGGTCAGACAAATTGGTCTGAAGGATTTCGGGTGAAGAGGATCCTTCTTCCCGACCTTCGGAATGAATACCACTATTGCCCGCCTCCAGGCCTCTGGTATATAACCCAGCGCCAGACTGGCTGTAGAAATTTTCAGGAGCTGGTCCTTGATAAGATCCATGCCCTTCTGTAGTAAGGCAGGGAAGATTCCGTCGGGTCCGGGTGATTTAAGAAGTTTAAAGGTGCTAACCGCCCACCTTAACCTTTCTTCCGTACAGATTTCCTTTGCCACTATCCAATCTCCTCTGTAGATTCTACCTAGTACCTCAGCTTGCTCCGTGTCCCTCCAAGCAACAGTGCCCGGAAAGTGAGTATCTAGAAGTAGCTTTACCTTCTCCTCCTCACTCTCGGTAAATTCCCCATTGCTTTTCCGGAGACTCGTGGAAGACAGGCTGTGTCCTTTGGCCATGACCCTATAGAGTCTTGATGCCTCCGATGTCTGTTCCATGCTTTCGCAGAAGCTTCTAAAGCTTCTGCGCTTAGCTTCCCTTATTTCCTTATTATATAAGGTTAATGCGCTTTTATATTCAGACCAATCCCCGGTACGCTTGGACCGGTTGAAAAGCCTGCGAACCTTACTTCGCAGTATATTGAGGTCTTTGTTCCACCAGGGCACATCCCTAGAGGAATATACTTTGCTGATCGGACAGCTACTTTCGTATGCATCAATAATAGTGCTATTGAAGCTCGCTACTTCAGTTTCTAACTCCACTGTATTCCTGATATTGTCCCCCATCCCAAAGCTGTTGGAGTTTAAACTCAGGGTTTCTTGGAATTTATCCCAGTTTGTTCTCCTGGGATTTCTTAGAATTTTCCTAACTGAGGTGGTACCCTCAATGTCAAACCTGATAATTTTATGGTCCGACATTGAAGGTTCGTTTGACACCCTCCAGTTTCTAACCAGGCCGGAGCTCAGAGTATTTCCTAGAGTAATATCCAGGACCTCCTCTCTCGCACTGGTTACAAACGTTGGTGTACTACCCACGTTAAAAATGTCAAGCTTATTGCTAGCTATATAATCGAGAAGGTACTCACCCCTTCGATTGGTGTCGCTGCTTCCCCAGGCTTCGCTGTGCGCGTTAGCATCGCAGCCTAGTATAAGTGGCAGCTTCTTCCGCTCGCAGTACTCTACCAGTCTAGAGACTATCTCAGGTGGGGCCTGAGGGTCTTCTCCTACCACCATGTCTCGCGCTGTCCCGTTTAGGTTAACCGGGATTTGCACCGCTACCAGATCCCTAGAGAGGAATTCTGAAAGACAAAGGTAATTCAAACTACTGGTTAGTAACAAACAGGCCCTTGGGTTGTTACATCTAATGTCCCAAATTACCTGGATGTTCTTCTCCGCCAAACCTTTAATTTGGCCCCTGCATACCCAGGGTTCCTAGACCAGCACTACATTCAGATTTGACCTAAGGGTTGCCCTTGATTACGGCTGACGCAGCCTTCGCATGGTGCAGATTTACCTGCGCAACTCTAGTGCTGGTCATCGCTGCCTTATGTTGGAGTGGCACCGCTTTCGTCCTCTGTCAGACTGCCCTCTTTATCGAGGTCTGACAGGGTGACTCTGTCCGAGTCTTCCTCGTCCGTCGCCATGCTTAGCATCGAGAGGTCAATCGAGTCGATCCCCTCAACTTCGTGATCTCCTCGACGACCTCACTGCTAGCGGCCTCCTGTTCCACCAGGCTTGCCACCTCCTTCGGTATGTCGGCTGTGCCGCCCACCGGAGTATCGGCTGCTGGTGTGTCGGCCGCTTTCGATGGCTCGCGGCGCTTGTGCAAGTGCACCGGTACAGTGCCAAACCTGTACCGCAGTAGGCAGTTGAACTTTTTGATGGCCTCTAACGACCGGTCGTCAAGCCCGTTCGTCAGGACCTTGCCCTGCTTCTCGTCTCTGCATTTAAAGACCCTCCACAGGTTCGTGTGCAGTCCTTCGTTCTGGGCAACAAGGAGATCGAGGATCTGCTTATTGGCCATGCATTCCGCCTTCGGAAGGTAGACCGTTAACAGGTGTACGCCCGGTATATTGTCCCCGTCGCACGTGGTTAACAGTACCCCCTTCCAGCCAGGCAGCGCCGGGACAAGGCCTTTCAGCCACTCTGCTGTGTCTGCATCTACACAGTCGACCAGTATAAGACCTGGTCGAAAGTGTATGCCCTCGAGTTTCGTCTTCCAGCCCTTGCACATTTCTGCTACCAAAGCATCCTCAATCTTTCCCTGATCCTCCCGTGAGAGTATGTTTTCAGGGAAAGATGCTGGGAGTATTGCCAGTCTGACGCCCTTCACGGCGCTGGCATAACTGCCCCCTGGCTTCCTGCCGCCCAGTTTCGGTTTCTGTACCGTCCGCGTCTGTCCTCCAGTCCTAGACTTCTTGGCAACGTTGCCATCCTGAGGACTGATTTCTACCGCGCCCCTCTTCTTCGTTTCGGTCGAAGTTGTAGATGCTGCGCTGCCCAAGGCTTTTTTCTTGGCCTGCTCGGGTGTAAAGCCCCCGCTAAGATAACGCAGGTACCACTTGACACCTGCGCCACTTAGTCCTGTCGCCTTCCTGACTTCCCCCAATCTTTGGGTCTCTCCGGACATCAGTCCAGTACTTGTCGAAGGTTGTGGTTCAGTGTCTTTGGGTGCCGAAACACCCGCAGACCCCACCTCCACTCGACTTTCCTTCTGCTGTCCTTTCGTCAGTCCGGTTCTTTCTGGTTTTGGCCCAAATTTTCCAACCTTTATGCCAAATTTACCAGATAACGTACGTTTAGCCGTCTTCATACTCCGAGGAGTAGCTACCTGGGCGTCAGTGTCATGGATATTGTGCTCCGCCTGACTCGCCAGTTGTGTTGTGGTATAAGAACCCGCTAGTGCATTGCATTTTTTCACTTTTTTACCCATACTTGGTCCCACGAGTGTAGGGGAAGGGAAGGTCCGCCGTGCCATAGCCCCCAATAGCACGGTAAGCCCAAAGTTACTCTCTGAGGCGGGCAGGTATCAGAGAGGCTCCGTTAGAATACAGCCGGTATTACCCCCTGGCTGCAAACCATCCAATAGGCACGGGTCGCGTGACACCTTGGATTAGGGGGGGAGGGGAGAGAGAAGGGGAATGAGGGTAGAGAAAATGGGGAGATAGGAGTTTAGGGGAATCGACTAGTTAGCCAGCCACTACGGGCAGAGACAAGACCCTACCCGCAGTGGCTGTTACCGGTGGCCACCACGAGGAGGTCTAGTCATAGTTTCCGCTCTAGTCCTTCCCGACCACCGACCGGTATAAGAACCCGATGGATGGTGGAGAAGAGCAGGCGGCAGACCACCCACCCAATACATGTAAAGTTGCCCAAAAAAATGCAAAAAAAAGGGAATTCAGTTTGTACACCGAAAAAAATTTCATTTTCTGTAATGTTATTAAAAAAAAAACAATTATAATCTTCTTTTTTTCATGATCATTCTAATAAGTTAATAATATTAATAAAATAAATGTAGAACCCTCCGCTATCTTATCAGCAACGCAACCTGCATGACATGTCTTAAAATGCCTTTCCATATTATATTATAAGCTCCCCTGAATTAGTTAAAAGCATATTGTGCATTGCGCTTGACCCTTAAAATTATAAGTGAAAAAATATAATTTTCCAATTTCTCATTACAATTCGCGTTCATTTTGCATGCTTCGAAAGTATAAATTAGAAACAAACACCGATTTTTTCTAGTTCTTCTCAATCGACAGCCGCACACGTTTTGAAGCAAATTCATTCGCTAGAAGATAACTTCCGCGAATGCGTGCGGAGTGCTGTGTGCGTATACTACACCTTTTCAAGTTCGATTTCAGAAAGTGTAAAAACAATTTCAGAAACCGTAAGAGCAATTCCAGAAACCGTAAAAACAATTTCAGAAATATAAATTTAATTTCAGAAAGCGTCAAGCAATTTCAGAAAGCGTAAATTCAATTTCAGTTTTCTGAAATTGCTTTTACCCTTTCTGAAATCGCATTTGAAAAGGTGTAGAATGCTCAGCCTATGCCGAAGATCATTTACAAAAACAAATGAGGAATTCGATTCCTCAGCCTATGCTGAAGAGGATTTGCAAAAACAAATGAGCAACGAGAGCATAGGGCATAGGCACCTCTGCTATAGGTAATATGATTAATCATTTAACCTGTAGTGCTGATCGAAATTTCTACCAGAATTCCTATAATTTTCTGAAGAGCGGTGTGAAAATTCTGATCGAAACTCACGTATACGTGTGATTTTGCATCACCTTTGAACACAAGTTTTGGTATTTGGCACAGATATACAGCTGTCTAGCTCGCACCTACTATGACAAAAAATTTAATAGGCAGCTGTTGGCTCGCACCTTCTATCATTGTGGTTTGAATACCTTGTGATTATCAAGGTGTCTCGCTCCCTCATATCAGCCTTCAACAGAGTTTCTGTCAGTCCTGATTATTCAGATGATTAATCAGCCCTAATAGAAACTTCATGGATTACTGATATCAGGACTTGTGTATAAACCTAAAAAGCATTTGTTGGTTGTTTAATTATTTATTATGTTACTATACTACAATAATTCATCAATTTTTTTAAATAAATTAAAATTGTTAATTTAAAAATTAATTCATTAATTTAAACCATTTATTATTTTATTATTATTGCCGGGGAATGTGCACTGCGACTTAAAAGATCTATTGTGCCCCCTTCATGGCCTTCACAGTTCGTCCGTGAGTCCAGTATCCAAGAGGAATCTTAGTATATTTCCTAAGCCTTTGGAAACCCAGTCCGATCCTGGTATAATAAAGTCACCCAGGTGCTTTTTCCGTTTGTGCATTAGTGCAGGGCATGCGCCTAGTATGTGTATTGCAGTTTCATTATCCTGCATACTGAACCCACAGAATTCGTTCACCTTGACACATAGTTTGGTTCGATGATAGTTCAATCTACAATGCCCTGTCAATATACCTGTGATAATCCTTAGATTATTCTTTGAGAAACTCATACATTCCTCGAACCTTTTCTTGTTATAAGATCCGAAACCATCTTGGAATGTTCAAGGCCTGGTTGATTTTTCCAGTATTGATTCCCGATGGATAGTGCTCCTTTGCCTAAACCGCAGAAGGGTTCTGGGCCGACGAAAGGGGTAGACGCCCCCCTTCTTGCAAGATTGTCGGCCTGCTCATTCCC
Source organism: Melieria omissa (assembly GCA_963971225.1). Lineage (NCBI taxonomy): Eukaryota > Metazoa > Arthropoda > Insecta > Diptera > Ulidiidae > Melieria > Melieria omissa. The sequence goes on along the minus strand of OZ020267.1, from coordinate 90,084,304 downwards.
ATAAATACCGGCGCGACCCGGCCAAGCTCATTCAGCTTCTCAAGGCATTCCGACACCAGTTTCGAGGATACCTGGTAGAATCCTAATGCCTTGATTGCCGCTTGGCTGTCTGATAGGATCGCGATCCTTCGGTTTCGGTATTTCCTCACCAGATTGAAGTGAGCGCACCTTTCAATGACGTATATTTCCGCCTGAATGGTGGTGTGCTTTCCTGTAGGTTCCGAGTATCTAATCCCCGGTCCATACACCCCGATTCCTGTACCCTCCTCCGTTAGAGAGCCATCTGTGTACCAGGAAATCATGTACTGTTCTATCAGATATATCTCTGATATACCTACCCAGCTTATTTTATTACTAAGTTCTGTTTTAAATCTCTTGGTGAAACAGAGCTTCGGAGTAATTGTGTCTCTCGGTATTGCAATCTCGGGATACTGGTTCGTAAGAATATCAATCTTCTTACGACTCAGGAAACCCTCGGCCCCGATATTTACGTCAGTCATCCGTAGGATAGCCCTCTTCGCCTGGGTTTGTATATGTAAGTGAAGAGGTGTAATTTCAGGAAGAACCTCCATGGATGCTGTCGGACACGTTCTCATAGCCCCTGTTATGCACACACATGCCAGCCTTTGGAGCTTGCTGAGAGCCCTGATGGTGGTCAGCTGTCTGGTTTTACTAACGATCGTCGTGTAGATCCATCTCAGTATGGCTGGTGTACAGCCCCAGCTTTTACCTGCTATGGACCGTCATCAGGACCCTCATATACAAATATAACCAACACACAAATACAATTGAAGACTTGTGGAGTCACGCAAAATATTCAAAGCCGTAATACCATGAAAGCAAAAAAGATTTTAATGGCTATGTGGCGAACTTTAAGGGCCGTTTTCTCAACGTTTAACTTTCATGCACTGGAAGACGCTTTTGAAGGTACGGAGTCGCAAAATGCGGCAAATAAAACATATAACACCCGATTGGACTATTTCACTGCTTTGCACTGCTGACATGTCCAATCGCTGCAGGGCCGCTACCTGTGCGATACGTCTCGCTCTTCTCCGTTGCAAGTTCTAGCTTGGACTCGCGCTTCAAGCTGTCGAACTTGTCCCTCAACACTTTCCAACGTCGGGACACGCCCTATTTGGCAGTAAAAGCATCAGCAAGATTTTGCCAGACAACATTTTTCTTTTTTTCCTTAAACAATAATTATACTTTTTCAAAACCAGCTAATGCGCCGCTAAGTGCTGCCTATCGTAGACCAGAGTTGCCAAAAAATCAGACTTATTTAATTTATATTTATCAGGCAGTTGAGAAAGCGAAAATAGTAAAGTGACCTTTAGCTAAAGGTCACTTTATCGGTAAATTGAGATAACGGCCCTAAGCTTTTAAAATAATGCAGAGCGAAAACGCAGTCAGAAACTAACAATCACTTTATTTACACATTTACACTTGTTCTACTTTACACTACTATTGCATGTTTCCCCTTTGCTTGCTCAGCACAGACTCGACTCCTTGCGCTGCACACTGCTGCTTTAATACTTGTTTTCTTATCGCGCCGAAGTTTCTTGCACATTCCAGTTGTACTCTCTATCTCGATTGTTCTAGCAGAACTCATCATCTTTCGCGAACCATCTTCGCCATATTATAGCAAGCGAATTATAGCAAGTTTGGCGTACTCCAAAGTGTATGCCTAAAAGTATGCTTGGAAAAACATTCATACACAGCACAGAGTGCCTAATCGTTTCAATATCAAATGTTACAAAACGAAAAGTATGCAAAAGGCCTTTCGTTTGAAATCCATATTGTGTAAATCGATTAAGAATTGATTGAGTAATTTTGATATCAACTTTGACCCCAAGTCACGACTTTTGTGCCCCATCACATAGACTTGTTCGTCCCGAACAAGTGCCAAAGCTCCGCCGGAGTAAGACGCCAGGCGCTCCAAATGGACTACTTTCAACCTCGCGTTTCTGTTGCTGCAGCGTTGAACTCTGTACGCCACGTCATTAATCTTCGTCACGACTTTGTACGGTCCTTCCCATAATGTTTGATGTTTTGGAGACAAACCTTTCCTCCGCTGCGGGTTGTAAAGCATTACCAGATTGCCTTCTTGGAACCCTTCTGGTTTAGCTCGTAGACCATAGCTCGCTGTTAACCTGTTTTCAACTAGTTGAGTGCGGCTCCGCGATCTTCTCCTCGGCCCTTTCGCAGCCGAATACCGATCACAGCCTCTGATCCACTCAGCGACAGCCTCCTGACATCCTACTCAATAGAACCGCCTTCTTATCTTGGCGATAGTTTTTGCGATGCCTAGGTGCCCTCCACTGGAGTCGTTATGGTTTTCCTCGATGACGTCGTCGATTCGGCCTCTCGGGACCACTACTAGGGATTTTCTGGTTCTGCCATCCCTGCTCTCCCACTCGCGGTACAGGCAGCCATCCTTTAGACGTAGGCTTTGCCACTGTGCCCAGTAAGCCTTCGCGACCGGGCTCTCACCAGCCATCTCCTGCCAGTCCGGCCGTAATCTCTGCGCTTTGCCTTTGATGATCTTCGCGAGATCCGTATCCTCGCGCTGGTCCTTCTGTAGCCTTTCCGCAAGCCAATCTTCCTCTTGCAGAACTCTCACCGACTGAACATCCACAATCTGTTCCTTGTTTTCGTCTTGCGAATCATGCCTGCGCTCGGTTTTGCACGAATGGTATGGCAGCGCGTCGGCCCATTTTGGCGACGTCTGTTGCCCGGAACGCTTTTCTCGGAGATGGCAGTCTCGTGATATGTGGCCTCGCTTGCCATATCGCCAGCAACTGTCTCCAGATGACACTGCCCGCAGCCCCGCTGGTGCCTCCGAGCTCACTGTCTGGCTTTGCGTGACACGTCCAGATTGGACTCCAGGCATCTCCGCAGATGAACTTCCCCTCCAGGCCACCTCATACGTCAATGCGCTTGTCACCGTCTCACGGAATGTCGGCTTGCCCATCATCAATGCACTGCGTCGTGTCTCCGGGTCATGAATACCTTCAATAAACGCCTCAATCGTCATCCTCTCGAGATAATCAGCGCCGAATTTCGGGTAGCACAACTGTACGACTGGGATGTAACGCGGGTCGCCTCCTCGCGGTGCATCCTGGGTAACGCTAAATGACCTGCCTGACCCTCCCCCCCTATATACGTATCGGTTGTCACGACCCTGCTTTCTCCGGACCTCTCTCACCTCTATTTGGACTATGTTTGCTTTAGGCCGGTGGTCGTGGTATTCCGTTACCTGAGTACACTGGAGTGACACCCAGTGGAAATGGCTTCCAGGCTAATGCAACGGCTGCCTCCGTCCCGTTAAAACCCTGGCAGGCCTCGTGGTACGTTCAATGCCCGTCGCCGTTAAGTTGGTGGCGTAGGCGTCAGTTGAGTTTCAGTCCTGACTTGCACTGGATCTGGCTCTGACCCCATAAGGGCAGCTGCCAACCCTTCGCATGGCCTCAAAGCCCAGCTCAGCCTGTCCCTGTAGCCTCCCACAGCGCCGCCCCCCCTTCAGGCGCTACAGGACTAGGAAGACGGCCTACAAGGTCCTGCGCAGGCTAGAGAAGATCCCTCCGGGAGAACTCTCGGAGAGGGATCAAGCCTCCTTGGAATGGGCGAGGAAGAACATTCACACCAAGAATACCTCGCCTCATTCCCTGCAATCTGCCTCCTAGCGACAGAGGTCGCTGGAGCAACAGCAACCTCCGCAAGTGGTTCAGGCCATCAAGAGGCCAAGGCTAGCGGCACCGACTCCGACGTCTGGTCGGACCTTCAACGAAGTCACCAAGGGTAGCTTGGTGTGGGCTCTCGTTGACGCTAGCAACGCGGACGGAGCCATCTCTGCGGAAAAATGGCGGACAGTCAGGTTGGCCCTACTGTCTGTCTATGACGAGGTTCTGACAGTGAACCCGGGTCCTCCTCCCAAGTGTAGGGACGCAGGCTGGCACCAAGGCCGTGTAAAGCTGATGGCTTGCTCCGACCAGCGCTCTGCGGACTTGTTCCGGTTGGCAGTGAGCAAGCTGGAGAAGTCTGGCCAGGAGCCAACCTGCGCGCGGTGTCCCGGGACGAGATCCCCAGCAGACCGCGCTCCAAGACCTGGGTTCCGGCTGAGCCATCACCTGGCACCAATTCTGCACTACCTCCGGACCGGTAATCCGGGGCTCCCCACCCAGAACTGGAGGGTTGCGTAGGTCAGCGAACCGCGTGGCTCTTTGAGGGAAGTCATTATCATCCTTAACAAGGAATCCCTCGAGCCACTTGGCTTTACCGGAGGAGTTGTCAGCTACGGCTTTGACTCGGTCACACTGCGTGTTTACCGAGGTGACCAGGCCCCTTCCGATCCGCAGAACCTACTAGGGGTAACACCGGGGTCTTCTGCGCCCCCCTGTCCAGGACACCGCTTCCGAAGACGGCGCTGACAGTGTTGTCTCCGCTTCGGAAATGATCGGTGACTTTTTCGAAGGCCTTGAGGTGAGGACCGATTGCAATCCCGAAGACGAGAACATCTCGCTGTCCGACCTGGACGATATATTCGCTGGGAAGGAGGACGGCAACGTCACAGTAGTCGACGCCCCTGGGGATGGTGGGGATACTTCAAATTAATCTCCACCACTCCAAGGCGGCTTCGGCTGCCCTTCTCCTCCGATTGGCATCCCGCAAGGAGGACGTCGTGCTAGTGCAAGAGCCATGGATCGTTGAAGATCGGGCTCGAGGGCTCAGCCTCAACGGGTACAGGACTGTATCCCACCACGGCGCAGGTAAAATTAGGTCCTGCACCCTCATTAGAGACACCATTAATGCCTCCCTTCTTCCTAGGTACTGCGACGTACTGCGTGGCCATAGCTGCTGAGATACACTTCTGGATCTACTGGATCGTATCCAGCTATATGGCACACGACCACGGGCTTACACCCCCTTACGGGCCAATGAGGGAGGTGACTACAGCAGCGAGCGAGCGAGGCATTCCGCTCATCATCGGGGCGGACGCCAACGCGCACCACGATGCCTGGCCCCCAATTGGTCGCAGAAAACCCCACACCCGACTCTATTTTCAAGTTTAGAGCCGTCTGTGAAGATTTCGACGACGTTTGGCAGTGAGCGACGATCCTCTGACCAGTCGCTCCTGCTGGGAATCCCTATAGTGAACTTATGCTCGAAGCTAGGGGGAAGGACTGTGTAGTCGATAAGTGTCGGGGTTGGAAGATCCGGCCCGAGGATTCTAGAGTGGCCAGAACCCCCCTTCCGCAATAAGCGTAGGACAAATTGGGAGATTTTCCGTTTGTCCATATCTTCTAGTTTGTCCTTATCTCTCCCGCGGCTCCTGTGTCCTGGAGACATTGAGACCGCGGTGGCCACATTAACTGATTCACTTAGTCGTGCTTCGTCTGCTGCTTGTAAGCCTAGGACATACCGGGGCAAAACAAAACCACCTTGGTGGAACGCCGAAATCGCTAGAATACGGCGTGCATGCAGACGCTTTTTTAACGCGGCCAAGAGGGATAACACCTGGGACGCGTACAGATCCGACCTCAGAGCCTTTAAGCACGAGGTCAGGCGGGCAAAGAGGGAATCGTGGGAATCCTTCTGCGGCAGTATCTGACATCGGTCGACTCCGCAAGATTCTCAGCAGCTCCCCGTCCATTCCCACCACCATTCAGAAGGCAAGCAGTGACTGGACGGAGTCCTGAGGGGAAACCCTAGAAGTGTTAGTAGACGCGCACTTCCCGGGGAGCACCCCCCTTTCTGCCGAAGCAGTAATTCCGGAGGAATCACACTCATGGTCCTTAACGGACGTCCGCATTGATAACACCAGGGTTACGTTGGCTATTAACTCCTTCGAGCCTTACAAATCTCCGGGACCGGACGGCGTCATTCCAGCTGAATTACAGCAAACCACGGAATCGACGGTGCCGTGGCTCGTTGCGATCTTTAGAGCATGCTTGGAATGGGGTTACATCCCCTCCCATGGCGAGAGGTGGATGTCGTCTTCATTCCCAAGGCCGGGAAGACCTCGCACGTCAATGCAAAGGACTTCAGGCCAATAAGCCTGACATCGTTTCTCCTGAAGACCCTCGAGAGGATACTCGACGTCCATATCAGGAGCCTTATAGACCCAGTTCTTCTCTCTGAGTCGCAACATGCCTACACAAGGGGTAGGTCGGTTGAATCTACTTTGCACTCCCTAGTCGACTACATAGACAAGTCGCTAACGTACAAGGAGTACACCCTGGTGTCTTTCATAGACATAGAGGGCGCATTTAATAATGTGTGCCCTCTTGCCCTAGGGGTGGCTCTATCGGATCTCGGCGTCGATAGTAAATTGGTAAACTTCATCGGCGCCCTTCTCAGCAGCCGTTGCATTAACTCCACGTTGGGGATGGCGCATCTTCGCAAGTCAGTCACCAGGGGAACCCCCCAGGGGGGCGTTCTGTCGCCACTCCTGTGGAATCTAACCCTGAACAGACTGCTTGTCAACCTATCGGCTGTTGGCTGCAAGGTCGTTGCCTATGCCGACGATGTTGCAATGGCCATAGCTGGGAAATTTCCGAGTGTGCTCTCCGAGTGGATGAATCACTTCCTGGGCATCCTCTCCTCATGGAGCAACTCCTGCGGCCTCACGGCCAACCCGGAAAAGACGTATCTTGTTTTTTTCACAAGGAAATATAAGGTCCCGTCTTTCAGACTTCCCGCCCTAAATGGAACCCCGCTCAAATTGAGTAAGGAGGTGAAATACCTGGGGCTCAGGCTAACCTGGAGCGCAAACATTGCTGAAAGGGCGAAACAAGCCTCCAGGGCCATCTACTGTTGTAAGCGGGCAGTGGGTGCAAGATGGGGGCTTCAGCCTCGCGTTGTTACGTGGCTTTATGAGGCAGTGGTAGAGCCCATCCTGCTCTATGGCGCTGTTGTATGGTGGCCTGCGGCGGCTAGCCGAGGTTAGCTCGACAGAGTCAGGAGACTTGCTGCCACTCTCATAACAGGAGCCATCCGCTCCACGCCTACCAAGGCGCTTCTCACAATACTCAATCGGGTCCCTTCGACCCTACTAGTAAGGCAGTCCGCCAAAATTGCCGCTGTACGGTTCAATGCCATACGCAGTTGGGCACGGACGGACTTGGGCACTCTAGAATCCTCGGGCTGGATCTTCCAACCCCGACACTTATCGACTACACAGTCCTTCCCCCTAGCTTCGAGCATAAGTTCACTATAGGGATTCCCAGCAGGAGCGACTGGTCAGAGGATCGTCGCTCACTGCCAAACGTCGTCGAAATCTTCACAGAACTTGAAAATAGAGTCGGGTGTGGGGTTTTCTGCGACCAATTGGGGGCCAGCATTACTGCTCGGCTCCCGGACCAGTGTAGCGTCTTCCAAGCGGAGACCATGGCCATATTGCTGGCAGTGGATCGGTTGCGATCGCAACCCACCATTCTCTCGGCTATATGTATTTTCTCGGATAGCCAGGCTGCACTCAAATCGTTGAAAGGTACGAATACATCTTCCAAACTGGTAGCAAAGTGCCGGGCCGCTCTGAATGACCTAGCAGAGCATGCCAGTGTTCACCTGAGTTTGGTCCCTGGGCATAGCGGCATCTCTGGCAACTGCGTGGCGGACGAGTTGGCCAGAAAAGGCACTCTACTTTCAGCACCTACTACGCAATGTAGCATCCCCCTTGCGACCGTCAAACTGATGGTCAGGCCTGGCTGATCGACCCTGGGCGGAGGAGAACCTCTGCAGGATATCCAGAGAAACCTTGCCGTCGCTTAACCATGGCAACCTTGCCTATCGTCAGGCACTTTATTTCTTCATCGTAAACCTCCTGCTGACAGTTGCGGATTATGACGCGCTCCGCATATTCAACTTCGGATTCACCCACCAGTCCGGTGAGTTTCGCTGACAGCGAACTTTTTCGTAATATGATATTGTTACGAATACTAGTTCTAGTGGGCTGTTACGTATCTCTGGATTGTGTAATTTGAAAATGAAACAACTTTGTTTATTCGAACGCAGCCAATTAAAAACCAACAGTCACTTTATTATTCACAATTTTACACTTTACTGTTCGTACACTTAAGTATTTGCTTTATTACTCCGTGTGGCAACTTCACTTGTCAAAACCAGACTGACTCGCTGCGCCGCATCCGGCTGCCTTTTATACCTCTCAGGCCATCGCGCAGATCGTTCCCGCACATTCCGGAGTGGACTAAAAGTTTCCATCATTGCCAGGTTGGACGATAATACAATATTGTAACGATAAGAAAGTCTGTCGCTGTGCAAAGCAACCCTGCCGCTACGTGCCGTGCTATAATCCAATCTGGCAACGACGACCGCGATGGTAACTTTTAGTCCAATCTGGCAACGACGGCCGCTATAATAACTTTTAGTCCAACCTGGCAATGATGGAAACTTTTAGTCCACTCCTGTGTTTAGTCCACGCCTGGCAGGTATAAAAGGCAGCCGGATGCGGCGCAGCGAGTCAGTCTGGTTTTGACAAGTGAAATTGCCACACGGAGTAATTAAGCAAATACTTAAGTGTACGAACAGTAAAGTGTAAACCTGTGAATAATAAAGTGACTGTTGGTTTTGAATTGGCTGCGTTGGAATAATTAAAGTTGTTTCATTTTCAAATTGCACAATCCAGTGATACGTAACAGCCCACTAGACCTAGTATTCGTAACATTTGGTGTCAGAAGTGGGATTGTGGAAAATTGAAAGTAAACAAATAAATAAAAGCACGGACATGGTTAAACTCGAGCTGCTGAAGGTGGACCAGCTGAAGAAGGAGCTGGCTGCCTGGAATTTGCCGACTGCTGGCGGAAAGGTGGAATTGCAGTTGCGCTTACGAGAAGCATGTGAGGCACGAGGCGTCGATTGGACTGTGCACGAGTTCGGAGCGCAAGAACTAGAGGCGTCGGCCAAGGTGGAGGAATCGCCTGCTGCTGCTGCGTCGCTGCAAAGTACGGCTGCAGCGGCTGCGCCACTACAAGCATTGGACATGAACCAGCTAATGTTTGCACTTAAAGGCATGTTCGAGACCTCCAACCATGAAATGGCAGCGAAGCTGGAAACTACGAATCTCGAAATTTCGGCAAAAGTCGAGACTGCAAATCGGGAAATGTCAGCAAAACTTGAAAATGCAAATCGGGAGTTGTCCAGCAAGCTTCAGGAAAATTCTGCGCACTTGGAGCAGAGAGTGGAGGAAATCTCAGACAGGATTAATGGGAAAGTCGAGCACATGGAGACGCGGGTAGAGTACTTGGATAAACGAGTCGATGACCTAGATGATTCCCTGAACAAACGAGTTGATAGTCTGGAAGACTCGATGAACAGAAAAATGGACGAGCGGCTTAGGGAGGTACAGCCGCGAGAATGGTTGCCGCCGGTTCCGGAAAGTGTTGCCACCCGAGCAGAAGTGCCTTCTTATGATGGGACTACGCAGTTCGACACATTCAAGCTACAATTCGACCTGGCTGCTCTGGAAAATCAGTGGACCGATGTAAGGAAAGGTCGGAGATTGGCGCTGGCTCTTAAAGGTGCTGCGGCTGAGGTCATAAAATCAGTTCCAGAATGTTTACGAAGTGAGTACGAGACCATCATAAGGGCGCTGGCAGCCAAATACAGCGACGAGCACAACAGAACGCTGTACTACTATGAGCTGAAGAACCGCAGACAAAGATCCAACGAGGCGCTGCAGACATATGCAGCAGACATTGAGCGGCTCGTGCAGCTGTGCTACCCATCCTTCGGCGCTGAGGATCTCGAGAGGATGAAGATTGAGTCGTTTATTGAAGGTCTTCATGATCCAGAAACACGTCGCAGTGCGTTGATGATGGGCAAGCCGACATTTAAGGAGACGGTGACCAGCGCGATGACATATGAAGCGGCATGGATTGGGAGCACTCGGTATGCACCTGCAAGGATACGCCAGATTCAGGCGGACAACGACATTCCGATCCAGGCCATAAGCTCTGAGATACCGGGCAGGCCACGAGTGGTCTCCTCTAAAGTTCTCTGCTGGGTATGTGGCAAGCAGGGCCACATATCACGAGACTGCCGCCAACGGAATAGGCGTTCCCGTTCTCGATCGCAATCGCCTGTAGCGAGGAATACTGACAATCGAGGCTCAGCCAACAACCGCAGGGCTGAGGACGAGGAGCCGTTAAACTAAAACGGGTCAGCCCAAAGGGGCGTGAGCTGATCCCCACAATCTGCTGCCCCACCGTCCTTGTCTCACAGCTAAAACGACAGCCCGGCAGCTTGACAATTGATGGAAGGATAGATGGAAAGTTTTTCGTGTTGACACTGGATACTGGAGCGTCATATTCGATCATAAAAAGGAAGCTGCTGAAGAACTGGGAACCGCTGCATGGCATACAGCTGCGGACTGCGACTGGCGAGCGCGCGCCGGTGAGAGGGAAAGTTACAAAAACGATTGCTATCGGCACCAGCAGCCTGGAACATGAGTTCATCGTCGCGGATATAATGGACGACGTGATTATCGGCGTGGATTTCATGATTAGGCACGGTTTTACGCTGGACCTGAAGGAAAATGTGCTGAGATATGCCAACGTTGAATTCCCGCTGCACACCGGCTATGAGCGAAGCGTGGCGGTAAGGAAGGTTGTATCGTGTCAACACAGGAGGATACCAGCGAATTCTGAGGCGATTGTGTGGGCAAAGGTGGACGAGGACGATGGGACGAGTCGGCTGTGGGTTGTAGAAGCACCGAAACAAGGACACGACAACATCATCATCGGACGTACATTAGTGGAACCTAAGAATGGCAGAATACCAGTCAGAATACTGATACTCTGAATGCACCCAGATATGTCGGGAAAGATGAGGTAATTGGCGAGTGTAAGGAAGCTGTAGCAGTGGTCAATTGCGAGAGTAGCCCGCCTGGAGGTAATAAGAAGAGCGGTTTTAACATGGACGCCATACCGCAGGAGAACCAGTGGAGCAGCGAGTTGACGGCCAAGCAGAAACAGAAGGCAGCACTATGGGTCAATATTTGCGGCAGAAGCAGGCGGAAGAATAGCCATAGTGAAGCACAACATCGACACCGGAAGTGCAAAACCGATTCGCCAACCGCCAAGACGAGTTCCTCTGGCCAAGAAGGAGGAGGTCACAAATTTGATCGAGAACATGCGGAAAGACAAGGTCATAGAGCCTTCTTCGGGCCCCTGGTGCTCGCCGGTCGTGCTAGTCAAGAAAAAAGATGGTGGTACCCGGTTTTGTGTGGACTATCGGAAGCTCAATGATGTGACCAGGAAGGACAGTTATCCACTACATCGGATCGATGACACCCTGGACACACTGTCAGGCACGCAGTGGTTCTCCACACTCGACTTACGCAGCGGCTATTGGCAGGTAGAGCTTGCAGACAAGGACAAGGAGAAAACGGCTTTCAGTGTTGGCGATGGTTTGTGGGAGTTCACCGTCATGCCGTTTGGACTCTGCAACGCACCAGCAACATTCGAGCGGCTAATGGAACGCGTGCTAAAAGGGCTGCATTGGCGGACGTGTCTGGTGTACCTCGACGCCATAATCGTGATGGGTAAAAAACTTCGACGACCATCTGGGAAAGCTAAAGGAGGTATTCGAGCGGATACGAGAAGCCGGGCTTAAACTCAACCCAAAGAAGTGCTCGCTGTTCCAAAAGGAAGTCAAGTATCTGGGTCATACGGTTTCCGCCCGCGAAGTACATACGGATGAAGGCAAAATCACGGCGGTGAAGGAGTTGCCCCGGCCACGCAATCTAAACGAACTCCGCAGTTTCCTGGGCCTGTGCACATACTACCGCCGATTTGTTCCGGGATTCGCGAACATAGCCAGCAGCCTGCACACACTGACGAAAAAGAGCCAAGATTTCGAGTGGAACGAGGATCAGGAACAGGCTTTTGCACGCCTGAAGGAAAAACTGTGCAGTGCTCCAATTCTGGCCTTCCCCGTGCCTGGGGAGATGTTTGTGCTGGATACAGATGCAAGCGGGAATAGTATTGGCAGTGTGCTATCACAGATAATAGACGGCCAGGAACAAGTGATAGCGTACTACAGTAGGGTTCTATCGAAACCGGAACGCAATTACTGTGTGACACGGAGAAAACTGCTGGCGGTATTGGACTGCGTAAAACACTTCCACAAATATCTGTATGGACAAAGGTTTCGCCTGCGCACAGATCAAGCGGCATTGAGATGGCTCCTGAACTTTAAAGATCCTGAAGGGCAATTGGCGCGGTGGATCGACGACTGCAGAGCTACGACTACACGATAGAGCATCGCAAGGGCAGTAGCCATGGAAATGCCGATGCCTCGTCACGCCGTCCGTGCAAAGTCGAATGCAGGCCGTGCTCGCGAGCCGAAAGCAAAGAGCAGATAGTGGACGTCCGGTTGGTAAGCGTTATGCCAGAGGAAGAGTGACCTGCGCAGAGGCTACAGAAGGACCAGCGCGAGGATGCGGATCTTGCAAAAATCGTCGAAGGCAAGGAGCAAGGCGCACGTCCAGACTGGCAGGAGATGGCCGGTGAAAGCCCGATCGCTAAGGCTTACTGGGCACAGTGGAAAAGTCTGCGGCTGAAGGAAGGTTGCCTGTACCGCGAATGGGAGAGCGCGGATGGTCGGACCAGCAACCCCCTAATGGTAGTGCCGAAATGCAGAATCAACGAGGTCATCGAGGCATACCATAACGACTCCAGTGGAGGGCACCTAGGCATCACCAAAACCGTCGCCAAAATAACAAGACGATTCTACTGGGTAGGATGTCAGGAGTCTGTTGCCGAGTGGATTAAGAGCTGTGACCGATGTTCAGCCGCGAAAGGGCCGACAAGAAAATCTCGAGGCCGCATGCAGCAGTACAACGAGGGAGTGCCCTTCGAGCGGATTGCTATGGACGTCGCCGGCCCATTACCAACTAGCAGTCAAGGCAACAAATATGTGCTGGTGGTAATGGATTACTTCAGCAAATGGCCTGAAGTGTACCCTATTCCTAACCAGGGGGCCACTACGATCTCGGAAAAGCTGGTAAACAACTGGGTAGCCAGGTTCGGAGTTCCGTTGGAGTTGCACTCAGATCAAGGCCGGAATTTCGAATCTGCGGTATTCAAGGAAGTGTGTGAGCTGCTGGGGATAAAGAAAACGCGTACCACTCCTTTGCACCCACAGTCCGACGGCATGGTGGAACGCTTTAACCGGACACTGGAGGAATAGCTGCGGAAAGTGGTAGGCAGGAATCAAAAGGATTGGGACACGCATATCCCCCTGTTCCTGATGGCGTATAGGTCGGCCCCGCACGACACGACATCACTCACTCCAGCCCGAGCAGTGTTCGGCACAGAGTTGCGGTTACCCGCTGACTTGAAGTTCGGGGTAGTCAGCACAACGGGAGGCGCTAAGACGGACTACGTGGTCAATAAGCGGGCGGAACTGGAGGAAATTCACCAGTTTATAAGGGGCCGCACCAAACTGGTCAGCGATAAGGCGAAAGCCAGATACGATCTACGGGCCAACTCACCGTACCGGACCGTACGAAGTCGTGACTAGGATTAACGACGTGGTATACCGGATTCAACGTTGCAGCAATAGAGGCGCTAAGCTGAAGGTAGTCCATTTGGAGCGTCTGGCGCCTCATCACAGCGGAGCCTCGGCACTTGTTCGGGACGAACAAGTCTAAGTGGTGGGCAGTGTAACGATGAGACAGTCTGTCGCTGTGCAAAGCAACCCTGCCGCTACGTGCCGTGCTATAATCCAATCTGGCAATGACGACCGCGATGGTAACTTTTAGTCCAATCTGGCAACGACGGCCGCGATAATAACTTTTAGTCCAACCTGGCAATGATGGAAACTTTTAGTCCACTCCGGAATGTGCGGGAACGATCTGCGCGATGGCCTGGCAGGTATAAAAGGCAGCCGGATGCGGCGCAGCGAATCAGTCTGGTTTTGACAAGTGAAGTTACCACACGGAGTAATTAAGCAAATACTTAAGTGTACGAACAGTAAAGTGTAAAATTGTGAATAATAAAGTGACTGTTGGTTTTGAATTGGCTGCGTTGGAATAATTAAAGTTGTTTCATTTTCAAATTGCACAATCCAGTGATACGTAACAGCCCACTAGACCTAGTATTCGTAACAATATGTAGAAATCGCATTACATACCTTTGCGAATTACGCAGCTTTTCCCATTTACTAAAGCGCTGGGGATCCGGGCTTACGACTGCTAGAGATGGTGCAGCTGTCTGCTGCATGTCCACATGGAAAATTTGCTCATCGTCAATTGTAGCAGCTTTTCCAATATCATTTTTTGGCCACGCGTTCTCCGTCTGACTTAAAAACATTGGCCCAACAAACCGGCGCGAGTCGGCGCTGAACTCAGGCTCCTTCGTCCATTTAGTGCCCTCGTCTGCAACGTTGTCCGCTGATGGCACCCACCTCCATTCGTCAGCTCGTGAGTCTTCCAAAATTTCCCCTATACGTACTGCAACAAATTGTTGAAATTTCCGAGCATCCGAATTTATCCAGCACAAGACGTTTTTTGAATCTGACCAAAATACTCGGCGGTGGAAAACAACAGATGACTCGTCCGCTATAAACTTTGCCAGACGTAGGCCCAGGATGGCAGCCATCAACTCCAGCCTAGGGATAGATATCGGCTTAAGGGGAGCCACCCGCGTTTTAGCAGCTATCAAACAACACTGAATCTCACCATTATAATCGGCGCGTAGATACGAAGTTGCTGCATATGCGTTGACACTAGCATCTGGGTCAAATTTTCTCAAGTGGGCCACTTTAAAATCGATGGTCTCAGTTTTCGTTGATCAATACGGTTTTCGATCGGCTTGGAGGTAAAAACGACACCCAAAAAATAATTTTGAAAAAAAATGTTTTTTTCATTAGTTATTTACAGTTAAAGTTTTTGATCATGTTTTTTTCAAAAATTCATAACTCACGAACGGTTTATCGGAACTCAACGTTTTCTACATCAAAATTTTTGTCAATTAATATACTTTGCCATGAAAAAATCTTTCTTCACAAAAAAATTATTATTTAGCTGAAAAATCCTATTTGTTGTAAATAATTGAAAATTAATGAAACTTCTCCGCCAGCGAGAAAATTTTGACACATTTCATTCAATTCTACAATCCCTTACAAAAATGTTGGTGAAAAAAAAAGTAATTATTTTGCATTAGGTCAAAAGTTATACATGTTTTTGTGACCACGCTCCTACCTCTAGCGCTGGAAAAGCACATATTGACGCGCGCGCGCTTAGTCATCGTGTCACACGATGACGATTCGGTCATCGGACACGCTAGAGGTAGGAGCGTGGTCACAAAAACATGTATAACTTTTGACCTAATGCAAAATAATGACTTTTTTTTCACCAACATTTTTGTAAGGGATTGTAGAATTGAATGAAATGTGTCAAAATTTTCTCGCTGGCGGAGAAGTTTCATTAATTTTCAATTATTTACAACAAATAGGATTTTTCAGCTAAATAATAATTTTTTTGTGAAGAAAGATTTTGTCATGGCAAAGTATATTAATTGACAAAAATTTTGATGTAGAAAACGTTGAGTTCCGATAAACTGTTCGTGAGTTATGAATTTTTGAAAAAAACATGATCAAAAACTTTAACTGTAAATAACTAGGGGAAATGACGGCCATGGGGTAATGACGGCCATCACCATTTTTGGTACTTAAAGTTGACGTAGGTCTAAACCGTTTACTGTAACAGAAAGCTTGTTCCGTAAGCTTGTTTTTAAGTAGAAGCTGAAGTGTGTGGATTTATTATAACTTGTAGTTCCAGACCAGTGCCGATACGTAACTACCCGAAAGTTTTATAAGGTGTTCAAAATATCGATTATTTCGTCAACACTTTCAGCTACACAATCAAGGTAAATATGTTAAAATGTTGCTATTGATATTAGCTTTCTAAATCAAGTAAAATTTGTCATGTGTCTTGCATAGTTTATTTGTACTGCATGCTTGCGCAAAATGAGGTCAGTGGGGGAATGACGGCCACTAGAGGTGGGGTAACGACGGCCATGTCATTAAGAAGTATGTTTGGAATCCGCATGATGATATTTGTTCATCATTGAGGGCTTTTATGCCATTTAAAGAGATCCACTGCTTGTCCAGTCGTTCTAGACAGTATAGCTATTCTTCACTATACATTCTCACAAGTCCCAAGGAACTCCAAGATCCTTTTTATAATTTGTTTTTTTCATGTAGCGGTTAACGCTTCGTAATATTAAAAGTCGGGCGCCAGAAAAAGGGAGCGCCATCACCAGCCAAGGGGCCACGGAAAGTGCAGCGTCGTCGTCAATCCCCTTCATCAGAAGTAGAAGAAGATCGAGACTTCTGCTTATTGTGTTTGGAGTTAATGCCACAAAAATTGAATCGCTTCAATTCGATTAAGTGCAAGCGGCCATTCCATTTGAAATGCGTGGAAAAAAAGTAGTTCAAGTTTTTTTCAATATGTTTCAATTTCGTTTCTCTTCCGCTTTTGGTGAGCTATCAATAAAGTTACAATTACAAAAATGTCAAATTTCCATTTGTTTTTCTTCACGGAGCCTTTATTAAGCATTCACAGCGATTTGTGTTCATATTTCTGCGATTTCTGGTCGGTTTTTTTGAGTGGCCGTCATTACCCCACCATTTTTCTAAATGACAAAAACCAACTTTTTTTATAGATTCTAATTTTTTATAGTTAAAATCAGAATTTTTGAAATCTGCCGATACACCTTATTAGCATATGTGTTCGAGTTGTGCTCTGAACTCTGATTTGAATTCTCTGAATTTCGGTTATAGTACGTAGACGACGTACCCAGTGCGACCACTTGTCGCGTACTTCTGTGCCGACAGGCTCATCCCACGAAACGCCAGAACGCCAGACCTCTTGCAACAGTACCTTCGGCTAGATCATGAAAAATTCCAAAAGGCCCAAGGGATCAAACACCGTCATAATAACCCGTAGCATTCGACGCTTGATTACAGCTCTTCTTTCGTCGGAAACTTCTGCCGGAAATTTCTCGAAAAACGTTAAAATGTCACCGCCAGGTGACCTCCACATGCCCAACACTTTTTCGTGTTTAGTGTCAGGTTCCTCAATAAATTTGGCAACTTGATTGGTTTGCCCGGACAGGGCCAGTAAAACCTTCTTGGAGTTGGATATCCAACGACGCATTTCAAACCCACCTTCAGCGTGAATACTCCGCACCGTCGTAGCTAAATGGATAGCCTCCTGTTCCGTAGTTACACTTTGCAGCCAATCATCTACAAATGTATTGTCGTTTATAGCTTGCACCGCCTCTGGGTGCTGCCCCAAAAATCTTTCAGCGTTTTTGTTTTTAATATAATTAGCCGAAGAAGGTGAACATGATGCCCCGAATGTCATTACCTGCATCACGTAAACGTCTAGATCTCTCGTGTTATCGCCGTCGCACCATAGGAATTTCTGAGCGACTTGGTCCTCTTGAATTTCACGCACCTGGTGAAACATCTCGCGGATGTCACCGCACAATGCTATTGGCCTCTCGCGGAAGCGAATCAGCATGCCGACCAACGATTTTAATAAATCGGGACCTTTAAGGAGCACGGAGTTCAAAGCTGTGTTATTAATGGCGGCTGCGGCATTCCAAACCAATCGCGTCTTTTTCTTGTTGACGTTGGTAACCGTGAACATAGGAATGTACCAGGACTTGCCTCCGGATGTAACTTCTTGCTGAGTCAGCCTTCTGACGTACCCTTTTTGTTTGTAATCTCGAATAGTATTCGTGAGAAAAAGTTTTAGGTTAGGATCTCGAGCCATCTTTGCCTCCAGACACTGAAGCCTACGCTGAGCCATCGGCCGCGAATCGGGCAGTTCAATATGGTCATGTCTCCATAGTAGGCCAGTCTCCCATGGCTTCTCCAGCGGAAGATATTTTGTGGTGGACTCCATTATCTGACGAGAACGCTCATCTTCCTTCGATACTAAAGGGGCCACTGCACGAATACCTACGGCGTCCAATGAAAAATATGATTTTACCAATGTCTCAAGCCGATCATCAGAACAGTCGCAGATGTGGAATATCCGCTGTAATGGGCTGCCTGGTGATACGTTTCGCCCATATATGGCCCACCCTATTTTACATTTAGCCGCAATCAAGTCATCGGCTTCACCTTCCCGAGTCTCTGATGGCACGCCTAGCTTTATGTTGTCAAGGCCAATAAGAATTCGCGCCTGGGCTGCCTCATAAGGATTAATCGGCAAATTTTTCAAATGATCCCGAGTTTTTATGTCCATGTTGTCGAGTGTCTGCACAGGTAGGTTGAGACCAGATATGGTGCGCACTTTCGATAATGAAAACCTTTTGGCTCGTGCTTCTTGTGACGATATGCTTAAAGAAACCAGTTTCGAATTTACCTCGTTTTGGGTAATTTCACCTGTTCACTGAAGGCAAAGTTCTTGCGTCGGGCCATCCAGCCCAAGCTCTGCTGCTAGGTCATGCTCGATGAGTGTGCACGCCGAGCCCTCGTCGATAAAGGCGTACGTGTTAGCCGTTGTATCCTTCCCATGAAGCGTCACGGCTATATATCGAAACATAATGTGCCTATTTCCTTTGGCATGGAATAGGATTGTTGAGTTCGACATGTTGCCGGCTTCAACTGCTGGTATCGATGACCTTGAGGCGGCCTTATGCCGCGGCATATGTAGCAATGAATTGTGTATCATTGTACAACCATCTACTCCACATTGTCTTTTTGAACTGCAGCGACGTACATAATGTGTTCCAAAACAACAAATACATAGCTTCTTTTCCCTTACGAGGCCCCACCTCGTGTCTTTTCCCATAGCGCGAAAACCGTCGCAATCCATCAGGTAATGCTCCTTAGCACAATTTGGCCAAATGCGCCTTTCAATGCTTTTGTCCATGACATCATGTAGCATCACCCTTTCCCGCCGCTGTCTGCGGCCACTTCTCGTTTCATCAGCTGAGACAGAAGTCGTAGGTGTATATCCTTGTGGTGTTATTTGGCTTACACACATAGCCAAATTAAACAGCCACTCGTCGAAGACCTGTATGTCGACATGTCCGCGTGCCACGCGGAAGCGCCCCCAGTCCAATTTTAAATCACAGGGCAATTTACTCAAAAGTTCATTCAGCAACATTGGATCATTTAAATAACCGCCTACGCCCATGGCCTGCATTGTCGCCCTGTAGTTCTGCACTGCTAAAGCTAGATCTATTAAAGTTTCCATTTTTTCCATTCTTACGTTAGGCTGTTGTCTCAGCTTGCTCTGAAGTGTCTGATGTATCACGTCTGGCCGACCGTACAGCATCCGTAAAGTTTCAATCGCAAACGATACCATGCTTGGCATCATCAATTTTCCCCGCACAGCAGCCAGCGCAGGACCCTTTAAACATTTTTGCAGGCGAATGAGGTTTTCCTGATCAGTGAATCCACATCATTCCGTTGACTGGTCATAATTGGTTATGAACAACGGCCACTCCTCAGGATTGCCATAAAATGTGGGTAGATCCTTACTCATCACTTGCCGGGCTGCAACCTGAGAAGACGACAACGTTATATCCGCTTATAAAGTCTGTGGAAACGAAATATTTGTATTCAACGTATCGGGGTGATTGAACGCTGTAGGCGCAGTATGACCAAACGTGCCGAAGTTTGAAAAAAGGTTCGGAACCGCTGTTGATGAAAACACGTTCGTTCGTTGGCCTGGTTCAATACCGGAACATGGTGCAAGGCTAGGCACATGTGCCCGTGCATACGACATGCTATTTGCATGGCTCGTTACCGGAACATAACTCTGGAAGATTCCACCGATGCGCGTTGGATCTTCATTGGGGCCACCGTGCCCTACGTTCCCCAGAGAAAAATAACTTTGCGCTTCCATTGGCGCTTTATAGTGTGGGCGCTGAAAGCCCAACCCAGCTAACTGTGCGCCCAAGTTGCGCGTGACGTGATCACAGTTGTTGTCTCTGCTGCCTGCAGGACTACCTGTGTTCCGTGGAGCGCCGCCGGTGTCCCCGGCAGTATCCACACGTGCAGGTCGTGCATGCTTCTTTGGCTTTTCGATGCGTAGAATACCGGAGCGGGTGCAAGGAGGTGAATCTTGCGCGGCAGGAGTAACTGATTCGGCTATAGGTAGAAACGGCGTCGAGGTTATTGCGCATGCCTCAGTGGGCGCGCCCACAGCAAGTCGTGCTGCGGCGCCAGTCGGGGCGTCTGCGCGATTCCGTGCTGAGCATGCTGGTGCATCCAAAGGCGCGTCAGCGCCGGCCGTTAATGCCACCCGAGCAGCTCGCACGTCGGATCCTGCTTCCTTAGATGTGCCTGAAGCTCCGTCCTTACGATGTTCCTTCTCGATCAGATTACGTCAGTCAATTGTCAATTGAGGTTATGCTGCCACGTTGACAGTCAAAGATGCCACGTTGCTGGTTAAAATCATCACGTGTAGTGCTGCCAAAGTCGGCACTATTCTGCCGCAGTATTTTCGCACAAAGTATGATATTTTAGGTGTTCGCCGACTTGTACAAGTGTTTTAGGCTGTTGCGGACTTGCACAAGTAACAAGTATTTTAGGATGTTGTGGCGAGGCGTGAGTAAGCTGAACAGTATTTTCAGCAGAAATTTTAACGTGTGCTAAAATCTGTAATTTATTTGTCCAACACAAATTCACAGTCTTAAATATGATTAAAATCTTAACTTACACTTGTGTTTTGGCTTGATAAACAATAAAGAGCGCCTAACCACAAATTATATAAACCTAAAGGTGTACTAATATTTAAGTATCCAATATCCAGCTCGCAGCTTCTGCACCGCTAGGCATCCCAATCCAAAAGAAAGAGCTAACCGGAAACGTATTGGCAGCTCCCGTGTCGAGGAAAGTAGAAAGCGCAAGAATGCGTGATGACATAAATATGTAAAGGAGGAGCGAAACTCAGAGCCGTCGCGCTGCTAAGCAACGTTGCGCATGCGGACGGCGCAACAGAGGTACAGCCACGAGAAGTTTGGCTCCGGTTCCAGAAAGTTTTGGCACCCGAACAGAAGTGCCTACTTATGATGGTGCTACGCCGTTCGATACATTTAAACTGCAATTCGACTTGGCTGTTTTGGAAAATCAGTAGACTGATATAAGGAAAGGTCGCAGATTGGCACTGGCGCTGAAGGTTCCTGCGGCTGAGGTAATTAAATCAGTTCCGGAATGTCCGAGAAGTGATTATGAGGCCGTCATGAGAGCGTTGGCAGCGAAGTACAGCAACGAGCATAACCATACGCTATACTACTGTGAGCTGAAGAACCGCAGGCAAAGAGCCAGCGAGGCGCTGCAGACGTATGCAGCAAACATCGAGCGGCTCGTACAGTTGTGCTACCCAAAATTCGGCGCTGATGATCTCGACAGAATGGAGATTGAGTCTTTCATTGAAGGTCTTCATGATCCGGAGACACGTCGCAGTGCGTTGATGATGGGCAAGCCGACATTTAAGGAAACGGTGACCAGCGCGATGACATATTAGGCGACATGGATTGGAGGCACTCGGTATGCACCTGCAAGGAAACGCCAAATCCAGCCGGACAGCGACATTTCGATCCAGGCCATAAGCTCTGAGACACCGGGCAGGCCACGGGTTGTCTCCTCTAAAGTGGTTTGCTGGACATGTGGCAAGCAGGGTCACATAGCACGAGACTGCCGTCAACGAAAAAGGCGTTCCCGTTCTGGATCGCAATCGCCTGAAGCGAGGAAAACTAACAATCGAGGCCCAGTCAACAAGCGCAGGGCTGAGGACGAGGAGTCGTTAATCTCAAAAGGGTCAGCCCAAAGGGGCGTGAGCTGATCCCCCCGACAACCCAGCGACTGCGCCTCAAATGATTCATACGCTGCACTATGGTCCAGCGGACCAGTTTTTTGGTATAAAGTCAATTTTTTTTTTGCGTTACAAAAAAATATAGTTAATGCATATTATTAATAATACTTTGTATATCTCAAAAAACTAATTTTTGTATGGTCAGGTGGCAACCCTGTTTATTTACCGTTCGTTTAATGTTGACATTTTTAATCATATGTCTTTCGTGCTTCGTGTGAAGATTATTAAGTTCAAGTTCAAGTGCTCATAATTTTTAAAGATTACAAAATTTTTCCATTTTCCAAAATGCTGAATAATTCTGAAGGTATTTAGTATAAAACGTAATATCCAGTATTTGTTTAGTTAGTGTTGTGAATGAAATTAAATTACAAATAAGTTTGTGGTTTTGTCGTGTAAATTCAACAATAGTGTTTGTGTTCTGTGGAGTAAAACTTTGGTTGCTTACGATGGCTTTTGATTAAACAAGCTAACTGGTGAAAGGTGATAATGTGTACTTTCATGTGGCAATTTAAAATTCTGCGAATTTTTGCGAATGTTCAATATAATGTGTGTTTTCAGAATCAATTAACCTCAAAAACGAAGATATTTTTAATGCATGGTTAAAAAACAAACAAAAATAAACATGCAGTTGTGGGTTGGATTGCTCATGAAATCAATATAAATGTAGATGAAATGGAAGCGTGGAAAAAGAAAATTCAGAACATTTGTTCATTCAATAATGCAAAATGGATCAAATGTCAAATGTCACTGACTCGCTTTAAGCAATCCAATAATGAATGCCGGTGCCAATAGTGTTATCTCCTGAAGAAGCTTTGGTATTTTTATTAGAGAATAATTTGAGCAAGCAACAATACGTAAACATGCGATTACTTAACAAAGCTTGTAACTGCGACATATACCCTGCTTACAATAAAATAATTGAATGTAAGCTTCACTGCAGGCCAGAAGGAATAATGAATTCCGAAACTTCAGCTCATGTTTCGTTGCAAAAACTGGTAGATCATACAGCCAAGAGAATTTTATTGTTGCAACAAGAAGTTATTGAACAAATGACAGATATAAACAACGCTACATTGATACGTAGCTACGGTTTCGATGGGTCAACAGGACAAAGTATGTTTAAACAGATGGGAAGGACTCTTATATCTGTACGTTCGAGGAGGAGGACAACATTTTGTGGGGGTAGGGGGGTCCCCCATATATCCCCCTTGAAAGGAAAACCGTCGGAAGTGTATAGTTTTTTTTTAATTTTACCTGCGAAGCGAGAAAACTTGTAATTACTTGCCAATAAGGTGGAGTGGGTAGGTGGAAAAAGAGGGGAGAGGGGTAATAACCCTCTTAAGTGCAATTAGGGCTTCAGATTCAGTGAAATATTTACAGTATTTCTGTATTCAAACTCCTTTTGTGTGGCCGGCCTTCGGCCGGGCGCTTGAAAAATAACCCTCATAGGAGCAACTAGTGCGCCAGGCATCAGCAAAGTGCTAACAGTATTTCTGCATTCAAATCCCTTCTGTCTGGTCGGCCTTCGGCCGGGCGCTTGAAAAATAACCCTCATAGGAGCAACTAGTGCGCCAGGCATCAGCAAAGTGCTAACAGTATTTCTGCATTCAAATCCCTTCTGTCTGGTCGGCCTTCGGCCGGGCGCTTGAAAAATAACCCTCATAGGAGCAACTAGTGCGCCAGGCATCAGTAAAGTGCTAACAGTATTTCTGCATTCAAATCCCTTCTGTGTGGTCGGCCTTGGCCGGGCGCTTGAAAAATAACCCTCATAGGAGCAAACATTGCTAACAGTATTTCTGCATAACAAAATGGCAATGCTGTCGATATTTCTTCAGCTTTTATCCTATTGTGAATGCCAGTTGTATTGAGTGGAAGAAGATGTGTAAGCTTGCGAGGCGTGGCTATTAAAAATTCCGCGTTTAATAGTGAATACTACCTACCATAAAATTTTCAGTGCTCTAGCTCACCGTAAAGATATAAGAGACTAGCCAACAGATGTTTAACGAAGGCACGCCTGAGTCCTTTGATCATTCCCTTTTTGTAACCTCAATTATACCTCTTAAATTAATATCATATTCCAATCAGATCATTTGGCTTAACCGCACCCCTCAATCCATACGCTTTTGCAGACCAACGAAAATTGAATTCGTTAAAGAAACTAAAGAACAGATTTTGACTGAAAAAAATAAATTAGATCTCGAAGTATCAAGTTTAACTCCGTTAGAATGGAGATTGAAAGATGGTACAAAAATTATTATTAACTATGATCTAAACATGACGTTGATAGATGGCAAGGTTTTGAATATATTAACTGGAACAAAATCGACTCAATCTTGTCCTATTTGTGTTGCAAATCCGAAACAATTTATGTCTGTGACAGATTTAAAATCTCCTGTTTTCGAGCCGAAATCAAACACCTTGCAATATGGTGTCCACTACATGCATGGATACGATTTCTGGAATTTATATTACATCTTTCGTATAGAATCGACATAAGAAAATGGCAAATAAGGGACCCGGACGAAAAGAATACCATTAAGCAAAGAAAACAGGTAATACAGAAAAGTTTTTGGGAGAAAATGGGATTGCATATTGGCAAACCTAAGTCAAATGGAAGTGGCACAACAAACGATGGGAATACGGCAAGAAGAGTGTTCGGCAACTTAGAATTATTTGCATCAATTACTAATATTGATATTGACGTATTGAGGCGTTTTCACATAATACTGGTATCCATTTCATGTGAGTTTTGCATTAACGTTAAAAAGTTCAATGATTTCTGTAAAGAGACAGCTGATGTATATTTAAAAAGTATTATTGGTACCCAATGTCACCAACAGTCAGGCCCGACGAGAGGGGGTGGTAAAGGTGGGATTCCCACCGGGCCCGGAGTTGCTAGCGGGGCCCGGATTTCAATCGAAATCTCAAAATTTGGGAAAAGTTTAATATGCACTTTTGCAATCTGATTAGAACCGTAAAAGAATGTAACTGGTGTATTATCTACCTATCGTAATCAGACATTATGCAGACGGGCCCGGGCCCAACATTAAAAAATGTTTTCTTCGTAAAACAAAAAAAATTGTCAAAATATTTTACATTTGAATCGTTGAAAAAAATCCGAAATTGGTAAGTTCAAAATATCGCGCGCTATAACTTTGCATCGCGTATATTGCTGCGATTGCTGCTAGTGTTCACTAAATATCAGTAGCGGACTATCGATAGTCTAGGTCTATCGATATTTAGTGATTAGGTGGGCTGCAAGAATCGATGGTGTGAAACCGTTTGCAAAGAATCTTTCTGGATTGAGAAAGTCTCTTGAAGAAATAAAAAAACTGAATCTGACCGCAGAAACTCTTCGGGACGTCAATGGCATTCTAAAATACATGAGTACATTTGAGTGTGTCTTGATGGCTTCCATTTGGTTCAAAATTCTTCAGGCTATTAATGAAAGAAATCTGGTTCTTCAAGAGATGAACGCTACCATTGACGTTGAAGTCGACAATCTTCGAAGTTTACTTGCCGACTTGCAGATTCTACGCGACCAGTGGAGTGGAATTTATAATGAATGCAAAATCGTCGCCGACAATTTCATCGATACTTCATCCATTTTACGACCAGCCAGGAAAAAAAAACGTGTTGACTCGTCACATGATATCGTCAATGAAGACTGCACTATTGAAGAAATCGATTTCAAGAGAAACACTGTTTTTGTCATAATCGATTCAATCATGAGTGGAATAAGTAGAAGATTTCAAGCTATAAATGAACTGAATGAAACATTTTCATTTCTGTGGCAGTTTTCAGATACAAACATTCAAGAATGTCAGACTGCTGCAGAAAAATTTGCAGTCAAATATCACTGTGCTACAAAAAAAAAAAAATGAAATACACCCGACAAGTAACATACTGTAGGCTGTTTATGTGGTCGAATAATCCATAAAAATATTTTTGTTATATTTATTTACAAAAAACCGTTTTTACAAACTTTCCGCGGTAATCTATGAATATCTCAGTCATTTTTTTAACGATTTTCAATATGTAATATGTTTTGGAAAGAGCATTGTCAGACCTTTAGAATGATGTATGTCAATTCATTGTTTAAACAAATAAGTAGTAAGTTTTTATCGCATAAACCTTGAAAAAGTGATTTTTTTCTCAATCTTTTTAACTTTAACCAGTTTTTATTGCATAATGAAACAAAAAAATTAATATAGTTAGGTAATATTATGAAAGAAGATTTGTTTACGAACAAATTGGTGTATTGCTTTATTGAATTGGACCAAAACTGCGGAATCTACGCTATTTTTTCGTAACTAGAAAATAAAGCCTTGAATATTTATTCATTTGAGATTTAAATAAAAATTTAAAACGAATTCATTGTACACACTGCAATACACATGATAGGCCATATTTTCTAGTTACGAAAAAATAGCGTAGATTCCGCAGTTTTGGTCCAATTCAATAAAGCAATACACCAATTTGTTCGTAAATAAATCTTCTTTCAGAATATTACCTAACTTTACTAATTTTTTTGTTTCATTATGCAATAAAAACTGGTTAAAGTTAAAAAGATTGAGAAAAAAAATCACTTTTTCAAGGTTTATGCGATAAAAACTTACTACTTATTTGTTTAAACAATGAATTGACATACATCATTCTAAAGGTCTGACAATGCTCTTTCCAAAACATATTACATATTGAAAATCGTTAAAAAAATGACTGAGATATTCATAGATAACCGCGGAAAGTTTGTAAAAACGGTTTTTTGTAAATAAATAAAATTTGGAAGGTACAACAAATATAACAAAAATATTTTTATGGATTATTCGACCATATAAACAGCCTACACTATGTAATTTGTCAGGTGTATTTTCAGTGTTGCACCGTGTATCCTGCTGATGTATCTCAAAACCTATCAAATGAAATTATACACCTCAAGAATATATATGAAGCAAATTTTGGACCTCAACTACCTCCATTCGATTTACTCAATGCCATTTATGCGAAGAAATTGAACAGACTTTTCCCAAACATTTGCATCGCTCTGCGTATATTTTGCACGATTCCAGTATCTGTTGCGAGTGGTGAGCGGTCGGTTTTGGCAAGAATAAAAAACTTCCATCGGTCCTGCTCAACCCAAACTAGAGTGTCAAGTCTAGCTACTCTGTGTTTGGAAGCACAACTGGCCAGAGAATTAGATTTTGAAGAGCTCATCAACTCGTTCGCATCAGCTAAAGCAAGGAAAGCTCACTTATGAATAATCATTTGTGTAATATCGTTGAATTTTATAAAAAGTAATACCTTTTCTTATATTAACCCTCAGATGCCCAACAAGGTCCGTAGGGACCTATGGCGTTTTAAAATACGCGACATTTCAATACGGAAGGAGTGATGAGCTGGAGATTTTATGATTTTTATAAATGGAATATTTAGAAGCTGTTAAAATAGATTTCGCCACGATTGCATGTATTTCACCACCATATTTATCGCATTGAAGTCATTTAGCTCATCGATGCGCGACAAGGTCCGCAGGGACCTTGTAGGGAGCTCCATGTAATTTGCTCATATTTTTTGTTAGTAACTATAAATAGTTAGTGCCAAATATTGATAGCAGTACAATTTCAAATAAATTGTTGAAATTAAAATACGTACGGTGATTGGGATCAAATTGATATGCCGCCGGACGCGCTTTTAACAACTGAGCATGAGTGAACAACAACCAGGATTGCAGACTTTGGTCAGATATTTGGAAAACAATGAAGAACCTTATTAATTCACTGAGGAGACAAATTACGAGCATTTCTTGCCATACGATGGAACATATGACACTGAAGTTGAGATGAATGTCAATCTGGCGGATGAAGCTGACTCTGACGACGATAATCTAACTCCATTATCAATTTGATAATGGCTGAGGGTATTGCCTAAGTATATATAAAAATGATGAACAACAGAATAAAAATATCAATAAATATATATAAACACCCATTACTCTAAAAAAAATGCCATACTTGCAGCGGCACAGATGCATGAGCTGCTTAAGCAAAGTTAGGCAACTAAATGCAATTATTTTGTATTGTATACGTTTTTGCCCATCTGTCTGTAGCAACAAATACACATGTGTTTACTAAAACGTATACACGAAGCTTTACTTTTTGGCTCTCCAAACACATCTACACATGTGTGTAACCCTACATTATAAAATTACACATTTTATATGCAATATTACAAAAAAGGCCCCTGGGGACCTTGTTGGGCTTTGACCGTGTAAAAAATTATCGGTTATCCGAGTGTTAAAATGATTTATTCAGCAAATATTCATTGTAAGTTCATAAAATAAATTATTTTTCCAAGTATTTGTATTTTTATTTCTTGATACTATCAACTCGACCACTATATGTACATATTCTATTCTGAGATAATTTATTTATTGTGTGGCACGAGTTTACAACTTTTATGGAACAGAATAGAAGTAAAGGCTTTAGGGTGGGGGGCCCGGAGGTAACTACCACCGGGCCCTGATATCCTCTCGACGGCCCTGCCAACAGTACATAAAATTTTAGTTCATTTGCACAAATAATGGAAGCATCACTTGTCCCAGTTGGCTGCCTAATAAGTCCAAAAATGATCGTATTGCTCATGCAAGGAAAAATTCACGAAGTAACAATATTATCGATGTGTTTAACAGAGCTATGGATTCTTCTGACCCCTTGTTGTCAAGTATCTGCATAAATAGTCGAAATAAAAATAGATTAATCCAAACAATTCCGCATGCAGTTATTGAACTTTTGGAGTCGCCTGCCGTTCCTGTTAATTTAGACATAGCGTCTACATCGCATCACGATTTCGATGATAGAAATTGCGATTCGGACAACGATATGGAGATGTTTTCTGAATATTCTTTTGAGCTGGAAGTTGATGGTGATCATTATTTGGAGTAATGTATGGTTATAACGTAATTCCTTTCAAAAATCTCACTTATGCATATATTTAATGTTTTTTTCAGACAAATTTGCAGCTGTCAGAAAATCCGTTTGTGTTTGCCTTAAAGTAAACATTAAAAACACGAAATTTTTTACTTTATATTACTATTTTTACATAAAATAAACTCCGTTTTTATCAACCATTGAAGCATTCACGTATTAAAGAAATTTCAATATTTTATTTCTATGAGAAGTAGGCGTGGCAGTTTTCGGATTTCGCCCAAATTTTTACAGAAGTCTTAGGAATATATGAAAAGCATATGTGCCAAACTTCACCGCTCTAGCTCCTTCCCCTGGTTTTATGCCAAAAAATCGGTCTTCTGGACCATAGTACGCTGGGGCAAATTTTGCCATACTCCAACATATCGGCCGGGTTCTCACGAATAAATTCTTCAATATTGGCTTCCAGTGCGTCAACTGTTGCGGGCTGGTCGCTTTAGTCATGAGCCTTAACATAGCCCCACAAAAAATAGTCTAAAGGCATTAAATCCCACGATCTAGGCGGCCAATTGTCTGGCCCCAAACGTGAAATAAACTGTTTTCCGAACTCGCCTCTCAATTGGGCCATTGTTTCGCGTGCTGTGTGGCGGATACAGTTGCGATATTTTCCTCTCTCCGCAACTACGTAGGCGTGTTGGTAGTTAAATGTCCAATAATGTAAATTTGGTGCGAAATTAAGTCACAAGATTCCGAATAGCCTCCTCAGAAGGTTGCCCAAACTGACCATAAAATGGAAGAAGTGCACAATGCACTGTCTTAACCGAGCATGAATTTTGATAGTAAAAATCAATAATCTGCAAGCATTGTTTGTTTGTAAGTCGATTCATGGTTAAATTATAGACCGAACTGAACATATTTGACAGTAACATTGTTATGGTGAACCCGATCAAGGAAAGTAAAAACGCACACAGTTTATTTTAACTGTAGATCAACTCATATATTTAATACGATATGAATAAGATATTTTAATTTAAATTCCGGATCGGATTTTATCTGGTATTTTGCCATCGTTCCGTTCGCGTGGACTGTCGGTGATGCCCTCTCGTTTCGTGCAGACTGCCGGTGCTGGCCTTTCGTTTCGTGCGCAGTGTGCAGTTGCCACCTGTATTGGGTTGCCGTGCACCCTCTTCCCTACAAACATGTTACACGAAAACAGCTAAGCTGTTGCAAACAAAAGTTGCTAAAACGCACGCCCCTGGGCTGTGTAATGTAATAATTTTACTTTTGAAATATCCAACAAATGATGGAAATTATTGTACTTACCAAAACTATGCGTAAAAAATAAAAAAATTATTTAATTATATACATAAACTTTTATTTGTTAGCGAAGACCGCTAAAAATATAATATTGGACTTTCTTTTCTATCAATATTTGACTCCTGTCCCGTTTGGAGTATAAGAATGATACAGGACATAATGGTGAGGCCTGATACCGGGGTTATTAATTTCAGAGTGCAAGTTGTCTTTGTCAATAAACGGGTCTCCAGGTCCACTATAACTAACTAACTATTTTCAAAGTTTCGAACTCATTCTAAATGGGTCACTCAAGCTAAATGGGTCAAGCTTTTTCATCAGATTATGGCAAAGCTTGGATGGTTCTGCGGTAAAAGCCTAGATGCTCGTTTTGGGGATATTGATTGTAATCTACAAGACGCTGATTCGCTGAAACAGCGGAATCAGGGCAATCAGAAAATAGAGATTAACTCTTGTGTGCGCACCCACTTAAAACCTCATACTTGAACCCCCCATGGTCTGGCCAGACCATGGTGCAAAAAAGAGGATATTCGTGGATTGTGCTAGTTAATATATTTTTTTATATTTTTGTTGATGAGTTTATATATATCTTAGTATGTGTGAGTGTTTGTCTGCGTATGTTTGTGTGTGTAGGCCTGTCAAAAAAAACAAGAAAGTGTGAATACAATAATTTCTGTTGCTTGTTTAATTTTTATTTAGGTAAAAAGGTAAAATTAGGCTTGATTTATAAAATACACAGCGAATTTCAACTTCAATAGATAAATTTTGAAATTAAAAATATACGATAGTAAGGAAAAAAATTAAAAACGTAAAATACGTTGTTATGGATTTGCCTCAACTGCTTCACCAATGCAGTGGTTGCAGGGATATAATGCAGTATAATGACTCAAACACATTGAGATTTTATATTGGACATATACAAATCGTGTTTTGATATATCTAACACATTTTCATTTCTGGATTCCTTTCACTATTGACAATTATGCTTTGAAGTCGAAAAGGTAGCTGACTAATACACAACACTGCGAACTATTAGCTGTCAATAAGACAAAATATCTTCTAAAACATTCCGTTCAAGCATAACATACTCAACATGTTACTGTTCATGCTGAACTGGTCTGATACCTCCAGCAACAAATGAATCCTCCATAAACTTTAAAAAGTGCAGGTGGTTCATTCAATTATCCCACAGAACTAAGTATTCATTCAATGAGCCAATTGCGAGAATTATTTGCCTGTGTAATTAAATTAAAACTTTAGTGATAAGTATTCAACATTTAAGTTAAGCTTATTCAAACTATTTAATTAATGACTTAGAATAAATAAATAGTTAAATATCTTAATTCTGTTGCTCTAAAGCTTTGGTTTTTGCTACTGCTTAAACCAATTTTTTTTTTAGAGAAATCGTCCTCTCTGATGTTACTCCAGCGTTGAAGTTCAAAAATAATGTACACCTTATCCTCGAAATAGCATTTGCTTCCTTCAATCTCTGTCACAGAAAACATACAATCCAATTGGTTAAAATCAGACACGACAAGAGCACAAATACTTCCTTCGCTTCAGAAATGTAATTAAATTGACACCAAAAACACGAATATAACAGCGAATACAATGGATAAATATTAATTTTGAATGTGTTCAGACATTGTTTTCTAACAAAAATTATAATTAACTAACCTAAAAGAAAATAAAAGCCAAGGCGAGTGAAAAACATTTGGACCAGGTACATTTTGCGCTAGCTAACTCATGTCACTATTAACGAGATGGCACGAAAAAAGTGCTTCAAATCGGGTCAGATGGAAAAACCTAGTTGCAGCCCTATGCTCCGTAGAGAACTGAATAAGGAACAAACGAAAAAAAATATTTATAAACAATTCTGACACTACACTACACTACACTGACACTACATCGAAAATAACAAAAAAAAACTGAAAATAACAGGCAACTTTGTATGAAAATACACCATGGTCTGGCCAGACCATAGGGGTTCAACTAAGGGGTATAAATACGTTTTGCACGATTCTCGCCTTGTTTTTGTAAAAATTTTGTTCATGTATTGGTTTTTGTGCTTAGAAAGGATCAGTTGAGGATATCATGAAATATGAACCCGATAGCTTTACTACAACCTTACTAAAAGTGGACCCAAAGTTCAATATGGTCTGGCCAGACCTGGGTGCGCACACAAGGGTTAAAAAAAACGCAAAACTGTCCACTTTAAAACAAAATCCTTTTCAAACTGATTAAATTATGAATAGTTTTTGAAATATTTTTTGTTTCACTTTACCGTAGGCACACAATTGGAGCGTATGAGCGTATGGGCGTATGGGCGTATTGCGTTGTCAAATTAAATTTCATGTATTTTTATGAAAGCGCACACAATTGACGGCGCAAGCGTATGAACGTAAAAACGTCGTACGTTCACTTAGATCTATTTCTATTTTTACGCCGCGTATGGGCGTACGACGTCACATGTGACAACCGAAATTATTTCAAAAACGCTCATACACTCCATACGGCCTACATTGAAAATGGACCCAAATTTTAATGAGATGCTGATTGAAGAAGTAAGAAATGTTCATTTTCTTTACGACCTCTCTTCACCGGATTATCGGAACACGCAAAAAAAAGACAAGGTTTGGAAAGATATTGCCACAAAGCTAAATGCAAGAGGTAAGCAAATTTGAATTAATGTGATTAC
The DNA here is from genome assembly GCA_963971225.1 of Melieria omissa. Lineage (NCBI taxonomy): Eukaryota > Metazoa > Arthropoda > Insecta > Diptera > Ulidiidae > Melieria > Melieria omissa. Next base: position 90,051,504 of record OZ020267.1, on the reverse strand, counting down.
AGCATTTTTGCATACTGGAACAGGTATGAATATACTTGAAAATGCTTTCCAGATGACGTGTGCAAGAAACGATGGAAGACGTTGAGGGACACCTACAAAAGACATATGCGTAGTGAAGAATTTAGTACAGGAAGTGCAGCACCTGCCCCGGCGAAGAAATGGAAATATGCCGAGACATTGACATTTTTAAAAAACGTCAAGGACTGCAGACCGTGAGTATTTTTCGGCCAATACATGCAATCATTTTGTTAAAGTGCATTACTTTCTTTCAATTAGAACTATTGGAACAAGAATGGAAGACGACAATATTGTACTCAAGCAGCTGATGGGTGAATGCACTAGCGATGTTCCGACATGTTCCTACAATTCCATAACAATAGATGACAATAGCTCTGAAGATTTCAATGCGACAACTGCAACACCAACTCAAACGAGACCCAGCAAGAAACGGGATGATGCAGGCATAAAGGCAGCCTTCACAGAAATGATGGGAAAATGCTATGGCAAGATCAGTGAGCTTTCCTCTTCTGAAGTAAAAAATCCAACCTTGCTTCTGTTTGAGAGTTTGGCCCATAAGGTTATGTCTGCATCATTGACCGAAGAGGATATAGACGCGATTGAGGCGCGAGTGGTATCAGTGGTTCATGAAGAAATTTCGAATCGCCGCCAAAAAAATAAAAAAACTTTATAAAACTGTGTTGTTGTTAGCACATATGTGCATATATGTATATAATAAATGAAATCGAAATACTTTTTCATTTGCAAGTATTTATTTATAGTATTTATTTATACTTTGGGAAGGGAAAAATTAGAACAGATGTTAATTTCGATTTGCCAAATAGTCGGTTAGCATTTCTCTGGTCGAAAATGCGTCAGCTGAGGATCGATTGGACTGGCTAATTCTGCTTGAAGTCAGTGCAGTATTGCTTTCTCTCCAACTACCTGGAACAAAAATTCCATTTTCGTGGTGGTCAACCAAATTTTCGTTGAAGTAGTCGGAGTCTCGATTTAGCATTAAATAATTGTGCAATACAATCGTTGCCAAAACAATTTTGTCTACATTCTTTGGGGTGGCATGGATGGGCTTATGCAGCACTCTCCACCTATTGGACAAAATTCCGAAGGTGTTCTCAATGTGCACCCTCGCAGCCGATAAAGCGTAATTGAATTTTGCTTTACGCTCGCACAAGTTCCGCCCCGGGTATGGTCGCATTAGGTTCTGTTTCATTGGAAATGCGCTATCACCAACAAAGAAGTATGGTGCACGTACGTTAGATCCTGGAATTTGAAAACACGTTAGAAGAGACTGGTGTATACCACATGTTATTAGACGGTACCAGGTAGATTGTTTGGTGGTGGTATAGCTAGTTCCCCTCTCAAAATGATTTTACCAAATTCGCTTTTGGACAAAATGCCACCGTCGCTTTGGCTCCCCAATGCTCCTACATCAATATAAGTGAACCTGTATTCTGCATCGCACGCTGCAAGTAGGACTACACTGAAGTTCTTCTTGTAATTGAAAAACAGTGATCCACTGTTATTTGGGCGCACAATAGAAATATGTTTGCCGTCGATTGCGCCGATGCAATGAGGCATAATCGTTTTTACGTAGAACCTTGAAAGTTATATTTTAAATATGTAATAATATTCAAAACTATGCAAAGAAAAATAACACCTTTCAGCAATATTTTGCATTTCCTCCACGTTCGGTCGCGCAACGTAAACTCCACTGAGTTCATCCCAAATGGCTTGGCACGTTTCGTACACGATTTTACGCACAGTGGATACCCCCATTTTGTGTGCCCAAGCCAGATATTGCGGACAACATCCTTGCGATAGATACCTGCGATTTTTTAAATTGAAATATGTATGTAAGCAACGTCGGGCACTCTGGCAGCTATCCATACTTACATCAAAGTAAGCGCTAAACGAACCTCCTCCCCAATTGGAGTTCTTCTGGAATGACGCTGCAGTCTCTCTTTTAGCAAAATTAAGAGGGTGTTGAATTTGTCTACACTCATTCTGGTGGCTTTAAAAAAATGCTCTTCGTCCGCGGTTTTCAATTGCAGAAAACAAGTCTCATAAAACCCGATCTCGTCTCTAGTGCGGTTTACTGGACGCACCCACCATCTTCGTTTCAACCGCTTCGTTACGTACTCGTACATATTGTACATTGTGTACATTACGTCCATTATTTTCAAAATTTGCGAAACTTGACTGAGTTTGTTATTCATTTTTTGACAATTGAAAAATATTTTGAGTATTTTATACGTTGCTGCTCACGCTGGAATTGTGAGCAAGGCAACGTGTGAACGTATTTCGACAGCGTATTTACGCCGTACGCCCATACGCCCATACGTCCATACGCTCCAATTGTGTTCCTACGGTTAGTTTAGTAAAAACCTTTTGAACTCCATAAATTCCCACCTTTTTATTTAGATTTAAAACTAAAAAATTGAACAAATTAACTTTAGATATTTGACCAAAATCTATAAGTCAATTTTAATCGACACAAATCTTCTTCTTCTTGACTGACACGACAGCCCGATTACGAGACTAAAGCCTAGCTATCCGTAACCAACCGTGTTCTGCGTGCGAATGTTTTTACAAGGTTGGAAGAGACCTCCAGTTTTATGCCGATTCCGAACGGCGAGTTGGGAGCTTTTTCATAGGCAATTTTACTCTCAAAGGTTTGCCATTTCCTGCTGAGAGGACAGCCGCCGAAAGAAAAATTGTTTTTCTTTTTTTTCGGTGTTAACGCAGCGAACTATTGAACTCGCGAAGTCTTTATTCGCGGCCCAACGCACTAGCCAGCTGAGCTACGGCGGCCGTAATCGATACAAATAGTGGATTTATTTTTTCCAAATGTAATTTTTTAATATATTTTTGTCATACATTATATATTTTTGTTTTAATACTTTTTGTAGAAGTTTCCAATCGATTTACATTGAATGAATGGTAATACAAACAATAACCCGAAAACGTCCAAACTTCAATTACAGATTTGTCGAAAATGCGATCTATACCGATTATGGGACTTTGTGGACACAATGGCCTCGAAAGGGTACTATGCGATATGGTCCTTGTACATAAAATGACGGCGCTCGTCCAATGACGTCGTCATTGTGAAGGTACCGAAGAAGTGCTTGAACATAACGTCACGACGCTTTGCTTGGTGATACAAAATTGGTAGGTCCAAATTTCAATAGCTTGTCGCATTTGAGGGCGTTTACGGATAATTCGTATAGGTGATTGCGATTTGAGACAGTTTCAAAGGAGGATGTCTAAAGGCGTTGAATCGAATGATCTCGGTGGCCCGTTCACGTTGCCGCCACGCGAGATAAACATGCTTTCAAATGGCTCGTATCTATAGTGTCATGTGCTGTGTGGCAAATGTGCTCTCATGTGCTGTGCTAACTATTGGTATTCAAATACTGCAACTAATCCGTAAGAAGTTGTTAATCACCGATCTGTAGCTGTAACGCTCTATACTGCTTTGCCGTAGAATTGACAAAAATTTCTCATGTCACTTTGACAACATGGCTGTTCCAACCTTAAAAATTTTAAGCGTTCGAACTAAAAAACTCTGTCTATTTTAAAAGGATATAAATTTTAATTTTGAAAATTGACAGCTCTAAGAAGCAAAACATTTTGACGCGCGGCATTTGGAATGACACCGGAAGATATATGCCTGATACCAAAGAATATGAAGTATTTAATATAGAACGCGCATCTCATACAAGCAAACGCGTTGTATGGCGGGTACTGCTGGTACTACCCTCTGTTATTGACAGCAGAACCCTCTGTTACTAACAACAGAAATCTCTGTAACTTCGGCGTAACATGTGAATTGAAGTCGCTTCTGTACTCATTCGTATTCTCGCAGCTGTTGCGCCACTTGATAAACATGACGATGAACGCTGCTTTTGTTGTCGCGGGGAATAACATTATTATATTGGCAAACAAAAAAAAGTTAGCGGTATACTGTTTTTTGCGCTGTGCCGTGCAGGCAGGATAGCATTGATGTTGTTGGTAATTGTTGCGTCGCTATTTCTGCTTTTTTTTATAATCACAAGCAAATTACAATTAGCAAAAAGAATGCATGAACTTGGTGTAGTAAAATATGGGTGCAAACATGTTGCACAAGAGCGTTTATCTATACTATTATATAAAAGCAAGTGTGACGTTTTTTGAGCCACAATCGGGCAAAAACCACTGAACCGATTTAGATGAAATAAGCACCAAACATTTTTTTATCTGTGGGAATGGTACATAGGCTATATGAGAATGACCACGCCCCCTTATTGCGCCCACTATGGTAACAAAACTCATCTATGATATGCTTTTATAAGGCAATATGGATATCAAACGATTCAGCGTATCATTGCGGCAAACATAGGCTATAACATAATCGGCCACTCCCACTTTCCGTGCCCACTAAACTAACACAACGAAGCTTGATGTTAACATAGGATATATAAGATTGACCATGCCCACCTGATATGTCTTTTCACCACGCCCACTATAATAACAAATCAGCCAAGGTATATTTGTCCTAGCAATATGAGTATCAAACCATTCAGCGTATCATTGCGGCAAACATAGGCTATAGTATAATATAATCGGCCACGCCCACTTTCCGTGCCCTCTAAACTAACAAAACGAAGCTACGGTACATGTCGGTAAATCAGTATTAATATCGAAGGATTCCGTGCTTCGTTGATGTTAACATAGGATATATAAGATTGACCACGCCCACCCGAAATGCTTTTACGCCACGCCCACTATAATAACAAATCAGCCATGGTATATTTGTCATTGCAATATGGGTATCAAACGATTCAGCCGCTCATTGCGGCAAACATAGGCTATAATATAATCGGTCACGCCCACTTTCCGTGCCCACTTTCAGCGCCAACTAAACTAACAAAACGAAGCTTCGGTACATGTCGGCAAATCAGTATTAATACCAAATGATTTCGAGTTCTAATCGCTACGATCACTAATCGCTAACGATTTAGCGATTCGATAGGGGGAATGGGGTGGGGTTTTGATAAGGGGGCGTAGCACCGCCCATACAACGTAAATTTTCAATATGGAATATCTTCGGAATGAGAAATCAGGCAGCATTAAAATTTGGTGCGGTTCCACCGTTTGATGTTTCGTTTCACTGGTAAAACTTTGTGAGCGTTGGACAAGGGGCGTGACACTTTTTAAGCAACTCAAATGTTTTGAATAGCTTTGGAACTACAAATCACACAGTTACGAGATTTGACACAAACTTACGATTTAGATGTGCCCTTCGACATGGGGAATGGGGTGGGTATCGAACGAGGGGCCTGACACTGCCCATAGAAACCAAGTTTTTAATATGAAATATCTTCGGAGTTATAAGTCGGCCAGCATTGATATTTGATATAGCATCATGGCTTAGACGTGTCGTTCAAGTGGTTAAATTGTATGGGCGTTGGACAAGGGGCGTGGTACTTTTTACGCGACCTTATTATTTTCAATAACTTTGGAACTGAAAATCACACATCAAGATATTTGGCACATACTTACGATTTCGACGTGCCCTTCGACAGGAAGAGTAGGGTGGGTATTGGACGAGGGGAATGGCACCGTCCATACAACCCAAATTTTTAATGTGGAATAGCTGCGGAACAATAAGTTGGAAAGCTTTGAAGTTTTGTATACCATCGTCCCGTAGATGTGTCATTCTACTGACGGTATATTTTTTGCGACTGTAACTTTGGAAATGAAAGTCGCATATCATTGAAACCGGGTCACACCCTTCGACTGGAGGAATGGATGGCATAACATAAAAGAGGCGTGGCACCGCTCATGGAGTGTAGTATGAATAAACTTGATTTATTGGGCCCATTGACTTCAAACTTGCGTGTAAAGCCGCAGGGCCCTACTAGTAGTTACATATTTATTAAAAATATTATTGTAAGGTTTTATGTTTATTGTTTTACTTTCGTTTTAATTTATCTTTCATAAATAATAATTTTTAATAGGAATTTTTTTATTTGCCAACAATTATTTTCAATTTTCGTTCTTTCGAACTTCCTTTTTGCACAGCCCACATGCAGTGTTTTCGTAGAAGAACTAAAATAAGAAAATCTAAAATTTGGACTATGGTTACAGCACTCACCATGGAACCATTCAGGTGTAGCATTTTTACAAGATTGTAAAACGTGTGCCTTAATACCAATTTTTTCAGGTTCTGCTTCGAAGATTTTATGAAAAATTAAAATATGTTTTATGCATACATTCATTAGGGAATTGGAAGGAGCAAAAAGATTACCAAAATCAGAAATTGACTGATAATTTTTGTGAAAAATAAAAATTTCACTTGGCGCAGTCAAAACTTCATCCCTTTTTCTCAATTCGTCACCGCATTTTTCACAATTTAATTTAGGAATGATTTTGTACGCTACGTATCCAACAAAATACCTCATGGAAACCAGCTCTAAGTTAATATCTTTCGGATTACAAAAGGTGTCACCTACAAAATACGCCTCGTGCATCTCACTACTTAGATCAGGATTTCATTGTCATTGTCATCGCCATTAGCCTGCAAAACATCCTCACTAAAAGAAGCGCTTGAAATTAAATTAGTCATTGAATCTTGCGTCTCTTCACAATTGGTAGAGGAGCTAAACTTTATTATTTTAAAGGCTAATAACCTGGCTAAGATATTATTAAGTTCGGCTACAGAGGGGTTACAGTTATTACCTCCTTTTTGCCTTAACACAGCAAACGTATTCTACAACTTGTCCTGGTTAAAGGCCTTTGTCATAATAAAAAACTTGTCCGAATTATCTTTTAATATTTCATCTACAAGTAGATGGACCGATTTTAAGGATAGTTTCATGCCATCTAGGAAGAAATTTCGTTTTTTTTCATCAACAAATTTCACTTCCTCTAGATAATATAAAAATGTTTGAATAAATGTGTGCAATTCTTTCTTAATCTGAAGAGCAGATCGATAGCAGTTATCTGCGTACAAAGATCCACTATTCATGCAATCAAATATTTGATCAATTTTTGCTATAAAGATTGTGAGATTTTTTTAAATCCACTTATGTCTGAAATTGTTCTGATAGCAGCTTCAACTGTTTTACTGAAGACTTGAGTGGCAAATTTAACACGCATTTTTTCAAATGAATTTGGAACTATGTGTTGTCTAGTCAATTTTGGGCACATTTTGGTTTTACAATTTTCTTCCCTCTCCCAAAGCTCTGGAACTTCTTTAAAGCTAACTAAACCATCAGGCGTTTTCAAGTCGCATTTAAGCGGGAAATCGAACATGCAATAAATTTTTTGATTTTGAAATTGAAAGTATGGTTTCTCTATACATACTCCTAAGTCGGAGAAACACTTTCTATTAGAAGACCCCTGATCACAAACCAAAACGTTCACTACTATACCAAAATTGCTTAAAATTTTAAGATTTTCTTTAATTATTTTGCACAAGGTATCTGCTGTTAATCCATTCTCTGACACAAAATAGTTTAAAATTGAACACCAACTCGAGAACATGGACTTCAACATAAATACACATACTTGCTTACCAATTTTGTTTGTTCTTTCGAAGCCTGTGCATTCAAATCCGTAAATTAAATCTAGTTTTTGATTGTATCGTAATTCTCTACGTATTGCCATTTCGTCCATTAAAATAACCATATTATTTTAATTTTTTTCCTTCAACTCTAAGTACATCTTTTTAATGAATTCAAAAGCCACATTGTTGATACCGGGCTGAAGGAACTTTATTGGAGCCCACCGATTTAAGGTGCTGATATGTGGCAAATTGAAATTTAACTTATCTCTTAGGAAAGAATAGGGCCGGCAAAAATCCTCATCCAAACCCTCCACGTGGGTGCCGGCTGGTAATGGCTAAACAGTTCACCTTGGTGATAGCCAGCTAAGGATGTGGGCTTCGCCCCACTGACCCCACTCTTCAATAGTTCGGTCGGTAGGATAGGTGGTTGCTCCTTCCATAGGATCGGGGTAAGGGCTGGACCAAGGTGTAATACGACCCGTGCCGATGGTCAGCCTGGCTGGGGGCCCTTTCAAATAGCCCAGTCGCGAACGGAGTATCCGGATACCTGGCGCCCTCCGGATTATTAGCCTTACCTGTGCACTGCGGATCTCTGCACAGGTGGACCACCCCTTCTCCGCCACTCGTGGGACTAACTATGGATACCTTAACAAAAAACACAAACACAAAACCAAAAACAAAAACAAACGTACGAACATCGACGGAACCAGAGGCCGGCCCTCTTAAAAAGCCGGGGATGGGTGAAGCAGACAAGCCAGCGCCCACCGCCAAAAAAGGAGCATCCTTGGTTGATCAGAAGATCCCATGCCAAGGCTCTGCCTCCGCAACTAAATCCACAAACAATAGTGCTACAGCTGACCCCAGCAACGTTGTGGTTGCCAAAGCCGGACCTCCGTCCAGCAACAGCAACAAACATAGCGGAGCCGTGGTAACAGCAAGCACTCGACAAATTAAGGACTCCAAAGTCCGCTATAGAGAACGCCAGAGTGCCAAGCGAGTACTCGAACGGATACAGTGTATCCCAGAGAACCGCAGGACTCAAAAAGAAAAAGAGTCCTTTACCTGGGCCACTGCTAGGTTAGCGGAGCTTGACGGGGCACCGACCACTGAGACCGCCGCCAAAAGGCAGCGTTCTACAGAGGAAGAGGCCCCGACTGCCAAGAAGGTGCGCAGCTCGCTTAGAACAGCAGCCACCTACAGCGACATGTTGAAAAGCAGTCTCATTAAGGCGGTCGTTGATCGCTCCGACCCTGACGGAAGTATTACTCCGTCAAACTGGAAACTGGTGGAAGATTTCCTCGCCGACATCTTTCTGGACGTCATGAAGGAGAATCCGGGCCCGGTGCCACAATACCAGATGTGCGGTTGGCATCAAGGCCACGTAAAGCTGGTTGCGTGTGCGGACAAGAGGGCCCTGGATCTCTTCTGCATGGCTATTTCCAGAACGGGAGAGGTCTGGCCGGGTGCTAAACTCGAGGTAGTACCCAGAGAATCGATCCCCAGCAGACCAAGGACTAGGGCCTGGATCCCATTAAAACCCACGGATCCGGCTAGAGTCCTCGAAACCCTCCAATTGTCCAACCCGTTGATACCCACGCACAATTGGAAAATTGCCAAGTTGGAGGAGCTCAAGGGGTCTCGTTGTGCCACTATAATTGTGAACAAGGAGTCCCTTGAGCACCTTTCAAAGTCCAATGGTGTCGTGGCCTTCGGTTTTGGGCACATTAAACTGAGGGTATACAGGAAGGACGAGCAGACCGAAACCGGCGAAAGTGGCCCCCCGGGGCTGCTAGCCTCAACAGACCCTGGCAAAGGCGGCCAACAAGGGCTGCCAGCCACGACGGACCCCGGCAAAGGTGGCCCGCAGGGGCTGCCAGCCGAGACGACTACCCTGGCAACAGAGGCGATAGATGGCCAACCGTCTTCCTCAAAGCCGTTACGTCGCCCATCCCGGGCGGAATCAATCTCCTCGGGATCGGAGATGGCCACGGCTTTCGGGAATTTCTGGAGGGAGTCCGAGCTTCTCGCCGAAACGGACGATGACCTCGACGCTACTGTGGTGGAGGTAGACATGAGCGAAATAGACAATGGTCCGAGTAGTTCAGATAAACCTCCACCACTCTAAAGCAACTTCGGCTGCACTACTCCTCCGCCTGTCTAAAGGCGGAGACGACATCGCTCTCATCCAAGAACCATGGCTCGTAGCCAACAAGGTTTGTGGATTGGGAGCGACAAACTACAGGCTGGTCCATGCTAACAGCACAGGTAGACCCAGATCCTGTATCCTTGTGAAAAAATCACTAAATGCATATCGGCTCCCTAATTTCAGCGACGACGATCTGGTATCCATCTCCCTGATGCTTAAGGGGAGATGCCACTGGTTCGCGTCTAGCTATATGCCTCATGACCATCCAGAGCCTCCACCGCCGGATCCAGTCAGGAACCTGGTTACTGAAGCCGCCAAGTCCAACACTGCGCTCGTGATTGGATGCGACGCGAATGCTCACCACTGTATCTGGGGGAGCACAGACATCAACGATAGAGGTGAGTCACTTTTTGATTACATTTCTACCTCAAACCTTCTTGTATGCAATATAGGGCGCACTCCCACCTTTGTAACCAGAAATAGGGAGGAGGTTCTAGACTTCACCCTTGCCTCGGTGAATATAGCCGACAAGGTTAGGAACTGGAGGGTCTCCAATGAACACTCTTTTTCCGACCATAGGTATATAGAGTTCACTCTTGACAGCGACCCCCGGAGGGTTATAGCAGTAAACAACCCCAGGAAAACAAACTGGGAGCTGTTTACCCGCACAGTGGATAGGCACATCAAAACGATTCATATCTCTGAAATAAACACCCAAGCGATGCTAGAATCGGCTGTTAATCAACTTACTCTAGCATTTTCTAAGGACCAAGACCTCGCCTGCCCTAAGTACATGCCCAGAGGGAAATATAAACCCCCCTGGTGGAACCATGATCTTAGTGAGCTTAGGAAGCACTCTAGGACTCTCTTTAATAGAGCAAGGAGGACCAAAACTGAAGAAGATTGGGACCTTTATAAAGAATCCCTCAGGGCCTACAAGAAAAGCCTCAGGGAGGCTAAGAGAAGCTCCTGGAGCGACTTTTGCGGCAATATTGAAAGTGTCTCCGAGACTGCAAGACTCAGGAAACTACTTGCCTCTTCCTCCTTTATTCCAAGTGCTTTACAAAACCCCGATGGTTCTTGGACATCATCAGAAAGTGAAGCACTTGAACTTCTTACAAATACCCACTTTCCGATCAGCCAACACGAAAGGCTGTTAGGAACTCAGGCCAGCACTAACTGTGTCGCCTCTATTAACAGTATCGTATCGATTGACAAAATCAAATGGGCAGTCGCTGGTTTCCACCCGTTTAAATCACCAGGACCAGATGGCATTTTCCCAGCACAACTTCAACATGCCGGACCGTTAATTTTAACACTCCTCAATTCAATATTCTCAGCCAGTATTGGTTTAAACTACATACCAGAACACTGGCGCAAAGTACGGGTGGTCTTCATCCCCAAAGCGGGCAAAAGCTCCCACACTAGCCCTAAGGATTATAGACCAATAAGCCTTTCTTCTTTTTTGTTAAAAACACTAGAAAGATTGCTGGATCTTTACTTACGACAAACGATCAGGCAGGATCTCATTTCGAAGGATCAGCATGCCTACATTAAGGGTAAATCTGTAGACACAGCCTTGCATACCCTGACTCACACGATCGAAAAATCACTCGAACCCAAAGAGTACACCTTAGCAACTTTCCTGGACATAGAGGGGGCTTTCAATAACGTCGAGCTTACAGCCATCACGGGCGCGCTCGCCAGGCTTGGGGTGGAGGGTGGCTTGGTGAACCGGGTGGATAATCTTCTGCAGAGCAGAGTTATCTGCGCTGAACTGGGCGACTCTTCCACCTCGAGAGGGGTGAGCAGGGGCACTCCCCAGGGCGGAGTCCTCTCCCCCCTCCTGTGGAACCTGGTAGTTAACGAACTGCTCCAGTCCCTGGGAGGGGGGTGCGGCAAGGTAACGGCGTATGCAGACGATATAGTTCTCACTATCTCGGGCAAGTTTCCCAACTCCATCAGAGATCTAATGCAAGTACTGCTTAACAAGGTAAACAGTTGGGTTACCAGTCGGGGATTAGGCATCAACCCTGGGAAGACAGAGGTTGTCCTATTCACGAAGAAGTATAAACCCCCACCCATACCTCCTCTATCACTAAACAATACAGAAATCCCTTTCAAGAATGAAGCACAATTCCTTGGAATCATTTTTGACAAGAGATTGAGCTGGAAACCGAACATCCTCAATAGGGTCAAAAAGGCAACGATTGCCTTATACACCTGCAAAAGGGCACTGGGGAAAACCTGGGGCCTAAAACCAAATATGACGCACTGGGTTTACACAGCTGTCGTACGACCCATCTTAACCTACGGGTGCCTGGTTTGGTGGAATGCTTTGGAAAAAACATTGCTCCTCCAACACCTCCGCAAAGTTCAAAGGGCAGCCTGCGTCATCATCACGGGCGCTCTTAGGACAACAACAACTTCAGCTTTAGAAGCCCTGCTTCATCTTATTCCGCTAGATCTGCATTGTAGGAAACTAGCGGCTATAACAAGCTATAGGCTACGGGCTAACGGCCAATGGTCGGAGTCTAACCGGGGTCATGCCAGGATACTTACTCTCTTGAAGGAGTTCGGGGAACTGGATTCTTCACCCCCCCAATTGCAATTTAACAAAAAGTTCACAAGCACCATTCCAGACAGGAACAACTGGGAGGAAAGCTCAACATCCTTAATAGGAAACTCACACCAGATATACACCGACGGCTCCAAGTTAAACGGAGCTGTTGGTGGAGGCGTTTTTTTAGACTCACTTAGTATAAATTACTCTTTTAGACTGCCGGACCACTGCAGCGTATTCCAAGCAGAGGTTTCAGCCATTGAAGCTGCCCTGAATTTGATCAAAGAGGGCAGTGTCTCTAGGCGAGATATTAGCATTCTCTCTGACAGCCAAGCGGCTATCAGTGCCCTAGGGTCTCATGTTCTGACTTCCAAAACAGTAATCAGCTGCCGCAAATCTCTTGACGAGATGGCTGAGCAGCTTAAAATCCACCTTATATGGGTGCCTGGTCACAGAGATATCCCGGGGAACTGCAGGGCAGACGAACTGGCTAGACAAGGAACGACTAGGGAGCTATCCTCAGAACTCGCCGGCTTAGGTATTCCATTGAGTACCTGCAAGCCGGTGATAGAGGAAGCGATGACCAAATCCGCTAACAATGCATGGGCGGCCTCAGAGACAGGCAAGACAGCGCAACAGATCTGGCCAAAGCTGGACTGGAAGCGCACCAAAAGTCTGCTAAACCTCAATAGGGGCACGCTCAGGGTTGTTGTCGGAGTCATCACTGGTCACTGTATCCTTGGTAGCCACGCCATTAGATTAGGGCTGGGCCACCTGGCCAACGACTTCTGCAGAAGCTGCAGAGACATAGAGGAGGAAGAAACAATTCTCCACCTACTTTGTACTTGTCCTGCTCTTTGTAGGAAACGGAAAAAATATCTAGGGTTTTACCATACAGCCAACCTCGCGGACTTATCGGAGGTTGACGCCAAGAGCCTAATACGCTTCATCACCTGTTCGGGCTGGTTCGAGACATCCTAACAACAAATAAAAGGGGTTAGAGATCCTGTGGTATCACAATGGGCCTAGCTTGGCCTAAGTGAGCTTTCACATGAGAGCTGCCACTACCACCTACCTACCTACCTAGGAAAGAATATGTTGATTGTGCAATATAAAAAATATTTTGCGCTAAATATTTCACTTCGTCAGAATATTCTTTTGGCCGGGTGCTAAGTAAAAGTTTACAAAATATTTTGGATTCCAAGTTGATATGTTTTAAAGAATCAATTGAATTTGTTGTAAAGTCTTTGAACAACAATTCTTGGATTTTAAAATAAAGCGCTTTTCTTTTCGCAATTTTTCGTTAATTTTTTTGAATTTTTTTAATAGGTCGCTGTATTTATTTTTGTAATAATGGGTTATTTTGACTTTTTTCGCAATTACTGCATACTATGTCATCATAACGTGGTCGTTTCAATGAAGAATCTGGTTCTAAAAATTCTTCATCCGAAATCTCATGATCTTCGTCTAAGTTTAAGGTTGGAATCGCATCCTTTTTTAGAAACCTTTTTCCTACATAAGTACTGGAGAAATGATTTTCACAAATATACAGTTTTCGGTTATAGTCGTCATAAGATATATTGAATTTTTCGCGCCAAATTTGGCCAAACACGAAATCAGCAGCAGGGAATCTAAATAATCTAAGATTCTCGCATTGTCGTCTAGATTTTTTCTATTTGTCTTTATATTTGTAGCCATATTGTAACAAGCCGAAACACAAAATAGAATTACAATGTTGGACAATGGCGTTAAAATACTTCTTAAAAAAAATTCAAAATTGGTTCAACCACGTCAAAATATAAACAATTTTACTTGGAATACGCCACGTAAAAATATTTGTAGAAATTTCAAATTGGATTCAACCACGTCAAAAAAAAAACCGCTGCAAAAGGTTCAAAATTGGTATCAACCACGTCAAAATATAAACAAATAATTTTACTTGGAATGCGCTACGTAAAAATATTTGTAGAAATTTCAAATTGGATTCAACCACGTCAAAAAAACCACTGCAAAAGGTTCAAAATTGGTATCAACCACGTCAAAATATAAACAAATAATTTTACTTGGAATGCGCCACGTAAAAATATTTGTAGAAATTTCAAATTGGATTCAACCACGTCAAAAAAAAACCGCTGCAAAAGGTTCAAAATTGGTATCAACCACGTCAAAATATAAACAAATGATTTTACTTGGAACTCGCCACGTAAAAATATTTGTGAAAATTTCAAATTGGATTCAACCACGTCTAAATATTTGCAGGTTTTAAAAATCAATCAAAGCGCAGCATTTGAGCAAACAGCCATACACCACAAAGCTTCGATTGATAGTGACATCAATGACTACATGACGCGAAACTGGCAGGGGAAATGATTTTCAGACCATTTTTTGCTTTTTACAATCGTCCGATAGTGTACGCGTATTTTTACTTAAACATTCGCACAGCACCGGTTACCAGTCAATTGTTTGCATCTTAAAGTGATAACTTTTCTTATTTGCTGTAAATATAACGTTGCGAAAAACCTTGTTTTACTGGTCGAAGTCATTTTGATTGTTACCCGTACCAACAGAAAGCATAAATAAATTATTTCAGACGGTAAAGTCAGCAGATATTCGGTTGCTTTTTCATTCAGTTCATGTCTCATTGAGTTTGCCGTTTCTAGTGCAGCAAGAAACAGTGATGGCAAGTTGAACTCTTTTCAAACGCAGAGCTGCAACACAAGCAATTCAAACGTTAAGGCTTTGAGGGCAATCAGCAAAAACTGAAGTTAAATCATATTAAAACACGTTGGAACATACTTATGACGTTTTTCAGCAACAACATTTTTTTTGCAATCAATTTCCTATAAACGTACTACAGAATGAAAGAAAAAAAAACCATTATTTCATTTGCAAATAAACTTCGAACTCACCAGCAGCCCTTGCCCTGACTTTTGTATGGCGAATTTGCTGTACGAACCCTAATCAACTCTGGGGCCTGGTTTGACCGAATTTGCGACTCTGGGGCCTGGTTTGACCGAATTAGCAACCGTGACTCCTCTCAGTTTCGCGTCATGGAGTCATTGAGTGACATTACAGAAATTTGTGCAGCAAAACCAAAAAAGCATATAATAAACGACAACAACAAAAACATTAGCGAATCCCGAGTCATCTTCGCTGAAACGATGATGACGATGCTTTGGTTGCTTGCGCTTCGGCAAACAAGATCAAGAAACATATGCGAACACTACGCTGCAACAACCACCATTTCAATGTACACCAGTGAAGCCGTTGCGAACAATAACATTGCTTTTTGCTGTTGTCCTACGAAAATCTAACAGAAAATGTTATGAACTTAACATTCTCAAATGCCTACGCTTCGCTCTTCCCGCTCGCATCATAACAGCCGAAAACACTTTTGTGCCCACATGCGCGTTCTATATTACTTCATATTCTTTGCTGATACGAAAGTGCTTTTTTCTGCCTTATTAAAACTTATGTGCTTTTTTCCTTTTTTCTTGAAGGTGGGCAGGAAGGCTTGTAGCTTTCATAGCACTCAGTCTATTTTGGACCATGGGAAGGAGAGGAGAGTGATATCTCATGTTTCACCCGTTTTTGAAATGAGTATGCAACACTGTTTTTTCCAACATATGTTACAGCACACATTGTAAGCGGTTGTGGAAAGGGCGGGGGCCTACAGTTTAACGCCGTATCCGAACGGCGATTGGTTTCGCCATTGCCTGCCAAGAGCGCACTTGTGCGATTCTTGTAATTCTCATCTGCTTCATTTGGATAGCGATAGAAGTAGATGAGCGTTTTACCAGCCCGAGCTAGGAAGCGAACCTAGGGCCCCGGTATGAGAAGCCAGCGCGCTACTCGCTGGACTATCGAGGCCGACTTATGTGCTTACTCCGTTAAATTTTCTCTCTTCTCTCATACTTGCACACGCTAAGAATGGTAAGCCCCTAAAGATTCTGTGGCGTACTGATGAAAATGTAGTTGCTACAAATATGCACTACAGAGCGCTAAAAATTAAAAATTAGATCAAATGGTTTATTTGAAAGCGATAAGTATTTCCAAACAATATTTTAATCCAGAACTTGGATTGATATTCCCTAATACGCACCAGTGTATATATAAAAATGTTAGTGTCGAAATAATTTTAGGTAAGTAAGACAGGCGGCTTGCTGGTTCTCAGCAAGTACACTCGGAGTCGAAATAATTAAAACAAATACATGGTAAACGATATAAATTTACAATACAATACAATTATTGTATGTGCATACATACGTTTGTGCGTGTGCACAAAACAAAGTGATTGCTTGGCGTTTCAGTAATTTCATTTATTCATTTAAAATCTACGTGAATTCAAAAATACTTTTGTTTACATTTGCGTATGGTACACAGGAAATTTTTTCAATTCCACAATGATATAGCGTAAAAGAAATTAGAAGAAGTCAATTTCCAAGTGTTCAAGTGGCTTCGAACACGTGTTCCTTATGTACAGTTCGTATTCAATCCAATGCGCACTTATGCGGATTGGAGTGCATTTTTGTATCTTAAAATTAACCATACGGCTCTCTGATATTGTATATTGTACATAAACTTTGTTCCGTATAGCTGGCAGCTTACCAAGTGCAGTTCACATGTACCTATGCATGTGTCCTGTATTTAAAGTCATGAAATCGAAACTATTTATCTATTGCAGAAAGGCTTATCTTCCTCTTTTATTTCGTGCATGATTACGAAACTACTTAACATACATGAAAGTTACATAGTCTCAATCGTCGTATTAAGAACACAACTCCTTTTTGTCAGTTTCCATTTGAGGAACTTATTACATATAAAGTAGTAGAAGTAGAAGTATAAAGTAAAAATTCCAGTTTTAGCGAATGCATTCGATATAGGGCGTTATGATATGATATAATTTTGTGTAGTTTATGCGAGTATTTTTTTATGGCGATTCAATAATGGCGTACTAATTTTAGGCAATTTTAAAACATTAGGTATACATTGCTAATTATCGCATAATGTTTTTTTTTAACACTTTAACCCTTTCGGGACTACTGGGATAATACGCCCCAGCAAATTTTTAATGCCCCTCGAAACAATTATTCAAATCTTACAACCCACGTCAAATATTTTTTCGATTTCGGTGTTCCCGCATAAAAGGATTATTTCAGAATTTGTAAGTATCTAATATCATTTTCTAACCCCAACATTCATACCATGAGAATATTTCTACTGAGAGTATTTTGGATTTCAAAATTAAACTCCGTCCCGAAAGGGTTAAAGCTAACCAAACGAAATTTATAATATATTATAATGTCCTTTTTGGAAAATGAATTCAAGGATATTGAATAAGAAATATCCTTACATGTCCTGAAGACGTTCACAATGTTTCTACTATTACCAAATTTTATGAATTACAATTATTGTTTTAACTGTGTTAAAAATTGATTTGTTTTTAAGGGGCACAACTAGTTTGAAATTTTGAAAATTTCGTTTTTTGTTTTATTTCATATTTTTATAGTATAACTATCATAGAAAAAGTATACGAACGGATTTTGTCGAATTCGTAAAAGTCTCTGAGATACAGAGCCTCAAATCCGTCTCGTTCACTACGCGGTAACACGGTTTTAAAACTTTAAACGCGTTTTTCTCAAAACTACATTTTTCAAATTTGCTGCAGCTGTAACTTGATAACAAATCATCCGATCGTCTTGGGTCTTTTTTTAGCTTATTGTGAATTTTTTTTCCATACAATGACCCTCCAGTTTAATGATAGGATGAAAAGTATAATTATGCCAGGCCAGAATTTTTAATTTAATTGATTGGCACGACAGCCCGCTTACGCGAGACTAAGGCCTAGCTTCCCGCAGCCACCCGTGTTGTGCGTGTGAATTTTGTACGCGGGTGGAAGGGACCTACAGTTTTATGCCGGTTCCGAACGGCAGGTTGGGAGCTTTTTCATAGGCAAGTTTTACTCTCAGAGGTTTGCCATTTCCAGCTGAGAGGACAGCCACCGAAAGAGAAAACGAGTTTCCCGTTATTTTTTTTAGGTGTTACTACATGCAGTATTCGATCTTGCGTCGCTCTGCATGCGACTCGTTGGACCGCGCACTAACCAACTGAGCCACGGCGGCAGGCCAGAAACCAACAGATTTTTCAGCAAAATTTTAATTTTTTTTTCAAAAAACCGCCATTTTGTTGCATTTTATTTTTTTTTTACAACCGAGGGTCATTGTATAGGAAATATAACCTAGTTAAGTAAAATTTTTGGTTTTTTTGATTTCAGGCACTGCGAAGGCTACAATCACTGCAGCAGTGGGAGAAGGTTTTTTTTTTGAAGACTCAGGAGATGGTGGATAACTTGCTGAAAATCGAATATTTTCATTTGAAAAAATTACTTTGTATTCATTATTTATGCATAAATATATCTGCAAAATTTTAAAACATTCGATGCAATACTTCACAAAATTCAAAATTCACAAAAATCTCCTTTTTCAGGCGGTCAAACTAGTTGTGCCCCTTAATCAATAAATATACGAGATAATATATAAAAATTCTTCTGTAAATATTTATTTCATATAAACCTTGTCTTTGGGGACAATCCATCCATCTATAAAAATGAATGTCTGTTTGTCCTTTATAGACTTGGAAACTACTTGACCGCTTGCTTTGATTTTGAATGGTATGTTCTGTATACCATTTGTTGTTAATGAGCAAAGGGGCGTGGTAGCGCCTATACAACTGAAATTCATAATATTGACTAACGAGGAATTATAAGTGATGGATCTCGGATCGTCCATAGATCTGTCATTCCACTGGTACAATTTTATAAGCGTTGGGTAAGAGGCGTGGCAAGATTTTGCGACCTATATTTTAAGTAAGTATAACTTTAAAACTATTAGTGGCACACCAATGTACACTCGGTACTAACGTACTTTTTGGTAGTGCCCTTCGACATTGAACAAGGGTCGTAGTGCCGCCCATACAACCCAAATTTTTACTATGGAATAGTTTCGGAATAACAAGTCGCACAGTAATGAAATTCTGGGTCTTGGTAAAAGCTTTCAGTATAAAAAATATTTTTTAATACGATTACGAGATACGCAAGTAGTGAATTAAAAGGTACTTGTATGTTTGAGACTTGCTGTAACTCGTCAGCCTTTTTTCATTTACTTATCTTTTTCTTCCTGTGAATTCTGAGCTATTGCGTATGGAAAAATTTAAGTTCAGCTAAGTTTATTTAAGTAACATCTTGCTCCTAAGCACATTTGGTTCAGTTTATAAAACAGTTTTATTGCAGCTATAAGCAAAGCGTTTGCGGATTTTGAGAAAAATTACAAATGTTATTTTCCCTGTTGGCCCTGAGACAACTGGTTCCCAAAATTCATTGGTTTTTCAACTGGTTTTTTGTAAGTCAATTTGACAACTAGTTGTCCAAGTAAATGTCAGTCAGTTCGCGTTTAATTGTTCACGTTCTGTGTGCGCGTTCATAGGCAAGAAGAGACATGAAAATGAGAAAGCCAAAACAAAGGTGAAATAATCAACAAAATACTGTTAAGGCTGGTCTTACGATACTTTTGCTACAACAACGTAGAAATGTTTGAATTTTTTGAAGATGCCTGTTTCTAACACTTCGTTCAATAATGTGTGTGACTGACACATAGATGGCGACACTAATACTAAATCATATTCATAAATCATAATATTTTTTTTGAAATTGTGAACCTTTTTAGGCTTACTGTCAAAATTATATGTCAATCCGACCATTAGTTTACAAGTTACAGTGCTTTAAGTGACACTACTTTTGAGTTTTCAAAAAAAAATGAATTCAAAGCAGTTCCGTGTGCTGATTTATCATTGTTTTTTAATGAAAAAAAAATACTGTTCAATGCCAGGAATGGCTTGAAAAACAGTATTCGGACTCTGCTCCATCAAAAAGAACCATTTGTTATTGGTATGCCGAATTCAAACGTGGTCGTACAGACACCGATGACATTCCATCTACTGGACGGCCAAATGACGCTGTTATTCCGGAAAACGTTGAAAAAACACTGAAAATCATTATGTCCGACCGTAAAGTAAAAGTGGGGGAGATTGCTGACATTCTAAAGATATCAGCAGGCAGTGTACACACCATAATACACGAACATTTGGTTATGAAAAAGGTGTTTTCGAAATGGGTGCCGCGTTTGCTCAAACCGGAGCAAAAACAACAACGAATCGATGATTCAAAGAGCTGTTTGGACATGTTTACGCGCAACAAGTCGGAGTTTTTGCGTCGGTACATCACAATGGATGAAACATGGATCCACCATTTCACTCCAGAGTCAAATCGGCAGTCTGCTGAGTGGCATGCAACCGGTGAAAGCCGCCCAAAGCGTCCAAAGGCACAAACATCGGCTGGCAAGGTTATGGCGTCAGTATTTTGGGATGTGCACGGAATAATATTCATCGACTATCTTGAGAAAGGGAAAACAATCAATAGCGACTATTATATAGCGTTGTTGGAACGTTTGAAAGAAGAAATCGCGATTAAGCGGCCCCATATGAAGAAGAAAAAGTGTTGTTTCACCAAGACAATGCACCGTGTCACAAGTCGATGAAAACGATGGCAAAAATGCATGAATTGGGCTTCGAATTGCTTCCTCATCCCCCGTATTCTCCAGATCTGGCCCCCAGCGACTACTGGCTCTTCGCAGACCTCAAAAAGATGCTCCGTGGTAAGAGATTTGGCTCAAATGATGAAGTAATCGCAGAAACTAACGCCTATTTTGAAGGCAAAGAAAAATCGTTCTACAAAGGGGGTATCGAAAGATTGGAAAAGCGTTGGAATGATTGTATCTCCCTAAAAGGGGACTATGTTGATGAATAAAAACGAATTTTGGCAAAAAAATGTGTTGTAATTAGTTAGTCACACACATTATTGAACGAAGTGTTACATGCATATACTGTAAGGTAAAATAATTAAATTTTATTATTTTTCTAGATGTTTTTATCTTTACAAAATAAGCATTTATCAATTCAAAAATGTATTACACCAATACCTCACTTTGCGTCGTGGTTACGTTCCAAAAAAACACGACGCAAATTGAAACGATGCAAAGTGAATTAAGATTTTCTATAGTAAACCATGTTAGGGTTACGAAAATACGTGGGTGGTCCGATAAGTACTTAGCATACAAAAGAAAAACGAAAATTTTGGAAAAGTGGCGATTTATTTCTCAACGTAGTCTCCTTTCGATACACTTGACCCAGCGATGCTCCAGCGAACTTCTTTAACCCGTCTGAAAAATACGTTTTCTGGAGGCCTCCGTGGCGGCGATAACCTCCTCATTCGACTCAAATTTCTGCCCGCCGAGCGACTTTTTCAAGTTTGGAAACAAAAAGAAGTCACACGGCGCCAAATCTGGAGAATACGGTGGATGGGGCAACTGTTCGTAGCCTAATGCGACCAATTTGGCGAATCACCGACCGATATTGCTCTTTTTCCATTTTTCTAAAATCCGCGGACACGTTCGTTTCCACACGCGTCAAAACAAAACTACAAATCCAATAGGGCTGAAATTTTGACAGTAGCTGTCTACGAGGATGTACTACACGATAGTAAATTTCTCTTACGATAGTGGCACCATCGGGCGGTGGGGCTAAGTACTTATCGGACTGCCTACGTAATACTCTTTAAAAAGAAAATTTAACAAATTAAACATTTAAAAAACAAAAATAATATAAAATTTTATTACAAAAAAACAAATTCAATTACAACAAAATAAAATATTCAATTAATTTACAAAAACAAAATAAAAGTTAAGCACTGTCTGATTAGTCCATAATGATTTTGTCCAAAGTGATTTTTCAGGAAACTCAAAAAACTGTTTTTGAGCTAAATAAACATATTTTTTAATAACGAATAGACCGTTCAGTAGAAAATCCTCACAGATTATGCTTTTTGATAAGTTCCAAGAATTTTTTTTTCTTTTACACTAGAAAATCCAAAATTTTGAGTTGTGACTGTTTTGATGATATTTTAATTCAATAATTACGGAACTATTTCAAGTTATGCAACTTTTTCTGAATTTAATAATTATAAATGACAGTTAAAAAGTTGAAACAAAAATTTTGAAAATTTATAATTAATTTTAAAAATTACAAATATATACAAAAATTGTCAGAATTTTGCTTAAAATTAACTTTAACAAAAATTTGTTTCGTCAAAAGTGACACAATTTGAATTAGGACTCTTTTGCACTGAGCTGCAGCAATGAAATTGCATCAAACTTCTGACATGAAAAGAGACCTAACTGTATTTTTGTATCAGTTAACAACGACAAAATATACTGAGCTTTTGCTGATTGGTAGATTTATGCATTGTGCACAGTATTAACACATAAACCCGAAAATGAAAAATTTTGAGTTGTGTCACTTTTGTAGTGCGTGTGCGACATGCATTTGCCCTACCTGTTTAGGTCGTAGTTACAGCCGGAGAATGAAGTGGGATGCTTATATCGAAATAAATTTACGGTTTTCGGTGTATATAAATGAAGAACCTAAACGCCATATTAAACCGTTATAAAAAACATGAAGGAACTTTTAAAAATCGTTTAGCTCTTCGACAAATAGCAATTTCTTTGGTGTATGCACAATGCCCATATTAACGGAGAGGTGAATTGAGACTACCATGGAATTTCATCTGTGTTTACAAATTATGTTTAAATCGTTTGGTTTGGGTAATATTTATATAGGTTTGATAAGTGTTACATAAAGTATGAATATGGTATGTGTATATATAATAACATTGCATCATTCTTGTTCAGGATTCAACTCAGAAGCCCAAACATCCTGCGGCCAACCCGTGCGTCCCTTGTTGGGTGAAGAAGTAATCTGTAAATAAAACATTAACATCAAGAGAACTGTTTTATTATAGAATACTATGTGTGATGTAACTGGACAATGTTTTAGAATCTATATATATGTAAATCAATTGCCATGCGTTAGTCTCGCTCAAACGAACATTGGACAAGGGACGTGGCACTGTTTTTATGACCCAAATTTCTGTGTAACTTTGGATCTATAAGTCGCACATCAATGAATCTAGATCCGAGCTTACCAATTAGTTGCAAAGAATGGGGTGGGTATTGGACAGGGCTTCTTGGAACCGCCCACACAACGCAAATCTTTTATATTGAATAACGTCGGAATTCTAAGTCGTACAAAATCGAAATTCGTTATTTTGGGAGTACTCTCAATAGATGGAGTACGCGGTGGATCAATTACTCAAATAACTGTTGTTCATTCTGTGCGATTTTGTAAAGTTATCTTAATAGTAGTAGTAACTGATGCATAGTGGATTCATACTACAAGATCTACATGCAAGCGGTCACCGCTCCATTGTTAACGAACGGAGGCGAGACGGAATCTTTTGGTTGCCTCTTGACTCAATGCCTCCGCGACATATCATTAACAGGAAATATAGGACACATATACCTAACAGAGTAGACTGGGACAATTAAAAAATCCGCGATATATCTTTAACAGGAAATATAGGACACATATACCTAACAGAGTAGACTGGGACAATTCAAAAATCAGTCTTACCTGTGATGACATTATCTGGCACACTGATGGATCCAAGACTAAAGAAGGCACAGGATCTGGGATATACAGTTCCAGTACCCAAATGTCTGTCAGCCTTGGTAGTTTAGCATCCGTCTTCCAAGCGGAAGTCTTTGCTATCAATCAGTGTGCCAGATAAATTCTGAACTTTCACCCTCATCGTGAAGGATTATCAATAAGAGCATTGCAAACGTCGAAATTTACCTTCTAGTTGGTATGGGAGACTTCTCCAACAACTGTCAACAGGGAATCGGGTAATAATACACTGGATTCCAGCACATTGCGGCTATGATGGTAATGAGGATGCACACAGATTGGCAAGGGAAGGAGCCGGGAAGCGACCATTTGGACCCGAACCGATCTTTGGTGTCAGCAAATCGCATTACAAAGGTTGGAGTGGCAGCCTCCTATGTGAGAAGCTCACTCAAGCTCAACTTATGGCTCATTGTGATACCACAGTGGATGGCGACTCCCCCTTACAGCGCTGAGAACCAAGAAGATTACGTTATGAACCCTGCTATATCCCTGATATTCAGAGGCGATAGCTCGGTTAAACTGGTAAAGAAAACTGAGCCGAGAGACTTAAGTTTTCTTCTGGCTAATGAAGGACACTGACACAACAGGTGGAGAACGGTCTCCTCCTCCTCCTCGGACCCGCATCCTCGACAGTAGTCGTTGGATTGCAGTCCCAGTCTCTCCGCATGCTTACCTATAAGACAGTGACCCGTGAGCACCGAGACCGTTGTGCTTATTGAGTGACGGCTAAGGTTAAGCAGCTGGTTAGTCCGTTTCATGTTATAGGAAGGTCAGGTTAGTCGAGAGATACTGCAAATCTGTTCCTCAGTTCACAGTTCATTCGCTACTCTTTAGTAGAATTGTCTGAGCATCAATTTAATCGATACAAAGGTTGTATTAAGCGAGAATACTTGATCAAAGCAAATGCAAGATGGTCAAAATCAATTGGTATGGAATGTACCAAAGCCTTTTTGCCGCGATACGCAAGCAGAAATGCAAAATTTCTCCTGCGCTTGAGCAGACCGGAACTAAAACTCATGACAGGAGTAATCAGCGGACACTGTCTGCTAAGCACACATAAGGTCTGTCTGAAATTAACAGACAGTGAAATATGTAGATTTTGCATGGAGGATAACGAGACTTCCATACACCTGA
Source organism: Melieria omissa (assembly GCA_963971225.1). Classification (NCBI taxonomy): domain Eukaryota; kingdom Metazoa; phylum Arthropoda; class Insecta; order Diptera; family Ulidiidae; genus Melieria; species Melieria omissa. Next base: position 90,026,457 of record OZ020267.1, on the reverse strand, counting down.
TCACTGAATTCCCGGCAAGAAAGCAGGCACCAGGCAAGGAACTATTACAGACTACTCATCTGAAATTGATTTCGCAAGAATCAAAATGTTCTTTGAGAAAATATGAGGAAATAGTCTCTTAGGAAATAGTCTCTTCCAGTACTGAACTCGGGGAAGGCACAATAGTTTAAAATGAACGCAGTGCAATAGACAGCCAATATCTAGCCTCAACAAATCTAATCTAATCTAATAGTAGTAGTAAAATTTTAGAATATATTTGATTAACGCGAATTTGATTCTATTTTGCGAACATTCATTTTGATGAGCAATTCTATTAAGCTAAATTGACGTTGCTGGCTTAGACCAAACCATATTTGGACTTTGTTTGAGGATTTCAATATTGCAAAGCCCCCAAGGAAAGGTCGACAGCTTTAAGTGGCTGTGAAAACAATTCCGTGTCATTTTACAGTGTCCATTAAAATGCCGTGAAGAAAACGAGATAACATAGGTCGTCGAGGTAAGTCAAAGGTACAGCGAGGTACTTTACGTGATCACCGAGCTACAACTAATGAAAATGTCGTAAGGTTCAAACCGTACACGATGCGTTCAATATCAACAATCTCAATTAAGAGTTGGAAGTTTGATAAGGATTAATTATCTCTTATGAAAGTTACATTTAAATAATTTTAGGTGGTACAACGTTCCGCGATTTTCAAAACTTCATTTTTCAAGATGTGCATACCTACAGTTCGAATTTAATGTTTGTAGCTTTAGCGGTTTGGGCTGGGCGGTGATGAATCAGTCAGTCAGGGCAAACAAATATATGTATGTGGATTTGAGTAGTATGGGCGGTGCTACGCCATTTTATGCATTGTCTAATTCATTCTTCCAGTCGAAGGGTGCGACCCAGTTTCATAGATGTGTGACTTACAGTACCAACGCTACGCAGAAAATTTTAGTCGTAAAAAATGTCACTCTGTCCAATGCCCATCAAATTTTAACAGTAAAATGTTACTTCTATGGGATGACGATGTACAAAATTTAAATGTTGTCCGACTTATAATTATAAAATTGTAGTATGAAAGGTGCCAGTGGAACGACACACCTAAACGGTGGCTCTATACCAAATTTCAATGCTGTCCGACTTATAGTTTCGCAGCTATTCCATATTAGAAATTTAGGTTAGGTTTAGGTGCCACGCCCACCTGTCAGGTCATATTCGTATTATGTGGTTTACCGAGATTTAGTCAAGACGAACACTCCATCTATTTTTTGAGTTTTAGTGTCGTATGACCAACAAACAGGCATTCATTTTAAAAATACTTAGTTTTTATATGCATAGATATACATACATATACATACTTATATATATTCATATTTATATACATACACATATATGTATATATTTATATATATATACATATATATATATATCCATACATTCATCCATATATAAAATCGAAGAGTCATAAAGCGTCTAAAAGTAGTGTCGATTGATGTATTATATGCATATACTAGCTGACCCGGCAAACTTCGTCTCGCCCAAACGGTCCGTTTGAGTGTGATGCCGTAACTCACATACAGCCACTTTCTTGTATATATATATATTTTTAAGTTATATGGGCGGTGCCAAGCCCCCTTGTTCAATACCCGCACCATCCCGTCTGTCGGAAGGGAAAATGGTAGGTTCGTACTTAGTTTCATTGCTGTGCCACTTAAAGTTCAGCAAAATATTTGGGTCACAAACAATGCGCCACGCCCCTTGTCTGATGCCCATCAAATCTTATCATTAGAATGACTCATGTATGAGACGACAGGGTACTAAATTTTAGTGTTGTATGACTTATAATTCCGAAATTATTTCATATTAAAAATTTGAGTTGCATGAATGGTGCCCCGCGCCCTTGTCCAAAATCCACCCTATTCCCCCTGCCGAAGGACACGACTAAATAATAAGTTTATACCGAGTGTCATTGATGTGAATGCTATAGTTCAAAAGCTACACTGGAATTTAAAAAGTGACTCGCCCCTTTCCAACGCCCATTAAATTTTATTTGTGGAACGACACGTTTACGCCATGACGTTGTACAAAATTTCAATGCTGAGCGACTTATAGTTCCGAAGCTATTCCATATTAAAAAATTTAGTTGTATGGACGGTACCACACCCCTTTGTCCAAAATCCACCTTATTGCCCCTGCCGAAGGACACGACCAAATCCTTAGATTATACTGAGTGTCGTTGATGTGAATGCTATAATTCAAAAGTTACACCTGGATTTAAAAAGTGCCACGCCCCTTATCCAACGCCCACTAAATTTTACCGATGAAAAGACACGCCTACACCATGACACTGTACTAAATTTCAATGCTGTTCGACTTTTAATTCCGAAGATATACCATATTAAAAATTTAGGTTGTATGGGAGGTGCCACGCCCACCTACCGTACAAACATGTATTATACATATAAACCTTCCTCTTGAATCACTCTATCCATTAAAAAAACCGCTTTAAAAACCGTTGCGTAGTTTTAAAGATTTAAGCATACATAGTCACAGACAGCGACTTTGCTTTATATAGGGTGTTTTTTTTAGAGGTTTGTTTTTCGAATAGAGATAAAACTGGAATTTGGTGTCAAATCTGGCAACTCTATTGTCATTTATGTTCAGTTTGGTTTGCCATTTCATCAAGAACAGGTTGACAAAAGAACAACGCTTGCAAATCGTGCAAATTTATTTCGAAAATAATGGTTCAGTTCGCGAAGTTTACCGCAAGCTCCGTAATTCGGTTAACCATGGGTCGTTTTCGCTCTACGTTTACTCTATGTGATAATACGCATCCGCAGAGATGTCGAACAGTGCGCACCGAAGAAACAATTGCCGCTGTAGAGCAAAATGTTGAAGAGGACCCGAATTAATCGATTCGCCACCGTGCACAGCAATTGGAGCTTTGTCCATCAACTTTATGGAAGATTTTGCGCAAAGATCTTGGCTTGCGACCTTACAAGATCCAGCTTGTGCAAGAATTAAAGCCGGGAGACCATGCAATGCGTCGTGATTTTGGTGTATGGGCCGAAAATGAGATTGATCTCGATGCTGATTTTCATCGCAAAATTTTGTTCAGTGATGAGGCTCATTTTTGGTTGAATGGCTACGTCAACAAGCAAAATTGCCGCATTTGGAGTGAAGAGAATCCACATGAGACCCTTGAGACGCCATTACATCCACAAAAACTGACTGTTTGGTGTGCTCTATGGGCTGGTGGAGTCATTGGGCCATACTTCTTCCGAAATAATGCTGGAGAGTCAGTTACCGTTAATGGAGACCGGTATAGAGCCATGATAACCGACTATTTTGTTCCCGAATTGGATGGCATGAATGTGGATGAGTTGTGGTTCCAACAAGACGGCGCTACATGCCACACAGCGCACGTCACAATCGATTTATTGAAGGAAACATTCGATGAGCGCATAATTTCGCGGAATGGACCTGTCAATTGGCCACCAAGATCGTGTGATTTGACACCATTGGATTATTTTCTTTGGGGATATGTGAAGTCGCTCGTCTATGCCAACAAACCAGAAACGTTAGGGGACTTGGAAGCCAACATTCGTGGCGTTATTGCCGACATACGGCCCCAAATGCTCGAAAAATTGGTTGAAAATTGGACCTGTAGAATTGGCTTTATTCGAGCCAGCCGCGGCGGCCACATGCCCGAAATCATATTTAAACATTAATGGCATAAAATTATCCTTCCATAAAGCCAAATTGATGGACCTTAAAACGATTTTCTTGTGTTTTATTTCAATTCGAAGTTCTATACCTCTAAAAAAAACACCCTATACTATGTAGTGATGTTATACTTCTATATTGGCAGTAAGCTCAAGGTACATTCGCCAACATCACAGTACAGCAATAGTGAAATATGAGCGAGAAAGCGTATAAACGAATGTACTTTGACAGCTGTCAAAAGTGGCAAAAAGTCAGGTACGTTCAAGCGGGAAAAAATTGACTGGAAAAAAATAAAAACTTGTGGAAATTAACTGAGATTTCTTAAACCGCCCCTGGAGCTGTTTGACAGTTGCTCATGTGTAGAAGTGCTCATGTATACACGTATAGAAATACATTCACAAAATTTCGTGTTTTCTGTCTCATCGCTTGTCTCCCTTTGATTTCCGAATGAAAACACATTGTGAAGATAGGTTGCGGCCAATATAGAAGTATTACATATATGATAATATGCAACACACAAACAGCTCGCCCCCGTTCTATCGCGGGCAATACTATTAGTAAGAGCAGGCCAACTGAGACGTTAAATCTGCAGCTGGTTTCGGGGCGAATGAACATTTTATCTGTAAAAACTTTTATTCGAATCGGAATGTATAAAAATAGCTTCTCCATTGCCTGGTTATTTCGTTGGGCACTTACCGAATTAATTGATAAAACATGCACTTCAGCAGAGTATCACTACCCGCCCTCATTACATAAAAATCATTTAATTGGGATAAAAGTTCTTGTGGTTGCTGTTCGTTCCACTATGTGGCTGGCAAAGTGAATTTCAATCTGCCTAAGTAATTCTTAATGTCAAAGCGCTGTTACTCTATCCAAGCATAACGTTATGGAACGTCGATGTGTGTGTACTATGACGCTTGCGGAAGACTGCCCAGTTACCCGTACAGCATTAAAAATCTCTATGACATGTAATTATATACATATATATAATGTGTATATGTATAAATACGTCGGCGTAGCCAGTTGTATGGCATTTCAGCACGTTAAATTGAGTGAGAATACTTGAACAATGTAAAAAGTTGGATCTAAATAATTGCATGGGGTTGGTAGACAACACACTAACGACCACTGTTGCAAATTAAGTGCATTTCGCACTAAATTTAGGATAAAAAAGAAGATCGCCAGGGTTTCACAAGTTGAAAACAGAAGTTTGCTAACAAAATAGTTGCATATGCCTGATTTTTAATTTCATATATGAAATTTATATATTAAATCGCTCCAAATATTTGTTGTTTCGCCTATTTATTTTAAATTCTAACGAGGATGCTGCAAACCAATACCACAAACTCCTACTAGAAATATGCAACAATGCTCTTTGGTAGCTGCAAATTCTAGTTGTCATTTAAATTTGCGTACAAATGGCATACGTAAACAACGAATTTTGGGAAAGACTTTCCGTACCTATTTAACCTTGTTTATTGTGTCATGCTACTTGATTATAATCATAGTACATACATATAATAATAAAGAACCGGGCATCTTCCAGCAAAGACGAAAATGGTGATTTGGTTACAGATGCACGGGGTGTAGTGAGGTCGTGTTCACCAAGTTGTTCGCAGGCGACGAACAATGAAACAATATCGCCAGTGGTGAAGTTGCACAGACGGTACCAATAGACGACGACGGTGTGAACGTGCCACCGCCCAGCTATGACGAGGTCCGGGTTGCTCTCCAAGAACAATAAAGCTGCAGCGCCAGACGAGGTACCAGCAGAATGGTTCAAGGCCGGCGGCAGTGAGCTGATTGGGTGCGGGCATCAGCACATCTGCAAAATATGGTGGGAGGAGTGTATACCCAGCGATTGGAACTTCAGGGCCCTTTGCCCTGTGTTGAAGAAAGGCGATCCAACAATATGCGCAAACTACAGGGGTATCAGCCTACTTCCCATCGCGTACCAGAACCTAACGAGCGTATTATGTGAAAGATTGAAGCCACTCGCCAAGGCGTTGATTGGACCTTATCAATGCGGCTTAAGACCTGGTAAATCCACCATCGACCTGATATTCACTTCACGCTTAATCCTGGAGAAACCCATGAGAGTCAAATCGATACACACCATCTCTTTATTGATTACAAGGCAGCATTCGATAGCCCGATAAGGGATCGATATCGGGATTGGTATTCCCGTAAAGCTTGTGAGGCTTTGCAGAGCGACGTTGAGCAATACACGCAGCTCCGTCACGGTTGGAAGTGACCTCTACGACCCACTTGATACCATTCGAGGCTTCAGACAGGGCGATACTGTGTCATGCGACCTATTCAACCTCATAATGGAGAGCGTTCTGCACAAGGCCGGTGTATATCTTAATATCACAATCTTCAACAAAAGTGTCACGCTCCTTTTAGCTCGGACTGGTTGAATACTCGTGTTCGGCCAACTACCAACCACTGTTCGGATGCGTCGTTAAAATTGTAGGTCTCCTCCACCGACCTCTCCTCCCGTTTTCCAGTGTGTTAAATACACACTTTAAACGGTTGGAAATTGTACAGTGGGTGGTCAAGAAATTAGCACGCTTACGAAAAATCTAAATTTTCATGTTTAAGTGGATGTAAGACGTACTAAAATAGTTTCCAAACGCATTTTGTTTTCTTAGCTTCTTTGTTCCACAGTATTTCGAATGCTATTTGTAAGGTTATGTGCCGTGGGTGAGCACGATAACGGGACTTTGTTGGCAGCAGTATTAAATTGAACATTTGTTGCAAATCTGTAATAGTGAAGTGTGCATTCGAATTGTGAAATCATAATGAGAAAATTGTAAATTTTTGGGAATAAAATAAAAAGAAAAACGATATATTGAAAAATACTCACATTAAGGCTGGGTAATTATTGTTTTAAGTAGTTTGGATCGGTGTATTAAACAAATTTCTGTTTTTAATAATTTTAAATAATAATTGATTGGCACGACAGCCCGCTTACGCGAGACTAAGGCCTAGCTTCCCGCAACCACCCGTGTTGTGTGTGTGAATTTTGTACGCGGGTGGAAGGGACCTACCGGTTCCGAACGGCAGGTTGGGAGCTTTTTCATAGGCAATTTTTACTCTCAGAGGTTTGCCATTTCCAGCTGAGAGGACAGCCACCGAAAGAGAAAACGAGTTTCCCGTTATTTTTTTTAGGTGTTACTACATGCAGAATTCGAACTTGCGTCGCTCTGCATGCGACTCGCTGGACCGCGCACTAACCAACTGAGCCACGGCGACTGTCTGTTTTTAAGGATGACACAAAAAACTGTACAATTCACTTTAAAAATATCTTCTTGTTTGTTCTGAAATAATATTACAATTGAATTAAAAAAATAATATTTTAAGAGTTTGTTTCACACATAAAAAGCGTTTGATTGCTTAAAGCGTGCTAATTGCTTGACCACCCACTGTAATATCACAACGGACTTTATAATAAAGCTAAGTATGTCTCATACAGAGGCCTACAGAGAGAAACCCATCTACCTGCTTAATAAATTTTAACTAAGATACTAACACAATTGTAATTGTTGTTCAAAGCTCACAGACAAAATGAGAAACACCATCAAAAACTCATGTGTTGAAGCAGTGATGCTAATTGATTTCGATTTGTCACTTACGAAATAACAGTTCTAGAGTTGGCGATAGCCACAACTGTGGTCCATGGTCGTATTAATAAATTAATTGACTGGCACGACAGCCCGCTTACGCGAGACTAAGGCCTAGCTTCCCGCAACCACCCGTGTTGTGCGTGTGAATTTGTACGCGGGTGGAAGGGACCTACAGTTTTATGCCGGTTCCGAACGGCAGGTTGGGAGCTTTTTCATAAGCTATTTTTACTCTCAGAGGTTTGCTATTTCCAGCTGAAAGGACAGCCATCGAAAGAGAAAACGAGTTTTCCCGTTAATTTTTTTAGGTGTTATTACAGACAGTATTGAACCTGGGGTTGCTGCCTGCGACTCGCGGTCCAACGCACTAACCAACAGAGCCACGGCGGCAGCATGGTCGTGTAGTCGTCAAAATAATTGTTTCCATACGATTGTTCTGGTTTTATACTTTGACAGATGCGAGTATGTTCAGAGCATTAAACACAGCACTGAGCCAAAGAAATATGAATTAGGCGATTGTGTGGTTATCATTAACGATACTGCCGAGCAGAACTTTAATAAATATTATCAATATTTGGGAATGAAAAAAGTGCCCTGAATTAAGAAATTTCCATAAATATTGCCATAAAATAATTATCACTGGAAAACCCCCTTTTTTGTTGCCGATATCTATTACATCAGGAATTTTATTTTACGTTGGTATATAACCTTCAAATATAATAGTTTTGTTTTTACATTGCTGATAACTATTACGTTTATGTTTATGTTTATTCAGTTTAAAGTATTCGCAACCTTACAGGCTATGAAACAATTGTTAATAAATAAATTTAAATGACTTAAAACTAGTTAAAAATGTTCCAAAGAAATAACTTCTATTGAGCTCTACTTAAGTTAAAATCAAAATGATGATTAGCACAAAGAAAGTTAAAATCAGAAAGCGCTCTATCGATTGGCTCATTAAGTGCATAATGAACTTTATGACCATCAGTCCAAAATATATGATGTCGCCGCAGCGACTTAGCTGGGACATGGAAGTTTATTAGACCGAGCAAATCAGGGCAATCGATGAATCCAGAAACAATATCAAATATAAAAGACTGCGCAACTCGAGTGACTGCAAATTTATTAATTTACATCGCGAAATATAGGGGGAAGTGGTAGATCGAAGTTAACCCTGCTGTTAGGTTAAGCCCATTTGGTCCAATTTTTGGCTTGTTTCCTATGTAACTTTTGACTAACTATTTAACTGTTAACTATTTTTTACATCAGTTATGTTGAGTAAAGAATGAATGAACCAAAATAAATACAAAAAATTTGAATAAATTGTTGTTTTGTACGAAAATTGCAGTATGGACCAAATGGTCCCTTTTCTAACCTAACAGCAGGGTTAAGAGAGTTAAGAGCAAACTTAACAAATTTACGCTGAACCCGCTCAAGACGATAGATATGTACATCATAGTGTGGGTTCCAAATAAAAGACCCATATTCCAATTTCGATCTTACGAACGCATTAAAGAGCAATTTTCGCGTATATGGATCCTTGAAACCCACACTATGCCGTTTAACAAAGCAAGAGAGGAAAAAGCCTGAGGAATGACACGGTTCAAATGGCTGACAAACGTAAAACCCGAATCAAACACAACACCAAGATCCAACACCTCATCTAGGGGCTTTAGCACACAAAGAGACTCCTACTCTCTAGGACGAATATTACGGGATTTAGAAAAGGAAATAGAATTACATTTATTTATATTAACAGAATGGTTATTACGACAACTCCAATCAAAAAAGTTGTTAACTTCGCATTGGAGAAGATAAGAGTCAGACTGATTATGGATTTTAGAAAATATTTTTAAATCATCTGCATAAAGAAGAAAACAGCAACTACTAAAACAACTACTAACATCATTCATAAACAGCACAAAGAATAGAGGTCCCAGTATACTACCCTGAGGGACACCAGACGAAGCCACGTAAGATTTTGAGCAAACACCATCAACACGAACAACATTTACCCTATTAAACAAATAAGATCTAGTCCAACTCAAAAAATTAGAGTAAAAACCCATCTTCTCCAGCTTCGATAACAAAGCCGAATGCGAAACCCTATCAAAAGCTTTAGCCATATCCGGATAAATAACATCAACCTGACCACCACCAGTAAAAGAAGAAATACAGTAGTTAGTGAAGACAGCCAGATTAGTAACAGTAGAACGACCAGGGACGAAACCATGCTGGGACGGCGAGATATAACGCTTAACAACAAAAGACAATTTGGACATAACAACTTTCTCAAACAACTTAGAAATATTAGGGAGTTTAGAATTTGGCTTATACATAGCAGGACACATCATTCTTTTTGCCACTTTTAAACACCGAGTAATATACGTGATTTTCCAAGCATCAATGAAGACTCCAGAGCTCAAGACATATTAAATAAAAGCAACAAAGGACCAACAATGGACGACACACAATTTTTCAGCAAGAATGGTGAGATACCATGCACATCAGCCTGCTGAGAATTCTTCAGATTATTTATCCCAACCAAAATGTCCTCTTCAGAAAGTACTACCAACCCAAGGACCCAAAATCAATATTTGAATTAATATTGTTGAGGGAGTCCTGGTCATGCCATGGACTATCTGCAACAAAAAACTCCGCAAAAAAGTTTGCAATCTGCAATGCAGAATTAGAAACCCTACCATTGAAGGACATCGCTACTGGAAATGTTGAGGAGGACCGCTTGGACTAAATAAAAGTCCAAAACGACTTGGAATTAGATTTAATATTAGCTTCAAACCTAAGGAGACACTGCTTATAAAGAAACTTGTCAAGGCAATTAAAATTCTGCAAGTAATACAAATATTTGTCTCGGAAGTCAGGATTACCCGTAGATTTAAAGCGTTTATAGAACTTATTTCGCAAGTTTTTTAACCGTTTTAAGCCCTGGTATATCAAGGCAATCTATAAGATCTCATAGGATGACGAGGAATATTCTTACTAATAATATATTGCAGCTTGGTCACAAAACATGCAAAAGACTCGTCCAAACTAAGGGTCATAAATAATGAGTGCCAATCAATATCGTCAATTAAATTATTTAAATTACTAAAATCACACAAATTATAATTAAAATTAAAACAATTACTTTGCATCTTAAGAACAGGGTAGTCATAAAATTCAAGATCTAATACTAATGGTACATGACGCATATCAGTAGAACAGATCGGGGAATCACAGGAAAGAAGATTGGAATTCAAATTACTACTGATAAAAATTAGATCCAAGATTCTATCAAGTTTATTTACAAATTTATTAATTCGAGAAAGCCCTATACCAAAAAAAACCATCAATCAAATTAATTTCATGAGAGTGATTAACATTGCCTGGTATGAAGAAACCATCAACAGGCGAGCAATTCCACACAAGATTATTAAGATTGTAATCACCGAGAATACAAAGTTGAGTGCTAACATGTTATCATTCATCGGCGGCAAGTGCAAGACATTATTCACATGTATCGCATAGAGAGCATCCGGGCTATTAGGAGGAATATATGACACACAAACGTAAAGCACATGATTAACGCCAGATAAACAGACACATAACTGGTCCAACAGGGTATCACAATTGTGTAAGCACACGGAAGTGGCGTGAAGAGTTCTGATATCGTTTCTGATCGTTTCTGATGCTATTGGAACATTTTTTTACGTTGCTTCATAACTTTTAAATATGTTTTGTTTTTACGTTTCCGATAACTATTATATTAAGAGTTTTGTTTTTACATTGCTCCATAACTTTTATAAAAGAAAGCAAATTGTTTACGTTCCCTTACTACATTTTGAGTATGAACTCATTTTTACTTGCATCAATACATTTATTTGTACCACACCAAATTGACAAACACAAACTACCTGTAGAAAACCGATTTCCGTCAGCTATTACAGTGCATTGTAATTACTGTGCACATGACAAACGCAATATTTTACAAATAACAATCGTAAATGGCATTTTAGAGTTATTTTCAGTTAAATTCAAAGCAAACGCTAGGTGGATTTCATAAAAAATTTGTATTTTTTCTATTATTACTAACTGAGTTTTTGGAATTTGAAACTAAAACCTTCAGACTTGGAACTCGCGTACACTACTCTAAAGCCACGTGCCAGCTTTTAATGTATGGCACAGTGATTCGTTCCATACACAAAATTCAAAAAATTTATGGTCTCAGAATTTAACGATTTTGATGTAATTTGAAAGGTAAAACTCCAACTAAGAAAACCCCAAAAAAATCTGTGCAAAAAATTAATTAGTGTCTGTGCAAAACCGGCTCAAAGTTGAAACTTTTTTCGCAAAAAAATGTAAACACATATTTTCTGTGTTTTAGTCTATTGAGTACAAAAAATTTTAAAAATACATGGTTACCAAGAAGTTGCTGAAACTTTCAATATAGAATAAGAAATGATGTGGCTATTTTCGCTTTTAATGTTTTCTCAAAATTTGCAAAGCGTAGGCTTTTACTTCACTTTTAATTTAAAATATTTTTCTAAATTAAAAATCTGAAAATGGGCAAAACTTAGAGGAAAATATCTAAAACGTATGTGAAAGTATGTTCCTGGATTTTTTTATTTTAAGAAGTATTCTTTCTTTGTCGGATAATGTAATTACATCCTCCGATATCTTCCGATCTCAGAAAATAATTTAATTTTAAAAGTGGTCTAAACACGTATTTTTCGACAAACTTTATTTAATTTTGTGATGGTTGCCTTTTTTTTGTTTTGTTTTCGTGTGGTAAAAGATTAAAAATGCAACCCTGTGTGCACTCTAGGCTGGTAATAGATGAACACCAAACTCGCACTGCTGACGTGGCAACCACCGAACAATAACGAACGAACTGCTGACTTGATAGGAAAAAAAAGAACGAAAACCGAGCGAGGTGGACGAGAATTAAGGGACGAACAGTGCAACAAGGCGGTCAGAACAGAATAAGAGGAAAAAAGAGGCGCGAGGCGCATGATCCGAGAGCCGCCACAGCGCCACCAGACCACCACGAGCGGTGCAGCGGCGCACGTTCCAGCAGCCCCGCCAGCCAAGCGCTGGGCAGCCGCCACAGCGCACTTTTCGCTGCCACGTGCGGTGCAGCGGCGCACGTTCCAGCAGCCCCGCCAGCCAAGCGCGGTGCAGCCGCCATCGCAGCGCACGTACCAGCAGCCACCTCCAGCCGCCAATGCAGCGGCGCACGTACCAGCAGCCACCGCCAGCCAAGCGCGGCACAGCGACGACGCAGCGCACGATCCGAGAGCCGCCACAGCGCCACCAGACCACCACGTGCGGTGCAGCGGCGCACGTTCCAGCAGCCCCGCCAGCCAAGTGCTGCGCAGCCGCCACAGCGCACTTTTCGCAGCCACGTGCGGTGCAGCGCCGCCACAGCGCCACCAGACCACCACGTGCGGTGCAGCGGCGCACGTTCCAGCAGCCCCGCCAGCCAAGCGCGGTGCAGCCGCCATCGCAGCGCACGTACCAGCAGCCACCGCCAGCCGCCATTGCAGCGGGGCACGTTCCCGCAGCCACGTGCGGTGCAGCGCCGCCACAGCGCCACCAGACCACCACGTGCGGTGCAGCGGCGCACGTTCCAGCAGCCCCGCCAGCCAAGCGCTGTGCAGCCGCCATTGCAGCGGCGCATGTACCAGCAGCCACCTTCAGCCGCCATTGCAGCGGCGCACGTACCCCGCAGCCACAGCCAGCCAAGCGCGGCACAGCGACGACGCAGCGGATGATCCGATAGCCGCCACAGCAGCTCAAGTGCCGCAGCGCCGTCACGGCAAATCACGTTTTGTTTTCCTGGGAAAGGGGGCGGGGAGAAACCCCCCCTCGTGCGGTATCCCTATCAATTGCTTTGTTTCAAATTTTAGCCTAGTAACCTTTAATTCATTTTTTTTTGGGCGTCTCTGTGAAGCAGCAACAGGGAAGCAGGAATAGGTCCAGCAATCAACGAATTTCTCCTGAGTTCGCCGCATCGCCGAATTGTTTGCGCAAACAACGAGGGATCGCCGATCAGGTCGAGTAAGTGAACGTAATCTATATTTCTTTTTTGCTGCTTCCGCCTCCTACATAGTATTCTCAGCTCAGAATTGTTATATTTCTGTTGCGGCTTCCGCCCCTAAATAGTATTCTAAGCTGAGAATTGTTATATTTCTTTTGCGGCTTCCGCCCGTACATAATATTCTAAGTTGAGAATTGTTATATTTCTTTTGCGGCTTCCGCCCGTACATAATATTCTAAGTTGAGAATTGTTATATTTCTGTTGCGGCTTCCGCCCCCTAAATAGTATTCTAAGCTCAGAATTGTAATATTTTTTTCCGGCTTCCGCTTCCTAAATAATGTTTAGCATAAGTATCAAAATGAATAAAATGTAAATAGATATTGAATGTGATCGGCGTCGTTGCCAAATGGATGGGTCGGGAGAGACGGAAACGCTCTCGCTAAGGTTGGGAAGGGGAGAGCCGGGGGCCATAGAACACCTTAGGTCCCCATCTTGTTGTTGCCACCTCGGTGTTGTCGCCTCACTGCTGCTTGCGTGAACTTATACTCTACACCTGCGGGGTGGACGAGTAGGTTCATAAGTGGTATTGTCCGTCCGATTGTCCGTATGTCAAGTTGCATGGCCGGTTGATAGGTAGAATTGTCCGTGGGAATACCCGGAGTGATGGCATCAAGCTGCTCATCTCCACTGAGCAATTACCGAAAAAGTATCGGTAGAATAAAACCACACATGCCACGTTGCGACGATGCTCCAAGGAGTCAATAGAACTGGATGCCCTACTGTCCCCTATAAGTTTAATCGCACGGTTTTGCACCCGATCCAGGAGCTCCAAATGGGTTTTTGAAGCCCCTGCCCATAGGTGCGAGTTAAACTCCATTTTAGGTCGGATATAGGTGGTATAAATATTGCGGAGATCGGACGGGGTGAAATATTTTTTGCACCGCTTTAAGAAGCCGAGGCACTTGGCTGCTTCTTTCGACACGCCAAAAATATGATCGTTCCAACGAAGATCATTCTTAATGGACATGCCCAGAACATCAAGAGCTGCCGATTCCGCAATACTCACACCATCCATAACCAGGGATCTGTTGGAATGTTGGGAAACTCGCTTGTGGGATAACAGGCAACATTGGGTCTTGCGAGGATTAAAATCGACCCTGTTCGCTTGACCCCACTTGGAGATTGTTTGTAGGTCGCTATTAAGTGTGTCATTCATACGGCGCCGTTCTCTCTCAATCTCCACAGAGCTGGGGCGCTTTTTGAAGGAGTATGAATGACAAATGGTGCTGTCATCCGCAAACGAGTAGATGGGATTCTTCGTCGACGACAATAGGTCGTTGATGAAGATAAGGAAAAGGGTTGGAGAAAGGACCGAACCCTGCGGCACTCCCGCGCTAAGGGAATGTTTTTCCGAGGCTATGCCGTCTATTACAACACGAATAGAGCGATCATAGAGGAAACTCGTAATCCAACGAGAGAAGATACTACCGACGCCATAGGCAATCAATTTAGACACGAGTGCTTTATGCCACACCCGGTCAAAGGCCTTAGAAATATCCAGTGCAACAACCTTGCTTTCACCGAGGTTTAGAATGCTATGGTTCCATTTCTCGGTGAGGACCGCCATAAGGTCTCCCGTCGATCGCTGTCTTCGAAAGCCGTATTGGCGGTCACTTAGCAGTCTATTGTGCTCCAAATATTTCACAAGGTTGAAGTTAATAATGCTTTCCATTACTTTGGAAAGCACCGAACAGATTGCTATAGGTCGGTAGTTCGCAGGGTCAGTAGTCTTGCCTTTTTTAGGAACTGGTTGAACATTTGCCACCTTCCAGCATGTCGGAAATACACCTGTGGTGTATGACATGTTGAAAAGTTTGCGTAATGGACAAGCCAGTGAGGTAGCGCACTTTTGCAAAACAAGGGCTGGAATGCCGTCCGGCCCTGAAGCCTTATTTACATCGAGATTTGCAAGCACTCTTTTAACTACCCGTGTCCGAAAATGAATTTCTGGCATAGAGCAAGATACGTTCTCGACTACGGGTAGTGGTTGATCGCTGGGGGGCAGAGAGGAATTCTCTGCGAAAATTTTAGCCAACCAATTAGCTTTATCAACCGAGTGAGTGATGATTTGATCATTGTTAAGGAGAGTTGGAATTGAAGACGATGTTTGATTCTTCACCTTCTTAACGAATGACCAGAAGTTCTTACTACCACGCTGGCATTGAAGAACTTTTTTCCTTTGGCGCTGTTCGTGCAGAAACTTTTGGCGCTTTAGGATGGCATTGCATTGATTTCTAGCCTGTTTACGCAGCTGTTCAGTGGCGGCATTTTTATTTGCCTGCCATGTTCTGAAAGCTTCCTCTTTGGACCTGACAGCAATTCTGCATGTCTCATTAAACCAGATATTGTCCTTGGGTTTAATGCAAACCAGCTTATTAGGGATGAAGGACCGCATTCCTAATAATATAATTTCTTCAACCATTTTGGCTGCGGCATTTATGTTTCTATCAAGAAAACACAATTTCCAGTTGAAGTGGGTGAAAAAATCATTAAGTCCACTCCAGTTAGCTTTGTCATACTTCCACATTAAGCGCTTCGGGGCTAAAGGCGAAGCGTTGCGGATAGAAGAGTATGAAAAAGACGCCAAAATGGTGCAATGGTCCGAGTTTCCAAGAGGTGCGTGCATTTCAACATCATATTTTTCATGATGTGAAGTGAGGAAAAGGTCTAGAGTATTGAGAGCTTGCCCCGCAACGCAGGGGATATGCGTTGGTTCATGCACTATTTGAGTCAAATTATTAGACTCGGCAAAGAGCTCGACATACAAGCCTTCAGGAGTTGTGTGGCTGGAATGGCGTAGCCAATTGGAATTATGAATATTGAAATCACCAGCAACTACAATTTCACTATTCGGATACGATTCCAGGATATGGGAAATAGAATCAGAGAGAAGATCAAACTTGTTATAAGTAAAATCTCTCCCTGAATTCGAGCTTCTGTACAGAAAGCAGAAGTGCAGAATGTGCGACTGGATATTGAATTTAACCCACATGGAGCTAAATTCGGCATCCGTCGTGTATAATTGTTGCTGGCACTGGTACGCAACATTACTGCACACATAAAGGGCAAGACCCCTGTGGGGAGAGAATAATGGCAGTAGGTGGTACCCTGGGATGTGAAAATCCAGTGGATCTGCATCCTCACACACCTGGGTCTCACCTAGTGCCATTACATGGGGTTTGTGGAGATTTACATACGCGTATATTGCGAAAAAGTTCGCCCTGAGCCCGCGCACGTTGCAGAAGGCTATACGAAATTTGTCCAGCACCATGACCTGGGTGGGTTAAAGGACAAGGAAAGCAGTCGGAAATGCGATCTGAACGCACTGAAAAATTGATGTTGCCCTGTGGTAAGTGTTATGCCTTTACCACAGAGCAGTCAATTTCCCAGTGTCGAACAGGACCGCATGTAGCGCTACTAGAAACGGACGGAGGAAAAAGACAACACGGGAAAAAAAACATAGCAACAACACAACGCGGACGGAGGTCGAAGTGGCGCACGGCGAATATAACGGCACTAGCACTGCAGTTGGGCGTTTGCAAATGCATAACGCGTTTAATTAATTTAAATATTTATTGATGTGGCCGCGCGATTTTAGTGGGCCACAACGCGATAGCAGTGACGGACGGACAATACGCGACACTCGGAACATTTATATATATATTTAGCACGCGCACACACATAAAAACATTAAAAAACCGCGGAGCAACGAAAGGGCACGTCTGCCCACGCGAATTCTTCTTCTTCACCTTCATGGGTGTTTTTTTTTGGGTGTTTTCTAGTAAGAAAAACCCACGTGCATGAATGACTTTGTGTATTGTTGGTATGTAGCGGCAGGTGCTCGAGCAAGAACCCCCCCACACCCGAAGAGCTTAGCCTGGTACCCAGCTAGCATGCACACCCGCTCGACATTGCACTACAACCATACCAGCAGGTCCTTTTGGAAGGGTCCATTGCATAAATGGCGCCCAACACAGGATCCATTACATAAATGGCGCCCAACGTGGGGCCCACAAAACCAGTGGGATCCACACAACAAATTTACTTTCTTTTCTTTCAAAAGGTTGCGTTTTTGGAAGGTGTCGGAATTAGTCGTGAATGCTTTGTAGACGTTCAGCTAACCAACCGGAAGAACTCGTAACGAACTTTTTAAGCTTTAATTTATTTCGGAATAGGGTTGAAGTATCTGTATTAAAGGTACACTCTACCATTATTTTATACCTAAAAGTTCATGTTTTCCTTGTGAGGCTGGGGCCCATTAAACCCGTGGGATACTCACAACAAATTTCCGCTCTTTTCTTTGAAAAGGTTGCGTTTTTGGAAGGTGTCGGAATTAGTCGTGAATGGTTTGTAGACGTTCAGCTAACCAACCGGAAGAAATCGTAACGAACTTTCTCCCGAACACTGCTCTTTTAGGCTGTAATTTATTTCGGAATAGAGTTGAAGTATCTGTCCTTAAAGGTACACTCTACCATTATTTTATACCTAAAAGTCAATGTTGTCTTTTGAAGCTGTTATCCTTTTATGAGTACAAAGTCGACTTAAGGTAGTTGTGTAGCTCATAAATAATAGCAGTAGCTCGCTATTCGACACCAACTTAATTTTTTCTGTACACTTCGTGAGGTGAATGCAGAGTGGCAACAACATTTCTCTCTTTGTCAACGACGCATGATCACATTTAGACCTTTTGTTTAGAACTCTTTCGAAAAAATAAGAGAAACCATTTTTTTTCCTATCTTTAAGTACAACAAACATGTTTTTTTGGGAAATCGTAATTTGACGTTTTATCGAATTTTGTTGGGAACAATAACTTTTAAGCATGGCTGTTCGTCGTAGTGATGAAAATTTGCCTCAACTGGTTACACCAGGAGGTTTGTGTTCTATTTGCGATGAAGCAACTACCGAAACAAATTGCACCACTACACCGTGCAACCATGAGGTCCACCGCACATGCATTTCAATCTGGTTGCATGACAATGACACCTGTCCGTTGTGTCGTCGCGTAATCGACACCCACTCGATAAATGACTTTAATGAACAAGGCTCACGCCCCGAAGAACACCAACAAATGTCATCGGGAGCTATTCCGCGAACAACAAAAGTTGCCGAAGGCCCTGTTACACGCTCACACACAACGGGAGCTGAAATTCTTAATCGACCTTTCATTGGAACTACTAACCCGGCCACGAACAGCGCTCGTCGTCGGGGCAGACGTCCAAAAACCTCGAACCTACAAAATAACCTAACAAGACAAAACTCTAACTCGGACTCGACGCGCCTACAAGAACTTGTAGAAACCACGATACAACGACAGCAAGAAACTAATACCCGCACAATCCAAAATACAGTTGAGCAGTTGGTCACCAATTCCTTAGAGCAATATTTCCGCGCATTAAATGTTAATCGGGTACAATCGAATGTTGAGGGAAACCCGCGGGAAAACCAAGCTGAGCCGGATTGGCCTCAACAGGAACCCTTTTCTGGTAGAAACTTAAATCAGGCTAGGCTGAATAGTGATGAGAGTCGCGCGCGGTCGGGAATCCAAGGTGGTTCAGCACAAAGAGGTAGCTCTCGCGCTCCGCAAAGGCTAGGTGAGGCTACTAACCATTCACTTAGTTCTGTTGCAAAAATTATTTCTGATTGGAAGCTCGTATTTGATGGGTCAATCGAAAGTGTTTCTGTGGACGAATTTATCTACCGAGTCAATGCTTTGACTGTCTCATCCTTACGCGGTAACTTTAGTGCGCTATGTCAAAACGCTCACATACTATTTGAGGGAAAAGCTAAAAGTTGGTATTGGCGTTATCACCGTACTATCCACAGATTAGACTGGTTTGACCTATGTGAGGCATTACGTAGACAATATAAAGATTTTCGGTCTGAATACGACATCAAAGAATCGATACGCACTCGCAAACAAAAAGCGAATGAGACCTTTGAAAAGTTTTTAGAGTCCATTATGACACTATACGATGCACTGAGCTCCCCTTTGACTGAAGAAGAGTTGATCGAAACAGTCATGCGCAATTTTCGACCCGAAATTAGGTTTGAGTTACTGCATCTTAACATCGGCACTCTGTCAGATTTACGTCGTGCTTGTCGTAGGCATGAGAATTTCTTTGAACATGTGCAGGGTACACAGATCTTTCCTGCAAGAACTGCTACCGCTACTAGGAGGTATATTTCCGAAATTGACGAAGTAGGGACCAATTCTGGTGATAATGACAGCGAATCCTTCGCTGAGATGGATGCTGTTAATGAAATTAGTAACATGAAATGCTGGAATTGTGACGAGGCAGGCCATCGATATAAGCAATGCGTAAAACCGCGGCGCGTATTTTGCTATGGATGCGGTCTCCTAGCATTTTTCCTTCCTAATTGCCCCAATTGCAACCAGCAGGGAAACCCGCCGAGGGGTGCTCGCAACAACACCAGCAAGCCCCCACAACTAATGTCAAATCGACGGCAGAACCAATAGCCATTTGCAAACCTCAAGTTTCTTTTGATACCCCGGGACATTCCACCAACGGTTGGAAGAATATAACACTCGGCGTAGGCAAATTTTTAACCAACCTGACTCTCGCTCGGCTTTACGCGCAAGTGAGTATTGGCGGAAGATGAAGTTCAAGCGCACCGACCTAATATCTTCTATTTTAGGCAAACCTGGTGACGTTAGGCCGTACGCCTCAATTAGGTTACTTGACACTCCTATGTTAGGCTTGCTCGACTCGGGGGGCAACGATTAGTTGTATAGGAGGAGAGCTGGCTCAACGTATACTCCAGCGCAAAGACGAGCTAGGTCTTAAACCGCTGAAGCTGCACGCTCGCACAGCGGATGGGCTACCCAGGAAGTTGTAGGTGTTGCTGAATTGGAAGTAACTTATCAGAAAGGCACAAAACCGGTTGAGTTTTACGTTATTCCGACGCTGTCTCAAAACGTTTATCTAGGAGTAAATTTTTGGAGGTTGTTTAAGTTAGCAACTCACATTATCGGGGAGGTTAACGTCGAAAATCAAGACTCAAATTCACATAACTTAACACCGGAGCAAAGGCAAAAGCTAAACGCAGCCATCAGTTGCTTTCCATCGTATGAAGAGAATGGCCTCGGGAAAACGTGCTCCGGGAGCATGTGATCGATGTGGGATCAGCGAAGCCAATTAAGCAGAGGCACTTCCCCATCTCACCAGCAGTAGAAAAGTTAGTGGGTCAGGAAATAGATCGAATGATTCAGATGGGCGTAATCGAAGAGTCACCTAGCGCCTGGTCTTCACCGGTTGTGTTAGTGAGGAAGCCAGGGAAAGTGAGGCTTTGCCTAGACAGCCGTAAAGTCAATTCAGTAACGGTAAAGGACGCCTATCCACTGCCGCACATTGAGGGAATCTTAAGCCGACTTCCTCGCGCAGAATTTATCTCAAGCTTGGATTTGAAAGACGCCTTCTGGCAAATTCCATTGGAGGCGAGTTCTCGCGAGAAAACGGCTTTCACAGTGCCAAACCGGCCTCTTTACCAGTTTAAGGTAATGCCATTTGGCCTGTGCAACGCTCCACAAACAGTGTGCCGGCTAATGGATAAGGTGATTCCTTATAATTTGAAGGAGCGCGTATTCGTATATCTGGATGATCTATTGCTAGTATCGGAAAATTTCTCTTCACACATTCAGTTGTTGCAGGAAGTAGCATACCACATACAAAAAGCAGGCCTAACGATCAATATAGCCAAGAGTAAATTATGTTTAACGCAAGTTAGCTATTTAGGCTATGTAGTTGGCAACGGTACTCTACAGACTGACCCTGATAAGGTTTCTGCCATTGTTGATTACCCACCACCTAAAACGGTACGCCAACTCCGCAGATTTTTGGGCATGGCAGGTTGGTACCGGCGCTTTATTGCTAATTTTGCCGATTTGACACATCCGCTAACTGAGCTATTAAAAAAATCTAGGTCATTTGACTGGTCTGAGGAGGCACAGTCAGCATTTAGTGAACTGAAGGAGAGGTTGACATCAGCACCGTTCTTAGCAAACCCCGATTTTACAAAGCCGTTCATCATTCAATGTGATGCAAGTCAGCATGGAATAGGGGCAGTGTTAGCCCAGCTAAATGAAGAAAACGTTGAAGTCCCTGTGGCTTATATGTCGCAGAAGCTGAACAAAGCACAGCGCAACTATTCCGTGACTGAGCAGGAGTGTTTGGCAGCAGTGCTGGCCGTCAAGAAGTTCCGGCCTTATGTAGAAGGGCAGGAATTTAAAATCATCACTGACCACGCTAGTCTTCGTTGGCTTATGCAACAATCAGACCTTAACGGACGTCTAGCGCGCTGGGCACTTAAGTTACAAGGTTTCAAATTTACAATTGAACATCGTAAGGGTAGTGCTAACGTGGTTCCGGACGCTCTCTCTCGTGCATGCTCCGACAGTTCAGAAAATGTAGCTGCGCTGCAAGTTGACTATGTACCAGACATCGATCTCGCATCACCCAATTTTAATGACTTGGACTATGTAGAGTTGCGGGAGAAAATTTTAGCCAATGTGGACAAGTATCCTGATTTTCAAGTTCGTGAGAATTTCATATACCACCGGACTGAACCTTATTCGGGCGATATCGAACAACAAGATTCGACATGGAAGCTAGTCGTACCGAAAGCCTTACAGGAAAGAGTGATTCACAACGCTCATGACGTACCGGTAGGGGCCCACGGCGGCATAGCCAAGACTGTCGATAGGATTAGGCGGTTCTTTTCTGGCCAGGACTTTCGCTATCTGTACGCGAGTATGTTTCCAAATGCGAAATATGTAAGTCTACTAAATATCCGACAAAAGTCATGAGACCACCCATGGGAAATTTCGTACCAACTGAAAGGATTTTTCAACGACTGTACGTTGACTTAATCGGCCCATTTCCCCGGGCGAAAAATGGACATATTGGCATTTTAATCGTCTTAGACCAGTTGTCAAAATTTACCTTCCTTTGCCCCTTAAAGAAATTTAGTTCAACACCTATAATAAACTTTCTCAAAGACCATGTATTTGACGTTTTCGGTGTGCCAGAGTATCTCGTGAGCGATAATGGTAGCCAATTCAAATCAGGGGAATTCGAATCGTTTCTAACCAAGTGCGGTATAAAACATGTATGCACCGCTTTGTATTCACCGCAAAGCAACAGTTCCGAAAGAGTTAATCGCTCAATCAATGCTGCCCTTCGAGCGTACATAAAAGAAGATCAGCGCGAGTGGGATGTTCACTTAAGCAGTATCAACTGCGCGCTGCGCAACTCGACTCATCAGTCCACCTCTAAAAGTCCGTATTTTACTGTCTTTGGACAGCACACGGTCACACATGGGGATAATTATGAGCTTCTGAGGAACATTAACATGATCGAAGAAGGGTGTATACATAATCAAGAACATTGGCTCACCATGCTGCCGCTCATTCGAGATACTGTGCGCACTAACATTCAGAAATCGTACAATGCTAATGTCAAAACATACAACATGCGCTCTAGGCCGATAAGTTACAAGCCAGGACAAGTAGTGCTAAGGAGGAATTTTGCACTTAGTAAACAAGCTAATAATTTTAACAGCAAACTAGCGCATACTTTTCTCAAGGCGCGGGTTCGAAGTCGGGTAGGCACGGCATATTATGTGCTTGAAGATGAGTCAGGGAAGCTCTTAGGAACATATCACGGCAAGGATATGCAACCGCTGTAAACTTTTTTTTCATTGCAACCATTTTTCAGATTCAAATTTTAAGTCAAACTTAAATTTTGAACCTGCTTTGTGATGGTTGCCTTTTTTTTTGTTTTGTTTTCGTGTGGTAAAAGATTAAAAATGCAACCCTGTGTGCACTCTAGGCTGGTAATAGATGAACACCAAACTCGCACTGCTGACGTGGCAGCCACAGAACAAGAACTGGCGAACTGCTGACGTGGCAACCAACGAACAATAACGAACGAACTGCTGACTTGACAGGAAAAAAAAGAACGAAAACCGAGCGAGGTGGACGAGAATTAAGGGACGAACAGTGCAACAAGGCGGTCAGAACAGAATAAGAGGCGCGAGGAGCGTGGAAAGGAGCGGGAGTGGGGGAAAAAAAAGAAAAAGAAGCGCGGCACAGCGACGACGCAGCGCACGATCCGAGAGCCGCCACAGCGCCACCAGACCACCACGTGCGGTGCAGCGGCGCACGTTCCAGCAGCCCCGCCAGCCAAGCGCGGTGCAGCCGCCATCGCAGCGCACGTACCAGCAGCCACCTCCAGCCGCCATTGCAGCGGCGCACGTACCAGCAGCCACCTTCAGCCGCCATTGCAGCGGCGCTCGTACCCCGCAGCCACAGCCAGCCAAGCGCGGCACAGCGACGACGCAGCGGATGATCCGATAGCCGCCACAGCAGCTCAAGTGCCGCAGCGCCGTCACGGCAAATCACGTTTTGTTTTCCTGGGAAAGGGGGCGGGGAGAAACCCCCCCTCGTGCGGTATCCCTATCAATTGCTTTGTTTCAAATTTTAGCCTAGTAACCTTTAATTCATTTTTTTTTGGGCGTCTCTGTGAAGGCAGCAACAGGGAAGCAGGAATAGGTCCAGCAATCAACGAATTTCTCCTGAGCTTCGCCGCATCGCCGAATTGTTTGCGCAAACAACGAGGGATCGCCGATCAGGTCGAGTAAGTGAACGTAATCTATATTTCTTTTTTGCTGCTTCCGCCTCCTACATAGTATTCTCAGCTCAGAATTGTTATATTTCTGTTGCGCCTTCCGCCCCTAAATTGTATTCTAAGCTGAGAATTGTTATATTTCTTTTGCGGCTTCCGCCCCTACATAATATTCTAAGTTGAGAATTGTTATATTTAGTTTGCGGCTTCCGCCCCTACATAATATTCTAAGTTGAGAATTGTTATATTTCTGTTGCGGCTTCCGCCCCCTAAATAGTATTCTAAGCTCAGAATTGTAATATTTTTTCCGGCTTCCGCTTCCTAAATAATGTTTAGCATAAGTATCAAAATGAATAAAATGTAAATAGATATTGAATGTGATCGGCGTCGTTGCCAAATGGATGGGTCGGGAGAGACGGAAACGCTCTCGCTAAGGTTGGGAAGGGGAGAGCCGGGGGCCATAGAACACCTTAGGTCCCCATCTTGTTGTTGCCACCTCGGTGTTGTCGCCTCACTGCTGCTTGCGTGAACTTATACTCTACACCTGCGGGGTGGACGAGTAGGTTCATAAGTGGTATTGTCCGTCCGATTGTCCGTATGTCAAGTTGCATGGCCGGTTGATAGGTAGAATTGTCCGCGGTGTGAGAGTGTCATCTTCTTCTTTTTTTGGGTGTTTTCTAGTAAGAAAAACCGACGTGCATGAATGACTTTGTGTATTGTTGGTATGTAGCGGCAGGTGCTCGACCTGGTACCCAGCTAGCATGCACACCCGCTCGACATTGCACTACAACCATACCAGCAGGTCCTTTTGGAAGGGTCTATTGCATAAATAGCGCCCAACACAGGATCCATTACAATTTATGCCTGAAAGTATGCAATCAGCACGAAAAATGATAAAATCGGCAAAAATGCTAAACTTACGTCTATTATAATCATTTTTATTGCAAAACCAGAGGTTCCTAAGACAATTTCTGTTTCTTTTTGGAATTATCAATGTTGACGTTACCGATGAAATGTAAAATCTGAAAAATCTAGCCAACACACTCGTTGCTATAGCTCAACAAAAACGACGAAAATTGAAAATTTAAGTTTCAGGCATTGCTAAACTATAACAGTTTAAGAAAAACTAAATAGATTTCAGTTCAGCAGACCATGTTTAACTAGTATACAAAATTTTATGAAGAACGGACCACTCCTTCTAATTTTGTCCCGCGGTTGTATGGAGTCAAATCACGGTGTATTGACGCAAATAAAAAATGAATTCATATTAAAAATGTAGCATTACAAAAATTTGTTTTCTTTCATACAAGATATGAATCACGTAAAACAAAATTCTCAAAATAACAGTTATCGGCAACGAAAAATTATATTTAAAAGTTATATAGCAACAGCCTCGGCAGCCTCGATAGCCTAGCGTGAGTGCACTAGACTGTCATCCCAGAGGTCGTGGGTTTAACTCCCGCCGTGTGCACGGTCCCCGCACTTTTCCAACCAATTTTTCCGATTTTTCCTGTTCTCTAAATTTTCCTAAAAACCCTGCAACATATCCAAGTTCATTGATTCCCAACCCAATTATTCCTATTCCACTTACTTCCACGCAATAGAACGCGCAATTATGCGCTGTGCGGCTGATATAAAGCAAACAAATAAACAGTTACGCAAAACATGCACACGAGCGACATCTGCAAGGGGAAGCGGACAACTGCAAAAACAGCGCGCACCAACCTGATCCTAGCGAGGTCCCCAACCATTCTGCTGTAACCTCCTCACAACAGATGGCGCTAAGAGCGGAGGCGACGTTCCTGAGCGGCGTTAGATGATTCCATCACTTAGGACTACCTGCGGCAGGCCAATCACCTACCCTAGCAGAACAACACAACTAATTAACGTAAATCACAAGGCTGTCTTGTGGAGGCCCTATGCTCCAGAGAGGAATGAACACGTAAAAAAATATATATATACCAACATAAACAACAATTTTCTAATATAATAGTTTGGGCATACATATTTCGATTTTTTTTTTAATATTTGCGGTTGTGCAATGATGAAGATATGGATATCAAATGAATACAAAAATTGTCTCATTTTAACTAAATTTTCTATTTTAAACTTTCAGGACCAAAAAAAGGTCCGTTTCATAATTATAACGCCACTTGATTTTCCTGAATATCTCGAAAACCAGCAGTGCTATCAAAAAAGCGTCTTCTGATGAAATTTCACTGGTAATAGTGCAATTTGATAACAATAAAAAACAATTCAAAAATCGTGGCTACTTCCTTATAAGAAAGAATTTTTTATATATTCAATATTTCATATTTATAACGCTACTTGTGTTAAGTAGGCAAAAATGGGTTTCAAGAAGAAGAAAATCGCATGGTTAGTTTTGCAACTGTTTTCCTTTATTTAACACAACATTGGATATTCTATCATTCATGCTATGAATCAATTTTTGCATTACATTTACGATGTTGTACCATTCTTTGAGAATGGTACTTTTCAGATTAACATCGGTGTTAAATAGCTTGTTTCCTGCGTAGACGCGACGAACTAGAATTCCCCACAAATTTTCGAAGGGTTTGAGGTCTGGGAGTACGCCGGCCAATCCATAACTTCCACATTATTGGCTGAAAACCAAGTCATGGTTTCGCGACTTGGTTGGATGGCGGCATTGTCTTGTTGGAATACATAGCCATTGGGTGTCTGTTGAATCAAAAAAGGAAGTACTCATGCGCAGCACGCTAATGTAGTCACTGCTTTTCATTCGGCTCGATGTAAATTGTAGTTCGAGACATCCTTCGGATGAAATTGCACCCCAGACTATCACTGTTCCACTACCGAAGTTCCATTTGGAATAAAATTCAAGTTCTTTCCGCAAGTCTCGCCAGTAGCCATGATATCCGTCCGGCCCATCCAAATTCCATTCTTTTTCATCAAAAAACATTACCTAAAATAAGAAGAAGCATTAGTGGTAAGCATAAACCAATTTAAAACTATTTGAACTTTTTTCCAATCGTCACCCCTGTTCTGGAGAGCAATTGTGAGTCTAGCGGTTTTATGACGGGCCAAAAGTCTGGGCGCAGCCCTCAATACGATGTTTTTACTGCATTTGATGGTGCGCCAGACTGTTGCTCTAGGCACACTGACGTCACAAGTGCTCTTTAGTTGACTCAGCGTTTGCGAAGAATTGCTTACCTCGCGTATAATATGGGAGTCGCTGCGTTGATTCAACGATTTTGTTCGCCCAGAACGTTTCTTGGACCCGTAGGAGTCTTTGTCCTTCAACAAATTTTGGACAACGCTCTAGCTCCTGTCAATCCTGCGCCCAATTTCGCGAGTTCCTACGTTTTCCTGTTTAAACGCGAGAATTTGTCCTTTCTCGATATCGGTTAAACATTTTCTCGTGGCATCATACACAACATGATTAATTCTTAACTACCTAAATCAGTATGCAACCAAACTGCATGCTATGAAACACTAAATATATACAAAATTCTTTTTTATAAAGAAGTTGCCACGATTTTGATTTTTTTATTGTTATCAAATTGCACTATTAGCCAGTGCAATTTCATCAGAAGACGCATTTTTGATAGCACTTCTGGTTTTCAAGATATTCAGGAAAATCAAGTGGGGTTATAATTATGAAACGGACCTTATGTAAGGTAAGGAACACATGCATGTTTTGGATCTCAGTCTGTAGATTCATACATCTAAATTTTATTCTATTTCAAATTTCTGTCTGTTCTATCTGTTGATCAGAGATTCCGAAGGAGATGGCTACTCTGGTCGAGAAGGAAGCTGCCAGCAGTGAGGTCATCGAAGAAATCAGCCTTCTACCTCACGAAGCTGAGGGGATCGACGCGATCGACCTCTCAATGCTGAGCATGGCCGCCGAGGATGAAGACTCGGACAGAGTCCCCCTGTCGGACCCAGACAAGGAAGGCGGTCTGAAAGAGGATAAAGACGTAGCCGGCAGATCCTGAGACGGAGATGACCAACACTTAAGTTGGGCAGATCAATCTGCACCACGCGAAGGCCGCCTCGGCAGTCATCGCGAGGGCAACCCTCAGGTCTAGACTGAGTGTAGTGCTGGTCTAGGAACCCTGGGTGTGCAGGGGCCAAATTAAAGGTTTGGCAGAAAGGAACGTTCAGGTAATTTCGGACATTAAGATCGGTATGAAGCTCTCAAGAAAAGCGAAAACTTCATATAAAAAAAAGCTCAAGGAAATTTCCTTGAGTCAAATTTACTTGAGGTGTATGCACCTCACAAGAAAACTGATTCGGTTTTTTAATACTTTTTTTCATTGAAAAGTGACATGACAACACTGATTTCGGCAAGAAACATATGTGTACCTATTTATTACTCAAAGGAAAAGTGACAGCTGCAGTGACAAAAGTAAGTAAACTTCCAATTTAATTTGTTTTTATGTATTTCTTCCCCCACTCGGGTAGGCACCTTGTCGTGGTGTGGGGGTTTACGTTAGCGATGATTCACCGGACTATACTGACCGGAGGCAGCAATTGCGCTGTCTTCTGACAGGGGTACCCAAGTTAGGCAGGCCGGTGGAGGAGCAACAACTAAGACCTACCCGGTGTGCGTCTGTTTCCCCAGGTTAGGGGCGGCACACAACGACGTCTGTTTTCCCCATGTTAGGGGCGGTCGCGTCCGAGTCTTTTTGTGCGTGGGATGGCAGACTCAAAAGAAATCCCACAGGGAAGAGGTGTCTTTCGTCCGTCTGAGGTGGCAGAGAAAGAGTTGACTGTTACGGTGCAGGGAGTCGGATCCCCAGTACCGGCGGTAGGTGGTGAGCGATAAGGCCACCTGGCGTCGAGATCAAGCAACTTCTCAGGCTGTGTGGCGGGACCCCAGGTCACGCAGTCTACTAATGCTACTGGGAAGAAGGCAATGTCGCTTCAACGACAACCAGCCTTACAGTCGAATGAGGAGGGCCTAGACATAGGCTCAAGATTGTGCGGTCTGCGTATCGGTGCTGCCACCGACGATGAAGCTATTACCTTATCACAGGGTAGCAGCATCGATACACTGGACCCCGATCTGGAAGCCACCTTGCTGGGTGACCCTCCGAAGGAGACAAAAACTGCCGCCACAAGAGTAAAAAAGCCGACCATCACCGGGGACGGTACCTCGGAAGCAGCTACGTCTATCTCTAAGGCTGGCAAAGCTGCCAAGAGGGCCAGATTCGGTGAAGAGACTCAGAAAGAGGCGAAAAAACCTAAGACTTACCAGTCTACTAGTTTTTCCGTCCCCAACGAGTTGCAGGCAGCCGTTATTGACCGGAATGACCCCGATGGGAAAATCTCGGCCGCCAACTCGCTGCTTGTTGAATCGAAGATTCTGGATGCCATAGTTCGGGCTGATGGTGAGGAGACCATCTTCGACGGAGCGGGCTGGCAGAGAGGCGTCAAGGTCATCGGCTGCGGTAACACGAAATCTCTGGATTTCATCCGTTCTGCAATCGGTGGCCTGGGCGAACTCTGGCCGGGCGCCAAGTTAAAGGTCGTCTCCCGATCCATTCTCCCTTTGAGGCCTATAGTCTCAGTATGGATACCGCCCCCGGTGCCGGAGGCCGAATCCGTGCTGAAGGTTATAGGCGTACAAAACAAGGAACTGGCGGTCCAGAGTTCGAGAGTTCTGACGAATGTGAAGAGCAAGAATGGAGTGGGAAATGATTTGACGATCGCTGTTGATCGTCTATGATACACTCACCTCTTTCACCGCTCGGGCGTCATCAAGTTCGGGTTGGGTTCAATCAAGGCGCGTTTTCCGGGTCACCGTGAACAAGCCACAGATGGAACAGCTACGAGTGGTGCAAATTAACTTGCATCACTCCAAAGCAGCAACCCACGACTTGATGAGGTTCATGGAGGAGGAGGATATCGATGTGGCCCTAATTCAGAGTATCGGACGGCTGTTCCTTCTCGGACCACAACCGAATACTCTTCGATGTCAATTTTGACGTGGTTTGTAAATTACCACCTTTGAACCCAAGGAGGGCAAACTGTGAGAAATTCGCGACCATCGTTCGTTCAAGACTGAGGCCGAAACGTTTCGCCCCAGTCACAGACAAGCGCGCGATTGAGAACTCGGTTGAACTCCTAACGGGCACTTTGAACGCTGCCTTTAAGTCTTCCTGTACGGTAAGTCGAGTCAAGAGGAAGCACAGCGACAGCTGGTGGGATCCTGAGCTTCGACTACTACGTCAGGAGACAAGGCGACTGTTCAATAGAGCAAAATTAAGTGGAGAGGCAAGGGACTGGAACGCATACCGATCCAGTTTCAACGCCTTCAAGAAGGCTATTTGCAAAGCCAAAAGAGAATCGTGGAGAACCTTCTGCGAATCGATAGACTGTGTCAACGAGGCGTCCAGGCCAAGGAAAGTCCTGTCTAAGCAGCACTGTGCTCTTAGCTGCATCCGCAAGCCGGACGGATCATGGGCGGAGTCAAGTGAAGATTCGCTCGTGGCTCTAATGGAGGCACACTTTCCCCAGTGTCATGTTCCTACTGACTCGGATAATCTCCCAGAGCAACTCGGAACAACTACACCACCGGAAGCTGTTGCCACAATAGTGGACAAGGTTAAGGTCGAATGGGCCATAAGGTCGTTTGACCCCTACAAGTCCGCGGGGCCTGACGGTATCATTCCAGCAATGCTACAACAGGCCGGAGACTGTATTCTGCAACCCCTTGTAAACATTTTTAAGGGATGCTTACTAGGGAATGTAGTGCCAAAGCAGTGAAGAGAGGTCAAAGTAGTCTTTATACCAAAGGCAGGAAAACCCAGCCACACCACGGCTAAAGACTATAGACCCATCAGCCTCTCCTCATTCTTATTGAAAACGCTGGAGAGGCTGCTGGACAAACATATAAGAGACAACCGGGGGCTAGCTTCTGAGCTCTGTAATGCACAACATGCCTACCTCCAGGGGAGGTCGGTAGACAGTGCACTGCACAGCGTAGTTGCCCCCATAGAGAATTCGTTGGCCTTAAGGGAGTACACAATGGCGGCTTTCCTAGATATAGAGGGAGCTTTCAACAATGTCACCACTGAGGCCATAACAGAGGCACTTCGTGCTCATAGTGTGGAAAGCTTCGTTATCGATTGGGTTGGAACTATGCTGCAAGACAGGATAATCAACTCAACGATAGGACCGGCTTCCATCAGAAGATGTTCACCAAGAAAACGAAGATTCAGGAATTCGCTCTTCCCTGTGTGGACGGGCATCCCCTGAAGCTATCAAAAGAGGCCAAATATCTTGGCATTATTCTGGACTCAAAACTTTCGTGGAAGCGAAACATTGAGGAAAGAATGAAAAAGGGACTCAACGCGCTGTATGCCTGCAGGGGAGCCTTTGGTAAAAAATGGGGATTAAAACTGTATATCATCCATTGGATGTACACTGCGGTTATCAGACCCATCATTACCTATGGTTCTCATGTATGGTGGCCAGCCATGGACAAAAAGAGCAACCGAAGCAGTCTGGAGAAAGTGCAGAGACTTGCCACCTTGGCAATCACAGGGGCGGCAAAAAGCGCTCCACGGATGGCCCTGGAATTGTTTCTGTTTCCCCCAGTGGACTTGTTCGTAAAGGCCAGCGCAGCAAAGACAATCCTTAGGCTGAGGGAGTCTAACCAGCTGAATCCAGGCAACTATGGACATTCCAGCATTCTGAATGCTCTAATAACTAGCTCTACCGGACAAGGTCTTCTAGGTAAGGCCACTGATTTGCTGGTAAAGCGCAGCGACTTCAAATTGAAGATCCCCATCGATTATCCCTCCAGAGACAACTGGCAACAGCCCGAGGTGGAAGACTCTGCGGGAGTCTACTTTACCGACGGCTCGAAGACAGAGGATGGGACCGGAGCGGGTGTCTACTGCGAAACGCAAAATGTCTACTGGTCGTACAGACTACCAGACTATTGCAGCGTTTTCCAGTCGGAGGTTTTCGCCATTATGAAATCAGCGCAGCACATAAAAAACTCGGCACTTAGTGCGGCCGTCATTTGTGTTGACAGCCAGGCTGCTCTTAAAGCAATTGAATCCACCGTAGTGAAATCAAAGGTAGTACTAGACTGTCGGAAAGCACTGGATGGCATAAGACAGTGCAGGGTCCGTCTGTGCTGGGTTCCCGGACATAGCAATATCGAAGGGAACGAGCAGGCGGACGAATTAGCCCGTGCAGGGTCAGCGATGCCAGCCAGCGAGGCGGTCAACGCGGTGCTACCACCGATCTCTGCTATGATGGGTTCAATAGGGGAGTGGCTCACACGAGCTACAAACAGAGCCTGGACAAGTAGGTGCGACTGCAGGATTGCACGTACCCTGTGGCCGGCGCTCAACGCGAGAAAAACTAAGAGCCTTCTGTTCCTCGACAAGCATGCTATACGCATGGTCACGGGGGTAATCACAGGTCACTGCTATGCAAATGGCGTTTGGCGACCGCCGATTTATGCAGGAGCTGCGGAGACGAGGATGCAGTAAAATCGGTCGAGCATCTGCTATGCCACTGCCCATCACTACAAGGACGACGACTCCAGACTCTTGGGGCAAGGTTCTTTGATGGGCTAGCGGAGGTAGCATACGCACAGATTACTGATCTACACAATTTCCTCGTCAAGACCAAATGGTTCCCAAAAGATCCCGCCTGGATCTACAGGGATCCCAACAGATAGAAAAAGGCACCGGTTTCTCCGAAAATGAAGGGATTCACAATGGACCCAACAGGGTCTCCGAGTGGAAGTGCTTGCCGCACACGCCCCTTCCGTAACCTAACCTAACCTAACCTATGTATTTCTAATGTAATTTTACTAATTTCAGAATGGAATCCACTCCGAGCCAAGCCACGAGCTCAAAACGCCAAAAGCGCGCTTTCAATTTTACCCATGCGGATAAGCACCAGCTAGCCAAGGAAGTGCAGAAGTGGCCCAGGATCTGGAACATAAGCAGTGCATTGCACGCTAATAAGAATGCTGTGGACCAGGCCTGGGCCCACATAAGCGCAGCTGTGGAAAAACCTGTATTAAAAACTTACCAATCGTCGTCCATTTGGAGAGAACTGAATTTTATTATGTATTAAAATTAAAAATTTTCCAGTAGAATGCAAGCAACTTGTCAAAATTTCTTTCAAACGTCAAATTTACTTCACTACTACTTTTTTACGATCAAGAAACATATGCTCGTTTTTTCTTGAGCGTTTTCTTGAGAGCTGCATACCGACTTTTAGGTGTAACAACCAGCGTTGCCGTTTTGGTTATTTTTAACCAAAAATGGTTATTTTTATTTTTGAAAATAGATTTTGGTTATTTGGTTATTTTTTAGAAAATTGCCCACTGATGACAAAATGTATCTTTAAGAATATAGCACACTGATACAAAATGTATCTTAAATATCAAAGGCCGTCGTGCCGTCAGTCACTCAGGGGGATCAACATGTAACACTGGAAAGTGTACGTGCCGTAACTGAGTTGGCTGATGGAAGCGTGTGCTAACACCTCCGCGTGGTGACGGCTGGAAACGGCCACTTCCAGATCTGGTTCTGGTCGTGGTCGGCTAAGGTAGCACAGCGAAAACCTCCCTAATCCGGGGTGTTATGCGACCCGTGCCCATCGGACTGATTTGCAGCCAGGGAGTAATATCGGCTGTATTCGAACGGAGCTTTCCTGATACCTGGCCGCCTCAGGAAGGAACGGTGGCCTTATCACGGTAAGGGGCTATGCCGTGACGGACCCTCCCTTTCCCCAATCTTGCTTTGGTCACCGTGCTAGCACTTCGGTGTTTTAGCACAGCCCGCCAGGTCGGGCAGGTGACCGTACGAACCAGTTGACATGACTTCAAAAAAACCCAGCCTCGGACAAATCACGACTTCGGACAAGGACAATAGACGAACGGACAGGAGAGAAGTTCCGGGAACATCCTCCGAAGACGAACTCCTGGCTTCGAGCCAGGATACAATCATACCCATTTCCTCAGAGACGCCTGGCACTGTGGGTCACAGCACGCCAATCCTCTCTGAGAAACCCTCGACATCCGCTGCAGCAAGGGGCCAACTGAAACCGGTCAATCCTAGACCACCGTCCAGGTATAAGCAGTACCAGAGGGCTTTGGCTATCCTCGGCAGGATTAGAAAAAACGAAGCCGCTGGTACTGCTCATCCCAAGGATGCGGAGGACAAGGTGCGGTTTCAGAAGGTAGTCGATGAGTACCGGGAGTACCAAGCGACCTTACCAAAAACTGAAGCGACGAAGCGAAACCGGTCTACTCAGGAGAAGTCGAACCGTGACACCAAACGACCCAAAGTGGCCGGGGCAGCTGAACCGTCGAAACCGAAGAGGATCTTCAGTGACGTTGTGCGTGACCATCTGCAGGTTGCACTCGTCGACGCTACCACCAACCGCGGCAAAGAAGCACTGGAAAAGTGGGGAGAAATCGAGGCCAGGTTGACCCAATTGGTAATGGACCATGTATTGGGCAACCTGACTGCGAGCCCGGCGGCACCTCTTCCCAGCTTCGACTCTGCGGAGGTTATCCGGGGATATCGGGTAATCAAATGCGAGGATCAATTTTCTAGGGATTTCCTGGAAAGCTGCATCTCCAAGTTAGGGGAGGCAGCGGGAGGCTTAAGGCTTAAGCTTATCCCGGCCAGTGAGGTCCCTAGGAGACCACGGGCTCGCATATGGTTGCCAAATATGCCACTGGATACCGACAAACTGGTGACTTATATGCAAGCGCACAACCCATCAATACCCATGACTGACTGGCAGGTGATCAAAGCGGAGGCTCCGCAGAAGGCCAGCATGTCATTCCTCCTCATGATCACCGAGGAGAGCTTGGCTGCCCTGGAAAAGGCAGACCATAAGCTTCGCTTTGGCGTTCGGCACGCAAAAGTGAAGGTGTTCCGCTCATCCGGCGGGGATGAGGAGGCCATCGACGAGATTGGGGACGCAGAAAAGCTGATGGACGGCGTCAAGCTCAGCGATCCCAATCCCCCCCATACCGACGTCTAAATGGGATTGAAGGTTGTCCAAGTCAACCTCCAACACTCCAAGTTGGCAACGGACAACCTCTCCGTCCTCCTATCGGAGGCGGACGTCGACATCGCTCTCGTCCAGGAGCCATGGGTGCGGAGCACTATGGTGAAAGGGCTCCAACGAAGCGACTACAATATCTTCTATAAAAGGATCGACGGTAAGCCGAGGACTTGTATAGTCGCAAAAAAACATCTTTGCATGTATCTTCTACCTCTTCACAGCACAGTCGATGCTACGGTGGTCAAGCTGGAGGCTGCTGACGGGGTTAGCATGACACTAGCCTCAGTATATATGGCGCACGATCGGCCAGCGCCCCCGGAGGAGGTCCGTAGACTGGTGGCTGGCTGTACCGGTGCACTGCTCCTAGGGTGTGATGCCAACGCCAGACACACACTATGGGGGAGCACCGAGACCAATGAAAGGGGTGAGTACCTTTACGATTTTATTATCAATACTAACCTGGTAGTGTGTAACAGAGGTAATACTCCGACCTTCACCTTCCCTAGCTCTGAAGGCTTCAGTGGCTGGGAGGAGGTCCTAGATGTTACACTACTAACTGAAAACGAACTAGTATCTGTGGATAAGTGGAGGGTATCCAATCAGAAGTCCTTCTCGGATCATGCTTGGATACTCTACGACTTAGATGTTCGGGCCGAACCCCCTCCACCCTACAGAAACCCTAAACGTACCAACTGGTCTAGGTTCGCTAGGATAGCCAAGAAGAAAATGGGCAGGGCACCCAATTCAGACATAACCTCGGCAGTAGATGTAGATAGCAATATCCGACGGTTAGAAAACGCGATGGCTTCTGCGTTTAGAATATCCTGTCCGGTGAAATACTCCAAAAAATCATTTCCTCCCTGGTGGAACCAGGATCTCACTAGCCTCAGGGCAGAGACTCGTAGGATGTTTAACCAGAGCTACTCCTCTGGCAACTGGGAAGGTTACAAGGACAGTCTCAGGAAATACAAAAAAGCAATCAGGAATTCCAAAAGCAAGGGCTGGAAGGACTTCTGTTCTTCAATAGAAACCACCAAGGATTCTGCTAGGCTAAGCAAGATCTTATCCAAGGACCATACCAGCCCCTCTTTTATAAGGAAAGCGGATGGTTCATGGACAGATAGCACGCAGGAAGCCTTGAATCTACTTCTAGAAACTCATTTCCCAGGATCTTCGGATGAAGAGCAGGATTTTGAGCATCAGAGGTCACCTACCACGGGTATTGGTACCGTGATTATAACGGAAGACAAAGTTGCATGGGCAATCAAAAGTTTTTCAGCCTACAAATCACCTGGACCGGATGGAATCTTTCCTATGATGCTTCAGGCCACGCAGGAGTGGATAATTCCTTGGCTCGTTGCAATTTTCAGAGCATGCATAACAATTCCATACGTCCCTTCTAGTTGGAGAAGGGTCAAAGTTGTCTTTATCCCCAAGGTGGGAAAAAGGGGACACGAGTCAGCAAAGGATGTTCGGCCGATAAGTCTAACATCCTTTGTGCTTAAAACCTTCGAGAGGCTGCTCGACCTGCACATCAGGAATGTGGTGGGAAGCAAGCTATCTGATGCCCAACATGCATACCTAAAGGGGAAGTCCACGGAAACGGCACTCCATGAGGTTGTAAGGACGGTGGAAAAGTCCATAGAACACAAAGAGTATACACTGGCGGCCTTTATGGATATTGAGGGGGCCTTCAACAACATCCGTATAGATGCGATCCGGGAATCGCTAGAATACCTTGGAGTTAATGTAGACATCTGCGGCTGGATAACAACAATGCTCCATTCAAGGGAGATCAGGGCTGAACTGGGGAAAAGTTCGCTGACCAAATACCTAAACAGAGGCACCCCCCCAAGGAGGAGTTCTATCACCTCTACTTTGGGTTTGTGCCCTGGATAGAATACTAGCTGAATTAAACGGTAGAGGTATCAAAGTCGTGGCATACGCGGATGACGTCGTGGTGTTGGCATCGGGGATGTGTCTCGAAGTGATAAGTGATATCCTTCAGGCAGCGCTGAAAAGATTGAGAGCTTGGTGCACGGGTCGTGGGCTATGCCTTAATCCAAGTAAGACTGAACTGATGCTTTTCACCACGCGGACCAAGATACCTAGATTTAGATTACCTATGCTGAACGGAACGACACTATCCCTCTCGTCTAGCGCCAAGTACCTGGGGGTAATCTTGGACCCAAAGCTAAACTGGAAAACAAACATCGAACACAGAGTCAGCAAAGCGGGCTTTGCTCTGTACGCCTGTAAAAGGATGATTGGCCGGAAATGGGGGCTCCGTCCGGACCTAATGCTATGGATGTACAAAACGGTTGTACGTCCTATCCTTTCTTATGGCTCCTTAGTTTGGTGGAAAGCTCTCAGGAGGGACTATAACACCACAAAGCTGAGCAGAATACAAAGAACAGCATGCGCGATAGCAACAGGGGCGATCAAATCCTGCCCTACAGAGGCTCTGAATGTATTGGCGCACTTACTTCCGATAGATCTTCATATCGTTAACACCGCCACTCTAAGCGCTCTCAGGTTAAGAGAGATAGGATGCTGGAAGAATAAACCGTATGGGCACGGGTCAATACTAGATCAACTGCAAAATGCACACACTGCGGAGACAGACTATAAAATTCCCACTGTATTCTTCGGGAAAAGGTATGGCATACGTATTCCCTCCCGTTCGGAATGGAAGAAAGGAAGAGTCACAAGTGGGAGCGATACCGAAATCTACACTGATGGATCAAAGATGGACTGCGGTGTAGGAGCGGGAATCTACTCAGAGAAGCTGAGGCTCAGCAAATCCATTCGCCTCCCCAACACAGCTAGCGTCTTCCAGGCGGAAGTCTTCGCTATTAAAGAGGCCTGTAGGATGGCTTTGGACGATACCACCTACAAAAACAGCATATGCGTACTATCTGACAGCCTAGCTGCCATCAAAGCGTTGGGCTCGTCGGTTATAACATCCAAGCTGGTGTGGGAATGTAAGGAGGCCTTAATGGATCTGGCTCGTCGGTTCCAAGTTACCCTAATCTGGGTGCCGGGGCACAAGAACATTGAGGGTAACGAAAGAGCGGATGAGCTAGCCAGGGGGGGTTCCGCACTTGAGGAACGGGTAGCGGAAATGGTCCGCATCCCAATTGGTTCCATCAAGAGTGAAATCTCCAAAGGCTTCCTTGCTAAAGCTGATACCAGGTGGGCTCGGATGCGTTCCTGTAAAATCAGCAGATCCTTATGGCCAAGGTACGACAGGAACAAATCAGCCGAATTAATTAACAGAGGCCGACGTGATGCAGCCAGGCTCACCGCTGTCATCACGGGTCACTGGCCCATTGGAGAGCATGCTGCCAAAATGGGCATTCCTCATAATACCTGCTGTAGAAGCTGCAATAATCCCGAGGAAAAGGAAACGATTCAACACTTTCTCTGCGATTGCCCGGCCTTAGCAAGGAGACGGTGGAAAACTCTAGGTAAACCGACGTTTACGAACGTTGACGAAATCAAGGACTACAAGGTAAGCTCACTTCTTGCCTTTCTAAACCTCTCGAATTGGCTGTAGCGGTTTTAGTCACCGGGAGTATAACAACCATCTACCTAGGTTGAATCAAGATAGTGGTTTCAAAACGGCGCATCTGCGCTAATTGGATGCCTGGGGCATTGCCACTCTAACCAACCAACCAACCATCAATGAGCACAATATTGAAACGATGAGGCACTCTGTGCTGTGCTATGCATGAATGCTTTTCCAAGCATACTTTTAGGCATGCACTTTGGAGTACGGCACACTTGCTACAATTCGCTTGCTATAATATGGCGAGGATGGTTCACGAAAGGTGATGAGCTGTGCTAGAACAATCGAGATAGAAAGTACAACTAGAATGTGCAAGAAACATCGACACGATAAGAAAACAAGTATAAAAGGCAGCAGTGTGCAGCGCAGGGAGTCGAGTCTGTGTTGAGCAAGCAAAGGGGAAACATGCAATAGTAGCAGTGTAAAGTAGTAACAAGTGTAAATTTGTAAATAAAGCGATTGTTGGTTTTTGACTGCGTTTGCGCTGAATAATTGAAGTGGTTTTACTTTCAAGCACAATCAAAACGAACTTGGATTTTCGTAACAATATTATTGGGAGTGGCAATAATATTGATACTGATTGATAGTGGCAACTCATAGTCATTGCTTTTTCGGCTTAAGTGCAGAATAGCGTAACCTCGTGAAAAAAATTAATAAGTATGCTTATACAAAGAAGTTTGGCTCCTGAGTCTAGCAAACTAAAAATTTTGCTGGGGAAACGCCTACCAAAGGCGTGGCACGGGGTCAAAACTTTTATCAAAATAACTCATTCAATTTTCAATCGATTTATACGATATGAGTATCAAACGAAAAGCCTTTTTCATACCTATATTTTAGTGTACCACAAATTGACTGAGTTATTTTGATAACAGTTTTGAACTTTGACCCCATGCCACGCCTTTGGTAGGCGTTTCCCCAGCAAAATTTTTTGTTTGTTACATTCACAAAAACAAGTTCTATATAGCCAAATTTTCATTTTTTTTTCATGAGGGTACGCTATTCTGCATTTGTTCCGCTTTTTCTTGTAAAAGAGTAAGCAGCATTTTTTAAATCGATAACTACAGTCGTGTCTGGATATAGTGAACAAATAATTGCAAGGCCTGTTCACAGTATTTAGGTTGTTCACAATATTAAGGTTAGAATTTTTGTTCAAAAACTCGTTTTATTTGCTCAAACTACACTGTGTGTATATACATTTAAAAGATAATTAAAATAAAAATTAAAAACCGTACTTTCAACCACAATCGGTTTGCACTCGACAAAAAACATAATTATTTACGTCAAGAAACAGCTGACTTTGTAACAATCAACAGCAAAAATACAAATTAGGGGAATACCCTCTTTCATTTTTGATTCATTCTTGTGTTTTTTGTTGCTTTTTGCTTGAAATTGCTTTCAGAATTTTGTTCACTATTAAGAGGTTTTCGTTTGTTCACTATTTAGAGTACTCCATGTAAAAATTTTGGTGTTCACTATATAGGATGTTCAC
Source organism: Melieria omissa (assembly GCA_963971225.1). Classification (NCBI taxonomy): domain Eukaryota; kingdom Metazoa; phylum Arthropoda; class Insecta; order Diptera; family Ulidiidae; genus Melieria; species Melieria omissa. The sequence continues at coordinate 89,986,276 of OZ020267.1, read as the reverse complement.
TGTACCCAGACACGATTGTATGTTTTAAAAGAGTCAACAACTCTTTTTTACGACTACTTTTTGTAAAAGTATTGTTTTGTAAAAGTAAAGTAGTTGTTTATGCCAAATAAACATTTTGGTTATTTTTGTTACATTTTAGTTATTTTTATTTTTGTTCCTGATTATTAATTTGTTTTTCTTGTGGCAACGCTGGTAACAACTCAAGAGGCTGCATGTTAATAACCAATGGTTTGAATTATCTTTGTCTTGCAGACTTCTTTTCTAGGGATCTGGTTGCGGTACAGATACCGGTACAAATACACGGGACCGCGCAGGACATTGTGATAGCCACAGGCTACTTCCCAGGAGAGGACACTCTGGCTCCGCCAGAGGCAGTCTCTAAACTGGTGAAGTACTGTGAGCAGAAAAAGCTGCCACTGATACTAGGCTGCGACGCAAATGCGCACAGCGAAGAATTGGGAAGCAGTGATACAAATCAAAGGGGTTTTTGGAATTTATTGTTAGTAATAAACTACAAATTTTTAACGTGGGGAATATACCAACGATTGTAACCAGTTCGAGAGAGGAGGTCCTAGACATTACCCTAGGAAACACTCTTAGCTCCGAACTGGTTAAACACTGGAGTGTCTGGTGAGCCTTCAATGTCGGATCATAGAAAACGTTATACATTAAAGGCTCTGCTTCAGTTAGGAAGATTCTGAGAAATCCTCGGAAAGCAGCCTGGGAAAGGTTCCAGGAGACACTGAGCCTAAACTCCACCAATTTTGGGATGGGGGACAACATCAGGAACTCCATGGGACTAGAAATTATTGCGAATTGCTTCAAGGTTATTGATGCATATGAGGACAGCTGCCCAGTCAGCAAGATTGATTCCTCCAGGGACGTACCCTGGTAGAGCAAGGACTTTAGCACGCTGCGAAGCAAGGTTCGCAGGCTATTTAACTGGACTAAACGTACCGGGAAATGGTCTGAGTACAGGAGCACACTGACCCTTTATAATAAGGAGAACAGTTAAGCCAAGCCAGAAATTCCTAAAATTTCTGCGAGAATATTGAGCAAGCCTAGGCATCTAGACTCTACAAGGGTATGGCAAAGCGCTACAGCCTAGTATGTGCCCACTCTCCTAGGCCCATACTAGGAGAGTGACCTGTAATTTAATTATTTAATTTTAATAATTGATTGGCACGACAGCCCGATACCGCGACTAAGGCCTAGCTACCCGCAACCATCCCTGTTGTGCGTTCGAATTTTTACAAGGTTGGAAGGGACCTGCAGTTTTAAGCCGATTCCGAACTGCGAGTGGGGAGTTTTCATGGGAAATTTTACTCTCGGAGGCTTGCCATTTCCTGCTGAGAGGACAGCCGCTAAAAGAAAATTTGTTATTTTTCTTTTTTATGTTAGCAGCAACGGAGTCTTGAACCTGGGTTCGAGCGTCGCATTTGACTCGCGGCCCAACGCACTAGCCAGCTGAGCTACTGGATACTGGACTCACTGACAGTCTTTGAAGTCCAAGAAGGGGGCACAATAGATCTACAGGTCGCAGTGCATCATCCCCATCAATAATAATAATCTGTTGATCATGGCCTATCCTCCAAGCTCTGTGGTCAATGGGGATTCGACAAGTTAGATTACGGTACGAAGACGATTCTTTCTTTACTAACTAAGCTTAGTCTATGGCGGTTCAATTTGTTTAGCAGGAACTGATTTTGTGATTTTAAAATAGCTCTTCGCAGATTACCTTTAAATCACTTTTTAAATAAGATCTCTTTTCAATCGAATTTCTTCTATGAAGTGGCTTCAAGTCGGCCCGGAATCCAGTTTTAGGATCTTGATCACCATCTAATACTTCTACAAGATATTTAATGTACAATATCGCAAGTTTCAAAGTTTTTATCTGAAAATAAACAGAAATTAATTTTGGCTGAAATATGAAATGAAGTAAGTGGAATATTTCTTATATAAATCACGATTTCTCTAAATGTAACTGCCTTTGAGTAATCCTTAAGCCTTAACTAAAAATACATTTATGTACATTTTATATTGAAAGTATTCTAACATTAGCAAATTAAATTATTGTGATTAAAAGGCCAAGGAAACTAATTTTAATTTTAAAACATCGGCCTGACAGACATTGCGCATTGCATTGCGTGATACCAGTACTTTTGTTAATAATTTTATTAACATTGAACTCCAGCTTTTCAAAAATATTAGATGATAAAAGATGATAACTTTTCTTATTCAAAATATTTGTCGTAACCAGAATTTTTCTTTTAAGGGTTAATTTTTCTCTTCATATATAGTTTACTCAAACTTCGTTTAAATTTAAAATAAGTTTAAACGACAGTGACGTCCCCAAGGGAGGGGATTAGGAGGATAGATCCCCCTCGTTGTATAAATTCATTTATCCAATTTGATGTACAAATATAGAATTGTGAAACATTTTTACTATTTGCTTTATCTCTTCTGTGAGTACCCACGTAAAACCTAAATCTCCCATTATCTGGCCAAACCATGGTGGAAACAAGAGGATAATCGAGGATTGTTGTTAAGGATATAAAAAACCAGAAAGTGTGAACACAATAATTTCTTGTGCTTGCCTACATTTTATTTACGTAAAATGGTAAAAATATACTAGAATAGTTAAGTAAAAGCGAGTTTCAACTTCAAGGCATCAATTCTGAAATTGAAAAAATACGGCAGTAAGGTTAAAAAGAATTTAAAAATTTAAAAACGTCAAATACGTTGTTTATGGATTTGTTTTAACTGCTTGACCAATGCAGTGGTTGCAACGACATAATGCAGTATCATGACTCAAACACATTGAGACGCATACTACATGGGCTGAAAAGTCTTTGGCCTGACATAGAGATGGCGCCAAAAATTAAGAATTATTGTGTTGTACATGGAAAACCATCCTTAACTTAGATTCTGTCAAAGTTTCATGACATTTGGTTGACTCGTTTTCAAGTTATTGCTTTCGAAGTGATGCTACCTCTGAATTTTTGTAAACAATGGAAAAAAGTGAATTTCGTGTTTTGATAAAACATTGCTATTTGATGGGCAAAAATACAGATGTATTATAACATTTATCAAGCCATGCTTTTGTTTCCACTTTTTTTTTGCCCATCAAATAGCAATGTTTTATCAAAACACGAAATTCACTTTTTTCCATTGTTTACAAAAATTCAGAGGTAGCGTCACTTCGAAAGCAATAACTTGAAAACGAGTCAACCAAATGTCATGAAACTTTGACAGAATCTAAGTTAAGGATGGTTTTCCATGCACAACACAATAATTCTTAATTTTTGGCGCCATCTCTATGCCAGGCCAAAGACTTTTCAGCCCATGTAGTATAAATTGCGTTTTGATATATCTATTATTATTTCTGGATTCCTTACACTGTTAACTGCTTTCCCTACTCTGAACTGCTTTCCCAAAGAAAAACATGCAGAATATTGTTACGAAACTTCCAAGCACGTCTTCCAAGGTTCGTTTTGATTGTAGTTGAAAATAAAACAACTGCAATTGTTCAGCGCAAACGAAGTAAAACCAACAATCGCTTTATTTACAAATTTACACTTGTTCTACTTTACACTACTACTATTGCATGTTTCCCCATTGCTTGCTCAACACAGTCTCGACCCATTGCGCTGCACACTGCTACTTTTATACCAGTTTTCTTATCGCGCCGAAGTTTCTTGCAACTTCCAATTAGAAAGCGCTCGACCATTCTCGCACAGCCTATTTCTTCGACAACCATCCTTGCCATATCGGACTATACCAAGCGAATTATACCAAATTTGCCGTACTTCAAAGTGCATGCCTAGTATGTTTGGAAAACATTCGTGCGGAGAAAAGCATTCCTGTACAGTACGGCACGGAATTTCTCATCGTATCACTGCCCATCACTTAGACTTGTTCGTCCCGAACAAGTACCGAGGCTCCACCGGAGTAAGACGCCAGGCGCTCCAAATGGACTACCTTCAGCCTGGCGTTTCCGCTGCTGCAGCGTTGAACCCTGTACACCACGTCATTAATCCTGGTCACGACCTTGTACTGTCCTTCCCATGACGTTTGAAGCTTTGGAGACAAACCTTTCCTGCGCTGCGGTTTGTAAAGCATTACGAGATCGCCTTCTTGGAACCCCGCTGTGTTAGCTCGTAGATCATATCTGGCTTTCATCTTATCGCTGACTAGTTGGATACGGTCCCTTATAAACTGGTGGATTTCTTCCAGCTCCGATCGCTTATTAACTGCGTAATCAGTCTTAGCGCCTTCCGTCGTGCTGGCCACTCCGAACTTCAAGTCATCCGGCAATCTCAGCTCTGGGCCGAACACTGCTCGGGCTGGAGTGCGTGATGTCGTATCGTGCGGGGCTGACCTATACGCCATCAAGAACAGCGGAATATGCGTGTCCCAATCCTTTTGATTCCTGCCTACTACTTTCCGCAGATATTCCTCCAGTGTTCGATTGAATCGTTCCACCATGCCATCGGACTGGGGATGCAAAGGACAGGTGCGAGTTTTTCTGCAGACGTAGACTTTGCCACTGTGCCCAGTAAGCCTTCGTAATCGGGCACAATTTGTCCCTCGTTTTCGGCTTGCGAATTATGCCTGCGCTCGGTCTCGCACGAATGGTGTGGCAGAGCGTCAGCCCTTCTTGGTGACGTCTATTGTCCGGAACGCTTTCCTCGCAGATGGCAGTCCCGTGATATGTGGCCTTGCTTGCCACATCGCCAACAACTGACTCGAGATGATACTGCCCGCAGCCCCGCTGGTGCCTTTGAGCTCACTGTTTGGCTTTGCGTGACACGTCCAGATTGGACTCCATGCATCTCTGCAGATGAATGTCGAAAACTTCCCCTCCAGGCCGCCTCATACGTCAATGCGCTTGTCACCGTCTCACGGAATGTCGGCTTGCCCATCATCAATGCACTGCGTCGTGTCTCCGGGTCATGAAGACCTTCAATAAACGCCTTAATTTTCATCCTCTCGATATAATCAGCGCCGAATTTCGGGTGGCACAACTGTACGAGCCGCTCAATGTCTGCTGCATACGTCTGCAGCGCCTCGTTTGCTCTTTGCCTGCGGCTCTTCAGCTCGCAATAATAGAGCATTTTGTTGTGCTCGTCACTGTATCTGGCTGCCAGCGCCCTTATGACGGTCTCGTAATCACCTCTCAAACCTACCGGAACTGTTTTTATTACCTCAGCCGCAGGACCTCTTAGAGCCAGTATCAGCCTCCGACCTTTCCTAACATTGGTCCACTGACTCCCCAAAGCAGCCATCTCGAATCTTAGTTTGAATGTGTCAAACGACGTAGTACCATCATAGGTAGTCAATTGACCCTTGCTCGCAGCTGTACCTCTCTAAGCCGCTCGTCGATTTTTCTGTTCACCGAATCCTCCAGACTGTCAACTCGTTTGTTCAAGGAATCATCCAAGTCGTCAACTCGTCTGTTCAGAGAATCATCCAGGCCGTCGACTCGTTTATCTAAGTGTTCCACTTGCGCTCCCAGGTGCTCCACCTTCACATCAAGCTTGTTTGAGATTTCTTCCACTTTCTGCTCCAAACGCGCAGAATTTTCCTGAAGCTTGGTGGATAGCTCGCAATTTGTGCTTTCGAGTTTCGCTGACACCTGCGCCGATATTTCATGGGTCACCGTTTCCATTTTAGCCATTTCTTGATTCGTAGTTTCCACTTTCGCTGCCATTTCCCGAAGTCTCAAACATGCCTTTAAGTGCAACCATAAGCTGGCTCATGTCCATTGCTTGTGGTGGCGCAGCCGCTGCAGCCGTACTTTGCATCGACTCAGCACCCGCAGGCGAGTCCTCCACCTTGGCCGACGCCTCTTGTTCCTGCGTTCCGAACTCGTTTGCAGCCCAATCGATGCCTCGTGATTCACACACCTTTCGCAAGCGCAGCTGCAACTCCACCTTTCCGCCAGCAGTCGGCAAATTCCAGGCAGCCAGCTCTTTCTTCAGCTGGTCCACCTTCAGCAGCTCGAGTTTAACCATGTCTGTGTTTTTATAATTTTATTTTACTTTCAGTAACACAATCCGAACTTCTGACACCAAATGTTACGAAACTTCCAAGCTCGTCATCCAAGGTTCATTTTGATTGTGGTTGAAAATAAAACAACTGCAATTATTCAGCGCAAACTAAGTAAAACTAACAATCGCTTTATTTACAAATTTACACTTGTTCTACTTTACACTACTACTATTGCATGTTTCCCCATTGCTTGCTCAACACAGTCTCGACCCATTGCGCTGCACACTGCTACTTTTATACCAGTTTTCTTATCGCGCCGAAGTTTCTTGCAACTTCCAATTAGAAAGCGCTCGGCCATTCTCGCACAGCCTATTTCTTCGAGAACCACCCTTGCCATATCGGACTATACCAAGCGAATTATACCAAATTTGCCGTACTTCAAAGTGCATGCCTAAAAGAATGCTTGGAAAGCATTCGTGCGGAGAAAAGCATTCCTGTACAGTACGGCACGGAATTTCTCATCGTATCAATATGTTATTGTTCATGCTGAACTGGCCGGATATCGTTTTCATTGTCGCCTTCGTCGACGCTATCCTTAAATTAAACTGCCTAAACGACCATTTTTTCTATAAGTATCAGGAGCTTCGTTTTGTTCAGAGCCAAATGTAAGCGTGAAATTGGCAGCACCGTTGTTGTTACCTCTAGGAGCTAATTAATTAATGTCTTAATTTTGTTGCTCTAAAGCATTAGTTTCCGCTATGGCTAAGGCAAATATTTCAGAGAAATTATCCTCTCTGATTTAACTCCAAGTTCATAAACAGTATCCATCTGATCCTCAAAATAGTATTCCCTTCCTTCCATCTCTGCCACAGAAAACACCCAATCGAATAAAATACCAGACACGACAAGACAACAAATACTTCCTTCAGTTTAGGAATGTAATTGAATTGACACCAAAACACGGACATAACCATGAATACAATGGATAAATATTAAATTTAAATATGACATTATTTTCCAACAAAAATTCTAATTTACTAAACCAAAAGAAAATAAAAGCCAAAGCGAGTGAAAAACCCTCCAACTAGCTTATGTCACGATTACATGGATGGCACGAAAAAAGCGTTTTAAATCGAGTCAAATGGAAAACCCCATGCTCCGTTAAGAACTGAATAAGGAACAAATGAAAAAAAATATTTTTAAGTCATTCTGGCAATGATTACGTGAGAAATGACAAAAAAAATTTATTAACGGGCAAATTTCTATGCAAATACACCATGGTCTGACCAGGCCATGGTTTTGGTTTATGTGCTTAGCTTGATAGCTTAACTACAACATTACTTAAGTGGATCCAAAGTTCGATATGGTCTGGCCCATGGCACAAGAATAAGGTAATAGCATCCCCGCAACACCAAAAACCACATGTATTTTGTTGGTAGGATCGTTTATCGCTACTGTCAAAATCAGCTGATATTTTCCGACGAAAGAGGGAGAAACTGAAAACAAACAAAACTAATTGTTGCCAGACGGTGCTGTATTTGAGTGAAAAAACGGGAAAAGTGCTCAGGTCAGTTGTTTTCAGTCAGGTATTTTCAACCGATGCGGTAACACAGCACACCGACGATTTTGACAAAAGCGATAAACGATCAGCCGGTGGCTTGCTACAACCGTGAAGTTCAGCCATGGTCTGGCCAGAACCGGATGCCCGCAGAAGGGTTGTATTTTTAGTGTTCTCAAAAGTATTGATTCTTTACGAAAGTAATAGCACAGAACAAACAATATACAGAATGCGCATCTGGTGTAAAGAAAATTTTCTTTGCGGGTTCCAGCGGTAGGACCCGTTTGTTGATGCGGGGGAAGCAGTAAAGGGGTCGAGAACGCACAGAGCGCAAGAGCGTAAACTGAGAAGCTGTGCATGTTGGTGGTGGCTCGTGCTTGCTTTTTTACAAACAAGAACAAGAAGTGGACAGGTAAAGTTTGCATAGAAAAATTGATTGAGCGATCGCCAAGGCGCATAAATAAGGTGGTAGCACTACGGGAAAAATTAATTGGATTTATTTAGTTCTGTCGGACTGCTTGTAAAAAAGAAGTTGTAACAAGTAAGAATGGCTCCAATGAAAATAAATGTATATGTAAAAATATTGGAAAGAAAGTGATAATAAGTGGTAAACTATTGCTACAATGTGTGCCAATTATCAAAGAAAAAAGTTTAATCAGTTTTGGTGCTGCAACTACCTATAGAAATTGCCGCGAGCGATCGCTTTGCCAAATCAACCACCATTTCCATGTGCACGAGTAGAGCCAAGCTGGCTTGCTGCGGAAAGCAACAATATTGCGTGTTGTTGTCGAAATGAGAATAAAGCACAAATCTATCGAATCTATGCGCGTACATCAATTCACGCTTACTCTCTCGGTTCCGTTTACATTTTCCTCACCTTTGTTGCTTCCCGCCCGCGTCTGAAATGAAATCGCAAAATTATTTCAGATGCGCCTTCTGTATACTGTTTATTCTGTGGTAATAGTCAAACGCAGGCTTCCAATAATGCCAATCATGCTGTTGAAATTTGAAAAAAAAATCAGTAACATTTTTTTTATTTGCTTTTTAAAATATGTTAGGTCATTTGTGTTTTTCGTAATTCTATTAGAAGGAGTTTTCAAAATGTCATAACTTAAAACAAACTTGAATTTTTTAGTTGCGAATTTTTGACTTAACCCTTATTCTCATACCCGGGTGCCCACTGCGATGTATTTTTGTGAAAAAAACTGACAAATAATGAAAATTTTTTTTTTACCTTCCGGATCCTCGTTATTTAGGTGAAAAGCGAACAAATCATATCAAAATTTTATAAACACTTTTTAATTAACAAAATATTGAAAACTTAAAAATTTCATGAAATGGGTACCCGGGTACCCCGGGTGCCAAACGACGTTAGTAAGTTTGGGTATGAGAATAAGGGTTAAAAATACATGTCACTTGAATTTTTGTTTTACGAATTTTTTGTTAGTATATGTATATGTATTTATGTATATATGTACAATTTTATGTAACATGTAAGTTAAAGCACTCCCCTTGGGGAGCGCTAAAAAATTAGAGTGGGCCACCACTTGGCCCCTTTGGATTCGCTGCGAAGGAAAAGGAACGCTTTCAATTAGTATCAAAAATGAGGTTTATTACCGTACTGCACGGCTACCAAAACAGAAGTAAGTCACCTCGACTAAATTAACTTAACTCTAAGCTTATCGTTCTATGCCGCTTATTGCCTAATTTCTCTGATTTAGCGCTTTCCACGATGGAGTGCATTGTCAGCGACTTAGCCGGATACGCGTGCAGCGCGCGAGGATCAAAATGCACTTAGCACATGCACCGTCAGCAGTTTAAGGTAGGTGCATTCGCTAAGGTGGCAGAGCAAGTGTGTTAACTTGTAATAAAAACTAGTAGGACCCTGCGGCTTTGCACGCAAGCTTGAAGTCAATGGGCCCAATAAATCAAGTTTTTTCATACTACACTCTATGGGCAATGCCACGCCTCTTTGATGTAATGCCCAATCCATTCCTCCAGTCGAAGGGTGTTTTTTTTTTTTTTTTTTTTTTTTTTTTTATAGAGATGGAAAGCATCAAAAGCCAAGGTCCCCGTCAGTGTGGGACTTCAACCGCACTAAAACCATCCCTCTCAAGTCCGAATTATCCCCCTGGTACGACCGTCAGGCATTTCGTCAGGAGGCGGGATTGAGCATATAGCTCGAACTCTATTAGCGTTTGTTTGTCCACTTTTTATTCGTCATGGTCCGTTGTCCCGGTTTAGTCGTCGTTCGTCATATCTTACCCTTCAGCTGGCCTCTGCGCCTGAGAGAGCTGCTCCCGCTCACGTCTTCGTCTGGCTTGCTCATTGATGCGGAGTTTGGTCATTATCTCAGCAGCCATGCAGCATACCGCGCTCCATGCCTCGTCGTTCGCGATCATGAGGGCAACCAGGTTCGCTGTGGTGGCGGTGGAGCCCAGTGCCTCGTGGAGCCTCCGCCGCTGGCCCTCGAAGCGGGGGCATGCAAAGAAGGCGTGTTCTGCGTCTTCTGGGGTGTCACAGAGTTCGCACAGGGGGTCAGGCTCGAACCCAAAGCGGTGGAGGTAGGCTTTAAAGCAGCCGTGGCAGCTGATGACTTGGGTGAGGAAGAAATCCACCTCGCCTCGCTTCCTGCTGAGCCACATTTTGATGTCAGGTATTAGCCGGTAGGTCCACCTGCCGTTAGCTGTATTGTTCCAGCGCGTTTGCCACTTAGATATGCTGTCGTCTCGCAGTGTGGCTTTGGAAGCGGCACTGGTGCTCGGTTCCCCTCTGCGTCTAGATTGCTGCAGTATGCTGCGCTCGTGCGCCAGTAGGTCTAGCGGTAGGAGCCCCGCGATGACCAGAGCTGCATCTTCCGATACTGTTCGGAAAGCGGAGCAGATTCTGAGCGCGCACCGGCGATATGTCGCGTTGATACCTCGGACGTAAGAGGGCTTTACGAATGCGTCGCTCCAGACAGTCGAGCCGTACAGCAGAGTTGATGTGACAACGCCAACCAAAAGTTTCCTGCATTGCTGCTTGGGACCGGACATATTTGCCATGATCCTGGACAGCGCGGTCGCTGCTGCTGCGGCCTTGTTGTTTGCGTGTTGCAGGTGATCGCGAAAGCAAAGCCGATGGTCGAGTAAGACCCCGAGGTACTTTACATACGGCTTCGAGACGATGGTGCTACTGCGGACCGTAATCGTCGCTTGCTCAACTTTCTTGCGGCTACTGACAAGGACTGCCTCCGTTTTGTGAGCAGCTAGAACCAGCGATTTAGCGTCAAGCCACTCCTGTGCTGCTATAATAGCTTGCTCTGCGATCCGCGTCACCTCTGCCAATGTTTTGGCCACCGCCACGATCGACACGTCGTCAGCGAAGCCGACGAATGTCACCCCTACAGGGACTTTGAGGCGCAGGATGTCGTCGTACATGATGTTCCATAGCAAGGACCCTAGGACGGACCCTTGCGGAACCCCGGCAGTGACTTTGTGGTCAACGGTACCGTTTTCACTGTCGTAGCGCAATGTCCTGCCGCTTAGATAACTGGAAATTATCTTTTGCAGGTATGCCGGCACGTCGAGTTTATGCAGCGCGCCGAGTATGGCTCTCCAACTGGCACTGTTGAATGCGTTTTTGACGTCTAGCGTCACCAGCAGGCAATACTTATTGGTCCCACCGAGCCAGCGCACGCCTTCAGTCGCTTTTTGGGTTATATTCTTCACCACGCTGATCGCATCTGTTGTCGAGCGGTTCCTCCTAAACCCAAATTGGTTACAGGAAAGCCGATCGTCTACGTGGCTCTCCAGCCGTCTTTTCAAGATTCCCTCGAACAGTTTGCCGGTAGAGTTCAGCATGCATAGTGGCCGATAGCTGGCGGCGGTAGATGGATTTGCCGTTTTAGGTATCAGTACCAACCTTTGTAGTTTCCATGCTGATGGGAAAACTCCGTCATTGAGGCACAGGTTGAAGACGTGCGCAAAGGGGCCTGGGCTAATGGCGATAGCTTTCCTCAAGGCTACATTGGGTATGCCGTCAGGACCTGGCGCTTTGCGGAGCTGAATCGCACGGGCAGCGCACTCTACCTCTTCGGCCGTAATTTCTGGAGTAGTTTCTGTGCGCTCCACTATGTGATTTCTGGCAAAGTCAGGGTGTTTTGGAAAAAGCACGTCCACAATGTCTGCCAACAGTTTTGGGCATGTTGGCTGCGTTGTTTTTTTAAGCTTCTTAAGCACCAGCTTGTACGCCATGCCCCATGGATTGCTTTCAGCGTCATCGCACAGCTCTGTGAACATTCTTCGTTTGCTGTCGCGTATGGCATTCTTGAAGAGTTTGCGCCTTTTTTTAAATGCGAGCCGATGTTGCTCGAAGGTCGCTGTGCCCCGCGCGCGCTGGCATGTGCGTCTTGCCCGATTGCACTGTGAACGCAGCTCAGCAATCTCGGCATTCCACCAATATGCTGGCTTGCGTGATTTAGAGGGCTTCCGCCGGGCCATAGATGCGTCACAGCTCTTTGTGATAGATTTTAAGAGCTCTGCGGCCGCCGATTCCGCGTCCGCACTGGCCATGACGTGCTCCGTGCAGTACATTGCTTCGAACAGCGCCTCATCAAAGCTGTTCGCTTTCCACCCCAAGTGCCGCTCTGTCTTGCAAACTGTGTGACGCGTTTTTTTTATATTGATTATAATAGCGCGGTGGTCGCTATGAGTGTAGCAGTCGCTGATCTGCCAGTGCTTGTCCCTGTGTAGCCCACCGCTAATGAAGGCCAGGTCTATAACGGATCCAATGCCGTTCTTGCTGAATGTGTGTTCGCCTCCTGTGTTTAGGAGGACCACATTCAGTGCCGCTAGCGCATCTAGCAACGCTCTGCCCCTTGGGTTCGTCTTTCTGCAGCCCCACTCAACGGCCCACGCATTAAAGTCGCCTGCGATTAGCACCGCGCCTCTTGTTCTCGCGTCGTTGACTAGTTCGTCCACAGTGGAGTTAAAGCCAGCCAAGTCAGTGCTGGGCGGAATATAACAGCTGTAGATAAACAGATTGCTTATTCTGGCGCACACGAAGCAGCTTGTGGTGGCGGATACGGCGAGCGGCTGTGCGTTTGCGGCACAGCTCCAAATGGCGCATTTATTGGATGTGCTGCTGGCCCAAGTTGCGTCATTTTTGTTTTTGTATTGCTCACTCAGGATGGCTACGTCAACTTCATGTTCACATATTGTTTGCGGAAGGAGGTCTTGCGCTGCCTGACAGTGGTTCAGGTTGAGCTGCAAACACTTCATGATTGGCGGTGGTTTGATGCCCTGGTTCCCGCTTTCACCTTTTGAAGTGACGCGCATCCGCGGCTGCCTGCAACATGATAAGTGCTGCTTTCACCCCTTTCGGCGCACAGGGCGCATAGCGGCGCATTCGCGCAAGCTTTCGCCTGGTGGCCCCGACCCCCACACTTAAAGCATAGCGACGAGCGGTCCACGCTGCTCGCACATTTTCTTGCCACATGCCCAAAGTCGTGACACCTGTAACATCGAGTGACCACCTCTTTTGGTCTGATTCGGCAGACTACCCAGCCAATGCGCACTTTTGAAGTTAGTCGAAGGGTGTGACCCGGTTTCTTTGGTATGCGACTTTCAGTTCCAAAGTTACGCGGAAAATTTCAGTAAAAAAAAATATGTCGCGCCCCTTGTTCAACGCCCATAAAATTTTGCCAGTAGAATGATACAGCTATGGGACGATGGTATACAAAACTTCAAAGCTTTCCAACTTATTGTTCCGAAGCTATTCCACATTAACAATTTGGGTTCAATGGGCGGTGCCATGCCCCTCGTGCAATACCCACCCCATTCTCCATGTCGAAGGGAACATTTAAAATGTAAATCTTTGATGTGTGATTTTTTTTTTAACAGGAACAAACGCGCAGGGGATGACCCCTATTAATGCGAAGCATTGCATTGGTTCAGGAAGGATATAAAGGTTAGGAGATAGGGTTATGAGTAAAGTGTTTATGGGCTCTTGCCTTGAACCCATCGAGATCATAAGTGCTGGGGAAAATATCCGCAGGGAGGCCATTCCACAGCCGCGCTGTAGGGCTAGAAACGAACTTTCCCTGTAGTGCGTAGTGCGCTGGAACATCGTTTCGACGTGGAATGCATGGGCGCCAGTGTTCAAACGGGTTGCCCGGGGGAATACCCGGAGTGATGGCATCAGGCTGCTCATCTCCACTGAGCAGCTACCGAAAAAGTATCGGTACAATAACACCACACATGCCACGTTTCGACGATGTTCCAAGGAGTCAATAGAGCTGGATGCCCTACTGTCCCCTATAAGTTTAATCGCACGGTTTTGCACCCGATCGAGGAGCTCCAAATGGGTTTTTGAAGCCCCCGCCCAGAGGTGCGAGTTAAACTCCATTTTAGGTCGGATATAGGTGGTATAAATAATGCGGAGATCAGACGGAGTGAAATATTTTTTGCACCGCTTTAGGAAGCCGCGTACGGAACTGCAAAACCAAATTGGACGAACTCTGTCGCAACAGAGTGGTCACTATCTATTGGGTACCGGGTCACAAAGGAGTTGAGGGAGATGAGAAGGCTGATGCGCTCGCCAAAGCCGGGGCACGACTGCCTACGGTTAGCGAGCCACACATCCATCCACCCCTCTCCACGCTCAAGACGGAAATAGAAGAGAATATGATTCGTGAAGCGGCGTCCATGTGGGAGAGATCTACATCTCACAGGACAGCAAAAATCATGCTTCGCGAACATAATGTCAACAACACAGAGTTTGTACTATCACTCCGAAGAGATGATTGCAAACTATTGACCGGGATACTCACGGGACACTGTCTGACACCGTCCCACGCTGCCAAACTTGGCTTGGTACCAAGTGATGCATGCACAAGATGTGGTGAAGACAGTGCCAAGGGTACCCTGGAGCATTTGCTGTGCCACTGCCCTGCTCTCTACAGATCACGGGTCAGCTGCCTCGGATCCGCGTCGTTCCCTTCCTTGGAAAGAGTCGCGGAACAAAAAAGCAGCGACTTACTTAGATTTGGCAAAACGTTTTTGACAAACTACATACAGGTCTGAAGCTCCAGAACCTTTCTGGTACCACTATGGACCAACATGGTCTATGTGAGACCCCCCCGAGGGTCAGCCAGCCTAACCAACCAACCTAGGAAGCTGAGGCACTTGGCTGCTTCTTTCGATGAAATATGATCGTTCCAACGAAGATCGTTCTTAATGGACATGCCCAGAACATCAAGAGCTGCCGATTCCGCAATACACACACCACCCATAACCAGGGATGTGTTGGGATGTGGGGAGACTCGTTTGTGGGATAACAGGCAACATTGGGTCTTGCGGGGATTAAAATCGACCCTGTTCGCTTGACCCCACTTGGAGATTGTTTGTAGGTCGCTATTAAGTGTGTCATTCATACGGCGCCGTTCTCTCTCAATCTCCACAGAGCTGGGACGCTTTGTGAAAGAGTATGAATGACAAATGGTGCTGTCATCCGCAAACGAGTAGATGGGATTCTTCGTCGACGACAACAGGTCGTTGATGAAGATCAGGAAGAGGGTTGGAGAAAGGACCGAACCCTGCGGCACTCCCGCGCTAAGGGAATGCTTTTCCGAGGCTATGCCGTCTATTATAACACGAATAGAGCGATCATAGAGGAAGCTCGTAATCCAACGAGAGAAGGTACTACCAACACCATAGGCAATCAATTTAGACACGAGTGCTTTATGCCACACCAAGTCAAAGGCCTTGGAAATATCCAATGCAACAACCTTGCTTTCATCGAGGTTTAGAATGCTATAGTTCCATTTCTCGGTGAGGACCGCCATAAGCTCTCCCGTCGATCGTTGTCTTCGGAAGCCGTATTGGCGGTCACTTAGCAGTCTATTGTGCTCCAGATATTTCACAAGGTTGAAGTTGACAATGCTTTCCATTACTTTGGAAAGCACCGAACAGATTGCTTTAGGTCGGTAGTTCGCAGGGTCAGTAGTCTTGCCTTTTTTAGGAACTGGTTGAACATTTGCTACCTTCCAACATGTCGGAAATACACCTGTGGAGTATGACATGTTGAAAAGTTTGCGTAATGGACAAGCCAGTGAGGTAGCGCACTTTTGCAAAACAAGGGCTGGAATGCCGTCCGGCCCTGAAGCCTTATTTACATCGAGATTTGCAAGCACTCTTTTAACTACCCGTGTCCGAAAATGAATTTCTGGCATAGAGCAAGATACGTTCTCGACTACGGGTAGTGGTTGATCGCTGGGGGGCAGAGATGAATTCTCTGCGAAAATTTTAGCCAACAAATTAGCTTTATCAACCGAGTGAGTGATGATTTGATCATTGTTAAGAAGAGTTGGAATTGAAGATGATGTTTGATTCTTCATCTTCTTAACGAATGACCAGAAGTTCTTACTACCACGCATTGAAGAACTTTTTTCCTTTGGCGCTGTTCGTGCAGAAACTTTTGGCACCTTAGGATGGCATTGCATCGATTTCTAACCTGTTTACGCAGCTGTTCAGTGGTGGCATTTTTATTTGCCTGCCATGTTCTGAAAGCTTCCTCTTTAGGCCTGACAGCAATTCTGCATGTCTCATTAAACCAGATATTGTCCTTAGGTTTAATGCAAATTTTATTATTGGGAATGAAGGACCGCATTCCTAATAATATTATTTCTTCAACCATTTTGGCTGCGGCATTTATGTTTTTATCAAGAAATCACAATTTCCAATTGAAGTGGGTGAAAAACTCATTAAGTCCACTCCAGTTAGCTTTCTCATACATCCACACTAGGCGGTTCGGGGCTAAGAGCGAAGCATTGCGGATAGAAGAGTATGAGAAAGCCGCCACAATGGTGCAATGGTCTGAGTTTCCAAGAGGTGCGTGCATTTCAACATCATATTTTTCATGATGTGAAGTGAGAAAAAGGTCTAGAGTATTGAGAGCTTGCCCAGCAACGCAGGGGATATGCGTTGGTTCATGCACTAATTGAGTCAAGTTATTAGACTCGGCAAAGAGCTCGACAAATAAGCCTTCAGGAGTTGTGTGGCTGGAATGGCGTAGCCAATTGGAATTATGAATATTGAAACCACCAGCAACTACAATTTCACTATTCGGATACGATTCCAGAATCTGAGAAATAGAATCAGAGAGAAGATCAAACTTGTTATAAGTAAATTCTGCAGAAGTGCAGAATGTGCGACTGGATATTGAATTTAACCCACATGGAGCTAAATTCGGCATCCATCGTGTATAGTTGTTGCTGGCACTGGTACGCAACATTACTGCACACATAAATGGCAAGACCCCTGTGAGGAGAGAATAATGGCAGTAGGTGGTAACCAGGGATGTGGAAATCCAGTGGATCTGCATCCCCACACACCTGGGTTTCACTTAGTGCCATTACATGGGGTTTATGGAGGTTAACAAACGCGTATACAGCAAAAAAGTTCGCCCTGAGCCCGCGCACGTTGCAGAAGGCTATACGAAATTTGTCCAGCACCATGGCCTGGGTGGGCTAAAGGACAAGGAAAGTAGCCGGGAATGCGATCTGCCGCACTAAGAAATTGATTATGCTCTGTGGTGTTATGCCTTTACCACAGAACAGTCAATTTCTCAGTGTCGAGAACCGCATGTATCGCCACTGAATACGGACGGAGGAGGGAGACACGGACAATGAACCATAACAAACAACGCGAGCAGAGGTCAATACGGCCGACAGCGAGAACGGGATAACGGGATAATATTTGTTATTTGATTTTGCATTTGCGTTTTAAGTTATGTTTAGTTATTATTTAGGATTATTGGTTATTATTTTTATTATTGGTTATTAATTAGGCACACGCGGCGTAGCAACGAACGAGACATATCAGACTGACGAACACTAAAACACGCTGGGACGGACAAAAACAATAAGAACCGCGGAGCACAAAACGGCACGTCTGCCCACGCGTAACACTTCAACTTCTCTTCCAATCTTCCTCTTGTAGAACTCTTAGCGATCGAACATCCACAATCTGTCCCTTGTTTTCGGCTTGCAAATCATGCCTGCGCTCGGTTTTGCAAGAATGGTTTGGCAGAGCGACAGATGGCGGTCTCGTGTTATGTGGCTTACCACAGCGCCAGCAACTGACTCTAGATGAAACAGCCCGCGGCCTCGCTGGTGCCTCTGAGCTTATTGTCTGGCTTTGCGTGACACGTCCAGATTGGGCTCGACGCCTTTGAATGAATGTCGAAAACTTCCCCTCCAGGCCACCTCATACGTCAATGCGCTTGTCACCGTCTCAAGGAATGTCGGCTTCATCATCATCAATGTACTCACACGTGTCTCCGGGTCAAGAATGCCTTCGATGAACGCCTCGATCGTCAGCCTTTCCAAAACTTCCATGCTGAATTCTGGGTAGGACAGTGGTACCAGCCGCTCAATATCTGCCGCATACGCCTAATACAATAATACAGCATTTTGTTGTGCTCGTCACTGTATTTGGCTGCCAACGCCCTTATGACGGTCTCGTAATCACCTCTCAAACCTTCCCGAACTGTTTTTATTACCTCAGCCGCAGGACTTCGTAGAGCCAGTATCAGTCTCCGCCCTTTCCTAACATCGGTCCCTTGACTCTCCAAAGCAGCCATATCGAATTGTAGTTTGAATGTTTCGAACGACGGAGTACCATCATAAGTAGGCACTTCTATGGCAAAACTTTCCTGATCTGACTGCACCCTTGCTCGCAGCTGTACCTCCCTAAGCCGTTCGTCGATTTTTCTGTTCACCGAATCCTCCAGTCTGTCAACTCGTTTGTTTAAATGTTCTACTCGCGTCTCTCACATTAATCCTGTCTGAAAACTCTTCCACATTCTGCTCCAAGCGCGCAGAATTTTCCTGAAGCTTGCTGGACAACTCGCGATTCGCATTTTCAAATTTGTCCGCATTTTCCTGGAGTTTTGTTTCCATTCGCTCTGCTATTTCTCGATTTGCTGTTTCGACTTTTGCCGAAATTTCCTGATTCTCAGTTTCCATTTTCCGGTTGGAAGCCTCAAACATGCCTTTCATTGCGACCATAAGTTGGCTCATGTCCATTGCTTGTGGTGGCGTAGCTGCTGTAGCCGTACTTTGCATCGACGCAGCACCAGCAGGCGATTCCTCCACTTTGGCCGACGCCTCTAGCTCCTGCGTTCCGAACTCGTGCACAGTCCAATCGATGCCTCGTGCCTCACACGCCTCTCGCAAGCGCAGCTGCAACTCCACTTTACCGCCAGCAGTCGGCAAATTCCAGGCAGCCAGCTCCTTCTTCAGCTGGTCCACCTTCAGCAGCTCGAGTTTAACCATGTCTGCGTTTTTATAATTTTATTTTACTTTCAGTAACACAATCCTGACTACTGACACCAAATGTTACGAAAATCCAAGTTTCCCAAGGTTCGTTTGGATTGGTTTTGAAAATAAAACAACTTTAATTATTCAGCGCAAAAACGCAGTCAGAACTAACAATCGCTTTATTTACAAATTTACACTTGTTCTACTTTACACTACTACTATTGCCTATTTCCCCATTGCTTGCTTAACACAGACTCCGACTCATTGCGCTGCACACTGCTGCTTTTATACCAGTTTTCTTATCGCGAACTTGTGAACTAGTGAACGAAAGCTTCAGGAAAATTCTGCGTGCTTGGAGCAGAAAGTGGAAGAAATCTCCAACAAGCTACATGTGAAGTTGGTACACCTGGGAGCTCAAGTGGAACACTTGGTCAAACGAGTCGATGACCTGGATGATTCCTTGAACAGACGAGTTGACGGTCTGGAGGATTCGGTGAACAGAAAAATCTACGAGCGGCGTAGAGAGGTACAGCCACGAGAACGTTTGGCGCCGGTTCCGGAAAGTTTTGCCACCCGAACAGAAGTTCCTACTTATGATGGTGCTACGCCGTTCGATACATTTAAACTGCAATTCGACTTGGCTACTTTGGAGAATCAGTGGACCTATATCAGGAAAGGTCGGCGATTGGCACTGGCGCTGAAAGGTCCTGCGGCTGAGGTTAAATCAGTTCCGGAATGTTCGAGAAGTGATTATGAGGCCATCATGAGAGCATTGGCAGCGAAGTACAGCAACGAGCACAACAGAACGCTGTACTACTGTGAGCTGAATAACCGCAGGCAAAGAGCCAACGAGGCGCTGTAGACATATGCAGCAGACATTGAGCGGCTCGTACAGTTGCGCTACCAGAAATTCGGCGCTGGTGATCTCGAGAGGATGAAGATTGAGGCGTTTATTGAAGGTCTTCATGATCCGGAAACACGTCGCAGTGCCAGCCAGATGGTTACCAGCGCGATGACCTATGAGGCGACATGTATTGGGAGCACTCGGTATGCACCTGCAAGGATACGCCAAATTCAGTCGGACAACGGCATTCCGATCCAGGCCATAAGCTCTGAGACACCGGTCAGGCCACGGATGGTCTCATCTGAAGTTGTTTGCTGGACATGCGGCAAGCAGGGTCACATAGCACGAGACTGCCGTCAACGGAAGAGACGTTCCCGTTCTCGATCGCAATCGCCTGAAGCGAGGCATACTGACGATCGAGGCTCAGCCAACAAGCGCAGGGCTGAGGACAAGGAGTCGTTTAACTAAAAAGGGTCAGCCCAGAGGGGCGTGATCCCCACAACCTGCTGCCCCACCGTCCTTGTCTCGCAGCTGAAACGACAACCGAGCAGCTTGACGATTGAAGGAAATGTAGTTGTTGTAGAAAGGAAGTTGTTCGATCATAAAAAGGAAGCTTCTGAAGTACTGGGAACCACTGCATGGCATACAGCTGAGGACTGTGACTAAGAGGAAAAGTAACAAAAACAATTGCTATCGGCACCAGCAGCCTGGAAAATGAGTTCATCGTCGCGGATATAATATAGTGTCTGGATTACCTGGACGATATAATTGTGTGTGTGGCTTTGACGACCACCTGGGAAAGTTGAAGGAGGTATTCGAGCGAATACAAAACGCCGGCCTCAAACCCAAAGAAGTGCTCGCTGTTCCAAAAAGAGGTCAAGTATCTGGGTCACACGGTTTCCGGCCGCGGAGTACATATGGATGAAGGCAAAATCACGGCGGTGAAGGAGTGGCCTCGGCCACGCAATCTACACGAACTCCGCAGTTTCCTGGGCCTGTGCACATACTACCGAAGATTCGTTCCTGGATTTGCGAACATAGCCGGCAGCTTGCACAAACTGACGAAAAAGAATCAAGCTTTCGCGTTGGCGAAGAGCAGGAGCAGGCTTTTGCATAACTGAAGGAAAAACTGTGCACTGCTCCAATTCTGGCCTTCCCCGTGCCTGGAGAGATGTTTGTGCTGGATACAGATGCAAGTGGGCATAGTATTGGTGGTGTGCTATCACAGATAATATATGGCCAAGAACAAGTGATAGCATACTACAGCAAAATTTTGTCGAAGTCTGAACGCAACTACTGTGTGACACGAAGGGAGTTGCTGGCAGTATTGGAATGCGTGAAACACTTCCACAAATTCCTGTATGGGCAAACGTTTCGCCTGCGCACAGATCATGCGGCATTGCAATGCCTCCTGAACTTTAAAGATCCGGAAGGCCAATTGGCGCGGTGGATCGAGCGGTTGCAGAGCTACGACTACACGGTAGAGCATCGCACGGGTAGCAGCCATGGAAATGAAGATGCCTTGTCACGCCGTCCGTGCAAAACCGAATGCAGGCATTGTTCACAAGCCGAAAGCAAAGAGCAGATAGTGAACATCCGATTGGTCAGCGTTATGTCAGAGGAAGAGTGGTCTGCGGAGAGGATACAAAAGGACCAGCGCGAGAATACGGATCTTAAAAAAAAATCATAGAAGGGAAGGAGCAAGGCACACGTCCAGACTGGCAGGAGATGGCCGGTGAAGGCCCGATCGCGAAGGCTTACTGGGCGCAGTGGCAAAGCCTGCGGCCGTCTGATGGCTGCCTATACCGCGAGTGGGAGAGTGTGGATGGCCGGAGCAGCAATTAACTAATCGTAGTCCCGAAATGCAGGATCAATGAGGTGATCGAGGCATACCATAACGACTCCAATGGACGGCTCCTAGGCATCACAAAAACTGTCGCCAAAATAAAAAGACGATTCTACTGGGTATGATGCCAGGAGTCTGTCGCCGATTGGATTAAGAGCTGTGATCGATGTTCGGCTGCAAAAGGGCCGACAAGAAGATCTCGGGGCCGCATGCAGCAGTACAACATGGGAGCGCCCTTCGAGCGGATTGCCATGGACGTCGCCGGGCCATTCCCACTTAACACTCCAGGCAACAAATATGTGCTGGTGGTAATGGACTATTTTAGCAAATGGACCGAAGTGTATCCTATTCCTAACCAGGAGGCCACCACGGTCGCGGAAATGCTGGTAAACAACTGGGTGGCCAGATTCGAAACCTGCTGGAATTGCACTCAGATCAAGTCCGGAATTTCGAGTCTCTGATATTGAAGGAAGTGTATGAGCTACTAGGTGTTTAGATGAGTGCTGTCTTCAGTGATCCGTCGATCCCATCTCCAATCCCAATCTTTCCTTTTCCCTTTGTACTCATGTTCCCCCTATTTTCTGCTCCCCGGCTTCGGCCGTTTGTATCGTTTCATGTTTCGTGTACCACTCACTTGTTATTAGTACGTTTAACAATAAACACCACAAAAACCGAACCATACCGCGTGTACTTATTTATCCGCTCCGCCGCGATCGAAACATGGTCCTTCGAGCTACTGCGGACCCGCGCCGCGAAACAGAAAACAAAAAACTATAAGCAATAGTGATTAAAAAACAATTTCAAAAACAAAACGATCAACAATCAAAAACAATCAACAGGTGCAAGTGCATAAACTAAAAGTGAGAAGACAACAAAAAACAAAAAAAAACAAACATAGTTACAACAAAAGACAACAAGTGGAAAAGTGACAAACAAATACACATATTGACAACACAAATCAAACAAAAAAAAGTGCAACACTAACTAACTAATTACAAGAAACTAAGAAAAAAAATACAAAAAAAGTGTACAAATTCAAGAAAGTAAAACAAAAATGCAGTGGACAGTGCAGTGCAAGAAACAATAGCAACAAAAACACGCACATCAAAACAACAACACACACCCACGACGCAGAGAAAAAGGAAAACAGAGAAGAACAGCACAAACAACAACAGCATCACAGCACAGCGGCGGACACGCAGCTCCAGAAGGGAGATCCCAAATCTCGGGCACTGGGCCCACAAAGATAAGGGAAACATTTATATTCCCTAAATATAAATAACATTTATAAATATATATCTACCCTAAATATATACCCGCTCCCCAAATCCAGAATACAAATTTTCATTCTGGTACCCCGCTTATCGCGTGCATATTTCCCTTAGTACAAAAAAGCGCAGTGCAGTAAGCAATTCCGCTACTGCACACAATTCGGCGCTTTGTACATTTTCGCCATCTCTTTTGTGCGACCTTCGCTGCCGAAGCAGCAAAAACTCCACTGCAGCCAACAAATACGCACTGTTCTTGTGCAGTAAATAGGCAAGCAGCATTTCTCCCGCTGCATTCCCACACTCCCACTTGTACGTATTTTCGTGCTTTGTTTTTGTGCGACATAAGCAAGCACTGAGCAGCGAGCACTCCCGCTGCTGCTTCCAAGTGCAATTGCTTATTCGCACTTCTGCCTAAGCAATTTACCACTCTCGCTGGCAGAAGTAAGCAAACGCGAATACAGTGGGACGAGTAGCCTATTTTCGCAGCACATTGAATAATTTTCAATAGTGCTGCACTTATACACCCATTGCACAGCTGGTGTCACCCCAAGCGAATACAGTGGGACAAAAACACCCCACCTGTACTCAAAAAAGTTCAATCGTTCACCCCATTATTGAGCCTATTTACACGAAGGCTTTTTCCCCCTGCGTTTTTTGTAACTCTCTTTTGAAGTTGCTGCGTAAATCTTCATGCATTTACATGAAGACTTTTTACTTGCAACTTTGCTTGGCTTTTTGGACGCTTAAGCGGCCAATTTTCTTTCATTCACATTTTCGCGTCTTTTGTGATATTCTCATTATTAAAAGAAAATGGATTTAAACAAAGAAGAAATTATTGAAAATATTTTAGAAGTCACTGAAATGGCTATTAACTGCTTAAATTTAAATAATAGGGAAGATGTAAATATAATTGTTAGCAAAGCGTCCGGCCGGTTTGAAATTTGAAGAAAAGTGCGAAAAAGAGCAAAGCAAATGTCAAAAAAACCCCTGGAATTCGCTGACCGTGCGTGTTTGCCTACCCCGCTGACTTCTCACCACTTCTCGCCAACAAACTCGTCACGCATGACTTTTAACGCAGGGGGAAAAGCCCTCGTGTAAATAGGCTCATTGTTTGGTCCCTCTCATACCAGAAATAACAAGAAGTAATTATTATACCCGCAAACACTAATACACTAATATTTATTTACTTATTTATTACAGATACAAGTTAGCACGGGGCCACCACTGGCCAACTAATATGCAACGCCAGCACTTTCCCGCGCTGCGTACCACACGCGCGCAGCAACGTGACCAGCGACCTCGGCAATATGCAACGCCAGCACTTTCCCGCGCTGCTTACCACACGCGCGCAGCAACGTGACCAGCGACCTCGGCAGCGTGTATGGTCAGCGCTCTTCGAGCTGCAACCTGATCCTCGCTACGCCACACCAGCACGCCAAGGCGCTGACACAGCACACGCGCCGCGTCCACCGTGGGATCGCCTACCTCAGCGAATCGCCGTCACCATGGGAGCGGTGCCGGACATAGGTTACGAGTAGGCTTAAGCAACACATTGTACTCACTTTTAGTCTAGAGCTCGATCGGAGCAGAATAAAGTTTATAACGTGGATAATCGCGGTGTTTGATTGAACAAGATCGGTGCAGCCTTGTTGGTGGCTGCCCGACTTGATACTTTTTTGAACCGGTTCCCTTTGGAACCATAACTGGCGCCCGAGCAGGGACCACCTTACCACAAGTTCACTTTTCGCAAGCTTCCCCCAAGGAGTCGGCGTATATCCTCCGGACGACTCAAGCGTTAAGCGATAGTGAGCCGGTACGTGAAGCCAGTCGTGCCTCAGTAGGTTGTCCGCAAATAATCCGTTAACGCAGACAACTAAACAGGACAACACGACCCTTCCAGGCGGTGCCCGCACATAAACAAAAAAGGCGTTGGTGAACACTAAGGCTGCGATTCCCACGGGACCCTCCAGTCTTAAAAAAATTGTATTTCATTTCGCCAACGACCTGATAACTAACTAAAGCCTTCAATGCTCATCTTAGGGTGAGTAAAAGGACAACAAGTAAACTTACATCGAATTAAAATTCGAATAAACGACAAAACATATAACAAAAAATTTTGTTTAAACAAAAAATTAGCAAAAGCAAAAAGTTAAAAAAATGTTTTCTAAAGAGAAATCATTGAAGTGTGCAGTGTGCGCATACAGCCAAACCAAGGAAAGAAAAAAATAAAAATAAAAAAATACTAATCATTGAAAAGTGTGCAGTGCGTGCAAAGTAAGTGCGAAGTGAGTGCCAAGTGCTAGTAAAAGGATATATACGGAGGCAACACAAGGACTAGAGTCACAGGAAAATAACAGGTGAGTGAATTTTTCTTCCAACTGACCGACGATGGACGAGATGAGAACCTCTTTGACCGAATTGACCGGAGCGGTCAACAGGATGTTAGAACAGCTAAGGGGTATAGAGGGACGACTATCCAGGGTCGAACAAGATAGGCTAGATAACAGGGGCTTATTAGGAGCAACGCTTCAAGGAATTGAGGGGAGACTTCTCCAGATTGAGCGAGGAGAATCACAACCACAACCTGGCGCGGAGCTGACCACCTTATGCGGACCTCAAAATGAACAGGAACTCAAAGAGATCGCTCGACTCCCTGACTGTGTGAAGGAACTTCAAACTTTTGACGGAAACCCTGTATGCTATGTGTCGTGGGTGCACAGCGTGGAAAATATTCTAAAGGACTATGAAATCGTACGGGGAAAGCCCATCTACCGGGCAATCCTCCAACATATCCGCCAAAAAGTGAGGGGTAGTGCCGACACAGCGCTGGTGTCGTACAACGTGTTCGACGCGGACTGGCAGGAAATAAAACGGGTATTGTCTCTTCATTACGCCGACAAAAGGGACATACGGACGTTGGAACACCAGCTAAACCAACTCTCGCAAAGAGGAAGTAGGCTGGACGAGTTCTATGCGACCGTAAACCATCAATTTTAATTGATTATTAATAAAATAAAAAGCGAGACATACTCCGAAGAGACAATGAACGCACTAATAGAGACATACCGGAACCGAGCTCTGGACGTTTTCATAAGGGGGTTGAACACCGACTTGTCACGCATGCTTATAGTACAGAAACCGAAGACCTTGCCGGAAGCGTACTCTGCATGCTTGGATATGCAGAATTTAACAATACGAAACAACATTATTCATACCGCAAGCACAAACAGGGTCACGGTTCCTCTGAACAGAAATTTCGGATCAGATCAGGTACCGCCACTGCCCCGAAGACAATATAAGTTTCCCAGCGATTATGGGGGAAAATTAAACTACCGCGACATGCCTCCAATCTTTGAAAATAATAGATACACGGGAAATGGAAGCATGGAGTCTACTCCACCTCCCAGACCGACGGGCCCTAAGCCACAAGAAAAAATGGATGTGGACAGGTCGATCCAGTCCAAGCGGGTAAATTATATGAATCGACCCGACACCAATAATATGAATCCGTTTAAGAGGCGCGCGGCCTCTGCAAACTTCCCACAAAAACAGCAGCGGCTGTTCAACCTCGAAGCGTTAGCCGAAGAGGAAAATCTAAGTCAACACACACAGGAGGACACTAATATTGGAACCCTAGATGATGATCAGGATTTTTTAGGGGATCATCCCCCTGCGTTTTTCATTTAGACGGACAAACTCGGGGGGAACGAATTTCGAGTGTACCCTACATCTCGAAACCGTGCAAGAACGGGGAAACTTTGGATTTTCTGATAGATACGGCAATGCCGACAATATATCGGAAAAATTCCTGAAGAGGATGCTCAGAGAGTTATGTTACAAATTTTGAAAAAATTGGCTGTGGCTATAGAGAAACATCATGGCCGAGATTTGCCGTATGAATGCATGGAGCGTGATTTTAATATCAATCGTTACGAAATTCTTTCAAAAATATTTTCATTTCGTCATGCCTCTGAACTATATGGCCCTACTTTTACACATATAGCAAATTCAAGAGACGTTGATCAGCTAGTCGCAACAAGGCATAACCTTGTTCCCCAGAAATCTTTGAATAAGACTGTCTACCCCTGTCATTCAGGTTTTGCTTCTCGTAACAAAATTCATAATCCTCAACAGTTCAGCCGACAACATCACCCTGTCCCAGAGTTACGTTATCAGCAGCCGACTGCGAAAATTTACAATTTCAATCAGTGCTATCCAGAAACATCGTTTGCAACGTCATCTTACCCAACTCCTGTTTATTTTTGTTTTATTGCTAACAAACAGATAAAAAGCAAGCAGAAGCCGCTGTACAAGAAAGAAACTGTCAATGAAAATAGAAATGCCACAGTAACCACGCAAAGTGGGAAAAAAATTCCACAAATCCGACATAAGAAATGTCTGACGACCAATAAGAAACAACATCGGTAAAGAGCACATAACTCATGCATAGATCCTTGTGCCCCAGCGGTCTGGGTACAAATTCGTTTGTAGTCGATCAAGCCAGATTGGTTCAATTCCAGTTAACTCGGTGGTCCGAGTGGCGAACAATCGAAGTGGTTCAACTCCACCAGGAGGACTATGTCTTCAACTGACGTGAAATCACTCGTGCCATGAGTAGGCCATTTGCAATTATTAACGCTTTTGGCTAAAAGGGAACAACGCGAGCTTTCCAATGTCATCTGAGTGAAGTGCCGATAATTAGAAAACAAAAGGTAAACAATGATTTAAGGGAGCTTATTCGAAAAAACCTCCGACTGCAGAACACACGCAGAAATGCAAGAAGGTCAAAACCAAGAACATATAGGAAGGGCGAGGAAATTTTCGTAGCAATCAAGACAATAAAAGGGAAAAACAAACCATTGTACCGTAAAGAGATAGTATCTAAAGACAATAGGGTGACAGTAACGACGGAAAGTGGAAGAAGAATTCACAAGGCCCATATCAAGAGTTGCACTCCAAAAAAATAAAATAACATAAAATATGAAAAAATATATGCAATTAAAATATAAAAGAAATTTTATAAATTAGTAAAGACCACATAAAATACAATCAGCAATCTTGTATGCTGAAGTACGTCAGTAAATCAATCAATAAATATCTTATATACTAGAATATACATAACAATATAAGTATAGCATGAAATGCGATAAATTCAATCACATAAGCACTTGCACCAGCACATATTTGCACCAGCACACAAAATACAACTGCACGTAAAACCGCACAAAATATACACTCACACACAAGAAAGAGATATGCTTTTTACATACCGTCAAGAAACAATCAAAAAAAAAAGAGAACAAGTTTTTTTAGTAAAAATAGAAAATTAAGATGTACAAAAAATTATTGAAGTATCATGAATACTGTTAAAATCAAAAAGGAAAAAAAGAAACAATGTTATCACACACCCGTCGCAGACCCAAGTCCCAACAAATATGGCAGATACCTGGCAAGAAGAACCCAGGTATTGGGGCTCAATTCCCCGTTTGGGAACGACAGAATGGTACCATGAGCATAGAATATATATAAAAATAAAATAAAAAGAAAAAAGAAAAGAAATAATGTTAATTAAACAAAAAGGAAAATAGGTGCATAACTACCTAGAATACGTTACTGGACCTCCAGATCATTATCCTATATTATATTTTGTAATATTAAAATACCTTATACCAATTCCCACTAACTACAAAAAGGTAACCACTTGTTAAGGAAACTAATACAAATTTTTTAACTAACTAGTTAACACATTAACAGATAAGTCTTAACAAATTTTACACCTAAACAACTATCCTAAGCTAGGTTACTACACCTCCTGATGGTGGCAAATGGCGTCCGGATATTCAACTACAAGGCGCCTGTGGTGACGATTCAACACGGGAACGCATGGGTCATCAGTGGGCATTTCAAAATGGTGCACGTCATCAATACAGGATCCCTTAAGGAAGCGGCAAAGAAGATTACTGCGGTGGCCCAAGACGCGCTGAGGAGCACAGAAGACAAGGCTATTTTTGACTACTACGTAAACCAAATTAATGACCGCCTTGACGAACTTCGCAGCAGCAAGAGGAAGACTCGCTCCATTGACTGGCTGGGAGCTGCGTGGAAATGGATAGCTGGTTCACCCGATGCCACCGATTGGAATCAGGTGCTGAATTCAGAGAAAGAAATCTGGGAGAACAACAATCAGCAATACAAAATCAATAATGGCATCTTGGAAGCCACGAGTGATGTCATAGCCAAGGTTAACGAAATGATAACGAAGGTCAACAACGTTTCAAAATACGTAGAAACGATGGAGCCAGGACGCAACATTATGAGTAAGGTGCTTATACTAAAAGAACAGGTAGATGAAGTCGTAAGGGCATGCCAAATGGCAAAGAACGGGATCGTGAACACTAACCTCCTCGACAAGGAAGAGATCAATCAAGTTATATCGGAAATAGAGACGTTGCCGTACCAGAACGCGATTGAAGCTATCGAGTATGGGAAGCCTTCAGTCTACACGAACGGTACGCTGCTGCTGTATGTGCTCTCACTGCCGAAAACCAAGAACGAAAGGTATCATCTTCTAACAACAAGAGCCACCATCTCAGAGGGCAAACAACTAGCTCTCAATTATACCAAGATGCTGGTTAACCAAAGAGAAACGTTCGGCATCACCGGAACGTGCACACACATCAGCAATTCAACGATCTGCTACCCCGAGGAGATAGAAGTGCTGCCCGAAGATAGCTGCCTGCCACGAGTGATTAAAGGAGGCGACGCTGAATGCCACTACGTACCCAGCGACAAGGAGGTGATCGAGACGATAGACGACAACACACTATTTCTCACCAATTTCAGGGGAACCATCAGGGCAGAAAATTATACCAAATTATTGGAGGGAACCTTCGTCATCCAGCTAAACAACGAAACCATCGAGTTGGGAAACGAGACTTATTCTAGCAGATCCGTGACAAGACTCTTGGCACTACCGCCAGTCCTCCACAACATAACGAATCGCGGTCTAAAACCAACCTTAGAATATGTGCACGAGGGCCACTTACAAAACTTCAAATACATGGGGCACCTGAAGAATATGACTAACCTTTCTGTCGTTGCAGATTCTCTGATCTTTTCAGTAATGGCTTGCTTGGCATACCTCTTTTGGCGAAGACTAACGATGAAGACGGGCATCCCGCCACTCCAGGAACCAGCGGGAGCCCAAGCTGCCACGCAACATCCTCTGGCAACCATAGTCAGCGGGACGCAGACTTTTGAAGGGGGGGCAGTTAGCACGGGGCCACCACTGGCCAACTAATATGCAACGCCAGCACTTTCCCGCGCTGCGTACCACACGCGCGCAGCAACGTGACCAGCGACCTCGGCAATATGCAACGCCAGCACTTTCCCGCGCTGCTTACCACACGCGCGCAGCAACGTGACCAGCGACCTCGGCAGCGTGTATGGTCAGCGCTCTTCGAGCTGCAACCTGATCCTCGCTACGCCACACCAGCACGCCAAGGCGCTGACACAGCACACGCGCCGCGTCCACCGTGGGATCGCCTACCTCAGCGAATCGCCGTCACCATGGGAGCGGTGCCGGACATAGGTTACGAGTAGGCTTAAGCAACACATTGTACTCACTTTTAGTCTAGAGCTCGATCGGAGCAGAATAAAGTTTATAACGTGGATAATCGCGGTGTTTGATTGAACAAGATCGGTGCAGCCTTGTTGGTGGCTGCCCGACTTGATACTTTTTTGAACCGGTTCCCTTTAGAACCATAACTTACATATTTGACTACATATAAACAAAATTTGGTGTTTAATAATAATTTCCCCCATTCATATTTACATATTTCTCGTTTTTTCCCAATTTATATATACCAATTTCTCGACGCGTTTACACACAGTTGTAAACTTCTATCCTCAACAGAAATACAAATTCGTATTGAAATTTTTTACACTTTCGTCTATATTTCTCCAATTCTGAATTATAGTTCGCGCGGACGCGGTAATACTTCAGGTTTATTTCCCATAAGCCTAATATTAATATTCAAATGAATTTCCAACCCCTTTCGAGCTTTTTTAAGCCATTAAAATGCCTGTTGAGCGATCCCCTAAGCGTCAAATAAACAAAACGGAGTCTCCTTCTCCAAGATGTTCAAAGTCGACTGCGGCACATTTGACAGTTCCTGTCACTCGCGAGGCACTCAAAACTCGCTCCAAGCCTCCTAGTCCCAAAGCAACCGATCCCAGTGTTGCCACATTTGGTTTTGAGTCCGAGAGACTCGTGCAATTATGCACACAATTTGCATCGACTCCCATTGAGGATTTGACCACATCACTGGTCCAAATTAAGCAGAAAAATCTGCAAGCCCAATGGGAGAGGCTAATACGCGCACATCAGGCAGTCTTCCTTGCTGAGGACAACAGCCAGCCCGACGGTTTTAAAGAGTCGGCTAGGCAAAAGATCGACGCCTGCACAGACCAATACGAGTTGTGCATGGCAAAGATGTTGGACATCATTAAGATGCTCCAATCTTAGTCCCCCCAGCCTGCTACGCGTATGGAACCGGTTCAACCCCTAGAACCAGCAAATACTTCCTACATTTGTCTCCAAGTTCCTCCTTGCGACACCGAAACATTCTTCGGGGGCTATGAGCAGTGGCCGTCCTTTCGGGACATGTTTACTGCGGTATACATTAACCACACCCAGCTCACTCCAGCCCAAAAATTGTATCACCTCCGATACAAAACGCAAGGCCAAGCTGGTGCTATTGTTAAACAATACGCACTTACCGATGCAAATTTCGGACTCGCGTGGGAAGCTCTAAGATCCCGCTATGAGAACAAGCGCATCCTCGTTGACAACCCAATTCTATCTCTATTGAATATCACTCCTGCCCACACCGAAAATAGTGAGGCACTACAGCGGATCCAGAATTCTGTAAACAATTGTCTGTCTATTCTCAAGTCTCAGGCCGTAGACACTGACAATTGGGATCCGCTGCTGGTATATATATGCTCTACCAAATTGCCTGAAGCAACCTTAGCTTTATGGGAGCAGTCATTGACATCCCGGAAGGATCTGCCCCCTGGTCACAAATGAACGAATTTCTGACCTGCAGATACGAGATAGTGGAACGGCTGAATTTCTTTCGGCCTACCAAGTCTAAACCACAACCCTCATCTTCCAATGTCCTCACAAATCGGGCCCACAGATCTCTAAATCTTCACACTGAAGTGAAAAAGGACTTCGCGTGCAATCTCTGCAGCGCAAATCATTCCGTACGGACTTGCCAAAGCTTTAAAAGGCTCAAACCCCAAAGTCGATTAGCATATGTGAAAAAGCATGAAATCTGTGTAAAATGTCTTGCTACATCTCACCTAATTCAGGACTGTACAAGCAATTTTACATGCGTTTACTGCCGGAAAAAGCATCACTCTTTGCTTCATCTCCCCAAAGGCAAAACGCAACTCACTAAATCCCCCAATCGATCACCTTCGACCACTTCTCTGGTCTCAACGGTTATCCCAAAACCGAGCAACAACTCCATCACTCATTCTCTCCATTTCGATGCGCAACCCAGCACATCTCTAAGGCAAAGTACGCTCCCAGTACCAGCCCTCCAACCAAATAATAGCACCCACTCCCTTCTGCCTACGGCACTGGTGTCCATTAAACACTTTGGAAAGTTGTTCAGAGTTCGAGCGTTGATCGATCAAGGCTCTCAGCGCACCTTCATTTCCTCGAAGGTCCAGAGGCGCCTAAAATTGCCTATCGAGAAATCTAACGTCCAGATCTCGGGCATGGGTGGACAAATTGTGAAAAACGCCAACCATATATGCTTCGGCCCTCCGCTATGATTGCGGCCCTTTGCTCCCTCGCGGAGCTTTAGGACTCTATATATATATATATGCTTCTTGACATTGGCAGTCCCTAAAACGAGCACAAATCTCCCCGTGCAAGCAATCGTGCTTCAAAAGCTTACGACTTTCTCCCCCCGTCCAAAATAAACCACCCCAATTTGAACGATTTTGCCACGCTAGATCTCGCTGATCCCAACCCCTTCGAGGCAGCGCAGATCGATATAGAGATTGGCAGTGATCTCATCCCGCAGATCATGCTCGAAGGTTTCCACCGAAATGTATGTGGCAGCTTACTTGCTCAACTTACAGTATTCGGTTGGATATTAAGCGGTCCAGTATCCATGTCATCACATTTGACACATATCACCGAGTTGCCAAATTACAGGCACACTGGTCCCGCCCTTCGAAATGACCTTCCTACTCCACAGGAAGCCCTTTCTGACGTGAGTGCCGCCCTCAATCCCGTAGAGTTTCCATCCATGGAAATAAAGGCAAATCACGCGGAACCCACCATCCCTGCACACTCCAACTTGAAATGGCAAACACCCCCTTCGTTGCCAAACGTTTCGCCCCCCGCAGGATGGCTATCGCCCCCAATGAGAGCGCGAAAAGGGGTACACCACAAGCGTTGGCTCAACGCCACGCGTCAATATGCACAGCAATTGATGGAAACTGCAGCCCCCTCGCATTTCCACATTGCACTCCCCTATACAACCGACCTCGAGAGCACCCATCCCGGGTCCGAGTCAGTCGCCATTCCCGTGCGACCTGTCCCAAGCACCGTCACTCCTCCGACGGCAACTCAGGCGAACCTCATCGCTTACACCCCACACAAACGATGTCAATATCATTTCCCACAACTGACATCTCCTTTTTTCGCAGATCCGGCGCAAGCACCCCAGCAACTGCCCCCCCCCAGACAACCCCGCAAGTCCGCACGCATCATCTGCGAAGAGGCCCTCATCGCACTCACCAGCACTCCGGCATCGCGGAACGGCGACAACCCTACAGCCGTCAGCCCACCGTACAGCCAGTCAGCCGCGTATCACCGCCAGCCAGCCGTCAGCCGCAACTCTTCCTCACACCCGAGGACGCGGGGACGAGCAACCACAACTATATTTGATTGCAATCTGCAATGGCGGCCGCGATGTTTAGATGAGTGCTGTCTTCAGTGATCCGTCGATCCCATCTCCAATCCCCATCTTTCCTTTTCCCTTTGTACTCATGTTCCCCCTATTTTCTGCTCCCCGGCTTCGGCCGTTTGTATCGTTTCATGTTTCGTGTACCACTCACTTGTTATTAGTACGTTTAACAATAAACACCACAAAAACCGAACCATACCGCGTATACTTATTTATCCGCTCCGCCGCGATCGAAACACTAGGAATAAGGAAAACTCGCACCTGTCCTTTGCATCCCCAGTCCGACGGCATGGTGGAACGATTCAATCGGACGCAGGAAGAATATCTGCGGAAAGTAGTAGGCAGGAATCAAAAGGATTGCGATACGCATATTCCGCTGTTCTTGATGGCGTATAGGTCAGCCCCGCACGATACGACATCACTCACTCCAGCCCGGGCAGTGTTCGGCACGGAGCTGAGATTGCCTACTGACTTGAAGTTCGGAGTGGCCAGCCCGACGGAAGGCGCTAAGACTGATAACGCAGTCAATAAGCGGTCGAAGCTGGAAGAAATCCACTAGTTTAGAAGGGACTGTATCCAACTAGTCAGCGATAGGATGAAAGCCATATATGATCTACAGCTAACACAGCGGGGTTCCAAGAAGGCGATCTGGTAATGCTCTATAACCCGCAGCGTAGGAAAGGTTTGTCTCCAAAACTTCAAACGTCATGGGAAGGACCGTGCAAGGTCGTGATCAGGATTAATGACGTTGTGTTCAGGGTTCAACACTGCGGCAACAGAAACGCCAGGTTGAAAGTAGTCCATCTGGAGCGCCTGACGTCTTACTCCGGCGGAGCCTCGGCACTTGTTCGGGACGAACAAGTCTAAGTGTTGGGCAGTGAAACGAGAAAGCACTCTGTGCTGAATGCTTTTCCAAGCATACTTTTAGGCATGCACTTTGAAGTACGCAAATTTGGTATAATTCGCTTGGATAGTCCGACATGGCAAGGATGGTTCGCGAAAGGTAATAAACTTTGCTAGAAGAATCGAGATAGAAAGTAAAACTGGAACGTGCAAGAAACTTCGGCGCGATAAGAAAACTGGTATAAAAGCAGCAGTGTGCAGCGCAAGGGGTCGAGTCTGTGTTGAGCAAGCAATGGGGAATCATGCAATAGTAGTAGTGTAAAGTTAGAACAAGTGTCAATCTGTAAATAAAGTGATTGTTAGTTTCTGACTGCGTTTTGCGCTGAATAATTGAAGTTGTTTTATTTTCAAACACAATCAAAACGAACCTGTGAAGTAATTTTCGTGACAATACTTAGTCGATAATGTCTCTTGCTCCATGCCAAAAATACATTTTCGCACACGGGTAGATGCAAATAATACTTCAGAGCCCTTGTTTTGTGCGCTACTTCGCTGGCTTGACCATTACGCAAACTTTGCAACATGTCATACACCACAGGTGTTTTTCTGACATGTTGGAAGGTAGCAAATGTTCAACCAGTTCCTAAAAAAGGCAAGACTACTGACCCTGCGAACTACCGATCTATAGCAATCTGTTCGGTGCTTTTCGAAGCAATGGAAAGCATTGTAAACTTCAACCTTTTTAAGCCAACACACATCGAAAACCATAATAATTCCAAAACAGACCCAGATCACTCCCTCTCACAATTACTTGCAATCAAATCGCAATCCTACACCTATTCCGGCAAACCATTCCTTTTCTAATCATTCTCACTCTCTAACCTCTGAACAGAACCCACGTATTAACAAAAAACCAATATCAGGCAAATCGGACAAAAAACCTACCGTGATTTATACTCTCACTGACGAAATCACCTCCGACGACGACTCACATACCAAGTACACTGTTTATTATTAATTGTGTTTAAGCTCAATTACTTCATCCCATCTCTCATTCTCTTTCAAATCACTGCAACTCACTCATGACCTCTACACCCTCTTTAGAAAGAGAGTGCAGATCACCCACATCTCCGCCTATGCTTCTAAAGGATATAATCCACAATGACTGAGATTCTTAAATGGAACTAAATGGCTCCTACAATAACTATCATGAACTGGCACTCTTGTTCAAGTCCTCCACCCTTCGGTCGTCTTACTACAAGAGACGCACTTAGCCTTCAATGTGGCTGCAGCCGCACCTAAACAGTACGAAGCGTACTTTAATAATATGTCTAACAACACCACAAATAAGAAAGGTATTGGTATTTTGATTAACAACAATATATTCCACATTCTTCTTTTTCTTGACTGGCACGACAGCCCGATTACGAGACTAAGGCCTAGCTACCCGCAACCAACAGTGTTGTGCGTGCGAATGTTTTTACAAGGTTGGCAGGGACCTACAGTTTTATGCCGATTCCGAACGGCGAGTTGGGAGCTTTTTCATAGGCAATTTTACTCTCAGAGGTTTGCCATTTCCTGCTGAGAGGACAGCCGCCGAAAGAAAAATTGTTTTTCTTTTTTTCGGTGTTAACGCAACGGAGTATTGAACTCGCGGAGTCTTGAGTCGCGGCCCAACGCACTAGCCAGCTGAGCTACGGCGGCTTCTATATATATTGTTACGAAAATCCCAAGTTTTCCAAGGTTCGTTCGGATTGTTTTTGAAAATAAAACAACTTCAATTATTTAGCTCAAACGCAGTCAAAAACTAACAATCACTTTATTTACACATTTACACTTGTTCTACTTTACACTACTATTGCATGTATCTCCTTTGCTTGCTCAGCACAGACTCAGACTCACCGCGCTGCACATTGCTGCTTTTATACCAGTTTTCTTGTCGCGCCGAATTATAGCAAGTTTGGCGTACTCCAAAGTGCATGCCTAAGAGTATGCTTGGAAAAGCATTCGTGCATAGAAAAGCATTCAGCACAGAGTGCCTTATCGTTTCACTGTAGAGCTGGAAAAAACATCGATGGTACTATCGATACATCGATGTTTTCGTATATTCTGAAAACATCGATGTTTGGCTATCACTATCGATGCTTTTTATTCTCTTTGCGTAGCTGAACGAAAAGCATGTAAGTAAAATTACACCGGCACACAAAAACAAAAAAGTGGTCTGTACATTTGGCTAGACCCACCTATCCTTATGTATTTCGGTGCGCTGAAACCGAATCCGAGGTCAGTTTTGTCCGTACACCCTCAAAATTTTGAGTAAATTGCAAAAAACTGCCACTACACTAGCATACAAAAAAAAAAAGTGGTCTGTACATTTGACTAGACCCACCTATCCTTATGTATTTCGGTGCGCTGAAACCGAATCCGAGGTCAGTTTTGTCCGTACTCCCTCAAAATTTTGAGTAAATTGCAAAAAACTGCCATTACACCGGCAAACAAAAAAAAAAGTGGTCTGTACATTTGACTAGACCCACCTATCCTTTTGTATTTCGGTGCGCTGAAACCGAATCCGAGGTCAGTTTGGTCCGTACACCCTCAAAATTTTGAGTAAATTGCAAAAAACTGCAAAAAATGGCGGTTTGTGTGCCGGTGTTATTATTGAAACGATGAAGCACTCTGTGCTGTGCATGAATGTTTTTCCAAGCATACTTTTAGGCATGCACTTTAGAGTACAGCAAACTTTCTATAATTCGCTTGCTATAATATGGCGAGGATGGTTCGCAAAAGGTGATGAGCTGTGCTAGAACAATCGAGATAGAGAGTAGAACTGGAATGTGCAAGAAACTTCGGCGCGATAAGAAAACTAGTATAAAAGCAGCAGTGGCAGCGCAAGGGGTCGAGTCTGTGTTGAGCAAGCAAAGTGGCAACAAGTGTGGATACAAGCAAAGTGTAAATCTGTAAATAAAGTGATTGTTGGTTTCTGACTGCGTTTTGCGCTGAGTAATTGAAGTTGTTTTATTTTCAAGCACAATCCGAAAAGAACCTGAATTTTCGTAACAATATTGTTTTTTTTGGCCTGAAACATATTTCTTTCTGCAGAATTTACTCGTAGCAGCTTACGGCGGTGTTCGTTAAGGGTGGTTGTGGATGAGGAAAAATAAAAACCATGGACAAGTACCTTAAAAGTATGTGTTATTGTTCACTTGCAATATGTATAAGTACCAGCGGTGACGCCATGTTGCTTCGAGTGCATGTACATATGTGTGTGACTGATTGTGCATATATAAAAATATGGTACGTGTTCCAAACATGTTTGGTTTACTAATGTGTTCTTTTTTTGCAAATATAGTAACAACAAAATCTAAGAAAAACGAACTTCCTGATGTTTCCAGCCCAAAACGAAAAAAAGATAGTATCTCTGTGGTGTGGCAGTTTTTTAAAAGGGCGAAGGAACCTAATGTGGCGATTTGTAAACAGTGCGGAAAACAGTACAAAACAGGCGGCAACACAACGAACCTGATGGACCACCTAAAGCGTATTCATCCGGATATAATAACAAATCAAAAAAGTGAATTGGATTTTGGCATAAATCAATTTTTAGAAAGAAACTCGTCGTATCAAAATGATTCAGCAAAAAAATTAAAATTAGATAAAAGGGCATGCAAATGATTGCTTCGGATGTGCAGCCGTTCAATATTGTAAACGACTCCGGTTTCTGCAGGCTTGTAAACGAGCTGGATCTAAGGTACCATATACCGCGCAAGACACACCTTCGAAATGTTGTACTGAACAACGAATTAAAACAAAAAGTTAAAATTGAAATTGAATGTGTTGATCATGTTGCCATAACAACAGATGCCTGGACATCTAAAGCCAACGAAGGCTATCTTACTGTAACTTGCCACTTCATTAATAACCAGTTTGAACCAAACTCAGCAGTTTTATCAACTCAAAAACTTTTATCGTCGAAAAATCATACGGCTGCAAATATTGAAGATTCTCTTCGCATAGTTTTTAATGAGTGGGGCTTGACGCACAAGATCGTGGCGATAGTGACAGATAATGATGCATCAATGAGAAAGGCGTGCGAGATACTGAAAATCAAAAATTGTCCTTGCTTTGCACATACATTGAACTTGCTGGTACAAGATCTTCTGAAGCAAAGTTTTTTAAGCGAAATCCTTTTAAAAAGCAAGCGTATCGTGGCATTTTTTAAAAGTAGCACTATAGCTTACGAGAAATTTAAGATAGCTCAGGGCGTTGACAATGCCTATGGTTTAATCCAGGAGGTGGCTACACGATGGAGTAGTGCGTTTCAAATGTTGCAACGCATTGTAATTACCATCGAGTCTATTTCGACCACACTTTTAAGCATTGAAAAGGCCCCGCAGCCATTATCTGCAGACGAAATAAGCACGATAAAGGAACTTCTTAAAATACTGCGCCCGTTCCATGATCCCATCACTTCTATTTCTGCGGATAAAAGAGTAACCATATCCATTGTAATTCCACTTATCTGCGAATTACATAAGGGATTAAATGATATACATAACTTGGAAGCGTCAGAGGCTATAGCTGCACTGAACTACGTTAAAGATCGTTTACCTGCACGCCTTTTCCAGTACGAAACAAGAACAATAACTATGATTGCTACCATTGTCGATCCGCGATTCAAAAAGGATGGGTTTTAACAGCGTCGAACGCCGAACAAGCTGCAAAAGCCTTAGAGGAGGAACTGTTCAATGAGTTGTCCAAAAATCCGCTAACCTCTCATCCAGCACCCCAACAGAACCAAACGTTTCTCCTTTATGAAGGATAAAATGCAAAGAAAAATCGTATCTTCCAAGACTGACGCTATTATTCTTATAAGACAGCATTAGGAACAACAAATTGCAGCAGAGGAATCCAATCCCTTGGAATATTGGAAGGTAAGAAGAAGTTAGTTGTATGTATTTACGAAAATATTAAAAATATTATTTTTAGGAATGCAGTGCAGTGGGATATGTTGTCTATCAAAAATATAGCAAAACAGTTCCTTTGCGTCCCAGCATCGTCGTGCGAATCTGAAGGAATATTCAGCAAAGCGGGACAGATAATTTCCGAGCGCAGATGCTCGCTCAAATGTAATGTTAACAAACTTTTGTTTTTGAACAAAAACTAAAAATTGTTTGATCTCTGAATTTTTTTTAAATATCAATAAGGGCCTTGTGCATATATATTTATAATTCATGACTTGTTCCTTAAGTTTAATTAATGTAAAATTAATGAAAATGTTTTGAAATAAAATTGTTTATTTTCAATTGCTCTTTTGCAATAGTATACAAAAAAAGTTAATATAAATATGTTTTTAACTGTAAGTGGTTTTAAAAATAAAATGAAAAACATCGATGTTTCATCGATGGTTTGCTCCGGAAACATCGAAAACAGCGATGGTGGCAAGCATCGATTGTTTTCCAGCTCTATTTCACTGCCCACCACTTAGACTTGTTCTTCCCGAACAAGTACCGAGGCTCCGCCGGAGTAAGACGCCAGGCGCTCCAAATGGAATACTTTCAACCTCGCGTTTCTGTTGCTGCAGCGTTGAACTCTGTACACCACGTCATTAATCTTCGTCACGACTTTGTACGGTCCTTCCCATGATGTTTTATGTTTTGGAGACAAACCTTTCCTCCGCTGTGGGTTGTAAAGTATTACCAGATTGCCTTCCTGCAACCCTTTCGGGTTAGCGCGTAGACCATAGCTCGCTGTTAACCTGCTTTCAACTAGTTGAGTGCGGCTCCGCGATCTTCTCCTCGGCCCTTTCGCAGCCGAACACCGATCACAGCCTCTGATCCACTCAGCGACATACTCATCCTACCCAATACAACCGCCTTCTTATCTTGGCGACAGTTTTTGCGATGCCTAGGTGCCCTCCACTGGAGTCGTTATGGTTTTCCTCGATGACATCGTCGATTCGGCCTCTCGGGACCACTATTAGGGATTTTCTGGTCCTGCTCTCCCAATCGCGGTATAGGCAGCCATCCTGCAGACGTAGAATTTGCCACTGTGTCCAGTAAGCCTTCGTGATCGGGCTCTCATCAGCCATCTCCTGCCAGTCTGGCCGTAATCTCTGCGCTTTGCCTTTGATGATCTTCGCGAGATCCGTATCCTTGCGCTGATCCTTCTGTAGCCGTTCCGCAAGGCAATCTTCCTCTTGCAGAACTCTTACCGACCGAACATCCACAATCTGCCTGCGCTCGGTTTTGCCAAAATGGTATGGCAGCGCGTCGGCCCATTTTGGCGACGTCTGTTGCCCGGAACGCTTTTCTCGCAGATGGCAGTCTCGTGATATGTGGCCTCGCTTGCCACATCGCCAGCAACTGTCCTCAATTTTCATCCTGTCGAGATATTCAGCGCCGAATTTCGGGTAGCAAAACTGTACGAGCCGCTCAATGTCTGCTGCATATGTCTGCAGCGCCTTGTTTGCTCTTTGCCTGCGGCTCTTCAGCTCGCAATAATACAACATTTTGTTGTGCTCGTCACTGTATCTGGCTGCCAGTGCCCTTATGACGGTCTCGTAATCACCTCTCAAACCTTCCGGAATTGTTTTTATTACCTCAGAGCCGCAGGACCTCTTAGAGCCAGTATCAGCCTCCGACCTTTCCTAACATTGGTCCACTGACAGAAGTTTCTTGAAACATGCCTCTCATTGCAACCATAAGCTGGCTCATGTCCATTGCTTGTGGTGGCACAGCCGCTGCAGCCGTACTTTGCATCGACGCAGCACCTGCAGGTGATTCTTCCACTTTGGCCGACGCTTCTTGTTCCTGCGTTCCGAACTTGTGTGCAGTCCAATCGACGCCTCGTGCCTCACACGCCTCTCGCAAGCGCAGCTGCAACTCCACCTTTCCGCCAGCAGTCGGTAAATTCCAGGCAGTCAGCTCCTTCTTCAGCTGGTCCACCTTCAACAACTCGAGTTTAACCATATCTGCGTTTTTATAACTTTATTTATTTTTTTTGTTTATCTTCAGTAACACAATCCTGACTTCTGACACCAAATGTTACGAAGATCCCAAGATTTCCAAGGTTCGTTTGGATTGTGTTTGAAAATAAAACAACTTCAATTATTCAGCGCAAACGCAGTCAAAAACTAACAATCACTTTATTTACACATTTACACTTATTCTACTTTACACTACTATTGCAAGTATCCCCTTTGCTTGCTCAGAACAGACTCAGACTCACCGCGCAGCACACTGCTACTTTTATACCAGTTTTCTTATCGCGCCGAAGTTTCTTGCACATTCCAGTTGTACTTTCTATCTCGATTGTTCTAGCAGAGCTCATCACCAGCGCTGCCGTTTTGGTTATTTTCAACCAAAAATGGTTATTTTTATTTTTGAAAATTAAATTTGGTTATTTGGTGATTTTTGATCCCATTTGGTTGTTTTTTAGAATATTGCACATTGATACTAAATGTATCTTAAATATAGCGCACTATTATTTGGAGTGGCAATAATATTGTAAGGATAAGACAATCTGTCGCTGTGCAAAGCAACCCTGGCGCTACGCGTCGTGCCATAATTCAACCTGGCAATGATGACCGCGATAATGGAAACTTTTAGTTCAACCTGGCAATGATGGTCGCGATCATCACGGAAACCTTTAGTCCACTCTGGAATGTGCGAGAACGATCTGCGCGATGGCCGGACAGGTATAAAAGGCAGCCGGGTGCGGCGTAGCGAGTCAGTCTGATTTTGACTAGTAAAGCTGCCACACGGAGTAATTGAGCAAATACTTAAGTGTAAAGACAGTGAAGTGCAAAACTATGAAATAAAGTGATAGTTGGTTTTTATTGACTGCGTTTGAGAAAGTAAGTGTGTTTTATTTTCAAATTACGCAATCTAGAGATACGTACTAGCCCACTAGAACTAGCATTCGTAACATTAGGTGGCAGAAGTGGGATTGTGGAAAATTGAAAGTAAGCAAAAAATAAAATTATAAAAGCACGGACATGGTTAAACTCGAGCTGCTGAAGGTAGACCAGCAGAAGAAGGAGTTGGCTGCCTGGAATTTGCCGACTGCTGGCGGAAAGGTGGAGTTGCAGTTGCGCTTGCGAGAAGCATGTGAGGCACGAGGCGTCGATTGGACTGTGCACGAGTTCGGAGCGCAAGAACAAGAAGCGTCGGCCAAAGTGGAGGAATCACCTGCAGGTGCTGCGTCGATGCAAAGTACGGCTGCAGCGGCTGTGCCACCACAAGCAATGGACATGAGCCAGCTTATGGTTGCACTTAAAGGCATGTTCGAGACTTCCAACCGTGAAATGGCAGCGAAACTGGAAACTGTGAACCGAGAAATGGCGGAAAATTCTGAGCGCATAGAGCAGAAGGTGGAGGCAATTTCCGATAGCCTGACGTGAAACGTGAAAGTTGAGCATCTCGAGACGCGAATGGAGAATTTTGATAAACGAGACGACGACCTGGATGATTCCCTGAACAAACGTGTTGACGATCTTGATGATTCCCTAAACAAACGAGTTGATAGTCTGGAGGACTCGATGAACAGGAAAATGGACTAGCGCCTTAGGTACAGCCGCGAGAATTGTTGCCGCCGGTTCCGGAAAGTGTTGCCAGCCAAACAGAAGTTCCTAGTTATGATGGGACTACGCCGTTCGATACATTCAAGCTGAAATTCGTCTTGGCTGCTCTGGAAAATCAGTGGACCGATGTAAGGAAAGGTCGGAGATTGGCGCTGGCTCTTAAAGGTGCTGCGGCTGAGGTAATAAAATCAGTTCCAGAGTGTTTACGAAGTGAGTACGAGACCGTCATAAGGGCGCTGGCAGCCAAATACAGCGACGAGCACAACAGAACGCTGTACTACTGTGAGCTGAAGAATCGCAGGCAAAGGGCCAACGAGGCGCTGCAGGCATATGCAGCAGACATTGAGCGGCTCGTACAGCTGTGCTACCCATCCTTCGGCGCTGATGATCTCGAGAGGATGAAGATTGAGGCGTTTATTGAAGGTCTTCATGATCCGGAGACACGTCGTAGTGCGTTGGTGATGGGCCAGCCGACATTTAGGGAGACGGTTACCAGCGCGATGACCTATGAGGCGACATGTATTGGGAGCACTCGGTATGCACTAGGGATCGCAATTT
Source organism: Melieria omissa (assembly GCA_963971225.1). Classification (NCBI taxonomy): domain Eukaryota; kingdom Metazoa; phylum Arthropoda; class Insecta; order Diptera; family Ulidiidae; genus Melieria; species Melieria omissa. The sequence goes on along the minus strand of OZ020267.1, from coordinate 89,942,488 downwards.
TTTGCCATTTTGCGATCCCGGGATTTTCGGGATTGAAAAGTCAAATCCCGGGATCCCGGGATTTAATCCCGGGATTCATATAACAAATTTTTTAATAAAACAATTTTCCCGAATTGCATAAATACTTGTTTATAATATAGTTACCATAAAAATGGACACATTTTAATCACATTTGGGTAGTTTCAAGCTTTTTTATCTTGAATTTAATCACATTTTGTTTAACCCTTCAATTCCCATGTCCAAAATAGTGAAAAAGAAAATTTTCTTTTTAAATAAAAGAACTTAGATACGTTTGGATAAGACAAAAAAATACATAAAAAATGTTTAAACTACCCTCATTTTTATATTGAAAGAAACCACACAAACTCGCACTGCTTTAATTACGCGTGAAACAAATGAATAAATTTTACAAATGACGTATCGCTAGCGTTGGTAGGAAAAATAAATAAACAAGTACTACTAATTGACTTTGCTATACAAGTGTTAGAATTTAAAAATAAAAACCTATGTGGTAGGAAAACAAATATTAAGCATCTGTCACCTACAGGTGACACTGGGAATTGAAGAGTTAACTTAAAAGTTTTTCATTTGACATTTAACTTCAGTTTCATAGCATTTTGTTTTATCCAAAAATGACACTTAAACATAACTTATTACTTTGCAACCGATGTATCATAAAGTGCATATATATGCATATTTGATAAAAAAAATAAAATAGTTAATTTGTTTGTGCTTTTAGTTTTACTTCGATTATTTCGATAAAAAATTTAAGCGTTTTGATTAACTAAAAACTGAGATCTTAAAAATACAAAGGCATTAAGTGTTTTGTTCTCTTATCTAACCTTCGTTCAATAATGTGTGTGACTAACTAATTACAACACATTTTTTTGCCAAAATTCGTTTTTATTCATCAACATAGTCCCTTTTAGGGAGATACAATCATTCCAACGCTTTTCCAATCTTTCGATACCGCCTTTGTAGAACGATTTTTCTTTGCCTTCAAAATAGGCGTTAGTTTCGGCGATTACTTCATCATTTGAGCCAAATCTCTTACCACGGAGCATCTTTTTGAGGTCTGCGAAGAGCCAGTAGTCGCTGGGGGCCAGATCTGGAGAATACGGGGGATGAGGAAGCAATTCGAAGCCCAATTCATGCATTTTTGCCATCGTTTTCATCGACTTGTGACACGGTGCATTGTCTTGGTGAAACAACACTTTTTCTTCTTCATATGGGGCCGCTTAATCGCGATTTCTTCTTTCAAACGTTCCAACAACGCTATATAATAGTCGCTATTGATTGTTTTCCCTTTCTCAAGATAGTCGATGAATATTATTCCGTGCACATCCCAAAATACTGACGCCATAACCTTGCCAGCCGATGTTTGTGCCTTTGGACGCTTTGGGCGGCTTTCACCGGTTGCATGCCACTCAGCAGACTGCCGATTTGACTCTGGAGTGAAATGGTGGATCCATGTTTCATCCATTGTGATGTACCGACGCAAAAACTCCGACTTGTTGCGCGTAAACATGTCCAAACAGCTCTTTGAATCATCGATTCGTTGTTGTTTTTGCTCCGGTGTGAGCAAACGCGGCACCCATTTCGAAAACACCTTTTTCATAACCAAATGTTCGTGTATTATGGTGTGTACACTGCCTGCTGATATCTTTAGAATGTCAGCAATCTCCCCCACTTTTACTTTACGGTCGGACATAATGATTTTCAGTGTTTTTTCAACGTTTTCCGGAATAACAGCGTCATTTGGCCGTCCAGTAGATGGAATGTCATCGGTGTCTGTACGACCACGTTTGAATTCGTTCTTTTTGATGGAGCAGAGTCCGAATAATGTTTTTCAAGCCATTCCTGGCATTGAACAGTATTTTTTTTTCATTAAAAAACAATGATAAATCAGCACACGGAATTGCTTTGAATTCATTTTTTTCGAAAACTCAAAAGTAGTGTCACTTAAAGCACTGTAACTTGTAAACTAATGGTCGGATCGACATATAATTTTGACAGTAAGCCTAAAAAGGTTCACAATTTCGAAAAAAAAATATTGATTTAGTATTAGTGCCGCCATCTATGTGTCAGTCACACACATTATTGAACGAAGTGTTAGAGCGAAATTTATTTCAAATAAACCCTGCTGAAGAGAAACATCCTTCAGATTCAACACTTGTTGGTTGAATGCTTAGTAAATAATCATAAGCCTTTTGCAAAAGACGCACTCTATCCCCTCCCTTCTCCCTCAAATAAGGAATTGGGTTTTTGTGCCTTAAAATTTATTTCATTTGAACTTTGAAGCATCTTTTGCAATCCCGAAAATCCCGGGATACAAGAATTTGAATCCCGGGATTTTCGGGACTGGAAAAAGTCCGGGATCCCGGGATTGCGATGCCTAGTATGCACCTGCAAGGATACGCCAAATTCAGTCGGACAACGGCATTCCGATCCAGGCCATAAGCTCTGAGACACCGGTCAGGCCACGGGTGGTCTCCTCTAAAGTTGTTTGCTGGGTATGTGGCAAGCAGGACCACATATCACGAGACTGCCGCCAACGGAAGAGGCGTTCCCGTTCTCGATCGCAATCGCCTGTAGCGAGGAATACTGACAATCGAGGCTCAGCCAACAACCGCAGGGCTGAGGACGAGGAGCCGTTAAACTAAAACGGGTCAGCCCAAAGGGGCGTGAGCTGATCCCCACAATCTGCTGCCCCACCGTCCCTGTCTCACAGCTGAAACGACAGCCCAGCAGCTTGACGATTGAAGGAAGGATAGATGGAAAGTTGTTCGTGTTGACGCTGGATACTGGAGCGTCATATTCGATCATAAAAAGGAAGCTGCTGAAGAACTGGGAACCGCTGCATGGCATACAGCTGCGGACTGCGACTGGCTAGCGCTCGTCGGTAAGAGCGAAAGTTACAAAAACGATCGGGTCGGCAAAAATCCACTTAGTTTAACCCTCCTCGCGGGTGCCGACCGGGCAATGGGCACCGCCGTGTCTATGCGCAGGTAAACTGGCAAGGCACGGCGATGTCTAGCTAAGAGTGAGGTGGGGTCCACAAGTCATGCCTGAGGTCCAGCTTACATGCCGCCCGAGGGGTGGCTTGTGGAGTCCTACCTCAGTCACGCTAAGTGGTGCCTGGCGGGTAGGCATAAAACGCTAAGGGAGGAGTCCCTGAAATAAAAACCAGTCTGGAGTCGAAGAAGGGGAAAGAGCGGGTCAGGATATTGACCCAAACGTCGGTGGAAGAAGTGACTGCTACCACCGGCGGGCACGGTGGGGAATTTGATTCCCCTCTGCGTGTCGCCAGCGGTCACACCTCTGCTAGAGTGGTTGCAGGCTCTAGCAGTCGTCATGCGACTGCAAATTTTACGAAGGCTAGGTTAGTCACTAGGGGTACTGCAGTCGACACAGACTCAGACCTCGACAGCGTATGCAGCGTGGCAACCACAAATACGATAGCTGAGGAGGAGCTGCTGAAGTCCCCGAAGGCTCTCGACCCGAGCATCGCATCCACTAGTAGGAGCGAGCAAAGGAAGAAGCCCAATAAGGAGGGCCTGAAAGCGCTCGCCCAGTACAAAGCGGCAATACGCATCAAGTTGCGCCTGGAGAATAAGGACACTCTTTCGCCCACGGAGCGAGAGGACCTACGATGGGCAACTGAGACGGTCACGAAAGGCAGGGAGCACTTCTCGCAAAACGAACGGTTTGCGACCACGCATCCCACCTTCGTGAACAAAATAGAAGAAAACGTAGCGACAGCTATGAAGGGAACGGAGGCGAAGAGACAGAGGTCCACGGAGGGAGAAAGACCCGCGGCCAAACGTCCTTGCACTCACACCACAGCTACTCCATCTGACCGGCCGACCTCGTCCAAAAGAGTGGCGACGACCAGCGAAGTAGCCAAACGGCACTTGACCGTGGCGCTCGTTGACCGACGACACGAAAATGGCCAGATGACGGCGGAACAGTGGAAGCTAGTGGACAGCAAAATTATCGAGGCCATTGTTGCACAGGCGATCGACGAACCTAACAAACCTTCGCCCTCCTTTGAAGGAGCGAGGTGGTACAGGGAAGTCAAGATTCTAAAGTGCAATGACGACCTCACGCTTAAATGGGTCAAGGAGGTGGTCCCGAAACTACGAGGACTGTGGCCGGGCGCTAACCTGGTTATAGTGGATAGGGACGATATTCCCGGTCCACCGCGGGCTAAGGTACGTGTACCAAGCGCGGTGAAACCGGAAAACGCCCTACTGCTTTTCCAGCGGCAGAATCCCGATGTCCCGACGACGGACTGGAAGATGATCCACGCGGGGAAACCCAACGCCGACGGTACACTTGATCTGATCCTCCAAATCAACAAAGAGGCAGAGGACAAGTTGTATCAACGGTTCGGAAAGATGTCTTGGGGGACGGGTAGTGTTTACCTGCGCCTCAAAAAACGTCATCAGAAAGACGGGAATGAAAACACTCTGAAGCCAGGTGAAGCAGAAAAGGATCTTGGGCTGGAACCCATGACCGACGCTACTATCATGCTTCGGCTAGACGACGGGAAGATTGACGAGATGGAGGTTGAGACGGGTGGAGTGTCGGCGGTGACAGCCACACCCACCTTGAAGGACACTGTACCTTCTGAAGGGAAAGGTCCTACAAATCAACCTCAAGGTGAAGCTGAAAAGGATCTTGGGCTGGAACCCATGACCGACGCTACTTTCATGCTTCGGCTTGATGACGGGAAGATTGACGAGATGGAGGTTGAGACGGGTGGAGTGTCGGCGGTGACAGCCACACCCACCCTGAAGGACACTGTACCTTCTGAAGGGAAAGGTCCTACAAATCAACCTCCACCACAGTAAGGTGGCTTCAGCTGAGCTCCTTCTCACACTAGAGGAGGGCAGCTACGACGTGGCCCTAATCCAGGAACCCTGGCTTTCCTCCGGAAATAAGGTTTCAGGGTTAGGGTCCACGAACTATAATCTTTTCCATGCAACAACGGTAGGTAAGATTCGATCTGCCATCCTTGTTAGGAAGGATATTAACGCATATCTTCTACCTAATTTCAGTTCTGATGACCTGGCGGTGGTCGCCATCGAAGGGGACGACAAGCTTAGACTTGTGGCCTCGTGCTATATGGCCCACGACGTCGAGGCACCCCCCACAGACCTACAGCACCTGACGGAAGAAGTCCTCAGACAAGGTTTCGACGCCGTGGTAGGTGCGGATGCCAATTCGCACCACCCTCAGTGGGGAAGCAAGGACACGAACGAACGGGGTGAGTCCCTTTTTAACTTTATATTACAAAACAATGTAGATATAGCTAATAGAGGGAACATCCCAACTTTCAAGGGTCCGACGTCGGAAGACGTATTGGACATTACTTTTTCTTACGGGGCAGATACCTGGATCTCGGATTGGAGGGTGCTGGAAAGACCCTCCTTCTCTGATCACAGCTACATACACTTTACGGTCAACTTTAAACCGTTGCGTACAGTAAGGGTCTTCAGGAACCCCCGGAATACGGACTGGGATCTGTATGCAAATCGGTTAAAGACTCATCTGAGTAATGCCTCTCAGACTCTCTCTCTCTTCCATGATCCCATCACTTCTATTTCTGCGGATAAAAGAGTAACCATATCCATTGTAATTCCACTTATCTGCGAATTACATAAGGGATTAAATGATATACATAACTTGGAAGCGTCAGAGGCTATAGCTGCACTGAACTATGTTAAAGATCGTTTACCTGCACGCCTTTTCCAGTACGAAACAAGAACAATAACTATGATTGCTACCATTGTCGATCCGCGATTCAAAAAGGATGGGTTTTAACAGCGTCGAACGCCGAACAAGCTGCAAAAGCCTTAGAGGAGGAACTGTTCAATGAGTTGTCCAAAAATCCGCTAACCTCTCATCCAGCACCCCAACAGAACCAAACGTTTCTCCTTTATGAAGGATAAAATGCAAAGAAAAATCGTATCTTCCAAGACTGACGCTATTATTCTTATAAGACAGCATTAGGAACAACAAATTGCAGCAGAGGAATCCAATCCCTTGGAATATTGGAAGGTAAGAAGAAGTTAGTTGTATGTATTTGCGAAAATATTAAAAATATTATTTTTAGGAATGCAGTGCAGTGGGATATGTTGTCTATCAAAAATATAGCAAAACAGTTCCTTTGCGTCCCAGCATCGTCGTGCGAATCTGAAGGAATATTCAGCAAAGCGGGACAGATAATTTCCGAGCGCAGATGCTCGCTCAAATGTAATGTTAACAAACTTTTGTTTTTGAACAAAAACTAAAAATTGTTTGATCTCTGAATTTTTTTTAAATATCAATAAGGGCCTTGTGCATATATATTTATAATTCATGACTTGTTCCTTAAGTTTAATTAATGTAAAATTAATGAAAATGTTTTGAAATAAAATTGTTTATTTTCAATTGCTCTTTTGCAATAGTATACAAAAAAAGTTAATATAAATATGTTTTTAACTGTAAGTGGTTTTAAAAATAAAATGAAAAACATCGATGTTTCATCGATGGTTTGCTCCGGAAACATCGAAAACAGCGATGGTGGCAAGCATCGATTGTTTTCCAGCTCTATTTCACTGCCCACCACTTAGACTTGTTCTTCCCGAACAAGTACCGAGGCTCCGCCGGAGTAAGACGCCAGGCGCTCCAAATGGAATACTTTCAACCTCGCGTTTCTGTTGCTGCAGCGTTGAACTCTGTACACCACGTCATTAATCTTCGTCACGACTTTGTACGGTCCTTCCCATGATGTTTTATGTTTTGGAGACAAACCTTTCCTCCGCTGTGGGTTGTAAAGTATTACCAGATTGCCTTCCTGCAACCCTTTCGGGTTAGCGCGTAGACCATAGCTCGCTGTTAACCTGCTTTCAACTAGTTGAGTGCGGCTCCGCGATCTTCTCCTCGGCCCTTTCGCAGCCGAACACCGATCACAGCCTCTGATCCACTCAGCGACATACTCATCCTACCCAATACAACCGCCTTCTTATCTTGGCGACAGTTTTTGCGATGCCTAGGTGCCCTCCACTGGAGTCGTTATGGTTTTCCTCGATGACATCGTCGATTCGGCCTCTCGGGACCACTATTAGGGATTTTCTGGTCCTGCTCTCCCAATCGCGGTATAGGCAGCCATCCTGCAGACGTAGAATTTGCCACTGTGTCCAGTAAGCCTTCGTGATCGGGCTCTCATCAGCCATCTCCTGCCAGTCTGGCCGTAATCTCTGCGCTTTGCCTTTGATGATCTTCGCGAGATCCGTATCCTTGCGCTGATCCTTCTGTAGCCGTTCCGCAAGGCAATCTTCCTCTTGCAGAACTCTTACCGACCGAACATCCACAATCTGCCTGCGCTCGGTTTTGCCAAAATGGTATGGCAGCGCGTCGGCCCATTTTGGCGACGTCTGTTGCCCGGAACGCTTTTCTCGCAGATGGCAGTCTCGTGATATGTGGCCTCGCTTGCCACATCGCCAGCAACTGTCCTCAATTTTCATCCTGTCGAGATATTCAGCGCCGAATTTCGGGTAGCAAAACTGTACGAGCCGCTCAATGTCTGCTGCATATGTCTGCAGCGCCTTGTTTGCTCTTTGCCTGCGGCTCTTCAGCTCGCAATAATACAACATTTTGTTGTGCTCGTCACTGTATCTGGCTGCCAGTGCCCTTATGACGGTCTCGTAATCACCTCTCAAACCTTCCGGAATTGTTTTTATTACCTCAGAGCCGCAGGACCTCTTAGAGCCAGTATCAGCCTCCGACCTTTCCTAACATTGGTCCACTGACAGAAGTTTCTTGAAACATGCCTCTCATTGCAACCATAAGCTGGCTCATGTCCATTGCTTGTGGTGGCACAGCCGCTGCAGCCGTACTTTGCATCGACGCAGCACCTGCAGGTGATTCTTCCACTTTGGCCGACGCTTCTTGTTCCTGCGTTCCGAACTTGTGTGCAGTCCAATCGACGCCTCGTGCCTCACACGCCTCTCGCAAGCGCAGCTGCAACTCCACCTTTCCGCCAGCAGTCGGTAAATTCCAGGCAGTCAGCTCCTTCTTCAGCTGGTCCACCTTCAACAACTCGAGTTTAACCATATCTGCGTTTTTATAACTTTATTTATTTTTTTGTTTATCTTCAGTAACACAATCCTGACTTCTGACACCAAATGTTACGAAGATCCCAAGATTTCCAAGGTTCGTTTGGATTGTGTTTGAAAATAAAACAACTTCAATTATTCAGCGCAAACGCAGTCAAAAACTAACAATCACTTTATTTACACATTTACACTTATTCTACTTTACACTACTATTGCAAGTATCCCCTTTGCTTGCTCAGAACAGACTCAGACTCACCGCGCAGCACACTGCTACTTTTATACCAGTTTTCTTATCGCGCCGAAGTTTCTTGCACATTCCAGTTGTACTTTCTATCTCGATTGTTCTAGCAGAGCTCATCACCAGCGCTGCCGTTTTGGTTATTTTCAACCAAAAATGGTTATTTTTATTTTTGAAAATTAAATTTGGTTATTTGGTGATTTTTGATCCCATTTGGTTGTTTTTTAGAATATTGCACATTGATACTAAATGTATCTTAAATATAGCGCACTATTATTTGGAGTGGCAATAATATTGTAAGGATAAGACAATCTGTCGCTGTGCAAAGCAACCCTGGCGCTACGCGTCGTGCCATAATTCAACCTGGCAATGATGACCGCGATAATGGAAACTTTTAGTTCAACCTGGCAATGATGGTCGCGATCATCACGGAAACCTTTAGTCCACTCTGTGCGAGATGTGCGAGAACGATCTGCGCGATGGCCGGACAGGTATAAAAGGCAGCCGGGTGCGGCGTAGCGAGTCAGTCTGATTTTGACTAGTAAAGCTGCCACACGGAGTAATTGAGCAAATACTTAAGTGTAAAGACAGTGAAGTGCAAAACTATGAAATAAAGTGATAGTTGGTTTTTATTGACTGCGTTTGAGAAAGTAAGTGTGTTTTATTTTCAAATTACGCAATCTAGAGATACGTACTAGCCCACTAGAACTAGCATTCGTAACATTAGGTGGCAGAAGTGGGATTGTGGAAAATTGAAAGTAAGCAAAAAATAAAATTATAAAAGCACGGACATGGTTAAACTCGAGCTGCTGAAGGTAGACCAGCAGAAGAAGGAGTTGGCTGCCTGGAATTTGCCGACTGCTGGCGGAAAGGTGGAGTTGCAGTTGCGCTTGCGAGAAGCATGTGAGGCACGAGGCGTCGATTGGACTGTGCACGAGTTCGGAGCGCAAGAACAAGAAGCGTCGGCCAAAGTGGAGGAATCACCTGCAGGTGCTGCGTCGATGCAAAGTACGGCTGCAGCGGCTGTGCCACCACAAGCAATGGACATGAGCCAGCTTATGGTTGCACTTAAAGGCATGTTCGAGACTTCCAACCGTGAAATGGCAGCGAAACTGGAAACTGTGAACCGAGAAATGGCGGAAAATTCTGAGCGCATAGAGCAGAAGGTGGAGGCAATTTCCGATAGCCTGACGTGAAACGTGAAAGTTGAGCATCTCGAGACGCGAATGGAGAATTTTGATAAACGAGACGACGACCTGGATGATTCCCTGAACAAACGTGTTGACGATCTTGATGATTCCCTAAACAAACGAGTTGATAGTCTGGAGGACTCGATGAACAGGAAAATGGACTAGCGCCTTAGGTACAGCCGCGAGAATTGTTGCCGCCGGTTCCGGAAAGTGTTGCCAGCCAAACAGAAGTTCCTAGTTATGATGGGACTACGCCGTTCGATACATTCAAGCTGAAATTCGTCTTGGCTGCTCTGGAAAATCAGTGGACCGATGTAAGGAAAGGTCGGAGATTGGCGCTGGCTCTTAAAGGTGCTGCGGCTGAGGTAATAAAATCAGTTCCAGAGTGTTTACGAAGTGAGTACGAGACCGTCATAAGGGCGCTGGCAGCCAAATACAGCGACGAGCACAACAGAACGCTGTACTACTGTGAGCTGAAGAATCGCAGGCAAAGGGCCAACGAGGCGCTGCAGGCATATGCAGCAGACATTGAGCGGCTCGTACAGCTGTGCTACCCATCCTTCGGCGCTGATGATCTCGAGAGGATGAAGATTGAGGCGTTTATTGAAGGTCTTCATGATCCGGAGACACGTCGTAGTGCGTTGGTGATGGGCCAGCCGACATTTAGGGAGACGGTTACCAGCGCGATGACCTATGAGGCGACATGTATTGGGAGCACTCGGTATGCACCTGCAAGGATACGCCAAATTCAGTCGGACAACGGCATTCCGATCCAGGCCATAAGCTCTGAGACACCGGTCAGGCCACGGGTGGTCTCCTCTAAAGTTGTTTGCTGGGTATGTGGCAAGCAGGACCACATATCACGAGACTGCCGCCAACGGAAGAGGCGTTCCCGTTCTCGATCGCAATCGCCTGTAGCGAGGAATACTGACAATCGAGGCTCAGCCAACAACCGCAGGGCTGAGGACGAGGAGCCGTTAAACTAAAACGGGTCAGCCCAAAGGGGCGTGAGCTGATCCCCACAATCTGCTGCCCCACCGTCCCTGTCTCACAGCTGAAACGACAGCCCAGCAGCTTGACGATTGAAGGAAGGATAGATGGAAAGTTGTTCGTGTTGACACTGGATACTGGAGCGTCATATTCGATCATAAAAAGGAAGCTGCTGAAGAACTGGGAACCGCTGCATGGCATACAGCTGCGGACTGCGACTGGCTAGCGCTCGTCGGTAAGAGCGAAAGTTACAAAAACGATCGGGTCGGCAAAAATCCACTTAGTTTAACCCTCCTCGCGGGTGCCGACCGGGCAATGGGCACCGCCGTGTCTATGCGCAGGTAAACTGGCAAGGCACGGCGATGTCTAGCTAAGAGTGAGGTGGGGTCCACAAGTCATGCCTGAGGTCCAGCTTACATGCCGCCCGAGGGGTGGCTTGTGGAGTCCTACCTCAGTCACGCTAAGTGGTGCCTGGCGGGTAGGCATAAAACGCTAAGGGAGGAGTCCCTGAAATAAAAACCAGTCTGGAGTCGAAGAAGGGGAAAGAGCGGGTCAGGATATTGACCCAAACGTCGGTGGAAGAAGTGACTGCTACCACCGGCGGGCACGGTGGGGAATTTGATTCCCCTCTGCGTGTCGCCAGCGGTCACACCTCTGCTAGAGTGGTTGCAGGCTCTAGCAGTCGTCATGCGACTGCAAATTTTACGAAGGCTAGGTTAGTCACTAGGGGTACTGCAGTCGACACAGACTCAGACCTCGACAGCGTATGCAGCGTGGCAACCACAAATACGATAGCTGAGGAGGAGCTGCTGAAGTCCCCGAAGGCTCTCGACCCGAGCATCGCATCCACTAGTAGGAGCGAGCAAAGGAAGAAGCCCAATAAGGAGGGCCTGAAAGCGCTCGCCCAGTACAAAGCGGCAATACGCATCAAGTTGCGCCTGGAGAATAAGGACACTCTTTCGCCCACGGAGCGAGAGGACCTACGATGGGCAACTGAGACGGTCACGAAAGGCAGGGAGCACTTCTCGCAAAACGAACGGTTTGCGACCACGCATCCCACCTTCGTGAACAAAATAGAAGAAAACGTAGCGACGGCTATGAAGGGAACGGAGGCGAAGAGACAGAGGTCCACGGAGGGAGAAAGACCCGCGGCCAAACGTCCTTGCACTCACACCACAGCTACTCCATCTGACCGGTCGACCTCGTCCAAAAGAGTGGCGACGACCAGCGAAGTAGCCAAACGGCACTTGACCGTGGCGCTCGTTGACCGACGACACGAAAATGGCCAGATGACGGCGGAACAGTGGAAGCTAGTGGACAGCAAAATTATCGAGGCCATTGTTGCACAGGCGATCGACGAACCTAACAAACCTTCGCCCTCCTTTGAAGGAGCGAGGTGGTACAGGGGAGTCAAGATTCTAAAGTGCAATGACGACCTCACGCTTAAATGGGTCAAGGAGGTGGTCCCGAAACTACGAGGACTGTGGCCGGGCGCTAACCTGGTTATAGTGGATAGGGACGATATTCCCGGTCCACCGCGGGCTAAGGTACGTGTACCAAGCGCGGTGAAACCGGAAAACGCCCTACTGCTTTTCCAGCGGCAGAATCCCGATGTCCCGACGACGGACTGGAAGATGATCCACGCGGGGAAACCCAACGCCGACGGTACACTTGATCTGATCCTCCAAATCAACAAAGAGGCAGAGGACAAGTTGTATCAACGGTTCGGAAAGATGTCTTGGGGGACGGGTAGTGTTTACCTGCGCCTCAAAAAACGTCATCAGAAAGACGGGAATGAAAACACTCTGAAGCCAGGTGAAGCAGAAAAGGATCTTGGGCTGGAACCCATGACCGACGCTACTATCATGCTTCGGCTAGACGACGGGAAGATTGACGAGATGGAGGTTGAGACGGGTGGAGTGTCGGCGGTGACAGCCACACCCACCTTGAAGGACACTGTACCTTCTGAAGGGAAAGGTCCTACAAATCAACCTCAAGGTGAAGCTGAAAAGGATCTTGGGCTGGAACCCATGACCGACGCTACTTTCATGCTTCGGCTTGATGACGGGAAGATTGACGAAATGGAGGTTGAGACGGGTGGAGTGTCGGCGGTGACAGCCACACCCACCCTGAAGGACACTGTACCTTCTGAAGGGAAAGGTCCTACAAATCAACCTCCACCACAGTAAGGTGGCTTCAGCTGAGCTCCTTCTCACACTAGAGGAGGGCAGCTACGACGTGGCCCTAATCCAGGAACCCTGGCTTTCCTCCGGAAATAAGGTTTCAGGGTTAGGGTCCACGAACTATAATCTTTTCCATGCAACAACGGTAGGTAAGATTCGATCTGCCATCCTTGTTAGGAAGGATATTAACGCATATCTTCTACCTAATTTCAGTTCTGATGACCTGGCGGTGGTCGCCATCGAAGGGGACGACAAGCTTAGACTTGTGGCCTCGTGCTATATGGCCCACGACGTCGAGGCACCCCCCACAGACCTACAGCACCTGACGGAAGAAGTCCTCAGACAAGGTTTCGACGCCGTGGTAGGTGCGGATGCCAATTCGCACCACCCTCAGTGGGGAAGCAAGGACACGAACGAACGGGGTGAGTCCCTTTTTAACTTTATATTACAAAACAATGTAGATATAGCTAATAGAGGGAACATCCCAACTTTCAAGGGTCCGACGTCGGAAGACGTATTGGACATTACTTTTTCTTACGGGGCAGATACCTGGATCTCGGATTGGAGGGTGCTGGAAAGACCCTCCTTCTCTGATCACAGCTACATACACTTTACGGTCAACTTTAAACCGTTGCGTACAGTAAGGGTCTTCAGGAACCCCCGGAATACGGACTGGGATCTGTATGCAAATCGGTTAAAGACTCATCTGAGTAATGCCTCTCAGACTCTCTCCAGGTCGGACGTTGAGGCTAAGGCGAAACTCCTAACGTCAAAGATCCTACTTGCTTACCACGAATCCTGCCCGCCCTCAAGGCCGGTAGGACGAAAATCCTATCCGCCCTGGTGGAGCAAGGACATTGGTAGGAAAAGAAGAGAACTTAGAGAGTTTTTCAAACTGGCCAAACTTGCCGACTGTGCGGAGTGTTGGAGAGAGTACAAGACACTACTTCACTCCTACAAACAAGAGATACGGAGGGCCAAAAGAAGCTCCTGGCAGAACTTCTGTGGAAGTGAGGGAATTGTGAGGGCCTAATCACCACATCCAGACTTCGATGGGCTTTGGGCTCTTTCGATCCCTTCAAATCCCCGGGTCCGGACGGCATTTTTCCCGCGCTTCTGCAAAAGGGAAGTGCTGTTCTGATACCGTGGCTCAAGGACGTTTTCAGGAGCTGTCTGAGACTGAACTATGTACCGATGGACTGGCGATTATCAAGGGTTGTATTTTTGCCGAAATCAAGTAAAAGCAGCCATTTGTATCCGAAGGACTATCGGCCCATCAGCCTCACCTCGTTTATACTGAAGACCTTTGAAAGACTGCTAGACTCGTTTATTAAGGAAAGGGTTCCACCTGGCCTAATATCAACGAACCAACACGCCTATATGAAAGGCAAGTCAACGGAGACAGCACTTCATCAGGTGGTTTTCAGATAGCAAAAGCTTTTCACTACGAAGAATACGCGCTGGGAGCCTTCCTCGACATATCAGGGGCTTTCAACAATGTCTCCACAGAGGCATTGTTGGAAGGCCTTGCATCAATTGAGGTGCACCCACCCATACAGGACTGGATTGGTAATCTGTTGAATTGCCGTACAGTGGTAGCGGAGTGGGGCGCAACAACCATGACGAGGAAGGCGAACAGGGGCACCCCCAGGGGGGTGTGCTCTCTCCGTTACTATGGAATCTAGTCGTTAACAAGATCCTTTTAAAGCTGAGGGACGGGGGGCCAAGGCTAACCGCATATGCGGATGACCTCGCCGTTGTCGTCTCAGGCAGGTGTCTCACCTCAATGAGCCAAGTACTCGAGAGGACACTGAAAGTGATTAACAACTGGGCAAAGACTGTGGGACTGGAAACAAACCCAGACAAGACGGACTTAGTTCTTTTTACCACAAAGTACAAGATCCCAACCTGGCTTCCTCCCAAACTGAACAACACCACACTCACCCCCAAAACATCTACTAAGTACCTAGGAGTCATCTTGGACAGTAAACTGTCGTGGAAATTGAATGTGGAAGACAGGAAAAGGAAAGCCTTGAACGCCTTATACGCTTGCAGGAAAATGCTCGGTAAGACTTGGTGCTTATCCCCCCGTCTCACACATTGGATTTACACTGCAGTGATTAGACCCATTATGCTCTACGGGATCATAGTATGGTGGACTGCGGTGGATAAGAAGACCTATGCCAAAAGACTCGAGACTGTACAGAGAGCCGCTGGGTTGTGTATAACAGGCGCAATGCGCACCACTCCGACAGCGACACTGGACAAAATCTTGGGATTTTATCCAATTGGTCTGACTGCGAAAAGCGTCGCTAAAAAGGCGGCGCTTAGACTTAAGGTAACTGGACAGCTCACGCTACGACATTACGGCCACAGCAGGTTACACGCAGGGGTGAGCGAAAGCTCAGACTACGCCGTACCTCAAGCCAATTTCAACTTCAAACTTCTAGGATCAACAACTTCTAGGATCACGTGGGATCCTAGAACCGGATGGGTGGCGACAGGGGCTCGAGCCCGGCCGTCAATCCTATAACCTGTTCACGGATGGATCCAAGATGACAGAGGGAGTGGGATCTGCAGTTTTCTGTCCGGAACTTGACCTTCAACAGTCTTTCCGGCTCCCGGACTACTGCAGCATCTTCCAAGCAGAGGTACACGCTGCCACAAGAGCGGCGCAACTAGCAATGGGTCGCACCCCTCCAGACTCTCGAATAAACATCTATATCGACAGCCAAGCAGCCATAAAAGCAGCAGCTGGGGTATTGTCAAACTCGATATGCGTACGGAACTGCAAAACCAAATTGGACGAACTCTGTCGCAACAGAGTGGTCACTATCTATTGGGTACCGGGTCACAAAGGAGTTGAGGGAAATGAGAAGGCTGATGCGCTCGCCAAAGCCGGGGCACGACTGCCTACGGTTAGCGAGCCAGACATCCATCCACCCCTCTCCACGCTCAAGACGGAAATAGAAGAGAATATGATTCGTGAAGCGGCGTCCATGTGGGAGAGATCTACATCTCACAGGACAGCAAAAATCATGCTTCGCGAACATAATGTCAACAACACAGAGTTTGTACTATCACTCCGAAGAGATGATTGCAAACTATTGACCGGGATACTCACGGGACACTGTCTGACACCGTCCCACGCTGCCAAACTTGGCTTGGTACCAAGTGATGCATGCACAAGATGTGGTGAAGACAGTGCCAAGGGTACCCTGGAGCATTTGCTGTGCCACTGCCCTGCTCTCTACAGATCACGGGTCAGCTGCCCCGGATCCGCGTCGTTCCCTTCCTTGGAAAGAGTCGCGGAACAAAAAAGCAGCGACTTACTTAGATTTGCCAAAACGTTTTTGACAAACTACATACAGGTCTGAAGCTCCAGAACCTTTCTGGTACCACTATTGACCAATATGGTCTATGTGAGACCCCCCCGAGGGTCAGCCAGCCTAACCTACCTACCTACAAAAACGATTGCTATCGGCACCAGCAGCCTGGAACATGAGTTCATCGTCGCGGATATAATGGATGACGTCATTATCGGCGTGGATTTCATGATTAGGCACGTTGTTGAACGTTGAATTTCCGCTGCACACTGGCTATGAGCGAAGCGTGGCGGTAAGGAAGGTTGTATCGTGTCAACACCGGACGATACCAGCGAATTCAGGCGGTTGTGTGGGCAAAGGTGGACGAGGACGATGGGACGAGTCGGTTGTGGGTTGTAGAAGCACCAAACCAAGGACACCACAACATCATCATCGGACCTACATCAGTGGAACCTAAAAATGGAAGAATACCAGTCAGAATACTGAACCCCCTGAATGCATCCAGATATGTCGGGAAAGACGAGACGGTTTCAACATAGAAGTCATACCGCAAGAGAACCAGTGGAGCAGCGAGTTGATGGCCAAGCAGAAACAGAAGGCGAGGTCACTCCTGCAACACTATGGGTCAATATTTGAGGAAGAAGCAGGCGGAAGAATAGCCATAGTGAAGCACAACACCGACACCGGAAGTGCAAAACCGATTCGCCAACAACCAAGACGAGTTCCTCTGGCCAAGAGGGAAGAGGACACAAATTTTAACGAAAACATGCGGGAAGAAGAAGTCATAGAGCCTTCTTCGGGCCCCTGGTGCTCGCCGGTCGTGCTAGTCAAGAAAAAAGATGGCAGTACCCGACTTTGTGTGGATTATCGGAAGCACAATGACGTGACCCAGAAGGACAGTTATCCACTACCGCGGATCGATGACACACTGGACATACTGTCAGGCACACAGTGGTTCTCCACGCTCGACTTACGCAGCGGCTATTGGCAGGTAGAGCTTGCAGACAAGGACAAGGAGAAAACGGCTTTCAGTGTTGGCGATGGTTTGTGGCAGTTCACCGTCATGCCGTTTGGGCTCTGCAACGCACCAGCACCATTCGAGCGGCTAATGGAACGCGTCCTAAAAGGGCTGCATTGGCGGACGTGCCTGGTGTACCTCGACGACATAATCGTGATGGGCAAAAGCTTCGACGACCACCTGGGAAAGCTGAAGGAGGTATTCGAGCGGATACAAAAAGCTGGGCTTAAACTCAAGCCAAAGAAGTGTTCGCTGTTCCAACAGGAAGTCAAGTATCTGGGTCATACGGTTTCCGCCCGCGGAGTACATACGGAAGAAGGCAAAATCACGGCGGTGAAGGAGTGGCCTCGGCCACGCAATCTACACGAACTCCGCAGTTTCCTGGGCCTTTGCACATACTCCCGCCGATTTGTTCCGGGATTCGCGAACAGAGCCAGCAGCTTGCACAAACTGATGAAAAAGAGCCAAGCTTTCGAGTAGAACGAAGAGCAGAAAAAGGCTTTTGCACGTCTGAAGGAAAAATTGTGCAGAGCTCCAATTCTGGCCTTCCCCGTGCCTGGGGAGATGTGTATGCTGGATACAGATGCAAGCGGGAATAGTATTGGCGGTGTTTTATCACAGATAATAGACGGCTAGGAACAAGCGTACTACAGTAGGGTTCTATCGAAACCGGAACGCCTACTGTGTGACACGGAGAGAACTGCTGGCGGTATTGGACTGCGTAAAATACTTCCACAAATATCTGTATGGACAAAGGTTTCGCTTGCGCACAGATCATGCGGCATTGAGATGTCTCCTGAACTTTAAAGATCCTGAAGGGCAATTGGCGCGGTGGATCGAGCGACTGCAGAGCTACGACTACACGATAGAGCATCGCAAGAGCAGTAGCCATGGAAATGCCGATGCCTTGTCACGCCGTCCGTGCAAAGTCGAATGCAAGCAGTGCTCGCGAGCCGAAAGCAAAGAAGCGTTATGCCAGAGGAAGAGTGGTCTGCGGAGAGGCTACAAAAAGACCAGCGTGAGGATGCGGATCTTGCAAAAATCGTCGAAGGCAAGGAGCAAGGCACACGTCCAGACTGGCAGGGGATGGCCGGTGAAAGCCCAATCGCTAAGGCTTACTGGGCACAGTGGAAAAGTCTGCGGCTGAAGGAAGGATGCCTCTACCGCGAATGGGAGAGCGCGGATGGTCGGATAACGACTCCAGTGGAGGGCACCTGGGTATCACCAAAACCGTCGCCAAAATAAAAAGACGATTCTACTGGGTAGGATGTCAGGAGTCTGTAGCCGAGTGGATTAAGAGCTGCGACCGATGTTCAGCCGCGAAAGGGCCGACAAGAAAATCTCGAGGCCGCATGCAGCAGTACAACGTGGGAGCGCCCTTCGAGCGGATTGCTATGGACGTCGCCGGCCCATTCCCAACTAGCACTCAAGGCAACAAATATGTGCTGGTTGTAATGGATTACTTCAGCAAATGGCCCGAAGTGTACCCTATTCCTAACCAGGAGGCCACTACGATCTCGGAAAAGCTGGTAAACAACTGGGTAGCCCGGTTCGGAGTTCCGTTGGAGTTGCACTCAGATCAAGGCCGGAATTTCAAGTCTGTGGAATTCAAGGAAGTGTGTGAGCTGCTGGGGATAAAGAAAACTCGTACCAATCTTTTGCACCCACAGTCCGACGGCATGGTGGAACGCTTTAACCGGACACTGGAAGAATACCTGCGGAAAGTGGTAGGCAGGAATCAAAAGGATTGGGACACGCATATCCCCCTGTTCCTGATGGCTTCAGCCTGAGCAGTGTTCTGCACAGGAGGAAATTCACCAGTTTATAAGGAGCCGCACCAAACTGGTCAGCGATAAGGTGAAAGCCAGATATGATCTACGGGCCAACTCAGCAGGGTTCCAAGAAGGCCATCTGGTAATGCTCTACAACCCGCAGCGGAGGAAAGGTTTATCTCCGAAACTTCAAGCGTCATGGGAAGGACGTACGAAGTCGTGACTTGGATTAACGACGTGATATACAGAACGCTCAACGAGACAGTTTCGCTTTCCGTAACTCGATATGAGAACTCTCGTTTTCATTTTTGGGGAAGTGTGTGGAATGTACTTTGGAGCACTCAGAAGCAGCGGGAAGTAAACAAAATGAAGAAAATTGTAAAAGTGAAGTTTTGAAAATAAACAAATAAAAAAATTTTTCATGAATAAAAATGTACGATTAGGGCTATTTATTGTTTTTGGAGGAGTTTGGTCGCGAACCCCAGTCAATGAATTCTATTAGCATCTTTAGCAGAGTGCGTTTGTTGACTCCAAATAAAAATTATATATATATTTTAAAATTCAAAAAATTCAAATTTCATTCATACATTTTGTTACGATTGACAATAGAGAAAAAGCAAAACGAGAGCAAAATTGGTATCGAGCGTTTTGTATCGTGCGTTCGATATGACACGACGAGAATTTGTGTTACGAAAAGCAAAAACGATAGTTTGATACATTTATTTGCTCGATATCGGATTATGGAAAGCCACCCCTGATTTTGACTAGTGAAGGTGCCACACGGAGTAATCGAGCAAATACTTAAGTGTAAAGACAGTGAAGTGTAAATTGTGAAATAAAGTGATTGTTGGTTTAGTTTATTAACTGCGTTTGGATAATTACAGTTGTTTTATTTACAAATTGCACAATCCAGTGATACGTATCAGCCCACTAGAACTAGTATTCGTAACACTATTATATAAAAACAAGTGTGACGTTTTTTGGGCCACAATCAGGCAAAAACCACTGAACCGATTTAGATGAAATAAGCACCAAAAATTTTTTACAATTTAGGCTATTTTTTAGGCTATATGAGATTGACCACGCCCCCTTATTACGCCCACTATGGTAACAAAACTCATCTATGGTATGCTTTTGTAAGGCAATATGGGTATCAAACGATTCAGCGTGTCATTGCGGCAAACATAGGCTATAATATGATCGGCCACGCCTACTTTCCGTGCCCATTAAACTTACAAAACGAAGCTACGGTATATGTCGGTAAATCAGTATTAATATCAAATGATTCCGTGTTTCGTTGATGTTAACATAGGATATATAATATTGACCACGCCCACCTGATATGCCTTTTCGCCACGCCCACTATAATAACAAATCAGCCATGGTATATTTGTCATAACAATAGAGGCACCAAACGATTCAGCGTGTCATTGCGGCAAACATAGGCTATAATATAATCGACCACGCCCACTTTTCGTGCCCACTAAACTTACAAAACGAAGCTACGGTACATGTCGGTAAATCAGTATTAATATCAAATGATTCCGTATTTTGTTGATATTGTTACGAATGCTAGTTCTAGTGGGCTAGTACAAATCACTGGATTGTGCAATTTGTAGATAAAACAACTTTAATTATCCAAACGCAGTCAATGAAAACCAACAATCATTTTATTCCACAAATTTCACACTTTACTGTCTTTATTAATTATTTGCTTAATTACTCCGTGTGGCACCTTCACTTGTCTAAGCCAAGACTGACTCGCTGCGCCGCACCCGGCTGCCTTTTATACCTGTCCGGCCATCGCGCAGATCGTTCTCGCACATTCCAGAGTGGACTCAAGGTTCCCATGATGATCGCAACCATCATTGCCAGGTTGGACTAAAAGTTTCCATCATTGCCAGGTTGGACTAAAAGTTTCCCTCATTGCCAGGTTGGACTAAAAGTTTCCATTATCGCGGTCATCATTGCCAGGTTGAATTATGGCACGGCGCGTAGTGACAGGGTTGCCTTGCACAGCGACAGACTGTCTTAACGTTACACTGCCCACCACTTAGACTTGTTCGTCCTGAACAAGTGCCGAGGTTCCGCTGTGATAAGGCGCCAGGCGCTCCAAATGGACTACCTTTAGCTTAGCGCCTTTATTGCTGCAACGTTGAATCCTGTATACCACGTCGTTAATCCTAGTCACGACTTCGTAAGGTCCTTCCCATGACACTTGAAGTTTCGGAGACAACCCTTTCCTCCGCTGCGGGTTGTAGAGCATTACCAGATCGCCTTCTTGGAACCCTGCTGAGTTGGCCCGTAGATCATACCTGGCTTTCGCCTTATCGCTGACCAGTTTAGTGCGGCTCCTTATAAACTGGTGAATTTCCTCCAGTTCAATATGCTTTATTATTATTATTAAATTCAGTCAATGAACAAAAATGTTCTTGCAGACTAAGTGAATGTATAACCAGCTCAAAACTTACAGGCTAAAATTGATGAATAACAAGCTTAATTTAAAACTTAAAACTAATAAACAAAGAAAAGCACATTGTAAATAAAAGTAAGCGATGATATTATCTGAGCGCATGGTTAAGCGAATTCAAAAAAACAGGTTTTGAGCAAGAGAAGTCGATATCTATTACTTTAGAAAAACTATTAAATTCAGATAGAGCTCTGGCCAAGGGGGCGTTCAACAAATAGTTAGTTTTAGCAAAATTAACATAAATGGGGGTATAATGACGAAGTACTCTAAGAGGAATATTGAAGAAGATTCTTTCAAGCAGAACAAGACAATCGACTACACTAGAAATCAAATCGAAGACGAAAGATAGGGATAGAATGGTTCTCCTATTGTAAAGGGAGTTCAAATTAAGGAGTTTACAACGAGAGGTGTAGGAGGGAATGGGTTCATGGAATCTGAGGGACCGAAGAGCAAAGCGTAGGAAGGATTTCTGAACACGTTCAATGCGATTGGTATAACACTCATGGTTCCGCCCGCTTATTGACCACGTAGTCCGTCTTAGCGCCTCCCGTCGTGCTGACTACCCCGAACTTCAAGTCAGCGGGTAACCGCAACTCTGTGCCGAACACTGCTCGGGCTGGAGTGAGTGATGTCGTGTCGTGCGGGGCCGACCTATACGCCATCAGGAACAGGGGGATATGCGTGTCCCAATCCTTTTGATTCCTGCCTACCACTTTCCGCAGGTATTCCTCCAGTGTCCGGTTAAAGCGTTCCACCATGCCGTCGGACTGTGGGTGCAAAGGAGTGGTACGCGTTTTCTTTATCCCCAGCAGCTCACACACTTCCTCGAATACCGCAGATTCGAAATTTCGGCCTTGATCTGAGTGCAACTCCAACGGAACTCCGAACCGGGCTGCCCAGTTGTTTACCAGCTTTTCCGAGATCGTAGTAGCCTCCTGGTTAGGGATAGGGTACACTTCGGGCCATTTGCTGAAGTAATCCATTACAACCAGCACATATTTGTTGCCTTGAGTGCTAGTTGGGAATGGGCCGGCGACGTCCATAGCAATCCGCTCGAAGGGCGCTCCCACGTTGTACTGCTGCATGCGGCCTCGAGATTTTCTTGTCGGCCCTTTCGCGGCTGAACATCGGTCGCAGCTCTTAATCCACTCGGCTACAGACTCCTGACATCCTACCCAGTAGAATCGTCTTTTTATTTTGGTGACGGTTTTTGTGATGCCTAGGTACCCACCACTGGAGTCGTTATGGTATGCCTCGATGACCTCGTTGATTCTGCATTTCGGCACTACCATTAGGGGGTTGCTGGTCCGACCATCCGCGCTCTCCCATTCGCGGTAGAGGCATCCTTCCTTCAGCCGCAGACTTTTCCACTGTGCCCAGTAAGCCTTAGCGATCGGACTTTCACCGGCCATCTCCTGCCAGTCTGGACGTTCGCCTTGCTCCTTGCCTTCGACGATTTTTGCAAGATCCGCATCCTCACGCTGGTCCTTTTGTAGCCTCTCCGCAAACCACTCTTCCCCTGGCATAACGCTTATCAACCGAACGTCCACTATCTGTTCGGAACGCTATTCTCGCAGATGGCAGTCTCGTGATATGTGGCCTTGCTTGCCACATCGCCAGCAACTGACTCTAGATGGCACTGCCCGCATCCCCGCTGGTGCCACCGAGTTCACTGTCTGGCGTGATGATGATGTCTGATGTCTGGCTCTTCCGCAGATGAATGTCGAAAACTTTCTCTGCAGGCCGCCTCATACGTCATCGCGCTAGTCACCGTTTCCTTAAATGTTGGCTTGCCCATCATCAACGCACTGCGACGTGCCTCCGGATCATGAAGACCTTCAATAAACGCATCAATCTTCATCCTTTCGAGATCATCAGCGCCGAAGGACGGGTAGCACAGCTGCACGAGCCGCTCAATGTCTGCTGCATATGTCTGCAGCGCCTCGTTGTGTCTTTGCCTACGGCTCTTCAGCTCGCAATAGTACAGCATTTTGTTGCTTTGCACAGCGACAGACTGTCTTATCGTTACAATATTGACACAGGATATATAAGATTGACCACGCCTACCTATTACGCCTTTTTCGCCACGATCACTATAATAACAAATCAGCCATGATATAATTGTCACAGCAATACCAGTGTCAAACGATTTAGCGTGTCATTGCGGCAAACAAAGGCTATAATATAATCGGCCACGCCCACTTTCCGTGCCAACAAAACGAAGCTGCGGTACATGTCGGGAAATCAGTATTAATACCAAATGGTTCCGTGCTTTGTTGATATTAACACAGGATATATAAGATTGACCACTTCTACCTATTACGCCACGATCACTATAATAACAAATCAGCCATGATATATTTGTCACAGCAATACCGGTGTCAAACGATTTAGCGATTCGATAGGGGAATGGGTGGGTTTTTGACAAGGGGGCGTGGCACCCCCCGTACAACTTAAATTTTCAATATGGAATATCTTCGGAATGAGAAATCGGGCAGCATTAAAATTTGGTGCGAGGCCACCGTTTAGATGTGCCGTTTTACTGGTGGCACTTTTTAAGCGCCCTATTGTTTTCAAAAACGTTGGAACTGTAAATCACACATCAAGATATTTGGCACATACTTACGATTTCGACGTGCCCTGCGACAAGGAGAGTAGAGTGGGTTTTGGACGAGGGGCCGCCCATAGATCCCAAATTTTTAATGTGGATTATCTTCGGAACAATAAGTTGGAAAGCTTTGAAGCTTTGTATACCATCGTCTCATAGATGTATAATTCTACTGGCAAAATTTTACGGGCGTTGACAGGGGAAGCGGTATATTTTTTGTGACTCAAATTTTCTGCGTAACTTTGGAACTTAAAGTCGCATATCAATAAAACCTGGTCACACCTTTCGACTGGAGGAATGGATTGGGCATTACATCAAAGAGGCGTGGCATTGCCCATAGAATGTAGTATGAGGAAACTTGATTTATTGGGCCCATTGACTTCAAACTTGCGTGCAAAGCCGCAGGGCCCTACTAGTATGTAATATGCTCGGACAGCCAATCCTGCATAGACGCCATTGAATCGCCTACAAGCTCTTGCCATATAATTACCGCCATTCAGAACATCAAAACGTATCAAAATAATGTGGATACCCGGACACATTGGCATAAAGGGTAATGAGCTAGCTGATTCTACTGCAAAAAACGTTCAGCACACTCCGACTCTAGTCCAACCAATGTTTACAAAAACGGATATACACCAGCTCATAAAATCAGTACGCCACCAGATTAACGCACAGCTATGGCAATCTTATGAACATTACTACACGCTCATAAATCCGTACTATACTCGCCCAGTATATCCAAGCGAGTTATCCGTCAATGCATTAAGAACGTATACCAGACTCCGGCTTGGACACACCAAAATAACTTACGAAGATCTGCTTCAGAAAACATGTGTTTACAGCTGCCCATTTTGCAATAGCAACCATTGATCACTTACTAAATACCTGCCCACATCTCTCTACGCAGCACTATCTTCACCAACAGCAATCCAATCGAAAATCTGCAACACCTTACTGTCGAGAACATAAATAGAATATACAACTATCTAAAAGTTTGTAACTTAATTCAGTATATTTAAGCCTACCGAAGGCAGTTAAGAGGGTTAAATGTTGCTAGAGGGTTAAATGAGCTAGAAGGTTAAATGTTACTCGTAGTTTGGTCGCATGGTTTTCGATGCCGATTTACAATAAGAATGTTCAAAAGGGGGAAAACTATGGCCCCTCTTACAAAAATCAGAAGTAAGTTTTTTGTGTTGCACAGTGTAATAAATCAGCAAGTCCAAACAAACAATTATACATATCCGTAATGCTGGTGCTTGATCTCTGGTATCTTACGAAGATTTTCCACCTCCGTCAGAAAAAAAAAACATATACGTATTTAGATTCGTGCACACTATATATATCCCTTACTATACATGGCAAGTATACATTTACAATGTACAAAATATAATGTATCTTAATAAAATTGTTTTAATATCTTTCTCAAATAATTTTACCTTAGATAATTTTGTGTCCGACGGAACATTTGGAATTTTTTCCCGTAAACATGAAAATGCGTTGTTAATGCTCTGTGTCCTCCTTCGTTCCTTTTTATTTGCGGTATTGCGTTTTTTTATTACACGAACTACAGGTACAGATATAGTTTTCGTTGAAGCGGGTGTAAATAAAACATCATGAAAGTGCTTTTCTACATCTTTAAAGAAATATAGATAGATTTGGTAAGCGGATAGTAACATATACTACATCAGACAATTAAGCATTCAGTTCGGTGCTATATATGTGTATACATATATATACTATATCAATTATACATTAAATATAGTGTATATATATTAATATATATACCTACTATGTATATATATTTATTCAGTATATATATATATTTATATATATATATTAATATATATTATATATACTATATTTAAACACTTTTATTCCTGAATTAATTTGGCATTATTTTAACTCTTCTATGGGCACCCACTTAAAACCTCATAGTTAAAACCCCCATAATGTTGCCTAATACCAAAGAATATGAAGTAATATAGAACGCGCAGCTCATACAAGCAAACGCGTTGCATGGCGGGTACTGCTGGTAGTACCCTCTATTATTGACAGCAGAACCCTCTGTTACTAACAGCAGAAATCTCTGTAACTTCGGCGTAACATGTGAGTAGAAGCAAAGAATATGAAGTAATATAGAACGCGCATGTGGGCACAAAAGTGTTTTCGGTTGCTGTGATGCGAGCGGGATGAGTGAAGCGTAAACATTTGAGAATGTTAAGTTCATAACATTTTCTGTTAGATTTTCGTAGAACAACACCAAAAAGCAATGTTATTGTTCGCAACGGCTTCACTCGTGTACATTGAAATGGTGGTTGTTGCAGCGTAGTGTTCGCTCAGTCATTATTTGCGCAAGCAAAGCAAGCGCAAGCAAAGAGCAAACAACGAACCAAAGCATCGTCATCATCGTTTCAACGAAGATGACTCGGGATTCGCTAATGTTTTTGTTGTTGTCGATTATAAGTTTGAGAATATAGAAAAACTACGAAAAAAAATAACTGATGGCTATATTGACTTCAAAATTCGTAAAAACACTTGAAATCAAAAATAATTAGATACGTGTTTTAATTGTTTTCTTTTAAATCGAAATCTAACGGACAAACCAAGGGTTAAAAGATTGTATGGAAAAACCTAAATAGGTCTATTGACTTTCAATATGTCGAAAGGACTACTAAAGCACTAAATAAAGAAATTAATAATAAGACAAGTATTTTGTCATAAGAAAACTGTGATTTAGGAATGCCTACGTTTAAAAATAGTATAAATATTCTACACCTGAATGGTTCCATGGCGAATGATGTGACCATAAATTTACAATATAAGATTTTCTTAATTTAGTTCTTTTAAGCAAGTATTATATGTGGGCAGTAAATATAGTTCCAAAGAAAGGGACGGAAAATTATTACGGGCTAATAAAAACGTCTTCCTTTCTTTCCAATTTCCCTTTTTAATTGTCTTTGTTGATTACTTATTATATATTTTTTATTGCCTGTAGCGATCATATAGGTCGCCATGCCAGCCATATTTTATTTTCTTTTCTATGATTTTGCGCACAGTACAGCCGGCAGTGAGTTCAGGAGCAATATGAGACGCCGTGTAGGCTTATAGAAGAAGAACAAAAGCCAGCCGCCAGAAAATAGAAATTGTTTTACAATTTCAGCATTTCGCCAGCGCAACGACAACAACAACAGCACATCGTCTTCATCTCCCAATCATCCCACGCCGCAGCAGTGTGCTAACGCAGACTCGCTGCAGTGAGCGCAACCAAAAGCAAGCCTTCTCCCTACACGAATTCTTGACCCATTGTTGAGCCCATCAGGTTTTGCAAACATGTGTCTATCTTTGATTTCGAGTGTTTTGAAAATTTTGAAGTCAGAAGTCCCATTAAATCATGTGTTTTCACATTTACTACAAACAAATTCTTAACCCTCGGCTTACCAGATTTCGGTTTTTAGATTTTCGGTTTTCAAAAAAATGAAAAGCACATTTTAATTATTTCCCGATTGAAGTGCTTTTTGTCTAAGTTTGAAGTCAAAAGGACAAATAAATCGTGTTTCTCCATACAAACTGTTAACCCATTGTGGACCCCGTTAGATTTTGATTTTCAAAAAAGTGAAAAACACGTGTCAAATTATTTCTCACGTAGAGTACTTTCACCAAGTTTGATGTCAATGGGCCCATTAATTCATATTTTTCACAGTTTCTCCATATAAACTTTTAACCCATCGCTGAAACCGTCCGATTTTAATATTCGGAAGAATGAAAAACACGTATCGAGTTATTTTACATTTGAAGTACTCTCACCAAGTTTGAAGTTAAAAGACTCAAAAAAATGTGTTTCTCCATACATACTTTTAACCCGTCGTTGATTCAGCTAAATTTCGATTTTGAAAATAATTAAAAACACGTGTCTAAATATATTTATTTCAATTATTTTTACAATTGTTGAAGTCAATAGGCCCATCGGTTCGTGTTGTTTGTTTCGGAGCCTTTCCGTAAATAAACCTTAACCCATTGTTATAAAAGACGTGTCGAATAAGTTTTGATCTCAAATATTTTCAGGAAGTTCAAATTCATTATGTTTATTAAATCACGTTTCTTCATACAACACTTAAACCCATGTTTTGCCCCTTTAGACCTCGGCTTTAAAAAACCCCGTTTTGGCGAAGGTTCATTCTTCAAGATGGACCAAAATTCTTGCTTGTAGCTTCAGCGGTTTGGTCTGGGCGATGATAAATCAATCAAACAATCAACCAGTCAGTTAGACAGGATAAACAATCTATGTATATAAAAGTCGAGGCGGCACCACGCCCCCTTGTCCAATGCTCACAACTTTCTTCTAGTCGAATTGTGCTACTAAGTGGAAAGTTCGTGCCAACTTTCATTGATGTGCTACTTCTAGTTCTGCTGAAATGTTTGGTCATCAAAAATGTGCCACACCCCTTGTCAAACGCCCATCAAATCTCATCAGTAGAATGACATATCTATGAGACGACGGTACATCAAGTTTCAATGCTGTGCAGTTAACGATTCCAAGGAGATTCCATATTAAAAAATTGAGTTGTATGGACGGTGCCACGCCTCTTGTCCAGAATCCACCTTATTCCCCCTGTCGAAGGACACGACTAAATTGTAAGTTTAAACCGAGTGTCATTGATGTGAACGCTATAGTTCAAAATTTACACCGCAATTTAAAAAGTGGCACGCCCTTTGTCCAACGCCCACTAAATTTTACCGGCGGAACGACACGTCTACGCCATGACGCTGTACAAAATTTCAATGCTGAGCCCCTTATAATTCCGAAGCTATTCCACATTAAAGAACGTAGTTGTATGGGCGGTGCCATGCCCCCTTGTCAAAAACCCACCCTATTCTCCCTGTCGGAGGACACAACTAATAATAAGTTTGTAACGAGTGTCATTTAAGTGAACGCTATAGTTTCAAAGTGTCACCATTTAAAAAGTGCCACGCCCTTTTTCCAATGCCCATACAATACTGCCGGTGGAATGACACGTCTACACCATGACGCTGTACCGAATTTCAATGCTGTGTGACATGAATCCGAAGATATTCCATGTTAAAAAATTGAGTTTTATGGGCGGTGCCACGCTCCCTTGTCCAAAATACACCCTATTCCTCCTACCGAAGGACATGACGAAATCGTAAGTTTGTACCGAGTGTCATTGATGTAAACGCTCTAGTTCCAAAGTTACACCGGATTTTAAAAAGTGACACGCCCCTTGTCTAACGCCCAGTAAATTTTACCGGTGGAACGACACGTCTACGCCATGACACTGTACCAAATTTCAATGCTGTCCGACTTATGATTTCGAAGATATTCCATATTTAAAAATTGATTTGTATGGGCGGTGCCACGCCCCCTTGTTCAAAATCCACCCCATTTCCCCTGTTGAAGGACACGACCAAATGGTAACCTTGCACTGAGTGTCATTGATGTGACTGCTATAGTTCAAAAGTAACACCAGAATTAAAAAAGTTCCACGCCCCTTGTCCAACGCCCAATAAATTTTAGCAATAGGAACACACTTCTATGAGATGACGGTACTCCAACTTTCAATGCTGTCCAACTTATAATTCCTAAGATTTTCCATCCTATTCCCACCATCGAGGGGCCCGACCGAATCGTTAGTTTGCACCGAATGTCATTGATGTGACTGCTATAGTTCAAAAGTAACACCGGAATTCAAAAAGTGCCACGCCCCTTGTCCAACGCCCATTAAATATTACCGGTGCAATGGCACGCTTACGCCATGACACTGTACTAAATTTCAATGCTGTCCGACTTATAATTCCGAAGATATACCATATTAAAAATTTAGGTTGTATGGGAGGTGCCACGCCCACCTGCCGTACAAACATGTAATATCGCTATAAACCACCGCATTGACATCTTCTATCACACACAAAAAAATTTTCCCGAAAGAATAAGCCGTTTTCGCAAACACTGGCACGTTACAGAAGGTTAAGTTTTTTATATATATAAGACTAGCTGGGCCCTGCGGCTTTGCACGCAAGCTCTCCTGTTTCCCCATATACGAATTCTTATCCATTGTTGAGCCCATCAGATTTTGATTAAAAAAAAGAACATGTGTCTAACTATCTTTGATTTCTGGTGTTTTCAAAATTTTGAAGTCAGAAGGCCCATTCGATTATGTGTTTGCGTATTTACTCCAAGCAAATGCTTAACCCTTGGTTTACCAGATTTCGATTCTTCGAGTTTCGGTTTTCAAAAAAATTAAAAGCACCTTGTTATTATTTCCCGATTGAAGTGCTTTTGATACGTTTGAAGTCAGAACGCCCAATAAATCTTGTTTTTCCATACAAATTGTTAACCCATTGATGACCCCGTTAGATTTTGACTTTAAAAAGAGTGAAACATTATTTCTCGCTAAGAGTACTTGCACTAAGTTTGATGTCAATGTGCCCATTAACTCATATTTTTCACAGTTACTCCATACAAACTTTTAACCCGTCGCTGACCCCGTCCGATTTTAATATTCGGTAAAATGAAAAGCACGTATCGAGTTAACATTTAAAGTACTTTCACCAAGTTTGAAGTTAAAACACTCAACAAAAAGTTGTTTCTCCATACATACTTTTAACCCGTTGTTGATTCAGTTAGATTTCGATTTTGAAAATAATGAAAAACACGTGTCTAGTTTTATTTATTTCAATTATTTTTACAATTGTTGAAGTCAATAGGCCCATCGGTTCGTTTCGGAGTTTTTCCGTAAATAACCTTAACCCATTGTTGGGCCAGTTAAATTTTGATTTTCGAAAAATTACAAAATCCGTGTCGAATTATTGTTGATTTAGTATTTTCAGGAAGTTCGAAATCAATGTGTCTTTTAAATCAATTTCCTTCATACAACACCTTAAAACATGTTTTTCCCCTTTAAACCCCGGATTTCAAAAAATCTCGTTTTAGCGGAAGTTTATTTTTCAAGATGTACCTACGGTCCAAAATTCATGTTTGTCGCTTCAGCGGTTTAGGCTGGGCGATAATAAATCAGTCAATCAATCAACCAGTCATTCAGTCAGGATAAACAATCTATGTATAAAAAAATGGAGACGGTACCACGCCCCCTTGTCCAATGCGCACAACTTTCTTCTAGTCGAGTTGTGCTACTAAGTGGACAGTTTATACTAACTTTCATTGATGTGCGACTTACAGTTCTGCTGAAATGTTGGGTCATAAAAAAAAGCCACACCCCTTGTCAAACGCCCATCAAAGCTCATAAGTAGAATGACACATCTATGAGACGACGGTACACCAACTTTCAATGCTATGTAGCTAACGATTCTGAGGAGATTCCTTATTAAAGAGTTGAGTTGTAAGGGCGGTGCCACGCCTCTTGTCCAGAATCTACCTTATTCCCCGCCGAAGGACACGACTAAATCATAACTTGATGCCGAGTATCATTGATGTGAACGCTATAGTTCAAAATTTACACCGCAATTTAAAAAGTGGCACGCCCCTTGTTCAACGCCCACTAAATTTTACCGGTGGAACGACACGTCTACGCCATGACACTGTTCCACATTTAAATACTGAGCGACTTATAATTCGGAAGATATTCCATATTAAAGAATTGAGTTGTTTGGGCGGTGCCACGCCCCTTGTCAAAAATCCAAATTATTACCCCTGCCGAAGGACACGACCAAATCGTTGGTTTGTACTAAGTGTCATTCAGTTATAGTTCAAAATTTACACCGCAATTTAAAAAGTGATACGCCCCTTGTCCAACGCCCACTAAATTTTACCGGTGGAACGACACGTCTACGCCATGACACTGTACCAAATTTCAATGCTGAGCGACCTATAATTCCGAAGATATTCCATATTAAAGAATTGAGTTATTTGGGCGGTGCCACGCCCCCTTGTCCAAAATCCACATTATTACCCCTGCCGAAGGACACGACCAAATCGTTGGTTTGTACTAAGTGTCATTCAGTTATAGTTCAAAATTTACACCGCAATTTAAAAAGTGATACGCCCCTTGTCCAACGCCCACTAAATTTTACCGGTGGAACGACACGTCTACGCCATGACACTGTACCAAATTTCAATGCTGAGCGACTTATAATTCCGAAGATATTCCATATTAAAGAATTCAGTTATTTGGGCGGTGCCACGCCCCTTGTCCAAAATCCACATTATTACCCCTGCCGAAGGACACGACCAAATCGTTGATTTGTACCAAGTGTCATTCAGTTATAGTTCCAAAGTTACACCACAATTTAAAAAGTGACACGCCCCTTGTCCAACGCCGATTACATTTTACCGGTGGAACGACACGTCTACGCCATGACGCTGTACAAAATTTCAATGCTGAGGGACTCATAATTCCGAAGCCATTACATATTAAAAAATTTAGTTGTATGGACGGTGCCACGCCCCCTTGTTCAAAATCCACCTTATTCCCCCTACCGAAGGACACGACCAAATCCTTAGTTTGTACTGAGTGTCGTTGATGTGAATGCTATAGTTCAAAAGTTACACCACAATTTAAAAAGTGCCACGCCCCTTGTCCAACGCCCACTAAATTTTACCGGTGGAATGATACGCTTACGCCATGACACTACCAAATTTCAATGCTGAGCGACTTATAATTTCGGAGCTATTCCATATTAAAGAACTGAGTTGTATGAGCGGTGCCACGCCCCCTTGTCTAATGCCCATTAAATTTTACCGGTGGAATGACACGTTTACGCCATGACACTGTACTAAATTTCAATGCTGCCGGACTTATAATTCCGAAGATATACCATATTAAAAATTTAGGTTGTATGGGAGGTGTCACGCCCACCTGCCGTACAAACATGTAATATCGCTATAAACCATCGCATTGACATCGTCTATCACACACAAAAAAAATTTTCCCGAAAGAATGAACCGTTTTCGCAAACACTGGCACGTTACAGAAGGTTACG
The DNA here is from genome assembly GCA_963971225.1 of Melieria omissa. NCBI lineage: Eukaryota > Metazoa > Arthropoda > Insecta > Diptera > Ulidiidae > Melieria > Melieria omissa. Next base: position 89,909,630 of record OZ020267.1, on the reverse strand, counting down.
TTTTTTTTATATATAAGATTAACCTTGATTTCCCTCTATTACCCGTGAAGCACATGTACTTGTGTTTGTTTTTTCCAGGGACATAACTATAGGGTGTTTTTTTAGAGGTTTGTTTTTCGAATAGAGATAAAACTGGCATTTTGTGGACAAATCTGGCAACTCTAATGTCATTTATGTTCAGTTTGGTTTGCCATTTCATCATGAACAGGTTGACAAAAGAACAACGCTTGCAAATCGTGCAAATTTATTTCGAAAATAATGGTTCAGTTCGCGAAGTTTACCGCAAGCTCCGTCCATTTTATGGTCGACATAATCGTCCATCAGAGCAAAATCGGTCCATCCATCGGTTAACCATGGGTCGTTTTCGCACTACGTTTACTCTATGTGATAATACGCATCCGCAGAGACGTCGAACAGTGCGCACCGAAGAAACAATTGCCGCTGTAGAGCAAAATGTTGAAGAGGACCCGAATGAATCGATTCGCCACCGTGCACAGCAATTGGAGCTTTGTCCATCAACTGAAAATTGGACCTGTAGAATCGGCTTTATTCGAGCCAGCCGCGGTGGCCACATGCCCGAAATCATATTTAAACATTTATGGCATAAAATTATCCTTCCAATAAAGCCAAATTGATGGACATTAAAACGATTTTCTTGTGTTTTATTTCAATTCGAAGTTCTATGCCTCTAAAAAAACACCCTATATTATAAGTTTTTTAAGATATTAACTGCAATGTAACTATTACAATGCAACATAAATTTTATTTGTTGATTATAATTATTATTTGCGACAATTAATTTTTACGTTGCATAATAACTGTTATGAGAAATAAATATTTGTTTCATTCTCGATAATTATTATTTTGGGATGTTTTTTATTAACGTTGCCTCATAACTTTTATTTATGACTTTTTTATTTACGTTACCGATAACTATTATTTTGAGATAATTTTTTTTACGTTGCTTCATAACTTTTATTTATGATTTTGTTTCATTTACGTTGCCGATAACTATATTTGAAAGAAAATATATTTTACGTTGCCTCATAACTTTTATGAAAGACATTTTTTATTTACGTTGCCTTACCACATTTTGAGTATGAATTGATTTTTAATTGTTTATTTGGTAGTGGAAATTAGGTTTCTGCAGATAATTTGCGTTGGTCGATTTAAAATAATTAAAAATTAATTAATATCCAAAATGCAGTAATTCAACGTAAAAAATTTTGTTTTCAAAATAATAGTTATCGGCAACGTAAATGAAAAAAAAATCATAAATAAAAGTTATGAAGCAACGTAAAAATAAAAACTCTCAAAATAATAGTTATCGGTAACGTAAATAAAAAAAGTCATAAGCAAAAGTTATGAAGCAATGTAAAAAACAAAAATCCCAAAATAATAAGTATCGACAACGAAAAATATACTTATTACTTATAAGAGTTATTATGCAACTCAAAAATATTAATTACATAATAATAGTTATAGGCGATGTAAAAAATTTCTTATTGGGAATAACTATTATAAAACAATATTTTTATAAATTCCTTAAATTAGGACAATTTTTTTATTCCCAAAAATATGGATAATAATTATTTTAGGTCTTTGGTTTCTTATCACACATATACCTCTTTTAACCGGTATTTTCGATTATCCGTGATGAGCCCGGTCCCGCGCAACCCGGATAACCGAGGTTCAACTGTATTGTAAATTTATGGTCACATCATTCGCCATGGAACCATTCAGGTGTAGAATATTTATAATATTTTTAAACGTAGGCATGCTGTAATAACATTTTTCTTATGACAAAATACTTATCTTATTATTTATTTCTTTATTTAGTGCTTTAGTAGTGCTTTCGACATATTGAAAGTCAATAGACCTATTTAGGTTTTTCCATACAATCTTTTAACCCTTGGTTTGTCCGTTAGATTTCGATTTAAAAGAAAAAACTTAAAACACGTATCTAATTATTTTTGATTTCAAGTGTTTTTACGAATTTTGAAGTCAATATTCCCATCAGTTAATTTTTTTAATCAACCATGTGAAGATATAAACAAATAATTTTATTTCGAACTCGCCACGTAAAAATATTTGTAAACATTTTAAATTGGAATCAACCACCAAATTTTAAAATCAATCAAAGCGTTGGCCATCAAAAAGCCATACACCACAAAGATTCGATTGATAGTAATATGAAAGCAATTTGTTCAGCAAAACCAATCGGCACCCCAAAAAGCATACACATAATAATCGACAACAACAAAAACATTAGCGAATCCCAAGTCATTTTCGTTGAAACGATGATGACGATGCTTTGGTTCGTTGTTTGCTCTTTGCTTGCGCTTGCTTTGCTTGCGCAAATAATGACTGAGCGAACACTACGCTGCAACAACCACCATTTTATTGTACACGAGTGAAGCCGTTGCGAACAATAGCATTGCTTTTTGCTGTTGTCCTACGAAGATCGAACAGAAAATGTTATGAACTTAACATTTTCAAATGTTTACGCTTCGCTCTTCCCGCTCGCATCATCGCGCCTATGAAACCGGTAATTATTTTTGAAAAAACACGTTTATTGTGAGGAAATGATTACAATTTTATTCTTCAAAGTAATGGCCATCGCTAGCTACACATTTTTCCCATCTCTCAGGCAATTTATGGATGCCTCGCCAAAAAAATGTTTCGTCTTTTGCCTGAAACCAATCATCGATCCATTTTTTGGCTTCTGCGTGAGAATTGAAGCGCTGTTCCGTTAATGCGTGGCCCATCGATGCGAACATGTGATAATCCGAAGGCGCCAAGTCTGGTGAGTAAGCCGCATGAGCAAGAGCTTCCCAGTTGTACGATGCAACCAGTTCTTTGGTGGCTCTAGTGCGGTGTGGTGGTGCGTTGTCATCGAGGAAAATCACTTTGTGTTGCCTGGCTTCATATTCTGGGCGTTTTTGGCGTATAGCACGGTTCAAATCGGCCAAATGTTGTTGGTAACGTTCACCGTTAACCGTTTCACCAGGTTTTAGAAGGTTTTTTTCTTCAAATGGTAACACAAAATTAACTGTGTCCGCAAATCGTAATTTGTAGGCACGTAATCCGACATTTTCCGGAGCGTCAAACAATGCGTTGTTGGATGAAACTTGACAAATTGTGAACTGAATATTGTTGACATATGACAGAAGAAGTAAACATGACATTTGGTACGGTTCCGAAGTTTATAAATATTCGGTACTTCATATTCTTTGCTAATACGTAACAAATCGTAAGAATCGCAGAATGTTGTACAACTTAGGTGCAAAATATTAATTGATGATTTTTAGAGGTCAAAATAAAATTAAACTATAAAACAATGAATAAAAATGGCGATAGAAATTGAACGGAATAACATTTTTCCAGGATTTTCTGATTACTTTTTGTATTTGGCCGTTTCCTCTTGATCTTCTTCGTGCTCATTGCTCTAAAGCAGTGATGGGCACTAACACAACCACGCATTTTGGCAATGTATGCGTGAAAACCACTGCAAAAAATTAAGGCTTAAATTTTGTAGCTCTAATATTTGAACTTAAAAAATATTGCTAAAATACCAAATATTGTTAAAATATCAAAGCCGGACGGACAACTAACGGACAGGTATAACAGGAACTAGAATAAGTGGTTGAACTGACAAACAGACAAGACATAAGCAGTGTGCTTACTTCTACCACATATGTAGTAGATCTACCACATTTATTTTTAAAATCAAGTTTCTACCACATCTACCACGGAGGGCTTAAAATCGACCACATTTTTGTGGAATATAAATTTTTTTACTAACCAACCTATGAATAATAATAATAATTGATTGGCACGACAGCCCACTTACGCGAGACTAAGGCCTAGCTTCCCGCAGCCACCCGTGTTGTGCGTGTGAATTTGTACGCGGGTGGAAGGGACCTATAGTTTTATGCCGGTTCCGAACGGCAGGTTGGGAGCTTTTTCATAGGCAATTTTTACTCTCAGAGGTATGCCATTTCCAGCTGAGAGGAAAGCCACCGAAAGAGGAAACGAGTTTCCCGTTATTATTTTTGGGTGTTACTACATGCGGTATTCGAACTTGCGTCGCTCTGCATGCGACTCGCTGGACCGCGCACTAACCAACTGAGCCACGGCGGCCAACCTATTACTCCAAGTAAATTAGAGCTTTATGTTGTAAAATTTATGTTAGGGCTGCATTGAACATTATAAGTGAAAATGTCAAAAAAAATTTATGTGGTAGCACTCTTATCACTTCGAAAGCAGTGCACCACAAATAGTTGACAGTTTGACAATTGTTTTGGCGGCAGGTGCAATTAAAATGGAAACAATTTCTAAAAATATGAATAATTTTTGCCTTTATATTTTAGTAACGTTAAGTTTTTTAGAATATCGTATGGCGAAGTCAATGCGCTTGGACGGGACGAAATTTTACCACGCGAGGTTGTGCCTGCTGCTGAAATTTGCAGCAAAAAAGAAAAAAATATAGTGAATAATACAAAAAACAATGGGAAGAAACACGGCACAGGTTAAAGTGCATAGAAGAACGTAAAATAAAATTAATGTACAAATACAATGAAATACAATAAATTTACAAATGCAATAAAATACAATTAATGTACTGTAACGATAAGACAGTCTGTCGCTGTGCAAAGCAACCCTGCCGCTTCGCGCCGTGCTATAATTCAATGTGGCAACGACGGCCGCGATAATAAGTTTTAGTCCAATCTGGCAACGATGGTCGCGATCATCAGGCAAACCTTTAGTCCACTCCGCGATGGCCACACAGGTATAAAAGGCAGCCGGGTGCGGCGCAGCGAGTCAGTCTGGTTTTGACAAGTGAAGTTGCCACTCGGAGTAATTAAGCAAATACTTAAGTGTACGAACAGTAAAGTGTAAACTGTGAATAATAAAGTGACTGTTGGTTTATTTTATTGTCTGCGTTTAGGAAACTGACGGTGTTTTATTTTCAAATTACACAATCCAGAGCTATCGTAACAGCCCACTAGACTTAGTATACGTAACATTTGGTGTCAGAAGTGGGATTGTGGAAAATTGAAAATAAAATAAAATTATAAAAGCACGCACATGGTTAAACTCCAGCTGCTGAAGGTAGACCAGCTGAAGAAGGAGCTGGCTGCCTGGAATTTGCCGACTGCTGGCGGAAAGGTGGAGTTGCAGTTGCGCTTGCGGGAAGCATGTGAGGCACGAGGCGTCGATTGGACTGTGCACGAGTTCGGAGCGCAAGAACTATAGGCGTCGGCCAAGGTGGAGGAGTCGCCTGCTGGTGCTGCTTCGCTACAGAGTACAGCTGCAGCGGCTGCACCAATACAAGCGTTGTACATGAGCCAACTAATGGCTGCACTCAAAGGCATGTCGGCGCAAATGGAAACAGCGAATCGAGAAATGGCAGCGAAGCTGGAAACTACGAATCTCGAAATTTCGGCAAAAGTCGAGAAAAATTCTGCGCGCATAGAGCAGAAGGTAGAGGAAATTTCCAATAGGCTGAACGGGAAAGTTGAGCATCTTGAGACGCTCATGGACAATTGGGACAAACGAGTTGACAACCGGGATGAGTCCTTGAACAAACGAGTTGACAGTCTGGAAGATTCGATGCACAGAAAGATAGACGAACGACTTCGAGAGGTACAGCCACGAGAATGTTTGCCACCGGTTCAGGACGGTTTTGCTGGCAGAAGAGAAGAGCCTACTTATCATGGTGCTGCGCCGTTCGATACATTTAAATTGCAATTCCACTTGGCTGCAATGGAAAATCAGTGGACAGATATCAGGAAAGGTCGGAGGTTGGCACTGGCGCTGAAAGATCCTGCGGCCGAGGTGATCAGTTCCAGAATGTTTAAGAAGTGATTACGGTGCCATCATGAGAGCGTTGGCAGCGAAGTATAGCAACGAGCACAACCATGCGCTATACTACTGTGAGCTGAAGAACCGCAAGCAAAGAGCCAACGAGGCGCTGCAGACATATGCAGCAGACATTGAGCGGCTCGTACAGTTGTGCTACCCAAAATTTGGTGCTGATGATCTCGAGTGGATGAAGATTGAGTGATTGAGTGATTCATGATCCAGAAACACGTCGCAGTGCGTTGATGATGGGCAAGCCGACATTTAAGGAGACGGTGACCAGCGCGATGACATATGAAGCGGCATGGATTGGGAGCACTCGGTATGCACCTGCAAGGATACGCCAGATTCAGGCGGACAACGACATTCCGATCCAGGCCATAAGCTCTGAGATACCGGGCAGGCCACGAGTGGTCTCCTCTAAAGTTGTCTGCTGGGTATGTGGCAAGCAGGGCCACATATCACGAGACTGCCGCCAACGGAAGAGGCGTTCCCGTTCCCGATCGCAATCGCCTGAAGCGAGGAATACTGACAATCGAGGCCCAGCCAACAATAGCAGGGCTGAGGACGGCGAGTCGTTAAACTAAAACGGGTCAGCCCAAAGGGGCGTGAGCTGATCCCCACAATCTGCTGCCCCACCATCCCTGTCTCACAGCTGAAACGACAGCCCAGCAGCTTGACAATTGAAGGAAGGATAGATGGAAAGTTGTTCGTGTTGACACTGGATACTGGAGCGTCATATTCGATCATAAAAAGGAAGCTGCTGAAGAACTGGGAGCCGCTGCATGGCATACAGCTACTGACTGCGACTGGCGAGCGCGAGGGAAAGAGAGGGAAAGTTACAAAAACAATTGCTATCGGCACCAGCAGCCTGGAACATGAGTTCATCGTCGCGGATATAATGGACGACGTGATTATCGGCGTGGATTTCATGATTAGGCACGGTTTTACGCTGGACCTGAAGAAAAATGTGCTGAGATATGCCAACGTTGAATTCCCGCTGCACACCGGCTATGAGCGAAGCGTGGCGGTAAGGAAGGTTGTATCGTGTCAACAGAGGAGAATACCAGCGAATTCTGATGCGATTGTGTGGGCAAAGGTGGACGAGGACGATGGGACGCGTCGGCTGTGGGTAGTAGAAGCACCGAAACAAGGACACGACAACATCATCATCGAACGTACATTAGTGGAACCTAAGAATGGCAGAATACCAGTCAGAATACTGAACCCCCTGAATGCACCCAGATATGTCGGGAAAGATGAGGTAATTGGCGAGTGTAAGGAAGCTGTAGCAGTGGTCAATTGCGAGAATAGCCCACCTGGGGGTGATGAAAAGAGCAGTTTAAACATGGACGTCCTACCGCAGGAGAACCAGTGGAGCAGCGAGTTGACGGCCAAGCAGAAACAGAAGGCGAGGTCACTCCTGCAACACTATGGGTCAATATTTGCGGCGGAAGCAGGCGGAAGAACAGCCATAGTGAAGCACAACATCGACACCGGAAGTGCAAAACCGATTCGCCAACCGCCAAGACGAGTTCCTCTGGCCAAGAGGGAGGAGGTCACAAATTTGATCGAGAACATGCGGAAAGACAAGGTCATAGAGCCTTCTTCGGGCCCCTGGTGCTCGCCGGTCGTGCTAGTCAAGAAAAAAGATGGCAGTACCCGGTTTTGTGTGGACTATCGGAAGCTCAATGATGTGACCAAGAAGGACAGTTATCCACTATCTCGGATCGATGATACCCTGGACACAATGTCAGGCACGCAGTGGTTCTCCACGCTCGACTTACGCAGCGGCTATTGGCAGGTAGAGCTTGCATTGGCGGACGTGTCTGGTGTACCTCGACGACATAATCGTAATGGGAAAAAGCTTCGACGACCACCTGGGAAAGCTGAAGGAGGTATTTGAGCGGATACAAAAAGCCGGGCTTAAACTCAACCCAAAGAAGTGCTCGCTGTTCCAAAAGGAGTTCAAGTATCTGGGTCATACGGTTTCCGCCCGCGGAGTACATACGGATGAAGGCAAAATCACGGCGGTGAAGGAGTGGCCCCGGCCACGCAATCTACACGAACTCCGCAGTTCCTGGGCCTGTGCACATACTACCGCCGATTTGTTCCGGGATTCGCGAACATAGCCAGCAGCCTGCACAAACTGACGAAAAAGAGCCAAGCTTTCGAGTGGAATGAGGAGCAGGAACAGGCTTTTGCACGTCTGAAAGAAAAACTGTACAGTGCTCCAATTCTGGCCTTCCCCGTGCCTGGGGAGATGTTTGTGCTGGATACAGATGCAAGCGGGAATAGTATTGGCGGTGTGCTATCACAGATAATAGACGGCCAGGAACAAGTGATAGCGCACTACAGTAGAGTTCTATCGAAACCGGAACGCAATTACTGTGTGACACGGAGAGAACTGCTGGCGGTATTGGACTGCGTAAAACACTTGAACAAATATCTGTATGGACAAAGGTTTTGCCTGCGCACAGATCATGCGGCATTGAGATGGCTCCTGAACTTTAAAGATTCTGAAGGGCAATTGCCGCGGTGGATCGAGCGACTGCAGAGCTACGACTACACGATAGAGCATCGCAAGGGCAGTAGCCATGGAAATGCCGATGCCTTGTCCCGCCGTCCGTGCAAAGTCGAATGCAGGCAATGCTCGCGAGCCGAAAGCAAAGAGCAGATAGTGGACGTCCGGTTGGTAAGCGTCATGCCAGAGGAAGAGTGGTCTGCGTGGAGGCTACAAAAAGACCAGCGTGAGGATGCGGATCTTGCGAAAATCGTCGAAGGCAAGGAGCAAGGCACACGTCCAGACTGGCAGGAGATGGCCGGTGAAAGCCCAATCGCTAAGGCTTACTGGGCACAGTGGAAAAGTCTGCGGCTGAAGGAAGGATGCCTGTACCGCGAATGGGAGAGCGCGGACGGTCGGACCAGCAACTCCCTAATGGTAGTGCCGAAATGCAGAATCAACGAGGTCATCGAGGCATACCATAAAGACTCCAGTGGAGGGCACCTGGGTATCACCAAAACCATCGCCAAAATAAAAAGACGATTCTACTGGGCAGGATGTCAGGAGTCTGTAGCCGATTGGATTAAGAGCTGCGACCGATGTTCAGCCGCGAAAGGGCCGACAAGAAAATCTCGAGGCCGCATGCAGCAGTACAACGTGGGAGTGCCCTTCGAGCGGATTCCTATGGACGTCGCCGGCCCATTCCCAACTAGCACTCAAGGCAACAAATATGTGCTGGTTGTAATGGATTACTTCAGCAAATGGCCCGAAGTGTACCCTATTCCTAACCAGGAGGCCACTACGATCTCGGAAAAGCTGGTAAACAACTGGGTAGCCCGGTTCGGAGTTCCGTTGGAGTTGCACTCAGATCAAGGCCGGAATTTCGAATCTGCGGTATTCAAGGAAGTGTGTGAGCTGCTGGGGAGAAAGAAAACGCGTACTACTCCTTTGCACCCACAGTCCGACGGCATGGTGGAACGCTTTAACCGGACACTGGAGGAATACCTGCGGAAAGTGGTAGGCAGGAATCAAAAGGATTGGGACACGCATATCCCCCTGTTCCTGATGGCGTATAGGTCAGCCCCGCACGACACGACATCACTCACTCCAGCCCGAGCAGTGTTCGGCACAGAGTTGCGGTTACCCGCTGACTTGAAGTTCGGGGTAGTCGGCACAACGGGAGGCGCTAAGACGGACTACGTGGTCAATAAGCGGGCGGAACTGGAGGAAATTCACCGGTTTATAAGGGGCCGCACCAAACTGGTCAGCGATAAGGCGAAAGCCAGATACGATCTACGGGCCAACTCAGCAGGGTTCCAAGAAGGCGATTTGGTAATGCTCTACAACCCGCAGCGGAGGAAAGGTTTGTCTCCGAAGCTGCAAGCGTCATGGGAAGGACCGTACGAAGTCGTGACTAGGATTAACGACGTGGTATACCGGATTCAACGTTGCAGCAATAGAGGCGCTAAGCTGAAGGTAGTCCATTTGGAGCGTCTGGCGCCTCATCACAGCGGAGCCTCGGCACTTGTTCGGGACGAACAAGTCTAAGTGGTGGGCAGTGTAACGATAAGACAGTCTGTCGCTGTGCAAAGCAACCCTGCCGCTTCGCGCCGTGCTATAATTCAATGTGGCAACGACGGCCGCGATAATAACTTTTAGTCCAATCTGGCAACGATGGTCGCGATCATCAGGGAAACCTTTAGTCCACTCCGGAATGTGCGAGAACGATCCGCGCGATGGCCACACAGGTATGAAAGGCAGCCGGGTGCGGCGCAGCGAGTCAGTCTGGTTTTGACAAGTGAAGTTGCCACTCGGAGTAATTAAGCAAATACTTAAGTGTACGAACAGTAAAGTGTAAACTGTGAATAATAAAGTGACTGTTGGTTTATTTTATTGTCTGCGTTTAGGAAACTGACGGTGTTTTATTTTCAAATTACACAATCCAGAGCTATCGTAACAGCCCACTAGACTTAGTATTCGTAACAGTACAATACAAAAAATCTACTACATTTCATTCAAATCTACCACATTTTTTTCACTGAGTTTACCACATATATGAAAAATTAAGTAAGCACACTGGACATAAGTGGTTGAACAGACAAACAGACAAGTCATAAGTGGTTAAACAGACAAGCAAGTAGAAATCACATTAAGTTAGTTTGTTTGATTAAATCGTTCATATTTATTTCTTCTTTGCAGCATTTGATTCGAAGTAAAGATTCAAGATTCAGTTCCCCTGATACTTTTAAAATTCCCCTTGCCATGTTTTGTAATGTCTTTGAAAATTAAAAAAAAAACGATTACCAGCAATCGTACGCCTGCAAAATAAGCATTGCGCTTTATTAGAAGCGTTTCAAGAAAAAACTGTGTATCTCATATTCAACCTTAAACATTTTCTGATTTGCGTGAATACTGAGTGTACACAAAAACGTAAATATTCGCAGTATGCGAGCCGCAAACGAGCATAAACCTGCATGAAGTCTGACACAACACTGAAGCAGTGATGTTAACTTTTTTTTTGAAAAATCCCTACGCGACTTGAAAAAAATTCCTACTTTTCCCTACGCTGTCCAGCAATTTTCCCTACGAAATTCCCTACACTTATTTTCCAAATATTTTGTAATATTTAAGGGTTTTTTAATTTTTTGTGAATAAAAGTCGCAAAAGTAAAAACCATAACATTTATTAATTCTTCTTTTAACTCATTTGGAACATGAAAACAACAAAACAAAGTTGTGCTTTGTACTGAGAAACCATTTAAAACATGGAAACATGGAAACAAAACAACATAAAAAATTGTGCTTTGCACTGAGATACCATTTCATCACATTAAAAAAATCAGTACAAAAATTACACTAAGACTAATTACACAGGGCAACAAATTTCGACTTTTGGTCGGCTTTTCTGGGTTTGACATCAGTTCTAGGGTAATTAGTGACCGCTGATTTCGAATCCGCAAACCGTTTTGAAAACTTAGTTTCCGTTTTCGCAAAAAATGGGCGTGTCACTTTTTCTTATTTTCCCTGACTTGTATGACAGTGTATGCCATTTTCTTAAAGTGTTTTTCTTTACATTGAAAATTTACACAGGTGATAACTTCGTCTTGTAAGTAAGAGCGAATTATACAAATTGAAGTAAAATTTTCATGGCTTGATGTGTTCCTTTTTTGTTCGAAAATATTCTTTCAGAGTCTGCATTAGAATGTGGTAGTGCCGAAACATATTTGGCCAACTTTGACAAATTGGGAAACAACATTTGATCGTTAAAATTTTTAGTTTGACTAATTTGACTTCAAAATTTTCCATAACCAGGGTTGTTTGAAAATTCCCTACATTTAGTGAATTGTAAAAAATTTGTCCTTTTTTTCCCTACGCACCCAATTTTCGCTAAAATTCCCTACAAGTAGGGAATTTTTCCCAGTTAACATCACTGCACTGAAGCTGCGCTCGGAACTTCGCTGCTTTCATGGTTGAACTACAAGGTTGTAGCAAACCACCGGCTGATCGTTTATCGCTTTTGTCAAAATCGTCGGTGTCAGCAGTGGTGCGGTGTTGCCGCATCGGTTGAAATGAAAATACCTGACTGAAAACAACTGACCTGAGCACTTTTCCCGTTTTTTCACTCAAATACAGCACTGTCTGGCAACAATCACTTTTGTCTGTTTTCAGATTCTCCCTCTTTCGTCGGAAAATATCAGCTGATTTTGACAGTAGCGATAAACAGTCCTACCAACAAAATACATGTGGTTTTTGGTGTTGCGGGGATTACCTTGTTTATTGTGCCATGGCTGCTTTGTATTCGTATACGCGAGTAGCAGCGTTGCCACAGCCAAAAGGAAACAAATTACCATATTTCTAAAAAAAATTCCAAAACTACTAATTTTTTATAAATATGCGTTTAATTATTTATTTATAAAACAAAAAACAATCACATCTTGTCGTTTAAAGCATTTCTCCATTTGTAAATTCTTTTGAAAACTTTGAGGTGCAAAAAAAAAATAAAAACCAGGAAATTGGTGGACTTATAGTAAAACTGATTGCAATAAATCAAAAAGGCACAGTTCCAACTACAGTTCGCTTTTTGGAGCCCATACATATTTAGATTCAATGTTTCTTGGCAAGATCTCTTTGGAGAGCATTATATTGTTGATTGTATCAACTTCTAGCTTATTTCTAAGTTTAGTTTGAATAAGAAAAAGTTCAAAACATTTTCGCTTTGCAGAGCTATGAGGCAGTGTAAGCAAGGTGCCACTTTCGATTATTACAGTTTACGTCATATGTAATAATAATTAAATTTACGATCTAACAAGTATTGGCATCATTGTTATTGTCATTTTTTTATGCGAAAGAGAGAGCAAAATATGCAAAAAACATACAAGGTGAACCAAGCAAAAAAAAACTACCAAATCGCAGAGTGTGCTACCAAATTACCAAAAATTCAAAACAGCAAAAAAATTTACCAAGTTTGGTTAAAAATAACCAAAACGGCAACGCTAGCGAGTAGGCGTCGCTCCTACTCTCGAGTAGCAGCCAGCGTTGCCGTTTTGGTTATTTTTAACCAGAAATGGTTATCTTTATTTTTTAGAATAGGTTTTGGTTATTTGGTGATTTTTGATCCCATTTGGTTAGTTTTTGAAATATTGCACACTGATAAAAAAAATTACCTTAAATATAGGACAATATTACTGTCACACATACATATGTGTTAAAAGCCTTTTTGAAATGTTCCTTAATTCTTGAACTTTATGTATGAGTGTTTTTTTTTTTTGGTTATGTGGAATCAACATTTTGGTTATTTTTGTTCCATTTTGGTTACTTTTAATTTTGTTCCTGGTTATAAATTTTTGTTGCTTGTGGCAACGCTGGTAGCAGCGTGCCCATCAGTGATCTAAAGCAGGGGTCGGCAAAGTTGACAATGAGATGGTGTTAGTGAGCGCAGAGTTAATTTTCTACACTGTATAAAATCAACCGAAAGGCGAATAAGAAACCAATCGCCAACACAAAAAAGCATACACACAAAAACTACCACAACCAAAGCATCTATTTTTTTTATACATAAAATTTCTTGCAGCGTACAAGTTAGCACGTAAGCATAATCACGCAACCTTGCCGCTGTCACCATCGCCGTCGCCGCCGCCGTATTCGCAGAAGTCAGTGCTCGCACGCGCATCCGCTCGACGTTCCATAGCGCTGATGTAGCATAATTTGCCATTGACCACCGCTGGTATGGTGGCATTGCCCGGCGTAGCCGGCACTGTAATTGGAGAATTCCTGCCATGGTCGTTCGTTCGTTGCGTTGTTTAGTCAGTCTTAGCTTAGTCGGTCTTAATTTAGTTAGTCTTAATGCAACCACAGAAGCACATAGTGCTTAAAATAAAGACGGAAAAATAAAATAAACTTCGTTTTATTTAACTGGCGCCCAACGTGGGGCCATACACAAAAAGTCCTGGTAAAGGATAGTTAGAAGTGGCCCGAGTGCACGAACCCGCGTGTGAGTGCAAAAAACAAACAAAACAATTTTCAAAAACTAAAAGACAAAAAACATTCAAACAAAACAAAGTTTCCAACGCAAAAATCAAACAAACAAAAACAATTTTCAAAAACTAAAAAACAAAAAACATTCAAACAAAACAAAAGTTTCCAACACAAAAATCAAACAAAGGTAACCAATCGTGCAAAAAATCAAACCTAAAGTGCAAAAGAACATAAGGCATTGCACGCCAAGCCGAGGCGTCGCCAACGAGGGAAAACTGCAGGACCGGAGCAATCAAGAATAGGAAGAATTTGAAGTGGAATTTTATTGGACTTTCGAATTTTATTACACCGAGCACGCTTTCGTTCATTAGATTTATGTAAGTGAAGTGTCCAGCAACGATTTCAAACGATTTCATTTCAATATAGTTTTTCAATAGAATTTTTAAAATTTGTTCTTCAATGGAGGTACAAGTAGTTCAGCAGTTGCTAAACGCGGCTATAAAAGCCGCAACAGAGCAAACTAGGGCCGAATTCCGGGCTGCCGTAGACGACCTGACTAATAGACTGGCGACCCTAGAGACCCCTACGGCAATCGTCGAATACGAACAAGTGACGATCAGGGACGGCGTAGACTGCGACGAGTCGTTGGACTTGGTGAAGTCTCTGCCTGAATTCCGCGGGGAACTGCTGCATTATGTCTCTTGGAGACAGGCAGCACATGCTGCCTACAAAATTTTTGATAGATACGAGGGCAGCTCCCGTCATTATCAAGCAGTGGCTATCATTAGGAACAAGATTGTAGGGGCTGCCGACACAGTACTGGCGTCCTTCAACACCGTTCTGAATTTTGGGGCAATTATAGCCAGGCTGGACTCCACGTACGCAGGCAAGAGGCCTGTGTACTTGAGAGAGCAGGAAATGTCCACATTACGTCAGGGTAGGCTTTCTATAACGGAATTCTATGACGAGGTGGAGAAGAAGCTGACATTGATAGTTAATAAAACTATCATGACTTATGGGAGCAAAGGGACCTCATAAAATCCCTGAACAGGAAGTACAGGGAAGATGCGCTCCGAGTCTTCATTTCGGGGCTTAACAGGCCTTTGTGTGAGCCAACCAGGCCCGCTCTTCATTTGCCCAGTCATTCTTAAACCGAAACGAACAAGTTTCAAGGCCTAGACCAAACCAATTTAGCAATCTCCCGCATTATCGGAAGTTGGAAGTCGGACGACAGACTGCAACGCCAATGGAGGTCGATCCATCACTGTCATACTTCAGGCAGAATAGGCCAGCACCACGGCCACCGGTACCTCAAAATCAGGGAAACTACCATAGGCCCACTCCGGATTTCGTACAAAGGAACCCTTTCAATGGACGTCCGGTGCCAGAATGGCATGATCAAGAGAGGGCTCAAAAGAGGCGCAATGAAAGCGATAAACAGCCAATTCCGAAACTGCAACGTATAAACCACGTACGGGCTCAAGAACAAGATGACGACCACCAATATGAAGGGCTCCAGACTTATGACGCCTACGACGAAGGCGAACAACCCGACGATTGCTACACCAATCAAGAGACGGACGAGATAAATTTTTTAGGAACAGATCCCTCCTACCCTATGTCAGCAGGACATTCGCAGGAGGGAAACTAAAATTTCTGATTGACACAGGTGCTGCAAAGAATTATGTAAAAGATCTTAGTGGCCTTAAGGGTATCAAAGCGGTCAAAAGCCCTTTTGCTGTTAAGACACTTCACGGCACCGACACAATTCGCCAAAAGTGCACCATAAACATTTTTGGCAAAACTACTGACTTTTTCATTTTACCCTCACTACAAACATTCGACGGCATCATAGGTTTTGATTTCCTTAGAGAAATAAATGCCAAACTGGACTTGAAAAAGGGAACCCTCTATTATGAAGGCGGAGAGGAGATACTGATGCACTTCTACTGCCAGGACGTTAATAGCGTAATGGCAATCCCAAACTGTAACGAAAATCTCTCTCGGCTACTCAAGGAACAATCCGGAGTTTTCGCTGACCCAACAGAATCGCTGCCATACAACACAACAGTGGTGGCAACGATCAGGACGACCGACAACGAACCGGTTTACTCAAAGACCTACCCCTATCCCATGGCTGCCACCGAGTTTGTCAACAATGAGGTGGCCAGCCTTCCACGAGACGGCATAATTAGGCCATCACGTTCCCCGTACAACAATCCAATATGGGTTGGTAAAAAGGGCACAACAGAGGCAGGGGAACGGAAGTTGAGGTTGGTCATCGATTTCAGGAAGCTTAACCAGAAAACAGTATCGGATAGGTATCCCATTCCGGACACTTCCGTCATCCTCGCTAACTTGGGCAAGTCCACCTTCTTCACGACCCTGGATCTCAAATCGGGGTTCCACCAGATCAAGCTTGCAGAACGCGACAGGGAGAAAACAGCATTCTCTGTCAATAATGGCAAGTATGAATTCTGCCGACTGCCATTCGGACTTAAAAATGCTCCAAGCATTTTTCAGCGAGCTATTGACGACGTTCTAAGAGATGAGATTGGCAAGTGTTGTCACGTTTACATCGACGACGTGATCATCTTCTCTGAAAACGAGGACCAACACATCAACGATGTAGGCCGCATTCTCGAAAAGCTTTTCGCGGCAGATATGAGGGTGTCATTGGAGAAGACGAAATTCATGAGAAGGGAGGTGGAATTCCTCGGATTTCTTGTCTCCGAGGGTGGGATAAGAACTTGCCCGGACAAAGTGCGAGACATCCTGAATTACGAAACCCCACAGACTCTACGTATCCTACGATCGTTTCTGGGACTATCGGGGTATTATCGACGGTTTGTGAAAGACTACGCAGCTATCGCCAAACCGCTGACAAAGTACCTGCGTGGCGAGAACGGGAACATCGGAGCCAATCGGTCCAAAAACGTTCGTATCCAGCTCGACGAAGAGGCACTGAGAGCTTTCAACAAAATCAAGGAAATTCTCGCCTCCGAGGACGTCCTCTTACTTTATCCCGACTACGCTAAACCCTTCGAACTGACCACTGACGCGTCCTCGCACGCATTGGGCGCAGTCCTGTCCCAGGGGGGTCGACCCATAACCATGATCTCCCGTACCTTGTCCGCAACTGAGGGAAACTACGCTACCAATGAGCGTGAGCTCTTGGCGATAGTGTGGTCTCTGCAAAAACTAAGAAATTACCTCTATGGTGCCAGGCAACTTAACATCTATACCGACCACCAACCTCTCACCTTTGCCATATCGGACAAGAATCCGAATGCTAAGCTTAAACGGTGGAGAGCGTTCGTAGAGGAATTTGCACCAAAATTTTTCTACAAGCCAGGTAAAGCGAATGTCGTGGCGGATGCACTGTCTCGCCAACATGTCAATGCATTAGTCAATGCAAGCTCCTCCTCCTACAGCGCACAGCGAGGAATCATTGACGAAGGCCATCCCCACAATTGCCAACCCCATCAACTGCTTCAAGAATCAGCTTATTCTGGAGCAAGGACGGACACCAGCGAAAAGGACGACAATTCTATTCAGGTCCCAGACCAGACATCATATTACGTTTAGCAATATAAGCGATCTTTTATCCACCATTAAGGAATGTGTTAACCCCTATGTGGTCAATGGACTACTATATGACATGCCCGTCTTGGCACAAATTCAGAATGAGTTACTTACGATGTTTCCCGGCGTTAGATTTCTCCATACTTCAAAACAAGTAATGGATGTCTTTAATGAAAGCGATCAAAGGGAAATTCTGGAAACAGGGCACAACAGGGCTCACCGTTCTGCGCGTGAAAATTTGCAGCAAATACTAGGCGAGTATATTTTCCCCAACATGCGAAAAAGATTGAAGGAATTGGTTTCAACCTGTAAGGTCTGCTGTGAAGCCAAGTATCAGCGCCAACCTCCCAGACCAACTGTAGGTAGCTCCCCAATTCCCCAATACCCCGGCGAAATCTTACATATTGACATCTACTCGACGGACAAAAAGCACTTCCTGACGTGTGTGGACAAATTTTCTAAGTTTGCTATTGTCTCCCCCATAAATTTGAGGTCAATAGTTGACATAAAAGAACCCATCCTACAAATCCTTAACTTTTTCAAGAACAGAAAAACCGTAGTTTGCGACAACGAGAAATCCCTAAACTCCCAAACAGTAAAATCCTTATTGAGGGATCACTTTGCAATAGATATCTTTACAACTCCCCCGCACCATAGTACAACTAACGGCCAAGTCGAGCGATTTCACAGTACTCTATCAGAAATCGCCCGATGCGTTAAGATGACACAAGGGCTGAATGCCACCTCGGATTAAATCTTGCTTGCCACGTCCAAATATAACCGATCGGTCCATTCCGTCACGGGACAAAAGCCCATAGACATAATTCACTCTATCCCGAATGCCCTTAAAGAGGAAATTAAAACCAGAATCAGCAAGGCACAGGAAAAAGACTTAGAACGATGCAACAGGGACCGGATAACAAAAATGTTCCAACCGGGGGATAAAGTCTTCATTAAAACCAATAGGCGAATAGGAAATAAGTTTACAAAACTCTACGTAGAAAAAACTGTCGAAAGGGATCTAGGGACAACCGTTCTAGTTGAAGGCAAGCAAATTCATAAGGCGATAATTTCCGCGATAATTTGTACTTCCAGGTTCCTCACCCTCGCTATAACCCAACCGGCCGACGCGAAACTACTGAACTACACTAGTTCCTTCTACATACCGATCACCAACGGGGACGTGGCCATCTTCGAACAGTATGACCTCTTACTGCACAGAACTAACCTCTCGGACTATGAGACCATGGCACGCGAAACAGAGAGCCTATTCGACCATCTGCCTCACTCTCCCATCAGGAAGATAGTACAAATTGACATTGACCGAATTTTCCACCTATTAAACACCCTCAAAATTCACCACCGGCAAGCCCGTAGCATTAACTTCCTGGGTACAATGTTGAAGTACATTGCGGGGACCCCGGACTTCGATGACTTTAATGACGCAGCGACTAAGGAACAAGCCCTCATAGAGGCGAATGAACGGCAAATGGTCATTAACACGGAAATACAGATGAAGATAAACGAGTTGACCCAAAGACTGAACAACTTACTTGACGAGACAAAGGAAAGGGACGTGAACGCGGGTAACCTGTTCGAACTGCTTACCGCCAGGAATAGAGCAATGCTAACAGACATCGAAAATATTATTTACACAGTAACTCTAGGAAAAGCAAATATAATTAACCCAATTATCCTCGCAAATGAAGAAACTGAGAGGTTAATAGTTGCTGAGCACTCCGCCAACGTTAATATAAATAGCATATTAAGTATTTCCAAACTCAAAATTTTGCAAGATAATAACTGTATTTACTTTATAATTAAATACCCAAAAATTACGAAAATTTGTAGTAAGATTAGGCTCCTGCCCGTTGTCCACGATCACACAATAGTAATGCTAGAAACAAATATAGTGGCTAACTGCGACCACGTCTATCATCCCTTGACGGACTGCAAGGAATCAATAGCTATGCCGTTCTGCAAACCATGCGAAAAGAGTTACTGCGTGCAGCAACTGCTCAATCAGCATTCTGCGGCTTGTAAAACGTCCTCAGCCGACCACATTGCACCTATTGAAGAAATCGATGACGGCTTAGTGGTGGTGAACGATCAGACAGCAGAAGTTCGCGATGGAAACAATTCGACGACCATAGTTCGTGGCACATTTCTGGTCTCCTTCGAAAGAAACGCTACCATCAACGGCACTACCTTTACAAACTGGAAGACTACTGCCCGTCTACACCCTGAAGCCCCGCCAGCACAGATAGTTAACCTCACTGAACATGTCCCATGGTTGTCTCTCCCATATTTGAACAACCTCCATATTAAAAACTTGGCACATATCGCGAGCTTAAGGGACCTGGTCCAAACTCGTTTTTCACAGTCATTGGGAACCTCCATCCTCCTAATTGGGATACTTGCTGCAATTGTAGTAGGGCTGCTTGTTATGCTTAGGAGGCAACGCAGTAATCGCCTAGCAGCACTGAAAAAGGTGTTAACAGAAGCCGAGGACGGCTCCTCTTTAAGAGGGGGGGTAGTTAGCACGTAAGCATAATCACGCAACCTTGCCGCTGTCACCATCGCCGTCGCCGCCGCCGTATTCGCAGAAGTCAGTGCTCGCACGCGCATCCGCTCGACGTTCCATAGCGCTGATGTAGCATAATTTGCCATTGACCACCGCTGGTATGGTGGCATTGCCCGGCGTAGCCGACACTGTAATTGGAGAATTCCTGCCATGGTCGTTCGTTCGTTGCGTTGTTTAGTCAGTCTTAGCTTAGTCGGTCTTAATTTAGTTAGTCTTAATGCAACCACAGAAGCACATAGTGCTTAAAATAAAGACGGAAAAATAAAATCAACTTCGTTTTATTTAACTTACACAAGACAAAAATCAACGCAGCCACCACACGTGTTGCTTCGTTGCTGTCTGAACCAGCGATTTAGCCATGGTACAATAACAAGGTATGCCAAGTAGACGAATCTCCCTCTTTTTTCGTTTGTTTACATTTGGAAATGCTGTCAAACAGAGATACTGGAGTTGCGTGTACGCTAGAAATTTAGTACCTTTTTCCATGCATACCATACCTTTTGGAAATGTTCTTGCTAAACAAACAAGAAATATGCACTAGCTGCCTTAGAGTGAAAAGGTGCTAAATCCACTTTTTCAAATTTTACGGGAAAGACAAAAAACTAAGTAAAAATAATTTATATTTATGTTTATTCTTTGGACTTTCTTTGCTCTGGACTTTGTGCACTTTTCCACGAAGCAAGACTTTTTCTTTTCTCTCTTTTCATGTATGTTCCGCCGACTTATGACGACATTTTATGCCGTTATTTTTAATTTGTGCTTCGGGAACTTTTTCGCCTTGCTGTGATTCTGTGCTTTTCATTTCAAGAAGTGATTTACTGTTCAACATTTTTAAATTCAAAATCGTCCTTGTGAATTAATAACGCCGGGAAATTCGCGTGCGTTGTGCAGAAGCACGCACTAAGAGAAATGCTATTACAAAGTAGCAAAGATATTTGCGTACCTGAAAATGTAAAAAGCTTGTTTTTCAAATGCAGACTTTTTTTCAGAATAAAATTTTGTAACAAAAAACTCAAAGAAAATGAACTTACAAAAAAACTTCTAATAAAAAAAAAACTGTTGAAGACAATAATATAACTAATTTGTTTCTATTTTTCCACAAGTAGCTGGTACCGGACATGTTATTTACGCCCAAAACTTATTTTTGGCAGAAATATGAGCATTTGTATACTTTTTGCAAAGAAAAAGATACCTATTAAAGTTTTTCTGTGTATTGTAAAAACTGTATGCTTTTCTGTATTTTCTGTGCAGCCCTGCGCACTACTCCCATTCATAAGCACCTCTAATTTTTGTCGTTTGACATTCACATCTCATAGTACATGAAGAGTACTCTCCCTATCTGGCATACCTTGTTATTGTACCATGCGATTAAGCGATGTGAAACTGGGAGAGTAAGCCGATTTTTGTGCGTTTTTTGCAATTCACGTACACAGTCCGTGTGTGCTGGCAGTGATCAGCTTTTCACTGTGTCTGCTCTTTTCCCGATATTAGGGATTCCTTTCAATTATTTGCTTTTTAAAGTATGTTCTCATTAATTTTCTGCATTAAATGCCAACACATGAACTTTTTTGGTTACATTATGCAAATATTAATGAAAAATATACCAAAGAACACAAAGCTAAATGCATTGAATATGACGGGGTCAATTGCCGTCCTTTTTATTTCGCATTTCTTCATTTAGCGAATCTCTAACGATCAGATCAGATCAGGTATGCTTTTGGTGCTAAATGCTCTAGTTTGACCGCAGGGTTGTTTTTTGGATGCAGCTAATAAAATCTTAATTTAATTAAATTAAAATCATACCGAAGGATTAATTGGCCGCTTTTGGGCAATAATATATTTTTCTAGTCAATTTTATACGAACGTATTACCAAATGGCACCAACAATATACAAATAAAAAGACACATTTCTTTGGTCACAAAAAATGACTCACACCAGCAACACTGGAATTTTGAAAGGAACTAGAACAAAAACCCCGTTTTGGAAATTTATATGGAGGAAAAACTACGTTCCTGATCAAGCTTGGGGCCTACTAGTAGGCCCCAAGGTTGCAATTTTGCAATAATATTAGTGTAATTTTGCGCATGTATTTCTACCAGCTCTCCCAGTTTTATATCGCTTAATCGCTGGTCTGAACAACGACTGATTGAAATAGCGTAAGAATGCGTGTGCTGAGCGTCAGTGTGCTTACTTCTACCACATATGTGGTAGATCTACCACAATTATTTTTAAAATCAAGTTTCTACCACATCTACCACGGAGGGCTTAAAATCTACCACATTTTTGTGGAACATACATTTTTCTATTAACCAACCTATTACTCCAAATAAATTAGAGCTTTATGTTGTAAAATTTATATTAGGGCTGCATTGTACATTATAAGTGAAAATGTGCCAAAAAAAACGTATGTGGTAGCACTTACATCACTTCGAAAGCAGTGCACTACAAATAGTTGACAGTGTGACAATTGTTTTAGCGGGAAGTGCAATTCAAATGGAAAAATTTCGAAAAAAGTTGAAGTTGAAGTTAGTTTTTGCCTTTATTTTTAGTAACGTTTAGTATTTTAAAATATTGATAACAATGCGCTTGGACGGGACGAAATTTTACCACGCGAAGTTGTGCCTGCTGCTGAAATTTGCGAGTCCGAGCTCCCAAAAAAGAAAAAAAATAGTCAACAATATAAAAACCAATGGGAAGAAACCCGGCAAATTCAAAAGCTCAAAAGGTGACAATTGTTTCGAAATTGGTTACCTCCGTAGGAGCAGGTGAGAAGCATACAAAAATTATAAAATTAAAATTTCGCGTTCAAATGCGCTGTCTAATAGCAAGCCTTTTTGCTATGCAGAATAGAAGGTCGTGTGATCACGTTGATGGTTTGGTTGGCAATGCTATATTTCGCTACAATTTCATTTATTACATAGTTGTGTACCATCACAGAATAAACAGTATACAGAAGGCGCATCTGAAATAATTTTGCGATTTCATTTCAGACGCGGGCGGGAAGCAACAAAGGTGAGGAAAATGTAAAAGGGAACCGAGAGAGTAAGCGCGAATTGATGTATTGTATACGCATAGATTCGATTTTTTTTGGGCTTTATTCTCATTTCGACAACAACACGCAATGTTGTTGCGGCTGGCTTGCGCAGCAAGCCAGCTTGGCTTTACTCGTGCACACTGAAAGTGGTTGATTTGGCAAAGCAATCGCCAAGGCAAATTCAATAGGTAGTTGCAGCATTCTTTGATAATTAGCACAACATTGTAGCAATAGTTTTCCACTTATTATCACTTTCTTAATGCGTCTTGGTTGTTTCAATATTTAACACATATATTTCATTGTAGCCATTTGTACTTTTTACAACTTCTATTTTACAAGCAGACCAAAAGAACTTATAAAATCCATTGAATTTTGGTTTTTCTCGTAGTGCTACCACCTTATGTGCCTTGGCGATCGCTCAATCAATTTTTCTATGAAACTGCCTCTCCACTTCTTGTTCTTGTTTGTCAAAAAGCAAGCGGAGAGCGAGCACGAGCCAGCACCAACATGCAAGCGGCACATCGCTTTGTTGCCCAACAACAACAACCACAGTGTGTGGTGCGCGGTCGCAGCTTCTCAGCTTACGCTCTGTGCGTTCTCATCCCCTTTACTGCTTCCCCCCGCATCCACAAACGGGTCGTACCGCTGGAACCCGCGAAGAAAATTTTCTTTACACCAGATGCGCATTCTGTATATTGTTTGTTCTGTGGTACCATGTACCCATGAGAATCAAATCGATACACACCATCTCTTCATCGATTACAAAGCAGCATTCGATAGCCCGATAAGGGATCGCCTATAAGCCGCATTGTCTGAACTTGGTATCCCTGCAAAGCTCGTGAGACTTTGCAGAGCGACGTTGAGCAATACGCGCAGCTCCGTCAAGGTTGGAAGTGACCTCTCCGACCCCTTTGATACCGTTCGAGGTTTCAGACAGGGTGATCCTTTGTCCTGCGACCTCTTTAACTTCACCATGGAGAGTGTTCTGCGCAAGGCCGGTGTACATTGTAATGGCACAATTTTCAACAAAAGTGTCCAGCTCCTTGCCTACGCTGATGACATTGATGTCATCGGGCGTATCAAGCGTGATGTCACCGCTGCATTTGCGGCTATCGAAAGAGAATCTGCCAAAATTGGTCTGGTGGTAAATGAGGGCAAGACGAAGTATATGCTGTCTACATGCAGGGACTCGCAGCGGCTAGGGTCTCACGTCGACGCCGACAGGTATACTTTTGAAGTTGTCAAGGAATTCGTCTACCTTGGCACCGCCATCAACAGCAGCAATGATGTCAGCCTGGAGATAAAGCGAAGGATAACTCTTGCCAACAGGTGCTACTACGGTCTCGGTAGGCAATTGAGAAGTAGAGCCCTCTCTCGACCGACAAAACTTGCACTCTATAGGACGCTTATCTTGCCCGTGCTCCTCTATGGCGCTGAAGCATGGACAATGACACGAAACGACAAAGTGGCCCTTGGAGTGTTCGAAAGGAAGGTACTTCGCAAAATCTTTGGCCCTGTTCGTGTTGGTGACGACTATCGTATACGAACAAATAACGAGCTGTATGAGCTATATAAGGACATGGACGCAGAGTAACGAATTAACATCCAGCGGCTACGCTGGCTCGGTCATGTCTGCCGCATGGACGACGAAGCTCCGGCGAAAAAGGTGTTCGATGCGATGGTTGGAGGTCGACGGCGAAGAGGGAGGCCGTGTCTCCGGTGGAAGGACCAAGTTGAAGAGGCCCTGTCATCTCTTGGTGTTACCAACTGGAGAAGGCGCGCGCAAAGCAGAGGCGCCTGGAGAGAAGTTTTGCGGCAGGCCGTAACCCGATAACGGGTTGTTTTGGCCAGTTAAGTAAGTAAGTAAGATTTTTGTAAGGGATTGTAGAATTGAATGAAATGTGTCAAAATGTTCTCGCTGGCGGAGAAGTTTCATTAATTTTCAATTATTTACAACAAATAGGATTTTTCAGCTAAATAATAATTTTTTTGTGAAGAAAGATTTTTTCATGGCAAAGTATATTAATTGACAAAAATTTTGATGTAGAAAACGTTGAGTTCCGATAAACCGTTCGTGAGTTATGAATTTTTCAAAAAAACATGACCAAAAACTTTAACGGTAAATAACTAATGAAAAAAACATTTTTTCAAAATTATTTTAGGGGTGTTATTTTTACCTCCAAGCCGATCGAAAACCGTATTGATCAACGAAAACTGAGACCATCGATTTTAAAGTGGCCCACTTGAGAAAATTTGACCCATCTGTCAAGGCATGTCGCTTGGGCAGAATAATCGGATGCCTTGATTCGAAGCTCAAAACTGAATTTTGAAGCCGGCCTCCAACACGCAACAAACCATTCACGTCAACAAAGGGCTTAAGTGAATGCAAATCACTGGAGGCACTTATCTCTTTGTTGGCCGTCAAAACCTTGTAATCCGCTGCTAAGTGTACCATTTGAATCATTCTAATTAAGAGAAATGTTCCTTGCTGGATATCCTTGGTGCAAA
Source organism: Melieria omissa (assembly GCA_963971225.1). Lineage (NCBI taxonomy): Eukaryota > Metazoa > Arthropoda > Insecta > Diptera > Ulidiidae > Melieria > Melieria omissa. The sequence goes on along the minus strand of OZ020267.1, from coordinate 89,884,076 downwards.
GTGGGCCTAATTGCTTGCATTCTTTGCCTCCAATTGCTCTACAGAATCTGTTGACATAAGCATAGATACGCTGCATTTTCCAAAACGAATTAATATATTTGCAAGTGTTCCACCATCTTCGATTGGCGGTGGAAACTACGGAATGCAACCCGATTTAAATAAAACGCGCACTCGGGAAAAAGCCATCAGCTCAAAAAACCCAATTTATTTTCCGTACTACATGCACACGCACATCTCGCACCGATTAAAAACTTGCACCAAAAGTGGACGTCTCGTCCGCTTCACGCTCACTGCACGACTGACTACTTCGGCCAGAGACGATAGTCCCTGTGCGCACAAGTCAATCGCACAGGAGATCGTCCCTGTACGAAACAGTGCCAGCGAAAACCAACGGTTTTCATTAAATACAATCAGCTTGCATTAGCAATTAATAACAATACAATTAACAATCAACTTAATTCTAATCTTAGCACTCTAGTCACTCCGGCTCCACATTGGCAGGCTCCACCGGCAATATGCATAGCTTCTGCACGGGTCTGGTCAATCTGCTTGTCTGGGTCTCAATCTCCACGGATCGTACGAGCTTGTCATTGCTCAGAATTAACTTGCACACTCTGCCTAGCGCCCACTGCGCTGGCGGAAAGTTCTCTGCCTTGATGAGAACTAGCTGGCCCACTCTCAAATTCTCTCTCTCTCTGCGCCATTTCTTGCGCTCCTGCAAACTATTCAAATAATCAACTTGCCATCTAGCCCAAAAATGCTTTAACATAGTCTGGCGCTCTTTCCAAAGCTTAATGCCCTCCGTGTTTGGTTGCTCGTCCAATGCAAAGGGAAGTGGCAGTACCAGTGGCTCTCCAATAAGAAAATGCCCCGGTGTCAATGCTTGCACATCCGTCGGATCGTCTGATATCGGATACAACGGCCGCGAATTCAGAATCGCTTCTACTTGCACCAAAAACGTCGCAAGCTGGTCCTGTGCCAGCGTTCTCTGGCCCACGACTCTCGTTAAATGATACTTCATGGACTTCACAGCTGCTTCGTAAATTCCACCTTGATGTGGGGCAGCTGGAATCATAAAGTGCCATTCTGTACCTTTCATACTCAAATGTTCTAGCACCTCTTGCTCCCTCCAATAGTCAATTGCTCTCTTGATCATCCTATCTGCACCAACAAACGTCGTCGCGTTGTCACTGTACATGCGCTCACGTCTTCCGATAAATCTCTCATAGCACGCAATGAATGATTGAGTAGTTAGATCTAGCACCATATCAATATGAATAGCCCGGGTCTTCAGGCACACGAATATCGCGATCCAGCATTTGCTTTTCGCTACGTAATCATCTCGCACCCTCAAATGGACATTGAATGGCCCAACATAGTCTAAACCAGAATGTAAAAAAGGCTTGCCCACTTGCACTCGATCGGCTGGTCAATTTGCCATCAACTGTTGCTGCAGCTTGTAGCTGTAACGCACGCACACCACACATTTGTGTAAAAATCTTCTGAGCTCATCCCTGATCCGAGGAATCCAATATTTCTGCCGAATATACTGGGTCATAACTTGCACTGCTCCATGTTTGGTTTGTCTATGCGCATAGTCAATTATCAAATATGCTAACCTTGAACCCTTCGCAATGATAACCTGATGCCTCATTTCATATTCTTTTTCTGCATTTATTAACCTGCCCCCGACTCTTATCAATCCATTTTTGTCCAAGATCGGACGTAATGGCTCTAGCTTACTTCGTTCTGGCAACCGATTTTCTTTCCGTATCATCGTTAGTAGCTCTTTATAAAAATCTTGCTCCTGTGCTTCTTTTACCAAATATTCCATCGCACGCGATCTTTCTTCATTACTTGGAAGTGGTATTCTTGCATTCTTGCTCCTTGGCCTACGACCTACTCGCGATCTTCTAGCTCTCTCTTTTTCCGCATATCTCACCCTTAAGGCTATATAAAACGCTTGCAATATACCAAAATATTTAATATTTTCTCCAACTTGCCCTCAAACTGTGTGAATGGGACGACCACACCGCCTCCCCCCATTTTTGGCACAAAAATACTCAATGGCCCCTCGCACACTTTTACTACATTTACTTTGATTTCTTGCTCCGCCTCTATCGAATATTGCTCCTCCACTGGCTCAAACTTGTCAGATGGCCACTGCTCCTTTGCTTGCTCAAACTTATCAGCTGGCCATTGCTCCTTTGGTTTAGATAACCAGGCTGGACCTTGCAGCCACAATTTGTTGTCCACCAATTCACTTGCTTTCAAACCCCTACTCGCCAAATCTGCTGGGTTATCTGCTGTGCTCACATGTTTCCATCTACTTGCCCCAACGCTCTGTTGTATCGCTGCAACACGATTACCAACAAAGGTCTTCAACTCTCTTGGCTGCTTGCCTAGCCAATACAACACCACGAACGAATCTGTCCAGAATGTACAGCTAACATCGCTCGATTCCATTGATTGTCTAGCACTCTTTCCCAATCTAGCTAACAACTCGCACGCTGACAATTCTTGTCTCGGTATCGTCAACTTGTTAACTGGCGCCACTTTCGTCTTGGATACTAGCAAATTACATACTATTGCCCCATTTTCACGTTCTATCCTCACATAGATAACAGCACCATACGCCTTCTCAGAGGCGTCAGCAAATCCATGCACTTCTAACTTTGCATTATTTCTTGCACCAATCCATCTTGGGATCTTAAAGTTTTCTAGCTCCTTAATCTGGCCCCAATAATCTCTAAATTTGTCTTCTAGTTCCTTTGGCAATTTTTCGTCCCATGCCACTTTCAAGCGCCATAAGTCCTGTATAATAATCTTGCCCACGACCGTTACTGGAGAAATATATCCATTTGGGTCAAACAGCTGAAGCACTCGACTTGCAATCAGCCGCTTTGTAATTGGCTCCCTTATAACTGGTGTTTTCACAATGAATGTGTACTTGTCTTGCGCCACTAGCCATACTAGCCCTAGCACCTTAGCTTCTTCATCGAACTGCATCATCTCTTCCTTTTCATTTGAATGCATTTCCTCCATGAACAACCTACTGTTCGACTTCCATTTACGAAGCTCAAACCCTGCCCCAATCAAAATCCGCGCCATTTGTTTTGCCAACGTAATGGAATCTTGCTCGCTGCTAGCACCAGATACGCAGTCATCCATGTACATGTCATTTATGATTGCATTCGCAGCTTCAGGATATTTCTCCTCTGCATCTCTTGCACACTGTATAACTGCTCGCACCGAATTATGTGCTGATGACGTCATGCCATAGGTGACCACAGTCAGCCAATATTCTCTCAATGGGGTTTGCCTATTCTCGCGCCAAAATATTCTTTGCAAATCCCATTGATGTCTAGCAATCCGCACCTGCCGGAACATCATTTTGATATCCGAAGAGAAAGCGACTTTATGCCTTCTAAAACGCATAATTATTTCATGCAAATCCCTTTGCAACTTTTCGCCTAGCAACTGCACCTCATTTAACGATATGCCTTTAGTAGTACGACAACTAGCGTCGAATACCACGCGAAACTTCTTGGTAACACAATGATGTGGTATATAGTAAACTAATGCACCTTGTCTAGCACGCTCACTAACTAGCTCCATGTGCCCAAGCCCCTCATATTCTCTCATAAATTCAATATAGGACATTCTGAGTTCTGGCTCCCTTTCCAATCGCTTCTCCAAATATAAGAAGCGACGCAACGCAATCTCTCTTGCGCTCCCAATGTCATTAACTGTTTTCAATGGTATAGTAACAATAAATCTGCCGTCACTGGCTCTGCGATATGCATTAATAAAATTGTTTTCAACTAGCTCCTCCTCGGGCGTTCTCATTGCATGCTCTTTGATTTGATCAAGCTCCCAAAACTTCTTAAACAACTTGTCAAGCTCCTCATTATTCTCGCACTCAATCATAGACACTAGCTCACCTGTTTGCTCGTTGACTTCTGCGCATGCTCTCCAAAAACGACCATACCTAGCACCGTTTCCATTAACGTCATGTTATTCAATTTATTCGGCGTAATACTGATGACAATCCTTGCCACGAAACTTGCACCTAGTAAGACATGCACACTTTTCGGTTGCCAGTAATCCGGATCTGCAAGCGGATCTGGTAAACCATCTTGTGCCATCATCCGTATACTACCGGATGGTAATACTGGCCCCCACTGGCTCTCTTTTGGCAGAACCCACAGCTCTGCCTCTAGCTCACCATGGCTTTATTTTTATGTTCGCCTTCTTGCCCACTTGCATTGGCACACCGTCAATGCCCACCATCTTCTGCGCCATAGGTTGCGTGGATACACGATATTTTCGCTGCAATGCGAACGTCATCAAATTGATCTGTGCTCCCGTATCCAGCAATGCACGCACCGGCCCATACCTGCATCCATCGTCTACAATTCCGACCATGGCCGTCGGTAACAACGTCATAGTCGGATTTGAATTAACACTAACACCATCTAAATACAGTGTAAACCATTTAATCTTTATTTCTGCTCGAGCTCCGATTGCTTGCTGGCTCGCTTAACTCTACTGGCACACTTTTCCCTAGCTCCCCGTCGTCCTTTCTGGCCCCCTTTTGGCGTCAGCCTACCTTGTCCTTCTACTCTGGCAGATTCTTGCCCTCCATCCTGGCCTGCACGCTGTTTGCCTGCTTCGGTAGCTCACGGTTTGGACACAGCGTGCTGTTATGTTTTGGCCTGCCTCGGCACTTCCAGCAATCGCCCTGATAGCAGTTGTCCACCCCGTGGCCCCTCTTGAAACAGTTCGGGCACAACTTGCGCCTGGCAACGTACTCTTTGCGCGCCTTCAATGCCAAACCCATGAACTCCGGGCAATGGTATAGCATGTGATCCCCGGCACACACCTCACAAGTCATTGTCCGCTCTTGTACCATTGCAGCACCCGCGCCTGTAGCTTTTGGCTGCCTGGCTCTCTCTGGCACCATTGCAGCACCCGCACCTTTTGCCTTCGGCTGTCTGGCTTTCTCTGACGCCCTTTGCTCTTGCACCTGCCCTCGCTCTAATTGAGTAATCTTGGCGTCGAGCAAAGCGTGCGCCTCAAAGTACTCCAGCTCATCATGCGCCATCGTTGCTTGCTCCAGCTTGGCCATCTGCTCCCTGGGCGTCGCGCCGACCACCTGCTCGTAGGCGTCATTATACCGTGCCCAGACTTCTTCTAAGTTGGTACGGCGTACCCTTGCTAGCTCCAGCGTGACGTCCTCAAACTCTGGCCCCTTTACGAAGCACAGTGTGCGCCTGATCGTCGCCGCCAACGCCTCCAATTTATTGCGTGCTGCCATTTCACTGCAATGAGATAGAAAACAAGCACCAAGGATTGGAGCAAAGTCCAAAATTATCAACTGTTCTTGCCCCTGCAACGTCAGCTGAGACGTCATTTCTTGCACGCAACGCACACAGGCTTCAACCTGTCGCTAAGCACAATTTTCTGTTCCGACTTCATTCTTGGAATTCCTAGCACTCTGACTAGCCCACTGCTTGAAGCGTTCTTGCTCTCTCTTTTCTAGCTCTCTTTTCATTTTCTCATTCTTGCTATTCTAGCTCTCTTTTCATTTTCTTATTCTTGCTATTCTAGCTCTCTTTTCATTTTCTTATTCTTGCTGCTCTAGCTCTCTTCTGATTTTCTTATTCTTGCAGCTCTAGCTCAGATATGCATATCAATCTAGCACACTTTGATTCCAAGAATAACGGCACCATCGCACCACCAGCTCAGCAATAGCGGGACCGCAGTTACGCGCGTCCCTTGCGCACACACTCGCACCACCAGCTCAACAACAGCGGGACCGCAGTTACGCGCGTCCCTTGCGCACACACTTGCACCTCCGAAACCATACGCCCTGCAGGCACATATTTCCAGATTTTTCCTTGCACCACAACAACCACTATGTGGCCACTTGCACCGACCAAACGCATGCACCAAACAAACATTAAATAGCACACAATAAACGAACAGGTCGTTGGACATACAAACTGATCCCTAACATCCGAGACTGGATGGAGAGGAAGCACGGAGAGGTAGATTTTTACCTGACACAACTTTTAAGTGGGCACGGTTGCTTCAGGGCGTATTTGTTTCGCTTTAAGCACGACGCAACCCCAAACTGCGAACACTGCTTGGACGAAAGCGCCGAGGACGCGGAACACGTATTCTTCTCGTGCAACCGCTTTGATGCTGAAAGAAGGACGGTGAACAGGGTGTTCGGGGAACAACTAACTCCGCAAAATCTCTTGAAATTCATGCTCGCAAGTTAAGAAAAGTGGTCGGCAGTGAGCACAATGGCAGCGTTAATTCTAACCGCTCTACGCAGAGAGGAGCAGCAGCGCCGAGCGCATATTAATTAATTAATTTAATTGATTGGCACGACAGCTCGCTTACGCGAGACTAAGGCTTAGCTTCCCGCAACCACCCGTGTTGTGCGTGTGAATTTTGTACGCGGGTGGAAGGGACCTACAGTTTTATGCCGGTTCCGAACGGCAGGTTGGGAGCTTTTTCATAGGCAATTTTTACTCTCAGAGGTTTGCCATTTCCAGCTGAAAGGACAGCCACCGAAAGAGAAAACGAGTTTCCCGTTATTTTTTTTTTAGGTGTTACTACATGCAGTATTCGATCTTGCGTCGCTCTGCATGCGACTCGTTGGACCGCGCACTAACCAACTAAGCCACGGCGGCTGCAATATTAGAACGGGCAATTAAAGCCATCACCCCCCCGTGAAGAAATGCCGTGAGGCAGTGCCGCGGGGAGCAGGGATAGAAGGAGGAGGTGGTTTTAGTCGGTAAAAATCCGGCATACCGTCGTTCTGGAGGGCGTCGGTATCTTTTGAAGATTTCCACCTCCCAACGTCGAAAAAAAAACACTATAAACGAAATCTCCATGCACAACAACACCAATAAGCCCACTCGCACCAAAACGCATGCGTAAAGCAAGCACCCGACTGGCACACAAACGAAACTTTCTTGCACTTCTTCAACGTGATTTATGTGGATTTTTATCTCACTTCAATAATATTTACACAACACAATTTTGATTTATTCTTTATTACGATCCATTCGCTTTTAACTCCGATTTACAACTGACTGCTTAAAATTAATTTTTGTCTTCTCTCATTCTATTGTCTTTTGGGTGAGTTACGAAAAGTGCAAGGTTAGTAAAATGTGTGACTGTGGGAATGGAATTCGAAATTTGAGGAGCAATGTGGAGGTTTCTGTGGAGTAAGCGGGAATTGTGTATTTATTTGGTGTAGTCTACAGGTATGTTAGTTGGCGGAGTTGGTTGGTTTGGTGGAGGTAACGTAACTCCTCCCCCCCTTGACTGAAAATTCTCCTGGATTTTCTTTTTTTCTTCTTTAATTTTGAGAAGTATATATATTAATATTGCAGACAATAGAATGATTACAATTGATAAGCTTATAATTATTGGTGTTACAATTTTTTGGTTTGTTGTTTTGTAGTGTCTAATTTCTTTAATTTTTTCTATATTTTCCATTTCCTGGAAGATTATATCTTCGAAAGTTGGTGTTAGCGTTGCATTTTTGATGTCTATTTTTGATGGAATTACAAAGTTTTGCTTGAATTTTTTATTCATATTAGAAAAAGTTTCATCATTTATTAGAATTTTGCAATCGTAGAATGAGATTAGATAATTATTTTCTAATTCTATTTCTCTATCATCGCAATTACTTTTTACAGTGGTTTTCTCAATATTTCTTAATACTAATAGTCCTGGTTCTATTTCTATTATCTCTGGTTTAAGGTTTTTTAGTTTATTACAATTGTTTCTAAAAATACATATTTTACTTTTTTTCAGTTTATTTGTATTTAATTCGTAATTATAGTCGTAGGTAATGTTATTTATATATATTATTTCCTGTGGATTGAAGTTTAGTTGAGTATGGTTTTGTGTAGGGATTGGTATTAGTAGGGTTCGTTTTACGGCTATAACATTTAATGGTATTTTTATAATGAATATGATCTTATTGTGGTCAAGTTGAGCTGTAGCCAATATTACATTTTGCAGTTTGTAGAAGTCAATTTTGAACTCGTTTATTTCTTCTGGGGTTAATATATTACTGGCCATAGTGTTTAGTCTTGCTGACATAATGTTGTTCTGAATGTGTTCTATGTTATCTTCTATGATTTTTATTTTAAAAAGTATGTCTAGGTAAGTTAATTGGTTCATTGTTTCGTCGTTTTGTAGTTCAATATCTGAGAATTTGTTTATAATATTTTTTCTGTCTATTTCTATAGTTTGCTTAATGCTTTCAAATGTTTTATTAAAATGATTATTTATACGTACATTGTTATTTAGATTATCGATTATATTGTGGGTGTTTTCGTCTAGAATGTGTAAATGTTCCTCAATTTCTGTTTTGTCTTCATCGTCCATTGTTCCTGTAATCCATTTCAGTCCTGTTCCTAGTCCGTTAAATAGTCCTCTTTTTTGTCTATTTGGGAGGATGCTGTGTATTTTGGATCTAACTCTATTTAGTTCGTTTTCTAGTAAAACTTTGTTTTGTATTGACCTTGTACTTTGTATATTTTCTTCTAAGGTTTGTATAATGCTTTCTATGTCTTCGACGTCAATTATGTGAATAATTTTGGTGTAGTTTTGGGTAATATGTGCATCGTCTAATTTTATTTCGGCGTAACCCTTGTCGCTGTTGATAGGTTCAATCGTTAGTGTTGACGTTATTGGCTTCGTTAGTAGGAGAATCGTCATCATCAGTGTTAACCAGTTGACCTGCAAATTTAGTTTTTCTTTTAATATTGCTTGTGTGGATATTGTCTAAATTTAATTTCTTGTATCTTGGTTCGTATTTATGCCTGAGTGCCTTGTAGTTTTTCACGTAGCCTTCGGCTTCTTCATTTGTGTAATCTTCACGATTCTGATTTAGTTTGTTTATGGTTTTACGTTTAGCTTCTTCTAAGCGACTTTTTATTGTTGAGTTTTCTATTTTTCCTTCAGCTATATCGATAGGCCTTTCTTTTGTTGTCGAATGAATGGATTTATTATAGTATTCAATACATTTGAACACTCTCTCTTTTGTTGACAGTGTGGAATTTTCTGTTTCTAACACTCTGAATTTTTCGGATAGTGTGCTATGGAGTCTTTCCACATCGGCGTTGCCGGTGTGATTGTTTGGCTTTGTAAAATGGACTTCGATCTCTTCTTCTCTTAAAAAGTCCTTCACGTTTACCGAATTAAATTCATTATCCGTAATAATGCGGGATGGTTTTGTCCTTGTTGACAGGAATTGTCTTAACTTTTCAACTATTGTGATACTGTTTCTATCCTCTAAATGATATGCAGTGGCAACTTTGGAAAATTTATCAATGAAAGTGATGAAGCTATGCTTCTTTATTGTGTAGACATCTAGGTGAATAGTTTCATGTGGGTGGTTTGGTGTTTCTGTAATTAGTAATTTTGCTCTAACGGGATTCCTATCATACTTGGCCCTACTACAAATGTCGCAGTTATTTATATATTTTTGTATTAGTAGTTTTAAATTTTTGAAATATATTAACTTTTTTAAACTTTCGTAATTTTCATTAATGCCTCCATGTCCAGATTCTTTTCTATGAAATTTTTCAATTTGTCTGAACGTTTCATTTTCATCTTTCATGTCTCTGGCATGATGACTGCATTTGAGAAATTTTATTTTTGTTCCGTAAATGCTGATAAGTTTTAATTGTACTTTGTTGTACATATAATCTGAAAGTTCGCAATATATTCCTACTTTGCCAATTTTTATGTGTCGTCTAAAAATATCTGTCATGAAGTCAGAAGTAATGTCATCGGTGTTTATGTAAATTTTCATTTTGTTATTGATAATTTCTGTTTCCACGATTTTATTGTCAGTAATTATTATTTGTGTTTGAAATCTGTTGACTACTGTTTCCAATATGGGAAAGTGGTCATTCTGCTCTTCTCGTTGGGAGTGTGTTGTTGCGTCTGTGCTTATGTTGTCTTCGTCAATGTTTAATATTTCGCCTGATTCTGGGTTAACTCTGCTTAGAAAGTCGGCTATTATATTTTCTTTTCCTTTTATCTGTTTGTTAATTTCGGTTTCATGCACTTGAGGGTACCTATATATTTTCGAATATACAGGTTTATTTGTTTTGGTTACAATCTCATGTTGGATTTGGTGGGTGTGACTTAGTGCCTGCCCTTCTAAGAAAAATAGATCGCTATTGGATTCTATAATTTTTTCTGTTTCTTTCTTTTCCTCTTCATTCATATCATTTCTAATGAGTTTATTTGGAATTTCTTTTATTTCTTCTAATGCGTGAATATTTTCGTAACTGTAAGGGCAAGTGCCTATGAAATTGATTCGGTTTCCATTTATTTCTATATATTCTTGGTTTAGGTTGATAATTGCTCCTACCCTCTTTAGAATATTCTGTCCGATAAGTCCGCTAAAATTTTTATCTTTAAATGTCGTTATTTTCCATGCCATTAAGTTAGGGTCATGAAATTCTTTTGGCGTTTCTGTAATTATTTCGTATTCTGTTTGGCTTTGTCCATTTAAGGTATTGAGTTTTAATGGTTTGTTAAGTCTGCTCCTCTTATAGTTTGGTAAGGTGTCCTCATCTAATAGTGTCGTCGAAGACCCTGTATCGATTAGGCATTTAATTGTTTTATTCCCAATTGTTAATTCAACTATCGGTAAATTTCCTTGGGGGCTACCGATTGAAAATTTACTTCTTCTTGTGTTACATGGTCTATTTCCATTGGTTCGTGGTGATTTCCCCCATGTTGCCTGTATTGTCCGCTGTTTTGTCGGATCTGTCCACTGTTTTGTCGATACTGTCCAATGTTTTGTCGATACTGTCCAATGTTTTGTCGATACTGTCCACTGTTTTGTGGGTACTGACCATTGTTTTGTCGATACTGTCCACTGTTTTGTGGGTACTGTCCACTGTTTTGTGGGTATTGGCCATTGTTTTGTTGGTACTGTGTGTTTTGTTGGTATTGTTCGATTTGGCTTTTTGGGTTCATGGTATAATTATTTTCGTATTTTTTCTTTTTTATTAATCCAGTTTCTTCTAGTGTATGGTATGCTTCTCTTATATTATTAATATTCCTACTATATACTATGGACGCTAAATGTGGAGGTATGTTATTTAGGAACGTTTTTAGGATCATTGATTCGTTTGTAGTTGGGGAAAATTCTGTAGGTTGATAATTATCTTGCTCGTATTTTGTGTTTAGTTTGTCTAAGATACTTTTTAGGTATTCATAATATTGACTTACATTATTTCTATTTTTTGCGTTTAGTGCTTTGAAGTACAGTTGATGATATGTTTCTCTCACTCCAAAATTTTTTATTAGTTCCTCTTTTATTTGTATCCATGTCGGTTTCGGTCCTAGTGTTCTGATTGTATGGAGGGCATTTCCCTGCAGCTTGTTGATTATACACCTCTGGAATACGTATTCCTTCATCTGCGTGTTTTCGAATATCGGTAAGAAAATTTCTACTTCCCGTATAAAGGAGGTTAGGTCATAATCCTTTTCGCCTCTATATTCCTTAATTCTGCCTGCCTCTTTTAATAACTCCGAAACTGCTATCGGCGTGTTAGGAATTGCGTCCGTCCTTGGTTGCGGTGGGGTTGTTTGTATTGTTGGGTGTTGCGGTGGTGTTACTTGTGTTGGCTGTTGGTTCTCCATCGTGGGATATGGTGTTGCTTTTCTCTCTTTTTCCTTATTGGTTATTTTCGGCATATAATTTCTGTTTTGGTGGTTGTTGATTCCCTTTTTTTTTTTTTTTGTGTGTGTGTTTAAATATGAATATTATTATTTGTGTTTAGCGTTCTGTCAATTTTGTTTAACGTTTTACACTTTGATGTGTGTTTTTTTTTATTTATATTTATATTTATATATAAATATATTTATATTCAGCGTTTTGTTCTTCTCTACGTATCTTTGGATTCGTAGTTGTCCGACTGCGCCATTTATGTGGATTTTTATCTCACTTCAATAATATTTACACAACACAATTTTGATGTATTCTTTATTACGATCCATTCGCTTTTAACTCCGATTTACAACTGACTGCTTAAAATTAATTTTTGTCTTCTCTCATTCTATTGTCTTTTGGGTGAGTTACGAAAAGTGCAAGGTTAGTAAAATGTGTGACTGTGGGAATGGAATTCGAAATTTGAGGAGCAATGTGGAGGTTTCTGTGGAGTAAGCGGGAATTGTGTATTTATTTGGTGTAGTCTACAGGTATGTTAGTTGGCGGAGTTGGTTGGTTTGGTGGAGGTAACGTAACTCGTGCGCCAAGAAGGCACACAAACGAAATTTCCGAGCACAACAACAACAATAAACCTATTCTTCTCGTGCAACCGCTTTGATGCTGAAAGAAGGACGGTGAACAGGGTGTTCGGGGAACAACTAACTCCGCAAAATCTCTTGAAATTCATGCTCGCAAGTCAAGAAAAGTGGTCGGCAGTGAGCACGATGGCAGCGTTAATTCTAACCGCTCTACGCAGAGAGGAGCAGCAGCGCCGAGCGCATATTAGAACGGGCAATTAAAGCCATCACCCCCCCGTGAAGAAATGCCGAGAGCCGGTGCCGCGGGGAGCAGGGATAGAAGGAGGAGGTGGTTTTAGTCGGTAAAAATCCGGCATACCGTCGTTCTGGAGGGCGTCGGTATCTTTTGAAGATTTCCACCTCCCAACGTCGAAAAAAAAAAACACAATAAACGAAATCTCCATGCACAACAACACCAATAAGCCCACTCGCACCAAAACGCATGCGTAAAGCAAGCACCCGACTGGCACACAAACGAAACTTTCTTGCACAACAGCAAAAATAAGCCCGCTCGCACCGAACGCATGCGCCAAGCAAGCACCCGACTAGCACACAAACGAAACTTCCTCGTACAACAAAAACAATAACCTCGCTCGCACCAACGCATGCGCCAAGCAAGCACCCGACTAGCACACAAACGAAACTTTCTTGTACAACAACAACAATAAGCTCGCTCGCACCAACGCATGCACCATGCAAGCACACAAACGAAATTTCCTTGTACAATAACAACAATAAATTCGCTCGCACCAAACCACATGCGCCACGCAAGCACCTGACTGGCATACAAACGAAACCTGCATGTAAAACAACAATAAACTCGCTCGCACCGACGCGTGCGCCAAGCAGGCACACAAACGAAATTTCCGAGCACAACAACAACAATAAACCTGCTCGCACCAAACGCGTGCGCCAAGAAGGCACACAAATGAAATTTCCGAGCACAACAACAACAATATAGCTGCTCGCACCAAACGGGTGCGCCAAGAAGGCACACAAACGAAATTTCCGAGCACAACCACAACAATAAACCTGCTCGCACCAAATGCGTGCGCCAAGAAGGCACACAAACGAAATTTCCGAGCACAACAACAACAATAAACCTGCTCGCACCAAACGCGTGCGCCAAGAAGGCACACAAACGAAATTTCCGAGCACAACAACAACAATAAACCTGCTCGCACCAAACGCGTTCGCCAAGAAGGCACACAAACGAAATTTCCTTGCACAATAATATGCTTACTCGCACCAAAACGCACCAAACAAGCACTCAACTGAAGCTCAAACAATTTTCCGTTCACCACAATAATAACACATTTGCTCTAAATCCTATTACCCGCACCACGCTCCTAGTGGACTGTAGCTCACCGATTGCTGCTGCTTCTTCTTTCTCCTCTTTTTTTTTTTTAAATTCACCAACACAACTGCTCACTCGCGATGCTTTCGCTTCTGCGTTCGCTGATCGAATGGAAGAGAAACGAATTGCGCAACAATCGGCGACTCGCTCCTTCTAGCACACATTCCACGCGAGAGCTCTTCGCACAACGCTGCTCGCTGGAAATGTCCCGTTTCTTTCGCGCACAAAGGAATCGAAAACAAAAAAATGGGCGCTCCATAGGCCGCTAACATCTGGCTCGACACGTACCACAATGTTCCCACCATCTTCGATTGGCGGTGGAAACTACGGAATGCAACCCGATTTAAATAAAACGCGCACTCGTTGGGAAAAAGCCATCAGCTCAAAAAACCCAATTTATTTTCCGTACTACATGCACACGCACATCTCGAACCGATTAAAAACTTGCACCAAAAGTGGACGTCTCGTCCGCTTCACGCTCACTGCACGACTGACTACTTCGGCCAGAGACGATCGTCCCTGTGCGCACAAGTTAATCGCACAGGAGATCGTCCCTGTACGAAACAGCAAGTAATTGACAAGTCAACTGCACCTGCCGTAGAGAATAAAGCAGTTTTACGCCTTTCAGGCAAGTCATGAACGATTGGTGGAGCGATAGGCCATAAGTCATAGCTATGCTGAAGGAATGTGGGACCATGTTTCCACAGAGATGAATCAAGCAGCTCTCTTGGTGATGCTCCTCTCGATAAAATGTCCGCAGGATTCATATTAGTCGGTACATGATTCCACAGCATACCTTTAGTGAGAGTTTGAATACTGTTTACTCGATTTGATACAAAATCGTTGTAATTAGATGGCTCGTCGCGCAACCATTAAAGTACGATTGTAGAATCCGACCAGCAATAAAAGTCGCAACCGAAAATGTTCAAGTTAGCTATCTCATTAACCAGCATGGCTAGCAAGGCAGCTGCGCAAAGCTCGAGCTTCGGCACTGTAAGTGTTTTGAGCGGAGTGACTCGTGACTTCGAGCAAAGCAATGTTGTTCTTACATTGCCAGAGTGCTCAGCTCGAATGTAAATGCAAGCCCCATATGCTGAGAGACTAGCATCACAAAAGGCGTGGACCTGTAAATTTGCGTCGGGCATACGCACGAATCGTTCAAAGTTGAGTTTGTTAACAAATTGGAAGCCGTTGCAGATGCCAAACCAATCGTTTTGCAGCCCTTGTGGCAAGCTCTCATCCCAATTGAGTTTTTCTTTCCACAATAGTTGAAGAAATATTTTTGCCCTTGTAATAACAGGTCTAATTAATCCTAATGGATCATAAAAACGTGCAATAGTAGAAAGCACCGTGCGCTTTGTGAATCTTTTGCAAGGCGTGAACGGGATGAATGAGAACAAAAAATTGTCAGAGTTTGGATCCCAAACAAGTCCAAGTGTTTTGGTCACTTGACTTCCGTCATGAAATTTCAAAAATTGTTCTCTTTCGGACTGTGGTATGGCGTTTATAACTTCGGTGTCATTTGAGCACCATTTCCTCAGCATGAAATTCCCCTTGGCCAATAAAGTAGATGTTTGCTTCATAATATTCAACACTTCCTCAACAGAATCACCTCCAGAGATCATATCATCAACAAAAATCCCTTCTAATTATTTGCGCACCGAGCGGATATGCAACCTCCTCATCCAACGCTAGCTGTTGCATGGCTCGTATGGCCAGAAATGAAGCCTATCTGGTGCCATAGGTGACTGTGTCGAGCTTGTAAATATTAATGTGATCGGTTGGATTATCCCTCCATAGGATGCACTGTAAAAAGTTATCAGGCTCTAGAACGCGCACGAAGCGATACATTTTACAAATGTCAGCAGTTAATGCAATTTTGAATGAGCGACAGCGCAACAATGTGTCAAATAATTTTGGTTGAATAGTCATCTGCAGGGAGACCATTCCACAATCGCGCTGTACGGGCCAGAAACGAACTTTCCCTGTAGTGCGTAGTGCGCTGGAGCATCGTTTCGACGTGGAATGCATGGGCGCCAGTGTTCAAACGGGTTGCCCGTGGGAATACCCGGAGTGATGGCATCAAGCTGCTCATCTCCACTGAGCAATTACCGAAAAAGTATCGGTAGAATAACACCACACATGCCACGTTTTGACGATGCTCCAAGGAGTCAATAGAGCTGGATGCCCTACTGTCCCCTATAAGTTTAATGGCACGGTTTTGCACCTGATTCAGGAGCTCCAAATGGGTTTTTGAAGCCCCTGCCCATAGGTGCGAGTTAAACTCCATTTTAGGTCGGATATAGGTGGTATAAATAATGCGGAGATCGGACGGGGTGAAATATTTTTTGCACCGCTTTAAGGCAGGTTCTCACCTTGTGGATCCGAAAAAGTGCACTTTTTTTAGGAATTTTTTTTGGAAAACGGTTAAAGATACAACGCTGAAAATTTTCTTTGGATATTTTTTTCTGGATATGAACACATTTAGAGAATACAATTTTTCAAATTGAATAAATCAAAAAAGGGGGGAGGGGTCGTCCGTCAGTGGCGGCATGTCGTTACCGCTACCGGAAGTGATTCCGTCAAAACCCGTGATCTGAAACACAAAAATCGAACACATTCTTAATGTGTACCGTATTATCTATTGAATGAACCAAGATCATGAAAAAAAATCTAAATTACAAAAGTTATGAGGTTTTGAAAAAAAATTACGATTTTCGCATTTTTTTGTTCACTAATTATTTTTTTAAATAAACAATTTTCAATATTTTTGGCTGATCGTGGTTCGTTTGTTAGAAAAAACCCTAAGGAACATTTTAAAATTTGGTGACGATTGGTTCATTCCAGCGCCTTCAATCACTTCCGTAAGGTCCGAAAATGTGGTTCTGAGAAAAACGCGTTTAAAGTTTAAAGCGCTCTTGGCCGGTGGTCGACATTGCTCTATGTAACGGCGGTTGGGAGACTCGCTTGTGGGATAACAGGCAACATTGGGTCTTGCGAGGATTAAAATCGACCCTGTTCGCTAGACCCCACTTGGAGATTGTTTGTAGGTCGCTATTAAGTGTGTCATTCATACGGCGCCGTTCTCTCTCAATCTCCACAGAGCTGGGGCGCTTTGTGAAGGAGTATGAATGACAAATGGTGCTGTCATCCGCAAACGAGTAGATGGGATTCTTCGTCGACGACAATAGGTCGTTGATGAAGATAAGGAAAAGGGTTGGAGAAAGGACCGAACCCTGCGGCACTCCCGCGCTAAGGGAATGTTTTTCCGAGGCTATGCCGTCTATTACAACACGAATAGAGCGATCATAGAGGAAACTCGTAATCCAACGAGAGAAGATACTACCGACGCCATAGGCAATCAATTTAGACACGAGTGCTTTATGCCACACCCGGTCAAAGGCCTTAGAAATATCCAGTGCAACAACCTTGCTTTCACCAAGGTTTAGAATGCTATGGTTCCATTTCTCGGTGAGGACCGCCATAAGGTCTCCCGTCGATCGCTGTCTTCGAAAGCCGTATTGGCGGTCACTTAGCAGTCTATTGTGCTCCAAATATTTCACAAGGTTGAAGTTAATAATGCTTTCCATTACTTTGGAAAGCACCGAACAGATTGCTATAGGTCGGTAGTTCGCAGGGTCAGTAGTCTTGCCTTTTTTAGGAACTGGTTGAACATTTGCCACCTTCCAGCATGTCGGAAATACACCTGTGGTGTATGACATGTTGAAAAGTTTGCGTAATGGACAAGCCAGTGAGGTAGCGCACTTTTGCAAAACAAGGGCTGGAATACCGTCCGGCCCTGAAGCCTTATTTACATCGAGATTTGCAAGCACTCTTTTAACTACCCGTGTCCGAAAATGAATTTCTGGCATAGAGCAAGATACGTTCTCGACTACGGGTAGTGGTTGATCGCTGGGGGGCAGAGAGGAATTCTCTGCGAAAATTTTAGCCAACCAATTAGCTTTATCAACCGAGTGAGTGATGATTTGATCATTGTTAAGGAGAGTTGGAATTGAAGACGATGTTTGATTCTTCACCTTCTTAACGAATGACCAGAAGTTCTTACTACCACGCTGGCATTGAAGAACTTTTTTCCTTTGGCGCTGTTCGTGCAGAAACTTTTGGCGCTTTAGGATGGCATTGCATCGATTTCTAGCCTGTTTACGCAGTTGTTCAGTGGCGGCATTTTTATTTGCCTGCCATGTTCTGAAAGCTTCCTCTTTGGACCTGACAGCAATTCTGCATGTCTCATTAAACCAGATATTGTCCTTGGGTTTAATGCAAACCAGCTTATTAGGGATGTAGGACCGCATTCCTAATAATATAATTTCTTCAACCATTTTGGCTGCGGCATTTATGTTTCTATCAAGAAAACACAATTTCCAATTGAAGTGGGTGAAGAAATCGTTAAGTCCACTCCATTTAGCTTTGTCATACTTCCACATTAAGCGCTTCGGGGCTAAAGGCGAAGCATTGCGGATAGAAGAGTATGAAAAAGACGCCAAAATGGTGCAATGGTCCGAGTTTCCAAGAGGTGCGTGCATTTCAACATCATATTTTTCATGATGTGAAGTGAGAAAAAGGTCTAGAGTATTGAGAGCTTGCCCCGCAACGCAGGGGATATGCGTTGGTTCATGCACTATTTGAGTCAAATTATGAGACTCGGCAAAGAGCTCGACATACAAGCTTTCAGGAGTTGTGTGGCTGGAATGGCGTAGCCAATTGGAATTATGAATATTGAAATCACCAGGAACTACAATTTCACTATTCGGATACGATTCCAGGATATGGGAAATAGAATCAGAGAGTAGATCAAACTTGTTATAAGTAAAATCTCTCCCTGAATTCGGGCTTCTGTACAAAAAGCAGAAGTGCAGAATGTGTGACTGGATATTGAATTTAACCCACATAGAGATAAATTCGGCATCCGTCGTGTATAATTTTTGCTGGCACTGGTACGCAACATTACTGCACACATAAAGGGCAAGACCCCTGTGGGGAGAGAATAATGGCAGTAGGTGAAACCTGGGATGTGGAAATCCAGTGGATCTGCATCCGCACACACCTGGGTCTCACCTAGTGTCATTACATGGGGTTTGTGGAGATTTACATATGCGTATATTGCGAAAAAGTTCGCCCTGAGCCCGCGCACCTTGCAGAAGGCTATACGAAATTTGTCCAGCACCATGACCTGGGTGGGTTAAAGGACAAAAGATGTTAAGCAGGAGTGCTTATTGCTAGTGGATTGGTCACCGCCAGCTACAATCCAGCCCAAACGAGTTTTTTGTAACAAAGGCAGGTGTTCTTGCAGTCGAATTTGACCAACGCAAAGCAAATCGAAAAAGAGACCAGCACCAATCAATAAATCAATACGTTGTGATTTGAAGAATTGCGGATCAGCCAACGAAATGTTTGAAGGTATATTCCAAGCGATACTATTTAATGAGTAATTGGGCTGGCAATCTGTAATGCTGGGTGTAACAACCGCAGACAACGACGAAGAGTAGTCAGAGATGCGCGAACGCATTTCAAGATCAACAATATGATCTGCCACGAAATCCGATTAGCCTATGCCAGAGATGAGTATTGTAGTTTTAGAAACGTGACGAAATGAAGTTGAGAGGCGGAGTCGAGCAGGGCTCTACAAGGCACGAGAGATCCGGCTCTGTTTTTAACAAGCACGACTTCACGCACGATTTCGTACTTCTCGCTGTAGCGAGAAGTACGAAATTTTGAGACGAGGAAGCCAATGGCTGCAAAAATGCTGACAATAAAGCCGATTGAGCTTGCGAAATGTGTGAGGTTAAATCGGCAGTGGCTGTTTGAGAGCCGTGATGCAAATGTAATAATGAGTGATGTTTAGCTGAACAGTGACGACAACTGCCAGATGTGCATGCCTTTACCAAGTGGCCCTTCTTCAAACAGTTCAGAGCCAATTGCAAGCGTTTTACCTCCTTGTAACGCATTGAGGGCGACAAGTCTAGAAATTTTCGGCACTGAGATATTGTGTGCTCTTGCAACTCACAAAATAAACAAATTGTTGTGGATGCAACCAATGCCCTACGATTGTTGTTGTGGAATTGATTTGAGTTTCTTCCCACCTGGCAGCCTGGTGTTTGCTTTACCAAGGCGATTTCCACGCTCTCCAAACGCTGACACCTTTTCTCCAAAAATTTTGCCATAGCATCCCCTGTTGGTATTGAGCTGGTAGGGGTCTCTTCCTCCCATTTGGTCTGCGATGCGATGTCGAGCTTGCTGCCGATGAGGTGAATTAGCATGCAGTCAGCCAATTGGTCCTTCGTAGCCATGGTTTGAGCTGCACGCAAGTGAGCGTTGACCTTGTCGCTCAATTCTCGTAGTCTTGTAACCGAACCAGCCTCGACTTGCTTCAGCGTAAAGATTTCTCTTATATGAGCCTGGAAATTCAAACGTTTATTATCAAATCTATTTGCAAGTAATTTCAAAGCCTTGTAATTTGCATCGCTAATTTCGAGAGAGCGAATTGCGTCCAAAACTGAATCCTTCAAGCTGGACCGCAGATGCTGGAACTTTTCGATGTTGGTTAGGTCAGCATCATTTCCGACGACGGTGCAAAACATTGAGAAAAAATCTGGCCAATCCGTGTATGAGCCATCAAATTTAGGTATTTGCAGAAGTGGAAGGCGCATCTTAGGTTGCGCCACGATTACAGATGGCGGCTCATCTAACGAAAACTGCCTACCCGAAGATGATTGTCGATTTTCAAGAGCTCGGCGCCCACTTTGTTCCTTCGTAATCATGCATTTGACGTCGCAATATATAGTGAATAGGGCCGAATGAGCGCCACTGGCCATTTCCTCGTGGTCGAGCTCCTCGAGTCTTGTTTGGATGCTGTCAAAACACGTCTCCAAACGCTCGACTTGCTCGAGCCATAGTGCGAGCGCAGCAGAATCCAATTCGCGCAGCCTTTCTGAAGTCAAGATTGTTTTGATGTCCACAAGCTGCTTCGTAAGCGCCGCGCCTTTGAGCTTATAAAAAGTTGAACTTAGTCCACTATTTTCCACGTCGACGTTTCCAGAAGCAGTCGCCATTACGCTCGCGTGATTGAGTAACCGAATCTATGTACAATTTATAAATTTCGTGACATTGCCAAATCACGTCGGGGTCACCAATGTCTAATAGCAAGCCTTTTTGCTATGCAGAATAGAAGGTCGTGTGATCACGTTGATGGTTTGGTTGGCAATGCTATATTTCGCACTACAATTTCATTTATTACATAGTTGTGTACAAGTAAATCGCACCATAAAACCGTTAGATGAGTGTGTGAGAGAAAACATGATAAATGAGATAAATGAATGTGGCGTTGCTACATTACTGCGTCTCCGAACATGCGCCTTGAAAAACTGCAAAAAAATGCTTCAGCTGCTCCTGCGTCGCGACGCGTCCTGCGCTTAAACTTAGGAACTCTAAAAAACAAAAGAATATATACATACATTTGGAAGAAACTCCAAAAAAATACTTACTTCGCCAGATTTTGTGCGTTTTCCATTTTTCGTTTGTTTATTTTTTTAAACTTGATAGAAAAAATGCAAAAAACAGCTGTTTTGACAGTAAAAAAGCTTTCACCTCGAGTGGTGAATTGATTGAACTTTCTTCTTGTCACCATTTTTCCAGAATACGGAAACAATCAAATTCAATTCAATTGTTACGGGGGTAACAATTGTTACGGTAGTGCCAGAATAGGGCTGATTGAACTTCTTCAGATCCAACCGATTTCGTTAAAAGCTCTGAGTACCGTCATTTGACCGCTCGTGGTGATAGTAGGTATGAGCAAAACCCGGTACTCCTAGTGTTAATGTACAATACAAAAATCTACCACATTTCATTCAAATCTGCCACATTTTTTCACTGAGTCTACCACATAAATGAAAAATTAAGTAAGCACACTGCTGAGCGTACTGCTCGTATGAGTAAGCTTTGCGGACCAGTGCTCTAAAGTGTAAAAGTTGCTGATAATAGCTGACTTTTATATAAAACTCAAAATATTAATTTACATGCTAAATTAATATTTTTTGGGTCATGGGCTGTTGCGGTTAATTTTAAGAAGACGAATTTGTTGACAGTTTGAAATATAGCTTCATTCCTTTTTTGATTTTTTACACTGTTTTCGCGAATCAAATAGACATTACTATTAATCTATATTTTTAAAAAATTTCAAAATATGGCAATTTCTGTTACATTTATAAGCTTTTCAAAATAATTTTTCTACCTTTTTTAAGTTTGCAAACATTTACTTGACACACTGTATATATGTACTTGCATAACAGTTTAATATAAACTTGTATATCTTTACAAAATACATAAAAATTCATATTATTCATTCAAATGAATAACACAAGTATATTAAGTGAATTTCGGGAGGAAACCCTATTCAATTTAAATTTTGTGCTATGTTTTTATTGGTTGACAATTTTGTTTCGAAAGCCTTCGTGTTAAAAGGTGCGTGTAGTGAAAGAATCGCTGAAAAATTCACAAAACAAAAAAACGGTGTACAGTGGGCCTGTGTAGACAAAATAATGAAAACAAAAAAGGTACATTATAGCCTATTTCCACCGGGCCTTAAATGCATTTAACGCTTAAATGCATTTAACATCGCATTTAAATGCTCTACTTCCCATGCAATTGTTTTCGTATCAAAGTGAGTTAACTCACTTTCAAAACTGAGTTAACTCAGTTTTGCCCTTTACAGACGTCTAACAGAATATGTTATGTTAAAAGCTGGAGCAATTTTCACGAATGTACAAATTTTGATAGCATGCTTTTGGGCGCTGCAAGAGCCGTACGAACACAACACACAAACAAAAGAGGGGATTCGAATTGCGTTCGGTGTGGTCGATTTTTTGCCAAGACAATTACTTTTTACTGCATTTTTCGCAAAAATACATATCGTCTGTCATAATCAAAGTCAGTGGCGTCCACAGGATTTTGGGAAGGGGGGATATGCAAAAAATCCAGTTTAACGCCATTTTTATACATTCATCTTTGCGTATTATTTTTAAAACATGTTGAATAAAATTGTACATACATACATATATCGACACGCACTACCAAAGTGACACAACTCCAAATTTTTGATTTTTCAGAAAGCGCAAACAACTTTCTGAGCTAAAAAACATTTTTTTAAAATAACGTATAGACCGCTCAGTAGAAAATCCCTACAGATTGTGCTTAAGGATAAGTTACAAGATTTTTTTTAATTTTACACTAGAATGCTCCAAAATTTTTAGTTGTGACTGTTTTGATGATATTTTAATTCAATAATTACCGAATTATTTTAAGTTATGTCACTTTTGCTGAGTTTTATATTTATAAATTACAGTTAAAAAGTCGAAAGAATAATTTTGAAAATTCGAAATTAATTTTTTTATTTGAAAATATATTCTAAAATTGTCAGAACTTTGCTTAAAATTAACTTCAACAAAAAATTATTTCGTCGAAAATGTCACAATTTGAGTTAAGACTATTTTCCATTGAGCTGCAGCGAACAACATCAAATTTCCGACATGAAGAGAGACCTAACTGTATTTTTGCAACAGTTAACAACAACAAAATAACTGAGTCTTTGCTTCTTGGAAGATTGATGCATTGTGCACAGTATTAACACATAAACCCGAAAATTAAAAATGTTGAGTTGTCACTATTGTAGTGCGTGTGCGATATGTATACATATACTAACGTAAACTTCTTAAAAAAAATTCAAGTGACATGTATTTTGAAGTAATAAAATCCCAACTAAAGAATTCAAGTTTGTTTTAAGTTATGGCATTTTGAAAATGCTTGTAATAGAATTACGAAAAACTCAAAAGACCTATTTTAAAACGCTCCAGCTATGTAAAAGAAATACAACATTTACAAAATGTATGACGTTCTGAAATTTAATTATGATAGATGTGACCATGTTTCCATGTTTACACACAATTCACCAAAGATATGTGAGTGAATTTTTTTCAAATTTCAACAGCTGATGCAGGGTTGGCATGAAGCCTGCGTTTGATTACTACCTTGGTAAATAGTCGATACTTTTGGGAACACTGAAAATACAACTATTCTGCGAGAACAAATGCAATGCTGATTTTTTTATTCATTTATTCTTAACCCCTCTGCGGGCTTCTATTTCTGGCCAGACCATATTGAACTTTGGATTTACTTTAGTAATGTTGTAATTAAGCTATCGAGCTCATATTTCATGATATCCTTAACTGATCCTTTCTAAGCACAAAACCAAAAACCATGGCTTGGCCAGACAATGGTGTATTTTCATACACATTTGCCAGTTATTTTCAGTTTTTTTTTTGTTGTTTTCGACTTAATTATTGTCAGAATTGTTTATAAATATTTTTTTATATTATACATATATTTTCAAGTAGGCTTTTCCATCTGACCCGATTTGAAGCACTTTTTTCGTGCCATCCCGTTAATTGTGACATAAATTAGCTGGCGCAAAATGTACTGGTCCAAGTGTTATTCATTCGCCTTGGCTTTTATTTTGTTTGGGTTAATAAATTATAATTTTTGTTGGAAAATAATGTTGGAACATATTCAAAATTAATACTTATCCATTGTGTTCATGGTTATGTCCGTGTTTTGGTTTAAATTCAATTACAATCTTTAAGTGAAGAAAGTATTTGTTGTCTTGTCGTGTCTGGTTTTTTATCAATTCGATTGGGTGTTTTCTGTGGCAGAGATGAAAGGAAGGGAATGCTATTTTGAGGATCAGGTGGACATAGTTTTTGAACTTTGACGCTGGAATTAAATCAGAGAGGAAAATTTCTCTAAAAAAATTTGCTTAAAAAACTAATGCTTTAGAGCAACGAATTTCTGATACTAAATAATTTGCTGCTAGAGGTAATAATAACGGTGCTGCTAATTTCACGCTTTCATTTGGACCTGACCAAACCAAGCTGCTGATACTGATAGAAAAAATAATTGTTTAGGTAGTCAAATATGTTTAGTAGACAGCCGCCGTGGCTCAGTTGGTTAGTGCGCGGTCCAGCGAGTCGCATGCAGAGCGACGCAAGTTCGAATTCTGCATGTAGTAACACCTAAAAAAAATAACGGGAAACTCGTTTTCTCTTTCGGTGGCTTTCCTCTCAGCTGGAAATGGCAAACCTCTGAGAGTAAAAATTGCCTATGAAAAAGCTCCCAACCTGCCGTTCGGAACCGGCATAAAACTGTAGGTCCCTTCCACCCGCGTACAAATTCACACGCACAACACGGGTGGTTGCGGGAAGCTAGGCCTTAGTCTCGCGTAAGCGGGCTGTCGTGCCAATCAATTATTAATTATTAACACATTTTAAGCGGGTAGCCTAGTATATGAAACTATGCTGCGTAGCGGGCATTACTTGCAAAACAAGCAAAAATTGCGCGATCCAAAATAAATAAAACTTGAAATTTATGAAACTAAAATAATTATATGAAATAATACTTTCAGTTTTATATGAAAACCAATCCGGTAAAAATACCGTCTCCCGCTTTTAAAGTGCCTACATTCAAAAGGTAAAAATACCCGCCCCGCTTATAAGCAGCAGTTTTCACAACGGGTAATTTTACCCGGCCCGCTTTTAATGTGTTAAGTTCAATGTGAAGATAGCGACGACGAAAGCGACAAGGAAAACCATATCTGACCAGTTCAGCATGAACAATAACATTTAGAGCACGTTTTGCATATTTTTCTTTGGCAAAGCAGTTCAGAATTATTAACAATGCAAGGAATCCAGAAATAGATATATCAAAACCCGATTTGTGTGTGTCGAATGTAAAATCTCGTAGAAATAATTTCACTAGTCAAGCAGTTGAAGTAGATCCATAAGTAACGTATTTTACATTTATACATTTTTTTTATTTTCTTTCTTTACTGCCGTATTTTTTTCATTTCAAAATTAACTCATTGAACACCGTTTTACGTAAAAATAATGTAGGCAAGCAAAATAAATCATCTGGCCAGATCATGGGACGTTCAATTATTAGGTTTTAGGTGGGATTACACAAGAGATAAAGCAAATAGTATAAATGCTTCACAATTCCATAATTAATTCTTCGCCCAAGGGGGGGATTCATCCCCCTAATCACCCCCCCCCCCCCCCTAAGGACGCCACTGATCAATTCGATGGTTTTCTCATCTCGACAACAACACGCAATGTTGTTGCTTTCCGCAGCAAGCCAGCTTGGCTTTGCTCGTGCGCATTGCAATGGTGTTTGATTTGGCAAATCTATCGCCAAGGCAAATTCAATAGGTAGTTGCAGCACCAGAACTGATTAAACTTTTTTCTTTGATAATTAGCACAACATTGTGGCAATAGTTTTCCACTTATTAATACTTTCTTAATGCGTCTTGGTTGTTCCAATATTTTTACACATATATTTATTTTCATTGTAGCCATTTGTACTTTTTACAACTTCTATTTTACAAGCAGACCAAAAGAACTTATAAAATCCATTGAATTTTGGTTTTTCCCGTAGTGCTACCACCTTATGTGCCTTGGCGATCGCTCAATCAATTTTTCTATGAAACGGCCTGTCCACTTCTTGTTCTTGTTTGTCAAAAAGCAAGCGGAGAGCGAGCACGAGCCAGCACCAACATGCAAGCGGCACATCGTTTTGTTGCCCAACAACAAAAACCACAGTGTGTGGTGCGCGGTCGCAGCTTCTCAGCTTACGCTCTCGCGCTCTGTGTGTTTTCGTCCCTTTTACTGCTTCCCCCGCATCTACAAACGGGTCCTACCGCTGGAACCCGCAAAGAAAATTTTCTTTACACCAGATGCGCATTCTGTATATTGTTTGTTCTGTGGTATTATAGAGCTGCATCGGATAACTTTTTACTGCACATGAGAAGTTTGTTGTCGGATACGTATGCTTCACTTACTCGATCGCCGAGTATGTATACTGCTCTGACTCGCTCTCTCGCTCTCACGCGTAGAGAAGAGAAGAGAAGCACAGAATTTCGGATAACAACGAGAAGGAAGCCGCGAAAAAGCGAAAGCCGAAAAATCGTGAAAAAATAGGAACATGTAAAAATAGGAACATAATAGCAAAACTTCCGCGAGTATGAGGTACCTTCCTACGGAAGCTCGAGTATTTTTGCAGCTTCAAGGTCAACGGCAGACCAGATATTGCTGCTGCTAGCGGCGTTGTGGTTGAAGTTAGAATGTTTTTGCTATGTTTATGCAGTAAATTGATTTAAAATCTTCAAATATAGTTATATTATTTACTATAGTTATATTATTAATTATTAATTAATTTTTTAATATTTATTATAATTAAATATTTTTAAATCTTGTGTATACAAATCTAAATTAAAATATTTATTCATTATTTTTATTTTATTTTTTATTAGTTATTTTATTTAGTTATTCATTTATCGAGCGTTTACGCGTGGAAGCTAAATTCAATGGATGTTGTTAATGTGGGAAGGGAAAGGTGATGGAGATGTTTTCGTTTAATTATATATCTGAAAGGAATGAGTTTGCACGTATGAGGGGCACTCTGTGCATTGGTGAAAAATGCTTTTAACACTCATGTGATCGGATAGGTACAAATGTACCTATGACGCTATTTTAATTGCGACCACAACCGCAAATGAGCATTGAAACTTATGCGGTTTCAGGTTATCCTCTATTGATGTATTTTGAATCTATTTCTGAAGTGGGAGTGAAAAAAAAGGGGCGTGGGGGTAGCAATATGTGTTTACAAAAAAGTAGTACGATTATGATCGGCATAGGTACATTTGTACCTATTGGTGGATACAAGTTATTTGTATGGAAAGAGCATTGTTTTATCCTACGAACAGCAGCAAGTATAGCTGGAAAAATTGGGTAGGCAAATGCTGAGTACCGATTCAGAAGATGATAATAGCCAAGAAGAAGTGGAAGCCTGTGACGAAGAAGAAAACGCAGATGACAACCATGTACACTCGGACTTTACACCAGGAGAGGAGTCTGAAGCCGAACAGGATTTGGGGGTTGAGTATAATGAAGAAGTTTGCAGTATAATGCAGTGTCTACTGATGACAACAGCCACCGTAGCTCAGCTCACCGTAGTTGGGCCGCGTGCTCGAACGCAGGTTCAAGACTCCGTTGCGTTAACGCCGAAAAAAAACAACAATTTTTCTTTCGGCGGCTGTCCTTTCAGCAGGAAATGGCAAACCTTTTAGAGTAAAATTGCCTACGAAAAAGCTCCCAACTCGCTGTTCGGAATCGACATAAAACTTTAGGTACCTTCCAACCTTGTAAAACAATGCACACGCACAACAAGAATGGTTGCGGGTAGCTAGGCCTTAGTCTCGTAATCGGGCTGTTGTGCACAGTCAATTATTATTAATAAGTCTACTGATGACGAAATATAGTAGAAGGTGTTCAAGTAGATGAGCCGGCTACTACGGCAAAGATGGCACGCAGTGACGGAAACAGGATTCCACTAGAAGTCGTATTAGATTTCATAACATTATTCGGAAACAAGGAGGACTATGTCAGAGACTGCAGGGTATAGTGTTCTAGATGTTTTTCAAGCCTTTGTCACACCGGAAAT
This sequence comes from Melieria omissa, assembly GCA_963971225.1. Taxonomy (NCBI): domain Eukaryota; kingdom Metazoa; phylum Arthropoda; class Insecta; order Diptera; family Ulidiidae; genus Melieria; species Melieria omissa. The sequence goes on along the minus strand of OZ020267.1, from coordinate 89,855,809 downwards.
TGCTAGCGAAACCAACCGTAAAGCAAAGGATGCATTCGCAAATTTGAATGCTACTAATCCAGATAAAGAACCTCAAATATGGAAAGCAGTGACGGACACAGAGATCTACGCATACATTGGTGTTCTACTTGTAGCTGATGTGAATAGAGATTCTACTGAGAATATCTTTGAAATGTGGAAACCAGATGCCTTGCCAATTTACAATACAACTTTTGCCTTGACACGTTGAGCAATTCGGCAAATTCGACGTATTATTCGGTTTGATAATCCAATTTAGAGAGCCAGCTTATCCAACCCAAAACTTCGATTCCAGGGTCAAGCGCTAGTGTTCCCAAAAAAGTAGTTGGCAGTTGTAGAACTTACTTACTACATGACGAATAAGAATCAACGGAAAACACGGCAGCGTTGTAATTTTTGCAACTCACCAGTATGTGCCGTGCATAGCACACAACTTTTCAAATGCGACAATTGTAGAAACGCAAAATGATAATTTATATTAGTGGAGTTCACTCTCATAGCATTTTACTTGGGTGTAAAGTAACTATTGTAGCAATCTGTCGCTACAACTGCTTTCGAAAACACTTCGAAAATTAAAAAATTGCTACTTTAGCAACTTTACACCTAAAATGCTACGAAGAGTGAGTACCGCTATTATTCTTATGCTTTTGTTTACTAATTTATCTCGATTTCATATTCAATAAACAACGCAACAGGCATTGTTTGCAAAGAACAAAATTAATAATTGGTCTCCATTTGCATTCTTTCATATGTTGGATTTTGAAACATACATACACGCACACATACAGACACAAACACAAACACACAGACGTGGATAAAACACGTATTTACGTATAAATGAAGTATAGGTACATTTGTACCTATGCCGATCATTTACGTCAGGTAAGACTACCCGATCACATGAGTGTTAATAGGCTCAGAAACAGCGGAGTAAAGGAGAGTACTAAGATGTTTTTGGTTGCTTTTCTAACTTTTTTTACACTGTTTCGATTCTTCAAAGTCAAGCTCATAATGTTACCCTACGAAGGTAAAAGTAATGAAATAATAGTACTAGCCGAATTCAATTCACAACATAGTTTTTTATTCAACGAAATATTACAATAGTTTAGCAAAAAAAATTTTACTTAAATAAATTATATTTAATTCCTTTTATAATAAAGCACAGCATATACTTGAAACATATAATAAAACAAAAAGTACAACAGCAATAAGCAAACAAAAAATTAACTTCCAAACTTACATACTTATAAAATTTATCAACTGCTGCATCCAATTCACAATGAATATCAGTTTTAGCAATATTAAAATTTAAGAACATTATTTGGTTGACTGTGGCACAGTTCGTTCCAATTAAAGACCTTTTTTCTGAAATTAAATTTCTTTCCATTGAAAAAATTCTCTCAGAAGCTGCACTACTTGCTGGAGTGGCTAATAGCAAAGAATATGAAGTGTATAGAAGACGCATCTGAGCTCAAAAATTCAAATTTTTGTTTGCAAGCTTCATAGAGCGGGGGGAAGCCACAAAAGGGAAAGAGTGATGCCAGCAGGAGAGCAAGAGCTTCAGTTTGCGCTCATTGACTGTGCGAACTGAAGCACGCGCTACAACAAACACACATGAAGTGAAAGTACCGCTTCTCCTGTGTACTTTGAGGCGTTGGTGGTTGTTTTGGTCACTCAATAATTTTTTGTGCAAATTCCTCACAGCAACACCAGCCAGTGCAATGATCGTCGTTTCAACGAAGCCATTGCTTTTTGTTGTTGTAGTTTTTGTGTGTATGCTTTTTGTGTTGACGATTGGTTTTGCTACACAGATCGAGAAAAATGTAAACAGCTCTTCTTTTGCTGTTTTTTATTGTTTATGTTTTACATCGTTTGGAACTTCCTTTTTTTAATATACTGTCACAGCATTATCAGGAAATGTGAAGGAGCAAAATAGGTAGGAAAAGTGTGTAACCGATTGATAATTTTTTATGGTAAATGTTTCAGTTAGCGCAGTGAAAAGGTCATAATTTCTTAGTTTTTGGAAACATATGCCACAATTATAATCCATGTTAATTTTTACTCGATTGTCGAAGTTTTTATCTAAAAAAAACTTTGTTGTAATAATTGTTGTAATTACTGCTGAAATAAAATAATAAAAAAGACAGTTTCGTCTGTCTCAGCATGTAGTAGGATTTGATTCATAGAATCCTGTGTATCTTTGAAATTAGTTGTTACACTTGCCCGAGTACTACTTGAATTTTGTCCCAAAATTGCAAAAGTATTTTCTAGTTTATCTTGGTTAAAATAGGGGAATGGTTCCGGTTGTGGGCACCTTTTTGTTTTTGGCTCATAACTTTTTACCAAGTTCTTCTTAATCGGACATATGGACATCTATGCAAAGCTAGAAACCTTAGCTAACAAGTAATGACAAAAGTAAATCGATTCCGTCAAATAGAAAAGTTGTTTTTGTTAATTTTGTAAAGTAGTCATTTTTAACAAAAATTTTTTTTTGGTTCGGTTGTGGGCACGCCTGGAAAATCTGGTGGAAACGGAAAACCAACACGAATATAGAAAAACATTAAGTTTTAATTATTTGAAGCACAATGCACGCATGTGAAGTAGCTGGTACGCATGTCGGCACATTTTGGATGGACGGGCATTTCAAAATGTAAGTGACCAAGTTATTCTCCTGGGCTGTCAAGAAGACCTAAAGTAAAATGAAATTCAACCTAATTAATCAACACTCTTCAAGTGCTGTGACGTGAAGAAGGTGGAAAACACCAGTTAACCTGATTCGATAACATCCACGAAAAGAAGAAAAAGAAGAAAACACCACCGTCGACAGCTTTGATGTTTCCGAAATTTTCTTCCACCTTCTTTTTGTAGCGTTGGAAAGTGGTTCAGGAAATCGCATACGCTGCGGCAGTCGATTTTGTGGTTAGCTTATCTGCAGAACAATGTTAAATTACATCCAGCACATTAAAAAAGATATCGGAGGATTTTTTTTATTTACCCTTGGAAGATATAACTAAAACAACCAAAAAATGCGTTAGAAGACCATTTTCGATGAAATAACTTACCAAAACTTACCAAATCACTAAAAGATGGGTGCCCACAACCGAACTAATTGCAGTGCCCACAACCGAATTTGGCAGCCATTTTGAGAAGTAGTGAAAAATTTGTTCGGGGTAAACATATTGGTTGTAATCAATATTGGATCACAAAGTATAATAAATTTACTAAATAAAAATGCATTTTACTCGCCTTCTCGATGGATTCACTTCGATTTATGACACCATTTAAAATGTGTAAAAAAATGTTTGTCTTATTTTTTAAGCACAGAAAGATATATATGGCCCCAGCACAAAGCAGGCGTGTCTGTTCGACTCAGTATTTGGCACAAAAAGATCGTGGTTCCATAATGAACAAATGGCCTTAGTCAAAAAAACCCAGCCTGCTTTCTATCAAGAGATACGAAGGGGTGCCCACAACCGAACTATGCCCACAACCGAACCTTTTACCCTACTTTTTTGCTTTAAAACATTTATGTGGGTTATTGCTTAATTTTATCAGTGATTAAAAAACAGATTTTACTTCTAAAAATAAAACTTTAATCATCCATACATTTAACATCTTTCAAATAATTAAAAAAAAAACAGTCACAGTGCGCACGCTGATCAAAACGGTTCGTTCTATCGCTGTTCCGCATTTCCTTTTTGTGATCTTTTCGCTCACGTCTGCTGTTTATTCAGTCATCGGGAGTTAATCCCTGTTTCTTGCTTTCCTTACTATACAAATTAAATCTATTCTAAAGTTTGTGAAATAAAAATAAAAGACAATCGACGAAGGTTTTGGCTCACGCCGAAATGGCGTCCTCCTCAGGAGGCAACTACTTCTCCATTCTGGACCCGGACAACCTAACCCCACCATCCAAAAGGAAAAAGAACTCTAACTTCAACACTAATAACAAACTTGATTTTCCGGCTCTAGGGAGTCTTTCAGTTACCAGCAAGTCGCATAATCCCAAATTTATCGTGATTAAAAGCAAAGTTCCAAACAAAACACTAAAGTCATTCAACATCTTCCTGATTACGAAGGCATTAGAATCAATCACCACCGAATCACCTCACAAAATTTCTTTTACTAAAGAAGGCAATTTACTTGTCCTCACAAAAAACCAAAATCCAACCAACAAATATTTAAAAGCCACGTGCCTATCTAATGTCTGCCCAATTGAAACATACCTACATCCAACCCTAAACACCATTAAAGGCGTAATTTTTGCACCAGCCATACGGGACTTGTCCGAAGCAGAGGTCGTAGAAGGTTTGAAAGACCAATCCGTCACTGAATGCTACAAAATAAAAAAATTTATAAACGGAAACCTCGTTCCATCATCACTCCATATTTTGTCTTTTAACAAATACGAACTTCCAAAAGAAATCAAAATCGGTTTTTTAAATGTAAAAGTCGAACCTTACGTTCCCACTCCCATGCAATGTAAAAACTGCTTTATGCTGGGTCACACCAAAAAATTCTGTAAAAACGAACAAAAATGTGAAATCTGCTCCTCCACCGCTCATGATCCCCAACCATGCTCAAAAGTCGAATGCATCAACTGCAAACACTCTCATAGAGCCAACAACAAAAAATGTCCAAGCTTCGTTAAACGGCAAGAAATATTAAAAATAAAAATAATAAATAAGTGCAAAGAAGCAATCGAACTTAATAACTGTAACAACAACGGTAACATTCCAATTCCAAAAGAAACACTGGAAGAAGCAATTGCAGAAAAAAGAAAAAGATCACCAACTACAACTACAAACGCAACTAACACAAATACCAGTCCAACTTTAACAGAAAACTTAAACATGCAAACCTCAACAGCCACCAAGCAAACCAACAATCATCATCCCATCTCCACAACAAATTACAACACACAATCAGACCACGACACCTCATCTAACAACGACAATATTAAAAGCAACAACATCAACAATAATAACATCAGCTACACTGAAAGGAAAACCTCTTCTCGACACGCTGCTATCGACATTGATTTCAACTCTCTCTCAAATGTTACTTTTCAACCTCTCCCATCTCTTCAATCTGTGTTATCAGCATCTCAGCGTTCACTGGATCTAGCCATAGAAGACCCTAGAACTGACTCAGATTAACTATAATCTCATGGTTTTAACAATTATCCAATGTAATATAAGAGGCTACACCAATAATTTTAACGAACTCCAAGTCTTAATAAAAAAATTTAGCCCTAAGATAATTTCCCTCCAAGAAACCCATATATTCTCAGATAAATTTATTCCCATCCCAATCAATTATGTCCTCTATCATTTCAATTCCCAATCTAACTCTTATGGTGGCGTTGCACTACTCATTCATAACTCTATACAACACCAATCTTTCAAAATTAACCAAGACTTTGATTCTGTTGCTGTAACTATTCAATCAAAGTGCAAATTCACCATCTTATCCTCCTACATTCCCCCCATAAATCTTTTACATCGCAATCCTTAGCAAACGTTTACTCTAACATTCCCCCTCCCTTTATAGTAACAGGTGACTTCAACAGCTGGCACGCGAATTGGGGCTCTAGTAGCAACAATGGAAGAGGCAACATTATAGCTAACTTCATTGACAAGTCCAACCTCGTTCTCCTTAATGACGGATCTCACACACATTTTTCCAAAAAAAATACCTTTACTAATATTGACTTGAGCTTTTGCACGCCTAGTTTAGCTATTCAGTGTAGATGGAAAATAGTAGATGACCTACACAGTAGCGATCACTTCCCTATCATCATTAACCTATTCCCAACAACTCAGCCCGCCCAACACTTCATATCCAAATATAACACCAAACTTGTTAACTGGGACTATTTCGAACACCTCACCAATTACTATCATAACCAAAGACCAATCTCAAATAACATTAATAAAGAAGCAGCAAATATTATAAAAATCATTAAACAAAGCGCCAACCAATCTATACCCCACACTAAACCTTTTAACTCTAAACATCATGTCCCATGGTGGAACTCAGAACTTGATAGGCTAAAACAAAACAAGAAAGCAGCTTGGAAACAATTAAAACGCAACCTAACAACTAATAATATTATCTATATATAAGTATAAAAATCAAATAAATTTCGTATGTGTTCTATAGACTCCCAAACCACCAGACCTATTTTAATAAAATATTACGTGTGTGTTTACGGGCACCGTGTGGAAGGTTCTTAGCATAGGGGGCGTGGCACCGCCCATACAACTCAATTCTTTAATATTGAATATCTTCAGATTTATAAGTCGTATAGCATTGAAATTTGGTACAGTGTCATGGCGTAAACATGTTGTTCGACCGGTAAAATTTAATGGGCGTTGGACAAGGGGCGTGGCACTTTTTAAATTCCGGTGTAACTTTCGAACTATAGCGTTCACATCAGTGAAACTCGGTACAAACTAACGATTTGGTCGTGTCCTTCGACAGGGAGAATAAGGTGGGTTTTTGACAAGGGGGCGTGGCACCACCCATACAAGCCAACTTTTTAATACGGAATATCTTCGGAATTATAAGTCGTATAGCATTGAAATTTGGTACAGTGTCATGGCGTAAACATGTTGTTCGACCGGTAAAATTTAATGGGCGTTGGATAAGGGGCATGGCACTTTTTAAATTCCGGTGTAACTTTCGAACTATAGCGTTTACATCAGTGAAACTCGGTACAAACTAACGATTTGGTCGTGTCCTTCGACAGGGAGAATAGGGTGGGTTTTTGACAAGGGGGCGTGGCACCGTCCATACAAGCCAACTTTTTAATACGGAATATCTTCGGAATTATAAGTCGTATAGCATTGAAATTTGGTACAGTGTCATGGCGTAAACATGTTGTTCGACCGGTAAAATTTAATGGGCGTTGGACAAGGGGCGTGGCACTTTTTAAATTCCGGTGTAACTTTCGAACTATAGCGTTCACATCAGTGAAACTCGGTACAAACTAACGATTTGGTCGTGTCCTTCGACAGGGAGAATAGGGTGGGTTTTTGACAAGGGGGCGTGGCACCGCCCATACAAGCCAACTTTTTAATACGGAATATCTTCGGAATCATAAGTCGTATAGCATTGAAATTTGGAACAGTGTCATGGCGTAAACGTGTCTTTCCACAAATAAAATTTAATGGGCTTTGGAAAGGGGCGTGGCACTTTTTAAATTCCGGTGTAGCTTTTGAACTATAGCATTCACATGAATGACACTCGGTATAAACTTATTATTTAGTCGTGTCCTTTGGCAGGGGGAATAGGGTTTATTTTAGACAAGGGGGCGTGGCACCGTCCATACAACCCAAATTGTTGATTAGAAATATCTTCAGAATTATAGGTCGCTCAGTATTGAAATTTGGAACAGTGTCATTATGTAAGCACGTCATTCGACTGGTAAAATTTAATGGGCGTTGGACAAGGGGCGTGGAACTTTTTAAATTCCGGTGTTACTTTTGAACTATAGCATTCACATCAACGACACTTGGTACAAAGTAACGATTTGGTCATGTCCTTCGGCATGGGGAATAGGGTGTATTTTGGACAAGGAGGCGTGGCACCGCCCATACAACCCAACTTTTTGATATGGAATATCTTCGGAATTATAAGTCGCTCAGCATTGAAATTTGGAACAGTGTCATGGCGTAAACGTGTCTTTCCACAAATAACATTTAATGGGTTTTGGAAAGGGGCGTGGCACTTTTTAAATTCCGGTGTAGCTTTTGAACTATAGCATTCACATGAATGACACTCGGTATAAACTTATTATTTAGTCGTGTCCTTTGGCAGGGGGAATAGGGTGGATTTTGGACAAGGGGGCGGGGCACCACTCATGCAACTCAAATTTTTAATATGGAATAATTTCAGAATTATAAGTCATACAACACTAAAATTTAGTACCCTGTCGTCTCATACATGAGTCATTCTAATGATAAGATTTGATGGGCGTCAGACAAGGGGCGTGGCGCATTGTTTGTGACCCAAATATTTTGCTGAACTTTGAGTGGCACAGCAATGAAACTAAGTACGAACCTACCATTTTCCCTTCCGAAAGACGGGATGGTGCGGGTATTGAACAAGGGGGCTTGGAACCGCCCATATAACTTAAATCTATATATATATACAAGAAAGTGACTGTATGTGAGTTACGGCATCACACACAAACGGACCGTTTGGGCGAGACGAAGTTTGCCGGGTCAGCTAGTAGCTTATAAAAAGGCTAACGCCATTTACAAACGTCTATCTTCTTCTATATATATAAAAATCAAATAAATTCCGTATGTGTTCTATAGACTCCCAAACCACCAGACCTATTTTAATAAAATATTACGTGTGTGTTTACGGACACCGTGTGGAAGGTTCTTAGCATAGGGGGCGTGGCATTATTCAAGGGGGCGTGGCACCGCCCATACAACTCAATTCTTTAATATTGAATATCTTCAGAATTATAAGTCGTATAGCATTGAAATTTGGTACAGTGTCATGGCGTACACATGTTGTTCGACCGGTAAAATTTAATGGGCGTTGGACAAGGGGCGTGGCACTTTTTAAATTCCGGTGTAACTTTCGAACTATAGCGTTCACATCAGTGAAACTCGGTACAAACTAACGATTTGGTCGTGTCCTTCGACAGGGAGAATAATGTGGGTTTTTGACAAGGGGGCGTGGCACCGCCCATACAAGCCAACTTTTTAATACGGAATATCTTCGGAATCATAAGTCGTATAGCATTGAAATTTGGTATAGTGTCATGGCGTAAACATGTTGTTCGACCGGTAAAATTTAATGGGCGTTGGACAAGGGGCGTGGCACTTTTTAAATTCCGGTGTAACTTTCGAACTATAGCGTTCACATCAGTGAAACTCGGTACAAACTAACGATTTGGTCGTGTCCTTCGACAGGGAGAATAGGGTGGGTTTTTGACAAGGGGGCGTGGCACCACCCATACAAGCCAACTTTTTAATACGGAATATCTTCGGAATTATAAGTCGTATAGCATTGAAATTTGGTACAGTGTCATGGCGTAAACATGCTGTTCGACCGGTAAAATTTAATGGGCGTTGGACAAGGGGCATGGCACTTTTTAAATTCCGGTGTAACTTTCGAACTATAGCGTTCACATCAGTGAAACTCGGTACAAACTAACGATTTGGTCGTGCCCTTCGACAGGGAGAATAAGGTGGGTTTTTGACAACGGGGCGTGGCACCGCCCATACAAGCCAACTTTTTAATACGGAATATCTTCGGAATCATAAGTCGCATAGCATTGAAATTTGGTATAGTGTCATGGCGTAAACATGTTGTTCGACCGGTAAAATTTAATAAGCGTTGGACAAGGGGCATGGCACTTTTTAAATTCCGGTGTAACTTTCGAACTATAGCGTTTACATCAGTGAAACTCGGTACAAACTAACGATTTGGTCGTGTCCTTCGACAGGGAGAATAGGGTGGGTTTTTGACAAGGGGGCGTGGCACCGTCCATACAAGCCAACTTTTTAATACGGAATATCTTCGGAATTATAAGTCGTATAGCATTGAAATTTGGTACAGTGTCATGGCGTAAACATGTTGTTCGACCGGTAAAATTTAATGGGCGTTGGACAAGGGGCGTGGCACTTTTTAAATTCCGGTGTAACTTTCGAACTATAGCGTTCACATCAGTGAAACTCGGTACAAACTAACGATTTGGTCGTGTCCTTCGACAGGGAGAATAGGGTGGGTTTTTGACAAGGGGCGTGGCACCGCCCATACAAGCCAACTTTTTAATACGGAATATCTTCGGAATCATAAGTCGTATAGCATTGAAATTTGGAACAGTGTCATGGCGTAAACGTGTCTTTCCACAAATAAAATTTAATGGGCTTTGGAAAGGGGCGTGGCACTTTTTAAATTCCGGTGTAGCTTTTGAACTATAGCATTCACATGAATGACACTCGGTATAAACTTATTATTTAGTCGTGTCCTTTGGCAGGGGGAATAGGGTTTATTTTAGACAAGGGGGCGTGGCACCGTCCATACAACCCAAATTGTTGATTAGAAATATCTTCAGAATTATAGGTCGCTCAGTATTGAAATTTGGAACAGTGTCATTATGTAAGCACGTCATTCGACTGGTAAAATTTAATGGGCGTTGGACAAGGGGCGTGGAACTTTTTAAATTCCGGTGTTACTTTTGAACTATAGCATTCACATCAACGACACTTGGTACAAAGTAACGATTTGGTCATGTCCTTCGGCATGGGGAATAGGGTGTATTTTGGACAAGGAGGCGTGGCACCGCCCATACAACCCAACTTTTTGATATGGAATATCTTCGGAATTATAAGTCGCTCAGCATTGAAATTTGGAACAGTGTCATGGCGTAAACGTGTCTTTCCACAAATAAAATTTAATGGGTTTTGGAAAGGGGCGTGGCACTTTTTAAATTCCGGTGTAGCTTTTGAACTATAGCATTCACATGAATGACACTCGGTATAAACTTATTATTTAGTCGTGTCCTTTGGCAGGGGGAATAGGGTGGATTTTGGACAAGGGGGCGGGGCACCACTCATGCAACTCAAATTTTTAATATGGAATAATTTCAGAATTATAAGTCATACAACACTAAAATTTAGTACCCTGTCGTCTCATACATGAGTCATTCTAATGATAAGATTTGATGGGCGTCAGACAAGGGGCGTGGCGCATTGTTTGTGACCCAAATATTTTGCTGAACTTTGAGTGGCACAGCAATGAAACTAAGTACGAACCTACCATTTTCCCTTCCGAAAGACGGGATGGTGCGGGTATTGAACAAGGGGGCTTGGAACCGCCCATATAACTTAAATCTATATATATATACAAGAAAGTGACTGTATGTGAGTTACGGCATCACACACAAACGGACCGTTTGGGCGAGACGAAGTTTGCCGGGTCAGCTAGTAGCTTATAAAAAGGCTAACGCCATTTACAAACGTCTATCTTCTTCTATATATATAAAAATCAAATAAATTCCGTATGTGTTCTATAGACTCCCAAACCACCAGACCTATTTTAATAAAATATTACGTGTGTGTTTACGGACACCGTGTGGAAGGTTCTTAGCATAGGGGGCGTGGCATTATTCAAGGGGGCGTGGCACCGCCCATACAACTCAATTCTTTAATATTGAATATCTTCAGAATTATAAGTCGTATAGCATTGAAATTTGGTACAGTGTCATGGCGTACACATGTTGTTCGACCGGTAAAATTTAATAAGCGTTGGACAAGGGGCATGGCACTTTTTAAATTCCGGTGTAACTTTCGAACTATAGCGTTTACATCAGTGAAACTCGGTACAAACTAACGATTTGGTCGTGTCCTTCGACAGGGAGAATAGGGTGGGTTTTTGACAAGGGGGCGTGGCACCGCCCATACAAGCCAACTTTTTAATACGGAATATCTTCGGAATCATAAGTCGTATAGCATTGAAATTTGGTATAGTGTCATGGCGTAAACATGTTGTTCGACCGGTAAAATTTAATGGGCGTTGGACAAGGGGCGTGGCACTTTTTAAATTCCGGTGTAACTTTCGAACTATAGCGTTCACATCAGTGAAACTCGGTACAACCTAACGATTTGGTCGTGTCCTTCGACAGGGAGAATAGGGTGGGTTTTTGACAAGGGGGCGTGGCACCGCCCATACAAGCCAACTTTTTAATACGGAATATCTTCGGAATCATAAGTCGCATAGCATTGAAATTTGGTATAGTGTCATGGCGTAAACATGTTGTTCGACCGGTAAAATTTAATAAGCGTTGGACAAGGGGCGTGGCACTTTTTAAATTCCGGTGTAACTTTCGAACTATAGCGTTCACATCAGTGAAACTCGGTACAAACTAACGATTTGGTCGTGTCCTTCGACAGGGAGAATAGGGTGGGTTTTTGACAAGGGGGCGGGGCACCGCCCATACAAGCCAACTTTTTAATACGGAATATCTTCGGAATCATAAGTCGTATAGCATTGAAATTTGGTATAGTGTCATGGCGTAAACATGTTGTTCGACCGGTAAAATTTAATGGGCGTTGGACAAGGGGCGTGGCACTTTTTAAATTCCGGTGTAACTTTCGAACTATAGCGTTCACATCAGTGAAACTCGGTACAAACTAACGATTTGGTCGTGTCCTTCGACAGGGAGAATAGGGTGGGTTTTTGACAAGGGGGCGGGGCACCGCCCATACAAGCCAACTTTTTAATACGGAATATCTTCGGAATCATAAGTCGTATAGCATTGAAATTTGGTATAGTGTCATGGCGTAAACATGTTGTTCGACCGGTAAATTTAATAAGCGTTGGACAAGGGGTGTGGCACTTTTTAAATTGCGGTGTAGCTTTTGAACTATAGCATTAACATCAATGACACTCGGTATACACTTATTATTTAGTCGTGTCCTTCGGCAGGGGGAATAGGGTGGATTTTGGACAAGGGGGCGGGGCACCACTCATGCAACTCAAATTTTTAATATGGAATAATTTCGGAATTATAAGTCATACAACACTAAAATTTAGTACCCTGTCGTCTCATACATGAGTCATTCTAATGATAAGATTTGATGGGCGTCAGACAAGGGGCGTGGCGCATTGTTTGTGACCCAAATATTTTGCTGAACTTTAAGTGACACAGCAATGAAACTAAGTACGAACCTACCATTTTCCCTTCCGACCGTGAGTTACGGCATCACACCTAAACGGACCGTTTGGGCGAGACGAAGTTTGCCGGGTCAGCTAGTTAAAAATAAGCAAGAGAAAGGCCAGTTCGGAATTTACTGCTGAAATTAACCCCCAAAGTCCCATAGATAAAATCTGGAGGAACATTAGAACCTTCTGTGGAATCAAACCTCCTCAAACTATACACTGCTTACAAAACACCCATAGCCCAGATACTAATATTACCAACCCATTTGAAATTTCTCTAGCGTTTGGCTCCCATTGGTCCCAGCTTTCCTCCGATTCCAACTTTCCTTCAGTTTTTCTCAATCACAAATACGATTAGCCCAGTATTCCTACACCTAATCCACAAGCTATGCTAATAGAAGGCCCTATATACTTTAGCGAGTTCAGTAAGGCTCTTTCTAAGTTAACCGGCAACACTCCTGGTTGTGACAGAATCTCATATTCAATGATACGTAACTCCTCAGTATCACTCCAAAAACGCCTTTTAGCTCTATACAATGAAATATTTTCAAATTTTATACCCCACCAATATAAAATTAGTACAGTACCAAACTTAACGCCTACAGGCCTATCTCCTTAAACTCCTGTGCTGCGAAACTTTTAGATAAAATCATCGCTAACCGTTTGTGGTGGTATCTCACCTCCAACAACCTGCTTCATCCAAACCAAGTCGGTTTCAAAAAAGGTAAAAGCATCACTCACTGCCTACTCCAACTCGACCAACATATTTCCAACAGTCTTTCAGCCAAAAAACATATTTCAGTTATTTCACTCGATTTTGCCAAAGCCTTCGATAGAATAGGTATTCATGCAATTACTGACCAACTTTTAGAATGGAATTAGGCCCCAATATCATCAACTATATTACAAAGTTCATGAAAAACCGAAAAATAAAGGTACGCATCGGCAAGTTCTACTCCTCACTCTTTCCCCTACATAATGGTGTTCCCCAAGGCTCCCCATTATCTGTTGTTTTGTTCTTAATCTCGTTCAACAAATTATGTGGAATTATCTCGCATCACAAAAACATTGATTTCTGTGCCTATGCCGACGACTTCCACATAGTAAAAGCACTCGGTCATAATAAAAACCTTAATATCGATCTGCATCAGCTATTCCAAGAAATTAACAACTGGTGTAACTATTCAGGAGCCAAACTTTCCACTTCTAAATGTCACCACCTGCATGTTTGCCGTAAAAGAAACTGTATATGCCAAGTCACAACCAACACACAACAAATACCTAACGTTGATGAACTTAAAATTCTTGGTGTAACCTTTACAAAAAAGTACAAATGGAACGCTCATATTGTCAATCTTAGTAAATCCTTATCGAAACGACTGAATATTATCAAATGTCTATCTAGCTCTAAATTTAATTGTAATCCCCAGACAGTATTAAATGCAACCCAAGCCCTAATTCTTTCTAAAATCGATTTTGGTATTTTTCTCTATGGACTTGCTCCAAATACTACGATCCGAAAAATCAAATCCATCTACCATACCTCCCTCCGATTAGCTCTAGGGGCCTTTCAAACTTCTCCAATTTCTTCGTTACTTCTTGAATCCAATTTTCCTACGTTCGAACTCAGAAGAGAATTGGTAATCGCCAAACTTTCTAAACTTCTTGCTGAAAGTCAAAACTCCCCATTACATCAAATCATGAAAAATTACAGACCAAACATTCCCTCCGCAATCAACAGGATAGTTACTTTAAATGAACAGTTTAATCTCCCTTGTTCTCCCGTCAAAATCCCATCAGTGACTAACCCACCATGGTTGTTCAATCCAAAATCTCTACTCACATCTTTATCTTCATACAACAAATCCTCCACACCCCAAACAGTCTTTCACCAACTGTTCCTCGAAATTCTGAACGATCACCGCGACTTTAATGTCCTATACACTGATGGGTCGAAAATCAATGCAATAACCAGCTTCGCCATTACCTCAGATACCACTGTTTTTAAAGTCGGTGTCCTCCCCTGGTTCAGTTCTGTACTTTCTGCGGAAATTATTGCTATTTTTGAAGCGACCGAATCCATTAAACCCAACAATAGTAACAAATGGCTGATTTGTTCTGATTCCCTATCTGCCATCAAATCCATCTCAAACATTGACAACAATAACTTTTACTCCCTCTCAATACGTCAAAAATTACAATACTACTATCCTAACCTCAAAATCATGTGGATTCCAAGTCATATTAATATATTGGGCAACGAATTTGCGGATACCACTGCCAAATACGCTGCTAGAGCTCCAATATTAACGTTTCCCAATCATAACTTTAATGATATCAAAAAATCCCAGCAAACCCTTTTCAAAAACTCCTGTTTAACCTCCCTCCAGTCCTCTACCACTTGGTATAATGATGTTAATACCTCCTTAACTAATATAAAAGACTATCCTGCCTTTGACAATCAACACAGAATCAACAGCTTGGATCTTAAAAAATGTATCCGATGCCGTATCGGCCACACTCGTATTACACATCAACACTTGTTGGAAAACAAACCTCCTCCTGAATGTGATAAATGCAACAACCACGTCCGTCTTACCCTCGATCACATTTTATCCATCTGCCCTAAACTAGAAACACTTATTAACAGATATAACCCCATATCACTTCTTTCCAACCCTACTCTCAACAATATACAATCCTTTATCCAATTCCTCCATTCTTCTAAACTATATAATTTAATTTAAAAAGTCAATATTGCTCATACACATGTTTGTTAATCGATTATTCTTTGTTCCTTTTGTTTTTTCCTCATGAGCCGAAGGTCTTTGCTACTAGTGCTCTTTCCACATTTGTAATTAATTTGTAATTAATTATAAATAATTAATTTGTAATTAATTATAAATAATAAATAATAATAATAATAATAATTAAAAAAATCTTTATAAATTTGTACGACTCATTATTTAATTGTAAAGGCGATCTAAAGCAATTATCCGATTGCCCTATTTATGCAATAAAATATTAGGTCTACTTTTTTGATAAATTCTTTAGGAACTTTGTTTGTAGCGACCATATAAGTCGTCATGCCAACCATATTTTTTTTTCTTTTCTATGATTTTGCGCACACTACAGTCTGCAATAAGTTCAGGAGCAATATGCGACGCCGTGCAGGCTTGTTGAAGAAGAACAAAAGCCAGCCACAAATCATAAATCGTTTTACAATTTCAACTTTTCGCCAGCGCAACAACAACAACAACAGCCTTGCAGTCATTTCACGCCACAACAATGTGCTAACGCACAGTCGCTGCAGTGAGCGCAACACATAAAACTACATTCTCGCTTGTAAAGCCACGCTCTCACTACATATGTGATCTATGAGAGCAGAGCGCGGGTTCCAATGTTAGAACCCGGCATACAAAATTTTTGCTTGTATGTCATGGGCATTCTGTATGTTTATTTTCTTTGCTAATAGTCTGCAGCTCACTTTATATAGAAGTGGAAATTCAGCTTGATGTGAATTCCAGTACTGCAAGATGTTAAAGTCATCATGAAATCCTACATTTGTATTTTCATATAAGCGGATTTCATGATCGATTTTATTATCGGTGCTTAATGCAGCCGACTCTTGTAGGAAGTCAGTAAGAAGCTCTGAATTAAGTGTTGACATTTTGGATGTTTTGAGGAAAATCATCTTCTTCACTAATATTTTCGATATAACTTCTCATTAACTTCTTACATTCATTTCATTTCATTTCATTTCTTTATTTCTTACGGCTTTATTCAGCCTAATTCTTAACATTTAAAAAAAATAGTATAACATTAATATTACTACTTAATAGTTATCTTATGTCTATCGTTTTACAGAAATTAAACAGATTTCGTTTAAACAAATTGATATCACAATTTTTAATTTCATCAGGCAGCTCGTTGAAACATTTGAGGCCTTTGTGAAAAAGACTACTTTTCTCCGCTTCTGTTCTAAAAAATGGTATCTAAAATTTATTTTTATTTCTTGTATTCACACTATGAGTATTAGAGACTACAACTAAATTGGTGCTCAAATATTCGGGTAATAAGCCATTTTTTAGGTTATTAATAAACTTCATCGTATGGAAAAAAATTTGTTGCTTGACACTAAGCCAATTTAGAGATATAAGCATGTCCTTAACGGACGCATCATAGCGCTTATTAAGGATGAAGCGCATCGCCTTATTTTGCATCTTTTGTAATTTGTCAATTTGCGAGTCTTTCATAATGAAAAAAATTGTTGAACAGTAAATGAAATGTGGCTCAATGATCGATCTATAAACCCTTATTTTGTAATGTTTGCTTAAAAATTTGCACGTCCTCTTCATAAACCAAATTTTTTTCGAAATTTTTCCCAAAATGTAATCAATGTGATCGTTAAACTTTAATTTATCATCAATCTGAATGCCCAGGTACTTTATTTTATAAACTTTTTCAATTTCGACGTTATTTATTTTAAAATTTTCCAATATTAAATTGTTATTTCTTGATATGATCATATATTTAGTTTTATCAATATTTAACTTCAATCTATTTGTACATAGCCAACCATAGAGAGAATCTAAGTCCAATTGCAACTTGCGTTGGGTGTCAATTACGTCAGTCCCGCTGATCATGATTAAGGCGTCATCTGCGAATAGCTTAATGGCACTAAATTGGAGTATAGATGCGATATCGTTAATGTATACATTAAACAAAATTGGGGCCAGAACCGAGCCTTGGGGCAGCCCAATCTTGACATCAATTTCATCGGAAATTGATGACCCGATCGCAACACATTGCTTACGGTTTGTGACAAAACTCTTGAACCACTCTAACTCTTTATTCTGTATACCCATATTAAATAATTTTTTTAATAAAATCCCTTGATCTATGGTCTCGAAGGCTCTCTTGAGATCTACAAAAACGGCAAAAATAGATTTCTTTTCATTTAGTTCTTCCTTCCAACAAGCTAAAACCATGTTTAACGCAGTTTCACATGAATGTTTATGTCTAAATCCAGACTGTTCTTGTATAAAGATATTAAAGGCTGTCCACACCAAAATTTGGTCACATTAAAATGTATATAAAATAAAAAACAATGATATTTTTCTAAAAAAATTTGTTGTATTTGTAACTAGATACTTTAAAGAAATGTTATATTACATACGTTTTAATATGCTATTTTTCGTATGCTACCAGGCGCACTTTTTGCCGAACTGTTCCCATCATTTTTTGCACGAGGTCCTGCGTGACTTTTTTTGACGCCCACAACCATTTCGAACGGAACACTTTTTCTGTATTGATGGAGCCACGTGTGCTTTTTAAGATTCTCTTAACAATAGATCAATAATTCTCGATTGGTCGCAGCTCCGGGCTATTGGGAGGATTGCAGTCGCGAGCAACGAAAAACACTCCATTGTCCTTATACCACTTTAGGACGTCTCAAGCATAGTGACAACTAGCGAGGTCGGGTCAAAACAGAGTACCCACATTATGGCTTTTTATAAAAGGCAGAATACGCTTTTCCAAGCACTCCTTTTTGTGAATTTCTGCATTTATTGTGCCCGATGTAACGAAAGGATCCGTTTTCCTACCACAGGAGCAAATCGCTTGCCAAACCATCAGTTTTTGTGGAAATTTGGAACGTTTTTTTATTTTTACGTCATCAGGTGCATCTTGTCGTGATTCTGCAGTGTAAAACTCTTGTCCCGGGATATATTTAAAATTCTTAAAACAGTAAGTTTCATCAGCCATTACAACACATTTAAATTTGGTCAATTGTGTTTCATAAAGTTTTCTGCATCGCTGTTTTGCTGTCAAATTTTGTTTGGCGTTACGATCGGGCACCACTTGAGCTGTATAAGTTTTCAAACCTTCTTTTTCTTTTACTTTTTGTACAAATGATTTCGACATGCGAATTTTTTTTGCTACTGCACGAGTGGATATCCTTGGATCCTTTTTAAACTCTTGCTTCACTTTTTTTGCGCTGCGAATATCGCTTTGGTTATTGTTTCTACCACTTCCTTTTTTAGGATCTAAGCACAAACGATTATTGAAGTTTTTTAAAACATTTATCACCGTAGATGCTGCGAAATTACGTTTTTTAGCAATTTTTCGTGCGCTATGTTGTCTGTTCGAAATAAATTCGTGTAAAATCAATTTTCGCTCCTCCAATTGGCTTACCATTTTAAAAGAATCAAAGAACTTAATGAAAATAATTTTAATGGAGAACTTACATTTGAATCATCGCATGTTTAGATTTGAAAATGTTTATGAAAAATAAGTCGTAACATGAGGCACAGGGGTGTTTTTTAGTGACCAAATTTTGGTGTGGACAGCCTTTATTACATTCTAAATATTGCATAAGTTAATTTTTTACTACGGTCTCCAGTATTTTTTCATCACACGGCAAGGTGTTTATTGGCCTCAACTCTTCAGCTTTTACCGTATTTTTAACTTTTTCAATGGGAACTATTATTGATGTTTTCCATAATTTTGGAACAATGCCTTTCGTCAGGCTTTCATTAATTGCTTGCGCGTAAAAATATCCCAAGTAAATAATAGAATCTTTGATAACACCTTCCGAGAGCAACTTTCTTCCACCTATTTTATATTTGAATTTGTTTTTAACTATTTCTTCAATCTCACTAGTTGACACCTGATTAAATTTGAAATGTGAGTTGCATTGAATCTGTATGGGAATATCTCTGCTTACTAATAGTTCAATGTTATTACTTATTTCAATTATGCTGTCGACAAAAAAATTTGTTAAGGCCCTCGGAAATATCTACATCCCTCTCGTACAGCTGTCCGTTAATTAATACTTTAGAAATAGGAGTTTTTTCACTGACCATATTGATAGTTTGTTTTAAAATTTTCCACATAGCTTTGTTGTCTTTGCTGTTGCTATCTATTTTGTATTCCATATACTTAATTTTCTTTACTTTCACTAACTTTTTATATTTATTTCTAAGTTTTTTGTACTCATCCCAAACTCCTGAGACCAGAGCTTCTTTGTAAAGACTAAGTTTTTGCTTATTCAAGTTTGCAGGCTCAGAATCGTACCATTTATTCATGACCTTTATGGTTATTTGTTTCTCATTTGTAAGGTTTCGCATGGCAATTTTTAACGCATTGTTTATAAACCGGACCTTACTTTCCAAATCAGATCGATCAAAATTACTGAAATCTAGAGAGCGCAATTGGTTCAAAAGTAATTGAGTGTTATAAAATTCCCAAGAAGTAATCACCAGGCTACTTCGCATTTTAAAATTTGGATTAATTTTAATTTTAAAGTAAATTGTTTCATGATCTGAGATTTTAGAGTCATCTAATTTATCACACGAGACATCATTTGTATTTGCAAACAGTAAATCAATTTTAGTTTTAGTGTATTCAGTTATTCTCGTATCAAAATCAATTTTTTGTTGCATTGAATGGGACTTAAATAACTCTAATAGTTTGCTACTATAATTTGACTGACTGTTAAGATTTATGTTAAAGTCACCCACTACAACATTACAATGAGAAAGTTCGCAAGTATTTCCTAAAACATCACTTAGATAGTTGATGAAATTTGCGTCACTTGAGCTTGGCGAATGGTATACCACACCAATCTGCCATTTCACCGTTGAACATTTTAGTTTAATAAAAATGCACCAGATATTTGTATCTATTGCTTTGTTGAATTTTGTAACAAACTTCAGAGAGTTATGAACATAAATCAGAACACCCCCAGTATGTCTACTGTGGGAATCACATCTTATCATATTATAAGTTTTGATATTTATTTCTTGATCAGAGATATCCTTAGTCGTACATGTCTCTGCGCAAAGTATCAAAGATGGATTTTTTAATTCAATAAGCCTCTCAAGTTCGCTTTTATTAGACAATATACTTTTAATATTAAGGTAAATGCAATGTAATTCGGATTTTGTTGGTTGCTATTTTCTAATTTTATTTTTGCTTTGAACGACTTTTTTAAATGCTGGGCAATCTTTACTAAACGTGGAATGATTAACATCGCATTCCATTAACTTTTTTTGCACTAGTTCGCAACAATTAACACATTTGATTACGCTTGAGTTACAATCTTTACTATCATGATACCCTGCACATTTGCTACACGCCTTTTTATTAATGCATTCATTCGCCTTGTGGTTAAAACCTAAACATTTAAAACATCTCAACACATTATCGTATTCAGATACAATGCATGAATCCCATTCTATGTTTAGTCTCTTCTGTTTAATAACATTCTCAACGGTTACAACATCGGTTTCAACTATAGCATTATAACTTTCCTCTCTTCTGTTAGCATTCACGTATACCTTAATAATATTAAACTCTTTGCCTGCACAAGTATCGTTTTGTTTAACAATACATTCAACTAAGCGCTCACTACTAAGCCTCTCCGTGAGTCCAATGACTTTGAACTTTTTTTTAAGCATTCTTCTATCTCTGGTTTGCTCCCATTCGTACTCATTTCCAATGTTCTCCTTTATCTTCTGCTGCACCTGCTCACATGCTTCCTTGGTCTTGCACGAAACGATGAGTCCACCGCTGTTCAGCTCTCTCACCGCACTCACAAGCCCTTCAGTCGGCTCAACTACTTTCTTTAACGCTACTTTTGCATCTTTGTTTCTTTTTGTCTTGTCTTTTGGTTTAAGCACAATTTTGTTCTCATTTTGTTTTGCCGCCTGCGCATAGGTTATTGGCCTGTCGTCACCACTTATGGTTTTTTTCGGAGCGAAGTTCATTTAGATTCTCACCGATCTTGTTTAATTCTTTTGACATTTCCGCTAATATTTCTTCTTTCATGACGTTCATTTTAACTTCTATGTTATGGCTCAATAGAGCATTGAAATCATTTACTAAACTTATTTTCATTTGCGAAAACTTTTGCACTAACACCTCTTCCATAATGTATTTCATGTCAGGTTTGTTTAGTCCGCTCTTTTGTAACATATGTTTAATTTCGATGAATTTAGTGTTCGTATCAGATAACGAACACTGATTGCAAAACCATCTCAAATTCACGTTATCGGTTAACATTTTTATTTCAGTTCTTTTAATGCTACTGCATTTAATGCAAAAATTGCAGCCACATCCACCAGAACACGATATAATATCGTCCAATTGCACCAGTTTCGCCGTGCACTCCTTGCACTCCGTTGGTGGCATTTTGCCCCAATTTTATTAAAAATTCGTGAACCAATTTCCTTTTTTATTTTGTTTTTGAAAGTCACTACCTTTATATTTTTCACTTGTTTAAAAGTTGGTTTTCATAAACAGTTTTTTATTTATTAATTTATTTTAATTTAAGCTGCAACAAGCGCTCACTCGACTTTTTCGCTCCTCACTCTTTCGCTGCTCTGTATACACCAGCTATAACAAACGTTTTTTCTTCCTCGGTAAATTGTTTTAACTTATTAGTTGGAAAAGAAATAGGGCAATCTTATGATAAATAGTAACATTGTTAAGCACCAATTCTATTAAATAGAAGTGTAATTTTTCTTTAAAACTTTTTATGACGTCATGGTCTTCTTGATTAACAACACAAATTTTATTTAATCTATGAATATGAATATATACCCAATGCAAAGTTGCATAATTTTCACCCTCCAACTTTTTGGATGTTTCTTCAAATGAACTCAAAAGTTTAACAACAGCATGAATATAACTTAAATTAACATGATCAATTTTCTGCATTTAATTTTTGGCTTGTAAGATAGATGTTATTTCCGCCCAATTTTGTTCTACTGAACTAAGTAAATAAAAAATGGTATTCCAGCGAGATGGACAAATCCGGACAAAAAGGGTTTCAGCGTAAAAACAAACACTTTTTTATGAATTTTTTTGGAAAGAATGGATTGATCAAATTTATTGAAACCTTTTGTAGATTATTAAGCATACTTTTAACAATATTCTGTAATTTTTTCATGCAGAAATATTACAAAACAAGACGGTGACAGAGCTTGCCCCAGAACGTCTTTGAAAAAATACAATTTGCGGTGATCACTGTATCTCGGTCGGAAATTATCTAAAATCAAAAACTATTAAAATTTAGTCAAAGTATTATCAAATCCTCACCCCAACGTTCTCCGATTATTTTTTTTTTAATTTAAAAATTTTTGGTGGCCATCTAAAGTGTAAACTGCTATTTTTCACGAAAAATACCGCCATTTTGTGGGTGGGAAATCCCCTTAATGTAAAAAAAAAATTGTGTACTAAACGTTGGAGTGAGGTATTTTATATGTAGAAAATGTGTACCAAGTTTCAAATGAATCGGTTTAGTAGTTTTTAAATGACAGTGATCACGGACTTTGAAAAAGTAGTTTTGAGAAAAACGCGATAGAAAAGAATAAGCTGTATACCTGCACTAAAGGACAGGGGACTAACTATAAACCATAACTTCAAGAGTTTTGCTCGACTTAAAATTTTGAGAATATATTCTTGAAATGTTTAACAATAAGATAAGACAAAACAAAAATAATTCGATTTTTCGAAAGTGTAAACCCTTACCCCCCCCTTAAAGAAGAGTGCAGCTTTGAATTAATACCGGATTTTCAAAAATATTTTACAAGTTTTGTACATGTATTACTTAACTCAGCGATTTCGAGTGTTTCCTTTATTGATTTTTCTACAGCATTATTCAACAAATGATTGATGCAATATATGTGGTTGCACATACGAAAAGCAGAAATCATATTGGAGCGTCTATCCGTAACAACAATTGCGTTCGCACTCAAATCACAACCAAAATCTATCCGTAACAACAATTGCGTTCGCACTCAAATCACAACCAAAATCTTGTAGTTTTCAAAACTTTTAATTTAATGTTTTCGCCTGAAAAAAAAATAAATATATATTAGTAGGTACACAAAAATTATGATACTTTAATATAAAAATCAATTAAAGTAGCAGTAATAAGAGTATATAGCCTAATAAAGGTTTTTTTCTCACCGGTTGATTTTTCACCATCCATCGACTTATATCCAAGAAGTCTGCATTCCAAATTTCCATGCTGCACGTAGAGAATCGTGACGGCAAGGTAAGACATTTTCAAATAGTTGTCTGTCCATAGGTCGGTTGTAACTCCGTAGCCATTCCTGATGTCAAGTTTAGTTTTTACTGCGATGTAATATTTGTCATAATGCTGCGCTACATTCCTTGATACAGTTGTTGGATGAGGCAGCAAATTTTCGACGTCCACATTTTCGCCATAATCAGCACCGACTTTTACAAGAAATTTCGCGAGTTTTTTTAATCCCGAGTCATCCATCATTTTAAAAGAGCGGCAATTTTCGACTATCCACTTTGTAACGACACAAACACATTTTTTTAGTTTGAGCATCCACCTCTAAAGCAGCGGTTCTATCACTTAGGGATGCTCTTGATACAAGGTAGCACTTATGTTTCAGAAAATTGGAGGTACTCTTTTTATTTAATTTAAAAATGTTTTTGCATTTTATGCACGCCACAATGTTTTCAATTTCTTCCCCGGTTTCCATTCTAACTGCTGCGTATATTTCCCACACTTTGCTTTTTCCACATTTGTTAAAGAGCTTGTATTCACCATTTATTATTTTTGTTTTAATGGCTTTATGTGCGTTGTCATTACTGGAGCTTAAATCCTCACTCACAGACAAAACACTGGAAACTGAAGCCTAGCAAACAAAAAAGAATTAATATTATGCTATTACTAAATAAAAATTTAGGAACTTACTTCATTGCTATCCATTTTCAATTTTTTTTTTTCAAATTTTAAGTCAACTTCACACCACAAACGAATAAGTATAACTGAAAGTTTTAAAGTTTTATTTTATATTCTGTACTTGTAGTATATTTAGTTGTTCTAGGATGGTCTACTGCTATTTACTTAATACATAGTAATTATCATTTCCCGACCAGGCAAAAATTATAGTTGACTGCAATCGGACATTTCTATTCCTCAGACATACTCTTACATAAACAAATGCACATATGCATTCGCATTAATCGGTATTCCCTAATCATCGCTGCCTACCAAAATAAGGGTACAGACCTTTCCATTTTCGCGCATACGAAAACATGCATTAATTTTTATATGACACAATAAAAGGCAAATTCTTGTGGGCGCTGAACCCATATTAATTGTTTCAATGAACGGAAAGTCCGAATTGGGTTTTGTTTATATTTTATGCCTGCCAGCTTGAATCTTCCTGCTCAAACGTTGCGTCTACAATTTTCTGAATAGTGAATAGTTTTTAAAAAAGTCATATAATAAGAAATTAAGTTTATTATTGCATATATCGATCACTTTATGGGTACAATGTTCATCAGCAATCCAAAAAAAAAAAAAAAATATATGCTTCGCGCAATGCGCGCAATGCTTCGCAACATTCCTTTGAAGCACATTCAACTCAAGCTTCACATAGCATTTGCGCTTCCTCATGCAGTTCAAACCTTCCGACATACTCGACACCTTCCGCGAGCATTTGCGCTTCCTCATGCAGTTCAAACCTTCCGACATACTCGACAGCTTCCGCGAGTAATTGCGTAGCAACGAGAAGGAAGTCTGCTAGCGTCGATTCGCAACGAGAACCTGCTCACTCAGCGTCGAGTAACAACGTGCAGTTACTCGACAATTTAGAGGTACCGAAAAATGAATACCTTTTTTTCGGCTTCTCTTCGGATCGTGTTCCGTTTTTAAAACTGCACGTGAAGGCATCGAGTATAAATGGATTTATGCAGCTCTCTAATGCGTATACAAGGAGATGGCGGCGATGGGTAAGCGGTGGCTGCCCAGAAATAAATGCAGAATTTGGCTTGACTAACTAAAAATGTAAACAAAACCCAGCTGTTACATTTAACCAAAGAATATACAATATAAAGAATACGCATCTTCAAAAATTTGTCAAGCGTGTTTCTTGATGCTGGCGGGAAGAGATGAGCGGAGGCATAGGTTGCGGGAAATTTGCTCGCGCTCAACAGTTTGCAATCTTGTTCGTCGAAGCGCAAGCGGAGCAGCGTAAGCAACGCAAAAAACCATACACACAATAAACGACAACACCAAAAACATTAGCGAATCCCGAATCATCTTCGTTGAAACGACGATGACGATGCTTTTGGTTCGTTGTTTACTCTCCGCTTGCGCTTCGACGAACAAGATCGCAAACTGTTGAGCGCGAGCAAATTTCCCGCAACCTATGCCTCCGCTCATCTCTTCCCGCCCGCATCAAGAAACACGCTTGACAAATTTTTGAAGATCCGTATTTTTTATATTGTATATTCTTTGCTTAGAGCCTACTTTTTTTAATAGTATACTTTATTGAATTTAAAGTGTACTTTATTTCGACTATGACTATGCGCCAAAGATTTTTAAAATATGGGGGGTGGGCGTGGCAGTAGTTCAATTTTCACAAGTTTTCGTATTTTTTTAATTCCGCTGAAAAATGGGCGGATATACAATTTCGCCAAAATTAAACCACGTTTACTATTTTTGGCCATGCGATATATGAGGACGCCCCACTGTGCGACTTGCTTTTCAAATTTAAAATAAAAAAAAATTTATTAAATAACAAAAAGTGAATAAATAATTAATGTTGCCCCACTGTGTTGACGTTTATTTTATTTTCTCCCGGAAAGCGCAATCTTCTATTCAATGAATCTTGAGGAAAACGTAAATGGAAACTAGAAAGTAAGTTCGAACGAGCGGAGAGCTGCTTTGCGATTCCCCTTCTATCACAGTTGCCACCGGATCAAAACTTTTTTAACTCAGAAAACAAAACTTCGACCTTTTGATTTTTCCTTTCCTAATCAAGCAAAGATAAAACAGAAAGCATGAACAAATAATTAATTAATTAATTGATTGGCACGACAGCCCGCTTACGCGAGACTAAGGCCTAGCTTCCCGCAACCACCCGTGTTGTGCGTGTGAATTTGTACGCGGGTGGAAGGGACCTACAGTTTTATGCCGGTTCCGAAAGGCAGGTTGGGAGCTTTTTCATAGGCAATTTTTACTCTCAGAGGTTTGCCATTTCCAGCTGAGAGGACAGCCACCGAAAGAGAAAACCAGTTTCCCGTTATTTTTTTTTAGGTGTTACTACATGCAGTATTCGATCTTGCGTCGCTCTGCATGCGACTCGTTGGACCGCGCACTAACCAACTGAGCCACGGCGGCTGCACGCTGATATATTTCGTATAATTTTTAAATTTTTTCCCCATTCAAAACATGCAAGCAAAAACAAACAAAAAAGTGGTTTACATCTTACTTCGCTTCGATTATGTACATTAGAATTCACTTGCATAAAGTCAAACACAAATAATAGTAACGTAGGAACCAGCCGAGTAAAATTGCCTATGAAAAAGCTCCCAACTCGCCGTTCCGAATCGGCATAAAACTGTAGGTCCCTTCCAACCTTGTACAAATTTGCACGCACAACACGGATGGTTGTGGGTAGCTAGGCGTGTAGAGTGACGAGACATCAAAATGGTATAAGGCCAAGAGAATTGGGATGGTGAGCAAAAGCGACGAGTTGTTCAAACGTATTTTGAGACGTAGCGAGTCAGTTCGGTTTTATAATGCAACAAAATGAACTAAGCAAACTCGCGCAATTAAACTTAACCAAGCGAAAAGTGGTGCGTGACGCATTCCGCATGTGACGAGCGATTCCGCGAATCGCTGCGAAAAGAAGAAAAATATATTGGTAAAGTAGTACTCGGTCTAGTGAACAAAATGTTATTCTAGTGACTCTCTCGCCACTCTACTCGGTCACTGACTCAATCAACAATCTGTTTAGACGAAACGAGTACTCGTTCGAGTTGCTGTCTCGTCCCTCTAGTCGTTACGTGTAATCAAGCCTTTAGTCTCGTAATCGGGCTGTCGCACAGTGACTCCAAGCTTTCTTGGAGATAGAACGGGTGAAGAAGAGCTTGAATGCCTTTTACGTTTATCAGAAGGCCTTCGGGAAAAAGTGGGGATTGCGGCCGAGCATTGTCCACTGGATGTATACAGCGATCATTCGGCCGATCTTATGTTACGGAGCCATTGTCTGGTGGCCGGCCACGGACACCAGGTCCTTGACGACGCAACTGATGAAGGTGCAGAGACTGGCGGCTATGGGAATAGCAGGAACCGTCAAAAGCACCCCCCAGGCAGGCCTAGAGATGATTCTACATCTCCACCCAATAGAGCAGTTCATTAGGTGCTGTGTCGCAAAAGGCGCTCTCAGACTGAGAGAGGCCAACCTGTGGAAAGAGCACGCTTTTGGACACTCTGGGATTTTAAGGTCGTTTGCGAGGCCAGGAACAGACTAGCTACTAGATTCCTGCACGCACTATCTGATTCCACACCTGGATTTTGATTCGCGCGCACTCACGGTTCTAAGATGGAGGAAGGTACAGAAGCTGGTCTCAGATGAACTGGGGGCACAACGATCTTTTAGACTCCCGGACCTCTGTAGCATCTTTCAGGCGGAGATTTTTGCAATCTGGAAAGCTGCTGAACTAATCCGTGACAGCGAATCACCACCCACGGATTTCACAATCTGTGTGGATAGGCACGCAGCTCTTAAAGCGCTGGAATCAGCCACTGTGAAATCAAAGGTAGTGCAGAGTTGTCGCACTGCACTTCGAGGAATCGGGCATCACCGAGTCACTCTCTGTTGGATTCCGGGCCACTCTGGAGTGGCAGGAAACGAGACAGCGGATGAGATGGCAAGAAAGGGGGTCGCCCTGCCTCTCACCGAAGTGAATAACTCGGTGCTCCCTCCGATATTTGCCCTGTATTTGAGTATTGACAGGTTGAGCAAAACTTACATCGAGCCCTCATGGCGGAACAGAACTGATTGCAGTACCTGCCGGGCAATATGGCCTTCCCTTTCCGTGAGGAAAACACGATTTGTACTGTCCCTGAGTTGAACCTCTATTAGGCAGCTTGTTGGAGTCATTACTGGACACTGCGCCATTGGATCTATGCTTGGCAAATGGTGCCTCTCGTCCAGTGATGTCTGCAGAAGCTGTGGCGATGAGGAAGAAGTGGAAATGATCCAACACTACTTGTGCCACTGCCCGGCTTTGCAGGAACGCCGACAGCGTACCTTGGGGTCAAGGCAGACTTGGCCTGCGCAGCAGTAGTTGAAATTTCGGATCCACTCCTTCATCAAGAGAACGAATTGGTTTGCCCCGAACTGAGAGCCACTGGCTAGCTCCAGAATCTTCTAAGAAGGGAGTCACAATGGGCCATTTTGGCCTCTGAGTGGAAGTGCCACCCTTGGGACGCACACACCCTTCCCTACCTAACCTAATCCTAACTTAGCCACGGTGGCTGCGTACAGCTGTGCTACCCGAAATTCGGCGCTGATGACCTCAAGAGGATAACGATTGAGTCATTTATTGAAGGTTTTCATGACCCAGAGACACGTCGCAGTGCGTTGATGATGGGCAAGAAGACATTTAAGGAGACGGTGACCACCGCGATGACGTATGCGGCAGACTGGAGGGGAAGTTTTCGACAGTCAAGTGCGGAAAGGCGTCGAGCCCAATCTGGACGTGTCACGCAATGCCAGACAGTGAGCTCGGAGGCACCAGCGGGGCTGCGGGCAGTGTCATCTGGAGTCAGTTGCTGGCGATGTGGCAAGCAAGGCCACATATCACGAGACTGCCATCTGAGAGAAAACCGTTCCGGACAACAGACGTCGCCAAGAAGGGCTGACGCCCTGCCACACCATTCGTGCAAAACCGAGTGCAGGCATAACTCGCGAGCCGAAAGCAAAAAACAGATAGTGGACGTCCGGTTGGAGAGGCTACGAAAAGATCAGCGTGAGGATGTGGATCTTGCAAAAATCGTCGAAGGCAAGAAGCAAGGCGCACGTCCAAACTGGCAGGAGATGGTCGGTGAAAGCCCGATAGCTAAGGCTTACTGGGCACAGTGGAAAAGTCTGCGGCTGAAGGAAGGATGCCTGTACCGCGAATGGGAGAGCGAGGATGGTCGGACCAGCAACTCCCTAATGGTAGTGCCGAAATGCAGAATCAAGGAGGTCATCGAGGCATACCATAACGACTCCAGTGGAGGGCACCTGGGTATCACCAAAACCGTCGCCAAAATAAAAAGACGATTCTACTGGGTAGGATATCAGGAGTCTGTAGCCGAGTGGATTAAGAGCTGCGACCGATGTTCAGCCGCGAAAGGGCCGACAAAAAGATCTCGAGGCCGCATGCAACAGTACAACATGGGAGCGCCCTTTGTGCGAATTGCTATAGACGTCGCCGGCCCATTCCCAACTAGCACTCAAGGCAACAAATATGTGCTGGTTGTAATGGATTACTTCAGCAAATGGCCCGAAGTGTACCCTATTCCTAACCAGGAGGCCACTACGATCTCGGAAAAGCTGGTAAACAACTGGGTAGCCAGGTTCGGAGTTCCGTTGGAGTTGCACTCAGATCAAGGCCGGAATTTCGAATCTGCGGTATTCAAGGAAGTGTGTGAGCTACTGGTAATAAAGAAAACTCGTACCACGCCTTTGCACCCACAGTCTGACGTCATGATGGAACGCTTTAACCGGACACTGGAGGAATACCTGCGGAAAGTGGTAGGCAGGAATCAAAAGGATTGGGACACGCATATCCCCCTGTTCCTGATGGCGTATAGGTCAGCCCCGCACGACACGACGTCAGTCACTCCAGCCCGAGCAGTGTTCGGCACAGAGTTGCGGCTACCCGCTGACTTGAAGTTCGGGGTAGTCAGCACGACGGGAGGCGCTAAGACGGACTACGTGGTCAATAAGCGGGCGGAACTGGAGGAAATTCACCAGTTTATAAGGAGCCGTACCAAACTGGTCAGCGATAGGGCGAAAGCCAGATATGATCTACGTGCCAACTCAGCAGGGTTCCAAAAAGGCGATCTGGTAATGCTCTACAACCCGCAGCGGAGGAAAGGTTTATCTCCGAAACTTCAAGCGTCATGGGAAGGACCTTACGAAATCGTGACTAGGATTAACGACGTGGTATACAGGATTCAACGTTGCAGCAGTAAAGGCGCTAAGCTGAAGGTAGTCCATTTGGAGCGCCTGGCGCCTTATCACAGTGGAACCTCGGCACTTGTTCGGGACGAACAAGTCTAAGTGGTGGGCAGTGTAACGATAAGACAGTCTGTCGCTGTGCAAAGCAACCCTGTCGCTACGCGCCGTGCCATAATTCAACCTGGCAATGATGACCGCGATAATGGAAACTTTTAGTCCAACCTGAAAACGATGGTCGCGATCATCATGGAAACCTTTAGTCCACTCTGGAATTAGCGAGAACGATCTGCGCGATTGCCTGACAGGTATAAAAGGCAGCCGGGCGCAGCGAGTCAGTCTGATTTTGACTAGTGAAGGTGCCACACGGAGTAATCAAGCAAATAATTAAGTGTAAAGACAGTGAAGTGTAAAAGTGTGAAATAAAGTGATAGTTGGTTTTTATTGACTGCTTTTGGATAACTAAAGTTGTTTTATTTTCAAATTGCACAATCCAGTGATACGTAACAGCCCACTAGACCTAGGATTCGTAACAATATTTTAACCGAAACGTCAGAAGCTGACATACTACTTAGCAGAGCTGTTAAAGAATGCAATCAAATGCGAATTAAATCAGTTGAAGTCACTGACTTCAATTTTTGATTGCAGTCTTTGACTAGCGTTTTGACTAAAGACTAAAAATTTGAAGTCTGAAGTCATTTCTGTTATTCTGACTAAGTAGTCATTTGGTGAAATCACTTAATGACTTCATTTTTCAGTGAAGTCACTAAATTAAGATCAGCGTTTTTTGAAAAATATTTAATATATTAACAAAATTAAAATTAAAATAATTCATTCTAACAAAAGGTAGCAATCAAATTAATGTAAATTCATTCAAACGACATGATTTACTTTTAACAATAATAATTTTTCGAAATTTTTGTCCGAAAGGGAACCTCGACGAGGCGTATTTAATAGTGTTGCAAACGAAAATAACCGTTCCACGACAGATGAAGAAGGTAACGGTGTGTTATATTTTAAATACGCTTTTTTAATTCTTGGATAGCGATTCAGCATTGTTATCGATGAAGACTTATCAACCATGTATGAAAGGAATTCATCTTTAATGGAAGAACGAGAAGTTTCCAGCGATAACTCATCTAGAAAAAATTATATAAAATCTGTAGTAAAAACCTGTTGAATATATTGATTTATTTGATATCACCTGTTGATGAAAAATCAAAAAATTGACTACCGCATCCTAACTGTGCATCGGAAGGTGCCATCTCGTCGGAGATAAATTCACTTGAAATTACATTTTTTACAAAATCATTAACTTCAGTCGCTGGCTTTAGCTTAACTGCAAATGACTTCAAATCACTTCAGATGACTTCAATTGACTTCATTTTGATATTGCAATCAAATGACTGCAATCAAGTGACCAGCAAAAAATGAATGTAAAAATGAATAATTATTCATAAATGTTTAGTCTGAATAATGACTTCATTTTTTTATTCTTATTCATTGAATACAAAAAATTAATGCACTCTTTTGCCAAAAAATCAACTGACTAATTATTCGCAAATGATTGCATTCTTTAACAGCTCTGCTACTTAGTATATTGTAACGACAAGATCGTTTGTCGCTGTGCAAAGCAAGCCTGTCGCTACGCGCCGTGCTATAATTCAATCTGGCAAAGACGGCCGCGATAATAAGGGAAACTTTTAGGCTAACCTGGCAATGATGGAACCTTTTAGTCCAACCTGGCAATGATGGCAACTTTTAGTCCAACCTGGCAATGATGGAAACTTTTAGTCCAACCTGGCAATGATGGTCGCGATCATCATGGAAACTTTTAGTCCACTCCGGAATGTGCGAGAACGATCTGCGCGATGGCCGGACAGGTATAAAAGGCAGCCGGGTGCGGCGCAGCAAGTTAGCCTGATTTTGACTAGTGAAGGTAGTGCGGCACCTTCATAATTATAATTATGAATCTTTATTGTTTTTTTTGATTCAGATTAGCCAATTCGGCGATTAAGTGTCTGGAGGATATGTTTTTTTCTACGCGACTTCAGCTCCACCTATATGAGACAATATGCTGAACAAAAATAAAAATAAAATTTTTTGTGTGTTCCTTGAAACTTTAATATATTGTAAAAAAAATTTGAATTTCAAAAAGATTGATAATAAAGGAGCTGGAAAATAAATAATTTTATAAATTATTAAATATTCCCCTTTCTAACGTGCCATGACACCTTAAGGATAGACTCAAAAAAACATGAACCGATAGGCCTATTGACTTCAAAAAGTGTAAAAATACTTGAAATAGATATTTTCAAAATCCAAATCTAACTGGATCAACGACGGGTTAAAACTATGTATGGAGAAACAAATTTTTTTGAGCCTTTTGACTTCACACTTGTTGAAAGTACTTCAAATGTAAAATAAATCGATACGTGTTTTTCATTTTTCCGAATATTAAAATCGGACGGGGTCAACGACCGGTTAAAAGTTTGTATGGCGAAACTGTAAAACAACATGAAGGGCCACTGACTTCAAACTTTGTGAAAGTACTTTAAGTGAGAAATAATTTGACACGTGTTTTTCACTTTTTTGAAAATCAAAGTCTAACGGGGTCAACAATGGGTTAACAGTTTGTATGGATAAACACGATTTATTGGTCCTTTTTACTTCAAACTTAGACAAAAGGCACTTCAATCGGGAAATAATTAAAATGTGCTTTTCATATTTTTGAAAATCCAATGGTGATCCAATGATTTAAAGGACCGTTTGACTTCACAGTTTTTAGAACCACTTGACATCAAAGATAATAGACATATGTATGTTTTTTTAAAATCAAAATCTGACGGGGTCAACAATGCGTTCAAAATTTGTATCGGGTGAAACAAGGGAGCTTGCGTGCGAAGCCGCTGGGCCCAGCTAGTGTATCTATGTTTTTTAGCGATGCAGATAGTGTATTTGTTGTACTAAAGGATTTAAAATAATAATAATGACTAACTAACGGGTGATTTTTTAAGAGCCTTCGGATTTGATTTAAAATAACAACACATAACATTTAGAGAAATGTGTGACATTTTTATTTGAGTCGATAGAACGATCTACAGTGTATTCAAGAAAATACGTTCTTCTCTCATAGAGTGTACATTAAATTTATTTAAAAAAAATGTTTTATTTTTGAGAAATAGATAGTATAATAAGTTTCGACAGAATGCTTAATATGGGTCCAATCTCCTGCATTGTTATAATAGCGCGACATCTTTGGCGACAACTGGCAGTCAAAATTTCAGCATATTCCACGGAAAAAGCCCTCCACGCTCTTTTGAGCAATCGAATAAAATGTTTTGATGATTTTATATTCTTTTTTGATATCTTAGCTTTCATTATAGCCTAAACATTCTCTATGGGATTTGCATCTGGTGACTGATTTGCATCTTTCCACTTAGTGCATAGTTTACTTTTGTGTTTCGGGTCGTTATCTTCTTGTAGTATCCAATCAGTGCTATTTTTCCAATATAATTTTTCAGCAGACTTCAATGATCAATACGTGCACAATTTCAGCCTTCTAACTGCATTTAAATTTAAATAGTTCCAAAGTTACATCGGCATTTAAAAGTGCCACGCCCCTTGTCCAACGCTCATTAAATTATACCAGTGAAACGGCACATCTTAACTTAGACCCCGAACCAAATTTTAATGCTGCCCGAAGATATTGCCTTACTGCCTTACGAAGATATTGCTTAATGAAAATTTTACTTGTATGGGAGGTGCCACGCCTGCCTATCTGGTCGTATTCGCACTATGTGTTTTATCGAGATTTAGTCAAGGCGAAAATTTTTTTTTTTTTATATCCATATTGTTTTGCACAAATATACCACAGTTACATTCTGTCATCAGAATGGACGTTGCAGGAAAGCGTAAAAGGTGGGCGTGGTCAACCTTATATAGCTTATGTTTATCGCTATGAAACATAGAATAATTTTACATCAAGGAAAGTGGGTGTGGCCGATTTTATTATAGCATATGTTTGCCGCAATGACACGCTGAATCGTCTGATACCCATATTGCTATGACAAATATACCATGGCTGATTTGTTATTATAGTGGGCGTGGCGAAAAGGCTTATCAGATGAGCGTGGTCAATCTTATATATCTTATGTTAACATCAATTAAACACGGAATCATTTGATACTAATACTGATTAACCAGCCGGCCTTGATAGTCCAACGGGTAGCGCGCTGGCTTCTCATACCAAAGGCTCCAGGTTCGATTCCTGGCTCGGGCTGGTGAACAACTCGTCTACTTCTATCGCTATCCACATGAAGGGAATGAGAATTACAAGAATCGCACAAGTGCGCTGTTGGCAGGCAATGGCAAAACCTCCAAGTGTGAACGAAAAACTGCCAATCGCCGTTCGGATTCGGCGTTAAACTGTAGGTCCCCTCCCTACCTTTCCCGATCCGTTTGAAATGTGTGTTGTATCACATGTTGGAAAAAACAGTGTTGCATACAAGTTAACGCTAGCCGCGCTGACACATACAAAAAATAAAATGTCCACATCGCTTGACCTGCAAAGCAGTTGCCACCATTCTCCGCTTACGCGAAAATTACGCTGACGCTATGTCTGCTGCAAACCGTGTGATTGCCCAAACCGAATTCCTGGAAACACCTCACGCGGCAATGCAGGTGATATGGCTTGCATTTTTTGGCTATGCTTTAGTTTTAAGCAAAATGTTTTGTTCAGTCTATTTTCGACTTTCAAGTAATAAAGGCGGAGCTCGCTCCGCAACCTTTTTTAAAAAACTATTTTATTTAAAAAATAATTTAATTGGCGCCCGAGCAGGGATCAACAAGTGCGCGCAATAATCCGTGGTGGTCTCAATAGTGCCTTAAAACCGCCGTAGTGCCTCGCAAACGGAAAACGTGAAAAATTCGTACAGTGAATTTAAACTTGTTGGTCCCCCGTGTCGTGAGTGACAATTCGACAGCCGTAAATCGTCCTCAAACAGCACGTCGCGCTGCGAAAAGTCATCAGGTCCGGAGACCCAACGACACGCAAGTCCTGCACCCTCACGAGAGTGATTTTTCGCGTTGCGAAGAACGGCCCCCTAGTAACTGCATTGCAGACGAACGGGACGGTAATTAAGCCAAGCCACTCCGCTGGACCAGGACTACACCCACCCGAGGAAGGAGCTGGAATGCAAAGAGCTAGAATGCTGGGAGCTGGAATGCCGAAACTATTAGTAATAGCCTTGTAAGTTGAAAAAGAAAAATAACATTGTTAATAAAGTGAAAGAAAAAAAAAGTTGAAAAGAGAAAATAATTTGCGAAATTTTTTGTAATATAAAGAAAAAGGGGAATAATAACATTGTAATTTGTAAGTTAAGAAACGTATTTTAAGATTTCTAAAATAATTTTGTGAATAACTACTGGCTCGTACAGCCAATAAATAAATACAATAGATAGCTGCGATTCCTACGGGACCCTCCAGCTCTATAAAAATAAATTCTCTGCGATTCCTACGGGACCCTCCAAAAGAATAATAAAATAAGTTAAGAAAAAATAAAGACGGCGAGAATGTCGAACCCCAATAACTTGATTAGACCCCCTGTCCTTAATATAGACAACATCCCGAGTCCCGAAAACCCCCATAGCAAGAAATATACCAGGACTGAACGAGTTAGTAACAAACATAGTGTCAGACGTACTTAGAAATCAAGGACGGACGTTAATGAACAATGCGGACAGAGACATGATAGCGACGGATCAAGGAATAGACTCCGCGTACCGAAACAACCTACAGGACTTGGACAAAATTCCCGACATTGTAAGATCAATTAGGGATTTTTCAGGGAAACCAGAGGAATTCAGCTCTTGGAAAAAGAGTGTTGAGAGAATTCTCAGGATTTACGAACCTTCAGTAGGAACACCTCGGTATTACGGTATATTGAGTGTGATACGAAACAAGGTAATCGGCGACGCAGATGCGGCCCTGGAATCTTACAACACTCCGCTGAATTGGAAAGCGATATGCGAATGTTGACGTTACATTACGCAGATAAACGCGACATCTCGACCTTAGAATACCAAATGACGACTTTGATACAAGGAAATCTTTCGATACAGGACTTCTACCAGACAGTTTACAAACACCTATCCCTCATATTAAACAAAATCGAATGCATGGAAATATCATCCGAATCTACAAATTTATTAACACAAACATATAGAGACAAAGCCCTTGATACGTTTATACGCGGATTGAGGGGCAATCTACCGAGACTGCTAGCAATGAGAGAGCCGGCAGATCTACCCCAAGCCCTTCATCTATGCCTTAAATTAGAAAATCAAAATTATAGAACCCAATTCTCAAACACGAACAACGGAGCATTCAGGAAGCCATTTAACCCCGCACCGCCGCCGTTACCACCACGTAGACACAATAATCCTTCAAGGCAGAATACCCCCCATGCCGCACCGTTTTACCCACAATTAGCATACCTGCCAAGGCCGATGCCAGGTTACAGAAGTTATGAACAACCACCATACAACAACCACCGTCCCAACCACCCAACCCGTCCCATAGCAGCAAAACCACAACCGCGGCCAGAGCCAATGGATGTCGACGAAAGCATGCGCACCAGAGGCGTAAATTATATCAACAGGCCGAGACCAAACGACTTTGCTGGTAAAAGGCCCAGCCCAAACCCACCCCTGGAACCTCGAAAATATCAGAGGAATTTTCACATCAATCAAGAAACCGATTACCAACAGGAAGAATTGGACTATCTACAAACTCTTGCAAATTCCGACAACAATCAAGACGTTTCCCTTGAACAGTACACTGAGAAACTCGACGAGACCGACAACTACAACGATTCTTTAGATATTAGCGACATAGATTTTTTAGACTGACGGACTCTTCGTTGCCATACGTCGAATGTAGAACGAAGAGTGGACGCATCTTGAAACTGTTAATTGACACGGGATCTACGAAAAATTAAATTCAGCCAAACCTAATAAAAAAACCTATTCCAAATGAACACTGTTTTTACGCAAAATCAATAGCAGGGGACGTAAAAATCACTGAACACACCTTCATCAATCTCTTCGATCGTAGGGACATAGACCTCAAATTTTATATCCTTCCCAGTCTAAAATCGTTTCACGCGATACTCGGAAACGAAAGCCTCAAAGCTCTTGGCGCTGTCATTCACGCCAGAGGCAATTATATGGTAATAGACAATAATCTGAAAATAAAAATAAAGCAAATGAGCTCACAGGACGTCAATGCAATAAATATCAAAGATGAACACATGACGGAAAGTCAAAAACCCAACTCAAAAATTTAGTAAGCCATTTTCAAAACCTCTTTGCCGAACCAAACAAAAAGCTCACTTATACTACGAAGGTAATAGGCGAAATTCGGACCAATACTGACACACCTGTTTACACTCGCTACTACCCATACCCAATGTCGTTGAAGTCAGAGGTAGAAAATCAAATTCAAGCAATGCTTAAGGACGGCATAATTAGACCATCGCGGTCGCCATACAATTCACCGGTTTGGATCGTCCCAAAGAAACCGGACTCTGCTGGTAATAAGCAATACAGAGTAGTCGTCGACTACCGAAAACTAAACGAACTCACAATTGCGGACAAATATCCCATTCCGGATATCAACGAAGTTCTTGCACAATTAGGGAAAAACCAATTCTTTTCCGTGCTTGACTTAAAGAGCGGCTTTCATCAGATTCCGTTAAAAGAATCTGATATCGAAAAAACAGCATTTTCGATTAACAATGGTAAATATGAATTTACCAGATTACCATTTGGCCTAAAGAACGCCCCCTCAATTTTTCAAAGGCCGCTCGACGATATTTTGCGCGATCATATCGGGAAAATATGCTATGTCTACATTGATGACATAATTATTTT
Organism: Melieria omissa; assembly: GCA_963971225.1. Lineage (NCBI taxonomy): Eukaryota > Metazoa > Arthropoda > Insecta > Diptera > Ulidiidae > Melieria > Melieria omissa. The sequence continues at coordinate 89,817,155 of OZ020267.1, read as the reverse complement.
CAGTAAAACCGAAAACGAGCACATTTATCACTTAAAAGAAGTTTTCAAAACTCTCAATGAAGCCAACATGAAAGTACAACTTGATAAATGCAATTTCTTTAAAAAGTCTGTAGAATTCTTAGGATTCATAATTTCTTCAGACGGAATTAAAACAAATCCGGCCAAAGTTGAGGCCATTGCAAAAATTCCATACCCCAAAACACTAAAAGAATTACGCTCATTCTTAGGTCTGTCGGGGTATTACCGCCGCTTCGTGCGAGACTACGCCAAACTAGCTAAACCCCTAACATCCCTTTTAAGGGGGGAGAAGGGGCGTATGCCCAAAAACCAATCTTCCAAAATTCAAATTACTTTAAACCCTGAAGCCATTGAAGCTTTCAAAAAGATTAAAGCAACTCTCATGTCAGAAGATCTGATACTATCATATCCAAACTTCGAAAAAGAATTTACGTTAACATCCGACGCTTCTAATTACGCCATAAGCGCAGTATTGTCCCAAAATGACAAACCCATTACGTTCATTTCAAGAACATTAAGCAGGACCGAAGAAAATTATGCCACCAACGAAAAGGAAATGCTGGCAATAATATGGTCACTGAATTCATTAAGAAGTTACTTATACGGCAAATCCAAGGTAAAAATCTATACAGACCATCAACCGCTCACTTATGCTCTGAGCAGCAAAAATAACAATAGTAAAATGAAAAGATGGAAGGCGATTCTCGAGAAATACAATTATGAATTGTGCTACAAGCCGGGAAAAGCCAACGTCGTGGCAGACGCTTTATCAAGAACCCCTCACGAACAAATTAACTCTCTAACAGCAACCGAACACAGTGACGAAAGCTCCTCCCATAATTTAATCTATAGCGTCAATGTACCAATTAATGTATTCAAAAACCAGATCTTCCTAACAATAGATGATACCTCGTCGTACCAATTTAAAATCGAATCCCCTTCATATCACAGACACATAATTACTGAACCAAGTTTTGACCCTGGCAAATTAATACAACTTCTTAAACGCTACTTAAACCCTTCTGTTATAAACTGCATAAAAACTGACGAACGAACTAGGGGACAGATACAGGAACTATACTCTATGCATTTTAACCAATACAAAGTAAGATTTACTCAGGCACAGGTAGAAGACGTCACTAATGAACAAAAACAAGAGGAAATCATTATCCACACACACAGGCGAGCGCACAGGAATAACCGTGAAAACAAAAACCAAATAATCGAAAAATATTATTTCCCTTCCATGACGAAAAAGATAAATAGAGTTATAAAAAAATGCACGGTGTGTAAGGAAATCAAATATGACCGCCACCCAGCAAAACCAGAAATTCAACCCACTCCGATCCCGCAGTATCCAGGACAATTAGTTCACCTTGACATATTCCTAACAAATAAAAAAACCGTTCTAACGGCAATTGACAAATTTTCGAAATATGCAATAGCGAAAACCCTAAAATCCAGAGCGACAGAAGATATTAAAACACCTTTAAGAGATATTCTCTCTTTTCTGATCCCTGAAACTGTTATAATCGATAACGAAAAATCATTCAGCTCAGCTTCCATTAATTTTATGATAGAGAATGAATTTGGTATGCAAATTTTTAGAACACCCCCATATACCAGTTGTGCAAATGGCCAAATTGAACGTTTCCACTCCACACTCCAAGAAATAATGCGCTGCCTTAAAACAGAAAATAGCCATAAGACCTTTGAGGAACTTTTAAAAAGATCAGTTAGAGAATATAATCCCACTATCCATTCAACGACAGGAAAAAAACCTATAGAGACATTTTTCGGCAGACGAGTTAGCAGCGACCCGACTCTACTAGAGAAGGACAGAAGGGAGACAGTCAAAAAGCTACAGGACAAACAAGACTCAGACCTTCGCTACCACAATCAAGGCAAGCAACCTATTAAAACTTATACAATAGGAGAAACAATTTACGTCAAAATAAATAAAAGACTTGGCAATAAATTAACGCCTAGATACAGAAAAGAAGTGGTCGCTCAAGACAAAAACACAAGAGTCATAACAGAATCCGGGAAGACTATCCACAAAAGCCATATAAAAACTTAAACATTTTTTCACTCTTTCCAACAGGCTATCCTTCGGTTTGATCAGCGCAGAGCTCAGAATACTGGACTACACAGCGACACATCTTATAACGATAAATTCTGGACAGACGAAAATAAAGGACGGACACTTTAGAGTAATTCATCCAATCGACCTGACCATGTACGCAACTTTCCTCCACCAAGCTCACTCCTATACAGAGCAAAATATTCCTAATCAAAGAAATTTCCCAAACCACAGACATTCTACAAAGCTTAAAACCACTAGATGAAAGTAGGAAAAAGAGATCAATAAATATCTTAGGTACAGCGTGGAAGTACATCGCTGGTACTCCTGATCACGATGACTTCCAAATGCTAGGCAATAATATAAATGAATTAAACGCCAACAATAATAAGCAGATTGTTATAAATAATATTGATCAAATCAATAATGTAACACAAATAGTAAATAACCTAATTAATACAATTAAGAAAAACAACTATATAGAGAATGAAATTGCGATAAATTTACAGAATAGAATAAGATTGATCAAAGAAGAACTAATAAATATCAAATACGCCGTACAATGGGCGAAAAATGGGATGATAAACTCAATATTGTTAAATAAGATTGAAATAAAGTTAGCGATAGAAAAATTGGAAGAAGAAAATATGCCGGTTGCATCGACAGAAGAAGCATTAGAATACGCAAAAGTAAATGTCTTACATAATAACTCAGCAATTTTATACGTAATTAAAATACCACTGACTAGCAAGATATTATACGAAAATTATATCCTAAGACCTGTGAAGAAAGCAGGGAAAGTTTTAAAATTATCATTCAACGAAATTATAAAACATGAAAACGAAATATATGTGGTAAGAAGCAAATGTAATGAATATAATGATATAAAAATTTGTAACCAAGACCAATTGTTAAATATAAGTAATGATACGTGCATACCGAATATTATGAAAAGCCAAGCGTCACTCTGCACCTTCAGAAATAGCCACAGCATAGCACCCGTAGAAGAGATACACCCCGGAATGATTATTTTAAACGATTACAATGGAACGATAAAGATAGATGAAACTAACCACCACCTCGTTGGTACCCTCCTCTTAAAATTCAGTAACGCCACAGTCACTATAAACGGTCAAATTTTCCGAAGCTTACAGGCTCCACCGCTGAAAGTTGTCCCTGCCTCCCTACAGCCGACACCAACTGAAGAAAAATGGGAAAATCTTTTGACACTTTAAAACTTGAACGAACTTCACATTAGCAACACCCAGTGGCGTAGCGTGGGTATCGGCTGCCCGGGCCGGAAGACAATTTTGCCGCCCTCTTAATTAGGTATTTCAATTTAATGTATACTATACATTATATACATTAATTCTAAAAAACTTTTCGGCAAGAACAGTCATCATTATTTTGCATTAAACAGGTTAGATTTTAAATAAAAAAGTTTATTTGTTTTACAATCACGTTTATTAATACAAAAATTCTTACTTCAACCATTGATATAACAGGTAGTTACATAGGTATTATTTAATCATGTCGATCGTCGAGGTATATTGTACAGCACATATATCTATAGGCAAAAATCTGAAAACCGTAAATATTTGTTCGGAACCCTGGGTATGCGAGTGTAAAACTCGTACATGGCCGGATTTCAATAAATTAAAGCTTGAACAACATATCAGACAGTCCAACATACAATTACATAAATAAAATATTTAATACTCACACAGTTGAATGTAGGTACAAGTAGCGGAAAATTCAAATTTTCACAAAGTTAACCAATAATTTCATAACCACTACACGTACTTATTTGTACAAAAATCACATTTACGAAACAGTGTGAACTAAACAACTGAAGATCTATGAATAAAACTTTCTTTGAATTTTCAAAGCATCACAAAGCATCAAAGCAGCAAGTCAGAATAGACGGTGTTGCCATTCGCTACAAAATATCATTCAAAGAAAGGGGATTACCCGAATTCGTCACAGAATAAGTAATGAAAAATTCCGTACTCTTTTCAATTGGTGCGAATTTATAGTTGCGTTAAAAATATGAAATGGTTCAAATATTTACAAAATATATTTTATTATTTACTGTGAAATTTTGTCGCCCCCTAAAAAGTGCCGCCCCCTAAAAAGTGCCGCCCGGGGCGGGCCGCCCCCACCGCCCCCACTACGCTACGCCACTGGCAACACCCATGAAATTCGGGCACTAAAATTAGGAACGCTAGCGAGCGAAACATCAATAATATCGTTGATCTTAATCTCCGCAATCATATCCCTGTGAAATCCCTGGAAACACCAACTATGCTCAAAGCATAAGGTTCAACGACGTCCCATATTTCTGACGATTGAGGACAATCGATTTTGGGCATGGAGGAGTTAACGCTAGCCGCGCTGACATTTTTACGTGACGTGTTTAACATTGACGTGTTTAACATTAAGAATAAAACGCACGTAACCACGCAACCTCCGCGTTTTTTCTTTAATTCCGCTCCGCCGACGACTCATAGTAGAGAACTTAAACACATACAAAAAATAAAATGTCCACATCGCTTGACCTGCAAAGCAGTTGCCACCATTCTCCGCTTACGCGAAAATTACGCTGACGATATGTCTGCTGCAAACCGTGTGATTGCCCAAACCGAATTCCTGGAAACACCTCACGCGGCAATGCAGGTGATATGGCTTGCATTTTTCGGCTATGCTTTAGTTTTAAGCAAAATGTTTTGTTCAGTCTATTTTCGTCTTTCAAGTAATAAAGGCGGAGCTCGCTCCGCAACCTTTTTTAAAAAACTATTTTATTTAAAAAATAATTTAATTTACACATTTCAAACGGGTGGAATTTTTGGTATCACAACGGGCCCATAGGCCTAAGTGTGTCTCATACAGAGGCAGCCACTTAAGCAACCAACCAACCAAGGCTATTAGAAAAGAATATACAAACATGTTACCGAACTGAACATTGCCGAAGGACGAAATTTAAACTAACGTTGCCGTTTTTTATTTCTAACCAAATATCCTTGGTTTGTGAGCAACTCTATCACTTGTGTTTCAAGGTGACAATCACACATTTTTAACTGCGTTGCCAAATGCTGTTTGTACAATACTCCACAAGATTGTAATTATATGATATAACCTTTTGACAATGTGTTTAACTTCGAAAACAACGCAACGGATGCGATACCCAAAAATTAACATCATGAAATAATAAAGTAATATTACTGTATTTAAACATAAAATAACTCAATATTTTTGCATATTTTTGTAGGAATTTTTTAAAATGTGATAAAGACAATAAAGTGGTTGTTGGGACGTCGACGACTCAGAAAAAAATTAAACTGAGATGAAATGTGTAATTCGTAATCATTGGATTATGCTGATAAAGGTGTATAAAATCGTTTTATTTCTGTTTGGCTTAGCATTTTTATTTAACCAGTTGAAATTAGGGCCAAATCACGCTGAATTATTAATCATACAAATTAAAATTTAAATACAAAATATTGTTCGACGTGTTTAGTTTTTTTTGTTGTTGACTGGTTTCTCTTGTTTGTTTGCTTGAAGTGCTAAAAGTAATATTCGAACGACATTTGATATTAATAGAAAATTTTAATAACAGAATAACAGAATTTTAAACTTCAGGTATTTTAAAACCTGACTACCAAAAAACCTTTAAAAACAAATTGCAGTATTTTTTTATAAAAATATCTTCAAAATGCGGTTTTTAGAGTATATTGTAGAGTAAATTGGGCTGAATTAGGCTAGAACTTGTACGTATTCTAGATATACAAATAATAAGCTACTATATTGTTAAAAAGATCTTGCCAGTGTTTGCCTTATTTGAGCAAAATATCAGCAAATATGAAATCATGCTAAACCACGCCTGCTAATATAATTCCACTATTATATAAAGTACATTTTGGTTAAGATTAAGTGTTGTATCAAAGCTTTATAATTTTTTTCCGTTGAAGTCCATCGAAAAAGAAGTATTATTAAATCGGTGGTCAAAAACGATTATCGCTTAGGACTTAAGCGATTATTGCTTTGCTACCAAACAAATTACTATTAGTATATAATAAAAACATGTAAATTACATGAACTACATTGTTTTTTTTCAATTTTTTATAAATCAAATTCTTAATGTGTTTTGAAACTTAGTATTTGATTTAGTAGTTGATGAATCCTTGCGATTTTTTATACTGTGAAGAAAATATGTAAGTATACTACTCAAAGTCCGTAAATACTACCCAAAAATCATCACATGTACTACTGAAACAAAATTGAAAACGGCAGCACTGGGTAATATGACAAAAACTATCCATAACTAGTTAGAGATGTTAAGCTATGTCACCAATTTTCCTTTTAAGGCTGCCACACAATTTGCAAACATTTTTGTTTTTAGTGCTAAAAGGCTTTCTTTTGGTTTCTCGACCAGTGTGTACCAAAAACGCGGCCTGTGTACCAACGTACTTTTTAAACTGTGAATGTATCAAAAACGTACAAAGGTATCAAGAATTCCATCACTGGTGGTGCGTCACTGTTTCATACACCAGCATGCGATAAATTTGATTTTGCGCTCTCACTGCTTCTCATTTTACGCTCTCGCGCTCTGTGCGTTCTCGTCTCCCTTACTGCTTCCCCCGCATCAACAAACGGGTCCTACCGCTGGAACCCGCAAAGAAAGTCTTCTTTACGCCAGATGCGCATTCTGTATACTGTTTGTACTGTGGTTATACTAAAGAATATGAAATGATTGAAGGTGCCGAAATCTAATTTTTGCTTGCAAGTTTCTTAATGCGAGGTGAAGCCACAAAAGAGAAAGAGCAGTGCCAGCTTTAGAGAGAGCGCTTCACTTTGCTGTCACTGTGTCTACAAACTGTTATATACAAAACAAAGAATTTCGAATTTTTAGGAGGCAAATGGGCTGGCAAAAATCCTCCTCCAAACCCTCCACGTGGGTGCCGGCCGGTAATGGCTAAATAGTTCACCTTGGTGATAGCCAGCTAAGGGAGTGAGCTTCGTTCCACTGACCCCACTCTTCAATAGTGGGGTCCGTAGGTTAGGTTGGCTCCTTTCATAGGATCGGGGTAAGGGCCGGCCCAAGGTGTCATACGACCCGTGCCGATGGTCAGCCTGGCTGGTGGCCCTTTCAAATAGCCCAGTCACGAACGGAGTATCCGGATACCTGGCGCCCTCCGGATTATCAGCCTTACCTGTGCACTGCGGATCTCTGCACAGGTGGACCACCACTTCTCCGCCACTCGTGGGACACAACTATGGACAAAATAACAAAAAACACAAAAACAAACGTACAAACATTGACAGAACCAGAGGCCGGCCCTCTTAAAAAGCCGGGATTGGGTGAAGCAGACAAGCCAGCGCCCACCGCTAAAAAGGAGCATCCTTGGTTGATCAGAAGATCTCATGCCAAGGCTCTGCCTCCGCAACTAAAACTACAAACATAGCTACAAACATAAGTGCTGCAGCTGACCTCAGCAACGTTGTGGTTGCCAAAGCCGGACCTCCGTCCAGCAACAGCAACAAACATGGCGGAGCTCTGGTAACAGCAAGCACTCGACAAATTAAGGACTCCAAAGTCCGCTACAGAGAGCGCCAGAGTGCCAAGCGAGTACTCGAACGGATACAATGTATCCCAGAGAACCGCAGGACTCAAAACGAGAAAGAGTCCTTTACATGGGCTATCGCTAGATTAGCGGAGCTCGACCACTGAGACCGCCGCCAAAAGGCAGCGTTCTACAGAGGAAGAGGCCCCGATTGCCAAACAGGTGCGCAGCTCGCATAGAACGGCAACCACCTACAGCGACGTGTTGAAACAGTCTCGTTATGGCGGTCGTTGACCGCTCCGACCCTGACGGCAGTATTACTCCCGCAAACTGGAGACTGGTGGACTTTCTGGACGTCATAAGGGTGAATCCGGGCCCGGTGTCACAATACCAGATGTGCGGCTGGCATCAAGGCCACGTAAAGCTGGTTGCGTGTGCGGACAAGAAGGCCTGGATCTCTTCTGCGTGGCTATAGCCAGGACGGGAGAGATCTGACCGGGTGCTAAACTCCAGGTAGTACCCAGGGAATCGATCCCCAGAAGACCAAGGACCAGAGACCACCAGAAGACCACGGTCCCCTGTGGGACCCGGATCCCACTAAAACTCACGGATCCGGCAAGAGTCCTCGAGATACTCCAATTGTCCAACCCGAATATACCCACGCACAATTGGAAAATTGCCAAATTGGAGGAGCTCAAGGGATCTCGTTGTGCCACTATAATTGTGAACAAGGAGTCCCTTGAGCACCTATCTAAGTCCAATGGTGTCGTGGCCTTCGGCTTTGGGCACATTAAACTGAGGGTGTACAGAAAGGACGAGCAGACCGAAACCTCCCAGGGGCTGCCAGCCTCGACGGACTCTGGCGAAGGCGGCCAACAAGGGCAGCCAGCCACGACGGACCCCGGCGAAGGTGGCCTGCAGGTGCTGCCAGCCGAGACGACTACCCTCGCAAACGAGGCGAAAGATAACCAACCGTCTTCCTCGAAGCCGTTAAGTCGCCTATCCCGGGCGAAATCAATCTCCTCGGGATCGAAGATAGCCACGGCTTTTGAGAATTTCTGGAGGGAGTCCGGGCTTCTCGCCGAAACTGACGATGACCTCGATGCTACTGTGGTGGAGGTGGATATGAGCGAAATAGACAATGGTCCGAGCAGTTCCGATAAATCTCCACCACTCTAAAGCAGCTTCGGCTGCACTACTCCTCCGCCTTTCTAAAGGCGGAGACGACATCGCTCTCATCCAAGAACCATGGCTCGTAGCCAACAAGGTCTGTGGATTGGGAGCGACAAACTGCAGGCTGGTCCATGCTAATAGCACGGGTAGACCCAGATCCTGTACCCTTGTGAAGAAATCACTAAATCAGTATCTGCTCCCTAATTTCAGCAACGACGATTTGGTCTCCATCTTCCTGACGCTCAAGGGGAGATGCCACTGGATCGCGTCCAGCTACATGGCTCATGACCATCCAGAGCCTCCACCACCGGATCCAGTCAGGAATCTGGTCACTGAAGCCGCCAAGTCCACCACCGTTCTCGAGATTGGATGCGACGCGAATACTCACCACTGTATCTGGGGGAGCACAGATATCAACGATTGGGGTGAGTCACTTTTCGATTAAATTTCTACCACAAACCTTCTTGTGTGCAAATAGGGCGCACAGGAATAGGGAGGAGGTTCTAGACCTCCGCTTGCCTCTGTGAATATAGATAGGGTTAGGAACTGGAGGGTCTGCAACGAACACTTTTTTTCCGACAATAGGTATATAGAGTTCACTCTTGACAGCGACCCCCGGAGGGTTAAACCAGTAAACAATCCCAGGAAAACAAACTGGGAGCTGTTTACCCGCACAGTGGACAGGCACGTCAAATGCCCTAAGTACATGCCCAGAGGGAAATACAAACCCGCCTGGTGGAACCATGATCTCAGTGAGCTTAGGAAATACTCTAGGACTCTCTTTAATAGAGCAAGGAGGACCAAAACTGAAGAAGATTGGGACCTTTATAAAGAATCCCTCAAGACCTACAAGAAAAGCCTCAGAGAGGCTAAGAGAAGCTCCTGGAGCGATTTCTGCGGCAATATTGAAAGTGTCTCCGAGACTGCAAGACTCAAGAAACTACTTGCCTCTTCCTCTTTTATTCCAAGTGCTTTACAAAACCCCCAGGGAGGGGTCCTCTCGCCTCTTCTTTGGAATTTAGCGGTGAACACACTGCTAATGCGTCTGGAGAGGGCGGGGTGCCGGGTGGTCGCCTACGCAGATGATGTTGCTATTGCGGTCTCTGGAAAGTTTCCTTTAATTATCAGGGATGTATTGCAACATGGCTTGAACATCCTAACTAATTGGGCCATAGAATGTGGTCTTAGCGTTAACCCGCATAAAACGGAGTTAGTTCTCTTTACAAATAAACACAGAATACCTGAGATTGATCCCCCACGGCTGCTAGGGATTGATCTGAAATTTTCTGAATCCGCCAAATATCTGGGACTTGTGTTGGACAGGAAACTTAACTGGAAACCCAACGTCCTGGAGAGAGCTAAGAAAGCCAGTATTGCCCTTTATACTTGTAAAAAGATGATAGGCAATGTATGGGGCACAAGACCTCATATCGTACACTGGCTGTATACCGCCGTTGTTCGGCCTTTGTTGTTATATGGGATAGTAGTCTGGTGGCCTTCATTGGCCAAAAGGTCTCACTCCCAAATACTTGCCAAAGTTCAAAGGTCCGCAGAGTTATGTATAAGTGGGGCCCTGCGAACTACTCCCACTAATGCTTTGGACGTTGTGCTTAACCTAATCCCATTGGATATCCTGGGGTAGCAATTGGCCGCCAATGCTGCCACCAGGATGCGCGCTTCCGCGCAATGGAGAACTGGACGTTACGGGCACTCTTCTATTCTCAATTATTTTAAAGGCATTTCTCAGGAAGTTGACTACATGACACCCAGCCTGTTCTTTGATAAGAACTATCAGGTTGTAATCCCATCTATAGCCGAATGGGAGCTGGGTGCGCTCCCTGCCAGCGGTGATATCCATATTTATACGGATGGTTCGAAACTGCTTGGTCAGGTTGGCTGTGGTATCTACTCAGAAGGATTAAACCTTAATTTGAAGCTCCGGCTGCCAGATTACTGTAGTGTCTTCCAGGCCGAGGTCACAGCAATCTGTGCAGCCTCCGATTGGCTCAGGGTAAACAGGATATCGGTTACTGATATCCTTATATTATCAGATAGCCAATCAGCTCTTAGAGCTCTGGATGCGGTCAAAATAACATCAAAGACTGTTCTCAGCTGCAGCAAATCTCTAAACGAGACTGCCAAGCAGCTTCATATTCGCCTATGCTGGGTTCCAGGTCATAGGGATATTCCAGGGAACTGTAGAGCGGACGAGCTCGCGAGACAGGGCACCACTGAGCAGTTAAGCCAAGAGCTGACCACGCTCGGTGTCCCTCTTCTAACATGTAAGCTTCGTACCCAAGCGAGCTCTACACACGATACGAACTTAAGATGGGTTGAAGGCAACACAAGCCTCCTTGCGCGCCAACTTTGGCCAACCTTAAATCCTCGGCGTTCTAAAGAACTCCTCTCACTAAACAGAGCCCAGATCAGAACCATGATCGGCGTCCTTACGGGTGATTGCCTAATCGGCACCCACGCAAAAAGGATGGGGGTGTTTTCGAACGACTTCTGTCGCAGCTGTATGGACGAGGAGGAGGAAGAAAATATTCCTCACTTCCTATGTTACTGTCCTGCTTTGTCCAGAAGAAGGCAGACCCACTTAGGCAACTTCTTCTTCGGTAGTCTAGATGATCTAGCTGATAAGACCATACGCCGTCTACTAAGCTTCGTTAATAGCTCTAATTGGTTTAACGAGTGAGCGAAATGATGCTCGATCTCATGTGGTATCACAATGGGCCGCCTGGCCTAAGTGTGCTCCTCCTGGGACAGCCACACCTACCTACCTACCTACCTACAAAACCCCGATGGTTCCTGGACATCATCAGAAGGTAAAGCACTTGAACTTCTTACAAATACCCACTTTCCGATCAGCCAACATGACAGGCTGTTAAGAACTCAGGCCAGCACTAACTGTGTTACCTATATAAACATCGCGGTCTGCTGCCTACTCTTCAGCCACTGCTAGCTAGGATGTCCAGCTGGTGGGGGTTGAAGCGCTGGCGGAATGTGACTAGACCTCCTCGTGGTGGCCGCTGGAAACAGCCACCGGGGTATGGTCTTGTCTTACCCTGTGTGGCTGGCTAACTAGTCACTTCCTATATCCAACTGCCTATACCTGGTATCCTCTCTGCCCCACATCCCCTGCCCCCCCTAATCCAGGGTGTTATGCGACCCGTGCCCATTGGATGGTTTGCAGCCAGGGGGTATACCGGCTGTAATATCACGGAGCCTACCCGATACCTGTCCACCTCGGGTAGTATTTCTGGACTTCCCATGGCATGGGGCTCTGTCATGGGCGACCTCCTTTCCCCACAACTTGAAAAGGCCACCGAAAAGCCTCGTCGGAGTAGGTGGCCGAACGAACCAGATGATGAGCTCTCAAACACGCGCCTCGGATGCTAAGGACGTCGGACAGACTGACGCCACTGATCAGCACACTGCTGAACTGACAGTAAGCGGTTGGATAGACCGACCGACAAGAAGAAGTAGGGGAGAAAGCGGCTGACGACTTCTCAAAAGAAGTGGCTGAGGAGACTAATGGCGTCGGGTAAATCATACGATGATGCACTCAAGACTGTGCTGGAAGAGCCGACAAAGACGGACGAAACTGGTGGCAGCAGCAGAGCGGATACGGCTCAACCCGTACCAAAAAGGACGAAGTTTAGTCCGTCCTTTGCTGAGGCTGCTGCGGCCATCAAAGTTGGAATTCTACCGGACGAATTCCCGGCTGTCCAGCTGGGTTTGGAGGAGCAGAGGACGATCGAAGGGCTGATCAAAGAGGAGCTGCGTAAGCTCCCCGTGGATGGGCCTGAGATCAGGTTCCAAGGATGCTCGTTCAAGCCAGGATGGATTATTGTAAACTGCGCCGACGAGGCATCGAGGAACTGGCTAAGGGAGGTCATGACAAAAACCCAGCTGCCGGGAATGAAGGTGAAACTGGTGGAGGGAAAAGACATTCCCAAACCCAGTGTGGCCACCGCATTCTTTCCTGGCTGCTCCCTCCCGGCCGAAGATATTCTTCGAATGCTTCGTACGCAGAACCGTTCACTACCGACAGGAAACTGGAAGGTACTGAATAGATCTGTCGCGGCGCAGGGAACAACGTTGACGTTGGCCATCGACGACACCTCAGTAGGTCGGCTCTCTGAGCTGAAGGACCTTCCCTTCTTCGAGTTGGGGAGAGTTCAGTTCAGGGTGCGGGCTGATCAGGGGATGAAGTCGTCGGTGACCAGCTGGGGCGGCACGGAGACGAGGACGCCAAAGACAGTGGTGGAAGAGAACAGACCCTCCACCAGCAAGCAAGCACTGGCGAAGGCATGCGAGGACTGTCCACCTACAAGTGGACGGACGCAAGCCGTCACTCGGACCGAACGGACCAGTGACAAGACGCCAGGACAGGCATCGGTTGGGCCCGCAAAGCCTACCTCATCTAAGCCAGTCCGGCAGACTCGGCTGACTGGGTTGGCGAATCCATGCAGACGACTGAGCCTGCGGGATAGGTCTGCACACACACCGAGCAGCAATGAACGGGTGGAGACGAGGGGCAGAGGGGGTAAGCGTGCGGGAACCCACACGAAGGGACCAAAGGCATAGCTATGGAGATTGTACAAGTCAATCTCCATAGAGCGTCGGCAGCCTCGGCTGTCCTAACTAGGACCATGAACACCTTGGGTCCTAGTATAGCCCTGGTGCAGGAACCATGGACCAGCACCAACGGTCAAGTCAGAGGGCTATCCCAGGCAGGTAAGGTATTATGTTATCAATCAACCACAACTAGAGCCAGGGCCTGCATCGTGTTTAATAACATATCTTTTTTCCCGTTAACAGATTTCGTTACGCCGGTTCTATGCGCGGGTAAGATTACCTGGAACTCCAGGGAAATCATTATTGCCTCCGCATACTTCCCTGGAGACGACGTCCACTGTCCACCGCGAATAGCAGAACAGCTCATTGCCTATGCTAGGGGCAACCACATGGAGCTCGTAATGGGCTGTGATTCGAACGCCCATCACACCATGTGGGGGAGCACGGACATTAATCCTAGAGGTGAGTCACTATTTAATTATATACTTTTCTTAGACCTAAGTATTTACAATATTGGGAACAGCCCCACATTTGTAACTAGAGTCAGAGAGGAAGTCTTGGATATGACCTTGACGACCTCAATGACAAAAGACCTTGTCAGCAATTGGCGGGTGTCTGACGAGCCGTCGTGCTCAGATCATAGGCAGATAAGATTCACGCTAGGGAATCAGATGCCAACCGTGGTGACATTCAGACCAAAACGACAGACTGACTGGAACAGCTATTGCTTCCAGTTAGGACAGGACGTCCCAACTCAAATCGAGAGTAGGATAGATACCATAGACAGACTAGAAAGGGCCTCTACAATTTTTTAGAGATTCCGTTCTGAATGCCTATGAAGAAAACTGTCCCCTCAAGACCAAAACTTGTAAGAAACAGACACCGTGGTGGAGTAGTCATCTTAATAAACTGAGAAGGGAAGTAAGGAAACTATTTAATAGAGCCAAGCGCAACAACGACTGGCTGACCTACTCCCAGACTCTCACCAAATACAACCAAGAAATCAGGAAGGCCAAGAGGGAATCCTTCAAGCGGTTCTGTGAGGACGTATCAGATCTGTCCTCCAGCTACAGGCTTCATAAGGTTCTCTCGATGGAAAAATCCTGTCCGATAGGAACATTAGTGGATGGAAATGGGTCAGCCACAAAATGTGAAAAGGAAACACTTGTCCTACTCACCAATACCCACTTCCCGGGGTCAGTATACACAAATGATCCTCTGACAGGCAGTACTGGACAGGTGCATCGTCCAGGTAGGGAAGACTGGAAAACTGCCAAAGCTGTGTGTAATGCACCGGTAGTAAAATGGGCGCTGGAATCATTCTCTCCCTACAAGGCGCCGGGAAAAGATGGTATTTTCCCAGCGCTCTTACAGAGGGGAATGACAATACTAACGCCCATTTTAACCAAAATCTACGTATGTAGTTTAGCTTTTGCTGTGGTCTTTAGTCGTTGACGGACTAATCCGCTCTCTTGAAGAGCAGGGACATGAAGTCATCGCATATGCAGACGATTTAGTCATTGTGGTCAGAGGCAGAGACGGACATACCGTCTCAGACTTGCTTCAGAGCGCGCTGAGGATAGTCGAGCACTGGTGTATTAGACAGAAACTGTCTGTGAATCCAGACAAGACAATCATAGTCCCTTTTACACATAAAAGGAAGATCGACCTTAGACAGATTATGATCTTTGGAAAAGAACTGAACTTCTCGAGGGAAGTTAAGTATTTAGGGGTAATCCTGGACAGCAAATTGAACTGGAAACCCATGTTGATCGCATCATAAAGAGGGCAGGCAATGCTCTCTGGAGTTGCAAAAGAATCTGTGGAAAAAATTGGGGACTGAGACCGAAGTGGCTTCAGAGTTTATACTCCCTAATAGTTCTGCCGACTATCACCTACGGGGCAATAGTGTGGTGGAGAAAAACCACGGAAATAACAACTGTGACTAAGCTGGGAAAACTTCAAAGACTAGCGAATACCTGTATAACGGGATGTCTCAGTACTACACCAACGGCAGCCCTAAATGTTATATTGGGCATTCTGCCGCTGGAACTAAATGTGCAAATGGTTGCAACCATCAGCGCACACAGACTAATGCATAGTGGATCCATACATAGGGATGCACATGCAATCAGTCACCTATCCCTGTAGAAGGATAGGAGGCGAGATGGAGGCTTCTGGATGCCTCTGGATCTGATGCCACCAAGACACCTCTTCAGGAAGAACTACGTTACGTACATACCGCATAGGGAAGACTGGGCTGCCAATAGAATCAGTCTCACGTGTGATGACATTGTCTGGTACACCGATGGCTCAAAGATGGAAGGCGGAACGGGAGTTGGAATATTTAATACTAGCTCCCAATCAGCAGTCACTCTGGGAGACACGGCCACAGTCTTCCAGGCTGAGGTCTTTGCCATAAACGAGTGTGCCAGAAAGATACTGACCCTCAATGTCAGAAGAAAGAGGATAATCATAATGTCCGACAGCCAGGCTGCAATAAAAGCTCTGAGCTCGACGACGTTTGACTCCAAACTAGTCTGGGAGACAGCAAATATTCTCCAAGACATTTCAAAGGATAACCGGGTGATAATACATTGGGTTCCTGCGCACTGTGGGCATGATGGAAATGAGGAAGCTGACAGATTGGCAAAGGAAGGGGCGGCAAAACGACCCTATGGACCTGAGCCAATCATAGGTGTCAGCAGAGCTCATTTCAGGCATTGTGTCAAACAGGAATTCAAAAATCGAGCCAGCCAGAAATGGTCCAATACGGTGGGACAACGCTGTTCCAAGCTATTCTTTCCGGCCTATTCGGAAGGCAAATCCTACCTATTGGACTTAAGCAGAAAGGACTTAAAGTTCATGACGGGAATCCTGAGTGGGCACTGCCTGCTAAATATGCATAAAGCGCGACTGGGATTAACAGATAGCGAACTATGCAGATTCTGCATGGAAGATGATGAAACATCCGTGCACATCATAACAGAGTGTCCCGCTCTCTTACACGCAAGGAAGCGTATACTGGGAAGGGAACTAATTCAGACAAGAGAGCTGTCTGGAACCAATCTGGGAAACATCAAGGAGTTCCTGGACAGTATTGGGGGAGATGAACTCCTCCAATAAAGAATAAGGGATACGACACAATAGTTCTCTTTGGACGCAGTGTCTCGGGCAGTTGATGCTCGGCTCCCGTATCTATTCTATCTATCTATCTATATAAACAGTATCGTATGGATCACCAGGACTAGATGGTTATTCCCAGCACAACTCCAACCTGCAGGACCGTTAATCTTAACACTCCTCAATTCAATATTCTCAGCTAGTATTGGTTTAAACTACATACCAGAACGCTGGCGCAAAGTACGGGTGGTTTTCAACCCCAAAGCAGGAAAAAGTTCTCATACTAGCCCTAAAATTTACAGACCCATAAGCCTTTCTTAATTTCTGTTAAAAACATTAGAAAGACTGCTGGATCTACACTTACGACAAACGATTAGGCAGGATCTCATTTCAAATAGTCAGCATGCCTACATTAAGGGTAAATCTGTAGACACAGCTTTACATTCCCTGACCCACACGATCGAGAAATCACTCGAACACAAAGAATACACCTTAGCAACTTTCCTGGACATAGTGGGGGCTTTCAATAACGTCGAGCTTACAGCCGTCACGGGCGCGCTCGCCAGGCTTGGGGTGGAGGGTAGCCTGGTGAACTGGGTGGATAATCTTCTGCAGAGTAGAATTATCTGCGCTGAACTGGGGACTCTTCTACCTTGAGACGGGTGAGCAGGGGCACTCCCAAGGGTGGAGTCCTCTCCCCCTCCTTTGGAACCTGGTAGTTAACGAACTGCTCCAGCCCCTGGGAGGGGGTTGCGGCAAGGTGACGGCGTATGCAGACGATATAGTTCTCACTATCTCGGGCAAGTTTCTCAACTCGATCAGAGATCTAATGCAAGTACTGCTAAACAAGGTCAACGGCTGGGTTACCAGTCGAGGATTAGGCATCAACCCTGGAAAGACAGAGGTTGTCCTCTTCACGAGGCAGTACAAACCCCCACTCATACCTCCTCTATCATTAAACAACACAGAAATCCCTTTCAAGAATGAAGCACAATTCCTTGAAATCATTTTTGACAAGAGATTGAGCTGGAAAGCGAACATCCTCAATAGGGTCAAAAAGGCAACGATTGCCTTACACACCTGCAAAAAGGCACTGGGGAAAACCTGGGGTTTAAAACCAAACATGACGCACTGGGCTTACACAGCTATCGTACGACCCATCTTAACCTATGGGTGCCTGATATGGTGGAACGATTTGGGAAAAACATTGCTCCTCCAACACCTTCGCAAAGTTCACGGGGCAGCCTGCGCCATCATCACGGGCGCTCTTAGGACAACACCAACTTCAGCTTTAGAAGCCCTGCTTCACCTTATTCCGCTAGATCTACACTGTAGGAAATCAGCGGCTATAACAAGCCAAAGACTACGGGCTACCGGCCAATAGTCGGAGTCTAACAGGGGACATGCCAGGATACTTACTCTCTTAAAGGAGTTCGAGGAACTGGATTCTTCACCCCCAATTCCATTTTAACAAAAAGTTCACTAGCACCATTCCAGACATTAACAACTGGGAGTAAAGCTCAGCATCCCTAATAGGGAACTCACACCAGATCTACACCGACGGCTTCAAGCTGTTGGTGGAGGCGTCTTCTCAGACTCACTTAGTATAAATTACTCCTTTAGACTGCCGGACCACTGTAGCGTGTTCCAAGCAGAGGTTTCAGCCATTGAAGCTGCCCTGAATTGGATCAAAGGGGGCAGTGTCTCTAGGCGAGATATTAGCATTCTCTTTGACAGCCAAGCGGCTATCAGGGCCCTAGGGTCTCATGTTTTGACTTCAAAAACAGTGATCAGCTGCCGCAAATCTCTTGATGAGAAGGTTGAGCAGCTGAGCGCACCAAAAATCTGCTAAACCTCAATAGGGGCACGCTCAGGGTTGTTGTCGGAGTCATGACTGGTCACTGCATCCTTGGCAGCCGCGCTACTAGATTACAGCTGGGCCACCTGGTCAACGACTTCTGCAGAAGCTGCAGAGACATAGAGGAGGAAGAAACAATTCTCCACTTACTTTGTACTTGTTCCGCTCTTTGCAGGAAAAAACATCTAGGGTTTTACCATACAGCCAACCTCGCGGACTTATCGAAGGTTGACGCCAAGGGCCTAATACGCTTCATCACCAGTTTGGGCTGGTTTGAGACATCCTAACAACAAAAAAAAGGGGTTAGAGATCCTGTGGTACCACAATGGGCCTAGCTCATATGAGAGCTGCCACCACCACCTACCTACCTACCTACTAGGGATTGCAATCCCGGACAGGTTTTACAATCCCGGGATTTTCGGGACTGAAAATCACAATCCCGGGATCCCGGGATTTTTTTCGGGATTGAATATATTACTTTAAGGAACTAGTTCAGACTTTTTTTCAATCAAATAAATTATATCTATGTATTAAATACAATTCTGTGTACTGAATTTAAAACTAAGAACAAAATATTTATGACAAATAACTTGAAAACGCATTTAATTGCCAAATCACCTGGCTAACCTGCTAAAAAAGGCATCTCTCTGGTTCAATACAAGTACATCAAATCGTATTATGTGTAAATCTTCAAGTTTTAATTGAAACTAGGTGTGAGTAATAACTATCAATAATTTAAGTTTCGCTATAGTTTTAATTCACAAATGCTGATGGTTTTATATTAGCTTTTTCTTTCTTTATCCTCTTATTTACACCATTTTTCTTGCGTATTGTGAATGTGACAAGTCACATAGTGTAAAGAAGAATTAAACTTGCATGTTTTTAGAAAATTCTGGTTGTTTACTTTTTTGAATGGATTCATTTCTGGGAGCGTAAGCTTGTTTGCACTTCTGATTTTGGTTACTGGCAAATCTGTACTGGAAAAGTACCAAAACAGAGCTAGTTTGTACAAATTTGTAAAAAGTCGTTCTACACAAACAGAGCTATTGTTGCATTAACATTTATTCAAACGTCACAGGCAATGGGCAATTTATTTTTTGTGTTAAATAAGAAGGGTTAAATTTTTTGAAATCAACGTGACAAAAGCAAAAAGTAAGCTTTTTGTTTTTGTTTCGATCCCGGGATGGGATTTTGTCAATCCCGGGATTTTTCGGGACTGAAATTGCCCGGGATTACGGGATTCGCGATCCCGGGATTGCAATCCCTACTACCTACCTACCTACCTAGGAGGCAAATGACGATATAAGTACATATTGTTAACGTCGCACAGTGGGGTAATTGATGCCGAAAATGCCGATTAATTCACCCAGGCTATTAAGATATGAAATAACTATTAGGCTAGTTAATCGAACATGAGAAAGTTAAAAACAATGGAAAAAAACAACATGGAAATATTTTTAAAAAACGGTAAAAAATTAAAATATGTAGTTACAAAAGATAAATCTGCACATTTCTAATGAAAGTTAAGTTGAACTGAAACATTTCACCACCACCTCTTGCAGCTAATTCAATATCATTATTATGATGATGATTATCATTATTATAATCTTCACCATCAACATTATAAGCCTCATCATCACCATTATCATCATTCCTATTAGTATCAACTCCATAGTTAGCAACTTTGGGCATAATATACATATGATGCACTTTTGTGTGGCAATTTTTTCTGACCCCATTGTATGGGGGGTCAGAATTAAAAAAATCGAATTAAAATGTTTTCAATGGTCCACTTTCGTAAAAAATTCTCCCTGCAACATTTGAAATCGTTATTCCGTGCTTCTTGAGCTTCGTCCGATAGTTGACCGATTGGCAATAAAGCATGTGATATGATTTGCAATCGATGCAAAAATTATTTGTGGAAAATTGTGGGCATATTTTACCAGGAGTAGCATTTAAAAAAATGTTTTACAGTTTTTAATTCATAGCTGCGAAATTTTTCTATTTCGATTTGATGTTCACTAGAAACAACCATAAAATGGTGTGAATGTTTTTATTCAAGTCTACATCGATTTCTATTATTGATGCATTTTGAAAAAACAATAAAAACAACAATAAAACCTTTTGCTTGTTTGTTTAAAAAAAATATTTTGCACATTTCTGCTTGTTCTCACCCATGGGCCAGAGTTCGCACACAAAAATCGAAATGCTGGAAAAGTGCGCAACATTCGCGCAACTTTTTTTCCATAAAATGTTACTGAAATATCTAAGCTATACGCTAATGAAAACAGTTTTGTTCGATCTCACAAGACTCACGACTATATGTCTATGAAAACGTCCAAAATTTAACAATTATTACGAGTTTAAACAAAAAATCAAATAAAATACTTATAAACATTCGCACAAAAACTGAAAAGAAATTTCAACTTTCAGAGTGCTTTGCGGGAAAACGGTAAACTATTTTGCAACAACTTTTTCACGTAGTGATGCAGAATTTTATCAACTTTAACCCGGTACACAAAAACATATTTGCATCTTTATTTTTCGTTTTTGAATTAATCGGCACTTTACTTATATATTACCCCACTGTGCGTCGTGGAGCTTCTTCTTCTTCTTGACTGGCACGACAGCCCGATTACAGCCCGAGCGACATCTGCAAGGGGAAGCGGACAACTGCTGAAGCGGACAACAGATGGCGCTACGAGCGGAGGCGACGTTCCTGAGCGGCGTTAGATGATTCCATCACTTAGGACTACCTGCGGCTGGCCAATCCCTGGCAGAACAACACAACTGATTAATGTAACCAACACAAGGCTGTCTTGTGGAGGCCCTATGCTCCCGAGAGGAGTGCACAAGGAACAAAAAAAATTGCGCGGAAGTGTGTGGAATAGGAATAATTGGGTTGGGAATCAATGAATTTGAATATGTTGATGGGTTATTAGGAAAATTTAGAGAACAGGAAAAATCGGAAAAATTGATTGGAAAAGTGTGGGGACCGTGCACATGGCGGGAGTTGAACCCACGACCTCTGGTCAGTCTGGACAGTCTAGTGCACTTACGCTGGGCTATCGAGGCTGTATTTATATATTTTATGTTAATTTTAATGTAATGCTTTTAATTGCAGCATATTTAATATGCTAATCTGTGTAGTTTTTGTACTGAATTTAATTGTTTTTGTTTTAATTGTTATGTTAATGTGTTTGAAACTAAATTTTTGTTTCACAAATTTATTTTGGTAGGCTGAGATTGATTTTGGACCACTTTTGGTAGGGAAAACAAATTCTTAGTGGCAACACTGGTTATGTATTTCATTCCTAATTTTTTTTTTGGGTACGCCCATAGTAAAATCAATAAAGTGTACCAGGTAGATGATGTACACTTATTTCTCTGAGTAGCAATTGTCTATGTGTCAATTTGTTTGCAACAGTTCGATTAACCTTTATTTTTGTTGTCGCTAAAATAGCACAAAACTTAAAATTTACTTTCACTACTCCAAAAATATATTGAAACGGTAAGGCACTCTGTGCTGCGCATGAATGCTTTTCTAAGCATACTTTTAGGCATGCACTTTGGAGTACGGCAAATTTGTTAAAATTCGCTTGCTATAATGCCGATATGGCAGGGATGGTTCGCGAAAGGTGATGAGCTTTGCTAGAACAATCGAGATAGAAAGTACAACTGGAATGTGCAAGAAACTTGGGCGCGACAAGAAAACTAGCACTAAAAGCAGCAGTGTGTAGCGCAAGGGGTCGAGTCTGTGTTGAGCAAGCAAAGTGGTAACAAGTGTAGATACAGGCGAAGTGTAAATCTGTAAATTAAGTGATTGTTAGTTTCTGACTGCATTTTGCGCTGAATAATTGAAGTTGTTTTATTCTCAAACACAATCCAAACGAACCTTGGAAAACTTGAGATTTTCGTAACATTTGGTGTCAGAAGTGGGATTTTGTTTTTGAATAAACAAAAAAAAATAAATAAATAAAACTAGAAAAACGCAGACATCATTAGACTTGAGTTGGTGAAGGTGGAGCAGCTGGCTGCCTGGAATTTGCCGACTGCTGGCGGTAAGGTGGAGTTGCAGCTGCGCTTGCGAGAGGCGTGTGAGGCACCAGGCGTCGATTGGACTGCGCACGAATTCGGAACGCAGGAGCTAGAGGCGTCGGCCAAAGTGGAGGACTCGCCTGCTGGTGCTGAGTCGATGCAAAGTACGGCTGCAGCGGCTGCGCCACCACAAGCAATGGACATGAGCCAGCTTATGGTTGCAATGAGAGGCATATTTCAAGAAGCTTCTCCGAAAATAGAGAATGTCAAAGGCATTTTTGAGACTTCCAACCGTGAAAATCGCGAAATGTCGGCGCAAATGGCAGCGAAACTGGAAACTAGGAGTCTTGATATAGCTAAATGGAAACGGCGAGTCGAGAAATGGCAGCGAAACTGGAAACTACGAATCAAGAAATGACTAAAATGGAAGCGGCGACCCATGAAATATCGGCGCAGGTGTCAACGAAACTCGAAAGCGCAAATTGCGAGCTGTCCACCAAGTTGCAGGAAAATTGTGCGCGTTTGGAGCAGAAAGTAAAAGAAATCTCTAACAAGCTAAATGTGAAAGTGGACCACATGGGAGCGCAAGTGGAACACTTGGATAAACGAGTCGACGGCCTGGACGATTCCCTGAACAGACGAGTTGACGACCTGGATGATTCCTTGAACAAACTAGTCGACAGGCTGGAGGATTCGGTGAACAGAAAAGTCGACGAACGGCTTAGAGAGGTACAGCCACGAGAATGTTTGCCGCCGGTTCGATGGTGCTACGCCGTTCGATACATTTAAACTGCTTTGGAAAATCAGTGAACCGATATCAAGAAAGGTCGGAGATTGGCACTGGCGTTGAAAGGTCCAGCGGCTGAAGTAATTAAATCAGTTCCTGAAGGTTCGACAAGTGATTATGAGGCCATCATGAGAGCATTGGCAGCGAAGTACAGCAACGAGCACAACAGAACGCTGTACTACTGTGAGCTGAAGAACCGCAGGCAAAGAGCCAACGAGGTGCTGCAGACATATGCAGCAGACATTGAGCGGCTCGTACAGTTGTGCGACCCGAAATTCGGTGCTGATGATCTCGAGAGGATGAAGATTGAGTCATTTATGGAAGGTCTTCATGATCCAGAAACACGTCGCAGTGCGTTGATGATGGGCAAGCCGACATTTAAGGAGACGGTGACCAGCGCGATGACATATGAAGCGGCATGGATTGGGAGCACTCCGTATGCACGTGCAAGGATACGCCAGATTCAGGCGGACAACGACATTCCGATCCAGGCCATAAGCTCTGAGATACCGGGCAGGCCACGAGTGGTCTCCTCTAAAGTTGTCTGCTGGATATGTGGCAAGCAGCGCCACATATCACGAGACTGCCGCCAACGGAAGAGGCGTTCCCGTTCCCGTTCGCAATCGCCTGAAGCGATTGGCCCAGCCAACAATAGCAGGGCTGAGGACGGCGAGTCGTTAAACTAAAACGGGTCAGCCCAAAGGGGCGTGAGCTGATCCCCCCAACCTGCTGCCCCACCGTCCTTGTCTCACAGCTGAAACGACAACCCAGCGGCTTGACGATTGAAGGAAAGATAGATGGAAAGTTGTTCGTGTTGACACTGGATACTGGAGCGTGATATTCGATCATAAAAAGGAAGCTTCTAAAGAACTGGGAACCGCTGCATGGCATACAGCTGAGGACTGCGACTAGCGAGCGTGCGCCGGTAAGAGGAAAAGTAACAAAAACAATTGCTATCGGCACCAGCACCCTAGAACATGAGTTCATCTTCGCGGATATAATGGACGACGTGATTATCGGCATGGATTTAATGATTAGGCACGGTTTTACGCTGGACCTGAAAGAAAATGTGCTGAGGTATGCCAACGTTGAATTCCCCCTGCACACTGGCTATGAGCGAAGCGTGGCGGTAAGGAAAGTAGTCTCGTGTCAACACCACAAGATACCAGCGAATTCCGAGGCGATTGCGTGGGCAAAGGTGGACGAGGACGATGGGACAAATCGGCTGTGGGTTGTAGAAGCGCCAAAACAAGGATACTACAGCATAATTATCGGACGTACATTAGTGGAACCCAAAAATGGCAAAATACCAGTCAGGATACTCAACCCACTGAACACACCCAGATATGTCGGAAAAGATGCGGTCATTGGCGAGTGTAGAGAGGCTGAAGCAGTTGTCAATTGCGAAAGCAGTCCACCCGGAGGAAGTAAGAAAAGCGGTTCTAACATGGACGCCATACCGCAGAACCAGTTGTGTAGCGAATTGACAGCCGAGCAGAAACAGAAGGCGCGGTCACTCCTGCAGCACTATGGGTCAATATTTGTAACGGAAGCAGGCGGAAGAACAGCCATAGTGAAGCACAACATCGACACCGGAAGTGCGAAACCAATCCGCCAACCGCCAAGACGAGTTCCTCTGGCCAAGAGGGAAGAGGTCACAAATTTGATTGAAAACATGCATAAAGAAAAGGTCATAGAGCCTTCGTCAGGTCCTTGGTGCTCGCCGGTCGTGCTAGTTAAGAAAAAGGATGGTAGTACCCGATTTTGTGTGGACTATCGAAAGCTCAATGACGTGACCAAGAAGGACAGCTATCCACTACCTCGGATCGATGACACCCTGGACACACTGTCAGGCACACAGTGGTTTTCCACACTCGACTTACGCAGCGGCTATTGGCAGGCTACTTGCAGACCAGGACAAGGAGAAAACAGGTTTTAGTGTTGACGACGGTTTGTGGCAGTTCACCGTCATGCCGTTTGGACTCTGCAACGCACCAGCAACATTCGAGCAGTTAATGGAACGTGTGCGTAAAGGGCTGCATTGGCGGACGTGTCTGGTATACCTCGATGACATAATCGTGATGGGTAAAAGCTTCGACGACCACCTGGAAAAGCTGAAGGAGGTATTTGAACGAATAAAGAAAGCCGGGCTTAAACTCAACCCAAAGAAGTGCTCGCTGTTTCAAAAAGAGGTCAAATATCTGGGTCACACGGTTTCCGCTCGCGGAGTACATACGGACGAAGGAAAGATCACGGCGGTGAAGGAGTGGCCCCGACCACGCAATCTACACGAACTCCGCAGTTTCCTGGGCCTGTGCACATACTACCGAAGATTCGTTCCAGGATTTGCGAACATAGCTGGCCGCTTGCACAAACTGACGAAAAAGAATCAAGCCTTCGCGTGGGGTGAAGAACAGGAGCAGGATTTGCACGACTGAAGGAAGCATCGTGCACTGCAATTCTGGCCTTCCCCGTGCCTGGAGAGATGTTTGTGCTGGATACAGATGCAAGCGGGAATAGTATTGGCGGTGTGCTATCACAGATAACACAGCGCAACAAAAAAACACTTTTTTTCTGTTGCATGGAGTTTTTCTACTGTTTCTTACTAATTTGGGTGCGCTGATTCCGAATCTACCCTTCAATTTTTTCTAGCAGCTCTAGTTTGTGAGATATAGGTGCCCTGCAATTTTTTCAGTTTTTCCTCAACTTCTTCCATATTTTCGATCGTAGTTTCTAAACCAAGAAACCGATTGACATGATTTCACCTTATTGCATTAACAACACCGCACGGCTTCTTTTCCAAAGCAAATTATTTTTATAAGTGTTAAAATGCCGCGGTAATTGGACCTCAAAGTTGGAAAAAATTGAATTTTAAGGCGTTTTCTTTGATGGTCAAAAACATACACATTTTTTGTAAAACAATTAACGAGTTAGGTGTATAATGAAAGTCGACACATCAAGCAATACAACACAGCTAAATTATTTGGCGGAATACACATTCGCATCGAAATAACAGGAAAAATGTACCATCGCGATTTTCATCACTTTTCATACTTTTTCCTTAACAAATTAGGGGCCTGAAAATATGCAAAGTTTTTAATTTTTTTTTTGTTTCGAAAAATTCAAAATATTTTTGTGTTTTGCTTGTATTCTAAACTAAAATTTGAACATATAAAAGAGCATATTTTGAGGCTCCTAATTTTTTAAGGAAAAGGTATGAAAAGAGATGAAAATCGCTATGGTACAGTTTTATTATTATTTCGATGCGAATGTGTATTCCGCCAAATAATTTGGCTGTGTTGTATTGCTTGATGTTTCTTCTTAAGATATTCATATACTTCGAAACTTGATTTATGAAACATCAGTAGGGTAAAAGGTTCGGTTGTGGGCATAGTTCGGTTGTGGGCACCCCTTCATATCTTTTGATAGAAAGCAGGCTGGATTTTTTTGACTAAGGCCATTTGTTCATTATGGAACCACGATCTGTTTGTGCCAAATACTGAGTCGAACAGACACGCCTGCTTTGTGCTGGGACCATATATATCTTTCTGTGCTTAAAAAATAAGACACACATTTTTTTCAACATTTTAAATGGTGTCATAAATCGAAGTGAATCCATCGAGAAGGCGAGTAAAATGCATTTTTATTTAGTAAATTTATTATACTTTGTGATCCAATAGTGATTACAGCCAATATGTTTACCCCGAACAAATTTTTCACGACGTCTCAAAATGGCTGCCAAATTCGGTTGTGGGCACCGCAATTAGTTCGGTTGTGGGCACCCGTCTTTTAGTGATTTGGTAAGTTTTGGTAAGTTATTTCATCAAAAATGGTCTTTTAAAGCATTTTTTGGTTGTTTTAGCTATATCATCCAAGGGTAAATAAAAAAAATCCTCCGATATCTTTTTTAATGTGCTGTATGTAATTTAACATTGTTCTGCAGATAAGATAACCACAAAATCGACTGCCGCAGCGTATGCGATTTCCCGAACCACTCTCCAACGCTACAAAAAAAAGGTGGAAGAAAATTTCGGAGACATCAAAGCTGTCGACGGTGGTGTTTTCTTCTTTTCGTGGATGTTATCGAATCAGGTTAACTGGTGTTTTCCACCTACTTCACGTCACAGCACTTGAAGAGTGTTGATTAATTAGGTTGAATTTCATTTTACTTTAGGTCTTCTTGACAGCCCAGGAGAATGACTTGGTCACTTACATTTTGAAATGCCCGTCCATCTAAAGTGTGCCGACATGCGTACCAGCTACTTCACATGCGTGCATTGTGCTTCAAATAATTAAAACTTAATATTTGTCTATATTCGTGTTGGTTTTTCTTCATATTTCCCCGTTTCCAGCGGATTTTCCAAGGGTGCCCACAACCGAACCCAAAAAAAATTTTCGTTAAAAATTACTACTTTACAAAATTAAAAAAAAAACGTTTCTATTTGACGAAATCGATTTACTTTTGTCATTACTTGTTAGCTAAGGTCTCTAGCTTTCCATAGATGTCCATATGTCCGATTAAGAGGAACTTGGTAAAAAGTTATGAGCCAAAAACAAAAAGGTGCCCACAACCGAACCTATTCCCCTACAATTTTCGCCATCAGAAAAAACGCCTTGAAATTCAATATTTTCTTACTTTGAAACCTTATTACCACGCCCATTTAGAACGCATAAAATTGATTAATGTCAGGAAAAATGGCGTGAAATGTTGTAAGTGCAACGATATAAAAATTATGTCGATAGGATTATTGGTTCAGAAATAACAGTCGAAAACGAGAAAAAAGCCGAGGAAAATTCGAAAAAGTGACACGCCCATTTTTTGGAAAAACTAGAGCTGTTACATAAAAACGGAGTATGGTTTTGAAAACAGCGTGGAAAAACGATTCAGATTCATGTAAAAAACTCCATGCAACAGACATGCTGTTGTGCAGTGTAATAGATGGCCAAGAACAAGTGATAGCCTACTACAGCAAAATTTTGTCAAAGCCTGAACACAACTACTGTGTGACACGAAGGGAGTTGCTCGCAGTATTGGAATGCGTGAAACACTTCCACAAATACCTGTATGGGCGAAAGTTTCGCCTGCGCACAGATCATGCGGCATTGAAATGGCTACTGAACTTTAAAGATCCGGAAGGCCAATTGGCGCGGTGGATCGAGCGGTTGCAGAGCTACGACTACAAGATAGAGCATCGCAAGGGTAGCAGCCATGGAAATGCCGATGCCTTGTCACGCCGTCCGTGCAAAACCGAATGCAGGCATTGTTCGCGAGCCGAAAGCAAAGAGCAGATAGTGGACGTACGATTGGTAAGCGTTATGCCAGAGGAAGAGTGGTCTGTGGAGAGGATACAAAAGGACCAGCCTGAGGATACGGATCTTAAAAAAGTCATTGAAGGCAAGAAGCAAGGCGCACGTCCAGACTGGCAGGAGATGGCCTGTGAGAGCCCGATCGCGAAGCTTACTGGGCACAGCGGCAAAGTCTGCGGCTATCTGATGGCTGCCTATACCGCGAGTGGGAGAGTGAAGATGGCCGGACCAGCAATTCCCTAATTGTAGTCCCGAAATGCAGGATCAATGAGGTGATCGAGGCATACCATAACGACTCCAGCGGAGGGCACCTAGGCATCACAAAAACTGTCGCCAAAATAAAAAGGCTTTTTTTTTTACTGGGTAGGATGCCAGGAGTTTGTCGCCGATTGGATTAAGAGCTGTGATCGATGTTCGGCTGCGAAAGGGCCAACAAGAAGATCTCGAGGCCGCATGCAGCAGTACAACATGGGAGCGCTTTTTGAGCGAATTGCTATGGACGTCGCCGGGCCATTCCCACTTAGCACTCAAGGCAACAATGTGCTGGTGGTAATGGACTATTTCAGCAAATGGCCCGAAGTGTATCCTATTCCTAACCAGGAGGCCCCCACGGTCGCGGAATACTGGTAAACAACTTGGTGACCAGATTTGGAGTTCCACTGGAGTTGCACTCGGATCAAGGCCGGAATTTCGAGTCTCTGGTAATAAAGGAAGTGTGTGAGCTACTAGGAATAAGGAAAACTCGCACCTGTCCTTTGCATCCCCAGTCCGACGGCATGGTGGAACGATTCAATCGGACGCTGGAAAAATATCTGCGGAAAGTAGTAGGCAGGAACCAAAAGGATTGGGACACGCATATTCCGCTGTTCTTGATGGCGTATAGGTCAGCCCCGCACGATACGACATCACTCACTCCAGCACGAGCAGTGTTCGGCACGGAGCTGAGGTTGCCTGCTGACTTGAAGTTCGGAGTGGTCAGCACGACGGAAGGCGCTAAGACGGATTACGCAGTTAATAAGCGATCGGAGCTGGAAGAAATCCACCAGTTTATAAGGGACCGTATCCAACTGGTCAGCGATAAGATGAAAGCCAGATATGATCTACGAGCTAACACAGCGGGGTTCCAAGAAGGCGATCTAGTAATGCTTTACAACCCGCAGCGGAGGAAAGGTTTGTCTCCAAAGCTTCAAACGTCATGGGAAGGACCGTACAAGGTCGTGACCACGATTAATGACGTGATGTACAGGGTTCTACGCTGCGGCAACAGAAACGCCAGGTTGAAAGTAGTCCATTTGGAGCGCCTGGCGTCATACTCCGGCGGAGCCTCGGCACTTGTTCGGGACGAAAAGTCTAAGTGATGGGCAGTGAAACAATAAGGCACTCTGTGCTGTGCATGAATGCTTTTCTAAGCATACTTTTAGGCATGCACTTTGAAGTACAGAAAAACTGGTATAAATTCGCTTGGTATAGTCCGATATGGCAAGGATGGTTCTCGAAGAAATTGGCTGTGCGAGAATGATCGAGCGCTTTCCAATTGGAAGTTGCAAGAAACTTCGGCGCGATAAGAAAACTGGTATAAAAGCAGCAGTGGCAGCGCAAGGGGTCGAGTCTGTGTTGAGACAGCAAAGTGGTAACAAGTGTAGATACAAGCGAAGTGTAAATCTGTAAATAAAGTGATTGTTGATTTTTGCTGAGTAATTGAAGTTGTTTTATTTTCAACCACAATCAAAACAAACCTTGGAAAACAAACTTGGATTTTCGTAACAATATGTATTAGGCAAATTTTGTGTTATTTCAAAAATTATTTATTTATTCATGAATATATATTTTTTTTCCTTCAAAATAATCCCATCAGATATTATACACTTCTGCCAACGTTATTTTCAATCTTCGAGGCATTTTCAAAAAATCATTTTTTGGAATCTTGGAATCTCTTGAATCGTAGGGTAGCGTCGTACATTCATCGACCTCTTCAGTTTCGGGAGCAAGAAAAAGGCACAGGGGGTCAGGTCGGGTGAAGACGGTGGCTGCGGCATCATTAGTGTGTTGTTTTTGGTAAAAAATTCGCGCACAAGCAACGATGAGTAAGCAAGGGCGTTATAATGGTGCTAAAGCCAATTTATGTTTCTCCATAAATCCGGGCGTTTCTGGCGGATTGCTTTGTGCAAATTGTGCATAACTTGCAGATAATATTCATTATTAACCGTTCTAACCTGTAGTAGCCGGCCTCGATAGTCCAGCGGGTAGCGCGCTGGCGTCTCATACCAAAGGCTCCAGGTTCGATTCCTGGCTCGGGCTGGTGAACACCTCGTCTACTTCTATCGCTATCCACATGAAGGGAATGAGAATTACAAGAATCGCACAAGTGCGCTCTTGGCAGGCAATGGCAAAACCTCCAAGTGTGAACGAAAAACTGCCAATCGCCGTTCGGATTCGGCGTTAAACTGTAGGTCCCCTCCCCTTCCCTTTCCCCATCCGCTTGAAATGTGTGCTGTAACATATGTTGGCAAAACAGTGTTGCATACACAGTTCAAAAACGGGTGAAATATGTGGTATCACAATGGGCCTTTCAGGCCTCCGAGTGTGTCTCTTATAGAGGCAGCCACCGCAACCTAACCTAACCTAACCTGTAGTAAGAACTCACGATGCACCACGCCCCTGCAATCGAAGAAAACTGTAAGCAAAACCTTAACACACTTTTGTGGAATAGGTACAACAGCTGTAAAAATTTACTGAACATTCAAAACAGCCGATCTTGTCGGCACAAGTGAGGGACATAAGTACCAACACAACGCCACAAAAAAATCGAATATACGTAACCCGCGAAAAAATTCGCAATACTTTTTGAACAGGCCACACTTCGCTTAACCCTTTTACGTCCATACCAAACCTGAATTAAAATTTTCATGAATTCATTTATTCAAAAATATTTCATTTTAAAATATAGAACGAAAAAAGAGTTTAGAAATTAAATGGTGTGCTTGTAAATGGTATGTCTTTTTACAAATGAGCCCGAGTATGAAGTTTTTCAAAGCAAGCCCTCTCGAGACAAGGTGTTTTAGCACTGTCAACGCGCTTTAGAATGGCAAATAACACACCAAAGCCGTTGCTGATTTTTTTGGCGAAAATGGCCAGCTTTGCAGCTTACTGAATTTCGTAAGTAATATCTTGCGATGACACCACGAAAATTTAACTGCTCAAACGACTCCTTTCCATTAGCTTACACATGGAGACACAACGTCTTTCATATATATAAATAGTACCCACCACCACTTCTTTCCTCCTGTTCAGATTCTGTACTTATAAACATTATGTAACTAATGTCAAACGTTCTCACGGCAAAATTGGGCTCGGTTCCCACCGCTGCAAGTACTAATATTACGCGCCGTCAATGCATTTTGCATACTCAAATTCAATTCAGCAGTCAATGCATTTTGCATACGCAAATTCAATTCGGCAGTCAATGCATTGTGCACACTCAAATTTCACTTGGTTAGTCGCAACATAAGCAGAAGCGGCGTAATCAATATGCAATACAGTTTGGGCAAGCGTGGGAATGCCAAGTCAGCAGCGAGGTCCAACGTGCCCGTGAGAACGTTTGACATTGGAAATAGTATAAAAGCCAAAGAAAAGTGTAAATAAAGAGAGTCAAGTGGAAAACAGCAAACAGATAACACGCTTATTCTTGACTCAGGGCTGAATCGGTTCTAGTGCCGAGTCAGACTCCAACCACATTATCCTGAATCGGTTCAAGTGCCGAGTCAGACTCCAATCACATTACCCTGAATTGGTTTAAGTGCCTAATCAGGTTCCAACCCAATTATTCTGAATCGGTTCAAGTGCCGATTCAGACTTTAGTGACAAACCAGTCACTAAACACCTCCAATTGAAATCCGATACTGTGATATGGATTGATGAATCTGCTCAACTCCGCCCATTCCTTTGATGTATGTTTCAAGTATGCCGCACTATATTGACATAAACTTCTTGCTTTGTAGTTGAAAACCATCTCTTGGACTTAGCTAAAGGTTCTTTGGTGTCATAATTTGTTGCCATCGTGCACACACAAGAAGTATTTCATTGTTGACATCGAACCGGTCATATATACTAACCACGCATACGTTTTTTCATGTTCTTTATTGGCACAAGGGGGCAATTTTTCGTCTGTGGTTCTCGAACAGTACCTGTGGCGCCGTAGCCTGCATCTGCTATATCTCTGAGTAACGTGCGGCTAGTGGAAAAATGACCGGAGTATATGATTAGTATTTTGAATATTAGGGTAATCGTTCGAGGAGCGATTTTACCACCCTAGATCCCAACGGATCTTTTTTAAACGGTTTTGACGCATCTTTCCCGCAATATACAAGTAAGTACATCAAAAGCGTAACAGTACCCATCCGAACTGACAACCATCCAAGTTTCGTAACCAAATCGCACGGGTCTGCTTCGTATACATATATGGCTTTGATGGATGATGTCCAATGTATTTTACCATTGACTCGTAAATAGATAGCTCTTCATGCAAAAACTCCACTATAAACATTTTGCTTGCAATATATTGTAACGATGAGGCACTCTGTTGCTGTGCTATGCCTGAATGCTTTTACGGGCATACTTTTAGGCACGCACTTTAGAGTACAGCCGACTTGCTATGATTTCGATATGGCAAGGATGTGCGAGAACGATCGACAGATAGTGTGAGAACAATCGGCGCGATAACCAAACAAGTACAAGGCAGCCGGGTGCAGCGCAGACGACAAGCCTTATTTGAACAAGCAAAGTGGTAACAAGTGTAAAGACAAGCAAAGTGTAAATCGGTAAATAAAGTGATTGTTGGTTTTTGACTGCGTTCGCGCTGAATAATTGAAGTGGTTTTATTTTCAAGCACAATCCAGAGATTAAGCCTAAAGAACTCATTTTCGTAACAATATTCATAAGTGGTCTTGCTTTGAACATTTTATCGGATGATTCTGCAGGTACATTATTGTCTCAGAAATGAATACTTAAGTACAGAATTTTAATACGAACTTCCGCCTAAAACGAACCAATTTCAAAAGTACGCGCTTTATGTTTTCGCTTATTACGAAACCGTTTAAAGCGAACTTTCGGTTAGAACGCACCATTTTGCCAGTCTCTCGAAGTTCGCTTTAAGCAAAAAGTACTTTTTTTTCATTTCATCACATTACACCTAGCTTAAGCCAACAAGTAATATAATTCTGTTTATTTTACATTGAATTTACAGGAAATTAACCACGAGATCTCGTGGCTTGGTTCTTTTTATTCTTCTTGTATTGGTGGCTTCATCTTTTAGAACCGATGCTTCTGCGTTTGTATGGAGCTGTATTCTTTTGTCATGTTTAGTGGCAAAGGGAGTGATTGTGTCAGCTACCTTTTTCACTTTCAGGTCGCTGTGCAAGTCATCGTTCCGTACATACCATGGTGCGTTCACCATACCTCTTAGCACCTTGTTTTGAAAACGTTGTATACAATCAATGTTGGACCTAGCAGTACATCCCCACAGTTGAATGCCGTACGTCCACACTGGCTTTAACACTTGGTTATAAATTAGAAGCTTGTTTTATATCGACAGCCCAGAATTTCTCCCAACTAGCCATTGGTGTTTTTGTAACTTAAGGTAAAGTTCAGCTGCTTTTATTTTGACATGTTCTTTCCATTTGAGCTTTGAGTCTAAAGTCATACCCAAATACTTGGCAGTGTTACTATAGGGGACGACAGCTGCAGATATTTTCACTGGTGTTTAATCGAGCGCGGCGGTGCGGTAGAAATCAAACGCACGGGTTAGGGTTTTCGGCTCTTTATTGTGAGACATGTAAATTAAACGGCACAAACGGCCGAAGCCGGGGAGCAGAAAATAGGGGGAAACGTGAGTACAAAGGGACAAGGAAAGGAAAGGATTAGAGGTGGGATCTACAGATCACTTGAGACAGCACTAATTTAGCCATCGCGGCCGCCATTGCATATTGCAATTTAATGATGCCGCGGGCCAGTCGGGTGAGGTTGCGATTTAGCTCTTGCGGGTGCGGGGGTGCCGTCCATCGACGTTTCGTCCTCGGAGGAGTTCTGCTGCAGTGGTTGGGGCGTAGTAGGTTAGGTTAGGTTGGAGTGGCAGCCTCCTATGTGAGAAGCTCACTTAAGCACAACTTATGGCTCATTGTGATACCACGGTGGATGGCGCGACTCCCCCTTACTGCGCTGAGAACCAAGAGGAACCTGGAAGGAGGAACGAACCTGGCTATATCCCTGATATTCAGAGGCGATAGCTCAGTCAGACTTGTAAAGAAAGGTGAGCCGAGAGACCTAAGTCTTCTTCTGGCTAGTGAGGGACATTGACACAACAGGTGAAGAACGGTTTCCTCCTCCTCCTCGGACCCGCATCCTCGACAGTAGTCGTTGGATTGCAGTCCCAGTCTCTCCGCGTGCTTACCCATAAGACAGTGACCCGTGAGCACCGAGACCGTTGTGCTTATTGAGTGACGGCTAAGGTTAAGCAGCTGGTTAGTCCGTTTCATGTTATAGGAAGGCCAGGTTAGTCGAGAGATACTGCAGGTCTGTTCCTCAGACCATAGTTGGTTCGCTACTCTTTGGTAAAATTGTCTGAGCATCAGACAATTTGGGGCGTAGTAAGATGTCAGTTATTCGGAAAAAACAGTATTGAAGCTGACATCGGGGGTATGGGAAATCGTGGTTAAGCTGCGGGTTACGCTTAAGTTAGAGCCATTTTTAGGGTTATGAGAGGGAGAGAGTTATGAGAGGGTATGGGATATGTTCGTTGGGCTCGAGAGAAGCAAGAATACCGATCGAGGATGTCAGTTTGCTCTTAGAGAGGGTGGGGACAGTCAACCGATTTTTGATCAGGGATTGGATTTGTACGACCTTTTTGTAGGACCTTTTGGCTTTAGGAATTGCTGCAGCCGTTCCACCCGAGAGGGAGATCTTGTAGATCTTTGAGTGTATACCCGATCAGTCCGATGTCTGCGAGATTAGCAGCGCTTAGGGAAGGTCACAATGGAATGACGACTGACCTCTTCTCGGACCCGGGATGCAATTAGGGACTGCGAGGGAATGCAATTTCCGTCAGTTGCTGTGAATTTGGAACGAGTGGCGTCAAGCAAACGCTCTCGTCGAACCCTTTTTCTCTGTCTCATTAGAGGCGAAAGCCATCCTGCGGGATCGAAACGGTTGGCAACAAAAGGGAAAATTTGCCGGTTTGGGAATGAGTTTGCAGGAGTGGTGGGTTTAGAGTGACTTTCCATTATTTCCTGGGGTGGAAACCCTACGGGTTAGAGGGCGGCAATCACTTGTGAAAGGGCTTTATTTAGGGCAGGAAGGTTATTTCGAGGGGCAGGACCAGTATGCATATGGCGACTTGGTACCTCTGTGGCACATGGCGAATGCGAAGAAGGGGGTACTGGACCGCTTAATACCCAACCGAGCAACTGAGCAAGTAAGCTGCCACATACATTCCGGTGGATACCTTCGAGCATGATCTGCGGGATTAGATCACTGCCGATCACTATATCAATCTGCGCTGTCTCGAAGGGGTTTGGATCAGCGAGATCTAGCATGGCAAAATCTTTCATATTGGGAGGGCTTATATTGGAGGGTGGGAGGAATTTCGTAAGCTCTTTGAGCACGATTCCTTGCAATCATAAGCATGTATGATTGGCATTTTGCACAATCTGACCGCCCATGCCCGAGATTTGGAAGGGGGATTTCTCGATTGGCAATTTTAGGCGTTTCTAGACCTTCAATGATGTCCGACATCTGAACCATGCACAACTCATACTGGTCTGTGCAGACGTCGATTTTTTGCATAGCCGACTCTTTGAAACCGTCGGGCTGGCTGTTGTCTTCAGCAATGAAGACTGTCTCATGTGTGCGCAAAAGCCTCTCCCATTGGGCTTGCAATTTGTTTTTGCTTAATTTCGACGAGAGATTTGGTCAAATCCTCAATGGGAGCCGATGAAAATTGTGTGCATAATAGCACGAGTCTATCGTACACGAAAGTCAATTTCGCAACACTGGGATCGGTTGCTTTCGGACTAGAGAGTTTGGAGCGAGTGTTTGGTGGCTCCCGAGTGACAGGAACTGTCAAACGTGCATTGCCTGACTTTGGGTATCTGGAGTTATCTGGGTATCTGGAGTCTCCATTGTGATAAGTTGGCGTTTGGGGGATCGCTCCATAGGCATTTTGTATAAAAAAGCTTGACAAAGGGTAAAAAGTTTAAATAAATATAAGTGTAGAGTATTGGGAAATAGACGTGTAGTCTAACGGCGTCCGCGCGAACGATAATTGAGTAAGGGAAGAATTCGTTAGTACGAATTTGCGTGTGTGTAAACGTATAGGTAAATATATACGGAAATTTGTATATATGGGAAACAAGCAAAATTTTTTGTAAATGTGAATGGGTAATAAACAGAAATGTGTATATCAGAATTGGGAAATTTTTTTTAAATGTGAGTGGGGAATGTTTGTAAAAACTGTAAAATAGAAATATGATATAAATGTGTGGTCAAATGTGTATGAAAATATGTATTTATTTGTGAAAAGTGAATTTTTGTGTATGTGATCACGTAAATAATTACGTATGGGTATGTATGTATATATGTGTAGGTGTGTGTATAAATATATATATATTTGTAAGTGTATATATATGTGTATGAATATATTGAAACGAAAAGGCACTTTGTGCTGTGCATGAACGCTTTTGCAAGCATACTTTTAGGCATGTACTTTGAAGTACAGCAAAACTGTTATAAATTCGCTTGGTATAGTCCAATATGGCAAGGTTCGCGAGAAATGGGCTGTGCGAGATTGATCGAGCATTTTCTAATTGGAAGCTGCAAGAAACTTCGGCGCGATAAGAAAACTGGTATAAAAGCAGCAGTGTGCAGCGCAGTGAGTCGAGTCTGTGTTGAGCAAGCAATGGGGAAATAGGCAATAGTAGTAGCGTAAAGTAGAACAAGTGTAAATTTGTGAATAAAGCGATTGTTAGTTTTGACTACGTTGCGCTGAATAACTGAAGTTGTTTTATTTTCAAACACAATCAAACGAACTTGGGAAAACTTGAGATTTTCGTAACAATATATATGTGTATGTGGTTTTTTGTATTAACGTGTTAATATAAATAAAAAGTGTCAAAACAATTTTGTGTACGAAAAATTTTTGTATGCGATTGGGGGAAATTTGTCCCACTGTATGCACTTGGGGTGGTAGCAGATGTGCAGTGTATGTATATGTGCAGCACTATTGAAAATTTTCTAAGTCCTAGAAAATTGTTCAATATGCTACGAAAAAAGAGTAACTCGTCCCACTGTATATGATTTGTTTACTTCTGCTAGCGAGAATTGCTTAGGCAGAAGCATGGCACAAGAATAAGGTAATAGCATCCCCGCAACACAAAAAACCACATGTATTTTGTTGGTAGGATCATTTATCGCTACTGTCAAAATCAGCTGATATTTTCCGACGAAAGAGGGAGAAACTGAAAACAAACAAAACTGATTGTTGCCAGACGGTGCTGTATTTGAGTGAAAAAACGGGAAAAGTGCTCAGGTCAGTTGTTTTCAGTCAGGTATTTTCATTTCAACCGATGCGGTAACACAGCACACCGACGATTTTGACAAAAGCGATAAACGATCAACCGGTGGCTTGCTACAACCTTGTAGTTCAGCCATGGGCAGAAGTACGAAAATGTGATTGCACTTGGTGGCAGCAGCGGGAGTGCTTGCTGCTGGTGTGTGCGTATATCGCACAAAGCGAAAATGTGTGCAAGTGGGGGAGTGCAAGCGAAACGCAAAAGGAGGGGAAGTGCGTGCTGTTGGATGGGAGTTTTTCTGCTTAGCCAGCGGTGATCGTACAAGAGGAAATGCGAAAATGGGTGCAAGTGAAAGAGTGGGAGATCAACAGCTGGAGTGCTTGCTGCTGATCTGCAATGTGCACAAACCAAATTAGGGAAAATGTGGTTGGAAGCAGACTGCAGCGGGAGTTTTTGCTGCTTTGCCTGCGTAGGTAGCACAGAGGGTATGTGCAAAAAGCGCAAAATTATGTGCAGTAGCGGGATTGCTTACTACGATAATCGAACAGTGGCGAGGTGGATACCAGTATATAATTTTTTGACTGGATTTTGAGGGTTTTCTTGGGAATGGGTATATTATATTTTTTTTAAATATGTATTTTATGTTAGTGTATGGGATTGTATATTTGTTAATTTTTAATAAAAATTGTGGCTTATCTTATTGGGCCCAGTGTCCGAAAATGGAATCTCCTCTATT
Source organism: Melieria omissa (assembly GCA_963971225.1). Classification (NCBI taxonomy): domain Eukaryota; kingdom Metazoa; phylum Arthropoda; class Insecta; order Diptera; family Ulidiidae; genus Melieria; species Melieria omissa. The sequence goes on along the minus strand of OZ020267.1, from coordinate 89,778,327 downwards.
TGTTGCGTGTGCGCTACTGTGTTGTGTTAAGTTGCTATGTGTTTGCCGTGCTTTTCGTCACTGTCCTCTTTTGCTTCGTGTTGTGGGTGTGTTTGTTGCTGGTTATATGTATTCTGCTGCCCTTCTTGTATTTGTCACTGCACTGTTCAATATTTTGTACTTTTTTGTGTTTAATTTTTGAAATCTTGGTTGCAGTGATTTGTATATTTATGTGGCCGTAAGGAATAACAGCCAAAGTCGAGGTAGGACACAATTTAGTTTTTACCGCCATTGCATTCGTCGTATTCAAATGTACTACTACACAAAATTCTATAGCTTTTGCTCATAAAATGAATGTTTTACGCCCAAAAAATTTAAAATGTAAATATCTAGTTAAATCTAAAGCAAATTCAAAAATTAAAAGTGCTCTCCTGAAAGCTTCATAAAATCGACTTTGACTGTTATTCTTTACGGCCACAGATTTGTACACTGTATGCTATTTGTTTATAACTTGCTTGTAGTTGATGTCATTTGTTCACTTGTAGTTAGTTTTTTTGTCACTATGTATTTGGTTTTTTGTTGTGTCTTCTTTCACTTTTCACTATGTTTTTGCACTTGTTGATTGTCTTGTATTTGAAATTGTTTTATTGTTTTTTGTTAATGATTGTGTTTCCGCGTCGCGAGTTCGCGGTTGGCTCAAAGGACCATGTTTAATCGAGCGCGGGTGAGCGGTAGAAATCAAACGCAAAGGGTTAGGGTTTTCGGCTCTTTATTGTGCGACGTGTAAATGACGAGTGACCAGAAGTACAATAAACATTAAACGATACAAACGGCCGAAGCCGGGAGCAGAAAATAGGGGGAAACATGAGTACAAAGGGACAAGGAAAAGAAGGGATTAGAGGTGGGATGTACAGATCACTTGAGACAACACTCATTTAGCCAACTGGATTGTAGTCCAATTTCTTGTATGTAAAGTCAACATGCACAGATTTGGTCTCGTTTAATTTGATGTTCCACTTTTCAGTCCAGGTAACGACTTCATCTATCGAAGCTTACAATTTTAATGTAGATTCTTCAATGTTTGAGCCAACGGCTAAGATGCATGTGTCGTCAGCAAATGTAGCTACTTTACATGTTTTGGGGGTTGGTAAATCAGACATGTAGAGTAGATACAGTACTGGTCCAAGTATACTACCTTGAGAGACACCGGCTTCTATTTTTGTAATGCTTGAGTAGGCTTGGTTTTGCTTAACTCTAAAATATCTATCTGTTATATAGGATTCTAATAGGTCAGTGTACTGAAAGGGAAGTATCGTTTTGAGTTTGCAGATGAGACTTTCGTGCCACACTTTGTCAAAAGCCTGGGCAACGTCAAGGAATACTGTTGAACAGACTTTGTTGTTTTCTATGCTTCTCCTATAATGTGCACTATTCGGTGTATTTGATCAATCGTAGAATGTTTTTCCCGAAAACCAAATTGATGAGAAGGTATTAGTTGTTTATAAGGAATTATTTCTTTCAAGCGCTTGGCAAATAACACAGGGCAACAAATTTTGACTTTTGGTCGGCTTTTCTGGGTTTGACATCAGTTCCAGGGTAATTGGGTACCGCTGATTTCGAATCCGCAACTCGTTTTTAAAACTTAGTTTCCGTTTTCGCAAAAAATGGGCGTGTCACTTTTTCGGATTTTCCCTGACTTTTTTGACGTTCTCGATTGTAATTTCTAAATCTACGAACCGGTTGGCATGGTTTTCTCTTTGTGGCATTTACAACACCTCAGGGCTTCTTTTCCAATGTAATTTATTTTTATAAGTTTTAAGATTCCGCGGTAATTGGACCTCAAAGTCGGAAAATATGGAATTTCATGGCGTTTTCTTGGATGGTCAAAAACATGCACATTTTTCTTAAATCTATTGTTACGAAAATTACTTCACAGGTTCGTTTGGATTGGTTTTGAAAATAAAACAACTTTTACAACAATTTACAGATTTACACTTCGCTTGTATCTACACTTGTTACCACTTTGCTTGCTCAACACAGACTCGACTCACTGCGCTGCACACTGCTGCTTTTATACCAGTTTTCTTATTGCGCCGAAGTTTCTAGCAACTTCCAATTGGCAAATGCTCGAAAATTCTCGCACAGCCCATTTTTCGCGAACATTGCCATATCGGACTATACCAAGCGAATTTATAACAGTTTTGCTGTACTTCAAAGTACATGCCTAAAAGTATGCTTGCAAAAGAGTTCATGCACAGCACAAAGTGCGTTTTGGTTTCACTATTAATGAGTTAGGTGTAAAATGAAAACAGAAACATCAAATAATACAACACAGCCAAATTATTTGGCGTGGTTCCCATTCTTATCGAAGTAGTAGGAAAAATGTACCACAGTCATTTTCATAAATTTTCATACTTTTTCCTTGAAAAATTAGGTGCCTTAAAATATGCAAAGTTTTTAATTTTGTTTTGTTTTGAGCAATTCAAAATTTGTTTTGTTTTTTGCTTGTATTCCAGACTGTAAATGGAACATATAAAAGGGCATATTTTGAGGCAGTTGATATTGTAACGATAAGACAGTCTGTCGCTGTGCAACGCAACCCTGCCGCTACGTGCCGTGCTATTATCCAATTTGGCAACGACGGCTGCGATAGTAACTATTAGTCCAATCTGGCAACGACAGCCGCGATAATAACTTTTAGTCCAACCTGGCAATGATGGAAACTTTTAGTCCACTCCGGATTGTGCGGGAACGATCTGCGCGATGGCCTGACAGGTATAAAAGGAAGCCGGATGCGGCGCATCGAGTCAGTCTGGTTTTGACAAGTGAAGTTGCCACACGGAGTAATTAAGCAAATACTTAAGTGTACGAACAGTAAAGTGTAAAAATGTGAATAATAAAGTGACTGTTGGTTTTGAATTGGCTGCGTTGGAATAATTAAAGTTGTTTCATTTTCAAATTGCACACTCCAGTGATACGTAACAGCCCAGTAGACCTAGTATTCGTAACATTTGTGTCAGAAGTGGGATTGTGGAAAATTGAAAGTAAACAAATAAATAAAAGCACGGACATGGTTAAACTCGAGCTGCTGAAGGTAGACCAGCTGAAGAAGGAGCTGGCTGCCTGGAATTTGCCGACTGCTGGCGAAAAGGTGGAGTTGCAGTTGCGCTTGCGGGAAGCATGTGAGGCACGAGGCGTCGATTGGACTGTGCACGAGTTCGGAGCGCAAGAACTAGAGGCGTCGGCCAAGGTGGAGGAGTCGCCTGCTGGTGCTGCTTCGCTACAGAGTACAGCTGCATCGGCTGCACCAATACAAGCGTTGGACATGAGCCAACTAATGGCTGCACTCAAAGGCATGTCGGCGCAAATGGAAACAGCGAATCGAGAAATGGCAGCGAAGCTGGAAACTACGAATCTCGAAATTTCGGCAAAAGTCGAGAAAAATTCTGCGCGCATAGAGCAGAAGGTAGAGGAAATTTCCAATAGGCTGAACGGGAAAGTTGAGCATCTTGAGACGCGCATGGACAATTGGGATAAACGAGTTGACAACCTGGATGAGTCCTTGAACAAACGAATTGACAGTCTGGAAGATTCGATGCACAGAAAGATAGACGAACGACTTCGAGAGGTACAGCCACGAGAATGTTTGCCACCGGTTCAGGACGGTTTTGCTGCCAGAACAGAAGTGCCTACTTATGAGGGTGCTGCGCCGTTCGATACATTTAAATTGCAATTCGACTTGGCTGCTTGGAAAATCAGTGGAAAGATATCAGGAAAGGTCGGAGGTTGGCACTGGCGCTGAAAGGTCCTGCGGCTGAGGTCATCAAATCAGTTCCAGAATGTTTAAGAAGTGATTACGGTGCCATCATGAGAGCGTTAGCAGCGAAGTATAGCGACGAGCACAACCATGCGCTATACTACTGTGAGATGAAGAACCGCAAGCAAAGAGCCAACGAGGCGCTGCAGACATTGAGCGGCTCGTAAAGTTGTGCGACCCGAAATTCGGTGCTGATGATCTCGAGAGGATGAAGATTGAGTCATTTATGGAAGGTCTTCATGATCCAGAAACACGTCGCAGTGCGTTGATGATGGGCAAGCCAACATTTAAGGAAACGGCGACCAGCGCGATAACATTTGAAGCGGCATGGATTGGGAGCACTCGGTATGCACCTGCAAGGATACGCCAGATTCAGGCGGACAACGACATTCCGATCCAGGCCATAAGCTCTGAGATACCGGGCAGGCCACGAGTGGTCTCCTCTAAAGTTGTCTGCTGGGTATGTGGCAAGCATGGCCACATATCACGAGGCTGCCGCCAACGGAAGAGGCGTTCCCGTTCCCGATCGCAATCGCCTGAAGCGAGGAATACTGACAATCGAGGCCCAGCCAACAATCGCAAAGCTGAGGACGGCGAGTCGTTAAACTAAAACGGGTCAGCCCAAAGGGGTGTGAGCTGATCCCCACAATCTGCTGCCCCACCATCCCTGTCTCACAGCTGAAACGACAGCCCAGCAGCTTGACAATTGAAGGAAGGATAGATGGAAAGTTGTTCGTGTTGACACTGGATACTGGAGCGTCATATTCGATCATAAAAAGGAAGCTGCTGAAGAACTGGGAACCGCTGCATGGCATACAGCTGCGGACTGCGACTGGCGAGCGCGCGCCGGTAAGAGGGAAAGTTACAAAAACGATTGCTATCGGCACCAGCAGCCTGGAACATGAGTTCATCTTCGCGGATATAATAGACGACGTGATTATCGGCGTGGATTTCATGATTAGGCACGGTTTTACGCTGGACCTGAAGGAAAATGTACTGAGATATGCCAACGTTGAATTCCCGCTGCACACCGGCTATGAGCGAAGCGTGGCGGTAAGGAAGGTTGTATCGTGTCAACACCGGAGGACAACAGCGAATTCTGAGGCGATTGTGTGGGCAAAGGTGGACGAGGACGATGGGACGACTCGGCTGTGGGTAGTAGAAGCACCGAAACAAGGACACGACAACATCATCATCGGACGTACATTAGCGGAACCTAAAAATGGCAGAATACCAGTCAGAATACTGAACCCCCTGAATGCACCCAGATATGTCGGGAAAGATGAGGTAATTGGCGAGTGTAAGGAAGCTGTAGCAGTGGTCAATTGCGAGAGTAGCCCACCTGGAGGTAATAAGAAGAGCGGTTTTTACATGGACGCCATACCGCAGGAGAACCAGTGGAGCAGCGAGTTGACGGCCAAGCAGAAACAGAAGGCGAGGTCACTCCTGCAACACTATGGGTCAATATTTGCGGCGGAAGTAGGCGGAAGAAGAGCCATAGTGAAGCACAACATCGACACCGGAAGTGCAAAACCGATTCGCCAACCGCCAAGACGAGTTCCTCTGGCCAAGAGGGAGGAGGTCACAAATTTGATCGAGAACATGCGGAAAGACAAGGTGATAGAGCCTTCTTCGGGCCCCTGGTGCTCGCCGGTCGTGCTAGTCAAGAAAAAAGATGGCAGTACCCGGTTTTGTGTGGACTATCGGAAGTTCAATGATGTGACCAAGAAGGACAGTTATCCACTACCTCGGAGCGATGACACCCTGGACACACTGTCAGGCACACACTTTTATCGAAACCGGAACGCAATTACTGTGTGACACGGAGAGAACTGCTGGCGGTATTGGACTGCGTAAAACACTTCCACAAATATCTGTATGGACAAAGGTTTCGCCTGCGCACAGATCATGCGGCATTGAGATGGCTCCTGAACTTTAAAGATCCTGAAGGGCAATTGGCGCGGTGGATCGAGCGACTGCAGAGCTACGACTACACGATAGAGCATCGCAAGGGCAGTAGCCATGGAAATGCCGATGCCTTGTCACGCCGTCCATGCAAAGTCGAATGCAGGCCGTGCTCGCGAGCCGAAAGCAAAGAACAGATAGTGGACGCCCGGTTGGTAAGCGTTATGCCAGAGGAAGAGTGGTCTGCGGAGAGGCTACAAAAGGACCAGCGTGAGGATGCGGATCTTGCAAACTCATCGAAGGCAAGAAGCAAGGCGCACGTCCAGACTGGCAGGAGATGGCCGGTGAAAGCCCAATCGCTAAGGCTTACTGGGCACAGTGGAAAAGTCTGCGGCTGAAGGAAGGATGCCTGTACCGCGAATGGGAGAGCGCGGATGGTCGGACCAGCAACTCCCTAATGGTAGTGCCGAAATGCAGAATCAACGAGGTCATCGAGGCATACCATAACGACTCCAGTGGAGGGCACCTAGGTATCACCAAAACCGTCGCCAAAATAAAAAGACGATTCTACTGGGCAGGATGTCAGGAGTCTGTAGCCGAGTGGATTAAGAGCTGCGACCGATGTTCAGCCGCGAAAGGGCCGACAAGAAAATCTCGAGGCCGCATGCAGCAGTACAACGTGGGAGTGCCCTTCGAGCGGATTGCTATGGACGTCGCCGGCCCATTCCCAACTAGCACTCAAGGCAACAAATATGTGCTGGTTGTAATGGATTACTTCAGCAAATGGCCCGAAGTGTACCCTATTCCTAACCAAGAGGCCACTACGATCTCGGAAAAGCTGGTAAACAACTGGGTAGCCCGGTTCGGAGTTCCGTTGGAGTTGCACTCAGATCAAGGCCGGAATTTCGAGTCTGCGATATTCAAGGAAGTGTGTGAGCTGCTGGGGATAAAGAAAACGCGTACCACTCCTTTGCACCCACAATCCGACGGCATGGTGGAACGCTTTACCCGGACACTGGAGGAATACCTGCGGAAAGTGTTAGGCAGGAATCGAAAGGATTGGGACACGCATATCCCCCTGTTCCTGATGGCGTATAAGTCAGCCCCGCACGACACGATATCACTCACTCCAGCCCGAGCAGTGTTCGGCACAGAGTTGCGGTTACCCGCTGACTTGAAGTTCGGGGTAGTCGGCACAACGGGAGGTGCTAAGACGGACTACGTGGTCAATAAGCGGGCGGAACTGGAGGAAATTCAGCAATTTATAAGGGGCAGCACCAAACTGGTCAGCGATAAGGCGAAAGCCAGATACGATCTACGGGCCAACTCAGCAGGTTTCCAAGAAGGCAATTTGGTAATGCTCTACAACCCGCAGCGGAGGAAAGGTTTGTCTCTGAAGCTGCAAGCGTCATGGGAAGGACCGTACGAAGTCGTGACTAGGATTAACGACGTGGTATACTGGATTCAACGTTGCAGCAGTAAAGGCGCTAAGCTGAAGGTAGTCCATTTGGAGCGCCTGGCGCGTCATCACAGCGGAGCCTCGGCACTTGTTCGGGACGAACAAGTCTAAGTGGTGGGCAGTGTAACGATGAGACAGTCTGTCGCTGTGCAAAGCAACCATGCCGCTACGTGCCGTGCTATAATCCAATCTGGCAACGAGGGCCGCGATAATAACTTTTAGTCCAACCTGGCAATGATGGAAACTTTTAGTCCACTCCGGAATGTGCGGGAACGATCTGCGCGATGGCCTGACAGGTATAAAAGGCAGCCGGATGCGGCGCAGCGAGTCAGTCTGATTTTGACAAGTGAAGTTGCCACACGGAGTAATTAAGCAAATACTTAAGTGTACGAACAGTAAAGTGTAAAACTGTGAATAATAAAGTGATTGTTGGTTTTGAATTGGCTGCGTTGGAATAATTAAAGTTGTTTCATTTTCAATGGCACAATTCAGTGATACGTAACAGCCCACTAGACCTAGTATTCGTAACAATATTTTAAGGAAAAAGTATGAAAAGTGATGAAAATCGCTATGGTTAATTTTTCCTATTACTTCGATAAGAATGGGAAGCACGCCAAATAATTTGGCTGTGTTGTATTATTTGATGTTTCCGCTATCATTTAACACCCAACACATTAATAGATTTAAGAAAAATGTGCATGTTTTTGACCATCCAAGAAAACGCCTTGAAATTCCATAACTCAAAGGGAATTGCAAAACTCAAATCCTCTCCTATCCAGTTCCCCTTTGTAATTATGTTCCACTTTCCCAATCCACCGGCTCCGGCCGTATGTGTCGTGTAATGTCTTACTATTCATTCGTGTGGTATCTAGCGAATAAAGCGCACGCCATTCCGCAAAACCCCGCGTTTTCATTTTTAAAGCGATCCGCCGACGGCTCAGTTAGAGATCTTGTGTTTATGGTCCTTCGAGCCTTTGTCGAACCCGCGACAAAAAAACTCATAAAACTAAAACAAGTGACACAGTGAACGAAAACAGCAACAGTGACACAAAACTTCCAAACAGTGCAACAGTCACAAAACAGTGAACAGTGAGAATAAAAGTGAACAACATACCACAAAACAGTAACAAATTAAAACTAAACTACACAAACATACATCAAAAGGAAAAGAAATGAGGTAAAACTAATAAGCTAAATAACAAAAACAAAAAAGTGAGTGAACAGTGCAGTGACCCCACCACAAAAGCTAAGAAGCCGTCCCCGATCCCACCTGTTAAAAAAAAAGCCATCCCCGGCCCCCCTATTAAAAAAAAAACAAACAAAGCCACACCAAGCCCCCCCATTTTTCGAAAATAATAAAACATAAAGTGCAGAATAAAACATAAAACCATACAGTGCAGTGTAGTGCAGCAGCCACAACCTAACGAGAAAGCATCAAACAACAACAACACACACACAACGCAGACGAAGAGGGAAGCGACAGCGGACAAACAAAAAGGGCAAACCATATTAGCACCACAACACAACGTTGGACGGACATTCACGAAATATAAATGAGATCCCCATACACGGGCACTGGGCCCAACAAGATAAGTTCATAAAAATTTATTTAAAAACAATAACACATACACTAACAAATATTCATTTCTATTTCAAAAATTTTCATTGGAAAAAATAATAATAATACCCATATCCGCACATTAATATATACCCAACAAATTAACTCTCCGTTGAATATTCTATATATATACAATATTCAACCGGACCAAAAAATCCCGCAAAATAGTTCCGCTACTGCCCTTTTGCACATTCCCCCTACAGACAATTTTCGCGCTTCTTGCGCTCAAGAATTTGCATTGCGGCAAAAAAGAAGCGCGGATTTATTTCCCCTTCTTCTCCTTGTGCTTTGTACATAAGCAGCTGTAAACACTCTGCGCGCGCTTTTCTGCACACATTCTCGCACCTCTCTCTGTGCAATATTTACACACTCCATTTCCCTTTCTCTTCTTTGTGCTTTGTACACGAGATAAGCAGCAAACAGCCCAGCTGCTGTGTACATTCGCGCACCCACTTGTGCACATAGTCATGCATTTCCTTTTTGTGCTATATACGTACGCACTTGGCAGCACGCAATCCAGCTGCTTGGCCCAAGTGCATGTACATAAGCAAGAAAGCACAAAAGCGAACACAGTGGGACACACTACTCATTTCCACGGTACATTGAAAATTTTCTTCAACTTAGAAAATTTTCAATCGTGCCTATATATACAAATATATACATATATACACCCATACACACTACACACATACACGTTATCACATACAGTGGGACAACAAGACCCGTCCCAAGTACATTGAAAATTTTCGACTTAGAAAATTGAAAATTTTCGACTTAGAAAATTTTCAACCGTACATATCAAACGTTCACGGCACATACACTTTATATACATACAGTGGGACAAACACAACCCACCGGTACACAAAAACTTTATTTTTCTCCTTTATAAAATTAAAGATATTTTGGTAAATTTACTAACAACAATTAGCCAATATTATATTCAAAAATATAATTTGACATTCACTTAAACTTATATTTTTCTGTTTCACATACTTTTATACACATACCCATACATATTTATTTTTCATTCATTTTGCATACATTTATACACATACACACCCATTTTTATTTATTTTCGTTTTAATAAAATAAATACAAATACACATACACAAATAAATTTTACGGTCACTTGTTGTTTTCATTTTACTAAATTATACACAACACGTATAAAAATTTTCATATTCCGGATTCCGCGGTTTCAATTTAAAACCCTATTAATATTTTCCCGTATTGCTCGACATACGGTTAATAAAGTTGGCCAACAAATTAAAGGCGATTTCCCATACAATCGAATAATCTTCACACATTCGTGTAATTTTTCGATTTTTCCTAATTTTAAGCCGTTCGTGCGGACGCGGCCAACTTTAACCCTTTCGTGCATTCCCATTCTCAGGTGGAAATTTAATTTCGAATTTTTCGCACCTGACCCCCCTCTCCCTCAAGCTTCGCTTTTTTATTTTCAATGCCGGTAGAGCGTTCGCCTAAGAAGCAATCCGACGCGATGGAGTCAACCGCCTCCAAACAACCCCCTAAGGTGTCAACCGATTTATTTTTGACAGACCCTGTCACACGAGAGCCCCCAAAAACGCGCTCCAAGTCCCCCATTCTCCGAGCAACCGATCCAAGCGTTGCCAAATTTATTTTCGAATCCGATCGGCTCGTGCAATTATGCACAAAATTCTCCACGACTCCCATTGAGGAAGAAACGAAGCCCCTCATCCAAATTCGTCGAAAGAATTTGGAAGCCCAATGGGAAAGGCTTATGCATGCATATGAGGCAGTCTCCATTGCGGAAGACAGTAGCCAGCCCGACCGTTTCAAGGAGTCGGCTCGGCAAAAAATCGAAGCCTGCACAGACCAGTATGAGTTGTGCATGGCTCAAATGTCGGACATCATTGAGATGCTCCAGCCTCCACCCACACAGCACGCTGCGCATACGGAACAGGTTCGATCCCCAGAACCAACAAATACTCCGAATATTTGTTTACAAGTTCCACCTTGCGATACCGAAACATTTTTCGGGGGCTATGAGCAGTGGCCATCCTTCCGGGACATGTTTACGGCAGTATACATAAACCACCCCAAGCTCACTCCAGCCCAAAAATTGTATCACCTCCGATACAAGACGCAAGGCAAAGCCGGTGTGAAGCAATTTGCCTTAAGCGATGAAAACTTCGGACCCGCATGGGAAGCCCTGAAATCCCGTTACGAAAACAGGCGCATATTAGTTGACAACCAAATCCGATCCCTGTTAAATATTACTCCGGCTACTACCGAAAATAGCGAAGCGCTGCAGCGGATTCAAAGTACAATAAATAATTGTCTATCAGTACTTAGATCCCAGGCCGTGGACACTGACAATTGGGATCCGCTGCTTGTGTACATTTGTTGCACCAAATTACCCGAAGAGACATTGGCTCTCTGGGAACAATCTCTTACATCTCGTAAGGACCTGCCTCTTTGGTCGCAAATGGACGAGTTCCTGACCTGCAGGTACGAGGTGGTGGAACGGCTCAATAGCATTCGCCCCGCTAAGCCAAAACCACAACCCTCCAATTTTCATACTCCCCAAAATCGGCCTCAAAATAAATCTCAGCTCGTCCATAATGAGGTGAAAAAAGATTTCGCGTGCAAACTCTGCAACGCCAATCACCCTATACGGACATGTCAGAGTTTCAAGAAGCTCAGCCCCCAGAGCCGATTGAAATACGTCAAAGAGCACAACTTATGTGAAAACTGTCTTGCCACGACTCACACTATAAAGGATTGCACAAGCAGTTTTACGTGTGTTTACTGCCAAAGGAAGCATCATTCCCTGCTTCATTTCCCCAACAATAAATCCCAAGCCCCGCAGCCTCTCAATAGGTCTCAGACGACCACTTCTCAGGTCGCAACAGCTCATCCACAACCGAACATAACTCCACAACTCATTTCCCCACTTCAGATGCGTAACCCGGCCCATCTTCAAGGCTAAGTACGCCTCAAGTACAAGCCCTCCATTCCAATAATGGCACCCAATCCCTTCTGCCTACGGCACTGGTGTCTATTGCCCACTTAGAAGAATTGTTCAAGGTTAGAGCGTTGATCGACCAAGGCTCGCAACGCACCTTTATTTCCTCGAAGGTGCAAAAACGCCTTAAATTGCCAATTGAAAGATCTCACTTCGAAATTTCAGGCATGGGCGGTAAAATTGTGCAACATTCCAATCACATTTGCTTTTTGACGTTGGCAGTTCCAAACTCCAACACGACCCTCAATGTGCAAGCAATAGTACTCCCCCAATTGAGAAAATTGCTACCCCCATTCACAATTAGCCATCCCAATTGGCAAGAATTTGCCACGCTAAATCTCGCTGACCCAAGTCCTTTCGAGTCAGCGCAGATAGACTTAGTTATTGGCAGTGATCTGATTCCCCAGATCTTACTCGAAGGTATCCGACGAAATGTGTGTGGCAGTTTATTAGCCCAAAACACCATTTTCGGTTGGATACTCAGCGGGCCAGTACCCCATACGGTGTCATCTTATTCGACATACGTAGCAGAAGTTTCCAATGAGGAACTAAGTTCACAACTCAGGCAATTCTGGGAGCAGGAAGAAGTCAAACTCCCGACACCTGTCTCCTCGGATGACACTTATTGGGAAGAGTTATACCAGAAGACCACAACCCGTGGATCGGATGGTAGATATACTGTCAAACTCCCCTTTAAGGCAGACTTTCCATACTCGATAGCGTTAGGCAATTCCCGCCCCAACGCCCTCCAGCAATACGTTAGCATGGAGCGAAATCTCTCCCGAAAGGGAAACCTCAAGACCATCTACGATGACGTCTTAGAGGAATACATCACCCTTGACCATATGGAACTCACAAATCCCCGTGAGATAATCCAGAATGGCAAATATTTTTCATACTATCTGCCTCATCACGCAGTCATCCGCCCCGAAAAGAAGACTACCAAAGTCCGAGTAGTTTTCAATGCCTCAAAGTCCTCAAGTTCTGGTCAGTCACTTAACGACGTTCTGCATACTGGCCCCACTCTTCAAAATGACCGCACAGCTCTCATTCTCCGATGGCGCCTTTACCGCTTTGTCTTCAATGGCGATGTCCAGAAGATGTATAGGCAAATTCGGGTCCATAATGATCACCAGGAATTCCAGCGAATACTCTTTCGCAAGTCCCCGGAATCTCCTATTCAAGGCTTCAGATTGAAAACGGTGACATTTGGGGTTAACTGTGCGCCATATTTGGCCATCAGAACGCTCCATCGATTGGCCCACGACTCTCAGCCATCCAGCCCGTTAGCGGCAAAAATACTTCTCGAGGAAACGTATGTCGACGACATTCTTTCCGGAGGTCATGATCTTCCCACCACTAAGGAAGCTCTCTCTCAAGTGATAGCCACCCTCAACTCCGGGGGATTCCCTCTTAAAAAGATAACGGCTAATCACGCGAAACTCTTAGAGGAAATTCCCGAAGACGACCTTTTCGACTCGGAATTCCTCAAGTTCGATTCAACGAGTTCTACTAACACTCTTGGCATCCGTTGGAATGCCCTATCGGACTCATTTTCATACTCTATCTCTCCCACTACTCCTGCAAACTCATTCACGAAACGGCAAATTCTTTCGTCTGTTGCCAAACTTTTTGATCCCGCAGGATGGCTTTCGCCTATAATGATTCTTGCCAAAAAGCTTCTTCAAGAGCTTTGGCTTGAAGGCACTGAGTGGGATGATTGCATAAAGCCAGGATCACTCATAAAGTGGCAGCAATTCATTGAGAATTTGCCTGCCATAGAACTTATCGAAATTCCCCGGTGGGTTCACTATGCCCCCAATCGAAATGTTCAGATCCATGGATTTTGCGATGCATCCGAAAAGGCATACTGTGCAGCTCTATACATACGTATTAGCACGAACGGTGACAACATCTCGTCACATCTCCTCGTTGCAAAAACAAGAGTTGCACCTCTCCAAACAATAAGCTTACCTCGCTTAGAGCTTTGCGGAGCAGTTTTACTCTCCCAGCTCATCAAATTCCTCCACTCTCACCTCGGGTTCGACAAATCGGAAATCCATTTATGGACCGATTCGGAAATTGTCCTTGCTTGGTTGGAAAAACCACCTTGCACATGGAAGACTTATGTTGCCAACCGCACGACCGAAATACGTCAAAATGTGCACAACGCTCCCTGGCGACATGTCCCTAGCGCTGAAAATCCCGCGGACTTAGGAACGCGCGGATGCAAGCCGCAAGATCTCAAAGATCCCTCTCTGTGGTGGAATGGCCCCAAATGGTTGCAGCAAGCTTCCGATGCTTGGCTCAAAGGTCACTCTCGCAAAGTTCCAGTCCCGGAACAACGAGCAGTTGATTGCCACCACCTTCTCGAAGAGCAGACCGACATCCTCGATCGGTTCTACAGCTTCTCTCGAGCCCTGCGAGTAATCGCATACATGTTCCGATTTGTTAATAACGGCATCTCTTCCCGTCGCCAACACAATCCCATACACGGAACACTTTTGTCTCAAGCAGAGTTGGCATTTGTTAAGAATCGCCTTATAACTCTTGCGCAAAGTTCCCATTATTCCCAGGAACGACAAGCGCTCTCTCATTCTCTTCCCATATCCAAGAAAAGTTCTCTCTTGGTGCTCAATCCCTTCCTGGATAAACAGAAGGTGATGCGAGTTAATGGCAGACTCGCCAATGCGGCATTGTCGTATAATGAACGACACCCCATTATTCTCCCACCAGAGTCCCGCTACTGCAGTTTACTTCTTCGATTCCTTCACAAGCTATTACTGCATGCGGACCAACGACTCATGCTCCGTATGGTTTGGCAGGAATATTACATTCCGCGCCTAAAGCCGCAAATAAAAAAGTGCATTTTTCAGTGCAAAACGTGTGTCATCCACAAACAAAAGCTGCGAACACAAATCATGGCAGCGCTCCCCCCCGAACGATGCACACTTACAATCCCATTCGCCACAACCTGAATCGACTTTGCTGGTCCGTTCCAGATCAAAGCTTCCATGCTCCGTAGCTCAACCTACCTCTAAGGTTATGTTGCAGTGTTCGTGTGCTTCTCCACGAAGGCCGTCCACTTGGAACTCTGCTCGGATCTTACGACCGAAGCGTTCCGCGCAGCATTCGCCCGATTTACTGGTCGACGAGGGCTACCTCTCAAAATCATGACCGACAACGGCAAAACGTTCGTCGGTGCTCAACGTGCCATGGCCAGAGACTTTGCCAAATTCTCGAGAGAAGTCGCCCAAGATATTCTCGACCGATACGGTCCTCAGGGCGTCGAGTGGCAATTCATCCCCCCACATGCTCCTCACATGGGAGGACTATGTGAGTCGGCGGTCAAAAGCTTCAAGACCCACCTTAAAAAGGTAGCCGGCTCTCATAGATTCACATACGAAGAGTTGACGACTCTTCTTACTAGAATTGAAGGGACGCTCAATTCACGTCCACTCTCTTCTCAATCGCAGGACCCTAGCGATTTAGTGTCGCTGACCCCTGGCCACTTTCTCCGAGGCGCTCCTATCGCCGCACCCCCCGAACCCGAGTGCTCCGAGCTATCCCTCATAAACCGATGGGAAAAACTCAAAGTCCTCCATCACCAATTCGCACGACGATGGAAGAACGAATATCTCAAGGATCTCCACAAACGCTATAAGTGGAAGCATTCGCAAAGGGAAGTGGAAGAGAATGAAATGGTCGTCATTAAAGACGACCTGCTTTCCCCCAATGAATGGCGGCTCGGCCGCAATCATAAGATTCATCGCGGTCCCGACAATCATGTCCGTGTCGTGGATATCCGCACTGACTCTGTCATCTTGACAAGACCAGTAGTCAAGCTATGCCCCTTAATAGCATCTTAAACTCATTTGATTCATTGCCGTGCTTTCTCATACACATTTTCTCATTCCCTACCCACTCACTATTATTATATTTTAGTGATACACTTTTCTTGTGCTTCTTGCAGGGCAACCAGGGAGCAGCAACCCGCTCCAGCTAAACGCCCCGTACAGCGCTCCGCCATCGCGGACCGGCTGACACGCCACCGCCGGCCGCAACAACACCAAGCCAGCCGTCCCGCCTCCACGGTAGCAGCAGAGCGACAACTGATCGCCTTCAGCGAAGACGAGTCCTCTAACGAGGATACCTCACAGCCGCGCGTCGGAGCCCGCGCCCTTATCGAGCGGGCCTTGGAGGCCCTGGGCCATCTAAGTGAGCAGCTGTACCAATAATGTTGCCAGAGGCAACGCGGGCCGCCATGTGCAAATGTGTCGTTCCAATGTTCTGTGGATCCTGCAAAACTCAAATCCTCTCCTTTCCAGTTCCCCTTTGTACTTATGTTCCACTTTCCCAATCCACCGGCTCCGGCCGTATGTGTCGTCTAATGTCTTACTATTCATTCGTGTGTTATCTAGCGAATAAAGCGCACGCCATTCCGCAAAACCCCGCGTTTTCATTTATAAAGCGATCCGCCGACGGCTCAGTTAGAGATCTTGTGTTTACATATTTTCCGACTTTGAGGTTCAATTACCGCGGAATCTTAAAACTTATAAAAATAAATTACATTGGAAAAGAAGCCGAGAAGTGCTGTAAATGCCAACAAGTGAAAATCATGTCAACCGGTTTATTGCTTTAAAAGTTACACTTCCTAACATGAAAAAAGTCAGGGAAAATCCGAAAAAGTGACACGCCCATTTTTTGCGAAAACGGAAATTAAGTTTTAAAAACTAGTTGCGGATTCGAAATCAGCGGTACCCAATTACCCTGGAACTGATGTCAAACCCAGAAAAGCCATTTTGCTGTTGATGGTGTAATTTTTGCTTGATGGTGTAATTTTTCGATTAGTTAGCCCGTTACTGGCAGTAATGCAATTAGGCGGTAAGAAGTAACTTCGTTAGTTTTTCTTCGGGTTTGCAATCATTATTATTTCAGGCACCTTCCAGTGTAGTGGGATATATTTTAGCACAAGCATTCATTAACGATGTCAATTTTATTACGGCTTTAGTCGATAAATTTTTTAGTACATATGTCTGCAGTGATTAGGTCAAAACCCGGACTTTTCTTCAGTTTTGTGATTTCATTGACGACCCCGTCAGGAGTAAAAGGTGCGATTTCAGTGGATTCTTGGGCAGTGGAAGGAAAAAGCGAAAAGTACTGTATTTTCATGGGCGTAGCCAGGTAGGGGCAGGTAGGGGCAAATGCCCCAACCGAAGCCAAATGTCCTCGAAAAATTCTGCGTTTTTTAAGAAAAAATTAATCTTTGTCCTCGAGGACATTTGGAGAAAATGCTGAAACAACGAGGACTTTTCAAAGAGTATTCTCGTAAAAAACGAGGACAATTTGGGAAAAAAGCGTATCAATGAGAGTGAAAAAGAGTATCAATGAAAATTTTTATAAAAAATGAGGACAATTCGCAAAATTGCAGAAAAACGAGGACTTTTCAATGAGATTTCTCTAACATCTAGAAATATAATAATTGCATTATGTGGCGAGGTAGTGAAAGATATGATAATTACTGACGCTAAAAAGGCATCAGCATACAGCATTTTGGCTGATGAAACAGCAGATATATCAGGAAAAGAGCAACTGTCATTGGGTATTCGATTTTACGACAAAAGCCAAGCAAAAATACGAGAAGAATTCATGGGTTTCTCTGAACTAAATGCGATGGACGCTCCAACAATTGCAGATGAAATTGGTCGCGCAGTCGTGAGCTGTGAACTTGAACCGAACACATACGTTGGGCAAGGGTACGATGGCTGCAGTGCTATGGCCGGAAAAGAAGGAGGCGTTCAAGCACATATCCGAAAAAAATACAAAAAAGCATTGTTTTTCCACTGCGCAAGCCACAGATTGAACCTTGTTGTTAATGATTTGAACACGGTCCCGGAAGTACGAAACACTATTGGCACCATCAAAGACATAATAAGATTTTTCCGAGAATCAGTGCTACGGCGAAAGTGTGCTCCGAACATACCCGCCCTTTGTGAAACTCGTTGGTCTCAAAAACACAAGAGCATTGCTGTTTTCAAAGCCAAATTCGTTGAGATCGTGAACGCATTACTGACTTTATCCACCGAAGGCAATGCAAAAACGCGTTCAGCTGCATTTCAGCTACACTCTGCAGCAACGAAACCTGTATTTATCATATGCACTTCAATAATTGCCAAATATTCGGATATTCTTGAGCCTGTCGTGAATGGTCTTCAATCTAAAAGTCTTGACTTGCTCAAATGCAAAGACCATCTTGATAGAATATCAACTGTTATCTCTAGCCATCGAACCGCTGTAGATACCGTGATTGATGAAATTCTAGACGAGGCAAAAGAAATAGCGAACTCGATTGATATTGAATTGGACATGCCCAGACTAACCCAACGACAGCGGCGTCGTTCAAATCAACCTGCATCGAATCCAAATGATTATTGGAAAATATCGTTGCTAATTCCGTATTTGGATTCGTTGATATCATCGCTTGCAAATCGATTCGCGCCATTCAATTTGCCTGCATTTTCACTACTCACATTGCATCCATACATTATGTTGAAAAAAAGTATTGGCGATTTGAAAGAAGACATCAAGCCATTTTCAGAATTTTATGAATTGGATCTAAGTGCAGAAATTGAATTATGGTATAACACTTGAATTATGGAAAGACAAACAGCTTAGTGAAGAAGCGATGAAAAATTTGCAAGTGTGCGACGCACAGTGTTGCGAGTAGTGACAAAAATGCCAAAATGCAACTGTAAAAGCGCAAAAATCTGAATACGAGGTTGGAAATACTTCAGTTAAGAGAAATCCGAAGTTTTATGAAAAAATATTGGATAACATAGAAGTTATGAGCTCTTAAAGTACGCTCTTCGAGCGTTGAAAAAAAATTGTGTACAAACAGCAAATTTTTGCTTTGACTTTGAGGTTGAATATTTTAAAATAAATTATGAGCAGGTTTCTAAAAGTTACTATTGTCGTAAGTTTTATATAATCTAGGTCTGACAAGACCAACATTTTGCAGATTACTCTCACCTATGAGCAGTACCGTTATGATGAAAATTAAGTAAAGAAAGCGAGGGAATAAAAAGTGAGTTCAAATTTTAAAAGTGATTAAAAAAAAAACGTTAAATATCACTTTTGAAATTTTTTGATATTTTTATTTGGCAAGTATGTAGATTATGCTTTACAATTTTTAGCTGCGCATATTTGCGCGAATGGAAGTTATTGGCATTTTACGGTGAAGACTTGAGTGCAAATTTGCGATATTTTCACAGTTTGGTTGAAAGCCAATAGCAATCGGTCAATTAATGCTCTGCTGATGATGAAAAATTTGTTGAAGATAGCTTCGGAAAATCAATTACGATTACCATTATATTCGAAATAGAGGGGTTAATAAAGTTTCGACAGTACTTTGATTTTTTTTTCGTACAGAACCAAAAGTTGACAACCGTACTACTTCAATTGTATGGGAGGCGCCCTCTGGGGGTGAATTTTTGAACTTTAATTAATTTTGTATTTTTGGCATTCAGGAATGTTGACGATTTTTTAATAAATCATTCAAATCGGTTAAGTACTTTGCCAGATACGATGTTTCTTCGCTTACTTTACTACATTTACAAGTGTGGAGCCAGTTCCATTGAAAATTACTAGTTTTGTATGGCAGCCACCTTAAGAGTTGAATGTAGCGGTTAGGTGTGTATAGAAAAAATATTCGAAAGGGAAAATAAATTGGGGTCAGTCTTACATATGGTACGTCTGGGACCAACCTGAGAGCAGCGGGAGCCCACTTTATAAAAACGATGGTTTTGTATGGGAGCCTCATTAAGGGTTGGAGATAGGGGGTATTTATGTTGGAAAGAAATATTCAGGAGGAAAAATTAGTGGGGGTCAGCCTAACATTTTAACCCTCTAAGAGCAATTTCTGAGCAGCGGTGGAGCACTTCATCGCGATTTTATTTTCAATCACTTTTGAAAAAGCGCATTTTATCTATATACACATTTATAAATAAATTTATATTAAAAAACAAATATTTTGAATGTATTTTTTATGAACTGAGATAATTTTCATTGTTAATACAAAGTTTTTTCAAATCCGTTTGTATGGGAGGTAGTCGAAGTTTTCGTCCGATTTCATTGAAATTTTGCACAGTAAGTTCTTTACTCATACAATAACTGTATACCAAATTCCATTTATATACGACCACTCCTTCTATTTTTGTCACTCCGCTATATGAACTCGCAACACTGTGCGACGTAATCAAGGAAGCGGACACCTTTTTTCCTACTGTATCACATGCATTGGAAATATTATTGGCACTACCTTGCACGACTTGCACCGTAGAAAGGTCGTTCAGCACTTTGCGGCGTGTTAAAACCTGGCTAAGATCAACCATGGGCGAAAATCGACTAAATGGTAAAGTTTTAGAAAATTAATTTGATTCATTTCATATGATAACGATGTTTTTATTTTTTTCAGGACTATGCATGCTCAGTGTGCATCGGAAAATGGTAAAGGAAAGAAAATCTGAAATAGAAGATGAAGTCCTCAGGAAATTTGCTGAAAATCCCAGAAAATTGGTTTTATAAAACGCGAAATCAATGGTAAAAATTTATAAAATCAATTTGATTCATTTCATGTACTAACGATGTTTCTCTATTTTGAGAAACCAAAAAATGATACTTTTAAAGTATCTCTCAATATTCTTGTCAATAAATATGTCCTACTTTTTTTTCAAAAAAATGTCCTCGTTTTTTCATTGATTTTTGAGAAATTGTCCTCGAAAAAAGACCTAAAAAAATTCCTGGCTACGCCCATGTGTATTTTAATTAATTTACAGAAACCTGTTTCGTGACATAGCCTTGCTTACAATTGGCACTTCGCAGTATTCATTAGACGATGATATCCTCATAGAATGAGAATCCTTAGGAAAATCTTCATTTCATTGGCAGTGATTCGGAAGCTATGACGGTTATTTTGAGCGGCGTAAAGTCCTGATTTTTTTTATTAATGATAGTGATTGTTTCATCAACAAGTTTTTGAAATATGTTAACCTCCGTCAAACTACAAATTTCGCTAAGAGCGTTTGATTTTTTTATTAATGATAGTTATTGTTTCATTAAAAAGTTTTTGAAATATGTTAACCTCCGTCAAACTAAAAATGTCGCTAAGAGCGTTTGATTTCCGTTGCTCCAGCTGAGATTCTCGTAGTGTTGTGACTTTATAAGTAGGGGAACGTTTTAATCAATTAGTCTCAATTTCTTAGTAAAAATATATAGTCTAAAAGCAACAATTTCCTTCGTCCATTTGATACCCATATCTTTATCATTGCACAACTGCAAATATTTAAATAAATTCCTTAAAATATTTACGTCCTTAAAATTGTAAAATCCTTTTAAAGGGACATTGGATCAGAAAATAAAAAACTGAGTATGACATGTTACTCTAAATGTTTATTCACATAAACCCATTGTCGCCACTTGGGGACACCTTCAGAAAACTTGCTTTAAAATCTATACAAATGTATTAATATGTATTAATATTAAAAAAAAAATGCCTTTTAGAACATCTATGTATACACTTATTTATATGAAGGCAGCAAATATTTGTTCACTTCAGTATTTCACGAATTAAAAATTATTTACTTTTTCAAAAATTTCAACCACGATAAGCGTGGTCTGCCTGTATTCTGGATACCCTTATTGAAAAGTGAAAACCACAAACTAACCAGTTTAAATAGAAAATATCCACATTTTGGAAAATATGTTTCAAAATTGCGTTTACCGAAAATTTGCAAAAATATGCATAAATAGCTGAAACAACAGCAAAACCAATCGCTTTAAAGAAAGAAAATTAAATTATTTACAAAGATATTTTATCCGTTGCTTCGACTTGTGAACCAAAACAAAAGTAATATTGATCATAACAAGGGAGCGGATTTCCATGCAAATGCATGTTTTTTTTAATATTCTCCACTAAATGCACGAAATATCTTTCTTTGAAATGGCATTTAATTATTAGTGCATATTTGCTTTTAACCCTTTCGGGACGGAGTTTATTTTTGGAATGCAAAACACTCTTCGTAGAATTATTCTCATCCTATAAATGTTGGGGTTAGAAAATTATATTGGATGCTCACATAATCTGAAATCATTCTTCTATGCGGGAACATTGAAATCGAAAAAATATTTTGCGTGGGTCGTGAGATTTCAATAAATGTTTTGAGGGGCGTTAAAAACCTGCTGGGACGTATTATCCCAGTAGTCCCGAAAGGGTTAAATACATGTGCATTCCACAGGTTGCTATAAATGACCTCTAGTTTCACGCTTAACACTCCGAGTAGTGTTATTGTTTTACTTGGTAAACGTAATAATTCGAATTTTTTCAACTTGAATTCTAATTCCAAGTCTTTGTTCATATGCTTTATTTTTGTAGATGTATCCTATGCGCTTACTTTTAATTGTTTAGTGCAAGAGTGAGGAACCTTTTTAATCAACGGGCCAATTAAAATTGTAAAATTTTTTGGCGGGCCGCACATAAAGTAATACTTATTCACAAAACTTTAATTATAATAAACATTAGAGCAAAATCGATAAAATAAAATCAATTTTAGAAATGCTTGGCGGGCCGCATAAATATGTTTAACGGGCAGCAAGCGGGCCGTAACGGGTTTAGTGCATGCAAATCTGCTCCCTAGTCATAACGCTTCGCAAATGCATGTGTATACATAAGGTGCGTAACATAATTATAAGACATTCAGAAAATTTCACTTTGCAGCTTCGCCAAATCTAAACAGTAATTTTTTTAGAAAAGCAAAAACGCAGAATAATTTTGTGAAGTATCAGTTTTAATTTTAGGCACAACTTAATATTCATAGAAATTCCTGTCAAATATACCGTTAGCTTTTATGAAAATCAGTAATATTTTGGGTAGTTGCAATCGTAACAAAATTATAAGACACATTGAATTAAAAGAATTCACAGTGCGCACATCGATTTTTTATTTAGGCGTTGGTTTCGGGATTTAATTCAATTAATTTAAACTAAAATGCCTGATGGCCGTCGTGCCGTCAGTCACTCAGGGGGATCAACATGTAACACTGGAAAGTGTACGTGCCGTAACTCAGTTGGCTGATGGAAGCGTGTGCTACCATCTCCGCGTGGTGACGGCTGGAAACGGCCACTTCCAGATCTGGTTCTGGTCGTGGTCGGCTAAGGTAGCACAGCGAAAGCCTCCCTAATCCGGGGTGTTATGCGACCCGTGCCCATCGGACTGATTTGCAGCCAGGGAGTAATATCGGCTGTATTCGAACGGAGCTTTCCTGATACCTGGCCGCCTCAGGAAGAAACGGTGGCCTTATCACGGTAAGGGGCTATGCCGTGACGGACCCTCCCTTTCCCCAATCTTGCCTTGGTCACCATGCTAGCACTTCGGTGTTTTAGCACAGCCCGCCAGGTTGGGCAGGTGACCGTACGAAACAGTTGATATGACATCAAAAAAACACAGCGTCGGACAAATCACGACATCGGACAAGGACAGTAGACGAACGGACAGGAGATAAGTTCCGGGAACATCCTCCGAAGACGAACTCCTGGCATCAAGCCAGGACCCAAGGATGCGGAGGATAAGGTGCAGTTTCAGAAGGTAGTCGATGAGTACCGGGAGTACCAAGCGACCTTGCCAAAAACTGAAGCGACGAAGCGAAACCGGTCTACTCAGGAGAAGTCGAACCGCGGCACCAAAAAACCCAAATTGGCTGGGACAGCTGAACCGTCGAAACCGAAGAGGATCTTCAGTGACGTTGTGCGTGACCATCTGCAGGTTGCACTCGACGACGCTACCACCAACCGCGGCAAAGAAGCACTGGAAAAGTGGGGAGAGATCGAGACCAGGTTGACCCAATTGGTAATGGACCATGTAATGGGCAACCTGACAGCGAGCCCGGCGGCACCTCTTCCCAGCTTCGACTCTGCGGAGGTTATCCGGGGATATCGGGTAATCAAATGCGAGGATCAATTTTCTAGGGAATTCCTGGAAACCTGCATCTCCAAGTTAGGGGAGGCAGCGGGAGGCTTAAGGCTTAAGCTTATCCCAGCCAGTGAGGTCCCTAGGAGACCACGGGCTCGCACATGGTTGCCAAATATGCCACTGGACACCGATAAACTGGTGACGTATATGCAAGCGCACAATCCCTCCATACCCATGACTGACCGGCAGGTGATCAAAGTGAAGGCTCCGCAGAAGGCCAGCATGTCATTCCTCCTCATGATAACTGAGGAGAGCCTGGCTGCCCTGGAAAAGGCAGACCATAAGCTTCGCTTTGGCGTTCGGCACGCGAAGGTTAAGGTGTTCCGCTCATCCGGCGGGGATGAGGAGGCCATCGACGAGATTGGGGACGTAGAAAAGCTGATGGACGGCGTCAAGCTCTGCGATCCCAATCCCCCCATACCGACGACTAAATGGGATTGAAGGTTGTCCAAGTCAACCTCCAACACTCCAAGTTGGCACCGGACAACATCTTTGTCCTCCCATCGGAGGCAGACGTTGACATCGCCCTCGTCCAGGAGCCATGGGTGCGGAGCACTATGAGGGCTCCAACGAAGCGACTACAATCTCTTCTATAAAAGGATCGACGGTAAGCCGAGTACTTGTATAGTCGCAAAAAAGCATCTTTGTATGTTTCTTCTACCTCTTCACAGCACAGGCGATGCCACGGTGGTCAAGCTGGAGGCTGCTGACGGGGTAAGCGTGACACTAGCCTCAGTGTACATGGCGCACGATCGGTAGGCGCCCCCGGAGGAGGTCCGTAGACTGGTGGCTGGCTGTACCGGTGCACTGCTCCTAGGGTGTGATGCCAACGCCAGGCACACACTATGGGGGAGCACTGAGACCAATGAAAGGGGTGAGTATCTTTACGACTTCATTATCAATACAATGCAACAGAGGGAATACTCCGACCTTCACCTTTCCTAGCTCTGAAGACTTCAGTGGCTGGGAGGAGGTCCTAGATGTTACACTACTAACTGAAAGCGAACTAGTATCTGTGTATAAGTGGAGGGTATCCAATCAAAAGTCCTTTTCGGACCATGCTTGGATACTGCACGACTTAAATGTTCGGGCCGAACCCCCTCCACCCTATAGAAACCCCAAACGCACCAACTGGTCTAGGTTCGCTAAGATAGCCAAGAAGAAAATGGGTAGGGCACCCAATTGAGACATAACCTCGGCAGGAGATGTAGATAGCAATATCCGTGTATGTAGATAGAAAACGCGATGGCCTCCGCGTTTAGAATATCCTGTCCGGTGAAATACTCCAAAAAATCATTTCCTCCCTGGTGGAACCAGGATCTCACTAGCCTCAGGGTAGAGACTCGTAGGATGTTTAATCAGAACTACTCCTCTTGCAACTGGGAAGGTTACAAAGATAGTCTCAGAAAATACAAAAAAGCAATCAGAAATTCCAAAAGCAAGGGCTGGAAGGATTTTTGTTCTTCAATAGAAACCACCAAGGATTTTGCTAGGCTAAGTAAGATCTCATCCAAGGACCATACCAGCCCCTCTTTTATTAGGATGGAGGATGGTTCATGGACAGGTAGCACACAGGAAGCCTTGAATCTACTTCTAGAAACTCACTTCCCAGGATCTTCGGATGAAGAGCAGGATTTTGAGCATCAGAGGTTACCTACCACGGGTATTGGTACCGTGATTATAACGGTAGACAAAGTTGCATGGGCAATCAAAAGTTTTTCAGCCTACAAATCACCTGGACTGGATGGAATCTTTCCTATGATGCTTCAGGCTACGCAGGAGTGGATAATTCCTTGGCTCGTTGCAATTTTCAGAGTATGCATAACAATTCCATACGTCCCTTCTAGTTGGAGAAGGGTCAAAGTTGTATTTATTCCCAAGGTGGGGAAAAGGGGACACGAGTCAGCCAAGGATTTTCGGCCGATAAGTCTAACATCCTTTGCACTTAAAACCTTCGAGAGGCTGCTCGACCTGCATATCAGGAATGTGGTGAGAAGCAAGCTATCTGATGCCCAACATGCGTACCTAAAGGGGAAGTCCACGGAAACGGCACTCCATGAGGTTGTAAGGATGGTGGAAAAGGCCATAGAACACAAAGAGTATACACTGGCGGCCTTCATGGATATTGAGGGGGCCTTCAACAACATCCGAATAGATGCGATCCGGGAATCGCTAGAATACCTTGGAGTTAATGTAGACATCTGCGGCTGGATAACAACAATGCTCCATTCAAGGGCGATCAGCGCTGAACTGGGGAAAAGTTCGCCGATCAAATACCTAAACAGAGGCACCCCCCAAGGAGTTCTATCACCTCTACTTTGGGTTTGTGCCCTGGATAGAATACTAGCTGAATTAAACAGTAGAGGTATCAAAGTCGTGGCATACGCGGATGACGTCGTGGTGATGGCATCGGGGATGTATCTCGAAGTGATCAGTGATATCCTTCAGGCAGCGCTGAGAAGATTGAGAGCTTGGTGCACGGGTCGTGGGCTATGCCTTAATCCAAGTAAGACTGAACTGATGCTTTTCACCACACGTACCAAGATACCTAGATTCAGATTACCTATGCTGAACGGAACGACACTATCCCTCTCGTCTAGCGCCAAGTACCTGGACCCAATCTTGGACCCAAAGCTAAACTGGAAAACAAACATCGAACACCGAGTCAGCAAAGCGGGCTTTGCTCTGTACGCCGGTAAAAATATGATTGGCCGGAAATGGGGGCTCCGTCCGGACCTAATATTCCTTAGTTTGGTGGAAAGCTCTCAGGAGGGACTATAACACCACAAAGCTGAGTAGAATACAAAGAACCGCATGCGCGATAACAACAGGGGCGATTAAATCCTGCCCTACAGAGGCTCTGAATGTGTTGGCGCACTTACTTCCGATAGACCTTCATATCGTCAACACCGCCACTCTAAGTGCTTTCAGGCTAAGAGAGATAGGATGCTGGAAGAATAAACCGTATAGGCACGGGTCAATACTAGAACAATTGCAAAATGCACACACTGCGGAGACAGACTATAAAATCCCACTGTATTCTTCGGGAAAAGGTATGGCATACGTATTCCCTCCCGTTCGAAATGGAAGAAAGGAAGAGTCACAAGTGGGAGCGATACCGAAATCTACACTGATGGATCAAAGATGGACTGCGGTGTAGGAGCGGGAATCTACTCCGAGAAGCTGAGGCTCAGCAAATCCATTCGCTTCCCCAACACAGCTAGCGTCTTCCAGGCGGAAGTTTTCGCTATTAAAGAGGCCTGTAGGGTGGCTATGGATGATACCACCTACAAAAACAGCATATGCATACTATCTGACAGCCTAGCTGCCATCAAAGCCCTGGGCTCGTCGGTTATAATATCCAAGCTGGTGTGGGAATGTAAGGAGGCTTTAATGGATCTGGCTCGTCGGCTCCAAGTTACCCTAATCTGGGTGCCGGGGCACAAGAACATTGAGGGTAACGAAAGAGCGGATGAGCTGGCCAGGGGGGGTTCCGCACTTG
Organism: Melieria omissa; assembly: GCA_963971225.1. NCBI lineage: Eukaryota > Metazoa > Arthropoda > Insecta > Diptera > Ulidiidae > Melieria > Melieria omissa. The sequence continues at coordinate 89,751,015 of OZ020267.1, read as the reverse complement.
AGGAACGGGTAGCGGAAATGGTCCGCATCTCAATCGGTTCCATCAAGAGTGAAATCTCCAAAGGCTTCCTTGCTAAAGCCGATACCAGATGGGCTCGGATGCGTTCCTGTAAAATCAGCAGATCCTTATGGCCAAGGTACGACAGGAACAAATCAGCCGAATTAATTAACAGAGGCCGACGTGATGCAGCCAGACCCACCGCTGTCATCACGGGTCACTGGTCCATTGGAGAGCATGCTGCCAAAATGGGCATTCCTCATAATACCTGCTGTAGAAGCTGCAATAATCCCGTGGAAAAGGAAACGGTTCACCATTTTCTCTGCGATTGCCCGGCCCTAGCAAGGAGACGGTGGAAAACTCTAGGTAAAACGACGTTTACGAACGTTGACGAAATCAAAGACTACAAGGTAAGCTCACTTCTTGCCTTTCTAAACCTCTCGAATTGGCTTTAGCGGATAAGTCACCGGGAGTACAACAACCATCTACCTAGGTTGAATCAAGATAGTGGTTTCAAAACGGCGCATCTGCGCTAATTGGATGCCTGGGGCATCACCACTCTAACCAACCAACCAAAATGCCTGATGGTAAATTACTATCTGAAAAGGAACAAGGCGAAATTAATAATTTTAACGTTGCCGGGCTTAGTGTAAGGGAAATTCTGAAAGAAATTGGTCGTTCTCGGTGTAATATTGCCGGATTTCTACGCGATCCACATAATTAAGCCAAACGACGAAGTACTGGTCGAAAACAAAAGCTGTCTGACCATGACAAGCGCAGAATTTTGTTCAAAGCGAACAATTCGTTCGCCTCTTGTTCGCAGCTCGCAGTCTTTAGCAGCCGGCCAGGGTCTAAAATTTTCATTTGGCGTTTGTTAAACAACTCGGAACATATTGTGCGAGCTGTTATGAAGACGGCCCCGACACTCCTACCGCGCCACAAAGCTGCACGACTCCAATTTGCGCGAAATAATCTGGATACTTGCTGGGACACGGTGAACATTTTTTTATATGTTGTTACTTAACATGCATATTTTTTTCAAAAGGTTATCTTTTCTGATGAAAAGAAATTAAATTTGGATGGACCAGATGGTTGTCGATGCTACTGGAGGGTTTTCAGTAAGGAACCCTTTAAATTGTCTAAAATAAATTTCGGTGGCGGATCTGTGATGGTGTGGGACGTATTTCACAAATATGGAACGGTCGATTTCCGCTTCACGAGCTCAAGGCAGTACAGAATATATTGGAGTGTTGGATCGCAGCCTTCTTCTATTTTGATTAGTAAACAGATATAAACCATACATTATTATGCAAGATAACGTAGCCATTCATAAAAGTCGGCAAGCAACAGGGTTCTAGATTATAGCTCTGGTGAAACTATGGACCGACCAACTTGTTCGCACGACTTGATCCCGATTGAAAATATGTGCGGAGTACTTGCCAGGCGTGTCTATGGGGAAAATGAAAATACAACTCTGTTGGGGACTTAAAAATTGCTATTTTAAGGAGTGGAGTCATCTGGAGCGAATTATTGGTTAAGCTTATAAATTCCATGTGAAAACAGTTGTTTGATATTGGAAAGAAAGGGGCTAGTATCATTAATTATTGATTCAACGTTTGTTAAAAAAATTATAAAATATTTATTAACGTAAACCAAAAAAAAACCTATGTGTCTTATAATTTTGTTACGATTGCAGCTACCCAAAATATTACTAATTTTCATAAAAGCTAACGGTATATTTCACAGAAATTTCTAGGAATATTAAGTTATGCCTAAAATTAAAACTAATACTTCACAAAATTATTCTGGGTTTTTGCTTTTCTAAAAAAAATTACTGTTTAGATTTGGGAAAGCTGCAAAGTGAAATTTTCTGAGTGTCTTTTAATTATGTTACGCACCTTACATACATGAAAAGAGCTCCGTATAGTATTGCTTACCATCTAAGTCCGACGATGATCCAGGACAATAACTCGGTGAACGATAGAAAGCGTTTGCACTCAAGCATCTTGTATTCGAAATTCTGTAATCTTGATTGTTGCTTGCTTCTGAGCAATACTGAGCATTCCACGTTTCTGTATATAAACACATAAATTAATAAGTAAGCTAGATATATCGAAGTAGCCAATCAATGAATAGATCTCTAATTAGTCGAAACAGATAATTTATATTACTCATAAGTATAAGGTGCAATACATAGTACAGTATTCGAAATCCGCAATTGTTTCTGATGACCTCCACATTTTGCAATCATATTTTGTGCCATAGTATCACAGAAGTTTTGCGGTCGTAAATTCAAAAAAGCAGCACCGTAGAAATTAGAATAGTTATTGAACACAACGTCAGAATTTATGTTTGTTAAAAAAACAATTATATTTGTTCTCTCTGAAGAGGTTTACTATTAGCACCACTTACTCTTTTAAGAGCATTTATATGCTTTTTTAATTTTTTAAACTGAAATATGGAGTTGTAGTCTCCGCCTGTCCGGTTCGGTTACAAGCGACATACTCATAATTAGCTTTTTCAGAGTCCTGTGAACTTTGTAGCTCAAAATCTATTTTATTAAATCTTCTGAATTTTCGCACACATTTTCTTTACGTAAAATACTAGGTAACGCTATGGAGTTTTTAAAATTCTAACTTATTTTAAAATAGCAAAATTTCAGACGCTTTTGATGAAATTTATAATGAAATCTATTTAGTTTTAAATGTTCCAGCGATATATTATGCGGTTCAACGCAATGAGAATTTTTTTAAATATCTTCAGTGTGCGGTTTCGCCAATATGGGTACACTTTATTCGGATTCGTAAAACATTAGTTCCTATTAGTTGGCAATGAATTAAAAAAAATTATTATATTTTGTTTAAAAAAAAATGTTTATTATTTTTTTGTTTTATTGCAACTATTATTTAATTACCAGTTAATAACCTCAAAGCTCATTAAACTCTTCAATTTTGCCCTTCAACTCTTCAAACGCCCACCTTTCAGAATAGGGTCAAGGAAGAAGTTATTGATTTGACTTTGCTTTCTGAGGCAAACGACGTCAGGGTTGACAACTGGAAGGTATCGGACGGCTGTTCCTTCTCGGACCACAACCGAATACTTTTAGATGTCAATTTTGACACGATTTGCAACCTACCACCTCTGAACCCAAGGAGTGCAAACTGGGAAAAATTCGCGACCATCGTTCGTTCAAGACTGAGGCCGAAACGCTTCGCCCTAGTCACAGACGAGCGTGCGATTGAGAACTCGGTTGAACTCCTAACGGGAACTTTTAACGCTGCTTTTAAGTCTTCTTGTACGATAAGTCGTGTCAAAAGGAAGCACAGCGACAGCTGGTGGAATCCTGAGCTTCGACTACTACGTCAGGAGACTAGGCGACTGTTCAATAGGGCAAAGCTAAGCGGGGAGGAAAGGGGCTGGGACGCGTACCAATCCAGTTTCAACGCCGTCAAGAAGGCTATTTGTAAAGCCAAAAGAGAATCATGGAGAGCCTACTGCGAATCCATTGACTGTGTCAACGAGGCGTCCAGGCTAAGGAAAGTTCTGTCTAAGCAGCATTGCGCTCTTAGCTGGATTCGCAAGCCAGACGGATCATGGATAGAGTCTAGTGAAGATTCGCTTGAGACTCTAATGGAGGCACACTTTCCTCAGTGTCAGGTTCCTACTGACTCGGATAATCTTCGAGAGCAACTCTGAACCACTACACTACCTGAAACTGTCGCCAAAGTAGTGCACAAAGATAAGGTCGAAGGGGCAATAAGGTCGTTTGACCCCTACAAGTCCGCGGGCCCGGACGGTATCATTCCAGCAATGCTATAACAGGCCGGAGACTGTATTCTGCAACCCCTAGTAAACATCTTTAAGGGATGCCTATTAGGAAATGTAGTTCGAAAGCAGTGGAGAGAGGTCAAAGTAGTTTTCATACCGAAGGCAGGGAAGCCCAGCCACACTACGGCTAAAGACTATAGACCTATCAGCCTCTCCTCATTCTTATTGAAAACGCTGGAGAGGCTGTTGGATAGATATATAAGAGACAACCGGGACTATCTTCTGAACTCTGCAGGGTACAACACGCCTACCTCCAGGGGAGGTCGGTAGACAGTGCACTGTGCACAGAGTTGTGGACCCATTAAGAATTCTTTGGCTTTAAAGGAGTACACAATGGCTGCCTTCCTCGATATAGAGGGGGGCTTTCAACAATGTCACCACTGAGGTCATAACAAGAGCACTTCGTGCATACAATGTGGAAAGGATAATCACCTCAACGATAGGACCGGCTTCCTTCAGAATTAGAGCCACAAGGGGGGTGCTATCCCCTCTTTTATGGCTGCTGGTAGTGGATGAGATTCTAAGAGTTTTTCAGAGAAGACGCATTAGAATAGTGGCCCATGCGGACGACATCGTCATCATGATACAAGGCAAATTTTTGCCTACTATCAGTGAATTGATGGAATCTTCATTAACTAACCTGTCAGTGTGGGCAAGAGACAACGGTCTAGAGATAAATCCCGAAAAGACCGAACTAGTCCTGTTCACCAAGAAAGCGAAGAACCAGGAATTTTCTCTTTCCTGTGTGGAAGGGCATCCCCTGAAACTATCAAAAGAGGCCAAATATCTTGGCATCATTCTGGACTCAAAAATTTCGTGGAAGCGAAACATTAAGAAAGAATGAAAAAGGGGCTCAATGCGCTGTATGCCTGCAAGCGGACTTTTGGTAAAAGATGGGGATTAAAACTCTATATTATCCACTGGATGTAAACGGCGATAATCAGACCCATCATTACCTATGGTTCTCATGTCTAGTGGCCAGCCATGGACAAAAAGAGCAACCAGAGCAATCTGGGGAGGGTGCAGACACTTGCCACGATGGCGATCACGGGGGCGGCGAAAAGCGCTCCGCGAATGGCTCTGGAAATGTTTTTGCACCTTCCCCAGTGGACCTGTTCGTAAAGGCCAGCGCAGCAAAGACAATCCTCAGATTGAGGAAGTCTAACCAGCTGAAACCAGGCGGCTACGGACATTCTAGCATTCTGAACGTTCTTATGACTAGCTCTACCGGACAAGGTCTTCTAGATAAGGCCACTGATTTCCTGGTAAAGCGCAGTGACTTCGAATTGAAGATTCCCATTGACTTTCCCTCCAGGGACAACTGGCAACAGCCCGAGGTGGAAGACTCTGCAGCGGTCTACTTCACCGACGGCTCGAAAAAAGAGGATGGAACTGGGGCGGGTATCTACTGTGAAGCGCAAAATGTCTACTGGTCTTACAGACTACCAGACTCTTGCAGCGTTTTTCAGTCGGAGGTTTTCGCCATCATGAAAGCAGCGGAACACATAATAGACTCGGAAATTATTTGGCCGTCATTTGTGTTGATAACCGGGCTGCTCTTAAAGCAATTAAATCCACTGTAGTGAGGTCAAAGGTAGTACTAGGCTGTCGGAAAGCACTGGGTGGCATAAGACAATGCAGGGTTCCTCTGTGCTGGGTTCCCGGACAAAGTGATATCGAAGGGAACGAACAAGTGGACGGACTAGCCCGTGCAGGGTCAGCTTTGCCAGCGTGCGAGGCGGTCACCACGGTGCTACCACCGATCTCTGCTATGATGGGTTCAAAAGGAGAGTGATTCATACGAGCTACGAATAGAGCCTGGGACAACCAGTCACGGGGGTAATCACAGGTCACTGCGCCATTGGTGTCATGTTATGCAAATTTATGCAGAAGCTGTGGAGATGAGTATGCAGTAGAATCAGTCGAGCACCTGCTATGCCACTGCCCATCAGTACAAGGACGACGGCTCCAGACCCTTGGGGCAAGGTTCTTTGGCGGGCTCGCGGAAGTAGCAGATGCACATATAACCGATCTACACAATTTCCTCGCGAAGACCAAATGATACCTAAAAGATCCCGTTTGGATCTACAGGGATCAAACAGATAAGGGAAGGACACCGAAAAATGAAGGGATTCACAATGGACCCAACAGTAGCAACACTATCGTTAGTCGAACTATCAGATAGTTTCGATAGTTTTGGAAAAAACAATTGATACTATCGAATCCAACGAAACTATCGCGTAGCATCAGATAGTTTTGATAGTTTGGAAAAAAATATCGATACTATCGCAGCCCAAAAAACAAAACTAATTGAAATTTTTATTTTAAAATTCTTTTTTAAGATTATTTTTGAACATTATAAAGTACATTGAAGTATATTTTCAAACATTAAACGTTATCAATGCAATTGCTGCAGCCAGCACGACAAAAACCCAGACTCAAGAATATGTTTCCGCACTTGAAGAAACATGCACATAAGTCGCCTTACTCGCCCTTTTTGACAAAACAACATATTGTTACGACTACTAAGTCTAGTGGGCTGTTCCGTTTCACTGGATAGTGCAATTTGAAAATAAGACAACTTTAATTATCCCAACGCAGTCAATAAAAACCAACAATCACTTTATTTCACACTTTTACACTTCACTGTCTTTACACTTAATTATTTGCTTAATTACTCCGTGTAGCACCTTCACTAGTCAAAATCAGACTAACTCGCTGCGCCGTACCCGGCTGCCTTTTATACCTGTCCGGCCATCGCGCAGATCGTTCTCGCACATTCCGGAGTGGACTAAAAGTTTCCATGATGATCGCGACCATCATTGCCAGGTTGGACTAAAAGTTTCCATCATTGCCAGGTTGGACTAAAAGTTGCCATCATTGCCAGGTTGGACTAAAAGGTTCCATCATTGCCAGGTTGGCCTAATTGTTTCCCTTATTATCGCGGCCGTCGTTGCCAGATTGAATTATAGCACGGCGCGTAGCGACAGGGTTGCTTTGCACAGCGACAGACTGTCTTATCGTTACACTGCCCACCACTTAGACTTGTTCGTCCCGAACAAGTGCCGAGGTTCCACTGTGATACGGCGCCAGGCGCTCCAAATGGACTACCTTCAGCTTAGCGCCTTTATTGCTGCAACGTTGAATCCTGTATACCACGTTGTTAATCCTAGTCACGACTTCGTAAGGTCCTTCCCATGACGCTTGAAGTTTCGGAGACAACCCTTTTCTCCGCTGCGGGTTGTAGAGCATTACCAGATCGCCCTCTTGGAACCCTGCTGAGTTGGCACGTAGATCATATCTGGCTTTCGCCTTATCGCTGACCAGTTTGGTGCGGCTCCTTATAAACTGGTGAATTTCCTCCAGTTCCGCCCGCTTATTGACCACGTAGTCCGTCTTAGCGCCTCCCGTCGTGCTGACTACCCCGAACTTCAAGTCAACGGGTAGCCGCAACTCTGTGCCGAACACTGCTCGGGCTGGAGTGACTGACGTCGTGTCGTGCGGGGCTGACCTATACGCCATCAGGAACAGGGGGATATGCGTGTCCCAATCCTTTTGATTCCTGCCTACCAGTTTCCGCAGGTATTCCTCCAGTGTCCGGTTAAAGCGTTCCATCATGACGTCGGACAGTGGGTGCAAAGGCGTGGTACGAGTTTTCTTTATCCCCAGTAGCTCACACACTTCCTTGAATACCGCAGACTCGAAATTCCGGCCTTGATCTGAGTGCAACTCCGACGGAACTCCGAACCTGGTTACCCAGTTGTTTACCAGCTTTTCCGAGATCGTAGTGGCCTCCTGGTTAGGAATAGGGTACACTTCGGGCCATTTGCTGAAGTAATTCATTATAACCAGCACATATTTGTTGCCTTGAGTGCTAGTTGGGAATGGGCCGGCGACGTCCATAGCAATCCGCTCGAAGGGCGCTCCCACGTTGTACTGCTGCATGCGGCCTCGAGATTTTCTTGTCGGCCCTTTCGCGGCTGAACATCGGTCGCAGCTCTTAATCCACTCGGCTACAGACTCCTGACATCCTACCCAGTAGAATCGTCTTTTTATTTTGGCGACGGTTTTGGTGATACCCAGGTGCCCTCCACTGGAGTCGTAATGGTATGCCTCGATGACCTCGCTGATTCTGCACTTCGGCACTACCATTAGGGAGTTGCTGGTCCGACCATCCGCGCTTTCCCATTCGCGGTACAGGCATCCTTCCTTCAGCCGCAGACTTTTTCACTGTGCCCAGTAAGCCTTAGCGATCGGGCTTTCACCGACCATCTCCTGCCAGTCTGGACGTGCGCCTTGCTTCTTGCCTTCGACGATTTTTGCAAGATCCACATCCTCACGCTGATCTTTTCGTAGCCTCTCCGCAGACCACTCTTCCTCTGGCATAACGCTTACCAACCGGACGTCCACTATCTGTTCTTTGCTTTCGGCTCGCGAGTTATGACTGCACTCGGTTTTGCACGAATGATGTGACAGAGCGTCAGCCCTTCTTGGCGACGTCTGTTGTCCGGAACGCTTTTCTCGCAGATGGCAGTCTCGTGATATGTGGCCTTGCTTGCCACATCGCCAGCAACTGACTCCAGATGACACTGCCCGCAGCCCCGCTGGTGCCACCGAGCTCACGGTCTGGTTTTGGGTGACACGTCCAGATTGGGCTTGGCGCTTTGCCGCAGATGAATGTCGAAAACTTCCTCTCCAGGCCGCCTCATACGTCATCGTGCTGGTCACCGTCTCCTTAAATGTCGCCTTGCCCATCATCAATCATCATGTCTCTGTGTCATGAAGACCTTCAATAAATGACTCAATCTTCATCCTCTCGAGGTCATCAGCGCCGAATTCCGGGTAGCATAACTGTACGAGCCGCTCAATATCTGCTGCATATGTCTGCAGCGCCTCGTTGGCCCTTTGTCTACGGCTCTTCCGCTCGCTATAATACAGCATTTTGTTGTGCTCGTCACTGTATCTGGCTGCCAGCGCCCTTATGACGGTGTCGTAATCACCTCTCAAACCTTCCGGAACTGTTTTTATTACCTCAGCCGCAGGACCTCTTAGAGCCAGTATCAGTCTCCGACCTTTCCTAACATCATCCACTGACTCTCCAAAGAAGCCATATCGAATTGTAGTTTGAATGTGTCAAACGACGTAGTACCATAATAGGCAGGCGCTTCTACAGCGAAACTTTCCTCAACTGACCGCACCCTTGCTCGCAGCTGTACCTCTCGAAGCCGTTCGTCTATCTTTCTGTGCATCGAATCTTCCAGACTGTCAACTCGTTTGTTCAAGGACTCATCCAGGTTGTCAAGTCGTCTGTTCAGGGATTCACCCATTTCATCAACTCGTTTCGCCCAATTGTCCATTCGCGTCTCGAGATGCTCAACTTTCACGTTCAGCCTATTGGAAATTTCCTCCACCTTCTGCTCTATGCGCGCAGAATTTTCCGCCCTATCTCGATTTGCAGTCTCGACTTTTGCCGAAATATCGAGATTCATAGTTTCCAGCTTCGCTGACATTTCTCGATTTGCAGTCTCGACTTTTGCCGAAATTTCGAGATTCGTAGTTTCCAGCTTCTCTGCCATTTCACGGTAGGAAGCAGCGCCGTAGCGAGGGTCTCGGGGGCCCTTGTGCAAGATTTCGTAAGGGGCCCTTGAAAATGAATTTCTAAAAAAAAAGGGGATTTCGAAGCCTTTTCGAAGTCCATTAAAAAAAGGGTTCAAAGGTCGTGAGAAATTGAAAACAGCATTATACTTTGGTTTAAACAATTTCTTTATTTCTCATATGTGTGCACATACTATTACACTATATTCTGTATTAGGTAGATATTTTTACAGCCAAATATTCTAGACTGCACGTAATTATTTGTAACTTACAAATAACGAAATCACAGATACATCACTCATGAAAATATACTGTTCCTGCACATTAGGTGTCTCCTCAGTCTCTTGCGTTTACTTATTTCTCTAAAATGACTTTTTTCTCGATTTCATGGCGGCGAAACCATCAATAATTTTCGTGAAATCAATTTTTCGTGCTCTTTCATTCTCGATCGACAGAACAGCTAGCCCATTTAATCTTTCCTGCCCCATTGAACTCCTCCAATAATTCTTAATGAGCTTTAATTTTGAGAATGATCGTTCAGCAGACGGTACAGTCACTGGGATAGTAAGGTACATTATACAAGCAGTATAAATATCCGAAAAAGTTTACATCAACGAACTGTGTTCAATCATGAGAAAATCGGCTAGCTGTTTTACCGTTTTCATTTGCTTAATTTTTGAATTGAAAGTAGATTTCATTGATAACAATTGTGCAGGAAAAGATGGTGATATGTAATCAGGAATTTTTCCCCCCAGGGGCCCTTTCCATAAAAAAGTAGATCCAATTTTATACAATGTTATAAAAACGTTATCGAAGATCTTTTCTAGCTCATACTTTAAAACGAATTCTAAAAAAAAACAAAGAAATCTTCGGGGGCCCCTCAGGGCCGGGGGCCCTGGTGCGCCGCACCGCCTGCACATGCCTAGTTACGGCGCTGGTAGGAAGTCTTGAACATGCCTTTAAGTACCACCATTAGCTGGCTCATGTCCAACGCTTGTAGTGGCGCAGCCGCTGCAGCCGTACTTTGCAGCGACGCAGCAGGCGATACCTCCACCTTGGCCGACGCCTCTAGTTCTTACGTTCCGAACTCGTGCACAGTCCAATCGACGCCTCGTGCCGCACATGCTTCCCGCAAGCGCATCTGCATCTCCACCTTTCCGCCAGCCGTCGGCAAATTCCAGGCAGCCAGCTCCTTCTTCTCGAGTTTAACCATGTCCGTGCTTTTATAATTTTATTTATTTTCAATTTTCCACAATCCCACTTCTGACACCAAATGTTACGAATCCTAGGTCTAGTTGGCTGTTACGTATCACTGGATTGTGCAATTTGAAAATAAGACAATTTTAATTATCCCAACGCAGCCAATAAAAACCAACAATCACTTTATTTCACACTTTTACACTTCACTGTGTTTATACTTAATTATTTGCTTAATTACTCCGTTTTGCACCTTCACTAGTCAAAATCAGACTCGCTGCGCCAAACCCGGCTACCTTTTATACCTGTCCGGCCATCGCGCAGATCGTTCTCGCACATTCCGGAGTGGACTAAAGGTTTCCATGATGATCGCGACCATCATTGCCAGGTTGGACAAAAAGTTTCCATTATCGCGGTCATCATTGCCAGGTTGAATTATGGAACGGCGCGTAGCGACAGGGTTGCTTTACACAGCGACAGACTGTCTTATCGTTACAATATACTAAGTAGTATGTCAGCTTCTGACGTTTCGGTTAAAATATTGTTACGAATCCTAGGTCTAGTTGGCTGTTACGTATCACTGGATTGTGCAATTTGAAAATAAAACATCTTTAGTTATCCAAAAGCAGTCAATAAAAACCAACTATCACTTTATTTCACACTTTTACACTTCACTGTCTTTTCACTTAATTATTTTCTTGATTCCTCCGTGTGGACCTTCACTAGTCAAAATTAGACTGACTCGCTGCGCCGCACCCGGCTGCCTTTTATGCCTGTCCGGCCATCGCGCAGATCGTTCTCGCATATTCCAGAGTAGACTAAAGGTTTCCATGATGATCGCGACCATCGTTTTCAGGTTGGACTAAAAGTTTCCATTATCGCGGTCATCATTGCCAGGTTGAATTATGGCACGGCGCGTAGCGACAGGGTTGCTTTGCACAGCGACAGACTGTCTTATCGTTACACTGCCCACCACTTAGACTTGTTCGTCCCGAACAAGTGCCGAGGTTCCACTGTGATACGGCGCCAGGCGCTCCAAATGGACTACCTTCAGCTTAGCGCCTTTATTGCTGCAACGTTGAATCCTGTATACCACGTCGTTAATCCTAGTCACGACTTCGTAAGGTCCTTCCCATGACGCTTGAAGTTTCGGAGACAACCCTTTCCTCCGCTGCGGGTTGTAGAGCATTACCAGATCGCCCTCTTGGAACCCTGCTGAGTTGGCACGTAGATCATATCTGGCTTTCGCCTTATCGCTGACCAGTTTGGTGCGGCTCCTTATAAACTGGTGAATTTCCTCCAGTTCCGCCCGCTTATTGACCACGTAGTCCGTCTTAGCGCCTCCCGTCGTGCTGACTACCCCGAACTTCAAGTCAACGGGTAGCCGCAACTCTGTGCCGAACACTGCTCGGGCTGGAGTGACTGACGTCGTGTCGTGCGGGGCTGACCTATACGCCATCAGGAACAGGGGGATATGCGTGTCCCAATCCTTTTGATTCCTGGCTACCACTTTCCGCAGGTATTCCTCCAGTGTCCGGTTAAAACGTTCCATCATGACGTCGGACAGCGGGTGCAAAGGCGTGGTACGAGTTTTCTTTATCCCCAGTAGCTCACACACTTCCTTGAATACCGCAGAATCGAAATTCCGGCCTTGATCTGAGTGCAACTCCGACGGAACTCCGAACCTGGCTACCCAGTTGTTTACCAGCTTTTCCGAGATCGTAGTGGCCTCCTGGTTAGGAATAGGGTACACTTCGGGCCATTTGCTGAAGTAATCCATTACAACCAGCACATATTTGTTGACTTGAGTGCTAGTTGGGAATGGGCCGGCGACGTCCATAGCAATCCGCTCGAAGGGCGCTCCCACGTTGTACTGCTGCATGCGGCCTCGAGATCTTCTTGTCGGCCCTTTCGCGGCTGAACATCGCTCGCAGCTCTTAATCCACTCGGCTACAGACTCCTGATATCCTACCCAGTAGAATCGTCTTTTTATTTTGGCGACGGTTTTGGTGATACTCAGGTGCCCTCCACTGGCGTCGTTATGGTATGCCTCGATAACCTCGTTGATTCTGCATTTCGGCACTACCATTAGGGAGTTGCTGGTCCGACCATCCGCGCTCTCCCATTCGCGGTACAGGCATCCTTCCTTCAGCCGCAGACTTTTCCACTGTGCCCAGTAAGCCTTAGCGATTGGGCTTTCACCGGCCATCTCCTGCCAGTCTGGACGTGCGCCTTGCTTCTTGCCTTCGATGATTTTTGCAAGATCCGCATCCTCACGCTGGTCCTTTTGTAGCCTCTCCGCAGACCACTCTTCCTCTGGCATAACGCTTACCAACCGGGCGTCCACTATCTGTTCTTTGCTTTCGGCTCGCGAGCACTGCCTGCATTCTACATCGCACGGACGGCGTGACAAGGCATCGGCATTTCCATGGCTACTGCCCTTGCGATGCTCTATCGTGTAGTCGTAGCTCTGCAGTCGCTCGATCCACCGCGCCAATTGCCCTTCAGGATCTTTAAAGTTCAGGAGCCATCTCAATGCCGCATGATCTGTGTGCAGGCGAAACCTTTGTCCATACAGATATTTGTGGAAGTGTTTTACGCAGTCCAATACCGCCAGGAGTTATCTTCGGGTCACACAGTAGTTGCGTTCCGGTGTCGATAGAACCCTACTGTATTACGCTATCACTTGTTCCTGGCCGTCTATTATCTGTGATAGCACACCGCCAATACTATTCCCGCTTGCATCTGTATCCAGCACAAACATCTCCCCAGGCACGGGGAAGGCCAGAATTGGAGAACTGCACAGTTTTTCCTTCAGGCGTGCAAAAGCCTGTTCCTGCTCCTCATTCCACTCGAAAGCTTGGCTCTTTTTCGTCAGTTTGTGCAAGCTGCTGGCTATGTTCGCGAATCCCGGAACAAATCGGCGGTAGGGTGTGCACAGGCCCAGGAAACTGCGGAGTTCGTGTAGATTGCGTGGCCGGGGCCACTCCTTCACTGCCGTGATTTTGCCTTCATCCGTATGTACTCCGCGGGCGGAAACCGTATGACCCAGATACTTGACCTCCTTCAGGAACAGCGACCACTTCTTTGGGTTGAGTTTAAGGCCGGCTTCTCGTGGCCGCTCGAATACCTCCTTTAGCTTTCCCAGGTGGTCGTCGAAGTTTTTACCCATCACGATTATGTCGTCGAGGTACACCAGACACGTCCGGCAATGCAGCCCTTTTAGCACGCGTTCCATTAGCCGCTCGAATGTTGCTGGTGCGTTGCAGAGTCCGAATGGCATGACGGTGAACTCCCACAAACCATCGCCAACACTGACAGCCGTTTTCTCCTTGTCCTTGTCTGCAAGCTCTACCTGCCAATAGCCGCTGCGTAAGTCGAACGTGGAGAACCACTGCGTGCATGACATTGTGTCCAGGGTGTCATCGATCCGAAGTAGTGGATAACCGTCCTTCTTGGTCACATCATTGAGCTTCCGATAATAATTTAATTAATAATTGATTGGCACGACAGCCCGCTTACGCGAGACTAAGGCCTAGCTTCCCGCAACCACCCGTGTTGTGCGTGTGAATTTTGTACGCGGGTGGAAGGGACCTACAGTTTTATGCCGGTTCCGAACGGCAGGTTGGGAGCTTTTCCATAGGCAATTTTTACTCTCAGAGGTTTGCCATTTCCAGCTGAGAGAACAGCCACCGAAAGAGAAAACGAGTTTCCCGTTATTTTTTTTTAGGTGTTACTACATGCAGTATTCGATCTTGCGTCGCTCTGCATGCGACTCGTTGGACCGCGCACTAACCAACTGAGCCACGGCGGCTGCTTGAGCTTCCGATAGTCCACACAAAACCGGGTACTGCCATCCTTTTTCTTGACTAGCACGACCGGCGAGCACCATGGGCCCGAAGAAGGCCTATGACCTTTTCTTTCCGCATGTTTTCGATCAAATTTGTGGCCTCTTCCCTCTTGGCCAGAGGAACTCGTCTTGGCGGTTGGCGAAGCGGTTTTGCACTTCCGGTGTCGATGTTGTGCTTCACTATGGCTGTTCTTCCGCCTGCTTGTGCCACAAATATTGACCCATAGTGCTGCAGGAAAGACCTCACCTTCTGTTTCTGCTTGGTCGTCAACTCGCTGTTCCACTGGTTCTCTTGCGGTATGGCGTCCATGTTAAAACCGCTCTTCTTATTACCTCCAGGTGGGCTACTCTCGCAATTGACCACTGCTACAGCTTCCTTACACTCGCCAATTACCTCGTCTTTCAAGACATATCTGGGTGCATTCAAGGGGTTTAGTATTCGGACTGGTATTCTGCCATTTTTAGGTTCCACTAATGTACGTCCGATGATGATGTTGTCGTGTCCTTGTTTCGGTGCTTCTACAACCCACAGCCGACTCGTCCCATCGTCCTCGTCCACCTTTGCCCACACAATCGCCTCAGAATTCGCCGGTATCCTCCTGCGTTGACACGATACAACCTTCCTTACCGCCACGCTTCGCTCATAGCCGGTGTGCAGCGGGAATTCAACGTTGGCATATCTCAGCACATGTTCTTTCAGGTCCAGCGTAAAACCGTGCCTAATCATGAAATTCACGCCGATAATCACGTCGTCCATTATATCCGCGACGATGAACTCATGTTCCAGGCTGCTGGTGCCGATAGCAATCGTTTTTGTAACTTTCCCTCTCACCGGCGCGCGCTCGCTAGTCGCAATCCGCAGCTGTATGCCATGCAGCGGTTCCCAGTTCTTCAGCAGCTTCCTTTTTATGATCGAATATGACTCTCCAGTATCCAGTGTCAACACGAACAACTTTCCATCTATCCTTCCTTCAATTGTCAAGCTGCTGGGCTATCATTTCAGCTGTAAGACAAGGACGGTGGGGCAGCAGATTGTGGGGATCAGCTCACGCCCCTTTGGGCGGGTCAGTTTTAGTTTAACGACTCGCCGTTCTCAGCCCTGCGCTTGTTGGCTGGGCCTCGATTGTCAGTATTCCTCGCTTCAGGCGATTGCGATCGGGAACGGGAACGCCTATTTCGTTGGCGGCAGTCTCGTGATATGTGGCCCTGCTTGCCACATACCCAGCAAACAACTTTAGAGGAGACCACTCGATCCTCTCCCACTCGGCCTGGATCGGAATGTCATTGTCCGCCTGAATCTGGCGTATCCTTGCAGGTGCATACCGAGTGCTCCCAATCCATGCCGCTTCATATGTCATCGCGCTGGTCACCGTCTCCCTAAATGTCGGCTTGCCCATCATCAACGCACTGCGACGTGTTTCTGGATCATGAAGACCTTCAATAAACGCCTCAATCTTCATCCTCTCGAGATCATCAGCACCAAATTTTGGGTAGCACAACTGTACGAGCCGCTCAATGTCTGCTGCATATGTCTGCAGCGCCTCGTTGGCCCTTTGCCTGCGATTCTTCAGCTCACATTAATATAGCGTTCTGTTGTGCTCGTCGCTGTATTTGGCTGCCAGCGCCCTTATGACGGTCTCGTACTCACTTCGTAAACATTCTGGAACTGACTTTATTACCTCAGCCGCAGCACCTTTAAGAGCTAGCACCAATCTCCGACCTTTCCTTACATCGGTCCACTGATTTTCCAGAGCATCCAGGTCGAATTGCAGCTTGAATGTATCGAACGGCGTAGTCCCATCATAAGTAGGCACTTCTGCTCGGGGGGCAACACTTTCCGGAACCGGCGGCAACCATTCTCGCGGCTGTACCTCCCTAAGCCGCTCTTCCAGTTTTCTGTTCATCGAGGCTTCCAGACTATCATCTCGTTTGTTCAGGGAATCATCCAGGTCGCTAACTCGTTTATCCAAGTGCTCTACCCGCGTCTCCAGGTGCTCGACTTTCCCATAAATCCTGTCTGAGATTTCCTCCACTTTCTGCTCCAAGCGCGCAGATTTTTCCTGAAGCTTGCTGGACAACTCCCGATATGCATTTTCAAGTTTTACTGACATTTCCCGATTTGCAGTCTCGACTTTTCCCGAAATTTCGAGATTCGTAGTTTCCAGCTTCGCTGCCATTTGTGCCGATATTTAATGGGTCGCCGTTTCCATCTTCGCTGCCATCTCTCGATTCGCTGTTTCCATTTGCGCCGACATGCCTTTGAGTGCAGCCATTAGTTGGCTCATGTCCAACGCTTGTATTGGTGCAGCCGCTGCAGCTGTACTCTGTAGCGAAGCAGCACCAGCAGGCGACTCCTCCACCTTGGCCGACACCTCTAGTTCTTGCGCTCCGAACTCGTGCACAGTCCAATCGACGCCTCATGCCTCACATGCTTCTCGCAAGCGCAACTGCAACGCCACCTTTCCGCCAGCAGTCGGCAAATTCCAGGCAGCCAGCTCCTTCTTCAGCTGGTCTACCTTCAGCAGCTCGAGTTTAACCATATCCGTGCTTTTATAATTTTATTTATTTATTTGTTTAATTTCAATTTTCCACAATCCCACTTCTGACACCAAATGTTACGAATCCTAGGTCTAGTTGGCTGTTACGTATCACTGGATTGTGTAATTTGAAAATAAAACAACTTTAGTTATCGAAAAGCAGTCAATAAAAACCAACTATCACTTTATTTCACACTTTTACACTTCACTGTCTTTACACTTAATTATTTGCTTAATTACTCCGTCTGGCACCTTCACTAGTCAAAATCAGACTGACTCGCTGCGCCGCACCCGGCTGCCTTTTATGCCTGTCCGGCCATCGCGCAGATCGTTCTCGCATATTCCAGAGTAGACTAAAGGTTTCCATGATGATCGCGACCATCGTTGCCAGGTTGGACTAAAAGTTTCAATTATCGCGGCCATCATTGCCAGGTAGGACTAAAAGTTTCCATTATCGCGGTCATCATTGCCAGGTTGAATTATGGCACGGCGCGTAGCGACAGGGTTGCTTTGCACAGTGTCAGACTGTCTTATCGTTACAATATTTATATCACCGGTCATGCTAAGCATTTCTTTACAATCTTGTCATACTTCTGATGTTATCTGACAATTTTTTCACGAATTGAAGAAGACACATCAAGTTTTCCGAAAATCGACCAAATTCAAATAAAATGTACCAACCAGCATAAAATAAAAATTCAAACATAAATCTACCAAGTTTTTTGAATTCTACCAAATTGCCAACACTCTTGTTTTCCTGATCGAAAACACAGATGGCAGCGAATCGATAGTAACGAAAACCATCGATAGTCAAGTAAAAATGAAAACTATCGATACTATCGATACTATCGATAGTGCCATCGATAGTTTTGCAGCTCTACCCAACAGGGTCTCCGAGTGGAAGTGCTTACCGCACACACCCGTTCCGTAACCTAACCTAACCTTGTTTTATTTTTCTTGCTATTGTTTATTTATTTATTTATTTAAGTCTATGAACAGATTGTTCTTACAGACATTACAAACTAAACTTAAAACTAGAGGACATGTTTTAGATCATTTTTAAAAACATCTTTTGAAAGAAACAAGTCTAACTTGAATTTAGATGGTACAGTGTTATACACGTTTAAAGCTCTGTATAAAGGGGAGTTTAAAGCATAATTAGCTCGGCAAGTGCTTAAGTAGAATGTGCCTGCCTGTCGTAGCGCTCTTGAAGGAACATTGAAGTTAATTAACTGCAGCAAAGACGGGCAGTCAACCCTTCCCACCACGATGTCAGAAACGAACATCAGTGCCAAGGTTGCTCTTCTGTTTTCCAGAGACTTTACGTCAATTAGCTTGCAACGTGCCTCATAGGATGGTAAAGGATCTGTGAACCTGAGAGACTTTAGAGCGAAGCGAACAAACGACTTTTGGATTCGTTCAATTCGTGAGACATGAGATGCATAAAATGGATTCCATATGAAAGAACCATATTCTAGCCTAGAACGAACCAGACTTGTATAAAGCGACTTAAGCGTGTATGGATCAGAGAATTCCGCACCATTACGGCGAATGAACGCTAGCAAGGAGTAGGCTTTAAGTATGATGTAATTCAAGTGGGGTACAAAGCTGAATTTAGAATCAAAAATTACCCCAAGGTCTTTAACTTCCATGATTCGACCAAGCGGGGAGTTTGCCAGGGAATACGAAGTGTTTATAGGATTGGTTGACTTCGAGAAAGTGGCAAAGTGACACTTTGAAACATTAAGTTGGAGTTGGTTTTTAACACACCAACGAACGATTGAGTTTATATCCGACTGTAAATTAGAAACGTCCGAAAAATCCTTAACTTTAGTGTAAAGCTTTAAGTCATCGGCAAACAAAAGGCACTGAGAATTTCTGACGTCGTATGAAATATCATTGATAAAAAGAATGAACAACAGTGGACCAAGGATACTGCCTTGTGGTACACCAGAAGTTGCTACAAATGGTCGAGAGTTGACATTTTCAATACTAACAAAACTTTCTCTATTTTTAAGATAGGATATAAACCATGATAGCATACTAGAGTGAAACCCCAAATTTGATAATTTTTTGATCAAAACCGCGTGCGACACCTTATCAAACGCTTTCGAAAAGTCGGTGTAAATCGCATCAACTTGATATCCTTCCTGAAAGGCAGATATGCAATACTCGGAAAACAGTGTAAGGTTTGTTATAGTTGAACGACCCGCGACAAACCCGTGCTGAGATGGCGAGATTAAGTGTTTTACTGCAAAAGATATTTTGGAGTTGACAGTGCACTCAAAGAGTTTACTAGTCGTCGTTAGCTTCGTTATTGGTCTGTAATTCGCAACATTGTTTTTATTTCCAGATTTAAAGATGGGGGTTATAAATGACTTCTTCCAGGCATCTATGAAAATCCCAGACTCAAGGGACTTATTAAATATTACCTGCAGCGGCTTAGCAACTGCGTTGCAGCATTTTTTAAGAAGAAACGAGGAAATCCCGTCAAGATCCGGTTTCTTCGTTAATTTTAAATTCGAGATACCTAAGATTACATCATCCTCAGACAGGGTCAACGACCCAAAGTCAAAGGAATGAAAAGTTTCATTTGTAGCAGAAGAACAATCATTACCTTTTTCAAAGTTTGATTCAAAGAATTCAGAAAAAAGGTTAGCGGTTTCAAGTGCACTATTAGAGATCTTCGTCCCCAAAAACATCGAGGTAGGAATATTAGATCTTTTCTTTTTCGAATTAACATAACGCCAAAACTCCTTGGGGTTATTTTTAATATTAGTTTCAAACCTCAACACATATCTTTTATAGAGAGCCTTGTCGAGAATATTGAATTCTTTCATATAGTACTTATAATTAGTAAAGTGAACAATGCTACTTGTTGCTACATATTTTTTATAAAACTTATTTCTTAGATTTTTAAGCCTTTTAAGCTTTTTATGCCTTTTATGCCATGGTAATTTATAAATTTTATCCCTAATACACGGAATGTTTTCATTGCAAATTTCAGCTAGTTTATTTTTGAAGAATTCGAAACAGCCATTAACCTTGAGACACTGAAACTCAGTATCCCAATCGATATCATTTATTAAACCACTTATGAGATCAAAGTCGCACAACTTATAGTTAAACCTGCGAAGTTCAGTGCGTGCAACTCCAAGAGGCAAAAATTTATAGAATTTTAGGCAAATTGAGAGCTGTATATGATGAATATCAGATGAAGAAATTGGAAAAGCTGCTTCATTTACTGAAAAGCAAAGATTATTACTTATAAAAACTAGGTCCAATAACCTGCCCAGCTTATTTGAGCACCCATTAACTTGCATAAGATCAAGGTCTAATAAGGAGTCTACAACGTACAATTCAATATCACTACATACATGAGAGGGAGTTAGGAAAGTTTCATCATTAATGAAGCTCCAAACCAATTTGCTTAAGTTGAAATCTCCTAGCACGCATAAATGATCTTTGACAGAGCGATTCATAGCTAGGTCATGTACATTATCTACATGCGCTTTATAAAGGTTGAATGAGCTATTCGGAGGAATGTAGGAAACACAAATAAGCAGCGACTCCACAGACCCACGGACAGTGACGCAAAGTTGATCCAAAAGCGAGTCAGTATTAGTCAACTCAATAAGTGAGGCACAAAACAAACGTTTAACTGCTATAAGGACTCCACCGCCACGCCTACATCCAGTTTTAGCAGCATCACGATCCTTACGAAAAACATGGTATAGGTTTAAATCGAAGAATTCCTCATCAAAAAAATCCGCATTAAGCCATGTTTCGGTGATAACAAGAATATCGTAGTCCAATTGTGCAGTAGTTATAAAAATTGAGCTGGATTTAGTCCGCAGCCCCGAGGCATTCTGATAGTAGATTTTTAATGAGCCACTGGTCAAATTCGATGCAGGCAACACAGGAATTCCTTCAGCAGAATTAGCAACTATGGGGTTGATGCTGCGCCTTCTAGTTTCCGAAAAAAACGGAAAGGCCGTACTCTCACGTCGGACGGCCAGAGCGCAGAGTTGAGTAATTTATTGTAATGCGCCGACGCAATCCCCAATTTGAAATTCACTCTTTTCAAAGAGTCAGGATCCGTATCTTTCTTAATAAGCTTAAAACAAGAGATTTGCGTTCGCTCAATACTCGCATGTTTAGCGATGTAGTCGATAATGTTGTCAGTAGTAACCGATGGCTTAAAAGAAGACAGATGCAGCCACTTCAGACGAACGATTACATCCAGCTCAGCACTAGATTTGCTACCAACAACAACCGAGTGCGAGCTCTGTTTTCTAAGTATGCCAGCATCACCATGACTTCCAGGGAGCAGCGGAGCATTAGCACCAAGCGGACCAACAGCAGCAGCAGCAACAGCGTGTGATAAAGGCATATGGCCGGAATCAGCAGCAGTTCCAGTAAGCGAGAGAGCGGGAGAAACACCTGTTGTTGTATCATGCGTTAGAACCGTCTCAGCATCAGCATTATCAGCAATCACCACAGATGGCAAAGATGAGCATGATGTAATAGATTCGAGTCGTGCGGGACTCAATTGTGCATTAGGTTTAGGTGCAGCAGCCTTTGAAGCATACTGGGAAGAGCGAGCACTAAGTGCATTTTTAGCGTTGTTCTTGCCAGCGGAGAACGAGAGCGCGGGAGAAGTAGGTGCAATACTCTTGCATTTAGCGGATAGCAAGTGCAATCGAGGGTCATTGACCTTAGCCTTTGAGCGCGTTTGTATGGTGTTGGTAGTGTCATTTAAATGTTTGTTGTTATCTTCGGACACATCAGAGACCGATAAACGCGAGTTATTAAATGAGCTTAGAAATTGGCTCAAAGCACTCAAGTTGGCGAGCGCTTCGTTTACTTTAGAAAACGAAAACGAAGAAAGGCACCCAACGCAATTGTCACATCTATAAATGATATTTTTATTGTTTTTAAGTAAAGTTATGGTACTTGGTGCCAACTTAGCACATTTTAAATGCGTTTTGCGATAGCAGACGCCACAATCAACGTGGTCATCAGAAGAGCACTGTGCACTACACTTAATACAGTCCAGCATTTCGAAATTACGAGGAGCAAAGAAAAACACGTCCGTTCACCGCGATGACAACTGTTGTTACGACTGTTACGAATACTAGGTCTAGTGGGCTGTTACGTATCACTGGATTGTGCAATTTGAAAATGTAACAACTTTAATTATTCCAACGCAGCCAATTCAAAACCAACAGTCACTTTATTATTCACAGTTTTACACTTTACTGTTCATACACTTAAGTATTTGCTTAATTACTCCGTGTGGCAACTTCACTTGTCAGAACCAGACTCACTCACTGCGCCGCATCCGGCTGCCTTTTATACCCGTCCGGCCATCGCGCAGATCGTTCTCGCACATTCCCGAGTGGACTAAAGGTTTCCCTGATGATCGCGACCATCGTTGCCAGATTGGGCTAAAAGTTATTATCGTGGCCGTCGTTGCCACATTGAATTATAGCACGGAGCGAAGCGGCAGGGTTGCTTTGCACAGCGACAGACTGTCTTATCGTTACACTATTAAACCAATGTTCAAAAAGAGTTACGCGCAAGATGGCCGCATTAATTTTTTATTATAAATGTATATTTTTTGTGTCGAAGTGCGTCTTGTGTGTGTCTTACTTAATCAGGAAATATACCTGCCCACACCAATGCATTGATTGTCTGCAGCCTATGTTTTATGCAATAAGAAAGTTGTTTTAAATTAAAATCTTGCATTTTCGTACAAACAACTGACTGGTTAAAGTTAAGTTAGTTTAATTACCTGTAACAACGACCTCAAAATGAACTGCGCGGTAAACACTACTTTTAATTCAAGTTCTTTTATTAAATATTTCGTAATTAAAAACCGTTTGCAAAATTTACAGCGAAAAAATAAAAGCTCTCAAAAATTCCATAGTAAAAATTGCAGGTGTCAAAACTGCTTCTGCGCTAGCAAAAGAAATCTGCCTTTGACAACTTGAGAGGGGAAATGATTTTCAGACCATTTTTTGCTTTTTCCAATCGTCCGTTAGTGAACGGGGTTTTACCCAAACATTCGCACAGCACCGGTTGCCAGTAAATTGTTTGCATCTTAAAGTGATAACCTTTCTTATTTGCTGTAAATATAGCCTTGCGAACCACCTTGTTTTACTGGTCTAAGTAATTTTGATTGTAACCCGTACCAAAAAAAAGCAGAAATACCTACATTATTTCATACGCTAAAGTCAGCAGATATTCGGTTGCTTTTTCCTTCATTTCATGTCTCATTGAGTTTGCCGTTTCTAGCGCAGCGAGAAACAGTGAACTCTTTCCAAACCCAGAGCGGCAACGCAAGCTTTAAGGGCAGTCAGCAAAAACTGAAGTAAAATCATATTAAAACACGTTGCAACACACTTATGACCAAGGCACATTTAATAAGGTGGTGGTGGCAACACAGCTGCCTAAACTTTTTTCTTCTGATTTTCTTTTGATTTCTTCTGATTCTCTTTTGGCTTTTCGCGAATGGGCATCCTCATTGTCAAAAATTGGTAAAATTGTTTTTGTGTTGCTTGTCTTTTGATTTGATTTTGACAAGCAGGATGCCCAAAAGCACTAACAAAATACATGGGAATCGTAGTGCCATCACCTTATTAATACACCTTGCTTATGACGTTTTTCAGTAACAACTTTTTTTTTTGCAATCAATTTCCTATAAACGTACTACAGAATGAAGGAAAAAAAAATTATTTTATTTGCAAATAAACATCGAGCGCAACAGCACCCCGTGCCCTTGCGTTTGTATGGCGAATTTGTTGTACGAACCCTAATCAACTCTGGGGCCTGGATTGACCGAATTTGCGACTCTGGGGCCTGGACTGACCGAATTAGCAACCGTCAGTTTTGGTGTCTGCCACCGATGTGTACCGAGGAAAAGATTGCCGCCCAAGCGAATTTAAGTGAGGACGAAGTGGTCAGCGCAGTTATTGAGGGGCTAAGAGACAACACAGCGTATGCCTCCGTACTGTATACTGCTAAGAATCTTGAAGAGCTTCTGGAACTGCTTGTCAAATATGAGAAAAAAGGAGTGAGTGACCGTAGTGCCAGAAATGCGGTTCAACGTAGGAGTGGGGCAACCAAAACAGATGTCAGATGTTTTAATTGCTCCCAATTGGGGCACATGTCCAGCGAGTGCAAACAACCCAGAACCACGTTATCAAGCAGTGCAAGCAGCCGACGACGAAAATGGTGAATGCTGTGAGCAGTAAACCAATTGGAACTGAAGACGTCCATCTTATTGAGCCGTATCAAACTGTAAGTATTGCTTTTTGTAATCAGAGCTTGGTGGTAGACCAGCCAGTTTTGTAAGAAGGGACCTTTTACCTTTCGACTTGTCTGAAGATTTTCAGACGGTATCAGATTTTCACAGTATCGGCAGATTCAGACTCAAAACCTACGGTAGAATTGACTGCGAGATTTCTCTTAATGGTAAGTCTAATGTTTTGTCTCTGTTTATAGTTTCAGACGACCTTCTGGCCACGTCGCTTTTACATGGCCGAGATTTTCTACATATATTTAATATTAAACTTTTTATGTCCAAATGTACAAAAAAAAAAACAAAGTAAATTAAATGTTGCGAAATTTGAAATTGAAAACATTGACAGTGGAAAAAACAGTTGAACGAAATAAGTGATTGTATGCCCGGTAGTGTTCGTGGCTCCGCTGACGGTGATATTGTCGATATTGGAAGTTCCAAATATTCATTGAGTGATTCAGTTAAGGGGAGGTTCTCCTCTTTTCGGCCGAAAATAAAGCGAAATTCTTTCATTTACTGTCGGATAATGAAACGACTCACGAATAGACGGGTTTGATGATTTATTAAGCCATCTGTAAGGAGCAGATATGGCTACACCATTTACATCGGCAGTGGCCGCACTGTTCAAGTGCAGGGTGGCAGCATCAGCCGTCGGGAAAAGTCAGTCAGAAAGAAACGCGCGAAGGAAGCAGTCGGGTAGGGCGGCAGCGAAAAAACTGCCAATAAACACAACCGCCAACAATACAATACAATTACTACACAACCGCCAACAATACAATACAATTACTACACAACCGCCAACAATACAATACAATTACTACACAACCGCCAACAATACAATCCAACCACCAGTAATTTTAAACATTCAACAAATAAACTCAATTAATATAAATCCGGTTGCGTTTTATTACTACATTCGTTTTATTGGCATCCGTTGGTCGCCCTTGCCTTCGCGAACGTTTTCGAAGCCGCCGTATTTGCCAGTTACGTTGCCGTTCGTTTTCGAAGCCGCCGTAAAAAGAGAAAGACGCCGTGTATTTGCCAGTTACGTTGCCGTTAGATTTCGAAGCCGTTGTAAAGGAGAAATTGCCAGTACCGTGAGTCGCAGTGTTTGCCAGTAGTCGCCGTAAGTGCGAAAGAGACAGTGAAAAAGACGCCGATCAAGTCAGAACAAGTTAATGTTCGCTGTTGGCATCTGTGCGTCGTCTACACATTCGCGAAAGTTTGTCGCCGTTTTGATTTCGAAGCCGTTGTAGAGGGATGATTCCAAGTGCCGTTACTCGCAGTGTTTGCCGGTAATAGTCGCGAGTGCGGATTGGACAGTTGAGAAGGGACGCCGATCAAGTTTGAACAAGTTATAAAAGAACATTCGTAGAGTAAAGTACAGTTTGATAATGGAAAGTGAGAGTCGTGAATCGTTGGCGGCATTGCTAGAGGTGATGAGGTCACTAAAGTCCACGATGGAAGAGGTTCGACATAACAGCGAGGAGCAGCAGAGGGATATCAGCAACCTGCGCCAACAAATCCAAGCCGACGCACTGCTAATGCAGCCTCGAGAAGTGTCGACACCCGCAGCAGACAACCACAGCGACGCCGTGCTGGTCGAGACGGGTACAGTAAAACTGTACGATCTACCTACATTTTCGGGCAAGGCAGAGGACTGGCCGCTGTTCTTTGCCAACTTTAAAGACAGCACTGAAGTGTTTAAGTACAACGACAGACAGAACCTCATGCGGTTGCATAAGTGTTTAGTAGGTGAAGCCAAGGAAGCTGTAGCGTCGATGCTGATTTACCCAGAGGGCGTCTCACAAGCAATGGCGGAATTGGAATTTCGATTCGGTAGGTCGGATCTGTTAATTCGTTGTCAATTGAGTAAGCTGCAGAACTTTCCAGCTATTCCTGAGAGCAAGCTGGAGTCAGTCGTCGCTTTCTCGACAAACGTTCGCAATGTGGTGGCCTTCCTAACATCTGCCAAGAGTGACCAGCATCTAGCAAATCCATTGTTGCTGGAGCAACTGGTCAGCAAATTGCCGCCAAGCAAGCAGTTTGAGTGGGCCCGTTGTGCAAGCATAATTAAGCCGTATGCTACAGTTGGAGATTTTGCCAAATGGTTAACCGAGTTAGGACGAGTAGTGGCTACAATGTCTACAGTATCAACATCGCTTCCAAAGAACGCTGCAACGACGCCACGGCGAGTAATGCATGTCAATGAGGGCGCCACCGAGAAGGCGATTCAGTGCTATTGTTGCCACGCCGCTCACGTCATCGCCAATTGCCAAAAATTCCATCAATCACTGGGTGTGCAAGACCGCTGGAACGTGGTGAAGAAAGAGAAGTTATGCTTTGCTTGCCTACGCAAAGGACATAACGTATCGAACTGCCGTTCAAAGAAGCCGTGTGGAGTTAACGAGTGCCGTCGCTTTCACCACGCCAGCCTGCATGAAGGGGCTAACGACCAGGGCCCAGCCTGCCAGATCATGCAACCATCACAGCCGGTGTTGAATTGTTCCACGCCTAGTTTGAAGTACAGTCAACTATTTAAAGTGATTCCGGTGCAGTTGTGTGGACCGAATGGGCAGATGGACGCCTTTGCGATGCTCGATGATGGGTCAGCTGTATCAATGGTGGAAGAAGGCGTGGCGGACAAACTGGGGCTGAGAGGGCAACTTCAGCCGTTGACTCTTCAGTGGTACGACGAGGAAATAAAGACGGAACAGTCACGCCGAGTCACGTTGGAAGTAGCGAATCGCACCAGCGGAGAGAAGTTTGCAGTCAGGAACGTACATACAGTCAAGAAATTAAATTTGCCAACACAGTCATTCAAGAAGTCCAATTTGGGTTATTTGGAGTCGTTGCCGATTGAGGAATACATCGATGCCCGACCGGTTCTTTTACTCGGTTTGGACAATGCCCATCTGACAGCCGCCAGTGTCACCGTACAGGCTCGGCAAGACCGGCCACTAGCCATCCAGACAAAACTGGGATGGTTGGCTTACGGTCCGGTGAAATCCTCAAGTCCGTCGCCGCCAGTGATGCTACACATTCGTGAGGCCCGTCCGTTAGAGGAATTACATCGGATAGTCGCCGAGTACGTTGCCACCGACCAGTTTGGAGCGGAAACAGCGCGATCGCTACCTGAGAGTGACGACGACAAACGGGCACGAAGTATTATGAGCAGTACGACCAAGATATGTGACAAATACTTTGAAACAGGGCTGTTGTGGAGTTCGGACACGCCGAAGCTGCCAGAAACTTATGACGCTGCCGTCAAACGTTTGCATGGAATTGAGAGGAAAATGAAGAACGATGCTGAGTTCGCACGAAGGTATCAGGAAGAGATGTCGAAGTACTTCGCCAAGGGGTACGCAAGAGTTTTGTCGCCAAACGAGATAGCAGAAACCAATCGCCCAGTGTGGTATCTGCCACATTTCGCCGTGCAGAGCCCGTATAAGCCTGACAAGCTGAGAATTGTTTTCGACGCAGCCGCCAAAGTGCAGGGCGTTGCATTGAATTCCTGGTTGCTAAAGGGACCAGAACGAGCCAAGCCGTTATTAAACATCCTGTTCAGGTTTCGTCAGGGCGCAGTTGGTGTGGCGGCTGACATAAGGGAGATGTTCTCACAGGTGAGGATAAGACCCGAGGACCAGCACGCCCAACGGTTCCTGTGGCGCAGTGACCCCAGCCGGCCTGTTGAACATTGCTGTATGACGTCGATGATGTTTGGCGCTTCATGCTCGCCGTGTTGTGCGGAGTTCATCAAGAATCACAACGCCAGCCGATTTAAAGAACGCTACCCAGCCGCGGTGGACGCTGTAGTTGAGAAGCATTATGTGGATGACTTCGTTTGCAGCTTTAACGATGAAGCAGCCGCTGTAGAGATTTGCCGTCAAGTCGTCGCCATACATGCAGAAGCCGGGTTTGAGTTGAGAAGTTTCATATCGAATTCCAGTCAGGTCCAACAGGCAATGAAGGGAGCCACGAAGTACGACACGGTCAATATGGAGAAACAAGCGACATCAGAAAAGGTGCTGGGCATGCACTGGAACGTGCGTAGCGACACGTTCGAGTTTCATACGCAGTTCCACCGCATACCACCAGACGTGCTCAATACGCTGCGGGCACCGACGAAGAGAGAGTTCCTGGGCATAGTTATGTCGGTTTTCGACCCATTTGGTCTGCTTGCCAACATTATGGCTACGGCTAAGATATTGATGCAGCAGGTCTGGCGAAGCAACGTAGAGTGGGATGAGCCCATCCCGGAAGAATTAGACAAGCAATGGAGAACGTGGTGGAACAACTTTGAAGAAGCCAGCCGAATTAAGGTGCCGCGACCATATTCGACATCCTTTGTTTCATCCAACGAGATCCAACTTCACATCTTTGTGGACGCAAGCCAGGTGTTGTTGGCCGCTGTGGGGTACTTCCGTATAGCCACAAACGGGGGGTGGGACGTCGCATTTGTAGCTGCCAAAACCCGCAATGCGCCGCTGAAATTGATGTCAATCCCGAGGTTGGAGTTACAAGCTGCTGTATTGGGTACGCGTTTAAGCCAGACGATATGCCGTAACCATGACGTCAACATCGCAAGTGTCACTTTGTGGACCGACTCGAACACGGTCTGGCACTGGATTCAGTCAACCAAGAGGAAGTACAAACCGTTTGTAGGTCACAGAATAGCCGAGATACTAGATACGACACAGCCGTCACAGTGGCGTTGGCTGCCGACAGAAATCAACATTGCCGATGAAGCCACACGCCAGAAGTCTCCGTCCAAGCTCAGTGGTGATAGCCGATGGTTTAAGGGTCCAGACTTTTTGAAGCAAGAAGAAGCGTCTTGGCCGACGTTCATTATCGGGCCGCCGCCAGGTATGACAGAAGAAGAGGTGCAACTACAATTTCTTATAAATTCGCAGACGAGCCGCGTGATTGAATATGACAGGTTCTCATCGTACACGAAGTTGAAGAGGACCATCGCTTGGGTTGTACGTTTCAAGAACATCGGACGTTCGAGGACAGATGCGGAGGCGCGTCAGCAATTGAGAGGTCCACTCACAGTAGTTGAAGTCGACGAGGCCGAAGAACTTATCTGCCGCATGGTTCAGAGGGAGTGTTACACCAAAGAAGTTGACGTTCTAACAGCTGGACTGCCAGTACCAAAGGGAAGCTCTGTGTACTTGCTATCGCCGTACTTAGAGAACGACGGACTACTGCGTGTGAGGGGAAGAATCGATGAAGCTACGTACTTGCCATTCAGTGCCAGGCGCCCAATAATTCTACCTCAAAACCATGCGGTGTCGCGCCTGATAATGCAACATTACCACGAGAAGAACCATCATCAGAACCAAGCTGTAGCCATCAATGAAGTACGACAAAGATTCTGGATTGTTCGCGCACGTGCCGTTTTGAGAGCTGTCGAGAAGAAATGTCCGCAATGTCAACTTGAACGAGCGAAGCCTGCTCCACCACAAATGGGTCAGCTGCCGGTAGATCGTGTCACGCCGTATGTGCGACCTTTCGCATATTCGGGAGTGGACTTATTCGGCCCATTCACTGTCACGATTGGTCGTTGCCACGTAAAACGTTGGGCCGTGATTTTCACCTGCTTGACAGTGCGGGCAGTGCATTTGGAGGTGGCAGCAGATTTATCAACTGATGCTTTCCTGATATGCCTACGAAACTTTATCAACAGACGTGGTACTCCAGTGCGAATCAGAAGCGATAATGGGACTAATTTTATTGGGGCCCAGAAGGAGCTACAGGGTGCCGAGAAGCTGCTAGATGTGGATCGTATTCAGACCGAGGCGGTTGGCCGCGGAATTGATTGGGTGTTTAACTGTCCTTCAAACCCCAGTTCAGGAGGGTGTTGGGAGCGTTTGATCCGGATCGTTAAGCGACTGCTTCATCATACTTTACGTGAAGTAGCCCCGAGGATGGAAACGTTGCAAAGCGTCCTGATTGAAGCGGAGAACATTGTTAATGCTCGTCCATTGACAGACATTCCACTCACCACAATGGAGGATGAGCCGTTGACGCCCAACCACTTCTTGCTTGGATGCGTCAATTCCACGCAAACTCCGCAGCCTGTCGACATGAAGATTTGCCTAAAGAAGCAGTGGCGTATAGCCCAGAACTTGAAGGATCGCCTCTGGAAACGTTGGACCAACGAATTTTTACCGCAACTGCTCCATCGACAAAAGTGGCATGACAAGACACCGCCTATCCAACTGAGGGACGTAGTCATCATTTGTGAGCCATCGTCGTCAACGTGTATCCAGCGAAGGACGGACAAGTTCGGTTTGCAGACGTAAAGACAACAACGGGACTGCTGCGTCGACCGGCGTCCAAATTAGCTGTTTTAAAGATTGGTGAATTCTAAGGAGATTCACGGGGGGTGGGGTGTAAGGAGCAGATATGGCTACACCATTTACATCGGCAGTGGCCGCACTGTTCAAGTGCAGGGTGGCAGCATCAGCCGTCGGGAAAAGTCAGTCAGAAAGAAACGCGCGAAGGAAGCAGTCGGGTAGGGCGGCAGCGAAAAAACTGCCAATAAACACAACCGCCAACAATACAATACAATTACTACACAACCGCCAACAATACAATACAATTACTACACCATCTTTCTAAAATACAAGAAACAAATTTTTTTTTACAAAATCCAATATGGCGGCCCAAAAATGGCGGGTCTTGTCAACCTCTGCAAGCGAGACATTGTTCGGAAACGTCAAGGCTGTAGCCACTTGTAGTGAACTGAAATCAAAAATTTTTATTTTTATAGTAAAGAATATTAAATTCCCTATGACTTATACCTATTTTTGAATAATTTTTATAAAAAATCATCTAATTTATGCATAATCATAGAAAAAGTTCAATTTTTACCATCTTTTTTTCGACTTTTCTTTTGTTAAAAGACTATTATTACACATTTGTTTATATTTGTTTTAGGTATAAGTCATATAAAAAATCATACCCTTTCAGAAATGCTATAGATGAAGTAACTCGGATAAGTAGATCATGAGTTACGCTTGACGTTAGGATGAAAAAAATGGTTTTGAGATAAACGCGTAAACATCTTTGGCCGCGCAGTAAAATAGCACCAGAGCGTTCCTCCGCGCGCGAAAGTTCGACGCATCAGAGACGCTCCTATGCGATAAATATGCTGCGGATCGAAAAATCCTTTTGCACACATATTCTCGACATTCATACCTTTCATTTCATCAAAAAAAAAAAATTGATTTTTTGAAAAAAACAGAGGAGAACCTCCCCTTAATGAAGATTGTTTTTATCATAGCGGGGGAAATATTGCTTGTACGATAGATGTTGATGCCATTTGTGAGGATAACAGTAGTGATTATAATATCGAATGTTTATTGCCAAATAAAGTGCGCGATATGATTAAGTCCATACTGCGAGATTCCTACTTAAATTGTTCAAAAGAAAAGCTACCAATGCCATTTTAGATGTCAATAAAGTTGAATTCACAACAACCTATTTTCCCGCATCCACGAAGATTAAACCGGCACCCAAAAAAAAAAAGTGGTCTGTACATTTGACTAGACCCACCTATCCTTATGTATTTCGGTGCGCTGAAACCGAATCCGAGGTCAGTTTTGTCCGTACACCCTCAAAATTTTGAGCAAATTGCAAAAAACTGCCATTACACTGGCATAAAAAACTTGGTCTGTACATTTGACTAGACCCACCTATCCTTATGTATTTCGGTGCGCTGAAACCGAATCCGAGGTCAGTTTTGTCCGTACACCCTCAAAATTTTGAGTAAATTGCAAAAAACTGCCATTACACCGGCACACAAAAAAAAAAAAGTGGTCTGTACATTTGACTAGACCCACCTATCCTTATGTATTTCGGTGCGCTGAAACCGAATCCGAGGTCAGTTTTGTCCGTACACCCTCAAAATTTTGAGTAAATTGCAAAAAACTGCCATTACACCGGCACACAAAAAAAAAAAGTGGTCTGTACATTTGACTAGACCCACCTATCCTTATGTATTTCGGTGCGCTGAAACCGAATCCGAGGTCAGTTTGGTCCGTACACCCTCAAAATTTTGAGTAAATTGCAAAAAACTGCAAAAAATGGCTAAAAATCGCAAATAATGGCAGTTTTTTGCAATTTACTCAAAATTTTGAGGGTGTACGGACAAAACTGACCTCGGATTCGGTTTCAGCGCACCGAAATACATAAGGATAGGTGGGTCTAGTCAAATGTACAGACCACTTTTTTTTTTGTGTGCCGGTGTTATCGTACAAAGACAAGTCTGAGGTACAAAAGATTGTTCAGGATCTACTAGATAAGGGGATTATTCGCCATGATGCTTCTGCATATGCGTCGACAATAGTATTGGTAAAAAAGAAAAATGGGGAAACTCGCATGTGTATTGATTATAGAGATTTGAATAAAGTTACTATTAGAGATAACTACCCTTTACCTCTCATTGAAGACTGCCTCGAATACCTGGGTGGGAAAAAATACTTCACATTGTTGGATTTAAAGAGTGGGTTTCACCAAGGTATCAGAGGAGTCCATCATTTACTTCTTTTGTTACGCCAAGCGGACAATTTGAGTACACCATGATGCCTTTCGGTCTTAAAAATGCACCATTGGTGTTTCAAAGATTTATCACATTCATTTTGAAAGAGTTTATTGCCAAAGGTTTGTTGATAGCTTATATGGATGACATATTACTTGCAACAACTGAAGCTGAGGAACATTTATCTTTATTAAAATCTGTTTTAGAACAAATAGCCAAACATGGTCTCGGATTGCGACTGTCAAAGTGCAAATTCTGCCATAGCAATATTCAGTATCTACGAGGGCGGGTCAATAAGTCCGTGACTTTTTGAATTTCCCGCTTCTTAATTGAAATGGCAACACTGCTCCCGTCAAGCTGCGACATTTAGTTTGTTTTTGACAGCCAGACAGACAGTTATTATCAGACTACCGCGTTGACTGAGAAGAAAATGGAAAAAAGTTAATTTCGTGTGCTCATGCTTTCCGCCGAGCCATTTCTTGAAGTTTGGGAACAAGAAATAGTCACTTGGGGCTAGATCGGGTGAATAGGCGGGATGAGGGAGCAATTCGTAGCCCAATTCATGGATTTCTGCCATGGAAACTAAAAATAATGCTTAATGAGCACACGAAATTCACTTTTTTCCATTTTCTTCTCAGTCAACGCGGTGTCTGATATTAACGGCTGTCAAAAACAAACTAAATGTCGCAGCTTGTTCAATTTTTGACAAGAGTCAACTGACAGATGACTGTTGACGGGAGCAGTGTTGCCATTTCAATTAAGAGGCGGGAAATTCAAAAAGTCACGGACTTATTGACCCGCCCTCGTACTACATGTAAATCATACAATGCTACAATGTAAATCATAAGGGTATTGAACCAAACGATCAGCACAAAGAACCAGTTGCAAAATATCCGTTGCCGAAAACTTTGAAATAGTTGCATTCATTCATTGGTTTATGTGCGTACTTTCGGAAATTTGTTCCACAATTTGCAAGGATAGCTAAGCCTTTGTACGATTTGCTACGAAAGAACATGAAATTTGAATTGGATGAGGTCTGTTTAAGGGGGCCGATACATGTAAAATGAAGTATTTTTGGAAATTGTTTTTTTCTCGGGAATATGTTCTACAAATTTTCAATGTATGGCTAAGAGCGTTTTCCAAAATTCTAATCCCTTCCCAGACAAAACACAGGTAGAAGCGGCGGCGTCAGGTATTAGCTTGTCCGCTTACTCAATCTTTGAGCCCGCTTATCTCGGAACCATGTTTTTCGGAATGGGCTGCGCGATTGCATGAGAACCGCTCAACCGATCGCGATGAAATTTTAACCACACCTTCGGAAGACTCATCCCTTCGATGTGAACCTACTTGTTTTTACAAATCTGCAAAAATCTCATGTTGGTGCTTGCAAATTCATCAAAACAGCTGCCCCAAAAATTCAATTTTCTGCCGTTTCCAAAAAAATCACAATTTCTTTACTAAACCAGGTTCACATCGAAACCACAACTGTTTTTTAATTCATATCCTTTCATTTTTCATTTCAGCCCCATACGAGCAGCACAATCGCGCAGCGCATCAGATTGGAGGGGATTTTTTGATCCCACGCGCCGCCGCCATCTTGGATTCTCGGGTCAAAAAAAAAATTGAAAAAGAACCTTTAATTAGTTAATAAAAGATAAAAAAAAGAAATCAATTGCCAAATTCCTTATCCCCCAAAAAAATTCTCAAAAAATACACGATTTACATGTATCGGCCCCCTTAAAGGCAATTGATAAATTAAAGTCAAAACTGATTCGACCGCCTGTTTTGGCTATATATGACCCAAAACGGGAAACGTTATTACATTGTGATGCGAATGCCCAGAGTTTTGGTTCTGTCTTGCTACAACGTCAAACTGATGGAAAATTTCACCCGGTTTTCTTTTTCTCTAAGCGAACAACAAGCGCTGAGAGTAAATATCATAGTTTCGAACTGGAAACTCTTGCCATAGTTTACGCTTCACGTCGTTTTAGGGTATACCTGGAGGGGATTCCATTCAAAATCATTACAGATTGTAATTCGCTAAACAAGAAAACACTAAACCCACGTATTGCGAGATGGGCCTTGGAGCTACAAAATTATGACTATAGTGTACAGCATAGGGGTGGAACCAATATGGGTCATGTAGACGCTCTCAGTAGAAGTGAGGTAGTAATAGTTATTAATCAAGACGACATAGAGTTTTATCAGGTGTACAACTTTGCTTCCTTTTTCCGATAGGTGGCTGTACCGGCTGAGGCTGGTTGAAATACATAGATGGTAATGCCTTTAAAGTGAGTGTGGACAGTGCCTAACGAATTGTCATCGCCGTTTCAGTGACAGTTGTTCTTGTTTTCGTATTATTCACGCTCGAAAATGTCCGTTTATGTGCCCAATTCTCGCCATTTGCGGGAAGTTTTACTTTTCTGTTACAATTCGAAAAAAAATGCAGCTGAAGCGCATCGAATGCTCTCAGAAACTTACGGTGATGCTGCTCTGAGTGAAAGAACGTGTCGGGAGTGGTTTCAACGTTTTAAAAATGGCCACAATATCAAGAGCGACATGACAAAGTCATCCTCCAACACGACAATGCTCGCCCTCACGTCGCAAAAGTGGTCAAAAAGTACCTGGAAACGCTGAAATGGGAAGTCTTGCCCCACCCGCCGTATTCCCCAGATGTCGCCCCTTCTGACTTCCACCTATTCCGTTCGATGGCACACGGCCTGGCAGATCAACATTTTCAATCCTTCGAAGAATTGGAAAAATGGATTGCTTCATGGATAGCGTCAAAAGAGGACTCCTTTTTTCGAGCCGGGATCCGAAAATTGCCGGAAAGATGGGAGAAAGTTGTCGCTAGCGACGGACAATACTTTGAATAATACATCTGTAAGCACTTTTTCGCAATAAAGCTTTTAATTTTGGAAAAAAACGGCGGAAGCAAAGTTGTACACCTGATAATTGCATGCAACCCAAAGTAGGGACCCAGATATTGTGAAAATCCGTGACAGATTGGAGAAGGATCTCTATGATCTTAAAGACGGTTTATTGTACAGGAAGGATATGAAAGGCCAACTGTATTTGTATGTCCCCCGGGAAATGGAAGATAACATCATACGATCCACACACGAAAAGATTGCTCATTTGGGAATAAATAAGACTTATAATCAAATAAGAATGCACTACTGGTTTCCCGACATGACGTCAAAGATCGAAAAATTAAAAAAAAAAAATTGCCTTAAGTGTATCATGTATTCAGCTCCAGCTCGAGTGGATGAGCGAAATATTTATAGCATTCCTAAGAGGCCGGTTCCTTTTGATACAGTGCATATTGACCACCTTGGTCCTTTGCCCTCTTTGAAGTCGAAAATGAAGCACTTGCTAGTAGTGATTGATGCATTTACCAAATATGTAAAGCTCTATCCAGTGAACTCTACAAGCACCGGGGAGGTTACGGAGTCTTTGAAAAAATATTTCCAATGTTATAGTCGACCAGCTACAAGGTGCGCCATCAAAATGTGGTCGATGGAAATATTGAATAACTTTGACAGATTTACACCGATTGACGTCGTCGAACACATTTCGGAAAGGTTATTGCATTACAATTTTAACCATGAATCGATTCACGCCCAAAGAACGCGCGGAAATAGTAACAATGTTCATTAAATGTAATCGTTCAGTTGTTGCAACACAGCGAGCGTATCGTCAAAAGTATCGCGGTCGTTCTGCATTTAACGGCACCGGACTTTTTTTTGTGGGGATTTTTAAAAAGCAAAGTGTATGCCAACAATCCAAAGACTTTAGATGAGCTTAAGGACAATATTCGAGCCGAAATCACTGCGATATCACCCGAGATGCTGGCAAATGTCATGGAAAATGCCAGAAAAAGAGCTGAATTTTGTATCCGCAATGAAGGTGGTCATCTGATCGACGTTGTTTTTGGAAACTGAATGGAAAAAATTGTAAAGCTTCAAATTTTATAAAAATAAATAGTTTTCCAAAATCGATTGAGAATTGTTCAAGTTATTCAATATTTCCATTGACCACATTTAGATGGCGCACCCTGTAGAATAATTTCAGACCGCGGAACTTGTTTTACTTCTTTGGAATTTAGCGAATTCTTAATGAAAAATAATATTGACTGGGTGGGCTCTCCACAAGCAAATGGGCAGGTGGAAAGGGTAAGCAGAGTGTTGACCCCAATGCTTAGTAAATTGAGCGAACCCGTTCAGCATTCCGACTGGGTGTCCAAACTAAGCATGTTTGAATGTGCCCTTAACAATTCTATTCACAGCACTACCGGAAAGACCCCTGCGAATTTGCTGTTTGGTGTAGACCAAAGAGGATTTTTTATTGATGAATTCACGGAATTCTTTGATAGTCAACAAATAAGTGGTCAACAGGACCTAACTACTTGTAGGCAGGAGGCAAGTAAGGCAATATCGGCATGCCAGCGGCGCAACGAAGAATACTTTGGGCGACATCATAGGCCTGCAAAAGAGTTCTCTGTTAAGATTATGTCGTAAAAAAAATGTGGATAGTACTACAGGTGTTAATAAGAAGCTTATACCGAAATTTAAAGGACCATATGTCATACACAAAAAAACTACTTAACGATCGTTATGTAATCAAAGATATTGAAAACTGTCAAGTTACACAATTGCCATACAATGGCATTATTGAGTCCCGATTTATCCGACTGTGGAAGGAAGACGGTTGTTAACACAGATAAACCTTTTTACAAGCTCAGTTACAAAAGGCAATACATGTTATATTATGTTATCTTTATTGTAAATCTATTTTGTAATACAATTGATCGGGATCGAAAAAGTAAAAGATGAAAAAAAGTTGAAATTCTCTAATTAATTACACTATTTACTTTATATCTTCTGTGAGCACCCACTTAAAACCTAATAGTTGAACCTCCCATGATCTGACCAGGGATCATGGTGTAAACAAGAGGATAGTCAAGGATTCTTGTTAAGGGTATAAAAAAACCAGAAAGTGTGAACACATTGATTTCTTTTACTTGCCTACATTTTATTTACGTAAAACGATAAAAATATACTAGAATAATTAAGTAAATAGCGAGTTTCAACTTCAATGAATTAATTTTGAAATTCAAAAAATACATTTTCATTTTTCATTGGACACATACAAATCTACAAATTTTTATATACACTAGTCAGAATAAGTTTGCGTACAGGCAAGTCAAAATTATGTTTTGATTAATGAAATTGGTTCTCTGTTTACCAAAACTTATCCACATTATTCATATATGCCTTAACTGAATTTCTTGTTCTGTTTAAGGCAGGTTCTCACCTTGTGGAAAAAAAAACAATTTATTTTTTTTTGCCTTATCGTGTAGATATATGTTTCAGAAATGTGCTCCAGAAATTTCAGATCAAAATCTGAAAAATTACAAAAGTTAGAGGCCGTTACATAGAGCACTGGAGAGCACCGGCCAAGCGCGCTTTAAACTTTAAACGCGTTTTTCTCAGAACCACATTTTCGGACCTTACGGAAGTGATTGAAGGCGCTGGAATGAACCAATCGTCACCAAATTTTTTCCAAATGTTCCTTAGGGTTTTTTCTAATAAACGAACTATGATCAGCCAAAAATATTGAAAATTGTTTATTTAAAAAAATAATTAGTGAACAAAAAAATGCGAAAATCTTAATTTTTTTTTCAAAACCTCATAACTTTTGTAATTTCGATTTTTTTGTCATGATCTTAG
This sequence comes from Melieria omissa, assembly GCA_963971225.1. NCBI lineage: Eukaryota > Metazoa > Arthropoda > Insecta > Diptera > Ulidiidae > Melieria > Melieria omissa. The sequence goes on along the minus strand of OZ020267.1, from coordinate 89,712,425 downwards.
TTCATTCAATAGATAATACGGTACACATTAAGAATGTGTTCGATTTTTGTGTTTCCGATCACGGGTTTCGACGGAATCACTTCCGGTAGCGGGACACCTCCTCGCCGACATGCCGCCACTGATGGACGCCCCCTCCCCCCCTTTTTTTGATTCATTCAATTTGAAAAATTGTATTCTCTAAATAAATGTGTGTTCATACCCAGAAACAATTTTCAGCGTTGTATCTTTAACCGTTTTCTCAAAAAAAATTCCTAAAAAAAGTGCACTTTTTCGGTTCCACAAGGTGAGAACCTGCCTTAAGATGAATTAAAATAATAATTTTCTATGTATTCGTATTTATTGACAATATACTCACAAAACGGTGCAGAATAAGTTTGCGTACAAAAGTAATAACGGGAATTTCCAGTTCTGCTTTTTATTTTTATTTGAAAATTTGTATTCCATTGAACAGTAAACGGTCTTGTAAATTATTTGGAACCGTATATGTGCTTGAAATTTTATAGAAAGCAATAGAATCCAACAGAAAAAATTAAAAATGGATAAAAGGATAATCTTACTAAAACTTTCCAAAATTGACAAAAAAATTTCATGAAATTAGGGAAACTTTTGGGAGAGCACATTCGTCATTTCACAAAGCCATTTTAAATCTAAAAAAAAAAAACACAAAACCTTGCTTCGTTACTACGATCTGGCCATTTTCTTAAGTTACCCGAGCAAGAGGATTATATTGTTCGCGATCAGTGCATCATAATCTAAGGCTAGTTGCATCCAATATCTTCAGAAATGTACAGAAATATTTTATAATACCCAGTAGCAGTGACTTTATAAGAAAAGTCCTGAAAAAACCATATTTCCCCTACATAACAGCATGTAAGATGCCCATATTTAGCTTACTCACAAGGAGCACAGAATTGCTTTCGTAAAAGAGTCCACCAACGAGTCTAGAAAACCGGATTTCCGGGACGATGTGTTGTTATAGAAACTGAGACGATTCATTATTATCTGATAATGGTTTGGCATATTTGACATTAAAAGGCATCAACAAATTTGAAGAGGATCCTGTTAATAACAAAAATCGAAAATCAACAGTGATGCATAGCATATGTGTGGGTATGGTATGGAGCTGCATGTCAGGAAAAGGAGTGAGCAGGCTGTTTTGTTTTTATTCAGAAATGCTTCCGAGGGGTTATTTACATATTCTAAAAGCTTATGTAAGCCAAGGTTTCAAAACTTCGGATCAGATTTCAAAATTTTTTTTGAACTTTACGATGACCTTAGGGATACGATGTAATGCATACGATGTGAAGCTATGTTTGCTATTAACTAACTCAACAAAGTTGAAAAAGTTCCTCCCTAGTCCCCTAATGTGCATCTAATTGAGTATATAAGGGGTTTACTTGAACCCTGAGCCCAACCACACTCCATCTTCAAAGATATAGTATACCAATATAACAATTTAAGGATATAACAAAATAGCCGCTGAAAAAACACAGAATTTTATAAAATTGACGCCGAAACTTCTGCAGGGAGCTCAAGCAAGAAAAGCATATTCACAAAGTTATTAATTTTTGGACAAAACTTAGTTTCAATTGAATTTTAACCACATAACCTTATCTTGTACGCAAACTTTTTCTGAGGTGAATTCATAACATATTTTGTTTATGGCCCTTCTTTTACAGTTTGGTCAAGTTTTTGATATTATTATCTTAATGGTATAAAAGAACTAACTTTACGGAAGAAATAAAAAATATTTTGTTTTTGAAAAATTACTTTGTCATTTTTTTTTTCATATGAAAAAACTACGTACCCCTTGTACGCAAACTTATTCTGACTAGTGTATCTATTTCTGGATTCCTTGTTAATAATTCTGAACTGCTTTACCAAAGAAAAACATGCGAAACATACTCAACATGTTATTGTTCAGGCTGAACTGGCCGATTTCCTTGTCGCCCTCGTCGTCGTTATCTTCCCTACAAGACGTGCCTGACCGAAACTCCACTACATAACAATTTTTTAATTTACCAATACATTTGCATGAATTTTGGCCCATATGAGACAAAATATTGCTGCATTTGTCTTTCATTTAAACTGAAACAACCCATTTAACAACCATATAAACATTAATTGCTAATACACGCATGTGTAAGAAGCACCTGCTGAGAAGAACTCGCGTCGGAGTTGTTTGAAGAAACAAAATTAATAAAATTGATTAAGGGAGTCTCCTCATCAGTCAGTTTCAAAAAATCGATTATTTTTTTTTTTGTTTCAATCGTTAGAACTTTTATCTGAATATTCTTGCAAAGTTTGAGAGTTCAACTCAAACTAGTTTAGGAGTTACAGGTTCCAGGAGAGTCTCGCGCGGGGCAAGCGCGAGCCAAGTGAAAACTTTACAGCCCACGTTCTGAAAACCATTTTTTTTTAATTCCGTGCACGATTTAAAATAAACCATAAAAGCTATGTATACAAGTAAGATACTGTTTTTTAGATTATTTAATTGTGCATAGACTGAACTAAAAAAATTTTTTAAAAGATTTTTATTTTACAATGTAGTTAACGCGCTTACTTAAATACTAGGCCGAAAAATCGAGTACTTTTTTAAAGAATGACCAAAAATATTTAAATTACATCTTTTAAGCACCATAATAGTCTATACTATGCAGGAAAGCCTTCTGAATAAAAAAGTATTTCAATTTCTTGTTTCAGGTAAAAATTACGGGCTGAGTCTTGCACGGAGTTTGAGTTGTCCGCGTCGAGCTGCTGCGCAAGATTGTTCATAAATCGGCCATTTTTATTTATTTTGAAATTACATAAACTTTTTTTTGTTGAATAAACGTATGTTAAAAAATATGCAAAAGATCATTTGTTTCTCTTGTTGTTCTCATGTTCAAAAAAAATCCTGAAAAACTACCTTTTTTCCAAGCTACTGATGAGGAGACCCCCTTAAGAGCCGGCAGCCGCCGTAGCTACTGCAGCCACCGAAGCTCAGCTGGCTAATGCGTGCGCTTCGGTACTTGGGCCGTAGCAAGTACCGAAGCGCAAGACCAAGGAAGCCGATGCCAATGATGCCGGCAATATGGAGTTGAGTTGAACCGCACTAAGCAAACGCCTTCGATTGCGACAGTATGGGATCATCCAAGCAGGACCGCAAATGAATTTTTTTTAATTAATTTTTTTTTTAATATTATTTCATTTTAATTAATTCGAATTTCCATTAAATAAATTCAGGCATAAATTAAATACGTTTTTCCAAAAAATTTCAATAAAAACCTGCATTTTTTCAATATTGAGTATTGGTCATGAATGACCGATTTGTACATCACATTATGACCGATATTTGCATCAGCATTTCAGTCAGAAATTTCGGCACGTGACCGACCAACTGACTGACATTCCAATCAGGAGTAAGTGAGATAGCTATAGAAAACTAAATATTTGGAGGTTGGAATAGGTATGCGTTAGAGAAGAGCAAAAACACTTTGCATTGGAGCACGCGCTATACTTTTCTAAATATGTGAAAGCTATGTGTTAGAGTGAAACAAAAAAATCACACGTACACGTGAGTTTCTATCAGTTTTTTTGCACCGTCTGTATAAAAATGATAGAAACTTTGTTCGGAGGCCTGACCGAAATTTTGGTCAGGCATGACGTTCATGGCCGTCACTGTTCTTGTAGGGTTCACATTGACATTCATTCACTAAACGACTATTTTTTCTATCAGTATCAGATGCTTCGTTTTGTTGAGGGCCAAATGAAAGCGTGGAATTGGCAGCACCGTTATTATTACCACTAGCAGTAAATTAATTAATATCTTAATTTTGTTGCTCTAAAGCATTAGTTTCCGCTATTTCTTAGACAAATTTCAGAGAAATTGTCCGCCTGATTTAATTCCAGCGTCAAAATGCAAAAACAATGTCCACCTGAACCTCAAAATAGCTTTCCCTTCCTTTCATCTCTGCCAAAGAAAACACGCAATCGAATTGATAAAAAACCAGAAACGACAAGACAACAAATATTTCCTTCACTTCAGGAATGTAAATGAATTGACACCAAAACACGGACATAACCATGAATACATTATTATTATTATTTATTAATACATTATTTTCCAACAAAAATTGTAATTTACTGACCCGAAAGAAAATAAAAGCCAAGGCGAGTAAAAAACACTTGGATCAGGTAGATTTTACACCAACTAACTTATGTCACGATTTCATGGGATGCCACGAAAAAAGGGTTTCAAATCGAATGAAATGGATAAGTCTAGTTGAAGCCCTATGCTCCGCAAAAGACTGAATAAATGAAACAAACAAACGAAAAACATGTTTTTGAGCCATTCTGACAATAATTATGTGGGAAATTACAAAACAATTGTATCCAAAGTTCGGCCAGATGGTCCAATGGTCTGGCCAGAACCAGATACCCACAGAAAGGTTAAGATTAAATTAATACAAAAATCACTATTGCGTTTGTTCTCGCAGAATAGTTGTATTTACAGTGTTCCCAAAAGTATTGACTATTTACAAAGTAGTAGTCAAACGCAGGCTTGATGCCATGCCATGTCATGCCCTGCATCAGCTGTTGAAATTTGAAAAAAAAAATGCAGTAAAATATGATTGGTGAATTGTGTGTAAACATGGAAAACATGGTCACCTCTATCATAATTAAATTTCAGAACGTCATACATTTTATAAACGTTAGATTTATTTTAGATAGTTGTTGGGTTATGCTTTTTAAAATAGGTCTTTCGAGTTTTTCGTAATACTATTAGAAGAAGTTTTCAAAATGTCATAACTTAAAACACAATTAAATTATTCGTTTTAAAAATTTTATGTTAGTATATATATATACTATATTTACTATACTATTATATAAATCCAAGTGTGATGTTGCTTTTTTAAGCCACAATCAGGCAAAAACCACTGAACCGATTTAGATGAAATAAGCACCAAACATATTTTTAGCTGGGAGAATGGTACATAGGCTATATGGGAATGACCACGAACCCTTCTTACGGCCACTATGGTAACAAAACTCATCTATGGTATGCTTTTGTAAGTCAATATGGGTATCAAGCGATTCAGTGTGTCAGTGCGGTAAACATAGGCTATAATATAATCGGCCACGCCCACTAAACTAACTAAAAGAATCGACGGAACATGTTGATTAATCAGTATTGGATGGATGGATGGATGTGAGGGTGGGCAGGAAGGCTACAAGCCTTCCATAGCACTCAGTCTATTTCAGACCATTGTACTATACCCATGGGGGATAGGGCAGGAAAATGGGAGTTATATCTCATATTTCACCCGTTTTTGAAATGCGTAAGGAACACTGTCTTTCCAACATATGTTACAGCACACATTCTAAGTGGATGGGAAAAGGGAGGGGGAGGGGATCTACAGTTTAACGCCGAATCCGAAGGGCGATTGGCAGGTTTTCGTTCACACTTGGAGGTTTTGCCATTGCCTGCCAACAGCGCACTTGTGCGATTCTTGTAATTCTCATTCCCTTCATGTGGATAGCGATAGAAGTAGACGAGTTGTTCACCAGCCCGAGCCAGGAATCGAACCTGGAGCCTTTGGTATGAGAAGCCAGCGCGCTACCAGTTGGACTATCAAGGCCGGCTGGTTAATCAGTATTAGTATCAAATGATTTCGTGTTTAATTGATGTTAACATAAGATATATAAGATTGACCACGCCCATCTGATAAGCCTTTTCGCCACGCCCACTATAATAACAAATCAGCCATGGTATATTTGTCATAGCAATATGGGTATCAGACGATTTAGCGTGTCATTGCGGCAAACATATGCTATAATAAAATTGGCCACACCCACTTTCCTTGATTTAAAATTATTCTATGTTTCATAGCGATAAACATAAGCTATATAAGGTTGACCACGCCCACCTTTTACGCTTTCCTGCAACGCCCATTCTGATGACAAAATGTAACTGTAGTATATTTGTGCAAAACAATATGGATAAAAAAAAAAATGTTCGCCTTGACTAAATCTCCATAAAACACATAGTGCGAATACGACCCGATAGGCAGGCGTGGCACCTCCCATACAAGTAAAATTTTCATTAAGCAATATTTTCGTAAGGCAGTAAGGCAATATCTTCGGGCAGCATTAAAATTTGGTTCGGGGTCTAAGTTAAGATGTGCCGTTTCACTGGTATAATTTAATGAGCGTTGGACAAGGGGCGTGGCACTTTTGAATGCCGGTGTAACTTTGGAACTATTTAAATTTAAATGCAGTTAGAAGGCCGAAATTGTGCACGCATTGATCATTGAAGTCTGCTGAAAAATTATATTGGAAAAATAGCACCGATTGGATACTACAAGAAGATAACAACCCGAAACACAAAAGTAAACTATGCACTAAGTGGAAAGATGCAAATCAGTCACCAGATACAAATCCTATAGAGAATGTTTAGGCTATAATGAAAGCTAAGATATCAAAAAAGAATATAAAATCATCAAAACATTTTATTCGATTGCTCAAAAGAGCGTGGAGGTCTTTTTCCGTGGAATATGCTGAAATTTTGACTGCCAGTTGTCGCCAAAGATGTCGCGCTATTATAGACAATGCAGGAGATTGGACCCATATTAAGCATTCTGTCGAAACTTATTATACTATCTATTTCTCAAAAATAAAACATTTTTTTTAAATAAATGTAATGTACACTCTATGAGAGAAGAACGTATTTTGTTGAACACACTGTAGATCGTTCTATCGACTCAAATAAAAATGTCACACATTTCTCTAAATGTTATCTGTTGTTATTTTAAATCAAATCCGAAGGCTCTTAAAAAATCACCCGTTAGTTAGTCATTATTATTATTTTAAATCCTTTAGTACAACAAATACACTATCTGCATCGCTAAAAACATAGATACACTAGCTGGGCCCAGCGACTTCGCACGCAAGCTCCCTTGTTTCACCCGATACAAATTTTGAACGCATTGTTGACCCCGTCAGATTTTGATTTTAAAAAAACATACATATGTCTATTATCTTTGATGTCAAGTGGTTCTAAAAACTGTGAAGTCAAACGGTCCTTTAAATCATTAGTTTTCACATTTACAAATTCTTAACCCTTAGTTTACCATTGGATTTTCAAAAATATGAAAAGCACATTTTAATTATTTCCCGATTGAAGTGCCTTTTGTCTAAGTTTTGAAGTAAAAAGGACCAATAAATCGTGTTTATCCATACGCTGTTAACCCATTGTTGACCGCGTTAGACTTTGATTTTCAAAAAAGTGAAAAACACGTGTCAAATTATTTCTCACTTAAAGTACTTTCACAAAGTTTGAAGTCAGTGGCCCTTCATGTTGTTTTACAGTTTCGCCATACAAACTTTTAACCGGTCGTTGACCCCGTCCGATTTTAATATTCGGAAAAATGAAAAACACGTATCGATTTATTTTACATTTGAAGTACTTTCACCAAGTGTGAAGTCAAAAGGCTCAAAAAAATTTGTTTCTCCATACATACTTTTAACCCGTCGTTGATCCAGTTAGATTTGGATTTTGAAAATATCTATTTCAAGTATTTTTACACTTTTTGAAGTCAATAGGCCTATCGGTTCATGTTTTTTTCGAGTCTATCCTTAAGGTGTCATGGCACGTTAGAAAGGGGAATATTTAATGATTTATAAAATTATTTATTTTTCAGCTCCTTTATTATCAATCTTTTTGAAATTCAAATTTTTTTACAATACATTAAAGGTTCAAGGAACACACAAAAAATTTTATTTTATTTTTTTGTTTAGCATATTGTCTCTTATATAGGTGGAGCTGAAGTCGCGTAGAAAAAAAATATCCTCCATTACGGACACTTAATCGCCGAATTGGCTAATCTGAAACAAAAAAACAATAAAGATTCATAATTATTAAGCTTTCGGACACAGGAATTCACTAGAAAAATAAAAAAACGCCAAAAAAATAGGAGTTTTTTGAAAAAAGTGTCAAAAATTTACTGCGTTTTTCATCTTTTTTCCCCAGAAAAAGTACTTTAAATTAAAAATGTTCTTCAGTTTTGTGGCAGATTCTTGTAAAAAATAAGTTAATAAAAAGAACTAAAAAAATTTTGTTTAAATCGGTCGAGCCAATCCGGAGATTAAGTGCCCGTAATAGAGGATGTGTTTTTTTCCTGCAACTTCAGCTCCACCTATATAAGAGACAATATGCTAAAAAAAATTGTTTTTTGTGTTCCTTAAACTATCAATATATTGTAAACAAATTTTCAAAAAGATTGAACAAAGGTGGTGAAAAATAAATAATTTTGTTAATAATTAAAAATTCCCCTTTCTAACGTGCCATGATACCTTAAACAAATCTTAACCCATTGTTGGTCCAGTTAATTTTTGATTTTCGAAAAATTATAAAATACGTGTCGAATTTTTTTTGGTTTACAGTATTTTCAGGAAGTTCGAAATCAATATGTCTCTTAAATCACTGTTCTTCATACAACACCTTAACACATGTTTTGCCCCTTTACACGACTTAGCGGAGGTAGATGTATCTACAGTTCAAATTTCATGTTTGTAGCTTCAGCGGTTTGGGCTGAGCTATGATAAATCAATCTTGTCCAATGCTCACAACTTTCTTCTAGTCGAATTGTGCTACTAACTGGAAAGTTCGTACCAAGTTTCAGTGATGTGTGTGTGTACTGCATAACTGTTGGATCATAAAAAATGTGCCACGCCCCTTGACCAACGCCGATCAAATCTCATTAGTAGAATGACAGATCTATGAAACGACGGTACACCAAATTTCAATGCTGTGCGGCTTACAACTCCGAAGCTATTCCATTTAAAAGATTTGGATTGTATGGGCATTGCCACAGCCCCTTGTTCAATACCAACCCCATTCCCTCTGCCGAAAGATATGATTAAATGTAAGGTTCATACCAAGTTTCATTGATGTGCGACTTACAGTTCTGCTGCATCCGAAATTTGCCACGCCCCTTGTTGTAAATACCCCCCCATTCCCTCTGTGGAAAGATATGACTAAATGATAAATTCGTACGAAGTTTCATTGATGTGCGCCTAACAGTTCCAAAATTATGCGGATAGTTTGGGTCAAACAAATGTGCCACGCCCCTTGTCCAACCCCCATAAAATTTTAAGAGTAGAATAACACATGTATGAGATGACGCTTCACTAACTTTCAATGCTATGCGTTTCCATTCCAAGCTATTCCATTTAAAAATTTGAGTTGTATGGGCGGTGCCACGCCCCCTTGTTAAATACCCGCCCCATTCCCTCTGCCGAAAGATATGATTAACTGGTAGGTTCATACCAAGTATCATTGATGTACGAAAAACGCATAAAAAATGTGCCACGCCCCTTGTTCAACGCCCATCAAATGTTAACAGTAGAATGACACATCTATGAAACGGCGGTACACCAAATTTCAATGCTGTGTGACTTACAATTCCGAAGCTATTCCATTAAAAAGATTTGAGTTGTATGGGTGGTGCCACACCCCTTTGTTCAATACCCACCCCATTCCCTCTATTGAAGCACATGATTAAATAGTAAGTTTGTACCAAATTTAATTGATGAATGACTTATGGTTCCAAAGTTATTGTCTAAAAATGTCTTCTTGTGGTGCCACACCCCGTTTTCCCGACTTTTCTTTTTTCCTAAACCTTCACGTAACAATTTCAAACAAACCCGCCGAAGGAAGTATCCAAGTTGGTCCAGTCGTTTTCAAGTTTTAAGCAGCCGAACGGGCCACGATTCATTTACATTGTGACCGAAAAGTTTCTGGAAATTCTCATTTAAAATTCGCGCGCTGTATATTTTTCGATATTTTAAGTTTCTGTAGGTTGGTGGGTCTGTCCTTAATTACTATGCCAAAAATGAGCGCGATCTGTCAGACAGTTTGTTTACGGCAGCTGTTGAAACCATTTCACCTCAGTAGTGCGTTGCGATTTTGTTGAGAATTTTCTTCAAAATGAGTACCGTGAACAGGTCTCTTTGGACGTGCTTGATCGTGCCAATTCCGATCCAACTTTCATGGAACGCATCATAACTGGTGACGAGACATGGGTCTACGAGTACGACATGCAAACAAGCCAACAATCATCGGAATGGAGAGGAAAAGACGAGCCGAAACCGAAAAAACCACGCCAAAGTCGCTCGAAAATCAAGGTAATGCTGATTGTTTTCTTCGATATTCGTGGTGTGGTGCATCATGAATTCGTCCCTGAAGGACAAACGGTCGGTAAAGACTATTATTTGACTGTTTTAAGACGTTTGCGTGAAAATATCCGCCGTAAACGGCCTCAATTGTGGAAGGATAATTCATGGATTTTTCATGACGATAATGCTCCCTCGCACCGAGCCAACGTTATCAACGATTTTAAGGCCAAACATTCAATAAATACCATCGAACAGCCACCGTATTTACCTGATCTTGCACCGTGTGACTTTTTCCTGTTTCCCAAACTCAAATTACCACTCAGAGGAACGTGTTTTGAATCCATAGAAGACGTAAAACAGAATTCGCAGAGGGAACTCAAAGCCATACCGGAAAGCGCCTATAAAAAATGTTTTGATGATTGGAAGAAACGTTGGCATATGTGTATCGCTTCTAATGGAGCATATTTTGAAGGAGATAAAATAAGTATTGATGAAGATTAAGAATTTAGCGTTTTTTTTTAATTTCCGGAAACTTTTCGGTCACAAGGTATATATATATAGAAGATAAGATTTCCATCGATAGAAGCATTTGTCGCACTTTCATTTTCTGAGAAAATATTTTTAGGAATGCCAGTTTTTAAACAGCTCTCTTCACAGAAGAGGCTTATGCCAGCAACTTACTTATTTCCGTGATACAAAAATATACAGGTAGATTCAATCGAGCAAAATTATAAGTCACTAGCTGACCCGGCAAACTTCGTCTCGCCCAAACGGTCCGTTTAGATGTGATGCCGTAACTCACGGTCGGAAGGGAAAATGGTAGGTTCGTACTTAGTTTCATTGCTGTGTCACTTAAAGTTCAGCAAAATATTTGGGTCACAAACAATGCGCCACGCCCCTTGTCTGACGCCCATCAAATCTTATCATTAGAATGACTCATGTATGAGACGACAGGGTACTAAATTTTAGTGTTGTATGACTTATAATTCCGAAATTATTCCATATTAAAAATTTGAGTTGCATGAGTGGTGCCCCGCCCCCTTGTCCAAAATCCACCCTATTCCCCCTGCCGAAGGACACGACTAAATAATAAGTTTATACCGAGTGTCATTGATGTGAACGCTATAGTTCGAAAGTTACACCGGAATTTAAAAAGTGCCACACCCCTTGTCCAACGCTTATTAAATTTTACCGGTCGAACAACATGTTTACGCCATGACACTATACCAAATTTCAATGCTATACGACTTATGATTCCGAAGATATTCCGTATTAAAAAGTTGGCTTGTATGGGCGGTGCCACGCCCCCTTGTCAAAAACCCACCTTATTCTCCCTGTCGAAGGACACGACCAAATCGTTAGTTTGTACCGAGTTTCACTGATGTGAACGCTATAGTTCGAAAGTTACACCGGAATTTAAAAAGTGCCACGCCCCTTGTCCAACGCCCATTAAATTTTACCGGTCGAACTACATATTTACGCCATGACACTGTACCAAATTTCAATGCTATACGACTTATGATTCTGAAGATATTCAATATTAAAGAATTGAGTTGTATGGGCGGTGCCACGCCCCCTTGAATAATGCCACGCCCCCTATGCTAAGAACCTTCCACACGGTGCCCGTAAACACACACGTAATATTTTATTAAAATAGGTCTGGTGGTTTGGGAGTCTATAGAACACATACGGAATTTATTTGATTTTTATATATACCTATAGATTTGCTTTTTTGACAAATAAAAATAAAATTTTAAGGGCGCAAAAACAAGTAAAAAATACAGAATCGGAATGATATACTACATAAACTGATTGTGTGGAATTGTAGCTCTGTAGCAAAAATTAAAATAGTAGTACAAAATTTGTAAAGAAATATTTTTTCCAATTGTCAATTTTATTTTTATCTGTTTATTTTTGTATCATGCTTATTTCATCATGACCTTATTTATTTCATCATGACAAATTCGAATTAAGTCGCCCCAAAATTGCCAAAAACAAAACCAATATCGCTGTTGAGTCTACATTGATATCACAGAGCAACAAAATCGACATTATTTTTTTTTCTTAAATCAAACCATACTTTTCTAAAGGATTTTTGGACGCTGATCACAACTGCGTACTTAGGTTTTTGATTGTTTGAAAGGCTTAGGAAATATTGATGGTTTTCCTCGGAGGGCGTTTTCCATGTTTTTTGACCATTATACGAATGCAGCTCCTACAAACCTGAAGTCTAAAATGCCATTTTTTTAACGTAGATTAACATTAAAATCGGTTCAAATTTGCAAGAGTTATTCATTTGCAAAGTCAAATTTTCAGTTTCTTTGCAAGATTGCGAATACACAAAAGAATTTTTCTTACAAAAAATATATATTGTCATATACTGAAAGAAGAATGTTGGGGCTTACAATTAAAAAATAAATTTTTGAAATACGATGTTTGTAATAGAGTATGTGTACAAATATGTAAGTTCTCCATTGATAAATTCAGCAACAAAAGCAAGGATTTACTTTTGAGCTATAATATCGGAGCACAATTTTAGGCAGCGGTATGAAAATGCTCACATTCATCAAATGCCCTTGATTCATAAAATGTTCAGCTTTGATTTTGATTTTTTTTGCGCCCTACAAATATGTCGCAGTGAAATATGGAAAAACAGCAGTAAACAACAGCAGAAAAACAAAGTAGTTTGCTAAGTGTGTGTGGTTGAAATTTTAGCTTGTGTGATGCAACTCTTTTTAGAATAGCTTTTACAATAATGAACCAATTCAAATTTTGTTAATGCCCTTGAAAAGACAAATATTGACGCTTGCGAAAATACTTTAGCTACTTTCGTCAATGACGCGAAAGGCATTAGAAGATTTCAATACAAACACGTGTTCAGAAGATGAAGTCGCATTTACACTCTAATGAGCATAGGCCGAGAATGGCACATACAATAAACAAAATCTGTTCTATAAGTTTAAGTTACAACCTTACACTATAACATACATTGCACACTAACTCCTAGTTGAAAATTGCAACACCGATTTTAAATGAATTTTTATGAAAAATTCGCGAAAATTGAACTTTGAAGGGCCATAGCTATGTTAACCCTTGACCAATCGAAATCGAGTATGGTCAGAATTATAGCTTGAGGATTCGTTATTGTGTCATAAAAAAATTATCGTGTTTTTCAACATATTACAAATGCAATAAAAATTCAAAGATGAAAAAACGTGGAAAACACCTCCTAGCAAAAACCACCAATAACTTACAAACCGCTCAAACAATCAAAAAACTAAGTACGCAGTTGTGATCAGCGTCCAAAAGTCCTTTAGAAAAGGTTTACTAGAACTTGGACAAATTTTGGCTGTTGCTCAGTGTATTTTGTTTTATAAATGTAGATACATACAGTTTGTCAAGTAATTGTTTGCACATTGCAAAAATTTACAAAATATCATCTTTGATATTCCATAAAAAAAAGGAAATATACAAATTTAAATAAATACTTAAATGTTTTTATTTAACGAATACTTCACTTACATATAATGTTTATATATTTTTACATTTAAAAAAATTAAAAAAGAAAAAATCAAAAACTTATGCAATCCACAATTCAAGGTGTCAATTAAATGTTTGCAAAATTATGAAGTTATACAAAAAGATCTTCAAATGTTTTTATTTTAAGTCAATACTTAGTATGCCCCAATAACGGCTTGAAGATGTCTCTGCATAAACGAAATTAGTTTCTGAAGATCGTATTCATCTTAAGCCATTCCTCCTCGATGTATTGAATCAGTTGGTTTTTCGTTTTTGGTGCCCTCTTTGCCACTTTTTTTTTCAACAGTGCCTACATATTCTCAATTGGGTTGAGGTCGGGACTTTGTGCAGGAGTATCAATGGCTGCAGTTATAGAGCACCCAAGTTTTACATATAAACGACGTGTGTTTGGGATCAATGCCTTGGTATAATTTATATTTGTACTTTGTAGGGTTGTTCTGATCATAAAAACCAAAGTCTTGAACACTGGTAATTAAGTTTGTTCTTAAAATGTCAAGATAAAGTTCTTTATCCATATTTTCCTCAAATATCCTCAGTTGCCCTACTGCTCTTTTGAAAAGCAGCTCCACACATTTACTGATAGTTTTCCAAATTTGACTGTTGGAATTATATTGATATTTTCAAGAGCTGAAAGTGGTTTCCGCCAAACTTTATTAGGCTCCGCATTGTAATAAAGCATTATTTTTGTTTCATCGCAGAAAACCACATCATCCCAGTAATCAACTGAGCGTAAAAGCTGCTCCCGCGCAAATTTTTTATAGAAAGCAGTGGTTTCTTCTTGGCAACTTTCGACGAATACTCGTTACTTAAAAGCACCTTCAGAACAGTTTCATGAGATACATCAGTTTTGCATTCATTTTTTATATCCAAAGCCATTTCCCTTGTTAAGATACGGGGATTTTCACGAACTTTTCGGATGATTTCTCTTTCTTCTCTGTCAGGCAGTGGCTAAATGAGTGCTGTCTCAAGTAGTCTGTCGATCCCACCTCTAATCCCTTCCTTTCCTTATCCTTTTGTACACATGTTTCCCCCTATTTATGCTCCCCGGCTTCGGCCGTTTGTCTCGTTCAGTGGTTCTTGTACTCATTGTTATTCGTCATTTAGAAGTCGATATATAAACACCCAAAATCGACCCGAACACGTGTATTAATTTCAACCGCCCCGCCGCGCTCGATTAAACATGGTCCTTCGAGCCAACTGCGAATTCGCGCCGCGGAAATACAAAAATTAACAAAAACTTAAAATAATGACACTTTTTAAAACAAAAACTTCAAACAAATAAACAAAGAGTGACAACTCAACAAACAGTGAACCAAGAACAAAAAGTGAAACAAACACGAAGGTGATACACACAACAAAATCAAAAAACAGTGCACAAACCATACAATATACAAATCACCGATACCAAAATTTTAAATATTAAAAACAAAACCAAAAAAGTAACGAGACATAGTGCAGTGCAGTGATATCAGAAAAAAAAAACCCAGGCTACATAAGCACATATCAACAACAAACCCACTACAGAAGAACTGATAACAACAACAAACACGCCCACTACAGACGCAAAGGAGACGAAAAGGGCAGCAACAACACGCAAGACAGCACCACTTATCAGCGCACAAACGGCGGACAAACACACAGCTACAGAGGAGATCCCCATTCTCGGGCACTGGGCCCCGCAATCAGATAAGCCCACAACTTTTACTTCAAATTAACTCATATTACACATACACTAACACAAATACATATAGATTAAAAAAATTTAATTCTAAAAATATACATACCCATTCCCAAAAATCTTTAACATCCAGTTGCAAAATTATATACTGGTACTCCGCCACTGGGCTCTTATCGCAGTAAGCAATCCCGCTACTGCATAATATTTTGCGCTTTTTGTTTGCACATTTCCTTTTGTGCGACCTCCGCAGGCAAAGCAGCAAAAATTCCCGCTGCAGCCTGTTTCATACTCACCCACTAATTTGCACACATTTCCCTTACTTTTACTTTGCGCATATTTTAGATCGACAGCAAGCACTCCAGCTGTTGATATCCCTCGCTTACTTGCATCCATTTTCTCATTTTCCTTTGTGCGATCACAGCTGGCAAAGCAGCAAAACTCCCGCTGCAGCCAGCATCGAACAGCACGCACTTCCCCTCCTTGTGCGTTTCGCATTGCACTGACCCACTTGCACACAATTTCGCGTTTCGCTTTTTAGTACAGTAAATAGAGACAAATAAATCACATTTACTAAAAAAAAATACTTAATGGCTGAAATTTTGAGGGTGTGTTCGGGGGCATGTCCTGAGTCTA
Organism: Melieria omissa; assembly: GCA_963971225.1. Classification (NCBI taxonomy): domain Eukaryota; kingdom Metazoa; phylum Arthropoda; class Insecta; order Diptera; family Ulidiidae; genus Melieria; species Melieria omissa. Next base: position 89,696,416 of record OZ020267.1, on the reverse strand, counting down.
AAACTGAGTTTTCGTATTCGTGGGGGTGGGGGAAGATACTACCCCCTGCTTATTTAGGAGTGAGCTCGTTTTAACTCCTTATCTCCGGTGCTATTGCTCGTACCGACAAGTCCGAGGGATCAAATTTGTGGGGAATAAAATTATCTATCTAATGATAATAAAATCGAGGTCATAGGTCGATTAGGTGAATCACAATGGCCGGTCAAAGGTCAAAAGTGAGGGATAGTTTTCGTTTTTCGTGAATACCGTGAAACCGGTAGGTTTTTCGCATACTGCTTCGATACCATTTTAAAGTACTTGAAATTACCTACAAAATGAGTGCTCGAACACTCATCTACTATAAATAGTTTGCCGTCAATCCAACGACCAAGTTGACCGCGCGCGCCGATGTTGAGCCGCGCACGGCGCGAGAATTACTCATTGCGCATACATTGCACTCTCTACGTGCTCGCACGTACAGCGCGCGCGGTCAACATCGGCGCACGCGGTCAACTTGGTCGTTGGATTGACGGCAAACTATTTATAGTAGATGAGTGTTCGAGCACTCATTTTGTAAGTAATTTCAAGTACTTTAAAATGGTATCTAAGCAGTATGCGAAAAACCTACCGGTTTCACGGTATTCACGAAAAACGAAAACTATCCCTCACTTTTGACCTTTGAACGGCCATTGTGATTCACCTAATCGACCTATGACCTCGATTTTATTATCATTAGATAGATAATTTTATTCCCCACAAATTTGATCCCTCGGACTTGTCGGTACGAGCAATAGCACCGGAGATATGGAATTAAAACGAACTCACCCCTAAATAAGCAGGGGGTAGTATCTTCGCCCACCCCCTAGAATACGAAAACTCAGTTTTAGACTCAGGACATGCCCCGGAACATATCCTCAAAATTTCAGCCATTAAGTATTTTTTTTTAGTAAAATATACCTATTTACTGTACTATTTGTGCGATATATGCAAGCACCAGCAGCAAGCACTCCCGCTGCTGCCTCCCAGTGCACTCAAATTTTCATACTTCTGCCTAAGCAATTCCCCTCCTTCGCTAGCAGAAGTAAATAAACGCAAGCACAGTGGGACGAGTCGCACTTTTTCTGCAGCACATTGAACAATTTTCTAGAACTTGGAAAATTTCCAATAGTGCTGCATATACTCATACACTGCACATCTGCTGCTACCCCAAGTGAATACAGTGGGACAAATAACCCCCACTCGCGCACAAAATTTTTGTTTGCACAAAATTATTCACACTTTTTTACGTTCACTGACACAATAATACAAATCATCACATACACATATACATATATATACAAATATATAAGTATATACTAGGGATCGCAATTTTTTGCCATTTTGCGATCCCGGGATTTTCGGGATTGAAAAGTCAAATCCCGGGATCCCGGGATTTAATCCCGGGATTCATATAACAATTTTTTTAAATAAAACAATTTTCCCGAATTGCATAAATACTTGTTTATAATATATTTAGCATAAAAATGGACACAGTTTAATCACATTTGGGTAGTTTTAAGATTTTTTATCTTGAATTTAATCACATTTTGTTTAACTTAAAAGTTTTTCAGTCCACATTTAAGTTCAGTTTCATAACATTTTGTCTTGTTTTGTATCCACAAATGACACTTAACCTTAGAACCGTTAGTTGAGCACTCAGTGCCGATATTAATTTTTTATGTTCAATTTCGGGGATTTGGGAAGGCCAATTTGTTTTTTTTTTTGGTAGGCAGATAGATTGTACTTTTGTTTATAAGTTGACAAAATTACAGGTGCATATCTCTTATAATAAGAAAGTTATGTCATTTTACAAGATGGGTACGCTATACGTGACTTGGGGCACTCAGTGCCCATAATATTTCCTCATATATCACAGGGCAACAAATTTCGATTTTTTGTCGGCTTTTCTGGTTTTGGCATCAGTTCTAGGGTAATTGGGGGCCGCTGATTTCGAATCCGCAAACCGTTTTCAAAACTTAGTTTCCGTTTTAGCAAAAAATGGTTGTGTAATTTTTTCGGATTTTCCCTGACTTTTTTCACGTTTTCGATTGTAATTTCTAAACCAATAAACCGGTAGACATGATTTTCACTTTGTGGCATTTACAGCACCTCACGGCTTCTTTTCCAATGTAATTTGCTTTATAAGTTTTACAATTCCGCGGTAATTGGACGTCAAAGTCGGAAAATATGGAATTTCAAGGCGATTTCTTTGATGTCGAAAAACATGCACATTTTTCGTAAATCAATAATCGAGTTAGGTATAACACGAAAGCGGAAACATCAAGTAATACAACACAGCCAAATTATTTGGTGTAATTCCCATTCTCATCGAAATAATACCACAAATGTACCATAGTCATTTTCATCATTTTTCATATATTTTCCTTAAAAAATTAGGGGCCTCAAAATATGAAAAGTTCTTTTTCACAAAATATTATGCCGATGCTGATACGGACTTAGATATTAATAAAGATGCAAACAATACTCTAACAACGGCATCAAAAAGACAGCGGATAATTTCACTCAGTTGAGCGGTTCAAAACCAAAACTTTATATGTTTTTTATATTTTTCAGTTAAAAAAACTTTGTTTCTAACAATAAATACTTGTTTCAATAAATTATTTGCATAAATAAGCGCAATATTGGCCTTTTAATAAAAAAAGTTCATAAAAAGCTTAAATTTCCATACAAACTACACTACTGGGCACTGAGTGCCCAAGTCACGAGATTAAGTTGTATAGTCAAGTCACGGTTCTAAGGTTAAACATAACTTATTGTTTTGCAACAGATGTATCATAAAGTGCATATATATGCATATTTGATAAAATAAAAAAATAGTTAATTTGTTTGTACTTCTAGTTTTACTTCGATTATTTTGATAAAAAAGTTAAGCGTTTTGATTAACTAAGAACTGAGATCTTAAAAATACTAAGGCATTAAGTGTTTTGTCCTCTAATCTAGAGCGACATTTATTGCAAATAAACCCTGCTGAATAGAAACATCTTTCAGATTCAACACTTGTTGGTTGAATGCTTAGTAAATAATTATAAGCTTTTTCCAAAAGACGCCCTCTATCCCCTCGCTCCTCCCTCAGATAAGGAATTGGGTTTTTGTGCTTTTAAATTTATTTCATTTAACTTTGAAGCATCTTTTGCAATCCCGAAAATCCCGGGATTAAAGGATTTGAATCCCGGGATTTTCGGGACTGGAAAAAGTCCGGGATCCCGGGACCCCGGGATCCCGGGATTGCGATGCCTAATATATACACACCAATTTATCACATACACATACATACGTGTATATTCACACACACATTCACATACAAATAAGTTCACTTTTTACAAACTAAAACAAATAATCATACACACATATACATATATATTTAGACATACACATATTTATACACATACGTGTATATTCACACACATTCACATTCACATTCCCATACAAAATAAAATTCACGTTTTCACAAATAAAAACACATTTGACTACACATTTGTTATATTCTTATAATTTTAACATACATTCCCAATTTCCACATACATACACATTTCTATTTATTACCCATTCACATTTACAAAAAATTTATTTGTTTCCCTTATTCCCATATATATACACATACATACTACACGTCTATTTTCCAATACTCTACACATATACGTATTTAAATTTTTTACCCTTTGTCGAGCTTCCAATCCAATTAACATGCCCGTTGAGCGATCCCCTAAACTACAAAAATCTACTACTAACTACTAAATGCAAAATCATCTAAAGCACATTTGACAGTTCCTGTCACTCGGGAGCCACCAAACACTCGCTCCAAACTCTCTAGTCCGAAAGCAACCCATCCCAGTGTTGCCAAATTTACTTTCGAGTACGATAGACTCGTGCTATTATGCACACAATTTTCATCGGTTCCCATTGAGGATGTGACCAAATCCCTGGTCCAAATTAAGCAAAAAAATTTGCAAGCCCAATGGGAGAGGCTTATGTGCGCACATGAGGCAGTCTTCATTGCTGAAGACAACAGCCAGCCCGACGGTTTCAAAGAGTCGGCTAGGCAAAAAATCGACGCCTGCACTAGGGTGGGTCGATTCCGGACTTTTTTCGATTCGAGATTTCAAATAGTGCGGAAAAGTTGCCTTAGTACTTCCTGATTCCAATGCAATTTTTTGTTTTGAGATCGGACTGCATCTTCAACCCCAACTCCGGCCTTGAAATTTCGGAAATTTGCCTAAAATCGTGAAATTGCCTACCTAGCGCCTGAAATACGCCTCTCATGGCAAAATGTATAAAAGAAAAGTTGTTTGTCGCAGCATTAGCTACCGAAATGGTATTATGATCATGGCCGTAGGACGAACCGTTCCCGAGATACGAGCGAAAAGGCGGCGCGCCGCAGCGCAAGGTAAAAATCGGCTTGCGGCCACACTTCTCCCTAAATGCGCCAACAATGACGCCGGCGCTGCGGAGATGTGTTCTGTGCTTCACGCGTCGGGTCGGACCGGCCGGGCCGCTCCCCCCGTCCCGTCTCGCTCTTCCTCCATCCCTCTCCCCTCCCCGCCAGACACTAGACTAGACTCCCGCTGCGCGCCGGGCGCCACCAGCTTGCTCCGTCGTGTATTCCCCTGCGCCATACGACACGTTCGGGCAGGTCCCACACAAATATTCTTTCATCGAGTTCCTTCACTCTTGTCGTTGATTTCGCCGAGTGCTATCACTTACATTCTCTGAACAGAACACAAAACTCAACATGTCTGTATCTAAATTTAAATTTAGACAGAAATGTCCTGTGTTTGGCATATATCCGTACGATCTCACTGAGTCCCAGCTACCCAGTTACCAGGATGTTCTTTTGTATTATCAGTTTGAAAGATTTCGTATAGGGCGACTCCGAGGTGACAACTATGAACCTAGGAGTAAAGAGGTTTCAGAAATAGTTGCAAAAATGGTTGAAAATATTTTCAAAAAGTCATCTATTCCGATAGTCTCACACACCAGAGTTCTACAAATGCTCACCACATACCATAAGAAATTTCTGACACTTAAACAAATGTTTTTAAGGAACCAAATAGGTTTGCGCTCTAAAAGAGACAACTTTGTCTCTTCTGCCGCAGAATTATTTGACATCGCTGCTTGTAAATGCATTTCCTTTTCTTCATGCAATTGTCCAAAGGAAAGGAAAGTTCCTATCATTGAACAACCATTTCTCTTGGACCAGAGAACCAGAAGAATTGGTCGCATTGGAAGTGTTGATCTACCTGAAACAAAAAAGATTGCAAAGAGTAATGAACGTAAAGAAAAGCTTTCAAAACGTCATTCAACATCAACACTTACCAGAAAAGTATCAGCTACAACACGTGACCATTCAGATCAACCAGACACTCACACAGACGACAACAATGTCGGTTCGTCGCACATACATTCTTCCAAAAACGATGCTGATGCTGAATTTTCTCTTCCATCCTCTAAAATCAAACAAAACACACTATTATTAGAACACACTGCTTTAGCTGCCCAAAGATTCGGATTAAGTGACAGAGCAGCGGCCTTGATGGTTTCATCTGCCTTTCTGGATGCCAAAAAAGCAGCTTTGATAACAGAGGATCAGGCCAGCTTTGTCACTGACAACTGCAAGATTAGTCGAGCAAAAAAAAGTGTTGGAATTAAGCTTGGTCTGTGCTAAGTTGGGTCGGATTAATAACCTCAGAAGGTAATTGGCATGATGGAAAACTTTCAAATTTGACGACAGGCAACTTCTCACAATCAGGGAGCAGTTTTCCTATGTCACCAGAGAATATATTTGGACTCTTTGAGACACCATCTATGTGTTCGAAAAGAGCACGAAATGGAATTCCAACACTTTTTTTTGCTCGACTAATCTTGCAGTTGTCAGTGACAAAGCTGGCCTGATCCTCTGTTATCAAAGCTGCTTTTTTGGCATCCAGAAAGGCAGATGAAACCATCAAGGCCGCTGCTCTGTCACTTAATCCGAATCTTTGGGCAGCTAAAGCAGTGTGTTCTAATAATAGTGTGTTTTGTTTGATTTTAGAGGATGGAAGAGAAAATTCAGCATCAGCATCGTTTTTGGAAGAATGTATGTGCGACGAACCGACATTGTTGTCGTCTGTGTGAGTGTCTGGTTGATCTGAATGGTCACGTGTTGTAGCTGATACTTTTCTGGTAAGTGTTGATGTTGAATGACGTTTTGAAAGCTTTTCTTTACGTTCATTACTCTTTGCAATCTTTTTTGTTTCAGGTAGATCAACACTTCCAATGCGACCAATTCTTCTGGTTCTCTGGTCCAAGAGAAATGGTTGTTCAATGATAGGAACTTTCCTTTCCTTTGGACAATTGCATGAAGAAAAGGAAATGCATTTACAAGCAGCGATGTCAAATAATTCTGCGGCAGAAGAGACAAAGTTGTCTCTTTTAGAGCGCAAACCTATTTGGTTCCTTAAAAACATTTGTTTAAGTGTCAGAAATTTCTTATGGTATGTGGTGAGCATTTGTAGAACTCTGGTGTGTGAGACTATCGGAATAGATGACTTTTTGAAAATATTTTCAACCATTTTTGCAACTATTTCTGAAACCTCTTTACTCCTAGGTTCATAGTTGTCACCTCGGAGTCGCCCTATACGAAATCTTTCAAACTGATAATACAAAAGAACATCCTGGTAACTGGGTAGCTGGGACTCAGTGAGATCGTACGGATATATGCCAAACACAGGACATTTCTGTCTAAATTTAAATTTAGATACAGACATGTTGAGTTTTGTGTTCTGTTCAGAGAATGTAAGTGATAGCACTCGGCGAAATCAACGACAAGAGTGAAGGAACTCGATGAAAGAATATTTGTGTGGGACCTGCCCGAACGTGTCGTATGGCGCAGGGGAATACACGACGGAGCAAGCTGGTGGCGCCCGGCGCGCAGCGGGAGTCTAGTCTAGTGTCTGGCGGGGAGGGGAGAGGGATGGAGGAAGAGCGAGACGGGACGGGGGGAGCGGCCCGGCCGGTCCGACCCGACGCGTGAAGCACAGAACACATCTCCGCAGCGCCGGCGTCATTGTTGGCGCATTTAGGGAGAAGTGTGGCCGCAAGCCGATTTTTACCTTGCGCTGCGGCGCGCCGCCTTTTCGCTCGTATCTCGGGAACGGTTCGTCCTACGGCCATGATCATAATACCATTTCGGTAGCTAATGATGCGACAAACAACTTTTCTTTTATACATTTTGCCATGAGAGGCGTATTTCAGGCGCTAGGTAGGCAATTTCACGATTTTAGGCAAATTTCCGAAATTTCAAGGCCGGAGTTGGGGTTGAAGATGCAGTCCGATCTCAAAACAAAAAATTGCATTGGAATCAGGAAGTACTAAGGCAACTTTTCCGCACTATTAGAAATCTCGAATCGAAAAAAGTCCGGAATCGACCCACCCTAGCCTGCACAGACCAGTACGAGTTTTGCATGGCTCAGATGTCGGACATCATTGAGATGCTTCAAATTGAGTCCCCCCAGCCCGCTGCGCATATGGAACCGGTTCGACCCCTAGATCCAGCAAATACCCCTTACATTTGCCTACAAGTTCCGCCTTGTGATACCGAGCAATGGCCGTCCTTCCGGGACATGTTTACCGCGGTTTACATTAACCACCCCCAGCTCACTCCAACCCAAAAATTGTATCACCTCCGATACAAGACGCAAGGCAAAGCCGGTGCTATTGTTAAGCAATATGCATTATCCGATGAGAATTTCGGACTCGCGTGGGAAGCCCTAAAATCCCGGTATGAAAATAAACGCATACTCGTTGACACTCAAATCCTATCCCTTTAAATATCCCTCCTGCCCACACTGAAAATAGTGAGGCACCACAGCGGATCCAAAACACAATAAATAATTGTCCGTCTGTTCTCAATACTCAGGCCGTAGACACTGACAATTGGGATCCGCTATTGGTTTACATATGTTGTACCAAATTGCCCCAAGAGACACTCGCTCTATGGGAGCAATCACTGACATCCCGGAAGGATCTGCCACCCTGGTCGCAAATGGATGAGTTCCTGACCGGCAGATATGAGGTACTTGAACGGCTGCAAAGTATTCGCCCTTCTAAGCCGAAACCGTCTCAACCTTCGACTTCCAATGTCCTCCCAAATCGGCCACACAAATCCCTAAATTATTATACTCAAGTAAAAAGGGACTTCGCGTGCAAACTCTGCAACGCAAATCATCCCATACGGACTTGCCAGAGCTTCAAAAGACTCAACCCCAGGAGTCGACTTAAATACGTTAAGAAGCACAATCTCTGCGTAAATTGTCTTGCTACATCGCACCTCACGAAAGATTGTACAAGCAATTTTACGTGCGTATATTGCCAAAAGAAGCACCATTCCATGCTTCATTTCCCTAAAGGCAATGCGCAACCCTCTCAAACTCCTAACTGGTCACATTCGACCACTCCACAGGTCGCAACAGCTCCAAAACGAACGCACAACAACTCTGCTACTCATTCTCCCCTTTCGGATGCGCAACCCCGCACATCTTCCAGGCAAAGTACGCCCAAAGTACAAGCCCTCCACTCCAATAATAGCACCCAATCCCTTCTGCCTACGGCACTGGTGTCTATTGAGCACTCAGGAAAGTTGTTTAAAGTTCGAGCGTTGATCGACCAAGCCTCTCAGCGTACCTTCATTTCTTCGAAGGTCCAGAAACGCCTTAAATTGCCAATCCAGAAATCCCCCTTTCAAATCTCGGGCATGGGCGGTCAGATTGTGCAAAATGCCAATCATACATGCTTCTTGACTTTGGCAGTCCCTCAAACTAGCACGAAACTCCCCGTGCAAGCTATCGTACTCCAAGAGCTTACGAAATTGCTCCCACCTCGTCACATACACCCCCCTAATAGGAAACATATGAAACAACTCGCTGATCCAAACCCCTTCGAGACAGCGCAGATCGATTTAGTGATTGGCAGTGATCTCATACCGCAGATCATGCTCGAAGGTATCCACCGAAATGTATGTGGCAGCTTACTTGCTCAGCATACAATATTCGGTTGGGTATCAAGCGGTCCAGTACCCCCTTCGCATTTGACATGTGCCACAGACGTACCAAAACGCCATATGCATACTGGACCCGCCCTTCGAAATAATCTTCCCGCACTAAAGAAAGCCCTTTCGCAAGTGATTGCCGCCCTCAATCCCGTAGGGTTTCCACCCCAGGAATTAATGGAAAATCACTTCGAACCCACCACTCCTGCAAACTCATTCTCAAACCGGCAAACTTCCCCCTTCGTTGCCAAACGTTTCGATCCCGCAGGAGGGCTTTCGCCTCTAATGAAACAGAGAAAAAGGCGTCGACAAGAGCGTTGGCTTGACGCCACTCGTTCCACACTCACAGCAGCTAACGGAAATTGCATTTCCCCGCAGTTCCTCATTGCACCTACTCCAACCCGGGTCCAAAAAGAGGACAGTCGCCACTCCAGTGCGGCTTGCTCCAAACGCTGCCAATCCCGCAGGCGTCGGACTGATCGGGCATAAACTCCAAGATCTATAAGATCTCCCTCTCGGGTGAAACGGCTCCAGCCATTCTCATGCTCAAACAGTTCCAATTCCGGATCAAAGAGCGGTTGACTGCCACCACCCCCTCGAAGAGCAAACCAACAGTCTCGCTCGGTTCTCCTGCTTCTCTCGAGCCCTACGTGCACCCAATTATCCCGAGCGGCGTTGGCTTAGTTTACAAATAGCTTTCGAACCCGCTCGAAATTCTCCCTCCCTCTTAAGAAATGGCAATGCAGCCAATTTATATATGTATTTTCCCATATTCCCCCGGCTTTAGCTTGAGCGAACCCCGCAGCTTAGCCGCGCTTTCCCATACTCATGATGTCAGCCTCAAAAATGTTATGTCCAAAACACTGACATCTTACTCTATTTGCAGGTCGGTAACTACCCCTAAACCGCTGCAGCAGCATTCCTCCGAGGACGAGACGTCGACGGACGGCACCCCCGCACCTGCATCACATCTTCGCCCGCCTGGCCCGCGGCATAATAAAATTGCAATATGCAATGGGTGCCGCGATGGCTAAATGAGTGCTGTCTCAAGTGATCTGTCGATCCCACCTCTAATCCCTTCCTTTCCTTATCCTTTTGTACACATGTTTTTCCCTATTTATGCTCCCCGGCTTCGGCCGTTTGTCTCGTTCAGTGGTTCCTGTACTTATTGTTATTCGTCATTTAGAAGTCGATAAATAAACACCCAAAATCGACCCGAACACGTGTATTAATTTCAACCGCTCCGCCGCGCTCGATTAAACAGACAGCTTTCTGGGCCGTCCAGGAGATACTTTCAAATCAATTCGCCCTTCAATTTCAGCTCTGTTGATTATATTGTCGACAGTCCTTAATTTTGAAACATATCAACTAATTCGTTAGCACTTTTTCCTTTGTGAAAATTATAGTTTACTAATTGTATGAAATAACAACTCTTTTACCGAGCATTATTTAACAAAATACTGCGAAAAAATCTTGTTGTCGCGCCTTACGAAGATCTAATTGAAAACTAACTAACTGCTCGCTCAACTGATGCTATTCCGAAACGTCTGCTGGAAGTACCGCTAATTTTCATCGACCTGACGACGCCAAATTTTCAATGCAAACTTGGTTTTGCAAAGAATTTTGTGACAGTTTGAAATATGGCTTCATTTCCTTTTTTGATGTTTGGCACTGTTTTCGCTTATGAAATAGACATTACTTTGAGAGTGAAATATTTAATTAATCTATATACTCAAATAATTTCAAAATATTGCAATTTCTCTTATATTTATAAGCTTTTCAAAATAAGTTTTCTCCCTTTTTTAAGTTTGCAAACATTTACTTGACAAACTGTATACATATTGTATTTTTCATATTTATATTTCTTTTAATTTACTGTTTTTCGTTATTCACATACGATCTATTGTAGATACACCCGCCACATGTGAATTGTGAAAATATATATTTTCATTGTTAAAATATGGAGGAGACTCTCCGCAGACTTGTGAGTCATATCGAGACATCTTTCAGACTCAATTTTTCGTTTATTCCATATATATTTTCTTTTATTAACCGTTGGACAAAATGTAGATTTAATGAAATTTACTTTCAAAACCGCACAAGTTTTATTTGTAAACTACTCGTATTTCACAACAGCCGCGCGTAACGAAATGATGAAGAATTAGATTTAAACTGTAGAACAAAATTAAAACAATGTATACCGGACCGTGTGATGTACTGTCGAACTACCCTAAATCTGTAGGTACAACCCAGCTCTTTTATTGGAATAGCCAATGAAAGCGAAGCAAACTGATCTTGTTATTTGATTGGCCGCTGCACTGCGCCAGTGTCGAATCACGCACATACTTACACATACACATTGTTACACTGAGAAAGTGAAGTTAACGTCGCGTGGAAGCATACAGTCCCTGTTCATCGAATTATGGCCGATGAAAGATTTTCGAAATTTCTACTTCCATCATCGATAAAACAAAAACTAATCAAGTAAAAATAACATATGAGTTATCAATTTATTCGTTGAAAAGTTTTTCTTGAAACCATGGTAAAGGAAACTCTTTATAGCCTATTTCCACTGGGCCTTAACTGCAGTAATGCTCAAATTCCCATACAATTGTTTTTGTATCAAAGTGCGTGAACTCACTTTCAAAACTGAGTTAACTCAGTTTTGCTATTTACAGACGTCTAACAGAAACTGTTATGTTAAAATAGGGGGGCAATGCTCACAAATGTACAAATTTTGATAGCATGCTTTCAGGTGCTGCAAGAGCTGTACGAACACAAACGAATGAAGGGATTTGAATTGCTTTCGGTGTGGTCGATTTTTTGCCAAGACAATTACTTTTTACTGCATCTTTCACAAAAATACATATTGTCTGTCATAATCAAAGTCAAAACTTCTATTATTTGCCAATAATAAATGCTGAAAAAGAAAATAAAAAACGTGGAACTTCTCATGAACCCTCTTGACATTAAAAATTTAGACAGCTCTGATATCAATCAGCTGACAACTGTCACAATTGAAATAAACATTGAGAAATGAAATAAATTTTCATAAATGAAATAAGTTTTCACAAATATGAAAACGCAGACATTCCTTGACTGTTGAGAAGGAAAGCGGAGTAGCTTTCATGCAGTAGAGGGGCTACAAGAAACCATACATACGTATTAGAGTCCTGCACGAGTATGCATTTTTGCTATTCGAAAACATTCAAATGCTTTTGAATAGAATACTTCACTTCATCTCTGCGGACCGGTCCGAATGAATACGAGTACATTTCTCTTCGAGTACGAGTAAGCTCCGAACAGAAACGAGTAGACGTACACTATTTATTCATATTCGCTCGAAGCGGGAAAACGAGCACAAAAGCATTCGAATAATAGTACACACTGCTTCGCATATATTCGAATATACTCGTAAGATTATTTAGAAATATTTATGTTATATATAAATATTGTTACGAATACTAAGTCTAGTGGGCTGTTGCGTATCTCTGGATTGTGTAATTTGAAAATAAAACACAGTTTCTTAAACGCAGACAATAAAATAAACCAACAGTCACTTTATTATTCACAGTTTACACTTTACTGTTCGTACACCTAAGTATTTGCTTAATCACTTCGTGTGGCAGCTTCACTTGTCAAAACCAGACTGACTGACTGCACCGCATCTGGCCACCTTTTATACTCTGTCCGGCCGTCGCGCAGATCGTTCTCGCACGTTGCCAGATTGGACTAGAAGTTTCCCTGATGACCGCGACCATCGTTGCCAGGTTGGACTAAAAGTTACTATCGCGGCCGTCGTTGCCAGACTGGGTTATGGCACGGCACGCAGCGGCAGGGTTGCTTTGCACCGCGACAGACTGTCTCATCGTTACACTGCCCACCACTTAGACTTGTTCGTCCCGAACAAGTGCCGAGGCTCCGCTGTGATGAGGCGCCAGGCGCTCCAAATGGACTACCTTCAGCTTAGCGCCTCTATTGCTGCAACGTTGAATCCGGTATACCACGTCGTTAATCCTAGTCACGACTTCGTAAGGTCCTTCCCATGACGCTTGAAGTTTCGGAGACAAACCTTTCCTCCGCTGCGGGTTGTAGAGCATTACCAAATCGCCTTCTTGGAACCCTGCTGAGTTGGCCCGTAGATCGTATCTGGCTTTCGCCTTATCGCTGACCAGTTTGGTGCGGCTCCTTATAAACTGGTGAATTTCCTCCAGTTCCGCCCGCTTATTGGCCACGTAGTCCGTCTTAGCGCCTCCCGTCGTGCTGACTACCCCGAACTTCAAGTCAGCGGGTAACCGCAACTCTGTTCCGAACACTGCTCGGGCTGGAGTGAGTGATGTCGTGTCGTGCGGGGCTGACCTATACGCCATCAGGAACAGGGGGATATGCGTGTCCCAATCCTTTTGACTCCTGCCTACCACTTTCCGCAGGTATTCCTCCAGTGTCCGGTTAAAGCGTTCCACCATGCCGTCGGACTGTGGGTGCAAAGGAGTGGTACGCGTTTTCTTTATCCCCAGCAGCTCACACACTTCCTTGAATACCGCAGACTCGAAATTCCGGCCTTGATCTGAGTGCAACTCCAACGGAACTCCGAACCTGGCTACCCAGTTGTTTACCAGCTTTTCCGAGATCGTGGTGGCCTCCTGGTTAGGAATAGGGTACACTTCGGGCCATTTGCTGAAGTAATCCATTACGACCAGCACATATTTGTTGCCTTGAGTGCTAGTTGGGAATGGGCAGGCGACGTCCATAGCAATCCGCTCAAAGGGCGCTCCCACGTTGTACTGCTGCATGCTGCCTCGAGATTTCCTTGTCGGCCCTTTCGCGGCTGAACATCGGTCGCAGCTCTTAATCCACTCGGCTACAGACTCCTGACATCCTACCCAGTAGAATCGTCTTTTTATTTTGGCGACGGTTTTGGTGATACCCAGGTGCCCTCCACTGGAGTCGTTATGGTATGCCTCGATGACCTCGTTGATTCTGCTTTTCGGCACTACCATTAGGGGGTTGCTGGTACGACCATCCGCGCTCTCCCATTCGCGGTACAGGCAGCCTTCCTTCAGCCGCAAACTTTTCCACTGTGCCCAGTAAGCCTTAGCGATCGGGCTTTCACCAGCCATCTCCTGCCAGTCTGGACGTGCGCCTTGCTCCTTGCCTTCGACGATTTTTGCAAGATCCGCATCCTCATGCTGGTCTTTTTGTAGCCTCTCCGCAGACCACTCTTCCTCTGGCATGACGCTGACCAACCGGACGTCCACTATCTGTTCCTTGCTTTCGGCTCGCGAGCATTGCCTGCATTCGACTTTGCACGGACGGCGGGACAAGGCATCGGCATTTCCATGGCTACTGCCCTTGCGATGCTCTATCGTGTAGTCGTAGCTCTGCAGTCGCTCGATCCACCGCGCCAATTGCCCTTCAGGATCTTTAAAGTTCAGGAGCCATCTCAATGCCGCATGATCTGTGCGCAGGCGAAACCTTTGTCCATACAGATATTTGTGGAAGTGTTTTACGCAGTCCAATACCGCCAGCAGTTCTCTCCGTGTCACACAGTAATTGCGTTCCGGTTTCGATAAAACCCTACTGTAGTACGCTATCACTTGTTCCTGGCCGTCTATTATCTGTGATAGCACACCGCCAATACTACTCCCGCTTGCATCTGTATCCAGCACAAACATCTCCCCAGGCACGGGGAAGGCCAGAATTGGGGCACTGCACAGTTTTTCCTTCAGACGTGCAAAAGCCTGTTCCTGCCCCTCGTTCCACTCGAAAGCTTGGCTCTTTTTCGTCAGTTTGTGCAGGCTGCTGGCTATGTTCGCGAATCCCGAAACAAATCGGCGGTAGTATGTGCACAGACCCAGGAAACTGCGGAGTTCGTGTAGATTGCGTGGCCGGGGCCACTCCTTCACCGCCGTGATTTTGCCTTCATCCGTATGTACTCCGCGGGCGGAAACCGTATGACCCAGATACTTGACCTCCTTTTGGAACAGCGAGCACTTCTTTGGGTTGAGTTTAAGCCCGGCTTTTTGTATCCGCTCAAATACCTCCTTCAGCTTTCCCAGGTGGTCGTCGAAGCTTTTACCCATTACGATTATGTCGTCGAGGTACACCAGACACGTCCGCCAATGCAGCCCTTTTAGCACGCGTTCCATTAGCCGCTCGAATGTTGCTGGTGCGTTGCAGAGTCCAAACGGCATGACGGTGAACTGCCACAAACCGTCGCCAACACTAAAAGCCGTTTTCTCCTTGTCCTTGTCTGCAAGCTCTACCTGCCAATAGCCGCTGCGTAAGTCGAGCGTGGAGAACCACTGCGTGCCTGACAGTGTGTCCAGGGTGTCATCGATCCGAGGTAGTGGATAACTGTCCTTCTTGGTCACATCATTGAGCTTCCGATAGTCCACACAAAACCGGGTACTGCCATCTTTTTTCTTGACTAGCACAACCGGCGAGCACCAGGGGCCCGAAGAAGGCTCTATGACCTTGTCTTTCCGCATGTTCTCGATCAAATTTGTGACCTCCTCCCTCTTGGCCAGAGGAACTCGTCTTGGCGGTTGGCGAATCGGTTTCGCACTTCCGGTGTCGATGTTGTGCTTCACTATGGCTGTTCTTCCGCCTGCTTCTGCCGCAAATATTGACCCATAGTGCTGCAGGAGTGACCTCGCCTTCTGTTTCTGCTTGGCCGTCAACTCGCTTATCCACTGGTTCTCCTGCGGTATGGCGTCCATGTTAAACCCGCTCTTCTTATCACCTCCAGGCGGGCTACTCTCGCAATTGACCACTGCTACAGCTTCCTTACATTCGCCAATTACCTCATCTCTCCCGACATATCTGGGTGCATTCAGGGGGTTCAGTATTCTGACTGGTATTCTGCCATTTTTAGGTTCCACTAATGTACGTCCGATGATGATGTTGTCGTGTCCTTGTTTCGGTGCTTCTACTACCCACAGCCGACTCGTCCCATCGTCCTCGTCCACCTTTGCCCACACAATCGCCTCAGAATTCGCTGGTATCCTCCTGTGTTGACACGATACAACCTTCCTTACCGCCACGTTTCGCTCATAGCCGGTGTGCAGCGGGAATTCAACGTTGGCATATCTCAGCACATTTTCCTTCAGGTCCAGCGTAAAACCGTGCCTAATCATGAAATCCACGCCGATAATCACGTCGTCCATTATATCCGCGACGATGAACTCATGTTCCAGGCTGCTGGTGCCGATAGCAATCGTTTTTGTAACTTTACCTCTTACCGGCGCGCGCTCGCCAGTCGCAGTCCGCAGCTGGATGCCATGCAGCGGTTCCCAGTTCTTTAGCAGCCTCCTTTTTATGACCGAATATGACGCTCCAGTATCCAGTGTCAACACGAACAACTTTCCATCTATCCTTCCTTCAATTGTCAAGCTGCTGGGCTGTCGTTTCAGCTGTGAGACAAGGACGGTGGGGCGGCAGATTGTGGGGATCAGCTCACGCCCCTCTGGGCTGACCCGTTTTAGTTTAACGACTCGCCGTCCTCAGCCCTGCGATTGTTGGCTGGGCCTCGATTTTCAGTATTCCTCGCTTCAGGCGATTGCGATCGGGAACGGGAACGCCTCTTCCGTTGGCGGCACTCTCGTGATATGTGACCCTGCTTGCCACATACCCAGCAGACAACTTTAGAGGAGACCACTCGTGGCCTGCCCGGTATCTCAGAGCTTATGGCCTGGATCGGAATGTCGTTGTCGGCCTGAATCTGGCGTATCCTTGCAGGTGCATACCGAGTGCTCCCAATCCATGCCGCTTCATATGTCATCGCGCTGGTCACCGTCTCCTTAAATGTCGGCTTGCCCATCATTAACGCACTGCGACGCGTTTCTGGATCATGAAGACCTTCAATAAACGACTCAATCTTCATCCTCTCGAGATCATCAGCACCAAATTTGGGGTAGCACAACTGTACGAGCCGCTCAATGTCTGCTGCATATGTCTGCAGCGCCTCGTTGGCTCTTTGCTTGCGGTTCTTCAGCTCACAGTAGTATAGCGCATGGTTGTGCTCGCTGCTATACTTCGCTGCCAACGCTCTCATGATGGCACCGTAATCACTTCTTAAACATTCTGGAACTGATTTGATCACCTCGGCCGCAGGACCTTTCAGCGCCAGTGCCAACCTCCGACCTTTCCTGATATCTGTCCACTGATTTTCCAAAGCAGCCAAGTCGAATTGCAATTTAAATGTGTCGAACGGCGCAGCACCATCATAAGTAGGCACTTCTGTTCTGCCAGCAAAACCGTCCTGAACCGGTGGCAAACACTCTCGTGGCTGTACCTCCCTAAGCCGCTCGTCCATTTTTCTGTTCATCGAGTCTTCCAAACTATCAACTCGTTTGTTCAGGGAATCATCCAGGTCGCCAACTCGTTTGTTCAGGGCATCATCCAGGTCGTCGACTCGTTTATCCAAGTGCTCTACCCGCGTCTCCAGGTGCTCGACTTTCCCATTAATCCTGTCTGAGATTTCCTCCACTTTCTGCTCCAAACGCGCAGAATTTTCCTGAAGCTTGACTTCCATTCGCTCTGCCACTTGCGCCGATATTTCCTGGGTCGCCGTCTCGACTTTTGCCGAAATTTCGAGATTCGTAGCTTCCAGCTTCGCTGCCATCTCTTGATTCGCCGTTTCCATCTGCGCCGACATGCCTTTGAGTGCAGCCATTAGTTGGCTCATGTCCAACGCTTGTATTGGCGCAGCCGCTGCAGCTGTACCCTGTAGCGAAGCAGCACCCGCCGGCGACTCCTCCACCTTGGCCGACGCCTCTGGTTCTTGCGCTCCGAACTCGTGCACAGTCCAATCGACGCCTCGTGCCTCACATGCTTCTCGCAAGCGCAACTGCAACTCCACCTTTCCGCCAGCAGTCGGCAAATTCCAGGCAGCCAGCTCCTTCTTCAGCTGGTCTACCTTCAGCAGCTCGAGTTTAACCATGTCCGTACTTTTATAATTTTATTTATTTAGTTATTTTCAATTTTCCACAATCCCACTTCTGACACCAAATGTTACGAATACTAAGTCTAGTGGGCTGTTGCGTATCTCTGGATTGTGTAATTTGAAAATAAAACACAGTCACTTTATTATTCACAGTTTACACTTTACTGTTCGTACACCTAAGTATTTGCTTAATCACTTCGTGTGGCAGCTTCACTTGTCAAAACCAGACTGACTGACTGCACCGCATCTGGCCACCTTTTATACTCTGTCCGGCCGTCGCGCAGATCGTTCTCGCACGTTGCCAGATTGGACTAGAAGTTTCCCTGATGACCGCGACCATCGTTGCCAGGTTGGACTAAAAGTTACTATCGCGGCCGTCGTTGCCAGACTGGGTTATGGCACGGCACGCAGCGGCAGGGTTGCTTTGCACCGCGACAGACTGTCTCATCGTTACAATATAGTAACGATAAGACAGTCTGTCGCTGTGCAAAGCAACCCTGCCGCTACGTGCCGTGCTATAATCCAATCTGGCAACGACGGCCGCGATGGTAACTTTTAGTCCAATCTGGCAACGACGGCCGCGATAATAACTTTTAGTCCAACCTGGCAATGATGGAAACTTTTTTCCGCGCACCCTGGAATGTGCGCGAACGATCTGCGCGATGGCCTGGCAGGTATAAAAGGCAGCCGGATGCGGCGCAGCGAGTCAGTCTGGTTTTGACAAGTGAAGTTGCCACACGGAGTAATTCAGCAAATACTTAAGTGTACGAACAGTAAAGTGTAAACTGTGAATAATAAAGTGACTGTTGGTTTATTTTATTGTCTGCGTTTAAGAAACTGACTGTGTTTTATTTTCAAATTACACAATCCAGAGATACGTAACAGCCCACTAGATTTAGTATTCGTAACAATATTTATTAATTTTTTATGCTACTTTCTTCAATAATTTCCATTTTGCGTATTAACTAATAAGCCACTTCAATCGCAGCACAAGTATACACATGAAAAAGTGACATACTGCGCATAAAAATATTCGGTGAAACTGTTATATTCGAATACTTCGCAAAGTTCTCGATTACCGAATACGAGCACTGCAGTATTCGCTTCTCACCGAATACGAGCACTGCAGTGTTCGCTTTCACCGAATACGAATAGAAACGAGAAGCGACGCTCGCTGGTTCTCATTTCTATTCGTTTCGTTGTACGCATTCTTCGAATACCAAGTACCCGTACAGTATGTACAGTAGTGTAGCCGCCAAAATGAATATATTCATGCAGGACTTTAATACGTATACAAGGAGAAGGCGGCGATGGGTAAGTTGTGGCTGCCCAGAAATAAATGCAGAATTTGGCTTGACCAAATAAAAATGTAAACAAAAAACAGCTGTTGCATTTAACTCGATTCCGGTGGAAACGCTTGACAGTTCTCGAATTTAACAGAGCCCTTCACTGCAGTCTCAGTGGAAAAACTCTGTCGATGCCGGTAAACTCGTGACAACTATGAAAATCGTCGAAATTTCCAATTGCCGGTGTTATCATAACTTTGATTTTAAAGTCAAATTGTGGCAGAAAAAAATGCAATAACAAACAGAAATCATTAATGAAATTACGTATTAAAGACTCAGAAGTAAGTAAGTAAAATATATAATCATTATGTGTGTGCAATACTATATAAGATCCGTGTTGGATCTATTGAAGGCTTGTGAAACAAAATGGGTAGCAAACATGGCCTAACAGTGGAAAAAAAATTGTGGCTTTGGTGAAGGAGGGCAAGTACAGCTACTCTCAAATAGCCGAAAACTGCAAGTTTCAAAGGCACCCGTGGTCAATCTTGCAAAGAAGAGTCGAAATACCGAAGACTTGTCTTCATTTTGTAAGACAAATAGGAAGAACTGACGCGGTATTCGCAAAACTACACCAAGAACCGACCGTAGAATCGTGCAAAAGGGTTTGGAGAACCGAAATGCTCCATGTGGAGTAATTTTAGAAGACCTAAAGGGTTATGGTGTCACAATGTCGCTGATGACGGTGCGTCGTCGCACATACGAAAATGGGTTGATATGCAGGCGTCCAGCAAAAAAGCCAAAGTAACCGTCAGTGGCGGTTGTATAAGGCACAGTTGCATAAGGCGTTCAGGCAAAACTACTGGACCAAGGTTAATCCATTAAATTTGCTCTTTCCTACGATTTTTAACACTAGTTCCTATTAACCACTTTTTTGTGGAATCCTTGTCATATTTTTTCTTTAGCGATGAATGTCTCTTCTAAGCGATTACTGAAGTAAAGCAATTTGTGCAAAGGAGAAGGAGGGCGAACGGTATTTAGACAAATGCAACATTCCCTGCATTAAACATCCGCCAGCCATAATGGTTTGGAGATGCATTACATCGTAAGGTCCTGGTCCAATACATTTCGTTGAAGGAACAATGGACTCTACCCAATATATAAACGTACTTCAAGGTGTTTTAGCGCCGTATGTCGATACCTTGCAGCAGCCCAGAGAGGAATACAACTTCATGCAAGATGGTGCTCCTTGCCACACAGCGCGAACAAGCATATCCGCTATTAACACAATAGATTTACAATTCTCCCGGTCTTATTCTGATAGTTAACCGCTGGGCATACTTGAAATCCAAAATGTATAATCAGGGAACTCCACGGTAGCGATTCTTAAGGAAAATATCACTCATATTTGGCAAAATGATAGCCAATTGAGAACAATAATGTCCAAGTGCACTGATAGCTAAGGGTGGACAACAAAAATATTAGAAATTACAAACTATAATTTACATATCTTGGTATAAAACTTTCCAACGAATAAATTGATACCTCATATGTTATTTTTACTTGATTAGTTTTTGTTTTATCGACGATGGAAGTAGAAATTTCGAAAATTTTTCTTCGGTCATAATTCGATGAACAGGGACTGTATTTGAATGTTCTTTCATAAATACTCAATAAAAGTGCTTGCTTTTGTATGAATATTAAGACTTCAAAAAGAGAAGAAAAGTTAAATGCAAAAAAAAACGCATTTGGGTCGCTTGAAAAATGCCACGCACCTTGTCAAACGCTTATGAATTTTTACTAGTGAACGACACCCCTAAACGGTGGTCCTGTACCCAATTTCAATGCTGTCGAACCTATATAGTAATTCCAAAGATATTCCATATTAAAAATTTAGGTTGTACAGGAGGTGCCACGTCCACCTGTCGGGTTGTGTTCGCATTATGTGGTTCACTATGTGATTTACTCAAGACGAACATTCCGTGAAAGATTCAGCTCAATCGGCCTTCTAGTTTTTGAGGTGTTTTTTGAGTGTCGTGTGACCAATAAATAAACAAAATATAAAAAAATAATTCATTTTAATTCATTCATTCTAGTAATTCATACTATATTTGGGAACCCATCTTACCAAAATGGTTAATGTTGTACTCGAATGAAGTAAAATACGGAGAAAACAATATATTTGTTGAAGTAACAAGCTTTTTTGCTACTTATGTTTGCTTTATTGATGTGCCGACCGAATGCCGGACACTCAACGACTTCTTACAATTCAAATTCGATACATGTCTTTTATAGGTGTATATGTGTACATGAGTGCTTAGCAAGAGAGAATTTTGGTACAATTTAGTTTACAAAGGTATGAAAGAATTGCCGATGGTGGCAACATGTTGCGATAGTGTTGCGAATCATGTTGGTAGCAGCCGAAGTTTTAGTTGTCTTGATGACTTCGATGACTCTAGCCAAGGGCCATTTCAAAGGAGATGCGTTTTCATCTTTCAGCAGCACCATTGCTCCAACATTTATGCCTGGCGTTGCAATGCGCCACTTCGTACGTTGCAGCAAAAGCGTTACATATTCCGTGCTCCATTTTTTCCAGAAGAGCTGCTGCATGTAACACACTAGGGAGCTGCAATTGTGATTTGAAAGCTGTTTCAAGACTCTCTCTCTTTGCACGGCACTGCACTTGCTCAGTGCAAACAGATCGAATCAGAGCTGCCAGCGAAGAGAAGCAAAACATGTGTGTGCATGACATATGAGAGCTGAGTCTTTGTTGCTTTATAACATTAGTGTGTGCGAACACACTAAAGGCAATGCACAGTAAAGGCAATGAAATTTACTGCAATGACACTGAATGCAGTAAGTTATACTAATAGAACAATATTACGCATATTTTGAGTTTTTTTAATGGTATTTGATTCAAATTAAATTTCATATGAATTTACAAATAAAATATTGTCACCTAAATTAAAACTATTGTGTTTTATGGACATAAAAAATTGAACAGAAAAATTAAATTATATTTACTTGTGCATCTAACTCCTTTTTTCAAAATTTTTATTTTAATGATGGTGTTGGTTAGCTGATTGCTAGACTAAAAATTACATACAATAATGTAACGATAAGACAGTCTGTCGCTGTGCAAAGCAACCCTGCCGCTTCGCGCCGTGCTATAATTCAATGTGGCAACGACGGCCGCGATAATAACGTTTAGTCTAATCTGGCAACGACGGGCGCAGTAAAGTGTAAAACTGTGAATAATAAAGTGACTGTTGGTTTTGAATTGGCTGCGTTGGAATAATTAAAGTTGTTTCATTTTCAAATTGCACAATCCAGTGATACGTAACAGCCCACTAGACCTAGTATTCGTAACATTTGGTATCAGAAGTGGGATTATGGAAAATTGAAAATAAACAAGAAAAAACTAAATAAATAAAATTATAAAAGCACGGACATGGTTAAACTCGAGCTGCTGAAGGTGGACCAGCTGAAGAAGGAGCTGGCTGCCTGGAATTTGCCGACTGCTGGCGGAAAGGTGGAATTGCAGTTGCGCTTGCGAGAAGCATGTGAGGCACGAGGCATCGATTGGACTGTGCACGAGTTCGGAGCGCAAGAACTAGAGGCGTCGGCCAAGGTGGAGGAGTCGCCTGCGGGTGCTGCAGCGGCTGCACCAATACAAGCGTTGGACATGAGCCAACTAACGGCTGCACTCAAAGGCATGTCGGCGCAAATGGAAACGGCGAATCGAGAAATGGCAGCGAAGCTGGAAACTACGAATCTCGAAATTTCGGCAAAAGTCGAGACTGCAAATCGTGAAAATCATGAAATGTCGGCGCGGATGACAGAGAAAATGGAAACTGCGAATCAAGAGATGGCAGCGAAAATGGACACGGCGACCCATGAAATATCGGCGCAAGTGTCAGAGCGAATGGAAGTCAAGCTTCAGGAAAACTCTGCGCGCTTGGAGCAGAAAGTGGAGCAAATCTCAGACAGGATTAATGGGAAAGTCGAGCACCTGGAGACGCGAGTAGAGCACTTGGATAAACGAGTCGACGACCTGGATGATTCCCTGAACAAACGAGTTGATAGTCTGGAAGATTCGATGCACAGAAAGATAGACGAACAGCTTCGAGAGGTACAGCCACGAGAATGTTTGCCACCGGTTCAGGACGGTTTTGCTGCCAGAACAAAAGTGCCTGCTTATGATGGTGCTGCGCCGTTCGTTACACTTAAATTGCAATTCGACTTGGCTGCAACGGAAAATCAGTGGACAGATATCAGGAAAGGTCTGAGGTTGGCACTGGCGCTGAAAGGTCCTGCGGCCGAGGTGATCCAATCAGTTCCAGAATGTTTAAGAAGTGATTACGGTGCCAACGAGCACAACCATGCGCTATACTACTGTGAGCTGAAGAGCCGCAAGCAAAGAGCCAGCGAGGCTCTGCAGACATATCCAGCAGACATTGAGCGGCTCGTACAGCTGTGCTACCCGAAATTTGGTGCTGATCATCTCGAGAGGATGAAGATTGAGTCGTTTATTGAAGGTCTTCATGATCCAGAAACACGTCGCAGTGCGTTGATGACGGGCAAGCCGACATTTAAGGAGACGGTGACCAGCGCGATGACATATGAAGCGGCATGGATTGGGAGCACTCGGTATGCACCTGCAAGGATACGCCAGATTCAGGCGGACAACGACATTCCGATCCAGGCCATAAGCTCTGAGATACCGGGCAGGCCACGAGTGGTCTCCTCTAAAGTTCTCTGCTGGGTATGTGGCAAGCAGCGCCACATATCACGAGACTGCCGCCAACGGAAGAGGCGTTCCCGTTCCCGATCGCAATCGCCTGAAGCGAGGAATACTGACAATCGAGGCCCAGCCAATAATCGCAGGGCTGAGGACGGCGAGTCGTTAAACTAAAACGGGTCAGCCCAAAGGGGCGTGAGCTGATCCCCACAATCTGCCGCCCCACCGTCCTCACAGCTGAAACGACAGCCCAGCAGCTTGATAATTGAAGGAAGAATAGATGGAAAGTTGTTCGTGTTGACACTGGATACTGGAGCGTCATATTCGATCATAAAAAGGAAGCTGCTGAAGAACTGGGAACCGCTGCATGGCATACAGCTGCGGACTGCGACTGGCGAACGCGCGCCGGTGAGAGGGAAAGTTACAAAAACGATTGCTATCGGCACCAGCAGCCTGGAACATGAGTTCATTGTCGCGGATATAATAGACGACGTGATTATCGGCGTGGATTTCATGATTAGGCACGGTTTTACGCTGGACCTGAAGGAAAATGTGCTGAGATATGCCAACGTTGAATTCCCGCTGCACACCGGCTATGAGCGAAGCGTGGCGGTAAGGAAGGTTGTATCGTGTCAACACCGGAGGACACCAGCGAATTCTGAGGCGATTGTGTGGGCAAAGGTGGACGAGAACGATGGGACGAGTCGGCTGTGGGTAGTAGAAGCACCGAAACAAGGACACGACAACATCATCATCGGACGTACATTAGCGGAACCTAAAAATGGCAAAATACCAGTCAGGATACTCAACCCACTGCACACACCCAGATATGTCGGAAAAGATGCGGTCATTGGCGAGTGTAGAGAGGCTGAAGCAGTTGTCAATTGCGAAAGCAGTCCACCCGGAGGAAGTAAGAAAAGCGGTTCTAACATGGACGCCATACCGCAGGAGAACCAGTGGAGCAGCGAATTGACAGCCGAGCAGAAACAGAAGGCGCGGTCACTCCTGCAGCACTATGGGTCAATATTTGTAACGGAAGCAGGCGGAAGAACAGCCATAGTGAAGCACAACATCGACACCGGAAGTGCAAAACCGATTCGCCAACCGCCAAGACGAGTTCCTCTGGCCAAGAGGGAGGAGGTCACAAATTTGATCGAGAACATGCGGAAAGACAAAGTCATAGAGCCTTCTTCGGGCCCCTGGTGCTCGCCGGTCGTGCTAGTCAAGAAAAAAGATGGCAGTACCCGGTTTTGTGTGGACTATCGGAAGCTCAATGATGTGACCAAGAAGGACAGTTATCCACTACCTCGGATCGATGACACCCTGGACACAATGTCAGGCACGCAGTGGTTCTCCACACTCGACTTACGCAGCCGCTATTGGTAGGTAGAGATTGCAGACAAGGACAAGGAGAAAACGGCTTTCAGTGTTGGCGATGGTTTGTGGCAGTTCACCGTCATGCCGTTTGGACTCTGCAACGCACCAGCAACATTCGAGCGGCTAATGGAACGCGTGCTAAAAGGGCTGCATTGGCGGACGTATCTGGTCTACCTCAACGACATAATCGTGATGGGTAAAAGCTTCGACGACCACCTGGGAAAGCTGGAGGAGGTATTCGAGCGGATACAAGAAGCTGGGCTTAAACTCAACCCAAAGAAGTGCTCGCTGTTCCAAAAGGAGGTCAAGTATCTGGGTCATACGGTTTCCGCCCGCGGAGTACATACGGATGAAGGCAAAATCACGGCAGTGAAGGAGTGGCCCCGGCCACGCAATCTACACGAACTCCGCAGTTTCCTGGGCCTGTGCACATACTACCGCCGATTTGTTCCGGGATTCTCGAACATAGCCAGCAGCTTGCACAAACTGACGAAAAAGAGCCAAGCTTTCGAGTGGAATGAGGAGCAGGAACAGGCTTTTGCACGTCTGAAGGAAAAACTGTGCAGTGCTCCAATTCTGGCCTTCCCCGTGCCTGGGGAGATGTTTGTGCTGGATACAGATGCAAGCGGGAATAGTATTGGCGGTGTGCTATCACAGATAATAGACGGCCAGGAACAAGTGATAGCGTACTACAGTAGGGTTCTATCGAAACCGGAACGCAATTACTGTGTGACACGGAGAGAACTGCTGGCGGTATTGGACTGCGTAAAACACTTCCACAAATATCTGTATGGGCAAAGGTTTCGCCTGCGCACAGATCATGCGGCATTGAGATGGCTCCTGAACTTTAAGAATCCTGAAGGGCAATTGGCGCGGTGGATCGAGCGACTGCAGAGCTACGACTACACGATAGAGCATCGCAAGGGCAGTAGCCATGGAAATGCCGATGCCTTGTCACGCCGTCCGTGCAAAGTCGAATGCAAGCAGTGCTCACGAGCCGAAAGCAAAGAACAGATAGTGGACGCCCGGTTGGTAAGCGTTATGCCAGAGGAAGACTGGTCTGCGGAGAGGCTACGAAAGGACCAGCGTGAGGATGCGGATCTTGCAAAACTCATCGAAGGCAAGAAGCAAGGCGCACGTCCAGATTGGCAGGAGATGGCCGGTGAAAGCCCAATCGCTAAGGCTTACTGGGCACAGTGGAAAAGTCTGCGGCTGAAGGAAGGATGCCTGTACCGCGAATGGGAGAGCGCGGATGGTCGGACCAGCAACTCCCTAATGGTAGTGCCGAAATGCAGAATCAACAAGGTCATCGAGGCATACCATAACGACTCCAGTGGAGGGCACCTGGGTATCACCAAAACCGTCGCCAAAATAAAAAGACGATTCTACTGGGTAGGGTGTCAGGAGTCTGTAGCCGAGTGGATTAAGAGCTGCGACCGATGTTCAGCCGCGAAAGGGCCGAGAAGAAAATCTCGAGGCCGCATGCAGCAGTACAACATGGGAGTAGCTTTCATGCAGTAGAGGGGCTACAAGAAACCATACATACGTATTAGAGTCCTGCACGAGTATGCATTTTTGCTATTCGAAAACATTCACTTCATCTCTGCGGACCGGTCCGAATGAATACGACTACATTTCTCTTCGAAGGACTGGAGAGAGAGTCGAGGACTGGAGAGAGAGTCGAGTCGAGAGACGAGACGTGTTTAATCTGAGCTCCGAAATAAAGTCTTTTTTATATCGAAAGATCAAGTGTCAGTGCGAAGAAGTGGGTGTGTCGCGTGTGCGAAAGTGCAGTCTTGCGTTTGTGCTGTGTCCGCGCTTGCTGCCTGGGACACATAAGCTGAAATCTGTGCGCGAAAATCGGCGAAAGTTTGAGGTTTTAGTAGAAGGTGAAGCAATTGGAACTCACCACATCAACATTCTGCTGGTTCCCGCGCAACATCTTCTCTTCTAGAGAGATAAACACCAACAACTTCCCGAATTGTCTGTTCTCCGAGAGAAATTCGGGAGGTGTTCAGTGACTTGCCCTAAAGCACTGTGGTGAACGCTACTGGCCGCAAGGTGGAGCTAGTAAACCGCAGCCCAGGGCGGGCGACAGGAGGTGCTGGTAGTGCAAACCCCTCGAGATCAGTGATGAGCGAGGGCAATGCGGCAGGTAGTGAGACCTTGACACCAGGTAAGTCTGGGGACATGGGCGGGCTAATAAACCCTTTCGGGAGGAGCGCTAAAGTTATGCGATCACCGGTACGAGAGCTGACGAGTACAAAGCCGCAGCCAAAAGTGGTGCCACCGCCAGTGCGCGACCCCTCGGGAGCGAATACGTGCGCGCCTGACGTAGGTGGTGAATTAGATGAAGTGCATACTCCAACATTATCCGAGGCACAAACCCTGAAGCCACTAAGCCAGCGCCACACAAATGACATGTGCACAGTTGTGGAACATGAGGTGGCTAAGGACTCATTGAGCTTAATGGGAGGAAAAATTGTTGAGTTGAAAAGAGTAATGGTGGGCAAACGGAATATAAGCCCAGAGATGAGAACCGCCGTGAGAAGCATAGAGCTGCTGTATAGACAAGCCTTGGATGAGAGGGGAAAGCATTTTGCAAAAACAACAACGGTAGAACGTTAATCTGCAGCAACACAAACACAACAATCATTCAGCGTGGGCGCGCTCGCTAAGAGAGCTAGAACAGCCAATGAAGATGCGCAAATGGAAGTTTCACCACGACCAAGCCAGAAGCGAACTAGAATACTGTCACCTAGGATGATCGCCACTGCCACTGTGGTGAACAAGCCGAGTCCGCAACAACATCTGCATAAAGGGGAAATAGCTGAGGCTCGTCATAAAGCTGTTATTGGAGGACCAGCTAAGCCAATAGCAGCGAGGGAACACGATGGCGGCTGGACTAAGGTTTCAGCAAACAAAAGAGTCAAGAAGCGAACCCCCCGGCCTGATGCGCTGGTGATAAAGGCCACAGGGCAAATATCTTATGCGGATATGCTTCGAAAGGTTAAAACTGCGCCAGAATTAAAGCAGTTAAGCGAAAACGTCAACCTGGTCAGGAAAACCACGAAGGGCGAGCTACTCTTTGAGCTTAAGAGGTCGGCTAGTGCGTGCACTTCCCAGTTGCAGGAAGTAATCCAAACAGTTCTGAATCAGGATGCGGATGTTAAAGCCTTAACGGAGACGAGGACCGTCGAGATCAGGGACCTAGACGAGGTCACAACAGGTGAGGAGGTGGTGACGGCCTTGTGCGAACAGTTCGCCGATATAGCAGCGCTGCGTGACTTTAAAATAAAATCAATGCGAAACGGTTTTGCTGGAATGCAAATAGCGGAGGTAATGCTTCCTGCTAGCGCAGCCGACAAGGTTTTGGCCGTGGGAAAAATTCGAATTGGTTGGGTTTACTGCCGAATTAGAGAGAAGCCGCAGGTGCGTAGATGCTTCAAGTGTTTAGAGTATGGGCATTTTGCCAAAAGCTGTCTTAGCGTCATCGATCGCTCTGGAAACTGCTTGAGGTGTGGAGCAAAGGGGCATAAAGTGCGCGACTGCAGTAGTGAGCCTGAATGCATGATCTGCAAGGGCAAAACGGCAGATGCGAGGCACGTGGCCGGCAGCTATAAGTGTCCAGCATATCGCGCGGCAGTTACACACGCTCAACGCAAATGAAGCTACTGCAGTTGAACTTAAATCATTGCGAAGCTGCACAGGACTTGCTGCAGCAAACTCTGTGTGAGTGTCAGATCGACGTGGCTGTGATAAGCGAGCCGTACAAGCAGAAGTCCAATGGTGTGTGGGTAGCCGACACTACAACGAAAGCAGCAATCTGGGCATGTGGTCAACATCCGCTCCAGGACCAGCCAAAGACATGCAGAGGCTTTGTAAGAGCAAAAATTGGTGGTGTGTATATTTACAGCTGCTATGCACCCCCGAGCTGACCACTCAATGAATTTACAACAATGCTGGATGAGATTGTTCAAGACGCGCGTTTTAGATCACCAAAATTAATAGCAGGTGACTTCAATGCCTGGGCGGTCGATTGGGGTTCATCAAGAATGAATGCGCGAGGTAATGCTATACTGCAGGCTTTTGCTGCGTTGGACGTTGTGCTGCTCAACACGGGTAGCGAGCCAACATTTTCGAAGAATGGCCGTGTGTCGTGTATAGACATTACATTTGTTAGCCGGGGTCTATCGCGAGGATCGTCGTGGGCAGTAAGTGACGTATACACACACAGTGACCACCAGGCAATTATCTTCAGTATATCCTGTGGCCAATCACGAAGTGCGGCGGCTCAGACGTGCCGTGCCAGCGGCTGGAAGCAAGATACGTTCGATAAAGAACTGTTTATGATAACATTAGACGGGTCAGCGTTAACTGGTCCCGCAGAGGCAAAAGTGCGACAACTGATAGCTAGACTGATTCGGGCGTGTGACGCATCCATGCAGCCGAGAAAAGTCGGCAAAAAGCGAACTCCAGCCTATTGGTGGAGTCCAGAAATCGCAAACTTGCGAGCGAGCTGCAATCGTGCAAGACGACAATACCAGCGAGCCAGCTGCGAAGCCAGCAAACGCCGCTGCCACCAGGCGTACAAAGATGCGCGTAGAGCCCTGAAGTATAGTATAATCGACAGCAAACGGAAATGCTTCACGGACCTGTGCAAGGCGGTCGATGAAAATCCCTGGGGCAAGGGCTACCAGGTAGTTATGAAGAAACTGGCCACTTTCAATGCTCCGGCGCCATCCTCGGCTGCATTTCTGGCCAAAATAGTTAGCTGCTTATTTCCAACTCAGCAAAGCGCAGCCCGACGAAGGCTAACGCTGCGGCAAGTTGACTCGATTCCGCAAATAACCACCGAGGAGGTGGCTGCGGCATGCGCAAGGATTGGCGACAACAAGGCCCCCGGTATTGACGCTATACCGAATAGGGCGTTAAAAGAGGCAATACGGCTCCATGCGAACATTTTTGCTGACGCATACAATGCATGTCTGAATGAAGCAGTTTTTCCAGACTGTTGGAAAATCCAGAAGCTCGTGCTGCTTCCAAAACCGGGCAAGGCCCCAGACGACCCCTCGGCCTACCGCCCGATCTGCCTTCTGGACACGGCGGGGAAAGTCCTTGAGCGCCTCATTTGCAACCGCCTTGAAATGGCGCTGGAAACCGTAGGTGGCTTAGCAGAGCTCCAGTACGGCTTTAGGAAGGCCAGATCGACAATCGACGCAATAGACGAGGTGACCAGCAAGGCACGTGATGCAATTAGTGGTAAGCGATGGCGGTTCGGTACCCAGGAGTACTGCTGCGTCGTCACCCTAGATATTAAAAATGCCTTCAACTCGGCAAACTGGGGTCAAATACTGGACGCACTCCACCAGAAGCAGGTTCCAGAATATCTGATAAATATAATATCAGACTATCTCAATGATAGAGTGCTGCTTTACGAAACTGACGAGGGCCGTAAAACGTACACAGTCACAGGCGGAGTCCCACAAGGTTCAGTTTTGGGCTCTGTGTTATGGAACGTGATGTACGACGGCATCCTGCACCTACAAACACCGGAAACCGTCAAAATCGTAGGTTTCGCGGACGATATTGCGGTGGTAGTCCGTGAAAAGCAGTTATCAAGCATCGAATCAACGTGTAACAGTGTAATACAGCGAATCGAGCAGTGGCTGAACTCTGTCAGTCTACAGTTGGCGGCTCAGAAAACCGAAGTGGTGCTGATTACCAGCAGGAAAAAGGTCGAGTCGGTCTCGGTGAAGGTGGGTGGCCACACCATTAATTCTAAGCCGGCAATTCGCTATCTTGGAGTGATGATAGACACGCGGTTGTGCTTTAAGCAACACTTGCAGCACGCAAGCGAAAAAGCGGCGAAGACGGCAAACGCGTTAGCGCGACTTATGCCTAATGTCGGCGGACCAAGTCAGCACAGCAGGCTGCTACTGTCACGGGTCACATCGTCGATGCTCCTGTACGGGTCGCAAATCTGGGCCCCAGCAATGCGGATCAAGTCCTATAGGAGAGTTATTGACTCCACGTATAGG
Source organism: Melieria omissa (assembly GCA_963971225.1). Taxonomy (NCBI): domain Eukaryota; kingdom Metazoa; phylum Arthropoda; class Insecta; order Diptera; family Ulidiidae; genus Melieria; species Melieria omissa. The sequence goes on along the minus strand of OZ020267.1, from coordinate 89,664,966 downwards.
ATTGGTGCGATGAGAGTGTGCTGCGCATTCCGCACAACATCATACGAGGCAGCGTGTGTCATAGCGGGGATGATCCCGATCGACATCTTGGTCGAAGAAGCGCATCGGAAGTACGACGCGAAGCGCCAGTCAATGTCCGTTGATGCGGTGGCAGAGCGGCAACGCAGTATGGTTGCGTGGCAACGAAGGTGGGATGACTCTGACAAGGGCAGATGGACGCACAGCCTCATTCCAGACGCCCATAAGTGGGCTAGCCGAAAGTACGGGGAGGTGACCTACTGTCTAACCCAGCTGCTGACAGGACATGGCTGCTTCAAGTCATACCTCCACCGGATTGGCGTCGAAGCAACCCCATTCTGCGAGGCGTGCCCAACGGCGGTTGAGGATGCCAACCACATCTGGTTCCTGTGCCCCCGTTATCTGCCGCAGAGGCTTAATCTGGAGGCCACGGTGGGCGCGCAAGTCCGAACCGACAGCGTCGTCGATCTAATGCTGGAATCGGCCCAAAACTGGATGGCAGTGCGCAATTTCGCAACAGTGGTCATGGCCAAGCAACGTTGGTTGGAACAGCAACGGCGCGTGGAGTACAGAAGTGAGCCGACAATATAAGGCTTAACCCCCCCCCTACGATGCGATGCTTACGGCAGTTCCGTAGGGGGAATGAAGGGTTAACGGGGGGTGGTTTTAGTCGGTAAGAATCCGGCATGCTGATGGGTTGCCATCAGTATCTATGAAGATTTCCACCTCCTGCGCGCAAAAAAAAAAAAAAAAAAAACATTTCTCTTCGAGTACGAGTAAGCTCCGAACAGAAACGAGGAGACGTACACTATTTATTCATATTCGCTCGAAGCGGGAAAACGAGCACAAAAGCATTCGAATAATAGTACGCACTGCTTCGAATATATTCGAATATACTCGATTTATTATTCCTAAGATTATTTAAAAATATTTATGTTATATATAAATATTTATTATTTTTTTATGCTACTTTCTTCAATAATTTCCATTTTGCGTATTAACTAATAAGCCACTTCAACCGCAGCACAAGTATACACATGAAAAAGTGACATACTGCGCATAAAAATATTCGGTGAAACTGTTGATATTCGAATACTTCGCAAAGTTCTCGATTACCGAATACGAGCACTGCAGTATTCGCTTCTCACCGAATACGAGCACTGCAGTGTTCGCTTTCACCGAATACGAATAGAAACGAGAAGCGACGCTCGCTGGTTCTCGTTTCTATTCGTTTCGTTGTACGCATTCTTCGAATACCAAGTACCCGTACAGTATGTACAGTAGTGTAGCCGCCAAAATGAATATATTCATGCAGGACTTTAATACGTATACAAGGAGAAGGCGGCGATGGGTAAGTTGTGGCTGCCCAGAAATAAATGCAGAATTTGGCTTGACCAAATAAAAATGTAAACAAAAAACAGCTGTTGCATTTAACTCGATTCCGGTGGAAACGCTTGACAGTTCTCGAATTTAACAGAGCCCTTCACTGCAGTTAAGCGCTCAGTGGAAATAGGCTATTATGGTAATTGAAAACTCTGTCGATGCCGGTAAACTCGTGACCACTATGAAAATCGTCGAAATTTCCAATTGTCGGTGTTATCATAACTTTGATTTTAAAGTCAAATTGTGGCAGAAAAAAATGCAATAACAAACAGAAATCATTTATGAAATTACGTATTAAAGACTCAGAAATAAGTAAGTAAAATATATAATCATTATGTGTGCAATACTATATAAGATCCGTGTTGGATCTATTGAAGGCTTGTGAAACAAAATGGGTAGCAAACATGGCCTAACAGTGGAAAAAAAATTGTGGCTTTGGTGAAGGAGGGCAAGTACAGCTACTCTCAAATAGCCGAAAACTGCAAGTTTCAAAGGCACCCGTGGTCAATCTTGCAAAGAAGAGTCGAAATACCGAAGACTTGTCTTCATTTTGTAAGACAAATAGGAAGAACTGACGCGGTATTCGCAAAACTACACCAAGAACCGACCGTAGAATCGTGCAAAAGGGTTTGGAGAACCGAAATGCTCCATGTGGAGTAATTTTAGAAGACCTAAAGGGTTATGGTTATAGGAAGGAAGGGAGCGGACATACAAGGTAAAGTCTCTGATTGCGTTCAACCTGGCGAACGCCAGAACGATCCTTGTCCCTGTCCAATCCAAGCTGATGCACAGCCTCCGCGCGGCCCTTCTGGATAGCTATTTGGCATCCGCTGAATAGTGAACTAATGTGTGCAACGAGTCCTATCCCCAGGACTTAAAATTTGGGTTGTGCGCAGGGTTTGGTGCCCGCCACGGAAAACCAAATACCAATGAAAGCCAAAAAGCAAGCCTCGGAAGGAACCCACAATGTTGACGACCACAGCAAACGATTCAAGGACCATGATTTGAGGATATGCACCTGGAATGTCCGGACCCTCTATAGGGAAGGTGCCTCTATCCAACTGGCGGAAGCCCTCACGAAATGTAAGGCTGGCATCACCGCCATCCAGGAAATGCGATGGACAGGACAAGGTTGCTCCAAGCGAGCAGACTGCGATATCTACTACAGCTGCCATGCGGAGAAGCGCGAATTTGGCTGCGGATTTGTGGTCAGCAAGAGACTTCGCCACCACGTCTCTCGGTTCACTCCGGTGAACGAACGGCTGGCTTCGATCCGCATCAAAGCTAAATACTTTAGCATCAGCCTGATTTGCGCGCACGCCCCGACGGAAGAGAAGGACGATGCGACCAAGGATGCCTTCTATGCGAAGCTCGAGGACGTCTACGACAGGTGCCAGGCCCATGACGTCAAAATTGTTCTCGGGGACTTCAACGCAAAGGTCGGGCGAGAAGGCATCTTTGGCCCCACAGTCGGGCAGTTCAGCCTCCATGGGACCACTTCGAACAACGGTCTGAGGCTGATCGATTTCGCCGCGGCACGAAACATGGTAGTTAGTAGCACCAGATTCCAGCACCTTGATATCCACAAGGCCACCTGGTTATCCCCCGATCAATCCACCCGCAACCAGATTGATCACATTGTGATTGATGGAAGGCATGCTTCTAGCATTCTAGATGTGCGCACGTTCCGAGGACCCAACATCGACTCGGACCACTACCTTGTTGCAGCCAAGGTACGCATGCGTCTTTGCGCAGCGAAGACCGCACAACCTAGTTTGCGAAGAAAGCTGGACATCAGTAAGCTGCGATCACAAGGGGTAGCCGAAGCCTACTCCGCTCAACTCTCCAACCAGCTCGGTCGCTCCCCCTCTCCACCTGATGACATCGGCGGATTATGGGCTCACTTATCCCACTCTATGCGCGCCGCAGAAAATGTCCTTGGTTTTCGACGCCCACCACCAAAAAACCAATGGTACGATGAAGAGTGTCGCGCAGCCACTGCAGTGAAGAATGCTGCATACAAGAAGACCCTGCAGTCGGCCGCCACGCGAGCCATGACAGAAAAATACCGGGAGGAAAGGAAGAAAGAGAGGTGCCTTTTTAGACGCAAGAAACGGGAGCAAGAAAGGCGCGAGCGTGAGGAAATCGAGGAGTGCAGGAGCAGGAATGACGCCCGAAAATTCTTCCAAAAAGTTAAGCGTCTTACGGAAGGATTTAAGCCTGGGGCATCTTCTTGCAGAGACGAAAACGGGGATCTGGTTACGGATGCGCAGGGTGTGCTGAGGTTGTGGAAGGAGCACTTCACCAAGCTGCTCGCAGGCGACGAAAGGAACAATACCGCCAGTGGTGAAGATGTCCAGATGGCACCAATCGACGACGACGGTGTGGATGTGCCACCGCCCAGCCATGACGAGGTCCGGGTCGCTATCCAGCGACTCAAGAACAACAAAGCTGCAGGGCCGGATGGGCTACCAGCTGAATTGTTCAAGGCCGGCGGCGGTGAGCTGATTGGGTGCATGCATCAGCTCATTTGCAAAATATGGCTGGAGGAACGAATGCCCAACGATTGGAACCTCAGTGCCCTTTGTCCTGTGCTGAAGAAAGGCGACCCAACAATATGCGCCAACTACAGGGGTATCAGCCTACTTCCCATTGCATACAAGGTCTTGACGAGCGTATTATGTGAAAGACTAAAGCCACTCGCCAAGGCGCTGATTGGACCTTATCAGTGCGGCTTTAGACCTGGTAAGTCCACCATCGACCAGATATTCACTCTACGCCAAATCCTGGAGAAGACCCATGAGAACCAAATCGATACACACCATCTCTTCATCGATTACAAGGCAGCATTCGATAGCCCGATAAGGGATCGCCTATATGCCGCATTGTCTGAACTTGGTATCCCTGCAAAGCTCGTTAGACTTTGCAGAGCGACGTTGAGCAATACGCGCAGCTCCGTCAAGGTTGGAAGTGACCTCTTCGACCCCTTTGATACCGTTCGAGGTTTCAGACAGGGCGATCCTTTGTCCTGCGACCTCTTCAACTTCACCATGGAGAGTGTTCTGCGCAAGGCCGGTGTACATCGTAATGGCACAATTTTCAACAAAAGTGTCCAGCTCCGTGCTTACGCTGATGATATTGATGTCATCGGACGTAACAAGCGAGATGTCACCGCTGCCTTTGCGGCTATCGAAAGAGAATCTGCCAAAATGGGTCTGGTGGTAAATGAGGGCAAGACGAAGTATATGCTGTCTACACGCAGGGACTCGCAGCGGCTAGGGTCTCACGTCGAGACCGACAGGTATGCTTTTGAAGTTGTCAAGGAATTCGTCTACCTTGGCACCGCCATCAACAGCAGCAATGATGTCAGTCTGGAGATAAAGCGAAGGATAACTCTTGCCAACAGGTGCTACTACGGTCTCGGTAGGCAATTGAGAAGTAGAGACCTCTCTCGACCGACAAAACTTTCACTCTATAGGACGCTTATCTTGCCCGTGCTCCTCTATGGCGCTGAAGCATGGACAATGACACGAAACGACATAGCGGCCCTTGGAGTGTTCGAGAGGAAGATGCTTCGCAAAATCTTCGGCCCTGTTCGGGTTGGTGACGACTATCGCATACGAACCAATAACGAGCTGTATGAGCTGTATAAGGACATGGACGTAGCGCAGCGAATTAACATCCAGCGGCTACGCTGGCTCGGTCATGTCTGCCGCATGGACGACGAAGCTCCGGCGAAAAAGGTATTCGATGCGATGGTTGGAGGTCGACGAAGAGGGGGGCCGTGTCTCCGGTGGAAGGACCAAGTGGAAGAGGCCCTGGTATCTCTTGGTGTGACCAACTGGAGAAGGCGCTCGCGAAGCAGAGGCGCCTGGAGAGAAGTTTTGCGGCAGGCCGTAACCCGATAACGGGTTGTTATGGCCAGTTAAATAAGTAAGTAAGTAAAGGGTTATGGTGTCACAATGTCGCTGATGACGGTGCGTCGCCGCACATACGAAAATGGGTTGATATGCAGGCGTCCAGCAAAAAAGCCAAAGTTAACCAAAGTAACCGTCAGTGGCGGTTGTATAAGGCACAGTTGCATAAGGCGTTCAGGCAAAACTACTGGACCAAAGTTAATCCATTAAATTTTCTCTTTCCTACGATTTTTAACACTAGTTCCTATTAACCACTTTTTTGTGGAATCCTTGTCATATTTTTTCTTTAGCGATGAATGTCTCTTCTAAGCGATTACTGAAGTAAAGCAATTTGTGCGAAGGAGAAGGAGGGCGAACGGTATTTAGACAAATGCAACATTCCCTGCATTAAACATCCGCCAGCCATAATGGTTTGGAGATGCATTACATCGTAAGGTCCTGGTCCAATACATTTCGTTGAAGGAACAATGGACTCTACCCAATATATAAACGTACTTCAAGGTGTTTTAGCGCCGTATGTCGATACCTTGCAGCAGCCCAGAGAGGAATACAACTTCATGCAAGATGGTGCTCCTTGCCACACAGCGCGAACAAGCATATCCGCTATTAACACAATAGATTTACAATTCTCCCGGTCTTATTCTGATAGTTAACCGCTGGGCATACTTGAAATCCAAAATGTATAATCAGGGAACTCCACGGTAGCGATTCTTAAGGAAAATATCACTCATATTTGGCAAAATGATAGCCAATTGAGAACAATAATGTCCAAGTGCACTGATAGCTAAGGGTGGACAACAAAAATATTAGAAATTACAAACTATAATTTACATATCTTGGTATAAAACTTTCCAACGAATAAATTGATACCTCATATGTTATTTTTACTTGATTAGTTTTTGTTTTATCGACGATGGAAGTAGAAATTTCGAAAATTTTTCTTCGGTCATAATTCGATGAACAGGGACTGTATTTGAATGTTCTTTCATAAATACTCAATAAAAGTGCTTGCTTTTGTATGAATATTAAGACTTCAAAAAGAGAAGAAAAGTTAAATGCAAAAAACTACGCATTTGGGTCGCTTGAAAAATGCCACGCACCTTGTCAAACGCTTATGAATTTTTACTAGTGAACGACACCCCTAAACGGTGGTCCTGTACCCAATTTCAATGCTGTCGAACCTATATAGTAATTCCAAAGATATTCCATATTAAAAATTTAGGTTGTACAGGAGGTGCCACGTCCACCTGTCGGGTTGTGTTCGCATTATGTGGTTCACTATGTGATTTACTCAAGACGAACATTCCGTGAAAGATTCAGCTCAATCGGCCTTCTAGTTTTTGTGGTGTTTTTTGAGTGTCGTGTGACCAATAAATAAACAAAATATAAAAAAATAATTCATTTTAATTCATTCATTCTAGTACAGTAGAATCCCGATTATCCGGATCAAATGAAACCAGGGGTATTCCGTATAATCGAAAATCCGGATAATCGATTTCAAAGCAAATCAAACAATATTAAAACTTTAATATTTTTTTATTATGTAACGGATTTTACATGTGTCATTTAGAAAATACTATATTATTAAAAAACGATTGGATTTTGATTGGAAATAACTTGTTATTGATCTTTGACGTAATAAATCACATCTTTTCATTGCGGCCAAGTCCCTGATGCGCTTCAGTTGTAGCAACTGTATAGGATCCAATTCGTCCTGTCTTTCAAGCCACTTAAAAGCAACATCTAGAGCTTCAAAAGCTTCTGCGTGAGATGGTACTTGACATTCTTCCCCAGTTTCAGTTTCTTCTTCATTTTCTCTCTCGTTACTGTTCAAATCATCAATGATTTCTTCATCAGTTAAGATTTGGAATCCAGTCAGGGTACACGGTCGGAGGCGGGAATAAACTTGTCGTAACATATCGCGTTACACCGGCAAAACATTTTTAAATTGACAGTTAGAGCCGAGACAAATGAGTCCGGATAATCGAATGTTCGGATAATCGATGTTCGGATAATCGGGATTCTACTGTAATTCATACTATATTTGGAAACCCATCTTACCAAAATGGTTAATGTTGTACTCGAATGAAGTAAAATACGGAGAAAACAATATATTTGTTGAAGTAACAAGCTTTTTTGCTACTTATGTTTGCTTTATTGATGTGCCGACCGAATGCCGGACACTCAACGACTTCTTACAATTCAAATTCGATACATGTCTTTTATAGGTGTATATGTGTACATGAGTGCTTAGCAAGAGAGAATTTTGGTACAATTTAGTTTACAAAGGTATGAAAGAATTGCCGATGGTGGCAACATGTTGCGATAGTGTTGCGAATCATGTTGGTAGCAGCCGAAGTTTTAGTTGTCTTGATGACTTCGATGACTCTAGCCAAGGGCCATTTCAAAGGAGATGCGTTTTCATCTTTCAGCAGCACCATTGCTCCAACATTTATGCCTGGCGTTGCAATGCGCCACCTCGTACGTTGCAGCAAAAGCGTTACATATTCCGTGCTCCATTTTTTCCAGAAGAGCTGCTGCATGTAACACACTAGGGAGCTGCAATTGTGATTTGAAAGCTGTTTCAAGACTCTCTCTCTTTGCACGGCACTGCACTTGCTCAGTGCAAACAGTTCGAATCAGAGCTGCCAGCGAAGAGAAGCAAAACATGTGTGTGCATGACATATGAGAGCTGAGTCTTTGTTGCTTTATAACATTAGTGTGTGCGAACACACTAAAGGCAATGCACAGTAAAGGTAATGAAATTTACTGCAATGACACTGAATGCAGTAAGTTATACTAATAGAACAATATTACGTATATTTTGAGTTTTTTTAATGGTATTTGATTCAAATTAAATTTCATATGAATTTGCAAATAAAATATTGTCACCTAAATTAAAACTATTGTGTTTTATGGACATACAAAATTGAACAGAAAAATTAAATTATATTTACTTGTGCATCTAACTCCTTTTTTCAAAATTTTTATTTTAATGATGGTGTTGGTTAGCTGATTGCTAGACTAAAAATTACATACAATAATGTAACGATAAGACAGTCTGTCGCTGTGCAAAGCAACCCTGCCGCTTCGCGCCGTGCTATAATTCAATGTGGCAACGACGGCCGCGATAATAACGTTTAGTCTAATCTGGCAACGACGGGCGCAGTAAAGTGTAAAACTGTGAATAATAAAGTGACTGTTGGTTTTGAATTGGCTGCGTTGGAATAATTAAAGTTGTTTCATTTTCAAATTGCACAATCCAGTGATACGTAACAGCCCACTAGACCTAGTATTCGTAACATTTGGTATCAGAAGTGGGATTATGGAAAATTGAAAATAAACAAGAAAAAACTAAATAAATAAAATTATAAAAGCACGGACATGGTTAAACTCGAGCTGCTGAAGGTGGACCAGCTGAAGAAGGAGCTGGCTGCCTGGAATTTGCCGACTGCTGGCGGAAAGGTGGAATTGCAGTTGCGCTTGCGAGAAGCATGTGAGGCACGAGGCATCGATTGGACTGTGCACGAGTTCGGAGCGCAAGAACTAGAGGCGTCGGCCAAGGTGGAGGAGTCGCCTGCGGGTGCTGCAGCGGCTGCACCAATACAAGCGTTGGACATGAGCCAACTAACGGCTGCACTCAAAGGCATGTCGGTGCAAATGGAAACGGCGAATCGAGAAATGGCAGCGAAGCTGGAAACTACGAATCTCGAAATTTCGGCAAAAGTCGAGACTGCAAATCGTGAAAATCATGAAATGTCGGCGCGGATGACAGAGAAAATGGAAACTGCGAATCAAGAGATGGCAGCGAAAATGGAAACGGCGACCCATGAAATATCGGCGCAAGTGTCAGAGCGAATGGAAGTCAAGCTTCAGGAAAACTCTGCGCGCTTGGAGCAGAAAGTGGAGCAAATCTCAGACAGGATTAATGGGAAAGTCGAGCACCTGGAGACGCGAGTAGAGCACTTGGATAAACGAGTCGACGACCTGGATGATTCCCTGAACAAACGAGTTGATAGTCTGGAAGATTCGATGCACAGAAAGATAGACGAACGGCTTCGAGAGGTACAGCCACGAGAATGTTTGCCACCGGTTCAGGACGGTTTTGCTGCCAGAACAAAAGTGCCTGCTTATGATGGTGCTGCGCCGTTCGTTACACTTAAATTGCAATTCGACTTGGCTGCAACGGAAAATCAGTGGACAGATATCAGGAAAGGTCTGAGGTTGGCACTGGCGCTGAAAGGTCCTGCGGCCGAGGTGATCCAATCAGTTCCAGAATGTTTAAGAAGTGATTACGGTGCCAACGAGCACAACCATGCGCTATACTACTGTGAGCTGAAGAGCCGCAAGCAAAGAGCCAACGAGGCTCTGCAGACATATCCAGCAGACATTGAGCGGCTCGTACAGCTGTGCTACCCGAAATTTGGTGCTGATCATCTCGAGAGGATGAAGATTGAGTCGTTTATTGAAGGTCTTCATGATCCAGAAACACGTCGCAGTGCGTTGATGATGGGCAAGCCGACATTTAAGGAGACGGTGACCAGCGCGATGACATATGAAGCGGCATGGATTGGGAGCACTCGGTATGCACCTGCAAGGATACGCCAGATTCAGGCGGACAACGACATTCCGATCCAGGCCATAAGCTCTGAGATACCGGGCAGGCCACGAGTGGTCTCCTCTAAAGTTCTCTGCTGGGTATGTGGCAAGCAGCGCCACATATCACGAGACTGCCGCCAACGGAAGAGGCGTTCCCGTTCCCGATCGCAATCGCCTGAAGCGAGGAATACTGACAATCGAGGCCCAGCCAATAATCGCAGGGCTGAGGACGGCGAGTCGTTAAACTAAAACGGGTCAGCCCAAAGGGGCGTGAGCTGATCCCCACAATCTGCCGCCCCACCGTCCCTGTCTCACAGCTGAAACGACAGCCCAGCAGCTTGATAATTGAAGGAAGAATAGATGGAAAGTTGTTCGTGTTGACACTGGATACTGGAGCGTCATATTCGATCATAAAAAGGAAGCTGCTGAAGAACTGGGAACCGCTGCATGGCATACAGCTGCGGACTGCGACTGGCGAGCGCGCGCCGGTGAGAGGGAAAGTTACAAAAACGATTGCTATCGGCACCAGCAGCCTGGAACATGAGTTCATTGTCGCGGATATAATAGACGACGTGATTATCGGCGTGGATTTCATGATTAGGCACGGTTTTACGCTGGACCTGAAGGAAAATGTGCTGAGATATGCCAACGTTGAATTCCCGCTGCACACCGGCTATGAGCGAAGCGTGGCGGTAAGGAAGGTTGTATCGTGTCAACACCGGAGGACACCAGCGAATTCTGAGGCGATTGTCTGGGCAAAGGTGGACGAGAACGATGGGACGAGTCGGCTGTGGGTGGTAGAAGCACCGAAACAAGCACACGACAACATCATCATCGGACGTACATTAGTGGAACCTAAGACTGGCAGAATACCAGTCCGAATACTAACCCCCTGAATGCACCCAGATATGTCGGGAAAGACGAGGTAATTGGCGAGTGTAAGCAAGCTGTAGCAGTGGTCAATTGCGAGAGTAGCCAACCTGGAGGTAATAAGAAGAGCGGTTTTAACATGGACGTCATACCGCAGGAGAACCAGTGGAGCAGCGAGTTGACGGCCAAGCAGAAACAGAAGACGAGGTCACTCCTGCAACACTATGGGTCAATATTTGCGGCAGAAGCAGGCGGAAGAACAGCCATAGTGAAGCACAACATCGACACCGGAAGTGCAAAACCGATTCGCCAACCGCCAAGACGAGTTCCTCTGGCCAAGAGGGAGGAGGTCACAAATTTGATCGAGAACATGCGGAAAGACAAAGTCATAGAGCCTTCTTCGGGCCCCTGGTGCTCGCCGGTCGTGCTAGTCAAGAAAAAAGATGGCAGTACCCGGTTTTGTGTGGACTATCGGAAGCTCAATGATGTGACCAAGAAGGACAGTTATCCACTACCTCGGATCGATGACACCCTGGACACAATGTCAGGCACGCAGTGGTTCTCCACACTCGACTTACGCAGCGGCTATTGGTAGGTAGAGCTTGCAGACAAGGACAAGGAGAAAACGGCTTCCAGTGTTGGCGATGGTTTGTGGCAGTTCACCGTCATGTCGTTTGGACTCTGCAACGCACCAGCAACATTCGAGCGGCTAATGGAACGCGTGCTAAAAGGGCTGCATTGGCGGACGTATCTGGTCTACCTCGACGACATAATCGTGATGAGTAAAAGCTTCGACGACCACCTGGGAAAGCTGAAGGAGGTATTCGAGCGGATACAAGAAGCTGGGCTTAAACTCAACCCAAAGAACTGCTCGCTGTTCCAAAAGGAGGTCAAGTATCTGGGTCATACGGTTTCCGGCCGCGGAGTACATACGGATGAAGGCAAAATCACGGCTGTGAAGGAGTGGCCCCGGCCACGCAATCTACACGAACTCCGCAGTTTCCTGGGCCTGTGCACATACTACCGCCGATTTGTTCCGGGATTCTCGAACATAGCCAGCAGCTTGCACAAACTGACGAAAAAGAGCCAAGCTTTCGAGTGGAATGAGGAGCAGGAACAGGCTTTTGCACGTCTGAAGGAAAAACTGTGCAGTGCTCCAATTCTGGCCTTCCCCGTGCCTGGGGAGATGTTTGTGCTGGATACAGATGCAAGCGGGAATAGTATTGGCGGTGTGCTATCACAGATAATAGACGGCCAGGAACAAGTGATAGCGTACTACAGTAGGGTTCTATCGAAACCGGAACGCAATTACTGTGTGACACGGAGAGAACTGCTGGCGGTATTGGACTGCGTAAAACACTTCCATAAATATCTGTATGGGCAAAGGTTTCGCCTGCGCACAGATCATGCGGCATTGAGATGGCTCCTGAACTTTAAAGATCCTGAAGGGCAATTGGCGCGGTGGATCGAGCGACTGCAGAGCTACGACTACACGATAGAGCATCGCAAGAGCAGTAGCCATGAAAATGCCGATGCCTTGTCACGCCGTCCGTGCAAAGTCGAATGCAAGCAGTGCTCACGAGCCGAAAGCAAAGAACAGATAGTGGACGCCCGGTTGGTAAGCGTTATGCCAGAGGAAGACTGGTCTGCGGAGAGGCTACGAAAGGACCAGCGTGAGGATGCGGATCTTGCAAAACTCATCGAAGGCAAGAAGCAAGGCGCACGTCCAGACTGGCAGGAGATGGCCGGTGAAAGCCCAATCGCTAAGGCTTACTGGGCACAGTGGAAAAGTCTGCGGCTGAAGGAAGGATGCCTGTACCGCGAATGGGAGAGCGCGGATGGTCGGACCAGCAACTCCCTAATGGTAGTGCCGAAATGCAGAATCAACGAGGTCATCGAGGCATACCATAACGACTCCAGTGGAGGGCACCTGGGTATCACCAAAACCGTCGCCAAAATAAAAAGACGATTCTACTGTGTAGGGTGTCAGGAGTCTGTAGCCGAGTGGATTAAGAGCTGCGACCGATGTTCAGCCGCGAAAGGGCCGAGAAGAAAATCTCGAGGCCGCATGCAGCAGTACAACATGGGAGCGCCCTTTGTGCGAATTGCCATGGACGTCGGCGGCCCATTCCCAACTAGCAGTCAAGGCAACAAATATGTGCTGGTTGTAATGGATTACTTCAGCAAATGGCCCGAAGTGTACCCTATTCCTAACCAGGAGGCCACTACGATCTCGGAAAAGCTGGTAAACAACTGGGTAGCCAGGTTCGGAGTTCCGTTGGAATTGCACTCAGATCAAGGCCGGAATTTCGAGTCTGCAGTATTCAAGGAAGTGTGTGGGCTGCTGGGGATAAAGAAAACGCGTACCACTCCTTTGCACCCACAGTCCGACGGCATGGTGGGACGCTTTAACCGGACACTGGAGGAATACCTGCGGAAACTGGTAGGCAGGAATCAAAAGGATTGGGACACGCATATCCCCCTGTTCCTGATGGCGTATAGGTCAGCCCCGCACGACACGACATCACTCACTCCAGCCCGAGCAGTGTTCGGCACAGAGTTGCGGTTACCCGCTGACTTGAAGTTCGGGGTAGTCGGCACAACGGGAGGCGCTAAGACGGACTACGTGGTCAATAAGCGGGCGGAACTGGAGGAAATTCACCAGTTTATAAGGGGCCGCACCAAACTGGTCAGCGATAAGGCGAAAGCCAGATACGATCTACGGGCCAACTCAGCAGGGTTCCAAGAAGGCGATTTGGTAATGCTCTACAACCCGCAGCGGAGGAAAGGTTTGTCTCCGAAACTTCAAGCGTCATGGGAAGGACCGTACGAAGTCGTGACTAGGATTAACGACGTGGTATACCGGATTCAACGTTGCAGCAATAGAGGCGCTAAGCTGAAGGTAGTCCATTTGGAGCGTCTGGCGCCTCATCACAGCGGAGCCTCGGCACTTGTTCGGGACGAACAAGTCTAAGTGGTGGGCAGTGTAACGATAAGACAGTCTGTCGCTGTGCAAAGCAACCATGCCGCTTCGCGCCGTGCTATAATTCAATGTGGCAACGACGGCCGCGACAATAACTTTTAGTCCAATCTGGCAACGATGGTCGCGATCATCAGGGAAACCTTTAGTCCACTCGGGAATGTGCGAGAACGATCTGCGCGATGGCCGGACGGGTATAAAAGGCAGCCGGATGCGGCGTAGCGAGTCAGTCTGGTTTTGACACAAGTGAAGTTGCCACACGGAGTAATTAAGCAAATACTTAAGTGTACGAACAGTAAGTTGTAAAACTGTGAATAATAAAGTGACTGTTGGTTTTGAATTGGCTGCGTTGGAATAATTAAAGTTGTTTCATTTTCAAATTGCACAATCAAGTGATACGTAACAGCCCACTAGTATTTGTAACAATAATATTGTAACAACATATGCACTAGTCAGAATAAGTTTGCGTACAAGGGGTACTTAGTTTTTTCATATGAAAAATAAATCAGTTAAAGTTATTTTTTAAAAACAAAATATTTTTTATTTCTTCCATAAATTATTCCATTAAAATAATAATATCAAAAACTTCAGTAAACTGTAAAAGAAGGGCCCAAAACAAAATATGTTATGAATTCACCTCACAAAAAGTTTGCGTACCAGATAAGGTTATGTAGTTTAAATGTAATTGAAACTAAGTTTTGTCCAAAAATTAATAACTTTGTGAATATGCTTTTCTCGCTCGAACTCCCTGCAGAAGTTTCGGCGTACATTTTATTAAATTCGGTGTTTTTTCAACGGTTATTTTGTTATATCCTTGAATTGTTATATTGATTTACTATTGGTATTGCTCAATTAGATGCACGTATGGTGACTAGGGAGGAACTTTTTCAACTTTGTTGAGTTAGTTAATAGCAAACATAGCTTCGCATCGTATGCATTGCGCCTTAAGGTCATCGTAAAATTGAATGAAATGTTGGAACCTGATCCAAAATTTTGAAACCTTGGCTTGCATAAGCTTTTAGAATATGTAAATAACCCCTCGGAACCATTTCTAAATAAAACAACACAGCCTGCTCACTCCTTTACTAGACATGCAGCTCCATACCAATGCTATGCTTTGCTGTTAATGTCAGATTTTTGTTATTAACTGAATCCTCTTCAAATTAGTTGATGCCTTTTAATGCCAAATATGCCAAACCATTATCAGAGAATAATAAATCTTACTACTTCATAGATAACAACACATAGTCCTGGAAATCCGGTTTTCTAGACTCTTTGATGGACTCTTTCACGAAAGCAATTATGTGCTCCTTGTTAGTAAGCTAAATATGAGATTCTTACATGCTGTTATGTAGAGAAAATATGTTTATTTCAGGACTTTTATTATAAAGTCACTGCTACTGGGTTTTATAAAATATTTCTGTACATTTCTGAAGAAATCTTATGCAACTAGATTATGATGCACCGACCGCAAAACAATCTAATCCTATTGCCTGGGTAGCTTAAGTAAATGGCCAGATCGTAGTAACGAAGCAAGTTTTCTGTTGTTTTTGTGATTTAAGATGGCTTTTTGGAATAACGAATGTGCTCTTCCAAAAATTTCTTTAATTTCACGAAATTTTTTGTCAATTTAGGAAAGACTTAGTAAGATTATCCATTAATTTATCCATTTCAATTTTTTTCGCTTGGGTTCTATTGCTTTCTATATAATTTCAAGCACATATACGTTTAAAAATAATTTACAAGTCCGTTTACTGCTCAATGGAATAAAAATTTCCAAATAAAAATAAAAAGCATAACTGGAAATCCCCGTTATTAGTTTTGTACGCAAACTTATTTTGCACCGTTCTGTGAGTATATTGTCAATAAATACAAATACATGGAAAATTATTATTTTAATATATTGTTACGAATACTAGTTCTAGTGGGTTGTTACGTATCTCTGGATTGCGTAATTTGAAAATAAGTAAAACACGCTCAGTTTCTCAAACGCAGTCAATAAACTAAACCAACAATAACTTTATTTCACACTGTCTTTACTTTACTTTACTTTGTCTGACTCGCTGCGCCGTACCCGGCTGCCTTTTATACCTGTCCGGCCATCGCGCAGATCGTTCTCGCACATTCCGGAGTGAACTAAAGGTTTCCATGATCAGTGTTGCCGTTGTGCGACTAAAGTGTCAAATTGACCCTTTTTGGAGACCGATGATACCTGACACCGACTTTTTAAAAATATGCTTATTTTGACACTTTTCTTCAAAACCATGCGACTTTTGCCCCTTTCTTTTATCAACAAGTTTATATATTAATTTTCAAAATTGTTTCGTAAAGTTAATTTTTTTATTTTTGCCCACGTAATATTTATAATATGCCTTCCTTTTGGTATTCACTTTTTAAAGGTAACTCGTAAGTACTTCAAAATTACACCTCTGGCAACATTTAACCTTGTGCCTGTCCCTTGCTCAAAATTGCTTTCGCTGTCCTTTGGGGTCAGGATGACCCCAACCAAACGGTTATATAAGCCGGAACCGGCTTAAAACTGTAGGTCCCTTCCACCCGCGTACAAAATTCACACGCACAACACGGGTGGTTGCGGGAAGCTAGGCCTTAGTGTCGCGTAAGCGGGCTGTCGCGCCAATCAATTATTAATTATTAGTCGGCTTTCATTTATACACCAAATGGTTAACTGATTTACAAAAAATGTGTATGTTTTTGACCATCAAAGAAAACCCCTCAAAATTCCATATTTTCCGACTTTGAGGTCCAATTACCGCGGCATTTTAAAACTTATAAAAATAAGTTGCATCGGAAAAGAAATCGTGTGGCGTTGTTAATAAGATAATGTGAAAATCATGTCAATCAATTTTTTTGTTTAGAAATTACGATCAAAAATATGAAAAAGGAGAGGAAATACTGAAAAAATGCCACGGTACCTATATCTCACTAACTAGAGCTGCTAGAAAAATTCTGAGGGTCGATTCGAAATCAGCGCACGCAAATTAGCAAGAAACAGTAGAAAAACTCCATGCAACAGAAAAAAGTGTTTTTTGTTGTCCTGTGTTACAAATTGTCCCGATTCGAAATATAAAAATATGAATAACTTTTGAGAAGAAGCAGGTCGGATTTAAATTCGAACGGATTTGGCACCTATAACCATCAACAAATACAACCCCGATTACAGTTTTCGTCGACATTTTTGTGCAACCTATCGATGCTTCCTGCCTACCGTGTGCACCGAATCACACTGTGTGTAGGGAGAAATGAATCATCCATTGCAGCTCTTTATAACACACTTCCTGCCAGCGATCTAGGCGATGATTCCAGGTCGTCTACGTTTTCTGAAATTGCACATAACGGACGTGAGTTCATAATTGCTGCAGCTTGACAAATGAGCGTTCGAAGCTCGTCGAAAGTCAACACAGAAAGTGCAATTTTGCAATTTTAATCGCTGCCTCCCAAAGGCCTCCAAAATGGGGCGACCTTGGAGGTATGAACTGTCTTTCGATACTGTCTTCTAGGCACTGCTGTGAGATTGCACGTATGTGATTTTGGCTAAAAAACAACTGCTTCAGTTCGCCCAATTCATTTTTCGCCCCAACGAAGTTTGTTGCGTTGTCGGACCAAAGTGTTTTTGGTTTTCCTCAGGTGCATATGAAGCGCTTGAGGGCAGCTAAAAACGATGATGTTGATAAGTCGCCCACTAGCTCTAGGTGCACTGCATTTGTAGCGAAGCATACAAAGAGGCTCATATAACAATTAATTGGTGCTCTTGTTCGAATCTCTGAACGATAGAAAAGTGGCCAAGCAAAGTCGACGCCCGTAATGAGGAAAGCACGATTGGCTTGTAGTCTCTCCGCTGGGAGGTTACCCATGATATGTTCGATCAATTTTGGTCGTACGCAGAAGAACCTAACACATTTGTTGATGACACGGCTCACTGTCTTTCTGCCTCCTATAGGCCAGTATTGCAACCGAATTCTAGCTAACAGCGCCTGTGGTCCAGCATGTACGCCCTTTTGATGAAAGCAATTTATTATTGAATCTGTGAGTGAATGCGACTTAGGCAATATGATTGGGTGCTTTGACTCAAATCCAGAGCCGAGTTATGCAGTCGGCCTCCTACGCAAATTAAGCGAAATTTATCCAGTAAAGGATTTAGCGAGGCAATTTGAGAGGACGAAGAAATTTGTGTTTTTTCTGCCAAATGGCGATACTCTTCGCAAAGGCTTGACTTTTGCACCATGCGAATTAGTAAATGAGTTCCGATTTGAACATCTTTTACTGTCAGAGGCCCAGGACGGCAGGTACCTTTAGCTGATCCAAATTTGTAAATATATGCGAAGATTCTTTGCATTTTGCCAAATGAATTTATGTACTTACATTCCCGCAACCAATCACTGTTTTTTGAAAATAAAATGAGCGCTCTTTTGCGTTTCTCAGGCAATTCAACAACAACAGATGGTGATCTTGGCCAACTACTTTGGTTTTGCTTTAGATACGGCGGACCGTATTTCCACGACGAAGACTGTAGCAGCTCTTTAGGTGTTGCGCCTCTTGCCAAGATATCAGCTGGATTTATTTCTGTTGGCACAAAGTGCCACAACATTTGCCTTGTCAGTGACTGTATGCGACTGATACGATTGGATACGAAGACATTGTAGTTTGACGATTCCTGCTGCAGCCACGAGAGCACTATAGTAGAGTCTGACCAGCAGTGAAATTCACCTTTAAAAATGTCCATTTTTGATATAGAATACAACAAATCTGCAAGAAGCAATACTGCGGACAATTCTAGCTTGGGGACGGGGAGTGTTTTCAAGGGCGCCACCCACGACTTTGAACATATAAGACGAGTTTCGATAATGCCGCCGATTTCTGAACGGATATAAGCGCAAACACCGTATGCAGCAAAGCTTGCATCGCAAAAAGCGTGAATTTCAATTCTCGCAAAAAAAGTCGAGGAAACTCATATTTACTAACCAGTTTAAATTCAGCACACATGTCTAACTATGTGGATTGCAACGCTTGGGGAATACTCTCATCCCATTCAAGTTTCTCTTTCCATAAATGTTGTATGAAGATTTTTCCTTTGGTAATGACTGGTCCAATTAAACCTAGTGGATCATAAAATCGTGCAATAACTGACAGTACGGTTCGCTTCGTTGTTTTGGTGAATGAAGGAAAGGGTGAAAATGAAAATAGAAAGTTGTCGATATGTGGGTCTCATACAAGTCCCAGCACCTTCGTCACATCACTGGCATCATGACATTTTAGAAGCTGCGCTCTATCAGAATCTGCAACTTTCCATAAAATATTTGGCTCATTAGAACACCATTTACGAAGTTTGAAATTTCCTGAGTTGAGTAATGCCGTCATTTCTCTCAAAATCTGCAACACCTCTTCTTCCGAATCGCCGCCGGAAATCAAATCGGCGACATAAAAGTCTCGACGAACAACGCGCGCTCCGACTGGAAGTGATGTGCCTTCGTCAGCAGCGAGCTGCTGCATAGAGCGAATAGCTAAAAACGAGGCTGGCTTCGTGCCGTATGTGACAATGTTAAGTTTAAAAACTTGAAATTTGTCTTCCGGACGCTCTCTTCATAGGATGCATTGCAAATAGTTGTCTGGATGAGCAACGTTTACGCAGCGATACATTTTACACACGTCACCAGTAAGAGCAATTTTAAATGTACGAAAGCGAAACAAAATGTCGAATAACCTGGGCTGTATAGTCGGACATAACATACAGATATCATTGAGTGATTTGCCCCACGATGCTCGCGCAGAACCGTCGAAGACTACGCGCAGCTTATTAGTTGTGCTATTGGCTTTCAGCACACAATGATGTGACAAAAAATACGTTGGAATACCGTCAGGTATACGATCGACAGGAGACATGTGTTGAAGGTCTATATATTCCTTTAAGCAGGCTGAGTACTGTGCCTTCAGCTCAGAATTACATTGAAGCCGCTTCTCCACATTTTTGAAGCGGTGCAAAGTTTGACTATATGAATCACCAAGCGTAGAAGCGCTGCCCTTTAACGGCAGGCGAACTGAGACTGTACCACATTTCGAACGAGTATAATTTTCTACAAAATGTTCCTCGCAGTCGAGCTCCTTGGGGAATTTCGTAGAAGTGTCGATATGATTTTCAACTTCCTACAACTTGCGGATTAAATCATCCAGGCAGTAATCTGGTTCTTCCGGCATACGAGTTTGCTCCGTGGTAACAAGACATGAGCCTTTGCCGTAAAAACAACCGCCGCCACCAGCAACGACCCATCCTAATTTAGTTTCTTGAAGCAGCGGTAAACTCGAGCCCAAGCGGATTTGGCCAACGGACATCAAATCGTAAAATAGATCAGCGCCTATTAACAAATCGATGCGTTGCGGTTTATAAAACAGTGGATCTGCAAGCTGTATATTTGCAGGTATATTCAAGTTGTGACTGCCAACTGTATACGAAGGTTGATTGTCAACAACAGCTAATATTGAAGTTGAAAAGTTACTAGAAATTGATTGCAAATCGATGTTGACGATTTTGTTAGCGGCAAAGTCCGACTGAATTATGCCCGAAACAAGAGTTGTTGTTTTTGTTGTTTTAAGCTGTCCGGTGACACCGCTAGTGATGAAATGCACTTGTGAAGCGCTGTCCAATAAAGCGCGGCAAGGAATTAGCGAACCTGCGTTATTTTTTATGAATACGACAGCAGTTGCTAAGAAAAGAGAGCCGATTGAGTAGCTTGCGCAGAAGCAGACGTGGCATTTTTTGCGAGAGCGGCAGCAGTGGGTGTAGAAATGCACCGCGAGGTGGAAAGCGAAAATGACGAAGCGAAGTTGGTAGGAGAGGTGGCGAGTAAAGATAGAATTCGACACACCTGGAACGAGCTCATCTAGGTGGAGGAGCGTATTATGCTCCGAGTGACGACAGCTGCCCGATTGGCAGTTCTTCATAACATGCCCCTTGCGCAGACAATTCAAACACAATTGATGCTTCTTTGCCTCCTTGAAGCGTGCGGCAGGCAAGAGAGAAAGAAATTGTGGGCACTTACTAATTGCATGCGAGTCAGAGTTGCATATTGCGCAACCTTTGGCAAAGTTAGTGGCAGCCACTCACTCGGGTAGGCACCTTGTCGTGGTGTGGGGGCTTACGTTAGCGATGATTCACCGGACTATACTGACCGGAGGCAGCAATTGCGCTGTCTCCTGACAGGGGTACCCAAGTTAGGCAGGCCGGTCGAGGAGCAACAACTAAGATGCACCCATTGTGCGTCTGTTCCCCAGGTTAGGGGCGGCACACATCCAGCACAGTGTCGCGAGTCCATAGTAGCGAGGGACAAAAATAGAAGGAATAGTCGTACGACAATAAAATTTTGTACATATGATTTTGTTATAAAGAGAAGGTAATACGCCAAAAATTACTTCAATCGCCCCACGGACACGCCCACCTACCATACAAACCAAATACTAAGTTGACAGTATTTCGGAAACTATAAAAGATATATTGATGAAATGGTACAGCAGCTCATATCATCAATATAAAGGTATATACCAAAAATTGTATCGATCAACCTGCAATTACGCTTGCCATAAAAAAAGGAAATATTGAAAAAACTACAAATATCTGTGCATACTCTGCGCATCTAAGTAATTTCAAACCCAAATAGAAAATAATAATACCTTTTACTAAAAAAATTAAAAATTAAAAAAATTAAATTAATTAATTAAAATTAAAAAAATTTAAACATTAAAATTTGTTAATCTGTACTGCCAGGACCATCGGTTTCCGATGATGAATTATTCAAATTAAACCCTCTACATCTATTTTTGACAAAATCTTAAATTACATTTTTTTTAATATTGCATTATATCAGAGTTTCAGTTTTCATGTTTACCTTTAATTTTCCTATTAACTGATATAATTGGCATTAACAAGTTTTGCTTCTTTTCGAAAGTTGCCTTAATTCGATGGCAAGCCACCCAGTATTACCGAAGCCTTCCACTGAAACTACCTTTTTTTTTGTAATTTTTCTAAATCAAGTGATGTTTGCATGTTATTATTATTATTATTGACTGGCACGACAGCCCGAGACTAAGGCCTAGCTTCCCGCAACCACCCGTGTTGTGCGTGTGAATTTGTACGCGAGTGGAAGGGACCTACAGTTTTATGCCGGTTCCGAAAGGCAGGTTGGGAGCTTTTTCATAGGCAATTTTTACTCTCAGAGGTTTGCCATTTCCAGCTGAGAGGACAGCCACCGAAAGAGAAAACGAGTTTCCCGTTATTTTTTTAGGTGTTACTACATGCAGAATTCGAACTTGCGTCGCTCTGCATTCGACTCGCTTGGACCGCGCACTAACCAACTGAGCCACGGCGGCTGCATGTTATTACAAACAAAAATTAATAGTTTAAGCGAAACGCAGCAGTGGTCGCTATGTTTTCCTGCGAACCATGCTGCAAAAAGTTCCCTATTTTTGTGTGGATACGTCACTGACAGTTGAATTTCTTAAAAACGTGCAAGTTTGTGCAGCTAAAGTCCATGGTTTCTATTAATACATACTTTCAGCTATATCACACTGTAAAATCTCGACGTAGTAAAAAGTAGTTTTTTTAAAGCTTATCTAAAGTTTGATGACACTGCACTTTTATTCATACGAATGGACGCTTCTTCAAGTAACCGTTACTTGGAATATGGAAAAAAAAAGAGGAAAAGCTTCCAAAAAGTTCCAAAAATAGTATATTTATAAAAATAAAAGTCCTCGAACTTACATTCAACAAATTGCAATAATTTCTACCCAAGTTACCAACTTTACAAAGTGCAAGTTTGGTGGCCTGCCATCGGTATAAAAATTGATATTTTTAAAATCCTTTTTCATATTTTAGTAAATTGAGGAATTTACTTCAGTACTACAAACTTATTTTTCTACATTTACATTTATTTTTTTTATTTTTGTCCCTGCTCGCGACACTGTGCGACGTCTGCTTTCCCCTTGTTAGGGGCGGTCGCGTCCGAGTCTTTTTGTGCGTGGGATGACAGACTCAAAAGAAATCCCACAGGGAAGAAGTGTCTTTCGTCCGTCTGAGGTGGCTGAGAAAGAGTTGACTTTTACGGTGCAGGGAGTCGGATCCCCAGTACCGGCGGTAGGTGGTGAGTGAGAAGGCCACCTGGCGTCGAGATTAAGCAACTTCTCAGGCTGCATGGTGAGACCCCAGGTCACGCAGTCTACTAACGCTACTGGGAAGAAGGCAATGTCGCTTCAGCGACAACCAGTCTTACAGTCAAGTGAGGAGGGCCTAGACATAGGCTCCAGATTGTGCGATCTGCGTATCGGTGCTGCCACCGACGATTACCTTATCACAGGGTAGCAGCATCGATACACTGGACCCCGATCTGGAAGCCACCTTGCTGGGTGACCCCCGAAGGAGACAAAAACTGCGGAGAGAACCGCTGAGCAGAAAGCCCGCAAGGCTTACAAATGTTCAGCTCAGTATCTCCGAAAAATGAGCTTGGTGGAACCGTCGTCCTTGACCAACAGGGACAAGGTTCTGATCAAGAAACACCGAAAGATTGTTGCAAAATTCGAGAAGAAAACGGCAACAGTCGGACCGGTGGAGCCAGGGGAACCTGAGGCCCCAATAAGCTGTAAGGCAGATCCCGCCGCAGGGGGGAATGCGACGGCAGCCCACGTTGCAGCCAACAAGCCACCTGGTGGCAAGGCCGCTAAGGACCCAGCCGGCGTAGTTCCTGTCGTCGGCGGAATTACAGCAACAGCCGCTGGCAACATTGCGGCTGCTGCCGTTCAAGCCGCCAAAAGGGCAAAAAAGCCGACCATCACCGGGGACGGTACCTCAGAAGCAGCTACGTCTACCTTTAAGGTTGGCAAAGCTGCCAAGAGGGCCAGATCCGGTGAAGAGACTCAGAAAGAGGCGAAAAACCCTAAGACTTACCAGTCTACTAGTTTTTCCGTCCCCAGCGAGTTGCAAGTAGCTGTTATTGACCGGAATGACCCCGATGGGAAAATCTCGGCCGCCAACTGGCTGCTTGTTGAATCGAAGTTTCTGGATGCCATAGTTCGGGCTGATGGTGAGGAGACTATCTTCGACGGAGCGGGCTGGCAGAGAGGCGTCAAGGTCATCGGCTGCGGTAACACGAAATATCGGGATTTCATCCGTTCCGCAATCGGTGGCCTGGGGGAACTCTGGCCGGGCGCCAAGTTAAAGGTCGTCTCCCGATCCATTCTCCTTTTAAGGCCTATAGTCTCAGTATGGATTCCACTCCCTGTGCCGGAGGCTGAATCGGTGCTGAAGGTTATAGGCGTACAAAACAAGGAACTGGCGGTCCAGAGTTGGAGAGTTCTGACGAATGCGAAGAGCAAGAATGGAGTGGTAAATGATTTGACGATCGCTATTGATCGTCTATCATACACTCACCTCATTCAGCGCTCGGGCCTCATCAAGTTCGGGTTGGGTTCAATCAAGGCGCGTTTTCCGGGTCACCGTGAACAAGCCACAGATGGAACAGCTACGAGTGGTGCAAATTAACTTGCATCACTCCAAAGCAGCAACCCACGACTTGATGAGGTTCATGGAGGAGGAGGATATCGATGTGGCCCTGATTCAGGAACCGTGGATTGTAAGATCCAAAATTTCTGGATTGGGGTCAGATCGATATAAATTATATCAACCCTCAACCGAAGGTAGGTTACGAGCCTGTGTAGTAGTCAAGAATAATATTAATTTATTTCTTCTCTCGCAATACAGCAATGGAGACCTAACGGCGGGTATGGTTGAACGAAGAGGAGGGCATAGCCTGATTCTGGCGTCAGCGTACCTGCCGTACGAGGAGCTGGACCCATCATCCCAGGCGGTCCGAGACCTGGTCGGCTTCGCCAGCGCGAAACGGCACGCGTTGGTGTTGGGCTGTGACGCCAACGGCCATCACACGCGATGGGGAAGCAGCGACATCAACGTGAGGGGTGAGTCCATTTTTCCATTTATTCTTTCCACTTCTCTATCTATCTGTAATAAGGGCAACACGCCCACCTTTCAGAATAGGGTCAGGGAGGAAGTAATTGATTTAACCCTGCTATCTGAGGCAAACGACGTTAGGGTTGACAACTGGAGAGTATCGGACGGCTGTTCCTTCTCGGACCACAACCGAATACTCTTCGATGTCAATTTTGACGTGGTTTGTAAATTACCACCTTTGAACCCAAGGAGGGCAAACTGTGAGAAATTCGCGACCATCGTTCGTTCAAGACTGAGGCCGAAACGTTTCGCCCCAGTCACAGACAAGCGCGCGATTGAGGACTCGGTTGAAACCCTAACGGGCACTTTGAACGCTGCCTTTAAGTCTTCCTGTACGGTAAGTCGAGTCAAGAGGAAGCACAGCGACAGCTATGGAATCGTGAGCTTCGACTACTATGTCAGGAGACAAGGCGACTGTTCAATAGAGCAAAATTAAGTGGAGAGGCAAGGGACTGGAACGCATACCGATCCAGTTTCAACGCCTTCAAGAAGGCTATTTGCAAAGCCAAAAGAGAATCGTGGAGAACCTTCTGCGAATCGATAGACTGTGTCAATGAGGCGTCCAGGTTAAGGAAAGTCCTGTCTAAGCAGCACTGTGCTCTTAGCTGCATCCGCAAGCCGGACGGATCATGCACGGAGTCAAGTGAAGATTCGCTCGAGGCTCTAATGGAGGCACACTTTCCCCAGTGTCATGTTCGTACTGACTCGGATAATCTTCCAGAGCAACTCGGAACAACTACACCACCGGAAGCTGTTGCCACAATAGTGGACAAGGATAAGGTCGAATGGGCCATAAGGTCGTTTGACCCCTACAAGTCCGCAGGGCCTGACGGTATCATTCCAGCAATGCTACAACAGGCCGGAGGTGGTATTCTGCAACGCCTGGTAAGCATCTTTAAGGGATGCTTATTAGGGAATGTGGTGCCAAAGCAGTGGAGAGAGGTCAAAGCAGTATTTATACCAAAGGCAGGAAAACCCAGCCACACCACGGCTAAAGACTATAGACCCATCAGCCTCTCCTCATTCTTATTGAAAACGCTGGGGAGGCTACTGGACAGACATATAAGAGACAACCGGGGACTGGCTTCTGAGCTCTGCAATGCACAACATGCTTACCTCCAGGGGAGGTCGGTTGACAGTTCACTGCACAGCGTAGTTGCCCCCATAGAGAATTCGTTGGCCTTAAAGGAGTACACAATGGCGGCTTTCCTCGATATAGAGGGAGCTTTCAACAATGTCACCAGTGAGGCCATAACAGAAGCACTTCGTGCTCATAGTGGAAAGCTTCGTTATCGATTGGGTTGGAACTATGCTGCAATACAGGATAATCAACTCAGCGATAGGACCGGCTTCCATCAGAAGGAGAGCCACAAGAGGTACACCCCAAGGTGAGGTGCTAACGGCCTCGGGATAAATCCCAAAAAGACCGAACTAGTCCTGTTCACCAAGAAAACGAAGATTCAGGAATTCGCTGTTCCTTGTGTGGACGGGCATCCTCTGAAGCTATCAAAAGAGGCCAAATATCTTGGCATTATTCTGGACTCAAAACTTTCGTGGAACCGAAACATTGAGGAAAGAATGAAGAAGGGACTCAAAGCGTTGTATGCCTGCAGGGGAGGCTTTGGTAAAAAATGGGGATTAAAACCGTATATCATCCATTGGATGTACACTGCGGTTATCAGACCCATCATTACCTATGGTTCTCATGTATGGTGGCCAGCCATGGACAAAAAGAGCAACCGAAGCAATGTGGAGAAAGTGCAGAGACTTGTCACCTTGGCAATCACAGTGGCGGCAAAAAGCGCTCCACGGATGGCCCTGGAATTGTTTCTGTTTCCCCCAGTGGACTTGTTCGTAAAGGCCAGCGCAGCAAAGACAATCCTCAGGTTGAGGAGTCTAACCAGCTGAATCCAGGCAACTATCGACATTCCAGCATTCTGAATGCTCTAATGACCAGCTCCACCGGACAAGGTCTACTAGATAAAGCCACTGATTTCCTGGTAAAGCGACTTCAAATTGAAAATCCCCATCGATTATCCCTCCAGGGACAACTGGCAACAGCCCGAGGTGGAAGAATCTGCGGGAGTCTACTTTACCGACGGCTCGAAGACAGAGGATGGGACCGGTGCGGGTGTATACTGCGAAACGCAAAATATCTACTGGTCGTACAGACTACCAGACTATTGCAGCGTTTTCCAGTCGGAGGTTTTTGCCATCATGAAATCAGCGCAGCACATAAAAAACTCGGCACTTAGTGCGGCCGTCATTTGTGTTGATAGCCAGGCTGCTCTTAAAGCAATTGAATCCCCCGTAGTGAAATCAAAGGTAGTACTATACTGTCGGAAAGCACTGGGTGGCATAAGACAGCGCAGGGTCCGTCTGTGCTGGGTTCCCGGACATAGCAATATCGAAGGGAACGAGCAGGAGGACGAATTAGCCCGTGCAGGGTCAGCGAAGCCAGCCAGCGAGGCGGTCAACGTGGTGCTACCACCGATCTCTACTACGATCGGTTCAATAGGGGAGTGGCTCACACGAGCTACAAACAGAGCCTGGACAACTAGGTGCGACTGCAGGATTGCACGTACCCTGTGGCCGGCGCTCAACGCGAGGAAAACTAAGAGTCTTCTGCTCCTCGACAAGCATGCTATACGCATGGTCACGGGGGTAATCACAGGTCACTGCGCCATTAGTGTCATGCTATGCAAATGGCGTTTGGCGACCGACGATTTATGCAGGAGCTGCGGAGATGAGGATGCAGTAGAATCGGTCGAGCATCTGCTATGCCACTGCCCATCACTACAAGGACGACGGCTCCAGACTCTTGGGGCAAGGTTCTTTGATGGGCTCGCGGAGGTAGCAGACGCACAGATTACCGATCTACACAATTTCCTCGCCAAGACCAAGATCTCAACAGATAGACGAAGGCACCGGTTTCTCCGAAAATTAAGGGATTCACAATGGACCCAACAGGGTCTCCGAGTGGAAGTGCTTGCCGCACACACCCCTTACGTAACCTAACCTAACCTAGTGGCAGCCACAAATACATTTTTCTTATGGTTGGTATTTTGATACGATTTATCTCCCACCTGTTTGCTTGGTATTTGTGTTACCAAAGCATATTCCACATTTTCCATTGTCCGACACCATTTCTCTAGGAATGCGGCCATCGAATCCCATGTTGGAATGACGTTGATAGGTGATATCTCCTCCCACTTCGTTTGGGTAGCAATATCAAGCTTGCGCGCAACGATGTTGATAAGAAGGCAGTCCGCTATTTGTTCCCTTGTGTCCATGGTGAGCAAAGCGCGCAAGTGCGAATTCACGCCACTGATCCTGCTTCCGCACTGCTCAGAGCGATGATGTCCCTAACGTGGGCCTGAAAATGGACACACTTATTATCAAACCTCCGTATTAGTAATTCAATGGCCTTGTCGTAGTTCTGTTCGCTGATTTCTAATGAACGAATGGTATCCAGCGCAGAACCAGGAAGACATAACCTGAGATGTTGAAATTTTTAAATTTTGGTCAAATCCGAATCATTGCCCATAACTGTCCCGAACATTGAATAGAAATCCGGCCAAAGAATTTTAGAACTTGCAGCACCGGCAACCGCGGCCTTGGAGGTGCAATGACGAATGAAGGATGCGAATCTTCACGCCATGACTGATGGAACATTGTAGATGAGCGCATGTTCGATACTCGAAGTGTTCAAAAGTTCTGAAAAAATAGCGTAGATTCCGCAGTTTTGGTCCAATTTAATAAAGCAATACACCAATTTGTTCGTAAATAAATCTTCTTTCAGAATATTACCTAACTTTATTAATTTTTTTGTTTCATTATGCAATAAAAACTGGTTAAATTTAAAAAAATTGAGAAAAAAATAACTTTTTGAAGGTTTACGCGATAAAAACTTACTACTCATTTGTTTAAACAATGAATTGACATACATCATTCGAAAGGTCTGACAATGCTCTTTCCAAAACATATTACATATTGAAAATCGTTAAAAAAAAATGACTGAGATAATCATAGATTACCGCGGAAAGTTTGTAAAAACGGTTTTTTGTAAATAAATAAAATTTGGAGGGTACAATAAATATAACAAAAATATTTTTATGGATTATTCGACCACATAAACAGCCTACAGTTTGTGAATTGTCAGGTGTATTTCATTTTTTGTTTTTTGTAGCACAGTGTTATTTAATGCAGAGCGAGGACTACTTTCTGCTTTAACCTTTTTACACCGAATGTGCAGCCATGACGAATAGTTTTTGTCTTGTATGGTTGTTTTCAGCAACGAAAAACGCGTGAGTAGCGGCGCCTATTTACTTTGATGGGCTGGTCGACAACCGCAAGCAACAACAAAAGCGAGAGATGCGAACGAGATTTATGTAATGCGTTTTGTTACACATCACGTCGGGGTCACCAATGTTGAAGTAACAAGCTTTTTTGCTACTTATGTTTGCTTTATTGATGTGCCGACCGAATGCCGGACACTCAACGACTTCTTACAATTCAAATTCGATACATGTCTTTTATAGGTGTATATGTGTATATGAGTGCTTAGCAAGAGAGAATTTTAGCACAATTTAGTTTACAAAGGTATGAAAGAATTGCCGATGGTGGCAACATGTTGCGATAGTGCTGCGAATCATGTTGGTAGCAGCCGAAGTTTTAGCTCTGCTCCGGACAATATTATTTCTCATGTTTTATATATATTTTGGAAGAAAACAAAACTTTAAATAAAAACAATAGCAATAATTCACTTCAAACGCACAGAACAGATGTGGTTTTGTGGCGTGTCCGTTTTAAAATGTTT
Organism: Melieria omissa; assembly: GCA_963971225.1. Lineage (NCBI taxonomy): Eukaryota > Metazoa > Arthropoda > Insecta > Diptera > Ulidiidae > Melieria > Melieria omissa. Next base: position 89,635,354 of record OZ020267.1, on the reverse strand, counting down.
TTGTATTTTGAAATTTGGTAAGTTTCAGGTCCATTAATACTGAGTCTGTAACTTTTTCACACATATGTAGTACTTCTTTATTGGCAGTAAGCTCAGGGTACATTCGCCACCATCACAGTACAGCAATTGTGAAATATGAGCGAGAAAGCGTATAAACGAATGTACCTTGACAACTGTCAAAAGTGGCAAAAAGTCAGGTGCGTTCAAGCGGGAAACAATTGACTGGAAAAAAATAAAAATTTGTCGAAATTAACCGAAATTTCTTAAACCGCCCCTGGAGCAGTTTGACAGTTGTTCATGTGTAGAAATACATGTGTATAGAAATACATTCACAAAATTTCGTGTTTTCTGTCTCCTCGCTTGTCTCCCTTTGATTTCCGAATAAAAACTTATGGTGAAGATAGGTTCTTGCCAATATAGAAGTATTACATATATGCTTTTTCAGCAGATAATTAGATAAGCTTGCAAAATTTTTTATATTGTTACGAAAATCTCAAGTTTCCCAAGGTTCGTTTTGATTGTGTTTGAAAATAAACATATATATGCATATATGCATATATGCTTTTTCAGCAGATAATTAGATAAGCTTGCAAAATTTTTTATATTGTTACGAAAATCTCAAGTTTCCCAAGGTTCGTTTTGATTGTGTTTGAAAATAAAACAACTTCAATTATTAAGCGTAAACGTAGTCAACACTAACAATCACTTTATTTACAGATCTACACTTCGCTTGTATCTACACTTGTTACCACTTTGCTTGCTCAACACAGACTCGACTCCTTGCGCTGCCACTGCTGCTTTTATACTAGTTTTCTTATCGCGCCGAAGTTACTTGCACATTCCAGTTGTACTTTCTATCTCGATTGTTCTAGCAAAGTTCATTACCTTTCGCGAACCATCCTTGCCATATCGGACTATCCAAGTGAATTATTCCAAATTTTCTATACTTCAAAGTGCATGCCTAAAAGTATGCTTGGAAAAGCAATCATATACAGTACGGCACGGAGATTCTCATCGTATCACTGCCCATCACTTAGACTTGTTCGTCCCGAACAAGTGCCGAGGCTCCGCCGGAGTAAAATGCCAGGCGCTCCAAATGGACTACTTTCAACCTGGCGTTTCTGCTGCAGCAGCGTTGAACCTTGTACACCACGTCATTAATCCTGGTCACGATCTTATACGGTCCTTCCCATGACGTTTGAAGCTTTGGAGACAAACCTTTCCTGCGCTGCGGGTTGTAAAGCATTACCAGATCGCCTTCTTGGAACCCCGCTGTATTAGCTCATAGATCATATCTGGTTTTCATCTTATCGCTTACCAGTTGGATACGGTCCCTTATAAACTGGTGGATTTCTTCCAGCTCCGATCGCTTATTAACTGCGTAATCAGTCTTAGCGCCTTCCGTCGTGCTGACCACTCCGAACTTCAAGTCAGCCGGCAATCTCAGCTCTGTGCCGAACACTGCTCGGGCTGGAGTGCGTGATGTCGTATCGTGCGGGGCTGACCTATTCGCCATCAAGAACAGCGGAATATGCGTGCCCCAATCCTTTTGATTCCTGCCTACTACTTTCCGCAGATATTCTTCCAGCGTTCGATTGAATCGTTCCACCAAGCCGTAGGACTGGGGACGCAAGGGACAGGTGCGAGTTTTCCTTATTCCTAGTAGCTCACACACTCCCTTTATTACCAGAGACTCAAAATTCCGGCCTTGATCTGAGTGTAACTTCAGTCGAACTCCAAATCTGGCCACCCAGTTGTTTACCAGCATTTCAGCGACCGTGGGTGCCTTCTGGTTAGGAATAGGGTACACTTCGGGCCATTTGCTGAAATAATCCATTACCACCAGCACATATTTGTTGCCTTGAGTGCTAGTTGGGAATGGGCCGGCGACGTCCATAGCAATCCGCTCGAATGGCGCTCCCACGTTGTACTGCTGCATGCGGCCCCGAGATCTTCTTGTCGGCCCTTTCGCGGCTGAACATCGGTCGCAGCTCTTAATCCACTCGGCTACAGACTCCTGACATCCTACCCAGTAGAATCGTCTTTTTATTTTGGCGACGGTTTTGGTGATGCCTAGGTGCCCTCCGCTGGAGTCGTTATGGTATGCCTCAAAGACCTCGTTGGTTCTGCATTTCGGGACTACCATTAGGGAATTGCTGGTCCGACCATCCTCGCTCTCCCATTCGCGGTACAGGCATCCTTCCTTCAGCCGCAGACTTTTCCACTGTGCCCAGTAAGCCTTAGCGATCGGGCTTTCACCTGCCATCTCCTGCCAGTCCGGACGTGCGCCTTGCTTCTTGCCTTCGACGATTTTTGCAAGATCCGCATCATCACGCTGGTCCTTTTGTATCCTCTCTGCAGACCACTCTGCCTCTGGCATAACGCTGACCAATCGTACGTCCACTATCTGCTCTTTGCTTTCGGGTCGCGAACAATGCCTGCAATCGGTTTTGTACGGACGGCGTGACAAGGCATCGACATTTCCATGGCTGCTACTCTTGCGATGCTTTACCGTATAGTCGTAGCTCTGCAGTCGCTCGATCCACCGCCCCAACTGGCCTTCCGGATCCTTAAAGTTCAGGAGCCATTTCAATGCCGCATGATCTGTGCGCAGGCGAAACTTTTGCCCATACAGGTATTTATGGAAGTGTTTCACGCATTCCAATACTGCGAGCAACTCCCTTCGGGTAGGCTATCACTTGTTCTTGGCCATCTATTATCTGTGATAGCACACCACCAATACTATGCCCACTTGCATCTGTATCCACCACAAACATCTCTCCAGGCACGGGGAAGGCCAGAATTGGAGCACTGCACAGTTTTTCCTTCAGGCGTGCAAAAGCCTGTTCCTGCTCCTCATTCCACTCGAAAGCTTGGCTCTTTTTCGTCAGTTTGTGCAAGCTGCTGGCTATGTTCGCGAATCCCGGAACAAATCGGCGGAAGGGTGTGCACAGGCCCAGGAAACTGCGGAGTTTGTGTAGATTGCGTGGCCGGGGCCACTCCTTCAACGCCGTGATTTTGCCTTCATCCGTATGTACTCCGCGGGCGGAAACCGTATGACCCAGATACTTGACCTCCTTTTGGAACAGCGAGCACTTCTTTGGGTTGAGTTTAAGGCCGGCTTCTCGTGGCCGCTCGAATACCTCCTTTAGCTTTCCCAGGTGGTCGTCGAAGTTTTTACCCATCACGATTATGTCGGCGAGGTACACCAGACACGTCCGCCGATGCAGCTCTTTTAGCACGCGTTCCATTAGCCGCTCGAATGTTGCTGGTGCGTTGCAGAGTCCGAGTGGCATGACGGTGAACTCCCACAAACCATCGCCAACACTGGAAGCCGTTTTCTCCTTGTCTGCAAGCTCTACCTGCCAATAGCCGCTGCGTAAGTCGAGCGTGGAGAACCACTGCGTGCCTGACAGTGTGTCCAAAGTGTCATCGATCCGAGGTAGTGGATAACTGTCTTTCTTGGTCACATCATTGAGCTTCCGATAGTCCACACAAAACCGGGTACTGCCATCCTTTTTCTTGACTAGCACGACCGGCGAGCACCAGGGGCCCGAAGAAGGCCTATGACCTTTTCTTTCCGCATGTTTTCGATCAAATTTGTGGCCTCTTCCCTCTTGGCCAGAGGAACTCGTCTTGTCGGTTGGCGAATCGGTTTTGCACTTCCGGTGTCGATGTTGTGATTCACTATGGCTGTTCTTCCGCCTGCTTGTGCCGCAAATATTGACCCATAGTGCTGCAGGAAAGACCTCGCCTTCTGTTTCTGCTTGGTCGTCAACTCGCTGCTCCACTGGTTCTCTTGCGGTATGGCGTCCATGTTAAAACCGCTCTTCTTATTACCTCCAGGTGGGCTACTCTCGCAATTGACCACTGCTACAGCTTCCTTACACTCGCCAATTACCTCGTCTTTCCCGAAATATCTGGGTGCATTCAGGGGGTTTAGTATTCTGACTGGTATTCTGCCATTCTTAGGTTCCACTAATGTACGTCCGATGATGATGTTGTCGTGTCCTTGTTTCGGTGCTTCTACAACCCACAGCCGACTCGTCCCATCGTCCTCGTCCACCTTTGCCCACACAATCGCCTCAGAATTCGCTGGTGTCCTCCGGTGTTGACACGATACAACCTTCCTTACCGCCACGCTTCGCTCATAGCCGGTGTGCAGCGGGAATTCAGGGTTGGCATATCTCAGCACATTTTCCTTCAGGTCCAGCGTAAAACCGTAAAACACGTCGTCCATTATATCCGCGACGATGAACTCATGTTCCAGGCTGCTGGTGCCGATAGCAATTGTTTTTGTAACTTTCCCTCTTACCGGCGCGCGCTCGCCAGTCGCAATCCGCAGCTGTATGCCATGCAGCGGTTCCCAGTTCTTCAGCAGCTTCCTTTTTATGATCGAATATGACTCTCCAGTATCCAGTGTCAACACGAACAACTTTCCATCTATCCTTCCTTCAATTGTCAAGCTGCTGGGCTATCATTTCAGCTGTAAGACAAGGACGGTGGGGCAGCAGATTGTGGGGATCAGCTCACGCCCCTTTGGGCTGACCCGTTTTAGTTTAACGACTCGCCGTTCTCAGCCCTGCGCTTGTTGGCTGGGCCTCGATTGTCAGTATTCCTGTACAGTATATCCGATTGCGATCGAGAACGGGAACGCCTCTTTCGTTGGCGGCAGTCTCGTGATATGTGGCCCTGCTTGCCACATACCCAGCAAACAACTTTAGAGGAGACCACTCGTGGCCTGCCCGGTATCTCAGAGCTTATGGCCTGGATCGGAATGTCGTTGTCCGCCTGAATCTGGCGTATCCTTGCAGGTGCATACCGAGTGCTCCCAATCCATGCCGCTTCATATGTCATCGCGCTGGTCACCGTCTCCCTAAATGTCGGCTTGCCCATCATCAACGCACTGCGACGTGTCGGGATCATGAAGACCTTCAATGAACGACTCAATCTTCATCCTCTCGAGATTATCAGCGCCGAATTTTGGCTAGCACAACTGTACGAGCCGCTCAATGTCTGCTGCATATGTCTGCAGCGCCTCGTTGGATCTTTGCCTGGGGTTCTTCAGCTCACAGTTGTACAGCTCACAGTTGTACAGCGTATGGTTGTGCTCGTTGCTATACTTCGCTGCCGACGCTCTCATGACGGCCTCGTAATCACTTCTCGAACATTCCAGAACTAATTTCATTACCTGCCATAGAACCTTTCAGCGTCAGTGCCAATCTCCGACCCTTCCTGATATCGGTCCACTGATTTTCCAAAGCAGCTAAGTCGAATTGCAGTTTAAATGTATCGAACGGCGTAGCACCATCATAAGTAGGAACTTCTGTTTGGGTGGCGAAACTTTCCGGAACCGGCGGCAAAGATTCTCGTGGCTGTACCTCTCTAAGCCGCTCGTCGATTTTTCTGTTTACCGAATCCTCCAGACTGTCAACTCGTTTATCTAAATGTTCTACTCGCGTCTCTAGGTGCTCAACTTTCACATTAATCCTGTCTGAAATTTCATCCACTTTCTGCTCTAAACGGGGAGGGCACCTAGGCATCGCAAAAACTGTCACCAAGATAAGAAGGGGGTTCTATTGGGTAGGATGCCAGGAGTCTGTCGCTGAGTGGATCAGACAAAACAAGCCGGTGACAGAGCTTGCCCGAGAACGTCTTTGAAAAAATTCAACTTGCGGTGATCACTGTATCTGGTCGGAAATTATCTGAAATCAAAAACCATTAAAATGTAGTCAAAGTATTATCAACGTTCTCCAACGTTCTCCGATTATTGTTGTTTTCATTTAAAAATATTTGGTGGCCATGTAAACTGTAAACTGTTATTTTCCACGAAAAATTCCGCGAAAAACGCGATAGAAGAGAATAAGCTGTATACCTGCACTAAAGGACAGGGGACTAACTATAGACCATAACTTCAAGAGTTTTGCTCCGATCGACTTAAAGTTTTGAGAATATATTCTTGAAATATTTAGCAATAAGATAAGAAAAAAAAGATTCGATTTTTCGAAAGTGTAAACCCTAGTAAATAGTTTCGATCCGGAGCGGTAAAGAAATACGATAGACTTCGGTTTATGGGGTGTTTATTATTCAACGTACGAATAACAAGTAACAAAAGAGTACACGAAACATTAAACGATACGACCGGCTGAAGCCGGGGAGCAGAAAATAGTGGGAACATTAATACAAAAGGAGAAGGAAAGATTGGGATTAGTGATGGGATCGACAGATCACTAAATACAGCACAGTACATCTGAACATCGCGCCCGCCATTGCAGATTGCAATTAGATGAGAGTGCCGGTTTCGCGTCCAGGGCCACGGCGCACGGCTGGCTGGTGATGAATGGGCGGTGAAGCCGGACTGCCTGGCTGTAAGGTTGGCTGACGGCTGAGGGTTGTCGCCGATCAGCGATAATGGAGCGCTGGGAATTGCGCTGCGGGCCTCTTCGCGGGTGATGTTCGGTGCGGACGTGCAAGGCAGTCTTGGGGGCAACTGCTGGGGTGGTCGCTAGCGCCGGATCTGCAAAAGAGGAGATGTCAACATTGAGAAGTGATGATGTTGACATCATTCGTGTGGGGTCTGATCGGTTTGTCAAGCGATGGGGTTCACTTGAGTTCCCGTCAGAGGAGTGAAGGCGCTTGGAACAGGTCGCACGGGAATGGCGACTGACTCGGACCCGGGATGGGTGCGCTCGAGGTTTGTTGTATGGGGGGTGCAATGTGGAAATGCGAGGGGGCTGCAGTTTCCATCAATTGCTGTGCATATTGACGCGTGACGTTGAGCCAACGCTTGTTGTGTACCCTTTTTCGCGGTCTCATTGGGGGCGATGGCCACCCTGCGGGAGGCGAAACGTTTGGCAGCGAAGGGGGGTATTCGCCGTTTTGAGTCTGAGTTTGCAGGAATGGCGTGTTTGACGTGATTTGCCGTTATTTCCCTGTGTGGAAACGCTACGGGATTGAGGGCGGCAATTACGTCAGTAGGGGCTTCCTTGAGAGTAGGAAGGTTTTCTTGAAGGGCGGGACCAGTGTGCGTATGGTGATTTGGCACCGCGGCAACATTTGGCAAATGTGATGGCATGGGTACTGGACCGCTTAATATCCAACCGAATACTGTAAGTTGAGCAAGTAAGCTGCCTTATACATTTCGGTGGAAACCTTCGAGCATGATCTACGGGATGAGATCACTGCCAATCACTATATCGATCTGCGCTGCCTCGAAGGGGTTGGGATCAGCTAGATCTAGCGTGCCGAAATCGTTCAAATTGGGGTGGTTTATTTTGGACGGGGGGAGAAAGTCGTAAGCTTTTGAAGCACGAGTGCTTGCACGGGGAGATTTGTACTGGTTTTAGGGACTGCCAATGTCAAGAAGCATATATGGTTGGCGGTTTTTACAATTTGCCCACCCAAGTCCGATATCTGGAGGTTAGATTTCTCGATAGGCAATTTTAGGCGTCTCTGGACCTTCGAGGAAATGAAGGTGCGCTGAGAGCCTTGATCGATCAACGCTCGAACTCTGAACAACTTTCCAAAGTGTTTAATGGACACCAGTGCCGTAGGCAGAAGGGAGTGGGTGCCATTATTTGATTGAAGGGCTGGTACTGGGAGCGTACTTTGCCTTGAAGATGTGCTGGGTTGCGCATCGAAATGGGGAGAATGAGTGTTGAAGTTGTTGCTCGGTTGTTGGAGAACTGTTGAGACCAATCGAATGTGATCGATTGGGGGAGTGAGTGGATTGCGCATTGCCTTTGGGGAGATGAAGCAAAGAGTGGTGCTTTTTCTGGCAATATACGCATGTAAAATTGCTTGCACAGTCCTGAATTAGGTGAGATGTAGCAAGACAATTTACACAGATCTTGTTCTTTTTCGCATATGCTAATCGACTCTGGGGGATGAGCCTTTTAAAGCTTTGGCAAGTCCGTACGGAATGATTTGCGTTGCAGAGCTTGCACGCGAAGTCCTGTTTCACTTCAGTGTGAAAATTTAGGGATCTGGGGGGTCGGGCATTGGAAGATGAGGATTGTGGTTTCGACTTGGGCCGAAAGAGATTCAGCCGTTCCATTACCTCGTATCTTCAGGTCAGAAACTCATTCATTTGTGACCAGGGGGGCAGATCCTTCCGGGATGTCAATGACTGCTCCCATAAAGCTAAGGTTGCTTCAGGCAATTTGGTAGAGCATATATATACCAGCAGCGGATCCCATTTGTCAGTGTCTACGGCCTGAGACTTGAGAATAGAAAGACAATTGTTTACAGAATTCTGGATCCGCTGTAGTGCCTCACTATTTTCGGTGTGGGCAGGAGTGATATTCAAAAGAGTACGAATTTGGTTGTCAACGAGGATGCGTTTGTTCTCATATCGGGATCGTAGGGCTTCCCACGCGAGTCCGAAATTCTCATCGGTAAGTGCGTATTGTTCAACAATAGCACCGGCTTGGCCTTGCGTTTTGTATCCGAGGTGATACAATTTTTGAGCTGGAGTGAGCTTGGGGTGGTTAATGTATACCGCAGTAAACATGTCCCGAAAGGACGGCCACTGCTCATAGCCCCCGAAAAGTGTTTCGGTGTCGCAAGGAGGAACTTGGAGGCAAATGTAGGAAGTATTTGCTGGTTCTAGGGGTTGAACCGGTTCCATACGCGTAGCAGGCTGGGGGGACTGAGATTGGAGCATCTTAATGATGTCCAACATCTTAGCCATGCACAACTCGATTGGTCAGTGCAGGCGTCGATCTTTTGTCTAGCCGACTCTTTAAAACCGTCGGGCTGACTGTTGTCCTCAGCAAGGAAGACTGCCTGATGTGCGCACATTAGCCTCTCCCATTGGGCTTGCAGATTTGTCTGCTTAATTTGGACCAGTGATTTGGTCAAATCATCAATGGGAGCCGATGAAAACTGTGTGCATAATTGCACGAGTCTCTCGGACTCAAAACCAAAAGTGGCAACACTGGGATCGGTTGCTTTGAGACTAGGTGGCTTGGAGCGAGTTTTGAGTGCCTCGCGAGTGACAGGAACTGTCAAATGTGTCTCAGTCGACTTTGAATATTTTGGAGAAGGAGACTCCATTTTGTCTATTTGACGCTTAGGGGATCGCTGAACAGGCATTTTAATGGCTTAAAAAAACTCGAAAGGGGGTGTTTTAAGGGGGGCTGAGCCTTTTCAGTCCTCAAGATTTTTAGTGATGAAATATATATTTGTTGGCCCTTCCTTCCACTTGGCTGAATAATGTGCACTCGTGTGTATGGTCAGATCGGAAGTGAAATGTTCTTTATTTTCTTTTCATTAAATTCGTACAGGACAAAAGGGAAAGAGATAAGTACCAATGAGTACCAATTGTGAATAACAGTAAATAGAGATGCCAAATTCAGTACTGCCAAACTTAACTTTAGGAAGTACTTCACGTCGCAACATCCACCCCCCTTGATGGGACGGAGGGCCATCAATAGGAAGACGCCTGATTTTAGCTGTAGCTCGTTGTACTTCGCTGTTTGATGTTTTGACTGACACGACTCTTACGACATCATCCTTTCCTGGATGTAACTGCACAACTCTGCCGAGTTTCCATTGAAGAGGAGGAACGTTTTCTTCTTGTAGTATTACAACGTCGCCAATGTTAACATCAGCACATCGCCGTGACCATTTGTTTCGAATTTGAAGACTTTGTAAATAGTCCTTGTACCATCGATGCTGAAAGTACCACTGTAGCTGTTGATACCGCTGTAGGCGATTGACATTTTGAATAGATCTTAAATCGGGTCCTGGAATAACGTACAGTGCAGTTCCAATAATGAAGTTTCCTGGCGTCAGTTCTGGAATATCATTGGGATTTTCAGGAATTGGCGTGATTGGTCTAGAATTGAGAACAGACTCAATTTGAATGATTAATGTGTTGAACTCCGCAAAGGAAAGCGACGAATTTGTCAATACTCGCTTCAGGTGGAACTTAAACGACTTTACGGCGGCCTCCCACAATCCACCAAAATGCAGGGACCGGGGAGGTATGTGCTTCCAAACAATGCCATTATTGGCACACTCTTTGTTAATTTCGTCTTGAGAGTGTTGTGGTAGCAGCATATCGTAAAAATCTTGTAACTCGTTGCGCGCGCCGACGAAATTTGTTGCATTGTCGCTATATAAGACAGCACAGCGACCACGACGTGATACAAAGCGCCGCAATGCGTTGAAAAATGCTTTCGTACTTAAGTCCTCCACCATCTCCAAGTGGACAGCCTTAGTGACAAAACACACAAATACCGAAACGTACGCCTTTGCTGGTGCAGTCCCACGGCGGCGAAAATGTATAAAGAAGGGTCCACAAAAGTCAACACCAACAACGTTGAATGGTCTAGTTTCTTGTACGCGAAGCTCCGGTAAATTTGCCATAAGTTGATCATGTTTGAGTGGTTTCGCTCTGGAACAGCGAACGCAATAGTAAACAACAGAGCGTGCTGCTACCTTTCCATGAATTGGCCAAAACATTTGGCGAACAATATTTAAAAGAGTCTGTGGTCCTGCATGATGATTGATGATATGAAAATGAATAAGCAGGGAGCGAGTGAAGAAGTGTGATTTGGGGAGTTTTTTTTTTTTTTTTTTTTTTGTTTTACGTCGGAAGTTGGAAATCTTCGTTCAAGATACTCTGAAACCCGTATTCCAAAGTTATGCCGGCTAAAACCAACTCCCGTAGGCTTCACTCTCCTTGGATTCCCCGCGGTACCGCCGGTGAGGGCATTCCTTCGCGGGGAGGATTGACCTTGCGTCAGGCACATATGGTTTTGTCTTTTCGCTTATTAGTACAGTAAATAGAGACAAATAAATCACATTTACTAAAAAAAAATACTTAATGGCTGAAATTTTGAGGGTATGTTCGGGGGCATGTCCTGAGTCTAAAACTGAGTTTTCGTATTCGTGGGGGTGGGGGAAGATACTACCCCCTGCTTATTTAGGGGTGAGCTCGTTTTAACTCCTTAAATCCTCAAATTTGTGGAGAATAAAAGTATCTATCTAATGATAATAAAATCGAGGTCATAGGTCGATTAGGTGAATCACAATGGCCGGTCAAAAGTCAAAAGTGAGGGATAGTTTTCGTTTTACGTGAATACCGTGAAACCGGTAGGTTTTTCGCATACTGCTTAGATACCATTTTAAAGTACTTGAAATTACCTACAAAATGAGTGCTCGAACACTCATCTACTATAAATAGTTTGCCGTCAATCCAACGACCAAGTTGACCGCGTGCGCCGATGTTGACCGCGCGCGCTGTACGTGCGAGCACGTAGAGAGTGCAATGTATGCGCAATGAGTAATTCTCGCGCCGTGCGCGGCTCAACATCGGCGCGCGCGGTCAACTTGGTCGTTGGATTGACGGCAAACTATTTATAGTAGATGAGTGTTCGAGCACTCATTTTGTAGGTAATTTCAAGTACTTTAAAATGGTATCGAAGGAGTATGCGAAGAACCTACCGGTTTCACGGTATTCACGAAAAACGAAAACTATCCCTCACTTTTGACTTTTGACCGGCCATTGTGATTCACGTAATCGACCTATGACCTCGATTTTATTATCATTAGATAGATAATTTTATTCTCCACAAATTTGATCCCTCGGACTTGTCGGTACGAGCAATAGCACCGGAGATAAGGAGTTAAAACGAGCTCACCCCTAAATAAGCAGGGGGTAGTATCTTCCCCCACCCCCACGAATACGAAAACTCAGTTTTAGACTCAGGACATGCCCCCGAACATACCCTCAAAATTTCAGCCATTAAGTATTTTTTTTTAGTAAAATATACCTATTTACTGTACTATATGGTTCTTGTCTCGTTGCTTGTTCATCGCGTCGTAGTCGCTGCATTATCGTCATCAGTGCCGCATTGCACTTATTCCATGCCTCCTGTGAAGTTAGCATGTGTTCTATTAGCCCGCGTGTGGTAATGCGGTTTTCCATTTCTCGCTCCAGGTGTGACCTTTCGTCCGTGAATCGACTGCATTCCACCAGTATATGTCCTGCGTCTTCAATTCTTCCTTCACAGAAAAGGCAATAGGGGTCGTCCACATGTTTGTATTTATGGAGATATGACCGGAAGTATCCGTGTCCTGATAAGATTTGCGTCAAGTAATAGTTCGTTGCTCCGTGGGTCCTATTTATCCATTTCGTTATGTCTGGAATTAGGCTCCAGGTCCATCGTCCTTTCGAGCTAGAGTCCCATCTTGTCTGCCATTCCGTTATAGAGTCTCGTTTTATTTTGTCTGTAGCTTCTCTATCTTGTCTACCCGTCTTCCATATTGTTGTCATCTGTTTAGCTAGTATATCAATCGGCAGTCTGCTAGCTATCACATTTGCTGCGTCGTTAGATACGGTGCGAAAAGCGCTGCAGATTCGCAGAGATGCTAGTTTATAGGTGGATACTAGGCCTTTCGCATATGCTTTTACTTCCATGGCTGACACCCATATTGGGGCCCCATAGGTCATGATTGACGTGCTTACTATGCCTAGTAAGTTTCTGGCCGGCTGTCGGGGTCCACCAATGTTAGGCATTAGTCTGCTCATAGCAGCATTCACCTTTCTGGCCTTGTCACTCGCATATGTAAGATGTTGTTTGAAATTTAGTCTGTGGTCTATTAGCAATCCTAAGTATTTTATATAAGGACTCGACTTTATATCGTGGTCACCGACTCTAATCACGACATTTTCAACTATCTTTTGACTGGACAGTAATACCACTTCAGTTTTGTGGTCAGCTAGTTCTAGTCCGGCTGTCAGTCGTCATGATTTTACTTCACGTATAGTTGCGTTACAGCCGTCTTGAGACAGCCGCCGTGGCTCAGTTGGTTAGTGCGCGTTCCAACGAGTCGCATGCAGAGCGACGCAAGATCGAAAACTGCATGTAGTAACACCTAAAAAAAAATAACGGGAAACTCGTTTTCTCTTTCGGTGGCTGTCCTCTCAGCTGGAAATGGCAAACCTCTGAGAGTAAAAATTGCCTATGAAAGAGCTCCCAACCTGCCGTTCGGAACCGGCATAAAACTGTAGGTCCCTTCCACCCGCGTACAAAATTCACACGCACAACACGGGTGGTTGCGGGAAGCTAGGCCTTAGTCTCGCGTAAGCGGGCTGTCGTGCCAATCAATTATTATTATTATAGTTGCGTTACAAGCGTCAGTTACTTCGTCCAGTTTTTTCGCTACCGCAATGATTGCTATATCGTCTGCGTATCCAACTATGGACACCCCTTTTGGTCTATTAACATTTAGTATGCCATCGTACATTATGTTCCACAGAGTTGGTCCAAGGACTGATCCCTGTGGGACTCCTCCAGTCACGTTAAGTTTTTTTGGGCCTTCGTTTGTGTCGTACCAGAGGACGCGGTCTTTAAAATAGTCCTAGATTATTCTGATCAGGTAGTCAGGTATGAGCAGTTCGTCAAGTGATTTCAGGTTTTGGTCCAGTTAACGGAGTTGAAAGCATTCTTCACGTCAAGTGTAACAATTGCGCAGTATTCCTTTGTCCCTCCTAACAACCTTTTCCCCGCTAGTGCCTTACGGGCAGTGTTGCACACCATGTCAATTGCATCTATAGTCGATCTTTTTTTCCTGAAACCGTACTGCCTGTTACACAGCCCATCGGGTCCTTCTAGATATGGTTCCAGGCGTAAACATATGATTTGTTCCAGAATCTTGCCTGCTGTGTCTAGCATGCACAGTGGTCGATACGATGACGGCTCATCCGGCGGTTTGTCCCCTTTAGGTAGTAGGACCAGTCGTTGCCTCTTCCATCTTTTGGGGAAAATACCGTCTTTCAGGCATTGAGTATATAATTGGCTAAACACGCTTGGTTTTCAAGTTATAGCCGCTTTGATGACGCTATTTGGTATGCCATCAAGGCCTGGCAATTTGTCGGGTTTAATTTTCCCTGCTCAAAGAGCACTTCGTCGATCGATACCGATGGGAAGTCGTCAATCGTCGGCGAGTCCGAAATTCTCATCGGTAAGTGCGTATTGTTCAACCATAGCACCGGCTTGGCCTTGCGTTTTGTATCGGAGGTGATACAATTTTTGGGCTGGAGTGAGCTTGGAGTGGTTAATGTATACCGCAGTAAACATGTCCCGAAAGGACGGCCACTGCTCATAGCCCCCGAAGAATGTTTCGGTGTCGCAAGGAGGAACTTGGAGGCAAATGTAGGAAGTATTTGCTGGTTCTAGGGGTTGAACCGGTTCCATACGCGTAGCAGGCTGGGGGGACTGAGATTGGAGCATCTTAATGATGTCCAACATCTTAGCCATGCACAACTCGATTGGTCAGTGCAGGCGTCGATCTTTTGTCTAGCCGACTCTTTAAAACCGTCGGGCTGACTGTTGTCCTCAGCAAGGAAGACTGCCTGATGTGCGCACATTAGCCTCTCCCATTGGGCTTGCAGATTTGTCTGCTTAATTTGGACCAGTGATTTGGTCAAATCATCAATGGGAGCCGATGAAAACTGTGTGCATAATTGCACGAGTCTCTCGGACTCAAAACCAAAAGTGGCAACACTGGGATCGGTTGCTTTGAGACTAGGTGGCTTGGAGCGAGTTTTGAGTGCCTCGCGAGTGACAGGAACTGTCAAATGTGTCTCAGTCGACTTTGAATATTTTGGAGAAGGAGACTCCATTTTGTCTATTTGACGCTTGGGGGATTGCTCAACAGGCATTTTAATGGCTTAAAAAAACTCGAAAGGGGGTGTTTTAAGGGGGGCTGAGCCTTTTCAGTCCTCAAGATTTTTAGTGATGAAATATATATTTGTTGGCCCTTCCTTCCACTTGGCTGAATAATGTGCATTCGTGTGTATGGTCAGATCGGAAGTGAAATGTTCTTTATTTTCTTTTCATTAAATTCGTACAGGACAAAAGGGAAAGAGATAAGTACCAATGAGTACCAATTGTGAATAGCAGTAAATAGAGATGCCAAATTCAGTACTGCCAAACTTAACTTTAGGAAGTACTTCACGTCGCAACATCCACCCCCCTTGATGGGACGGAGGGCCATCAATAGGAAGACGCCTGATTTTAGCTGTAGCTCGTTGTACTTCGCTGTTTGATGTTTTGACTGACACGACTCTTACGACATCATCCTTTCCTGGATGTAACTGCACAACTCTGCCGAGTTTCCATTGAAGAGGAGGAACGTTTTCTTCTTGTAGTATTACAACGTCGCCTCCCGTAGGCTTCACTCTCCTTGGATTCCCCGCGGTACCGCCGGTGAGGGCATTCCTTCGCGGGGAGGATTGACCTTGCGTCAGGCACATATGGTTTTGTCTTTTCGCTTATGGTTCTTGTCTCGTTGCTTGTTCATCGCGTCGTAGTCGCTGCATTATCGTCGTCAGTGCCGCATTGCACTTATTCCATGCCTCCTGTGAAGTTAGCATGTGTTCTATTAGCCCGCGTGGGGTAATGCGTTTTTCCATTTCTCGCTCCAGGTGTGAGCTTTCGTCCGTGAATCGACTGCATTCACATGTTTGTATTTATGGAGATATGACCGGAAGCATCCGTGTCCTGATAAGATTTGCGTCAAGTAATAGTTCGTTGCTCCGTGGGTCCTATTTATCCATTTCGTTATGTCTGGAATTAGGCTCCAGGTCCATCGTCCTTTCGAGCTAGAGTCCCATCTTGTCTGCCATTCCGTTATAGAGTCTCGTTTTATTTTGTCTGTAGCTTCTCTATCTTGTCTGCCCGTCTTCCATATTGTTGTCATCTGTCATTTGCTGCGTCGTTAGATACGGTGCGAAAAGCGCTGCAGATTCGCAGAGATGCTAGTCTATAGGTGGATACTAGGCATTTCGCATATGCTTTTACTTCCATGGCTGACACCCATATTGGGGCCCCATAGGTCATGATTGACGTGCTTACTATGCCTAGTAAGTTTCTGGCCGGCTGTCGTGGTCCACCAATGTTAGGCATTAGTCTGCTCATAGCAGCATTCACCTTTCTGGCCTTGTCACTCGCATATGTAAGATGTTGTTTGAAATTTAGTCTGTGGTCTATTAGCAATCCTAAGTATTTTATATAAGGACTCGACTTTATATCGTGGTCACCGACTCTAATCACGACATTTTCAACTATCTTTCGGCTGGACAGTAATACCACTTCAGTTTTGTGGTCAGCTAGTTCTAGTCCGGCTGTCAGTCGTCATGATTTTACTTCACGTATAGTTGCGTTACAAGCGTCAGTTACTTCGTCCAGTTTTTTCGCTACCGCAATGATTGCTATATCGTCTGCGTATCCAACTATGGGCACCCCTTTTGGTCTATTAACATTTAGTATGCCATCGTACATTATGTTCCACAGAGTTGGTCCAAGGACTGATCCCTGTGGGACTCCTCCAGTCACGTTAAGTTTTTTTGGGCCTTCGTTTGTGTCGTACCAGAGGACGCGGTCTTTAAAATAGTCCTAGATTATTCTGATCAGGTAGTCAGGTATGAGCAGTTCGTCAAGTGATTTCAGGATTTTGGTCCAGTTAACGGAGTTGAAAGCATTCTTCACGTCAAGTGTAACAATTGCGCAGTATTCCTTTGTCCCTCCTAACAACCTTTTCCCCGCTAGTGCCTTACGGGCAGTGTTGCACACCATGTCAATTGCATCTATAGTCGATCTTTTTTTCCTGAAACCGTACTTCCTGTTACACAGCCCATCGGGTCCTTCTAGATATGGTTCCAGGCGTAAACATATGATTTGTTCCAGAATCTTGCCTGCTGTGTCTAGCATGCACAGTGGTCGATACGATGACGGCTCATCCGGCGGTTTGTCCCCTTTAGGTAGTAGGACCAGTCGTTGCCTCTTCCATCTTTTGGGGAAAATACCGTCTTTCAGGCATTGAGTATATAATTGGCTAAACACGCTTGGTTTTCGAGTTATAGCCGTTTTGATGACGCTATTTGGTATGCCGTCAAGGCCTGGCGATTTTTCGGGTTTAATTTTCCCTGCAGCTTTAAGCACTTCGTCGATCGATACCGGTGAGAAGTCGTCAATCGTCAGGTTTTTACTAAAACTAATTTCGTCATGTTGTGGAAATAGACCAGTCACAATTGTCAGTGCCATGCTTGGTCGGAAGTTCGGTTTCTTGGCCGTTTTAAATTTCTTTAGGACAATCTTATATGCCATTCCCCAAGGATCATTGCCTACGTCATCTCTCAAATCATTAAAAGCGTCCTTTTTGCTCGTCCGTATAGCGTTACGTAGTTGTCTCCGCTTTATTTTAAATTCCTTTTGGAGTCGTTCGTATTCTACCCGCCCCCTAGCTCTTTGGTACTTTCGTCGTATCTTATGGCACTCTTTTCGCAATGTTGCTATGGTGTATTTCCACCAATACACTGGCGTTTTGTCGTTTCGGGTTCTTTTACGTGGCATGGCTGCATCACACGCATTCGTTATGCCGTGCATTACCGTCTTCTTCGTACAGCGTTCTGCGTCGCAGTCGCCCGCTTCGAGTTGGTCTAGCATATATTCAAGCATTTCATTGTCAATATGTTTCGTTTTCCACCCTCGTCTTTGCGCGCCTGTTATTTCTTTTGCGGTCTGTTTCCGGGTGTGCGGAGTTATATCTACAATAATCGCCGAATGGTTACTATGGGTGTATATGTCGGAGACCATCCACCTGCTCCTGCGGGACAGCATTCTGCTTGCGAACGTCAAGTCTATTGTTGAGCTAGCTCTTCCTCTATTGAAGGTTTTGGTCACGCCGTCGTTGAGCAGCACCAGGTCTAGGCTGGCAAACGTTTCGAGCAGGGCCGCCCCGCGTTTGTGTGATTTGGGGAGTATGATTGGATGTTTGTTATTGTAATCTAGCGCTGCGTTTTGCAAGCGTCCACCAACGCGCATGATATCATCTTTGTCAATAAAGGGAGTGAGAGAATGTATGCTATGTCTCTTAGAAAGAGTGCCGTGTTAATAGCACGGATCTCTTCTAAAAATTCCGTTTGTTGCACCAATCTTACTATCGCGAGCAGTGCCGAGTGAAGTTCATCGGCAGACAGGACGCCAAACCAACGATGCTCCCCTTTACTGTCAACACAGTTGTGCTTGAATCGCAAGATGTAGGCCATTACATTAATTAGTTTTTGATAATCGTGAAATTGTATGTGTTCTATGAAGTTTGTTTCACGTTGAGTGCTGAGGACAACCTTAATTTTCTTTCGCTGTAGAATGCCATCATCATGAAGAGTGTTTATTGTTGTAGCGGGCCAACTCTCTCTGATTCCAATCGAAAATTCGGTCCGTTAAACCATAATGTCGATGTGATTAAATTTTGAGGTAGGACTCCCCGTGATAGCATATCAGCGGGATTGAGATTCGATGGCACGTGACGCCATTGCGAAAAAGAACTTGTTTCTTGTATGAGTGCCACGCGATTGGCGACAAAGGTTTGCCAGTTACATGATTCTTCACGTAACCAATTTAAGACTATGGTTGAATCAGTCCAATAGGTGATCTGCTTGAATCTGACAAAATCGATAATTGCAACCACGCGTTTAATCAATTATGCCATAATAACGGCAGCGCATAATTCAAGTTTGGGCAGACAATATTTTTTGAGAGGCGCAACTCTAGTCTTCGCACATAACAGCCTTACGCTGAGAACTTTCTGATTTGGTGAAATACTTCGTACGTATATACAAGCTCCATACGCGTCTTCGGAGCTGTCAGAAAAAGCATGCAGCTCATGCTTTGCGGTTGGTGCAAACACCTGGCGGTCAATCCGAACATCATTTAGAGAATGCAGTTGCTCACGAAAATTAATCCCCGGGTATAGTATTCTTGTGGCAAAGACTCGTCCCAGCCCAGATTTATGCGCCATATGCTGCATGAAGATCTTAGCGAGTACAATGACGGGACTTATTAGCCCAAGCGGGTCGAATAGTTGCGCAATTTCAGCGAGGACGATACGTTTTGTTGCCGTTAGCTTGGCTTGCGTAGCGGATTTTTCATAAAGAAACTTATCATCATACGGATTCCTTATGAGGCCACGAGCCTTAACAGCATCATCGTCTTTGATTTGGAAGAGTTTTTCTCTGTCCTCCATGGAGATGTCCTTTAGTATTTTGTTATGATTCGCACACCATTTTTTTAATTCGAATTCACCCTTGGCTAACATGGCCTTCAATTGAACTTGCAAGGAAATTGCATCATCTAATGTGTTAGCGCCACTTAATATATCATCAACATAGAATCCAGTTAATCCGGCACGTGCCGCTTGAGGGAAAGTGTGACATTCATCTGTGCATAATTGTTGTAGTGCGCGAGTAGCCAGAAATGACGCCGAGGCTGTGCCGTATGTTACGGTGCACAACTGAAACAGTCTGATAGGATCGTGTTCATGAGGTCGCCACAGAATATAATGATATCGCCTGTAATCAGGATGAAGCGAAACCTGACATTTTGCTAATGTCCGCTGTAAAAACATATTTATAATAGCGAAAGCGCAATACAGTTGAAAACAAATCAGGTTGTATTACTGGTCCGACCATAAGCAACTCATTTAGTGCTACACCAGTAGTAGTTCTGCACGATTTTATTCTCAGGTAAAGGTCCCGTGATGTCGTTCATGACGAGAGCTTCCAATGTAATGGGAATGTTGTGGAAACGTGAATTGATTACGAATACAGCTTTATATTTTGATGAAACGTGCGTGTTGTTAGCACAAGAGAATTGGGTATGAAAATATTTTCGTTTTATCCCCGCCATTTCCAGCATGCGTTCGGAGATCATGTTTAATTGGGAACCAGAGTCTAATAATGCACAGCATGGAATGCTCTGGTTGCGATTATTTAATAAATTTACAACAACTGTTCCCAAAATATTACTGTCAGAGTTTTTACTATGTAGCGCGACATGGGTGCTTGTGGATGAGCCGCAGTGTGGCGATTTCGCGTCGTGAAGACTGTTTGGATAATTGTTATTTACGTGAAGTAGTGAATGGTGTTTGTTTCCACAGCTGTGACATGTGAAATTGGAGGTGCAATTTTCTGAAGTGCGATTATTCGATTTTAAGCAATTTGTGCATAGCTTTAGATCTTGTATCTTGTGTAATCGATCAGACACTGATAAATTTAAGAACGCTATGCATCTATAAATGAGGTGCCCCTGCCTGTTGCAGTAATGGCACGTGGAGTTGGTCGCAGTGAGCACTGTACGCTGCCTTTGATTTGTGCAACTGCTGCCTGCAGTTGACGCGAAATTGGTTTGTGATAGTGTTTGTACATTACCTTCGATTATTTGGGACCGCCTTTTCAGGAACGTCAACATAGCGCTTAGTGTTGACATACGATCGGTTGCAGATTCTTCATTCCACTTCAACGCAGTTTCTGCATCCAGCTTCGAGGTGATAAGATGCACAATGAGGTCGTCCCACTGATCGACAGGACGATTAAGATTCTTCAGTCCCACCAAATGGTTGTTCATTGTGTCGATGAGTTTTCGTAGATCAGTAGAATTAGTTTTTGTATTTTTGGGGTGCTGAAACATTAACTCGATGTGCCTCTTGCCAATCACTCTTTTGTTTTCGAATCGTTCGCGTAGCCGGTTCAATGCCACCTCATAATTCTCGGATACGATCTTTAGCCCTTCAATGGTCGCCTTAGCAGTGCCGTCCAACTTAGCCACGAGGTAATGAAATTTTGCAAGTGTGGTTATGTGCTGATTATTGTGCACCAGCGAGGCAAACTCGTCATGCCAACTCATCCATGCGGTTATTTCTCCTGAAAAGGTGTGGAGTTCAATTTTTGGTAACCTTGTGGATTCATACCTTTCAGAGCTAGGGCTCGCAATCATTGAAAGGTTGCCTTCCTGTCCCATATTTGCTAACATAACCTTGATTCCGGACGCAGCCAGGTAGTACAATTCCTCCAATTGACTGATTTCCTCCGGGTCACGTTCTTCAATTTTACCTTGCACATTAATAAAGTTGGTGAATGCACTCTCCAGTTCATCCAGACGGATCGTAAGCTCGGATTTTGAAGTCGATTGAGGTGCCTGCTTCACACGCTCCACGAAATTTCGCATACGGTCCAATTGTTGTTCGCACACGGTGCGACGCGTTTTGAGGGCAGCAGTAGTTTTTTGCTGCTTAGATGCTGCTATAGTCGTCGGTACTGCGCCCTCAGACTTCTTGCCTGAGAAAGGCTGTTGTTAATTGTTTCACACGATGTTACACAGCAACGAATTCAATAAAATGATGGAATGTAGGCCTCAAATATAAATCTCGCCGGGGCCTCCAAATGTTTTAAGGGGCGCTGAGCCTTTTCAATCCTCAAGATTTTTAGTGATGAAATATATTGTTACGAATACTAGGTCTAGTGGGCTGTTACGTATCACTGGATTGTGCAATTTGAAAATGAAACAACTTTGTTTATTCGAACGCAGCCAATTAAAAACCAACAGTCACTTCAGTGGCGTCTCCAGGGGGGGATTAGGGGGATGGTTCCCCCCCCTTGGTCGAAGAATTCATTTATGCAATTTGATATAACAATATGGAATTCTGAAACATTTTTACTATTTGCTTTATCTCTTCTGTAATCACCCACTTAAAACCTAATAATTGAACCTCCCATGATCTGGCCAGACCATGATGTGTGCAAGAGGATAGTCAAGGATTGTTGTTAAGATATAAAAAAAATCAGAAAATGTGAACACAATAATTTCTTTTGCTTGCCTACATTATTTTTACGTAAAACGGTGAAAATATTGTTACGAATATTAAGCCTAGTGGGCTGTCACGTATCTCTGGATTGTGTGATTTGAAAATAAAACACAGTCAGTTTCTTAAACGCAGACAATAAAATACACCAACAGTCACTTTATTATTCACAGTTTACACTTTACTGTTCGTACACTTAAGTATTTGCTTGATTATTCCGTGTGGCAACTTCACTTGTCAAAACCAGACTGACTCGCTGCACCGCATCTGGCCACCTTTTATACTCTGTCCGGCCGTCGCGCAGATCGTTCTCGCACGTTGCCAGATTGGACTAGAAGTTTCCCTGATGACCGCGACCATCGTTGCCAGGTTGGACTAAAAGTTATTATCGCGGCCGTCGTTGCCAGATTGGGTTATAGCACGGCACGTAGCGGCAGGGTTGCTTTGCACCGCGACAGACTGTCTCATCGTTACACTGCCCACCACTTAGACTTGTTCGTCCCGAACAAGTGCCGAGGCTCCGCTGTGATGAGGCGCCAGGCGCTCCAAATGGACTACCTTCAGCTTAGCGCCTCTATTGCTGCAACGTTGAATCCGGTATACCACGTCGTTAATCCTAGTCACGACTTCGTAAGGTCCTTCCCATGACGCTTGGAGTTTCGGAGACAAACCTTTCCTCCGCTGCGGGTTGTAGAGCATTACCAAATCGCCTTCTTGGAACCCTGCTGAGTTGGCCCGTAGATCGTATCTGGCTTTCACCTTATCGCTGACCAGTTTGGTGCGGCTCCTTATAAACTGGTGAATTTCCTCCAGTTCCGCCCGCTTATTGGCCACGTAGTCCGTCTTAGCGCCTCCCGTCGTGCTGACTACCCCGAACTTCAAGTCAGCGGGTAACCGCAACTCTGTGCCGAACACTGCTCGGGCTGGAGTGAGTGATGTCGTGTCGTGCGGGGCTGACCTATACGCCATCAGGAACAGGGGGATGTGCGTGTCCCAATCCTTTTGATTCCTGCCTACCACTTTCCGCAGGTATTCCTCCAGTGTCCGGTTAAAGCGTTCCACCATGCCGTCGGACTGTGGGTGCAAAGGAGTGGTACGCGTTTTCTTTATCCCCAGCAGCTCACACACTTCCTTGAATACCGCAGACTCAAAATTCCGGCCTTGATCTGAGTGCAACTCCAACGGAACTCCGAACCTGGCTACCCAGTTGTTTACCAGCTTTTCCGAGATCGTGGTGGCCTCCTGGTTATGAATAGGGTACACTTCGGGCCATTTGCTGAAGTAATCCATTACGACCAGCACATATTTGTTGCCTTGAGTGCTAGTTGGGAATGGGCCGGCGACGTCCATAGCAATCCGCTCGAAGGGCGCTCCCACGTTGTACTGCTGCATGCGGCCTCGAGATTTTCTTGTCGGCCCTTTCGCGGCTGAACATCGGTCGCAGCTCTTAATCCACTCGGCTACAGACTCCTGACATCCTACCCAGTAGAATCGTCTTTTTATTTTGGCGACGGTTTTGGTGATGCCTAGGTGCCCTCCACTGGAGTCGTTATGGTATGCCTCGATGACCTCGTTGATTCTGGTTTTCGGCACTACCATTAGGGGGTTGCTGGTACGACCATCCGCGCTCTCCCATTCGCGGTACAGGCAGCCTTCCTTCAGCCGCAGACTTTTCCACTGTGCCC
Organism: Melieria omissa; assembly: GCA_963971225.1. Classification (NCBI taxonomy): domain Eukaryota; kingdom Metazoa; phylum Arthropoda; class Insecta; order Diptera; family Ulidiidae; genus Melieria; species Melieria omissa. The sequence continues at coordinate 89,612,015 of OZ020267.1, read as the reverse complement.
AGTAAGCCTTAGCGATCGGGCTTTCACCAGCCATCTCCTGCCAGTCTGGACGTGCGCCTTGCTCCTTGCCTTCGACGATTTTTGCAAGATCCGCATCCACGCGCTGGTCCTTTTGTAGCCTCTCCGCAGACCACTCTTCCTCTGGCATAACGCTTATCAACCGGACGTCCACTATCTGCTCTCGGCTCGTGAGCACTGCCTGCATTCGACTTGGCACGGACGGCGTGACAAAGCATCGGCATTTCCATGGCTACTGCCCTTGCGATGTTCTATCGTGTAGTCGTAGCTCTGCAGTCGCTCGATCCACCGCGCCAATTGCCCTTCAGGATCTTTAAAGTTCAGGAGCCATCTCAAAGCCGCATGATCTGTGCGCAGGCGAAACCTTTGTCCATACAGATATTTGTGGAAGTGTTTTACGCAGTCCAATACCGCCAGCAGTTCTCTCCGTGTCACACAGTAGTTGCGTTCCGGTTTCGATAGAACCCTACTGTAGTACGCTATCACTTGTTCCTGGCCGTCTATTATCTGTGATAGCACACCGCCAATACTATTCCCGCTTGCATCTGTATCCAGCACAAACATCTCCCCAGGCACGGGGAAGGCCAAAATTGGAGCACTGCACAGTTTTTCCTTCAGACGTGCAAAAGCCTGTTCCTGCTCCTCGCTCCACTCGAAAGCTTGGCTCTTTTTCGTCAGTTTGTGCAAGCTGCTGGCTATGTTCGCGAATCCCGGAACAAATCGGCGGTAGTATGTACACAGGCCCAGGAAACTGCGGAGTTCGTGTAGATTGCGTGGTCGGGGCCACTCCTTCACCGCCGTGATTTTGCCTTCATCCGTATGCACTCCGCGGGCGGAAACCGTATGGCCCAGATACTTGACCTCCTTTTGGAACAGCGAGCACTTCTTTGGGTTGAGTTTAAGCCCGGCTTTTTGTATCCGCTCAAATACCTCCTTCAGCTTTCCCAGGTGGTCGTCGAAGCTTTTACCCATTACGATTATGTCGTCGAGGTACACCAGACACGTCCGCCAATGCAGCCCTTTTAGCACGCGTTCCATTAGCCGCTCGAATGTTGCTGGTGCGTTGCAGAGTCCAAACGGCATGACGGTGAACTGCCACAAACCATCGCCAACACTGAAAGCCGTTTTCTCCTTGTCCTTGTCTGCAAGCTCTACCTGCCAATAGCCGCTGCGTAAGTCGAGCGTGGAGAACCACTGCGTGCCTGACAGTGTGTCCAGGGTGTCATCGATCCGAGGTAGTGGATAACTGTCCTTCTTGGTCACATCATTGAGCTTCCGATAGTCCACACAAAACCGGGTACTGCCATCTTTTTTCTTGACTAGCACGACCGGCGAGCACCAGGGGCCCGAAGAAGGCTCTATGACCTTGTCTTTCCGCATGTTTTCGATCAAATTTGCGACCTCTGCCCTCTTGGCCAGAGGAACTCGTCTTGGCGGTTGGCGAATCGGTTTTGCACTTCCGGTGTCGATGTTGTGCTTCACTATGGCTGTTCTTCCGCCTGCTTCCGCCGCAAATATTGACCCATAGTGCTGCAGGAGTGACCTCGCCTTCTGTTTCTGCTTGGCCGACAACTCGCTGCACCACTGGTTCTCCTGCGGTATGGCGTCCATGTTAAAACCGCTCTTCTTATTACCTCCAGGCGGGCTACTCTCGCAATTGACCACTGCTACAGCTTCCTTACACTCGCCAATTACCTCATCTTTTCCGACATATCTGGATGCATTCAGGGGGTTCAGTATTCTGACTGGTATCCTTCCATTTTTAGGTTCCACTAATGTACGTCCGATGATGATGTTGTCGTGTCCTTGTTTCGGTGCTTCTACTACCCACAGCCGACGCGTCCCATCGTCCTCGTCCACCTTTGCCCACACAATCGCCTCAGAATTCGCTGGTATCCTCCTGCGTTGACACGATACAACCTTCCTTACCGCCACGCTTCGCTCATAGCCGGTGTGCAGCGGGAATTCAACGTTGGCATATCTCAGCACATTTTCCTTCAGGTCCAGCGTAAAACCGTGCCTAATCATGAAATCCACGCCGATAATCACGTCGTCCATTATATCCGCGACGATGAACTCATGTTCCAGGCTGCTGGTGCCGATAGCAATCGTTTTTGTAACTTTACCTCTTACCGGCGCGCGCTCGCCAGTCGCAGTCCGCAGCTGTATGCCATGCAGCGGTTCCCAGTTCTTCAGCAGCTTCCTTTTTATGATCGAATATGATGCTCCAGTATCCAGTGTCAACACGAACAACTTTCCATCTATCCTTCCTTCAATTGTCAAGCTGCTGGGCTGTCGTTTCAGCTGTGAGACAAGGATGGTGGGGCGGCAGATTGTGGGGATCAGCTCACGCCCCTTTGGGCTGACCCGTTTTAGTTTAACGACTCGCCGTCCTCAGCCCTGCGATTGTTGGCTGGGCCTCGATTGTCAGCATTCCTTGCTTCAGGCGATTGCGATCGGGAACGGGAACGCCTATTTCGTTGGCGGCAGTCTCGTGATATGTGGCCCTGCTTGCCACATACCCAGCAAACAACTTTAGAGGAGACCACCCGTGGCCTGTCCGGTATCTCAGAGCTTATGGCCTGGATCGGAATGTCGTTGTCCGCCTGAATCTGGCGTATCCTTGCAGGTGCATACCGAGTGCTCCCAATCCATGCCGCTTCATATGTCATCGCGCTGGTTACCGTCTCCTTAAATGTCGGCTTGCCCATCATCAACGCACTGCGACGTGTTTCTGGATCATGAAGACCTTCAATAAACGACTCGATCTTCATCCTCTCGAGATCATCAGCACCAAATTTCGGGTAGCACAACTGTACGAGCCGCTCAATGTCTGCTGCATATGTCTGCAGCGCCTCGTTGGCCCTTTGCTTGCGGTTCTTCAGCTCACAGTAGTATAGCGCATGGTTGTGCTCGTTGCTATACTTCGCTGCCAACGCTCTCATGATGGCACCGTAATCACTTCTTAAACATTCTGGAACTGATTTGATCACCTCGGCCGCAGGACCTTTCAGCGCCAGTGCCAACCTCCGACCTTTCCTGATATCTGTCCACTGATTTTCCAAAGCAGCCAAGTCGAATTGCAATTTAAATGTATCGAACGGCGCAGCACCATCATAAGTAGGCACTTCTGTTCTGGCAGCAAAACCGTCCTGAACCGGTGGCAAACATTCTCGTGGCTGTACCTCTCGAAGTCGTTCGTCTATCTTTCTATGCATCGAATCTTCCAGGTTGTCAACTCGTTTGTCCCAATTGTCCATGCGCGCCTCAAGATGCTCAACTTTCCCGTTCAGCCTATTGGAGATTTCCTCTACCTTCTGCTCCAAGCGCGCAGAGCTTTCCTGAAGCTTGACTTCCATTCGCTCCGACACTTGCGCCGATATTTCATGGGTCGCCGTTTCCATTTTCGCTGCCATCTGCGCCGACATTTCACGATTTTCACGATTGGAAGTCTCGAACATGCCTTTTATTGCACTCATTAGCTGGCTCATGTGTAATGCTTGTAGTGGTCCGGCCGGTGCAGCCGTACTTTGGATCGACGCAGCACCCGCAGGCGATTCCTCCACTTTGGCCGACGCCTCTTGTTCCTGCGTTCCGAACTCGTGTGCAGCCCAATCGATGCCTCGTGATTCACACGCCTCTCGCAAGCGCAGCTGCAACTCCACTTTCCCGCCAGCAGTCGGCAAATTCCAGGCAGCCAGCTCCTTCTTCAGCTGGTCCACCTTCAGCAGCTCGAATTTCACCATGTCCGTGCTTTTATAATTTTATTTCTTTAGTTTTTGTTTTTATCTTCAATTTTCCACAATCCCACTTCTGACACCAAATGTTACGAATATTAAGCCTAGTGGGCTGTCACTTATCTCTGGATTGTGTGATTTGAAAATAAAACACAGTCAGTTTCTTAAACGCAGACAATAAAGTACACCAACAGTCACTTTATTATTCACAGTTTACACTTTGCTGTTCGTACACTTAAGTATTTGCTTGATTATTCCAGCAGTATCATGACTGAACCACATTGAGATTTTACATTCGACACATACAAATCGCGTTTTGATATATCTATTTCTGGATTCCTGCACTGTCAATAATTCTGAACTGCTTTGCCAAAGAAAAATATGCAAAACATGCTCAACATGTTATTGTTCATGCTGAACTGGCCGGATATCTTTCTCCTTTTCGCCTTCGGTGTCGCTATCTTCACATTGAACTATCTAAACGACCATTTTTTCTATCAGTATCAGAAGCTTGGTTTTTTTCAGGGCCAAATGAAAGCGTGAAACTGGCAGCACCGTTATTATTACCTCTAGCAGCAAATTATTTAATATCTTAAATTCGTTGCTCTAAAGCATTAGTTTCCGCTATTGCTTAGACAATTTTTTTAGAGAAATTTTCTTCTCCGATTTAACTCCAGCGTCGAAGTTCAAAAACAATGTCCACCTGATCCTCAAAATAGCATTCCCTTCCTTTCATCTCTGCCACAGAAAACACCCAATCGAATTGATAAAAAACCAGACTCGACAAGACCACAAATGCTTCCTTCACTTCAGGATTGTAATTGAATTGACACCAAAACACGGACATAACCATGAATACAATGGATAAGTATTAATTTTGAATATGTTCCAATATTATTTTCCAAGAAAAATTCAAATTTATTAACCCAAAGAAAATAAAAGCCAAGGCGAATGAAAAACACTTGAACCAGGTACATTTTGCGTCAGCTAATTTATGTCACTATTAACGGGATGGCACGAAAAAAATGCTTCAAATCGGGTCAGATGGAAAAGCCTAGTTGAAAATATATATATAAAATAAAAAAAATATTTATAAACAATTCTGACAATAATTACGTCGAAAATAACAAACAAAAAATGATAATAACTGGCAATTTTGTATGAAAATGCACCATGGTCTGGCCAAGCCATGGTTTTGGGTTTTGTGCTTAGAAAGGATCAGTTAAGGATATCATGAAATATGAGCTCGATAGCTTAATTACAACATTACTAAAGTGGATCCAAAGTTCAATATGGTCTGGCCAGAACCGGATGCCCGCAGAAGTGTTAAGAATAAATGATTAAAAAAATTAGCATTGCATTTGTTCTTGCAGAATAGTTGTATTTTAAGTGTTCCCAAAAGTATCGACTATTTACCAAGGTAGTAATCAAACGCAGGCTTCATGCCAACTCTGCATCAGCTGTTGAAATTTGAAAAAAAATTCACTTAAATTTTGTTGGTGAATTGTGTGTAAACATGGAAACATGGTAACCTCTATCATAATTAAATTTCAGAACGTCATACATTTTGTAAATGTTGGATTTCTTTTACATAGCTGGTGTGTTATGGTTTTTAAAATACGTCTTTTGAGTTTTTCGTAATTCTTTTAGAAGGTGTTTTCAATATGTAATAACTCAAAACAAAGTTGAATTTTTTAGTTGGGATTTTATGACTTTAAAATACATGTCACTACAATTTTTTGTTTTAAGAAGTTTATGTTATATGTATACGTATATGTATGTATGCACAATTTTATTCAACATATATTAAAAATAATACGCAAAGATGAAAGTATAAAAATGGCGTTGGATTTTTTGCATATCCCCCCCTTCCTGAAATCCTGGGGACGCCACTGAGTCACTTTATTATTCACAGTTTACACTTTACTGTTCGTACACTTAAGTATTTGCTTAATTACTCCGTGTGGCAACTTCACTTGTCAAAACCAGACTGACTCGCTGCGCCGCACCCGGCTGCCTTTTATACCTGTCCGGCCATCGCGCAGATCGTTCTCGCACATTCCCGAGTGGACTAAAGGTTTCCCTGATGATCGCGACCATCGTTGCCAGATTGGACTAAAAGTTATTATCGCGGCCGTCGTTGCCAGATTGAATTATAGCACGGCGCGTAGCGGCAGGGTTGCTTTGCACAGCGACAGACTGTCTTCGTTACAATATATTTGTTGGCCCTTCCTTCCACTTGGCTGAATAATGTGCACTCGTGTGTATGGTCAGATCGGAAGTGAAATCTTCTTTATTTTCTTTTCATTAAATTCGTACGGGACAAAAGGGAAAGAGATAAGTACCAATGAGTAACAATTGTGAATAGTAGTAAATAGAGATGCCAAATTCAGTACTGCCAAATTTAACTTTAGGAAGTACTTCACGTTGCAACAGGGGGTTTAAAATTCGTTTGAATACAAATATTAGGCTTATGGGGAATAAACCAGAAATATTGCCGCGACCGCGCGAACGATAATTTGGAAATGGGGAAATGTACACGAAAGTGTAAAAAATTTTCAGTACGAATTTGTATTTTTGTTGAGGATAAAAGTTTACAACTGTGTGTGTAAACGCGTCGAGAAATCTGTATATATATATTGGGACTAAACAAGAAATATGTAAATAAGAACAAGGGAAATTATTATTAAACAACAAATTTTTTGGTTTTTTGGATTTCGGAAAAAAATTAAACGGACGTACGGTAACACTGGCGGGCCAGAGATCAGGAACAAGTAGCTTCTCATATGCCGAGTCAGAGACGCCCAACTTAAAATTGACTCGCCTCAATGAGTCCAGAGAAGCATTTTTCTCACCAACTTATAACAACAGAGGAGCTGTTTATCTATGCATGCATGCTTAGCAACATAATTAATAATATTATCAGCAGTTACAGAAGGCGTAAACGACGAAATGTGTAGCCACTTTAATCGAACCGCAACATCAAGTTCGGAGCTCTGGTTTGAACCAACAACAAAAGGTTGTTTCTTCCTATTGTTCTTCTTCACCTTAATCCACTCAGAGGTCTGATGTTTCGGCAGCAGGGGCGGTGTAGTGGGATGTCGCACAGCAGGGGGCTCAACATCTAATGGCAGTAATCCAGCAGAATTATCTGTGGCAGCAGGCGGCGCGATCCCAGCTACAGACGACGACGCGTGAGCACAAACAGCAGCAGCAGCAGGCGCATCCTCAGAATGTTTTGGAGCGGACGGAGAGATCGATGATTTCGCAGAGTTAACGACTAGAGCAGGCGGCGCACTCGCCCCTTCACCAGGTAGAGCGTTTATGCAAACAGCAGCAGGCGAAGAACTTACGTTCAGCACCGAGGAAGCATTATGAGCAGCAAGAACAGCATTCAAATCCGTTGTTTGAGAATTAGCGGCAGAGCGTGACGACGAACCAGTGTGGGCAGCAAAAGCGGTGATAGCTGGCGATTGAGAGCGCACGGTCTTGCTCGCGGCTTTAGATGGCAGCGGCGAGCATGAGGCAGTAGAAGCTCCCTTAGCAGTAAGCACACGAGAATCAGCAACCTTGGCGCGGGAGCGAGTGACAATCGACTTAGCAGCCGCTCGCAAGCCCGAAATCAGCTTGTCATCACTCAAATGTTCAGAGTGTGACGTTTTGAATGAGCAACAAAGGTCACTCAACTTGTCGAGCAATAACGGCACCAAAGAAGCGCAAGGTGTGCGCGGAGACGCGATACAGGAATCACAGCAGAAAATCAAATTAGGATTTGATTTAAAAAAATCAGCAGCAATGTTCAGTTTGGCGCACTTTAGATGCCACGAAGTGCAACAGGTGCAACACGACGCAGAGTCCGCAACAGAGCACGGCAGTTTGCACTTATAACAACTGACCATACTGTGAATGATGAGCAGCGATTAGGAAACACGTCCGAACTTGAAGAGTGACTCAACTGCGGGTAATAATAGTGCGGGTAATAATAATTTATTCTTATTATATTTTGTATAAGGAAAACCAAACAATAATAGAGTGAACGATTAAAATTGTTTGTTTACAGGTGGGGTGTTTTTGTCCCACTGTATTCGCTTGGGGTGACAACAACTGTGCACTGAATGTGTATGTGCAGCACTATTGAAAATTGTTCAATGTGCTGCGAAAATAGGCTACTCGTCCCACTGTATTCGAGTTTGCTTACTTCTGCTAGCGAGAGTTTGGGAATTGCTTAGGCAGAAGTGCGAATGTGCAAATACACTTGGAAGCAGCAGCGGGAGTGCTCGCTGCTCAGTGCTTGCGTATGTCGCACAAAAACAAAACGCGAAATGCGTGCGAGTGGGCGAGTGGCGAGTATTTACTGCACTAGAACAGTGCGTATTTGTTGGCTGCAGCTGAGTTTTTGCTGCTTCGGCAGCGAAGGTCGCACAAAAGAGACGGCGAAAATGTACAAAGCGCCGAATTATGTGCAGTAGCGGAATTGCTTACTGCACTGCGCTGTTTAGTACTAAGGGAAATATGCACACGATAAGCGGGGTACCAGAATGAAGATTTTTATCCTGGATTTTTGGGGAGGATATTTTTGGGTGCAATATATGTGTACGTGTTATATACGTGTACGTTATATATTTTGAAAATATAAATGTTTCGCTTAACTGTGTAGGCCCAGTGCCCGAGAATGGGGATCTCCTTTCTTCAGCTGTGGTTCGCTCCTGTGTTGTGATACTGTTGTTTTACGTCCGCTGCTGTGGTGCTGTTGTTTGTTTGTGTTGTTGTTTGTGGTGCTCTCCTGTGTTTTCTTTTTTCTGCGTTGTGGGTGTGTGTTGTTGTTGTTGTATGGTAATGTGCGTGTTTTTGTTGTTATAGTTTCTGCACTACCACTGCACTGTCCAATGTGTCGCGGTGTTTTTTTTTTAATTTAAATTTTTGTGCACTGTTGTTTTGTTGTGTGTTTCGCCTTTTTGTTTGGTAAGATTGTTTCTTGTAGTTTATGTCACTTGTTCACTTGTTTAGTTTTAGTAAGTATAGTTACTTTTGTTTGAATGTTTTTTTTTGTTTTTGTGTCACTTTTGGGTTGTTGATTGTTTTGTATTTTTTAATTTGTTATTTATCTTATACGCGGCGCGAGTTCGCGTTGGCTCGAAGGGCCATGAATCGTTTCGAGGCGGAGCGGTAAAGAAAAAACGGTTTATGGGGTGTTTATTATTCAACGTACGAATATCAAGTAACAAAAGAGTACACGAAACATTAAACGATACGACCGGCTGAGGCCGGGGAGCAGAAAATAATGGGAACATTAATACAAGAGGAGAAGGAAAGATTGGGATTAGTGATGGGATCGACAGATCACTAAATACAGCACAGTCCATCTGAACACCTAGTCTAACTTTAAAACAAGCAAACGCTGTTGCTAAACCAGTAAGAAATGACTCAAAATGAGCAGAAATGTCTCTTTTATAAAATTCTCAGTTCGTCGTGAATGTGTTTTTGTGTAAAAAGGGAAGAAAACTAAGTGAAATGTTTCGTTTTGAAGAATATTTCAATATTTTGAACGACGGTAATCTGCTGAGCTGGCGAAAAACTATGAAAAACCGGATCAATCCCTTCGAGTTCAATGACGAAGACTTCTATTTTCGTTACCGGCTCGATATTCGCTGCTCAATTTGTTATTGATATCTTGAACATTCAAACACCAAGTAGCAATGGAATACAATTTTCCCTTTGCCCCGTAACGTAAGCAACATTTTTATCTTTTTAGTATTTTGCTAACTAAAGCCGGCTTTTATCGGTATTTCGAGGCTACTTAATGCAACCAGGATTGGCCGCCCCGAAATCTTGGGGCTGGTGCTAGGATCCCAGGTATTTAACATTCACTCTGTGCTTAGGTTTTATAGCCTAAATCATGTGTGATTTGAATTCCTAACTGATTATACCAGTACATTTTACATGAGAATGAGTAAAATAATAAACCGTATAACTATATATGTTATATAAGTTAACGATGCGGGCTTCTTCAGGCCGACTTATTCGCTTGATTCCAATAAAAACACTTAAGTTTTTCTTTCGTGCTGCACGACCGCCTTTATTGACCACAAAAATAGGAATGAACACTCGCTTATAATTAAAGCTGAACATGCGTTGCGAAATCGATATTCGCAAACGCGTTATCAGCGTTTCTGCTGCGGATGTCGAACGCAGCAGATCGTCGCGAAGTCAACGCCTTGAGGCGCGCTGTCAGCATTATTTGTCAACATTGTGAGGTTGTTGACATAAACACTGCAGCGGCGGCAAATTTTTGGCGTCAGCAGAATTTCCGATAACTCCTCCCTTCTTAAGTCCGAACGTCCGCGTTCGGTGGCCTTGGCTGGAGCTGGTGTGGTAGGTCTTCTATTCCTATGGTAATTGAGGCACCTTTATCTCTTGGTAGGGGCGTTGGTGGTTGGGTTTGATCTCTATGTTTGCAGTATGTTTTGCATCCAATCCATGTAAGTATTATTATGAGTGACATTATCAACACAACGTTAATGGAGAAGTTGATTTTATTTTCGGCATCCAATTTATTGATGTGACTGCTGTCGTTCACCCGAAGCTGCTTTAACATTTCCAACGAGAGTACTTCCACTATTGCTTCGAAGCTTGCCCTGGGTTGGAGAATTGCCGGCATCGGTTGATGATTGATTATTTCATTTGTTATAATTATTTTGTTGTTGACTTGAATGGTGGTGTTGTGATGCCGAATTATAAAAGTGCCTTTTAGCGGAATTAAGTCGCCGTTTACACGAACACTTCCTTCGTACTGATTGAGGAACAATATTCCTGGAGATATTTCCTCTACAGTCGGGACGTGTTGATTGTTTACTACGCTGCAGTTGGCGGTGCTGCTGCTCAGTAAGTTTGGGATGCACGACGTGTTGCTTATATAGGGTGTTTTTTTTAGAGGTTTGTTTTTCGAATAGAGATAAAACTGGCATTTTGTGGTCAAATCTGGCAACTCTAATGTCATTTATGTTCAGTTTGGTTTGCCATTTCATCATGAACAGGTTGACAAAAGAACAACGCTTGCAAATCGTGCAAATTTATTTCGAAAATAATGGTTCAGTTCGCGAAGTTTACCGCAAGCTCCGTCCATTTTATGGTCGACATAATCGTCCATCAGAGCAAAATCGGTCCATCCATCGGTTAACCATGGGTCGTTTTCGCACTACGTTTACTCTATGTGATAATACGCATCCGCAGAGACGTCGAACAGTGCGCACCGAAGAAACAATTGCCGCTGGAGAGCAAAATGTTGAAGAGGACCCGAATGAATCGATTCGCCACCGTGCGCAGCAATTGGAGCTTTGTCCATCAACTTTAAAAATTGGACCTGTAGAATTGGCTTTATTCGAGCCAGCCGCGGCGGCCACATGCCCGAAATCATTTTTAAACATTAATGGCATAAAATTATCCTTCCAATAAAGCCAAATTGACGGACATTAAAACGATTTTCTTGTGTTTTATTTCAATTCGAAGTTCTATACCTCTAAAAAAAACACCCTATATTTATAATGTTAGTATCAGAACATATTTCTAAATTATTATAAGATTTACAGCTAGTTGCAATTCCGAATATTTTATTGTCATTACATCTTAGAATAGATAGAAAAATTTAACAAAATACCATTCGATATTTTGTTAATTTTTTCTCTTATTTTTACTGCTCGTATAATAAGGTTTCTACAATTCCTTTTTGGGTGGTTGGCAAACTAACAATGTAAACAATATTGCTTCTATTAGTAGCAATGCGGACTGCCGCAAATTCCAAAGATTCATCAATAGTAGTAGCCTTAGCTTTGTAGTATTTTTTCTGTAACATTAATTTCTGAAGCTGACAAGATATATGAATTTACAATATGAGCTTTTGCGCAATGAATGGCAGTCTATGTGTATTATTTCCTCTTTTAAAATTTGCATTTTAAATTTTAGTTCTAACGTTAATTCATTAATAAGATTCCTTTTTGATACCTTTTAGGATTTCATTTGTCACATTGGATATTTCATTAATTTTTTGAACAGTTAATTTATTTATAACACAGTGCAACACTGAAAAAAGGGACAAGGTCAAACCCATCTCATTCGATAGAGGACCTCAGTAGATGAAAAAGTGCCAAGGGATTTTTCTCGGAATGTTCGAGTTTTTTTTTAAATGCAGTTTAAAGATGGCGGCTTTATGCCCCTTCCCGAAACCTTTAAAACATCATATCTCTTGACTCAAATGTCGGAAAGGAATAATTTTTACGTCAAATGAAAGCTAAAGATATGAAGTCGATAACACAATATCCTTTTGTGACAAATTTTATGAAAAAGGATATGAATTACCTCAATTTTCAAATTTTTATCCTTGAATATCCTGGAAACCGTGAAAGCTAAATTTATATAAGTGACTTCTGGTGAAAAAGCATTCAAAGATCTACACGGCTTATAAATATGTAAATCACTTTTACAGTTAAGACTCCACAACGATTAAAAAAATTTGCTTTGCTACATTCGATGTTTTTACTAAGAAGCTACGAGATATTTTGTACAGAAAAACATGAATTCAGCAGTGTATAATTTTTGAAACGCTGTAGTGGCTTAACAGTCAAAGTGATTGAAATGAAATTGATATGCAGTATAGATCTTTGAATGCTTTTTTACCAGAAGTCACTTACATAAATTTATCTCGCACGGACTGCATAAATTTAACTGCAAAAATGGCAGTTTTTTGCAATTTACTCAAAATTTTGAGGGTGTACGGACAAAACTGACCGGATTCGGTTTCAGCGCACCGAAATACATAAGGATAGGTGGGTCTAGTCAAATGTACAGACCACTTTTTTTTTTGTGTGCCGGTGTAATTAATGAGAGGTGAGTGTAGACTGCCTGATAAAACTCATGCACTGTTCTGTTGCCTTGTACCATTGCTGTCATCTGGTACTCTAAAGTATTTACGTCCCGTTTGTCTGCGTAGTGCAGATTCAAACATTTTACAATGCATTCCCAATTTAAGGGTGTGTTATAAGATTCGAGGACGTTGTCGGCACTACCAATTATTTTGTTCCTTATGACGCTGAGGATGCCGTAGAATTTAGGGGTTCCTTTAAGCGATTCGTAAAGGTTTAAAATACGTTCGACACTTTTCCTCCAGGAACTATATTCGATAGGGTTGCCTGAAAAGTCCCTAAGGCAACGCACTACATCGGGGATTTTGTCCAAGTCACTAAGGTTTGATAAATGCGTATCGTCTATGGTTTGATCTCCTATTCCTGCTATGTCACTATGTGGATTAACTATTGCTTCAACCGTGCTTCTACATTAATTGACGTAGATCCTCTTTACGATACCTGAAATTAAAGCTTCTAGCTCTGGTGTTGCAGTAATTGTTTGTGTGTTGGGATTGGCTTGTTGGGGGGTGGCACTACTAGGTCCGGCTTGGTTAACATTTAGGACGGGTGGGCGGATAAGGTTGTTGGGGTTTGCCATTTTGTTATTTTTCTTATCCACTAGAGGGTCTGGTGTTCAGATCGCAGTGTTGAAGTTTGTTATAATGTTTTTTTTATTATTTCTTTGTTGGCTGTACGAGCCTTTAATTATATGTTTTTTTTTTTAAATCCTAATTTCATTCTTACGAAACAAAATTAAATTTATGGTTTAAATTTTTTTTTTCCGATATAATTTTCTCACAATATTTTCACTTACTACTTTAATTGTTCTTCTATTTTAACAGTGGCTATTAGCTTAAACTAAATAATGTTCTGCCAACTCACGACACCACAACTGTCGGGAACATGCTGGGTCGGTGTGAGCAACTGTCTCCTTTTTGTTGTCAGTCAGCTACTGGGGAGTTGCTGTCCACACGTTGTTCCAGCCCGCTACGATCCAACGATGCTAACGGTGTCCCGGGGTCCAGAAGTGAAATAGTGCAGTGCGTGGAGAAACACGTTGGGCGCCAGTTAACGACGCGGGCTTCTTCAGGCCGACTTATTCGCTTGATTCCAGTAAAAACACTTAAGTTTTTCTTTCGTGCTGCACGACCGCCTTTATTGACCACAAAAATAGGAATGAACACTCGCTTATAATTAAAGCTGAACATGCGTTGCGAAATCGATATTCGCAAACGCATTATCAGCGTTTCTGCTGCGGATGTCGAACGCAGCAGATCGTCGCGAAGTCAACGCCTTGAGGCGCGCTGTCAGCATTATTTGTCAACATTGTGAGGTTGTTGACATAAACACTGCAGCGGCTGCAAATTTTCGACGTCAGCAGAATTTCCGATAACTTATATAGGGTGTTTTTTTAGAGGTATAGAACTTCGAATTGAAATAAAACACAAGAAAATCGTTTTAATGTCCATCAATTTGGCTTTATTGGAAGGATAATTTTATGCCATTAATGTTTAAATATGATTTCGGGCATGTGGCCGCCGCGGCTGGCTCGAATAAAGCCAATTCTACAGGTCCAATTTTTAAAGTTGATGGACAAAGCTCCAATTGCTGTGCACGGTGGCGAATCGATTCATTCGGGTCCTCTTCAACATTTTGCTCTACAGCGGCAATTGTTTCTTCGGTGCGCACTGTTCGACGTCTCTGCGGATGCGTATTATCACATAGAGTAAACGTAGTGCGAAAACGACCCATGGTTAACCGATGGATGGACCGATTTTGCTCTGATGGACGATTATGTCGACCATAAAATGGACGGAGCTTGCGGTAAACTTCGCGAACTGAACCATTATTTTCGAAATAAATTTGCACGATTTGCAAGCGTTGTTCTTTTGTCAACCTGTTCATAATAAAATGGCAAACCAAACTGAACATAAATGACATTAGAGTTGCCAGATTTGACCACAAAATGCCAGTTTTATCTCTATTCGAAAAACAAACCTCTAAAAAAAACACCCTATATAAGGGTGTGAGTTTATTTCCCAGTCTCCTATTTGATTTTACAAGCACCTTGTCTCCCACTTGGAAGTTCCTGTTTCGTCTTACTTCGTTTAACCTTTGCATCTGAGTATTTTGAGCCTTAAGAACTCTATCTCTTATATCCGCATCAAGTTCTGGGGAGGACGAATGAATTATGTCAATAGGTCGGTTATCCGTAACTGAATGGATTGTTCTGTTGTACTCTATGGTTGCTTGAAGTATCGCATCGACCGTGTCATTGATACTCCTTTCAACCTTCAGACACCGCGCGATTTCAACAAGAGTGCCATGGAACCTTTCAACTTGTCCATTCGAAGTACTATGGAGTGGCGGTGCGTTTACAAGTTGGATGTTATATCTGTTACTTAAAAGTGATTTTATTGTTTCGGATTTTATAGAGTGTTCGTTGTCACAATATATTGTTGTAGTACGATGGTAGAAATTCATAAGCTGCAAAATTGCCGATTGTACGTCCGTTATTGTTCGAGAGGCAAATATTTCCTTACGCAAGTAAGGAAATATTTCTTGTCGGTTGAGAATATATCAATATGCAAGATTTCGCCCACACGTGAAGGGATTGGCGTCTCTCCAAGTACCTGTTTCTGCGGATGGCGGTCATATTTTGCTCTCTGGCAAACCTTACGATTCGCAACAACCTCATTTGCTAATTGGGTCATTTTTGGAAAAAAATAGTCCTGCAAAATTTGTTTTTTTTCCTGCGCGGCCCTATGGGCTCTATTGTGTTCTGCAAAAACTATTTCCCTCTGCTCGTTTCTGTCTAAAATGTCCGTTACCATTCGCTTAGTATGCCGAAATGTTGTCGTCGGGAATGTTTCTACCAGTTTATGCTGCACGAATGCTAATATTGGTAATTCACAGTAATCCTCTCAATTAGCGTTTCTCTCTCCGAGAAATGTATGAGATGTCGGGTTTTTCTTCCAAACATAATAACAGTACGATCCGAGGATACCCCGCTTTCTTCTATTACTATTTGATTTCGAAAGCAGTTGACAGGTTTGTCAGTCGATTCGATAGTGTAGGTGAGTGATTGTTCGCTGTGTATTGTGGCAATGTCGGACCGTGCATCGTCTTCTAGGATGTGGATGTGTTGTCGTGATAACGCATCAGCGACATAATTGTCCTTCCCCGGCTTGTAGAAGATGTTGGCATTATGTTCATCGATGAAAGCTTTCCAACGCTTAATTTTTGCGTTTGGATTGCGATCTGACACTGCAAACGTTAAAGGTTGGTGATCTGTGAAGATATTCAAATTCTTCACTCCGTACAGATAATTTCTGAGGTTTTTCAGTGCCCAAACTATAGCAAGCAGCTCTCGTTCGTTTGTCGCAAAATTAACATCTCTGTCACTGTCAATTAACATCTCTGTCTCTGTAAGACTGCTCCCAAACCATAGGACGATGCGTCCGTCGTTAAATCAAACGGCTTTTCATAATCCGGATAGCGTAACATTACGTTTTCGGATGCAAGAACCGCCTTGAGCTTTTCAAACGCCTGGCATTGCCTTTCATCAAAGTTTACTGGTATTTTCTTTGACTGTCCAGCGCTTACCTTGCCATTCTCGCCCTTTAGAATGTCGCTTAAAGGTTTTACCAATGACGAGAAGTCCTTGATGAAGCATCTATAGTAGCTTGCTAACCCAAGGAAGGACCTGACATTAAACAATGTAGTTGGTTGCTAATAGTTACGAATTGCCTCCACTTTGCTAGGGCATGTCCCAATACCGCCGCGTGACACACCGAAACCTAAATATTCGACACTTTCCCTGAAAAAGTTGGATTTCTCGCATGAAACCCTCATGTTGGCCTCGTACAATCTATCCAAGACCCATGCGATGTGTTTGACATGGTCGTCCATGCTCTCCGAAAAGATGATTACGTCATCGACGTAAACGTAGCATGATTTCCCAATTTGTTCTCTGAGCACATCATCAATGGCTCTCTGAAATATGCTGGGAGCATTTTTCAGTCCAAAGGGAAGTCTGCAGAATTCATACTTCCCGTTTCCTACAGAAAATGCCGTTTTTTCCCTATCTTTTTTTGCAAGTAGGATCTGATGAAATCCTGACTTCAAGTCCAGTGTTGTGAAATGTCTTGCTTTTCCTAAATTTGACAAAATTGTGGTCACATTTGGGATAGGGTATTTGTCATCTATTGTCTTTGAATTCAATTTTCTGAAATCTATAACCAAACGTTTTTTTGTATTCCCTTGCTCGTCAGTCCCTTTCTTGTCCACCACCCAGACGGGATTATTATACGGTGACCTAGATGGCCTGATTTCCCATCTTTCAACAAGTCTGGAGTTTCGCGGTTCACGAAATCTGCTACACCCATTGGGTAAGGGTATAATTTTGAATATACGGGTTCTTAATTATCAGTTCGGATGGTGCCAATAATTTTAGTGTTGTATGGGAGTGCTTCGTGGGGGTCTGCAAAGACACCCGCACGGCTTTTCATCATTTCGTGGAATTTTCTTGCTATTGGCTGAGGTACATCCATATTTACAATCCTTGTGAAATTTACGTTTGGACATTTAAAAAATTGTATGATCTCCGACCCGGTATTTGTTATTAGTTTTTTGTTTTTGAAGTCCAACAGTACGTCAGTTTGTTTTAATAGATCCAGTCCAAATATCCCATCGAATGTTTCAAGGTTTTGTAATATAAAAAAAGGTCGTATCCGTGTTAAACAAGTGCATAAGGCATTTCCTATTCACTGTGTTAAAGCCGTGAATTGATTTTACTCGAAATGGTTCGTTTACTTTTACAACGCCTTTTAATTCCCGTAACGGCTTTATATAATTTTTTGAAGCCCCTGTGTCTATTAAAAGTTTTAACTTTCTCCCTGCTAGTGTTCTTTCAATGAACGGGGGCAGGGAGTTATGCCTAAAAAATTAACTTCGTCGTCAATTTCGTCTAGCTCTTGTTCTGCCTCGATTTGGTATTCAGCACTTTCTTGGTCCAGCGGAGCCTCGTCCTGAGCCAAAAGATTGATTCGCTGTTGTTTCGGGCCTGTCAACCTTGCAGTGCCGCTGTTCGGCCTTTTCGCTGTCTGTCCTTGTCCCTGATTATTGTACGTGTAACCCTGGCCCCCCTGTTGTTTTGGCCACTGGTTTCCAAAATGTTAGCCCTGCAATGAGCCCCTTTGGAATTGTGTGGACTGTTTTAAACGTGATGACTGGTCCACGTCCATCGGTTGCATCGGTTCTTGTTTAGGTGGAGCCCCGCCAGAGTGCCCCTGTCCTTTATTAAAATAGGGATTCTTTCCTTGTTGATAGTTGCCGATATCCCTTGCCATATTGTTTCCTCTGACCTGTTGCCTCTGTTCGCTCTTTTCAGCCCTTTCCTCTACACTCCTAGCGAAATTGCTCGCGAACATTTAACGTTCATGATTCGATTCCACTTCTTGAGCCAAGGCCAAAGCGGAAGGAAGATCCTTTGGTCTAGCTGAGAAGAGAACGTCACTCAATGACTTCCTTACCCCTGAAATGAATACTCGCAGTGCATCCATTCGGTATTTTTCGTTAAGGGACGCAGCCACGGTATTGTCGTAGGTCATTATCGTCTTATTCGTAAGCAATGTAAGCTTCTTTTCTACTTCGTCGTAATACTGTAATAGCTTCATGTTTCCCTGTCTGAGCGTCGACAATTCCTGTTCTATTAAGTATATGGGGCGCCTGTCAGCGTACGTGAAGTCGAGCCCATTTATCATCGCCTTGAAGTTCAAGGGAGTATTAAACGATGCCAGTACCATGTCAGCTGGCCCCTTAATTTTGTTTCGTATTATCCCTAAAGCCTGATAATGTTTTGAACTACCCTCGTACTTTTCGTAAATCCTATAAGCGGTGTGTGCCGCTTTCCTCCATGAGACGTATGTCTCATGTTTTCCCTCAAATTCCGGCAAGGACTTGACGATGTCCAGTGTCTCATTGCATGTGATGTCTGCTCGGATTTCCGCCTCTGTGTAGGTTTCTACCTCAGGCGTATTGATACTGACCCTATTCAAACGACTGCAGGGCAAGCGCACTGTTCACAGCCGCTTCCACCACCGCCTTTAGCTGCTCTGGGTTTATTGCCATATTTGCTCCCTCTGTCTCAGATTCTGATCCCGTAGACTGATTTCCTTCCCGGTGGTCTGACCTATTGACTTTTATGTCTCGAAATTTTTCCAGTAAATCTTCTAGTTCACTGTCACTCATATAGACACTTCACTTTGGTCCGCGCACAAAGATTGGGACTCACTTTTTCAATATTATTCCAATACGGTACAATTTTTTTTTAAATCGAAATCAACAAAATATTCGCAATGAGAGATCCACTTACATGTTCAGTTGACTTTTGCTGTAGTTTTAATTGTTGTTCTTGTCTCCATTTTTCCACTGCCGCTGCCGTCGGTGTTGACGTTTGCCGTAGTTCTATTTGCCGTTGTTGTTTTCGTTTTTCCACTGCCGCTGCCGTCGGTGTTGACGTTTGCCGTAGTTCTATTTGCCGTGGGTGTTTCTGTTTTTACACTGCTGCCGTCAATGTTGGTCCGGAAAGCGAGTTGGGCGCCAATTATCACAACGAGTTTTTGAGTTTTACTTCGGTCGCGACTGCGAGCCGAGTTCCTTTATTTTCCGTCACCAACTAACTACTACTTACAATTTTGCTTAAAGCTAAACCTCTCCCAACACCCCAAATATGCTGACCACGCGATATCGGTTAATTAGGTCAGCGTCGGAGCAATGCCCGCAACATTGTCGTCAGCCAAAGCTGGCGCTGCAGTGCGACGTCCGCAAGAATTGCTGATGGCGCATTATCGGTCGCGGAGCAATGCCCGCAACATTGCCGTCAGCCAAAGCTAGCGCTGCGGTGCGACGTCCGCAAGAACTGCTGAAGCCGCACCTCAGCCAACGTTTACGGTGCGTGTTTGGCTTGGCAACTTTGTTGCTGGGTGGTCGTGTTATCTTACATGGTTATCGAACCCCCATGAGCAGTCCGACACAGTGCGCAAGATGAATTCGGCATTTTCTGAAAAATTGTAATGTGTACTTAGGTATCTATACGAATTACAACATATTGCGAAATAAAAAATACAATTTCAAAATCTACCTGTTCTATTTCTTGATATATAAATAATAATTTGTTGTGAAGAAGGATTTTTTCATGGCAAAGTATACCTACTAATTGACAAAAATGTTGATGTAGAAAACGTTGAGTTTCGATAAACCGTTCGTGAGTTATGAATTTTTGAAAAAAACATGATCAAAAACTTTAACTGTAAATAACTAATGAAAAAAACATTTTTTTTCAAAATTATTTTTGGGGTGTCGTTTTTACCTCCAAACCGATCGAAAACCGTGTTGATCAACGAAAACTGAGACCATCGATTTTAAAGTGGCCCACTTGAGAAATTTTGACCCACCTTTGTTATGAAATGCATCGTTTTGTATATTTGTTTTTTTATGTCAATGAAAAATTGGAAACATTTGGTAACTTTTTATAAAAGATTTTGGTAGAAAAAATTGTAGGCGAGTGACAACCATGGAGCCAGCTAATGATTGCAATAAAAGGCATGTCCGAGACTTCCAATCGTGAAATGTCGGCGCAGATAGCAGCGAAACTAGAAGCTACGAATCAGGAAATTTCAGCTAAAATGGAAACGGCAACCCATGAAATATCGGCGCAAGTGTCAGAACGAATGGAAGTCAAGCTTCAGGAATATTTTGCGCGCTTGGAGCAGAAAGTGGAGGAAATCTTAGACAGGATTAATGGGAAAGTCGAGCACCTGGAGACGCGAGTAGAGCACTTGGATAAACGAGTCGACGCCCTGGATGATTCCCTGAACAAACGAGTTGATAATCTGGAAGACTCGATGAACAGAAAAATGGACGAGCGGCTTAGGGAGGTACAGCCGCGAGAATGGTTGCCGCCGGTTCCGGAAAGTGTTGCCACCCGAGCAGAAGTGCCTACTTATGATGGGATTACGCCGTTCGATACATTCAAGCTGCAATTCGACCTGGCTGCTCTGGAAAATCAGTGGACCGATGTAAGGAAAGGTCGGAGATTGGCGCTGGTTCTTAAAGGTGCTGCGGCTGAGGTAATAAAATCAGTTCCAGAATGTTTACGAAGTGAGTACGAGACCGTCATAAGGGCGCTGGCAGCCAAATACAGCGACGAGCACAACAGAACGCTGTACTACTGTGAGCTGAAGAATCGCAGGCAAAGGGCCAACGAGGCGCTGCAGGCATAAGCAGCAGACATTGAGCGGCTCGTACAGCTGTGCTACCCGTCCTTCGGCGCTGATGATCTCGAGAGGATGAAGATTGAGGCGTTTATTGAAGGTCTTCATGATCCGGAGACACGTCGCAGTGCGTTGATGATGGGCAAGCCGACATTTAGGGAGACGGTGACCAGCGCGATGACACACGAGGCGAAATGGATTGGGAGCACTCGGTATGCACCTGCAAGGGTACGCCAGATCCAGCCGGACAACGACATTGCGATCCAGGCCATAAGCTCTGAGATACCGGGCAGTCCACGAGTGGTCTCCTCTAAAGTTGTTTGCTGGGTATGTGGCAAGCAGGGCCACATATCACGAGACTGCCGCCAACGGAAGAGGCGTTCCCGTTCTCGATCGCAATCGCGTGAAGCGAGGAATACTGACAATCGAGGCCCAGCCAATAATCGCAGGGCTGAGGACGGCGAGTCGTTAAACTAAAACGGGTCAGCCCAAAGGGGCGTGAGCTGATCCCCACAATCTGCCGCCCCACCGTCCCTGTCTCACAGCTGAAGCGACAACCCAGCAGCTTGACAATTGAAGGAAGGATAGATGGAAAGTTGTTCGTTGTTGTTGTACTGGAGCGTCATATTCGATCATAAAAAGGAAGCTGTTGAAGAACTGGGAACCGCTGCAGGGCATACAGCTACGGACTGCGACTGGCGAGCGCGCGCCGGTAAGAGGGAAAGTTACAAAAACGATTGCTATCGGCACCAGCAACCTGGAACATGAGTTCATCGTCACGGATATAATGGACGACGTGATTTTTGGCGTGGATTTCATGATTAGGCACGGTTTTACGCTGGACCTGAAGGAAAATGTGCTGAGATACCCCAACGTTGATTTCCCGCTGCACACCGGCTATGAGCGAAGCGTGGCGGTAAGGAAGGTTGTATCGTGCCAACACAGGAGGATACCAGCGAATTGTGAAGCGATTGTGTGGGCAAAGGTGGACGAGGACGATGGGACGAGTCGGCTGTGGGTGGTAGAAGCACCGAAACAAGCACACGACATCATCATCGGACGTACATTAGTGGAACCTAAGACTGGCAGAATACCAGTCCGAATACTAACCCCCTGAATGCACCCA
This sequence comes from Melieria omissa, assembly GCA_963971225.1. Taxonomy (NCBI): domain Eukaryota; kingdom Metazoa; phylum Arthropoda; class Insecta; order Diptera; family Ulidiidae; genus Melieria; species Melieria omissa. The sequence continues at coordinate 89,589,961 of OZ020267.1, read as the reverse complement.
GATATGTCGGGAAAGACGAGGTAATTGGCGAGTGTAAGCAAGCTGTAGCAGTGGTCAATTGCGAGAGTAGCCAACCTGGAGGTAATAAGAAGAGCGGTTTTAACATGGACGTCATACCGCAGGAGAACCAGTGGAGCAGCGAGTTGACGGCCAAGCAGAAACAGAAGGCGAGGTCACTCCTGCAACACTATGGGTCAATATTTGCGGCAGAAGCAGGCGGAAGAACAGCCATAGTGAAGCACAACATCGACACCGGAAGTGCAAAACCGATTCGCCAACCGCCAAGACGAGTTCCTCTGGCCAAGAGGGAGGAGGTCACAAATTTGATCGAAAACATGCGGAAAGAAAAGGTCATTGGCCTTCTTCGGGCCCCTGGTGCTCGCCGGTCGTGCTAGTCAAGAAAAAAGATGGCAGTACCCGGTTTTGTGTGGACTATCGGAAGTTCAATGATGTGACCAAGAAGGACAGTTATCCACTACCTCGGATCGATGACACCCTGGACACACTGTCAGGCACGCAGTGGTTCTCCACGCTCGACTTACGCAGCGGCTATTGGCAGGTAGAGTTTGCAGACAAGGACAAGGAGAAAACGGCTTTCAGTGTTGGCGATGGTTTGTGGCAGTTCACTGTCATGCCGGTTGGGTTCTGCAACGCACCAGCAACATTCGAGCGGCTAATGGAACGCGTCCCAAAAGGGCTGCATTGGCGGACGTGCCTGGTGTACCTCGACGACATAATCGTGATGGGTAAAAGCTTCGACGATCACCTGGGAAAGCTGAAGGAGGTATTCGAGCGGATACAAAAAGCTGGGCTTAAACTCAACCCAAAGAAGTGCTCACTGTTCCAAAAGGAGGTCAAGTATCTGGGTCATACGGTTTCCGCCCGCGGAGTACATACGGATGAAGGCAAAATCACGGCGTTGAAGGAGTGGCCCCGGCCACGCAATCTACACGAACTCCGCAGTTTCCTGGGCCTGTGCACACCCTACCGCCGATTTGTTCCGGGATTCGCGAACATAGCCAGCAGCTTGCACAAACTGACGAAAAAGAGCCAAGCTTTCGAGTGGAACGAAGAGCAGGAGCAGGCTTTTGCACGTCTGAAGGAAAAACTGTGCAGTGCTCCAATTCTGGCCTTTCCCGTGCCTGGGGAGATGTTTGTGCTGGATACAGATGCAAGCGGGAATAGTATTGGCGGTGTGCTATCACAGATAATAGACGGCCACGAACAAGTGATAGCGTACTACAGTAGGGTTCTATCGAAACCGGAACGCAACTACTGTGTGACACGGAGAGAACTGCTGCCGGTATTGGACTGCGTAAAACACTTCCACAAATATCTGTATGGGCAAAGGTTTCGCCTGCGCACAGATCATGCGGCATTGAGATGGCTCCTGAACTTTAAGGATCCTGAAGGGCAATTGGCGCGGTGGATCGAGCGACTGCAGAGCTACGACTACACGATAGAGCATCGCAAGGGCAGTAGCCATGGAAATGCCGATGCCTTGTCACGCCGTCCGTGCAAAGTCGAAAAAAAAAAACAAAAAAGAACAGATAGTGGACGTCCGGTTGGTAAGCGTTATGCCAGAGGAAGAGTGGTCTGCGGAGAGGCTACGAGAGACCATCGTGAGGATGCGGATCTTGCAAAAATCGTCGAAGGCAAGAAGCAAAGCGCACGTCCAGACTGGCAGGAGATGGCCGGTGAAAGCCCGATCGCGAAAGCTTACTGGGCACAGTGGCAAAGTCTGCGGCTATCTGATGGCTGCCTATACCGCGAGTGGGAGAGTGAGGATGGTCGGAGCAGCAACCCCCTAATGGTAGTCCCGAAATGCAGAATCAACGAGGTCTTTAAGGCATACCATAACGACTCCAGTGGAGGGTACCTAGGCATCACCAAAACTGTCGCCAAAATAAAAAAACGATTCTACTAGGTAGGATGTCAGGAGTCTGTAGCCGAGTTGATTAAGAGCTGCGACCGATGTTCAGCCGCGAAAGGGCCGACAAGAAGATCTCGGGGCCGCATGCAGCAGTACAACGTGGGAGCGTCCTTCGAGCCGATTGCTATGGACGTCGCCGGCCCATTTCCAACTAGCACTCAAGGCAACAAATATGTGCTGGTGGTAATGGATTATTTCAGCAAAAGGCCCGAGGTGTACCCTATTCCTATAGGTGTATTCCTATTCCTACCAGCTTTTCCGAGATCTATTACGATCTCGGAAAAGCTGGTAAACAACTGGGTAGCCAGGTTCGGAGTTCCGTTGGAGTTGCACTCAGATCAAGGAATTTCGAGTCTGCGGTATTCAAGGAAGTGTGTGAGCTGCTGGGGATAAAGAAAACTCGTACCACTCCTTTGCACCCACAGTCCGACGGCATGGTGGAACGCTTTAACCGGACACTGGAGGAATACCTGCGGAAAGTGTTAGGCAGGAATCAAAAGGATTGGGACACGCATATCCCCCTGTTCCTGATGGCGTATAGGTCAGCCCCGCACGACACGACATCACTCACTCCAGCCCGAGCAGTGTTCGGCACAGAGTTGCGGTTACCCGCTGACTTGAAGTTCGGGGTAGTCAGCACGACGGAAGGCGCTAACGCGGACTACGTGGTCAATAAGCGGGCGGAACTGGAGGAAATTCACCAGTTTATAAGGAGCCGCACCAAACTGGTCAGCGATAAGGTGAAAGCCAGATATGATCTACGGGCCAACTCAGCAGGATTCCAAGAAGGCGATCTGGTAATGCTCTACAACCCGCAGCGGAGGAAAGGTTTGTCTCCGAAACTTCAAGCGTCATGGAAAGGACCTTACGAAGTCGTGACTTGGATTAACGACGTGGTATACAGGATTCAACGTTACAGCAATAAAGGCGCTAGGCTGAAGGTAGTCCATTTGGAGCGCCTTATCACAGCGGAACCTCGGCACCTGTTCGGAAAGAACAAGTCTAAGTGATGGGCAGTGTAACGATAAGACAGTCTGTCGCTGTGCAAAGCAACCCTGTCGCTACGCCCCGTGCGTTAATTCAACCTGGCATGATGACCGCGATAATGGAAACTTTTAGTCCAACCTGGCAATGATGGCCGCGATTATGGAATCTTTTAGTCCAACCTGGCAATGATGATCATCATGGAAACCTTTAGTCCACTCTGAAATGTGCGAGAACGATCTGCGCGATGGCCGGACAGGTATAAAAGGCAGCCGGGTGTGGCGTAGTCAGTCAGTCTGATTTTGACTAGTGAAGGTGCCACACGGAGTAATTGAGCAAATACTTCTTTTTTTTGTTTTTGTATAGACGAGCCAACGCGCAGGGGATGACCCCTATAAATGCGAGGCATTGCGCTGGTTCAGGAAGGATATATAGGTTGGGAGATAGGAAGTTGGGTGAAGAATTTATTGACCCTTGCCTTGAATCCATCAAGATCATAGGTGCTGGGGAAAACATCTGCAGGGAGACCATTCCACAATCGCGCTGTTCGGGCCAGGAACGAACTTTCTCTGTAGTGCGTAGTGCGCTGGGACATCGTTTCGACGTGGAATGCATTGGCGCTAGTGTTCAAACGGGTTGCCCGTGGGAATACCCGGAGTGATGGCATCAAGCTGCTCATCTCCACTGAGCAATTACCGAAAAAGTATCGGTAGAATAACACCACACATGCCACGTTTCGACGATGCTCCAAGGAGTCAATAGAGTTGGATGCCCTACTGTCCCCTATTAGTTTGATCGCACGGTTTTGCACCCGATCCAGGAGGTCCAAATGGGTTTTCGAAGCCCCTGCCCATAGGTGCGAGTTAAACTCCATTTTAGGTCGGATATAGGTGGTATAAATAATGCGGAGATCGGACGGGGTAAAATATTTTTTGCACCGCTTTAAAAAGCCGAGGCACTTGGCTGCTTCTTTCGACACGCCAAATATATGATCGTTCCAACGAAGGTCGTTCTTAATGGACATGCCCAGAACATCAAGAGCTGCCGATTCCGCAATACTCACACCATCCATAACCAGGGATGTGTTGGAATGTTGGGAGACTCGCTTGTGGGATAACAGGCAACATTGGGTCTTGCGAGGATTAAAATCGACCCTGTTCGCTTGACCCCACTTGGTGATTGTTTGTAGGTCGCTAATAAGTGTGTCATTCATACGGCGCCGTTCTCTCTCAATCTCCACAGAGCTGGGGCGTTTTGTGAAGGAGTATGAATAACAAATAGTGCTGTCATCCGCAAACGAGTAGATGGGATTCTTCGTCGACGACAATAGGTCGTTGATGAAGATAAGGAAAAGGGTTGGAGAAAGGACCGAACCCTGCGGCTCTCCCGCGCTAAGGGAATGCTTTTCCGAGGCTATGCCGTCTATTACAACACGAATAGAGCGATCATAGAGGAAGCGAGAAGATACTACCGACGCCATAGGCAATCAATTTTGACACGAGTGCTTTATGCCACACCAAGTCAAAGGCCTTGGAAATATCCAATGCAACAACCTTGCTTTCACCGAGGTTTAGAATGCTATGGTTCCATTTCTCGGTGAGGACCGCCATAAGGTCTCCCGTTGATCGTTGTCTTTGGAAGCCGTATTGGCGGTCACTTAGCAGTCTATTGTGCTCCAGATACTTCACAAGGTTGAAGTTTACAATGCTTTCCATTACTTTGGAAAGCACCGAACAGATTGCTATAGGTCGGTAGTTCGCAGGGTCAGTAGTCTTGCCTTTTTTAGGAACTGGTTGAACATTTGCTACCTTCCAGCATGTCGGAAATACACCTGTGGTGTATGACATGTTGAAAAGTTTGCGTAATGGACAAGCCAGCGAAGTAGCGCACTTTTGCAAAACAAGGGCTGGAATGCCGTCCGGCCCTGAAGCCTTATTTACATCGAGATTTGCAAGCACTCTTTTAACTACCCGTGTCCGAAAATGAATTTCTGGCATAGAGCAAGATACGTTCTCGACTACGGGTAGTGGTTGATCGCTGGGGGGCAGAGATGAATTCTCTGCGAAAATTTTAGCCAACAAATTAGCTTTATCAACCGAGTGAGTGATGATTTGATCATTGTTAAGGAGAGTTGGAATTGAAGACGATGTTTGATTCTTCACCTTCTTAACGAATGACCAGAAGTTCTTACTACCACGCTGGCATTGAAGAACTTTTTTCCTTTGGCGCTGTTCGTGCAGAAACTTTTGGCGCTTTAGGATGGCATTGCATCGATTTCTAGCCTGTTTACGCAGCTGTTCAGTGGCGGCATTTTTATTTGCCTGCCATGTTCTGAAAGCTTCCTCTTTGGACCTGACAGCAATTCTGCATGTCTCATTAAACCAGATATTGTCCTTGGGTTTAATGCAAACCAGCTTATTAGGGATGAAGGACCGCATTCCTAATAATATAATTTCTTCAACCATTTTGGCTGCGGCATTTATGTTTCTATCAAGAAAACACAATTTCCAATTGAAGTGGGAGAAAAAATCGTTAAGTCCACTCCAGTTAGCTTTATTATACTTCCACATTAAGCGCTTCGGGGCTAAAGGCGAAGCATTGCGGATAGAAGAGTATGAAAAAGACGCCAAAATGGTGCAATGGTCCGAGTTTCCAAGAGGTGCGTGCATTTCAACATCATATTTTTCATGATGTGAAGTGAGAAAAAGGTCTAGAGTATTGAGAGCTTGCCCCTCAACGCAGGGGATATGCGTTGGTTCATGCACTATTTGAGTCAAGTTATTAGACTCGGCAAAGAGCTCGACATACAAGCCTTCAGGAGTTGTGTGGCTGGAATGGCGTAGCCAATTGGAATTATGAATATTGAAATCACCAGCAACTACAATTTCACTATTCGGATACGATTCCAGAATATGGGAAATAGAATCAGAGAGAAGATCAAACTTGTTATAAGTAAAATCTCTCCCCGAATTCGGGCTTCTGTACAGAAAGCAAAAGTGCAGAATGTGCGACTGGATATTGAATTTAACCCACATGGAGCTAAATTCGGCATCCGTCGTGTAAAGTTGTTGCTGGCACTGGTACGCAACATTACTGCACACATAAAGGGCAAGACCCCTGTGGGGAGAGAATAATGGCAGTAGGTGGTACCCTGGGATGTGGAAATCCAGTGGATCTGCATCCTCACACACCTGGGTCTCACCTAGTGCCATTACATGGGGTTTGTGGAGATTTATATACGCGTATATTGCGAAAAAGTTTGCCCTGAGCCCGCGCACGTTGCAGAAGGCTATACGAAATTTGTCCAGCACCATGACCTGGGTGGGTTAAAGGACAAGGAAAGCAGTCGGAAATGCGATCTGATGCACTGGAAAATTGATGATGCCCTGTGGTAAGTGTTATGCCTTTACCACAGAGCAGTCAATTTCCCAGTGTCGAACAGGACCGCATGTAGCGCTACTAAAAACGGACGGAGGAAAAAGACAACACGGGAAAAAAAACACTGCAACAACACAACGCGGACGGAGGTCGAATTGGCGGACAGCAAGAATAACGGCACACTGCACTTAATATTTGTGCGCAAGACGCGTTTAATTTATTTATTATTATTTATTTATTGATTGGGCCGCGCGATTTTGGCCGGCCACAACGCGATAGCAGCGACCGTCGGACATTGAACGACACACTAAACATTTGTTTATACATTAAACACGCGCAAACACGAATAAACAGAAAAAAAACCGCGGAGCTACGAAAGGGCACGTCTGCCCACGCGAATTCTTCTTCAACACATCCTTAAGTGAAGTGTAAATCTGTGAAATAAAGTGATTGTTGGTTTATTTTATTGACTGCGTTTGAGAAACTAAGTGTGTTTTATTTTCAAATTACGCAATCCAGAGATACATACTAGCCCACTAGAACTAGCATTCGTAACAATATTCATATACTTCGTAACTTGATTTATGAAATATCTGTACAATTTTCGCCATAAGAAAAAACGCCTTGAAATTCAATATTTTCCTACTTTGAAACCTTATTACAACGCCAATATAGCACGCATGGTTGGTTGGTTTCGTGGCTGCCTCTATATGAGACACACTTAGGTCTATGGGCCCGTTGTGATACCACAAATTCCACCCGTTTGAAATGTGTATGCAGCACTGTTTTTATCCAACATGTGATACATCACACATTTCAAACGGATCGGGAAAGGGAGGGAGGGACCTACAATTTATCGCCGAATCCGAACGGCGATTAGCAGTTTTTCTTTCACAATTGGAGGTTGTGCTATTGTCTGCCAAGAGCGCACTTGTGCGATTCTTGTAATTCTCATCTGCTTCATGTGGATAGCGATAGAAGTAGATGAGTGTTTTTTCCAGCGCGAGCCAGAAATCAAACCTGGGGCGCTCGGTATGAGAAGCCAGCGCGCTATCCGCTGAACTATCGAGGCCGACCTAGAACGCATAAAATTGACTAATGTCAGAAAATATGGCATGAAATGTAAGTTCAACGATATAAATATGTCGATAGGATTATTGGTTCGGAAATTACAGTCGAAAATGTAAAAAAAGTCTAGGAGAATTCGAAAAAGAACTGTTACTTAAAACGGAATAAGGTGAAAACACTGTTCAGAATCATGTAAAAAAACTTCATGCAACAGGCATGCTGTTGTCCAATGTTATTTTTCTCGGATGCCGTAACCTTGTGTTCAACAAACCTTTGTTCGAACGATGCGAGCAAAGCGTCGAAAAGTAAAAAGTGTCTACTACTTTCTACTTTTTTTCGCATCATTCGACCCTTTGCGCTATAAGTATACAAAGGACGCTGCAGTGCACAAATGCACTGATTCTATGATTCTACTTTTTTGTATTTTTTCACTGTGTTTTTGTATGTACAGTGTCACACTGTGATTGACTGGCAACGAAAACAGCGATTGTAAATCATTGTTTTCCAAACCACTGTTTTAAAAAAATCGCTGTGAACAAATGAGAAGCCAAACGCACCTACTCATACAGCGATTTCAGCACTCCCCTGCAAGGAATCTCTACCAGTGTGACTGCAGCCTTGTGAAAAAGTGTAGCACAGAAGATACCTAAAATGTATAAATATTGTTACGAATACTACGTCTAGTGGGCTGTTACGTATCACTGGATTGTGCAAGTTGAAAATGAAACAACTTCAATTATTCCAACGCAGCCAATTCAAAACCAACAGTCACTTTATTATTCACAGTTTTACACTTTACTGTTCGTACACTTAAGTATTTGCTTAATTAATCCGTGTGGCAACTTCACTTGTCAAAACCAGACTGACTCGCTGCGCCGCACCCGGCTGCCTTTTATACCTGTGTGGCCATCGCGCGGATCGTTCTCGCACATTCCGGAGTGGACTAAAGGTTTCCCTGATGATCGCGACCATCGTTGCCAAATTGGACTAAAAGTTATTATCGCGGCCGTCGTTGCCAGATTGGATTATAGCACGGCACGTAGCGGCAGGGTTGCTTTGCACAGCGACAGACTGCCTTACCGTTACACTGCCCACCACTTAGACTTGTTCGTCCCGAACAAGTGCCGAGGCTCCGCTGTGATGAGCCGCCAGGCGCTCCAAATGGACTACCTTCACCTTAGCGCCTCTGTTGCTGCAACGTTGAATCCGGTATACCACGTCGTTAATCCTAGTCACGACTTCGTACGGTCCTTCCCATGACGCTTGAAGTTTCGGAGACAAACCTTTCCTCCGCTGCGGGTTGTAGAGCATTACCAGATCGCCTTCTTGGAACCCTGCTGAGTTGGCCCGTAGATCATATCTGGCTTTCGCCTTATCGCTGACCAGTTTGGTGCGGCTCCTTATAAACTGGTGAATTTCCCCCAGTTCCGCCCGCTTTTTGACCGCGTAGTCCGCCTTAGCGCCTTCCGTCGTGCTGACTACCCCGAACTTCAAGTCAGCGGGTAACCGCAACTCTGTGCCGAACACTGCCCGGGCTGGAGTGAGTGATGTCGTGTCGTGCGGGGCTGACCTATACGCCATCAGGAACAGGGGGATATGCGTGTCCCAATCCTTTTGATTCCTGCCTAACACTTTCCGCAGGTATTCCTCCAGTGTCCGGTTAAAGCGTTCCACCATGCCGTCGGACTGTGGGTGCAAAGGAGTGGTACGAGTTTTCTTTATCCCCAGCAGCTCACACACTTCCTTGAATACCGCAGACTCGAAATTCCTTGATCTGAGTGCAACTCCAACGGAACTCCGAACCTGGCTACCCAGTTGTTTACCAGCTTTTCCGAGATCGTAGTGGCCTCCTGGTTAGGAATAGGGTACACCTCGGGCCTTTTGCTGAAATAATCCATTACCACCAGCACATATTTGTTGCCTTGAGTGCTAGTTGGAAATGGGCCGGCGACGTCCATAGCAATCGGCTCGAAGGACGCTCCCACGTTGTACTGCTGCATGCGGCCCCGAGATCTTCTTGTCGGCCCTTTCGCGGCTGAACATCGGTCGCAGCTCTTAATCCACTCGGCTACAGACTCCTGACATCCTACCCAGTAGAATCGTCTTTTTATTTTGGCGACGGTTTTGGTGATGCCTAGGTGCCCTCCGCTGGAGTCGTTATGGTATGCCTCAAAGACCTCGTTGGTTCTGCATTTCGGGACTACCATTAGGGAATTGCTGGTCCGACCATCCTCGCTCTCCCATTCGCGTTACAGGCATCCTTCCTTCAGCCGCAGACTTTTCCACTGTGCCCAGTAAGCCTTAGCGATTGGGCTTTCACCGGCCATCTCCTGCCAGTCTGGACGTGCGCCTTGCTTCTTGCCTTCGATGATTTTTGCAAGATCCGCATCCTCACGCTGGTCCTTTTGTAGCCTCTCCGCAGACCAGTCTTCCTCTGGCATAACGCTTACCAACCGGGCGTCCACTATCTGTTCTTTGCTTTCGGCTCGTGAGCACTGCTTGCATTCGACTTTGCACGGACGGCGTGACAAGGCATCGGCATTTCCATGGCTACTGCCCTTGCGATGCTCTATCGTGTAGTCGTAGCTCTGCAGTCGCTCGATCCACCGCGCCAATTGCCCTTCAGGATCCTTAAAGTTCAGGAGCCATCTCAATGCCGCATGATCTGTGCGCAGGCGAAACCTTTGCCCATAAAGATATTTGTGGAAGTGTTTTACGCAGTCCAATACCACCAGCGTTCCGGTTTCGATAGAACCCTACTGTAGTACGCTATCACTTGTTCGTGGCCGTCTATTATCTGTGATAGCAATACTATTCCCGCTTGCATCTGTATCCAGCACAAACATCTCCCCAGGCACGGGGAAGGCCAGAATTGGAGCACTGCACAGTTTTTCCTTCAGACGTGCAAAAGCCTGCTCCTGCTCCTCGTTCCACTCGAAAGCTTGGCTATTTTTCGTCAGTTTTTGCAAGCTGCTATGTTCGCGAATCTCAGAACAAATCGGCGGTAGTATGTGCACAGGCCCAGGAAACTGCGGAGTTCGTGTAGATTGCGTGGTCGGGGCCACTCCTTCACCGCCGTAATTTTGCCTACATCCGTATGTACTCCGCGGACGGAAACCGTATGGCCCAGATACTTGACCTCCTTTTGGAACAGCGAGCACTTCTTTGGGTTGAGTTTAAGCCCAGCTTTTTGTATCCGCTCGAATAACTCCTTCAGCTTTCCCAGGTGGTCGTTGAAGCTTTTACCCATCACGATTATGTCATCGAGGTACACCCGGCACGTCCGCCAATGCAGCCTGGTGCGTTGCAGATTCCAAACGGCATGACGGTGAACTGCCACAAACCATCGCCAACACTGAAAGCCGTTTTCTCCTTGTCCTTGTCTGCAAGCTCTACCTGACAATAGCCGCTGCGTAAGCCGAGTGTGGAGAACCACTGCGTGCCTGACAGTGTGTCCAGGGTGTCATCGATCCGAGGTAGTGGATAACCGTACTTCTTGGTCACATCATTGAGCTTCCGATAGTTCACACAAAACCGTGTACTGCCATCTTTTTTCTTGACTAGCACGACCGGCGAGCACCAGGGGCCCGAAGAAGGCTCTATGACCTTGTCTTTCCGCATGTTCTCGATCAAATTTGTGACCTCCTCCCTCTTGGCCAGAGGAACTCGTCTTGGCGGTTGGCGAATCGGTTTTGCACTTCCGGTGTCGATGTTGTGCTTCACTATGGCTGTTCTTCCGCCTGTTTCTGCCGCAAATATTGACCCATAGTGCTGCAGGAGAGACCTCGCCTTCTGTTTCTGCTTGGCCGTCAACTCGCTGCGCCACTGGTTCTCTTGCGGTATGACGTCCATGTTAAAACCGCTCTTCTTATTACCTCCAGGTGGGCTATTCTCGCAATTGACCACGGCTACAGCTTCCTTACACCCGCCAATTACCTTATCTTTCCCGACATATCGGGGTGCATTCAGGGGGTTCAGTATTCTGACTGGTATTTTGCCATTTTTGGGTTCCACTAATGTACCTCCGATGATGATGTTGTCGTGTCCTTGTTTCGGTGCTTCTACAACCCACAGCCGACTCGTTCCATCGTCCTCGTCCACCTTTGCCCACACAACCGCCTCAGAATCCGCTGGTGTCCTCCGGTGTTGACACGATACAACCTTCCTTACCGCCACGCTTCGCTCATAGCCGGTGTGCAGCGGGAATTCAACGTTGGCATATCTCAGCACATGTTCTTTCAGGACCAGCGTAAAACCGTGCCTAATCATGAAATCCACGCTGACAATCACGTCGTCCATTATATCCGCGACGATGAACTCATGTTCCAGGCTGCTGGTGCCGATAGCAATCGCTTTTGTAACTTTCCCTCTCACCGACGCGCGCTCGCCAGTCGCAGTCCGCAGCTGTATGCCATGCAGCGGTTCCCATTTCTTCAGCAGCTTCCTTTTTATGATCGAATATGACGCTCCAGTATCCAGTGTCAACACGAACAACTTTCCATCTATCTTTCCTTCAATTATCAAGCTGCTGGGCTGTCGTTTCAGCTGTGACACAGGGACGGTGGGGCGGCAGATTGTGGGGATCAGCTCACGCCCCTTTGGGCTGACCCGTTTTAGTTTAACGACTCGCCGTCCTCAGCCCTGCGATTATTGGCTGGGCCTCGATTGTCAGTATTCCTCGCTTCAGGCGATTGCGATCGGGAACGGGAACGCCTCTTCCGTTGGCGGCAGTCTCGTGATATGTGGCCCTGCTTGCCACATACCCAGCAAACAACTTTAGAGGAGACCACTCGTGGACTGCCCGGTATCTCAGAGCTTATGGCCTGGATCGCAATGTCGTTGTCCGGCTGGATCTGGCGTACCCTTGCAGGTGCATACCGAGTGCTCCCAATCCATTTCGCCTCGTGTGTCATCGCGCTGGTCACCGTCTCCCTAAATGTCGGCTTGCCCATCATCAACGCACTGCGACGTGTCTCCGGATCATGAAGACCTTCAATAAACGCCTCAATCTTCATCCTCTCGAGATCATCAGCGCCACATTTTAGGTAGCACAACTGTACGAGCCGCTCAATGTCTGCTGCATATGTCTGCAGCGCCTCATTGGCTCTTTGCTTGTGGCTCTTCAGCTCACAGTAGTATAGCGCATGGTTGTGCTCGTTGGCACCGTAATCACTTCTTAAACATTCTGGAACTGATTGGATCACCTCGGCCAGCAGGACCTTTCAGCGCCAGTGCCAACCTCAGACCTTTCCTGATATCTGTCCACTGATTTTCCGTTGCAGCCAAGTCGAATTGCAATTTAAATGTAACGAACGGCACAGCACCATCATAAGTAGGCACTTTTGTTCTGGCAGCAAAACCGTCCTGAACCGGTGGCAAACATTCTCGTGGCTGTACCTCTCGAAGCCGTTCGTCTATCTTTCTGTGCATCGAATCTTCCAGACTATCATTTCGTTTGTTCAGGGAATCATCCAGGTCGTCGACTCGTTTATCCAAGTGCTCTACTCGCGTCTCCAGGTGCTCGACTTTCCCATTAATCCTGTCTGAGATTTCCTCCACTTTCTGCTCCAAGCGCGCAGAGTTTTCCTGAAGCTTGACTTCCATTCGCTGACACTTGCGCCGATATTTCATGGGTCGCCGTTTCCATTTTCGCTGCCATCTCTTGATTCGCAGTTTCCATTTTCGCTGCCATCCGCGCCGACATTTCACGATTTTCACGATTTGCAGTCTCGACTTTTGCCGAAATTTCGAGATTCGTAGTTTCCAGCTTCGCTGCCATTTCTCGATTCGCCGTTTCCATTTGCGCCGACATGCCTTTGAGTGCAGCCATTAGTTGGCTCATGTCCAACGCTTGTATTGGCGCAGCCGCTGCAGCACCCGCAGGCGACTCCTCCACCTTGGCCGACGCCTCTAGTTCTTGCGCTCCGAACTCGTGCACAGTCCAATCGATGCCTCGTGCCTCACATGCTTCTCGCAAGCGCAACTGCAATTCCACCTTTCCGCCAGCAGTCGGCAAATTCCAGGCAGCCAGCTCCTTCTTCAGCTGGTCTACCTTCAGCAGCTCGAGTTTAACCATGTCCGTGCTTTTATAATTTCCTTTGTTTACTTTCAATTTTCCACAATCCTACTTCTGACACCAAATGTTACGAATACTACGTCTTGTGGGCTGTTACGTATCACTGGATTGTGCAATTTGAAAATGAAACAACTTTAATTATTCCAACGCAGCCAATTCAAAACCAACAGTCACTTTATTATTCACATTTTTACACTTTACTGTTCGTACACTTAAGTATTTGCTTAATTACTCCGTGTGGCAACTTCACTTGTCAAAACCAGACGGACTCGATGCGCCGCATCCGGCTTCCTTTTATACCTGTCAGGCCATCGCGCAGATCGTTCCCGCACATTCCGGAGTGGACTAAAAGTTTCCATCATTGCCAGGTTGGACTAAAAGTTATTATCGCGGCTGTCATTGCCAGATTGGACTAAAAGTTACTATCGCGGCCGTCGTTGCCAGATTGGATAATAGCACGGCGCGTAGCGACAGAGTTGCTTTGCCCAGCGACAGACTGTCTTATCGTTAGAATATGTATCACCTTTCTTTTTGTAAGTATAAAAGTATCAATATGGAATAAACCCAATAATTTTTATGAGAAAACACTTTCTAAAATGTTCATTTCTTGAAAATAAAAAAGCACACGTATCGAAGACATATTCAGTTTTACTTGGTACTAGTATAATAAAAACAAAAATGTCTTACATGTAGAACACTGATGGGCACGCTGATACTCGAGAGTAGCAGCGACGCCTACTCGCGTATACGAATACAAAGCAGCGAAGTTCCGAGGTTCAGTGTCGTGTCACACTTCATACAACGAGGTTTATGCTCGTTTGCGGCTCGCATACTGCGAATATTTACGTTTTTGTGTACACTCAGTATTCACGCAACTCAGAAAATGTTTAAGGTTGAATATGAGATACACATTTTTTTTCTTGAAACGCTTCTAATAAAGCGCAATGCTTATTTTGCAGGCGTACGATTGCTGGTAATCGTTTTTTTTTTTATTTTCAAAGACATTACAAAACATGGCAAGGGGAATTTTAAAAGTATCAGGGAAACCGAATCTTGAATCTTTACTTCGAATAAAATGCTGCAAAGAAGAAATTAATATGAACGATTTAATCAAACAAACAAACTTAATGTGATTTCTACTTGCGAGCTTGCCTGCTTGTCTGTTTAACCACTTATTCATCTAGTTCCTGTTATACCTGTCCGTTATTTGTCCGTCCGGCTTTGATATTTTAACGCTAGCAATATTTTTCAAGTTAAAATATTAGAGCTAAAAAATTTACGCCTTAATTATGTGCAGTGTTTTTCACGCATACATTGGCAAAATGCGTGGTTGTGTTAGTGCCCATAACTGATCCTGTGGGAAATCGGACTGGTCAAAATCTAGATTTTCAAATGTTCGCGACGAGGAAGTTTATAAGACTTAGTAAAGCAGGGCACTTGTTACTGCCACAAATGACGTCATAGACGAATAATAATTAATTTACCATGCGCCTCGATTCTAATGATTTCAAATTTATAAGTAAGCAATGTGACTTATACGAAGGAATCGGTTCATGAAAGTTTAGTGAGAATAGGGCAAATTTTAGAAATTTCTTATGTACTCTTTCGAGGCGATTAATATGAACCGCATAGAACGGATTCCAAATAAAAGCAGCGTATTCTAAGCCTAGACCTCACGAAAGCAGAGTATAGAATATAGGGGTCCTTAAAATCAGAGCAGTTTCGACGTACAAAGGCTAGCATACGAGGGCGGGTCAATAAGTCCGTGACTTTTTGAATTTCCCACCTCTTAATTGAAATGGCAACACTGCTCCCGTCAACAGTCATCTGTCAGTTGACTCTTGTCAAAAATTGAACAAGCTGCGACATTTAGTTTGTTTTTGACAGCCGTTAATATCAGACTACCGCGTTGACTGAGAAGAAAATGGAAAAAAGTGAATTTTGTGTGCTCATTAAGCATTATTTTTAGTTTCCATGGCAAAAATCCATTAATTGGGCTACGAATTGGTCCCTCATCCCGCCTATTCACCCGATCTAGCCCCAAGTGACTATTTCTTGTTCCCAAACTTCAAGAAATGGCTCGGCGGAAAGCATGAGCACACGAAATTTACTTTTTTCCATTTTCTTCTCAGTCAACGCGGTAGTCTGATAATAGCTGTCTGTCTGGCTGTCAAAAACAAACTACTGGCTGTCAAAAACAACCTAAATGTCGCAGCTTGACGGGAGCAGTGTTGCCATTTCAATTAAGAAGCGGGAAATTCAAAAAGTCACGGACTTATTGACCCGCCCTCGTAGATACTGAATATTGCTATGGCAGAATTTGCACTTTGACCGTCGCAATCCGAGACCATGTTTGGCTATTTGTTCTAAAACAGATTTTAATAAAGATAAATGTTCCTCAGCTTCAGTTGTTGCAAGTAATATGTCATCCATATAAGCTATCAACAAACCTTTGGCAATAAACTCTTTCAAAATGAATGTGATAAATCTTTGAAACACCAATGGTGCATTTTTAAGACCGAAAGGCATCATGGTGTACTCAAATTGTCCGCTTGGCGTAACCAAAGAAGTAAATTTGATGGACTCCTCTGATACCTTGGTGAAACCCACTCTTTAACAATTTCAACAATGTGAAGTATTTTTTCCCACCCAGGTATTCGAGGCAGTCTTCAATGAGAGGTAAAGGGTAGTTATCTCTAATAGTAGGTTAGGTTAGGCTGGCTGACCCACGGGGGGGTCTCACATAGACCATGTTGGTCCATAGTGATACCAGAAAGGTTCTGGAGCTTCAGACCTGTATGTAATTTTTTAAAAACGTTTTGGCAAATCTAAGCAAGTCGCCGCTTTTTTGTTCCGCGATTCTTTCCAAAGAAGGGAACGACGCGGATCCGAGGCAGCTGACCCGTGATCTGTAGAGAGCAGGGCAGTGGCACAGCAAATGCTCCAGGGTACCCTTAGCACTGTCTTCACCACATCTTGTGCATGCATCACTTGGTACCAAGCCAAGTTTGGCAGCGTGGGACGGTGTGAGACAATGTCCCGTGAGTATCCCGGTTAATAGTTTGCAATCATCTCTTCGGAGTGATAGTACAAACTCTGTGTTGTTGATATTATGTTCGCGAAGCATGATTTTTGCTGTCCTGTGAGATGTAGATCTCTCCCACATGGACGCCGCTTCACGAATCATATTCTCTTCTATTTCCGTCTTGAGCGTGGAGAGGCAGTCGTGCCCCGGCTTTGGCGAGCGCATCAGCCTTCTCATTTCCCTCAACTCCTTTGTGACCCGGTACCCAATAGATAGTGACTACTCTGTTGCGACAGAGTTCGTCCAATTTGGTTTTGCAGTTCCGTACGCATATCGAGTTTGACAGTACCCCAGCTGTTTATCCGAAAGTTTGGAGGGGTGCGATCCATTGCTAGTTGCGCCGCTCTTGTGGCGTCTTTCAAAGGTCTTCAGTATAAACGAGGTGAGGCTGATGGGCCGATAGTCCTTCGGATACAAATGGCTGCTTTTACTTGATTTCGGCAAAAATACAACCCTTGATAATCGCCAGTCCATCGGTACATAGTTCAGTCTCAGACAGCTCCTGAAAACGTCCTTGAGCCACGGTATCA
Source organism: Melieria omissa (assembly GCA_963971225.1). Classification (NCBI taxonomy): domain Eukaryota; kingdom Metazoa; phylum Arthropoda; class Insecta; order Diptera; family Ulidiidae; genus Melieria; species Melieria omissa. Next base: position 89,572,907 of record OZ020267.1, on the reverse strand, counting down.
GAACAGCACTTCCCTTTTGCAGAAGCGCGGGAAAAATGCCGTCCGGACCCGGGGATTTGAAGGGATCGAAAGAGCCCAAAGCCCATCGAAGTCTGGATGTGGTGATTAGGCCCTCACAATTCCCTTGCTCTGTGCCGAGTGCAGTTGAGACCGAGTCGGGAACCTCTGAACAGCCAGGAAAGTGGGCTTCCATAAGTGCCTCAAGCGTCTCCTTGCCATCCTTGGTCCATTCTCCAGATTCTTTGCGGATGAGTGATGGTATAGGGGGAGATTTGGCGAGTATCTTCCGAAGTCTGGATGCCTCGGAGGTCTTGTCCATACTTCCACAGAAGTTCTGCCAGGAGCTTCTTTTGGCCCTCCGTATCTCTTGTTTGTAGGAGAGAAGTAGTGTCTTGTACTCACTCCAACACTCCGCACAGTCGGCAAGTTTGGCCAGTTTGAAAAACTCTCTAAGTTCCCTTCTTTGCCTACCAATATCCTTGCTCCACCAGGGCGGATAGGATTTTCGTCCTACCGGCCTTGAGGGCGGGCAGGATTCGTGGTAAGCAAGGAGGATCTTTGACGTTAGGAGTTTCGCCTTAGCCTCAACGTCCGAGCTGGAGAGGGTCTGAGAGGCATTACTCAGATTAGTCTTTACCCGATTTGCATACAGATCCCAGTCAGTATTCCGGGGGTTTCTGAAGACCCTTTCTGTACGCAACGGTTTAAAGTTGACCGTAAAGTGTATGTAGCTGTGATCAGAGAAGGAGGGTCTTTCCAGCACCCTCCAATCCGAGATCCAGGTATCTGCCCCGTAAGAAAAAGGACCCTTGAAAGTTGGGATGTTCCCTCTATTAGCTATATCTACATTGTTTTGTAATATAAAATTAAAAAGGGACTCACCCTGTTCGTTCCTGCCCTTGCGTCCCCACTGATTGTGGTGCGAATTGGCATCCGCACCTACCACGGCGTCGAAACCTTGTCTGAGGACTTCTTCCGTCAGGTGCTGTAGTTCTGTGGGGGGTGCCTCGACGTCGTGGGCCATATAGCACGATTCCACAAGTCTAAGCTTGTCGTCCCCTTCGATGGCGACCACCGTCAGGTCACCAGAACTGAAATTAGGTAGAAGATATGCGTTAATATCCTTCCTAACAAGGATGGCAGATCGAATCTTACCTACCGTTGTTGCATGGAAAAGCTTATAGTTCGTGGACCCTAACCCTGAAACCTTGTTTCCGGAGGAAAGCCAGGGTTCCTGGATTAGGGCCACGTCGTAGCTGCCCTCCTCTAGTGTGAGAAGGAGCTCAGCTGAAGCCACCTTACTGTGGTGGAGGTTGATTTGTAGGACCTTTCCCTTCAGAAGGTACAGTGTCCTTCAAGGTGGGTGTGGCTGTCACCGCCGACACTCCACCCGTCTCAACCTCCATCTCGTCAATCTTCCCGTCGTCTAGCCGAAGCATGAGAGTAGCGTCGGTCATGGGTTCCAGCCCAAGATCCTTTTCTACTTCACCTGGCTTTAGAGTGTTTTCATTCCCGTCTTTCGGATGACGTTTTTTGAGGCGCAGGTAAACACTACCCGTCCCCCAAGACATCTTTCCGAACCGCTGGTACAACTTGTCCTCTGCATCTTTGTTGATTTGGAGGATCAGATCAAGTGTACCGTCGGCGTTGGGTTTCCCCGCGTGGATCATCTTCCAGTCCGTCGTCGGGACATCGGGGTTCTGCCGCTGCAAAAGCAGTAGGGCGTTTTCCGGTTTCACCGCGCTTGGTACACGTACCTTAGCCCGCGGTGGACCGGGAATATCGTCCCTATCCACTATAACCAGGTTAGCGCCCGGCCACAGTCCTCGTAGTTTCGGGACCACCTCCTTGACCCATTTAAGCGTGAGGTCGTCATTGCACTTTAGAATCTTGACTCCCCTGTACCACCCCGCTCCTTCAAAGGAGGGCGAAGGTTTGTTAGGTTCATCGATCGCCTGTGCAACAATGGCCTCGAGAATTTTGCTGTCCACTAGCTTCCACTGTTCCGCCGTCATCTGACCATTTTCGTGTCGTCGGTCAACGAGCGCCACGGTCAAGTGCCGTTTGGCTACTTCGCTGGTCGTCGCCACTCTTTCGGACGAGGTCGGTTGGTCAGATGGAGTAGCTGTGGTGTGAGTGCGAGGACGTTTGGCCGCGGGTTTTTCTCCCTCCGTGGACCTCTGTCTCTTCGCCTCCGTTTCCTTCATAGCCTTCGCTACGTTTTCTTCTATTTTGTTCACGAAGGTGGGATGCGTGGTCGCAAACCGTTCGATTTGCGAGAAGTGCTCCCTGCCTTTCGTGACCGTCTCAGTTGCCCATCGTAGGTCCTCTCGCTCCGTGGGCGAAAGAGTGTCCTTATTCTCCAGGCGCAACTTGATGCGTATTGCCGCTTTGTACTGGGCGAGCGCTTTCAGGCCCTCCTTATTGGGCTATAGTAGGAGCGAGCAAAGGAAGAATCCTTTGCTCGCTCCTACTAGTGGATGCGATGCTCGGGTCGAGAGCCTTCGGGGACTTCAGCAGCTCCTCCTCAGCTATTGTATTTGTGGTTGCCACGCTGCATACGCTGTCGAGGTCTGAGTCTGTGTCGACTGCAGTACCCCTAGTGGCTAACCTAGCCTTCGTAAAATTTGCAGTCGCATGACGACTGCTAGAGCCTGCAACCACTCTAGCAGAGGTGTGACCGCTGGCGACACGCAGAGAGGAATCAAGTTCCCCACCGTGCCCGCCGGTGGTAGCAGTCACTTCTTCCACCGACGTTTGGGTCAATATCCTGACCCGCTCTTTCCCCTTCTTCAACTCCAGACTGGTTTTTATTTCAGGGACTCCTCCCTTAGCGTTTTATGCCTACCCGCCAGGCACCACTTAGCATGACTGAGGTAAGACTCCACAAACCGTCCCTCGGGGCGGCATGTAAGCTGGACCTCAAGCATGACTTGTGGAGCCCTACCTCACTCTTAGCTAGACACTAGCTAGACTCTCTAATAGTAACTTTATTCAAATCTCTATAATCAATACACATGCGAGTTTCCCCATTTTTCTTTTTTACCAATACTATCGGCGACGCATATGCAGAAGCACCATGGCGAATAATCCCCTTATCTAGTAGATTCTGAACAATCTTTTGTACCTCAGACTTGTCTTTGTACGATAATCTTCGTGGATGCGGGAAAATAGGTTGTTGTGAATTCAACTTTATTGACATCTAAAATGGCATTGGTAGCTTTTCTTTTGAACAATTTAAGTAGGAATCTCGCAGTATGGACTTAATCATATCGCGCACTTTATTTGGCAATAAACATTCGATATTATAATCACTACTGTTATCCTCACAAATCGCATCAACATCTATCGTACAAGCAATATTTCCCCCGCTATGATAAAAACAATCTTCATCAACTGAATCACTCAATGAATATTTGGAACTTCCAATATCGACAATATCACCGTCAGCGGAGCCACGAACACTACCGGGCATACAATCACTTATTTCGTTCAACTGTTTTTTCCACTGTCAATGTTTTCAATTTCAAATTTCGCAACATTTAATTCACTTTGTTTTGTTTTTTTTACATTTGGTCATACTTACTTAACTGGCCATAACAACCCGTTATCGGGTTACGGCCTGCCGCAAAACTTCTCTCCAGGCGCCTCTGCTTCGCGAGCGCCTTCTCCAGTTGGTCACACCAAGAGATACCAGGGCCTCTTCCACTTGGTCCTTCCACCGGAGACACGGCCTCCCTCTTCGCCGTCGACCTCCAACCATCGCATCGAATACCTTTTTCGCCGGAGCTTCGTCGTCCATGCGGCAGACATGACCGAGCCAGCGTAGCCGCTGGATGTTAATTCGCTGCGCTACGTCCATGTCCTTATACAGCTCATACAGCTCATTATTGGTTCGTATGCGATAGTCGTCACCAACCCGAACAGGGCCGAAGATTTTGCGAAGCACCTTCCTCTCGAACACTCCAAGGGCCACTATGTCGTTTCGTGTCATTGTCCATGCTTCAGCGCCATAGAGGAGCCCGGGCAAGATAAGCGTCCTATAGAGTGAAAGTTTTGTCGGTCGAGAGAGGTCTCTACTTCTCAATTGCCTACCGAGACCGTAGTAGCACCTGTTGGCAAGAGTTATCCTTCGCTTTATCTCCAGACTGACATCATTGCTGCTGTTGATGGCGGTGCCAAGGTAGACGAATTCCTTGACAACTTCAAAAGCATACCTGTCGGCCTCGACGTGAGACCCTAGCCGCTGCGAGTCCCTGCGTGTAGACAGCATATACTTCGTCTTGCCCTCATTTACCACCAGACCCATTTTGGCAGATTCTCTTTCGATAGCCGCAAAGGCAGCGGTGACATCTCGCTTGTTACGTCCGATGACATCAATATCATCAGCGTAAGCACGGAGCTGGACACTTTTGTTGAAAATTGTGCCATTACGATGTACACCGGCCTTGCGCAGAACACTCTCCATGGTGAAGTTGAAGAGGTCGCAGGACAAAGGATCGAACTGTCTGAAACCTCGAACGGTATCAAAGGGGTCGGAGAGGTCACTTCCAACCTTGACGGAGCTGCGCGTATTGCTCAACGTCGCTCTGCAAAGTCTAACGAGCTTTGCAGGGATACCAAGTTCAGACAATGCAGCATATAGGCGATCCCTTATCGGGCTATCGAATGCTGCCTTGTAATCGATGAAGGGATGGTGTGTATCGATTTGGTTCTCATGGGTCTTCTCCAGGATTTGGCGTAGAGTGAATATCTGGTCGATGGTGGACTTACCAGGTCTAAAGCCGCACTGATAAGGTCCAATCAGCGCCTTGGCGAGTGGCTTTAGTCTTTCACATAATACGCTCGTCAGGACCTTGTATGCAATGGGAAGTAGGCTGATACCCCTGTAGTTGGCGCATATTGTTGGGTCGCCTTTCTTCAGCACAGGACAAAGGGCACTGAGGTTCCAATCGTTGGGCATTCGTTCCTCCAGCCATATTTTGCAAATGAGCTGATGCATGCACCCAATCAGCTCACCGCCGCCGGCCTTGAACAATTCGGCTGGTAGCCCATCCGGCCCTGCAGCTTTATCGTTCTTGAGTCGCTGGATAGCAACCCGGACCTCGTCATGGCTGGGCGGTGGCACATCCACACCGTCGTCGTCGATTGGTGCCATCTGGACATCTTCACCACTGGCGGTATTGTTCCTTTCGTCGCCCGCGAGCAGCTTGGTGAGTGCTCCTTCCACAACCTCAGCACACCCTGCGCATCCGTAACCAGATCCCCGTTTTCGTCTCTGCAAGAAGATGCCCCGGGCTTAAATCCTTCCGTGAGACGCTTAACTTTTTGGAAGAATTTTCGGGCGTCATTCCTGCTCCTGCACTCCTCGATTTCCTCACGATCGCGCCCCTCTTGCTCCCGTTTCTTGCGTATAAAAAGGCACCTCTCTTTCTTCCTCTCCTCCGGGTATTTTTCTGTCATGGCTCGCGTGGCGGCCGACTGCAGGGTTTTCTTGTATGCAGCAGTATGCAACATTTGGTCATAAAAAGTTTAATATTAAATATATGTAGAAAATCTCGGCCATGTAAAAGCGACGTGGCCAGAAGGTCGTGTGAAACCATAAACAGAGACAAAACATTAGACTTACCATTAAGAGAAATCTCGCAGTCAATTCTACCGTAGGTTTTGAGTCTGAATCTGCCGATACTGTGAAAATCTGATACCGTCTGAAAATCTTCAGACAAGTCGAAAGGTAAAAGGTCCCTTCTTACAAAACTGGCTGGTCTACCACCAAGCTCTGATTACAAAAAGCAATACTTACAGTTTGATACGGCTCAATAGGATGGACGTCTTCAGTTCCAATTGGTTTACTGCTCACAGCATTCACCATCTTCGTCGTCAGCTGCTTGCACTGCTTGATAACGTGGTTCTGGCCACCACATCGAAAGCAAGACCCAGCAGCACGTTTGGGTTGTTTGCACTCGCTGGACATGTGCCCCAATTGGGGCACGTTACGTTGAATACGTTGAACCGCATTTCTGGCACTACGGTCACTCACTCCTTTTTGCTCATATTTGACAAGCAGTTCCAGAAGCTCTTCAAGATTCTTAGCAGTATACAGTACGGAGGCATACGCTGTGTTGTCTCTTAGCCCCTCAATAACTGCGCTGACCACTTCGTCCTCACTTAAATTCGCTTGGGCGGCAATCTTTTCCTCGGTACACATCGGTGGCAGACACCAATGACTAGATGATGCAAAACTGACGGTTCCTAATTCGGTCAGTCCAGGCCCCAGAGTCGCAAATTCGGTCAATCCAGGCCCCAGAGTTGATTACGGTTCGTACAATAAATTCGCCATACAAACGCAAGGGCACGGGTTGCTGTTGCGATCGATGTTTATTTGCAAATAAAATAATTTTTTTTTCCTTCATTCTGTAGTACGTTTATAGGAAATTGATTGCAAAAAAAAGTTGTTACTGAAAAACGTCATAAGTGTGTTGCAACGTGTTTTAATATGAGTTTACTTCAGTTTTTGCTGACTGCCCTTAAAGCTTGCGTTGCCGCTCTGGGTTTGGAAAGAGTTCACTGTTTCTCGCTGCGCTAGAAACGGCAAACTCAATGAGACATGAAATGAAGGAAAAAGCAACCGAATATCTGCTGACTTTAGCGTATGAAATAATGTAGGTATTTCTGCTTTTTTTTGGTACGGGTTACAATCAAAATTACTTAGACCAGTAAAACAAGGTGGTTCGCAAGGCTATATTTACAGCAAATAAGAAAGGTTATCACTTTAAGATGCAAACAATTTACTGGCAACCGGTGCTGTGCGAATGTTTGGGTAAAACCCCGTTCACTAACGGACGATTGGAAAAAGCAAAAAATGGTCTGAAAATCATTTCCCCTCTCAAGTTGTCAAAGGCAGATTTCTTTTGCTAGCGCAGAAGCAGTTTTGACACCTGCAATTTTTACTATGGAATTTTTGAGAGCTTTTATTTTTTCGCTGTAAATTTTGCAAACGGTTTTTAATTACGAAATATTTAATAAAAGAACTTGAATTAAAAGTAGTGTTTACCGCGCAGTTCATTTTGAGGTCGTTGTTACAGGTAATTAAACTAACTTAACTTTAACCAGTCAGTTGTTTGTACGAAAATGCAAGATTTTAATTTAAAACAACTTTCTTATTGCATAAAACATAGGCTGCAGACAATCAATGCATTGGTGTGGGCAGGTATATTTCCTGATTAAGTAAGACACACACAAGACGCACTTCGACACAAAAAATATACATTTATAATAAAAAATTAATGCGGCCATCTTGCGCGTAACTCTTTTTGAACATTGGTTTAATAGTGTAACGATAAGACAGTCTGTCGCTGTGCAAAGCAACCCTGCCGCTTCGCGCCGTGCTATAATTCAATGTGGCAACGACGGCCGCGATAATAACTTTTAGTCCAATCTGGAACGATGGTCGCGATCATCAGGGAAACCTTTAGTCCACTCGGGAATGTGCGAGAACGATCCGCGCGATGGCCGGACGGGTATAAAAGGCAGCCGGATGCGGCGCAGTGAGTGAGTCTGGTTCTGACAAGTGAAGTTGCCACACGGAGTAATTAAGCAAATACTTAAGTGTATGAACAGTAAAGTGTAAAACTGTGAATAATAAAGTGACTGTTGGTTTTGAATTGGCTGCGTTGGAATAATTAAAGTTGTTTCATTTTCAAATTACACAATCCAGTGATACGTAACAGCCCACTAGACCTAGTATTCGTAACAATAGCAAGAAAAATAAAACAAGGTTAGGTTAGGTTACGGAACGGGTGTGTGCGGTAAGCACTTCCACTCGGAGACCCTGTTGGGTAGAGCTGCAAAACTATCGACGGCACTATCGATAGTTTTCATTTTTACTTGTCTATCGATGGTTTTCGTTACTATCGATTCGCTGCCATCTGTGTTTTCGATCAGGAAAACACGAGTGTTGGCAATTTGGTAGAATTCAAAAAACTTGGTAGATTTATGTTTGAATTTTTATTTTATGCTGGTTGGTACATTTTATTTGAATTTGGTCGATTTTCGAAAAACTTTATGTGTCTTCTTCAATTCGACAAGATTGTAACGAAATGCTTAGCATGACCGGTGATATAAATATTGTAACGATAAGACAGTCTGTCGCTGTGCAAAGCAACCCTGTCGCTACGCGCCGTGCCATAATTCAACCTGGCAATGATGACCGCGATAATGGAAACTTTTAGTCCAACCTGGCAATGATGGCCGCGATAATTGAAACTTTTAGTCCAACCTGGCAACGATGGTCGCGATCATCATGGAAACCTTTAGTCTACTCTGGAATATGCGAGAACGATCTGCGCGATGGCCGGACAGGCATAAAAGGCAGCCGGGTGCGGCGCAGCGAGTCAGTCTGATTTTGACTAGTGAAGGTGCCAGACGGAGTAATTAAGCAAATAATTAAGTGTAAAGACAGTGAAGTGTAAAAGTGTGAAATAAAGTGATAGTTGGTTTTTATTGACTGCTTTTGGATAACTAAAGTTGTTTAATTTTCAAATTGCACAATCCAGTGATACGTAACAGCCAACTAGACCTAGGATTCGTAGCATTTGGTGTCAGAAGTGGGATTGTGGAAAATTGAAATTAAACAAATAAATAAATAAAATTATAAAAGCACGGACATGGTTAAACTCCAGCTGCTGAAGGTAGACCAGCTGAAGAAGGAGCTGGCTGCCTGGAATTTGCCGACTGCTGGCGGAAAGGTGGAGTTGCAGTTGCGCTTGCGAGAAGCATATGAGGCATGAGGAGTCGATTGGACTGTGCACGAGTTCGGAGCGCAAGGATAAGAGGTGGCGGCCAAGGTGGAGGAGTCGCCTGCTGGTGCTGCTTCGCTACAGAGTACAGCTGCAGCGGCTGCACCAATACAAGCGTTGGACATGAGCCAACTAATGGCTGCACTCAATGACATGTCGGCGCAAATGGAAACAGCGAATCGAGAGATGGCAGAGAAAATGGAAACGGCGACCCATTAAATATCGGCGCAAATGGCAGCGAAGCTGGAAACTACGAATCTCGAAATTTCGGCAAAAGTCGAGACTGCAAATCGTGAAAATCGTGAAATGTCGGCGCGGATGGCAGAGAAAATGGAAACTGCGAATCAAGAGATGGCAGCGAAAATGGAAACGGCGACCCATGAAATATCGGCGCAAGTGTCAGAGCGAATGGAAGTCAAGCTTCAGGAAAAATCTGCGCGCTTAGAGCAGAAAGTGGAGGAAATCTCAGACAGGATTAATGGGAAAGACGAGCACCTGGAGACGCTGGTAGAGCACTTGGATAAACGAGTTGGCGACCTGGATGATTCCCTGAACAAACGAGTTGATAGTCTGGAAGACTCGATGAACAGAAAAATGGAAGAGCGGCTTAGGGAGGTACAGCCGCGAGAATGGTTGCCGCCGGTTCCGGAAAGTGTTGCCACCCGAACAGAAGTGCCTACTTATGATGGGACTACGCCGTTCGATACCTTCAAGCTACAATTCGGCCTGGCTGCTCTGGAAAATCAGTGGACCGATATCAGGAAGGGTCGGAGATTGGCACTGGCTCTTAAAGGTGCTGCGGCCGTCATAAGGGCGCTGGCAGCCAAATACAGCGACGAGCACAACAGAACGCTGTATTATAGCGAGCTGAAGAACCGCAGGCAAAGATCCAACGAGGCGCTGCAGGCATATGCAACAGACATTGAGCGGCTCGTACAGCTGTGCTACCCGTCCTTCGGCGTTGATGATCTCGAGAGGATGAAGATTGAGGCGTTTATTGAAGGTCTTCATGATCCGGAGACACGTCGCAGTGCGTTGCTGATTGGCAAGCCGACATTTAGGGAGACGGTGACCAGCGCGATGACGTATGAGGCGGCCTGGAGACGAAGTCTTCGACATTCATCTGCGGAAAAGCGTCGAGCCCAATCTGGACGTGTCACCCAAAACCAGACCGTGAGCTCGGTGGCACCAGCGGGGCTGCGGGCAGTGTCATCTAGAGTCAGTTGCTGGCGATGTGGCAAGCAAGGCCACATATCACGAGACTGCCATCTGCGAGAAAAGTGTTCCGGACAACAGACGTCGCCAAGAAGGGCTGCCGCTCTGCCACACCATTCGTGCAAAACCGAGTGCAGGCATAACTCGCGATCCGAAAGCGAAGGACAAATTGTGGATGTTCGGTCGATAAGCGTTATGTCAGAGGAAGAGTGGTCTGCGGAGAGGCTACAAAAGGACCAGCGTGAGGATGCGGATCTTGCCAAAATCGTTGAAGGTAAGGAGCAAGGCGCACGTCCGGACTGGCAGGAGATGGCCGGTGAAAGTCCGATCGCTAAGGCTTACTGGGCGCAGTGGAAAAGTCTGCAGCTGAAAGAAGGATGCCTGTACCGTGAATGGGAGAGCGCCGATGGCCGGACCAGCAACTCCCTAATGGTAGTGCCGAAATGCAGAATCAACGAGGTCATCGAGGCATACCATAACGACTCCAGTGGAGGGCACCTGGGCATCACCAAAACCGTCGCCAAAATAAAAAGACGATTCCACTGGGTAGGATGTCAGGAGTCTGTAGCAGAGTGGATTAAGAGCTGCGACCGATGTTCAGCCGCGAAAGGGCCGACAAGAAAATCTCGAGGCCGCATGCAGCAGTACAACGTGGGAGCGCCCTTCGAGCGGATTGCTATGAACGTCGCCGGCCTATTCCCAACTAGCGCTCAAGGCAACAAATATGTGCTGGTGGTAATGGATTACTTCAGCAAATGGCCCGAAGTGTACCCTATTCCTAACCAGGAGGCCACTACGATCTCGGAAAAGCTGGTAAACAACTGGGTAGCCAGGTTCGGAGTTCCGTTGGAGTTGCACTCAGATCAAGGCCGGAATTTCGAATCTGCGGTATTCAAGGAAGTGTGTGAGCTGCTGGGGATAAAGAAAACGCGTACCACTCCTTTGCACCCACAGTCCGACGGCATGGTGGAACGCTTTAACCGGACACTGGAGGAATACCTGCGGAAAGTGGTAGACAGGAATCAAAAGGATTGGGACACGCATATCCCCCTGTTCCTGATGGCGTATAGGTCGGCCCCGCACGACACGACATCACTCACTCCAGCCCGAGCAGGTTCGGCACAGAGTTGCGGTTACCCGCTGACTTGAAGTGCGGCGTAGTCAGCACGACGGGAGGCGCTAAGACGGACTACGCGGTCAAAAAGCGGGCGGAACTGGAGGAAATTCACCAGTTTATAAGGAGCCGCACCAAACTGGTCAGCGATAAGGCGAAAGATATGATCTACGGGCCAACTCAGCAGGGTTCCAAGAAGGCGATCTGGTAATGCTCTACAACCCGCAGCGGAGGAAAGGTTTGTCTCCGAAACTTCAAGCGTCATGGGAAGGACCGTACGAAGTCGTGACTAGGATTAACGACGTGGTATACAGGATTCAACGTTGCAGCAATAGAGGCGCTAAGCTAAAGGTAGTCCATTTGGAGCGCCTGGCGCTTTATCACAGCGGAGCCTCGGCACTTGTTTGGGACGAACAAGTCTAAGTGGTGGGCAGTCTAACGATAACACAGTCTGTCGCTGTGCAAAGCAACCCTGCCGCTACGTGCCGTGCTATAATCCAATCTGGCAACGACGACCGCGATAGTAACTTTTAGTCCAATCTGGCAACGACGGCCGCGATAATAACTTTTAGTCCATCCTGGCAATGATGGCAACTTTTAGTCCACTCCAGAATGTGCGGGAACGATCTGCGCGATGGCCTGGCAGGTATAAAAGGCAGCCGGATGCGGCGCAGCGAGTCAGTCTGGTTTTGACAAGTGAAGTTTCCACACGGAGCAATTAAGAAAATACTTAAGTGTACGAACAGTAAAGTGTAAAACTGTTAATAATCAAAACTGTGAATAATAAAGTGACTGTTGGTTTATTTTATTGTCTGCATTTAAGAAACTGACTGTGTTTCATTTTCAAATTGCACAATCCAGTGATACGTAACAGCCCACTAGACGTAGTATTCGTAACAAATAATTGAAAGGAATCCCTAATATCGGGAAAAGAGCGAAAACAGTGAAGAGCTGAAAACGTGAATTGCAAAAAACGCACAAAAATCGGCTTACCCTCCCAGTTTCACATCGCTTAATCGCTGGTAAAAATCGTCGGTATGCTGTGTTGCCGCATCGGTTGAAATGAAAATACCTGACTGAAAACACCTGGGGTGGCTTTCCGTAATTCGATACTCGAGCTTCGTCTGTTGATTGGAGTTTCACGACGAAACTCCCCCAAAAACAATAAATACCGCCAATTGTACATTTTTACTCCCTACAATTTTTAAATTTGTTTATTTTTACAAATTCAAGTTTTCTTCGTTTTGTCTACTTCCCGCTGCTTCTGACAGCTCCAAAGTACTTTCCACACACTTCCCAAAAAATTAAAACGAGAGTTCTCATATCGAATTACGGAAACCGAAACTGTCTCGTTGAGCGTTCGATATCGAATCGATGTGTCGAGCCAACGATGATCGAGTATCCAATTACGGAAAACCACCCCTGAATAGTTTTTCCACGCTGTTTTCGCAACCATATTCCGTTTTATATAACAGCTCTAGTTTTCGCAAAAAATGGGCGTAACTTCTTCGAATTATCCTAGACTCTTTTCACATTTTTGACTGTAATTTCCGAACCAGTAATCCTATCGACATGATTTTTATATCATTGCACTTACAACATCGCTTACAACTTACGCCTTCTTATCTGACATTCATCAATTTTAAGCGTTCTATATTGACGGTAATAAGGTTTCAAACAAGGAAAGAATTGAATTTCAAGGCGTTTCATGGCCTAAATTGTACAGTTGTTTCATAAATCAAGTTACGAAGTATATGAATATCTTAAGAAGAAACATCACGCAATATAACTGAGGCAATATGTTTGACGGAATACTCATTAGCCTCGAAATAATACCAAAAATGGGCTCATGCCAATTTCAACACTTTTCAGCTATTTGTCAATAATTTACTTAAAAAACACATATAAGTTCTCTTACGAAGCCGTCGGCGGATCGACGGCCTCCAGAGCTTGCTCGATGACGGCGCGGGCTCCGACGCGCGGCTCGGGGGTTCCGTCGGTGGAGGCCTCGTCCTCGCTGAAGGCGATCAGCTGCCGTTGGTCTGCTGCCTCGGCTGCGGAACGACTGGTTCGTGGTTGGGGCTGTCGGCGGTGGCGTGTAAGCCGATCAGCAAGGGTGGGACGCTGCACAGAGCGCTGAGCTGGAGCGGGTTGCTGCCGCGGACGTTGCGGCTGCTTGCCGCCCTTCGTTGCGGCCCTGGTCGCTGCTGCTGCGGCTGGCCTTTTACTGAAGTGCAGCATAGTGTGGTGCGCTCGGCCGCACTTGCTGCAGCGAGCGGTGGAGTTGCACCGGTTGGTGGGGTGGGACCGCGCCAGGCAGTTAGTGCAGTAGCCCTGGGCGCGGGCCACCTGCTGTCGCTGCTGCGGTGCCATCGCCAGGAGGGCCCGGCAATATCGTATGCCGTGGAGGTGGTGGCACAGCCGGCATTGCTGGGCGACCTGCTGCTTCCTAGTTGCCCTGCAAAACATAAGAAGAGTGTATCACTAATATATAATAATAGTGAGTGGGTAGAGAATGAGAAAATGTGTATGAGAAAGCAGGGCATGGAGTCAAATGAGTTTAAGATGCTATTAAGGGGCATAGCTTGACTACTGGTCTTGTCAAGATGCCAGAGTCAGTGCGGATATCCACGACACGGACATGATTGTCGGGACCGCGATGAATCTTATGAATGCGGCCGAGCCGCCATTCATTGGGGGGAAGCAGGTCGTCTTTAATGACGACCATTTCATTCTCTTCCACTTCCCTTTGCGGATGCTTCCACTTATAGCGTTTGTGGGGATCCTTGAGATATTCGTCCTTCCATCGTCGGGCGAATTGATGATGGAGGACTTTGAGTTTTTCCCATCGGTTTATGAGGGATAGCTCGGAGCACTCGGGTTCGGGGGGTGCGGCGATAGGAGCGCCTCGGAGAAAGTGGCCAGGGGTCAGCGACACTAAATCGCTAGGGTCCTGCGATTGAGAAGAGAGTGGACGTGAATTGAGCGTCCCTTCAATTTTAGTAAGAAGAGTCGTCAACTCTTCGTATGTGAATCTATGAGAGCCGGCTACCTTTTTAAGGTGGGTCTTGAAGCTTTTGACCGCCGACTCACATAGTCCTCCCATGTGAGGAGCATGTGGGGGGATGAATTGCCACTCGACGCCCTGAGGACCGTATCGGTCGAGAATATCTTGGGCGACTTCTCTCGAGAATTTGGCAAAGTCTCTGGCCATGGCACGTTGTGCACCGACGAACGTTTTGCCGTTGTCGGTCATGATTTTGAGAGGTAGCCCTCGTCGACCAGTAAATCGGGCGAATGCTGCGCGGAACGCTTCGGTCGTAAGATCCGAGCAGAGTTCCAAGTGGACGGCCTTCGTGGAGAAGCACACGAACACTGCAACATAACCTTTGAGGTAGGTTGAGCTGCGGAGCATGGAAGCTTTGATCTGGAACGGACCAGCAAAGTCGATTCCGGTTGTGGCGAATGGGATTGTAAGTGTGCATCGTTCGGGGGGAGCGCTGCCATGATTTGTGTTCGCAGCTTTTGTTTGTGGATGACACACGTTTTGCACTGAAAAATTCACTTTTTTATTTGCGGCTTTAGGCGCGGAATGTAATATTCCTGCCGAACCATACGGAGCATGAGTCGTTGGTCCGCATGCAGTAATAGCTTGTGAAGGAATCGAAGAAGTAAACTGCAGTAGCGGGACTCTGGTGGGAGAATAATGGGGTGTCGTTCATTATACGACAATGCCGCATTGGCGAGTCTGCCATTAACTCGCATCACCTTCTGTTTATCCAGGAAGGGATTGAGCACCAAGAGAGAACTTTTCTTGGATATGGGAAGAGAATGAGAGAGCGCTTGTCGTTCCTGGGAATAATGGGAACTTTGCGCGAGAGTTATAAGGCGATTCTTAACAAATGCCAACTCTGCTTGAGACAAAAGTGTTCCGTGTATGGGATTGTGTTGGCGACGGGAAGAGATGCCGTTATTAACAAATCGGAACATGTATGCGATTACTCGCAGGGCTCGAGAGAAGCTGGAGAACCGATCGAGGATGTCGGTCTGCTCTTCGAGAAGGTGGTGGCAATCAACTGCTCGTTGTTCCGGGACTGGAACTTTGCGAGAGTTACCTTTGGGCCAAGCATCGGAAGCTTGCTGCAACCATTTGGGGCCATTCCACCACAGAGAGTGATCTTTGAGATCTTGCGGCTTACATCCGCGCGTTCCTAAGTCCGCGGGATTTTCAGCGCTTGGGACATGTCGCCAGGGAGCGTTGTGCACATTTTGACGTATTTCGGTCGTGCGGTTGGCAACATAAGTCTTCCATGTGCAAGGTGGTTTTTCCAAACAAACAAGCAAGGACAATTTCCGAATCGGTCCATAAATGGATTTCCGATTTGTCGAACCCGAGGTGAGAGCGGAGGAATTTGATGAGCTGGGAGACTAAAACTGCTCCGCAAAGCTCTAAGCGAGCTTGTTTTCGCAACGAGGAGATGTGACGCGAGGTGGTCACCATTCGTGCTAATACGTATGTATAGAGCTGCACAGTATGCCTTTTCGGATGCATCGCAAAATCCATGGATCTGAACATTTCGATTGGGGGCATAGTGAACCCACCGGGGAATTTCGATAAGTTCTATGCCAGGCAAATTCTCAATGAATTGCTGCCACTTTATGAGTGATCCTGGCTTTATGTAATCATCCCACTCAGTGCCTTCAAGCCAAAGCTCTTGAAGAAGCTTTTTGGCAAGAATCATTATAGGCGAAAGCCATCCTGCGGGATCAAAAAGTTTGGCAACAGACGAAAGAATTTGCCGTTTCGTGAATGAGTTTGCAGGAGTAGTGGGAGAGATAGAGTATGAAAATGACTCCGATAAGGCATTCCAACGGATGCCAAGAGTCTTAGTGGAACTCGTTGAATCGAACTTGAGGAATTCCGAGTCGAAAAGGTCGTCTTCGGGAATTTCCTCTAAGAGTTTTGCGTGATTAGCCGTTATCTTTTTAAGAGGGAATCCCCCGGAGTTGAGGGTGGCTATCACTTGAGATAGGGCTTCCTTAGTGGTGGGAAGATCATGACCTCCGGAAAGAATGTCGTCGACATACGTTTCCTCGAGAAGTATTTTTGCCGCTAACGGGCTGGATGGCTGAGAGTCGTGGGCCAATCGATGGAGCGTTCTGATGGCCAAATATGGCGCACAGTTAACCCCAAATGTCACCGTTTTCAATTTGAAATCTTGAATAGGAGATTCCGGGGATTTGCGAAAGAGTATTCGCTGGAATTCCTGGTGATCATTATGGACCCGAATTTGCCTATACATCTTCTGGATATCGCCATTGAAGACAAAGCGGTAAAGGCGCCATCGGAGAATGAGAGCTGTGAGGTCATTTTGAAGAGTAGGACCAGTATGCAGAACGTCAATAAGTGATTGACCAGAACTTGAGGACTTTGAGGCATTGAAAACTACTCGGACTTTGGTAGTTTTCTTTTCGGGGCGGATGACTGCGTGATGAGGCAGATAGTATGAGAAATATTTGCCATTCTGGATTATCTCACGGGGATTTGTGAGTTCCATATGGTCAAGGGTGATATATTCCTCTAAGACGTCATCGTAGATGGTCTTGAGGTTTCCCTTTCGGGAGAGATTTCGCTCCATGCTAACGTATTGCTGGAGGGCGTTGGGGCGGGAATTGCCTAACGCTATCGAGTATGGAAAATCTGCCTTAAAGGGGACTTTTACAGTATATCTACCATCCGATCCACGGGTTGTGGTCTTCTGGTATAACTCTTCCCAATAAGTGTCATCCGAGGAGACAGGTGTCGGGAGTTTGACTTCTTCCTGCTCCCAGAATTGCCTTAGTTGTGAACTTAGTTCCTAATTGGAGACTTCTGCTACGTATGTCGAATAAGATGACACTGTATGGGGTACTGGCCCGCTGAGTATCCAACCGAAAATGGTGTTTTGGGCTAATAAACTGCCACACACATTTCATCGGATACCTTCGAGTAAGATCTGGGGAATCAGATCACTGCCAATAACTAAGTCTATCTGCGCTGACTCGAAAGGACTTGGGTCAGCGAGCTTTAGCGTGGCAAATTCTTGCCAATTGGGATGGCTAATTGTGAATGGGGGTAGCAATTTTGTCAATTGGGGGAGTACTATTGCTTGCACATTGAGGGTCGTGCTGGAGTTTGGAACTGCCAACGTCAAAAAGCAAATGTGATTGGAATTTTGCACAATTTTACCGCCCATGCCTGAAATTTCGAAGTGAGATCTTTCAATTGGCAATTTAAGGCGTTTTTGCACCTTCGAGGAAATGAAGGTGCGTTGCGAGCCTTGGTCGATCAACGCTCTAACCTTGAACAATTCTTCTAAGTGGGCAATAGACACCAGTGCCGTAGGCAGAAGGGATTGGGTGCCATTATTGGAATGGAGGGCTTGTACTTGAGGCGTACTTAGCCTTGAAGATGGGCCGGTTTACGCATCTGAAGTGGGGAAATGAGTTGTGGAGTTATGTTCGGTTGTGGATGAGCTGTTGCGACCTGAGAAGTGGTCGTCTGAGACCTATTGAGGCTGCGGGGCTTGGGATTTATTGTTGGGGAAATGAAGCAGGGAATGATGCTTCCTTTGGCAGTAAACACACGTAAAACTGCTTGTGCAATCCTTTATAGTGTGAGTCGTGGCAAGACAGTTTTCACATAAGTTGTGCTCTTTGACGTATTTCAATCGGCTCTGGGGGCTGAGCTTCTTGAAACTCTGACATGTCCGTATAGGGTGGTTGGCGTTGCAGAGTTTGCACGCGAAGTCTTTTTTCACCTCAGTATGGACGAGCTGAGATCTATTTTGAGGCCGATTTTGGGTAGTATGAAAATTGGAGGGTTGTGGTTTTGGCTTAGCGGGGCGAATGCTATTGAGCCGTTCCACCACCTCGTACCTGCAGGTCAGGAACTCGTCCATTTGCGACCAAAGAGGCAGGTCCTTACGAGATGTAAGAGATTGTTCCCAGAGAGCCAATGTCTCTTCGGGTAATTTGGTGCAACAAATGTACACAAGCAGCGGATCCCAATTGTCAGTGTCCACGGCCTGGGACCTAAGTACTGATAGACAATTATTTATTGTACTTTGAATCCGCTGCAGCGCTTCGCTATTTTCGGTAGTGGCCGGAGTGATATTTAACAAGGAACGAATCTGGTTGTCAACCAATATGCGCCTGTTTTCGTAACGGGATTTCAGGGCTTCCCATGCGAGTCCGAAGTTTTCATCGCTTAAGGCAAATTGCTTCACAATTGCACCGGCTTTTCCTTGCGTCTTGTATCGGAGGTGATACAATTTTTGAGCTGGAGTGAGCTTGGGGTGATTTATGTATACTGCCGTAAACATGTCCCGGAAGGACGGCCACTGCTCATAGCCCCCGAAAAATGTTTCGGTATCGCAAGGTGGAACTTGTAAACAAATATTCGGAGTATTTGTTGGTTCTGGGGATCGAACCTGTTCCGTATGCGCAGCGTGCTGTGTGGGTGGAGGCTGGAGCATCTCAATGATGTCCGACATTTGAGCCATGCACAACTCATACTGGTCTGTGCAGGCTTCGATTTTTTGCCGAGCCGACTCCTTGAAACGGGCGGGCTGGCTACTGTCTTCCGCAATGGAGACTGCCTCATAAGCGCACATAAGCCTTGTCCATTGGGATTCCAAATTCTTTTGACGGGATTTGGACGAGGGACTTCGTTTGTTCCTCAATGGGGGTCGTAGAAAACTTTGTGCATAATTGCACGAGCCGATCGGACTCGAAAATAAATTTGGCAACGCTTGGATCGGTTGCTCGGAGAATGGGGGACTTGGAGCGCGTCTTTGGCGGCTCTCGTGTGACAGGGTCTGTCAAAAACAAATCAGTTGACACCTTAGGGGGTTGTTTGGAGGCGGTTGACTCCATCGCGTCTGACTGCTTTTTAGGCGAACGCTCTACTGGCATTGAAAATAAAAAAGCGAAGCTTGAGAGATAGAGGGGTCAGGTGCGAAAAAATTGAAATTAAATTTCCACCTGAGGATGGGAATAAACGAAGGAGTTAAAGTTGGTCGCGTCCGCACGAATGGCTTAAAATTTGAAAAAATCGAAACGTTACACGAATGTGTGAAAGTTGTTCGATTGTATGGGGAATTGCCTTTAATTGTTTGGCCAACTTTATTCACCGTATGTGGAGTAATACGGGAAACTACTAATAGGGTTTTGAATTGAAACCGCGGAATCCGGAATATGAAAATTTGTATAAGTGTTGTGTGTAATTTAAGCAAATAAAAACAACGAGTGACAGTGAATATCAATAATAAATTGTCTTTTAGTATTTGTATAGGGTGTTTTTTTTAGAGGTTTGTTTTTCGAATAGAGATAAAACTGGCATTTTGTGGTCAAATCTGGCAACTCTAATGTCATTTATGTTCAGTTTGGTTTGCTATTTCATCATGAACAGGTTGACAAAAGAACAGCGCTTGCAAATCGTGCAAATTTATTTCGAAAATAATGGTTCAGTTCGCGAAGTTTACCGCAAGCTCCGTCCATTTTATGGTCCATCAGAGCAATTAATTCGGTTAACCATGTGTCGTTTTCGCACTACGTTTACTCTATGTGATAATACGCATCCGCAGAGACGTCGAACAGTGCGCACCGAAGAAACAATTGCCGCTGTAGAGCAAAATGTTGAAGAGGACCCGAATGAATCGATTCGCCACCGTGCACAGCAATTGGAGTTTTGTCCATCAACTGAAAATTGGACCTGTAGAATTGGCTTTATTCGAGCCAGCCGCGGCGGCCACATGCCCGAAATCATATTTAAACATTAATGGCATAAAATTATCCTTCCAATAAAGCCAAATTGATGGACATTAAAACGATTTTCTTGTGTTTTATTTCAATTCGAAGTTCTATACCTCTAAAAAAAACACCCTATATATGTGTATTTGTATTTAATTTATTGACACGAAAATGAATAAATATGTGTATATTAGGCATCGCAATCCCGGGATCCCGGGATCCCGGACTTTTTCCAGTCCCGAAAATCCCGGGATTCAAATCTTTTAATCCCGGGATTTTCGGGATTGCAAAAGATGCTTCAAAGTTCAAATGAAATAAATTTAAAAGCACAAAAACCCAATTCCTTATCTGAAGGAGGAGGGAGGGGATAGAGGGCGTCTTTTGCAAAAGGCTTATAATTATTTACTAAGCATTCAACCAGCAAGTGTTGAATCTGAAAGATGTTTTCTCTCAGCAGGGTTTATTTGCAATAGGTAGGTAGGTAGGTAGGTGTGGCTGTCCCAGGAGGAGCACACTTAGGCCAGGCGGCCCATTGTGATACCACATGAGATCGGGCATCATTTCGCTCACTCGTTAAACCAATTAGAGCTATTAACGAAGCTTAGTAGACGGCGTATGGTCTTATCAGCTAGATCATCTAGACTACCGAAGAAGAAGTTGCCTAAGTGGGTCTGCCTTCTTCTGGACAAAGCAGGACAGTAACATAGGAAGTGAGGAATATTTTCTTCCTCCTCCTCGTCCATACAGCTGCGACAGAAGTCGTTCGAAAACAGCCCCATCCTTTTTGCGTGGGTGCCGATTAGGCAATGACCCGTAAGGACGCCGATCATGGTTCTGATCTGGGCTCTGTTTAGTGAGAGGAGTTCTTTAGAACGCCGAGGATTTAAGGTTGGCCAAAGTTGACGCGCAAGGAGGCTTGTGTTGCCTTCAACCCATCTTAAATTCGTATCGTGTGTAGAGCTCGCTTGGGTACGAAGCTTACATGTTAGAAGAGGGACACCGAGCGTGGTCAGCTCTTGGCTTAACTGCTCAGTGGTGCCCTGTCTCGCGAGCTCGTCCGCTCTACAGTTCCCTGGAATATCCCTATGACCTGGAACCCAGCATAGGCGAATATGAAGCTGCTTGGCAGTCTCGTTTAGAGATTTGCTGCAGCTGAGAACAGTCTTTGATGTTATTTTGACCGCATCCAGAGCTCTAAGAGCTGATTGGCTATCTGATAATATAAGGATATCAGTAACCGATATCCTGTTTACCCTGAGCCAATCGGAGGCTGCACAGATTGCTGTGACCTCGGCCTGGAAGACACTACAGTAATCTGGCAGCCGGAGCTTCAAGTTAAGGTTTAATCCTTCTGAGTAGATACCACAGCCCACCTGACCAAGCAGTTTCGAACCATCCGTATAAATATGGATATCACCGCTGGCAGGGGGCGCACCCAGCTCCCATTCGGCTCTAGATGGGATTACAACCTGATAGTTCTTATCAAAGAACAGGCTGGGTGTCATGTAGTCAACTTCCTGAGAAATGCCTTTGAAATAATTGAGAATAGAAGAGTGCCCGTAACGCCCAGTTCTCCATTGCGCGGAAGCTCGCATCCTGGTGGCAGCATTGGCGGCCAATTGCTTCCCCAGGCTATCCAATGGGATTAGGTTAAGCACAACGTCCAAAGCATTAGTGGGCGTAGTTCGCAGGGCCCCACTTATACATAACTCTGCGGACCTTTGAATTTTGGCAAGTATTTGGGAGTGAGACCTTTTGGCCAATGAAGGCCACCAGACTACTATCCCATATAACAACAAAGGCCGAACAACGGCGGTATACAGCCAGTGTACGATATGAGGTCTTATGCCCCATACATTGCCTATCACCTTTTTACAAGTATAAAGGGCAATACTGGCTTTCTTAGCTCTCTCCAGGACGTTGGGTTTCCAGTTAAGTTTCCTGTCTAACACAAGTCCCAGATATTTGGCGGATTCAGAAAATTTCAGATCAATCCCAAGCAGCCGCGGGGGATCAATCTCCGGTACTCTGTGTTTATTTGTAAAGAGAACTAACTCCGTTTTATGCGGGTTAACGCTAAGACCACATTCTATGGCCCAATTAGTTAGGATGTTCAAGCCATGTTGCAATACATCCCTGATAATTAAAGGAAACTTTCCAGAGACCGCAATAGCAACATCATCTGCGTAGGCGACCACCCGGCACCCCGCCCTCTCCAGACGCATTAGCAGTGTGTTCACCGCTAAATTCCAAAGAAGAGGCGAGAGGACGCGGCTATGAAGCAGCTGCTCAATCAGTGCTACTAGCGGCACACCTACACCCAGGTCTGCAAGTGCGTCGGTAATGGCTTCCGATCTGATGTTGTTAAAGGCCCCTTCTATATCCGTAAAAGATACCATAGTAAATTCCTTGCACTCAAGTGATTTCTCTATGGTATGGACTAAGCAATGCAGAGCGGTTTCTACAGATTTACCCCTGCAGTACGCATGTTGTGAGGGCGAGATTGGTCGATCGACCAACAACTGCCTAATATGGGTATCCACTAACCTTTCCAAGATTTTGAGAAGGAAAGAGGAAAGACTAATCGGTCTGAGGTCTTTTGGAAGAACATGCGAGCTTTTGCCAGCCTTAAGTATAAAAACTACCTTCACATGTCTCCATTTACTGGGTATGTGATTCAGGACTAGGCAGCTCCTCATGATCTCCTGTAACCATGGAAGAATCAGGTTCTTGGTGACCTGAATCTCTATCGGGGCGACGCCGTCTGGCCCCGGCGCCTTGTAGGGTAAAAAGCTATCTACAGCCCATAACAATTTCTGTCTAGTCACAATGAGGTCGGCATCCGGGACCGGAGGGCGGTTTCCCGACCAGGGGGGGTCCGCCAGGTCTTTAGAGCCACCTGGGAAGTGTGTGTCTAGCAGAATATCAAGTGATTCTTCACTACTAGAGGCCCATGACCCGTCCTCCCTCTGGAGATAGCAGGTGTTAGATGGGCATTTGGAGAGTATTTTCCTGAGCCTAGAGGCTTCGGTGGTAAGTTCTATGTTACCACAGAAGTCTCTCCAAGACTCCCTCTTGGCTTTCCTTAGCCTGTTTTTATAGGCTTTCAGAGCTAGCTTGTATTCTAGCCAGACTTCATCCGTACATGACCGTCTAGCTTTATTGAATAACTTCCTGGCTGTTCTGCGGAGCTCACTGATTTCAGCACACCACCAAGGAGGCCTGAATCTTTTCCGCGTGGACAGCTTCCTCAAAGGGCAAGCTACGTCAAGGGCTGCATTCAGCATCGACGTGAATGACTTAACTGACTCATCAAGTACATCCTTACTGTCGAGCGGACCTGGAATGTCAGCTGGGAGAAGGCACTGAACCGTATCATAATAAAGAGGCCAATTGGCCTTTTTTAAATTCCTAAAAAGGGGTTGACTCGGAGCAATGTCCGAGATTTCCCACAGTAAGTATCTGTGATCCGAAAAGAGTGATCCTTAGAGACCCTCCAGTTACTCAATCGGTTCGATACAGTTTGAGAGACAAGAGTGAGGTCGAGAACTTCTTGCCTATTTCTAGTAATAAAGGTAGGCTCATTACCCCTATTACATATTTGGAGATTCGTAGAGAGGATAAAATCGAAAAGAATTTCGCCCCTTAAATTCGTATCTGAGCTGCCCCACACTTCATGATGCGCGTTGGCGTCACAACCTATTACCAAATCTACGCTATCATTAGCAGCATGTTGTACTAACCTGATTA
The DNA here is from genome assembly GCA_963971225.1 of Melieria omissa. NCBI lineage: Eukaryota > Metazoa > Arthropoda > Insecta > Diptera > Ulidiidae > Melieria > Melieria omissa. Next base: position 89,549,237 of record OZ020267.1, on the reverse strand, counting down.
GGCTATCTTCTGGAAGGGATTGATGGTCATGTGCCAAGTAGGCCGAGACGATCCAGAGCTTTCCCGAATCGAGCTCGATGCTTGCCGCTACCATGTCCCCGTTGCTGTAATTCGAGAGCAGAAATGTACTCAACTTGTTGCTGACTAATATGCACGCCCTAGGCCTACCTGCCTGCGCCGCATATAGCAATTTGTGCGTGTTAGTCCTGAGGCCGCGTACCAGGCCGTTCACAATCCACGGCTCCTGGATCAGGACGATGTCGTCTCCGTATGTTGCCAAGCGGAGTATGAGGCTGGCGGCCGCAGCCTTAGAGTGGTGGAGGTTAATTTGCACCACCTTCAGCATTACTGCTTTGAGTGGTGCTAGTGGCCCCTACCACGGTGATATTAGCCGCATCGTCGAAGTCTGACTCCAGCAGATCTTCTTCGTCCATCAGGGATGAACGGAAGAAGTCCGCCAGCTCCATGTCAGAATCATCACTGACACAAGACCTATGCGACGAGGCATTGTCAGTTGCGTGCTTCTGGTCGGCAACAACTGAAATACCGGCGGCAGAGTTGGACGAGGATAGTGGGAGGTTGGATGAGGCGATCTCTGGTCGGGGGGCACTTCCTGCAAGCTTTTGGTCAGCTACAGTAGGTGCTTCCGACGCGGCTTTGACGCCGCTGGTGTCGCCGTCTTTCTTGAAGACCCTCATGATTTGTGGCTGACAAGGGGGCCAGGGAATTTGAATCCACCAGGAAAATGGCGGATCTAAAATCCCCTCTCGGCTCCTCCAACCGAATCACCCTCCAATTGGAAGTCACCAGCTTTGTGTTGCTTCTCCGAATTATCTCCAGGATAACTTTCGGGTCTGAGGGTTCAGCTGGGATCCAGGCGCGAGCTCTTGGCCGGCTAGGGACTTGATCCCTAGCAACGACCTTAAGTTTCGCACCAGGCCATACTTCGCCCACCCTGGAGATCGCGATCTTAAAAAGATCCACGGACCTTTGGTCGGCGCAAGCGATCAGCTTCACATGGCCCTGATGCCATCCGCCGTCGCGACAGGAAGGGGCATCGCCAGGATGCTCATCCAGGAGAGGGAGGAAGATCGGTGTTAGCCTGGCCTCAACCGTCTTCCATTTATTTGCAATAAATTTCGCTGTAGATTAGAGGGCAAAACATTTAATGCCTTAGTATTTTTAAGATCTCAGTTTTTAGTTAATCACAACGCTTAACTTTTTTATCGAAATATTCGTTATTCGAAGTAAAACTAAAAGTACTAACAAATTAACTATTTTATTTTTTTATCAAATATGCGTATATATGTACTTTATGATACATTTGATGCAAAGCAATAAGTTATGTTTAAGTGTCATTTTTGGATAAAACAAAATGTTATCAAACTGAAGTTAAATGTCAAATGAAAAACTTTTAAGTTAAACAAAATGTTGTCAAGGATGACTATGTTTATTTATTTGATTTAAATTTAAACTGACAATTTTGAATGTAATTGACAACTGATTGTAAATGACAACTGATTGTAAATGACAACTGGATTTTGGTGATGTGCCGCGTACAACCAACCACTTCGACGACTCAACACCGACTGCCTCCCTTTCCGCCTTGCAATGTGATTAAATTCAAGATAAAAAATCGTAAAACTACCCCAAATGTGATTAAACTGTGTCCATTTTTATGGTAAATATATTATAAACAAGTATTTATGCAATTTGGTAAAATTGTTTTATTTAAAAAATTTGTTATTTGAATCCCGGGATTAAATCCCGGGATCCCGGGATTTGACTTTTCAATCCCGAAAATCCCGGGATCGCAAAATGGCAAAAAATTGCGATCCCTAGTGTATATATATAAACACACAATTTATACACACACATACGTGTATATTCATTCACATTCACATACAAATAAATTCAGTTTTCACAAATAAAGACAAATTTTCACACACAATTGACTACACATTTATATTATATTTATATTCTAGTACATACAATTCCCATTCTTTTACATACATTCCCTACTCACATTTACAAAAAATTTTCTTAATTTCCGTATACACATTCCTGTTTAATACCCATTCACATTCAAAAATTTTGTTTGTTCCCATATATACATATTTATATATATATATTTCCCTACACGTTTGCACATACACGGGTGTAACCTCTTTTGCTCGACAAGTATTCAAATTCGTTTTAACGAATTGCCCCATTCCCAACTCTTCCCATTCTCAAACATCGTTCGCGCGGACGCGGTTAGACTACACGTCTATTTCTCCCATACCCTACATTTATACAATATTAATTTAAATTTTTTACCCTTTGTCGAGCTTTTCCAATTAAAATGCCTGTTGAGCGATCCCCCAAACGCCAACTTGTCACAATGGAGACTCCTTCCCCCAGATACGCAAAGTCATCTAAATCACATTTGACAGTTCCTGTCACTCGGGAGCCACCAAACACTCGCTCCAAAATCTCTAGTCCGAAAGCAACCGATCCCAGTGTTGCCAAATTTACTTTCGAGTATGACAGACTCGTGCTATTATGCACACAATTTTCATCGATTCCCATTAAAGATTTGACCAAATCCCTGGTCCAAATTAAGCAAAAAAATTTGCAAGCCCAATGGGAGAGGCTTATGTGCGCACATGAGGCAGTCTTCATTGCTGAAGACAACAGCCAGCCCGACGGTTTCAAAGAGTCGGCTAGCCAAAAAATCGACGCCTGCACAGACCAGTATGAGTTGTGCATGGCTCAGATGTTGGACATCATTGAGATGGTCCAAACTCAGTCCCCCCAGCCCGCTGCGCATATGGAACCGGTTCGACCCCTAGAACCAGCAAATACCCCCTTCATTTGCCTACAAGTTCCGCCTTGTGATACCGAAACCTTCTTCGGGGGCTATGAGCAGTGGCCGTCTTTCCGAGACATGTTTACTGCGGTTTACATTGACCACCCCCAGCTCACTCCAGCCCAAAAATTGTATCACCTCCGATACAAGACGCAAGGTAAAGCCGGTGCTATTGTAAAGCAATATGCATTAACCGATGAGAATTTCGGACTCGCGTGGGAAGCCCTAAGATCCCGCTTTGAAAATAAACGCAAATCCGATCCCTCTTGAATATCGCTCCTGCCCACACTGAAAATAGTGAGGCACTACAGCGGATCCAGAGCACTATAAACAATTGTCTGTCTATTCTCAATACTCAGGTCGTAGACACTGACAATTGGGATCCGCTATTGGTTTACATATGTTGTACCAAATTGCCACAAGAGACACTTGCTCTATGGGAGCAATCATTGACATCCCGGAAGGATCTGCCACCCTGGTCGCAACTGGATGAGTTCCTGACCGGCAGATATGAGGTACTTGAACGGCTGCACAGTATTCGTCCTTCTAAGCCGAAACCGTCTCAACCTTCGACTTCCAATGTCCTCCCAAATCGGCCACACAAATCCCTAAATTATCACACTCAAGTGAAAAGGGACTTCGCGTGCAAACTCTGCAACGCAAATCATCCCATACGGACTTGCCAGAACTTCAAAGGACTCACCCCCCAGAGTCGATTAAAATACGTTAAGAAGCACAATCTCTGCGTAAATTGTCTTGCTACATCGCACCTCACTAAAGATTGTACAAGCAATTTTACGTGCGTATATTGCCAAATGAAGCACCATTCCATGCTTCATCTCCCCAAAGGCAATGCGCAGCTCTCTCAATCGCTTCATCGGTCACATTCGACCACTCCACAGGTCGCAACAGCTCCAAACCCAAGGAAAAACAACTCCACAACTCATTCCCTCCTTTCGGATGCGCAACCCCGCACATCGTCCAGGCAAAGTACGCCCCAAGTACAAGCCTTACATTCCAATGATGGCACCCAATCCCTTCTGCCTACGGCACTGGTGTCTATTGACCACGCAGGAAAGTTGTTTAAAGTGCGAGCGTTGATCGACCAAGCCTCTCAGCGTACCTTCATTTCCTCGAAGGTCCAGAAACGCCTCAAATTGCCAATCGAGAAATCCCCCTTCCAAATCTCGGGCATGGGCGGTCAGATTGTGCAAAACGCCAATTACATTTGCTTCTTGACATTGGCAGTCCCCCAAACTAGCACGAAACTCCCCGTGCAAGCTATCGTGCTCCAAGAGCTTACGAATTCGCTCCCATCTTCCCACATAAACGCTCCCAATATGAAACATTTCGCCATGCTAGAACTCGCTGATCCAAACCCCTTCGAGACAGCGCAGATTGATATAGTGATTGGCAGTGATCTCATCCCGCAGATCATGCTCGAAGGGATCCACCGGAATGTATGTGGCAGCTTACTTGGTCAGCATACAGTATTCGGTTGGGTATTAAGCGGTCCAGTACCCCCTTCTTTGCATTTGACATGTGCCACAGAGGTACCAGGCCGCCATATGCATACTGGACACGCCCTTCGAAATAATCTTCCTGCCCTAAAGGAAGCTCTTTCGCAAGTGATTGCCGCCCTCAATCCCACAGGGTTTCCACCTCAGGAAATAATGGAAAATCACTTCGAGCCCACCACTCCTGCAAACTCATGCTCAAACCGGCAAATTTCCCCCTTAGTTGCCAAACGTTTCGACCACGCAGGAGGGCTTTCGCCTCCAATGAAGGCTCCCAAAAGGGTTCGACAAGAGCGTTGGCATGGCGCCACTCGGTCTACATTCACAGCAACTGACGGAAATTGCATTTCCCCGCAGTTCCTCATTGCACCTCCTCGATCCCGGGTCCGAAAAGAAGACAGTCGCCACTACAGTGCGACATGCTCCAAGAGCTGCAAATCCCGCAGACGTCGGACTGATCGGGTATAAACTCCAAGATCTATAAGATCTCCCTCTCTGGTGGAACGGCTCCAGCCATTCTCATGCTCAGACAGTTCCAATTCCGGACTGCAACCACCCGAAGAGCAAACCGACATCCTCGATCGGTTCCCTTGCTTCTCTCGAGCCCTACGAACATACAATAATAGTGTTCAAAATACTCCCTCATAACCCGAGCGGAGTAGACCTTCTTTATAAACAACCCCACGAACGCTCTTATAACTCTCGCTCGACTTTCTCATTCCCTCTAACGAAAAGAAATGGCAATGCAGCCAATATATATATGTATCCTTTCATATCCCCTTGGCTGTAGCTTAAGCGAACCCCGCAGCTCAGCCACGTTTTCCCATTCCCACGATGTCAGTGTAAATACTTTTATTCCCAACGAACTGGCATCTCATCTCTTTGCAGATCAGCCGACCAAAGTAGCAGGTGCCTCTCAGACTGCCCCGCGCTGCCAGTTGGATCACTCCCCGCAAAAGAGGTCATCGGCGCATCCTTAAGCGCACCCACAGCCAGCCATCCGTGAGCCGCACCACCACCACTCAGCCGCGTCTCGGCCACCCTCAACCCGGACACAACATAAATTGCACTCTGCAATGGCGGCCGCGATGGCTAAATGAGTGCTGTGATTGTTCAGTGATCTGTCGATCCCACCACTAATCCCTTCCTTTCCTTATCCTCTTGTACTCATGTTTCCCCCTATTTTCTGCTCCCCGGCTTCGGCCGTCTGTATCGTTTAATGTTTCATGTATTCTTTGTACATTCGTTATTCGACATCAGACGAATAAACACCCCAACACCCGAAACTCAACCCGTTTATTTATTTCTCCCGCTCCGCGCCGAAGCGATTAAACAATGTGTATGTGTATAAAGGTATGTGAAATTGTATGAAAAATAAATATGTATGGGTATGTGTATATGAATAAAGAAACGAATGTGTTTGTTATGTGTATGAGTGTAGTCAAAATATATTTTTGAATCTATAATATTTGTTAATTGTTAGTGAATTTAGTAAAATGTATTTAATTGTATGAGGGAGAAAAATAAAATTTTTGTGTACCGGTGGGTTATGTTTGTCCCACTGTATGTATGGTAAGTGTATGTGCAGTGAACGGTTGATATGTACAATTGAAAATTTTCTAAGTTGAAAATTTTCAATGTACTTGGGATGGGTCTTGTGGTCCCACTGTATATAATGACGTGTATGTGTGTATTGTGTATGGGTGTATATATGTATATATTTGTATATTGAAAATTTTCTAAGTTGAAGAAAATTTTCAATGTGCCGTGAAAATGAGTAGTTTGTCCCACTGTGTTCGCTTTTGTGCTTTCTTGCTTATGTACATGCACTTGGGCCAAGCCGCTGGATTGCGTGCTGCCAAGTGCGTACGTATATAGCACAAAAGGGAAATGCGTGACTATGTGCACAAGTGGGTGCGCGAATGTACACAGCAGCTGGGTGTCGCTGCTGATCTTATGTACAACGCACAAAGAAGAGAAATGGAAATGGTGTGTGTAAATATTGCACAGAGAGAGGTGCGAGAATGTGTGCAGAAAAGCGCGCGCAGAGTGTTTACCGCTGCTTATGTACAAAGCCCAAGGAGAAGATGGGGAAATAAATTCGCGCTTATTTTTTGCCGCAATGCAAATTCTTGAGCGCAAGAAGCGCGAAATTGTCTGTAGGGGGAATGTGCAAAAGGGCAGTAGCGGAACTATTTTGCGGGATTTTTTGGTCCGGTTGAATATTGTATATATATACAATATTCAACGGAGATTTAATTTGTTGGTTATATATTAATGTGTGGATATGGGTATTTTTATTATTTTTTGCAATGAAAATTTTTGAAATATAAATGAATATTTGTTAGTGTATGTGTTATTGTTTTTTAAATAAATTTTTATGGGCTTATCTTGTTGGGCCCAGTGCCCGTGTATGGGGATCTCCTTTATATTTTGTTAATGTCCGTCCAACGTTGCGTTGTGGTGCTGATGTTGTCTGCCCTTGTTGTTTGTTCGATGTCGCTTCCCTCTTCGTCAGCGTAGTGTGTGTTGTTGTTGTTGTGTGATTCTTCGTTGGTCGTTGCAATTGCACTGCACTGCACTGTGGTTTTTTGTTTTGTAAAAAAAGGGTGGCCGGGGTTGGCTTTGGGTTCTTTTTTTTTTTTAAGGGGGGCCGGGGTTGCCTGTTTTTGCTTTTTGTTTTTTTTTTTTTTTTTTTGAAAAAAAAGGGGGGGCCGGGGTTGGCTTTCGGTATTTTTTTTTGTAAGGGGCTCACTTTTCACTTTTTGTTTAATTTAGTTTTTTCGTTTAGTTTTTTACCTCATGTTTTCTCGTTGGTGTACTTTGTTCACTCTTGTTTTTCACTCTGTTCTCTGTTTTGTAAATGTTGCACAGTTTGGATGTTTTGTGTCACTGTTGCTGTTCGTTCACTGTGTCACTTGTTTTAGTATTTTGAGTTGTTTTTTTTTTGTCGCGGGTTCGACAAAGGCTCGAAGGACCATATATAAGTTCTCTTACGAAGCCGTCGGCGGATCGAGGTTGAAAATAATAAGACGCGGGATTGCGTGGGTACGTGCGGTTTATTTCGGTTATTAAACACGAATGACAAACTGAAAAAGACATTGGACGAGACAGACGGCCGAAGCCGGTGGATTGGGAAAGTGGGACATAAATACACAGGGGACTGGAAGGGAGAGGATTAGATCATTGCAGGATCCACAGATCACTGGAACGAACACATTTGAACAAAACAAAAACGAGAAAAAATTGAGTCTTGTAAATTTTATAAAAAAAATAGTTTTTGCTATAATTTCTTACTCGTACATATAATGTTGTACATAAAAATGAAGGTAGGAAAAAGACCATGATATTCATATCGTGTAAATCGATTGGAAATTGATTATTTTTATGAAAGTTTTGAAATTTGACCCCGTTCCATGCCTTTTGTAGGCGTTTCCTCCGCAAAATTTTTAGTTTGTTACATTCACAAAAATAAGCTCTATACAGCAACATTTTCCTTCTTTTTAATGAGGGTACGCTATTCTGCACTTGTTCCTAACTATTGATTGATTACACTGATCAACAGCAAAATGGCTTTTCTGGTTTTGACATCAGTTCTAGGGTAATTAGGGACAGCTGATTACGAATCCGCTAACCGTTTTTAAAACATAGTTTCCGTTTTCGCAAAAAATGGGCGTGTAACTTTTTCGGATTTCCCCTAACTTTTTTCACGTTTGGGATTGTAATTTCTAAACCTATAAACCGGTTGACATGATTTTCTTTTTGTGGCATTTACAACACCTCACGGCTTCTTTTCCAATGTAATATATTTTTATAAATTTAAAAAATCCGCGGCAATCGGACCTCAAAGTCGGAAAATATGGAATTTCATGGCGTTTTATATAGGGTGTTTTTTTAGAGGTTTGTTTTTCGAATAGAGATAAAACTGGCATTTTGTGGTCAAATCTGGCAACTCTAATGTCATTTATGTTCAGTTTGGTTTGCCATTTCATCATGAACAGGTTGACAAAAGAACAACGCTTGCAAATCGTGCAAATTTATTTCGAAAATAATGGTTCAGTTCACGAAGTTTACCGCAAGCTCCGTCCATCAGAGCAATTAATTCGGTTAACCATGGGTCGTTTTCGCACTACGTTTACTCTATGTGATAATACGCATCCGCAGAGACGTCGAACAGTGCGTACCGAAGAAACAATTGCCGCTGTAGAGCAAAATGTTGAAGAGGACCCGAATGAATCGATTCGCCACCGTGCACAGCAATTGGAGCTTTGTCCATCAACTGAAAATTGGACCTGTAGAATTGGCTTTATTCGAGCCAGCCGCGGCGGCCACATGCCCGAAATCATATTTAAACAATAATGGCATAAAATTATCCTTCCAATAAAGCCAAATTGATGGACATTAAAACGATTTTCTTGTGTTTTATTTCAATTCGAAGTTCTATACCTCTAAAAAAAACACCCTATATAATGTTGAAAAACATGCACATTTTTCGTAAATTTTTGTCAACATTGCGTGTTGTTGTCGAAATGAGAATAAAGCACAAATCCATCGATTCTATGCATGTTTACATTTAGCTCACTTTTGTTGCTTCTGAAATGAAATTATAGGTCTGTTTGGGAAGTTTTCCAGTAAATAATAGCAGGAGAGTAAGCGAGCTTACGCTCCCAAAAATGAAACTATCAAAAAAAGTAAACAAACAGGAATTTGTAAGAATTTGCAAGTTTTAACTCTTGGTTTCACCACTGGGACTTGGCACACTCACAATATACAGAAAAAAGGATGTAAACAGGAGGGTTCAAGAACGAAACAGCTGATCTAAAAGTTTCATTTGAGGTTTAAAGCAGTAGGGGAAATTCAGTTAAAAAAAAAATTTAATGCAAAAGGCAAATGGTTCTTTGGGCTCACTCTGCGATTCTTCCCTTTCAGCTGCAGCAAGTAAGGCTGAGCAGGACGGTTGTGGGTCAGCAGACTTACGAACGCACAAATTCTTTGCGGGTTCCATTTGCCTTCAAATGTTTGCAAAGACTATTTGTCTTTACAGTCAATCATGGCTAAAAGTTACTGGACAACATTTCTCCAGTAAAAACTTGCAAGTTCTCACGAGTTTACGCTCTCAGTTCCTCTCTCGTTCCAAGAGATTTGGCGTACACAAACAGGATCCAGTAAAAATTTGTACAAATTCGTACCCAAACACTTTATTTCAGATGCGCCTTTTATATACTGTTTATTCTGTGGTTTGAGCCACTGTAAGCTATATGAGGCCACTATGGTAGTAAAACTCACCTATGGTACACATATCTATGGATATCAAACGATTCAGCATGTCACTGTTGCAAGCATAGGCTCTATAGAATCGGCCAAACCCACTTTTCGTGCTCACTATAGTTTAGCAAAACAAAGGGAATGTACATGCCTGCAAATCAATATTGATATCAAATGATTCTGTGCTCCATAAGAGTAAACATAGGCTATATTACCCAAATAATCGTCTTCCTGCCATGTCAACTATAATGATTGAAATCATTTATGATATATTAGTGCATTGATATTACTTGATTATATATTTCAAAGGGTAAACTTATACTATATAAGACTGACCACGTCCACCTGACGCGCCTCTCTTCCACGCCCCCCATAGTGACAGGAATCAGCTATGGTATACTTTATAAGATATGACGCTTAATTTTTGTCATTAATGCTTAATTTGATAAGATTTAATTTGATTTAAAATTAAATTTTTTAAGTAGTTAGAGATATGTACTGTGAATGGATTTATGGAAAGTGGCTTTTGTAAAATTTTTAGTGTGACCCTAATTAGTGTGCGGTATGTCCACTCTTGGCTTAAAAAAGGCGCTATTTGCTGATTTTGTGCCTCTTAGCAATTAGGGACGCCAAACATCTAAACCCACGAGAACTTCGAAGTATTGTTAGGGCTTTGAACATGACGGATTTGCTAAGGGACACAAAGGATTTTAACTGTAATATATCTTATTTTGGGGATTCTACGGTTTCCGTGGCGCCGCCATTTGATGATGTTTTTAGATAGATTGACCGAAAATAAATCGAAAATGAGGAATACAATTTTTCGATATCTCGCTTCGTTTTCGAGATATCGAGGTTCAAAGTTAAATTCGCAACGAATATGAATTCAATGTATATAACTGTAGATTTACCGTTATATGCAATCTTACGCGAACGATATCACAGAATTATGAAGGTTTTGCTTAAAAACGATCTTTTGCTATGAAAGGATTTGAACAAAAAATACTGTGCACACCTGACTGTTGCCTGATGTGGTGGTGACTCCCATGAGGGTTATTTTTTTAGCGCCCGGCCGAAGGCCGTCCACTCGGCAAAAACTGATTGCCAAGAAAACTATGGCTTTCGGGAAAACTGTATGCACCTCTGGGATTGGGAAAAAAAGCGCTGATCTTGTAAGATTGCATATAACGGTAAATCTACAGTTACATACATTGAATTCATATTCGTTGCGAATTCAACTTTGAACCTCGATATCTCGAAAACGAAGCGAGATATCGAAAAATTGTATTCCTCATTTTCGACTTATTTTTGGGCAATCTATCTAAAAACATCATCAAATGGCGACGTCACGGAAACCGTAGACGTGCCCTTATTTTTAATGTGGTAATATTTGGGGTTTTGTATACATGTTCTTTAATATAACAGCCTGATTCTGTGTATTCTTGACAAATTTTTTATCAAGAAATTTTGTCAAGATTTTTATCAAGATAAAGCTTTGCTGGTATTCTGATGCAACATTGATAAAGTAAAAAGCTCATTTAATTCAACATAAGGTGAATATGCGACATTTGTCAAATTGTCAAAAAATAAGACAAAAAGTTTAACTGAAGTAAGTTTTGCAGAAAAAAAACCGGCCTTGATAACCCAGCGGGTACGCGCTGGCTTCTCATACCGAGCGCCCCCGGTTCGAATCCTGGCTGGGCTGGAAATAAGTTCGTACGTTTTTTTTTAATAGTTTCATCACAATAGGCGCTTTTTGCATACAAAAAATAATTCGTGGGAGGTAACGGAATTTTTTTTTATTTTCTCTGATGTAAAAGTGTAAACGTGCACAATTCTTCCATTTTCAATAGGCAAAATTTCAATTTGTATGCTGTTGTCAATAGCATTCACACTTTTGACAATTTATCAAGAAAAGAGCTTTTATTTTTGGGATAGAATACCGATTCTTGACAAATAATAAAAACTTGACAAATAGTAATATGGTGAATTTATCAAGTGTACAGAATCGGGCTGTAAATGTAAACAAGTTTGTAAACGTAAAATATTGTAATTCTTAAAATTCCGGGATCGGAAAATAGCCAAAAATAGGCATATTTAGTGTACACTGTACCGCTTAAAAAATTCATCAAAAACAACAGACAAGTTTAATTCGAACGCTCCCACAGTTGTGCGTTTTCGTACCATCTATTGCATTCATTCACCCGCATGCATGAACGGATTTCAACGCTGGAACCCAGGGTTAAAATTTAGAGTCCGACCGATTAATCGGCATCGTCTTGTATCAGCCAATAAAATTGGTATTGGCATCGGCTAGTATCGGCATCGGCCAAAAAAAAAAAGAATCGGCTTCGGCCTTCTTTGGCCGATGCCACATCGGCTTTTTTGGCCGATGCCACATCGGTTTTTTTGGTCGATTTTCCTGCTTTCATTTCTTGTTTGTTTTTATTTGCAGCTGAATCGCACTGTCTTTCTTTTTCATATCTCGCTTTGAGCCTATTTACACGAAGGCTTTTTCCCCCTGCGTTTTTTGCAACTCTCTTTTGAAGTTGCTGCGTAAATCTTCATGCATTTACATGAAGACTTTTTACTTGCAACTTTGCTTGGCTTTTTGGACGTTTAAGCGGCCAATTTTCTTTCGTTCACATTTTCGCGTCTTTTGTGATATTCTCATTATTAAAAGAAAATGGATTTAAACAAAGAAGAAATTATTGAAAATATTTTAGAAGTCACTGAAATGGCTATTAACTGCTTAAATTTAAATAATAGGGAAGATGTAAATATAATTGTTAGCAAAGCGTCCGGCCGGTTTGAAATTTGAAGAAAAGTGCGAAAAAGAGCAAAGCAAATGTCAAAAAAACCCCTGGAATTCGCTGACCGTGCGTGTTTGCCTACCCCGCTGACTTCTCACCACTTCTCGCCAATAAACTCGTCACGCATGACTTTTAACGCAGGGGGAAAAGCCCTCGTGTAAATAGGCTCTTTGTATATTTATTACATTTTTATTATACGTTACAACCCAGTGTTGCCTGATTAGGGGGTTTCTCCTTAGATTTGTTTGGATTTTATGACAAATATTTAAGGGGACAATATTTTACAGATATTTTTAATCTATTTTTGCTACATCAACACCTTGTTTAGCTAAGTATATTGGCTATTGGGTCTTTTATTAATTGCTTGTGCCAAATAGAATGAGCAATTTTCATGAAATATAAATTTTATGTGTTATAAATTTGGGGGAAATTTTAGTTTAATTATAAATTCTGAATTTTCTTGTAATTTTATTTAGTTTTAAGTTGTTTATTTTCTCGTTTTTGTTTGTTAATCTGTGATGAATGTGATGAAATGTACTATATATGTAATAGTTCCTTTTGTTGTTTTATAAAATACTAGCTGACCCGGCAAACTTCGTCTCGCCCAAACGGTCCGTTTGAGTGTGATGCCGTTACTCACATACAGCCACTTTCTTGTATATATACATAGATTTAAGTTATATGGGCGGTGCCAAGCCCCCTTGTTCAATACCCGCACCATCCCGTCTGTCGGAAGGGAAAATGATAGGTTCGTACTTAGTTTCATTGCTGTGTCACTTAAAGTTCACCAAAATATTTGGGTCACAAACAATGCGCCACGCCCCTTGTCTGACGCCCATCAAATCTTATCATTAGAATGACTCATGTATGAGACGACAGGGTACTAAATTTTAGTGTTGTATGACTTATAATTCCGAAATTATTCCATATTAAAAATTTTAGTTGCATGAGTGGTGCCCCGCTCCCTTGTCCAAAATCCACCCTATTACCCCGGTCGAAGGACACGACTAAATAATAAGTTTATACCGAGTGTCATTGATGTGAATGCTATAGTTCAAAAGCTACACCGGAATTTAAAAAGTGCCACGCCCCTTTCCAACGCCCATTAAATTTTATTTGTGGAACGACACGTTTACGCCATGACACTGTTCCCAATTTCAATGCTGAGCGACTTATAATTCCGAAGATATTCCATATTAAAAAATTTAGTTGTATGGACGGTGCCACGCCCCCTTGTCCAAAATCCACCTTATTCCCCCTGCCGAAGGACACGACCAAATCCTTATTTTATACTGAGTGTCGTTTATGTGAATGCTGTAGTTCAAAAGTTACACCTGGATTTAAAAAGTGCCACGCCCCTTATCCAACGCCCACTAAATTTTACCGGTGGAATGTTACGCTTACGCCATGACACTGTACCAAATTTCAATGCTGAGCAACTTATAATTTCGGAGCTATTCCATATTAAAGAATTGAGTTGTATGAGCGGTGCCACTCCCCCTTGTCCAACGCCCATTAAATTTTACCGATGAAAAGACACGCCTACACCATGACACTGTACTAAATTTCAATGCTGTTCGACTTTTAATTCCGAAGATATACCATATCGGCAGCCGCCGTGGCTCAGTTGGTTAGTGCGCGGTCCAAGCGAGTCGAATGCAGAGCGACGCAAGTTCGAACACTGCATGTAGTAACACCTAAAAAAAATAACGGGAAACTCGTTTTCTCTTTCGGTGGCTGTCCTCTCAGCTGGAAATGGCAAACCTCTGAGAGTAAAAATTGCCTATGAAAAAGCTCCCAACCTGCCGTTCGGAACCGGCATAAAACTGTAGGTCCCTTCCACCCGCGTACAAATTCACACGCACAACACGGGTGGTTGCGGGAAGCAGGCCTTAGTCTCGCGTAAGCGGGCTGTCGTGCCAGTCAATTATTATTATACCATATTAAAAATTTAGGTTGTATGGGAGGTGCCACGCCCACCTCCTCTTGAATAACTCTATCCATTAAAAAAACCGCTTAAAAAACCGTTGCGTAGTTTTAAAGATTTAAGCATACATAGGGACAGACAGCGACAGCGACTTTGCTTTATACTATGTAGTGATGATGAAGCTGTGTTTTTGATTGAATTCATTCGTGTTTTTTTTATGGAATCGGCATCGGCCGATTTTCGGCCTTTTGACCGATTAATCGGCATCGGCATCGGCCAAAAAATTTGGTATCGGTCGGACTCTATCAACACTTCTGTTACCTTAGGGTCATTTTCGAGTAAAATTTGACTTTCAAGAGCCGTAACTTTCTTATTTCTGGTAAAGAATTGTTTTCCTTTGGACTCAGTGACTAATTTTATGCCATTTGAATATGCGCCGAATTTCATTTTATTTGCAACACTGGTTTACGCGCAAATGAGCAACTATACAAATTTGACCTTAGGGTCATTTTATGACCCATAGTACGGTTGCATCAAATTCGCCGTTGCGAATATAATTTTGAATATTTTGCATCAAGGAAATAAAATAAACAATAGTAGGCTATGATTTTAACAGCCAAACCTAAATTGGAGCGTTGAGCGTTGCGTTTTCTGACGCAACGCTCTCGCTCAGCGCGGCATACCGAAATTGAAGCGTTGCGTTGGGATTGTCAAAATCATGAAATGAAAACAAATGACAAAAAAATATCTGCTTAGTTGCCAAAAAACAACAATTTATTATTATTTTGCAAAACTTAGCTCTTATTTGAATAAATTCCTCAAAATTTAAATCAAATCAAATATAAATTACAGGCGTTTTTGTTATACGCAGCCAACTTCAATCGCTAACGCCTTGTCAAAATTGGAAATTCGAATAGCGCAGCGTCAGAGCGTTTCAATTGCGGTATGCCCCATACAATTTGTATGGGCATGAAGCAATTTTGACAGTTGCTTGCCGCTGACGCTCCAATTTAGGTTTGGCTGTTAAGTCATTGAGTCAACTTGATCAAATTGTTAGTAGGCTATGATTTTAGAGTCATTGAGTCAAGTTGATCAAATTGTTAGGCTATGAATTTAGAGCCATTGATCAATTTGGTGCATTATTTTATCAGTATGATTTTGTGTCCCAAACGAAGAACATTGGCGTCCGAAAGTAAAAAATGTCGGAACGTAAGGAAAATGAAATTCAAGTCGAAGTGAGTATAAATAAATTTTAAATGTATAATAAATTTTGTAAAATTTTTAGTGTGACCCTAATTAGTGTGCGGTATGTCCACTCTTGGCTTAAAAGAGGCGCTATTTGCTGATTTTGTGCCTCTTAGCAATTAGGGACGCCAAACATCTAAACCCACGAGAACTTCGAAGTATTGTTAGGGCTTTGAACATGACGGATTTGCTAAGGGACACAAAGGATTTTAACTGTAATATATCTTATTTTGGGGATTCTACGGTTTCCGTGGCGCCGCCATTTGATGATGTTTTTAGATAGATTGACCGAAAATAAATCGAAAATGAGGAATACAATTTTTCGATATCTCGCTTCGTTTTCGAGATATCGAGGTTCAAAGTTAAATTCGCAACGAATATGAATTCAATGTATATAACTGTAGATTTACCGTTATATGCAATCTTACGCGAACGATATCACAGAATTATGAAGGTTTTGCTTAAAAACGATCTTTTGCTATGAAAGGATTTGAACAAAAAATACTGTGCACACCTGACTGTTGCCTGATGTGGTGGTGACTCCCATGAGGGTTATTTTTTTAGCGCCCGGCCGAAGGCCGTCCACTCGGCAAAAACTGATTGCCAAGAAAACTATGGCTTTCGGGAAAACTGTATGCACCTCTGGGATTGGGAAAAAAAGCGCTGATCTTGTAAGATTGCATATAACGGTAAATCTACAGTTACATACATTGAATTCATATTCGTTGCGAATTCAACTTTGAACCTCGATATCTCGAAAACGAAGCGAGATATCGAAAAATTGTATTCCTCATTTTCGACTTATTTTTGGGCAATCTATCTAAAAACATCATCAAATGGCGACGTCACGGAAACCGTAGACGTGCCCTTATTTTTAATGTCGTAATATTTGGGGTTTTGTATACATGTTCTTTAATATAACAGCCTGATTCTGTGTATTCTTGACAAATTTTTTATCAAGAAATTTTGTCAAGATTTTTATCAAGATAAAGCTTTGCTGGTATTCTGATGCAACATTGATAAAGTAAAAAGCTCATTTAATTCAACATAAGGTGAATATGCGACATTTGTCAAATTGTCAAAAAATAAGACAAAAAGTTTAACTGAAGTAAGTTTTGCAGAAAAAAAACCGGCCTTGATAACCCAGCGGGTACGCGCTGGCTTCTCATACCGAGCGCCCCCGGTTCGAATCCTGGCTGGGCTGGAAATAAGTTCGTACGTTTTTTTTTAATAGTTTCATCACAATAGGCGCTTTTTGCATACAAAAAATAATTCGTGGGAGGTAACGGAATTTTTTTTTATTTTCTCTGATGTAAAAGTGTAAACATGCACAATTCTTCCATTTTCAATAGGCAAAATTTCAATTTGTATGCTGTTGTCAATAGCATTCACACTTTTGACAATTTATCAAGAAAAGAGCTTTTATTTTTGGGATAGAATACCGATTCTTGACAAATAATAAAAACTTGACAAATAGTAATATGGTGAATTTATCAAGTGTACAGAATCGGGCTGTAAATGTAAACAAGTTTGTAAACGTAAAATATTGTAATTCTTAAAATTCCGGGATCGGAAAATAGCCAAAAATAGGCATATTTAGTGTACACTGTACCGCTTAAAAAATTCATCAAAAACAACAGACAAGTTTAATTCGAACGCTCCCACAGTTGTGCGTTTTCGTACCATCTATTGCATTCATTCACCCGCATGCATGAACGGATTTCAACGCTGGAACCCAGGGTTAAAATTTAGAGTCCGACCGATTAATCGGCATCGTCTTGTATCAGCCAATAAAATTGGTATTGGCATCGGCTAGTATCGGCATCGGCCAAAAAAAAAAAGAATCGGCTTCGGCCTTCTTTGGCCGATGCCACATCGGCTTTTTTGGCCGATGCCACATCGTTTTTTTTGGTCGATTTTCCTGCTTTCATTTCTTGTTTGTTTTTATTTGCAGCTGAATCGCACTGTCTTTCTTTTTCATATCTCGCTTTGAGCCTATTTACACGAAGGCTTTTTCCCCCTGCGTTTTTTGCAACTCTCTTTTGAAGTTGCTGCGTAAATCTTCATGCATTTACATGAAGACTTTTTACTTGCAACTTTGCTTGGCTTTTTGGACGTTTAAGCGGCCAATTTTCTTTCGTTCACATTTTCGCGTCTTTTGTGATATTCTCATTATTAAAAGAAAATGGATTTAAACAAAGAAGAAATTATTGAAAATATTTTAGAAGTCACTGAAATGGCTATTAACTGCTTAAATTTAAATAATAGGGAAGATGTAAATATAATTGTTAGCAAAGCGTCCGGCCGGTTTGAAATTTGAAGAAAAGTGCGAAAAAGAGCAAAGCAAATGTCAAAAAAACCCCTGGAATTCGCTGACCGTGCGTGTTTGCCTACCCCGCTGACTTCTCACCACTTCTCGCCAATAAACTCGTCACGCATGACTTTTAACGCAGGGGGAAAAGCCCTCGTGTAAATAGGCTCTTTGTATATTTATTACATTTTTATTATACGTTACAACCCAGTGTTGCCTGATTAGGGGGTTTCTCCTTAGATTTGTTTGGATTTTATGACAAATATTTAAGGGGACAATATTTTACAGATATTTTTAATCTATTTTTGCTACATCAACACCTTGTTTAGCTAAGTATATTGGCTATTGGGTCTTTTATTAATTGCTTGTGCCAAATAGAATGAGCAATTTTCATGAAATATAAATTTTATGTGTTATAAATTTGGGGGAAATTTTAGTTTAATTATAAATTCTGAATTTTCTTGTAATTTTATTTAGTTTTAAGTTGTTTATTTTCTCGTTTTTGTTTGTTAATCTGTGATGAATGTGATGAAATGTACTATATATGTAATAGTTCCTTTTGTTGTTTTATAAAATACTAGCTGACCCGGCAAACTTCGTCTCGCCCAAACGGTCCGTTTGAGTGTGATGCCGTTACTCACATACAGCCACTTTCTTGTATATATACATAGATTTAAGTTATATGGGCGGTGCCAAGCCCCCTTGTTCAATACCCGCACCATCCCGTCTGTCGGAAGGGAAAATGATAGGTTCGTACTTAGTTTCATTGCTGTGTCACTTAAAGTTCACCAAAATATTTGGGTCACAAACAATGCGCCACGCCCCTTGTCTGACGCCCATCAAATCTTATCATTAGAATGACTCATGTATGAGACGACAGGGTACTAAATTTTAGTGTTGTATGACTTATAATTCCGAAATTATTCCATATTAAAAATTTTAGTTGCATGAGTGGTGCCCCGCTCCCTTGTCCAAAATCCACCCTATTACCCCGGTCGAAGGACACGACTAAATAATAAGTTTATACCGAGTGTCATTGATGTGAATGCTATAGTTCAAAAGCTACACCGGAATTTAAAAAGTGCCACGCCCCTTTCCAACGCCCATTAAATTTTATTTGTGGAACGACACGTTTACGCCATGACACTGTTCCCAATTTCAATGCTGAGCGACTTATAATTCCGAAGATATTCCATATTAAAAAATTTAGTTGTATGGACGGTGCCACGCCCCCTTGTCCAAAATCCACCTTATTCCCCCTGCCGAAGGACACGACCAAATCCTTATTTTATACTGAGTGTCGTTTATGTGAATGCTGTAGTTCAAAAGTTACACCTGGATTTAAAAAGTGCCACGCCCCTTATCCAACGCCCACTAAATTTTACCGGTGGAATGTTACGCTTACGCCATGACACTGTACCAAATTTCAATGCTGAGCAACTTATAATTTCGGAGCTATTCCATATTAAAGAATTGAGTTGTATGAGCGGTGCCACTCCCCCTTGTCCAACGCCCATTAAATTTTACCGATGAAAAGACACGCCTACACCATGACACTGTACTAAATTTCAATGCTGTTCGACTTTTAATTCCGAAGATATACCATATCGGCAGCCGCCGTGGCTCAGTTGGTTAGTGCGCGGTCCAAGCGAGTCGAATGCAGAGCGACGCAAGTTCGAACACTGCATGTAGTAACACCTAAAAAAAATAACGGGAAACTCGTTTTCTCTTTCGGTGGCTGTCCTCTCAGCTGGAAATGGCAAACCTCTGAGAGTAAAAATTGCCTATGAAAAAGCTCCCAACCTGCCGTTCGGAACCGGCATAAAACTGTAGGTCCCTTCCACCCGCGTACAAATTCACACGCACAACACGGGTGGTTGCGGGAAGCAGGCCTTAGTCTCGCGTAAGCGGGCTGTCGTGCCAGTCAATTATTATTATACCATATTAAAAATTTAGGTTGTATGGGAGGTGCCACGCCCACCTCCTCTTGAATAACTCTATCCATTAAAAAAACCGCTTAAAAAACCGTTGCGTAGTTTTAAAGATTTAAGCATACATAGGGACAGACAGCGACAGCGACTTTGCTTTATACTATGTAGTGATGATGAAGCTGTGTTTTTGATTGAATTCATTCGTGTTTTTTTTATGGAATCGGCATCGGCCGATTTTCGGCCTTTTGACCGATTAATCGGCATCGGCATCGGCCAAAAAATTTGGTATCGGTCGGACTCTATCAACACTTCTGTTACCTTAGGGTCATTTTCGAGTAAAATTTGACTTTCAAGAGCCGTAACTTTCTTATTTCTGGTAAAGAATTGTTTTCCTTTGGACTCAGTGACTAATTTTATGCCATTTGAATATGCGCCGAATTTCATTTTATTTGCAACACTGGTTTACGCGCAAATGAGCAACTATACAAATTTGACCTTAGGGTCATTTTATGACCCATAGTACGGTTGCATCAAATTCGCCGTTGCGAATATAATTTTGAATATTTTGCATCAAGGAAATAAAATAAACAATAGTAGGCTATGATTTTAACAGCCAAACCTAAATTGGAGCGTTGAGCGTTGCGTTTTCTGACGCAACGCTCTCGCTCAGCGCGGCATACCGAAATTGAAGCGTTGCGTTGGGATTGTCAAAATCATGAAATGAAAACAAATGACAAAAAAATATCTGCTTAGTTGCCAAAAAACAACAATTTATTATTATTTTGCAAAACTTAGCTCTTATTTGAATAAATTCCTCAAAATTTAAATCAAATCAAATATAAATTACAGGCGTTTTTGTTATACGCAGCCAACTTCAATCGCTAACGCCTTGTCAAAATTGGAAATTCGAATAGCGCAGCGTCAGAGCGTTTCAATTGCGGTATGCCCCATACAATTTGTATGGGCATGAAGCAATTTTGACAGTTGCTTGCCGCTGACGCTCCAATTTAGGTTTGGCTGTTAAGTCATTGAGTCAACTTGATCAAATTGTTAGTAGGCTATGATTTTAGAGTCATTGAGTCAAGTTGATCAAATTGTTAGGCTATGAATTTAGAGCCATTGATCAATTTGGTGCATTATTTTATCAGTATGATTTTGTGTCCCAAACGAAGAACATTGGCGTCCGAAAGTAAAAAATGTCGGAACGTAAGGAAAATGAAATTCAAGTCGAAGTGAGTATAACTTGTTGCTATTAGTAAAATAAAATGAGTAATATATACCACATTGAAGATATTTTGAACAACCAATTTCGATGAGGAAGAAAGTGACGTGAGCGACGCTGATTATATCGACAAAACTGAGAGTTTTGTGGAAGATGTTGGAAGTATAAATGAAAGTGACATTGAAAGTGTTGAAAATTGTGGAGACCCAACATTTTTTTTTTGTAAAGACAAAGACATAAACACATCGTGAAACGCGTGCTGCAGCTGAAAACGTAATTCACGAGAAAATGTCGTGGTGGACGAAGTGGACGAAATTGAGTTCGATGCATATTTAGGAATATTACTTCTAATTGTTAAATAAAAAGAAATTTACTTCATGGGCAAATATATACCTATAATTTAATTTTTATCATTCTTTAGGTGTATATCGATCGTACGGTGAAAGTGTGAGAAGTTTGTGGGACGAAAAACATGGCCGCCCAATTTTCCGAGCAGTTATGTCTCTAAAACGATTCCTTATAATTTCAAGGGTCCTTG
This sequence comes from Melieria omissa, assembly GCA_963971225.1. Lineage (NCBI taxonomy): Eukaryota > Metazoa > Arthropoda > Insecta > Diptera > Ulidiidae > Melieria > Melieria omissa. The sequence continues at coordinate 89,527,617 of OZ020267.1, read as the reverse complement.
CATTTGATGATCGAGAAGCACGAAGGCTTCATGGCCGTAGAAATGTTGACAAGCTTGCACCAATCAGAAACTTTAATGATAAATGGATTGAAAATTTGAAATATCTTTATGTTGCTAATGAAAATGTAACAGTCGATGAGCAACTTATACCGTTTCGTGGACGATGCTCATTCAAAGTTTACATGCCAAGTAAGCCGGGAAAATACGGTATAAAGGCCTGGGTTGCAGCAGATATTTCCACTGGATTTTGTCTCAATTTTCAAATTTATTTAGGTAAGCAATTTGTTAAAAATATGTATTTATATGTACTTACATTTTTATACTCGTATATAAACATTAACTTTCAGGTCGAGATGTTAATGCTGCACCCGAAAAAAATCAAGGCGAACGGATTGTGTTAGATTTGATTTCCGATTTTCGTAGAAGAAACATAACCACTGACCATTTCTTTACCAGCCGAAATCTAGCCTTAAAACTTTTGAAGAAAAAAATTACATTGGTGGGCACTCTTCAACAAAATAAAAGATTTATTCCTGTTTATTCAACACCATCTGAATTGCGGAAGTTACCGGTTTTCTCAAGCAAATTTTTTTTTACGACAAAATAACGCTAGTTCAGTATGTGCCAAAACGTTATAAGCTGATAACACTTTTGAGCACAATGCACAATAGTAAAACTATTGACAACGATCATCCAAAAAACTTGCCAGAAATCATCAGTTACTACAACTCAACGAAAGCAGGTGTGGATAAGTTGGACCAACTTGCTAGAACTTATTCTTGTAAACGGCAAACAAATAGATGGCCCGTTGCAATTTTTAGTGACTTTATCAATAGTCAAACAAGCACAAATAATGGAAACGGCTGAATTGTCTGCAACAGCACCTTCACCAAAGCAAAAACTTAGCGAAAGGAAACGTTGTGGTATGATATATGCCCTAGTACCAAAGCTAAGAAAACATTCGCGACATGTCACACTTGTTTGATGCCAGTATGCCCAAACCATCGTTTATCAATCAAAGAAACGACAACTTATTGCCAAAACCACTTTCCATGAACATTTTTTAACTTTTCTGTACAAAAATAATATAAAATAAATCGGGGTCATTTTATGACCCAAGGATCAAATGAGCGAGTTTTTCCTAGGGTAACAGAGGGGTTAAAATTGTTCTTTTGTGCTACTATGTACATATATACATAGCCCTTATTTAATAAATTTAAAATTTTGTATTAGGGTTTGGTGGTAGAAATAACAGAAAAGACAAAGGGTCAGCATCCTAGTCCCAAAGGTCTATACTTCGGGAAACTTTTGCATTTGACTGTTGGGGGGTAACGCGGGACCGTAGAGTATATTTTGTATTTACAGATTTTCTTTTTAACTAAATATGACTCAAACCTTACAAAATTACGTTTTAAGAAGTTTCGAAACCGGAGTGAAGAATATGTCTAATGTGCATAAAAGTACAGATTCGCTCATCGAATGTAATGTCTTTATTATTTCATAATATATTAATAACAAGAAATATTGATTCGAAAACCATTGTACACTTGTGTGAACATCACAAAGTAATTATTCGACACTTACGATATTACAGGCGTTATGTAAATGTTGCTAGAAGAGCGAGCTGACCACCGAGACATGTCAGTGTGAACGTTATGATACATAAGAAAAATATAAAAATGCCAATATTTATCACCATCTCATGTATGGTTGAGAGAAAATTGAGCAGCTTCAAAGCTTTTTGGGTTTCGATCCCCAGTAGCACTAACATGCTCGTTATGAAACTGACTTGTTGTTGCTCTCGAAAGAACGTAAGCTCTAGCAAAACTAGTAAGCATGCTGGAATAAAGACACTTAATGAGTACGTTTCCGATTCATCCCATGAAAATAAAGCTACAACAAAACCAATTACAACAGCCAAGAAGACATGAACTTTGTGCTTAAACAAAAAGTGCTTCTTTTCCACCGGTGTCAATCTTGCATTGACTGAGGTTGAGAACACCGGTTCATAGTTAGATGGTTGTGGGCCACCTACGATTGCATCGGCTTCAACTTCTGGATCAGAGTATTCGCAGTCCTCACTTTGTTTTGGCACTAAAACGTAAGTAGTACACCGGTCAATGCTTAAACTTTGACGTAGTGACTAGAGTTGAAACCTCTTACCTACACATTCATGCGCCGACTCCCCGTCACCATCCCCAATTTGTTTGTTATTCAACTTCTCCAGACGATTTTTTGCGTTTTCCAATATCTTCCTCCTTCTCGCTTCTCGTCTCAACTTTATTTTATCGTCTTCTTGCAGTATTGCGTGCTGCTTATTTTCTTGTAAGTTTTCCATTGCATTACCGAAAGACTACCCGTGCAGTTTAACCTGCGAAATAAACTACCATCCCAGATGCACTAGCAACCGCTGTGGGCAATGAAAAAGAGTAATATTTCCTTTACCAAAATGCCGTTATTACCAGTCTGTGAATTTTGGACTTTCCTTATTTGTATTTAACAATGTATTTATTTGAAGCAATTTATTTTATTTATTGGTTTTAACACTGCCTTTAGACGCAGTAACAATTAGCCAATCCTTGCAGCAGTGTTGCCAGATAGATTTCAAGCAATCCCCCTAAAATGAACTCCATTTCCGTATAAAAACTAAAATGTCTTCCCAAATTTATAATGCGCACATAAATGAATATTTACTGAAAATTGCTCATTCTGGTGCATGAAATTAAAAAAAGACCAACAGCAAATATATATAGAGTTGCCAGATAGATTTCAAGCAACCCCCTAAAATTAAGTACATTTCCCCCTAAAAACCAAAGTTTCCCCCAAAATTTGTAATCCACACATAAAAAGAATATATCATGAAAATTGCTCATTCTATTCATGAAATTAAAAAAAGTATCCAATGTATCAGAACAGGGTGTTGATGTAACCAAAATGCAACCTGTTTGGCCTGGTTGTATCTACAATATTTCCCCCAAATTTTGCGCCTAAAATATTTATAATAAAATGTCCCCCCAATCCAGACAAATAAACTACAAATCTAGGGGGAGAACTCCTAATCTGGCAACACTGCCTCGAAGCATAAAACCATGATACAAAAATATACAGGTAGTTTCATGGCACAATAAACAAAGTAATAGCATCCCCGCAACACCAAAAACCACATGTATTTTGTTGGTAGGATCGTTTATCGCTACTGTCAAATTCAGCTGCCATTTTCCGACGAAAGAGGGAGAAACTGAAAACAGACAAAAGTGATTGTTGCCAGACGGTGCTGTATTTGAGTGAAAAAACGGGAAAAGTGCTCAGGTCAGCTGTTTTCAGTCAGGTATTTTCATTTCAACCGATGCGGCAACACCGCACCACTGCTGACACCGACGATTTTGACAGAAGCGATAAACGATCAGCCGGTGGCTTGCTACAACCTTGTTAGTTGAACCATGGGTAGTTTCAATGCGACAGATAAAAATAAAATTGACAATTAGAAAAAAATATTTGTTTACAGATTTTGTACTACTGTTTTCATTTTTGCTACAGAGCTGCAATTTCACACAATTTGCAAAGTAAATCCTAAGTAGCGACACTCTTTGACAACCGGACGTTGATTTCTTCTGAAGGCTCCTGTCAAATTGTTGTTGTTCACGTGTAAAACGGACACTGTGGTGAATAAGTACATTAACTTTCAGGGTTACGTGCACTTGACAAACCCTGTAAAACTGTAGAAGTCATGAATTTGTTAAGTGTAGTTTAAAACGATTTTATATTTCGGACACGGAGTTTTTATGGTGGCATGAGTAGGGGAAAAAAATTAAATATTTATCTAAAAAATTTATTGCCTTCCAAATAGAATTATGAAACAATTTTAATGAATTTCCAATGTTTTGCAAAAGCAACTCTGCCCGGCAAAAAATATTCACCACAAGTCTTTGTCAGTTGCAATTTCAAATTCATCGCCTGCATTGAAGCAAAAGCCACCGAAATCAGAACAGAGATGAACGAGCTGAAAGCGCATTTGTACCAGCGCTTCGGAAGCAATATATCGCTGGAAAACGATGACTAAACGCTAGACCAAAATTCCAGTTAACCGAATAAGAAAATAAAACCAAAACCCGTATAACCCAAAATCCAATAGCACATCGTTAGTGGCAGCAAAATGTTTTTGCTGTTTCATGGTTCAACTAACAAGGTTGTAGCAAGCCACCGGCTGATCGTTTATCGCTTCTGTCAAAATCGTCGGTGTCAGCAGTGGTGCGGTGTTGCCGCATCGGTTGAAATGAAAATACCTGACTGAAAACAACTGACCTGAGCACTTTTTCCCGTTTTTTCACTCAAATACAGCACCGTCTGGCAACAATCACTTTTGTCTGCTTTCAGTTTCTCCCTCTTTCGTCGGAAAATGACAGCTGAATTTGACAGTAGCGATAAACGATCCTACCAACAAAATACATGTGGTTTTTGGTGTTGCGGGGATGCTATTACCTTGTTTATTGTGCCATGGGCTGTTTACTCGAATGGTATGAAGAATCGCATGCAACATGTTGCATTTAGCGACAGTGACAATTTATGAAACCTGCAAAATCTGACAACAGTTTGCATTTAGATCTTCAAAACTGTGCCAATACTGTAAACCGAGAATTGCAACTACGATGCGACATTGTATTTTGGCTTCAACGGGTCTATAAAAAATTAAATTTGTAAACCAAAACGCAATTCCCGCGTTATACATAAAAACATAAATATTTAACAACTGTATTAAGTGCTCTGTTTGATTTGCAAAGATGTACAGCAGGTTTTCGCTCGCATTGTCCAGGTAAGCTTCCTGTAAAATTCAAATAAATTAGTTATGGTGTTTTAACAAAAGCGCGGCGCATTCTACCTTCAGAAAGTTGGGCTGAAATGGCGCCTTGTAGTGCTCCCACTGCATCAATTCATTGATTTGCTTGCCCTCATTCGAAACGCTCGGCTGCTGCGAATTCTAAAAATTAGAACGAAACCTTTCAAATGTAATACTTATAAAAAGAATTTACTATTACTTCTCCATTTGCCCGAGCAATTGCAGCAAAGACTGTCGTGCGTTTGGCAGGTAGAAAAGTCCTGCTGCAGTGTGAACAAATCCAGCAGCTCTTCGGCCGTAAATTTCATGGTATCGCCTGACGTTTTCGCTCCCGTCTGTAGCACACAGTCACCCAGTGACATTTTCGCCACCTGACGCTGAAAAATCTTTTCCTCTATGCAGCCAGCAGTAACCAAGCGATAGATTTGCACATCTTTCATCTGACCATCGCGCCAAATGCATGCCATGGCTTGTGCATCGGTGGCCGGATTCCAGTCGTTGTCAAAGAGTATCAGACGTGATGCGCCCACAAAGTTCAAACCTACGCCGCCAGCCTTGGCGCTTAGCAGGAAAACCAAAGCTGCATTATCGCAGTCGGCTGACGCATTGAACTGCGTCACATTTGCATTGCGATCCGCGCTGGTTGTGGCACCATCCAGGCGCAAACAGTGTATCCCCAAATAATCGCAGAGTCCCTGTAGCATGTTCAGCGTTTTGGTGTGATTCGACACCAGCACACACTTTTCTCGTCGCGCCACCACAGTGGCTACGAGGAAATTCTGCACCAATTCCAGCTTGGCCAAGTCGAAGGGTCCCATATCGGCGCATTTGGGCAGAAAGCGCTCCAAATTGCGCGTGAACAAATTTGGGGTTCTGGTGCGCGCCACCAATGACAGATGATTGCAGATTTTCTTAAGCACAGTAATGATCTGAAGTGGGCTGAGGTCCTTGAAAATGCTATCCTTGCGCTTGGCATACAAGTCCAACGCCTTCTGCAGTATGAACTGCTGCAGCTCGGAGGGCCGTAAGAAGTAGATGTACTCACGCTTCTTAGGCAAGTATTGACGGTTCAGCGTCTGCAGGCGGTGCAGCAGAAACTTCTCTGAAATGAGGTTCAATTCTCGGGTACGGTCAGCAGCAAACTCGTTCACCTCCTGCGCTGCATCGGGGCTTTGGCTTTCCTACAGCGGCACTTCGTAACGACGATGGAACTCCTGTGCACTGCCAAGAATGCCGGGATTCACGAAATCTGCCAAAGCAAAGAATTCCTACAGGTCGTTTTGAACCGGCGTACCGGTCAGCACAATGAGTCGCTGTATATTTAGATCGCGCAAGGCAGTGCAGATTTTGGTCGATTGATTTTTGAGACGATGTCCCTCGTCGCATATCAACAGGTCGAACTTGAGTTGCTGGAACTCTGCCACGTGACCGAGCAGACTTTCATACGACACAATGACGAAGGGCACATGATGCTGCCGCGAGTAGGTGGCAAGCGGGCGCTTTCCGCCAACCACAAAGCCATACATTCGTTCGCCCTTCAGCCATTTGTTGATCTCCGTCTCCCAATTGGCGGTCAGGCTGCTGGGCACTACTATTAACACTCGTTGCAGTACACGTTCACCAAAAGATTACGATCTCCTCCGAAAGCTAGCACCACTTTGCCATCCATCAGACATTTTGCGGATGCTGGTACAGGTGCCATATTTTTCGACAAACGCAGCGGCAAGTGTTCACATTTGGCATTTTTCGACGACTCAGTGCGACTCACTACGACGGCCAATACGGTGTACCAATTGCACTCCAAATTGTTGATCATTGGGTGTTGTTTTTATTGGATCGCGGTATGTAGCGCTGCACGGCCGCCAGTGTATAATTGTGAGCACACACTATTACCGGACCACGCTCCATTGCGGACAACTCCTCCAGCGTGGCCAACTCAAGCAGCAGCCTCGGGCCCCACTGCGACGCCGGTGCTGTTGCTGGTGGGTGGGGGACACTACCTTTATGCAGCGTTTGACGGAGCAAGTGCGACAGAGTCGCGATTATCGTTGCCGGCGATGCACATTTGTTAACAAAATTTTGTAAACAACGACATCTTGGTCTTCGTGGTGAATATTTACACATTCTGTGGTGAAGGTGGCAATTGAAGTTAATGTAGAGTTGATATTTTTGATACACATGTTGAGTATAGAAATGTTGCTAAATGGATACTTTTCCAAAAGTTTTGATTATATTTTGAAATATTTTAACCACTTCAGCTACATTTAAATATTCAGCCATAGGTACAGAAATGTTCAATTGAACTCAAATGCGTTCCGAACTCAAATGCATGCCGATTTAAAAATCGTGCATATGAATGCTGTACATTAATATTTGTTGGTAAACACATTTTTAGTGCTTATTTAGATTTATGAAGATACACAAAATTATATTTAAATAAAATTCTTGACATAATTAATAAGAAATAACTTATTCGCTAGCATATTTCCTTGCACTGGAGCAAAATTACATTGACATTTATTCCGAATGTTCAATGTTTACATAATCAAATTGCCTACACAAAAAGCAATTTCAAAATTTTTATTCAAATCTTTTCTGTTTCAGTTAATTATATTGACACCTATTGAATAACTACTACAAAAACGCATCTATCTAAAGATATTTATTTTCACAAACAAATGCTTACTGCTTGTTTCGGAAAAGTAGTAAGAAAATTAGGTATTACATTTACTACCAAAACCAACAGAAAATCGCATCGGGGTAACACGGTCAAACAGACTTAGAGCCTATTTACACGAAGGCTTTTTCCCCCTGCGTTTTTTGCAACTCTCTTTTGAAGTTGCTGCGTAAATCTTCATGCATTTACATGAAGACTTTTTACTTGCAACTTTGCTTGGCTTTTTGGACGTTTAAGCGGCCAATCTTCTTTCATTCACATTTTCGCGTAGTTTTTGATATTCTCATTATTAAAAGAAAAATGGATTTAAACAAAGAAGAAATTATTGAAAATATTTTAGAAGTCACTGAAATAGCTATTAACTGCTCAAATTCAAATAATAGGGAAGATGTAACAATAATTGTTAGCATAGCGTCCGGCCGGTTTGAAATTTGAAGAAAAGTGCGAAAAAGAACAAAGCAAATGTCAAAAAAACCCCTGGAATTCGCTGACCGTGCGTGTTTGCCTACCCCGCTGACTTCTCACCACTTCTCGCCATCAAACTCGTCACGCATGACTTTTAACGCAGGGGGAAAAGCCCTCGTGTAAATAGGCTCTTAATGTACCACTGACAGCTCGAAAAAAGAGTGTCGCTACTTAGAGTATACTTTGCTATTTGTTTGTGTAGTATATCATTCAGTTTCTGTATTTTTTACTTTTTTGTGCACTCTTAAAATTTTATTTTTATTTGTCAAACAAGCAAATGACTTTTAATTTTGCTCGATTGAATCTGCCTGTATATTTTTGTATCATGCATAAAACCCATGATACAATAAAATACAGGTAGATTCATAAAGACAGATAAGAAGAAAATTGACAAATGAGAAATAAATTTGTTCTACTACTCTTTTCATTTTTGCCATAGGGCTGTAAATTTGTGGCTATCAGTTTATGTAGTAACGTATCATAAAAATACTTTAAGAATTATTGTTTTCTAAATGTTTGCGCGGTGACCGACAGAAAAAAGAAGGCAGGTTTTTGGGTTGAAGCGTGGTGGTGTCTTTTATTAAGTAAGTAATAGCAGGTAGTCGAAGTTGTAGAGATCCACAAAACTGGCATTCTGGATACACCAGTCTCGGGCGGCAGTCGATTCACGACTCCGTCCTTTAATAAAGTGATTGAGGAAAAGAATAGATCTTTAACCTTCAATTAACAACTTATCTTGCGGGTGCACGATTTGCGTGGTTCTAATAGACTAAATGTGCGAGTCGTGGCGGTGCTCTTACTGCTAAAATCATTCTGTTGGCCTAGAGCTTTGAGGAAGCACTTCACAAATGAACTCAGTGTACACCACCAGTTTGACCATACTTTCAATATTAAAGTACCCATATAATGTACGTCTGCAATGTCCATAATTTGCATGGCAAACCACAACGTAAGTTTGTAGTTAAGTCTTTTAAAAATCACAACATTTTAATAACTTAATACTGAAATTCATGAAATTTACCGCATCAGTTGTAATGTTCAATTTGCAGAACAAAATTACAGCAGTTATCCATTATTTGATCGCATCAACTGTTAAAATTAACTACAACTACTACCAACTACTATTTCTGAATAAATTTCCTACCATTCATACTTTTTTCTGCATCATTAAAATTTTCTTCTTATTTGTCAAAAAGGCAACTGACTTTTAAATTTGATCGAATGAAATTACCTGAATATTATTGTACCATGATAAAACCAAAGGAAATCATGGCACAATAAACAAGGTAGTGGCAGGAAGCAAGGTGTATTTAATAAGGTGATAGCACTACTGCAAAAACAAAATTCCCATGTATTTGGTAGTGCTTTTGGGCATGCTGCTTGTCAAAATCAAATCAAAAGACAAGCAACACAAAAACAATTTTACCCATTTTTAACAATTAGCATGCCCATTCGCGAAAAGCCAAAAGAAAATCAGAAGAAATCAAAAGAAAATCAGAAGAAAAAAGTTTAAGCAGCTGTGTTGCCACCACTACTTTATTAAATATGCCTTGGGACATGGCAAAATAACAAGGTAGTGGCAGGAGAAAAGCAACAAAATTCACGTGAATTTTGTTAGTGTTTTTGTTCGGTTCATTGTCAAAATCGGACGGACGGTTCACTTGCCAACAGTATTGCCAGCATCGAATAAACCACTTGGTTTACAAACATTAGATTTTGATGAAGGATGAAAGAAAACGTAAAAATACTCCAATTAACAGCAAAAGTACATAGCTTCCTTGTTTTTATCTGTTGTTTTACAACGAGGGGTAAAAGTGCTTATAAAGTGCTTAAGTTACTTATAAATCCGAAGTTATTCAATATATATATATAATAATATAGATATACAGGCATGTTCCAGCATTCACGCGATTTCAAATCGAAACCGAACATTGAAATCGCACGAATTTTTAAAGCCTGTTCTGAAAATCGCACGATTTATGAACAATTCGAAATGAAATTTGAATCAGCTGAGTGTTATATGACAAAAATATTTGATTTAAATTTTATAAACAAAAGTTGAGAAAATGAGCGCTTTTACACTTGGTGTATTTTATTTATGCCAAAATGAATGGTACAGCAACGAAAAAGTAAGGCGGCGTATTTTGAGGGACCGTTCTAATCCACTAGATCTTTCGCAAGCCGTGTAAGTATAAATTTTGTTATTTTGCAGCCATAAGCTGACCTTTTCCTGCAGTGCAGATTTATCGCGTATTACAGAGTAGACAAGGACTCCTTCCGAAGCATTTTGGACGACTTAAAACCTTTTTTGAAACAATCTTCAATTTGCGCTGAACAAAGACTTGCTGAAGGAGGATTCCAACCTTCCATTGGAAACGATACAGACATAGCGCTTGGTACCATATCCAAAATCTTAACAGAGATGCTTAGAACCATTTTTGCTTCCACCATTTCGCGATACATGGGACAAGGCAGCATAAATTCAACTTACAACATTCAAAAGCTCGTAATATCGTTGAACGAGGAATTGGAGTACTGAAATGTCTACAATCCACATTGCCATATGCTCCGCAAAAGGTTGTAAGAATTGTTAATGTATGTTGTGCTCTTCACACCATATGCCGCCTTCACAATGTTAATAATGTTGCTGAAGACTCTGCATTAGAAATTATAGACGACGGATTGGAAATCGATGAAGAAGATAGGAGAAATTTTAATGCCGCTCAAATGATTGGAGATTAATTTGCAAATAACATACTAAGACTTTCAATATAAAAATTCAAATAAAAGATTTATTGAAACGCATTTTATGCTAACACAAGTTCAAAGTAAAAAGTAACATATGTAAGAATTAAGGTAATAATGAAAGGATAAGGACATTCAATCAATTTTTGTTGCATGGCCACACTATCGCCTTTAGACAAATGCTTTGCCAGCCCAGGATGCCTCTCCTGGCTTATCTCTGGCATTGGCTCTTGTGCTTACCCCTAAACAAATGTATTATTTTAATTCATGCATTTCAGTATCAAATACATACTTAAATTTTTTGCGGCCGTTTTCAAAATCACACAATTTTTCATCAACGAATTCAAAATGGAAGTAAAGTTACGAATTCGATTTAGAGAACACGTCAATTCGTAACGATCTCATTGTCGAAATCTAAATCGTTATACCAAAATTCAGAACATGCTATTCCGTTTTCATTCACATTTTCGTCCGAAAACGAATTGTGGAACATGCCTGATAATAATAGACTTCTATTGTATGGGCGGTGCACCGCCCTCTAGTCCATACACAACAAACAATATCCAGAAACCCTCTCCTGGACATATATCATCCAATGTGTCTAAAAATTAAATCAATCGGTTAAGTAGTTTCAGCTTGTACCCACATATTTGAATATCACAGGAGAATATCTATTGCGGCTATTACACGGTCGAGCCGCGCTATCAGCGAGGTTCGACGTCGAACGATTATTTTTTACACTACGTCGAACCCCATTGTGAAACAAACTCTTGAGGCGTGCACATCTGTATGATGGAACAATTTGTGGCAGCACTGGTGATAAACGAACTTTTGGAAAATAAAAAAAAGAAGGAACGAATTTGGAGAACGGAGTGGTTAGCAAAAAGGTAAAAATTCTCCCACACAAATTTATTAAGAGAATTGGAAGTAACAGCACATGATGACTATAAAAATTTCTTTCTACTCCAACAGCCGACTTTTCACTTGCTTTAATTTGTTTAGCTCTCTTCTATAAGTAGCACGAAGACAATTTTTTTTTAAGCGAGTCAATGCTCGTGTCTGCTTCTACTTCTTTTAATTTATTAAATATAATTTTTATTTAATTAAATATTTAAATACAATTTTTAAATTACGGTCAAAGTATACTCCAAGGGCCGTTTTCTCATCTTTCCGTTAACTTTAAAGTTCACTTTAACGGGCCGATAAACGCATTTTCGTTTTCTCATCTGCCCGCTAAGCTATCCTCCCGATAAAATTTACCGGGAGGATTGAGTGCCTGTTAAACTTTAAAGTGAACTTTAAGTGGAAGTGGTGCCAACTACATGCATATGTTTGTGTACAAACAAAAAACAGCTGATAATGAAATTACAATTTGAAATGAAATTTGAATTTGAGATCTTTCGGTATGGAAAATAGGCGTGTTTCTTAAATTCATGCACTGGAAGACGCTTTTGAAGGTACAGAGTCGCAAAATGCGGCAAATATAACATATAACAGCCAATTGGACTATTTCACTGCTTTGCACTGCTGACATGTCCAATCGCTGCTGGGCTGCCACCTGTGCGATACGTCTCGCTCTTCTGCCCTGCAAGTTCCAACTTGGACTTACGCTTCAAGCTGTCAAACTTGTCCCTCAATGATTTCCAACGTCGGGACACGCCCCATTTGGCAGTAAAAGCATCAACAAGATTTTGCCAGGCAAAATTTTTATTTTTTTCCTTCTGTTGAAATGTGTTCGTTCCAGTGACCTGTGGATCCTGCAATGATCCAATCCTCTCCCTTCCAGTCCCCTATGTATTTATGTCCCACTTTCCCAATCCACCGGCTTCGGCCGTCTCGTCCAATGTCTTTTTCAGTTTGTCATTCGTGTTTTACATCTACAATAAAACGCACACGCAATGAAACCCCCACGCCTTTTATTTGAAACCGATTCCGCCGACGGCTCCGAAAGAGACACTTAATCATGGTCCTTCGAGCCGGAAAAACCTCAAGACCATCTACGATGACATATTAGAGGAATATCTCACCCTTGACCATATGGAACTCACAAATCCCCGTGAGATAATCCAGAATGGCAAATATTTCTCATACTATCTGCCTCATCACGCAGTCATCCGGCCCGAAAAGAAGACTACCAAAGTCCGAGTGGTTTTCAATGCCTCAAAGTCCTCAAGTTCTGGTCAGTCACTTAACGACGTTCTGCATACTGGCCCCACTCTTCAAAATGACCTCACAGCCCTCATTCTCCGATGGCGCCTTTACCGCTTTGTCTTCAACGGCGATGTCCAGAAGATGTATAGGCAAATTCGGGTCCATAATGATCACCAGGAATTCCAGCGAATACTCTTTCGCAAATCCCCGGAATCTCCTATTCAAGATTTCAAATTGAAAACGGTGACATTTGGGGTTAACTGTGCGCCATATTTGGCCATCAGAACGCTCCATCGATTGGCCCACGACTCTCAGCCATCCAGCCCGTTAGCGGCAAAAATACTTCTCGAGGAAACGTATGTCGACGACATTCTTTCCGGAGGTCATGATCTTCCCACCACTAAGGAAGCTCTCTCTCAAGTGATAGCCACCCTCAACTCCGGGGGATTCCCTCTTAAAAAGATAACGACTAATCACGCAAAACTATTAGAGGAAATTCCCGAAGACGACCTTTTCGACTCGGAATTCCTCAAGTTCGATTCAACGAGTTCCACTAAGACTCTTGGCATCCTTTGGAATGCCTTATCGGAGTCATTTTCATACTCTATCTCTCCCACTACTCCTGCAAACTCATTCACGAAACGGCAAATTCTTTCGTCTGTTGCCAAACTTTTCGATCCCGCAGGATGGCTTTCGCCTATAATGATTCTTGCCAAAAAGCTTCTGCAAGAGCTTTGGCTTGAAGGCACTGAGTGGGACGAGTGCATAAAGCCAGGATCACTTATCAAATGGCAGCAATTCATTGAGAATTTGCCTGCCATAGAACTTATCGAAATTCCCCGGTGGGTTCACTATGCCCCCAATCGAAATGTTCAGATCCATGGATTTTGCGATGCCTCCGAAAAGGCATACTGTGCAGCTCTTTACATACGTACTAGCACGAATGGTGACAACCTCTCGTCACATCTCCTCGTTGCAAAAACAAGAGTTGCACCTCTCCAGACAATAAGCTTACCTCGCTTAGAGCTTTGCGGAGTAGTTTTACTCTCCCAGCTCATCAAATCCCTCCGCTCGCACCTCGGGTTCGACAAATCGGAAATCCATTTATGGACCGATTCGGAAATTGTCCTTGCTTGGTTGGAAAAACCACCTTGCACATGGAAGACTTATGTTGCCAACCGCACGACCGAAATACGTCAAAATGTGCACAACGCTCCCTGGCGACATGTCCCAAGCGCTGAAAATCCCGCGGACTTAGGAACGCGCGGATGCAAGCCACAAGATCTCAAAGATCGCTCTCTATGGTGGAATGGCCCCAAATGGTTGCAGCAAGCTCCCGATGCTTGGCCCAAAGGTAACTCTCGCAAAGTTCCAGTCCCGGAACAACGAGCGGTTGATTGTCACCACCTTCTCGAAGAGCAGACCGACATCCTCGATCGGTTCTCCAGCTTCTCTCGAGCCCTGCGAGTAATCGCATATATGTTCCGATTTGTTAATAACGGCATCTCCTCCCGTCGCCAACACAATCCCATACACGGAACACTGTTGTCCCAAGCAGAGTTGGCATTTGTTAAAAATCGCCTTATAACTCTCGCGCAAAGTTTCCATTATCCCCAGGAACGACAAGCGCTCTCTTATTATCTTCCCATATCCAAGAAAAGTTCTCTCTTGGTGCTCAATCCCTTCCTAGATAAACAGAAGGTGATGCGAGTTAATGGCAGACTCGCCAATGCGGCATTGTCGTATAATGAACGACACCCCATTATTCTCCCCCCAGAGTCCCGCTACTGCAGTTTGCTTCTTCAATTCCTTCACAAGCTATTACTGCATGCGGACCAACGACTCATGCTCCGTATGGTTCGGCAGGAATATTACATTCCGCGCCTAAAGCCGCAAATAAAAAAGTGCATTTTTCAATGCAAAACGTGTGTCATCCACAAACAAAAGCTGCGAACACAGATCATGGCAGCGCTCCCCCCCCGAACGATGCACACTTACAATCCCATTCGCCACAACCGGAATCGACTTTGCTGGTCCATTCCAGATCAAAGCTTCCATGCTCCGTAGCTCAACCTACCTCAAAGGTTATGTTGCAGTGTTCGTGTGCTTCTCCACGAAGGCCGTTCACTTGGAACTCTGCTTCCATCTTACGACCGAAGCGTTCCGCGCAGCATTCGCCCGATTTACTGGTCGACGAGGGCTACCTCTCAAAATCATGACCGACGAAAATCATGAATCAACGGCAAAACGTTCGTCGGTGCTCAACGTGCCATGGCCAGAGACCTTGCCAAATTCTCGAGAGAAATCGCCCAAGATATTCTCGACCGATACGGTCCTCAAGGCGTCGAGTGGCAATTCATCCCCCCACATGCTCCTCACATGGGAGGACTATGGGAGTCGGCGGTCAAAAACTTCAAGACCTACCTTAAAAAGGTAGCCGGCTCTCATAGATTCACATACGAAGAGTTTACGACTCTTCTTACTAGAATTGAAGGGACGCTCAATTCACGTCCACTCTCTCCTCAATCGCAGGACCCTAGCGATTTAGTGTCTCTGACCCCTGGCCACTTTCTCCGAGGCGCTCCTATCGCCGCCCCCCCCGAACCCGAGTGCTCCGAGCTATCCCTCATAAACCGATGGGAAAAACTCAAAGTCCTCCATCATCAATTTGCCCCACGATGGATGGATGAATACCTCAAGGATCTCCACAAACTATATAAGTGGAAGCATCCGCAAAGAGAGGTGGGAGAAGATGAAATGGTCGTCATTAAAGACGATCTGCTTCCTCCCAATGAATGGCGGCTCGGCCGTATTCATAAAATACATCGCGGTCCCGACAATCACGTACCTGTCGTGGATATCCGCACCGACTCTGGCATCTTGACAAGGCCAGTAGTCAAGCTATGCCCCTTAATAGCGCCTTAGAACTCATTCGACTCATGGCCCTGCTTGCTCACATACACTTGCTCATACTCTACCCAATCACTATTATCCTTTAGTGATACACTTTTCTTATGTTTTGCAGGGCAACTAGGAAGCAGCAGGTCGTCCAGCAATGCCGACTGTGCCACCACCTCCACGGCATACGATATTGCCGGGCCCTCCTGGCGACGGCACCGCAGCAGCGACAGCAGGTGGCCCGCGCCCAGGGCTACTGCACTAACTGCCTGGCGCGGTCCCACCCCACCAACCGGTGCAACTCCACCGCTCGCTGCAGCAAGTGCGGCTAAGCGCACCACACTATGCTGCACTTCAGCGAGAGGCCAGCCGCAGAAGCAGCGACCAGGGCCGCAACGAAGGGCGGCAAGAAGCCGCAACGTCAGCGGCAGTAACCCGCTCCAGCACAGCGCTCCACCCTTGCTGATCGGCTTACACGCCACCGCCGACAGCCTCAACCACGAACCAGCCGTTCCGCAGCCGAGGCAGCAGACCAACGGCAGCTGATCGCATACAGCGAGGACGAGGCCTCCACCGACGGAACCCCCGAGCCGCCCGTCGGAGCCCGCGCCCTCATCGAGCAAGCTCTGGAGGTATTGGGCCGGCTCAGTGAGCAGCTCCGGCATTAATGTTGCCAGAGGCAACGCGGGCCGCCATGTTTAAATGTGTTCGTTCCAGTGATCTGTGGATCCTGCAATGATCCAATCCTCTCCCTTCCAGTCCCCTATGTATTTATGTCCCACTTTCCCAATCCACCGGCTTCAGCCGTCTGTCTCGTCCAATGTCTTTTTCAGTTTGTCATTCGTGTTTTACATCTACAATAAAACGCACACGCAACGAAACCCCCACGCCTTTTATTTGAAACCGATTCCGCCGACGGCACCGAAAGAGACACTTAATCACCTTCAAAACTAATTATATTTTTTCACAAACAGCTAATTGCGCCGCCAAGTGCTGCCCATCGTAGACCAGTGTTGCCAAAAAATCAGACTTGTTAAATTTATATGTATCAGGAAGAGGAGAAAACGAAAATATTTGCCGAGCACAGTGACCTTTAGCAAGCAGTAAGCATTTGTTTGGGAAAATAAATATCTTTAGATATATGCGTATTAGTAGTAATTCAATAGGTGTCAGTGTAATTAACTGAAACAGAAAAGATTTGAACAAAAATTTTGAAATTGCTTTTTGTGTAGGCAAATTGATTATGTAAACATTGAACATTCGGAATCAATGTCAATGTAATTTTGATCCAGTGCAAGGAAAAATGCTAGTGAAAACGTTATTTCTTATAAATTATGTCAAGAGTTTTATTTAAATATAATTTTGTGTATCTTCATAACTCTTAATAAGCACTACAAATGTGTTTACTAACATATATTAATGAACAACATTTATATACGCGATTTTTAAATCGGAATGCATTTGAGTTCGGAACGCATTTGAGTTCAATTGAACATTTCTGTACCTATGGGTGAATATTTAAATGCAGCTGAAGTAGTTAAAATATTAAAGAAAAGTCAAACACTTTTGGAAAATTATACATTTTGCAACATTTCTATACTCAACATGTGTAACAAAAATATCAACTCTACATCAACTTCAATTGCCACCTTCACCACAGAATGTGTAAATATTCACCACAAAGACAAAAATCGAACTGTCATTGCTAACAAAATTATTTTTACAAATGTGAGCCATTGAACATTTTTTCTGTATCGCCCCTGGCCAAATTGGCCGGTAGACGTTTGCGGTTGAGCTGTTTGCAGCTCTGTGGACGGTGCTCAACTTCTTCTGGCTGACGATTGTGTTGCAGTGTGGCGCCGACTCATTGGCAGGCGACCACCCCGGTTGCTGCCTGAGTTGGCCATGCTGGAGAGGAGTTGTTCGTGGTAGAGCGCGGCCCGGTTGTGTTGAGCGCACACAGCCATATACTCTCGGCCGTGCACCGCTAAAGATATTGCATTTCATTGTCAACAACCCCCGATCAATACAAAATTTCTTGTGTCCAGTCAACTTTTGTGTAAAAATACAAACTTCAAATTCAAATTTTAAACTGACAATAATTGTGGTGAATATTTCTTGCCGGGCAGAGTTGCTTTTGCAAAACATTCGAAATTAATTAAAATTGTTTCAGAATTCTATTTGGAAGGCAACAAATTTTTAAGATAAATATTTAATTTTCTTTTCCCTACTCATGCCACCAAAAAAAGTCCGTGTCCGAAATATAAAATCGTTTTAAACTACACTTACCAAATTCATGAAATCTACAGTTTTTACAGGGTTTGTCAAGTGCACGTAACCCTGAAAGTTAATGTACATATTCACCACAGTGACCGTTTTACACGTGAACAACAACAATTTGACAGGAGCCTCCAGAAAAAATCGACGTCCGGTTGTCAAAGAGTGTCGCTACTTAGGATTTACTTTGATTACGGTTGTGATAAACCTCGCTTTTTATTTCCCATAATGTTGGCAGACTCCCATAAAGTTCAATGAAACTTGTTAAAAACGCTCGGTCTGTTTACTGCTACACGACAGAAAAGGAAATGAAATTTGTATGAGGTTCGACAAACAAGCAATTACACTAACAGCGAGGTTCGACCTCGAACCAAGAAAATCAAAAATTTTTGAAAACCATCGAGCGCGGCTCGTGAACCGCCGTTTTGTGCTATTACACGACTGCCAGCACAAAAAAACGATAGTATCGATAAATTCAAAAAACCATTGACAGAGGCGTCAAAATAAAACTATCGATACTATCGATGTGGTGGTCTACTGCACCACAGTATACACCATGATACAAAAATAGAAGCTAGAGCCGTTGCTTCTTCTCAGCCGCCATGTTGCACATCTGACACTAAACCTGTTTTTGATGTTCTTCTTTGAAAATGTGCTACCGTACTGTTGTTAGAAAATCCCTTGAACATTTTCTTACGTCAACAAAATTGAAATGTATTTTGTTTAGGTTTTTGAGTTTAGATTCTCAAAATGTGAATATGTATTAGTTCCGTATGTATATTTTCCGCAATGAACTCATCATACTTATAGTTTTGGTGTTTGATGTTTTAGGCTTGAATCAACCGTTGACGAATGAATAAAAATTTTTCAATTACGATCAATCTCACTGAAATACAAAACATAGTTCAATTCGATATTTCACAGTACTAGAAAACAAATTGTTTTTGTAATTTGTCGCCGTGCCAATTAATCGGTGAGTCGCCAATTTGTTGGCACTGACGATAGTTTCCTATTTCCCACATTTTGCTTGGTGGGTTGTTCCTGTTTTTAAGCTCCGTTTTTTTCAAACTTAAACAATGCAACGTTTCTTTTTAGGCCGAACATTTTTTAGGACACGGTTTTTAAACAGCAATTTGAAAACACAAAAAAAAATTAATATTAGTAAAAAATTAAAAAAAACAATTACATAATAATTTACCTTTGTATTATTTATTGCGTTGTTGCTTGTCTAACAGTTAATAATATTACGCAACAAAATGTACTAGTCACATTGAAATGTTCGTGTTTATTTTAAAAAAGATCTAAAAATCCTTAGAACCTTAAATAGCCCTAATTTAGTATTACAACGAAGTGGCATCACGACCCAAGCTATTGACAAATACGAGAAACGTCAATAAACACGTTTAGTGTCAAAACAAATTACAGCGGTTCTACCTTCTATATTTGTATCATGGTATACACCTACCAGCGATAAAGCGATAGGAAACTTGGAGAGTAAGCCGATTTTTGTGCTTTTTTTGCAATTCACGTACACAATCTGTTTGTGCTGGCAGTCATCAGCTCTTCACTGTTTTCGCTCTTTTTCCGATAGTAGGGATGATTGTGTAAACTTAAATGCCGCCAATTTCCTTTTAACTATTTGCTTTTTAAACTATGTTCTCATTTATTTTATGCATTAAATACACAACATACTAACTTTTTTGGTTTCATTATGTAAATATTATTGAAAAATATACCAAAGACACAAATATAATATGACAGGGTCAATCGCCGTCCTCTTTATTTCGCAGTTCTTCATTTAGCGAATCTCTAGCACAGAGTTGACGATCAGATCAGGTATGCTTTTGGTGCTAAATGCTCTAGTTCGAACGCAGAGTTGTTTTGTTTCTATGCGGCTTGTAGAACTTTCTTTTGACAGTTTTGGGCAATAATATATTTGTAGTCAGTTTTATACAAACGTATTACGGAATCGCACAAAAAATACAAATAAAAAGAAAAATTTCCTTTGGCAAATACATGACTCACACCAGCAACACTAGAAATGAAATGAGCTAGAACAACAACAAACAAAAAATGAACTGGAACAACAACCCCAATTTAGAAATTTATATGGAGGGAAATCTACGTTCCTGATCAATTTTGGGGATTACTAGGCCCCAAGGTTGCAATTTTGTAATAATAGTAGTGAAAGTTTGTGCAAGTAGTGGTACCGGCTCTCCCAGTTTCCTATCGCTTTATCGCTGCTCGTACACTAGACCTCATTTTTATACGGCTTCGTATTTATTCAAAAATAGAAAAAAAGGTGACAAATATTTTTTCAAAATTCTCTCTTTTTGTCATACAAAAAGAGATCATCATAATACCTGGTTTACTTGAATAATTTCACTATGTACTGCCAGCGCTTTCACCGTCATTCCAATTGAAGTTTTTTACTTCGGTCTAGAGTGCGTCTCTTCAGCTTCAATCACATCACTACACTTTTCAAAGAAACTTAAAAATCATCTTTGGATTTAAACTTCTCTGTAGCTGACAATCTTCAATTATAAATTGTGAATGTACAATAGGGTGGGTCGATTCCGGACTTTTTTCGATTCGAGATTTCTAATAGTGCGGAAAAGTTGCCTTAGTACTTCCTGATTCCAATGCAATTTTTTGTTTTGAGATCGGACTGCATATTCAACCCCAACTCCGGCCTTGAAATTTCGGAAATTTGCCTAAAATCGTGAAATTGCCTACCTAGCGCCTGAAATACGCCTCTCATGGCAAAATGTATAAAAGAAAAGTTGTTTGTCGCATCATTAGCTACCGAAATGGTATTATGATCATGGCCGTAGGACGAACCGTTCCCGAGATACGAGCGAAAAGGCGGCGCGCCGCAGCGCAAGGTAAAAATCGGCTTGCGGCCACACTTCTCCCTGAATGCGCCAACAATGACGCCGGCGCTGCGGAGATGTGTTCTGTGCTTCACGCGTCGGGTCGGACCGGCCGGGCCGCTCCCCCCGTCCCGTCTCGCTCTTCCTCCATCCCTCTCCCCTCCCCGCCAGACACTAGACTAGACTCCCGCTGCGCGCCGGGCGCCACTAGCTTGCTCCGTCGTGTATTCCCCTGCGCCATACGACACGTTCGGGCAGGTCCCACACAAATATTCTTTCATCGAGTTCCTTCACTCTTGTCGTTGATTTCGCCGAGTGCTATCACTTACATTCTCTGAACAGAACACAAAACTCAACATGTCTGTATCTAAATTTAAATTTAGACAGAAATGTCCTGTGTTTGGCATATATCCGTACGATCTCACTGAGTCCTAGCTACCCAGTTACCAGGATGTTCTTTTGTATTATCAGTTTGAAAGATTTCGTATAGGGCGACTCCGAGGTGACAACTATGAACCTAGGAGTAAAGAGGTTTCAGAAATAGTTGCAAAACTGGTTGAAAATATTTTCAAAAAGTCATCTATTCCGATAGTCTCACACACCAGAGTTCTACAAATGCTCACCACATACCATAAGAAATTTCTGACACTTAAACAAATGTTTTTAAGGAACCAAATAGGTTTGCGCTCTAAAAGAGACAACTTTGTCTCTTCTGCCGCAGAATTATTTGACATCGCTGCTTGTAAATGCATTTCTTTTTCTTCATGCAATTGTCCAAAGGAAACGAAAGTTCCTATCATTGAACAACCATTTCTCTTGGACCAGAGAACCAGAAGAATTGGTCGCATTGGAAGTGTTGATCTACCTGAAACAAAAAAGATTGCAAAGAGAAATGAACGTAAAGAAAAGCTTTCAAAACGTCATTCAACATCAACACTTACCAGAAAAGTATCAGCTACAACACGTGACCATTCAGATCAACCAGACACTCACACAGACGACAACAATGTTGGTTCGTCGCACATACATTCTTCCAAAAACGATGCTGATGCTGAATTTTCTCTTCCATCCTCTAAAATCAAACAAAACACACTATTATTAGAACAAACTGCTTTAGCTGCCCAAAGATTCGGATTAAGTGACAGAGCAGCGGCCTTGATGGTTTCATCTGCCTTTCTGGATGCCAAAAAAGCAGCTTTGATAACAGAGGATCAGGCTAGCTTTGTCACTGACAACTGCAAGATTAGTCGAGCAAAAAAAAGTGTTGGAATTAAGCTCCAAAACACCGAAAGTATTGACTTTGTATATGGGCTGTATTTTGACGGCCGCAAAGACAATACACTCACACAAGTCCGCGAAGGTGAAAAGTACTACCGCGACACTGTCAAAGAGGAACATATTTCTCTTGTAGCGGAACCTGGGTCTCATTACTTTGGCCACGTCACCTCTCCTTCCGGGTCAGCTGAGGATGAGATGCAAGCTATATGGCAACATTTACAAGACAATTCAGTAGATGTGGAACATCTAGAAGTTGTCGGTGCTGATGGCACCAACACGAACACAGGTTGGAAAGGTGGAATCATTCGGAAACTAGAAGAAAAAATAGGTAGGCCATTACAGTGGGTTGTCTGTCTTCTACATTTCAACGAACTTCCATTTCGTGCTCTTTTCGAACACATAGATGGTGTCTCAAAGAGTCCAAATATATTCTCTGGCGACATAGGAAAACTACTCCCTGATTGTGAGAAGTTGCCTGTCGTCAAATTTGAAAGTTTTCCATCATGCCAATTACCTTCTGAGGTTATTAATCCGACCCAACTTAGCACAGACCAAGCTTACCTCTACCTATATCAGAAGGTGTTATTTCCGGTCAATGCTCTTCAGACTTACAATTAGCGTCGATGCATCCAGGTAAAATGTGCAAATCTCGCTGGTTTACCTGTGCAAACAGAATTCTAAGATTATACATTTCTACAGACAAACCAACAAAGGAAATAAAGATTTTGGTCAAGTACATACTTACAGTTTACTCACCTTTGTGGTTCTCAATAAGATTCCACAGTTCAATCAAAGATGGCTCGCGCCATCTCTTTGCTGCAATCTAAAGGTCGAGATACTTACCTGCCAAACTGCGCAAGGTTGTCGATTCATCCATTCAACAGAATGCTTTCTTTGCTCTTCCAGAAAACATTCTCCTTAGTATGATGACTGACGAATGGGTAGAAGTCAGAAAGTTGGCCCTTGACCGTCTTCTGGCAGCCAGAGAAGCAGAGACTGACACTGTAAATGGATGGGTTAGATGTAATAAAGTGCCAAAGCTGAATTTCAAAGCTAATAATTATTACGATATGATTAACTGGAAGACTATTACCTTGACTGTTCCACCAGTTCTTCGTTCAGTTTCTAACGAAGAGCTCATAAAAGGGTTGTCGGGAGACACTGCAGAGATATGAAAATTTAGTGAATTCCCCTCTCACACCGTGGCAGTCGAGAGAACCGTCAAACTGGTGACAGAAGTATCTTCTAAAGTTATTGGCCCCAAGTCTCGTGATCGTTTTATACGCTCTATACTGAAATCTAGGCAACAACTGCCAAAGTTTAGTACAGAATCTGATTTTATCAATAAATTTGATACAGATTCAGACTAAAACAAGCCTGACATATGGTTGGTTGGTTGGGTTGGGCTTGGGAGGAACCCGAAGTGCAGCCACCTCCACGTGGTGGGTTCTGGGTAACCAACACAGGTTAGCTGAGAGCTGCAACAATTTTCACCTTGCGCTGCGGCGCGCCGCCTTTTCGCTCGTATCTCGGGAACGGTTCGTCCTACGGCCATGATCATAATACCATTTCGGTAGCTAATGATGCGACAAACAACTTTTCTTTTATACATTTTGCCATGAGAGGCGTATTTCAGGCGCTAGGTAGGCAATTTCACGATTTTAGGCAAATTTCCGAAATTTCAAGGCCGGAGTTGGGGTTGAATATGCAGTCCGATCTCAAAACAAAAAATTGCATTGGAATCAGGAAGTACTAAGGCAACTTTTCCGCACTATTAGAAATCTCGAATCGAAACAAGTCCGGAATCGACCCACCCTAATGTACAATAATGTAGCAATCTGGCCCCCTTCCATTTCTGATTTCCTAATGTTGTAGAAGGATTATCATGAACTAATTCACTAATTTTAATAACATGACAAAAAATTGCTCCATTAATGTTAGTCTCCTACGTTATATGTTCTCAGCTTCTAAACCTTTCAATTATTTTATCAGTGGTTGTAGGGTCCCTAGGAGGATTAAATCAGACCTCTCTACGTAAATTAATAGCCTTCTCTTCGATTAATCACTTAGGCTGAATACTTACAGCTATACAAGCAAGATAATCTCTATGACTAGTATATTTTGGATTTTATTCTTTTATCCTTTAGATTGATTTTTATATTTAACACCTTCAAGATTTCACACATTAAGGGGGTCCTCTAGTACAAACGGTGTTTTTCAAATCTTTTTGGGATTCTTTTTTCAGAAACTGCAAATGATAATGAGATTATTCTCCGTAATTTTATTCTTTACATATTTAATTATAAAAAAAAATGCTCCACGTGCTACCGCGAACACTGTTGGGGTCCGCCAGCTGAGTACCGGCCATGTTTTTTTTTCTAAGGGTGCGTTTGCGCCATCCTAACTTTAACCTTTAACCCTGTTCGTCTGAAATGTAATCCAAAAATTTTCTCTTAAAAAGCATTACTCCAATTAAAGGATGATCTATAATTAACTCGATCTGATCAAAATTGGACCTGCGGCATCGTTTTAACGTGTTTTTTTTCGAAATTCGTCCTTTTTTGCTCTAAAAACGCCCCCCAAAAATCGGCTAGTCAATGGAGCGCAATCTCCGTAGGTTAACCCGTGGTGCAAAACGTTTTGAATACAGCAAAACAAGAATCAAGTGAATCGGTCAAATAGTTTCGACGGAATCATGGCGCAATGGTCAAAAAATGTGTTTTCGAGAAAAACGCGTTTAAAGTTTTAAAACCGTGTTACCGCGTAGTGAACGAGACGGATTTGAGGCTCTGTACCTCAGAGACGTTTATGAATTCGACAGAATCCGTTCGTATACTTTTTCTAAAATAGTTATACTATCAAAATATGAAATTAAAAAAAAACAATTTTTTCAAAATTTAAAACTTTCTTCGTGTTTTAATTCAAAGGTTATACAATTGAACGGTATAGGGCGAGATCGAATTTGCAATATTCTCATAATCAAGAACAAGCTAGCGTCGGCACAGTGAGAGCGTAACAATATTGTTACGAATATTACGTCCAGTGGGCTGTTACGTATCACTGGATTGTGCAATTTGAAATGCAGCCAATTCAAAACCAACAGTCACTTTATTATTCACAGTTTCACACTTTACTGTTCCTACACATAAGTATTTGCTTAATTACTCCGTGTGGCAACTTCACTTGTCAAAACCAGACTGACTCGCTGCGCCGCATCCGGCTGCCTTTTATACCTGTCAGGCCATCGCGCAGATCGTTCCCGCACATTCCGGAGTGGACTAAAAGTTTCCATCATTGCCAGGTTGGACTAAAAGTTATTATCGCGGCCGTCGTTGCCAGATTGGATTATAGCACGGCACGTAGCGACAGGGTTGCTTTGCACAGCGACAGACTGTCTTATTGTTACACTGCCCACCACTTAGACTTGTTCGTCCCGAACAAGTGCCGAGGCTCCGCTGTGATGAGGCGCCAGGCGCTCCAAATGGACTACCTTCAGCTTAGCGCCTCTATTGCTGCAACGTTGAATCCGGTATACCACGTCGTTAATCCTAGTCACGACTTCGTACGGTCCTTCCCATGACGCTTGAAGTTTCGGAGACAAACCTTTCCTCCACTGCGGGTTGTAGAGCATTACCAGATCGCCTTCTTGGAACCCTGCTGAGTTGGCCCGTAGATCATATCTGGCTTTCGCCTTATCGCTGACCGGTTTGGTGCGGCCCCTTATAAATTGGTGAATTTCCTCCAGTTCCGCCCGCTTATTGGCCACGTAGTCGGTCTTAGCGCCTCCCGTCGTGCTGACTACCCCGAACTTCAAGTCAGCGGGTAACCGCAACTCTGTGCCGAACACTGCTCGGGCTGGAGTGAGTGATGTCGTGTCGTGCGGGGCTGACCTATACGCCATCAGGAACAGGGGGATATGCGTGTCCCAATCCTTTTGATTCCTGCCTACCACTTTCCGCAGGTATTCCTCCAGTGTCCGGTTAAAGCGTTCCACCATGCCGTCGGACTGTGGGTGCAAAGGCGTGGTACGAGTTTTCTTTATCCCCAGTAGCTCACACACTTCCTTGAATACCGCAGATTCGAAATTCCGGCCTTGATCTGAGTGCAATTCCAACGGAACTCCAAACCTGGCTACCCAGCTGTTCACCAGCTTTTCCGAGACCGTAGTGGCTTCTTGGTTAGGAATGGGGTACACTTCGGGCCATTTGCTGAAGTAATCCATTACCACCAGCACATATTTGTTGCCTTGAGTGCTAGTTGGGAATGGGCCGGCGACGTCCATAGCAATCCGCTCGAAGGGCGCTCCCACGTTGTACTGTTGCATGCGGCCTGGAGATTTTCTTGTCGGCCCTTTCGCGGCTGAACATTGGTCGCAGCTCTTAATCCACTCGGCTACAGACTCCTGACATCCTACCCAGTAGAATCGTCTTTATATTTTGGCGACGGTTTTGGTGATGCCTAGGTGCCCTCCACTGAAGTCGTTATGGTATGCCTCGATGACCTCGTTGATTCTGCATTTCGGCACTACCATTAGGGAGTTGCTGGTCCGGCCATCGGCGCTCTCCCATTCACGGTACAGGCATCCTTCCTTCAGCCGCAGACTTTTCCACTGTGCCCAGTAAGCCTTAGCGATCGGGCTTTCACCGGCCATCTCCTGCCAGTCTGGACGTGCGCCTTGCTCCTTGCATTCGACGATTTTCGCAAGATCCGCATCCTCACGCTGGTCTTTTTGTAGCCTCTCCGCTCGATCCACCGCGCCAATTGCCCTTCAGGATCTTTAAAGTTCAGGAGCCATCTCAATGCCGCATGATCTGTGCGCAGGCGAAACCTTTGTCCATACAGATATTTGTGGAAGTGTTTTACGCAGTCCAATACCGCCAGCAGTTCTCTCCGTGTCACACAGTAGTTGCGTTCCGGTTTCGATAGAACCCTTCTGTAGTACGCTATCACTTGTTCCTGGCCGTCTATTATCTGTGATAGCACACCGCCAATACTATTCCCGCTTGCATCTGTATCCAACACAAGCATCTCCCCAGGCACGGGGAAGGCCAGAATTGGAGCACTGTACAGTTTTTCTTTCAGACGTGCAAAAGCCTGTTCCTGCTCCTCATTCCACTCGAAAGCTTGGCCCTTTTTCGTCAGTTTGTGCAGGCTGCTGGCTATGTTCGCGAATCCCGGAACAAATCGGCGGTAGTATGTGCACAGGCCCAGGAAACTGCGGAGTTCGTGTAGATTGCGAGGCCGGGGCCGCGCCTTCACCGCCGTGATTTTGCCTTCATCCGTATGTACTCCGCGGGCGGAAACCGTATGACCCAGATACTTGACCTCCTTTTGGAACAGCGAGCACTTCTTTGGGTTGAGTTTAAGCCCAGCTTTTTGTATCCGTTCGAATACCTCCTTCAGCTTTTCAAGGTGGTCGTCGAAGCTTTTGCCCATCACGATTATGTCGTCGAGGTATACCAGACACGTCCGCCAATGCAGCCCTTTTAGCACGCGTTCCATTAGCCGCTCGAATGTTGCTGGTGCGTTGCAGAGTCCAAACGGCATGACGGTGAACTGCCACAAACCATCGCCAACACTGAAAGCCGTTTTCTCCTTATCTGCAAGCTCTACCTGCCAATAGCCGCTGCGTAAGTCGAGTGTGGAGAACCACTGCGTGCCTGACAGTGTGTCCAGGGTGTTATCGATCCGAGGTAGTGGATAACTGTCCTTCTTGGTCACATCATTGAGCTTCCGAAAATCCACACAAAATCGGGTACTGCCATCCTTTTTCTTGACTAGCACTAGCGGCGAGCACCAGGGGCCCGAAGAAGGCTCTATGACCTTGTCTTTCCGCATGTTCTCGATCAAATTTGTGACCTCCTCCCTCTTGGCCAGAGGAACTCGTCTTAGCGGTTAGCGAATCGGTTTTGCACTTCCGGTGTCGATGTTGTGCTTCACTATGGCTGTTCTTCCGCCTGCTTTTGCCGCAAATATTGACCCATAGTGCTGCAGGAAAGACCTCACCTTCTGTTTCTGCTTAGCCGTCAACTCGCTGCTCCACTGGTTCTCTTGCGGTATGACGCCCATGTTAAAACCGCTCTTTTTATTACCTCCAGGCGGGCTACTCTCGCAATTGACCACTGCTACAGCTGCCTTACACTCGCCAATTACCTCATCTTTCCCGACATATCTAGATGCGTTCAGGGGGTTCAGTATTCTGACTGGTATTCTGCCATTTTTAGGTTCCACTAATGTACGTCCGATGATGATGTTGTCGTGTCCTTGTTTCGGTGCTTCTACAACCCACAGCCGACTCGTCCCATCGTCCTCGTCCACCTTTGCCCACACAATCCCCTCAGAATTCGCCGGTATCCTCCTGCGTTGACACGATACAACCTTCCTTACCGCCACGCTTCGCTCATAGCCGGTGTGCAGCGGGAATTCAACGTTGGCATATCTCAGTACAGTTTCCTTCAGGTCCAGCGTAAAACCGTGCCTAATCATGAAATCCACGCCGATATTCACGTTGTCCATTATATCCGCGACGATGAACTCATGTTCCAGGCTGCTGGTGCCGATAGCAATCGTTTTCGTAACTTTTCCTGTTACCGGCGCGCGCTCGCCAGTCGCAGTCCTCAGCTGTATGCCATGCAACGGTTCCCAGTTCTTCAGCAGCTTTCTTTTTATGATCGAATATGACGCTCCAGTATCCAGTGTCAACACGAACAACTTTCCATCTATCCTTCCTTCAATTGTCAAGCTGCTGGGCTGTCGTTTCAGCTGTGAGACAAGGATGGTGGGGCGGCAGATTGTGGGGATCAGCTCACGCCCCTTTGGGCTGACCCGGTTTAGTTTAACGGCTCCTCGTCCTCAGCCCTGCGCTTGTTGGCTGAGCCTCGATTGTCAGCATTACTCGCTTCAGGCGATTGCGATCGGGAACGGGAACGCCTCTTTCGTTGGCGGCAGTCTCGTGATATGTGACCCTGCTTGCCACATACCCAGCAAACAACTTTAGAGGAGACCACCCGTGGCCTGTCCGGTGGCTCAGAGCTTATGCCCTGGATCGTAATATCGTTGTCTGGCTGGATCTGGCGTATCCTTGCAGGTGCATACCGAGTGCTCCCAATCCATGTCGCCTCATATGTCATCGCGCTGGTCACCGTCTCCCTAAATGTCGGCTGGCCGATCATCAACGCACTGCGACGTGTCTCCGGATCATGAAGACCTTCAATAAACGCCTCTATCTTCATCCTTTCGAGATCATCAGCGCCGAAGGTCGGGTAGCACAGCTGCACGAGTCGCTCAATGTCTCCTGCATATGTCTGCAGCGCCTCGTTGGATCTTTGCCTGCGGTTCTTCAGCTCACAGTAGTACAGCGTTCTGTTGTGCTCGTCGCTGTATTTGGCTGCCAGCGCCCTTATGACGGTCTCGTATTCACTTCGTAGACATTCTGGAACTGATTTTATTACCTCAGCCGCAGCACCTTTAAGACCAAGCGCCAATCTCTGACCTTTCTTTACATCGGTCCACTGATTTTCCAGAGCAGCCAGGTCGAATTGCAGCTTGAATGTATCGAACGGCGTAGTCCCATCATAAGTAGGCACTTCTGCTCGGGTGGCACTTTCCGGAACCGGCGGCAACCATTCTCGCGGCTGTACCTCCCTAAGCCGCTCGTCCATCTTTCTGTTCATCGAATCTTCCAGACTATCAACTCGTTTGTTCAGGGAGTCATCAAGATCGTCAACACGTTTGTTCAGGGAATCATCCAGGTCGCCAACTCGTTTGTACAGGGAATCATCCAGGTCGTCGATTCGCTTATCCAAGTGCTCTACCCGAGTCTCCAGGTGCTCGACTTTCCAATTAATCCTGTCTCAGATTTCCTCCACCTTCTGCTCCAAGCGCGCAGAATTTTCCTGAAGCTTGCTGGACAACTCCCGATTTGCATTTTCCAGTTTTGCTGACATTTCCCGGTTCGCCGTTTCCATTTTAGCTATTTCCTGATTTGTAGTCTCGATTTTTGCCGAAATTTCGAGATTCGCTGTTTCCATTTGCGCCGACATGCCTTTGAGTGCAGCCATTAGTTGGCTCATGTCCAACGCTTGTATTGGTGCAGCCGCTGCAGCTGTACTCTGTAGCGAAGCAGCACCAGCAGGCGACTCCTCCACCTTGGCCGACGCCTCTAGTTCTTGCGCTCCGAACTCGTGCACAGTCCAATCGACGCCTCGTGCCTCACATGCTTCTCGCAAGCGCAACTGCAATTCCACCTTTCCGCCAGCAGTCGGCAAATTCCAGGCAGCCAGCTCCTTCTTCAGCTGGTCCACCTTCAGCAGCTCGAGTTTAACCATGTCCGTGCTTTTATTTATTTGTTTACTTTCAATTTTCCACAATCCCACTTCTGACACAAAATGTTACGAATATTACGTCCAGTGGGCTGTTACGTATCACTGGATTGTGCAATTTGAAAATGAAACAACTTTAATTATTCCAATGCAGCCAATTCAAAACCAACAGTCACTTTATTATTCACAGTTTCACACTTTACTGTTCGTACACTTAAGTACTTACTTACTCCGTGTGGCAACTTCACTTGTCAAAACCAGACTGACTCGCTGCGCCGCATCCGGCTGCCTTTTATACCTGCCAGGCCATCGCGCAGATCGTTCCCGCACATTCCGGAGTGGACTAAAAGTTTCCATCATTGCCAGGTTGGACTAAAAGTTATTATCGCGGCCGTCGTTGCCAGATTGGGTTATAGCACGGCACGTAGCGGCAGGGTTGCTTTGCACAGCGACAGACTGTCTTATCGTTACAATATTAACGCTCTCTGTCTTGCTCACACAGAGCCGTTGTGGCTTCGATCGCTGCCAAGCAAAGAAAAAAGTGTGTTCATTTTGGAGGGATATTTCAATGAAACAATGATTTCAGGAAACAATGAATCATCAAAAAAATCAACAAATGCAAAAGCACAATTTCAATGAGCACAAATGTGCCAAAGTGTCAAATAGCAACGCGCGCACTACACAAGCGACATTCAAGTGGCTAAGCCAGCGGCGTGCCATCCGACACGACTGACCGCAGTGCAGTGTCCCACATATGGAACATGCACTGATCGGCACTATGTGTGATGTCACCTACCGCAGGGCAATGGCACTTGAGGAAAAGTGCTGAATTGACCGAAAGGGTCCCGTGACGCTGATTGGTCACACTTCCGCGACACTGGAAAATCGGGCGGAGCATTGGAAATGCTCAGGCGTATAACAGTTTGTCAATTTAGTATTTAAGACACTGAAATTGAAAAATAAAATCAGCTTTACGACAAGAGACAGCTCGTGCGTTTCTTTAATTCAGCTCAACACACATAGGCTTCCTAGCCATCCTCCGTTTGGCGCGACCCGCCGTTCAAATAGGTCAACCCGAACGCTACTGACGTCGGACAAACCAAAAATTGTCACAACAAATTTCACACACTAACGCTGTTCACCATCATATTCCCGACTTCTGTTCCACCACACAATTGTTCATGCTCATTTTGCGCGTATTATACACAAGAGCAAATACAGATCACACTCATATTCATATCTATGCCGACTACGGAAGCAGAGAGAGTTGCTTGCCTAGCTTTGCTCTCCAAATTTTGGCGCTGCTGTAAAAACCACTCTCACATGGCTTTATTGAAAAAGCCACGGTAAATTTTTGAAGTGCCACTGATTTGTATGAACGAGAGACATCTTATAGTTTAATTACACTGATCAACAGCAAAGTGGCTTTTCTGGGTTTGACATCAGTTCTAGGGTAATTAGGGACCGCTGATTTCGAATACGCCAACCGGTTTTAAAAATTAGTTTCCGTTTTCGCAAAAAATGGGCGTGTCACTTTTTCGTATGTTCCCTGACTTTTTTCACGTTTTCGATTGTAATTTCTAAACCAATAAACCGGTTGACATGATTTTCACTTTGTGGCATTTACAACACCTCACGGCTTCTTTTTCAATTTAATTTATTTATCAAAATATGCTCTTTTATATGTTCCATTTACAGTCTGGAATACAAGAAAAAACAAAACAAATTTCGAATTGTTCAAAACAAAAAAAAATAAAAACCTTGCATATTTTAAGGCACCTAATTTTTCAATGAAAAAGTATGAAAAGTGATGAAAATCACGATGGCACATTTTTACTATTATTTCGATAAGAATGGGGACCACGCCAAATAATTTGGCTGTGTTGTATTATTTGATGTTTCCGCTTTCATTTAACACCTAGCACATTGATACATTTAAGAAAAATGTGCATGTTTTTGACCATCAAAGAAAACGCCTTGAAATTCCATATTTTCCGACTTTGAGGTCCAATTACCGCGAGATCGTAAAACTTATAAAAATAAATTACATTGGGAAACAAGCCGTGAGGTGTTATAAATGCCACAAAGTGAAAATCATGTCAACCGGTTTATTGGTTTCGAAATTACAA
Organism: Melieria omissa; assembly: GCA_963971225.1. NCBI lineage: Eukaryota > Metazoa > Arthropoda > Insecta > Diptera > Ulidiidae > Melieria > Melieria omissa. The sequence goes on along the minus strand of OZ020267.1, from coordinate 89,494,969 downwards.
TCCCAAATATGAAAAAAGTCAGGGAAAATCGGAAAAAGTGACACGCCCATTTTTTGCGAAAACGGAAACTAATTTTTTAAAACGGCTTGCGGATTCGAAATCAGCGCTCCCTAATTACTCTAGAACTGATGTCAAACCCAGAAAAGCCGACCAAAAGTCGAAATTTGTTACCCTGTATTATCTTTGGTTCCATTCCCTTCTAAATGTTCCTTTATTTATATTTATTTTTTTGATTTATTTATATTTTTTGAGGCTGGCAAAAATCCTCTTTCAAACCCTCCACGTGGGTGCCGGCCGGTAATGGCTAAACAGTTCACCATGGTGATAGCCAGCTAAGGGAGTGAGCTTCGTCCACTGATCCCACTCTTCAATAGTGGGGTCGGTAGGTTAGGTTGATGCTCCTTCCATAGGATCGGGGTAAGGGCCGGATCCCAGTCGCAAACGGAGTATCCGGATACCTGGTGCCCTCCGGATTATTAGCCTTACCTGTGCACTGCGAATCTCTGCACAGGTGGACCACCCCTTCTCCGCCACTCGTGGGACACAACTATGGACAAACTAACTAAAAACACAAAAACAAAAACAAACGCACAAACACTGACAGAACCAGAGGCCGGCCCTCTTAAAAAGCCGGGGATGGGTGTAGCAGACAAGCCAGCGCCCACCGCCAAAAAAGGAGCATCCTTGGTTGATCAGAAGATCTCAAGCCAAGGCTCTGCCTCCGCAACTAAAACTACAAACATAAGTGCTGCAGCTGACCTCAGCAACGTTGTAGTTGCCAAAGCCGGACCTCCGTCCAGCAACAGCAACAAACATGGCGGAGCTCTGGTAACAGCAAGCACTCGACAAATTAAGGACTCGAAAGTCCGCTACAGAGAGCGCCAGAGTGCCAAGCGAGTACTCGAATGGATACATGGTATCCCAGAGAACCGCAGGACTCAAAAAGACAAAGAGTCCTTTACCTGGGCTACCGCTAGGTTAGCGGGGCACCGCTCGACAGGGCACCGACCACTGAGACCGCCGCCAAAAGGCAGCGTTCTACAGAAGAAGAGGCCCCGACTGCCAAAAAGGTACGCAGCTCGCATAGAACGGCAACGACCTACAGCGACGTGTTGAAACACAGTCTTGTTATGGCGGTCGCTGACCGTTTCGACCCTGACGGAAGTATTACCCCCGCAAACTGGAAGCTGGTGGAAGATTTCCTCGCCCACATCTTTTTGGACGTCATAAGGGAGAATCCGGGCCCGGTGCATCAATACCAGATGTGCGGCTGGCCACGTAAAGCTGGTTGCGTGTGCAGACAAAAGGGCTCTGGATCTCTTCTGCATGGCTTTAGCCAGGACGGGAGAGATCTGGCCGGGTGCTAAACTTGAGGTAGTACTCAGGAAATCGATCCCCAGCAGACCAAGGACCAGAGCCTGGATCCCATTAAAACCCACGGATCCGGCAAGAGTCCTCGAGACACTCCAATTGTCCAACCCGAAGATACCCATGCACAATTGGAAAATTTCCAAATTGTAGGAGCTCAAGGGGTCTCGTTGTGCCACTATAATTGTGAACAAGGAGTACCTTGAGCACCTATCAAGGTCCAATGGTGTCGTGGCCTTCGGCTTTGGGCACATTAAACTGAGGGTCTACAGAAAGGACGAGCAGACCGAAACCGGGGAAAGTGGCTCCCAGGGGCTGCCAGCCTCGACGGACTCTGGCGAAGGCGGCCAACAAGGGAAGCCAGCCACGACGAACCCCGGTGAAAGTGGCCTGCAGGGGCTACCAGCCGAGAAGACTATCCTGGCAAACGAGGCGAAAGACAACCAACCGTCTTCCTCGAAGCCGTTACGTCGCCGGGATCGGAGATGGCCACGGCTTTTGAGAATTTCTTGAGGGAGTCCGAGCTTCTCGCCGAAACCGACGATGACCTCGACGCTACTGCGGTGGAGGTGGATATGAGCGAAATAGACAATGGTCCGAGTAGTTCAGATAAATCTCCACCACTCTAAAGCAGCTTCGGCTGCACTACTTCTCCGCCTTTCTAAAGGCGGAGACGACATCGCTCTCATCCAAGAACCATGGCTCGTAGCCAACAAGGTCTGTGGATTGGGAGCGACAAACTACAGGCTGGTCCATGCTAATAGCACAGGTAGACCAAGATCCTGTATCCTTGTGAAGAAATCACTAAATGCATATCTGCTCCCTAATTTCAGTAACGACGATTTGGTCTCCATCTCCCTAACGCTTAAGGGGAGATGCCACTGGATCGCGTCCAGCTACATAACTCATGACCATCCAGAGCCTCCACCACCGGATCCGGTCAGGAATCTGGTCACTGAAGCCGTAAAGTCCAACACCGTTCTCGTGATTGGATGCGACGCGAATGCTCACCACTGCATCTGGGGCAGCACAGATATCAACGATAGAGGTGAGTCAGTTTTCGATTACATTTCTACCACAAACCTTCTTGTGTGCAATATAGGGCGCACTCCCAACTTTGTAACCAGGAATAGGGAGGAAGTTTTAGACCTCACCCTTGCCTCTGTGAATATAGCCGATAGGGTTAGGAACTAGAGGGTCTCTAACGAACACTCTTTTTCCGACCATAGGTATATAGAGTTCACTCTTGATAGCGACCCCCGAGGGTTAAACCGGTAAACAATCCCAGGAAAACAAACTGGGAGCTATTTACCCGCACAGTGGACAGGCACATCAACACGATTCATATCTCTGAAATAAACACCCAAACGATGCTAGAATCGGCTGTCAATCAACTTACTCTAGCATTCTCTAAGGCCCAGGACCTCGCCTGCCCTAAGTACATGCCCAGAGGGAAATACAAACCCCCCTGGTGGAACCATGATCTTAGTGAGCTTAGGAAGCACGCCAGGACTCTTTTTAATAGAGCAAGGAGGACCAAAACTGAAGATGATTGGGACCTTTATAAAGAATCCCTCAAGACCTACAAGAAAAGCCTCAGAGAGGCTAAGAGAAGCTCCTGGAGCGATGATTTTTGCGGCAATATTGAAAGTGTCTCCGAGACTGCTAGACTCAGGAAATTACTTGCCTCTTCCTCCTTTATTCCAAGTGCTTTACAAAACCCCGATGGTTCTTGGACATCATCAGAAGGTGAAGCACTTGAACGTCTTACAAATACCCACTTTCCGATCAGCCAACATAACAGGCTGTTAGGAACTCAGGCCAGCACTAACTGTGTTGCCTCTATAAACAGTATGGTATCGATTGAAAAAATTAAACGGGCAATTGCCGGTTTCCACCCGTTTAAATCACCAGGATCAGATGGCATATTCCCAGCACAACTCCAACATGCAGGACCGTTAATCTTAACACTCCTCAATTTCTCAGCTAGGATTGGTTTAAACTACATACCAGAACACTGGCGTAAAGTACGGGTGGTTTTCATCCCCAAAGCGGGCATACTAGCCCTAAAGATTACAGACCCATAAGCCTTTCTTAATTTCTGTTAAAAACATTATAAAGACTTCTGGATCTGCACTTACGACAAACGATTAGGCAGGATCTCATTTCAAATAGTCAGCATGCCTATATTAAAGTTAAATCTGTAGATACAGCTTTACATTCCTTGACCCACACGATCGAGAAATCACTCGAACACCAAGAATACACCTTAGCAACTTTCTTGGACATAGAGGGAGCTTTCAATAACGTCGAGCTTACAGCCGTCACGGGCGCGCTCGCCAGGCTTGGTGTAGAGAGTAGCCTGGTGAACTAGGTGGATAATCTTCTGCAGAGCAGAATTATCTGCGCTGAACTGGACGACTCTTCTACCTCGAGAGGGGTGAGCAGGGGCACTCCCCAGGGCGGAGTCCTCTCCCCCTCCTTTGGAACCTGGTAGTTAACGAACTGCTCCAGTCCCTGGGAGCGGGTTGCGGCAAAGTGACGGCGTATGCAGACGATATACAGTCTGTCCAGTAGAAGCGTGATCGCCGTAACTTTGGAAACTATTTGTCCGATTCGTTTCAAACAAACTGCATTTTATGCGTTTATAATATTTATTGTACGCAATATTTTTAATAACAGGTATAGTCGCCGCCACTCGCTATTGTGGCCTCAAACCTCCGACCCATACTTTGCGCTAAGATCTGAGCAAGTTGCCGAGGGAATCGACTTCAAAAAAGCCGGATTTGCCTCGATAACGGTTTTGCTGTCAATATACCATTTCCTCTGCTTTACTATTTCCCACACATTTTCTATCGGGTTGGCATCAGGCGACTGTGAGGGCGAATATAACACCTCTACCCTATTTTGCTGTTTCTACTCAGCACACATTCGGCTGCGATGTTTGTGGTCGTTGTCCTCTTGTATAATCCAAGAGAGTTCTCTTCTCCCGAACATCTTCGCAGCTGATAGTAATAAAGCTTTTTCATAAATTGTGTTCATCAAAACCGCGTTCAAGTTGATGGTAATAACGAGAAGTCGCCCAAATCCTTTTTCTGAGAAGTAGCCCCAAACATGGACCTTTACTGGGTCTTTAACAGTTCGTTGGAACAATCGGTTGATGGCGGCACACCAAGATCGATTTATGCTACTATGTGCCCAAAATTGGAATTCATCCGTAAATATTACATCACACGATGACGATTCGGTCACACGATAACTAAGCGCGCGCGCGTCAATACGTGCTCGTGCAGCGCTAGAGGTAGGAGCGCGGTCACAAAAACATGAATAACTTTTGACCTAATGCAAAATAATGACTTTTTTTCACCAAAATTTTTGCAAGGGATTGTAGAATTGAATAAAATGTGTCAAAGTTTTCTCGCTGGCGGAGAAGTTTCATTAATTTTCAATTATTTACAACAAATAGGATTTTTCAGCTAAATAATAATTTGTTGTGAAGAAAGATTTTTTCATGGCAAAGTATATTAATTGACAAAAATTTTGATGTAGAAAACGTTGAGTTGGGGATCAGGGTTTGGATCCACAAGGCAAAGCACCTGACTGCACGGATGTAGACGTGGTCCACATCTTCGGCTGCGATCCTTGTGGGTACCAGGCCAAGTGGACTCAACGCCTTCACGAAGGTTGCTTCTGGTGACCGGGCGGTCCCCGGGCGGCTGTTGAAGCTTGTCTTCTCAGCTGGAGAAGTTTGAGATGCGGAAATCCAGGAGCGTCTGACCCACAGTGGGCGGCTCCCTGGTCAGCGTCTGATCTCCATGTTAGGAGCGGCTGTTTTCTTATCATCTTTTGGTGGCGTGGTAGATGTCAAAGAAACGCCACAGGGAAGGCGACCCCCTTCATCAAAACCATTCTGGAGGACTCCCATAAGGACTCTTTTACGGTGCAGGGAGTCGGATCCCAGTACCGGCGGTAGACAGTGGGCGAGCGGGCTGTCTGGCGTCGTTATCCAATGACCGCTTAGGCTGCGCAGCGGGACCCCAGGCTGCGCGGTCTACTAACGCTACTGGGAAGCAGGAGGCGCCCAAACCTGCCTTAAGCAGGCAAGGAGCGCAGGACACCACCGCTCAGGCCAGTCCCTCAATTTCCGGGGTGGTGCCTCAGTTTCAGGGTCTTCGGCTCGACGTTGCTATAGAAGAGGGATCGACGATTCTCTCGCAAAATAGCGGCGTCGAGTCTGCTGACTCTGACATGGAGGCGGCACTCCTAGAGGAGACGGACGAACCTGCGGCCACCGGTTCCACTCCTGGAACGTCCTTGGCGGGGGAAAGTAAGGCGAGCAGTGCTGCGAAAAAAGCCAGAAATGGCTACCGGCGCTCACTTGCTTTCCTTCGCAAAGTGAACAAAGGTTCAGTACCCTTGTCTGACAAGGAGAAAGACCTAGTTAAGAAGCACCAGAAAATCGTTGCAAAATACGAAAAGAAGCAGGCGGCGATTTCTGGTGCTACGACATCGACTACTGCAGCAACGCCTGGAGACAGCGCCACTGCTGCACAGTCGACTAGTGGTACAGCAACGGCGGCAAAGCCTGGTATTAGGGCCACGGTCGCTACAGCTGTACGACCGGACAGAGGAGGGGCGGCGAAGCCTGGAAACAGTGCCACGGCTGCCTCGTCAGTACGGAAGGCTGATCAGAAGCCATCCACCTCGACAAAGCCCACTTCCACCGCAGTGGAAAAGGCGGTCAAACGGGGTAGATCGGGGGACGATCAGCCTACAGGGGAGGGGAAAAGGCTGAAACCCTCAGCGAGCTTCTCCTCTCCACAGGAGCTACAGATTGCCGTAGTGGACCGGAGCGATCCCGATGGGAAAATTCGTCCGGAAAACTGGCTCTCTGTTGAGGCGCGCATTCTGCGAGCGATGCTCGGGGCGGCGGACGACGAGATCGACTTCGACGGCGCTGGCTGGCAGAGCGGCGTAAAGATCGTCGGTTGTGGCAACAGGCAGTCACTTGACTTCTTGGTGCGCACGATCGGCGGTCTTGAGCCTCTCTGGCAGGGGGCAAAACTCGAGGTTATACCTCGCGACCGATTGCCTCTCCGACCTATCGTAACACTGTGGGTCCCCCCTCCAGTCATGGAGGATGCCGACACGTTGAAGCTGATAGGTCGGCAGAACAGCGGCCTTAACACTAGAGAGTGGAGAGTAATTTCCTCCACTACTAGCAAAAACGAGACGGGTAAGGACCTCGTGGTCGCTGTTGACCAACCGTCCTTTAGTCATCTACGAGACTCCTCTGGTATTGTCAAGTTCGGTTTGGGTTCCTTGAAAGCTCGTTTCCCCAATAAGGAGCGGGCCACACAGGGAAAGGTTGAAGGTAGTGCAGATAAACCTGCACCACTCTAAGGCCGCCACCCACGATCTTATGCAATTCCTGGAGGAGGAGGGGGTTGACTTGGCCTTAATCCAGGAACCCTGGCTCGTCAGAGACAGTGTTTGTGGATTGGGGTCAAGTCAATTCAGAGTACTTCATTCGCGTGGTGAAGGTAAGATACGAGCCTGTATTGTTTATAGAAAGTACATTAATATGGTTCTCTTGTCTCAATACAGTACTGGTGACCTGTGTGTGGCTGCATATGAGCGAATGGAGGGGCATGCCCTTATCCTCTCGTCCGCATACATGCAATTCGAAGGAGAGGAACCACCGCCAAAGGAGGTCCGGGACCTTGTTGCGCACGCCCGATCACGGAGACTTGATCTCATCATCGGGTGTGACGCCAACGCTCATCACGTTCAGTGGGGAAGTTCCGGCACCAACACCAGGGGTGAGTCCATTTTTTAGTTTCTTCTTAATTCTAACCTTATGCTATGTAATAGGGGCAATAGGCCAACCTTCCATAACAGGGTTAGGGAAGAAGTTATAAATATAACCTTGGTTACCGACTCTAGTACCATCTCTGTGGTCGACTGGAAAGTACTGACGGAATGTTCGTTTTCGGACCACAACCGGATAGTCTTTTCCGTGGCCATGAAGGTGGGGAGTCCACCAGCCTATAGGAATCCGAGAAAGACTAACTGGCCTAGATTCAGTTTCCGAAAAACTGGCGTCGCGCAAGGCGACAGCTACCTTTGAAAGAAACAACATTGACAGGTCAGTTAGTCTTTTAACGAAAGTTCTTAATACATCTTTCAAGAAATCGTGTCCAAAAAGTCGAGCTCCACGGAAAACCAACGCAGTTTGGTGGACCCCAGAGCTAAGACAACTGAGGACAGATACTAGGCGTCTCTTCAATAAGGCTAAGCTTAGTCAAACTGAAGAAGACTGGGGAGCCTACAAGGCTAGCTTTAATAAGTTTAAGAAAACTATTAGGGCGGCCAAGCGGGATGATTGGAGGAATTACTGTGAATCCCTCGACAACGTTAACGAGGCCGCCAGACTCCGTAAGGTGCTAGCCGGGGTTTCACACACCCCTGGCAGCATCAGGAAATCTGATGGATCATGGACGGAGTCGAGGGAGGAACTTCTTGAGATCCTCATGAACACTCACTTTCCTGGATGCACGGATGTTGCTGAGGCGACCACGTCGCATAGGCAACAAACACCGCAGCCGGATGGTCTAGTTCAGAGGATAATTAGCGAAGCCAAGGTGGCATGGGCAATTGACTCCTTCAGCCCGTATAAATCCCCGGGCCCTGATGGTGTCATTCCTGCTATGCTACAATGGTCTAAGGAGGCGGTGGTTAAGGTCCTGACGAGAATCTATCGTGGATCTCTCCAACAAGGATATGTCCCACGTGCCTGGAAGGAGGTTAGGGTGGTGTTCAGTCCCAAAGCAGGGAAAGTGAATCACTTAACAGCAAAAGATTACAGACCGATCAGCCTTTCATCGTTCTTACTTAAGACTCTTGAACGGCTGGTAGACGTCTATATTAGAGAAGTGGCACAGTCCAGAGGACTCTGCAAGGCGCAACATGCGTATTGCAGGGGAAAATCTGTCGACAGCGCCCTGCATGAGGTTGTTCAGACGATCGAAAGATCGCTGAACTCTAAGGAGTACACGTTAGCCGCTTTCCTCGATATCGAGGGAGCCTTTAATAACGTTACCTTGGAGGCTATAATCAACGCACTTAGAAAGTTCGAAGTTCATGAGAAGCTGGTAAAGTAGTTTAGTGACATGCTCAGTAGCAGAAGGGTCCACTCTAACCTAGGCCTGTGCTCAGTGAGGAAACTTACTACAAGTGGCACACCACAAGGGGGTGTTCTTTCGCCCCTGCTGTGGCTCCTTGTAGTAAATAGCATCCTCGAGATCTTCGAAACAAGGAGGCTACGAGTAGTAGCATATGCAGACAACGTCACTATCCTGATTCCTGGAAGATTCCTGTCCACAATCAGTGATCTCATGGAGTCTGCTCTAAATGAACTTTCCAGGTGGGCAGAGCTTAACGGTCTAGGGGTTAATTCCTCTAAGACTGTTTTGGTACTGTTCACCCGGAAATACAAAATACCGAAGTTTGAGGTGCCTAAACTTGGCGGCACTACTCTCACCCTATCACCCGAGGCTAAACACCTTGGCACCATACTTGACTCCAAGCTCTCTTGGGGGCGCAATGTGGAAGAGCGGGTGAAAAAGAGCCTGAATGCTTTTTACATTTGTAAAAGGACTTTCGGGAAAAAGTGGGGATTGCAGCCGACTATCGTTCATTGGATGTACACTGCGATTATACGGCCGATCCTAAGTTACGGAGCCTTTGTCTGGTGGCCGGCTACGGGCACCAAGACCCTGGTAACGAAACTGACGAAGATGCAGAGACTAGCGGCTATGGGAATAGCAGGCACTGTCAAAAGCACCCCCCAGGCCGGGCTGGAGGTGATCTTGCACCTCCACCCCATTGAGCAGTTCATTAAGTGTTGCGCTGCTAAAGGCGCTCTCAGATTGAGGGAAGCCAACTTGTGGAGGCAGCACGCTTATGGGCACTCTGGAATTCTAAAGTCTTTCGCGAAGCCGGATATCGGTTATCAGGTGGATTCCTGCACGGACTATCTGATCCCACACCTGGATTTCGACACGCGAGCACTAGCCTCATATCCCACAAGGGAGGAATGGGAGGTGACAGGTGCGATGAGAGACGCTTCTATCACCGTTTTCACCGACGGCTCCAAAATGGAGGAAGGTACTGGAGCTGGTCTCTACTCCGATGTACTGCAGACACGCATGTCATTCAGACTGCCGGACCTCTGCAGTATTTTCCAAGCAGAGATCTATGCAATTTGGAAGGCTGCCGAACTTATCCGTGACAGTGGGTTACCACCCACAGATGTCACAATTTTCGTGGATAGTCAGGCGGCGCTTAGGGCGCTGGAATCAGTTGTTGTGAAATCAAAGGTAGTGCAGAGGTGTCGTACCGCACTTCAAGGCATTGGGCACCACCAGGTCACACTCTGTTGGGTTCCGGGCCACTCAGGAGTGGCAGGGAACGAAGCAGCGGACGAGATGGCAAGAAAAGGGGTGGCTTTGTCTGCCACCGAAGTGGATACCTCTGTGTTTCCTCCGATATCTGCCCTGTACATGTATATTGACAGTTTGACCAAAAAGGAAATTGAGTCGTCATGGCGTACCAGGACCGACTGCGGCACCTGCCGGGCACTGTGGCCCTCCCTCTCTTTGACGAAAACACGATTCGTACTATCCCTGAGTCGTACCTCTGTTCGACAGCTCGTTGGAGTCATCACCGGACACTGCGCTATAGGATCTATGCTTACCAAATGGCGCCTCTCGTCCGGTGATGTCTGCCGTAGCTGTGGAGATGAAGAAGAAGTAGAAACGATACAACACTTCCTGTGCCACTGCCCGGCTCTGCAGGAACGCCGACTCCGCACCTTGGGGTCAAGGTTCCTGACAGACCTGGCTTGCGCAGCGAAATCTCGAATCTGCTCTCCTTCATTAAGAGGTCGAACTGGTTTCCCCTTGACTGAGATTATTGGTTGGCTCCAGAACACCATAAGAAGGGATTCACAATGGGCCATTGTGGCCTCCGAGTGGAAGTGCGGTCCTGCCGCACACACCCTTCCCTACCTAACCTAACCTAACCTAAACGTTGAGTTTCGATAAACCGTTCGTGAGTTATGAATTTTTGAAAATAACATGATCAAAAACTTTAACTGTAAATAACTAATGAAAAAAACATTTTTTTCAAAATTATTTTTGGGGTGTCGTTTTTACCTCCAAACCGATCGAAAACCGTATTGATCAACGAAAACTGAGACCATCGATTTTAAAGTGGCCTACTTGAGAAATTTTGACCCATCATTCTAATTCCGATCTGAATTGGCATAAGCCCAGGCAAGCCGTTTTTGAACGTGTGATGATGAGAGCAACAGTTTTTTCAAAGAGTTCCGGTATTTAACGTCGTTAGTTCTTAAACGTCCTCGAACCGTCTCTTTTGATATTTGAACATCACTTTTCTCTAAAACTGCTTTAGCTTTACGCAACGATAAGCCCGGCTTCGTCGCAAAAAAATCAATGATCTTCTTATCTTGTTTTGGGGAGGTCTTTTTTTCAAGGCCCCACCCAGCTAAATCGTCGACATTTTTTGCTTCCATATACCGATTCGTCCACCTCGTTACGAATAACTTCGACTTCTTCATATATTTTGCTGCAGCTAAATGTGACATTTACGGCGGAGGTCATCTTGTTAAAATACCCTCTACTTTGTAATTTTTTCACGAGACTGACAATTTTTGCAGTGCGTATTACAAAAATGATGAGGCTACTTAGGTGCATTCAATTTTTTTGATAACGGTACTCAAGTGATAATTTGGTCGATCACGCTTCTACTGGACAGACTGTAGTTCTCACTGTCTCGGGCAAGTTTCTCAACTCGATCAGACATCTAATGCAAGTACTGCAAAACAAAGTCAACGGCTGGCACAATTCCTTGGAATCATTTTTGACAAGAGATTGAGCTGAAACCGAACATCCTCAATAGGGTCACAAAGGCAACGTTTGCCTTATACACCTGCAAAAAAAGCACTGGGGAAAACCTGGGGTTTAAAACCAAACATGACGCACTGGGTTTACACAGCTGTCCTACGACCCATCTTAACCTATGGATGCCTGATATGGTGGAACGCTTTGGAGAAAACATTGCTCCTCCAACACCTTCGGAAAGTTCAAAGGGCAGCCTGCGTCATCTTTACGGGCGCTCTTAGGACAACACCAACTTCAGCTTTAGAAGCCCTGCTTCACCTTATTCCGCTAGAACTACACTGTAGGAAATTAGCGGCTATAACAAGCCATAGACTACGGGCTACCGGCCAATCGTCGGAGTCTAATAGCCTATTTCCACTGAGCGCTTAAATGCATTTAAGGGCTCTGTTAAGTTTGACAACTGTCAAGCGTTTCCACCGAAACTGAGTTAACTCCAAAAGCTTGTTTTTGTTGACATTTTCATTTAGAAAAATCAAATTCTGCATTTATTTCTGGGCAGCCCCAGCTATACCCATCGCCGCCATCTCCTTCTATACGTATGTGTGGTTTCTTGTAGCCTCTCTAGTACATGAAAACCAATCCGCTTTCCTTCTCAACAGTCTAGGAATGTCTGCGTTTTCATATTTGTGAAAATTTTTCAATTTATTTATGTATTTATCAATTTATTTATCATTTGTCAATGTCTATTTCATTTGTGAAAGTTGTCGGCTGTTTGATATCAGAGCTGTCTGAATTTTTAATGTCAAGAGGGTTCATGGAAAATTTACTTTTTTTATTTGCTATTTCAGCATTTATTATTTACAAATAAAAGAAGTATTCACTTCGTTTATGACAGACGATTTGTATTTATGCTGAAAATGCCGGTAAAAGTAGTTCTTTTAGGAAAAAATTAACCACACCGAACGCAATTCAAATCCCTTCCCTCGTTTGTGTTCGTACGGCTTTTGCAGCCCCTGAAAGCATGCTATCAAAATTTGTACATTTGTGAATATTGCTCCCGCTTTTAACATAAAATTTTCTGTTAGACGCCTGTAAACGGCAAAACTGAGTTAACTCAGTTTTGAAAGTGAGTTCACGCACTTTGATACAAAAACAATTGTATGGGAATTTGAGCATTTCAATGCGATGTCAAACTGCAGTTAAGCGTAAACTGCAGTTAAGGCCCAGTGGAAATAGGCTATAACAGGGGACATGCCAGGATACTTACTCTCTTAAAGGAGTTCAAGGAACTGGATTCTTCACCCCCAATTCCATTTTAACAAAAAGTTCACTAGCACCATTCCAGACAGGAACAACTGGGAGGAAAGCTCAGCATCTCTAATAGGGAACTCACACCAGATCTACACCGACGGCTCCAAGTTAAATGGAGCTGTTGGTGGAGGCGTCTTCTCAGACTCACTTAGTATGAATTACTCCTTAAGACTGCCGGACCACTGTAGCGTGTTCCAAGCAGAGGTTTCAGCCATTGAAGCTGCCCTGAATTGGATCAAAGAGGGCAGTGTCTCGAGGCGAGATATTAGCATTCTCTCTGACAGCCAAGCGGCTATCAGGGCCCTAGGGTCTCATATTCTGACTTCAAAAACAGTGATCAGCTGCCGCAAATCTTTTGATGAGATGGCTGAGCAGCTCAAAATCCACCTCATATGGGTGCCTGGTCACAGAGATATCCCGGGGAGCTGCAGGGCAGACGAACTGGCTAGACAAAGAACGACCAAGGAGCTATCCTCAGAACTCGCCGGCTTAGGTATTCCACTGAGTACCTGCAAGCTGGTGATAGAGGAAGCGATGACAAAAGCCGCTAACAATGCATGGGCGGCCTCGGAGACAGGCAAGACAGCGCAACAGATCTGGCCAAAGCTGGACTGGAAGCCCACCAAAAGTCTGCTAAACCTCAATAGGGGCACGCTCAGTTGTCGGAGTCATCACTGGTCACTGCATCCTTGGCAGCCACGCTACTAGACTAGGGCTGGGCCACCTGGCCAACGACTTCTGCAGAAGCTGCAGAGACATAGAGGAGGAAGAAACAATTCTCCACTTTGTACTTGTCCCGCTCTTTGAAGGAAACGGAAAAAAACATCTAGGGTTTTACCATGCAGCCAACCTTGCGGACTTATCGGAGGTTGACGCCAAGGGCCTAATACGGTTCATCACCTGTTCGGGCCATGGTTGCCACTCGCCTAAAATTTTTTCTACCAAAATCTTTTATAAAAAGTTACCAAAAGTTACCAATTTTTTTATTGCCAAAAAAAAATATACAACACAATGCACTTCATAACAAAGGTACAAAAAATAGTTCACTTTACTAGTAAAATCATCACATGTACACCTACGGTCAAAATTATAGCAGTACATGCATGTATAAACCGCTAGATTAAAGAAACACCAAACTTGAAGGGATTGCCGCAACATTTTATTTTTACAACATCAACAATTATAAACATAAAATGTTGCGGCAATCTTTTCAAATATTTGGTTTTTCTTAATCTACTATTATTTTCACCGTTACATTTCAAACATAAAAAACAATATACAAAGCAATAGATAGATACATACATAAATACATAGATACATACATAGATAATAAGCAAATAAACAAAACAAAAAGTTGTTCACTTTAAAAGCATAGTGAAATAAATGAAGTGAACCAGACAATGACAACTCTCTTGATTCGGCAGGCTTATTTTATGTCACTATGAACAAATTTGTGAAATACTTAACGCTTTTTGTTCAAAAAATATTTTCTTTTTTTCCAAGAGGCATAACATCTGTAGCATAGTAAAATAAAAATTACTGAAATGCCGAAGGAATCGTGCACGCTATGTAGAACTGCTCATGGGGGCACGATCCCATGTATTCTGTACCTTAAATGTGCAGCAAAAAAGAAAGTGGGAAAGTATTTGTAATACTGAGTTCGGCACACATGCGTTCGAGAACAGCAAAATCAAACGGGTTAATTCAAAACGAATTGACGTGAAACAAATTTTCAAAGCAATTGACATTTTTTAAGCATGCCTCTCCCTAGCTGGTTCACTTTATTTATTTCATTATGCTTTAAAAGTAAATATCAAGTTCAATATTAACCCTGGAATACTAATTTTCAACTGTATCACAAAACGTTCACAATGTTAGTCGATGTTAGTTAATCGAATAATAGAAGTGTGCCAACAATGCTGCCATTGAACCGTGCTGAAGGCACTGTTGCCAGTGCTGCGTATTTAATGTATATAACAAGATGTGATATAAATTTATAAATAAAAAAACAAATTTTCTTGTCTATTACTTCAAATCAATTTTTGATTGCAAAAGTTACCAGAATTAAAATAAAGTTACCAAGTTACCAAACAGTTTAAAAGTTACCAATTTTGGTAGAAAGTTACCAATTGTGGCAACCGTGGTTCGGGCTGGTTTGAGACACCCTAACAACAAAAGAGGGGTTAGAGATCCTGTGGTACCACAATGGCCTAGCTTGGTCTAAGTGAGCTCTCATATGAGAGCTGCCACCACCACCTACCTACCTACCTATATTTATATGAGCACAAAAAATTATTTATTGCAGAAATAGGTTCTTATTCCCTTTACAAGTAAGTAGTTCTATGAGGTCTGCATGAGGTCTAATTACGCGAACTGGTGTCACTCCAAAATTTCACTATAATATTTTCTATATCACTCCGAAACACTGCACTTTTTTTTGAATTTTCACTTCAATCGAAAACTTCGAAACGACAGCACTATGTACTGTACGGTAAAATTTTTCGTTCAGAGTTGTTACGCTTTTTTACAAACAACAGGGAAGGAGACCGCAACTGTGCAGAACAAGCCTGTCATCGTCAGAATATAGTGACTGGATATAGAAACAACTTGACGACTGTTTCTATTTATTTAATCGAAAACTGACGGGGTCAACAAAAATAATCTTGAGTTTTTGGGCCCGTTGGCTTCGGGCTTGAAAGAATTATTTTTAAATAATTAATCGTATGTTTTTCAGTATTCGAAATCAATAAACGAAGTTAACAGTTTGTATGAAGCAGTATTATTAAAGAAAGTATGTTGAACCACTAAGCAAATAAACACATAGAGGTGTCAACTCGCACAAATTTGCGTACCAGCGCAGTAGGTCCCAAAAGTTGTCAGTATTCCAAAATTGTATACTGTTGAAATGGTATAGTTTTATCAATTACTTTCGTTTTGTCTCTTTCACAAGATATCTGGGCGGAAAAATCCAATTTTCTTTTATTATCAAGACTTAATCAAGACCCGCTTGAAAGTATTTTTCATTTGGTAAGAAAAAGAGGAGTTACAAACAATAATCCTTCACTTTTTGAGTTTGACCATATTGTTGCGATAATGATCTCAATGAAAATAATAGCAGAAGGCAGGAACCTTCAATTGTGAACCAACTGACGAAGGTTCATTTATAACAATTGACAACAATATTAGTTTGTTTGAAATTGACAATGAAACTCAAAATGCTATAAATCAAGAGTTCGGTGAAAAATTTTGCTTATCAAAGGATATATTTGATGCAGGGAAAGCGAATTCTTCAAATGCCTTAGGGATTATAAAAAATGAACATATGAGTGATGGTTCCCTTCGTTATTTCTCTGGTTTCATATTGGTGCAAACTATTAAAAAATTTTACTGTCATAACTGCAAAAAGTTAATAAAAGATGAGCTTTGTGATTTACAAAGAAACTATTTTAACAGTAGTTTAAAACTAAAAGCTCCAATCGACTCATTTTTTTTGTTTTAAAAAATCTTTTACAACACATTTCATACGTTTTTTAAGGAAACCCCTCCTCCAATATAAAAAAGCGTTTGTACAATTTGTGTGTTGCAAACGTAACAAAGTAGATGAATACAAAATGTGATTTTCAGAACCGTCTACTTGTTGGGAACATGAGCAATTTATATTAGATTACTTTTTAATAATTTTGCTAAGAAAAAATTCTACTTGGTTAAGGGGGCCGAAGCATTTTTGGAAATTGTTTTTTTCTCGGGAATATGTTCTACAAAGCCTTTTCAATGTATGGCTAAGAGCGTTTTCCAAAATTCTAATCCCTTCCCAGACAAAACACAGGTAGAAGCGGCGGCGTCAGGTATAAGCTTGTCCGCTTACTCAATCTTTGAGCCCGTTTATCTCGGAACCATGTTTTTCGGAATGGGCTGCGCGATTGCATGAGAACCGCTCAACCGATCGCGATGAAATTTTAACCACACCTTCGGAAGACTCATCCCTTCGATGTGAACCTACTTGTTTTTACAAATCTGCAAAAATCTCATGTTGGTGCTTGCCAATTCATCAAAACAGCTGCACCAAAAATTCAATTTTCTGCCGTTTCCAAAAAAATCACAATTTCTTTACTAAACCAGGTTCACATCGAAGCCACAACTGTTTTTTAATTGATATCCTTTCATTTTTCATTTCAGCCCCATACGAGCAGTGCAATCGCGCAGCGCATCAGATTGGAGGGGTTTTTTGATCCCACGCGCCGCCACCATCTTGGATTCTCGGGTCAAAAAAAAAATGGAAAAAGAACCTTTAATTAGTTAATAAAAGATAAAAAAAAAAAATCAATTGCCAAATTCCTTATCCCCCAAAAAAATTCTCAAAAAATACACTATTTACATGTATCGGCCCCCTTAAGAGAGCAAATTGCAAGTAAAACGAAAAAAAGAATAAAATAAAGATACTAAAGAACACATAAAATTACTAAATAATATAAATTTTAAGGAAATGATAATAATAAATAGTAATATGTTGCTGTTAATATATGAATTTGAAAAATTTATCGGTATGCATTTTATTAGGCCAGAAGGCAACGTAGCCTACATGAATGCCAACATTGCACAGCAGAAATTCATGGTTTTAGTTTTTTTTCAATAGGAACGCACACGTAGAGTGTGTACGCCTTTTCGAATTCACATGGTTCATTTTTCATAGCAGAACCGAAAGCCATGGAAATTCAATTTGCTTTTTATCTTGTGCTGTTGCTCGTATTGTTTTCATTCACCTCAGCGCATACACAAGCAACACGCACATTTATTTTCACACGGACACACACCCTTGCATATTCGAATTTGCAAACGATACGCCGCGGCGCGCCGTTTCGTGCTCATCAGCACAGCATAGCTTGCAATTACTAGTGGTACTACCTAACCATCTATGCCGACCATAACATTGCATGTAGTGATACTACGCAATCACTCATGCCGACCAGAACAAATTACCGTACACTTGCGCACACAAATTCGCTGGTGTCAAATGGCTGCACTTGAAGTCGCCACGGTGCGCTATGCGCAACCACTTGAGCGAGCGGAGTGACATACGATGCCACCTACCGCAGTGCATTGCAACAATACTGCAACGCGCATTATGCCGACCCTTTGGCGGCGTGGGAAACGATCGGAAAATATCCGAGGCCGTTTAGCGCCGGCCACTGACCCAATTGCAAATGTGCTGACGCAGAAGAAGTGACCAGGTCGATGATTGGTCAAACGAAAAATATCGTGGAAAGGGAGGCGGAGCCCTGGAAATGCATGACAGTATAACAGTTATAAATTTAGTATATAATACCAAAATTTTCCAAATAAAGTTAACTTCTTGTTCAATAAGCAAAGTGCCTGGTGGCATTGTTTTATTTGATCAGAGGTTCAAACAGATCGGCTTTTCGGAGCCAGAAAACATTGGCGCGGCCCGCCGAATAAACATAGGCCAAAACTACACTTACACACTTAGAGAAACTTACACTTCAACCACCGCACGAACAGTTAGACTACCACACAATACATTTGACCACCACAAATTGATGTTCCTTGTCGAATATCCGACAAAGAATGAAGATGAACTTCGAAAATTGAAGTTTGACGAAGCCAGCGACAAAACTTCGTATAGCCGAAGTACGTGTACTGTGCTAGATTTGCGTGACCGAAAAATTTTGTACTGCGTGGTACCTCCATGTGTTTATTTGCTTAGTGGTTGAACTGAGTAAAGTTTATTTCAATGAAGCAGTATTATTGAGGAAAGTATGTTAAACTGAGTAAAGGTTATTTCATTGAAATCACAAAATTCATAAATGCAAAGCCGCCTCTCAAAAATATGTTGTACTTAAAATGTCTAAAGTAATCGAGAAACTGAAACTGCTACCTACCATGTCATTGGAACTTACCGCTTACATGTGATGGTCTTAAGCCGAGACCGTAGTAGCACCTGTTGGCAAGAGTAATCCTTCGCTTTATCTCCACGCTGACATCATTGCTGCTGTTAAAGGTGGCAACTTCAAAAGTACATCTTTCGGCCCATTTTCGCAGATTCTCTTTCGATAGCCGCAAAGGCAGCGGTGACATCTCGCTTGTTACGCCCGATGACATCAATGTCATCAACGTAGGCACGGAGCTGGAAACTTTTGTTGAAAATTGTGTCATTACGATGTACACCGGCCTTGCCCAGAACTGAATCCTTGAACGGTATCGAATGGGTCAGAGAGGTCAGTTCCGACGGAGCTCCGCGTATTGCTCAACGTCACTCCCCAAAGTCTCACGCGCTTTGCAGGAATACCAAGTTCAGAAAATGCGGCATATAAGGGCGCTGTTATGCAGACGGTCAAATGACCGTCGGTCACGATAGTTGTTGTTGCTTCAATGTAAAATGAAAAATTGAGAGAGAGAGCGGCAGAATAAAATTTCACCGCGTCGGTCAAAAATGATGAGGCTCTCGATGCCAAATCATGCGATCAAAACAGTGTTGCGTTGTGAAATTATCGGAGCAAAATGGCACACTTGTCGCGAAAATATGTATCTAATGACGGAAAAAATGGTGCGTCGAAACAGGGGCGTAGCCAGAACTTGGTCATGGGGGGGTTTTAAAATTTATTTTTGCCAGTTTAGTATTACGAGTTTTTTAAAGTAAAATGCACTTTCCCAATAGGGCATTTTGTGGTGGCTTATGTGACTTACTGCAGTGGAAATAAATATATTTCCCGATTTTTAGTAAACATTTCATGAAATTTGGTGCACTGAAAGCGAAGTTATTGCATCTGAAGTGAAAGTATGTTTGTGTCGTCGTACAAAAATGAACATCGAACAAAGATCAAACATTAACTTTTATTTAAAAAATGTTTAAACTTTAACCGAAGCATTTAAATTAATGAACCAAGTTTATAATGATGATTGTTTATACCGTGGTGGAGTTCATAAGTGGTAAACGCGATTTAAAAACGATTGTCTGGTCATAAATGATGACTAACGTGTTAGCCAACTGAATTCCGCGATCACCACAGATTCCATCAAAACTTGGCGGTAATTCATACAAGATTAGCCGAAATCTTGATTGAAACTCTTAAAATTTGATCAAATCCTCAAATTAACCACAAATTTGATAATTTTCAATTACATGAAAACATATTTTGTTTAGAAATTTTTTTCATGTTTAAAATTGAATTATGTCGTTAGGCCTTTTTTCGAAAAACGAACTATCACCAGAGGAAGATCCTAAATATTGAAGTATGAAAAAAATGTATATATTGCTGTATATTTATTGTGAGTTTTACTCAAACTAGCGGCGGAAGTGCCTGGGGTCATTTGAGTGAACGACATTGGTAAACGACGTATACAAAAATCTTTGGTAAGGCGAAGGTTAAGCATCTCAATAGCATAAATTTATCACATTTTAACTGAACATTCGCTATCGAATGATGCCATCTCATCTATTGACACTTGTTTTGACTGTTTTTATTGTTTACTAAAAGTCGAATTTTAACCGTCAGCCTATCCTCGGTTTTACCTGATGCGGCACCGTGCGACTTTCACCTTTTCAAAAAATGCATTTGCCGATGAAAAAAAGCGTTTTGAGAACGTAGAAACCATCCAAAAGGCTTGTACCGACATACTCAAGGACATTTTGGTCGACGAACTAAACTACTCTTTAGACATGTTTTTAGATCATACAAATCGCTGTATTGAGTTTAAACGAGACTATTAAAAAACAAATTAGTTTCGTCAACAATTTTTTTTGTTATTATTCTTTTAAATGTTTAAAGATGAAAAGAGAGTTTTGCTAATTTGGGAATGTACATAAGATGCATAGTGATTGAAAATGTTGACAAATTACAGTCCCTGTTCATGGAATTATGACCGATGAAAAATTTTCAAAATTTCTACTTTAATCATCGATAAAACAAAAACTAATCAAGTAAAAATAACAAATGAGGTATCAACTTACAACTTTGCACCAAGATATGAAAATTATAGTTTGTAATTTATAATATTTTATCTGTCCACCCTGAGCTTTTAGAACTGCCTCTATTCGTTGAGGCATGCTATCAATGCAATTGGACATCATTGTTCTCAATTGGATATTATTTTGCCAAATATCTGTAATATTTGCTTTAAGAATCGCTACCGTGGGAATGCCCCGACTATACACTTTGGATGTAAAGTATGCCCAGCACTTCTCTATCGGATTAAGATCGGGAGAATTGCCAGGCCACGCCAACACATTTAAATTTAATGTATTTATAGCGGCTATGCTTGATCGCGCTGTGTGGCAAGGAGCACCGTCTTGCATGCAGATGTATTCCTCTCTGGGCTGCTGCAGGGTATCGATATACGGCGCTAGAACACCTTGAAGTACGTTTATATATTGGGCAGAGCGCATTGTTCCTTTAACGAAATGTATTGGACAAGGACCTTCCGATGTATTGCAGCTCCAAACCATTACTGCTGGCGGATGTTTAATGCAGGGAACGATGCATTCGTCCGAATATCGTTCCCCCTGCCTCCTTCTCACAAATTGCTTTTCTTCAGTAACCACTTCCAAGCGCTAAAGATAACCTAAAAATGACAAGAATTTCGCAAAAAAGTGGTTAATAGGAATTATTGTTAAAAATCGCAGGAAAGACCAAATTTAATGGATTTACCTTGGTCCAGTAGTTTTGTCTGAATGCCTTATGCAACTGTGCCCAATATAACCGCCGCTGACGCATTACTTTGGTTAACTTTGGCTTTTTCGCTGGACGCCTGCATATCAACCTATTTTCGTATAAGCGACGACGTACCGTCATCAGCGACACTGTGACGCCATAACCCGTTAGGTCTTCTAAAATTACCCTACATGGAGTATTTCGGTTCTCCAAAGCTTTTTGCACGATTCTACGGTCGGTTCTTGGTGTAGTTTTGCGAATACCGCGGAATTCTTCTTATTAGTTTTACAAACTGAAGGCAAGTCGTCAGTATTTCGGCTCTTTCTTGCAAGATTGACCACGGATGCCTTTGAAGCTTTCAGTTTTTTGGCTATTTGAGAGTAGCTGTACTTGCCCTCCTTCACCAAAGCCACAATTTGAATCTTTTTTCCACTGTTAGGTCACATTTTCTACCCATTTTGTTTAACAAGCCTTCAATAGATCCAAAACGGATTTTACATAGTATTAAACAAACATAATGATGATATATTTTACCTACTTACTTCTTAGTCTTTAATACGTAATTTCATAAATAATTTTTGTTTGTTATTTCTTTTTTTGTGTCACAATTTCCTTTTAAAACAAAGTTATGATGACACCTACATTTGGAAATTTTGACGATTTTTCCTAGTTGCCACGAGTTTACCGGCATCGACAGAGTTTTCATATACCATAATGAGTTTCCTTTAGTAGGATTTCAAAGAAAACTTTCCAATGAGTAATTTGATACCTCATTTGTTATTTTTACTTGATTGGTTTTTGTTTTATCGATGATGGAAGTAGAAATTTCGAAATTTTTTCATCGGTCATAATTCGATGAACAGGGACTGTATAGGCTATGGGGGGGTTCTGACACCCAAAACCCCCCCCTTGGCTACGCCCCTGCGTCGGAATGAAAAAGTACGGGAAAAGAGCTGCAAGTAAGCGAAAAGTGTGCTTTATGCTAAAAAGTCTCGAACGGCTGGTGGAGTTACGGATACGTAAGGAGTCGCTTAAGATGCATCCTCTGTCTCCATTTCAGCATGCCTACCAAAGTGGGAAGTCCTGCGAGTCGGCTCTGCAAAATCTGGTTGGTAGGATAGAGCGAGCCATCGACAGGAAGGACTACGCGGTGGGAATCTTTGTGGATATAGAGGGCGCTTTTGACAATGCGACTTTTGACAGTATGTGTAACGCTGCTAGCCGACACGGCGTAGACCGGGCTTTGGTAAATTGGATACGTTCAATGCTAGCCCAAAGAATCATGACGGTGCGGGCAGAGGACGATCTACTGGTGTCATCCGGTGTAAATAGAGGCTGCCCTCAAGGTGGGGTGCTGTCTCCATTGCTCTGGTGCATGGTGATTGATCCCCTGCTCATCACTCTGAATGACTCTGGAGTCTACGCACAAGCATACGCGGACGATGTGGCCTGTCTCGTAACCGGCCCCTCCCTGATGCACATCTGCAGAAAGGTGCAGAAAACTCTGGATATGATTGACACCTGGTGTAATGCGAACGGGCTATCTGCTAATCCCGCCAAAACTGGTATGGTTCTCTTTACCAGGAGGAGGAAGCTTGATAGAGTCGTTCTGCCCACACTCAAGGGGGTCACTATCCAGCTATCCAAGGAGATTAAATATCTGGGAGTCATCCTAGATGATAAACTCCTATGGAAATCTCACGTAGAACTAAAGACATCGAAAGCACTGTCGGCTTTCTGGCAATGCAGAGGTGTATTTGGGAAAACGTGGGGTCTTTCCCCTAGCAAGATCCTCTGGATCTACAAAGCTATGATAAGACCCATCATCTCCTACGCATCGGTAGTCTGGATGAGCAGACTCTCTCTTGCAGGGGTCAAGAGAACCTTGTCCAGACTGCAGCGCACTGTGGCCATATGTTGTACTGGAGCCTTTCCAACTACTTCTGGCCCATCGCTAGATGCCCTGGTGAGCCTTCCTCCACTTGATGTTTTCATCCAAGGAGAGGCCCTAAAGGCCATCCGAAGACTAAAACACAGTGGCCAGTGGTATGGCGCTTGTCCGGCACTGGATAATTGTGCTGGCACCGACATTGACCTCACAGTCATGTCCATACCCCTCGACTCCATGCCTACAACTGTCATATTAAAAAAGCGGTACATGGTGTTGCTGCCTGAGGCTCACTCTTGGTCGTATCCTGAGGATGAGCCCGGTAAACACTGTTTCCGTATATTCACGGACGGCTCCAGAACGGAAGATGGTTCTGGCTCTGGGGTCTTCGTGGAATCCGCGGGGACTAGACGGTTCTTTGCCCTAGGCTCGCACGCATCTGTGTTTCAGGCGGAGGTGCATGCGATACTTGAGGCGATGAACTTTGTCGTAGAGAGTAAGTGGAAAGGCAGGTCTATCTGTGTCTGTAGCGACAGCAAAGCTGCGCTTATGGCCTTGGACAGCCCTCCAACCACCTCTATGCTAGTCAGGTCCTGCAAATCCAGGCTTAATTATGTTGGAAAATACAATAGCCTGATGCTCACCTGGGTCCCGGGACACGCAGGAATTGTGGGTAACGAGACCTCGGATTCCCTAGCTAGAATGGGCTCTGAGGCTGATTTTGTCGGCCCTGAGCCTGTTCTGCCACTCCCATCCGCAGCCATCAAAGCCACAGTTAACGAATGGGTCACTATGACCCAGGAGCGAGCATGGCAGGCTGAGAGCGGCTGCAGGTGGACGAAACTTATGCTTCCCGCCATATCCGACAAATGCTCACAGTTTCTCTTGTCACTAGGCAGAAGAGACTGCAGGCAGATGGTCGGGTTAATGACGGGCCATTTCCTATGGGCGAAGCACATGGAAATGGTAGGCATATCTGACAGTGCCCTATGTCCTGCCTGTGGGGAGGACGTTGAGACGGGGGAACACTTCCTGTGTCTCTGCCCCGCGTTCGCTCGTATCAGGTTTGAGACGTTTGGCACTGATGTGCTAAGAAGCGACCACCTTGGCTCCTTGGCACCCCAGGATCTATCAAGGTTTCTTCGGAAATCGGGTAGATTTAAAGCACATTAACAGGGAACAACAAGTCGTAGTACAATGGACGTATAATTGTCTGAGTGCTGCGCTTGCTAGATCGTTCCGACAAAGAAAAAAAAAAAAAAAAAAAAAAAAAAGCGAAAAGTGTACTGGTGACCGGCGATCAAATGACCGTCTGCATAACAGGGTTTTGGCACAGAGTAGAAAAAATAAAACGAGAGCGTAAAAAGTATCGTGACCGACGGTCATTTGACCGTCTGCATAACAGCGCCCTAAGCGATCCCTTATCGGGCTATCGAATGCTGCCTTGTAATCGATAAAGAGATCGATAAAGAACCATCGATTTGGTTCTCATGGGTCTTCTCCAGGATTTGGCGTAGAGTGAATATCTGGTCTACCAGGTCTAAACCCGCACTGTTAAGGTCCAATCAGCGGCTTGGCGTGTGACTTCAATCCTTCATATAATACGCTCGTCAAAACCTTGTATAGGAAGTAGGCTGATACCCTTGTAATTGGCGCATTTTGTTGGGTCGCTTTTCTTCAGCACAGGACAAAGGGCCCTGCGCATCTGTAACCAGATCCCCGTTTTCGTCGCTGCAGGAAGATGCCCCTTGCTTAAATCCTTTCGTGAGTCGCTTGAGTTTTTGGAAGCATTTTCGGTCGTCATTCCTACTCCTACACTCCTCGATTTCTTGCGTCTCATGTTTCTTGCGTCTGAAAAGGCACCTCTCTTTCTTCCTCTAATCCCGATATTTTTCAGTCATGGCTCGCGGCATTCTGAGCTAATAATTTATAAATGACATTAATATAATATAGCTGTGAAAGTATCACAGCATTTGGTTACCATTTAAATTTCTTCTTTTTCACTAAAACACAAATACACACACGGTAGTGATAAGGCTTCCTACCAACCATTTTCTTGCTCATTCCATACACATTTTCACAAAAGAGGAACAAATTTGTTCCCCAAAAACAACTATTGTGAATAATCTCACGACGCAACACTGATTTGATCGTTTGATTTGGCATCGAAAGCCTCATTATCCTGTGATCGGCGCGGTGAAATTTTATTCTCTTGCTCGCTCTCCCAATTTTCTCTTTTACATTGAAACAATAAAAATTTTATCCGTGACCGGCAGCATAACATCGCCCTAAGCGATTACACGATTGAAAGAGGTTACGACAATTGTGAAAATGCTTGCTGGGGCCCTGCTTAATTGTCTTATACATGTACAATTTTTTTGAATTTCAATCCCGAAAAATTTTGGATGCCCCGGGATTTCGGGACTTTAAAATGGCAATCCCGGGATACTAGTAATTTTTGAATTCTTCGGGATTTCATTTTGTGTAACTTTTCTGGCGCAAAATTATGGAAGCTAGTAAGAATTTTTATATAAACACTTACTTTTTCTGTTAAGCTTTCTGTTTTACGAAATAAAGCAGTATTTATATAAAAAATTTTTTCGTTTTAGATATTCTGAACCCCTCATTTTATGAAGTTTAATGAACAGATAAATATCCAATTGACGTTGGAGTAGGGGTATATGACATAGCATCGAAAGTGCTAGGAAATTGTTCAGTTGGCGTTATTTTAAGATGGTTAAATTACATCCGACATGCAATGTTTAATTTTTTTCAAACAATTTTTCCATAAACCAGTCGGTCATTAACCCTTTCGGTTATTCTAT
This sequence comes from Melieria omissa, assembly GCA_963971225.1. Taxonomy (NCBI): domain Eukaryota; kingdom Metazoa; phylum Arthropoda; class Insecta; order Diptera; family Ulidiidae; genus Melieria; species Melieria omissa. Next base: position 89,468,985 of record OZ020267.1, on the reverse strand, counting down.
GCCATATGGCATAGCCTCTTTTCAGTGCCTGTTTTAGGTTAAGAAACTTATGGATACTATAGTTTTATATATTTTGTATTTTTCCCTACAGTTTTTTATACCAAATAATGAAAATAATATTTTGATTAGTGTACCAAGTAAATTGTAAGGGTTCAGAAAGTGCGCAGTCCTATCGAGCTGCGTATTTTACAAAAAGAGGTCACTTAGTAGGGTAAAAGGTTCGGTTGTGGGCATAGTTCGGTTGTGGGCACCCCTTCGTATCTCTTGATAGAAAGCAGGCTGGGTTTTTTTGACTAAGGCCATTTGTTCATTATGGAACCACGATCTTTTTGTGCCAAATACTAAGTCGAACAGACACGCCTGCTTTGTGCTGGGACCATATATATCTTTCTGTGCTTAAAAAATAAGACACAAATTTTTTTACACATTTTAAATGGTGTCATAAATCGAAGTGAATCCATCGAGAAGGCGAGTAAAATGCATTTTTATTTAGTTAATTTATTATACTTTGTGATCCAATATTGATTACAACCAATATGTTTACCCCGAACAAATTTTTCACTACTTCTCAAAATGGCTGCCAAATTCGGTTGTGGGCACCGCAATTAGTTCGGTTCTGGGCACCCGTCTTTTAGTGATTTGGTAAGTTTTGGTAAGTTATTTCATCAAAAATGGTCTTTTAACGCATTTTTTGGTTGTTTTAGCTATATCTTCCAAGGGTAAATAACAAAAATCCTCCGATATTTTTTTAATGTGTTGGATGTAATTTAACATTGTTCTGCAGATAAGCTAACCACAAAATCGACTGCCGCAGCGTATGCGATTTCCCAACGCTACAAAAAGAAGGTGGAAGAAAATTTCGGAGACATCAAAGCTGTCGACGGTGGTGTTTTCTTCTTTTTCTTCTTTTCGTGGATGTTATCGAATCAGGTTGACTGGTGTTTTCCACCTTCTTCACGTCATAGCACTTGAAGAGTGTTGATTAATTAGGTTGAATTTCATTTTACTTTAGGTCTTCTTGACAGCCCAGGAGAATGACTTGGTCACTTACATTTTGAAATGCCCGTCCATCTAAAATGTGCCCACATGCGTACCAGCTACTTCACATGCGTGCATTGTGCTTCAAATAATTAAAACTTAATATTTTTCTATATTCGTGTTGGTTTTTCTTAATATTTCCTCGTTTCCAGCAGATTTTCCAAGGGTGCCCACAACCGAACCAAAAAAAAATTTTTGTTAAAAATGACTACTTTACAAAATTTAAAAAAAAATGTTCTATTTGACGGAATCGATTTACTTTTGCCATTACTTGTTAGCTAAGGTTTCTAGCTTTCCATAGATGTCCATATGTCCGATTAAGAAGAACTTGGTAAAAAGTTATGAGCCAAAAACAAAAAGGTGCCCACAACCGGACCCATTCCCCTACTATTATTTATTCTATTACAAAAATCAATTTATTTTATAGGTTTATGTAAGTAATGTAGGTATTTATTGCTTTAGTAAGTGTAAAAAAGTTAGATCCCAAATATATTGTAACGATGAGCCAGTCTGTCGCGGTGCAAAGCAACCCTGCCGCTACGTGCCGTGCCATAACCCAATCTGGCAACGACGGCCGCAATAGTAATTTTTAACCCAATCTAGCAACGACGGCCGCGATAGTAACTTTTAGCCCAACCTGGCAACGATGGTCGCGGTCATCAGGGAAACTTCTAGTCCAATCTGGCAACGTACGAGAACGATCTGCGCGACGGCCGGACAGAGTATAAAAGGTGGCCAGATGCGGTACAGCGAGCCAGTCTGGTTTTGACAAGTGAAGTTGCCACACGGAATAATCAAGCAAATACTTAAGTGTACGAACAGTAAAGTGTAAACTGTGAATAATAAAGTGACTGTTGGTGTATTTTATTGTCTGCGTTTAAGAAACTGACTGTGTTTTATTTTCAAATCACACAATCCAGAGATACGTGACAGCCCACTAGACTTAATATTCGTAACATTTGGTGTCAGAAGTGGGATTGTAGAAAATTGAAAATAAACGAAAAGTAACAAAACAAAAAAAAAAAAAAACTAAATAAATAAATAAAAGTATAACAGCACGGACATGGTTAAACTCGAGCTGCTGAAGGTGGACCAGCTGAAGAAGGAGCTGGCTGCCTGGAATTTGCCGACTGCTGGCGGGAAAGTGGAGTTGCAGCTGCGCTTGCGAGAGGCGTGTGAATCACGAGGCATCGATTGGGCTGCACACGAGTTCGGAACGCAGGAACAAGAGGCGTCGGCCAAAGTGGAGGAATCGCCTGCGGGTGCTGCGTCGATCCAAAGTACGGCTGCACCGGCTGGACCACTACAAGCATTAGACATGAGCCAGCTAATGAGTGCAATAAAAGGCATGTTCGAGACTTCCAATCGTGAAAATCGGGAAATGTCGGCGCAGATGGCAGCGAAAATGGAAACTGCAAATCAAGAGATGGCAGCGAAAATGGAAACGGCGACCCATGAAATATCGGCGCAAGTGTCGGAGCGAATGGAAGTCAAGCTTCAGGAAAGCTCTGCGCGCTTGGAGCAGAAGGTAGAGGAAATCTCCAATAGGCTGGACGGGAAAGTTGAGCATCTTGAGACGCGCATGGACAATTGGGGCAAACGAGTTGACAACCTGGATGAGTCCTTGAACAAACGAGTTGACAGTCTGGAAGTTTCGATGCACAGAAAGATAGACGAATGGCTTCGAGAGGTACAGCTTCGAGCAAGGGTGCAGTCAGTTGAGGAAAGTTTCGCCATAGAAGTGCCTACTTATGATGGTACTACGTCGTTCGACACATTCAAACTACAATTCGAGATGGCTGCTTTGGAGAGTCAGTGGACCGATGTTAGGAAAGGTCGGAGACTGATACTGGCTCTGAAAGGTCCTGCGGCTGAGGTAATCAAATCAGTTCCAGAATGTTTAAGAGGTGATTACGACACCGTCATAAGGGTGCTGGCAGCCAGATACAGCGACGAGCACAACAAAATGCTGTATTATTGCGAGCTGAAGAGCCGTAGACAAAGGGCCAACGAGGCGCTGCAGACATATGCAGCGGACATTGAGCGGCTCGTACAGTTGTGCTACCCGAAATTCGGCGCTGATAACCTCGAGAGGATGAAGATTGAGTCATTTATTGAAGGTCTTCATGACCCAGAGACACGTCGGAGTGCGTTGATGATGGGCAAGCCGACATTTAAGGAGACGGTGGCCAGCGCGATGACGTATGAGGCAGCCTGGGGAGGAAGTCTTCGACATTCATCTGCGGAAAAGCGTCGAGCCCAATCTGGACGTGTCACCCAAAACCAGACCGTGAGCTCGGTGGCACCAGCGGGGCTGCGGGCAGTGTCATCAAGAGTTAGTTGCTGGCGATGTGGCAAGCAAGGCCACATATCACGAGACTGCCATCTGCGAGAAAAGCGTTCCGGACAACAGATGTCGCCAAGAAGGGCTGCCGCTCTGCCACACCATTCGTGCAAAACCGAGTACAGGCATAACTCGCGAGCCGAAAGCGAAGGACAAATTGTGGATGTTCGGTCGATAAGCGTTATGCCAGAGGAAGAGTGGTCTGCGGAAAGGCTACGAAACGACCAGCGTGAGGATGCGGATCTTGCCAAAATCGTTGAAGGCAAGGAGCAAGGCGCACGTCCAGACTGGCGGGAGATGGCTGGTGAAAGCCCGATCGCTAAGGCTTACTGGGCACAGTGGAAAAGTCTGCGGCTGAAGGAAGGATGCCTGTACCGCGAATGGGAGAGCGCGGATGGTCGTACCAGCAACCCCCTAATGGTAGTGCCGAAAACCAGAATCAACGAGGTCATCGAGGCATACCATAACGACTCCAGTGGGGGGCACCTAGGCATCACCAAAACCGTCGCCAAAATAAAAAGACGATTCTACTGGGTAGGATGTCAGGAGTCTGTAGCCGAGTGGATTAAGAGCTGCGACCGATGTTCAGCCGCGAAAGGGCCGACAAGAAAATCTCGAGGCCGCATGCAGCAGTACAACGTGGGAGCGCCCTTCGAGCGGATTGCTATGGACGTCGCCGGCCCATTCCCAACTAGCACCCAAGGCAACAAATATGTGCTGGTCGTAATGGATTACTTCAGCAAATGGCCCGAAGTGTACCCTATTCCTAACCAGGAGGCCACCACGATCTCGGAAAAGCTGGTAAACAACTTGGTAGCCAGGTTCGGAGTTCCGTTGGAGTTGCACTCAGATCAAGGCTGGTATTTTGAGTCTGCGGTATTCAAGGAAGTGTGTGAGCTGCTGGGGATAAAGAAAACGCGTACCACTCCTTTGCACCTACAGTCCGACGGCATGGTGGAACGCTTTAACCGGACACTGGAGGAATACCTGCGGAAAGTGGTAGGCAGGAATCAAAAGGATTGGGACACGCACATCCCCCTGTTCCTGATGGCGTATAGGTCAGCCCCGCACGACACGACATCACTCACTCCAGCCCGGGCAGTGTTCGGCACAGAGTTGCGGTTACCCGCTGACTTGAAGTTCGGGGTAGCCAGCACGACGGGAGGCGCTAAGACGGACTACGTGGCCAATAAGCGGGCGGAACTGGAGGAAATTCACCAGTTTATAAGGAGCCGCACCAAACTGGTCAGCGATAAGGTGAAAGCCAGATACGATCTACGGGCCAACTCAGCAGGGTTCCAAGAAGGCGATTTGGTAATGCTCTACAACCCGCAGCGGAGGAAAGGTTTGTCTCCGAAACTCCAAGCGTCATGGGAAGGACCTTACGAAGTCGTGACTAGGATTAACGACGTGGTATACCGGATTCAACGTTGCAGCAATAGAGGCGCTAAGCTGAAGGTAGTCCATTTGGAGCGCCTGGCGCCTCATCACAGCGGAGCCTCGGCACTTGTTCGGGACGAACAAGTCTAAGTGGTGGGCAGTGTAACGATGAGCCAGTCTGTCGCGGTGCAAAGCAACCCTGCCGCTACGTGCCGTGCCATAACCCAATCTGGCAACGACGGCCGCGATAGTAATTTTTAACCCAATCTGGCAACGACGGCCGCGATAGTAACTTTTAGCCCAACCTGGCAACGATGGTCGCGGTCATCAGGGAAACTTCTAGTCCAATCTGGCAACGTACGAGAACGATCTGCGCGACGGCCGGACAGAGTATAAAAGGTGGCCAGATGCGGTACAGCGAGCCAGTCTGGTTTTGACAAGTGAAGTTGCCACACGGAATAATCAAGCAAATACTTAAGTGTACGAACAGTAAAGTGTAAACTGTGAATAATAAAGTGACTGTTGGTGTATTTTATTGTCTGCGTTTAAGAAACTGACTGTGTTTTATTTTCAAATCACACAATCCAGAGATACGTGACAGCCCACTAGACTTAATATTCGTAACAATATCATAGTTCACTAAGGCTGTACGATTTTTTTTATTTCTTACTATGCCATATTTCATGATGCCCAAAAACCACTTTCTCGAACAATATTTTAAAAAATTACTTTTGATTATTCATTACGTAGGCTTAAACAGTAATAAAATAGAAAAGAATGATGTTTAAAGTTAAAAACAAAAAGGAAGTACCGAAAGGGTTAACAATATAATTCAACAAACAATATAATTCAACAACAGCTGGAGAGTTCTTAACGAAGAATCGTGTTCGAACCACAGGTATATCGAGTTTCAGTGCGGCGAGGAGGCACAAATGCCATTGCCCTCTAGGGACCCGAGAAACGCAGACTGGCTGAAATTTCGGGAGGCATTGGATTGAATAAATACGTGACACCACCGAAAATTCGAAAGGAGCGGTGTATTGAGCTAGCCTGCCCAACTAGACCTCCCCTTGGCTGGGCCCTGTTCCGTGGTAGAACACGGAGCTTCAGTAGCTAAGGCGCGAGTCTAGAAAACTTCTCAACCCGGCCCTCAAGACGAATTTTGACGAGGACTGGGAGCGCTACCGATGCACTCAGAAGAACTATAAGAAGCTTATTCGAGCTTCGATGAAGGCCTCTTTTAGAGATTTCTGCAGTGGCATTGAATCCTTGAGCGACACAGCTAGGCTGGTAAAAGTTCTGAAAAATTACCAAACCGCGAAGCTGGGGTCGCTTAGGAAACCTGATGGCTCCTACACGGAGAGGAAAAGTGAGACACTCAGTCTACTGATGGAGTCTCACTTTCCAGGAAATCACGTCAATGTTGCCCAGCAACATTCATCCTCGGATGCAACCATTGCTAGGGCAATCACACTCTCTCGACATGACTGGTACGTCGCTAGAACTGTGGCGAATGAAGCTACCATTCGATTTGCCATCAAGTCCTTTGCCAGCTTCAAATCGTTAGGTCCTGATGGCATCTATCCTATTGTGTTGAGGGAAGGTATAGATTCAGTAGGGGAAAAGGGGGTGAAGTGGGAAGGCGGGTGAAGTGGGAAATGTCATTTGTAGTATTGTATGCCATCTATCGAATACATATTCTTGTAGCTCGTGTCGAACAGTCATTACTGAAAAGACATAGAGCTGTACATACGCATTTTACTGTGTTGTTTTTAACGAAAATATTGTTGTTGTTTTGTGTTGTGAAATAGCATTTTTTCCACGATCCAAGTGATTTTTCACAATTTTTAGTCGCCATGCCTCGAAAATATGTCAGGAAAACTGAGGTTAAAGTTCCAGTTCCAAATGAAGTGCTTGCAGCTGTAAAAGCAATAAAAATTGACAAAAAATCTTCCTTATCGGTTGCTCAAGCCCCCAATTTGTATCGCTATTTGAAAAAGATTAATGAAGCATATCCAGATATTTCAAAGGCCTCTAACCAGCAATTATTGCATTGTATTAAACAATGTTCATCACATGGTGGAAAACCCGTATGTTTTATTTTTGATATAAAAAAAAAGAAAATTTCTTATATATTGTTGTTTTCTAGATATTCAGAACACCCGAAGAAGAATCGTTAGTGAAGTATCTGCTGAGTGCCAGTAAACTTTGTTTTGGTTTGAGTCTGTAGTGGTACTACCTAACCATCTATGCCGACCATAACATTGTGTGAAACGTAGGCGAAGGAAATTGCTTTTTTTTATTTATTTGTTCATTTATAACGTTAACAACTGTAGCGGGAACCCTGGCGTAGCACCACCGACATGCAACCCTGCGCGCCCGTGACGTTGGCTGCGGTAGCCATAGTTGAAGGGAGTTCCGTTTTGATGTAGATCGTGTGCGATTGATGCGCGGGTGACGAGAAGAGAAATTTAAATAAACGAACATCATTTTAACTTTTGAAACCTATCGGTCGTTGTATTTTTCGTTTACGGTCGCCTGACACAACTTTTGTTCGATTTGAGTTTGCACGTAAATTACGCGGACCGCTGTCCGAACCAACCGCTCGCTGTTCTCGCTATTCGCCGACTGACTTTCGCCGCTCTTCTTCTTCCCCGGGCAGCCCGTTCACAGTCGGCCTCTCCTGACATTCAGCGTCCTCGCTGTCGTGGTCCCAATCGTCGGCTTCCGGGTCGTCATCCTCTTCATCACTGTCCTCTGGCAATGTGCACCAGGGCTTCAAGGCGTCGGAGGCGTACACTGATGTGTAGTGACGCTGGGTTCGTTGCGCCTCCGGTAAGTCTTCAACCACGTACCGGTCGTTTCCCAGAACTTTGACTATCTGGAATGGCCCCTTGTATCGCGGCTCGAGCTTTCGTGATGTGCCGCTGCTCGTAGGCTCATTCTCCGCCAGCACCAGGTCACCAACCTGGTACGGCGTTGGCGGCGAATGTCGCTGGTCGTATCGTTGCTTGGCTCTGGCGCGCTGGTTGCCAATTCGTGTCGCCGCCATCTCCCGCACGTGCTGCAAGTCCACGGTCGCTCTCGATCCTTCTTCGTCGTCCTGGAGGATCGTCGTGATCTGGTTACCGAGTACGTCCCTGGGCTGGTACCCAAAAAGTAACTCGTGAGGGCAGCACCCTGTCGTGTGGCTTTTCAATGAATTAAGGCTCCACTGAATTTTGGTAACTTGCTCGTCCCATTTCTTGTCTGTTTCTGCTGAAGGTCGAAGCATTGAGAGGATCGTACGGTTGACCCGCTCCCCCTGCCCGTTTGCCCGAGGTGTACGCACAGCGTTAAGTATGTGCTTGATGTCATGTTCTTTGCAGTATTGCTCAAACTGCTTTGATGTGAATGCCGTACCTCGGTCGCTGACGATGCGGTGTGGTAACCCACAACAACATTGTCACTTCGTACAATGTATGAAGTACGAATTTCGTGGCGGTGCTCTTCACCGGTTTGATGACCACGTATTTCGTGAAGGAGTCAACCAGAACAAGAACGTGCTCGTTGCGTCTACTGCTTTTGGGGAATGGTCCCAAGTGGTCCAAATGGACGGTGTGGAACGGAATCGGTGAGATCTGGTCATAGTGGTACTCACCCTCACGCTGGCCACTCGGCAGCTTGTTGAAGCAGCATTCCACGCACGACTGTATATACCCCTTGACGAAACGACGCATTCGCGGAAACCACATTGTTCGTTTGATTACCTCCAATGTCCGGTCCACGCAGAGGTGACCTCGCTTGTCATGTGCTTCGTGGGTCACCTTCCACTGAAGAGCCTTCGGAACCACCCATAGCTTCTGCTGGTTGCTGCTACGGTAGAGCCGCCCGTGTGCGATAACGTAGTCGTCACATAGCTGCTTGTCGCCTTCGCGTACCTGCTTCACAATCGATTTGATGCGCTCATCTTCTAGCTGCATGCTGAATAGCCAGTCGTCGCAGCTGATGCTCACCTTTTCGATTTTTAGCGACGCGGTGTCTACCTCGTGTGGCTCTTCCACTGGCTGCCGGCTCAACGCGTCCACGTGACTCATTCGATGTTCCTTTCGGACCGGCTGTAGTACGCTACTGGTTTCCAGTCGTCTTCGTCCTTCTGCAGGAGCACCCCAGCGATACCATGCGAACTTGCATCGGTATGCACCTCGTGATACGTGTCCACTTTCTACGCGGCGAGCACCGGTTTTGTCGACAATGCTGCTTTAAGCTCGTTGAATGCTTTCTCGTGGTTCGGCGTCTAGTTAAACGTTGCATTCTTTTGCAGCAACTTTCGTAGCGGTTCAGCGATCAGCGCGTATCCGGGAACAAATTTTCTGAAGTAGCCGCTCAAACCCAAGAACCGATGTATCTCGGTAACGTTTGTTGGCGTTGGAAAACTTGCCACTGCTTCGGTTTTGACTAGCCCAGGACGGATACCCTGCGGCGTCAGCTGATGACCCAGGACGTCGATGGTCGTCTTCAGGAACTCGCATTTCGCAACATTCAGTGTTAGTTTCATTTCGCGTAACACCTGCAGCACCCTCTCCAACTTGTCCAACGTTTCTGCTGTGGTGTTTCCCCCGATGAAGATGTGATCCATATAGTTGATCATATCTCCCGACTGCGTCCTTTCTAGTATCCTGTCCATCAAGCGATTGTAGGTTACCGGCGCGTTTTTGAGGCCGAATGGCGTCCTCTTAAACTCATATAAAGGCGGTGTACTTACGGCTTTCCTTACTGATTGGAGTCTGGTAATAACCGCTGTTCAGATCCAACATTATGAAAAATCGAAACTGCTTGGCATTCTGTAACTGCTCCTCGATGTTCGGCATCGGATGAATTTGTTTTCGCGTAAATTGGTTTAACCGTCGATAGTCGACACAGAGGCGGTCCGACGCATCGGGCTCGCGTATTCTGACTGCGACTTCATGATAATGTCATTTTCGATCAGTTCGTTCATCATGCGCGACACCGTGCCCTTTTTAGGCTCTGGCACACGATAAGGCCTTTGCGCGATTGGCTTATCCGTGTCCAGTTCGATTTCCATTTCGATCTCGTTGGTCTTACCAATTTCACTGATGTCCTTCGCAAATACGTCCCGATAATTGTTGAGCAACTGCCCTAACACTTGCTTTTCGGCCAGGTCACCGTCACATCAAATGTCTTCCGCCACCAGTTCCGCACGCCGCACGTGGCGTTCGCCTTTCGCGACACCACTCATTTTAAACATACATTTACCGTTCCCGAACGTAAAACAAACGTCATTGCTACCGAACAATGTCTGTCCTATAATGACGTCAGCCGATATGAGCCCATCGTTCACGACAAAAAAATTCCGCGTCTATAGCAATTTCATCGATTCCGACCGTGCATAGTATTTTTTGGTTGGTGTGACTTAACCCGCCGCCTACACCTCGAATGTGCACACTACACGGCTCACGTTTGCCTTTTAAGCCTTCGGCTACCGATTGGCGCACCATGTTGCACTGACTTCCAGTGTCTACAAAAGCACTAACGCTTCTCCCGTTTATACGTATCGTCTTCGTAAACCATTCGTCCATGTTCGAGAGCCCTACGCGTCGAATGTCAACATTTCGTTTCCCGCAATTGACCGGCTCATTTTTACCGTGCACTTTATCACAATCACTGCATCGCGTACGCCTTTGTGGCTTTGCACACTTGCTTGAAAAATTGCCAACTTCACCGCAGTTGTAACACTTCACTTTAGCCATTTTGTCCTGATCTTCACGAGCTGGCAGCTTTTCGTTCTTTCCTTGTTCACGTGGTCTGGCGGCCGTCGCGGTATTGACCGCCGGCATGTTTTGCATAAACTCTTCGAAACTTGTACGCATTTCTTTTATTGAGGCGTATTGCAATGCTGCCGTTGCAGCTTGCAATTCTCTGTGGTTTAACCCGTTACGGATATGTTTCATAATCGCGGCCTCACTTAAATTGTACCCGCGACCGATCGTGCACACCCTGAAACAATAGTCGGTTATCGTTTCACCTTGTTGCCGTCTGATCCGTGTAATTTTCGCGTGCACTTCCGCTTCATTATAATTACGACCGAATTCTTCAACTAATTTTCGCGAAAATTCGCCCCAATTCAAACACGTATTGGGCATTGCGTCGTACCACATGCGCGACACGCCTTTTAACCGGCTGAAAACGGCCAACATCAAACACTTTGCCGCCATTGATACGCATTTTTTGCCTGATTCACCCGATCAACAAATTGCTCCGCGGTTGGTGACGTATCGTTTGTCGGGTCGAATTCCGGAATCGTTTCCGCAATTTCGCGCACTGAATACTCTTCTCGTCCCACTGTATTGTTGTAGGTTCGCGGAACCATACCACACGGCACATGCGCAGCCGTCAACATGGCGGCGCTCGGCACATACAATGGCGACACTATCGGTGCTGTGGTAGTGTAAGTAAACGTGGTAGCCGGTGCACGCGTGACATACTCGTGTGACCTGCTGCCTCGAGGATCATGCGCCGAAGTCGCAGCATCCAGTGCGTGCGACTGCAACGGGGCGATGGCACGCGACACTACGGGCACGTTGGTAGTGTGCGTGTATGTTGTTGCATACGCAGCGTAGGCGTTATCGTTGAAAGCTTGCGGTTCTCGTTGCCGTGTCAGGCGAAATACGTTAACGGACGATGGTGGCTAGCGTGCCTGGTACAGCCATTTGAAACGGTGCGTGCGACGACGACGGGGCGATGGCACGCGACACTACGGGCGCGTTGGTAGTGTGCGTGTACGTTGCTGCATATGTAGCGTAGGCGTTAGCGTCGCACGCTTTTGGTTCCCGTTGTTGTGCTAGGGGAAATGAGTTAACGGTCGAGGGTGGCGTTAGGGCTAGCGTGCCTGGTACAGTCGCTGCAAATGGTGCATGAAACTGGGACACTACCGGGACGCTGTTAGTACTCGTGGCCACTGCTGCATTCGACGATGTCTGAGGTGGCACTGTGGGTGATAACATAATAGGCGGGGAGAAGAAATTGGACTGCCCGCGCGACACTTCGGACTCACTTTCATGCTCGCTATCGTTTTCTCGAGCTCACGCACGCGCTCGATCAGCAAGTCCACTTCTTCCGTACCGTTTCCGCTATAGAATTTTTCAAGCCGCTCGACCAACGCATCTTTTTTACAGGATGCGCTGAGCCCTGCATTCCTGAAGCGTGTTCGTAGCTCAGGCACACACAGATCCCGAACATCACTCATCACGATCCGATCCCACTTCTGAATTGTGAAACATAGGCGAAGGAAATTGCTTTTTTTTATTTGTTCATTTATAACGTTAACAACTTTTGTTCGATTTGAGTTTGCACGTCAATTACGCGGACCGCCGTCCGAACCAACCGCTCGCTGTTCTCGCTATTCGCCGACTGACTTTCGCCGCTCTTCTTCTTCCCCGGGCAGCCCGTTCACAATTGCATGTAGTGATACTACGCAATCACTCATGCCGACCAGAACAAATCACCGTACACTTGCGCACACAAATTCGCTGGTGTCAAATGGCTGCACTTGAAGTCGCCACGGTGCGCTATGCGCAACCACTTGAGCGAGCGGAGTGACATACGATGCCACCTACCGCAGTGCATTGCAACAATACTGTAACGCGCATTATGCCGACCCTTTGGCGGCGTGGGAAACGATCGGAAAATATCCGAGGCCGTTTAGCGCCGGCCACTGACCCAATTGCAAATGTGCTGACGCAGAAGAAGTGACCCAGGTCGATGATTGGTCAAACGAAAAATATCGTGGAAAGGGAGGCGGAGCCCTGGAAATGCATGACAGTATAACAGTTATAATTTTAGTATATAAGACCCAACTTTTCCAAATAAAGTTAACTTCTTGTTCGATAATCAAAGTGCCTGGTGGCATTGTTTTATTTGATCAGAGGTTCAAACAGATCGGCTTTTCGGAGCCAGAAAACATTGGCGCGGCCCGCCGAATAAACATAGGTCAAAACTACACTTACACACTTAGAGAAACTTACACTTCAACCACCGCACGAACAGTTAGACTACCACACAATACATTTGACCACCACATGGCGATCCTGCCCAACACAAACCACAGCTTCTGATCCTGCCGAACTGACGTAAACCCGCATGACATCCAAAGACGACGTGTTAAACTGAGGAAGGAGATTGGCGAATTGCAACGTGTAATTGGCATCACCACCGACCCCCTACAAAAGAAAAAACTGATAGAGACAGTCATCAGCAAAAAGAAAACCAACTACAAGAAATAAAAATGGGCGGAAAAGAATCTAAAGAAGAAGTAGTTATAGCAAATACCAATAATGAAAATGTAAACACAAATAGCCTAGACGTAAACATTAAATATTGTTACGAATATTAAGTCTAGTGGGCTGTCACGTATCTCTGGATTGTGTGATTTGAAAATAAAACACAGTCAGTTTCTTAAACGCAGACAATAAAATACACCAACAGTCACTTTATTATTCACAGTTTACACTTTACTGTTCGTACACTTAAGTATTTGCTTGATTATTCCGTGTGGCAACTTCTCTTGTCAAAACCAGACTGGCTCGCTGTACCGCATCTGGCCACCTTTTATACTCTGTCCGGCCGTCGCGCAGATCGTTCTCACACGTTGCCAGATTGGACTAGAAGTTTCCCTGATGACCGCGACCATCGTTGCCAGGTTGGGCTAAAAGTTACTATCGCGGCCGTCGTTGCCAGATTGGGTTATGGCACGGCACGTAGCGGCAGGGTTGCTTTGCACCGCGACAGACTGGCTCATCGTTACAATATTATATCCTAACTATTCTGGTTATTCTTCTTGTATTAAAAATCCACAAATATAAAAAATATATTGCGAAACAAACATTAAAAACTAATGTAAAACAAGTATAACAACAACAAAATTATTAATAATAAGTAAAGTAATTAATTTTATATTACAATAGCAATAAAAGAGTTTTAACACTTATCAACAAATATATTAACATTGTATGATTCACAAACCAAAATATTATGATATTGAAATGGTACTTCAATAAACACAAAATAGAATAAACTCAGGTCAAGCATTTAAAGAAAAACAAAAAAAAAATTTTTATATATACATTGTGACCGAAAAGTTTCCGGAAATTCTCATTTAAAATTCGCACGCTTTATATTTTTCGATATTTTAAGTTTCTGTAGGTTGGTAGCATTGTCCTTAATTACTATGCCAAAAAAGAGCGCGATCTGTCAGACAGTTTGTTTACGGCAGCTGTTGAAACCAGTTCACCTCAGTAGTGCGTTGCGATTTTGTTGAGAATTTTCTTCAAAATGAGTACCGTGAACAGGTCTCTTTGGACGTGCTTGATCGTGCCAATTCCGATCCAACTTTCATGGAACGCATCATAACTGGTGACGAGACATGGGTCTACGAGTACGACATGCAAACAAGCCAACAATCATCGGAATGGAGAGGAAAAGACGAGCCGAAATCGAAAAAACCACGCCAAAGTCGCTCGAAAATCAAGGTAATGCTGATTGTTTTCTTCGATATTCGTGGTGTGGTGCATCATGAATTCGTCCCTGAAGGACAAACAGTCGGTAAAGACTATTATTTGACTGTTTTAAGACGTTTGCGTGAAAATATCCGCCGTAAACGGCCTCAATTGTGGAAGGATAATTCATGGATTTTTCATGACGATAATGCTCCCTCGCACCGAGCCAACATTATCAACGATTTTAAGGCCAAACATTCAATAAATACCATCGAACAGCCACCGTATTCACCTGATCTTGCACCGTGTGACTTTTTCCTATTTCCCAAACTCAAATTACCACTCAGAGGAACGTGTTTTGAATCCATAGAAGACGTAAAACAGAATTCGCAGAGGGAACTCAAAGCTATACCGGAAAGCGCCTATACAAAATGTTTTGATGATTGGAAGAAACGTTGGCATATGTGTATCGCTTCTAATGGAGCATATTTTGAAGGAGATAAAATAAATATTGATGAAGATTAAGAATTTTGCGTTTTATTTAAAATTTCCGGAAACTTTTCGGTCACAAGGTATATTAATAATAACCCCAACAATGTATGATAAACAATCAAAAAACAGACCAAACAAACAAACCCACAATGAAGACGAAATAGAACTAGAAAGAAAACTAGCTCATTTGAAAAAACTATGGACTTTCATAGAAATGCCAAGAGAACCGACAATGCAAGACGTAACTAACCCCACGACACGCGAAGAGGAGTGTTATAGAATGTTCGACAAGCTAAACCTCAGATTTTAGATGGAAAACATCTTTAACGACCTCACAAAAATTTTAACGAACTTGAGAAAAACCCCAAAACGGAGGTATACAAGATAAACACTAATACAAAAAGTTGACACTATTAACATATTGAAACAAGATTTTGACGACTCACTCAACTCGACACAAAAACAAGAAGAGATAGTAGGACTGAAAATACAATTCCACCACACATACGATACAATCAGACGTACACTACAGGAACAATTAAAAGAACTATACTCTGAAAACCAAGACCAACAACTATCCAACATGGCAACCCTTCAACATCGAGACGGCGATGAAAGCCATCCCAAACTTTTCTGGCAACCATAAAGAACTAGAAACGTTCATAAAGATTACAGAATTAGTAAACAGAAAACTTGACACAAACAGCAAGAATGAACTACTAGAGCAGTGTTGCCGTTTTGGTCCAATTGGACCAAAATTGGTAGCTTCGTTTCATAAATTAAGGCTTTGGTAGGTTGGTTGGTTTGTTGTTATTTTTAAAGAATTTTGGTAGGCAACACACTGCAATAATACATTTTCTATTAATTTTTGTATGATTTTAAACTCACTCTGTAGCTTGTGAAAAATTGTACATGCAAAAGTTCAAACATCTCTGCAGGGAAGATCTAAAGCTATTGGAGATTATAACGCCACATATAGTCCTTTCTGAAGAAAATGTAACTCTTCCTCCTTTGATTTCAAAATTTAGTGAACTGCGATCCAGATAGAATTAACTATAACGCAGTGAAACTAAATTTTTGTGTAGTAAATTTATATTGGTAGGCTGAGATTGATTTGGGACCAATTTTGGTAGGGGCAAAAATTCTTAGTGGCAACACTGTACTAGAGTTCATATTTTATTCAAAATTAACAGTAACAACAAGAACGGCAATCGGTAACCGCATACCGAATACGCTAGAAGAACTAACTACATTGCTTAAAGCAAGATACCGAAGCACAACTACAATTCCGCAATTACAAAACCAATTGTCATGTCTGACACAACGCAACTCGAGTATCACCTCATACAAAGACAGAATATTAAACATGATAGCCGAGCTAAACAAGCTTCAAATTGCTCAAGCTGGTGACAATCCAACAACAGCAAAACAAACGATAATAACTAAACTACAGGGTAGGCCATTTAAAGTGGAAGGCCATTCTTGTTTTTGAAAAAAAAGAGGAAAAAAATGTTTTTTTTGTTTTCATCTCGATATTCATTTATTTTGGTCCAAGGAGAAATTTTCTAGTTAGTTTTTGAAAATGATATCGCGTAAATGGCCACCATTAGCTTTGGCCGCAAAATGTGCCCTTTTTTCGGCATTTTCCATCACTTTTGCCAGTGTATCGGCCGATATGGCTCTTATTTCGTAGCGTATGTTGGCTCTGAGTTGAGCTAGTGTCCTTGGCTTGTTGGTGTATACCTTGGACTTCAAGTAGCCCCATAAAAAAAAGTCTGGCGGCGTCAAATCGGGTGATCTCGGTGGCCACTCATAATCGCCGTTTGGTTTTCACAATCGAGAAGTTATTTTGAATGTAAAGCTGAACAATTTCAGCACGTTCTTTTGGAGTGTACTGTTCCATGGTATAAATTGTCTTGGAATGACGCTTCCAACGCGCTATGTCATTAGTCGATCTGACAGCTCTGTCAAAAGTTATAGGGTTACCAGATGCTTCCATTTTCATTGGCCTACCCTGTAAATGAACAATACAGCCTTACAGTTTTTAACCCTCAATCGCCCACCCTGAGTCCAGGGGACTCACTACGAACTTTAATAAGTTGGTACACGTTGTGTTTTTATGTTTCGGCGCCCAGCTTTCGTTTACCTTCCTAAAGGGTCGCTCTGAACGCGAAGACGATCGGAAGTTAGCGCACTACAATTACAAGGCTGAGTTTTGGCACAGAGTGAGTCCCAGGGACTCAGGGTGGTGTTTTGTGTTACAAAAATTGTACTTGTAATTTTTTTAAAATCGTGTTAATTTAAATTTAGGATGCCAAAAATGGCCGCGAAAAGTTTAATAATTGAGAGTGTTAACCCTTTGCGAAGTTTTGCTACTAACAATTTGCCTTAGTTGTGCTGGAAAAGTATGTGAGGTATGTGCACAACATATGAAATTCAACCTGATGCACGTTTTCTTATTTTATATAATGAAGTATTAGTTTAAGTTTTTTTTCTGAACAGTTACTTTATTTTTAGGTTATTTATGTAAAAAGAATTGTTTTTGTTAATTTATTTATATCTTTTATTTTTATAAAATGCTTAGTGTATGTTTTTTAGAGTATGTTTTTTTCAGTCAATTAAAAGGTGAATTTTTATTTGAGTTATGCAAAAAAATGGAATGACATCTGTAACAAGAGATCTTAATGTGTCCTACAAAAATATAAAAAACCATAAAAATTTAATAGATGTTGCGTTATTTCGTAAACAAAAATTTTGAGTCCCGGGGACTCAGGGTGGGTAGATACGTGATTTTAATAGGGGTGGGTGATTAAGGGTTAAGAATGGGCTTAACGAAACTTTCAAACAAACAATTTTCGCGGCAATGCCAAAGACATTCAACCAAGCCGTTGAATTAGCTCTGGATGTGGAAAAAGACAGTGAGCAAAACCAATCGCGAATAATGCTCCTAAACAACCAGAACAACAACAGAAACCGTACGAACTATAATCAAAATAGAAATTTTAACCAAACAAACAACAGATACCAACATAACAACAATTTTAGAAACAACAATCAATACAACAACTACAACAACAGAAACAACAATCAGTACAACAATAACAGAAACAACAATTCACACAGCTATTATAACAACAAAAACAATGAACAATACAGCGCTCGCAACAACAACAGCAATAATAGAAACAACAGCAACACAAACATGTCAAACTATAATTACGCAAGTAATAGAAACCAAAACCAAAATAACAACCAAAATCCCAGACACAACGCACACAATAATGCGAACCGTAATCAAAACAATAGCCAACAAGGTCGCCCCACACGCATACATTATATTCAGGGAAACGAGGGCGACCCGGAGGACGAATACTCCACTCCTCCGGGGGAACAAAGACACATAGAGAACGAATATACATAATAGGTCTGTTTGGCAGAGAATAATTTGTACACATTTTTACTGGATCCTGTTTGTTGACGCCAAATCTCCAGTAACGAGAGAGAAACTGAGAGCGTAAAGTGACAGTTCATTTCGTGAGAACTTGGAAGTTTTTACTGGAGAAATTTTGTCCAGTAACTTTTTGCCAGTAAGAAAAAGAACAAGAAAAACATATGACTGGCTGCCATATGATCGACTGCAAAGAAACATAAATTTTGAAAACATGTGGAGGCAAATGGAAACAGCAAAGAAATTGTGCGTTCGCAAGTCTGCTGACCCACAACCGTCTTGCTCAGCTTTACCCGCTGAAGCTCAAAGGGAAGAAGTGCAGATTGAGCGCAACGAACTATTTGCATTTTGCATTAAAAGTCTGATTTAAGGGGCCCGAACACTGTAAACTGCGATTTTTCATATGTTTTTTATTTTATTTATTAAAAAAAAATGGACGTTCCGATTTACATGAAACTTTACACATATGTTAATAAATGTTTAGATTATCGAAAACAATTTTTTTTTTTTTTTTTGCGGCCATGTTTGTATTCTGTAGCTGATCCAAAATGTCGTCTTTTTAAAATGACCCTTGTCGCGTTGACAGCAAATCAGCATAACGGAGCCTCCTAGAGCAAAAAACAAAAAAGATTCTTGAAATATACATTACTGGCTACTGTTTGACGTAGGGGATTTTAAAAATATTGATTAGAAAAAAAATGGCGGCTGTTTGAAGAAAAAGGTTTTTTTTTCGCGTAAAATTTTGCACTAAATTATTTATAAAAAAAAAAGTTTGGCATATATCGAAAAACGGCTACGTTGAGCAGAAGCGACACTATTCCCGAATAGAATGCAATTTGAATCAGGTCGATCGGATAAAAACTTTTTCAGTTATGCTGTCAACGCGGTCAAAAAACATGGTTTCGAGATAATCGCGTTTTAAGTTTTGAAAGGGGCAAATCGAATTAAAAAAGGTAGTAAAAAAGGTAATCTAAACATTTATTAACATATGTGTAAAGTTTCATGTAAATCGGAACGTCCGTTTTTTTTTAATAAATAAAATAAAAAACATATGAAAAATCGCAGTTTACAGTGTTCGGGCCCCTTAACTTAATTTTCCCTACCACTTCAAACCTCAAATGAAACTTTTAGAACAGCTGTTTCGTTCTTTAACCCTCCTGTTTACACCCTTTTTACTGTGTAGTGTGAGTGAGCCAAGTCCCAGTGGTGTAACCAAGAGTTAAAACTTGCAAATTCTTACAAATTGCTGTTTGTTCACTTTTTTGGATAGTTTCATTTTTGGGAGCGTAAGCTCGCTTACTCTCCAAATATTTTTTACTGGATAATTTTTACTGGAAATCTGGCCAAACAGACCTAATATCAGAAAAACCAACCAATTACGTCACCATATAAAGCACTCAAATCAGCAAACCATTGACATTTCTCATAGACACAGGCGCAGACATCTCAATATGTAAAGAAGAAATACTACCCGAATACCACGAAATCACCACAAATGACTCTTGTACACTAACTGGCATTACAAAAGACGAAGTTAAATCCTAAGGAAAGACTGAATTAACACTCAATATCGAAAATCAAATCATAAAACATAAATTTCAAGTAGTCGATTCCAATTTCCCCATCAACACATACGGAATCATTGGTGCAGATTTCTTACTAAAACACATGTGCACAATTGACTATGAAACTTTTACACTGAAAATAGCTATCAACGAAGACGAAATATTTATACCAATAAACGCAACACGAATAAAACATATAAAAATCCCACCGAGATCAGAATGTATATGCGCAATAGATTTAAAGCTAACTGAAGACAGTGTAATATTAAATGATGAAATAAAAGAAGGAATATTCATCGGAAATTCTATTGCCCCAGCAAACGGCAACTGTCACATAAAAATAGTAAACACAACTGAAAAACCAGCAACATTTACAACTCTAGCCATCAAGACAGAACCTTTAAATGAATATCACATAATCAATCAAAAAGAGTACACAGGAAGACAAAACGAAAACACAAGATTTAACAAACTAAAAGCTACACTAAAAATAGACAGCATGGATGAAACAGCGAAAAACTCACTTTTCGAAGTTTTCAAAAGATATCAACATATTTTCCACCTAGAAGATGAAGCACTCTCAGTTAACAATTTCTACTCCCAAAAATTACAGTTAACAGATAAAGCACCCGTATATATAAAAAATTACAGATTACCACATGCACAACATGAAGAGATAGAGAGACAAGTTCAACAACTCCTAACAGAAGATTTAATTGAACCGTCTACTAGTGCGTACAACTCACCACTACTACTATTACCGAAGAAGAGCGACGGCAATACGAAGAAATGGAGATTAGTAGTAGATTTCAGACAACTGAATACAAAAATAGTAAATGACAAATTTCCACTGACAAGACTGAAGGATGTATTAGACCAACTGGGAAGAGCCAAATATTTTTCAACTCTAGATATGACGAGCTCATTCCATCAAATCCCACTGAAGAAAAACTCAAAACCAGTGACTGCATTCTCGACAGCAAACTGTCATTACCACTTCAAACGACTACCTTTTGGACTAAAAATCTCTTCTAACAGCTTCCAAAGGATGCTAACTATAGCACTATCAGGTTTAGAATCAAGAGCATTTCTCTACGTAGACGACATCATTGTATACGGCTGTAGTTTAAAACACCACATCGACAACCTTGTTAGAGTTTTCGAACGTCTAGAAAAATACAATCTCAAACTGAACCGCAGTAAATGCCATTTTCTCAAACCCGAAGTGATATACCTCGGACACTTAATCACGAGATCAGGTGTTCGAACGGATCCAGCAAAACACAAAACAATCGAACAATATCCAATACCAAAAAATTCAGACGAAGTTCGACGATTCATAGCATTCTGCAATTATTACCGAAAATTCATACCAAATTTTGCTGACATAGCCAGATGTCTAAATAACCTACTCAAGAAAAGACAACCATTCATTTGGACAAACGAATGCCAAACCGCATTTGCAATTCTAAAACAAAAACTCATCAACCCACCAGTCTTACAATATCCAGATTTTGAAAAACCTTTTATTTTAACAACCGATGCTTCCGATTACGCATTAGGAGCAATACTCTCGCAAGGAGAAATAGGAAACGATTTACCAATATCATATGCAAGTAAAACCTTGAATAAACACGAATTAAACAAACCGGTAATAGAAAAGGAATTACTAGCCATTCATTGGGGAATCAATTTCTTCAGACCATACCTATTCGGACGAAAATGTATAGTAGTCACTGATCACCGACCATTAGTCTCACTATTTTCCCATAAAAACCCATCATCTAAACTAACAAGAATACGCTTAGACCTATCAGACTATGATTACGAGATCGTCTACAAGCAAGGAAAAATTAATACAAATGCAGACGCATTATCACGAATAAAAATTGACTTAGGTTTACGTAAAACCATGATACCGAATGCCGATGACAAATCCGTAAATAAAACATTAATAATAACACGGGGCATGACTGCTAAACCAAACGCAGAAAAGGAAGAAAATAAAGAAGGATGCTGCTCACCAACGAAGAGTCATGAACTTCACATTTGGGACTGCACCTCTATAGCTGACGTCAGGAACGTAAAGAAATTACAATTTGAAGTAAAAAGCAACATTAAGGGCACATACGTAAATGAAGACGCAAATGAAAATAAAATAATTGTGCGATGTAGTGATAATCTAAACAACCTCGACTTGTCTTTGGAGAAGCTATCATCAAAAATGCACGAATTGAAGATTAAAGAATTAGCGCTAAATGAAGAAGATGAAATATTCAAGCACATACAAAAGGATGCATTTAAAATAAAATATAATTTGTTCTAACAGAAAAATAAAGAAAGAAACGGCCCGAAAATACTGATATATAAAAGACCCCAAAGCATAAAAATGATTTAACGAAATATAAACTGATAGAAGAATACCACAATTCGCCTAGCGGAGGGCATTTCGGAGTAAGAAAAACAATAATAATAATAATTTTAATAATTGATTGGCACGACAGCCCGCTTACGCGAGACTAAGGCCTAGCTTCCCGCAACCACCCGTGTTGTGCGTGTGAATTTTGTACGCGGGTGGAAGGGACCTACAGTTTTATGCCGGTTCCGAACGGCAGGTTGGGAGCTTTTTCATAGGCAATTTTTACTCTCAGAGGTTTGCCATTTCCAGCTGAGAGGACAGCCACCGAAAGAGAAAACGAGTTTCCCGTTATTTTTTTAGGTGTTACTACATGCAGTATTCGATCTTGCGTCGCTCTGCATGCGACTCGTTGGACCGCGCACTAACCAACTGAGCCACGGCGGCTGCTAGAAAAACAATACTAAAACTAAAACAGCGGTACACATGGAAAAACATGTCAAAAAATGGTCAAGAAATACATCTCAAATTGTAAACCATGCCAACTAAACAAGCAAGTAAAACACACAAAAGAACAACTAATGGTAACGGACACACCAAACACAAGTTTTGAAGTAGTCGCGATTGACACCGTAGGACCACTAAGAATTTCAAACGGTTACAGATACATACTTACGGCACAGTGTGAACTAACAAAATTTGTTATTGCAAACCCATGGAACACAAAGACGCAACCACAGTCGCATCAACACTCGTAAACCATTTCATCCTCAAGTACGGCAATTTCAAAGTATTAAAAACAGACAGAGGGACCGAATTCACTAACGAACTGATGAAAAATATTTGTAAACAACTACAAATAAAACAAATATTTTCGGCACCATACCACCATGAAACATTAGGCACAGTTGAACGAAACCACAGGGTACTTAACGAATACATGTTGACCTTCGCGGAAGACCAAGAATGGGACAAGTGGATCTCATTTTACACATTCGCGTACAACACTTCACCAAACATTGATACAGGCTACTCGCCTTATGAATTAGTATTTGGCAAAATACCGTACATGCCAAGTGACGAAATAACAAAAAACACAACAATATACGACATTGACTCGTATGCAAACGAAATAAAAGCAAGACTCAGAACAGCAATAAACAAAGCTAGACAATACATAAACACGGTCAAAGAAAAACGAAAAGAAAGTAGCAGTAGAGATACAAATAAGCTAAATGTACAAATTGGAGACTTAGTGTTAGCAAAGAAAATAAACATACAGAATGCGCATGTCATACAAGCAAAAATTTTGTATGGCGGGTTCTAACACTGGAACCCGCGCTCTGCTCGCACAGATCACGTATGTGGTGAGAGCGTTGCTTTACAAGCGAGAACGTAGTTTTATGTGTTGCGCTCTTTGGTTGCGCTCACAGCAGCGAGTGTGCGTTAGCACATTGTTGTGGCAGCGATTGAATCGCTGGTTGTGGCGTGAAATGATTGCAAGGTGAAGACGAACGCTGTTGTTGTTGTTGTTGCGCTGGCGAAAAGCTGAAATTGTAAAACGATTTCTGATTTCTGGCTGGCTTTTGTTTTTCTTCTACAAGCCTGAACGGCGTCGCATATTGCTCCTGAACTTATTGCAGACAGTAGTGTGCGCAAAATCATAGAAAAGAAAGTAAAATATGGTTGGCGTGACGACTTATGTGATCGCTACAAACAAAGTTCCTGAAGAATTTATCAAAAAAGTAGACCTAATATTTGATTGCATGAACAGGGCAATCGGATAATTGATTTAGATCGGCTTTACAATTAAATAATGAGTCGTACAAATTTATAAAGATTTTTTTAATTATTTGAAAGATGTTAAATGTATGGATGATTCAAGTTGTATTTTTAGAACTAAAATCTGTTGTTTAATCACTGATAAAATTAAGCAATAACCCACATAAATGTTTTATAACAAACAAGTTTTTTAACCAAGATAAATTAGAAAATACTTTTGCGATTTTGGGACAAAATTCAAGTAGTACTCGGTAATTTCGAAGATACACAGGATTCCATGAATCAAAACCTACTACATGCTGAGACAGACGAAACTGTATTTTTATTATTTTATTTCAGCAGTAATTACAACAATTATTACAACAAATTATTTTGTTGATAAAAACTTCGACACTCGAGTAAAAATTAACATGGATAATAATTGTGGCATATGTTTCCAAAAACTAAGAAATGATAACCTTTTCACTGCGCTAAGTGAAACATTTTCCATAAAAATTATCAATCGGTTACAGATATTTGCTACCTATTTGCTCCTTCAGATTTCCTGATGAATGCTGTGACAGTAAATTAAAAAAAGGAAGTTCCAAATGATGCAAAACATAAACAATAAAAAAACAACAAAAGAAGAGCTGTTTACATTTTTCTCGAGCTGTGTATACATAAAAACTACAACAACAACAACAAACAATGGCGTCGTTGAAACGACGATCATTGCGCTGGCTGGTGTTGCTGTGAGAAATTTGCACAAAAAATTATTGAGTGACCAAAACAACCACCAACGCCTCAAAGTACACAGGAGAAGCGGTACTTTCACTTCATGTGTGTTTGTTGTAGCGCGTGCTTCAGTTCGCACAGTCAATGAGCGTAAACTGAAGCGCTTGCTCTCCTGCTGGCACCACTCTTTCCCGTTTGTAGCTTCCCCCCGCTCTATGAAGCTCGCAAACAAAAATTTGAATTTTTGAGCTCAGATGCGCCTTCTATACACTTCATATTCTTTGGTGTTAGTTAAACTAGAAAATAGGAAGAAAAACCAAAGCCCCTATCATGGACCTTATAAAGTTATAAAAACAGAAGGGGTAAATACATACAGTTACTCACAAAATTGAGTATACACTGTGATATTAAGAAGAAAAAGCTACATTTGGCGACAGTTGGGCTTTTTACCGTAAAATTTTTAATGCATATTAATACATACATACAAGCGGAATACAAAGATATTACTATAAACGTTAAAATAGACCTATTATAAAGCACAAAATTGAATATACACTTGCAGAACTTCAGATTACGTCGCCGTTTTTTTCACAACATTCCCATTGAAATGGATATAAAAAAATTACGAGGTGTTTTTCAAGTATTCAAAAAGCGTCTCAGTTTTTTATGTGCTTTATTTGTGCAATGGCAGGCCCAAGGAAGGAAACTTCAGTACAAATAAGGGAGCTGGTCATAAAATTGTGCTGCGAAGGTAAATCTTACCGGCAAATTGGCAAAATTATTAGCAGACCTCATTGCACAGTGCAGAAAATTATAAACAAATGGAGATACGAAGGTACATTACAAAATTCAAAGGGTAGAGGCAGGAAAAAATTGCTGTCAGCTTACGATGAGCGTAACATAGTGCCTCACCTCAATAAGCCTCAAAGCTTTTGGCAGAGTGTTATGTTTACCGACGAGACGAAGGTTAATCTTTGGGGCTCAGACGGGAAGCAAATTGTTTGGACAAAGCCTAATACTGAGCTTAGAAGTAAGAATTTAGTAACTACGGTAAAACACGGTAGTGGCACAGTTATGTTGTGGGATCTATGGCGTCTTCTGGTTTCGGAACCATTGAGTTTATTAAAACGAAAATGAACAAAGAGGTTTATTTGAATATCCTTAGACGCAATTTACGCTCAAGTTCGCAAAAACTCAATCTTCCGCCAGTGTTTTGGTTCCAACAGGATAACGATCCTAAACACACTGCACATATAGTGAGAGAATGGCTCCTATATAATTCACCCAAGCAACTCAAGACACCACCGCAATCACCAGACATGAACCCAATCGAGCATTTATGGAGTGAAATCAAATCAAAGCTTAAAACTGTTAGTCCACGAAACAAAACTGACTTACAAAGGCAGATAAAGAAGATATGGGATGAAATACAACCAACTTTTACAAAAAATTTGGTGGATTCGATGCCTCGACGAATGCGAGCAGTAATTGATGCAAAGGGCGGCCCTACAGCATATTAAATCGTAAAATTTTATTTCTTTTGACATAATAAACTTAATTGCAATGAAATGTATACTTAATTTAGTGACATTGTTATAGGTTTATTTCAATGTTTTATGTAATATCTTTGAATTCTGTTTGTAATGTTGATAAATTTATGTTGGTTATGACTTTGTAACATTAGTATTTATAACTATGCATTAAAACTTTTGAATTGAAACACTTAGTTGGGGCCAAATGGGTTCTTTTTCTTTCAAAATCGGAGTGTATACTCAATTGTGTGAGTAACTGTACATAGAAATAAACAGTCAAGTAAAGAAAATGCATAATAATAATCTTAAGCGATACACCATAGAAACATAGTAACTACATGTAATCCTACAAATAAGCAAACATAGCATTACGTTTCATATTAAACATAATCATAACAACCAAAATTATATGTACTCATAACATAATAAATCATATGAGTATTAGACTTACATTACCTATCGGAATATTAACCTAATACTATCTTTAAAATATTTTTAACAAAATTTTTACAAAAAAAAATTTTTTTACACATTCTTACAAAAAAAAACCTTTGTAAAGCATTTTCCAAAAACTCCGACCTGACCAAACCCATCTTAAAAAATTATCCATCACGATGATGATTTTTCGCTTGAGGGCAATGGTGTAGTGGTACTACCTAACCATCTATGCCGACCATAACATTGCATGTAGTGATAATACGCGATCACTCATGCCGACCAGAACAAATCACCGTACACTTGCGCACACAAATTCGCTGGTGTCAAATGGCTGCACTTGAAGTCGCCACGGTGCGCTATGCGCAACCACTTGAGCGAGCGGAGTGACATACGATGCCACCTACCGCAGTGCATTGCAACAATACTGTAACGCGCATTATGCCGACCCTTTGGCGGCGTGGGAAACGATCGGAAAATATCCGAGGCCGTCTAGCGCCGGCCACTGACCCAATTGCAAATGTGCTGACGCAGCAGAAGTGACCCAGGCCGATGATTGGTCAAACGAAAAATATCGTGGAAAGGGAAGCGGAGCCCTGGAAATGCATGACAGTATAACAGTTATAATTTTAGTAAATAAGACCCAAATTTTCCAAATAAAGTTAACTTCTTGTTCGATAATGAAAGTGCCTGGGCATGGTTTTATTTGATAAGAGGTTCAAACAGATCGGCTTTTCGGAGCCAGAAAACATTGGCGCGGCCCGCCGAATAAACATAGGCCAAAACTACACTTACACACTTAGAGAAACTTACACTTCAACCACCGCACGAACAGTTAGACTACCACACAATACATCTGACTACCACAGAGTCGAAACGAATTACGTCGTATGGCTCTGGAATTTGCCAAAAAAATTAAAATTGATTATCCCGAAAGTTGGAATGAAAATGCAATGGCCAGTCGAGACTGGTATGAAGGATTTATGAAGCGACATAAGAATTAGACATTACGATCACCTGAACAAATCAGCGCAAGTCGAATGAAAGCATTCAATAAGGCCAATGTGGATTCCTTCTTCGTGCATTTAAATGAGCTTTACACCGATAAATCCTTTGAACCTCATCGGATTTGGAATATGGACGAAACTGGCCTTGCGGAAAAAGGATCCAAAAGAGTTGGGCATGCTATTGGGCATTCGATTCCGCCGTTCTTTTTGTTTCCAAGAAAAAAAATGCAAACGCATTTCATGGATAATAGCACGCCAGGTTCAGTCGGCTTTGCTAATGGATCCGGATGGATGAAAAAGGACGAATTCATTAAATTGATGAATCATTTCATCAAGCATAGTAATTCGTCAAAAGATTCAAACACATTACTACTGCTTGATAATCATATGTCTCATCTTTCCGTTGAGGCTATTGACTTGGCCATTGATCATGGAATTACATTATTCACATTTCCACCGCGTTGCAGCCATCGTTTGCAGCCATTAGACGTTTCTATTTTTGGCCCATTGAAGAAATTTTACGCATCACAAACCAATGCATGGGCAAAGTCTAATGTTGGCAGACAGACATCCATCATGTTCCAAGTATCGTCGAGAAATGCTTGGATCTGGCCGTTACACCACGTAATATTAAATCAGGATTTAACGCTACTGGTATTTTCCCATTTAATCCCGACATTTTCACTGAAGACGATTTCATTCAGGCTGAAAGAAGTGGTGAAAATATCGGTGTATCCGAAATGGAAATTAGCACAAATCCAGATGATTGCCGCAATATCGTTGTGGTTTTTGATGATGAGCCAGAAGCCGAAGAGGAAGTTTCAACATCTGAATTTGCAAGCACATCGGATATGGCCACAACATCCACGGCATCACTTGCTGAAACTTTGCATGAAATCGGGGCAATTCATCGTGTTACGCCAATTAAAAAATCAAATCGCAGGCGCAAGCCAATGGAATCAGCGGTATTGACATCAGCTGAAAAACGCAAAAGTCTAGAAACTTCGGCCCAAAACTCGGCTCAAAAGAAGCGACAAATAATAAATCCAATCAAAAAGACACCACCATCCAAGAAGCGAGACAGGCGAACTTCTTCTTCTTCTGAATCTGATTCAGACTTTTGTATCGTTTGTTTGGGTGAAATGCCTAAAAAGTTGAATCGCAACAATTCCGTGAAATGCATCGAGTGCCATCGCCTTGAGATGTGCCAATATGCAAAATAGTTTTTTCTGTTGCCAAAACTGCGAATCTGATTAAAATATCTTGTAATGCCTTTTTTATCATTCCTCATTATTTTTACGAAATTTCCACTTCACCCCCCAGATTCCCACATCATCCCCTTTTTCGTTGGTTGGTTGGTTGGTTAAATGGCTGCCTCTGTATGAGACACACTTAGGCCTATGGGCCCGTTGTGATACCACAAATTCCACCCGTTTGAAATGTGTATGCAACACTGTTTTTTCCAACATGTGATACAACACACATTTCAAACGGATGAGGGAAAGGGAGGGAGGGGACCTACAGTTTAACGCCGAATCCGAACGGCGATTGGCAGTTTTTTTCTTTCACACTTGGAGGTTTTTGCCATTGCCTGCCAAGAGCGCACTTGTGCGATTCTTGTAATTCTCATTTCCTTCATGTGGATAGCGATAGAAGTAAATGAGTGTTCTTTCCAGCCCAAGCCAGGAATCGAACCTGGAGCGCTCGGTATGAGAAGCCAGCGCGCTACCCGCTGAGCTATCGAGGCCGACCCCCTTTTTCGTATTTGCCTTTCATTTAATTTAGAGCCGTGTTATGATGAATATGTTTATATTCGAATGATGCCAAAAGATAGATCAAGACACGCTCTTTATAACTGTTTAGATCATTTTGTAAGAATGAAGTATTTTTACAGACTTAATGGAACGAAACCAAAATGTTTCCCACTTCACCCCCTCTTACCATAGTTGTGGCACTGAAGAAAATCTTCACTGCCTGCCTTGCACTGGCCTATACACCACGCCCTTGGAGTGTGGTGAGAGTCGCTTTCATTCCGAAGGTCGGAAAGGACGACTACACTAGCCCCAAGAGCTTTAGACCTATTAGCATGACTCCTTTGCTGTTTAAAAAAAGCGGTAAGATCTGCTAAGCGATCCTCTTGGAGGCAGTTCTGTCAGAATATAGAATGCAACTCTGAGGCCAGTCGCCTTCGCAAGATACGCGCTTCCCGTCCAGCGGTCCCAAGCTTTCTGCAAAGGGAAGACGGTTCCTGGACATCGTCGAGCCAGGAGACAATCGAACTCCTGGTTGACACTCATTTTCCGGGAAATACTTGTACTGACGAAACTATCCTGGGTACAACCAGTTTAATCGGCCCACATCATAGCATGGGGGTACAAGACATAGTCAGCAGCGAAAAGCTGCACTGGGCTATAAATAGTTTTCTGACTTACAACACACATCAGACTTGGCCGTACCGTGGCTACTGGAGATTTGTGTAGCTATTCTACACTTGTCTCACATTCCTACTATTTGGACTGAGGTAAATGTGATCTTCATACCTAAAGCGGGGAAGGTCTCACACTCGAAAGCAAAAGACCACAGGCCTATTAGCCTGTCCTCTTTTCTCCTTAAAATCTTTGAAAGGCTCATCGACGTTTACATTAGGGATAAAGTGGGTCATCTTCTTTCACCCAATCAACATGCTTATACGAAGGGCAAATCCGTTGAGACGGCTCTTCATGCACTCGTGCGGCAAATTGAATACTCCCTCCTTTTCAGAGAATGCACTTTGGTCTCTTTTCTCCACATTGAGGGAGCTTTCAACAATATTATTCCGGCGGCCATTACTGGTTCACTGACCAATTTGAACCTATTGTTACGAATACTAGTTCTAGTGGGCTGTTACGTATCACTGGATTGTGCAATTTGAAAATAAAACAACTTTAGTTATCCAAACGCAGTCAATAGAAAGCAACTATCACTTTATTTCACACTTTTACACTTCACTGTCTTTACACTTAATTATTTGCTTGATTACTCCGTGTGGCACCTTCACTAGTCAAAATCAGACTGACTCGCTGCGCCGCACCCGGCTGCCTTTTATACCTGTCCGGCCATCGCGCAGATCGTTTTCGCACATTCCGGAGTGGACTAAAGGTTTCCATGATGATCGCGACCATCATTGCCAGGTTGGACTGCAAGTTGCCATCATTGCCAGGTTGGATTAAAAGTTTCCATCATTGCCAGGTTGGCCAAAAAATTTCCCTTATTATCGCGGCCGTCGTTGCCAGATTGAATTATAGCATGGCGCGTAGCGACGGGGTTGCTTTGCACAGCGACAGACTGTCTTATCGTTACAGTGCCCACCACTTAGACTTGTTCGTCCGGAACAGGCGCTCCAATTGGACTACCTTCAGCTTAGCGCCTTTATTGCTGCAACGTTGAGTCCTGTATACCACGTCGTTAATCCTAGTCACGACTTCGTAAGGTCCGGAGACAAACCTTTCCTCCGCTGCGGGTTGTAGAGCATTACCAGATCGCCTTCTTGGAACCCTGCTTAGTTGGCCCGTAGATCATATCTGGCTTTCGCCTTATCGCTGACCAGTTTGTTGCGGCTCCTTATAAACTGGTGAATTTCCTCCAGTTCCACCCGCTTATTGACCACGTAGTCCGTCTTAGCGCCTCCCGACGTGCTGACTACCCCGAACTTCAAGTCAGCGGGTAACCGCAACTCTGTGCCGAACACTGCTCGGGCTGGAGTGAGTGATGTCGTGTCGTGCGGGGCTGACCTATACGCCATCAGGAACAGGGGGATATGCGTGTCCCAATCCTTTTGATTCCTGCCTACCACTTTCCGCAGGTATTCCTCCAGTGTCCGGTTAAAGCGTTCCACCATGCCGTCGGACTGTGGGTGCAAAGGAGTGGTACGCGTTTTCTTTATCCCCAGCAGCTCACACACACTTCCTTGAATTCCGCAGACTCGAAATTCCGGCCTTGATCTGAGTGCAACTCCAACGGAACTCCGAACCTGGCTACGCAGTTGTTTACCAGTTTCGAGCTTTACTTCGGGCCATTTGCTGATGTAATCCGTTACCACCAGCACATATTTGTTGCCTTGAGTGCTAGTTGGGAATGGGCCGGCGACGTCCATAGGAATCCGCTCGAAGGGCGCTCCCACGTTGTACTGCTGCATGCGGCCTCGAGATTTTCTTGTCGGCCCTTTCGCGGCTGAACATCGGTCGCAGCTCTTAATCCACTCGGCTACAGACTCCTGACATCCTACCCAGTAGAATCGTCTTTTTATTTTGGCGACGGTTTTGGTGATGCCTAGGTGCCCCCCACTGGAGTCGTTATGGTATGCCTCGATGACCTCGTTGATTCTGCATTTCGGCACTACCATTAGGGAGTTGCTGGTCCGACCATCCGCGTTCTCCCATTCGCGGTACAGGCATCCTTCCTTCAGCCGCAGACTTTTCAACTGTGCCCAGTAAGCCTTAGCGATCGGGCTTTCACCGGCCATCTCCTGCCAGTCTGGACGTGCGCCTTGCTCCTTGCTTTCAACGATTTTTGCAAGATCCGCATCCTCACGCTGGTCTTTTCGTAGCCTCTTTGCAGACCACTCTTCCTCTGGCATAACGCTTACCAACCGGACGTCCACTATCTGTTCTTTGCTTTCGGCTCGCGAGCACTGCCTGCATTCGACTTTGCACGGACGGCGTGACAAGGCATCGGCATTTCCATGGCTACTGCCCTTGAGATGCTCTATCGTGTAGGCGTAGCTCTGCAGTCGCTCGATCCACCGCGCCAATTGCCCTTCAGGATCCTTAAAGTTCAGGAGCCATCTCAATGCCGCGTGGTCTGTGCGCAGGCGAAACCTTTGTCCATACAGATATTTGTGGAAGTGTTTTACGCAGTTCAATACCGCCAGCAGTTCTCTCCGTGTCACTCAGTAATTGCGTTCCGTGCGAATCCTACTGTGGTACGCTATCACTTGTTCGTGGCCGTCTATTATCTGTGATAGCACACCGCCAATACTATTCCCGCTTGCATCTGTATCCAGCACAAACATCTCCCCAGGCACGGGGAAGGCCAGAATTGGAGCACTGCACAGTTTTTCCTTCAGACGTGCAAAAGCCTGTTCCTGCCCCTCGTTCCACTCGAAATCTTGGCTCTTTTTCGTCAGTTTGTGCAAGCTGCTGGCTATGTTCGCAAATCCCGGAACAAATCGGCGGTAGTATGTGCACAGGCCCAGGAAACTGCGGAGTTCGTGTAGATTGCGTGGTCGGGGCCACTCCTTCACCGCCGTAATTTTGCCTTCTTCCGTATGTACTCCACGGGCAGAAACCGTATGACCCAGATACTTGACCTCCTTTTGGAACAGCGAGCACTTCTTTGGGTTGAGTTTAAGCCCAGCTTCTCGTATCCGCTCGAATACCTCCTTTAGCTTTCCCAGGTGGTCGTCGAAGCTTTTGCCCATCACGATTATGTCGTCGAAGTACACCAGACACGTCTGGTGCGTTGCAGAGTCCAAACGGCATGACGGTGAACTGCCACAAACCATCGCCAACACTGAAAGCCGTTTTCTCCTTGTCCTTGTCTGCAAGCTCTACCTGCCAATAGCCGCTGCGTAAGTCGAGCGTGGAGAACCACTGCGTACCTGACAGTGTGTCCAGGGTGTCATCGATCCGAAGTAGTGGATACCTGTCCTTCTTGGCCACATCATTGAACTTCCGATAGTCCACACAAAACCGGGTACTGCCATCCTTTTTCTTGACTAGCACGACCGGCGAGCACCAGGGGCCCGAAGAAGGCTCTATGACCCTTTTCTTTCCGTATGTTTTCGATCAAATTTGTGACCTCTTCCCTCTTGGCCAGCGGAACTCGTCTGGGCGGTTGGCGAATCGGTTTTGCACTTCCGGTGTCGATGTTGTGCTTCACTATAGCTGTTCTTCCGCCTGCTTTTGCCGCAAATATTGCCCCATAGCGCTGCAGGAGAGACTTCACCTTCTGTTTCTGCTTGGCCGTCAACTCGCTCCTCCACTGGTTCTCCTGCGGTATGACATCCATGTTGAAACCGCTCTTCCTATTCCCTCCAGGTGGGCTACTCTCGCAATCGACCACTGCTACACCTTCCTTACACTCGCCAATTACCTCGTCTTTCCCGACATATCTGGGTGCATTCAGGGAGTTCAGTATTCTGACTGGTATTCTGCCATTCTTAGGTTCCACTAATGTACGTCCGATGATAATGTTGTCGTGTCCTTGTTTCGGTGCTTCTACAACCCACAGCCGACTCGTCCCATCGTCCTCGTCCACCTTTGCCCACACAATCGCCTCAGAATTCGCTGGTATCCTCCTGTGTTGACACGATACAACCTTCCTTACCGCCACGCTTCGCTCGTAGCCGGTTTGCAGCGGGAATTCAACGTTGGCATATCTCAGCACATTTTCCTTCAGGCCCAGCGTGAAACCGTGCCTAATCATGAAATCCACGCCGATAATCACGTCGTCCATTATATCCGCGACGATGAACTCATGTTCCAGGCTGCTGGTGCCGATAGCAATCGTTTTTGTAACTTTCCCTCTTACCGGCGCGCGCTCGCCAGTCGCAGTCCGCAGCTGTATTCCATGCAGCGGTTCCCAGTTCTCCAGCAGCTTCCTTTTTATGACCGAATATGACGCTCCAGTATCCAGTGTCAACACGAACAACTTTCCATCTATCCTTCCTTCAATTGTCAAGCTGCTGGGCTGTCGTTTCAGCTGTGAGACAAGGATGGTGGGGCGGCAGATTGGATCAGCTCACGGGATCAGCTCCCTTTGGGCTGACCCGTTTTAGTTTAACGGCTCCTCGTCTTCAGCCCTGCGTTAGCTGAGCCTCGATTGTCAGTATTCCTCGCTTCAGGCGATTGCGATCGGGAACGGGAACGCCTCTTTCGTTGGCGGCAGTCTCGTGATATGTGACCCTGCTTGCCACATACCCAGCAAACAACTTTAGAGGAGACCACCCGTGGCCTGCCCGGTATCTCAGAGCTTATGGGCTGGATCGGAATGTCGTTGTCCGCCTGAATCTGGCGTATTCTTGCTGGCGCATACCGAGTGCTCCCAATCCATGTCGCCTCATATGTCATCGCGCTGGTCACCGTCTCCCTAAATGTCGGCTTGACCATCATCAACGCACTGCGACGTGTCTCCGGATCATGAAGACCTTCAATAAATGCCTCAATCTTCATCCTCTCGAGATCATCAGCGCCGAAGGACGGGTAGCACAGCTGCACGAGCCGCTCAATTTCTGCTGCATATGTCTGCAGCGCCTCGTTGGATCTTTGCCTGCGGTTCTTCAGCTCACAGTAGTACAGCGTTCTGTTGTGCTCGTCGCTGTATTTGGCTGCCATCGCCCTTATGACGGTCTCGTACTCACTTCGTAAACACTCTGGAACTGATTTTATTACCTCAGCCGCAGCACCTTTAAGAGCCAGCGCCAATCTCCGTCCTTTTCTTACATCGGTCCACTGATTTTCCAGAGCAGCCAGGTCGAATTGTAGCTTGAAGGTATCGAATGGCGTAGTCCCATCATAAGTAGGCACTTCTGCTCGGGTGGCAACACTTTCCGGAACCGGCGGCAACCATTCTCGCGGGTGTGCCTCCCTAAGCCGCTCGTCCATCTTTCTGTGCATCGAATCTTCCAGACTATCAACTCGTTTGTTCAGGGAATCGTCAAGATCGTCGACTCGCTTATCCAAGTGCTCTACCCGCGTCTCCAGGTGCTCGACTTTCCCATTAATCCAGTCTGAGATTTCCTCCACCTTTTGCTTGCTGGACAACTCACGATTTGCATGTTCCAGTTTTGCTGACATTTCCCGGTTCGCCGTTTCCATTTTAGCTATTTCCTGATTTGTAGTCTCGACTTTTGCCGAAATTTCGAGATTCGTAGTTTCCAGCTTCGCTGACATTTCTCGATTTGCAGTCTCGACTTTTGCCGAAATTTCGAGATTCCTAGTTTCCAGCTTCGCTGCCAATTCTCGATTCGCCGTTTCCATTTGCGCCGACACGCTAGGCTGCTCCTCCGTTAGGAGGTGGGTCACCAGAGGCACCCCGCAGGGGGAGTCCTTTCTCCTCTCCTCTGGAACCTAGCGATAAAGGACCTGCTTTTGCAACTGAGCTGTACGGGGTGTTCGGTAGTTGCATACGCAGACGACGTGGCGTTAGCGGTATCTGGGAGGAACATTCCGACACTGGTCGATCTTCTTCAAGGTGCACTGAACTTATTGGGATCTTGGTGCTCTCAGAACGGTATGGGCATTAACCCATCCAAAACTGATTTGGCCCTCTTTACAAGGAGGCACCAAGTTAACACTTTTGGCCCACCTTCTCTTTATGGGACTAGTCTTACTGTCAGCTCGCAAGCCAAATATTTTGGTCTACTGCTGGATAGGAAACTTAACTGGAAAGCGAACATACTAGAAAGGGTTCGCAAGGCCACTGTTGCACTGTACTCCTGCAAAAGAGCAGTTGGCAAAAAATGGGGTCTTCAACCACGAATCATGTACTGGATGTATGTATATCTCCGTGATTAGGCCCATTCTGTTCTATGGAGCAGTGGTATGGTGGACTGCCCTGGAAAAGGGGACCAACCAGAAACCTCTGGACTCAGTTCAAAGATCGGCGGCGCTCATAATAACTGGGGTCATGCGAT
This sequence comes from Melieria omissa, assembly GCA_963971225.1. Classification (NCBI taxonomy): domain Eukaryota; kingdom Metazoa; phylum Arthropoda; class Insecta; order Diptera; family Ulidiidae; genus Melieria; species Melieria omissa. The sequence goes on along the minus strand of OZ020267.1, from coordinate 89,432,724 downwards.
CGACACCGTCCAAAGGACTCTACGCCCTGCTCCACTTTCTCCCTGTTGACCTTTTCGGTAAACAAACGGCTACCCTCTCTGCAGTGAGACTAAACACCATCAATAGATGGACGCGTACTGATTTCGGTCACTGCCAGATTCTAGGCAGTTCACCTGACCTACATGACAACATCGACTACTCGGTACCATCTTTTGTTTTCGGTTCTAAATTCTCAACCCTCATACCGCATAGACGGGAGTGGGAACAGGACACGGTTCCGAAAACTGGAGTATGTTTCTATACTGACGGCTCCAAACTGGATGGCAGAGTAGAGGGTGGAGTAATGTGTGAAAATCCACCCATGGAAGAATGTCTTCCAGATTTCTGCAGTGTCTTCCAAGCGGAAGTTCTGACCATTTTCAAAGCCTTGTCTATGTTAAAACAACGCAACCTTCCTAAGAGTACGGTTCGCATTTTCACTGACAGCCAGGCAGCAATAAAAGCCCTCAAGAAGGTTTCAACAACATCGAAGGTGGTTACTCTCTGCCGCTCCCTACTAAATGAGTTAGCGCATGCGCACAACATTATCCTTATCTGGGTACCGGGCCACAAAGACATCAGTGGAAACTGTGTAGCTGATGAACTTGCCAGACGTGGCACCACCCTCCCGCACCTTAACACCACAGTCACGGTAGGCATTCCTCTTGCCACCTGTAAATTAATGATCTGTTCACTCTTCCTCGATAATGCCAACAGGCGATGGAAAGGGGAGAGCACATGTACCATAACAAAACAGCTCTGCCCTGTCTTTAATCAAAGGCGAACAAGAGCACTTATCTCGCTTAATAGGCAGCACATTAGCACGGTCGTCGCAATTCTGACAGGCCACTGTTTATTCGGACGCCATGCCTTCAGACTAGGCGTCAACAGTTGGGACTTCTGCCGCAGTTGCCACAATGAGGAGGAGGAGGAATCTATAAGCCACCTTCTCTGCAACTGTCCGGCTCTATCTAGACGAAGATGGAAAACCCTAGGCTCTCCTTTCTTCGACAACTTGAGTGAACTCAGTTCAGTTATCATAAAAGACTTGATTGAGTTCATCCACTCTTCGAAATGGCTTAATTAGGCTTATCGACTTGTAGTAAGACAGACCTTTTCAACTTGCGGTATCACAACGGGCCCATTCCGTGGCCTAAGTGTGTCTTTCGGCAGGTCCCAGGCCAAGACAGCCACCTTAACCTATGACTCCTTTATTCTAAAAAGTCTCGAACGGCTGGTAGAGTCAGCTTTGCGATTACACTGATCAACAGCAAAATGGCTTTTCTGGGTTTGACATCAGTTCTAGGATAATTAGATACCGCTGATTTCGAATCCGCAAACCGTTTTTAAAACTTAGTTTCCGTTTTCGCAAAAAATGGGCGTGTCACTTTTTCGGATTTTCCCTGTCTTTTTTCACGTTTGGGATTATAATTTATAAACCAATAAACCGGTTGACATGGTTTTCTCTTTGTGGCATTTACAACACCTCACGGCTTCTTTTCCAATGTAATTTATTTTTATAAGTTTTACGATTTCGCGGTAATCGGACCTCAAAGTCGGAAAATATGGAATTTCAAGGCGTTTTCTTGGATGGTCAAAAACATGCACATTTTTCTTAAATCTATCAATGAGTTAGGTGTTAAATGAAAGCGGAAACATCAAATAATACAACACAGCCAAATTATTTGGCGTGGTTCCCATTCTTATCGAAATAATAGTAAAAATGTGCCATCGTGATTTTCATAAATTTTCATACTTTTTCCTTAAAAAATCAACGGCCTCAAAATATGCCCTTTTATATTGTAACGATAAGACAGTCTGTCGCTGTGCAAAGCAACCCTGCCGCTACGTGCCGTGCTATAATCCAATCTGGCAACGACGGCCGCGATGGTAACGTTTAGTCCAACCTGGCAATGATGGAAACTTTTAGTCCACTCCGGAATGTGCGGGAACGATCTGCGCGATGGCCTGGCAGGTATAAAAGGCAGCCGGATGCGACGCAGCGAGTCAGTCTGGTTTTGACAAATGAAGTTGCCACACGGAGTAATTAAGCAAATACTTAAGTGTACGAACAGTAAAGTGTAAACTGTGAATAATAAAGTGACTGTTGGTTTTTAATTGGCTGCGTTCGAATAAACAAAGTTGTTTCATTTTCAAATTGCACAATCCAGTGATACGTAACAGCCCACTAGAACTAGTATTCGTAACAATATTTTCTATTTACAGTCTAGAATACAAGCAAAAACAAAACAAATTTTGAATTTCTCAAAACAAAAAAAAATTAAAAACTTTGCATATTTTCAGGCCTCTAATTTTTCAAGGAAAAAGTATGAAAAGCGATGAAGATCACGATGGCACATTTTTACTATTATTTCGATAAGAATGGGAACCACGCCAAATAATTTGGCTGTGTTGTATTATTTGAGAAAACCATGTCAACCGGTTTATTGGTTTATAAATTATAATCCCAAACGTGAAAAAAGACAGGGAAAATCCGAAAAAGTGACACGCCCATTTTTTGCGAAAACGGAAACTAAGTTTTAAAAACGGTTTGCGGATTCGAAATCAGCGGTACCTAATTACCCTAGAACTGATGTCAAACCCAGAAAAGCCGACCAAAAGTCGAAATTTGTTGCCCTGTGTTATTGCACATTGAATAACCAACATTTATTGCACTCTTAAGAGTGCGCTCTTAAGAGTAAGCTTTTATTGCTATTAACCTTCACACCGACACCAGTTTGTGTTTACGGAAGCCGACACTATTAACATACACATCGCTCCTTCGCTGCAAGAACGACATAACTCAAAACTACATCATTCCGAGAAAATTCAATTTTAAAATTTACCATTACAGGCAGTTCAAGGTATCAACAAATTTTTCATGTCGTCTTGTGAGCAAAGTATTGAATATTTTACAAAGAGGTTTTGACCGATTAAAGATCATATGCAGATACACACAGGGCTGCCATAAACAGAAAAAAAAATTTTTTGAGTTATGACGTTCTTGCAGTGAAGGAGTGATATGTTAATATTTTTCTTCTCATCCGGTTTTTTGAACTAAAAAAACAGGAAATGGACTGTTCTTAAGAGATATCAGGTCCAAACGTGGAAGGGTGAAAAGGGATCAATGAGGTTTCAGCCGAAACAAAATGGGCGAATTAGTTGATTTTTCAAAAGAAATGCAATAAAAAGTGCATTTTAAAATATACTACCGTGTCCAAAAAATAAGGTAATTGTATTTATTTTGAATATTCCTTATTTATTCTTCCAAATCAATTTCATCCCCTCCCGATGCAATGCACTTATGCCAACGGATTTTCCAATTTTCGAAACACTGATTGTAGTCACTTTCCGGGATGGCCTTCAGTTCCGTCTTCGCTGCGGCTTGAATCTCCTCTATCGTATCAAAACGGTATCCCCGGAGCGGTCTTTGGAGCTTGCTGAACAGCCAGAAGTCGCACGGCGCCAGATCAGGTGAATACAGTGGTTGCGGAACGATATGGGTTGAGTTTTTGGCGAAATTACCACGAATTACGAGTGCAGTATGGGATGGTGCAAGTTAAGAACTCCTCGCGAAGTTCTATAAAAAAATGAGTGCGAGGAACTCCCTCGGGGAGCTCCTCGCACTGGTGAATTAAACAAACCTTTTTCAACTCAGAATTACTTTATTTTATCCAAAGGAGAATTATTTTATTTTATTCAAGGCTTCCGCACCGCTTCAGTCCCAAACACAGAATGAATACTTAACTCCTAAAACTTAGCCTAACGCTGACGCAGCGCTTCCCACCGTGTTGGTGCAACGTGACCTGCGACGATGTGCACTGCCAGCGCTTTGCCCGGATGCGCGTGCAGTGCGCGAGGATCAGGTTGCGTTTGGTAGACGCAACGTCAGCGCTTTAGTGAGTGCGCGTAGCGGCGCGGGTGTGCTAACTGTCCCCCCTTCAAAAATCTGCGTCCCGCACATAGCTTCCCTAGGCGTGTTGATGGGGTCGCTCCGGCTTCGGGTTGGCACTCATCAGGACTACCGGCAGCTTTACCTTCTTTGTTAGCTTCCGCCAGGTAAGGATTCCAATGATGGCTACGATAATCAAGATAAAAGTATCGGAGAGGATTGACGACACAAATTTGGTACTCAGTGCATTTAGGTGTTTGATGTTTATCAGGCTTAACCCGTGCACATACTCAAGGCTTGGTTTGAGGCCCCGGCTGGATACACTGGTGAGAACCGCCGGCAACACTTGTAGTTTCTTCATCGTCCTGCTAGAGAATGTTTGGTTGTTCACCACAATCGTCTCGTTGTTCAGTTGGATGACGAACGTGCCGTTTAGGGATTTTGAGTAATTTCCATAGTACACCGTTCCTTCAAAGTTAGATAGGTAGAGCGTGTTTTCGTCAATGAGTTCCACGACTTCTTTGTTATTGGGCTCAAAGTGGCATTTAGCGTCCCCTCCTTTTATCAGCCGTGGTAAGCATCCATCTTCGGGTAACTCTTCGAGGGATTTTGTTTCACAAATCGTTGAGTTGTTGATCGAGGGACATTTGCCAGTTACACCAAATGTCTCGTCGTCGCTCACCAAAACCTCCGCATACGGTAAGGCTACCTTTCTGCCAGAGTAAGTGGCAGCCCTCGTGATTAATCGACGATATTTCGTTGGTTTCACCTTTGGGATGGACAGGATGTAGAGGAGCAGGGTGCCATTCGAGTATATTGATGGTCTTGCATACTCAATGGCCTCAATAGCATTCTGGTATGGCAATGCTTCCTCCTCGGCGATTATCTCCCTGATTTCTTCTTGGTCGAGGAAGTTTGTGTTTACGATGCCCGTTTTTGCCAACTGGCATGCCCGTACGATTTCGATTTCATTTGCTCTTTTAGGATTTCGACCCTGTTAGCGAGTAAGGCTTCCACGCTCCCGGCGTTGACCTCTTTACCAATGGCGTTCAAGCGCTTCACCATGCCGTTCAGCTGCTCAATCGATGTTCGGGTTATGTTGAAGAGTTGCTCGTTAACTTTGAACTGGTGGTTGTTGTTTGCCACAACGTCATTTTGGCTTCTCAAAATTGCATCCCAATCTGCTGCATATTTTCTATTTACAGTCTAGAATACAAGCAAAAACAAAACAAATTTTGAATTTCTCAAAACAAAAAAAAATTAAAAACTTTGCATATTTTCAGGCCTCTAATTTTTCAAGGAAAAAGTATGAAAAGCGATGAAGATCACGATGGCACATTTTTACTATTATTTCGATAAGAATGGGAACCACGCCAAATAATTTGGCTGTGTTGTATTATTTGAGAAAACCATGTCAACCGGTTTATTGGTTTATAAATTATAATCCCAAACGTGAAAAAAGACAGGGAAAATCCGAAAAAGTGACACGCCCATTTTTTGCGAAAACGGAAACTAAGTTTTAAAAACGGTTTGCGGATTCGAAATCAGCGGTACCTAATTACCCTAGAACTGATGTCAAACCCAGAAAAGCCGACCAAAAGTCGAAATTTGTTGCCCTGTGTTATTGCACATTGAATAACCAACATTTATTGCACTCTTAAGAGTGCGCTCTTAAGAGTAAGCTTTTATTGCTATTAACCTTCACACCGACACCAGTTTGTGTTTACGGAAGCCGACACTATTAACATACACATCGCTCCTTCGCTGCAAGAACGACATAACTCAAAACTACATCATTCCGAGAAAATTCAATTTTAAAATTTACCATTACAGGCAGTTCAAGGTATCAACAAATTTTTCATGTCGTCTTGTGAGCAAAGTATTGAATATTTTACAAAGAGGTTTTGACCGATTAAAGATCATATGCAGATACACACAGGGCTGCCATAAACAGAAAAAAAAATTTTTTGAGTTATGACGTTCTTGCAGTGAAGGAGTGATATGTTAATATTTTTCTTCTCATCCGGTTTTTTGAACTAAAAAAACAGGAAATGGACTGTTCTTAAGAGATATCAGGTCCAAACGTGGAAGGGTGAAAAGGGATCAATGAGGTTTCAGCCGAAACAAAATGGGCGAATTAGTTGATTTTTCAAAAGAAATGCAATAAAAAGTGCATTTTAAAATATACTACCGTGTCCAAAAAATAAGGTAATTGTATTTATTTTGAATATTCCTTATTTATTCTTCCAAATCAATTTCATCCCCTCCCGATGCAATGCACTTATGCCAACGGATTTTCCAATTTTCGAAACACTGATTGTAGTCACTTTCCGGGATGGCCTTCAGTTCCGTCTTCGCTGCGGCTTGAATCTCCTCTATCGTATCAAAACGGTATCCCCGGAGCGGTCTTTGGAGCTTGCTGAACAGCCAGAAGTCGCACGGCGCCAGATCAGGTGAATACAGTGGTTGCGGAACGATATGGGTTGAGTTTTTGGCGAAATTACCACGAATTACGAGTGCAGTATGGGATGGTGCAAGTTAAGAACTCCTCGCGAAGTTCTATAAAAAAATGAGTGCGAGGAACTCCCTCGGGGAGCTCCTCGCACTGGTGAATTAAACAAACCTTTTTCAACTCAGAATTACTTTATTTTATCCAAAGGAGAATTATTTTATTTTATTCAAGGCTTCCGCACCGCTTCAGTCCCAAACACAGAATGAATACTTAACTCCTAAAACTTAGCCTAACGCTGACGCAGCGCTTCCCACCGTGTTGGTGCAACGTGACCTGCGACGATGTGCACTGCCAGCGCTTTGCCCGGATGCGCGTGCAGTGCGCGAGGATCAGGTTGCGTTTGGTAGACGCAACGTCAGCGCTTTAGTGAGTGCGCGTAGCGGCGCGGGTGTGCTAACTGTCCCCCCTTCAAAAATCTGCGTCCCGCACATAGCTTCCCTAGGCGTGTTGATGGGGTCGCTCCGGCTTCGGGTTGGCACTCATCAGGACTACCGGCAGCTTTACCTTCTTTGTTAGCTTCCGCCAGGTAAGGATTCCAATGATGGCTACGATAATCAAGATAAAAGTATCGGAGAGGATTGACGACACAAATTTGGTACTCAGTGCATTTAGGTGTTTGATGTTTATCAGGCTTAACCCGTGCACATACTCAAGGCTTGGTTTGAGGCCCCGGCTGGATACACTGGTGAGAACCGCCGGCAACACTTGTAGTTTCTTCATCGTCCTGCTAGAGAATGTTTGGTTGTTCACCACAATCGTCTCGTTGTTCAGTTGGATGACGAACGTGCCGTTTAGGGATTTTGAGTAATTTCCATAGTACACCGTTCCTTCAAAGTTAGATAGGTAGAGCGTGTTTTCGTCAATGAGTTCCACGACTTCTTTGTTATTGGGCTCAAAGTGGCATTTAGCGTCCCCTCCTTTTATCAGCCGTGGTAAGCATCCATCTTCGGGTAACTCTTCGAGGGATTTTGTTTCACAAATCGTTGAGTTGTTGATCGAGGGACATTTGCCAGTTACACCAAATGTCTCGTCGTCGCTCACCAAAACCTCCGCATACGGTAAGGCTACCTTTCTGCCAGAGTAAGTGGCAGCCCTCGTGATTAATCGACGATATTTCGTTGGTTTCACCTTTGGGATGGACAGGATGTAGAGGAGCAGGGTGCCATTCGAGTATATTGATGGTCTTGCATACTCAATGGCCTCAATAGCATTCTGGTATGGCAATGCTTCCTCCTCGGCGATTATCTCCCTGATTTCTTCTTGGTCGAGGAAGTTTGTGTTTACGATGCCCGTTTTTGCCAACTGGCATGCCCGTACGATTTCGATTTCATTTGCTCTTTTAGGATTTCGACCCTGTTAGCGAGTAAGGCTTCCACGCTCCCGGCGTTGACCTCTTTACCAATGGCGTTCAAGCGCTTCACCATGCCGTTCAGCTGCTCAATCGATGTTCGGGTTATGTTGAAGAGTTGCTCGTTAACTTTGAACTGGTGGTTGTTGTTTGCCACAACGTCATTTTGGCTTCTCAAAATTGCATCCCAATCTGCTGCATATTTTCTATTTACAGTCTAGAATACAAGCAAAAACAAAACAAATTTTGAATTTCTCAAAACAAAAAAAAATTAAAAACTTTGCATATTTTCAGGCCTCTAATTTTTCAAGGAAAAAGTATGAAAAGCGATGAAGATCACGATGGCACATTTTTACTATTATTTCGATAAGAATGGGAACCACGCCAAATAATTTGGCTGTGTTGTATTATTTGAGAAAACCATGTCAACCGGTTTATTGGTTTATAAATTATAATCCCAAACGTGAAAAAAGACAGGGAAAATCCGAAAAAGTGACACGCCCATTTTTTGCGAAAACGGAAACTAAGTTTTAAAAACGGTTTGCGGATTCGAAATCAGCGGTACCTAATTACCCTAGAACTGATGTCAAACCCAGAAAAGCCGACCAAAAGTCGAAATTTGTTGCCCTGTGTTATTGCACATTGAATAACCAACATTTATTGCACTCTTAAGAGTGCGCTCTTAAGAGTAAGCTTTTATTGCTATTAACCTTCACACCGACACCAGTTTGTGTTTACGGAAGCCGACACTATTAACATACACATCGCTCCTTCGCTGCAAGAACGACATAACTCAAAACTACATCATTCCGAGAAAATTCAATTTTAAAATTTACCATTACAGGCAGTTCAAGGTATCAACAAATTTTTCATGTCGTCTTGTGAGCAAAGTATTGAATATTTTACAAAGAGGTTTTGACCGATTAAAGATCATATGCAGATACACACAGGGCTGCCATAAACAGAAAAAAAAATTTTTTGAGTTATGACGTTCTTGCAGTGAAGGAGTGATATGTTAATATTTTTCTTCTCATCCGGTTTTTTGAACTAAAAAAACAGGAAATGGACTGTTCTTAAGAGATATCAGGTCCAAACGTGGAAGGGTGAAAAGGGATCAATGAGGTTTCAGCCGAAACAAAATGGGCGAATTAGTTGATTTTTCAAAAGAAATGCAATAAAAAGTGCATTTTAAAATATACTACCGTGTCCAAAAAATAAGGTAATTGTATTTATTTTGAATATTCCTTATTTATTCTTCCAAATCAATTTCATCCCCTCCCGATGCAATGCACTTATGCCAACGGATTTTCCAATTTTCGAAACACTGATTGTAGTCACTTTCCGGGATGGCCTTCAGTTCCGTCTTCGCTGCGGCTTGAATCTCCTCTATCGTATCAAAACGGTATCCCCGGAGCGGTCTTTGGAGCTTGCTGAACAGCCAGAAGTCGCACGGCGCCAGATCAGGTGAATACAGTGGTTGCGGAACGATATGGGTTGAGTTTTTGGCGAAATTACCACGAATTACGAGTGCAGTATGGGATGGTGCAAGTTAAGAACTCCTCGCGAAGTTCTATAAAAAAATGAGTGCGAGGAACTCCCTCGGGGAGCTCCTCGCACTGGTGAATTAAACAAACCTTTTTCAACTCAGAATTACTTTATTTTATCCAAAGGAGAATTATTTTATTTTATTCAAGGCTTCCGCACCGCTTCAGTCCCAAACACAGAATGAATACTTAACTCCTAAAACTTAGCCTAACGCTGACGCAGCGCTTCCCACCGTGTTGGTGCAACGTGACCTGCGACGATGTGCACTGCCAGCGCTTTGCCCGGATGCGCGTGCAGTGCGCGAGGATCAGGTTGCGTTTGGTAGACGCAACGTCAGCGCTTTAGTGAGTGCGCGTAGCGGCGCGGGTGTGCTAACTGTCCCCCCTTCAAAAATCTGCGTCCCGCACATAGCTTCCCTAGGCGTGTTGATGGGGTCGCTCCGGCTTCGGGTTGGCACTCATCAGGACTACCGGCAGCTTTACCTTCTTTGTTAGCTTCCGCCAGGTAAGGATTCCAATGATGGCTACGATAATCAAGATAAAAGTATCGGAGAGGATTGACGACACAAATTTGGTACTCAGTGCATTTAGGTGTTTGATGTTTATCAGGCTTAACCCGTGCACATACTCAAGGCTTGGTTTGAGGCCCCGGCTGGATACACTGGTGAGAACCGCCGGCAACACTTGTAGTTTCTTCATCGTCCTGCTAGAGAATGTTTGGTTGTTCACCACAATCGTCTCGTTGTTCAGTTGGATGACGAACGTGCCGTTTAGGGATTTTGAGTAATTTCCATAGTACACCGTTCCTTCAAAGTTAGATAGGTAGAGCGTGTTTTCGTCAATGAGTTCCACGACTTCTTTGTTATTGGGCTCAAAGTGGCATTTAGCGTCCCCTCCTTTTATCAGCCGTGGTAAGCATCCATCTTCGGGTAACTCTTCGAGGGATTTTGTTTCACAAATCGTTGAGTTGTTGATCGAGGGACATTTGCCAGTTACACCAAATGTCTCGTCGTCGCTCACCAAAACCTCCGCATACGGTAAGGCTACCTTTCTGCCAGAGTAAGTGGCAGCCCTCGTGATTAATCGACGATATTTCGTTGGTTTCACCTTTGGGATGGACAGGATGTAGAGGAGCAGGGTGCCATTCGAGTATATTGATGGTCTTGCATACTCAATGGCCTCAATAGCATTCTGGTATGGCAATGCTTCCTCCTCGGCGATTATCTCCCTGATTTCTTCTTGGTCGAGGAAGTTTGTGTTTACGATGCCCGTTTTTGCCAACTGGCATGCCCGTACGATTTCGATTTCATTTGCTCTTTTAGGATTTCGACCCTGTTAGCGAGTAAGGCTTCCACGCTCCCGGCGTTGACCTCTTTACCAATGGCGTTCAAGCGCTTCACCATGCCGTTCAGCTGCTCAATCGATGTTCGGGTTATGTTGAAGAGTTGCTCGTTAACTTTGAACTGGTGGTTGTTGTTTGCCACAACGTCATTTTGGCTTCTCAAAATTGCATCCCAATCTGCTGCATATTTTCTATTTACAGTCTAGAATACAAGCAAAAACAAAACAAATTTTGAATTTCTCAAAACAAAAAAAAATTAAAAACTTTGCATATTTTCAGGCCTCTAATTTTTCAAGGAAAAAGTATGAAAAGCGATGAAGATCACGATGGCACATTTTTACTATTATTTCGATAAGAATGGGAACCACGCCAAATAATTTGGCTGTGTTGTATTATTTGAGAAAACCATGTCAACCGGTTTATTGGTTTATAAATTATAATCCCAAACGTGAAAAAAGACAGGGAAAATCCGAAAAAGTGACACGCCCATTTTTTGCGAAAACGGAAACTAAGTTTTAAAAACGGTTTGCGGATTCGAAATCAGCGGTACCTAATTACCCTAGAACTGATGTCAAACCCAGAAAAGCCGACCAAAAGTCGAAATTTGTTGCCCTGTGTTATTGCACATTGAATAACCAACATTTATTGCACTCTTAAGAGTGCGCTCTTAAGAGTAAGCTTTTATTGCTATTAACCTTCACACCGACACCAGTTTGTGTTTACGGAAGCCGACACTATTAACATACACATCGCTCCTTCGCTGCAAGAACGACATAACTCAAAACTACATCATTCCGAGAAAATTCAATTTTAAAATTTACCATTACAGGCAGTTCAAGGTATCAACAAATTTTTCATGTCGTCTTGTGAGCAAAGTATTGAATATTTTACAAAGAGGTTTTGACCGATTAAAGATCATATGCAGATACACACAGGGCTGCCATAAACAGAAAAAAAATTTTTTTGAGTTATGACGTTCTTGCAGTGAAGGAGCGATATGTTAATATTTTTCTTCTCATCCGGTTTTTTGAGCTAAAAAAACAGGAAATGGACTGTTCTTAAGAGATATCAGGTCCAAACGTGGAAGGGTGAAAAGGGATCAATGAGGTTTCAGCCGAAACAAAATGGGCGAATTAGTTGATTTTTCAAAAGAAATGCAATAAAAAGTGCATTTTAAAATATACTACCGTGTCCAAAAAATAAGGTAATTGTATTTATTTTGAATATTCCTTATTTATTCTTCCAAATCAATTTCATCCCCTCCCGATGCAATGCACTTATGCCAACGGATTTTCCAATCTTCGAAACACTGATTGTAGTCACTTTCCGGGATGGCCTTCAGTTCCGTCTTCGCTGCGGCTTGAATCTCCTCTATCGTATCAAAACGGTATCCCCGGAGCGGTCTTTGGAGCTTGCTGAACAGCCAGAAGTCGCACGGCGCCAGATCAGGTGAATACAGTGGTTGCGGAACGATATGGGTTGAGTTTTTGGCGAAATTACCACGAATTACGAGTGCAGTATGGGATGGTGCAAGTTAAGAACTCCTCGCGAAGTTCTATAAAAAAATGAGTGCGAGGAACTCCCTCGGGGAGCTCCTCGCACTGGTGAATTAAACAAACCTTTTTCAACTCAGAATTACTTTATTTTATCCAAAGGAGAATTATTTTATTTTATTCAAGGCTTCCGCACCGCTTCAGTCCCAAACACAGAATGAATACTTAACTCCTAAAACTTAGCCTAACGCTGACGCAGCGCTTCCCACCGTGTTGGTGCAACGTGACCTGCGACGATGTGCACTGCCAGCGCTTTGCCCGGATGCGCGTGCAGTGCGCGAGGATCAGGTTGCGTTTGGTAGACGCAACGTCAGCGCTTTAGTGAGTGCGCGTAGCGGCGCGGGTGTGCTAACTGTCCCCCCTTCAAAAATCTGCGTCCCGCACATAGCTTCCCTAGGCGTGTTGATGGGGTGGCTCCGGCTTCGGGTTGGCACTCATCAGGACTACCGGCAGCTTTACCTTCTTTGTTAGCTTCCGCCAGGTAAGGATTCCAATGATGGCTACGATAATCAAGATAAAAGTATCGGAGAGGATTGACGACACAAATTTGGTACTCAGTGCATTTAGGTGTTTGATGTTTATCAGGCTTAACCCGTGCACATACTCAAGGCTTGGTTTGAGGCCCCGGCTGGATACACTGGTGAGAACCGCCGGCAACACTTGTAGTTTCTTCATCGTCCTGCTAGAGAATGTTTGGTTGTTCACCACAATCGTCTCGTTGTTCAGTTGGATGACGAACGTGCCGTTTAGGGATTTTGAGTAATTTCCATAGTACACCGTTCCTTCAAAGTTAGATAGGTAGAGCGTGTTTTCGTCAATGAGTTCCACGACTTCTTTGTTATTGGGCTCAAAGTGGCATTTAGCGTCCCCTCCTTTTATCAGCCGTGGTAAGCATCCATCTTCGGGTAACTCTTCGAGGGATTTTGTTTCACAAATCGTTGAGTTGTTGATCGAGGGACATTTGCCAGTTACACCAAATGTCTCGTCGTCGCTCACCAAAACCTCCGCATACGGTAAGGCTACCTTTCTGCCAGAGTAAGTGGCAGCCCTCGTGATTAATCGACGATATTTCGTTGGTTTCACCTTTGGGATGGACAGGATGTAGAGGAGCAGGGTGCCATTCGAGTATATTGATGGTCTTGCATACTCAATGGCCTCAATAGCATTCTGGTATGGCAATGCTTCCTCCTCGGCGATTATCTCCCTGATTTCTTCTTGGTCGAGGAAGTTTGTGTTTACGATGCCCGTTTTTGCCAACTGGCATGCCCGTACGATTTCGATTTCATTTGCTCTTTTAGGATTTCGACCCTGTTAGCGAGTAAGGCTTCCACGCTCCCGGCGTTGACCTCTTTACCAATGGCGTTCAAGCGCTTCACCATGCCGTTCAGCTGCTCAATCGATGTTCGGGTTATGTTGAAGAGTTGCTCGTTAACTTTGAACTGGTGGTTGTTGTTTGCCACAACGTCATTTTGGCTTCTCAAAATTGCATCCCAATCTGCTGCATATTTTCTATTTACAGTCTAGAATACAAGCAAAAACAAAACAAATTTTGAATTTCTCAAAACAAAAAAAAATTAAAAACTTTGCATATTTTCAGGCCTCTAATTTTTCAAGGAAAAAGTATGAAAAGCGATGAAGATCACGATGGCACATTTTTACTATTATTTCGATAAGAATGGGAACCACGCCAAATAATTTGGCTGTGTTGTATTATTTGAGAAAACCATGTCAACCGGTTTATTGGTTTATAAATTATAATCCCAAACGTGAAAAAAGACAGGGAAAATCCGAAAAAGTGACACGCCCATTTTTTGCGAAAACGGAAACTAAGTTTTAAAAACGGTTTGCGGATTCGAAATCAGCGGTACCTAATTACCCTAGAACTGATGTCAAACCCAGAAAAGCCGACCAAAAGTCGAAATTGGTTGCCCTGTGTTATTGCACATTGAATAACCAACATTTATTGCACTCTTAAGAGTGCGCTCTTAAGAGTAAGCTTTTATTGCTATTAACCTTCACACCGACACCAGTTTGTGTTTACGGAAGCCGACACTATTAACATACACATCGCTCCTTCGCTGCAAGAACGACATAACTCAAAACTACATCATTCCGAGAAAATTCAATTTTAAAATTTACCATTACAGGCAGTTCAAGGTATCAACAAATTTTTCATGTCGTCTTGTGAGCAAAGTATTGAATATTTTACAAAGAGGTTTTGACCGATTAAAGATCATATGCAGATACACACAGGGCTGCCATAAACAGAAAAAAAAATTTTTTTGAGTTATGACGTTCTTGCAGTGAAGGAGCGATATGTTAATATTTTTCTTCTCATCCGGTTTTTTGAGCTAAAAAAACAGGAAATGGACTGTTCTTAAGAGATATCAGGTCCAAACGTGGAAGGGTGAAAAGGGATCAATGAGGTTTCAGCCGAAACAAAATGGGCGAATTAGTTGATTTTTCAAAAGAAATGCAATAAAAAGTGCATTTTAAAATATACTACCGTGTCCAAAAAATAAGGTAATTGTATTTATTTTGAATATTCCTTATTTATTCTTCCAAATCAATTTCATCCCCTCCCGATGCAATGCACTTATGCCAACGGATTTTCCAATCTTCGAAACACTGATTGTAGTCACTTTCCGGGATGGCCTTCAGTTCCGTCTTCGCTGCGGCTTGAATCTCCTCTATCGTATCAAAACGGTATCCCCGGAGCGGTCTTTGGAGCTTGCTGAACAGCCAGAAGTCGCACGGCGCCAGATCAGGTGAATACAGTGGTTGCGGAACGATATGGGTTGAGTTTTTGGCGAAATTACCACGAATTACGAGTGCAGTATGGGATGGTGCAAGTTAAGAACTCCTCGCGAAGTTCTATAAAAAAATGAGTGCGAGGAACTCCCTCGGGGAGCTCCTCGCACTGGTGAATTAAACAAACCTTTTTCAACTCAGAATTACTTTATTTTATCCAAAGGAGAATTATTTTATTTTATTCAAGGCTTCCGCACCGCTTCAGTCCCAAACACAGAATGAATACTTAACTCCTAAAACTTAGCCTAACGCTGACGCAGCGCTTCCCACCGTGTTGGTGCAACGTGACCTGCGACGATGTGCACTGCCAGCGCTTTGCCCGGATGCGCGTGCAGTGCGCGAGGATCAGGTTGCGTTTGGTAGACGCAACGTCAGCGCTTTAGTGAGTGCGCGTAGCGGCGCGGGTGTGCTAACTGTCCCCCCTTCAAAAATCTGCGTCCCGCACATAGCTTCCCTAGGCGTGTTGATGGGGTGGCTCCGGCTTCGGGTTGGCACTCATCAGGACTACCGGCAGCTTTACCTTCTTTGTTAGCTTCCGCCAGGTAAGGATTCCAATGATGGCTACGATAATCAAGATAAAAGTATCGGAGAGGATTGACGACACAAATTTGGTACTCAGTGCATTTAGGTGTTTGATGTTTATCAGGCTTAACCCGTGCACATACTCAAGGCTTGGTTTGAGGCCCCGGCTGGATACACTGGTGAGAACCGCCGGCAACACTTGTAGTTTCTTCATCGTCCTGCTAGAGAATGTTTGGTTGTTCACCACAATCGTCTCGTTGTTCAGTTGGATGACGAACGTGCCGTTTAGGGATTTTGAGTAATTTCCATAGTACACCGTTCCTTCAAAGTTAGATAGGTAGAGCGTGTTTTCGTCAATGAGTTCCACGACTTCTTTGTTATTGGGCTCAAAGTGGCATTTAGCGTCCCCTCCTTTTATCAGCCGTGGTAAGCATCCATCTTCGGGTAACTCTTCGAGGGATTTTGTTTCACAAATCGTTGAGTTGTTGATCGAGGGACATTTGCCAGTTACACCAAATGTCTCGTCGTCGCTCACCAAAACCTCCGCATACGGTAAGGCTACCTTTCTGCCAGAGTAAGTGGCAGCCCTCGTGATTAATCGACGATATTTCGTTGGTTTCACCTTTGGGATGGACAGGATGTAGAGGAGCAGGGTGCCATTCGAGTATATTGATGGTCTTGCATACTCAATGGCCTCAATAGCATTCTGGTATGGCAATGCTTCCTCCTCGGCGATTATCTCCCTGATTTCTTCTTGGTCGAGGAAGTTTGTGTTTACGATGCCCGTTTTTGCCAACTGGCATGCCCGTACGATTTCGATTTCATTTGCTCTTTTAGGATTTCGACCCTGTTAGCGAGTAAGGCTTCCACGCTCCCGGCGTTGACCTCTTTACCAATGGCGTTCAAGCGCTTCACCATGCCGTTCAGCTGCTCAATCGATGTTCGGGTTATGTTGAAGAGTTGCTCGTTAACTTTGAACTGGTGGTTGTTGTTTGCCACAACGTCATTTTGGCTTCTCAAAATTGCATCCCAATCTGCTGCATATTTTCTATTTACAGTCTAGAATACAAGCAAAAACAAAACAAATTTTGAATTTCTCAAAACAAAAAAAAATTAAAAACTTTGCATATTTTCAGGCCTCTAATTTTTCAAGGAAAAAGTATGAAAAGCGATGAAGATCACGATGGCACATTTTTACTATTATTTCGATAAGAATGGGAACCACGCCAAATAATTTGGCTGTGTTGTATTATTTGAGAAAACCATGTCAACCGGTTTATTGGTTTATAAATTATAATCCCAAACGTGAAAAAAGACAGGGAAAATCCGAAAAAGTGACACGCCCATTTTTTGCGAAAACGGAAACTAAGTTTTAAAAACGGTTTGCGGATTCGAAATCAGCGGTACCTAATTACCCTAGAACTGATGTCAAACCCAGAAAAGCCGACCAAAAGTCGAAATTGGTTGCCCTGTGTTATTGCACATTGAATAACCAACATTTATTGCACTCTTAAGAGTGCGCTCTTAAGAGTAAGCTTTTATTGCTATTAACCTTCACACCGACACCAGTTTGTGTTTACGGAAGCCGACACTATTAACATACACATCGCTCCTTCGCTGCAAGAACGACATAACTCAAAACTACATCATTCCGAGAAAATTCAATTTTAAAATTTACCATTACAGGCAGTTCAAGGTATCAACAAATTTTTCATGTCGTCTTGTGAGCAAAGTATTGAATATTTTACAAAGAGGTTTTGACCGATTAAAGATCATATGCAGATACACACAGGGCTGCCATAAACAGAAAAAAAAATTTTTTGGAGTTATGACGTTCTTGCAGTGAAGGAGCGATATGTTAATATTTTTCTTCTCATCCGGTTTTTTGAGCTAAAAAAACAGGAAATGGACTGTTCTTAAGAGATATCAGGTCCAAACGTGGAAGGGTGAAAAGGGATCAATGAGGTTTCAGCCGAAACAAAATGGGCGAATTAGTTGATTTTTCAAAAGAAATGCAATAAAAAGTGCATTTTAAAATATACTACCGTGTCCAAAAAATAAGGTAATTGTATTTATTTTGAATATTCCTTATTTATTCTTCCAAATCAATTTCATCCCCTCCCGATGCAATGCACTTATGCCAACGGATTTTCCAATCTTCGAAACACTGATTGTAGTCACTTTCCGGGATGGCCTTCAGTTCCGTCTTCGCTGCGGCTTGAATCTCCTCTATCGTATCAAAACGGTATCCCCGGAGCGGTCTTTGGAGCTTGCTGAACAGCCAGAAGTCGCACGGCGCCAGATCAGGTGAATACAGTGGTTGCGGAACGATATGGGTTGAGTTTTTGGCGAAATTACCACGAATTACGAGTGCAGTATGGGATGGTGCAAGTTAAGAACTCCTCGCGAAGTTCTATAAAAAAATGAGTGCGAGGAACTCCCTCGGGGAGCTCCTCGCACTGGTGAATTAAACAAACCTTTTTCAACTCAGAATTACTTTATTTTATCCAAAGGAGAATTATTTTATTTTATTCAAGGCTTCCGCACCGCTTCAGTCCCAAACACAGAATGAATACTTAACTCCTAAAACTTAGCCTAACGCTGACGCAGCGCTTCCCACCGTGTTGGTGCAACGTGACCTGCGACGATGTGCACTGCCAGCGCTTTGCCCGGATGCGCGTGCAGTGCGCGAGGATCAGATTGCGTTTGGTAGACGCAACGTCAGCGCTTTAGTGAGTGCGCGTAGCGGCGCGGGTGTGCTAACTGTCCCCCCTTCAAAAATCTGCGTCCCGCACATAGCTTCCCTAGGCGTGTTGATGGGGTCGCTCCGGCTTAGGGTTGGCACTCATCAGGACTACCGGCAGCTTTACCTTCTTTGTTAGCTTCCGCCAGGTAAGGATTCCAATGATGGCTACGATAATCAAGATAAAAGTATCGGAGAGGATTGACGACACAAATTTGGTACTCAGTGCATTTAGGTGTTTGATGTTTATCAGGCTTAACCCGTGCACATACTCAAGGCTTGGTTTGAGGCCCCGGCTGGATACACTGGTGAGAACCGCCGGCAACACTTGTAGTTTCTTCATCGTCCTGCTAGAGAATGTTTGGTTGTTCACCACAATCGTCTCGTTGTTCAGTTGGATGACGAACGTGCCGTTTAGGGATTTTGAGTAATTTCCATAGTACACCGTTCCTTCAAAGTTAGATAGGTAGAGCGTGTTTTCGTCAATGAGTTCCACGACTTCTTTGTTATTGGGCTCAAAGTGGCATTTAGCGTCCCCTCCTTTTATCAGCCGTGGTAAGCATCCATCTTCGGGTAACTCTTCGAGGGATTTTGTTTCACAAATCGTTGAGTTGTTGATCGAGGGACATTTGCCAGTTACACCAAATGTCTCGTCGTCGCTCACCAAAACCTCCGCATACGGTAAGGCTACCTTTCTGCCAGAGTAAGTGGCAGCCCTCGTGATTAATCGACGATATTTCGTTGGTTTCACCTTTGGGATGGACAGGATGTAGAGGAGCAGGGTGCCATTCGAGTATATTGATGGTCTTGCATACTCAAAGGCCTCAATAGCATTCTGGTATGGCAATGCTTCCTCCTCGGCGATTATCTCCCTGATTTCTTCTTGGTCGAGGAAGTTTGTGTTTACGATGCCCGTTTTTGCCAACTGGCATGCCCGTACGATTTCGATTTCATTTGCTCTTTTAGGATTTCGACCCTGTTAGCGAGTAAGGCTTCCACGCTCCCGGCGTTGACCTCTTTACCAATGGCGTTCAAGCGCTTCACCATGCCGTTCAGCTGCTCAATCGATGTTCGGGTTATGTTGAAGAGTTGCTCGTTAACTTTGAACTGGTGGTTGTTGTTTGCCACAACGTCATTTTGGCTTCTCAAAATTGCATCCCAATCTGCTGCATATTTTCTATTTACAGTCTAGAATACAAGCAAAAACAAAACAAATTTTGAATTTCTCAAAACAAAAAAAAATTAAAAACTTTGCATATTTTCAGGCCTCTAATTTTTCAAGGAAAAAGTATGAAAAGCGATGAAGATCACGATGGCACATTTTTACTATTATTTCGATAAGAATGGGAACCACGCCAAATAATTTGGCTGTGTTGTATTATTTGAGAAAACCATGTCAACCGGTTTATTGGTTTATAAATTATAATCCCAAACGTGAAAAAAGACAGGGAAAATCCGAAAAAGTGACACGCCCATTTTTTGCGAAAACGGAAACTAAGTTTTAAAAACGGTTTGCGGATTCGAAATCAGCGGTACCTAATTACCCTAGAACTGATGTCAAACCCAGAAAAGCCGACCAAAAGTCGAAATTGGTTGCCCTGTGTTATTGCACATTGAATAACCAACATTTATTGCACTCTTAAGAGTGCGCTCTTAAGAGTAAGCTTTTATTGCTATTAACCTTCACACCGACACCAGTTTGTGTTTACGGAAGCCGACACTATTAACATACACATCGCTCCTTCGCTGCAAGAACGACATAACTCAAAACTACATCATTCCGAGAAAATTCAATTTTAAAATTTACCATTACAGGCAGTTCAAGGTATCAACAAATTTTTCATGTCGTCTTGTGAGCAAAGTATTGAATATTTTACAAAGAGGTTTTGACCGATTAAAGATCATATGCAGATACACACAGGGCTGCCATAAACAGAAAAAAAAATTTTTTTGAGTTATGACGTTCTTGCAGTGAAGGAGCGATATGTTAATATTTTTCTTCTCATCCGGTTTTTTGAGCTAAAAAAACAGGAAATGGACTGTTCTTAAGAGATATCAGGTCCAAACGTGGAAGGGTGAAAAGGGATCAATGAGGTTTCAGCCGAAACAAAATGGGCGAATTAGTTGATTTTTCAAAAGAAATGCAATAAAAAGTGCATTTTAAAATATACTACCGTGTCCAAAAAATAAGGTAATTGTATTTATTTTGAATATTCCTTATTTATTCTTCCAAATCAATTTCATCCCCTCCCGATGCAATGCACTTATGCCAACGGATTTTCCAATCTTCGAAACACTGATTGTAGTCACTTTCCGGGATGGCCTTCAGTTCCGTCTTCGCTGCGGCTTGAATCTCCTCTATCGTATCAAAACGGTATCCCCGGAGCGGTCTTTGGAGCTTGCTGAACAGCCAGAAGTCGCACGGCGCCAGATCAGGTGAATACAGTGGTTGCGGAACGATATGGGTTGAGTTTTTGGCGAAATTACCACGAATTACGAGTGCAGTATGGGATGGTGCAAGTTAAGAACTCCTCGCGAAGTTCTATAAAAAAATGAGTGCGAGGAACTCCCTCGGGGAGCTCCTCGCACTGGTGAATTAAACAAACCTTTTTCAACTCAGAATTACTTTATTTTATCCAAAGGAGAATTATTTTATTTTATTCAAGGCTTCCGCACCGCTTCAGTCCCAAACACAGAATGAATACTTAACTCCTAAAACTTAGCCTAACGCTGACGCAGCGCTTCCCACCGTGTTGGTGCAACGTGACCTGCGACGATGTGCACTGCCAGCGCTTTGCCCGGATGCGCGTGCAGTGCGCGAGGATCAGGTTGCGTTTGGTAGACGCAACGTCAGCGCTTTAGTGAGTGCGCGTAGCGGCGCGGGTGTGCTAACTGTCCCCCCTTCAAAAATCTGCGTCCCGCACATAGCTTCCCTAGGCGTGTTGATGGGGTCGCTCCGGCTTAGGGTTGGCACTCATCAGGACTACCGGCAGCTTTACCTTCTTTGTTAGCTTCCGCCAGGTAAGGATTCCAATGATGGCTACGATAATCAAGATAAAAGTATCGGAGAGGATTGACGACACAAATTTGGTACTCAGTGCATTTAGGTGTTTGATGTTTATCAGGCTTAACCCGTGCACATACTCAAGGCTTGGTTTGAGGCCCCGGCTGGATACACTGGTGAGAACCGCCGGCAACACTTGTAGTTTCTTCATCGTCCTGCTAGAGAATGTTTGGTTGTTCACCACAATCGTCTCGTTGTTCAGTTGGATGACGAACGTGCCGTTTAGGGATTTTGAGTAATTTCCATAGTACACCGTTCCTTCAAAGTTAGATAGGTAGAGCGTGTTTTCGTCAATGAGTTCCACGACTTCTTTGTTATTGGGCTCAAAGTGGCATTTAGCGTCCCCTCCTTTTATCAGCCGTGGTAAGCATCCATCTTCGGGTAACTCTTCGAGGGATTTTGTTTCACAAATCGTTGAGTTGTTGATCGAGGGACATTTGCCAGTTACACCAAATGTCTCGTCGTCGCTCACCAAAACCTCCGCATACGGTAAGGCTACCTTTCTGCCAGAGTAAGTGGCAGCCCTCGTGATTAATCGACGATATTTCGTTGGTTTCACCTTTGGGATGGACAGGATGTAGAGGAGCAGGGTGCCATTCGAGTATATTGATGGTCTTGCATACTCAATGGCCTCAATAGCATTCTGGTATGGCAATGCTTCCTCCTCGGCGATTATCTCCCTGATTTCTTCTTGGTCGAGGAAGTTTGTGTTTACGATGCCCGTTTTTGCCAACTGGCATGCCCGTACGATTTCGATTTCATTTGCTCTTTTAGGATTTCGACCCTGTTAGCGAGTAAGGCTTCCACGCTCCCGGCGTTGACCTCTTTACCAATGGCGTTCAAGCGCTTCACCATGCCGTTCAGCTGCTCAATCGATGTTCGGGTTATGTTGAAGAGTTGCTCGTTAACTTTGAACTGGTGGTTGTTGTTTGCCACAACGTCATTTTGGCTTCTCAAAATTGCATCCCAATCTGCTGCATATTTTCTATTTACAGTCTAGAATACAAGCAAAAACAAAACAAATTTTGAATTTCTCAAAACAAAAAAAAATTAAAAACTTTGCATATTTTCAGGCCTCTAATTTTTCAAGGAAAAAGTATGAAAAGCGATGAAGATCACGATGGCACATTTTTACTATTATTTCGATAAGAATGGGAACCACGCCAAATAATTTGGCTGTGTTGTATTATTTGAGAAAACCATGTCAACCGGTTTATTGGTTTATAAATTATAATCCCAAACGTGAAAAAAGACAGGGAAAATCCGAAAAAGTGACACGCCCATTTTTTGCGAAAACGGAAACTAAGTTTTAAAAACGGTTTGCGGATTCGAAATCAGCGGTACCTAATTACCCTAGAACTGATGTCAAACCCAGAAAAGCCGACCAAAAGTCGAAATTGGT
Organism: Melieria omissa; assembly: GCA_963971225.1. NCBI lineage: Eukaryota > Metazoa > Arthropoda > Insecta > Diptera > Ulidiidae > Melieria > Melieria omissa. The sequence continues at coordinate 89,409,972 of OZ020267.1, read as the reverse complement.
TGCCCTGTGTTATTGCACATTGAATAACCAACATTTATTGCACTCTTAAGAGTGCGCTCTTAAGAGTAAGCTTTTATTGCTATTAACCTTCACACCGACACCAGTTTGTGTTTACGGAAGCCGACACTATTAACATACACATCGCTCCTTCGCTGCAAGAACGACATAACTCAAAACTACATCATTCCGAGAAAATTCAATTTTAAAATTTACCATTACAGGCAGTTCAAGGTATCAACAAATTTTTCATGTCGTCTTGTGAGCAAAGTATTGAATATTTTACAAAGAGGTTTTGACCGATTAAAGATCATATGCAGATACACACAGGGCTGCCATAAACAGAAAAAAAAATTTTTTTGAGTTATGACGTTCTTGCAGTGAAGGAGCGATATGTTAATATTTTTCTTCTCATCCGGTTTTTTGAGCTAAAAAAACAGGAAATGGACTGTTCTTAAGAGATATCAGGTCCAAACGTGGAAGGGTGAAAAGGGATCAATGAGGTTTCAGCCGAAACAAAATGGGCGAATTAGTTGATTTTTCAAAAGAAATGCAATAAAAAGTGCATTTTAAAATATACTACCGTGTCCAAAAAATAAGGTAATTGTATTTATTTTGAATATTCCTTATTTATTCTTCCAAATCAATTTCATCCCCTCCCGATGCAATGCACTTATGCCAACGGATTTTCCAATCTTCGAAACACTGATTGTAGTCACTTTCCGGGATGGCCTTCAGTTCCGTCTTCGCTGCGGCTTGAATCTCCTCTATCGTATCAAAACGGTATCCCCGGAGCGGTCTTTGGAGCTTGCTGAACAGCCAGAAGTCGCACGGCGCCAGATCAGGTGAATACAGTGGTTGCGGAACGATATGGGTTGAGTTTTTGGCGAAATTACCACGAATTACGAGTGCAGTATGGGATGGTGCAAGTTAAGAACTCCTCGCGAAGTTCTATAAAAAAATGAGTGCGAGGAACTCCCTCGGGGAGCTCCTCGCACTGGTGAATTAAACAAACCTTTTTCAACTCAGAATTACTTTATTTTATCCAAAGGAGAATTATTTTATTTTATTCAAGGCTTCCGCACCGCTTCAGTCCCAAACACAGAATGAATACTTAACTCCTAAAACTTAGCCTAACGCTGACGCAGCGCTTCCCACCGTGTTGGTGCAACGTGACCTGCGACGATGTGCACTGCCAGCGCTTTGCCCGGATGCGCGTGCAGTGCGCGAGGATCAGGTTGCGTTTGGTAGACGCAACGTCAGCGCTTTAGTGAGTGCGCGTAGCGGCGCGGGTGTGCTAACTGTCCCCCCTTCAAAAATCTGCGTCCCGCACATAGCTTCCCTAGGCGTGTTGATGGGGTCGCTCCGGCTTAGGGTTGGCACTCATCAGGACTACCGGCAGCTTTACCTTCTTTGTTAGCTTCCGCCAGGTAAGGATTCCAATGATGGCTACGATAATCAAGATAAAAGTATCGGAGAGGATTGACGACACAAATTTGGTACTCAGTGCATTTAGGTGTTTGATGTTTATCAGGCTTAACCCGTGCACATACTCAAGGCTTGGTTTGAGGCCCCGGCTGGATACACTGGTGAGAACCGCCGGCAACACTTGTAGTTTCTTCATCGTCCTGCTAGAGAATGTTTGGTTGTTCACCACAATCGTCTCGTTGTTCAGTTGGATGACGAACGTGCCGTTTAGGGATTTTGAGTAATTTCCATAGTACACCGTTCCTTCAAAGTTAGATAGGTAGAGCGTGTTTTCGTCAATGAGTTCCACGACTTCTTTGTTATTGGGCTCAAAGTGGCATTTAGCGTCCCCTCCTTTTATCAGCCGTGGTAAGCATCCATCTTCGGGTAACTCTTCGAGGGATTTTGTTTCACAAATCGTTGAGTTGTTGATCGAGGGACATTTGCCAGTTACACCAAATGTCTCGTCGTCGCTCACCAAAACCTCCGCATACGGTAAGGCTACCTTTCTGCCAGAGTAAGTGACAGCCCTCGTGATTAATCGACGATATTTCGTTGGTTTCACCTTTGGGATGGACAGGATGTAGAGGAGCAGGGTGCCATTCGAGTATATTGATGGTCTTGCATACTCAATGGCCTCAATAGCATTCTGGTATGGCAATGCTTCCTCCTCGGCGATTATCTCCCTGATTTCTTCTTGGTCGAGGAAGTTTGTGTTTACGATGCCCGTTTTTGCCAACTGGCATGCCCGTACGATTTCGATTTCATTTGCTCTTTTAGGATTTCGACCCTGTTAGCGAGTAAGGCTTCCACGCTCCCGGCGTTGACCTCTTTACCAATGGCGTTCAAGCGCTTCACCATGCCGTTCAGCTGCTCAATCGATGTTCGGGTTATGTTGAAGAGTTGCTCGTTAACTTTGAACTGGTGGTTGTTGTTTGCCACAACGTCATTTTGGCTTCTCAAAATTGCATCCCAATCTGCTGCATCCGGCGATCCCGCGATCCATTTCCATGCCGATCTAATCCAATTGACCGATCGACGCTCTCGTACTTTCACCGCTCGCAACTCTTTGAGCCGTTGCCTGGTTTGGTTGAGATGATAGTCGATGAAGGATTTCACCGCATCGTTCTTCATAGTGGCTGCTGATACTTCCAGCCTCCTCAAAGTTGCGTCGAAGAAATCAATGTCGATGGTGTGTACCAGCCGGAAGTGTCCGCTCACTACCCAGCCATTACCGTGTTGTATCGCCACCAGCGGCGAATTGTAGCTGAATATATTAAAGCTAGCAACTCCAGAGACTAAAAGTAATCTGATTCTCGAAATTCGATCAAGATTAACATTTAAGAAAATGAATGTTTTAAGAATACAAAAGCGAAAAAGAGAAAGCAACATACAATGCGATTAAATTACTTACAATGTTGCAGTAACAGTGTTCTTAATATAAGTTTCTTAATATAACAGCAAGTAAAACTAGTAAAGTATGAAAACTACAATTATCATTATCAAGTTAAGAATACGTATAATTTTGGCTTAAAAGATAGGTGGGTAATTAATTTTATGCGCTTTTACATTAATTTGGCGCTATTATTTTTTACTTTTTCCGGTGCTATGCTTTGCAACCGTTCAATGTTGTCGATTTGTTGTTTCTTCAGTGATTTAAGCGTTTAAGCTTTTCACCATATATCTTTCATGTGTTCAATTTATTCTTCTTTGTTAATTTTAACATTCTTTTTAACATTTAATTTTAACATTAGAGTTTCTTCAATGTTTCTCAGCATTGTTAGTAATCAACTCTTTCCAACTTTTGTGTCGTTCTCGTTAGGATAGTTTAACTTTTTTTGTTTTTTTTTTCTTTATTTCATGCCATTCCTTTATATGTTCGTACTACTACTTAATTTTCGTAGTAGGTTTTCATAGATTTTTTCATGCGTTTTTAATTTGTGCCTCGTGAATCTTTTTATTTCCGTCTGTCAGTATTGTCACCCTATTGTCTTTCCCTGCGATCTCTCTTCTCTGTTTTGTTTTGCCTATACTTCTCAATTCAGATTGTGCCATTGTGTCGTTCCTTCATTTCATTTATTGTGTTTGTCAATTTTTAATGTGAGTTTTGTGAATTTTTCTCCCTGAGTCAGTGGTTATGGTCACCCTGTTATCTCTCCCTACTGTCGCCTTTTTGTATAAGGGTTTGTGTTTGCTTTTAATTTGTCTGTCCCTTACGTATACAGTATCCCCTCTCTCGAATTTCTTAGGCTCACGTCTTTTCCTATTTACGCGCAAGTTTCGTAAGTCTTGATTTTTTTCTATTTGCGCCTTGATCTCTCGGTAAACCCTACTACGGAAATCTACTATGTTTTGATAGTTAATTCTCTGAGTTCTGTTGAAGAATATATCGCTGGGTTTCTGCTTCGTTATGGAGTGGATCGTGTTGTTGTACCGATCGACTGCGATGTAGAGCAATTCTTTTGGGTTAGTGTTGGGTACTTCTCTTCGTAGGCAACGATATATTTCGAGAATTGTTGAATGAAGTCTCTCCACCTGCCCATTGACCTCGCTCTTTTGTATTGGGGTTTGATACACTTCTATACCCAGCCCCCTCACAAAGTTTACTACTAGTGGGCTCACAAAACCCCTTTCGTTATCTAGAACGATCATCCTGGGCGCGGTGAAGTAGTGAAGAATTTTTGCAAATTTGCTCCGTATATTAGTCGCTTATTTGTTCCTGATATGGAAGAATTTCGCAAACTTAGAGAATTTGTCGACGCAACTAAGGAATTTTTCCTTCTGAAGCTCAAAAATGTCAATGTGTAATATTTCGCTTGGATAATTCGGGACTGGTGTATCCTGTAATTCCGGGGTAGAGGGGTGCCTGTCGTATTTACTTAGGCGGCAGACTTCACACGCTTTGGTGTACTGTTTGATTCTACGGGTCATACTAGGGAAATAGTACCTCTCGAGAATTTGTTGCTTGTTCTCTACAGGGTTTCGGTGAGCACGTTTGTGTTCTTCCTCAATAATTCGACACATTCGTTCTTCCATAGAGACATCTTCGACTAACCGTTGTGTTATTCTGACCTTGTAAAAAAGAAAGTGGTCACGGTATACGTCCTGAAGTAATTGAAGGTAGTTTTCAGGTATTTTGATGCCGTTCACTAGTGTTGGGTTCAAGCGAGTTATCAATACTCCCACCAGTGTTTCCCTGTCAATTCTGTCCAACGTCACGTAGTGTCGGGTGTAACCTTGGTGTGGGTTTTCAACGCTAAACAAATCTCTGCCTTCTTTTATAACCAGTTGGTTTCTAAAAACGTTTATGGGGGCTTCAACATGGGGTATTAGGTCAGATGCGTCCTGGTCCGCGCTATGTACTGTTTCGATCTCGCTTGCAGTTTCCACAATTGAACTCCTTTCCGCTCTCGTCGTCGTGGAAGGACCGTTTCCTCCTTCGCTAGCAGTTTCCGTATCGGAGCCATTTCCGCCAACGCCGTTGATCATGTGGAGTCTCGTATGGTCGTTCATCTTGTACTTCATTCTTGACAGAGCATCCGCCACAAAATTAGATTTACCTGGAGTGTAAATCAATTCGTGGTTATACTCCTCTATTCGGGCTTTCCACCTTTTCAGTTTGGCGTTGTGATTCCTGCTTCCCAACGCAAAGGTGAGAGGCAGGTGATCCGTATATATACGAATCTTTTTCGCTCCGTACAGGTATGAGCGCAAGTTGTCAAGAGCCCACACGATTGCTAACATTTCCTTCTCATTCGCAGCGTCATTTTCTTCCGTTTTGTTTAGTGAGCGGGAAATGTATGCAATCGGTTTGTCTTTACCGTATTCTTCTTGCGAAAGGACAGCACCAATGGCGTAGTTAGAAGCGCCTGTTGTTAAGTTAAACGGTTTATCAAAGTCGGGGAAGGCCAAAATGTCTGAGGAAATTAGAAGTTCTTTTAACCTATTGAAGGCCTCTGAGGCTTCCCCATCGAGGTGAACTGGTACCTTTTTAGACCGATTGGCCTTTACCTGAGCGTTTTCTCCCCGAGTCAGGTTGGTCAATGGTTTCGCGACCTTGGCGTAGTCGCGGATGAACTTCCGATAGTAAGAAGGCATACCAAGGAAGCGCTTCAACTCTTTGAGGGTTTCGGGTGGCGACATATCCTGGATTGCACTGATCTTCTTGGGGTCCGGTTTAATACCGTCCGGAGTAATAATGTACCCAAGGAATTCAACACTTGTTTTCATGAATTGGGTTTTTTCCAGATTTACCTTCAGGTTTGCTTCGGCCAGTCTTGCAAATACAGTTTCTATGTTTTCCAGATGTTCCTCTTCGTTTTTCCCAAAAACAATCACGTCGTCTATGTAGACATAACACAGCCTCCCTATATACTCCTTCAGCACATCGTCAATCATTCGTTGAAATATAGCTGGGGCATTTCGGAGTCCGAACGGAAGCCTTAGAAACTCATATTTTCCATTCATGGTGGAAAATGCCCGAAGTGAGGTCTATTGTAGTGAAAAATTTTGCCGCCCCCAAACTCGCAAGTGTCGAGTTAATGTCGGGGATGGGGTAGGTGTCCGGAATTGTTACAGCATTCAGTCGTTTAAAGTCAATAACCATCCTGTACTGTTTCTCCCCGGAAGGTTTGGGCTTCTTTGGGACAACCCAGATAGGGGAGTTATAGGGACTCCTTGAAGGCCGAATGATGCCCTCCTCCAGCAGCTCTTTAATCTGCCTGTCTATCTCCCCTCTCATACACGCGGGGTATGGGGGTAGCTCTTGGTGTAAATTGGGTCATTGGTCGACGTTTTGATTTCTGCCACCACCGCTGTCTTTACGCTGTTCCTAGCATCGAGGGGGCCGAACAAGTTTTGGTATTTGGTTAATAGTAGATTTAACTTTGGCATTGCAGTTACTGGTACGTCCGTGAGGTCTGTCAGGTGGTTCAGGGAAGTGAGTGACTTGTTCTTAAGGGGGATCACAATGTTGGGTTTAATCGTTAGTGTATGATTTTTGCGGTCGATTACGGCCTCTAGCTGTTTTAAGGTGTCGTCGCCGATTATGCCGTCGAACGACTTTAGCCCAGGGAGGACGTAAAAGGTAACTATAATGGGGTTTCCTATACTCTCAAAAAATTTGCCGCTGAGCCTACGATTGATAGAAACTGTTCCTCCGGGGGTTTGAACTGGAAAAGGGGGCTCCACAGGCACAGCTTTACCCGCCAACTTTGTTCCGACAAAGTTTTTGTTCGCACCAGTGTCAACCAGAAAATTTAGTTGCTTGCCGTTTTGGTAAGGCTTGTAAAATAGGGTATGCTGGAATGTATGCTAGTTGTATTTCGACCGTCGGTACCATCGCCAGCAACCTTATCCCCTATATAAAAAATGCTGGCGGGATACTCAGTGGCTATCGGGAGGTCAAGTTGTTTGTCGGCCGCGTGCGCCCCTGAGATGTGTGGGACGCTGGAGTGGCTGTTGTCTTTTGCTCCTCCGGCAATTCCTACACAAAGAAGGCTGGTGGGCCGTCCTCCATAAAATTTGGCTGCTGGCGGTCCTCTTCCTCGACATCCGCTTGTAGGTTGTAGAGTCTTTGCTGCTTCGGGTATTTGTCTGGTGTTGGGGATGATTTCCGCTTAAAGGGGTTGTTGGCCTGCGGGCGATTCATATAGTTCACCTGTCTAGTTTGGATAGAGCCGTCCACTTGCATTTTCTCAACCGGCTTGGGGGCGTTGGGTCTACCGGGAGAGAAACTTGCGGTTCTTTGTTTGCCTGAAAACCTATGGGAATAAGCGCTGAAGTTACCCGAGTTGGGGTTTCTATTCCAGTTGTCGTTGTGTCGTTGCCGTGGAGGCAAGGGCGGGCGTTGGGCGACATTCGCCATGGAATTTATAGGAACTACAATTTTGTTATGGGAACTCACGTGAATCGTTTTATTTCTCATCGTTAAATTCTGCATATCTAGGCAGGCCGAATAAGCTTCTGGCAGCGTTTTTGGTTTTTGCACCACAAGCATCCTAGACAAGTCACCATTCAAGCCACGAATAAAAACATCCAGAGCCATATTGCGGTATGTTTCTACCAAAACGTCTACCGTCTCTTGAGAATACTCTTCACATTTGATCTTATTTACGAGGAGCGAAAGCTGGTGGTTTACTGTGGCGTAAAACTCGTCTAGTCTGGAACCACGTTGAGCCAACTGATTTAATTGATGTTCCAGTGTTCGAACATCCCTCTTGTCTGCATAATGGAGTGATAACACTCTCTTTATATCCGCCCAATCGCTCCCGAGAATGTTGTACGATATCAACGCCGAGTCAGCCCTACCTCTTACCTTTTGTCTGACATGTTGAAGTATTGCCCGAAAGATCGGCTTATCTTTAACAATCGCATAGTCTTTCAAAACGCACTCCACGTTGTTCACCCATGAGATATATTGTGAAGGATTGCCGTCAAAAACCGGCAATTCCTTCACGCAATCGGGGAGTCTGCTTATTTCCCTTAGCTCATCCTCCGTAATAGGAGCACGCACGGGAGCAGCAGGACTACCCGTGGCTCTTGCGTCTGGAATGGCCGACTGCTCTAGTGTACGGAATTTATCCCTAAACCTTTCCTCAATTAGTAAGAGAGATCGCTCGACATCTACCCCCGAATTCTCAACTGAGGTTAGTCGTGTCTGAATCGTTTTCAGCTGATCCAGGATAGCATTCACCGCCCCGGTCAGCTCGGTAACTGATTTTGACAGATGCTCCATCAGATTCTGTCTAATTACTTCTTATTATTTTTTGATTCACAAGGACTTACCCCACGCACGGATCTATGATAATCCCAGGAAGGCTTCTAACGACTCGTTGGAAAGGTTGACGGCTGTATGTTGTTTTTCATCTCTTATTTCGTTTCTTTTGCTGGTTTCCTTACAGTTTCAGCATTTCCTGCAAGCGGCAGTTTATTAGTATTTCTCAGAAAGTGACTATTATTTTTAATGTTTTGGTTGTGGGGCTTTACTGTGTTCTGACGGGAACAGCGACATGCGCCTCGTGGGCGCCCCATACTGCAATAGTCTAGCGTTTTACTCTTTTGGTCAAGGAAGGGCCGTGTTATCCTTTTTAGTCGTCCGCGTTTACGATTGCGGTCAACCTACTAAGGCACGACTTACTCCACAACAATAATTTGGGCTTGAAGCGATCCCCGGCGTGTTCTTATGGGAACACCAGGAAATGGCCGCCGTGATCGTGGAATAGTTACCGTGTTCTCACGGGAACGACAACGTGCACCCGATAGGGCGTACCAGGATCACTTTGCGGCGGCTATCGCAAGACCACAAAATTTGTTAACCATTGCCGATTTACGTGGACACCGTGGCTTGAGTGCTTTCGTTTACAATTATTTTCACTTTCTACTGTAAATGTTCTTTTAGTCTGGAGGGTCTGGCTTTTTGGGCTACAGAGTCGCAGACTTGAACTTCGTTACAATCAGTTCTACAAAATTTGTTATCGTTTTACTTTGTTTTATTTAGTGGTGATGGTGCTGTATAGGTTTTTCCTTTTCACTTCGAGGCCTGAGGGTCTTCGGGGTCACAGGTCCTTTTTTTTATTGTTATACCCTGGAGGGTCCCGTAGGAGTCGCAGGGTCTGGACGTATTTTTTCATTATTTCGTTTTTATTTTAATTTTTTTTAAGGACTGGAGGGTCCCGTAGGAATCGCAGCCGGAAATTTTCACGTTTTTTCACCACATCACTTTTTATCACTTTCACTACATTTTTAGGCTGCGGCCCGGCTTCCTTTAAAGACCTGCGGCGACCAGCCTTACACTCGTACCACGATGTCCTTTTTCCAAGGAGCCTGCATTTTATTTGCGGGTCCCTGCTCGGGCGCCAGTTAAGAACTCCTCGCGAAGTTCTATAAAAAAATGAGTGCGAGGAGCTCCCCGAGGGAGTTGGTGAATTAAACAAACCTTTTTCAACTCAGAATTACTTTATTTTATCCAAAGGAGAATTATTTTATTTTATTCAAGGCTTCCGCACCGCTTCAGTCCCAAACACAGAATGAATACTTAACTCCTAATTACTTAGCGCTAAAGCTTATCTCTAGGTAGCCTAAAACTTAGCCTAACGCTGACGCAGCGCTTCCCACCGTGTTGGTGCAACGTGACCTGCGACGATGTGCACTGCCAGCGCTTTGCCCGGATGCGCGTGCAGTGCGCGAGGATCAGGTTGCGTTTGGTAGACGCAACGTCAGCGCTTTAGTGAGTGCGCGTAGCGGCGCGGGTGTGCTAACTTGCATTATCATGGTGTAAAAACCAAGAATTGTCTTTCCACAATTCCGGCCTTTTTAGGCGGAAAGCATAACGTTCAAATAATATTCCTTGTTGACTGTTTGGCCCGGCGGAAGGAAGTCATAATGCACAACACCACGATAATCGATAATTCAAATGTCAATGTTATTTTTTGGACACAGTAGTATTCTCACAAAATTTCGTATTTGAGACTTTTCGGGAAAACCACATCACATCCAAATTTGAACAAGATCGGCCAACTATATCATATCAAAAACGTGTCGCATGGAAAACTTAAAGTTGCAATATAATTTATACAAGTGCAAAACTTGCAACGAGTGTTTATATTTGAAAACTGAACGAATCACAATTTTGGTAATTGCAGTGGAAATTACGAATAGATAAAGAATTCAGAGTTTTTAGTGCTTCAACGTTATGTCGCTCAGAATCCACGAGCCATTCTCATCAACAAAAACGGCATATGGGTGTTTGATTGACACTCCCCAAATTGATGGGGTCTGATGGTTTTGTTGCGGATGAAGACGATTGTGGGTATTCCAAAGATAAGGGTTCTTGACTTTTGCGTTACTACCTAACAAAAATAAAACAAACAACAAGAAAGCTTTGTATTCAGTGCAAAAAAACCAGTCTACTGTGAGCAAAATAGCAAAATTCGAACGAAATGTTGAAATTGCTACACACATTGTTATAATGATTTTGTATAAGGTTGTTCATTTTGCTTCATCGTTAATGTTTTTACAATAAAATAGGGGAAAAAGATATTATTTAACCAATTTCATGAATGAAAGCAAATATTAACACAGTTTTCTGATTACATATTTCGAAAGAGCTTGAGAAATTAGCTAAGTTATAGCAAAAAGTATAGAACATAAAGAGTGTGCATAACGTACAAGCAAAAATTTGAATGCGGGTGCTGATATCACCACCCGTCTTCATGATGCGGGGGCTAGACAACAAGAGGAAACATTTGAAACGAGAGCACAATGCTCTGAGCGTAAATCATTAAAACACCAATGCCGCGTCTGTGTTCACTCGTTCTTTCTCGCACAATTGAGCGAAGAGGAGGAAGACGATGTGCTGTTGTTGTTGCGCCGGCGAAAAGCTGAAATTGTATTTTCTGGCTGGCTTTTGTTCTTCTTCTATACGCCTGCAGAGCGTCTCACATTGCTCCTGAACTCACTGCCGACTGTAGTGTGCGTAAAATCATAGAAAAGAAAATAAAATATGGCTGACATGGCGACCTATATGATCGCTACAGGCAATTAAAAAATAAATAATAAGTAATAAAAAAAACAATTAAATAAAAAGGGAATTGGAAAGGAAAGAAGACGTTTTTATTAGCCGGTAATAATTTTCCGTCCCGTTCTTTGGAATTTTTTTTACGGCCCACATAAAGAGCTAAAATAAGAAAATCTAATATTGTAAATTTATGGTCGCATCATTCGCCATAGAACCATTCAGATGTAGAATATTTATATTATTAGGCATGCCGTTATAACATTTTTCTTATGACAAAATACTTGTATTATTATTTATTTCTTTATTTAGTGCTTTAGTAGTGCTTTCACCTTATTGAAAGCCAATAGACCTATTAAATTACGTTTTCCCATACAATCATTTAACCCTTGGTTTGTCTGTTAGATTTCGATTTAAAAAGTAAAAATAAAATTAAAACACGTATCTAATTATATTTGGTTTCCCGAATTTCAAAGTCAATATGCCCATCAGCTCATTTTTTTTCGTAGTTTTCCTATATTCTCAAAATTGTAATGAACCATGTGAAAATATAAACAAATAATTTTACTTCGAACTCACCACGTAAATACAGTAGTTTTCGCTTAAAGCGAACTTCGAGGGACCGGGGAAAATGGTTCGTTTTAACCGAAAGTTCGCTTTAAAAGGCGTCCGTAATAAGCGAAAACATTGAGCGCGTACTTTTGAAATTGGTTCGTTTTAGGCGGAAAATCGTTTTAAACGGGTTCGTTATAAGCGAAAAGCACTGTAACATATTTGTAAACAATTTAAATTGGGAGCAACCACCAATTTTTTAAATCAATCAAAGCATTGGCCGCAAAAGCCATACACCACAAAGATTCGATTGATGGTTACATGGCAGCAATTTGTACAGCAAAACCAATCGGCAACACAAAAAAGCATACACATAATAAACGACAACAGCAAAAACATCAGCGAATCCCGAATCATCTTCGTTGAAACGACGATGACGATGCTTTGGTTCGTTGTTTGGTCTCCGCTTGCACTTCGACGAACAAGATCAATAAACATTCATGCAAAAAATGATTGAGCGATCACTACGCCACAACAACCACCATTTCAATATACACGAGCGGAGCCGTTGCGAACAACATTGCTTTTTTCTGTTGTCAAACGAACGAGCGAGAGTAAATATCTCGTGCCTATGCCTCCGCTCATCTCCTATCCCCCGTATCAACAAACACGCTTGCAAAATGTTTGAAGATGCGTATTCTTTATATTGTATATGTTTTGGTTATAGCGAAATCAAAATTGAAATATAAACATATGCTAATAGTGTCGGTGTGAAGGTTAAAAAAGTGGTAGTTTTTGAACATGCCTGTGGTAAACGCTAAGGTCAACATAAGACATCATTGAATTAAGGATACCAGCATGTTCCTGTAAAGTGAGCGAATATTGCTTTTGACCAATGATACTTAGGTTTACTTAGAGTTAAGGAACTTTTAGATGAATTCTAATTTAACGGTAGTCGTTTATCTCGAAATTAAGGATTATAAGAAAAAATAAGAAGCGATACTCTTATAGCATATTTCTACTGGGCCTTAACTGTAGTTAACGCTTAACTGCAGTTTGACATCGCATTTAAATGCTCAAATTCCCATATAATTGTTTTTGTATCAAAGTGCGTAAACTCACTTTCAAAACTGAGTTAACTCAGTTTTGCCATTTACAGACATCTAACAGAAAATGTTATGTTAAAAGCAGGAGCAATACTCACAAATTTACAAGTTCATATAAATTCAGACAGCTCTAATATCAATCAGCCGGCAACTTTCACAAATGAAATAAACCTTCACAAATTATATATAAATTGAACAACAAATAAATAAATTGATACATTTTCACAAATATGAAAACGCAGACATTCCTATTGTAACGATAAGACAGTCTGTCGCTGTGCAAAGCAACCCTGCCGCTACGTGCCGTGCTATAATCCAATCTGGCAACGACGGCCGCGATGGTAACTTTTAGTCCAATCTGGCAACGACGGCCGCGATAATAACTTTTAGTCCAACCTGGCAATGATGGAAACTTTTAGTCCACTCCGGAATGTGCGGGAACGATCTGCGCGATGGCCTGGCAGGTATAAAAGGCAGCCGGATGCGGCGCAGCGAGTCAATCTGGTTTTGACAAGTGAAGTTGCCACACGGAGTAATTAAGCAAATACTTAAGTGTACGATCAGTAAAGTGTAAAACTGTGAATAATAAAGTTACTGTTGGTTTATTTCATTGTCTGCGTTTAAGAAACTGACTGTGTTTTATTTTCAAATTGCACAATCCAGTGATACGTAACAGCCCACTAGACGTAGTATTCGTAACACTATTGTTAAAACAACTTCGCTGTTGGCTATAGGCGGCCGGCAATTGAAACAATATTCGTAGTCTCTTATTCAGGTGAGCTGAAATCTTTATTTAATTCATTACAATAAACTTCAATTAAAGTATTATAAAACTTACATTTTGTTTTAGTTGCGGCGCCTGTGCGCTTGTTAACAGCTTGGCGATTTTAATAAGAAAGAACTTTTAAGAACAATTGACATTTGCACATGGCGAAAGTGGGGAAAATGAGAGAAATGCCAAAAACGCGTTGGGTTGCCATTGCAACTTTTCGCAACACCTATACTGTTGAGAAAGGAAGCGGAGGGGTTTTCATGCAGTAGAGGGGCTACAAGAAACCATACATACGTATACAAGAAGATGGCGGCGATGGGGAAGCTGTGGCTGCCCAGAAATAAATGCAGAATTTGGCTTGACCAAATAAAAATGTAAACAAAAACCAGCTATTGGAGTTCAGTTTCGGTGGAAACGCTTGAGAGTTCTCAAATTTAACAGAGCCCTAAACTGCAGTTAAGCGCACATGGAAAAAGGCTATTAATCATACTAAAGTGATTACACTGCAAAACAGCATGTCTGTTGAAAGGAGTTTTTTACATGAATCTGAATCGTTTTTCCACGCTGTTTTCAAAACCATACTCCGTTTTTATGTAACAGCTCCAGTTTTCGCAAAAAATGGGGGTGTCACTTCTTCGAATTTTCTTCGGTTTCTTTTTCGTTTTCGACTGTATTTTCTGAACCAATAATTCTATCGACATGGGGATAGTATGTATAGTTGCACTAACAACATCTCACGCCATATTTTCTAACATTAATCAACTTTGTGTGTTCTAAATTGGCGTTGTAATAAGGTTTCAAAGTAGGAAAATATTAAATTTCAAGGCGTTTTTTCTGATGGCGAAAATTGTACAGATGTTTCATAAATCAAGTAACGAAGTATATGAATATCTTAAGAAAAAACATAAAGCAATACAAAACAGTCAAATTATTTGGCGGAATACACATTCGCATCGAAATAATAGCAAAAATGTACCATAGCGAAGGGCGTTGCCCAACCCATAATCATTACATCATTACTATAGCCATTTTCATCACTTTTCGTACTTTTTCCTTAAAAAATTAGGGGCCTCAAAATATGCAAAGTTTTTAATTTTTTTGGTTCGAGCAATTCAAAATCTTTTTTATTTTTGCTTGCGTTTCAGACTATAAATGTAGCATATAAAAGAGCGTATTTTGAGGCTCCTAATTTTTAAGGAAAAAGTATGAAAAATGATGATGACAATGGTACATTTTTGCTATTATTTCGATGCGAATGTGTATTCCGCCAAATAATTTGTGTTGTTATGTTTGATGTGTATGCTTTCATTATACACCTAACTCGTAAATTGATTTACGAAAATTGTGTATGTTTTTGACCTTTAAAGAAAACGCCTTAAAATTCCATATTTTTCGACTTTGAGGTCCAATTACTGCTGCATTTTAAAACTTATAAAAATAAGTTGCATCGAAAAAGAAGCCGTGTGGTGTTGTTAATGCGATAAGGTGAAAATCATGTCAATCGGTTTCTTGGTTAAGAAATTACGACCAAAAATATGGAAAAGTTAGAGGAAAAAATGACACGGTACCTATATCTCACTAACTAGAGTTCATAGAAAAAATCTGAGATTAGATTCGAAATCAGCGCATCCAAATTAGTAAGAAACAGTAGAAAAACTCCATGCAACAGGAAAAAAGTATTTTTTTGTTGTGCTGTGTTATTACAAATGCAATATGTGTTTATTATAACATAAGCGAATACAAACTCGCCAATTAGACACAAATGTACGGCACAGTCAAGGGATGCTGGCATCCATAACTCAGTTCTGTCTTAAGTAGACTTAAGACAGATATATGTATATAAGCTTACTTCTGCTTCTTTTCAAAATATGAAACATCAACGACGATCGTTATACTAATCGGTTGGACTAAATCCGATTTCAGTTTTATATGCATAGATGAACAACACACAGCTCATTCTTTTTAGGTTGCACCTTTTTTTGTTTTGCTTTGATAAAACATTCTTGAAGCTACTATAGTAAAAAAACCTGACAGAAAAACAATATGCAACTTAACCCTTTGCGACATGAAAATAAACCCGTTCTGTATGAATTGTATGGGATGTAGTCCAATATATTGGACATTGTGACTGAAAGGGTTAATAGTTTGTCACAGTTCGTCTTACTGTAATTGGATAAATTATACAAACATTTTATTTTTTTTCGGAAAGTTAGTGAAAATACTAATGGAGAACAAAATATAAAAATATAACTAAAAACCCTCAGGGAAGACGTTACCTTTATCATTTCACAATGTTTTTGGTTTGGTTCTAATTGTTTCGTTCCGTTCCACACTGTAAGGCGATTTTATCTCCACGACATTTGCTATGTGCTTCAGTTGGAAATCTGGCTGTTGACAGCAAGTATACACAAAAAGTGCTGTAAGAATGCTTCCTTCTGATCTTAGGGTAAGTACTGTTTTGCTATGAAATTTTACTTATTTCTGCGACTTTTATGTTGATAATATTAAAAAAAAAAGTGAGCCACGAGTACAAATAACTGCATAACGTTGCTGAGTAAGATCTTCGCGCGTTCTCATGCCTAGTCGGTCTTTTGATAATTACTGTATCGTAGGAGAAAATTGCGAGCCAAGAGGATTCGTAACAGTGATATGCGATCAGTAACTTGAGAAAATAATTTCAAGCTTCAACGTTATGTCGCTCAGAATCCACGAGCCATTCTCATCAACAAAAACGGCATATGGGTGTTTGATTGACACTCCCCAAATTGATGGGGTCTGATGGTTTTGTTGCGGATGAAGACGATTGTGGGTATTCCAAAGATAAAGGTTCTTGACTTTTGCGTTACTACCTAACAAAAATAACAAACAACAAGAAAGCTTTGTATTCAGTGCAAAAAAACCAGTCTACTGTGAGCAAAATAGCAAAATTCGAACGAAATGTTGAAATTGCTACACACATTGTTATAATGATTTTGTATAAGGTTGTTCATTTTGCTTCATCGTTAATGTTTTTACAATAAAATAGGGGAAAAAGATATTATTTAACCAATTTCATGAATGAAAGCAAATATTAACACAGTTTTCTGATTACATATTTCGAAAGAGCTTGAGAAATTAGCTAAGTTATAGCAAAAAGTATAGAACATAAAGAGTGTGCATAACGTACAAGCAAAAATTTGAATGCGGGTGCTGATATCACCACCCGTCTTCATGATGCGGGGGGTAGACAACAAGAGGAAACATTTGAAACGAGAGCACAATGCTCTGAGCGTAAATCATTAAAACACCAATGCCGCGTCTGTGTTCACTCGTTCTTTCTCGCACAATTGAGCGAAGAGGAGGAAGACGATGTGCTGTTGTTGTTGCGCCGGCGAAAAGCTGAAATTGTATTTTCTGGCTGGCTTTTGTTCTTCTTCTATACGCCTGCAGAGCGTCTCACATTGCTCCTGAACTCACTGCCGACTGTAGTGTGCGTAAAATCATAGAAAAGAAAATAAAATATGGCTGACATGGCGACCTATATGATCGCTACAGGCAATTAAAAAATAAATAATAAGTAATAAAAAAAACAATTAAATAAAAAGGGAATTGGAAAGGAAAGAAGACGTTTTTATTAGCCGGTAATAATTTTCCGTCCCGTTCTTTGGAATTTTTTTTACGGCCCACATAAAGAGCTAAAATAAGAAAATCTAATATTGTAAATTTATGGTCGCATCATTCGCCATAGAACCATTCAGATGTAGAATATTTATATTATTAGGCATGCCGTTATAACATTTTTCTTATGACAAAATACTTGTATTATTATTTATTTCTTTATTTAGTGCTTTAGTAGTGCTTTCACCTTATTGAAAGCCAATAGACCTATTAAATTACGTTTTCCCATACAATCATTTAACCCTTGGTTTGTCCGTTAGATTTCGATTTAAAAAGTAAAAATAAAATTAAAACACGTATCTAATTATATTTGGTTTCCCGAATTTCAAAGTCAATATGCCCATCAGCTCATTTTTTTTCGTAGTTTTCCTATATTCTCAAAATTGTAATGAACCATGTGAAAATATAAACAAATAATTTTACTTCGAACTCACCACGTAAATACAGTAGTTTTCGCTTAAAGCGAACTTCGAGGGACCGGGGAAAATGGTTCGTTTTAACCGAAAGTTCGCTTTAAAAGGCGTCCGTAATAAGCGAAAACATTGAGCGCGTACTTTTGAAATTGGTTCGTTTTAGGCGGAAAATCGTTTTAAACGGGTTCGTTATAAGCGAAAAGCACTGTAACATATTTGTAAACAATTTAAATTGGGAGCAACCACCAATTTTTTAAATCAATCAAAGCATTGGCCGCAAAAGCCATACACCACAAAGATTCGATTGATGGTTACATGGCAGCAATTTGTACAGCAAAACCAATCGGCAACACAAAAAAGCATACACATAATAAACGACAACAGCAAAAACATCAGCGAATCCCGAATCATCTTCGTTGAAACGACGATGACGATGCTTTGGTTCGTTGTTTGGTCTCCGCTTGCACTTCGACGAACAAGATCAATAAACATTCATGCAAAAAATGATTGAGCGATCACTACGCCACAACAACCACCATTTCAATATACACGAGCGGAGCCGTTGCGAACAACATTGCTTTTTTCTGTTGTCAAACGAACGAGCGAGAGTAAATATCTCGTGCCTATGCCTCCGCTCATCTCCTATCCCCCGTATCTACAAACACGCTTGCAAAATGTTTGAAGATGCGTATTCTTTATATTGTATATGTTTTGGTTATAGCGAAATCAAAATTGAAATATAAACATATGCTAATAGTGTCGGTGTGAAGGTTAAAAAAGTGGTAGTTTTTGAACATGCCTGTGGTAAACGCTAAGGTCAACATAAGACATCATTGAATTAAGGATACCAGCATGTTCCTGTAAAGTGAGCGAATATTGCTTTTGACCAATGATACTTAGGTTTACTTAGAGTTAAGGAACTTTTAGATGAATTCTAATTTAACGGTAGTCGTTTATCTCGAAATTAAGGATTATAAGAAAAAATAAGAAGCGATACTCTTATAGCATATTTCTACTGGGCCTTAACTGTAGTTAACGCTTAACTGCAGTTTGACATCGCATTTAAATGCTCAAATTCCCATATAATTGTTTTTGTATCAAAGTGCGTAAACTCACTTTCAAAACTGAGTTAACTCAGTTTTGCCATTTACAGACATCTAACAGAAAATGTTATGTTAAAAGCAGGAGCAATACTCACAAATTTACAAGTTCATATAAATTCAGACAGCTCTAATATCAATCAGCCGGCAACTTTCACAAATGAAATAAACCTTCACAAATTATATATAAATTGAACAACAAATAAATAAATTGATACATTTTCACAAATATGAAAACGCAGACATTCCTATTGTAACGATAAGACAGTCTGTCGCTGTGCAAAGCAACCCTGCCGCTACGTGCCGTGCTATAATCCAATCTGGCAACGACGGCCGCGATGGTAACTTTTAGTCCAATCTGGCAACGACGGCCGCGATAATAACTTTTAGTCCAACCTGGCAATGATGGAAACTTTTAGTCCACTCCGGAATGTGCGGGAACGATCTGCGCGATGGCCTGGCAGGTATAAAAGGCAGCCGGATGCGGCGCAGCGAGTCAATCTGGTTTTGACAAGTGAAGTTGCCACACGGAGTAATTAAGCAAATACTTAAGTGTACGATCAGTAAAGTGTAAAACTGTGAATAATAAAGTTACTGTTGGTTTATTTCATTGTCTGCGTTTAAGAAACTGACTGTGTTTTATTTTCAAATTGCACAATCCAGTGATACGTAACAGCCCACTAGACGTAGTATTCGTAACACTATTGTTAAAACAACTTCGCTGTTGGCTATAGGCGGCCGGCAATTGAAACAATATTCGTAGTCTCTTATTCAGGTGAGCTGAAATCTTTATTTAATTCATTACAATAAACTTCAATTAAAGTATTATAAAACTTACATTTTGTTTTAGTTGCGGCGCCTGTGCGCTTGTTAACAGCTTGGCGATTTTAATAAGAAAGAACTTTTAAGAACAATTGACATTTGCACATGGCGAAAGTGGGGAAAATGAGAGAAATGCCAAAAACGCGTTGGGTTGCCATTGCAACTTTTCGCAACACCTATACTGTTGAGAAAGGAAGCGGAGGGGTTTTCATGCAGTAGAGGGGCTACAAGAAACCATACATACGTATACAAGAAGATGGCGGCGATGGGGAAGCTGTGGCTGCCCAGAAATAAATGCAGAATTTGGCTTGACCAAATAAAAATGTAAACAAAAACCAGCTATTGGAGTTCAGTTTCGGTGGAAACGCTTGAGAGTTCTCAAATTTAACAGAGCCCTAAACTGCAGTTAAGCGCACATGGAAAAAGGCTATTAATCATACTAAAGCGATTACACTGCAAAACAGCATGTCTGTTGAAAGGAGTTTTTTACATAAATCTGAATCGTTTTTCCACGCTGTTTTCAAAACCATACTCCGTTTTTATGTAACAGCTCCAGTTTTCGCAAAAAATGGGGGTGTCACTTCTTCGAATTTTCTTCGGTTTCTTTTTCGTTTTCGACTGTATTTTCTGAACCAATAATTCTATCGACATGGGGATAGTATGTATAGTTGCACTAACAACATCTCATCATCATCATTTTCATCACTTTTCGTACTTTTTCCTTAAAAAATTAGGGGCCTCAAAATATGCAAAGTTTTTAATTTTTTTGGTTCGAGCAATTCAAAATCTTTTTTATTTTTGCTTGCGTTTCAGACTATAAATGTAGCATATAAAAGAGCGTATTTTGAGGCTCCTAATTTTTAAGGAAAAAGTATGAAAAATGATGATGACAATGGTACATTTTTGCTATTATTTCGATGCGAATGTGTATTCCGCCAAATAATTTGTGTTGTTATGTTTGATGTGTATGCTTTCATTATACACCTAACTCGTAAATTGATTTACGAAAATTGTGTATGTTTTTGACCTTTAAAGAAAACGCCTTAAAATTCCATATTTTTCGACTTTGAGGTCCAATTACTGCTGCATTTTAAAACTTATAAAAATAAGTTGCATCGAAAAAGAAGCCGTGTGGTGTTGTTAATGCGATAAGGTGAAAATCATGTCAATCGGTTTCTTGGTTAAGAAATTACGACCAAAAATATGGAAAAGTTAGAGGAAAAAATGACACGGTACCTATATCTCACTAACTAGAGTTCATAGAAAAAATCTGAGATTAGATTCGAAATCAGCGCATCCAAATTAGTAAGAAACAGTAGAAAAACTCCATGCAACAGGAAAAAAGTATTTTTTTGTTGTGCTGTGTTATTACAAATGCAATATGTGTTTATTATAACATAAGCGAATACAAACTCGCCAATTAGACACAAATGTACGGCACAGTCAAGGGATGCTGGCATCCATAACTCAGTTCTGTCTTAAGTAGACTTAAGACAGATATATGTATATAAGCTTACTTCTGCTTCTTTTCAAAATATGAAACATCAACGACGATCGTTATACTAATCGGTTGGACTAAATCCGATTTCAGTTTTATATGCATAGATGAACAACACACAGCTCATTCTTTTTAGGTTGCACCTTTTTTGTTTTGCTTTGATAAAACATTCTTGAAGCTACTATAGTAAAAAAACCTGACAGAAAAACAATATGCAACTTAACCCTTTGCGACATGAAAATAAACCCGTTCTGTATGAATTGTATGGGATGTAGTCCAATATATTGGACATTGTGACTGAAAGGGTTAATAGTTTGTCACAGTTCGTCTTACTGTAATTGGATAAATTATACAAACATTTTATTTTTTTTCGGAAAGTTAGTGAAAATACTAATGGAGAACAAAATATAAAAATATAACTAAAAACCCTCAGGGAAGACGTTACCTTTATCATTTCACAATGTTTTTGGTTTGGTTCTAATTGTTTCGTTCCGTTCCACACTGTAAGGCGATTTTATCTCCACGACATTTGCTATGTGCTTCAGTTGGAAATCTGGCTGTTGACAGCAAGTATACACAAAAAGTGCTGTAAGAATGCTTCCTTCTGATCTTAGGGTAAGTACTGTTTTGCTATGAAATTTTACTTATTTCTGCGACTTTTATGTTGATAATATTAAAAAAAAAAGTGAGCCACGAGTACAAATAACTGCATAACGTTGCTGAGTAAGATCTTCGCGCGTTCTCATGCCTAGTCGGTCTTTTGATAATTACTGTATCGTAGGAGAAAATTGCGAGCCAAGAGGATTCGTAACAGTGATATGCGATCAGTAACTTGAGAAAATAATTTCAAGCTTCAACGTTATGTCGCTCAGAATCCACGAGCCATTCTCATCAACAAAAACGGCATATGGGTGTTTGATTGACACTCCCCAAATTGATGGGGTCTGATGGTTTTGTTGCGGATGAAGACGATTGTGGGTATTCCAAAGATAAAGGTTCTTGACTTTTGCGTTACTACCTAACAAAAATAACAAACAACAAGAAAGCTTTGTATTCAGTGCAAAAAAACCAGTCTACTGTGAGCAAAATAGCAAAATTCGAACGAAATGTTGAAATTGCTACACACATTGTTATAATGATTTTGTATAAGGTTGTTCATTTTGCTTCATCGTTAATGTTTTTACAATAAAATAGGGGAAAAAGATATTATTTAACCAATTTCATGAATGAAAGCAAATATTAACACAGTTTTCTGATTACATATTTCGAAAGAGCTTGAGAAATTAGCTAAGTTATAGCAAAACGTATAGAACATAAAGAGTGTGCATAACGTACAAGCAAAAATTTGAATGCGGGTGCTGATATCACCACCCGTCTTCATGATGCGGGGGGTAGACAACAAGAGGAAACATTTGAAACGAGAGCACAATGCTCTGAGCGTAAATCATTAAAACACCAATGCCGCGTCTGTGTTCACTCGTTCTTTCTCGCACAATTGAGCGAAGAGGAGGAAGACGATGTGCTGTTGTTGTTGCGCCGGCGAAAAGCTGAAATTGTATTTTCTGGCTGGCTTTTGTTCTTCTTCTATACGCCTGCAGAGCGTCTCACATTGCTCCTGAACTCACTGCCGACTGTAGTGTGCGTAAAATCATAGAAAAGAAAATAAAATATGGCTGACATGGCGACCTATATGATCGCTACAGGCAATTAAAAAATAAATAATAAGTAATAAAAAAAACAATTAAATAAAAAGGGAATTGGAAAGGAAAGAAGACGTTTTTATTAGCCGGTAATAATTTTCCGTCCCGTTCTTTGGAATTTTTTTTACGGCCCACATAAAGAGCTAAAATAAGAAAATCTAATATTGTAAATTTATGGTCGCATCATTCGCCATAGAACCATTCAGATGTAGAATATTTATATTATTAGGCATGCCGTTATAACATTTTTCTTATGACAAAATACTTGTATTATTATTTATTTCTTTATTTAGTGCTTTAGTAGTGCTTTCACCTTATTGAAAGCCAATAGACCTATTAAATTACGTTTTCCCATACAATCATTTAACCCTTGGTTTGTCTGTTAGATTTCGATTTAAAAAGTAAAAATAAAATTAAAACACGTATCTAATTATATTTGGTTTCCCGAATTTCAAAGTCAATATGCCCATCAGCTCATTTTTTTTCGTAGTTTTCCTATATTCTCAAAATTGTAATGAACCATGTGAAAATATAAACAAATAATTTTACTTCGAACTCACCACGTAAATACAGTAGTTTTCGCTTAAAGCGAACTTCGAGGGACCGGGGAAAATGGTTCGTTTTAACCGAAAGTTCGCTTTAAAAGGCGTCCGTAATAAGCGAAAACATTGAGCGCGTACTTTTGAAATTGGTTCGTTTTAGGCGGAAAATCGTTTTAAACGGGTTCGTTATAAGCGAAAAGCACTGTAACATATTTGTAAACAATTTAAATTGGGAGCAACCACCAATTTTTTAAATCAATCAAAGCATTGGCCGCAAAAGCCATACACCACAAAGATTCGATTGATGGTTACATGGCAGCAATTTGTACAGCAAAACCAATCGGCAACACAAAAAAGCATACACATAATAAACGACAACAGCAAAAACATCAGCGAATCCCGAATCATCTTCGTTGAAACGACGATGACGATGCTTTGGTTCGTTGTTTGGTCTCCGCTTGCACTTCGACGAACAAGATCAATAAACATTCATGCAAAAAATGATTGAGCGATCACTACGCCACAACAACCACCATTTCAATATACACGAGCGGAGCCGTTGCGAACAACATTGCTTTTTTCTGTTGTCAAACGAACGAGCGAGAGTAAATATCTCGTGCCTATGCCTCCGCTCATCTCCTATCCCCCGTATCAACAAACACGCTTGCAAAATGTTTGAAGATGCGTATTCTTTATATTGTATATGTTTTGGTTATAGCGAAATCAAAATTGAAATATAAACATATGCTAATAGTGTCGGTGTGAAGGTTAAAAAAGTGGTAGTTTTTGAACATGCCTGTGGTAAACGCTAAGGTCAACATAAGACATCATTGAATTAAGGATACCAGCATGTTCCTGTAAAGTGAGCGAATATTGCTTTTGACCAATGATACTTAGGTTTACTTAGAGTTAAGGAACTTTTAGATGAATTCTAATTTAACGGTAGTCGTTTATCTCGAAATTAAGGATTATAAGAAAAAATAAGAAGCGATACTCTTATAGCATATTTCTACTGGGCCTTAACTGTAGTTAACGCTTAACTGCAGTTTGACATCGCATTTAAATGCTCAAATTCCCATATAATTGTTTTTGTATCAAAGTGCGTAAACTCACTTTCAAAACTGAGTTAACTCAGTTTTGCCATTTACAGACATCTAACAGAAAATGTTATGTTAAAAGCAGGAGCAATACTCACAAATTTACAAGTTCATATAAATTCAGACAGCTCTAATATCAATCAGCCGGCAACTTTCACAAATGAAATAAACCTTCACAAATTATATATAAATTGAACAACAAATAAATAAATTGATACATTTTCACAAATATGAAAACGCAGACATTCCTATTGTAACGATAAGACAGTCTGTCGCTGTGCAAAGCAACCCTGCCGCTACGTGCCGTGCTATAATCCAATCTGGCAACGACGGCCGCGATGGTAACTTTTAGTCCAATCTGGCAACGACGGCCGCGATAATAACTTTTAGTCCAACCTGGCAATGATGGAAACTTTTAGTCCACTCCGGAATGTGCGGGAACGATCTGCGCGATGGCCTGGCAGGTATAAAAGGCAGCCGGATGCGGCGCAGCGAGTCAATCTGGTTTTGACAAGTGAAGTTGCCACACGGAGTAATTAAGCAAATACTTAAGTGTACGATCAGTAAAGTGTAAAACTGTGAATAATAAAGTTACTGTTGGTTTATTTCATTGTCTGCGTTTAAGAAACTGACTGTGTTTTATTTTCAAATTGCACAATCCAGTGATACGTAACAGCCCACTAGACGTAGTATTCGTAACACTATTGTTAAAACAACTTCGCTGTTGGCTATAGGCGGCCGGCAATTGAAACAATATTCGTAGTCTCTTATTCAGGTGAGCTGAAATCTTTATTTAATTCATTACAATAAACTTCAATTAAAGTATTATAAAACTTACATTTTGTTTTAGTTGCGGCGCCTGTGCGCTTGTTAACAGCTTGGCGATTTTAATAAGAAAGAACTTTTAAGAACAATTGACATTTGCACATGGCGAAAGTGGGGAAAATGAGAGAAATGCCAAAAACGCGTTGGGTTGCCATTGCAACTTTTCGCAACACCTATACTGTTGAGAAAGGAAGCGGAGGGGTTTTCATGCAGTAGAGGGGCTACAAGAAACCATACATACGTATACAAGAAGATGGCGGCGATGGGGAAGCTGTGGCTGCCCAGAAATAAATGCAGAATTTGGCTTGACCAAATAAAAATGTAAACAAAAACCAGCTATTGGAGTTCAGTTTCGGTGGAAACGCTTGAGAGTTCTCAAATTTAACAGAGCCCTAAACTGCAGTTAAGCGCACATGGAAAAAGGCTATTAATCATACTAAAGTGATTACACTGCAAAACAGCATGTCTGTTGAAAGGAGTTTTTTACATGAATCTGAATCGTTTTTCCACGCTGTTTTCAAAACCATACTCCGTTTTTATGTAACAGCTCCAGTTTTCGCAAAAAATGGGGGTGTCACTTCTTCGAATTTTCTTCGGTTTCTTTTTCGTTTTCGACTGTATTTTCTGAACCAATAATTCTATCGACATGGGGATAGTATGTATAGTTGCACTAACAACATCTCACGCCATATTTTCTAACATTAATCAACTTTGTGTGTTCTAAATTGGCGTTGTAATAAGGTTTCAAAGTAGGAAAATATTAAATTTCAAGGCGTTTTTTCTGATGGCGAAAATTGTACAGATGTTTCATAAATCAAGTAACGAAGTATATGAATATCTTAAGAAAAAACATAAAGCAATACAAAACAGTCAAATTATTTGGCGGAATACACATTCGCATCGAAATAATAGCAAAAATGTACCATAGCGAAGGGCGTTGCCCAACCCATAATCATTACATCATTACTATAGCCATTTTCATCACTTTTCGTACTTTTTCCTTAAAAAATTAGGGGCCTCAAAATATGCAAAGTTTTTAATTTTTTTGGTTCGAGCAATTCAAAATCTTTTTTATTTTTGCTTGCGTTTCAGACTATAAATGTAGCATATAAAAGAGCGTATTTTGAGGCTCCTAATTTTTAAGGAAAAAGTATGAAAAATGATGATGACAATGGTACATTTTTGCTATTATTTCGATGCGAATGTGTATTCCGCCAAATAATTTGTGTTGTTATGTTTGATGTGTATGCTTTCATTATACACCTAACTCGTAAATTGATTTACGAAAATTGTGTATGTTTTTGACCTTTAAAGAAAACGCCTTAAAATTCCATATTTTTCGACTTTGAGGTCCAATTACTGCTGCATTTTAAAACTTATAAAAATAAGTTGCATCGAAAAAGAAGCCGTGTGGTGTTGTTAATGCGATAAGGTGAAAATCATGTCAATCGGTTTCTTGGTTAAGAAATTACGACCAAAAATATGGAAAAGTTAGAGGAAAAAATGACACGGTACCTATATCTCACTAACTAGAGTTCATAGAAAAAATCTGAGATTAGATTCGAAATCAGCGCATCCAAATTAGTAAGAAACAGTAGAAAAACTCCATGCAACAGGAAAAAAGTATTTTTTTGTTGTGCTGTGTTATTACAAATGCAATATGTGTTTATTATAACATAAGCGAATACAAACTCGCCAATTAGACACAAATGTACGGCACAGTCAAGGGATGCTGGCATCCATAACTCAGTTCTGTCTTAAGTAGACTTAAGACAGATATATGTATATAAGCTTACTTCTGCTTCTTTTCAAAATATGAAACATCAACGACGATCGTTATACTAATCGGTTGGACTAAATCCGATTTCAGTTTTATATGCATAGATGAACAACACACAGCTCATTCTTTTTAGGTTGCACCTTTTTTTGTTTTGCTTTGATAAAACATTCTTGAAGCTACTATAGTAAAAAAACCTGACAGAAAAACAATATGCAACTTAACCCTTTGCGACATGAAAATAAACCCGTTCTGTATGAATTGTATGGGATGTAGTCCAATATATTGGACATTGTGACTGAAAGGGTTAATAGTTTGTCACAGTTCGTCTTACTGTAATTGGATAAATTATACAAACATTTTATTTTTTTTCGGAAAGTTAGTGAAAATACTAATGGAGAACAAAATATAAAAATATAACTAAAAACCCTCAGGGAAGACGTTACCTTTATCATTTCACAATGTTTTTGGTTTGGTTCTAATTGTTTCGTTCCGTTCCACACTGTAAGGCGATTTTATCTCCACGACATTTGCTATGTGCTTCAGTTGGAAATCTGGCTGTTGACAGCAAGTATACACAAAAAGTGCTGTAAGAATGCTTCCTTCTGATCTTAGGGTAAGTACTGTTTTGCTATGAAATTTTACTTATTTCTGCGACTTTTATGTTGATAATATTAAAAAAAAAAGTGAGCCACGAGTACAAATAACTGCATAACGTTGCTGAGTAAGATCTTCGCGCGTTCTCATGCCTAGTCGGTCTTTTGATAATTACTGTATCGTAGGAGAAAATTGCGAGCCAAGAGGATTCGTAACAGTGATATGCGATCAGTAACTTGAGAAAATAATTTCAAGCTTCAACGTTATGTCGCTCAGAATCCACGAGCCATTCTCATCAACAAAAACGGCATATGGGTGTTTGATTGACACTCCCCAAATTGATGGGGTCTGATGGTTTTGTTGCGGATGAAGACGATTGTGGGTATTCCAAAGATAAAGGTTCTTGACTTTTGCGTTACTACCTAACAAAAATAACAAACAACAAGAAAGCTTTGTATTCAGTGCAAAAAAACCAGTCTACTGTGAGCAAAATAGCAAAATTCGAACGAAATGTTGAAATTGCTACACACATTGTTATAATGATTTTGTATAAGGTTGTTCATTTTGCTTCATCGTTAATGTTTTTACAATAAAATAGGGGAAAAAGATATTATTTAACCAATTTCATGAATGAAAGCAAATATTAACACAGTTTTCTGATTACATATTTCGAAAGAGCTTGAGAAATTAGCTAAGTTATAGCAAAAAGTATAGAACATAAAGAGTGTGCATAACGTACAAGCAAAAATTTGAATGCGGGTGCTGATATCACCACCCGTCTTCATGATGCGGGGGGTAGACAACAAGAGGAAACATTTGAAACGAGAGCACAATGCTCTGAGCGTAAATCATTAAAACACCAATGCCGCGTCTGTGTTCACTCGTTCTTTCTCGCACAATTGAGCGAAGAGGAGGAAGACGATGTGCTGTTGTTGTTGCGCCGGCGAAAAGCTGAAATTGTATTTTCTGGCTGGCTTTTGTTCTTCTTCTATACGCCTGCAGAGCGTCTCACATTGCTCCTGAACTCACTGCCGACTGTAGTGTGCGTAAAATCATAGAAAAGAAAATAAAATATGGCTGACATGGCGACCTATATGATCGCTACAGGCAATTAAAAAATAAATAATAAGTAATAAAAAAAACAATTAAATAAAAAGGGAATTGGAAAGGAAAGAAGACGTTTTTATTAGCCGGTAATAATTTTCCGTCCCGTTCTTTGGAATTTTTTTTACGGCCCACATAAAGAGCTAAAATAAGAAAATCTAATATTGTAAATTTATGGTCGCATCATTCGCCATAGAACCATTCAGATGTAGAATATTTATATTATTAGGCATGCCGTTATAACATTTTTCTTATGACAAAATACTTGTATTATTATTTATTTCTTTATTTAGTGCTTTAGTAGTGCTTTCACCTTATTGAAAGCCAATAGACCTATTAAATTACGTTTTCCCATACAATCATTTAACCCTTGGTTTGTCCGTTAGATTTCGATTTAAAAAGTAAAAATAAAATTAAAACACGTATCTAATTATATTTGGTTTCCCGAATTTCAAAGTCAATATGCCCATCAGCTCATTTTTTTTCGTAGTTTTCCTATATTCTCAAAATTGTAATGAACCATGTGAAAATATAAACAAATAATTTTACTTCGAACTCACCACGTAAATACAGTAGTTTTCGCTTAAAGCGAACTTCGAGGGACCGGGGAAAATGGTTCGTTTTAACCGAAAGTTCGCTTTAAAAGGCGTCCGTAATAAGCGAAAACATTGAGCGCGTACTTTTGAAATTGGTTCGTTTTAGGCGGAAAATCGTTTTAAACGGGTTCGTTATAAGCGAAAAGCACTGTAACATATTTGTAAACAATTTAAATTGGGAGCAACCACCAATTTTTTAAATCAATCAAAGCATTGGCCGCAAAAGCCATACACCACAAAGATTCGATTGATGGTTACATGGCAGCAATTTGTACAGCAAAACCAATCGGCAACACAAAAAAGCATACACATAATAAACGACAACAGCAAAAACATCAGCGAATCCCGAATCATCTTCGTTGAAACGACGATGACGATGCTTTGGTTCGTTGTTTGGTCTCCGCTTGCACTTCGACGAACAAGATCAATAAACATTCATGCAAAAAATGATTGAGCGATCACTACGCCACAACAACCACCATTTCAATATACACGAGCGGAGCCGTTGCGAACAACATTGCTTTTTTCTGTTGTCAAACGAACGAGCGAGAGTAAATATCTCGTGCCTATGCCTCCGCTCATCTCCTATCCCCCGTATCTACAAACACGCTTGCAAAATGTTTGAAGATGCGTATTCTTTATATTGTATATGTTTTGGTTATAGCGAAATCAAAATTGAAATATAAACATATGCTAATAGTGTCGGTGTGAAGGTTAAAAAAGTGGTAGTTTTTGAACATGCCTGTGGTAAACGCTAAGGTCAACATAAGACATCATTGAATTAAGGATACCAGCATGTTCCTGTAAAGTGAGCGAATATTGCTTTTGACCAATGATACTTAGGTTTACTTAGAGTTAAGGAACTTTTAGATGAATTCTAATTTAACGGTAGTCGTTTATCTCGAAATTAAGGATTATAAGAAAAAATAAGAAGCGATACTCTTATAGCATATTTCTACTGGGCCTTAACTGTAGTTAACGCTTAACTGCAGTTTGACATCGCATTTAAATGCTCAAATTCCCATATAATTGTTTTTGTATCAAAGTGCGTAAACTCACTTTCAAAACTGAGTTAACTCAGTTTTGCCATTTACAGACATCTAACAGAAAATGTTATGTTAAAAGCAGGAGCAATACTCACAAATTTACAAGTTCATATAAATTCAGACAGCTCTAATATCAATCAGCCGGCAACTTTCACAAATGAAATAAACCTTCACAAATTATATATAAATTGAACAACAAATAAATAAATTGATACATTTTCACAAATATGAAAACGCAGACATTCCTATTGTAACGATAAGACAGTCTGTCGCTGTGCAAAGCAACCCTGCCGCTACGTGCCGTGCTATAATCCAATCTGGCAACGACGGCCGCGATGGTAACTTTTAGTCCAATCTGGCAACGACGGCCGCGATAATAACTTTTAGTCCAACCTGGCAATGATGGAAACTTTTAGTCCACTCCGGAATGTGCGGGAACGATCTGCGCGATGGCCTGGCAGGTATAAAAGGCAGCCGGATGCGGCGCAGCGAGTCAATCTGGTTTTGACAAGTGAAGTTGCCACACGGAGTAATTAAGCAAATACTTAAGTGTACGATCAGTAAAGTGTAAAACTGTGAATAATAAAGTTACTGTTGGTTTATTTCATTGTCTGCGTTTAAGAAACTGACTGTGTTTTATTTTCAAATTGCACAATCCAGTGATACGTAACAGCCCACTAGACGTAGTATTCGTAACACTATTGTTAAAACAACTTCGCTGTTGGCTATAGGCGGCCGGCAATTGAAACAATATTCGTAGTCTCTTATTCAGGTGAGCTGAAATCTTTATTTAATTCATTACAATAAACTTCAATTAAAGTATTATAAAACTTACATTTTGTTTTAGTTGCGGCGCCTGTGCGCTTGTTAACAGCTTGGCGATTTTAATAAGAAAGAACTTTTAAGAACAATTGACATTTGCACATGGCGAAAGTGGGGAAAATGAGAGAAATGCCAAAAACGCGTTGGGTTGCCATTGCAACTTTTCGCAACACCTATACTGTTGAGAAAGGAAGCGGAGGGGTTTTCATGCAGTAGAGGGGCTACAAGAAACCATACATACGTATACAAGAAGATGGCGGCGATGGGGAAGCTGTGGCTGCCCAGAAATAAATGCAGAATTTGGCTTGACCAAATAAAAATGTAAACAAAAACCAGCTATTGGAGTTCAGTTTCGGTGGAAACGCTTGAGAGTTCTCAAATTTAACAGAGCCCTAAACTGCAGTTAAGCGCACATGGAAAAAGGCTATTAATCATACTAAAGCGATTACACTGCAAAACAGCATGTCTGTTGAAAGGAGTTTTTTACATAAATCTGAATCGTTTTTCCACGCTGTTTTCAAAACCATACTCCGTTTTTATGTAACAGCTCCAGTTTTCGCAAAAAATGGGGGTGTCACTTCTTCGAATTTTCTTCGGTTTCTTTTTCGTTTTCGACTGTATTTTCTGAACCAATAATTCTATCGACATGGGGATAGTATGTATAGTTGCACTAACAACATCTCATCATCATCATTTTCATCACTTTTCGTACTTTTTCCTTAAAAAATTAGGGGCCTCAAAATATGCAAAGTTTTTAATTTTTTTGGTTCGAGCAATTCAAAATCTTTTTTATTTTTGCTTGCGTTTCAGACTATAAATGTAGCATATAAAAGAGCGTATTTTGAGGCTCCTAATTTTTAAGGAAAAAGTATGAAAAATGATGATGACAATGGTACATTTTTGCTATTATTTCGATGCGAATGTGTATTCCGCCAAATAATTTGTGTTGTTATGTTTGATGTGTATGCTTTCATTATACACCTAACTCGTAAATTGATTTACGAAAATTGTGTATGTTTTTGACCTTTAAAGAAAACGCCTTAAAATTCCATATTTTTCGACTTTGAGGTCCAATTACTGCTGCATTTTAAAACTTATAAAAATAAGTTGCATCGAAAAAGAAGCCGTGTGGTGTTGTTAATGCGATAAGGTGAAAATCATGTCAATCGGTTTCTTGGTTAAGAAATTACGACCAAAAATATGGAAAAGTTAGAGGAAAAAATGACACGGTACCTATATCTCACTAACTAGAGTTCATAGAAAAAATCTGAGATTAGATTCGAAATCAGCGCATCCAAATTAGTAAGAAACAGTAGAAAAACTCCATGCAACAGGAAAAAAGTATTTTTTTGTTGTGCTGTGTTATTACAAATGCAATATGTGTTTATTATAACATAAGCGAATACAAACTCGCCAATTAGACACAAATGTACGGCACAGTCAAGGGATGCTGGCATCCATAACTCAGTTCTGTCTTAAGTAGACTTAAGACAGATATATGTATATAAGCTTACTTCTGCTTCTTTTCAAAATATGAAACATCAACGACGATCGTTATACTAATCGGTTGGACTAAATCCGATTTCAGTTTTATATGCATAGATGAACAACACACAGCTCATTCTTTTTAGGTTGCACCTTTTTTGTTTTGCTTTGATAAAACATTCTTGAAGCTACTATAGTAAAAAAACCTGACAGAAAAACAATATGCAACTTAACCCTTTGCGACATGAAAATAAACCCGTTCTGTATGAATTGTATGGGATGTAGTCCAATATATTGGACATTGTGACTGAAAGGGTTAATAGTTTGTCACAGTTCGTCTTACTGTAATTGGATAAATTATACAAACATTTTATTTTTTTTCGGAAAGTTAGTGAAAATACTAATGGAGAACAAAATATAAAAATATAACTAAAAACCCTCAGGGAAGACGTTACCTTTATCATTTCACAATGTTTTTGGTTTGGTTCTAATTGTTTCGTTCCGTTCCACACTGTAAGGCGATTTTATCTCCACGACATTTGCTATGTGCTTCAGTTGGAAATCTGGCTGTTGACAGCAAGTATACACAAAAAGTGCTGTAAGAATGCTTCCTTCTGATCTTAGGGTAAGTACTGTTTTGCTATGAAATTTTACTTATTTCTGCGACTTTTATGTTGATAATATTAAAAAAAAAAGTGAGCCACGAGTACAAATAACTGCATAACGTTGCTGAGTAAGATCTTCGCGCGTTCTCATGCCTAGTCGGTCTTTTGATAATTACTGTATCGTAGGAGAAAATTGCGAGCCAAGAGGATTCGTAACAGTGATATGCGATCAGTAACTTGAGAAAATAATTTCAAGCTTCAACGTTATGTCGCTCAGAATCCACGAGCCATTCTCATCAACAAAAACGGCATATGGGTGTTTGATTGACACTCCCCAAATTGATGGGGTCTGATGGTTTTGTTGCGGATGAAGACGATTGTGGGTATTCCAAAGATAAAGGTTCTTGACTTTTGCGTTACTACCTAACAAAAATAACAAACAACAAGAAAGCTTTGTATTCAGTGCAAAAAAACCAGTCTACTGTGAGCAAAATAGCAAAATTCGAACGAAATGTTGAAATTGCTACACACATTGTTATAATGATTTTGTATAAGGTTGTTCATTTTGCTTCATCGTTAATGTTTTTACAATAAAATAGGGGAAAAAGATATTATTTAACCAATTTCATGAATGAAAGCAAATATTAACACAGTTTTCTGATTACATATTTCGAAAGAGCTTGAGAAATTAGCTAAGTTATAGCAAAACGTATAGAACATAAAGAGTGTGCATAACGTACAAGCAAAAATTTGAATGCGGGTGCTGATATCACCACCCGTCTTCATGATGCGGGGGGTAGACAACAAGAGGAAACATTTGAAACGAGAGCACAATGCTCTGAGCGTAAATCATTAAAACACCAATGCCGCGTCTGTGTTCACTCGTTCTTTCTCGCACAATTGAGCGAAGAGGAGGAAGACGATGTGCTGTTGTTGTTGCGCCGGCGAAAAGCTGAAATTGTATTTTCTGGCTGGCTTTTGTTCTTCTTCTATACGCCTGCAGAGCGTCTCACATTGCTCCTGAACTCACTGCCGACTGTAGTGTGCGTAAAATCATAGAAAAGAAAATAAAATATGGCTGACATGGCGACCTATATGATCGCTACAGGCAATTAAAAAATAAATAATAAGTAATAAAAAAAACAATTAAATAAAAAGGGAATTGGAAAGGAAAGAAGACGTTTTTATTAGCCGGTAATAATTTTCCGTCCCGTTCTTTGGAATTTTTTTTACGGCCCACATAAAGAGCTAAAATAAGAAAATCTAATATTGTAAATTTATGGTCGCATCATTCGCCATAGAACCATTCAGATGTAGAATATTTATATTATTAGGCATGCCGTTATAACATTTTTCTTATGACAAAATACTTGTATTATTATTTATTTCTTTATTTAGTGCTTTAGTAGTGCTTTCACCTTATTGAAAGCCAATAGACCTATTAAATTACGTTTTCCCATACAATCATTTAACCCTTGGTTTGTCTGTTAGATTTCGATTTAAAAAGTAAAAATAAAATTAAAACACGTATCTAATTATATTTGGTTTCCCGAATTTCAAAGTCAATATGCCCATCAGCTCATTTTTTTTCGTAGTTTTCCTATATTCTCAAAATTGTAATGAACCATGTGAAAATATAAACAAATAATTTTACTTCGAACTCACCACGTAAATACAGTAGTTTTCGCTTAAAGCGAACTTCGAGGGACCGGGGAAAATGGTTCGTTTTAACCGAAAGTTCGCTTTAAAAGGCGTCCGTAATAAGCGAAAACATTGAGCGCGTACTTTTGAAATTGGTTCGTTTTAGGCGGAAAATCGTTTTAAACGGGTTCGTTATAAGCGAAAAGCACTGTAACATATTTGTAAACAATTTAAATTGGGAGCAACCACCAATTTTTTAAATCAATCAAAGCATTGGCCGCAAAAGCCATACACCACAAAGATTCGATTGATGGTTACATGGCAGCAATTTGTACAGCAAAACCAATCGGCAACACAAAAAAGCATACACATAATAAACGACAACAGCAAAAACATCAGCGAATCCCGAATCATCTTCGTTGAAACGACGATGACGATGCTTTGGTTCGTTGTTTGGTCTCCGCTTGCACTTCGACGAACAAGATCAATAAACATTCATGCAAAAAATGATTGAGCGATCACTACGCCACAACAACCACCATTTCAATATACACGAGCGGAGCCGTTGCGAACAACATTGCTTTTTTCTGTTGTCAAACGAACGAGCGAGAGTAAATATCTCGTGCCTATGCCTCCGCTCATCTCCTATCCCCCGTATCTACAAACACGCTTGCAAAATGTTTGAAGATGCGTATTCTTTATATTGTATATGTTTTGGTTATAGCGAAATCAAAATTGAAATATAAACATATGCTAATAGTGTCGGTGTGAAGGTTAAAAAAGTGGTAGTTTTTGAACATGCCTGTGGTAAACGCTAAGGTCAACATAAGACATCATTGAATTAAGGATACCAGCATGTTCCTGTAAAGTGAGCGAATATTGCTTTTGACCAATGATACTTAGGTTTACTTAGAGTTAAGGAACTTTTAGATGAATTCTAATTTAACGGTAGTCGTTTATCTCGAAATTAAGGATTATAAGAAAAAATAAGAAGCGATACTCTTATAGCATATTTCTACTGGGCCTTAACTGTAGTTAACGCTTAACTGCAGTTTGACATCGCATTTAAATGCTCAAATTCCCATATAATTGTTTTTGTATCAAAGTGCGTAAACTCACTTTCAAAACTGAGTTAACTCAGTTTTGCCATTTACAGACATCTAACAGAAAATGTTATGTTAAAAGCAGGAGCAATACTCACAAATTTACAAGTTCATATAAATTCAGACAGCTCTAATATCAATCAGCCGGCAACTTTCACAAATGAAATAAACCTTCACAAATTATATATAAATTGAACAACAAATAAATAAATTGATACATTTTCACAAATATGAAAACGCAGACATTCCTATTGTAACGATAAGACAGTCTGTCGCTGTGCAAAGCAACCCTGCCGCTACGTGCCGTGCTATAATCCAATCTGGCAACGACGGCCGCGATGGTAACTTTTAGTCCAATCTGGCAACGACGGCCGCGATAATAACTTTTAGTCCAACCTGGCAATGATGGAAACTTTTAGTCCACTCCGGAATGTGCGGGAACGATCTGCGCGATGGCCTGGCAGGTATAAAAGGCAGCCGGATGCGGCGCAGCGAGTCAATCTGGTTTTGACAAGTGAAGTTGCCACACGGAGTAATTAAGCAAATACTTAAGTGTACGATCAGTAAAGTGTAAAACTGTGAATAATAAAGTTACTGTTGGTTTATTTCATTGTCTGCGTTTAAGAAACTGACTGTGTTTTATTTTCAAATTGCACAATCCAGTGATACGTAACAGCCCACTAGACGTAGTATTCGTAACACTATTGTTAAAACAACTTCGCTGTTGGCTATAGGCGGCCGGCAATTGAAACAATATTCGTAGTCTCTTATTCAGGTGAGCTGAAATCTTTATTTAATTCATTACAATAAACTTCAATTAAAGTATTATAAAACTTACATTTTGTTTTAGTTGCGGCGCCTGTGCGCTTGTTAACAGCTTGGCGATTTTAATAAGAAAGAACTTTTAAGAACAATTGACATTTGCACATGGCGAAAGTGGGGAAAATGAGAGAAATGCCAAAAACGCGTTGGGTTGCCATTGCAACTTTTCGCAACACCTATACTGTTGAGAAAGGAAGCGGAGGGGTTTTCATGCAGTAGAGGGGCTACAAGAAACCATACATACGTATACAAGAAGATGGCGGCGATGGGGAAGCTGTGGCTGCCCAGAAATAAATGCAGAATTTGGCTTGACCAAATAAAAATGTAAACAAAAACCAGCTATTGGAGTTCAGTTTCGGTGGAAACGCTTGAGAGTTCTCAAATTTAACAGAGCCCTAAACTGCAGTTAAGCGCACATGGAAAAAGGCTATTAATCATACTAAAGCGATTACACTGCAAAACAGCATGTCTGTTGAAAGGAGTTTTTTACATGAATCTGAATCGTTTTTCCACGCTGTTTTCAAAACCATACTCCGTTTTTATGTAACAGCTCCAGTTTTCGCAAAAAATGGGGGTGTCACTTCTTCGAATTTTCTTCGGTTTCTTTTTCGTTTTCGACTGTATTTTCTGAACCAATAATTCTATCGACATGGGGATAGTATGTATAGTTGCACTAACAACATCTCATCATCATCATTTTCATCACTTTTCGTACTTTTTCCTTAAAAAATTAGGGGCCTCAAAATATGCAAAGTTTTTAATTTTTTTGGTTCGAGCAATTCAAAATCTTTTTTATTTTTGCTTGCGTTTCAGACTATAAATGTAGCATATAAAAGAGCGTATTTTGAGGCTCCTAATTTTTAAGGAAAAAGTATGAAAAATGATGATGACAATGGTACATTTTTGCTATTATTTCGATGCGAATGTGTATTCCGCCAAATAATTTGTGTTGTTATGTTTGATGTGTATGCTTTCATTATACACCTAACTCGTAAATTGATTTACGAAAATTGTGTATGTTTTTGACCTTTAAAGAAAACGCCTTAAAATTCCATATTTTTCGACTTTGAGGTCCAATTACTGCTGCATTTTAAAACTTATAAAAATAAGTTGCATCGAAAAAGAAGCCGTGTGGTGTTGTTAATGCGATAAGGTGAAAATCATGTCAATCGGTTTCTTGGTTAAGAAATTACGACCAAAAATATGGAAAAGTTAGAGGAAAAAATGACACGGTACCTATATCTCACTAACTAGAGTTCATAGAAAAAATCTGAGATTAGATTCGAAATCAGCGCATCCAAATTAGTAAGAAACAGTAGAAAAACTCCATGCAACAGGAAAAAAGTATTTTTTTGTTGTGCTGTGTTATTACAAATGCAATATGTGTTTATTATAACATAAGCGAATACAAACTCGCCAATTAGACACAAATGTACGGCACAGTCAAGGGATGCTGGCATCCATAACTCAGTTCTGTCTTAAGTAGACTTAAGACAGATATATGTATATAAGCTTACTTCTGCTTCTTTTCAAAATATGAAACATCAACGACGATCGTTATACTAATCGGTTGGACTAAATCCGATTTCAGTTTTATATGCATAGATGAACAACACACAGCTCATTCTTTTTAGGTTGCACCTTTTTTGTTTTGCTTTGATAAAACATTCTTGAAGCTACTATAGTAAAAAAACCTGACAGAAAAACAATATGCAACTTAACCCTTTGTGACATGAAAATAAACCCGTTCTGTATGAATTGTATGGGATGTAGTCCAATATATTGGACATTGTGACTGAAAGGGTTAATAGTTTGTCACAGTTCGTCTTACTGTAATTGGATAAATTATACAAACATTTTATTTTTTTTCGGAAAGTTAGTGAAAATACTAATGGAGAACAAAATATAAAAATATAACTAAAAACCCTCAGGGAAGACGTTACCTTTATCATTTCACAATGTTTTTGGTTTGGTTCTAATTGTTTCGTTCCGTTCCACACTGTAAGGCGATTTTATCTCCACGACATTTGCTATGTGCTTCAGTTGGAAATCTGGCTGTTGACAGCAAGTATACACAAAAAGTGCTGTAAGAATGCTTCCTTCTGATCTTAGGGTAAGTACTGTTTTGCTATGAAATTTTACTTATTTCTGCGACTTTTATGTTGATAATATTAAAAAAAAAAGTGAGCCACGAGTACAAATAACTGCATAACGTTGCTGAGTAAGATCTTCGCGCGTTCTCATGCCTAGTCGGTCTTTTGATAATTACTGTATCGTAGGAGAAAATTGCGAGCCAAGAGGATTCGTAACAGTGATATGCGATCAGTAACTTGAGAAAATAATTTCAAGCTTCAACGTTATGTCGCTCAGAATCCACGAGCCATTCTCATCAACAAAAACGGCATATGGGTGTTTGATTGACACTCCCCAAATTGATGGGGTCTGATGGTTTTGTTGCGGATGAAGACGATTGTGGGTATTCCAAAGATAAAGGTTCTTGACTTTTGCGTTACTACCTAACAAAAATAACAAACAACAAGAAAGCTTTGTATTCAGTGCAAAAAAACCAGTCTACTGTGAGCAAAATAGCAAAATTCGAACGAAATGTTGAAATTGCTACACACATTGTTATAATGATTTTGTATAAGGTTGTTCATTTTGCTTCATCGTTAATGTTTTTACAATAAAATAGGGGAAAAAGATATTATTTAACCAATTTCATGAATGAAAGCAAATATTAACACAGTTTTCTGATTACATATTTCGAAAGAGCTTGAGAAATTAGCTAAGTTATAGCAAAAAGTATAGAACATAAAGAGTGTGCATAACGTACAAGCAAAAATTTGAATGCGGGTGCTGATATCACCACCCGTCTTCATGATGCGGGGGGTAGACAACAAGAGGAAACATTTGAAACGAGAGCACAATGCTCTGAGCGTAAATCATTAAAACACCAATGCCGCGTCTGTGTTCACTCGTTCTTTCTCGCACAATTGAGCGAAGAGGAGGAAGACGATGTGCTGTTGTTGTTGCGCCGGCGAAAAGCTGAAATTGTATTTTCTGGCTGGCTTTTGTTCTTCTATACGCCTGCAGAGCGTCTCACATTGCTCCTGAACTCACTGCCGACTGTAGTGTGCGTAAAATCATAGAAAAGAAAATAAAATATGGCTGACATGGCGACCTATATGATCGCTACAGGCAATTAAAAAATAAATAATAAGTAATAAAAAAAACAATTAAATAAAAAGGGAATTGGAAAGGAAAGAAGACGTTTTTATTAGCCGGTAATAATTTTCCGTCCCGTTCTTTGGAATTTTTTTTACGGCCCACATAAAGAGCTAAAATAAGAAAATCTAATATTGTAAATTTATGGTCGCATCATTCGCCATAGAACCATTCAGATGTAGAATATTTATATTATTAGGCATGCCGTTATAACATTTTTCTTATGACAAAATACTTGTATTATTATTTATTTCTTTATTTAGTGCTTTAGTAGTGCTTTCACCTTATTGAAAGCCAATAGACCTATTAAATTACGTTTTCCCATACAATCATTTAACCCTTGGTTTGTCTGTTAGATTTCGATTTAAAAAGTAAAAATAAAATTAAAACACGTATCTAATTATATTTGGTTTCCCGAATTTCAAAGTCAATATGCCCATCAGCTCATTTTTTTTCGTAGTTTTCCTATATTCTCAAAATTGTAATGAACCATGTGAAAATATAAACAAATAATTTTACTTCGAACTCACCACGTAAATACAGTAGTTTTCGCTTAAAGCGAACTTCGAGGGACCGGGGAAAATGGTTCGTTTTAACCGAAAGTTCGCTTTAAAAGGCGTCCGTAATAAGCGAAAACATTGAGCGCGTACTTTTGAAATTGGTTCGTTTTAGGCGGAAAATCGTTTTAAACGGGTTCGTTATAAGCGAAAAGCACTGTAACATATTTGTAAACAATTTAAATTGGGAGCAACCACCAATTTTTTAAATCAATCAAAGCATTGGCCGCAAAAGCCATACACCACAAAGATTCGATTGATGGTTACATGGCAGCAATTTGTACAGCAAAACCAATCGGCAACACAAAAAAGCATACACATAATAAACGACAACAGCAAAAACATCAGCGAATCCCGAATCATCTTCGTTGAAACGACGATGACGATGCTTTGGTTCGTTGTTTGGTCTCCGCTTGCACTTCGACGAACAAGATCAATAAACATTCATGCAAAAAATGATTGAGCGATCACTACGCCACAACAACCACCATTTCAATATACACGAGCGGAGCCGTTGCGAACAACATTGCTTTTTTCTGTTGTCAAACGAACGAGCGAGAGTAAATATCTCGTGCCTATGCCTCCGCTCATCTCCTATCCCCCGTATCTACAAACACGCTTGCAAAATGTTTGAAGATGCGTATTCTTTATATTGTATATGTTTTGGTTATAGCGAAATCAAAATTGAAATATAAACATATGCTAATAGTGTCGGTGTGAAGGTTAAAAAAGTGGTAGTTTTTGAACATGCCTGTGGTAAACGCTAAGGTCAACATAAGACATCATTGAATTAAGGATACCAGCATGTTCCTGTAAAGTGAGCGAATATTGCTTTTGACCAATGATACTTAGGTTTACTTAGAGTTAAGGAACTTTTAGATGAATTCTAATTTAACGGTAGTCGTTTATCTCGAAATTAAGGATTATAAGAAAAAATAAGAAGCGATACTCTTATAGCATATTTCTACTGGGCCTTAACTGTAGTTAACGCTTAACTGCAGTTTGACATCGCATTTAAATGCTCAAATTCCCATATAATTGTTTTTGTATCAAAGTGCGTAAACTCACTTTCAAAACTGAGTTAACTCAGTTTTGCCATTTACAGACATCTAACAGAAAATGTTATGTTAAAAGCAGGAGCAATACTCACAAATTTACAAGTTCATATAAATTCAGACAGCTCTAATATCAATCAGCCGGCAACTTTCACAAATGAAATAAACCTTCACAAATTATATATAAATTGAACAACAAATAAATAAATTGATACATTTTCACAAATATGAAAACGCAGACATTCCTATTGTAACGATAAGACAGTCTGTCGCTGTGCAAAGCAACCCTGCCGCTACGTGCCGTGCTATAATCCAATCTGGCAACGACGGCCGCGATGGTAACTTTTAGTCCAATCTGGCAACGACGGCCGCGATAATAACTTTTAGTCCAACCTGGCAATGATGGAAACTTTTAGTCCACTCCGGAATGTGCGGGAACGATCTGCGCGATGGCCTGGCAGGTATAAAAGGCAGCCGGATGCGGCGCAGCGAGTCAATCTGGTTTTGACAAGTGAAGTTGCCACACGGAGTAATTAAGCAAATACTTAAGTGTACGATCAGTAAAGTGTAAAACTGTGAATAATAAAGTTACTGTTGGTTTATTTCATTGTCTGCGTTTAAGAAACTGACTGTGTTTTATTTTCAAATTGCACAATCCAGTGATACGTAACAGCCCACTAGACGTAGTATTCGTAACACTATTGTTAAAACAACTTCGCTGTTGGCTATAGGCGGCCGGCAATTGAAACAATATTCGTAGTCTCTTATTCAGGTGAGCTGAAATCTTTATTTAATTCATTACAATAAACTTCAATTAAAGTATTATAAAACTTACATTTTGTTTTAGTTGCGGCGCCTGTGCGCTTGTTAA
This sequence comes from Melieria omissa, assembly GCA_963971225.1. NCBI lineage: Eukaryota > Metazoa > Arthropoda > Insecta > Diptera > Ulidiidae > Melieria > Melieria omissa. The sequence goes on along the minus strand of OZ020267.1, from coordinate 89,367,604 downwards.
CAGCTTGGCGATTTTAATAAGAAAGAACTTTTAAGAACAATTGACATTTGCACATGGCGAAAGTGGGGAAAATGAGAGAAATGCCAAAAACGCGTTGGGTTGCCATTGCAACTTTTCGCAACACCTATACTGTTGAGAAAGGAAGCGGAGGGGTTTTCATGCAGTAGAGGGGCTACAAGAAACCATACATACGTATACAAGAAGATGGCGGCGATGGGGAAGCTGTGGCTGCCCAGAAATAAATGCAGAATTTGGCTTGACCAAATAAAAATGTAAACAAAAACCAGCTATTGGAGTTCAGTTTCGGTGGAAACGCTTGAGAGTTCTCAAATTTAACAGAGCCCTAAACTGCAGTTAAGCGCACATGGAAAAAGGCTATTAATCATACTAAAGCGATTACACTGCAAAACAGCATGTCTGTTGAAAGGAGTTTTTTACATGAATCTGAATCGTTTTTCCACGCTGTTTTCAAAACCATACTCCGTTTTTATGTAACAGCTCCAGTTTTCGCAAAAAATGGGGGTGTCACTTCTTCGAATTTTCTTCGGTTTCTTTTTCGTTTTCGACTGTATTTTCTGAACCAATAATTCTATCGACATGGGGATAGTATGTATAGTTGCACTAACAACATCTCATCATCATCATTTTCATCACTTTTCGTACTTTTTCCTTAAAAAATTAGGGGCCTCAAAATATGCAAAGTTTTTAATTTTTTTGGTTCGAGCAATTCAAAATCTTTTTTATTTTTGCTTGCGTTTCAGACTATAAATGTAGCATATAAAAGAGCGTATTTTGAGGCTCCTAATTTTTAAGGAAAAAGTATGAAAAATGATGATGACAATGGTACATTTTTGCTATTATTTCGATGCGAATGTGTATTCCGCCAAATAATTTGTGTTGTTATGTTTGATGTGTATGCTTTCATTATACACCTAACTCGTAAATTGATTTACGAAAATTGTGTATGTTTTTGACCTTTAAAGAAAACGCCTTAAAATTCCATATTTTTCGACTTTGAGGTCCAATTACTGCTGCATTTTAAAACTTATAAAAATAAGTTGCATCGAAAAAGAAGCCGTGTGGTGTTGTTAATGCGATAAGGTGAAAATCATGTCAATCGGTTTCTTGGTTAAGAAATTACGACCAAAAATATGGAAAAGTTAGAGGAAAAAATGACACGGTACCTATATCTCACTAACTAGAGTTCATAGAAAAAATCTGAGATTAGATTCGAAATCAGCGCATCCAAATTAGTAAGAAACAGTAGAAAAACTCCATGCAACAGGAAAAAAGTATTTTTTTGTTGTGCTGTGTTATTACAAATGCAATATGTGTTTATTATAACATAAGCGAATACAAACTCGCCAATTAGACACAAATGTACGGCACAGTCAAGGGATGCTGGCATCCATAACTCAGTTCTGTCTTAAGTAGACTTAAGACAGATATATGTATATAAGCTTACTTCTGCTTCTTTTCAAAATATGAAACATCAACGACGATCGTTATACTAATCGGTTGGACTAAATCCGATTTCAGTTTTATATGCATAGATGAACAACACACAGCTCATTCTTTTTAGGTTGCACCTTTTTTTGTTTTGCTTTGATAAAACATTCTTGAAGCTACTATAGTAAAAAAACCTGACAGAAAAACAATATGCAACTTAACCCTTTGCGACATGAAAATAAACCCGTTCTTTATGAATTGTATGGGATGTAGTCCAATATATTGGACATTGTGACTGAAAGGGTTAATAGTTTGTCACAGTTCGTCTTACTGTAATTGGATAAATTATACAAACATTTTATTTTTTTTCGGAAAGTTAGTGAAAATACTAATGGAGAACAAAATATAAAAATATAACTAAAAACCCTCAGGGAAGACGTTACCTTTATCATTTCACAATGTTTTTGGTTTGGTTCTAATTGTTTCGTTCCGTTCCACACTGTAAGGCGATTTTATCTCCACGACATTTGCTATGTGCTTCAGTTGGAAATCTGGCTGTTGAAAGCAAGTATACACAAAAAGTGCTGTAAGAATGCTTCCTTCTGATCTTAGGGTAAGTACTGTTTTGCTATGAAATTTTACTTATTTCTGCGACTTTTATGTTGATAATATTAAAAAAAAAAGTGAGCCACGAGTACAAATAACTGCATAACGTTGCTGAGTAAGATCTTCGCGCGTTCTCATGCGTAGTCGGTCTTTTGATAATTACTGTATCGTAGGAGAAAATTGCGAGCCAAGAGGATTCGTAACAGTGATATGCGATCAGTAACTTGAGAAAATAATTTCAACCTAATGTTTTTCATCATTCGCACATAGTCTAGGTGTTTCCGAATTTCTCTCGTCCTAGAGACAACCGCTTTACCTAACACGTTATTGATAGCCCGATGACGAGACTAATGTCTGGGACACATTGCCGACGGCAGCGACATGAGCTCACATCACCTACCTGTTGTGACTGTTGCCAACCATGGCACAAGAACAAGGTAATAGCATCCCCGCAACACCAAAAACCACATGTATTTTGTTGGTAGGATTGTTTATCGCTACTGTCAAATTCAGCTGTCATTTTCCGACGAAAGAGGGAGAAACTGAAAACAGACAAAAGTGATTGTTCCCAGACGGTGCTGTATTTGAGTGAAAAAACGGGAAAAGTGCTCAGGTCAGTTGTTTTCAGTCAGGTATTTTCATTTCAACTGATGCGGCAACACCGCAACACTGCTGACACCGACGATTTTGACAAAAGCGATAAACGATCAGCCGGTGGCTTGCTACAACCTTGTAGTTCAGCCATGTTGTCAACTTTACTGTAGGAGCACAATTGGAGCGTATGGACGTACGGCGTAAATACGCTGTCGGAATACGTTCAGACGTTGCCTTGCTCGCAATTCCAGCGTATGCAGCAACGTATAAATACTCAAAATGCGTTTTTCAATTGTCGAAAAACATAGTATAATAATAAAGTAGTCTAATCAAAGAGAGTACCCCTAATGTACGTCTATTTTGATTGACCAATACTATTATACTATGGTCGAAAAATGAATAATACGTAAAAAATAGAAATAGATCTAAGTGAGCGTACGACGCTTTTACGTTCATACGCTTGCGTCGTCAATTGTGTGCGCTTTCATAGAAATACATGAAATTTAATTTGACAACGCAATACGTCGAACGTAAATACGCTCATACGCTCCAATTGTGTTCCTACGGTTAGATGTATATGGGTGTCAGTAAAAGTGCGCGTTTGTTTTTAAAGAATAAAATGCATACTTATTAAGTTGTGATATATATCTGTGATTATATGAAAGAGTAGATTAAGTCGAAAATTGAACTCAAAACTATGTGCACATCAGATGTTCTAACCAATGAATTGTTGTTTCAAAAGGCTTAAATGTCGAGTTGGGATGTTTAGTTCATTTTTGTGATCAAAGAATGTAGTTCAATCACTTAAATGAACTAGTTCTTTTTAGTTCAGTATGTCACTAAATGTTAAGTTGTTTTTTTTTTCAAATTCACTTCAATAAACTAGTTCATAGACCTACATAGTTCGTCGACGACAGAACTCTACTTAAAAGTAAACGCACGTATTACTGTTAAAAAAAATGCAGGCTTTTTCAAACCGGATAAAACACATTTGATTTCGCCTTGATTTCTATGGAGCTCTTAACGCAATAATTGAATTCTCTCTTATGTCGACCTAAGCTTCTCTTCCATGTTACGACAGATATATTACATTGTAAAGTAGACATACTGTTGCCAACTTAGGACGTTTCGCACTAAAATTAAAGTTTTTAAAAATCAAAACAGAAAATTCCGTTTTTAGTGTTTTTTTTATTTTAATGACACCAAGACTAATTCTTAAATTAGAATTAACATTAATTCTTAAAAAAAAGTTTTTGTGAGTCCTTTTTGGCTAACTTGCTGAATTACAGTAGCCAATTGTCTGCAATAATTTTCCTAGTATGTTCCACGGAAAATTGGGGCAACTATCAACATTTGCTCTTTTTTGTTTGTGTTTGCTTATTATTGCTTTTTGAGTGGCAAAACGTGGGTTTTAGTGCTTTCTGAAAATGAGAAGTTGGTCAGGGTTGCCATGCTCCGATTACGTATGAAATAAAGAATCCGACTAATGGACCCGAGTCTGAGGTTTTTAACCCGTGCTTTAATGAAATTTTGAGGACATTTGTCAGAAATGTAGGTCAACCTCACCGATGATGCATTGACCTTGAGCTTTCAGGAATTTTTAATTTAATAATTGATTGGCACGACAGCCCGCTTACGCGAGACTAAGGCCTAGCTTCCCGCAACCACCCGTGTTGTGCGTGTATTTTGTACGCGGGTGGAAGGGACCTACAGTTTTATGCCGGTTCCGAACGGCAGGTTGGGAGCTTTTTCATAGGCAATTTTTACTCTCAGAGGTTTGCCATTTCCAGCTGAGAGGACAGCCACCGAAAGAGAAAACGAGTTTCCCGTTATTTTTTTTAAGTGTTACTACATGCAGAATTCGAACTTGCGTCGCTCTGCATGCGACTCGCTGGACAGCGCACCAACCAACTGAGCCGCGGCGGCTGCCGTGTTGCCGAATTGCTAGTGGTTTATTCGCAATGTTACCGCATTCGTACTTTACGTAGGCCTCCTTTTCTATTAATCAAGGGTTTTCTGTAGTCGATAATTTTCTTTCCATATTTCGACAGGAGCACTCTCGTTTTCATATTTCACCCTTCGTTAGCCGAGTGGGTGACATATGTCACCCATAGGTTCATAAGTTGCATAGATTAAAATTTTCACTTGACTAACGCAGAGTTAAGGATGTGTTTGGAAAGTACTTTGGAGCTGACAGAAGCTGTGTGAAATAAACAAAACAACGAGACTTTGGAAAGGATAAATATTGGCATTCGTTTTTAATTTTGGACGGTTTTAATCAATCCGTTTATAACAAGAGCTATACGAGTTATGATAAGTTAAATTCATACTTTTAGTTTTAATATCAATTTACTTCCATTTAACAACTTTAAAGCAAAATACTGCTTGGCCACAGCTTGTCTTCATTGAAGATCCACTTCTGTTTAGTATTCCCGTTAATCTGCTCCAAAACTTGTTTTTTATGATGGCAATTCAAACAATTTTGTAAGCTAAGTTTAGCTGAATCGCCGCCAAATACAAAACAATAAACACATTTATAAAACTTCACTTCAGTTTTGTTGCTTTTAACAGCTGCGAAAAGGTAAAACGAGAGCAAAAGTGCTATCGAACAGTTTCTATCAAGCGTTCGATACGACACGACGACATTTTGTGTTACAGGAAGCAAAAACGTTAGTTCGATACACGTATTTGTTCGATACTACGAATTACGGAACGGCTCTCCAAAACAACCGTAGACGATAGCCAAGGCGTATTAATAAGGTGATGGCACTACTGCAAAAACAAAATGCCCATGTATTTTGTTAGTGCTTTTGGGCATGCTGATTGTCAAAATCAAATGAAAACACGAACAACACACAAACAATTTTACCAATTTTTGACAATTAGCATGCCCATTCGCGAAAACTCAAAAGAAAATCAGAAGAAATCAAAAGGAAATCAGAAGAAAAAAGTTTAAGCAGCTGTGTTGCCACCACTACTTTATGAATGTGCCTTTCAAAATTTAGAGCCGCCACTTGCCAAAAAAAATGCGACTAAATTTAAATCGTGCACTCTTATTTGTATCCCTATATTTAATTTTTCAGGCGTGTCTTGAACAACTAAAGCAGTTGCAGACCGCGCGTTATGGGCCTTCTGAATCCTGGAAAACAGTTAAAATATTGTGTATTCACACAGCGAGTAAAACAACCACGCTCACAAGGCATACGAAGCAGATTATTTGTTATTGTCATTCAGTTGTCGATTGTAGGCGTGGATTTGGTGTATTTGCTAGGTCGGGAACCTCGCGCGAACCTTGTTTCGCTTAACACACGGTCTGAAACTCCAGCTTAAGGCTTATCCACGAAAGCCTTTACATATTCACTACATACATATATATATATATACAGGGCCGTCGAGAGGATATCAGGGCCCGGTGGCAGTTACTGATGATTTAATTCTGTGGTCAAAAGCAATAACCGCCTAAGTTGAAAATTGCTGTCTCGAGCAATCTCGTTTTAAAGTTTTAGCGCGTAGTGTGTTCGTTATGGGAATGCGAATAGGTTTTTATTAATAACTTTTTTTATTTTAAAGTTATAAACTCCCCGATTTTACACAAACGTAGATCACAGTCAAGGGAACGTGGTGGCATCCATAACTCAATTTCTTCTTAAGTCGACTTAAGCGGTTATTGCTTTTGACCACAGAATTATTTTATTCCTCCATCATTACTATTAATGATCCATTTACTTATTACAAATGGCGATTTCCGATAGGTCGGGAAACGCAAAAAAAATTGGTACCAACAATTCCCGACCAACCAGGAAATTTTCCTGGCAGATCGGAAATTACAAGAAAGTTGTTCCCGTGATTTCCTTATTAGTCGAGAAATAGCAAGAAAAACTTCCCGGGAAATTTTTCGTGCCAAATTTCCTGGAATTTCCCTACCTGTCATCAGGAATCGCTGAGTTTGTTTAACGAAGGCCCGTACTTGCGGAAAACGTTCAAACAGACAAATAAAAAAAAACTTAACTTGTAATCCGAAAAACACTCTTTCATTGCCGATCGATCGTAATTTTGAGACACATGAATCGAATAAACCTGTCACCTGTAAACTTGTATACAAAGTGTTAGAGAATAAGAACACAATTTATTGGGATGGCAACGTCGGCTCAGTGTGATCGGGCAATGCCGTGATTCAGCATGCTGAGTGCTCGGCAGGTCGGCGTTGTCAGCGACTCCCGTTAGGACGGTGTCGCAGGAAAAATCGTGGTTGTTGAATTTGAAATCTGCTACTGAACGGACGGAGTAAATTGAAATAAAAATTAAGAGTAAACAACGGCGTTTTTCTTACACAAAGTCAACCAAAACAATCCAACGACTTTTCAGGTTATGTCCGGGTTGAATTGCCCTATTTATCAACAAGAGGGCGCCTTACTGTTTGTCAGTGCTGACACGCTTACTAGGCCCTGACAATTGGTCACACTGGTAGCAGTTGAATGAGTAACAATCACTAAATATCGATAGACCTAGACTATCGATAGTCCGCTACTGATATTTAGTGAACACTAGCAGCAATCGCAGCAATATACGCGTATGCAAAGCTATAGCGCGCGATATTTTGAACTTTCCAATTTCGGGTTTTTTTCAACGATTCAAATGTAAAATATTTTGACAATTTTTTTTTGTTTTACGAAGAAAACATTTTTTAATGTTGGGCCCGGGCCCGTCTGCATAATGTCTGATTACGATAGGTAGATAATACACCAGTAACATTCTTTTACGGTTCTAATCAGATTGCAAAAGTGCATATTCAACTTTTCCCAAATTTTTAGATTTCGATTGAAATCCGGGCCCCGCTAGAAACTCCGGGCCCGGTGGGAATCCTACCTTTACCACCCCCCTCTCGTCGGGCCTGTATATATATATATATTGTATTCAACATATTAACAATTTGCGAAAGTTTCAAATAAAAAAACATTTGTGCATAAAAGTTTTGAAAACGTTTAGTTCGTTTAAAATAAATTGGAGGAACATTTGCCAACTCGCTTACAAGCAATCTACTTGTGAATTGCCTTCTTGTTTAAGCAGTGATGGGTACAACTAAGTATTTCGCATGGTTCAACTATAAGGTTGTAGCAAGCCACCGGCTGATCGTTTATCGCTTTTGTCAAAATCGTCGGTGTGCTGTGTTGCCGCATCGGTTGAAATGAAAATACTTGACTGAAAACAATTGACCTGAGCACTTTTCCCGTTTTTTCACTCAGATACAGCACTGTCTGGCAACAATCAGTTTTGTTTGTTTTCAGTTTCTCCCTCTTTCGTCGGAAAATATCAGCTGATTTTGACAGTAGCGATAAACGATCCTACCAACAAAATACATGGGGTTTTTGGTGTTGCGGTGATGCTATAACCTTATTATTGAACCATGGTATTTCGCCAATGTTTGTACGCGTAAAAGAGAACTGCAAAAATAAATTTTTTTTTCTTTCATTTAATCACTCAACAAAGCTCAGAGTTGAATACAATCACATCGTTGAATAAAATCAGAATCATGCTGGCGAATGCGCCGTTCGGGTAAGTTTGAGTCGGGTGGAGATCGAGCGTTGGCTTTGAATAAAAATATGTACAAGTCTGAAAATAAAGTTTTGTTATAAAACTTGTGTGCATAGGCAATACTGAACGGGCATTTGGTATAGTTTGTTATATTATATGTTAATTATAGCTACGCTCTGGGCAGACAAGTATAAAAATCCAGGAATAGTGCAGTAAGTCAGTTTGGTTTTGACAAGCAACGGTGTAATACGGATAAGAAAAGTGAAGTATCGATAAAATGACTAGTGAACCAGTGAAAGTAAATTGGCTTCGGAATATTGAAAATAAAGTGACTACTGTGGTAAACCAAGTTAAAAAGTTTAAGCGTGTTTTTTTTTGTGCACAATCCAGTGATAAGAATTATGCCTGGCCAGCAGAAATTTTCGTAACACTATTTTGCATTTGCCTTTCTTTGTATCATTCTCCATCTCTGCTAGCACACGTTAAGGGGGTCATATACGTGTAAACGGTATATTTTTGAAATCGCGCATACGCCGGAAAAAATTAATGCAATGTACAATTTTTCATTCTTTTATTAAAAGGTAACAGTGCAAGAAAAAAATTTTTTTTTTTGGCGTGCTCAAAATGGTGGTGGGGGTCCAACGTTGGGCCCAAATTCTAGTAGAAGTTGTGCCGGCGCCTCAAAAATCATCTGAAAAAATATTGCTATTAGTTATTATGAGAAAATATACGAAACGAACTAACAAAAACAAATATTTTCTCGCGGTCTTCGCCAAAAACAATGAAATTTTTAGTTAGTTTAGAAGTGCTATGTTTCAAAAAGTTGTTGCCCAAATTTTAGATCAGTGGGACTAAAACTTGCCGAGATGTTCTGCTTCCATAATCATAAACCAGTGTTTCGCCAGCGCGCGTGACTAGAGCGCGCGTTCGGTTTCATGCGGAACGAATTGACCATCAATAAAGCGCTGCTGCGGGGAAACGGGTCATTAGAATTAATAACCACTTGAGGAGGGTATTCTTAAGACCCCCTGGAGTCAATTTCACAAAAAAAAAATGTTGAAAATTTTGTAAATTTATACTTATTGACCCCCTTAATATTTTGCGTTTTATTCATTAAAATTATCATTGTTGCACCCAAAAAACAAAAACCCGAAACTATTATAAAGCGTTAAGAGCAGAGCACTTTTGGAGCAATGATTTAGGTTCGCGACTGCTACCGAAAATGCAATCAGTGTTGCCACGACCAACAAACATTTTTTGCCAAATTCTTAAGAAGATTACTAAATCCTGAAAAAAATAAAATTCAAGGACCTTTTTTACCAAAGTTAAATTTTGAGTTTAAGATTTTTCCTTGGTTTGGAAGTTTTTTATGTTTTTTGCCAACTTTTTGTTATTACAATACAATAATTATGTAGTCATGCGCAATAAAAAATATTTTTGTTCACATTTGTTGATATACATGTACTAAGCTGACCATAACTCATTACCGGGCTATGGCCTTCCGCAAAAACTTTCTCCAGGCGTTTTTGCTTTGCGCTCGCCTTCTCCAGTTTTCACACCAAATGAAGATAGGGCGTTCTTAACTTGGCCCTTCCACCGGAGACACGGGCACAATAAGCTTCCTTCGTTTTTTTTTTTTTTAGGCTGACATCATGCTGCTGTTTATGGCGGTGCTAAAGCAGATAAATTCCTGGACAACTTCAAAAGTATACCTTTCGGGCTCGACTTTACACCCGAGCCGGGCGAGTCCCTGCGTGTCCAGCCTTCATCTACCACCATACCCATTTTGGCAGATTTTCTTTCGATTGCCGCAAAGGCAGCGGTGACGTCTTGCTTGTTACGCCCGATGAAGTCAATGTCATCGGCGTAGGCAAGGAGCTGGACACTTTTGTTGAAGATCGTAGCATTACGATATACACGGGCCGAAAGGAAATGATGGGGGAAGAGAGTTGTGGAAGAGATTAAGGGTCCTCACTTCTCCGAACTTTGTGGTTTCTTTTAGGAACCTGAGGAGGTCGGGGAGAGGTAGAGGATGAGATTCGCTCATGCTCAATACCTCGTTGCCCAATATGCGCCTCCTGCTTCTCGAGAACGCTAGACAGTGGTAGATGTAATGCTCCGTTGTGCTTACGTCCTCGAGACAGGATTTGCACGTAGGGACATCGATGATTCGCCTGTTAGCCACATGCATTGTGTCTTGTTGTTCCAATCATGAGTTGCAATTCATTTCTCTCCAGTCGTAAAAGAGATTCCATTCTGCGGAGAGATGGTGGGCGTCGACTTGGCTCTCATGGGCATTTTCCAGTATTTGGCGTAAAGTTAATATCTGGCCGATGGCGAGCTTACCAGGTCTAAAGCTCCACTGATTAGGGGTACAATCAGTGCTTTGGCAAGTGGTTTCAATCTTTCACATAATACACACGTTATAAACTTATACGCAATGGGAAGTATGCCGATACCCCTGTAGTTTGCGCATATTGTTGGATCGCCTTTCTTCAACACCCTGCGCATCTGTAACTAGATCCTCAGTTCGTCTCTGCAGGAAAATGATCCGGGTTTAAATCCTTGTGCCATACACTTTACTTTCTGGAATAATTTATGGGCGTCGTTCCTGTTCCTGCACTCCTTCATTTCCTCACGCTCGAACCTTTCTTTCTCCTGTTTCTTGCGTCTAAAAATGCACCTTTCTTCCCGGTATTTTTCCCGTAAGTTTTGTTGTTGGTAGCATTCTTCGCTGTAGTGGCTGCGAGATACGTTTCGTCGTACCATTGATATTTTGGTGGTGGGTGTTGAAAACCAAGGATATTCAATACAAATCCGCCAATGTCATCAGGTGGACCGACCGAGCTGGTTGGAGATTTGAGCAGAGTAGGATTCGGCTGTCCCTTGTGAGCGCAGCTTACAGTTGTCCAGCTTTCTTTCCAAACTAGGTTGCGCGGTCGGCTGCAACAAAGTAGTGGTCCGAGTCGATGTTCGACTTGTTCCATCAATAACAATGTGATCAATCTGGTAGCATGTGGATTGATCGGATGATTACAAGGTTTGTTATATATAAAGTAAAAAAATAAGCTTCAGGTGAAAAACCAAATTTTTAAGCACGGAAATATTTGAAAAATTATTTCACATTGTCTGGGATGCATTACTCCCCAGTGTGAAGTACGCGTAAAAAAAATATGTATGTATGTAATATGTGTGTGGACGGAATATAAAAAAAGGATTATTTTAAGCGCCACTTGCTGCATTACTTTGTAGAAATGTGCAACTGACGTTTTGAGCAAGAAACAGCGTTTTGGTAATTAAAACTCTGTCTCCAAACTTGTACATTGTTTCATAACCAACGCAATGCCCGCTTTAATAGAGGAAGGCTCTGGCCCATAGAGTACTTTGAATCAATGAATACGTTGTCAACGGGTACAAAATCAGCTTTTCTGATTTTATATTAGCAGCAGCTGCCACACAGCCAAGCTTTTTCTTAAGATTTTGTTCCCGTAAGCTTGTACAGGCTTGTCAAAAAGGCACGGATGCTGCGGCACAGCTTCAATCAATTGTTCTTCGAACATATTTAGGTACAAAACATTATTAATTACAAACGTTTCCATTTTTTCAAAGAATTTTCGCAGAAAATCGATTTTCAATTAACATCTTTTTAAGTGTTCAACGTACGGTAAAAGTTGAGAGTTGCTCTACTTTTTGCGTTATCGTATCCGTTGCGTATGGGACACATTCATGAATCTACTGCCCGCTGGCTCCTAGAAAATAAAAATATTTAGTTTCGTAAGTATTACGAGACAAGGCAAGTTTTGACAATCGAAAGGATTAATCAATTTAAAATACAGAGTGTTATACAGTTTTGGAATATATGATGGAAACAACCGTTTTTTTTTTTGACCAATTGTATCTCCACCGGTTATACATATATTTTAAAATTGCTCACATGTTCTGATAATTAGCTAACGGTTGTTTCTTTTACGATGCGATGGTCCCCGAATTTCGTACCATTGTTGTACCATTGCAATCTGGATAAAGGTCAAGTATATTTGTTTAAAAAAAAAATATAGAAAGGAGACGAGTTTGGTGTTTTTTCTTAAACGGTTAGATTGTTAGTTTGTGCAATTGTGTTTAATTACAACTGTATACTTAACTGGTCATAACAACCCGTTATCGGGTTACGGCCTGCCGCATAACTTCTCTCGCTTTGCGCGCGCCTTCTCCAGTTGGTCACACCAAGAGATAACAGGGCCAGGGACTTGGTCTTTCCACCGGAGACACGGCCTTCCCTCTTCGCCGTCCACTTCCAACCATTGTATCGAACACCTTTTTCGCCGGAGCTTCGTCGTCCATACGGCAGACATGACTAGTATACAACTGTATACTTAAGCGAAATCTAAGCGTTTCGAAACACGTTTCTTCTTGACTGGCACGACAGCCCGATTACGAGACTATGGCCTAGCTACCCGCAACCATCCATGTTATGCGTGTGCATTTTTTCAAGGTTGGAAGGGTTTTATGCCTATTCCGAACGGCGAGTTGGAAGCTTTTTCATAGGCATACTCTCAGAGGTTTGCCATTTCCTGCTGAGAGGACAGCCGCCGAAAGAAAAATTGTTGTTTTTCTTTCTTTTTTTTCGGTGTTAGCAGCAACGGAGTCTTGAACCTGGGTTCGAGCGTCGCATTTGACTCGCGGCCTAGGGCACTAGCCAGCTGAGCTACGGCGGCTTCCGTATTTACTATGTGTGCCAATAATTTTGTTCCTGTAAAAATGTTCTGTTTAATGAGTTTTTATTTTTTTCGTTTAACTATGTATATTCTAGTTTTCGTTTATACTGCCGCTGAATGAATAACACCTATGTGAATAATTATAAAACAAAATCAATACAAATCTGACTTCGTTAACTTGAAATTTCTTGTTTTATTAAAAAATGCCTGCTGTTGTCTAATAATTTTGTTTGCCACTGTATGTGCCGATATCGAGTTTCTCAGGCTCCGACTCAAATATTGTGAAGCAAAACCAATCGGCAATACAAAAACGCATATACACAAAACAGCTACAACCACAAAAACCATCAGAGCTGTCTCCAACGCTCTCGTGGGCGAATGCCATCCCTCTTTCACTACCTGGATACGCAGATGTGTACACTTTGCAAGGCAATGAGATCAAACTAAAGCGCTCGCTCTCCTGCTGGCACCGCTCTTTCCCTTTTGTGGCTTCCCCCCTCGTTAAGAACTGTGTACCTTCCGCAACTCCAGCTGTACACTGTAGCGAAATATAACTATGACATAAATTACTTGCTCACTGGGTCGAATATGACGAGGAAATATCGAAATACATTTACCACAGAGCACGGACTTTTATAATAAAATTTTATAATTTGTAGGTCCTTCTATGATAGCAGGGAGGCAGTGAAAATTTACACGACGGTTAAATTCAATACCTAGCCGCACATCGTTCGCTTCTGTTCTCTATCTAAGCTCGTATTCAGGGAAGAATTTTATTTATATTAGGTCTGCAACTTAGTTTTTGCCGTTTGTCAATAGATGGCTCCAGAAGTAACTGCTTGTAGGGCAAGTTACCTCTAACGAAATGAAACGCGAGCTTGCACGTTGTAACAACTTCTCTTCTATTATAAAATGATGCAAACGGAATTACGGTTGCCGGCGCGACTGCAGCGCACGGCCTACCACGATACCAAATTCGTTTATTCAAATTTGCTGACAGACAGCATTGCCAGCATTAAATATAAAGAGGGCATTGCCGCCACATTCAGCATGTGTGTTCGATGTTAATAAATCCAAAGCGTTATAAACAAAGCATGGACATATGGTGAAGAAACCGCTTTGACTCATTAGTTACTTTTGGTTGTACGAAAATGTCTGATATTGTGCGAAATAATCGTCTTGCGGGAAGTGTTTATGTTCTTTTTTCATTCGAAAAAACCGGCGGCTGAAGCACATCGTGAGCTCCAAAAAGTTTACGGAAATGCTACTCTGAGCGAAACAACTAGCCGTGATTGGTTTCGTCGTTTGAAGAAAGGCCAAAAAGTTTCGAAAACGTTGAATTGGAGGCATTGCTCGATGAGGGTTCATGTCAAACGCAAGAAGAGCTTGCTTTAGCTTTAGGAGTTAGATTTAAAGGCAAGAAGCTTGGGTTGCTTCTGATTTGAAGCCAAGAAATGTGGAGCGTCACTTTTTCCCCTATGAACGGCATCGTTGAATATTCACGATGCGAAGGTTATGCTGTGTATTTGGTATAACTAAGTCGGTGTTTTTTATTATGAGCTGTTAAAACTGAACGAAACCGAAACTACTTGGAAACGTCTGGTCTGGCTAGTTAGCAGTCCCTCTCATATGAAGACATCACAAAATGGCTTGATTCGTGAATAGCCTTAAAAGATGAATACTTTTACCGTCAAGGTATTCGAGCTCTGCCAGAGAGATGGAATGCCTTTTTTTCACAGTAAAGTGCATTTTCATAATAAAACAGCGAGAAATTACACTACTCGACTCGAAAAGTCGGGCTGTCCGTCGTTCAGAAGATAGTACCTTAGGCTTTCCAGCGATATATAGATTGCCCAAATAAAATGAGATTTGGGGAAGTTACTGATGGTGAAACTTGTAAAAAAGTGAATTTTTTTTACTATTTTCAAAAACAATTATACAAAAATTTTGGAATGATTGTTTTATAGATAAAATAAATTATCTTCTCTGGTTTTAAAATCGAAGTCGAAATATTTGAGCAAATATTAAGCCTAATATAAATAGAATTGACAGAAAAATGACAAAGTTATGATGTACAGTGAAAACACCAACTTTACATTAATTACACCGTGCGAAACAATGTTTTTTTGGCGGAGATCTATCCAAATGTTGATGAAGACATGAAACTAGAGATCATTTCGCTCCTTCGCTGAAAGAACTTCATAATTCAAAACTACATCATTCCGAGAAAATTCAATTCCCATTACAGGGAGTTCAAGGCATCAAAAAATGTTTCATGTCGTCTTGTGAGAAAAGTATTGAATATTTTACAGAGTGGTTTTGACAGATAAAAGATCATATGCTGTGTATCTGCAGGGTTGCCATAAGCTGAAAACAAAATTTTTTTGAGTTATGACGTTCTTGCAGCGAAGGAGCGATTTATAGTATCCTGGCATAGTCAGTTTTTCATTTTCCGCCCCAAAGTCCCTTTTAAAGGGACATATGTACACATTTCAAATATTTTTTAAAATATTTAAATATAATAAAGATATAGGCATTTAATGTAAGAGGAAAATTGCCTCCTTTTTACTAAATGTTCATATTATTCAAACCCCCATTTGCACTCTTTCTTGAGAAATATGGCAAAACCATCTCCTACAGCTGCCATGCGAAGAAGCGCGAATTTGGCTGCGGATTTGTGATCAGCAAGAGACTTCGCCACTACGTCTCTCGGTTAACTCCGGTGAACGAACGGCTGGCATCGATCCGCGTCAAGGCTAATTACTTTAGCATCAGCCTAATTTGCGCGCACGCCCCGACCGAAGAGAAGGACGATGCGCCAAAGGATGCCCTCTTTGCGAAGCTCGAGAACGTCTACGGGGCCCATGACGTCAAAATCTTCTTCGGGGTCTTCAATGCAAAGGTCGGGCGAGAAGGTATATTTGGTCCCAAAGTCGGGCAGTTCAACCTCCATGTGACCACTTCGGACAACGGTCTGGGGCTGATTGATTTCGCCGCGGCACGAAACAGATTCCATCACTTCGACATCCACAAGGCCACCTGGTTATCTACCCGCAACCAGATTGACCGCATTGTGATTGATGAAGGCATGCTTTTAGCATTCTGGATGTGCGCACGTTCCGAGGGCCGAACATCGATTCGGACCACTTCCTTTTTGCAGCAAAAGTTTGCAAAGAAAACTGCAGGTCAGTAAGCTGCGATTACAAGGGAGAGCCGAAGCCTACTCCGCTCAAATCTCCAACCAGCTCGGTCGCTCTCCCTCTCCACCTGATGACATCGGCAGATAATGGGCTCACATATGCCACTCTATGCGCGCCGCCGCAGAAAATGTCCTTGGTTTCCGACACCCACCAAAAAGAAACCAATGATAAGACGAAGAATGTCGCGCAGCCACTGCAGCGAAAAATGCTGCAAACAAGAAGACCCCGCAGTCGGCAGTTACGCGAGCCGTACGGGAAAAATACCGGGAGGAGAAGAAGAAAGAGAGAATTTTTCCAGTCAGTCAGTTGGTTACAGATGCGCAGTGTGTACTAGGTTGCGGAGATGCATTGCTCCAATCCGCTCTCAGGCGGATTTCCAGACGGCACCAATTGACGACACCGGTGTGGAGCTATGATGAGGTCCAATCAAACAAAACGCTCCAACTAATCAGGGGAATCAGCGTACCTCCCATTGCTTATAAGGTTCTAACAAGCGTAATATGTAAAAGTTTGAAGGCTCTCGCCAAGGCGCTGATTGGACCTTATCAGTGCGGCTTTAGACCTGGAAAGTCCATCATCAACCAGATATTCACTATACGCCAAATCCTGGAGAATCTCTTTATCCATTACAAGGCAGCATTCGATAGCCCGATAAAGGATCACCTATATGCCACATCGTCTGAACTTGGTATCCTTGCAAAGCTTGGGAGACTTTGCAGAGCGACACCCATTTGCACTCGGGCAATATACGCAGCTCCATCAAGGTTGGAAGTGGCTTCTCCGACCCATTTGCTCCCGTTCGAGGCTTCAAACAGGGCAATCCTTTGTCATGTGACTTCTTCACTTCATGGTGAGTGTTCTGCGCAAGGTCGGTGTACATCGTAATGGCACAATTTGCAACAAGTGTGATCAGTTCATTGCCTACGTGGATGACATTTGTACCATCGGGCGTAACAAGCGAGATGTCACCGATGCCTTTGCGGCAATTGAAAGAGATTCTGCCAAAATGGGTCTGGTGGTAAATGAGAGCACGACGAAGTATATGCTGTCTACACGCAGGGACTCGCAGCGGCTAGGGTGTCACGTCGGGGCCGTCAGGTCTACTTTTGAAGTAGTCAAGGGATTCGTCTACCTTGGCACCGTCATAAACAGCAACAATGATATCAGCCTGGAGATAAAGCGAAGGATTACTCTTGCCAATAAGTGCTACTGCGGTCTCGGTAGGCAACTGCGTAGCAGAAACCTTTTTCGACTAACAAAACTTGCACTGTATAGGACGCTTATTCTGCCTTGCTCCTCTTTGGCGCAGAAGCATGGCCCTGTTCGTATTAGCGACGACTATCGCATACGAACCAACAACGAGCTTTATGAGCTGTATAAAGACGTGGACGTACACAGTGAATTTACATCCAGCGGATACGCATGTCTGCCGAATGGACGATGAAGCTCCGGCGAAAAAGGTGTTTGTTGCGGTAGTTGGAAGTCGACAGCGAAAAGGGAAGAACGTCCAAGTTAAGTAGGCTCCATCTTCTCTTAGTGTGACCAGCTGGAGAAAAGCGCGCAAAGCAGAGGCGCCTTGGGAGTGCTTTTGCGGCAGGCCGTAATCCGGTAACGGGTTGTTATGGTTATGGCCAGTTAAGTATGGCAAAACCAGTTTTACTTATCATTGAGGAGTAAAATTCACAACACTTGCCTCAATACAACTCAATTCAGAGAATTCGGTTTTGCTTCCCTCATTGCTCCTGGAAAAACCAATGATCACTCACTCGTAACATTCCAAGTGAGAGCACGAATCATGCATGTGTACTCTTTTACAGCGGCCGTTTAGAGTGTGCGCTTTTCAGAAGTAAAAATCCTCGCGTGTTTCTGCTCACATTTTTCTCACTCAAACTTTTTTTGCAATGTTGAAATTTTTAAAAGTATAGTTATGGATGGTGAGTGTTATTTTGATGTCGTAATTGTTCCTATTGCTTTTTTGTTTTAAACAAACCCATTGTTGGTCAAGTTATATTATTTTTTGATTCTCGAAAAATTATAAATTACGTGCAGAATTATTTTTGATCTAGATTGTTTTCAGGAAGTTCGAAATCAATATGTCTATTAAATCACGTTTCTTCATACAACACCGTAATACATGTTTTGCCCCTTTAGACCCTGAATTTCAAAAAATCTCGTCTTAGCGGAGGTTCATTCTTCAAGAAGTACTTATAGTTCAAATTTCAGCGGTTTGGGCTGGGCGATGATGAGTCAATCACTCAATCAGTCAGTCAGTCAGGACAAACAATCTATGTATATAAAAAAGGAGGCGATACCACGCCCTCTTGTCAAATGCTCACAAGTTTCTTCTGGCCGAATTGTACTACTAAGTGGAAAGTTAGTACCAAGTTTCACTGACGTGTGTGTGTGTACTGCGTAACAGCTGGGTCATAAAAAGAATGACACATCTGTGAGACGACCGTACACCAACTTTAAATGCTGTGCGGCTAACGATTTTGAAGCTATTCCATATAAACGATTTGAGTTGAATGGGTGGTGCCATGGCCCCTTGTTAAATACCCGCCTCATTCCCTCTGTCGATTGATATGACTAATTGGTAGGTTCATGCTAAGTTTCATTGATGTGCGACGAACAATTTCAAAACTATGCGGATAGTTTTGATTAAAAAAATGTGTCACACCCCTTGTCCAACGCCCATAAAATTAATAGTAGAATGACACTTCTGTGGGCGGATGTCATACCAAATTTCAATGCTGTGCGACGTACAATTCCGAAGAATTTCCATATAAAAGAATTGAGTTTAATGGGCGGTGCACACCCCCTTATTCAATACCCACTCCATTCCCTCTATCGAAGGACATGATTAAATAGTAAGTTCGTACCAAATTTAATTGATGTGTAACTTATAGTTCCAAAGTTATTGTCAAAAATGTATTCTGGTGGTGCCACGCCCCGTTTTCCCGACTGTTCTTTTTTCTTAAACCTTCGCGTAGCAACTACGAACAAACCCGCCGAAGGAAGTATCCAATTTGATCTAGTCGTTTTCAAGTTTTAAGCAGCCGAACGAACCAAGATTCGAAAATAAATGTTTTTTTTGTTTTCATCTCGATATTCATTTATTTTGGTCCAAGGAGAAATTTTCTAGTTAGTTTTTGAAAATGATATCGCGTAAATGGCCACCATTAGCTTTGGCCGCAAAATGTGCCCTTTTTCGGCATTTTCCATCACTTTTGCCAGTGTATCGGCCGATATGGCTCTTATTTCGCGGCGTATGTTGGCTCTGAGTTGAGCTAGTGTCCTTGGCTTGTTGGTGTATACCTTGGACTTCAAGTAGCCCCATAAAAAAAAGTCTGGCGGTGTCAAATCGGGTGATCTCGGTGGCCACTCATAATCGCCGTTTGGTTTTCACAATCGAGAAGTTATTTTGAATGTAAAGCTGAACAATTTCAGCACGTTCTTTTGGAGTGTACTATTCCATGGTATAAATTGTCTTGGAATGACGCTTCCAACGCGCTATGTCATTAGTCGATCTGACAGCTCTGTCAGAAGTTATAGGGTTACCAGATGCTTCCACTTTCAATGGCCTACCCTGTATATAGACTAGCTGACCCGCCGCACTTTGTCTGGCACGACATTTGTTGTTTTTTTATAATTAAATACGCGAGATGGCGAATCTATGGCGATGGAAATTGACGAAGAAAACCAACTAAAGGAAGAGGAGGAGCTACTGATTAACGCAATCGAGGCCGACAAATAAGCAATGTTGCTGCTAAGTTTCAGTAAAGAAATGGACTGCGCTTGAACCGGATTTAAATAATATGGGCGGTGCCATGCCCTCTTATTCAATACCTGCCCCTTATTCAATGCCCTCTGTCGAAAGAGAAAGTAGGTTTGTACTAAGTTTCATTGCTGAGCGACTTATAGTTCAGCAAAATATTTGGGTCAGAAAAAATGTGCCACGCTCCTTGTCCAACGACCATCAAATCTTATCATTAGAATAACTCATCTATGGGACGACGGTGTATTATATGTTATTGTTGTACAACGTATAATTTGGAATATATTCCATTATTAAGATCTGGCTCGTATGGGTGCTGCCACGCCCCTCGTCCAATACTTGCCCCATTCCCTCTGTCGAAATATATGATGAATGGTAGGTTCGTACCATGATGCAATTATAAAGGTGAGATCTTCCTTGACAGCTTGTTTTTGACACTGTCTTATACAACGAGAACCAATGTTGTCTAGTACGCTTTCAAAAGAAGGGGAAAAACGACGAAGTAAATTAAAAGTTTCAAATACAAATTAATAAATAGTGATTGCAGCAAAAGGTTTAAGGTTAGTTTATTATTGTGCGCATTTTATTTGATTTTTTATATTGATTATTTTTTATCTTTCTATTTAAAAATTTTATTCTAAAATGAATGCGACATTTAAAAAATGATTTTTTTACTTCGCGGGGCAATTCGACATTGGAGGCTTCGTCAAGAAGTTTGTCGCTTATTTTTTCAAATACCGCTACTTCACAACTATTAATTTTGTTAAAGGCAACATTGTTATTTGTATCGCCTATAGAAATGAAAGCTGAAATTTTTTCCCCCTTTTTGTTTAAAAGCATTAAATACAACATTCTTTTCATCGACGTTTCTATAAGACAGAATGTCAACCAATTTTTTCAGTTTTCTGTCAATGAAGAACTCACCTTTATAATTTCATCATGGGTTCGTACTAAGTTTCATTGCTGAGCGACTTATAGTTAAGCAAAATATTTGGGTCACGAAAAATGTGCCACACCCCTTGTCTAACGCCCATCAAATCTTGTCAGTAGATTGACTCATCTATGGGACGAAGGGGATACAAAATTTCAGTGTTGTACAACTTACAATTTGGAAGATATTCCATTATTAAGATCTGACTCGTATGGGAGGTGCCACGCCCCCTGAAAAAGAGATAGTAGCCGATTCTCAGACCTACTGAATATGCATATAAAATTTCATAAAAATCGGTCAAGCCGTTTCGGAGGAGTTTGGTAACTAACATTGTGACACGAGAATTTTATATATAAGACTAGCTGACCCGGCGAACTTTGTCTCGCACGACATTTCTTGTTTTTTTTTATAATGAAATACGCGAGATGGCGAATCTATGGAGATGCAAATTGACGAAGAAATCCAACTAAAGGAAGAGGAGGAGCTACTGATTAACGCAATCGAGGCCCACGACTGCGCTTGAACCGGTTTTAAATTATATGGGCGGTGCCATGCCCTCTTATTCAATACCTGCCCCTTATTCAATGCCCTCTGTCGAAAGAGAAAATCGTAGGTTAGTACTAAGTTTCATTGCTAAGCGACTTATTGTTCAGCAAAATATTTGGGTCACAAAAAAAGTGCCACGCCCCTTGTACGACGCCCATCATATCTTATCAGTAGAATGACTCATCTATGGTACGACGGGATACAAAATTTCAGTGTTGTACAACTTGCAATTTGGAATATATTCCGTCGTAAGATCTGGCTCGTATGGGTGGTGCCACGCCCCCTCGTCCAATACTTGCCCCATTCCCTCTGTCGAAATATATGAATAAATGGTAGGTTCATACTAAGTTTCATTGCCGTGCGACTTATTGTTCAGCGAAATATTTGACTCAAAAAAAATGTGCCACACCCCTTGTCCAACGCCCATAAAATCTTACCAGTGGAATGATTCATCTATGGGACGACAGGTACTAATTTTCAGTGTTGTACGACTTACAATTGCGAAGATATTCTATATTAAAGATTTGGCTTATATGGGCGGTGTCACGCCCCCTTGTTCAATGCCCTCATCATTCCCTCTGTCGAAATATATGAATAAATGGTAGGTTCGTACTTAGTTTCATTGCTGTGCAACTTATAGTTCAGCTGAATAATTGGGTCACAAACATGTGCCACGCCCCTTAGGGGTATTAAAAATAGATAGTAGCCGATTCTCAGACCTACTGAATGTGCATGTAAAATTTCATAAAAATCGGTAAAGCCGTTTCGGAGGAGTATGGGAACTAACATTCTGACACGAGAATTTTATATATTAGATATACAGATGGGAAGATTTTGTAACATAAATAAAACTTATTATATATCTTACGATGCGGAAACAAAAGTTTGAACGCCTCAGTTTCAGCGCCTCATTTGATCTACATTAATGAATGAGTGCTTAGATTTCGCATCAAAATACTTATCATTGAAAACATCAAATATTTCTCAGCTCATATCATTTAAAACATTTGACAGATGAAAATAGTGATAAAGTGATAGGAAACTGAGAGAATTCACGAATTTTGGCCGTTTTTTTTTTTTGGTTACACCAAACAAAAAGCACAATCCGTGTGAGCTGAAAAGATAATCGTCAACCCTGCCTGTACTCTCTCTTTGTGGAACAATTCGCATCGTGGCATGCAGGTGACTAGAAGTTGCAAGGTTGCAATTTTGACGTAATTGTATAAAAGTATGTTCGCCGTCTTATTGTAACTAGAAGGCAGTTTTACATGAAGAAAATATATGAAACTACAAAATTTTTTTGAGTTTAAATAAAATTGTTAGGAAAAGTAGTAATGTGAAGAGATATTTTTAATTTTTTAATTTTATATTCAGTCTACAGTTGAATTACTTACCGACTGTGGGAAACAATTAATTCTTAAATAATTAATTAAAAATACTAAATAAGGCTAATCTAAAACTAAATTCATTTGCACTAAAATCTAGATGTGAGCTGTACATATTGCAAAGGCGTATACATCTAGCTATTGGTTCACTGGACGAATAATTTGTTCGATGTACTGTGACAGAATAAACGATTATGTCTCAAAGACCGATTGATTTCCAAAACACTGAACAAATTTAACAAATCAGGACACCTGGTCTTACCACGCAAAATATTAAATGCGAACATTAGAAAGAGGCACGTTTTCCGCTCACTGAGGGATTGCAAACCGAGTAATTTGCGTCTGCCTGTATATGAAGGGAGACCATTAGGCCAATACAATTTCCGGATAGCAAATCTTGTAAACATTTTTTGAATCATTTCAACGCGATTCGAATGAATTTCGTAGTAAGGGCTCCAGATTACTGAAGCGTAATCCAGGAGACTCCGAACCAGAGCTGTGTAAAGCGATTTAAGAGTCAAGGGATCCCTAAAGCCTTGTGAATTCCTTTAAATAAATCCCAGCATGGAATAAGCTTTAGACGTAATGTAATCTATGATATGAAGGGAGACCATTAGGCCAATACAATTTCCGGATAGCAAATCTTGTAAACATTTTTTTGAATCATTTCAACGCGATTCGAATGAATTTCGTAGTAAGGGCTCCAGATTACTGAAGCGTAATCCAGGAGACTCCGAACCAGAGCTGTGTAAAGCGATTTAAGAGTCAAGGGATCCCTAAAGCCTTGTGAATTCCTTTAAATAAATCCCAGCATGGAATATGCTTTAGACGTAATGTAATCTATGATCTAATCCATGACTCGCAAAGCTTTGTTTAGCATCCAATATTACATCTAAGTCTTTGACTTCATATTTTCTAGCTAGAGCAATACCATTGAGAGAATAATCAAAAACCAAAGGTGACCTGCTTCGAGAATATGAGACCACCGAGCATTTCTCGATTTTAAGGCGCAAATGATTGAATTTACACCAGTAAAAGAAATTATCAATATCACTCTGGAGTAGATGACAGTTATTCAGATTTTCGATATTAAGGTATAACTTGACATCATCAGCAAATAAAAGAGATTTTGAATGTTTCAGATGCTGTGGCAAATAATTTATAAATAGTAAACATAAAAGAGGTCTACAGTGAGTTCCTTGGGGAATACTTGAGAAAGCGTTAGTTATTATGTTGGAACTGACTAATCCGATCCTCACTATTAGTTTTCGGTTTGTCAGGAAACTTTGAAAACATTTTAGTAAATTTCCATTAATAGCAATTTTACTTAATATAAATAGCAAAATATTAAGATATGCTTTATCGAATGCCTTTGAAAAGTCTGTATACACATTATTATTATTATTATTATTATTATTGCCGGGGAATGTGCACCGCGACCTAAAAGATCTATTGTGCCCCCTTCATGGCCTTCACAGTTCGTCCGTGAGTCCAGTATCCAAAAGGAATCTTAGTATATTTCCTAAGCCTTTGGAAACGCAGTCCGATCCTGGTATAATAAAGTCACCCAGGTGCTTTTTCCGTTTGTGCATTAGTGCAGGGCATGTGCCTAGTATGGGTATTGCAGTTTCATTATCCTGCACACAGAACCTACAGAGTTTGTTGACCCTGATACCTAGTTTGGTTAGATGATAGTTCAATCTACAGTGCCCTGTCAATATACCTGTAATAATCCTTAGATTATTCTTTGAGAGACTCATACATTCCTCGAACCTTTTCTTATTATAAGATCCGATAACCGCCTTGGAATGTTCAAGGCCTGGTTGTTTTTCCCAGTATTTATTCCGGATGGCTATCTCGTCTTTCCTGGAAAGGATGGATAGTGCTCCTTTGTCTAAACCGCAGAAGGGTTCTGGGCCGACGAAAGGGGTAGACGCCCCCTTTCTAGCAAGTTTGTCGGCCTGTTCATTCCCATCAATACCGGCGTGACCCGGGACCCAGAGGACCCATACCTGATTGTAACGGCCAAGCTCATTCAGCTTCTCAAGGCATTCCGACACCAGTTTCGAGGATAACTGGTACGATCCTAATGCCTTGATTGCCGCTTGGCTGTCTGACAGGATCGCGATCCTCCGGTTTCGGTATTTCCTCACCAGATGGAAGTGAGCGCAGCTTTCAATTGCGTATATTTCCGCCTGAAAAATGGTGGTGTGCTTTCCTGTCGGTTCCGAGCATCTAATCCCCGGTCCATACACCCCGATTCCTGTATCCTCCTCCGTTAGAGAGCCATCTGTGTACTAGGAAATCATGTACTGATCTATCAGTTATGTCTCTGATATACCTACCCAGCTTATTTCATTACTAAGTTCTGTTTTAAATCTCTTGGTGAAACAGAGCTTCGGAGTAATTGTGTCTCTCGGTATTGCAATCTCGGGATACTGGTTCGTAAGAATATCAATCTTCTTACGACTCAGGAAACCCTCGGCCCCGTTATTTACGTCAGTCATCCGTAGGATAGCCCTCTTCGCTTGGGTTTGTATATGTAAGTGAAGAGGTGTAAGTTCAAGAAGAACCTCCATGGATGCTGTCGGACACGTTCTCATAGCCCCTGTTATGCACACACATGCCAGTCTTTGGAGCTTGCTGAGAGCCCTGATGGTGGTCAGCTGTCCGGTTTTACTAACCCAGACCGCTGAACCATACGTTATCATAGGTCTCACGATCGTCGTGTAGATCCATCTCAGTATGGCTGGTGTACAGCCCCAGCTTTTACCTGCTATGGACCTACAGGTCATCAGGACCCTGGTGGCCTTTTTAATCGTTTCATCAATGTGTCTCTTCCAGTGGAGTTTCTGATCTAGTACATACTACATATTTCACCTCCTTCTGAAACTCTATCTCTATTCCATCCAAACGGATTGGTCTGAGAGCGTCAAGTTTGTACTTTCTTGTAAAGGGTACGATAGTGGTTTTAGCCGGATTTATATTCAGCCCCACCTTCGCGCACCATTTCTTGGTTAACCTTAGCCCTAAGGTTATCCTATCCCGCAGGGTATCTTCAAATTTTCCCCTACATATGATTACGATATCATCTGCGTAACCCTGTACCGTTAGTCCAGAGTTAGACAGCTCCTGTAGGAGGCCATCCACCACGAGGCTCCACAACAATGGCCATAATACGCCACCTTGTGGACAGCCCCGGGTCGTGGTGGCCCCTATAATCTCGCCCGTGCTATGAATCTCCACCTTCCTAGTAGCGAGCATGCCGTTTATCCAGCATTTCAGGGTATCCGTTAACCCCCTGCTGGATAAGGCGCTCAAGCCCCCTCAATATCCAGGAAGGCACAAAGTACCTCCTCGTTTAGACTCTTCTGTATCTCACCTGTCAGCTGGTACAGTGCAGTTTCAGTGGTGCGCCCTGCTCTGTAAGCATGCTGACAAGTGTGTAAGGGTTTGTCTATTAGGACTGTCGTTCTTACGTAGCTGTCTAAGACCTTCTCTAGAGTCTTCAGTATAACAGGGCTATTCTGGCAAAGACTGTTGAAACACTTTCAAAAGATTATTGAAAGATAGTTTGAAAGACTGAATGAAAGATTTTAGCTATTCCAACGAAAAAATCTTTCGGAAAAAGCTCTAAAATTCAACACTCGAGTTGAAAAGCTGGTTTCGGCGAACAGCATTGCCAGCCAACTCTTTTTCTGTGAAATTTGAAGCATTTTTGCAATGATGAAAGAAAATTATTTTTCCAATTTTCGTTATGATTTTTTTTTTAATTACAGATGTGTTTATCAGAATTATTTTGCAGTTACGTATTTCTTTTTAGAAAAGACAAGAACTGGTGTAAAAATATGAATTCAAATTAATTGTTTTATTTTTTATGTGATGTTAATGATGTTGTCAGATTTAACCTTAAGGCAATGAACAGCACATGAAGACAAACACTTTCGGCCTATTTATATTATGTACTTTTGCTGTTAATTGCTGTAGTTTTACGTTTTCTTTCATCCTTCATAAAAATCTCACATTTGTAAACCAAGTTTTTCGATGCTGGCAATACTGTTGGAAAACGAACCGTCCGTCGTGAAATGAAAAATTCAAACAAAATTTCAAAAATTTCAATCAATGGCTGAAGTAAAAATTAAAAAAGTAATTGCATTCTTTTATAAAATATGTCCATATATATTACATATATACGTATATCGTTTCGTTTCATAACACAAACACAACGCACGTACTTTTTGCAAGCTGAAAGACGACCCCAAGAGCATATCTTTCAAACTGTCTTTCATGTTACGGAAAACAGCTTTCAAGATAGTTGCTAGAATAGCAAATTGTCTTTCGAAAGATTTTTGTACTTCGAAAGATTGAGGTGAGTTGAAAGATAGTTGCCAGAATAGCCCTGTAAATGAAGTCAGGCAAATCGGTCTGAAGGACTTCGGGTGAAGGGGGTCCTTTTTCCCGACCTTTGGTAGAAAGACTACCTTTGCCCTCCTCCAGGCTTCTGGTATATATCCCAGTGCCAGACTGGTTCTAGCTATTCTCAAGAGATCACGTTTAATGACGTCCATCCCTTTTGGTAGTAGCGCCGGAAAAATGCCATCAGGTCCAGGAGATTTAAGTGGTTTGAAGGTACACACCGCCCACCGCAATCTCTCCTCCGTGCAGATTTCCATTGCCACTAACCAATCTCTTCTAGAGATTCTGCAGAGGGTCTTAGCCTGCCTCGTTTCCCTCCAAGCAACAGACCCCGGAAAGTGAGTATCCAGGAGTACCTTTGCCTTCTCCTCCTCACTCTCGGTAAACTCCCCGTTGCTCAGTTGCGCCCCGCTTCTTCGCATCAGGCAAAGAGGGTTTCGCGCGGTCCAAGACCTTTTGTTTGGTCGGCGTTAAGCCGTCATCGAGGTAGCGCGGATATCACCTTGCACCTGCGCCGCTCAACCCCGTTTCCCTTCTGGCCTCTATCAGCTTACCCAGCTTGTGAGTCTGTCCAGATTTCAGACCAGTACTGGTCGAGGGTTGTGGTATTCCGTCCTTGGATGCCGAAGCGCCCGCAGACTCCACTGCCACCCGACTTTCCTTCCGTTGGTCCTTTGTCTCTGTCCGTTCTGGCTTTGGCCCAAACTTGCCAACTTCGACGCCAAATTTTCCACATACTGTACGTCTAGCCGTCTTCTTAGAGAGGCTCCGTTAAAATACAGCCGGTATTACCCCCTTGCTGCAAACCATCCAAAAGGCACGGGTCGCATAACACCTTGGATTAGGGGGAAGAGGGAAAAGGGTAAAAATAAAGAAATATTGGGATGTGGGAGATTGAGAGGGGAATCGACTAGTAAGCCAGCCAGAGACAAGACGGGCAGAGACAAGACCCTACCCGAAGTGGCTGTTACCGGTGGCCGGTCGGACGAGAGGAGGGTTTAGCGTGTTAAAGTCTCGCACTGACATATTCAGGCATCTTTCATCCTGGACATTTTATCATAGCATTGCATCTTCATAGCTGTGTCATCTCTATGTGAAGCTCTACGGAAATAAAACCAAAAATGGTTTCTTTCAAGCAACTTCATCACCCTCTTTTCACCCTTTGAAGGTCGAATTTTGAAAAACGCTAAAATACGTATTTCGTTATTTTTGTTTGAGTATATATATAAAAAATTTTAAAACAATCCGACCAAAAAACAATGTCCGTCCATGTAAGCTTCACCACCCCCTTTCCACCCTTTCAAGGTCGACGTTTTGTAATCGCTGCTTTTTAAGGGTTGACTTTCTAAAATACAGCTTTTGACCGAATTTCATCATTATAGCTCCAGCGGTTTGGGCTCAGTGATGATAAAATAATTTGTAACCATATACCAGGTATGCGCCTATGAAACCGGTAATTATTTTTGAAAAAACACGTTTATTGTGAGGAAATGATTACAATTTTATTCTTCAAAGTAATGGCCATCGCTAGCTACACATTTTTCCCATCTCTCAGGCAATTTATGGATGCCTCGCCAAAAAAATGTTTCGTCTTTTGCCTGAAACCAATCATCGATCCATTTTTTGGCTTCTGCGTGAGAATTGAAGCGCTGTTCCGTTAATGCGTGGCCCATCGATGCGACCATGTGATAATCCGAAGGCGCCAAGTCTGGTGAGTAAGCCGCATGAGCAAGAGCTTCCCATTTGTACGATGCAACCAATTCTTTGGTGGCTCTAGTGCGGTGTGGTGGTGCGTTGTCATCGAGGAAAATCACTTTGTGTTGCCTGGCTTCATATTCTGGGCGTTTTGGGCGTATAGCACGGTTCAAATCAGCCAATTGTTGTTGGTAACGTTCACCGTTAACCGTTTCACCAGGTTTTAGAAGGTTTTTTTCTTCAAATGGTAACACAAAATTAACTGTGTCCGCAAATCGTAATTTGTAGGCACGTAATCCGACATTTTCCGGAGCGTTTGTTTATTCTGTTTCACAATCATCAAATATGATGTTTTTAATCCCACACAAACAGTTCAATTGAAATAAAACTATTTTACAAATAGTTTTCTCCCATAGTTTTCTTCTGTATTGTAAACATTTGTAAATAATGCAAGGTAATTTTAATAAAATTGCTTTCCTCAACTTTTCCATATTCTCCAAAAAATATGAGCATTAAACCACACTTTAGCAAAAAATTTTTTAGCAATGGGAAAAATAGGATAATATGGCTCTAAACAGGTTAAACGGGTAAGCCAAACCCATTTTTATATAGAACATTCATAAATTGAGACATTGGATTTGTTAATATAGAAGTTTTCATATTATATGAAAAACTTTCGTATGGAAACTCTGCCTTTAGTGGGCGGACCATGCCCATTTTAAATCGCGACAGTGCTACTATACTTTTTCTTTCCAGTTACATCACTTTCTGGCCGTTACAAGCTCCGTACCACAGTGAATGTACCGGTGGGCACCTCAATGTAGGGTACAAAAATCCAATTTTTTGTAGTTATAGTTTACAAAAATTCTATTATTTTCCAAGATCGCAGGAAATCGCAGAATTTTTTTTATTGATCTTTATTGATATGAGAATGACCACGCCCCCTTATAACACCTACTATGTTAACAAAACTCATCTATGGTATGCTTTTGTAAGGCAATATGGGTATCAAACGATTTAGCGTGTCATTTCGGCAAACATAGGCTATAATATAATCGGCCACGCCCACTTTCCGTGCCCTCTAAACTAACAAAAGGAAGCTACGGTACATGTCGGTGAATCAGTATTAATATCAAATGATTCCGTGTTTCATTCATGTTAACATAGGATAAATAATATTGACCACGCCCACCTGATATGCCTTCTCGCCACGCCCACTATAATAACAAATATGCCATGGTATATTTGTCATAGCAATAGGGATATCAAACGATTCAGCGTGTGATTGCGACAAACATAGGCTGTAATATGTCAGTACAGTGTCTGACCTTGCACTGTGCAGACGTGTTTCTGTGCTCCGCGTTTCGTGCCTTATTTCTTTATTTCCACTTCTCTGCGCGTGCGAGAGTGAGGCGAGTCGTTCTGCTTCGCTCGTTTTCACTTGGACACTTTTTCTCTATTTCATTATCGCTAAATGCCGTGTGTTTGTGGTCAAAAAATTGATCGAGGTCAGGCGAAGCTGCAATGTTCCAATTGCAACGAATTTTTTCATTTGGACTGCGTGAACTTTCAGCCTGCTGACCTCGAGTTTATGCAAAAAAACGGTAGACCGTACCATTGTAATGACTGCTTAAGTGCGCGCCGAAATTCTATTCAGTCGCCCCTAACGTCTACCGCCCGCGCCGATCGAGTGTGCTCGGACAGCGACATATCACAACAAGTGCAGTGCAATAACCCGAGCTTAGCTTTGCAACAACAACCACAACAGCCTAAGCCGCAACAACAAGCACTACAGCTCAAACCGCAACATCAAGCTCAACTGATGATCAAGTTATCTCGTAGTTCCTCTCTTTCCCCGTCGAACTTGCATCATTTTCCATTAACTTTAGACATCGAGTTTTATAAATTTTTTGAAGTGCCTTCTGCCAGCAGGAAAATTTCTTTCAATTTCAATTTGTGTAACTTCGCTTCTCTTGATTCTTTTTTTCTTAATACTGACTGGGTCGCCCTTTTTTGCATGCTGATGTCTCGAATTGTTATAGCAAATTTAAATCTTTGATCTTCGATATTTGCTTAGCTAATGTCCCCATTTTTGCTACTCGAACGTATAAGCTCCCGTGGTACTCAAAAGAATTAATGCATCTTAAGAATCTGAGAAATAAGTTCCACAAAAAGTTTAAACTAACAAAGAACCTTGTTTTCTATGACAAATATCTTCAATACCTTAATGAATTCAGAAACCTGGATGAAATGCTATATAATAATTACATACAGAGTTTCGAACGAAATATTAAGCGCAATCCAAAGAATTTTTGGAGCTTTATTAAATCTAAAAAAACTTGTTCCAATATTCCATCCTCTGTTTCCCTCTTAGGGAAATCAGCTGACTCATTGGAGGATGCTGCAAACCTCTTTGCAGAATTTTTTCGCTCTAATTTTGTTACTGATGACGCGTTCGAAGTCAGTGAGTCCATCAATACTAAGGCATCTCTTGACTTTGGCTTTTTGGTGTTATCTTCAGACGATGTAGCAAAGGGTATTCGCGATATAAAGCTTTCGTCGCAAACTGATATTGATTGTCTCTCCTCTGTCCTGCTAAAAAACTGTCCTTCCCTTGTGGAACCTTCGAAAATTATCTTCAATAAGTCTCTTATATCTGGAGTATTTATCGAAGATTGGAAAAAGCCTCAATTACCCCAATTTTCAAAAGTGGTAACAAAAATGATGTGTCCAATTATCCCTCAATCACCCACCCCTATTAAAATCACGTATCTACCCACCCTGAGTCCCCGGGACTCAAAATTTTTGTTTACGAAATAACGCAACATCTATTAAATTTTTATGGTTTTTTATATTTTTCTAGGACACATTAAGATCTCTTGTTACAGATATCTTTTTTTTGCATAACTCAAATAAAAATTCACCTTTTAATTGACTGAAAAAAACATACTCTAAAAAACATACACTAAGCATTTTATAAAAATAAAAGATATAAATAAATTAACAAAAACAATTCTTTTTACATAAATAACCTAAAAATAAAGTAACTGTTCAGAAAAAAAACTTAAACTAATACTTCATTATATAAAATAAGAAAACGTGCATCAGGTTGAATTTCATATGTTGTGCACATACCTCACATACTTTTCCAGCACAACTAAGGCAAATTGTTAGTAGCAAAACTTCGCAAAGGGTTAACACTCTCAATTATTAAACTTTTCGCGGCCATTTTTGGCATCCTAAATTTAAATTAACACGATTTTAAAAAAATTACAAGTACAATTTTTGTCGGCCTCGATAGCTCAGCGGGTAGCGCGCTGGCTTCTCATACCGAGCGCTCCAGGTTCGATTCCTGGCTTGGGCTGGAAAGAACACTCATTTACTTCTATCGCTATCCACATGAAGGAAATGAGAATTACAAGAATCGCACAAGTGCGCTCTTGGCAGGCAATGGCAAAACCTCCAAGTGTGAAAGAAAAAACTGCCAATCGCCGTTCGGATTCGGCGTTAAACTGTAGGTCCCCCCTCCCTCCCTCCTTTTCCCCCATCCGTTTGAAATGTGTGTTGTATCACATGTTGGAAAAAACAGTGTTGCATACACATTTCAAACGGGTGGAATTTGTGGTATCACAACGGACCCATAGGCCTAAGTGTGTCTCATACAGAGGCAGCCACTTAACCAACCAACCAACAATTTTTGTAACACAAAACACCACCCTGAGTCCCTGGGACTCACTCTGTGCCAAAACTCAGCCTTGTAATTGTAGTGCGCTAACTTCCGATTGTCTTCGCGTTCATAGCGACCCTTTAGGAAGGTATACGAAAGCTGGGCGCCGAAACATAAAAACACAACGTGTACCAACTTATTAAAGTTCGTAGTGAGTCCCCTGGACTCAGGGTGGGCGATTGAGGGTTATAGACCTATCTCAAAGTTATCCACGGTTTCTAAACTTTTTGAAACCATAATTAAAGATAAGGTTTATTTTGCGGTTAAAAATATAATTATTCCAAATCAACATGGTTTTGTATCTGGCCGGTCCACCGTAACCAACCTGGCGGTTTTTTCTGAGTACTGCACCTCGGCTTTTCAGAAGGGCTTACAAATTGATATTATCTATACTGACTTTTCTAACGCATTTGATAGAGTCTCTCACAAAATTTTACTTGCCAAGCTGTCTAGTCTTGGTTTTCATTCTATGTTTCTTGAATGGTTAAAATCCTATCTTAGTGAACGTCTCTGTGTTGTGTCATTTGACAACACTTCTTCCCAGCCTTTTACGGCGACCTCCGGTGTTCCCCAGGGTAGTATTTTAGGTCCGCTATTATTTGTGCTCTTTATTAACGATTTTTGTACGTGCTTTTCAACCTCCAAATTTCTATTGTATGCAGACGACCTTAAAATCTACTCTGAGATTAGAACCCCTGAGGACTCCTCTGCGCTCCAATCTGAGCTTAACATCTTAAATGAGTGGTATGTCCGAAATCGTCTCTTCCTTAACACCAACAAATGTTTCCAACTGACTTTCGCTAAAAAACGTATTTATTTTCCTGCCTCCTACTTTATTTCAAACTCGGGGCTTAAAGCGGTCAGTGTGATCAAAGACCTAGGTGTCTTCTTCGATTCTAACTTCTCTTTTTCTGCACATATCGACTCTATCATCTCCAAATCGTATTCTATGTTAGCCTTTATTCGTCGCAACTGTTCTCCCTTCTCTGACCCTTATACTTTCAAGTTACTTTATTCCACCTTTGTTCGTTCCAGGCTAGAATATGCAGCCGTCATTTGGAATCGAAAGTAAGTATAAATCGACTCGAACGAGTGCAGAAGGTCTTTATTCGCTTTGCCCTTCGTTCCCTGAATTTTGCAGACCCGATTCCCTCCTATGACGCACGTTGTCAGCTTCTAAACTTGAAATCGCTACTTAATAGAAGATCTTTTCTCTCATTAAAATTTTTATATAATATCGTGAATGGACTTATTGACTGTTCGTCTCTTCTTGAAAAAATTAATTTTAATATTCCTGCCAGATCTCTACGGCGGTCTGATCTTTTTAATGTTGGCTTTAACAAGACCAATTATGCCAAAAATGCTCCTATTACAAGAGTTCTAATTGAATTCAATAGCCGCTCAAATTCTTTGGATATTGATCTCGCGTTACTTTTACGCGTATTTGGTACCTTGTTATCTAATTATAAGTATCTTTAAGAATATTTTTCGAATTTGTTTGAATTTACACCCCTCATTTCTCAAAGTCTGTAATTTGATTAGACTTAATTTAGTAAACAATAATATAATCGGCCACGCCTACTTTCCGTGCCCACTAAGCTAACAAAACAAAGCTACAGTACATGTCTGAAAATTAATGTTGATGTAAAATAATTATGTGTTTCATAGTGGTAAACATAGGCTATATAAGGTTGACTACGCCCACCTTTTACGCTTCCCTGCAAAGCCCATTATGATGACAGAAATTAACTGTGGTATATTTGTGCAAAACAATACGGATATAAAAAAATTATTGCAAGTCATTGCAGCAAAAATCTATATGTTGTACATAAAAATTAATGTATGTTTGTTTGTTGGACCCACGACACTAAAACTCAAAAACTAGACAGCCGATTAGTTGAATTTTTCACGGAATGTTCGTCTTGAGTAAGTCTCGGTAAACCACATAGTGCGAATACGACCCGATAGGTAGGCGAGGCACTTCCCATACAGCTTGAATTTTTACTATGGAATATTTTCGTAATGAGAAGTCAGACAGCATTAAAATTTGGTGCAGGGCCACCGTTTAGATGTTCCGTTTCGCTGGTATCTGGCGCTGGCGCTCACATCAATGACAATCGGTATAAACGTACGATTTAGTTGTGTTTTTCAATAGGGAAAATGGGGTGGGTTCTTTACAAGGGGGCGTGGCACCGCCCATACAACTTAAATTTTCAATATGGAATATCTTCGGAATGAGAAATCGGGCAGCATTAAAATTTGGTGCGGGGCCACCGCTGTGCCGTTTCACTGGTAAAACTTTGTGAGCGTTGGACAAGGGGCGTGGTACTTTTTAAGCAACTGAAATGTTTTGAACTGTTGAACTACAAATCATACTTCAAAGATTTAAGATTTAGATGTGCCCTTCGACAGGGGGAATGGGGTGGGTATTGGACGGAATTGGAATAGCTTTGGAACAATAAGTTGGAAAGCTTTGAAGTTTGTATACCATCGTCCCATAGATGTGTCATACTACGGGCAAAAATGTTATGGGCGTTGAACAAGGGGCGGGGCATATTTTTTGTGACTGAAATTTTCCGCGTAACTTTGGAACTAAAAGTCGCATATCAACGAAACCGGGTCACACCCTTCGACTGGAGGAATGGATTGGGCATTACGTAAAAGAGGCGTAGCATCGCCTTTAAAGTGTATTATGAAGAAACTTGATTATTGGGCTCATTGACTTCAAGCTTGCGTGCAAAGCCGCAGGGCCCTACTAGTTTGCACATAAAGGTTAAAGGGGTCCCTATAGATTTTTACACGGAAAGTATAAAAACTTGAAGAGCTAGAGCTTTGATGTCTAAGACAAAGTTGTTTGCATTAAAAGTGTGAATATTTTTTGTGCACACATGAACCCCTACCCCTTTCCTTACCCCCCTTTTCATGTTTTTCGGAACAATTTTTCATAAAAGGCTTGTATTGAGAAAAATATTCCCCATTAAAAAATAAGGAAGGGGGGGTCTTTAAACACCAAAACTTTCTCAAAACTTCCCCCCAAAAAAATAAAATGCCTTAAACAGGAAATTGCTTGCTCTGCTGTTGAATATAAAAAAATAATTTCCATTGAAAAATAGTTCAGGTGGTCTCCAAACAAAAAGTTCCCTCATAATAAAATAAACAATTTTTATGATTTCAAAAAGACGCTGTCGCTTTACGGGAATGCTCAGATGGTCAATATTGCGATTCAAATTCCAAACGTACTCAGCGAGCATTGCTACATACTTCAAGTAGCTTCATTTGTTGGTAAAACTTTTCACCGTGCTCATCAGAAACAGCGCCAAGATTTTGTTTGAAAAAATCAAGGTGTGAGTGAAGGAGGAGCAAAGCCAGAACTTGGAAATTAACATTTTTTCCCGATTTTAAGTCAAAATTTCATGAAATTTGAATTTAAGCAAAGAATATAGAATATAAAGAATACGGATCTTCAAAAATTTGTCAAGCGTGTTTCTTGATGCGGGCGGGAAGAGATGAGCGGAGGCATAGGTTGCGGGAAATTTGCTCGCGCTCAACAGTTTGCGATCTTGTTCGCCGAAGCGCAAGCGAAGAGTAAACAACGAACCAAAGCTTCGTCATCGTCGTTTCAGCGAAGATGATTCGGGATTCGCTAATGTTTTTGGTGTTGTCGTTTATTGTGTGTATGCTTTTTTGTGTTGTGATTGCTGAAAAAATTGCTGCAATGTCACCATCAATCGAATCTTTGTGGTGTATGGCTTTTTGCTGGCCAATGCTTTGATTAATTTAAAAATTTGGTGGTTGATCCCAATTTAAAATGTTTGCAAATATTTTTACGTGGCGAGTTCGAAGTAAAATTATTTGTTTATATTTTCACATGCTTAATTACAATTTTAAGAATATGGGAAAACTACGAAAAAAATGAACTGAGGCATATTGACTTCAAAATTCGTGAAACACTTGAAATTAAAAATAATTAGATGCGTGTTTTAATTTTTTTTTTGTATCGAAATCTAACGGAGGGTTAGAAGATTGTATGGAAAAAAATAATTTAATAGGTCTATTGACTTTCAAAAGGGCGAAAGCACTACTAAAGCACTAAATAAAGAAATAATAAGACAAGTATTTTGTCATAAGAAAATGGTATTACGGCATGCCTACGTTTAAAAATAGTTTAAATGTTCTACACCTGAATGATTCCATGGCGAATGATGTGATCATAAATTTACAATATTAGATTTTCTTATTTTAGTTCTTTTAAACAAGCATTATATGTGGGCCGTAAGAAAAGTTCCAAAGAACGAGACGGAAAATTATTACGGCTAATAAAAACGTTTTCTTTTCTTTCCAATTCCATTTTTATTGATTACTTATTATTTATTTTTGAATTGCCTGTAGCGATCATATAGGTCGCCATGCCAGCCATATTATATTTTCTTTTCTATGATTTTTCGCACACTACAGTCAGCAGTGAGTTCAGGAGCAATATGCGACGCCGTGCAGGCTTATAGAAGAAGAACAAAAGCCAGTCAGAAAATATAAATCGTTTTACAATTTCAGCTTTTCGCCAGCGCAACAACAAGAACAACAGCACATCGTCTTCCTCCTCGTCGCACAATTGAGCGAGAATGAACGAGTGAGCGCAGACGCAGCATTCGTGTTTCTATGATTTGCGCTCAGAGCATTGTGCTGTCGTTTCAAGTGTTTCCTCTCGTTGTCTACCCCCCCGCATCCAGAAGACGGGTGGCGATATCAGCACCCGCATTCAAATTTTTGCTTGTATGAGATGCACACTCTTTATGTTACATACTTTTTGATTTAAGTCATTCCGTCAAAAGTGAAAGTATGTTTGTGTCATCGGTACAAAAATATGCATCAAACAAACATCCAATATTACGTTTTTTTTCCTCATCAGAAAACTTTTTTTTAAGTATTTCCAAAGTCGCAAAATCGTGTAACTCGTTGTATTGAGGCTGAAGGGGACAATTAAAAAATCGGGTTTGTAAAAAAAAAGTTGCTGTTATTATTTTCTTAAATGTTTAAAGGTAAAAAGACCTTTTTGCTTATGTGGCAACGTACATAACATGCATAGTGATTGAAAATATTGAATGTTTATAGGCTTTAGGGGTTTTGACATCCAATACATTGATATTGTTACGAATTTCCCCAGTTCGTTATCGACGGTTCGTTTTGATTGTATTTGAAAATAAAACAACTTCAGTTATCCGGCGCAACGTAGTCAAAACTAACAATCGCTTTATTTACAGAATTCACACTTCGCTTGTATCTACACTTGTTACCACTTTGCTTGCTTAACACAGACTCGACCCCTTGCGCTGCCACTGCTGCTTTTATACCACTTTTCTTATCGCGCCGAAGTTTCTTGCACTTCTAATTGGAAAGCGCTCGACCATTCTCGCACAGCCCATTTCTTCGAGAACCATCCTTGCCATATCGGACTA
This sequence comes from Melieria omissa, assembly GCA_963971225.1. Classification (NCBI taxonomy): domain Eukaryota; kingdom Metazoa; phylum Arthropoda; class Insecta; order Diptera; family Ulidiidae; genus Melieria; species Melieria omissa. Next base: position 89,329,580 of record OZ020267.1, on the reverse strand, counting down.
TACCAAGCGAATTTATAACAGTTTTGCTGTACTTCACAGTGCATGCCTAAAAGTATGCTTGGAAACCATTCGTGCGGAGAAATGCATTTCTGTACAGTGCGGCACAAAATTTCTCATCGTATCACTGTCCATCACTTAGACTTGTTCGTCCCGAACAAGTACCGAGGCTCCGCCGGAGTAAGACGCCAGGCGCTCCAAATGGACTACTTTCAGCCTGGCGTTTCCGCTGCAGCAGCGTTGAACCCTGTACACCACGTCATTAATCCTGGTCACGACTTTGTACGGTCCTTCCCATGACGTTTGAAGCTTTGGAGACAAACCTTTCCTGCGCTGCGGGTTGTAAAGCATTACCAGATCGCCTTCTTGGAACCCCGCTGTGTTAGCTCGTAGATCATATCTGGCTTTCATCTTATCGCTGACCAGTTGGATACGGTCCCTTATAAACTGGTGGATTTCTTCCAGCTCCGATCGCTTATTAACTGCGTAATCAGTCTTAGCGCCTTCCGTCGTGCTGACCACTCCGAACTTCAAGTCAGCAGGCAATCTCAGCTCTGTGCCGAACACTGCTCGGGCTGGAGTGAGTGATGTCGTATCGTGCGGGGCTGACCTATACGCCATCAAGAACAGCGGAATATGCGCGTCCCAATCCTTTTGATTCCTGCCTACTACTTTCCGCAGATATTCCTCCAGTGTTCGATTGAATCGTTCCACCATGCCATCGGACTGGGGATGCAAAGGACAGGTGCGAGTTTTCCTTATTCCTAGTAGCTCACACACTTCTTTTAATACAAGAGACTCGAAATTCCGGCCTTGATCCGAGTGCAACTCCAATGGAACTCCAAATCTGGCCACCCAGTTGTTTACCAACATTTCCGCGACCGTGGTGGCCTCCTGGTTAGGAATAGGATACACTTCGGGCCATTTACTGAAATAGTCCATCACCACCAGCACATATTTGTTGCCTTGAGTGCTAAGTGGGAATGGCCCGGCGACGTCCATGGCAATTCGCTCAAAGGGCGCTCCCATGTTGTACTGCTGCATGCGGCCCCGAGATCTTCTTGCTGGCCCTTTCGCAGCCGAACATCGATCACAGCTCTTAATCCAATCGGCGACAGACTCCTGGCATCCTACCCAGTAGAATCGCCTTTTTATTTTGGCGACAGTTTTTGTGATGCCTAGGTGCCCTCCGCTAGAGTCGTTATGGTATGCCTCGATCACCTCGTTGATCCTGCATTTCGGGACTAAAATTAGGGAATTGCTGGTCCGGCCATCCTCACTCTCCCACTCGCGGTATAGGCAACCATCAGACAGCCGCAGACTTTGCCACTGCGCCCAGTAAGCCTTCGCGATCGGGCTCTCACCGGCCATCTCCTGCCAGTCTGGACGTGCGCCTTGCTCCTTGCCTTCAATGATTTTTTTAAGATCCGTATCCTCGCGCTGGTCCTTTTGTATCCTCTCCGCAGACCACTCCTCCTCTGGCAGAACGCTGACCAATCGTACGTCCACTATCTGCTCTTTGCTTTCGGCTCGCGAACAATGCCTGCATTCGGTTTTGCACGGACGGCGTGACAAGGCATCGGCATTTCCATGGCTGCTACCCTTGCGATGCTCTACCGTGTAGTCGTAGCTCTGCAGCCGCTCGATCCACCGCGCCAATTGGCCTTCCGGATCTTTAAAGTTCAGTAGCCATTTCAATGCCGCATGATCTGTGCGCAGGCGAAACTTTTGCCCATACAGGTATTTATGGAAGTGTTTCACGCATTCCAGTACTGCGAGCAACTCCCTTCGGGTCACACAGTAGTTGCGTTCAGGCTTTGACAAAATTTTGCTGTAGTACGCTATCACTTGTTCTTGGCCATCTATTATCTGTGACAGCACACCGCCAATACTATGCCCACTTGCATCTGTATCCAGCACAAACATCTCTCCAGGCACGGGGAAGGCCAGAATTGGAGCAGTGCACAGTTTTTCCTTCAGTCGTGCAAAAGCCTGCTCCTGCTCTTCACCCCACGCGAAGGCTTGATTCTTTTTCGTCAGTTTGTGCAAGCTGCCAGCTATGTTCGCAAATCCGGGAACGAATCTTCGGTAGTATGTGCACAGGCCCAGGAAACTGCGGAGTTCGTGTAGATTGCGTGGCCGGGGCCACTCCTTCACCGCCGTGACCTTGCCTTCGTCCGTATGTACTCCGCGAGCGAAAACCGTGTGACCCAAATACTTGACCTCTTTTTGGAACAGCGAGCACTTCTTTGGGTTGAGTTTAAGCCCGGCTTTCTGTATTCGCTCAAATACCCCCTTCAGCTTTTCCAGGTGGTCGTCGAAGCTTTTGCCCATCACGATTATGTCGTCGAGGTATACCAGACACGTCCGCCAATGCAGCCCTTTCAGCACACGCTCCATTAGCCGCTCGAATGTTGCTGGTGCGTTGCAGAGTCCAAACGGCAGAGTCCAAACGACGGTGAACTGCCACAAACCGTCGCCAACACTAAAAGCCGTTTTCTCCTTGTCCTGGTCTGCAAGTTCCACCTGCCAATAGCCGCTGCGTAAGTCGAGTGTGGAAAACCACTGTGTGCCTGACAGTGTGTCCAGGGTGTCATCGATCCGAGGTAGTGGATAGCTGTCCTTCTTGGTCACGTCATTGAGCTTCCGATAGTCCACACAGAATCGGGTACTGCCATCCTTTTTCTTGACTAGCACGACCGGCGAGCACCAAGGACTTGACGAAGGCTCTATGACCTTTTCTGTATGCATGTTTCCAATCAAATTTGTGACCTCTTCCCTCTTGGCCAGAGGAACTCGTCTTGGCGGTTGGCGGATTGGTTTCGCGCTTCCGGTGTCGATGTTGTGCTTCACTATGGCTGTTCTTCCGCCCGCTTCCATTGCAAATATTGACCCATAGTGCTGCAGGAGTGACCGCGCCTTCTGTTTCTGCTCGCCTGTCAATTCACTGCTCCACTGGGTCTGCGGTATGGCGTCCATGTTAGAACCGCTTTTCTTACTTCCTCCGGGTGGACTGCTTTCGCAATTGACAACTGCTTCAGCCTCTCTACACTCGCCAATGACCGCATCTTTTCCGACATATCTGGTCGTGTTCAGTGGATTGAGTATCCTGACTGGTATTTTGCCATTTTTGGGTTCCACTAATGTACGTCCGATTATTATGTTGTCGTGTCCTTGTTTTGGCGCTTCCACAACCCACAGCCGACTTGTCCCATCGTCCTCGTCCACCTTAGCCCACACAATCGCCTCGGAATTCGCTGGTATCTTCTGGTGTTGACACGAGACAACTTTCCTTACCGCCACGCTTCGGTCATAGCCAGTGTGCAGGGGGAATTCAACGTTGGCATACTTCAGCACATTTTCTTTCAGGTCCAGCGTAAAACCATGCCTAATCATGAAATCCACGCCGATAATCACGTCGTCCATTATATCCGCGACGATGAACTCATGCTCCAGGCTGCTGGTGCCGATAGCAATTGTTTTTGTTACTTTTCCTCTTACCGGCGCACGCTCGCCAGTCGCAGTCCTCAGCTGTATGCCATGCAGCGGTTCCCAGTTCTTCAGAAGCTTCCTTTTTATGATCGAATATGACGCTCCAGTATCCAGTGTCAACACGAACAACTTTCCATCTATCTTTCCTTCAATCGTCAAGCTGCTGGGTTGCCGTTTCAGCTGTGAGACAAGGACGGTGGGGCAGCGGGTTGTGGGGATCAGCTCACGCCCCTTTGGGCTGACCCGTTTTAGTTTAACGACTCCTCGTCCTCAGCCCTGCGCTTGTTGGCTGAGCCTCGATCGTCAGTATTCCTCGCTTCAGGCGATTGCGATCGAGAACGGGATCGCCTCTTTCGTTGGCGGCAGTCTCGTGATATGTGACCCTGCTTGCCACATGTCCAGCAAACAACTTTAGAGGAGACAACCCGTGGCCTGCCCGGTGTCTCAGAGCTTATGGCCTGAATCGAAATGTCGCTGTCCGGCTGGATTTGACGTATCCTTGCAGATGCATACCGATTGCCTCCAATCCATGTCGCTTCATATGTCATCGCGCTGGTCACCGTCTCCTTAAATGTCGGCTTGCCCATCATCAACGCACTGCGACGTGTCTCGGGATCATGAAGACCTTCAATGAACGACTCAATCTTCATCCTTTCGAGATCATCAGCGCCGAATTTTGGGTAGCACAACTGTATGAGCCGCTCAATGTCTGCAGCGCCTCGCTGGCTCTTTGCCTGCGGTTCTTCAGCTCACAATAGTACAGCGTATGGTTGTGCTCGTTGCTGTACTTCGCTGCCAACGCTCTCATGACGGCCTCATAATCACTTCTCGAGCATTCCGGAACTGATTTCATTACCTCAGCCGCAGGACCTTTCAGCGCCAGTGCCAATCTCCGACCCTTCCTGATATCGGTCTACTGATTTTCCAAAGCAGCTAAGTCGAATTGCAGTTTAAATGTATCGAACGGCGTAGCACCATCATAAGTAGGCACTTCTGTTCGGGTGGCGAAACTTTCCGGAACCGCCGGCAAACATTCTCGTGGCTGCACTTCTCTAAGCCGCTCATCGATTTTCCTGTTTACCGAATCCTCCAGACTGTCAACTCGTTTGTCCCACTTGTCCATTCGCGTCTCAAGATGCTCAACTTTCCCGTTCAGTCTATCGGAAATTTCCTCCACCTTCTGTTCTATGCGCGCAGAATTTGTCGCCATTTCTCGGTTGCACACTTCCATTTGCTCCGATATTTCACGGGTCGCCGTTTCCATCCTTGCTATTTCTTGATTCGTCGTTTCCAGTTTCGCTGCCATTTGCGCCGAAAGTTCCTGATTCGCGGTTTCCAGTTTCGTTGCCATTTGCGCCGAAAGTTCCTGATTCGCGGTTTCCAGTTTCGTTGCCATTTGCGTCGACATTTCGCGATTTTCATTTTCCATTTTGGCTGCCATTTCACGGTTGGAAGTCTCAAACATGCCTTTAAGTGCAACCATTAACTGGCTCATGTCCATTGCTTGTGGTGGCGTAGCCGCTGCAGCCGTACTTTGCATCGACGCAGCACCAGCAAGCGATTCCTCCACCTTGGCCGACGCCTCTTGTTCCTGCGTTCCGAACGCGTGTGCAGCCCAATCAATGCCTCTTGATTCACACGCCTCTCGCAAACGCAGCTGCAACTCCACCTTACCGCCAGCAGTCGGCAAATTCCAGGCAGCCAGCTCCTTCTTCAGCTGGTCAACCTTCAGCAGCTTCAGTTTAACCATGTTTCCGTTTTTATAATTTTATTTTACTTTCAGTAATACAATCCCCAATTTCTGACACCAAATGTTACGAATTTCCCTAGTTCGTTATCGACGGTTCGTTTTGATTGTATTTGAAAATAAAACAACTTCAGTTATCCGGCGCAACGTAGTCAAAACTAACAATCGCTTTATTTACAGAATTCACACTTCGCTTGTATCTACACTTATTACCACTTTGCTTGCTTAACACAGACTCGACCCCTTGCGCTGCCACTGCTGCTTTTATACCACTTTTCTTATCGCGCCGAAGTTTCTTGCACTTCTAATTGGAAAGCGCTCGACCATTCTCGCACAGCCCATTTCTTCGAGAACCATCCTTGCCATATCGGACTATACCAAGCGAATTTATAACAGTTTTGCTGTACTTCACAGTGCATGCCTAAAAGTATGCTTGGAAAACATTCGTGCGGAGAAAAGCATTTCTGTACAGTGCGGCACAGAATTTCTCATCGTATCAATATGATAAAAGCAATACAATTGTTTTTTAATATTCAACCTTTAATGAAATAATGTCGGAGATCCTGAGCATTGGGTCATTGTCGAGCATTTTTAATATGCTCATGTGTCCCTTAAGATCTCCACTTTTTAGTTCAGTACTGCAGACAAGCCTTAAGGCCTGAGAGCAGGCTTCTTTCCTGATGGCTATGTTAAGAGGTAGCACACCTAAAATTGCCTCCATTGCAATTGACGGGCACGTTCTCATTGCCCCACTCATGCCTATACACGCCAGACGTTGCAGTTTGTTTAATTTTTCTACTGTACTCTTTTGTTCGACCTTATGCCACCAGATTGCAGAGGCATAGGTGATTATTGGTTTAACTATGCTGTTATAGGACCAGTAGACCATTTTTGGTCTCAGGCCCCAGGTTTTACTGTAAAGTCTTTGACAGGCATACATTGCCCGCGTAGCCTTGCCGATAACATTATTCAGATGAGAGTTCCAAGTCAGTGTCTTGTCCAGGGTGACAACTAAATATTTGGCCTCATCTGAGAAATGAATTACCTTACCATTCAGTGAGGGATTGCCGTATTCGTCTTCTTCTCGTGAATGGTACTAGTATCGTTTTATCCGGGTTGAACGAGAGACCTTTGTCTCTGCACCATGTGTTTGTTATACAGAGGGCTTTTTGCATTTGACTCGCGATGGTTGAGTCATCCCAGCCAACAACGTAGATGGCTACATCATCTGCATAACCTATTGTGCTAAATCCGAGGGCGTTTAGCTTGGTTAGTAGTTCATCAATCACCAGAGTCCACAGTAGAGGAGAGAGTACTCCCCCTTGGGGACAACCTCTAGTGGCTTTTATTTTCTGGTTCTGTCCTACTAGCTCAAGGTTTATCACCCTGCTTTCTAGCATGGATACCTTTCCTGATCATGGCCTGTTTGACGGCTATATATGATGTGTTATCAAAAGCACCTTCAATGTCGATAAAAGCGCAGAGGGCTATTTGTTTAGCCTCCACTGTCTTCTCAATCGACCTTGTCAAGTAGTGTATCGCTGTTATCGTCGATTTGCTTGTCTGATAGGCACATTGAAACTTATACAGTGGGCTATTCTTAAGGGGTCATTCTCATGTGAAATTTTGTAAAAATCAATTTCAAGTATTTCGGCTTCTACAGACATCTATATAACGAGCGGTCAGGGATTCTAGCGGTTAGTCAAAACCTTAAACGTGTTTTTCTCGGAACGCCTTTTTTTGAAATGGCGGGGATGATTTAAAAAAAAACCATTCATCCGATCTCTCTGCGATTTTGTCACGTCATTCTACATACTGTTAGCTATCGCCCCTAGTAAATTGACTCCGATATGTTAAAAATTTCATATTTTTTTAATTGATAAAATCTTCAAAAACAACAATTTTTTACTGTTCTAACTTCCAATGCCTGCCATTTTGTGAGATTCTTATGAAAAAATTCAAATTTACTACGGGCGAGAGGTACGTTCAAACCCCCGAAATATTTCTAAGTTAGTACAAAAATTTAATTTAATCATCAATAACACTACTCGACACAAAAAATCCACCTAAAAAAGTGTTTTCTAGACTAACAGCCCTATTCTGGCAAAAGTCTGACAACTGATTTTCTATTCAACGCTTGTTAGATTTTTGATCAGAACTTTTTGTTAGCCTCTTACGTAAATCTGACAAGCAGAAAGCTATAAAATTTCACCACAGCGAGTTGAAAACTTATGTTTGTTTTGGTGTCACTGTGAATGGCAAATTAGTGGAAAAGAAGAAGCTGCGAAATTTGAACATTTGGAAATAAATTCATATAAAATGTCCAATAGGATACAAGATTCATTGAATAGAAGATTGCGCCTTCCGGGAAAAAATTTATTTGAAGCCGCACCAGTGACGTCATATAAAATTGTTTCCTATTGGCTGAAAATGTTGATATAATTTTGGAGAGAGCAACACAGTGGGACAACATCAAATTTTTATTCACTTTTTGTTATTTCAAAAATTGTTTTTCTATTTTCGATTTGGAAAGTACGTCGCCACTCATGTATCTTTTTTGTTTTCATTATTTTGTGTACACAGGCCCACTGCATACCGCATGACTCTCATTTTTTTGTTTTTTAAATTTTTCCGCGATTCTTTTACTACATGCACCTTTTAACGCGAGGACTTTCGAAATTCAAAATTCTTTATCAAATTTAACACAAAATCAAGAAAACAAACAAGTAAACGCAGCACAATTTTCACAAAACAAAAAATTGTTGGTCAAAAAATGTTTAACCAATAAAAACATCGCATGAAATTTGAATTGAATTGCAAGGGTTTCCCGAAATTCCCTTGTTTTATTTGTGTTATTTATATGAATGAATAATATGAATTTACAATTTATTTTGCAAAGTTTCTATTGAACTGTTATGCAAGTACATATATATATATAAGGGCTAAAGTATTGTTACGAAAATTCCAAGCTCGCCTTCCAAGGTTCGTTTTTATTGTGGTTGAAAATAACAACAACTTCAGTTATTCAGCGCAAAGTAGTCAAAACTAACAATCGCTTTATTTAAAAATTTACACTTGTTCTACTTTACACTACTACTATTGCATGTTTCCCCATTGCTTGCTCAACACAGACACGACTCACTGCACTGCACACTACTGCTTTTATACCACCTTTCTTATCGCGCCGAAGTTTTTTGCAACTCCCAATTGGGAAATGCTCGACCATTCTCGCACAGCCCATTTCTCGCGAACCTTGCCATATCGGACTATACCAAGCGAATTATACCAGTTTGCCGTACTTCACAGTGCATGCCTTAAAGTATGCTTGCAAAAGCATTCATGCACAGCACAGAGTGCCTTTTCGTTTCAGTATAAAGAAAGTCATATATTTGCTCAAAAAAGCAGCAAAATGTAAGTTCAAAATGAAAGAATTTAAAAAGTACTGATGGAATCCCTACTTATTCTCCGATGACGTGACTGGTGCGGCTTCAAATTGATTTTCTCTCGGAAGGCGTAATCTCTGTATTGAATCATGACTAGGAAGTATGGATTCTTTACAAATTCGACTGGTTTGATTGTTAAATATTTATTATGTCTCAAGATTTCAGCGAACTACGCAGGAGCAGCTGGAATTTTTGAGGAACAGTCCCGAGCTGCAAGCTGGGGAAAACAGCCCCAATGCACCGCGCATTGTCCAAAAATTATTCCCGGCAAGAGCGATTTTGAAAAACGAAAATTTTGAACGAAAATGCTTTCCTGCATAGCAAAAGGGTGACCGTCGCGCAAGGTCCTCAAGAGCCTTCTCTTCTTCACAATTTCATTTATTTTAGCCAGATTAAAAATAATTAGCACACGCTAATAAGAGCTGCTCTTCCATTGCAAACACCGAAATATGCTGAAATGTTTCAAAATTTTTAACTTAAATTGCTTCTTTGCAAGTATTTTTTGCGCTTGTCAGTTCCTTCTACGTACCTGAGAATTTCTCTGACAAGTGTTAGATAAAGAGCTTTTCAAAAATGGTCAGAATACGAAAATCTAACAATTGATAGAATCTATTCAATTGTCAGCATGGTGACTTTTGTTAGGTTTGTCAGAATAGGGCTGCAACTTTGGGCCGCTGAACACGAAACTGAAGATCAAAAAATTTTGTGAGAAGCGTTTTCAAATCTTCGAAAAAACAGTTTTTACCCTGTTGTTTCAGTTATGAGCCCATATCTCGGAAACGAATCATCCGACTAACACAAGATGTCCGTCGGTCAGAAGATAATACCTTAGCTTTTCCAGAGATATACGGATTGTCCAAATCAGATGAGATTTGGAGAAATTTCTGACGATGAAAGTCGTAAAAAAGTAAATTTTTCGACCATTTTCAAAAATCATAAATTTTTGAAGGTTTTTTTATAGATAAAATAAATTATTTCCTTTGGTTTCAAAACCTAAGATGAAAAATATATTATTTGTGCAAATATTATTATGATGCACTGAGTGAAAACACCAACTATACATTTTTTACTTACATTAACAGTGCGTTTCAAAATAAAGTGTTGCTAATAAAACTCACAAAACAAGGTATAGTAATGAATTATATATATTTTCTGAAAGGCTGTGCAAATATCGTTTTCGCATTATTATCAATCTTTGTCCAGTCTCCGTTGTTGTCAGTAATAGCTCTGCATCTTTTGTTACAATTTGGCTTAAATTTTGCGTACTCCAAAAAACCCTCTCGAAATCCGTTTCAATGCCAAAATTAGCTCTTTTGTTGTTGCTATTCGTTTTCCTCTAAGCTTTTGCTTCACCAAATATTTTCGATCGGGTTTGCATCTGGACTTTGAGATGGCCAATTTAGTTTTTCCACTTCAAATTTTTCTATCCCATTTCAGCCGATTTTCCACATGTTTTTACCCAATAGCGATTTCGACATGGTACTTCCATGAAGAAGCCTGCGTCGGATAGTGGCCGTTGATACTTCGACTCTCTTCTGCGACAATCTTTTCTTCGCTTGCTTCAGGCTAAAAGTTAGAGTGTTATCAAACATCCGGACTATCGCCTTATCCGCTTTGTTCTTAGTGGTTCTCTTCCTGCCTCTCCGTGGCTCGTCGTCAACATTTCCGAACTCTTTAAATCGACTGACCCACTTCCTCACAAATGAAGCTGATGTTTTCGTATATTTTGCGACTTGTGGAGGTTTCATTTTTGGACCCTTTCGATGGTTTACCAAAAACACTACTTCGAAACGTTTTTTAAATATAGCACTCATTTTTAATTCTTGATATTTCCGCGAAAACTTGTACCCAACTAAGAACACAAAAACACATGCGAACACGGTATTTTAACATAGAAGGTAATCTGATATTAAAACCATGGCAAACTTCTACAGTTAAAAAGATATCATTATAGGTATCATTTACCTGGCATAGTCAGTTTTGCATTTTCTGACCCAAAGTGATTTTTAAAGGACTTTAAAATTTTAAGGACATTTCAAATATTTTTTTAAATTTTTGCGGTTGTGCAATAATGAAGATAGGGGTATCAAATAAAAGAGAAAAATTGTCTCCTTTTAAATACATTTTCTATTTTGAACTTTCAGGACCAAAATATGTCAGGTAGGGGAAACATACATGTTTTGGATCTCAGTCTGTAGATTCATACATCTAAATTTTATTCTATCTCAAAGTTCTCAAAAAAGTTTCACGAAACCCCCCCGAAACACACCCCGGGAAATAGGTTTCCTGCAAAAGCTTACTGGTTTCAGCCGGAGTTTCCATGTAACTGCCGTCCGGTTTTAAGAGGGTACCAATGCCATTGAAGTGGTCTAATTTGAGGGCTTTTTGTAGCTTGGAAGCATTTGGGAGGTTGTCAATCCTCTCGCAATGCTCCCGCCATGTAGCCCGCTTTGACTTTCGCAGCTCCTTGTTGGATTCCGTTAGGGCTATTTTGTATGGAACCCATTCATTCATACGTTTAGCCCTGTTGAATAATTTCCTAGCTTTCTTCCTCATTTCTTCGAGCTTTTTGTTCCACCACACATTTTGGCTGGACAGCTCTCATTGAACGATAGACTGATAGTAGAATGAAGGTTATTGGCCTCCAATTCTAGCTCATGAATTGTTTTTATTGCTAAATTAGAGCAGTTAACGTTTTCTTCTAGAAAGAACCGAAAGATGTCCCAATTGGTATTTCTGGGACTTCTGTAAACTTGGCTATTGCAAATGGGTTCTCCAAGGTCGAATCTAATGTGTTGATGATCCGACATGGATACTTCATTTGACACATGCCAGTTTGAGATTGCCGAACTGACATTAGCGCTAGAGAGAGTGAGATCTAGTACCTCCCCCCCTAATAGCGTTTCTGAAAGTCGGCACGTTACCTCTATTAATAATGCTTATATTATTACTAATAATGTACTCAAGGAGGTACTCACCCCTAGGGTTGACGTCCGAGCTTCCCCATACGGTATGGTGTGCATTGGCGTCACAGCAAAGGATCCATCGAAGTCTACGACTGCGGCAAAGTTACAATTTTGCTATGAGGGTTAGCCCTCACCGCTAAGAGTCCGCCACCACCACGATCTCTACTAGTAGCGACTGGACACCTATCCTGACAATATATTCTGTAAAAGTTATCGAAAAATTAAGCGCTGGAAATACCACTATTGAGCCATGTTTCTGTAATAGCAACAATATCGTATTCATGTAATGACATTGCTAACAAAAAGTTAGTTGATTTGGTTCGGATACCGCTAGCATTTTGGTAATAAATGGATAAAGCTTCCTTAGCTGACTGTTCAACCGGCGATCTGGAGATATTTCGTGTAACTCTAATGGTTCTTGTGAGGTTCATTGAAAAAAACGAAAGGGGCGAACTGTCACATCGGCTGGCCACAACTCCGGCTTTAGGAGACTATTATACAAGGAGGGAGAGACGCCTAGTTTGAAATTTACTCTTTTAACCCGAATTAGCCCAGTGTTGCCATATGGCAACGCACGATAGACATATTTTTAAACGATCATAACATAACAAACGATTATAGATACCGTTACTTTGAAACACATTTTGAACGCAGAATTGATCCTGCTTTCACTTAAAATCATTTGGGCAACAGTGCGTGTTTGTATAAAGTAGTGCATCGTAAAGTGAAGACATAATATTTAGTGCAAAAAAAAAGGGGCATGAAAAAGTAGGTAAGTTTAGACCTACTTAAAATATATACTTATCATCTTGATCGCGTAATGAAATGTATTTTATTTTAAGTGTTTGAAGAAAGGAGTAATGTCCCATAAGCTTGCTACTCTGAAAAAATACTTTTTGTGATATTTTTTTGAAGTTTTTTATGCCTGTTGCCATATTTCAACAGGGCATTCCGAGCGTCCTGTGGGCAGGATTAAAAAACTAATGATGCAGTTTTTTCATTTTGCATATAAAGAGTATGCTCCTTAAAAATCTTTTTGAAATTCGAAAAAAAATTGACGTGGGCTAATTCGGGTTAAGCAAATCAATAGGTGTATCTTTTTTAACCAACTTGTAGCACGATCAGTGATGGAATTTATTTATTTATTTATTTATTTATTTAAGCCAAATGATACAAAATCTACAGGCTAGAAACTAAAAATTAATTAACACTTAAAAATAAAAAAGGCAATTTGGTTAAGAATAAAACTTAGAAACAAGTTCTTTAAACTTTTCTTTTGAAATACAAAAATCAATATCACTGAAAGACGCTAATTTATTAAATTCAAGGAGCGACCTAACAAGAGGTTGATTTAAAGCATAGTTTGTTCTATAGTTTTTTATAAAAAATATCTTATTTAAGCGAGTAGTTCTGATTGGAACAAAAAAGCTAATCAGGCTTAACAAATCAGGGCAATCGATGTTACCACAAATGATATCATAGACAAACATTAGAGAATTAATGATGCGCCTATTTTCTAAAGATTTCAGATCAACAAGCAAACAACGTGATTTATATGAAGGAATAGGTTCTTGAAAGTTAAGTGAAAATAACGCAAACTTTAGAAACTTTTTCTGAACACTTTCAAGGCGATTTGTGTGAACTGCATAAAACGGATTCCAGATAAAAGCCGCATATTCAAGCGACGTTTGAGCTTGAGTTGTCACCAGCAATAGGTGCTTGAGAAGGAAAAGCGTTTATAGGCGAAAGACCAACAATTTCTGAGAAGGTCGGTTTGGCAGTAACAGAAGCAGACAAGCCATCAATAACAGCATCAGCAGGTGGAACAGCAGCTACCGCAGCAGTAGATGCAACTTCAGCTTTAAGGGGGTCTTCTGGTTACGAGCTGAAAATTTAAGTCTATTTTTCGGAGTAAATTGCGAAGGAACTACTTGAGATAATCCAGTAATTTCTGATTTTATTGATACATGCTTTATCTTGTAAGATAAAATTTTGGAAATTAAAAGTCATCACACTCGCGACTTTAGAACGACCTTGAGGTTGTGCTTTTTTCAAACTTGTTGGTAAGACTTCTTCAAGAAATATTGTAACGATGAGACAGTCTGTCGCTGTGCAAAGCAACCCTGCCGCTATGTGCCGTGCTATAATCCAATCTGGCAACGACGGCCGCGATAGTAACTTTTAGTCCAATCTGGCAGCGACGGCCGCGATAATAACTTTTAGTCCAACCTGGCAATGATGGAAACTTTTAGTCCACTCCGGAATGTGCGGGAACGATCTGCGCGATGGCCTGGCAGGTATAAAAGGCAGCCGGATGCGGCGCAGCGAGTCAGTCTGGTTTTGACAAGTGAAGTTGCCACACGGAGTGATTAAGCAAATATTTAAGTGTACGAACAGTAAAGTGTAAACTGTGAATAATAAAGTGACTGTTGGTTTATTTTATTGTCTGCGTTTAAGAAACTGACTGTGTTTTATTTTCAAATTTCACAATCCAGAGATACGTAACAGCCCACTAGACTTAGTATTCGTAACAATATTAATCGAATTCGATCAATTTTTTTTTTTTCAGTTATTCAGGAGACATATGGCTATGTTTTCCCGAGTACGATTTTTTTTATTTTGAAAATTTTCAAAACTAGGAGGTTTTTTGTAAAAAGTTTGATTTTCGACCATGTCTTTTGGTCTATTGGTGAGTGTAAAAATGGAACAAAATAAAAATTTCAAAATCGTACTCGGGAAAATATAGCCATATGTCTCCTGAATAACTGAAAAAAAAAATTGATCGTATTCGATTAATATTTCTTGAAGAAGTCTTACCAACAAGTTTGAAAAAAGCACAACCTCAAGGTCGTTCTAAAGTCGCGAGTGTGATTACTTTTAATTTCCAAAATTTTATCTTACAAGATAAAGCACGTATCAATAAAATAAAAAAAAAATTACTGGATTATCTCAAGTAGTTCCTTCGCAATTTACTCCGAAAAATAGACTTAAATTTTCAGCTCGTAACCAGAAGACCCCCTTAACAACAGCCGATGGGCTACCAGAAGTAATAGCAGGCGAGATAGAAGCGATGGCTGCAACAGCATAATCAGTATCCGTAGGGCGCAAGTCAGTACCGGATAATTTACACTGTAGTGAGTGTAGCTCAGTTTGCAAGCTTAAAAATTACATTATAATTAATAATAATAATAATTGATTGGCACGACAGCCCGCTTACGCGAGACTAAGGCCTAGCTTCCCGCAACCACCCGTGTTGTGCGTGTGAATTTTGTACGCGGGTGGAAGGGACCTACAGTTTTATGCCGGTTCCGAACGGCAGGTTGGGAACTTTTTCATAAGCAATTTTTACTCTCAGAGGTTTGCCATTTCCAGCTGAGAGGACAGCCACCGAAAGAGAAAGCGAGTTTCCCGTTATTTTTTTTAAGTGTTACTACATGCAGAATTCGAACTTGCGTCGCTCTGCATGCGACTCGCTGGACCGAGCACTAACCAACTGAGCCACGGCGGCTGCCGTTTACAAAATTACATTATACTGTTACGAAAATTACCTTTCTAAGTTCGTATACTGGATTGTGCTTGAAAATAAAACCACTTCAATTACTCAGCGCAAACGCAGTCAAAACCCAACAATCGCTTCATTTACAAATTTACACTTGTTACTACTTTACACTACTACTATTGCATGTTTTCCCTTTGCTTGCTCAACACAGACTCGACTCCCTGCGCTGCACACTGCTGCTTTTATACTGGTTTTCTTATGGCGCCGAAGTTTCTTGCACATTCTAGTTGTACTTTCTATCTCGATCGTTTTAGCATAACCTATTACCGCCGCGAACCATCCCTGCCATATCGGCATTATAGCATGCCGGCCGTACTTCAAAGTGCATGTGTCCTCGTGAAAGCATTCATGCATAGCACAGCACAGAGTGACTCATCGACTAATATATATTTTCTGTATTGTTACGAATGCTAGTTCTAGTGGGCTAGTACGTATCACTGGATTGTGCAATTTGAAAATGAAACAACTTTGTTTATTCGAACGCTGCCAATTAAAAACCAACAGTCACTTTATTATTCACAGTTTACACTTTACTGTTCGTACACTTAAGTATTTGCTTAATTACTCCGTGTGGCAACTTCACTTGTCAAAACCAGACTGACTCGCTGCGCCGCACCTGGCTGCCTTTTATACCTGTCCGGCCATCGCGCAGATCGTTCTCGCACATTCCGGAGTGGACTAAAGGTTTCCATGATGATCGCGACCATCATTGCCAGGTTGGACTAAAAGTAGCCATCATTGCCAGGTTGGATTAAAAGTTTCCATCATTGCCAGGTTGGACTAAAAGTTGCCATCATTGCCAGGTTGACCTAAAAGTTTCCCTTATTATCGCGGCCGTGGTTCCCAGATTGAATTATAGCACGGCGCGTAGCGACAGGGTTGCTTAGCACAGCGACAGACTGTCTTATCGTTACACTGCCCACCACTTAGACTTGTTCGTCCCGAACAAGTGCCGAGGTTCCGCTGTGATAAGGCGCCAGGCGCTCCAAATGGACTACCTTCAGTTTAGCGCTTCTGTTGCTGCAACGTTGAATCCTGTATACCACGTCGTTAATCCTAGTCACGACTTCGTACGGTCCTTCCCATGACGCTTGAAGTTTCGGAGACAAACCTTTCCTTCACTGCGGGTTGTAGAGCATTACCAGATCGCCTTCTTGGAACCCTGCTGAGTTGGCCCGAAGATCATATCTGGCTTTCGCCTTATCGCTGATCAGTTTAGTGCGGCTCCTTATAAACTGGTGAATTTCCTCCAGTTCTGACCGCTTATTGACCACGTAGTCCGTCTTAGCGCCTCCCGTCGTGCTGACTACCCCGAACTTCAAGTCAGCGGGTAACCGCAACTCTGTGCCGAACACTGCTCGGGCTGGAGTGAGTGATGTCGTGTCGTGTCGTGCGGGGCTGACCTATACGCCATCAGGAACAGGGGGATATGCGTGTCCCAATCCTTTTGATTCCTGCCTACCACTTTCCGCAGGTATTCCTCCAGTGTCCGATTAAAGCGTTCCACCATGCCGTCGGACTGTGGGTGCAAAGGCGTGGTACTAGTTTTCTTTATCCCCAGTAGCTCACACACTTCCTTGAATACCGCAGACTCGAAATTCCGGCCTTGCTCTGAATGCAACTCCAACGGAACTCCGAACCTGGCTACCCAGTTGTTTACCAGCTTTTCCGAGATCGTAGTGGCCCCTTGGTTAGGAATAGGGTACACGTCGGGCCATTTACTGAATAATCCATTACGACCAGCACATATTTGTTGCCTTGAGTGCTAGTTGGGAATGGGCCGGCGACGTCCATAGCAATTCGCTCGAAGGGCGCTCCCACGTTGTACTGCTGCATGCGGCCTCGAGATCTTCTTGTCGGCCCTTTCGCGGCTGAACATCGGTCGCAGCTCTTAATCCACTCGGCTACAGACTCCTGACATCCTACCCAGTAGAATCGTCTTTTTATTTTGGCGACGGTTTTGGTGATACCCAGGTGCCCTCCACTGGAGTCGTAATGGTATGCCTCGATGACCTCGCTGATTCTGCACTTCGGCACTACCATTAGGGAGTTGCTGGTCCGACCATCCGCGCTTTCCCATTCGCGGTACAGGCATCCTTCTTTCAGCCGCAGACTTCTCCACTGTGCCCAGTAAGCCTTAGCGATCGGGCTTTCACCGGCCATCTCCTGCCAGTCTGGACGTGCGCCTTGCTCCTTGCCTTCGACGATTGTTGCAAGATCCGCATCCTCACGCTGGTCCTTTTGTAGCCTCTCCGCAGACCACTCTTCCTCTGGCATAACGCTTACCAACCGGACGTCCACTATCTGTTCTTTGCTCTCGGCTCGCGAGCACGGCCTACATTCGACTTGGCACGGACGGCGTGACAAGGCATCGGCATTTCCATGGCTACTGCCCTTGCGATGCTCTATCGTGTAGTCGTAGCTATGCAGTCGTTCGATCCACCGCGCCAATTGCCCTTCAGGATCCTTAAAGTTCAGGAGCCATCTCAATGCCGCATGATCTGTGCGCAGGCGAAACCTTTGCCCATACAGATATTTGTGGAAGTGTTTTACGCAGTCCAATACCGCCAGCAGTTCTCTCCGTGTCACACAGTAGTTGCGTACCGGTTTCGATAGAACCCTTCTGTAGTACGCTATCACTTGTTCCTGGCCGTCTATTATCTGTGATAGTACACCGCCAATACTATTCCCGCTTGCATCTGTATCCAGCACAAACATCTCCCCAGGCACGGGGAAGGCCAGAATGGGAGCACTGCACAGTTTTTCCTTCAGACGTGCAAACGCCTGTTCCTGCTCCTCGTTCCACTCGAAAGCTTGGCTCTTTTTCGTCAGTTTGTGCAAGCTGCTGGCTATGTTCGCGAATCCCGGAACAAATCGGCGGTAGTATGTGCACAGGCCCAGGAAACTGCGGAGTTCGTGTAGATTGCGTGGCCGGGGCCACTCCTTCACCGCCGTGATTTTGCCTTCATCCGTATGTACTCCGCGGGCAGAAACCGTATGACCCAGATACTTGACCTCCTTTTGGAACAGCGAGCACTTCTTTGGGTTGAGTCTAAGCCCAGCTTTTTGTATCCGCTCGAATACCTCCTTCAGCTTTTCCAGGTGGTCGTCGAAGCTTTTGCCCATCACGATTATGTCGTCGAGGTATACCAGACACGTCCGCTAATGCAGCCCTTTTAGCACGCGTTCCATTAGCCGCTCGAATGTTGCTGGTGCGTTGCAGAGTCCTAACGGCATGACGGTGAACTGCCACAAACCATCGCCAACACTGAAAGCCGTTTTCTCCTTATCCTTGTCTGCACGCTCTACCTGCCAATAGCCGCTGCGTAAGTCGAGCATGGAGAACCACTGCGTGCCTGAAAGTGTGTCCAGGGTGTCATCGATCCGAGGTAGTGGATAACTGTTCTTCTTGGTCACATCATTAAGCTTCCGATAGTCCACACAAAACCGTGTACTGCCATCCTTTTTCTTGACTAGCACGACCGGCGAGCACCAGGGGTCCGAAGAAGGCTCTATGACCTGTTCTTTTCGCATGTTTTCGATCAAATTTGTGACCTCCTCCCTCTTGGCCAGCGGAACTCGTCTGGGCGGTTGGCGAATCGGTTTTGCACTTCCGGTGTCGATGTTGTGCTTCACTATGGCTGTTCTCCCGCCTGCTTCTGCCGCAAATATTGACCCATAGTGCTGCAGGAAAGACCTCACCTTCTGTTTCTGCTTAGCCGTCAACTCGCTGCTCCACTGGTCCTCTTGCGGTAGGACGTCCATGTTAAAACTGCTCTTCTCATTACCTCCAGGTGGGCTACTCTCGCAATTGACCACTGCTACAGCTTCCTTACACTCGCCAATTACCTCGTCTTTCCCGACATATCTGGGTGCATTCAGGGGTTCAGTATTCTGACAGGTATTCTGCCATTCGTAGGTTCCACTAATGTACGTCCGATGATGATGTTGTCGTGTCCTTGTTTCGGTGCTTCTACAACTCACAGCCGACTCGTCTCATCGTCCTCGTCCACCTTTGCTCACACAATCGCCTCAGAATTCGCTGGTATCCTCCTGCGTTGACACGATACAACCTTCCTTACCGCCACGCTTCGCCTCATAGCCGGTGTGCAGCGGGAATTGAACGTTGGCATATCTCAGCACATTTTCCTTCAGGTCCAGCGTAAAACCGTGCCTAATCATGAAATCCACGCCGATAATCCCGTTGTCCATTATATCCGCGACGATGAACTCATGTTCCAGGCTGCTGGTGCCGATAGCAATCGTTTTTGTAACTTTCCCTCTCACCGGCGCGCGCTCGCCAGTCGCAGTCCGCAGCTGTATGCCATGCAGCGGTTCCCAGTTCTTCAGCAGCTTCCTTTTTATGATCGAATATGACGCTCCAGTATCCAGTGTCAACACGAACAACTTTCCATCTATCATTCCTTCAATTGTCAAGCTGCTGGGCTGTCGTTTCAGCTGTGAGACAAGGATGATGGGGCGGCAGATTGTGTGATCAGCTCACGCCCCTTTGGGCTGACCCGTTTTAGTTTAACGACTCGCCGTCCTCAGCCCTGCGCTTGTCGGCCGGGCCGCGATTGTCAGCATTCCGTGCTTCAGGCGATTGCGATCGAGAACGGGAACGCCTGTTTCGTTGGCGGCAGTCTCGTAATATGTGGCCCTGCTTGCCACATACCCAGTAAACAACTTTAGAGGAGACCACCCGTGGCCTGTCCGGTGGCTCAGAGCTTATGGCCTGGATCGTAATGTCGTTGTCCGGCTGGATCTGGCGTATCCTTGCTGGTACATACCGAGTGCTCCCAATCCATGTCGCCTCATATGTCATCGCGCTGGTCACCGTCTCCCTAAATGTCGGCTTGCCCATCATCAACGCACTGCGACGTGTCTCCGGATCATGAAGACCTTCAATAAACGCCTCAATCTTCATCCTCTCGAGATCATCAGCACCAAATTTTGGGTAGCACAGCTGTACGAGCCGCTCAATGTCTGCTGCATATGCCTGCAGCGCCTCGTTGGCCCTTTGCCTGCGGTTCTTCAGCTCACAGTAGTACAGCGTTCTGTTGTGCTCGTCGCTGTATTTGGCTGCCAGCGCCCTTATGACGGTCTCGTACTCACTTCGTAAACATTCTGGAACTGATTTTATTACCTCAGCCGCAACACCTTTACGAGCCAGCGCCAATCTCCGACCTTTCCTTACATCGGTCCACTGATTTTTTCCAGGCAGCCAGCTCCTTTTCCACAATCCCACTTCTGACACCAAATGTTACTAATGCTAGTTCTAGTGGGCTAGTACGTATCACTGGATTGTGCAATTTGAAAATGAAACAACTTTGTTTATTCGAACGCAGCCAATTAAAAACCAACAGCCACTTTATTATTCACAGTTTACACTGTACTGTTCGTACACTTAAGTATTTGCTTAATTACTCCGTGTGGCAACTTCACTTGTCAAAACCAGACTGACTCGCTGCGCCGCACCCGGCTGCCTTTTATACCTGTCCGGCCATCGCGCAGATCGTTCTCGCACATTCCGGAGTGGACTAAAGGTTTCCATGATGATCGCGACCATCATTGCCAGGTTGGACTAAAAGTTGCCATCATTGCCAGGTTAAAAGTTTCCCTTATTATCGCGGCCGTGGTTGCCAGATTGAATTATAGCACGGCGCGTAGCGACAGGGTTGCTTAGCACAGCGACAGACTGTCTTATCGTTACAGTATTTTACCAACAAAAAAAAAGAACTGCAAATTGACAAAAAAGGAAATCCATATCTTTTTCTACGTGTGCATAATAAAGAGCTGCAATGGATGATTCCCTACACACAGTGTGTTTTGGTGCAGTGTACACTGATTGCCAGCATTCACAGTAGTAAGAGAGCTGTATGAGAATGACAACAAAACGCAAACCGCGATAGCAGTCAACACTCATTTGTTTGTCTCTGCAATGCACGCACTGTTTTCTCTCTGCTATATACACTGCAAGCATTGCTAATGAATCGTTGATAGTGCGTAAGGGGCCCAAATGCTACCTGTACGCTGAATGCAATGAGTGATTAAAAGAAGAGTTTGCTACTTGACACGCGTAATTAAGTGAGGGAGTTTCGTAAAACATTTTATTTTCTGACAAAATACCAATTAAAATGGAGGTTGATGATGTGAGTAAATATAATATATTTAAATAAATAATTTAAATTTAATATTAATTTATTATTTAAATGTTATATTAAAAAATTAATTAAATGTAATATTAAAAAATACACTAGTCAAAATAAGTTTGCGTACAGGCAAGTCAAACAGACAGCCGCCGTGGCTCAGTTGGTTAGTGCGTTGGACCGCGAGGCGAAGGTAGCGACCCAGGTTCAAATACTGCCTGTAATAACACCTAAAAAAAACGGGAAAACTCGTTTTCTCTTTCGGTGGCTGTCCTCTCAGCTGGAAATGGCAAACCTCTGAGAGTAAAAATTGCTTATGAAAAAGTTCCCAACCTGCCGTTCGGAACCGGCATAAAACTGTAGGTCCCTTCCACCCGCGCACAAATTCACACGCACAACACGGGTGGCTGCGGGAAGCTAGGCCTTAGTCTCGCGTAAGCCGGCTGTCGTGCCAATCAATTAATTATTATTATTAATTAAGTAAAAAAATTAACAAGGAGCGCATAATTGCTTTCGTGAAAGAGTCCATCAAAAAGTCTAGAAAACCGGATTTCCAGGACTATGTGTTATTATCTATGGAGTAGGAAGATTTATTATTTTCTGATATGGTTTGGCATTAAAAGGCATCAACTAATTTGAAGAGGATTCAGTTAACAAATATCTGACATTAACAGCAAAGCATAGCATTTGAGGGGGTATCGTATGGGGCTGCATGTCTAGTAAAGGAGTGAGCAGGCTGTGTTGTTTTATTTAGAAATGGTTCCGAGGGGTTATTCACATATTCTAAAAGCTTATGCAAGCCAAGGTTTCTAAATTTTGGATCAAGTTCCAACATTTCATTCAACTTTACAATGACCTTAAGGCGCAATGCATACGATGCGAAGCTATGTTTGCTATTAACTAACTCAACGAAGTTGAAAAAGTTCCTCCCTAGTCACAGTCAACGTGCATCTAATTGAGCATATAAGGGGTTTACTTTAATCCTGAAATCGGTGGTTTTTGGCCCTTCTTTTACAGTTTGGTCAAGTTTTTGATATTATTATCTTAACCCTTTCCGACAAGAAAATAACAGCCCGCTGTATGAATTGTATGGGCTGTAGTCCAATATATTGGACTGTAGTCCAATATATTGGACTGTAGTCCAATATATTGGACATTGTGACTGAAAGGGTTAATGGAATAAAATGACTAACTTTACGAAAGAAATAAAAAATATTTTGTTTTTGAAAAATTACTTTTAGTGATTTAAATTTTATATGAAAAAACTACGTACTCATCCAGTCCAACTTTGGCCAGATTTGTTGCGCTATCTTGCCTGTCTCCGAGGCCGCCCAGGCGATGTTGGCGGCTTTAGTCACGGCCTCCTCTAGCATCAGCTTGCAAGTGCTTAGCGGGACACCCAAGCCAGCAAATTCTGCGGATAGCCCTTTGGTTGTGCCTAGTCTGGCCAGTTCGTCCGCCCTACAGTTCCCCGGGATGTCTCTGTGACCTGGGACCCATAATAGGTGTATGTTAAGCTGCTCAGCCATCTCGTCGAGAGATCTGCGGCAGCTGATCACTGTTTTTGATGTTAGGACATGAGACCCTAGGGCCCTGATAGCCGCTTGGCTGTCAGAGACTATGCTAACATCTCGTACTGAGATGTTGCGCTCGTTGACCAGCTTCAGGGCGGCTTCAATGGCCGTCACTTCCGCCTGGAACACACTACAGTGGTCCGGTAGTCTAAAGGAGTAGTCTATACCCAATGAGTCCGAAAAGACGCCTCCGCCGACCGCTCCATTTAGCTTGGAGCCATCGGTGAAGACCTGACATGAGCTACCTGTTAGTGGTGTTAAACCGTCCTCCCATCTGCTTCTATCTGGGATGGTACAGAGGAACTTCTTGTTGAAGAGAAGTTGAGGAGGAGAGTAATCGAGTTCTCCGGTTTGTCCTAAGAGAGAGAGAATCCTGCTGTGACCCGTATTTGATTCCGACCAATGGCCGAAAGCACGAAGTCTTCGGCTTGTAATTGCCGCCGACTTTTTGCAATGGAGGTCTAGTGGGATGAGGTGAAGTAAAGCTTCTAAGGCTGAGGTTGGGGTAGTTCTTAGAGCGCCTGAGATGATGACACAGGCTGCCCTTTGAACTTTCTGAAGGTGTTGGAGAAGTGTGACTTTTTCTAAGGCTTCCCACCAAACCAAACACCCATACGTTAGGATAGGCCTAACTACGGCGGTATAGACCCAGTATGTTAGATTTGGTCTTAGACCCCAGGTTTTACCCAGTGCCTTCTTGCAGGTGTATAAGGCAACCCTTGCCTTTTCAACCCTATGGAGGATATTTGGTTTCCAACTTAATTTCCTGTCAAGAATGACTCCTAAGAATTTAGCCTCATTCTTATATGGGATTGCTGTGTTGTTGAGTTTTAGAGGGGGTATGGAAGGTGGCTTGTACTTCCTCGTGAAGAGGACCACTTCCGTTTTCCCGGGGTTGATGCCTAGCCCACGACAGGTTGCCCAGTCGTTGACCTTATTTAGCAGTGCTTGCATGAGGTCTCTGATCGAGTGAGGAAACTTTCCTAAGACGGCGAGAACTATATCGTCGGCGTAGGCAGTCACCTTGCATCCACCCCGTCCTAAGGACTGAAGTAGTTCATTGACCACAAGGTTCCAAAGGAGAGGGGAGAGGACCCCACCCTGTGGGGTACCTCTACTCACCGCTCTTGAGATGGACGATTCACCCAGTTCAGCGCAGATAACTCTGCTACGCAGAAGCTTATCCACCCAGTTCACCAGGCCACGCTCCACCCCAAGCCCGGCGAGTGCGCCAGTGATAGCCAACGGTTCGACGTTATTAAAAGCTCCCTCTATATCCAGGAAAGTTGCTAACATGTATTCTTTGTAATCAATAGATTTCTGGATCGTCTGAGTCAGAGAGTGTAGAGCAGTGTCTACGGATTTACCGTTGATGTAGGCATGCTGGTTGTTTGAGATGAGGTCATGCCTTATAGTTAGACGTAGCTGTAGATCCAGTAGTCTTTCCAGTGTTTTCAATAGAAAAGAGGATAGACTAATGGGTCTGAAGTCCTTAGGATTAGTGTGAGAGTTCTTACCCGCTTTCGGGATGAACACCACCCGAACTCTGCGCCAGTTTGCTGGAATGTAGTTCAAGCTTATACTGGCTGAAAAGATTAAGTTGAGGAGCCTGAAGGCTGACGGTCCAGCCCTTTGTAGCTGTGCTGGGAATATGCCATCTGGTCCCGGTGATTTAAATGGAAGGAACCCTGTGATAGCCCATTTTATTTTGTCCTCCGATATGAGGTTGTCTACATTAGCGACCCTATTCGTGTCTATCTGGTCTTCTGCCAGCGAGTTGAGGCTGGTCGGAAAGTGAGTGTTTGTGAGAAGCTCGAGTGCTTCAGCTTCTGAAGATGTCCAAGAGCCATCTGGTTTTTGTAAAGCACTTGGAACAAATGGCGATGAGGCTAGTATTTTCCTAAGCCTAGAAGTCTCGGAGACACTTTCAATGTTGCCACAGAAGTCGCTCCAGGAGCTTCTCTTAGCATCCCTAAGACATTTCTTGTAGGACCTGAGGGAGTCCTTGTAAAGGTCCCAGTCTGTTGCAGTTTTGGTCCTCCTCGATCTATTGAAGAGTCTCCTGGAGGATTTTCTGAGCCCCCCAAGTTCTTGGTTCCACCAGGGGGGGTTTGTATTTCCCCCTTGGTACAAACAAGGGGCAGGCAAGGTTTTGTGCCTGTGAAAAGGCCGATGTTAAGTGATCAACAGCCGTCTCTAACATCGCGTGACTGTTGATTTCAGTGATTTGAGTCGCATTGATGTGTCTGTCTACTGTGCGAACGAACAGATCCCAGTTCGTTTTTCTAGGATTGAGGACAGGTTTGGTCTTCTGAGCGCTGCTTCCAAGAGCAAATTCAATGTACCTATGGTCAGAAAAGGAGTGTTCACTAGAAACTCTCCAATTCCTAACCCTATCGGCTATAGTTACAGAGGCAAGGGCGAGATCTAGGACCTCTTCTCTGTTTCTAGTAACAAAGGTTGGTGTACGCCCTATATTGCATACTAAAAGGTTGGTGGTAGATAAATATTCAAAGAGAGACTCACCTCTGTCGTTAGTGTCCGTGCTGCCCCATATGCTATGGTGAGCGTTTGCGTCGCATCCAATAATCAAGTCGATGCTGGATTTTGCGGCTTCTTTTGCCAGCTCCTTGAGAGGATTAGGCGGTGGCGGCTCTGGGTCGTCGTGAGCCATATAACAGGAGGCGATCCAGTGGCACTTGCCCTTTAGTACCAGGGAGATGGAGACTAGATCATCGTTACTGAAATTTGGGAGCAGATATGCATTTAGTGATTTTTTCACTAGGATACAGGATCTGGGTCTACCTGCATTATGAGCATGGACCAGCCTGTAGTTGGTCGCTCCCAATCCACAAACCTTGTTGGCTACAAGCCAGGGTTCTTGGATGAAAGCGATGTCGTCGCCCCCCTTAGAGAGGCGTAGGAGTAGTGCGGCTGAAGCCGCTTTAGAGTGGTGGAGGTTTACTTGAACTACTCGGACCATGGTCTTTTTCGTTCAGCTTCGCTTCCACAACAGTGGCGTCAAGGTCGTCATCGGTTTCGAGAAGCTCGGACTCTCTCCAAAAATTCCCAAAAGCCGTGGCCATATCCGATCCCGAAGAGGAGATCGAAACTGTTCGGGATAGGCGACGTAACGGCTTAGGGGAAGATGGCTGGTCGTCCATCGCCTCTTGTGTGCTGGTTGTGCTGGCCGGCAGCCCCTGCAGGCCACCTTCGCCGGAAATGGTCGTGGCTAGTAACCCCTGTGGGCCGCTTTCGCCAGAGTCGGTGCTTACGTTAGTCACGGTTTGCTCATCCTTCTTGTACACTTTTAATTTTATGTGTCCAAACCCGAAGGCCACAACACCATTGGAATTCGCTAGGTGCTCAAGGGATTCTTTGTTCACGATAATGGTGGCACAACGAGATCCCCTGAGCTCCTCCAGTTTGGCGATTTTCCAATTGTGCGTGGGAAGTGCCGGGTTGGACAGCTGTAATGTCTCGAGGACTCTTGCCGGATCCGCGGGTTTCATTGGGATCCAGGCTCTAGTCCTAGGTCTGCTGGGAATAGATTCCCTGGGCACCACTTCAAGTTTGGCACCCGGCCAGATTTCTCCCGTCCTGGAGATTGCCAAGCAAAAGAGATCCAGAGCCCTCTTGTCTGCGCACGCGACCAGTTTTACATGGCCTTGATGCCAGCCACACATTTGGTATGTGGGCACGGGGCCTGGATACTCCTGTATGACATCCAGGAAGATATCGGCTAGGAAATCCTCCACCAGCTTCCAGTTGGTAGGGGATATGCTACCGTCGGGGTCAGAGCGGTCAACGACTGCCATGGCGAGACTATCCTTAAGGATCTCGCTGTAGGACGCTGTCGTTCTATGTGAACTGCGCACTTTCTTGGCATGTGGAGCCTCCTCATCTGTAGATCGCTGTCGTTTGGCTGCGGTCTCGATGTTCGAGGCGTTTTCGAGCTCCTCTAACCTGGCAGTAGCCCAGGTGAAGGAGGCTTTTTCGCGCTGAGTCCTGCGGTTTTCCGGGATACTTTGTATCCGTTCAATTACGCGCTTGGCACTCTGGCGCTCTCTACAGCGGATTTTTGAGTCCTTTATATGTCGCGTGCCCTCTGCACCCATAGCTTCACCGTGTTTGTTGCTTTTGCTGGACGAAGGTCCGGCTTTAGCAACCGTGGTGTTGCTGCGGTCAGGTATGGCACTTGTGTCAGTTTTTACACTTGCGGACACAGAGCATTGGCATTGTATCTTCTGATCAACCAACGATGTGTCCTTATTGGCGGTGGGCGCTGGCTTACGTGCTTCACCCATCCCCGGCTTTTTGAGAGGGCCGGCCTCTGGTTCCGTCTTTCCGTATGCGTTAGTTTGTTTTGTTGTAGTTTTTGTTGTTGATTTGTCCATGTTTGAGTCCCACGAGTGGCGGAGAAGGGGTGGTCCACCTGTGCAGAGATCCGCAATGCACAGGTAAGGCTATGTAATCCGGAGGGCGCCAGGTATCCGGATACTCCGTTCGCGACTGGGCTATTTGTGAGGGCCCCCAGCCAGGCTGACCATCGGCACGGGTCGTATTACACCTTGGTCCGGCCCCTACCTCGATCCTATGGAAGGAGCCACAACTCATGCGTCTTCACTATTGAAGAGTGAGGTCACACGAGCGAGACTCAACCCTTGGCTGGCTATCACTAAAGTGAACTAAAGTGAACTGTTTAGCCATTACCGGCCGGCACCCACGTGGAGGGTTTGGAGGAGGAATTTTTTCCAGCCAGGTTGACTAGTTTCAAGTCGAATTATTTGTTTATATTCTGACGTGGTTAATCCTTACTTTAAATTTTTTGCAAGTGTTTTTTGACGTGGTTGAACCAATTAATCCTTTATATAAATACTTATGTTTACTTGACTAGTTTCAAATAGAAATATTTGAATTTATTTATTTTGCTTAATTTCATCAGTGATTAAAACCAGATTTTTGTTCTAAAAAAAACATTTATCATCTATACATTTAACATCTTTCAAATAATTTAAAAAAAGTCTTTATAAATTTGTGCGTCTTTATAATTGTAAAGCCGATCTAAAGTAATTATCCAATTGCCCTTTTCATGCAATCAAATATTAGGTCTACTTTTTTGATAAATTCTTTAGGAACTTTGTCTATAGCGATCATATAAGTCGCCATGGCAACCATATTTTATTTTCGTTTCTACGATTTAGCGCACACTAAAGTCGGCAGTGAGTTCAGGAGCAATATGCGACGCCGTGCAAGCAAATAGAAGAGGAACAAAAGCCAGCCAGTAAATAGAAATCGTTTTACAATTTCAGCTTTTCGCCAGCGCAACAACAACAACAACAACAACAGCACATCGTCTTCATCTCCCAATCATCCCACGCCGCAGCAGTGTGCTAACGCAGACTCACTGCAGTGAGCGCAACACATAAAACTACGTTCTGGCTTGTAAAGCAACGCTCTCATCACATACGTGATCTGTGCGAGCAGAGCGCGGGCTCCAATGTTAGAACCCGCCATACAAAATTTTTGCTTGTATGACATGCGCATTCTGTAGGTTTATTTTCTTTGGTATAACTCACTGCATTCAGTGTCATTGCAGTAAATTTCATTGCCTTTACTGTGCATTGCCTTTAGTGTGTTCGCACACACTAATGTTATAATGCAACAAAGTCTCAGCTCACATATGTCATGCACGCACATGTTTTGCTTCTCTTCGCTTGCACCTCTGATTCGATCTGTTTGCACTGAGCAAGTGCAGCGCAGTGCCGTGCAAAGAGAGAGAGTGTATTGAAACGGCTTTCAAATGCACAATTGCAGTTCTCTAGTGTATATATTAGAAACTAGTTTACATTTTCCCCATATATAATTAAAAAAAACAAATTTTATTTTCCTATGGTTAAACAATTTAAAGCAAACGCAACCGTCGCCATGGAACTTGTATGGGAAACCAACATTATGTTCGTGCACAACCTTGGGGTCTGATGTTTACCGAAATCAACCTTGGGGTCTGATATTATCGGTGTATTAGTGTGGATATTGAGTATGTATTGTGGTCGATCGCTCTTAGTTTCCTATCGTTTTATCACTGGATGAAAGTGAAGAGTATTACAGACAGGGTTCGTATTTGCACACTTTTGAACACAACATGGACTTGTGTAAATTTTGTGTTCATAAAAAATGTGCGAACCCCCACGTATGTGATCGATATATCCCCTTTTTTTGCACACGTTCAAGTGCGTTATCAAACTGGTTCTGTATGCGGTCATTTGTCAATTTATCCTTAACATTTCGCACATTTTTCATAAGCAACCAGCAGCCAGTCTTTTAATAAAAATGAAACTTCTGCAGTTGAAAAACTGAGGCCCTTTTTTATTTATTTATTTATTTATTTATTTATTTAAGCCAATCGAAATACAAAAATATCTACAGGCTAGAAAAAATACAAAAAGTAACATAACTTAAGAATTAGAATAACAATTGAGCTAAGTAAAAAACATATTAATTAATTCTTTAAATTTTGGTTTTGGAATGGAGAAATCGACATCATTGCTGCAAGCCAAATTATTTAATTGCATTAATGATCTAGCAAGCGGTTGATTATAAGCATAGTTCGTCTTGTAATGCTTTACTACAAATAATTTATTTGTGCGAGTAGTTCTGATTGGAACGAAGAAGTTTATAAGACTAAGTAAAGCAGGGCACTTGGTACTGCCACAAATGACGTCATATACGAATAATAATGAATTTACCATGCGCCTCGATTCTAATGATTTCAAATTTATAAGTAAGCAACGTGACTTATACGAAGGAATCGGTTCATGAAAATTTAGTGAGAATAGGGCAAATTTTAGAAATTTCTTCTGTACTCTTTCGAGGCGATTAATATGAACAGCATAGAACGGATTCCAAATAAAAGCAGCGTATTCTAGCCTGGACCTCACGAAAGCAGAGTATAGAAGCTTGTATGTATAGGGGTCCTTAAAATCAGAGCAGTTTCGACGTATAAAGGCTAACATAGCATATGCTTTAGGGATTATATTATTTATGTGATTGACAAACGTCAATTTGGAGTCGAGCAGTACTCCCAAGTCGGATATCTCATTAACATCTTTAAGGCGATTATTTGCAATGGAAAAAAAAGTGTGAGTATTATTATTCAATTTCGAAAAGGTTATGTGATAGCATTTTTTAACATTAAGAGCTAAGTGATTTTTTAGGCACCAGATATTCAGACTATCCAAGTCAGTTTGAATACGTGCCACATCACTAACACAGCGAGTTTTAAGAAAGATCTTAAGATCATCTGCATACAAAAGGAAATTTGTGTTGCAAAAGCAAGACTCGATATCGTTTATAAACAACAGAAAAAATAACGGCCCAAGGATGCTTCCTTGGGGAACACCAGATGTGGCAGCAAAAGACTTCGACTTTATGCTATCCACAACAACATGGCAAAATCTACCACATAGGTAAGAGTGTATCCATTTCAAGAAAGAAGAATGAAAACCAAGCCTCTCCAATTTCAAAGTAAGAAGTTTGTGTGATACTTTGTCAAAAGCTTTCGAGAAATCAGTGTAAATAGTGTCAACTTGAAGTCTCTCTTCAAAAGCTGAGAAGCAGTATTCAGTGAAAACAGCTAGGTTAGTTACTGTGGACCGGCCAGCGATGAATCCATGCTGATTAAGGGAGATAATTCTAGAGAGAGGAAAAACCAAGTATTCCTTCACAATTACTTCAAACAATTTTGACACGGTTGAAAGTTTCGAAATTGGGCGATAGTTTGAAATATCATTTTTGCACCCATTTTTAAACACTGGAGTAATATGCGCAATTTTCCATCTTCCAATGAAGTCACCAGAAGACAAAGAGAGATTAAAAATATGACACAGAGGCTTACAAATTGTAGAAGCACAATTTTTAAAAAACAGAGAAGAGAAGCCATCACTATCTGCCTTAGCAGAAAGCTTTAGTTTCATGATACCTGCCATGACATCATCTTCCGTGATTTTCAAAGATCCAAACTCAATTTGGATTTGCATTTATTTCCATTAATTTTATTCGTAGCATAAAACATGTTTACCTAAAATGTGTATTAGAGGTTGACTAACCGAAATTTGTTTTTGTTTTTGGCTCATAACTTTTCACCAAGATCATATTAATCGGACATATGGATATCTATGGAAATATAGAGACCTTAGCTACCAAGTAGTGAAATAAACCGACTCCGTCAAATAGAAAGTTTTTTTTTTTTAATTTTGTAAAGTAGTCATTTTTAACTAAAATTTTTTTTGGTTCGGTTTGGGCACCCTTGGAAAATTTGCTGGAAACGGGGAAATATGAAGAAAAACCAACACGAATATAGAAAAATATTAAATTTTAATTATTTGAAGCACAATGCACGCATGTGCAGTAGCTTTCACGCATGTCGGCACACTTTAGATGGACGGGCATTTCAAAATATAAGTGATCAAGTCGTTCTCCTGGGTCTTCTCGACAACCTAAAGTAAAATGAAATTCAACCGAATTAATCAACACTCTTCAAATGCTGTGAAATGAAGAAAGTGGAAAACCCCAATTTAACGATAGCACGTGCTTGTTACCCATGTTATCCCATTGCATACAAGGTCCTGACGAGCGTATTATGTGAAAGACTAAAGCCACTCGCCAAGGCGCTGATTGGACCTTATCAGTGCGGCTTTAGACCTGGTAAGTCCACCATCGACCAGATATTCACTCTACGCCAAATCCTGGAGAAGACCCATGAGAACCAAATCGATACACACCATCTCTTCATCGATTACAAGGCAGCATTCGATAGCCCGATAAGGGATCGCCTATATGCCGCTTTGTCTGAACTTGGTATCCCTGCAAAGCTCGTTAGACTTTGCAGAGCGACGTTGAGCAATACGCGCAGCTCCGTCAAGGTTGGAAGTGACCTCTCCGACCCCTTTGATACCGTTCGAGGTTTCAGACAGGGCGATCCTTTGTCCTGCGACCTCTTCAACTTCACCATGGAGAGTGTTCTGCGCAAGGCCGGTGTACATCGTAATGGCACAATTTTCAACAAAAGTGTCCAGCTCCTTGCTTACGCTGATGATATTGATGTCATCGGACGTAACAAGCGAGATGTCACCGCTGCCTTTGCGGCGATCGAAAGAGAATCTGCCAAAATGGGTCTGGTGGTAAATGAGCGCAAGACGAAGTATATGCTGTCTACACGCAGGGACTCGCAGCGGCTAGGGTCTCACGTCCAGGCCGACAGGTATGCTTTTGAAGTTGTCAAGGAATTCGTCTACCTTGGCACCGCCATCAACAGCAGCAATGATGTCAGTCTGGAGATAAAGCGAAGGATAACTCTTGCCAACAGGTGCTACTACGGTCTCGGTAGGCAATTGAGAAGTAGAGACCTCTCTCGACCGACAAAACTTTCACTCTATAGGACGCTTATCTTGCCCGTGCTCCTCTATGGCGCTGAAGCATGGACAATGACACGAAACGACATAGCGGCCCTTGGAGTGTTCGAGAGGAAGGTGCTTCGCAAAATCTTCGGCCCTGTTCGGGTTGGTGACGACTATCGCATACGAACCAATAACGAGCTGTATGAGCTGTATAAGGACATGGACGTAGCGCAGCGAATTAACATCCAGCGGCTACGCTGGCTCGGTCATGTCTGCCGCATGGACGACGAAGCTCCGGCGAAAAAGGTATTCGATGCGATGGTTGGAGGTCGACGGCGAAGAGGGAGGCCGTGTCTCCGGTGAAAGGACCAAGTGGAAGAGGCCCTGGTGTGGTGGAAAAAGTCAGTGTTTGGATGTCAGTCGTTCGGGGTGACCTATTGTAAAGGCGGGTCGCGCCAAACGGAGGATGGCTTAGGAGCCCATGTGGTGAGCGATAATGAAAAGGAAACGAGCGGTTTGCCTTCTGTCATAAAGCTGATTTTATTTTTGCAAGACAAGGTCTTATATACTAAAATGTACAACGATTGTGCGGAGGGGCAATTCCAGTGCTCCTCCTTCCATTTCCAGTCGATTTGCATCGAGCCAATCACAGCGCGGGTCAACTCTGACGACGCAGCACTTTCCCTAAGTGGGCCAACGCTCTGCGTCGACCTGCGGTAGGTCGGGTCGTATTGCAATGCGCAATCGGTGCAAGTGCCCACATGTGTTGTGACATGTGTCGCTTGTGCAAGTGCAGGCCACTTGAGTGACGCCGGCGTTCTTGTGCATGCGACACTTGACACTAGCAAATGTAAACAAAGTGGCGCGCGCACCGATTGATGTACGTTGGTCTTGTCGATTGGCTTGTGCGCTATACTGTTGGCATAAGTGGTCACGCGGTACCACTACACCCTTACCCTTAAGCGAAGAATTATTCCTTGGAATAATTCTTAGAATCTCGGGGGGGGGGGGGGGGCATTGGAATTGCTTTACAATATGATGGGGCTTATTATCAAATAGATTTACAATGGGATATCTATCTTATAAAATGAGTTTGATTGTTCTAGTGGTGATTGTATGTGTTCTTAAAATATATTCTATTTTTGTTGGGTAAGATAATGTCTATGTTTAGTTTTTATAGGCTAATTTCAATTCTTAGTGCAATAAGTATATTTTGTGTTTGCTTTTTGTACAATTTTATTTGATAGTTGCGATATCATTATTTCCTAGAAATTTCTTAAGGTTATTGTTATGTAATATCTTATGTTTACCATTTATTTCTATTGTGGAGTTTACTCCATTTCTATCTACAATCTTGTATGGTCCATGGTAGGGACTTTGTAATTTCTTATTTGTTTCTAACTTAACAAAAACTAAATCTCCTATTTTTAATGGTATGTTGTTGACATTCTTATTATAATTTATCTTTCTCTTATCTTTAGCCAATTCTATGATATTCCTAGCCTTGTTTATAGATGTCTGTAGCCTAACTTTTATTTCGTTGGCGTAATTGTCAATGTCATAAATAGCTTTGTTTTTGTATATTTTGTCACATGGTAGTGACGGTAATTTGCCGAAAACTAACTCGTACGGTGAGTACAGTGTTTCGACATGTGGTGTCGTATTATACGCGAAAGTGTAGTATTTTACCCATTTGTCCCATTCATGTTCGGTTGTAAATGCTAGTAAGTATTCATGCAGTGTTCTGTGGTTACGTTCGAGTGAACCGATTGTTTGATGATGGTAGGGTGTTGAAAAAATTTGTTGCACGTCAAGTAATTGGCATATGTTGTGCATTAGCTCATTTGTGAACTCAGTGCCTCGGTCGGATTTCAACGTTTTAAAACAACCGTACTTGAGAATGAAGAATGTTCTACAAGAGTTTTTGCTGTCGTTCGTGCGTCCTTGGTTTCCATCGGGTGTGCAATAACAAATTTTGTTAAATCGCATTGCATCGAAGGCAGCGACCCAGGTTCAAATACTGCCTGTAATAACACCTAAAAAAAAACGGGAAAACTCGTTTTCTCTTTCGGTGGCTGTCCTCTCAGCTGGAAATGGCAAACCTCTGAGAGTAAAAATTGCTTATGAAAAAGTTCCCAACCTGCCGTTCGGAACCGGCATAAAACTGTAGGTCCCTTCCACCCGCGC
The DNA here is from genome assembly GCA_963971225.1 of Melieria omissa. Classification (NCBI taxonomy): domain Eukaryota; kingdom Metazoa; phylum Arthropoda; class Insecta; order Diptera; family Ulidiidae; genus Melieria; species Melieria omissa. The sequence continues at coordinate 89,295,068 of OZ020267.1, read as the reverse complement.
ACAAATTCACACGCACAACACGGGTGGCTGCGGGAAGCTAGGCCTTAGTCTCGCGTAAGCCGGCTGTCGTGCCAATCAATTAATTATTATTATTATTAATTAAGTAAAAAAAATTAACAAGGAGCGCATAATTGCTTTCGTGAAAGAGTCCATCAAAAAGTCTAGAAAACCGGATTTCCAGGACTATGTGTTGTTATCTATGGAGTAGGAAGATTTATTATTTTCTGATATGGTTTGGCATTAAAAGGCATCAACTAATTTGAAAAGGATTCAGTTAACAAAAATCTGACATTAACAGCAAAGCATAGCATTTGAGGGGGTATCGTATGGGGCTGCATGTCTAGTAAAGGAGTGAGCAGGCTGTGTTGTTTTATTTAGAAATGGTTCCGAGGGGTTATTCACATATTCTAAAAGCTTATGCAAGCCAAGGTTTCTAAATTTTGGATCAAGTTCCAACATTTCATTCAACTTTACAATGACCTTAAGGCGCAATGCATACGATGCGAAGCTATGTTTGCTATTAACTAACTCAACGAATTTGAAAAAGTTCCTCCCTAGTCACATTGAATGTCGTATTTTTAACGTGAGTGCCGCCACAGTGTGGCCTAACCCCACGGTGCTCAAAAGCACAGCGTATCAAAATTAAGCATTGATAAGCGCCCCGAGAGCAAGCTCCCGGTACCAATTGGGTTAATGTAAATGGACATTTCCCCTCCTTGGTAGGGATCGAGGCCTATCTAAACCTCTGCCGTGCTATGGGTCCGGCACCCGGTTGTAAACGCAACTCCACGCCGAGTCGAAACTCTACCCGCATTTGGGTGTTAAACCACACCACCACGGAACTCCCCGAGGGGGCCATTCCCATAATCAGGCTGAAGCACAAGGCTCCAGGGGCACCCTGATTCCCGTGGTACCAGACAAAGCCTCTGGTCAGACCTCGTAGCCGTGCTACTACCAGTTGAGCCCCATTTAGCTCGTGGACTGGTGACCACCGCACCGCACTTGACCTCATTCACGTGCGCATTCATTCATCCACTCAATAGACCGGCCCCCCCACACAGCCCGCTCACACATTCACACTTGGCAATACACCAAACTGCCGTCGCCGCCGAAACACAGCATTCGCATATTCATTCAATATGGCAATCAGCTGGCTGGTGGAGAGTGCTTCACGCACACACCACACACCGTCAGTCCGACTAATCCCCATCCGCCCAAGGTCCCTCAAATCTGAATACAACGGGCACTCACATAACACATGCAACCAATCCTCACGCGCAGCCCCACACATACACTCTGCACTTGCACTCAGGGCTCTCTTATGCAAGAATGCATTGAGTGACCCATGTCCAGTGAGTAGGAACCCAAGGCTCAAGCCGAAGCCGAAATCCTTGAGCCCTACCACGAACCTCACGTCCCGTATATATTCATATGTCGTTCTGCCACGGGGACTTTCGTCCCAACGCTGTTGCCAACGTTGCAGAACACAGTCCTCCAGTATTCGCTTACGCTTCATACTGTCAGCACTCTCCACACCTTCGCCTTGCAGCCACTCATACTGCAGCAGCACCTCTCTATTCCCCCTCCTTAGCCCGAAGCCTACGGCACGCCGCATGACCACGAGATCCAGAGGAGCCGCACCCATCAACACCTGCAATGCATCTGTTGATACAGTGCGGCACACAGGCATACAACCTAACAACATAACACGCTGAATAGACAGTAAGTGTTTGCGGCCTACAACCGTCGCGGCATATTCGTGCCACGCCGACGCTCCGTACGCAGCACAAGCTACGAACAGACCGTGGTAAATGGTACGAACTGCGCGTCGGCCGAGTCCCCAGTCACTCCTGAGTATCCGGCGCACCTGACCCATCATACACACAACCCTCTCTTTCAGCCTGACCAAGTGAGGAGCAAAACTCATTCGCTCACCAATTGTTAGCCCCAAGTATTTGACTTGCGTCTCGTACCGGAGGCCAACACCATTCACTCGCACAATGGGCGGACGACTGCGAGCCAATTTGCCTTTCAGCAGCATGGTCACAGTCTTGTCCATTGCCACATCCACACCCACCGATTCACCCCATTCACACACCATACACATAAATTGCTCCCCCAAGCGCTCTACATCCGCTCTAGATCTGCCCTCCACAAGGATAAGCAGATCATCCGCACAACACTTGCATACTGCTGCCAGACGCCGCAGTAGTGGATCCATCATGTAGTTCCATATATATGGACCACAGACGGATCCCTGCGGGCATCCTCGAGCCACATCTATATCAACCCGTTCATTCTTCCCAATCACACATGCTTTCCTGTCTGAGAAATAGCTCTTCCAGAGAGCTGTTTCCAGGCAGTCAGCATGATTCAGCCATTCTACCACTTTATCCCAGCGCAGGTGATCAAACGCCCCCCTAAAATCCACAAACACACCGAGAACATAGTTCTCTCTACTCTCACGCACCACCGATTTAACGTACATCCATGCATCTTCCACGCCGAGTCTCTTTCGAAACCCAAACTGCCTATCCGATAGCCCACCCAGTTGCGCTTGAAGCCGATCCACCATAATCCGTTCCAGTACTTTACCAAGTACTGGTAGGAGGCAGATACCCCGATAAGAACGGGGGTTAGTCCTGATCTTATCAGGAGACTTCAAGAGCACTACGACCCTAGCTATCTTCCACGCGAGTGGAAAATAAGCCTCATAAAGGCATTTCTCATAGATGGCCTCCAGGTACTCCGGAATGACTTTGTACAAGGCTTTGCACATCTCGCCAGTCAAACCATCGACACCCGGTGACCGTCTAGACCTAACCAGGCCAAATGCATAACCTAATTCTCCAATTTCTAATGGCTCAGCAGCTGCCACTTGTGCTGGTGGCGTCTGCTCAACCGCCCTAGGAAAGAACTCGGCTAAGAGAACGTTCACACTATCTCTCCATGTTGATGTCATAGTGTCACCAACACGGAGAGCACTCACGTCCACCTGCTTCTTCTTACTGCGGCAGATGCGATAGACATGACCCCATGGGTCATCCCTATGATCTGCCACAAACTCCCGCCAATTTTCTTCCTTAACGCGAACAAGCATACTCTTATACTCATTCATGCACCTATTGAAATCACTCCTGCGCTGGGCCAAGTGCTCAGAATTGGCCGCCCGGGCTCGCTGAAACTTACGTCTCAGGCGCCTGACCGACCGCCTCTTTGCACTCAGCTCACTCGTCCACCACTTCACCCGCCTCTGGTTCACTCTCTCCCATTTCTGAAGCATACTGTCATTCACACGCCAGACACACTCGTTAAGACGAGCGACCTGGTCGTCCACATTCATGCATTCAAACTCACTAAGTGGCACTTCCGTGACCACTTCACGAACATGGAAACCATAAGTTTCCCAATTCACACCACAGGTGCGCCATCGCCTTTCGCACACACCCGCCCTTTCATTCATACTGTGAGCAGGCACAGTAATCACAATTTCAATCAAATTGTGATCACTTATACCCCACCCACCTCGGACACGCCAGCTGAATTCAAACATTCTGCTCGCTGCCCCATTCACAAACGTCACGTCAATATCGCTCACCCCTCTAGGCCCGTCAAACGTATACCATTCACTCGGTTCGTTGAGAACAACGATGTCTCGCGGAACCAACCATTCACTCATTGCCTCACCCCTACTGTGGCTCTGGTAGCCAGCAGAATGCCGCGATACCTTGCTGAACCACAGCGGAGATGTGGCATTTGCATCCACACCTATCAAGACAGGTGTGCCGCCTGCCAGACGGAACACCGTGTCGAGATAGTCCAAGTAGGGCTCTAGAGGCTCACCATACTTGCAGTAGACACTGCCCACAATCACTTTGCCAAAGTGACCTTGCACACTGATACAAACACCATATTCAGTCGCACACACAACCATACAGTCCAAATGGACATCATTCACAATTACAGCCGCATTTGCCCTGGTGTCAGAAAAGACCCGCATTGCTGCAGGTATTCCCCGTACGACACCATTGGTGGCGTACGGTTCCTGAACCAGGGCAATTGCACTGCCACATTCACTCATACACGCACCTAACTCGCACATCACGGCATATGCACCCTGACAGTTTAACTGTACTGCCTGCAGACCCATCAATGACGAGCCTGCGCCCTGGCCAGAATTTGGCTGTACGCCGGGCAGTCGGTGGACATCATGTAATGTCCAGCCGGCTTGCCCCGGAACGCGCAATTCCGGCAATGCAGCTCATTGCTGCACTGCTGGACGCGATGACCGCTCTGGCCACAGCGCCGACAAACGTCCGCTTTCATGCGACACTCAGCCACTCTGTGGTCAAAACTCAGACATCTGAAGCAACCAGGCATCGGCATGAAGGGCCGCACGCGGAACGAAAACCACTTGATGTAGCATCGCTCCGCCTCCAGAAGGGACGAAAGCAAGCCTTCGTTCCCTTCCAACACGACGTTGGATGCCCCACCAGAGCCTACCGTCCACGGGCGACTCACCATACGGACGCCTTTCTTAAAGGCAGCCGGGCTTATCCGCTCTTTGAGATTCAACTCATAGAGCTCCTCCATGAATTCACTCGGGGAAATCTCCGAGTGAACCCCATGGACGACAACCCTCGGGCCTAGCTTCTCATTTGCCGCCACGTCAAGTCCAAGTTCGCTCAATTTGGCGTTCTTGGTCAACTTTACTGCTTCGGCCTTGGAGGGGGTGCGAATAATCGCACCGCCACCACGCAGTGGCTTCACTTCGTGAACCCTCACGCCCAGTGAAGGACCCGCCTCCTTGACGACCTTGGTAGCCACCTCTTTCCCCGATGCCTTAGCATCACGGCTCCGGACAACGACGGACCACGTCTGCGCCGGCTGCACAGTCATGGCCTGCGCAACCGGTACAGGGACCGACGCCAAAGCAGCGGCCGCCTGGGGGGCGCCCACACGCACCGCACTCGGCGCCGGCATGACTCGTGAGGCCGGAGCCCCCACACTTTCCAGGCCAGCGATGCGGCCCTTCAACGTGGCATTCTCGGCCACGAGCTTCATGAGCAACAGCTCATACTCGCCCGCGACCTCAACCACCTTCTTCATGGCGACGGCGCTGACACCATCCACCCCAATCACGGCCGCCATGATTTTTGCCGTGATGGCCTTCAGGGCAACCACCGACGCCTGTGCCTCAGACGCAGATGGCCCCTGGTCAACAGCCGCCGCCTTCACCCCCTTCCTCATTCGCACTGCCAAGCGCGACACAGCCGGCACCTCACCGCCAGCCGCAACGACGGATACCTTTGCACCCGACTTCACGGCCGACGACTCAGCACATTCCGTGCTCGTGCTGGCCACATCCATCTCCACTCCTCCTACAGTGTCGGCGGGCGAAGCCGCGCGCCCAGGCCCCCTGCCTCCCCCGGCCAAAGCCGCGCGCCCATGCCCTACCTCGGGCGAAGCCGCGCGCCCCTTGCCGGGCGAAGCCACGTGCCCAACCCTCTTACGAGGGGGCGACCGGACGTCCGCCGACACTGACTCCGCGTCAGAAGACGTCAAATCGGTCGTTTCACGACCGGACGGCTCCCGGGCAGAGTCCCCTGCCACACTCCCCTTGCGCTTAGGGCGCCCCATTCACACTCTACACACTATACTAGTCTAACACTAGACTTATTCCTACTATTTACACTACTTACAATAACACTCACTCACGCAACTCAAGTGGTTGTTGTACAACAACCACTATTCACACCGCAAGTGCCTTACGGCTACTTGCTTGGGCACAAGCAGTACACAAACAATGCAGACAGGCCACCTAACGGCAACCTGTTTACACTTTTGTGCACAACAACAATTACACACAAGCCACCGACAGTGACTTGTTTACGCAAAAATGCGCAACAACAATTATACACAAGCTGCGCACGGCAACCTGTTTACGCGAATGCGCAACAACAATTGTGCACAAGTCACCAACGGTAACTTGTTTACAATCTACAGACGCTTACCGCTACTTTTCTACTGCAACAACAATTGCACACGCTTTAATTCACGCACTGAAAATTCACTGAAAAATCACACGCGCACACGACCGCTCACCACGGTGTCTAAATCGACACTGTTTTTTTTTAAATCGACACATCGATGGATCGATGTGTATGTGTACGAATCTTGCGGGAAATCGTGCCACCGTATGTCAAATAAATAGCGCCACCTCCATAAAACGTGGCAAAAAACGAAGCAAACGCTGACCCTTGGGGCGGCGCCTACAAGCTGGTCATGGCCAAACTGAAAAGCAGACAACAGGAAACCTGCCCGATTCTGCTGCAAAGCATAGTCTCAGCACTATTCCCGAGGCATCCAAGTAGAAGCCCAGAGCTCGCATGCTCCCAAACATTCGAGGTGCAAGTGACGCCAGACGAAATCATCGAGGCAAGCTCAAGAATCAAGAGCAACAAAGCACCGGGACCAGACGCCATACCAAACGTGGCCTTGAAACTAGCCATATCTACTCGGCCGGATCTATTCGCGGATGTTATGCAGCTCTGCTTGCAGCAAGGTATATTCCCGGCCAGATGGAAAAAACAGAACTTGGTCCTCCTACCAAAACCTGGAAAAGCTCCTGGCCAGCCGTCGGCTTACCGACCAATCTGCCTGCTGGACACAATGGGTAAGCTGCTTGAACGCCTTATCTTCGACAGACTTACTCCATTCACCGAAGGAGAGCATGGGCTATCGGACAGGCAGTTCGGTTTTCGAAAGGCACGGTCGACGATTGATGCAATCGCTACGGTAGTACACACGGCAAAAAACGCAATCCAGGGGAAGAGATGGAAGGGCGGCACGAAAAAGTACTGTGCAATAATAACGCTAGACGTAAAGAATGCGTTCAACTCAGCAGGATGGGTCCATATCCTGAGAGCGGTCCGAAAACTGGAAGCACCGGACTACCTGCTGGCTATCTTAAGCAGCTACCTTGCGGACAGAGTACTGCAATATGACAGCGATGAAGGCCCCAAACAATATGTAGTAACCTCAGGTGTTCCACAAGGGTCAGTCCTCGGACCAGTTCTGTGGAACATTATGTATAACGAAGTGCTAAACCTCCCCGTTCCAGAAGGCGTGGTAGTGGTGGGATTCGCGGACGACATCGCGATAACAGTGGTAGCGAAACAGCTAGCGGACGTGGAGCAGAAATCAAATGCCACAATAGCGGTCATCCGAGCGTGGCTTCAGTCAGTGGGCCTACAACTAGCAGAAGAAAAAACTGAAGCGGTACTGGTGAGCAGCCGAAAGAAAAGCGAGGTAATGAGAATCGAGGTTGGCGCGAATATCATTACCTCCAGTCGATCCTTAAAGTACTTAGGCGTGGTCATCGATGACAGGCTCAGTTTCCGAAAACAGGCTGAATACGCCTGCTGTAAAGCGTCCAAAACCTATACCAGCCTATCACGGATGCTGCCCAACATCGGGGGCCCAAAAGCCAGTAGGCGTGTGCTACTTGCCAGTGTGATATCGTCCTCGCTACTATATGCAGCTCCAATCTGGGCCGAGTCCCTGCAAATCAAGGCGTATAAGCGACAGTATGAGCGCGTCTACCGGCTTGCAGCACTGCGCGTGATAAGCGCTTTTAGAACGGTGTCAGACGAAGCAGCTTGCGTCATCTCCGGGATGTTGCCAATCGACATCAGGGCGGACGAGACGCGGCGTATATATGTCCTTAAGGGAACGCTCTCGAAAGAAGAAGGAGCGCGCATCGAAAGAGCAACCTCCATGAGGCAGTGGCAGGCGCGATGGGACCGCTCGGGCAAAAGCCGGTGGACACATACGCTCATCCCATGCATAGACAAGTGGACAAGTAGAAGGCATGGCGAGGTAAACTTTCAATTAACGCAGTTCCTTACCGGCCACGGTGGCTACAGAAGCTACCTACAACGCTTCGGCCATGACGACAATGCCAATTGTCCATCCTGCGACAAGCCAGAAAACCCTGAGCACACTTTATTCGAATGCCCACGATTCGAGGCCGTTCGATCCAGACTAAACACGGCGACCCAGAAAATCTTGAACCCACGCAACATAATTGACGCGATGTTGGAATCAGCGGAAGCCTGGGACGAAATATGTGGAGGCATTACTTTAATGCAAGCGGAACTGCGAAGAGCAGAATGGGCCAGAAGCAGCCAACGCACAACAGAGCCTGGAGAGATAGGCTAAACTTAACCCCCCTCTGCGATGCGATACTTAACGGTAATTCCGCAGAGGGAATGAAGGGTTAACAGGGGGTGGTTTTAGTCGGTAAGAATCCGGCATGCTGGTGGGTTGCCCCAGTATCTTTCGAAGATTTCCACCTCCTGCGCGGGGAAAAAAAAAAAAAAAACCTCCATAAAACGTAAGACATGCATTTATTTATTGAGCATGTCTTACGTTTTATGAAGGTGGCGCTATTTATTTGATCAAGAAAACGATGGATCGATGTGTATGTGTACGAATCTTGCGGGAAATTGTGCCACCGTATGTCCGTGAAAAAACGCCAATGCTTTGGATCTTCCAACAGGATTATAACCGAAAGCATACAAGCAAGGTCGCACGAAAGGGGCTTCGCAAGAGCAGGATTAGGATTATGGAATGGCTCGCACAATCACCAGACTTCAATATAATTAAAAATTTGTGGTGTGACGTGAAGAGAGCAGTTGCTCACAATAATCTTTTAAATAATAATCAACTTTGAAAAGCAGTAGACCACGCCCCTAGAGAAAGATATGAAAATTTGGTTATTTCAATGCATCGGCTCTGTGCTGCAGTAATAGCCAAACAACAGTCACGCAACTAAATACTAATTTGAAGAAACATTTCGTTATTACTATTTAACCACAAAATCTTTTAAAATGAAACACAATTGTTGCTTAATTTTTATGAAAGTAAAGCGAACTACTATTTTTTTGACCGTCCATATTTTGGAGCTTTTGACGCATTTAATTTAAATCAAACCAAACTGAGTTTAATTCTTAAGTTTTCTTTTATGATTGCATTGTTAACACATATAACTTGTTAAAAAAAATACAAAATAAATATTTGTAAAAAAAGCAGATTATTTTTTCTTCATTTTCTTTTCGTTGTACGCGTACTACTATTATTTTGACCGCAACTGTATAACGCTTGCTTAAAAGAACTAAAGTAAGAAAATCTAATATTGTAAATAAAATTCATTTAAAAATTAGTTTAATCGGCTAGTTTAAACCTTAAAAATTCAGGCAATTTTTGTGGAAGTTTGTAAATTAAAAATATTCAACTACTTGTTCATCACAAAATTCCAAAAAAGTGTTGAACTTTTTAAGATTTACACCAAGATAGCCCCTTAACCTGTAAGATTTTTAGTTTATGGGAACGTCTAGCAAGAAAGATGCGAAACAACAAAAAATAAATAAATGAAGTACGATTTCACCATTCATATTTATTTCATTTTAATGAAAAAAAATTATTTGAAGCGAGTCATTGGTTTGCGGTTCTTCAATGATTTATTCAAATGACTTAAAAATATATTTTGACCACATGTTTTGAACAAAGAAGCAATTTCGACCGGAGCATATCCAATGTTAAAAAAAGAATAATGTATATGTAATGAAAATAATCCAGTTTCTTTTTTTTTTTTTTGTAAATGCAAATTTTTTTTTAAATTTGTTTTGCTAAGTAATCATGAATTAATGAATTAATTGCGAATTATTTTAAGTTTTCTTTGTGTAGTGTTTGCACTTTTTTCTTTAACCCAAAAGCAATGTTTTCTTAAAAGTACTAAAATCAAAAAATCTAATGTTTGAATTCTGTGATCGGCACAATCATTACCAAACCATTCTGCAGTCACCTTTTTACATTCATCAATAATAAAGGCTTTAATTCCACTTTTTTGTGGTTGTTCTGTGAAAATTTTGTGAAAAATAATTATATGTTTTTTGCAAACTTCGAGAAAAGATTGAGAAGGGGCAACCAAGTTTCCGAAATCAGTCACTGATTGGTAGTTTTTGTGGAAAATGAAGAGCTCACTGGGAGCAGAAAGTACTTCGTCTTCCTTTCGAAGTATTTCCTGACATTTGTCACAATTCAATTTTGGCAATACTTTATAAGCTACGTATCCTATAAAATATCTTACAGATACTAGCTCCAAATTGAGCTCGGTGCAATTATTGAACACATCTTCTAAAAAGTAGTTGGTATATGCATCGCAATCAAAATCAATATGAAAATTCGCAGTTGTTTCTTGTTCATCAACTGCAAGGCCGATCGCATTTTCTTCACTAGGCATTATAGGATCAACCTGAAAAGTATTTTTATACACATCTTCGCAATTCGTTGTTGTACTAGATTTTACGATTTTTGCGGACATTAATCTAGCCAATATGGTGTTTATTTCTGCGACGGATGGATTATTATTGTTTCCTCCTCTTTGTCGCAGGCGCGAAAACAAATTTTCCAATTTATCTTGGTTTAAAAATTTCGTCATTACAAAAAAAATTTCTTGATTTTGATTAAAAATATCTTCAAGTAACAGTAATAAAGATGATAATGTTAATTTTATACCATCTAAGAAGTACACTCTTTTACTTTTGTCCACAAATGAAATTTGTTGCAAATATTGCAGAAATTCTTTTATAAAGTTATGTGGAGCATTATTTTGTTGAATGGCTGATCTGTACACGTTATCTGCGTGTAATGCGCCGCTGTTCATACAGTCAAATAATTTGTCTATTTTTGAAATAAAATTAGCAGTAGATAACGCCATTTCTTTGGAACATTGTTTAAATCCTTTGGTGTCAACTATTGTTCTTATGGCAGCCTGGACTGTCCGACTGAAAACCTGAGTTGCAAACTTGACGCGCATTTTTTCAAATGAATTTGGGAAGATGTGCTGTCTTGTTAGTTTTGTGCACATCTTGGTTTTTGCATTTATCTCTGTTTCCCATAGTTCACGTATAATTTTGAAATTTTGAAGCTAACTGTACCATCAGGTGTACTCAAATCACTGCCTAAAAGGCCATTTCGTAAAGATTTTACGAGGTGTGGGAAATCAAACATACAATATACTTTTTTGTTAGCATATTCAAAAAAGGGCGTTTCTACCGATACTCCCAAAGCCGTGAAACACTTTCTGTTGGTTGAACCTTGGTCACATACTACGACACTAATTGAAACCCCAAACTCTGACAAAATAATAATATTTTGTTTGATTATTTTGCATAACGTCTCGCCACAAAGCCCATTTTCGGAAATGAAATAATTGAAAACTATGGCCCAATGTGAGAACATCGATTTAAGCATGAAGACACACATCTGTTTCCCAATTTTATTCGTCCTTTGGAAACCATCATCTTCATAACCATCTATTATATCTAATTTGGTATTGTACCTTAATTCCCTTTTTATGGCCATTTCATCCATCAATAATACCATATTACTTTTTTCTGCATTTTTTAGCTCTAAGCACTTTTGCCTAATATTTTCAAAGCCGGTATTTTTGAAACCAGGTTGAAGATATTTAATTGGCGCCCAACGATTCAGAGTTGAAATGTGAGGTAAATTAAGATTTAATTTGTTTCTCATAAACGAATAGGTGGACTGGGAGACATAGTATATATTTTGGGCCAAAAATTTAACGTCTTCGGAATATTCCTTTGGGCGTGAGCTAATTAATAAATTACAAAAAGTTTTCGATTCGTTGCTGATGCCCTCTAAAGACTCTATTGTTTTTTTAACATTAACAAGCTTAGATTTGTGGCTTGAGCTCTTTTTAATGCCACTCTTTTGGAACTGTTTTTTCAATTCTTTGTATTTTTGCATTATACTTCGGCTTTGTTTCCTATAAAATTCAGCTAATTTGACATATTTGTGGCAATTGCTACAAACGCCTTCAACAGCATCGCTGAATTTTGCCATTTTGGGTTCGAAAGATAGGTCATAGTCGTCGTCATCAAAACCAGCAGCTTCATTTATGTTCAATGTGGGCACCGCCCCATGTTTTAATTTTTTTTTCCCAATAAATGAGCTGCAGAAATGTTCTTTGCAAATAACTAACCTTTTGCGGCAATCATTTTCTGCAATACCACATTTTTGACGCCATATTTGACCCATGGGAGTATCAGCGGAAGGAAAGCTAAAAAGTTTTACATTATCATCATCTCGCATTGATTTATTACAGCTGGACACGCAGCATTTCAGCCCAGACCTTAGACAATTTTTCTTTTTATCGATATTCATCATCCACGTCAAAAGGTGTTCAAATTTTTCAATTTAGACAAATTTTTTGGGATTCAACCACGTCAAAATGTATTCAAATTGTTCAATTTAAACAAATTTTTTGGGATTCAACCACGTCAAAAGGTGTTCAAATTGCTCAATTTAAACAAATTTTTTGGGATTCAACCACGTCAAAATGTATTCAAATTGTTCAATTTAAACAAATTCAATCGCAAGGCATACGAAAATACGTAACCAAACAACGCAACGACTGGATTGATAATGAGCTGTCCTCAGCGAATTTTTTCAAGCGAAAGCGATCGCTAGCAAAAATATCTACGTACAAAAAAACGAGCGCGCACCATTGACACTGTGCTTTTGTTGGCATTTTTGGTGGTTGATTGTTTCAATGTGTCTGAAGTGAGTACACAAAATTTTGTTTAGCAGCGAACGAAGCCGTTGTGCTTTGTGTGAGCAAAACAGAGAGCCTTAATATTATTACGCTCTCACTGTGCCGACGCTTGCTTCCTCTTGATAATGAAAATATTGCAAATTCTAGCTTGCCCTATGCCATTCGATTGTATGAGCGTAATAAATGTGCCGCAACCTATGCCTCCGCTCATCTCTTCCCGCCCGCGTCAAGAAACACGCTTGACAAATTTGCGAAGATGCGTATTCTTTATATTGTATATTCTTTGGTCCCAGTCTGTTGCAGTTTTGGTCCTCCTCGATCTATTGAAGAGTCTCCTGGAGGATTTTCTGAGCCCCCCAAGTTCTTGGTTCCACCAGGGGGGGGTTTGTATTTCCCCCTTGGTACAAACAAGGGGCAGGCAAGGTTTTGTGCCTGTGAAAAGGCCGATGTTAAGTGATCAACAGCCGTCTCTAACATCGCGTGACTGTTGATTTCAGTGATTTGAGTCGCATTGATGTGTCTGTCTACTGTGCGAACGAACAGATCCCAGTTCGTTTTTCTAGGATTGAGGACAGGTTTGGTCTTCTGAGCGCTGCTTCCAAGAGCAAATTCAATGTACCTATGGTCAGAAAAGGAGTGTTCACTAGAAACTCTCCAATTCCTAACCCTATCGGCTATAGTTACAGAGGCAAGGGCGAGATCTAGGACCTCTTCTCTGTTTCTAGTAACAAAGGTTGGTGTACGCCCTATATTGCATACTAAAAGGTTGGTGGTAGATAAATATTCAAAGAGAGACTCACCTCTGTCGTTAGTGTCCGTGCTGCCCCATATGCTATGGTGAGCGTTTGCGTCGCATCCAATAATCAAGTCGATGCTGGATTTTGCGGCTTCTTTTGCCAGCTCCTTGAGAGGATTAGGCGGTGGCGGCTCTGGGTCGTCGTGAGCCATATAACAGGAGGCGATCCAGTGGCACTTGCCCTTTAGTACCAGGGAGATGGAGACTAGATCATCGTTACTGAAATTTGGGAGCAGATATGCATTTAGTGATTTTTTCACTAGGATACAGGATCTGGGTCTACCTGCATTATGAGCATGGACCAGCCTGTAGTTGGTCGCTCCCAATCCACAAACCTTGTTGGCTACAAGCCAGGGTTCTTGGATGAGAGCGATGTCGTCGCCCCCCTTAGAGAGGCGTAGGAGTAGTGCGGCTGAAGCCGCTTTAGAGTGGTGGAGGTTTACTTGAACTACTCGGACCATGGTCTTTTTCGTTCAGCTTCGCTTCCACAACAGTGGCGTCAAGGTCGTCATCGGTTTCGAGAAGCTCGGACTCTCTCCAAAAATTCCCAAAAGCCGTGGCCATATCCGATCCCGAAGAGGAGATCGAAACTGTTCGGGATAGGCGACGTAACGGCTTAGGGGAAGATGGCTGGTCGTCCATCGCCTCTTGTGTGCTGGTTGTGCTGGCCGGCAGCCCCTGCAGGCCACCTTCGCCGCAAATGGTCGTGGCTAGTAACCCCTGTGGGCCGCTTTCGCCAGAGTCGGTGCTTACGTTAGTCACGGTTTGCTCATCCTTCTTGTACACTTTTAATTTTATGTGTCCAAACCCGAAGGCCACAACACCATTGGAATTCGCTAGGTGCTCAAGGGATTCTTTGTTCACGATAATGGTGGCACAACGAGATCCCCTGAGCTCCTCCAGTTTGGCGATTTTCCAATTGTGCGTGGGAAGTGCCGGGTTGGACAGCTGTAATGTCTCGAGGACTCTTGCCGGATCCGCGGGTTTCATTGGGATCCAGGCTCTAGTCCTAGGTCTGCTGGGAATAGATTCCCTGGGCACCACTTCAAGTTTGGCACCCGGCCAGATTTCTCCCGTCCTGGAGATTGCCAAGCAAAAGAGATCCAGAGCCCTCTTGTCTGCGCACGCGACCAGTTTTACATGGCCTTGATGCCAGCCACACATTTGGTATGTGGGCACGGGGCCTGGATACTCCTGTATGACATCCAGGAAGATATCGGCTAGGAAATCCTCCACCAGCTTCCAGTTGGTAGGGGATATGCTACCGTCGGGGTCAGAGCGGTCAACGACTGCCATGGCGAGACTATCCTTAAGGATCTCGCTGTAGGACGCTGTCGTTCTATGTGAACTGCGCACTTTCTTGGCATGTGGAGCCTCCTCATCTGTAGATCGCTGTCGTTTGGCTGCGGTCTCGATGTTCGAGGCGTTTTCGAGCTCCTCTAACCTGGCAGTAGCCCAGGTGAAGGAGGCTTTTTCGCGCTGAGTCCTGCGGTTTTCCGGGATACTTTGTATCCGTTCAATTACGCGCTTGGCACTCTGGCGCTCTCTACAGCGGATTTTTGAGTCCTTTATATGTCGCGTGCCCTCTGCACCCATAGCTTCACCGTGTTTGTTGCTTTTGCTGGACGAAGGTCCGGCTTTAGCAACCGTGGTGTTGCTGCGGTCAGGTATGGCACTTGTGTCAGTTTTTACACTTGCGGACACAGAGCATTGGCATTGTATCTTCTGATCAACCAACGATGTGTCCTTATTGGCGGTGGGCGCTGGCTTACGTGCTTCACCCATCCCCGGCTTTTTGAGAGGGCCGGCCTCTGGTTCCGTCTTTCCGTATGCGTTAGTTTGTTTTGTTGTAGTTTTTGTTGTTGATTTGTCCATGTTTGAGTCCCACGAGTGGCGGAGAAGGGGTGGTCCACCTGTGCAGAGATCCGCAATGCACAGGTAAGGCTATGTAATCCGGAGGGCGCCAGGTATCCGGATACTCCGTTCGCGACTGGGCTATTTGTGAGGGCCCCCAGCCAGGCTGACCATCGGCACGGGTCGTATTACACCTTGGTCCGGCCCCTACCTCGATCCTATGGAAGGAGCCACAACTCATGCGTCTTCACTATTGAAGAGTGAGGTCACACGAGCGAGACTCAACCCTTGGCTGGCTATCACTAAAGTGAACTAAAGTGAACTGTTTAGCCATTACCGGCCGGCACCCACGTGGAGGGTTTGGAGGAGGAATTTTTTCCAGCCAGGTTGACTAGTTTCAAGTCGAATTATTTGTTTATATTCTGACGTGGTTAATCCTTACTTTAAATTTTTTGCAAGTGTTTTTTGACGTGGTTGAACCAATTAATCCTTTATATAAATACTTATGTTTACTTGACTAGTTTCAAATAGAAATATTTGAATTTATTTATTTTGCTTAATTTCATCAGTGATTAAAACCAGATTTTTGTTCTAAAAAAAACATTTATCATCTATACATTTAACATCTTTCAAATAATTTAAAAAAAGTCTTTATAAATTTGTGCGTCTTTATAATTGTAAAGCCGATCTAAAGTAATTATCCAATTGCCCTTTTCATGCAATCAAATATTAGGTCTACTTTTTTGATAAATTCTTTAGGAACTTTGTCTATAGCGATCATATAAGTCGCCATGGCAACCATATTTTATTTTCGTTTCTACGATTTAGCGCACACTAAAGTCGGCAGTGAGTTCAGGAGCAATATGCGACGCCGTGCAAGCAAATAGAAGAGGAACAAAAGCCAGCCAGTAAATAGAAATCGTTTTACAATTTCAGCTTTTCGCCAGCGCAACAACAACAACAACAACAACAGCACATCGTCTTCATCTCCCAATCATCCCACGCCGCAGCAGAGTGCTAACGCAGACTCACTGCAGTGAGCGCAACACATAAAACTACGTTCTGGCTTGTAAAGCAACGCTCTCATCACATACGTGATCTGTGCGAGCAGAGCGCGGGCTCCAATGTTAGAACCCGCCATACAAAATTTTTGCTTGTATGACATGCGCATTCTGTAGGTTTATTTTCTTTGGTATAACTCACTGCATTCAGTGTCATTGCAGTAAATTTCATTGCCTTTACTGTGCATTGCCTTTAGTGTGTTCGCACACACTAATGTTATAATGCAACAAAGTCTCAGCTCACATATGTCATGCACGCACATGTTTTGCTTCTCTTCGCTTGCACCTCTGATTCGATCTGTTTGCACTGAGCAAGTGCAGCGCAGTGCCGTGCAAAGAGAGAGAGTGTATTGAAACCGCTTTCAAATGCACAATTGCAGTTCTCTAGTGTATATATTAGAAACTAGTTTACATTTTCCCCATATATAATTAAAAAAAACAAATTTTATTTTCCTATGGCTAAAAAATTTAAAGCAAACGCAACCGTCGCCATGGAACTTGTATGGGAAACCAACATTGTGTTCGTGCACAACCTTGGGGTCTGATGTTTACCGAAATCAACCTTGGGGTCTGATATTATCGGTGTATTAGTGTGGATATTGAGTATGTATTGTGGTCGATCGCTCTTAGTTTCCTATCGTTTTATCACTGGATGAAAGTGAAGAGTATTACAGATAGGGTTCGTATTTGCACACTTTTGAACACAACATGGACTTGTGTAAATTTTGTGTTCATAAAAAATGTGCGAACCCCCACGTATGTGATCGATATATCCCCTTTTTTTGCACACGTTCAAGTGCGTTATCAAACTGGTTCTGTATGCGGTCATTTGTCAATTTATCCTTAACATTTCGCACATTTTTCATAAGCAACCAGCAGCCAGTCTTTTAATAAAAATGAAACTTCTGCAGTTGAAAAACTGAGGCCCTTTTTTATTTGCATGTATTTCCATTAATTTTATTCGTAGCATAAAACATGTTTACCTAAAATGTGTATTAGAGGTTGACTAACCGAAATTTGTTTTTGTTTTTGGCTCATAACTTTTCACCAAGATCATATTAATCGGACATATGGATATCTATGGAAATATAGAGACCTTAGCTACCAAGTAGTGAAATAAACCGACTCCGTCAAATAGAAAGTTTTTTTTTTTTTAATTTTGTAAAGTAGTCATTTTTAACTAAAATTTTTTTTGGTTCGGTTTGGGCACCCTTGGAAAATTTGCTGGAAACGGGGAAATATGAAGAAAAACCAACACGAATATAGAAAAATATTAAATTTTAATTATTTGAAGCACAATGCACGCATGTGCAGTAGCTTTCACGCATGTCGGCACACTTTAGATGGACGGGCATTTCAAAATGTAAGTGATCAAGTCGTTCTCCTGGGTCTTCTCGACAACCTAAAGTAAAATGAAATTCAACCGAATTAATCAACACTCTTCAAATGCTGTGAAATGAAGAAAGTGGAAAACCCCAATTTAACGATAGCACGTGCTTGTTACCCATGTTATCCCATTGCATACAAGGTCCTGACGAGCGTATTATGTGAAAGACTAAAGCCACTCGCCAAGGCGCTGATTGGACCTTATCAGTGCAGCTTTAGACCTGGTAAGTCCACCATCATCCACCATTACAAGGCAGCATTCGATAGCCCGATAAGGGATCGCTTATATGCCGCTTTGTCTGAACTTGGTATCCCTGCAAAGCTCGTTAGACTTTGCAGAGCGACGTTGAGCAATACGCGCAGCTCCGTCAAGGTTGGAAGTGACCTCTCCGACCCCTTTGATACCGTTCGAGGTTTCAGACAGGGCGATCCTTTGTCCTGCGACCTCTTCAACTTCACCATGGAGAGTGTTCTGCGCAAGGCCGGTGTACATCGTAATGGCACAATTTTCAACAAAAGTGTCCAGCTCCTTGCTTACGCTGATGATATTAATGTCATCGGACGTAACAAGCGAGATGTCACCGCTGCCTTTGCGGCGATCGAAAGAGAATCTGCCAAAATGGGTCTGGTGGTAAATGAGCGCAAGACGAAGTATATGCTGTCTACACGCAGGGACTCGCAGCGGCTAGGGTCTCACGTCCAGGCCGACAGGTATGCTTTTGAAGTTGTCAAGGAATACGTCTACCTTGGCACCGCCATCAACAGCAGCAATGATGTCAGTCTGGAGATAAAGCGAAGGATAACTCTTGCCAACAGGTGCTACTACGGTCTCGGTAGGCAATTGAGAAGTAGAGACCTCTCTCGACCGACAAAACTTTCACTCTATAGGACGCTTATCTTGCCCGTGCTCCTCTATGGCGCTGAAGCATGGACAATGACACGAAACGACATAGCGGCCCTTGGAGTGTTCGAGAGGAAGGTGCTTCGCAAAATCTTCGGCCCTGTTCGGGTTGGTGACGACTATCGCATACGAACCAATAACGAGCTGTATGAGCTGTATAAGGACATGGACGTAGCGCAGCGAATTAACATCCAGCGGCTACGCTGGCTCGGTCATGTCTGCCGCATGGACGACGAAGCTCCGGCGAAAAAGGTATTCGATGCGATAGTTGGAGGTCGACGGCGAAGAGGGAGGCCGTGTCTCCGGTGAAAGGACCAAGTGGAAGAGGCCCTGGTGTGGTGGAAAAAGTCAGTGTTTGGATGTCAGTCGTTCGGGGTGACCTATTGTAAAGGCGGGTCGCGCCAAACGGAGGATGGCTTAGGAGCCCATGTGGTGAGCGATAATGAAAAGGAAACGAGCGGTTTGCCTTCTGTCATAAAGCTGATTTTATTTTTGCAAGACAAGGTCTTATATACTAAAATGTACAACGATTGTGCGGAGGGGCAATTCCAGTGCTCCTCCTTCCATTTCCAGTCGATTTGCATCGAGCCAATCACAGCGCGGGTCAACTCTGACGACGCAGCACTTTCCCTAAGTGGGCCAACGCTCTGCGTCGACCTGCGGTAGGTCGGGTCGTATTGCAATGCGCAATCGGTGCAAGTGCCCACATGTGTTGTGACATGTGTCGCTTGTGCAAGTGCAGGCCACTTGAGTGACGCCGGCGTTCTTGTGCATGCGACACTTGACACTTGCAAATGTAAACAAAGTGGCGCGCGCACCGATTGATGTACGTTGGTCTTGTCGATTGGCTTGTGCGCTATACTGTTGGCATAAGTGGTCACGCGGTACCACTACACCCTTACCCTTAAGCGAAGAATTATTCCTTGGAATAATTCTTAGAATCTCGGGGGGGGGGGCATTGGAATTGCTTTACAATATGATGGGGCTTATTATCAAATAGATTTACAATGGGATATCTATCTTATAAAATGAGTTTGATTGTTCTAGTGGTGATTGTATGTGTTCTTAAAATATATTCTATTTTTGTTGGGTAAGATAATGTCTATGTTTAGTTTTTATAGGCTAATTTCAATTCTTAGTGCAATAAGTATATTTTGTGTTTGCTTTTTGTACAATTTTATTTGATAGTTGCGATATCATTATTTCCTAGAAATTTCT
The DNA here is from genome assembly GCA_963971225.1 of Melieria omissa. NCBI lineage: Eukaryota > Metazoa > Arthropoda > Insecta > Diptera > Ulidiidae > Melieria > Melieria omissa. Next base: position 89,275,206 of record OZ020267.1, on the reverse strand, counting down.
TAAGGTTATTGTTATGTAATATCTTATGTTTACCATTTATTTCTATTGTGGAGTTTACTCCATTTCTATCTACAATCTTGTATGGTCCATGGTAGGGACTTTGTAATTTCTTATTTGTTTCTAACTTAACAAAAACTAAATCTCCTATTTTTAATGGTATGTTGTTGACATTCTTATTATAATTTATCTTTCTCTTATCTTTAGCCAATTCTATGATATTCCTAGCCTTGTTTATAGATGTCTGTAGCCTAACTTTTATTTCGTTGGCGTAATTGTCAATGTCATAAATAGCTTTGTTTTTGTATATTTTGTCACATGGTAGTGACGGTAATTTGCCGAAAACTAACTCGTACGGTGAGTACAGTGTTTCGACATGTGGTGTCGTATTATACGTGAAAGTGTAGTATTTTACCCATTTGTCCCATTCATGTTCGGTTGTAAATGCTAGTAAGTATTCATGCAGTGTTCTGTGGTTACGTTCGAGTGAACCGATTGTTTGATGATGGTAGGGTGTTGAAAAAATTTGTTGCACGTCAAGTAATTGGCATATGTTGTGCATTAGCTCATTTGTGAACTCAGTGCCTCGGTCGGATTTCAACGTTTTAAAACCACCGTACTTGAGAATGAAGAATGTTCTACAAGAGTTTTTGCTGTCGTTCGTGCGTCCTTGGTTTCCATCGGGTGTGCAATAACAAATTTTGTTAAATCGCATTGCATCGAAGGCAGCGACCCAGGTTCAAATACTGCCTGTAATAACACCTAAAAAAAAACGGGAAAACTCGTTTTCTCTTTCGGTGGCTGTCCTCTCAGCTGGAAATGGCAAACCTCTGAGAGTAAAAATTGCTTATGAAAAAGTTCCCAACCTGCCGTTCGGAACCGGCATAAAACTGTAGGTCCCTTCCACCCGCGCACAAATTCACACGCACAACACGGGTGGCTGCGGGAAGCTAGGCCTTAGTCTCGCGTAAGCCGGCTGTCGTGCCAATCAATTAATTATTATTATTATTAATTAAGTAAAAAAAATTAACAAGGAGCGCATAATTGCTTTTAAATTAATTAAATGCATTCAATGACTTTTATTGTTTAAGTCGCAATATAAAAGTCATCTTCTTCACTTTTTGTACAAATGAGTGTCACCTATGCACATTTTTGGCCACTTCTCGCGGGAACTGTTGGATTTTCGGCAAAGTGGCCCATGCTCACCGCCGCTACTACTTTTTTTGTCAAATGTTCTTTGTAGCGTTTGGAAACCCTCGATACCGTTGAATGGTGCACATGAACATTTTTCACGATTTCATGTGCACTTAACTGCGGGTTTTTATTTGTGCAAGATAATTTTGCGCACATCCTCTTCTGATGCCATTTTTAGCTGAACTAAAGGGGGTTTTTAGCTGCGTGAGAACTATTTACATCGATAACCATGGTTTGACAGCTGAGAATGTCAAACTGTGCTGACATTTTTGTTCAATCAGGTTTGCGAGATCATCGTAAATCGTTTAACGCCAAAACAACGCTTCCACACATCAACGATATTTGGTTCCAACAAGACAGTGCAACTTGCCATACAGCGCGCTTAACAATCGATCGACACCTGCCCGAGACACTGCGTCCAAGTAGTGAAGTCCCTCTACGTCACTGGATGAGTTCGTTCCTCCAATGTTATCTAGGAACTCCTTTAGTTTCCTTAGATTCATTTCAGACAAATCTCTCGTCTGTATTACCTCCTTCCCTAATCTTCGCTTTCTTGCGTGTATTAGGGCAGGGCATTCAGTTATAATATGTACAGAAGTCTCTTCCTCTTCCATACAAAATCTGCAAAGCTCGCTGTCCGTTAGTCCCAGACGCCCTATGCATATTTAGCAGACAGTGTCCACTTAGCATCCCCGTCATGACCTTGAGCTCCTTTCTGCTTAGGTCAATTAGGTACCTGGATTTCCTTTCCGAGTAGGCTGGAAAGAAAAGCTTGGGGCATCGTTGCCTCATTGTTTTCGACCATTTGTGGTTTGCTCTATTAATGAATTCCTGTTTAACACAATGTCTGTATGCCCCATCCTTTGCCAATCTGTCCGCTTCCTCATTACCATCGTGCCCACAGTGCGCAGGGATCCAGTGTACTATCACTTGGTTTTCCCTTGAGAGATCCTGGAGAAATATTTGCTCCCAGACCAGTTTGGAGTCAAATGTCATCGAGCCCAGGGCCTTGATTGCCGCCTGGCTGTCTGACATTATGATTATCCTTTTCCTTCTAACATTGAGTGTTAATAATTTCCTGGCACACATATTTATGGCGAAGAACTCAGCCTGAAAGATCGAGGCTTTATCCCCAAGACTGGAAACCGGAGCTAAATATTCCTGCCGCTGTTCCTTCTTCTGTCTTGGAACCATCGGTGTACCAGACAATGTCATCACACGTGAGACTGATCTTTTTATCAGCCCAGTCCAGCCCGTGAGGTATGTACGTTGCGTAACTTTTTCTGAAGAGGTGCTTCTGAGGCATCTGGTCCAGAGGCATCCAAAAGCCTCCATCCCGCCTCCTGTCCCTCAGCAGAGATCGGTGGCCGATTGCCTGTGCATCCCTTGGTATGAATCCATTATGCATCAGCCTGTGTGTGCTATTGGTTGCTGCCATCTGCACATTAAGTTCCAGCAGTAGCATTCCCAATATAACATTGAGAGCTGCAGTTGGAGTGGTTCTGAGACATCCTGTTATGCAGGTATTCGCTAGTCTTTGTAGTTTCTCTAGCTTAGAATAGAATAGAATTGATAAGGGGGTATGTTGCACTGAGACCAGGATTGATCTATTGTGCCCCCTACAATTGTTAGAGCACATCCCCTAAACCTACCACCCTAATGAAACTTAGTAACTCGCGGGGGTTTAGGTGCTTGACGTCCTCTTCTGCAAGCCAAAACTGGCCCAGGTAACGTAACCTGCTGCGACAAGCCGCATTACAGTGCAATATGATGTGTTCGGGAGTCTCCTCTGCTGTTTCGCAGAGTCTACAGACGCTTACCTGTTCTATCCCGATTGTATGCATGTGTTTCCTCAATCTGCAGTGCCCAGTTATCAGACCTGTTACCTATCTAAGCTGGTTTCTCCTTAGTTTGAGGCATTCTTCACTCCATTTGGGGTTATAATCTTTGATGAAGATTTTCGATTGCCTGAGACCGGGGGCGCTAGCCCAGTGTTCTGTTTTCCTGGTTCTTTCCTCAAGTCTCAGTGACTCCGTTATGGCGCTTTTGCCCAGCCTAATGAAGGGTTCAGGACCAGGGGGGGGCGTGGCTGCCGCGGTTCTAGCGAGGCTGTCCGCTTCCTCGTTTCCTCCGATACCTCTGTGTCCTGGAACCCAGAGGATCTTTACCTGGTTACACCTGCCCAGTGCATTCAATGCCTCGATGCATTCCAGCACTAACCCTGAGGTTATCTCATATGAGATTAGTGCTTTGATGGCTGCTTGGCTGTCGGAACAGATGACGATGATGACGAGATTGAACTGCACACAGAGCCTGATAGCATATAGTTCCGCCTGGAATATGCTGGGTGTTTTCCGCATGGGCTCATAGTGCTTGAGGCGAGGTCCAAACACCCCTGCCCCTGTTCCCTCGTGCGTTTTCGAGCCATCTGTAAACCACTTAATTGTGTGTGGTCTAAAATGGATCTGGTGGTCTTCCCAGGCCCAGTCTGTTTTATTGCTTATATAAACTCCGAAGTATTTTTCGTAGTTATATGTTCTTGTTATTGTATCCATCGGATACAAAACATAAGGGTTACTAGTGGATAGCACATCTAAGTCTCTGTGCCTAAGGATGTGATCCCCCCTTTACTAGTTCTGGCCAGTCCAAGGATAGTACGCTTGGCCGCCATCTCAATTGCTACGTGCAATGGCGATATGTTAAGTATCACCTCCAGTGCCACCGTGGGACAGGTTCTCATAGCACCTGTGATGCACGTGCACGCAAGTCGCTGGACCTTGTCGAGTTTTTTCCTCACAGTTGTGAGTGTGGCTCTCGGGGCCCATGCCACTGCTGCATATGTGAGTACTGGCCTCACAATCATGGTATACATCCATTTCAGTATGCTCGGGTTACATCCCCAAGTTTTGCCTGCCAAGGATCTACATACCATGACCGCCTTTGTTGCTTTACTGATAACTGCCTCCGCATGCTTGTTCCAGAGTAACTTCGAATCTAGTGTTACACCTAGGTACTTCACCTCTGGTTTATAGGCTATGATTTTCCCGAGCAAGCGTATTGTCCGCATATGTGGCAGCTTTCTTTTCCATGTAAAAGGTACTATGGTGGTTTTGTCCGGGTTTATTCGCAGGTCTACCCGGGCACACCATTCTTGGGTTATTTTTAAGCCTTTCTGGATTATATCACAGAGAGTGTCTTCAAACCTTCCTCTAGCGATAATGACAATGTCGTCGGCATAACCTTGACATTGCTTGTCATTAGTTCGAGGAGCTCGTCCACTACCAGACTCCACAGCAGCGGTGATAATACCCCGCCCTGCGGACATCCTCTTTTCGCCAGCACGCTCCTGGTGGTGGTGCCCACCTTCGTAATGGCCGATCTGATGGAGAGCATGGCTCTTATCCAGCGGCTTAGTGGGGCTTCCACTCCTCTCCTGCTGAGCGCTCTTTCTATCGCCTCATGCGAGGTGTTATCGAAGGCTCCTTCGATATCCAGAAAAGCGCACAGGGTAATCTCCTTGCTTTTAAGAGCTTCTTGTATTGAACTCGTGAGCTGAAATAGGGCAGTCTCTGTCGATCTGCCTGCCCTATACGCATGTTGTTTTGCGTGCAGAGGTGTTCTCTTGAGCGCCACGGTTCTGATATACTGATCTAACACCTTCTCCATGGTCTTCATGAAGAAGGATGTCAGACTGATTGGCCTAAAGGACTTCGGCTCCGTATAGTCCTTTTTACCTATTTTTGGTATAAAAACTACCCGGGCACTTCTCCAACTGGCGGGTATGTACCCTGTTGCTAGACAGCTTCTCATTATGCCAGTGAGATGCCTGAGTAGGCCCCCCTTGCCTTTTTGTAGAAAGACAGGAAAGATCCCGTCCTGGCCTGGCGATTTGAAGGGTTGAAAGGTGTTCAATGCCCAATCAATCTTATTCCGAGAGATGACCTTATGTGCCAGCTCCCAGTCCCTTCTATTTGGACGGTAGATGGTACATACAGCAGGTGCGTCCTGGGGGATTGCCCCAGGGAAATGTGCACCTAGAAGAGCGAGAGCCCTTTGCTCTTCACTGCGCGTGTAACTACCATCCGGCAATTTTAGAGCCATCTTATTTTCCGTTGCACCCGTCGCTAGCGCTTTGTGCAGCCTTGCTGCCTGGGGGGTGGAAGAAATTTCTTCGCAAAACAATTGGAAACTAGCCCTTTTCGCTTTCCGTACTTCCTTTGTGTACTTAGTGAGAGCGGCAGTGTATTTCTGCCAGTCACCTGTTCGCTTTTCCCTATTAAAGAGCCTCCGCGTGTCTGTTCTGAGTTTCGCCAGGGTGGAGTTCCACCACGGTGTGGATTTCTTCCTGGTCCTCCTACTCTCAGGGCAACGTACGTGAAAAGCATTGATTATTGCCACATTTACTGTTTCAACCGCGTGCTCGATTTCGAGGGGATGCCGCATCCTGCCCCGAAAATCCAGCAAGGGTTGATCCTCTTCGAGCAACCTTGTAAATTTTTCCCCAGTCGGTCTTCCTGGGGTTTCTAGTTGGAGATAACTCCAATAGGGTGGCTGCTAATCGGAATTCGATCATCCTATGATCTGATAGGGAGGGCTCATGCGATACTCTCCAATCAGATACATAGTCACTAATCCTACTGTTACCTATGGTAAGGTCTAGGACCTCCTGCCTAACTCTAGTGACAAAAGTCGGGGAACATCCAGAGTTGAATATAACTAGGTTAGTTTTCTAATATCTAATCGAGTAGGTACTCACCCCTTAGATTATCATCAGTACTTCCCCAGATCGTGTGGTGGGCGTTCATGTCCCCGCCTTTTAGGAGTGGCAAGGCGTTTGCCCTGCAGTACTCCACCAGGCCCTGTACTTCATGGGGGGGAACAGCCATGTCTTCTCCTGGGAAATACGCCGACGCCAGGACGATCTCGAGGTCACGACCCTCGATTTGGACCGTCATCGCCACCGCTACCAGGTCCCTGGACATGTACTCTGAAATACAGACATAGTTAGTATTTTTCTCAATCACCGCGCAGGCACGAGGTAGCTCGTGCCTTGTGTCCCAAATTACCTTTGTTTGCTGCGAGTTGAGCCCACAGACTCTGCCGTTATAGCACCAGGGCTCCTGCACTAGCGCCGCCCCGATGTGGTCTCGGGTGAACTTATGCGCTAGGACGGCCGATGCCGCCTTCGCGTGATGAAGGCTGATTTGAACAACCTTCATGTCTCGAGGGTTAGAGTTTAGGAGAGGCCTCATCGTCCATCTCCAGCAGCGTCGTTATCGAAATTTCATCCGACAGCTGCTCCTCTTCCTCGTTCGTACTACCTTGAAGCCCCAGCGTTTCAAGGTTTAGCTCCTCAAGGGAATCTTGGGAGGCTTGCAAAATTGCTTCTGCCCCGGCTGCCTCTCCGCCTTCCGGTGTTTTCCCGGATCCGGCAGATCGTCCTCCACCTGAGGGCCCTGCTTCCACCGGTGTATTCCCGGTTTCCACTGTTTGCGTAGGGGGGCCTGTCACACTATTTGGGCCTCCAGGTCTGGGGGCATGAACTGGTACGCTCCCATACCTGAAGTTTAGGGCATTCCCGTTTTCCCTGATCTTGGCGAGGGATTTCTCGTCAATCACCAGGTTCCACAGGACACCATGGCCCTCCTCCTTGGAAGTACCCAACTTCCAAAGGTTTGTGTAGACCCCAGCATTTTGCGCTTGAATTAACGCAAAAAGCTTGCTGGGTTCCTGTCCAGCGCTCCTGGGAAGGAATACGGTAACGTGGTGTGTGTTGGGGACATCATCTCCAAGGCACACACGAAGCCTCACTCCCTTCCAATCCTCCAGCTTCGGGACTACCTGCCGGAGCCCGTCTGCAGTACCTTGGTTACTGCAGTCCAGCAGCAGATGTCCCGGCCGGAAGTGGATGCCACTGAACACCAGTGGGGTGGCCCACCCTTTGGCTATCTCCCCTACGATAGCCTCCTCGAGAAAAGAGAGCTCCTCCTTACTCAGTGTCTTCATTGGATCATCCCCAGACCGATTGCTATTTTGGTGCTTGCCCGTCCTAGCAACCGGTGCCTGAGTGGTGGTCCTGGATTTTTTAAGTTCAGGACGTTGGGGGGGAGTGATGTTGTCGCTCCTTCTCTTTCTCGGCAGAGTAGGTTGAGCCGCCGTGGCCGCGGGTATTCCGCCATGCTCTATCGCTCTGCTCCTAGCTTCCTCCTTACTCAGGCCTTGCCTGAGGTAGCGGAGGTACCATTTTACCCTCGCACCGCTTAATCCGCGTCTTAGGGGGTCGTCCAGGCCACCTGGTTGCCCTAAGGGGGGTAATTCTGGGGTTTGCCTTTTAGGCCTTCTCTCCAAATTTGCCAAAGTCGACGGGGGCACTCCCCGCGCGGCTGCAGCAGCACTTGTACTTGGTGCCATTACGTCAGTAGCCCGCCCTACCACCGGTGCCGCAGCGGATGTTGACGGGGGAGTTTCCCGCACGACCGCAGCGACGTCGGTACTAGGAGCAGGGCCTATAGGTTTTGCTCCTACCACCAGTCCGGAAGGTATGCTTCCGGAGCCAGTGGGAAGAGCTGAAACCGTGCTCACCTGGCTTGTGGTGGGTCTTCCGCTGGCAGATGCAATCAGAGCAGAGATGTCAAACAGTGGCCTGCCCCGTATTGACGCCCCCCCTGACCGCACCCCCAGCTTTCCGACCGCCCCTGAGGGAGCCCCTCGCCACCCTGGAAGGTATTCTTCCTCGGCTGGTGCTTGGCCTCAGGTCTTCATTTGTGGTCCGGAGCGAATGCTCCGGCACAGCTGCTAGCTGTGTTGCGGTGTAGTCCCGCAGAGCGAGTGGAATTCCTCGCTTATTTTTGCCGCATTTCTTGTTTGTCGTACTCATGATTGCGGTGCCGCCTGCCCGCGCGCAAGGCGAAGGCGCTGGCGGCCTATAGTTCTGGCAGGGACAAGGTTGGTCGACCATGGCAGAGCCCGCATACCATGGTAAGGCCATTGTATTTCCTGAGGTGGCCAGGTATCAGGAAGGCACCGTAAGAATACAGCCGGTATACCCCTGGCTGCAAACCACCCAGTGGGCACGGTCCGCGTAACACCCTGGGTTAAGGGGGGGGGGGGGGTAGTGCTTAGTACGGGCTCCACCCCAGACTACTCCATTCCGTTCATCACTCGGATTGGACTAGTCTGCGGCGTCCTTGCCCGCGGCAAGCCCCCACACCACGACAAGGTGACTACCCTTGTGTAGGATCTCTAGCTTAGTCGCAGTTGTTATTTCTGTGGTTTTCTTCCACGAGACTGTCGCTCCATAAGTGATAGTTGGCAGAATTACTAGGGTGTAAATCTTCTGAAGCCATTTCGGCCTCAGACCCCATTTTTTCCCACAGACCCTCTTGCTGCTCCAGAGAGCATTACCTGCTCTCGTAAGCATGCGGTCTACGTGGGGTCTCCAGTTCAATTTACTGTCTAGAGTTACCCCTGGGTACTTAACCTCCTTCGAGTAGTTAAGTTCTTTACCAAAGATCCCGTCCTGTCTTAGATTTAATTTCCTTTTAAGAGTGAAAGGCACTACAATGGTCTTATCTAGATTTACAGTCAGTTTCTGTTTGACGCACCAGCACTCCACTGTGTTCAACGCGTTCTGGAGCAAGTCTGAGACGGTGTGTCCATATCTGTCCCTGACTGCGATTACTGGGTCGTCTGCATATGCACATATCACATATATGGACATATCCGATACGTCCTCACAGAACCGCCCAAAAGATATCCTCCCTTGGCCTTCCTGATCCCTTGATTGTATTTAGTGAGGGTCTGGGAGTAGGTCTGCCAGTCATTATTGCGCTTAGCAATAATTCCTTCTTTAGCTTGCTAAGGTGACCGTTCCAACATGGCGTCTGCCTCTTAAAGGTCTTAGTCTTTAGGGGACAATTTTTTTCATAGGCATTGAGGATGGATCCCTTGATCGTTTTCGAGGCCCATTCGAATCTGTCTATGGTATCTATCCTATTCTCTATTCGAGAAGGAATAAGCTGTTCCAACTGGCTGCAGTAACTACCCCCCTGTGGTCTGATCATGACGGCTCATCGGATACCCACCAATTACTGACAAGGTCTATTGTCATGGAGGTTGTCAATGTCATATCCAAGACTCCCTCTCTGACCCTAGTTACAATCGTAGGACTGTCACCAACGTTACATATATTTAAGGTATCATGGCACGTTCGAAAGGGGAATTTTTAATGATTAACAAAATTATTTATTTTTCAGCTACTTTTTTATCAATCTTTTTGAAAAATTTTTTACAATATATTGATAGTTTAAGGAACACAAAAAATATGTTTTGTTAGCATATTGTCTCTTATATAGGTGGAGCTGAACTCGCGTAGAAAAAAACACATCCTCCATTACGGACACTTAATCTCCGGATTGGCTCGACGGATTTAAAAAATTTTTTTTTAGTTCTTTTTATTAACTTATTTTTTATAAGAATCCACCACAATATTGAAGAAAATGTTTAGTTGAAAGTACTTTTTCTCGGGAAGAAAGGTGAAAAACGCAGTAAATTTTTGACACTTTTTTTCAAAAAGCTCCTATTCTTTTATGTTTAGCGCTTTTTTATTTTTCTGATGAATTCCTGTGTCCGAAAGCTTAATAATTAACATATTAATCTTTATTGTTTTTTTGTTTCAGATTAGCCAATCCGGAGATTAAGTGTCCGTAATGGAGGATATTTTTTTCTACGCGACTTCAGCTTCACCTATATAAAAGACAATTAGCTAAAAAAACAAAAAAGAAAATTTTTTTTGTGTTCCTTGAACCCCCAATATATTGTAAAAAACTATTGATAAAAAAGGAGCTAAAAAATAAACATTGTTGAATATGATCACACAACAAACAATATACATCTGGTGTGAAGAAAATTTTCTTTGCGGGTTCCAGCGGTAGGACCCGTTTGTAGATGCGGGGGGAAGCAGTAAAGGGGACGAGAACGCACAGAGCGCGAGAGCGTAAACTGAGAAGCTGTGAGAGCGGTGTATGAAACAGTGACGCACCACACACTGTGGTTGTTGTTGTTGGGCAACAAGGCGATGTGCCGCTTGCATGTTGGTGGTGGCTCGTGCTTGCTCTCCGCTTGGTTTTTTACAAACAAGAACAAGAAGTGGTAAAGTTTGCATAGAAAAACTGATTGAGCGATCGCCAAGGCGCATAAATAAGGTGGTAGCACTACGGAAAAAAAAATTCAATGGATTTTATTATTTCTTTTGGTCTGCTTGTAAAATAGAAGTTGTAAGAAGTAAAAATGGCTACAAAAAATAAATATATGTGTAAAATATTGGAACAACCAAGGCGTATTAAGAAAGTGATAAAAAGTGGAAAACTATTGCGACAATGTTGTGCTAATTATCAGAGAAAAAAGTTTAATCAGTTCTGGTGCTGCTGGTACTACCTATTGAATTTGCCTTGGCGATCGCTTTGCCAAATCAACCACCATTTCAATGTGCACGAGTAAAGCCAAGCTGGCTTGCTGCGGAAAGCAACAACATTGCGTGTTGTTGTCGAAATGAGAATGAAGCCCAAAACCATCGAATCTATGCGTGTACATCAATTCGCGCTTACTCTCTCGGTTCCCTTTACATTTTCCTCACCTTTGTTGCTTCCTGCCCACGTCTGAAATGAAATCGCAAAATTATTTCAGATGCGCCTTCTGTATACTGTTTATTCTGTGATATGATGCAGGCTCTGGCTCTCGTGTTCAATTGGCAACATAGTACCTTACCTGCTTGGGATAGCCCTCGAATCTGTCCATTGGTGGTGGTCCATGGTTCCTGCACCAGGGCTATACTAGGACCCAAGGTGTTCAGGGTCCTGGTTAAGACAGCCGAAGCTGCCACCGCCCTATGGAGATTGATTTGGACAATCTCCATCTAAGCTTGCGGTCCCTTCGTGTTTCAAAGTTACACCGGCATTTAAAAACTGTCATCCAATACTACCGGTGGAATGATTAGATGTATCATTAAAAATTTAGGTTGTATGGGAGGTGAGACGCCCACCTGTCGTACAAACATGATATATAGCTATAAACCACCGTATTAACATCTACTTGTACTATCACACACAAACAAAATTTTGCCGAGAGAATGAACCGTTTTCGAGAACACTTATTACACACCATACTCAAATCAATAAAGTGTGCCAGGTAGATGACCAGTAGCGACTTAACGGGGCGGAGGGGCGTACCGCCCCGGGCCCCGGGCTGCGGGGGCCCCCCGAGAGAAGCTTGTATATACAAACTTCAAATTTTTCAAAAAACTATTTGCGCTCCACAATGGTTGAAAGACTAATTTGTTTGTCACTTTCATCAATTGAAAGAGACACAGTATCGGCAATTGACTTTGAAATTGCAATATCAAATTCAGTTCAATAAAAGCAAGAAAACATAATTTTTAAATAACCATTGTTTGCAAATTTTCAAAAAATTTTCCTTCGGAGATTGCAATATTACATCTTTAACTTAAAATTTTGTGCAAAATTGGCAAATACAAAATTCTATGTTAAAAATGAAATATCAAAATCTTAGAGCACAGGTAACTCATCATATAGATGTCCAGTCTCATACGACGAAAACGGCACAAAAATTTCAAGCTCTGAATTACACCTTTTTTCCGCAAAGCTATTTTACGCACACAACTGCATGTGCTCATCCAGAACTTTTGTCGGATTGAATTAATTTTGAATTTCTTTTCTTGCTTGTGATATTCTTTTTTGCAACATATATTTATGATTTTAGCTACAACGATCACGTACTGTATTTGGTGGAACAGGTAGACAGCACATCAGATATCCGTAAATTTCGTAAATTTCGCCTCGGGTTCAAGGCTGGGCGAGAAGCAAAATTTTTCTTAACATTTCACGCTTTTTTTATAAACCTTTTTAATCGGTTATACCTGAAATTAATAATGTGTTCAAAAAATGTGATATAAATGAATCGGCACTAAAAATTTTGTGCATGATCAAAGAATATGAAGTCTTTATTTTCTTTGGCATGATACATACACATCGTTGCTAAGGCAACGCATTGTCAATAGCTGCGGCGCCAGCAGGTCTATCCTTTGCGTCGGCGTAACTGTATTGCGACAATGAAGTGACCGCTGAACAATTACATTCGTTTTGGCAGATTGTGCCGATCTTTTCATTTTTTTTCCGAAAAGCAAGTGCCTGGGCGTACCCAGCAACAAATTAAAGGGGGCAAAGACATAACTACATTTCCGAATTCAGAATATAAAATTCAAATAGAATAGAATATAGATTTTTGAGCATATGTATATAAAATATAGAATTACGTAGGGGGAGCTACCCTCCTCTACCCATACCTAGGTACGCCCATGAGCGCCTGTCATCATCAACCGAATCTTTTTGCTGTATGGTTGTTTGTAACCGTATGCTGCGCTTGGTTGATTGATTTTAAAACTTGCGAACAATTATATGTGTCTCCAAAACCAAACAATTCACTAATCAAGAGATCTAGAAACCAAATAAATTGTTCATTCATCTTTTTTTCACGGGTCGTAAAAAAAGGAATATGCAGTGCAAGCTCGATTTTCGCGACTAATTAAAAACCAGACCTGTCGCGAAAACTGAATTTTCGCGATAACAGAACCCAAAATTTTATTTAAAGATTTAATGTAATTTTTGCAATTAGAATTGTTTTTATTTATATATTTACATTTTAAACAATTTTAAAGAAATTGGAGATTTTGCGTTGCTTTTTTAGCAAATTATTTTTTAAAATAACAGCTGAATCACGTGATTAATATAGTGCTGTTGTCGGCTTAACAATCCAAAAAGGTTAATATACCAAAAGATCCCGTTTTTCGTAAACTGTCGCGATTATAGAACCTGCAATGTCAAAAATTAAGTCGTCGCGATAACCGGGCCGTCGCGATAATGGGTAGTCGCGAATACCGAGCTTGCACTGTATATTAAAAAAAAAGCCATTAAAAAATTGTTGGCGGCTACAGTGAGGATTGAACCGCGAACTCGTCGTCCGAGCACTCCCGCTTACGCGTTTGACCATCAACACTCAATACCGACTGGCTGCTTAAAAGGTATGATAAGAGACAAGCGCCGTTTTGACTAGAAAATCACATATTTCTGTATTTCAAAACAGAGTACAATGCGTGTGAAGCGGTGTTTGTGTGAGTGACATTAGAGGCCAAAAAGCTCTTATCGGAGGCCAAATTTGTCGAACTTTTTGACACATATTTTCCTTGGCCGCTGGACATCTATATGATGAGTTATCTGTGCTTAGAGTTTGCTTGTATACTAGTGTGAATTACACAATTACTTAAGGGGGGAGATCAGTTAAACTGGTCTTTTTTTCTTTTTTTGGTACAAATAATGTTCGAATCTTTCCAAACTTTTTTATTTAAGAGTATATAAATTGAATTTACAAAAAAAAATTTGTTTTCTCCGATGCGCTACAAAATGGCCGACTTACAAAGGGTTGAAGTTACCCCTCATTTTTATTGGCAACCAACGTAGAGTCCGCAATTTTTATCTGAAATCAAAAAATCAAAGTACGTTCTGTTAAGAATAGATAGAGCTATAAATCCCCCAAACAAAATATGCAAAAAAATAAATATCGCGAAAATGCCGACAAAGTGAAAAAAACAGGCTCGTTTTTGGACATAGAAGTGACGCCAGAGGGGTTTTTTCGCGAGCTTGACAATTCGCTTTAAAACAGATTACGTAAAAAGAGTACATAAAGGCGTGTGCCAAATTTCAAGACAATCGGACATAAACTTTCCGAGTTACGAGGGTTGCCATTTCAAAAAGTTCAACTTTTCAGGAGACGCGGTTGAAGTTCGAGCGTTCGCCCGAGCGGTAGGCGGAGCGCTTGCTTTGTTCTCGCATTATGAGAGAACGCGTTCGAATTTTGAAAAATCCTCTTAGGACGATGTTTTCAAGGTATTGAACTAACTGATTTCCAAAAAAAAAATTGCAACTCTCCAAAAAATTTAATCTCCCCCCTTAACCTCATTTAACTTTGTAGAAGTCAAACAAATTTACAGTTATTATTATTATCATTATTAATTATTGGTTGGATAACAACCAATCCCCGAAAATCCGGTTTTCTTCTTTGATAGACTCTTTTACGAAAGAAATTCTATGCTCTTGTAAGTAAGCTAAATATGGGCTTCTTACATGCTGTTATGAAAATTTAGTTAAAAGGAGATAATTTTCCTCTTTCATTTGATACCCATATCTTCATCACTGCACCCAGGATGGGTCTCGGAAAAATAAAAAAAACTTTCGCACGTTCTAATAAATGTAAAGTTGGTGTTTTCACTCACTGCATCATAACTTTGTCATTTTTCTTTCAATTCTATTGATGTTAGGCTTAATATTTAATTTTAGATCTTAAAATCAGAGGGAATCTATTTTTTTCTATAACAAAATATTTGAAAATTTATGATTTTTAAATTAGTCGAAAAATTCACTTTGTTACAACTTTCACCGTCAGTAACTTCCCCAAATCTCATCTGATTTGGGCAATCTATATTGTTACGAATACTACGTCTAGTGGGCTGTTACGTATCACTGGGTTGTGCAATTTGAAAATGAAACAACTTTAATTATTCCAACGCAGCCAATTCAAAACCAACAGTCACTTTATTATTCACAGTTTTACACTTTACTGTTCGTACACTTAAGCATTTGCTGAATTACTCCGTGTGGCAACTTCACTTGTCAAAACCAGACTGACTCGCTGCACCCGGCTGCCTTTTATACCTGTCAGGCCATCGCGCAGATCGTTCCCGCACATTCCGGAGTGGACTAAAAGTTTCCATCATTGCCAGGTTGGACTAAAAGTTTCCCTTATCATCGCGGCGGTCGTTGCCATATTGAATTATAGCACGGCACGTAGCGACAGGGTTGCTTTGCACAGCGACAGACTGTCTTATCGTTACACTGCCCACCACTTAGACTTGTTCGTCCCGAACAAGTGCCAAGGTTCCGCTGTGATAATGCGCCAGGCGCTCTAAATGGACTACCTTCAGCTTAGCGCCTTTATTGCTGCAACGTTGAATCCTGTATACCACGTCGCTAATCCTAGTCACGACTTCGCAAGGTCCTTCCCATGACGCTTGAAGTTTCGGAGACAAACCTTTCCTCCGCTGCGGGTTGTAGAGCATTACCAAATCGCCTTCTTGGAACCCTGCTAAGTTGGCCCGTAGATCGTATCTGGCTTTCGCCTTATCGCTGACCAGTTTGGTGCGGCCCCTTATAAACTGGTGAATTTCCTCCAGTTCCGCCCGCTTATTGACCACGTAGTCCGTCTTAGCGCCTCCCGTCGTGCTGACTACCCCGAACTTCAAGTCAGCGGGTAACCGCAACTCTGTGCCGAACACTGCTCGGGCTGGAGTGAGTGATGTCGTGTCGTGCGGGGCTGACCTATACGCCATCAGGAACAGGGGGATATGCGTGTCCCAATCCTTTTGATTCCTGCCTACCACTTTCCGCAGCTATTCCTCCAGTGTCCGGTTAAAGCGTTCCACCATGCCGTCGGACTGTGGGTGCAAAGGAGTGGTCCGCGTTTTCTTTATCCCCAGCAGCTCAGACACTTCCTTGAATACCGCAGATTCGAAATTCCGGCCTTGATCTGAGTGCAACTCCAACGGAACTCCGAACCTGGCTACCCAGTTGTTTACCAGCTTTTCCGAGATCGTAGTGGCCCCCTGGTTAGGAATAGGGTACACTTCAGGCCATTTGCTGAAGTAATCCATTACCACCAGCACATATTTGTTGCCTTGACTGCTAGTTGGTAATGGGCCGGCGACGTCCATAGCAATCCGCTCGAAGGGCACTCCCTCGTTGTACTGCTGCATGCGGCCTCGAGATTTTCTTGTCGGCCCTTTCGCGGCTGAACATCGGTCGCAGCTCTTAATCCACTCGGCTACAGACTCCTGACATCCTGCCCAGTAGAATCGTCTTTTTATTTTGGCGACGGTTTTGGTGATACCCAGGTGCCCTCCACTGGAGTCGTTATGGTATGCCTCGATGACCTCGTTGATTCTGCATTTCGGCACTACCATTAGGGAGTTGCTGGTCCGACCATCCGCGCTCTCCCATTCGCGGTACAGGCATCCTTCCTTCAGCCGCAGACTTTTCCACTGTGCCCAGTAAGCCTTAGCGATTGGGCTTTCACCGGCCATCTCCTGCCAGTCTGGACGTGCGCCTTGCTTCTTGCCTTCGATGAGTTTTGCAAGATCCGCATCCTCACGCTGGTCCTTTTGTAGCCTCTCCGCAGACCACTCTTCCTCTGGCATAACGCTTACCAACCGGACGTCCACTATCTGTTCTTTGCTTTCGGCTCGCGAGCACGGCCTGCATTCGACTTTGCACGGACGGCGTGACAAGGCATCGGCATTTCCATGGCTACTGCCCTTGCGATGCTCTATCGTGTAGTCGTAGCTCTGCAGTCGCTCGATCCACCGCGCCAATTGCCCTTCAGGATCCTTAAAGTTCAGGAGCCATCTCAATGCCGCATGATCTGTGCGCAAGCGAAACTTTTGTCCATACAGATATTTGTGGAAGTGTTTTACGCAGTTCAATACCGCCAGCAGTTCTCTCCGTGTCACACAGTAGTTGCGTTCCGGTTTCGATAGAACCCTACTGTAGTACGCTATCACTTGTTCCTGGCCGTATATTATCTGTGATAGCACACCACCAATACTATTCCTGCTTACATCTGTATCCAACACAAACATCTCCCCAGGCACGGGGAACGCCAGAATTGGGGCACTGCACAGCTTTTCCTTCAGACGTGCAAAAGTCTGTTCCTGCTCCTCGTTCCACTCAAAAGCTTGGCTCTTCTTCGTCAGTTTGTGCAAGCTGCTGGCTATGTTCGCGAATCCCGGAACAAATCGGCGGTAGTATGTGCACAGGCCCAGGAAACTGCGGAGTTCGTGTAGATTGCGTGGCCGGGGCCACTCCTTCACCGCCGTGATTTTGCCTTCATCCGTATGTACTCCGCGGGCAGAAACCGTATGACCCAGATACTTGACCTCCTTTTGGAACAGCGAGCACTTTTTTGGGTTGAGTTTAAGTCCGGCTTCGCGTATCCGCTCGAATACCTCCCTTAGCTTTCCCAGGTGGTCGTCGAAGTTTTTACCCATTACGATTATGTCGTCGAGGTACACCAGACACGTTCGCCAATGAAGCCCTTTTAGCACGCGTTCCATTAGCCGCTCGAATGTTGCTGGTGCGTTGCAGAGTCCAAACGGCATGACGGTGAACTGCCACAAACCATCGCCAACACTGAAAGCCGTTTTCTCCTTATCCTTGTCTGCACGCTCTACCTGCCAATAGCCGCTGCGTAAGTCGAGCGTGGAGAACCACTGCGTGCCTGAAAGTGTGTCCAGGGTGTCATCGATCCGAGGTAGTGGATAACTGTTCTTCTTGGTCACATCATTGAGTTTCCGATAGTCCAAACAAAACCGGGTACTGCCATCCTTTTTCTTGACTAGCACGACCGGCGAGCACCAGGGCCCCGAAGAAGGCTCTATGACCTGTTCTTTCCGCATGTTTTCGATCAAATTTGTGACCTCCTCCCTCTTGGCCAGAGGAACTCGTCTTGGTGGTTGGCGAATCGGTTTTGCACTTCCGGTGTCGATGTTGTGCTTCACTATGGCTGTTCTTCCGCCTGCTTCTGCCGCAAATATTGGTACCACTGGTTCTCTTGAGGTATGACGTCCGTGTTAAAACCGCTCTTCTTATTACCTCCAGGTGGGCTACTCTCGCAATTGACCACTGCTACAGCTTCCTTACACTCGCCAATTATCTCATCTTTCCCGACATATCTGGGTGCATTCAGGGGTTCAGTATTCTGACCGTCCGATGATGATGTTGTCGTGTCCTTGTTTCGGTGCTTCTACAACCCACAGCCGACTCGTCTCATCGTCCTCGTCCACCTTTGCCCACACAATCGCCTCAGAATTCGCTGGTATCCTCCTGCGTTGACACGATACAACCTTCCTTACCGCCACGTTTCGCTCATAGCCGATGTGCAGCGGGAATTCAACGTTGGCATATCTCAGCACATTTTCCTTCAGGTCCAGTGTAAAACCGTGCCTAATCATGAAATCCACGCCGATAATCCCGTTGTCCATTATATCCGCGACGATGAACTCATGTTCCAGGCTGCTGGTGCCGATAGCAATCGTTTTTGTAACTTTACCTCTTACCGGCGCGCGCTCGCCAGTCGCAGTCCGCAGCTGTATGCCATGCAGCGGTTCCCAGTTCTTCAGCAGCTTCCTTTTTTATGATCGAATATGACGCTCCAGTATCCAGTGTCAACACGAACAACTTTCCATCTATCCTTCCTTCAATTGTCAAGCTGCTGGGCTGTCGTTTCAGCTGTGAGACAAGGACGGTGGGGCGGCAGATTGTGGGGATCAGCTCACGCCCCTTTGGGCTGACCCGTTTTAGTTTAACGACTCGCCGTCCTCAGCCATGCGATTGTTGGCTGGGCCTCGATTGTCTATTTCTCGCTTCAGGCGATTGCGATCGGGAACGCCTCTTCCGTTGGCGGCAGTCTCGTGATATGTGGCCCTGCTTGCCACATACCCAGCAGATAACTTTAGAGGAGACCACTCGTGGGCTGCCCGGTATCTCAGAGCTTATGGGCTGGATCGGAATGTCGTTGTCCGCCTGAATCTGGCGTATCCTTGCAGGTGCATACCGAGTGCTCCCAATCCATGCCGCTTCATATGTCATCGCGCTGGTCACCGTCTCCCTAAATGTCGGCTTGCCCATCATCAACGCACTGCGACGTGTTTCTGGATCATGAAGACCTTCAATAAACGACTCCCTCTCATCAGCATATGTCTGCAGCGCCTCGTTGGCTCTGCTTGCGGTTCTTCAGCTCACAGTAGTATAGCGCGTGGTTGTGCTCGTTGCTATACTTCGCTGCCAACGCTCTCATGATGGCACCGTAATCACTTCCTAAACATTCTGGAACTGATTTGATCACCTCGGTCGCAGGACCTTTCAGCGCCAGTGCCAACCTCCGACCTGTCCTGATATCCAAGTCGAATTGCAATTTAAATGTATCGAACGGCGCAGCACCATCATAAGTAGGCACTTCTGTTTTGCCAGCAAAACCGTCCTGAACCGGTGGCAAACATTCTCGTGGCTGTACCTCTCGAAGGCGATTGCACGTATGCTGACATTCTTAAAATGATCAAAACGCAGGCGCAACTCAGAGAATTCAGCTACAGCGTACGGAGAATACGAAAGACAGCGAAGGACGAACTGCTTTTCGAGCTAGCGAAGCAGGCCGACCCAGCGACCAAGAAATTTAAGAATGCGGTTGAGCTGACCATAGGCAACAGCGCCCAAGTGCGTACAGTAACGCAAGAAACCCTAGTTGAGGTCAAGGACATTGATGAGGTCACCTCAAAGGAGGAGGTATTAGGCGCATTAGCAGAAAACCTAGGCGGCCAACACATTGAGCCATCAGCGATGCGGTCAATGCGCCCTGCGTACGGCGGCACACAAACGTGCACCATCAGCGACTGCCCAGAAGCTGCTTGTAAAGTCGAAGGTGAGAATCGGCTGGGTCATCTGCCGCCTCCGAGCCAAGGAAACGATGACTAGGTGTTATAGATGCCACGATTTCGGCCATGTGGCAAGACACTGCCAAAGTAAAGACGACCGCACGGACCTTTGCTTCAAGTGTGGCAGCCTTGACCACAAGGCCAAGAACTGCCCAAACGATCCAGTCTGTGCGCTGTGCGTGAAGCGAGGAGCATGCAGCACGAATCACATGGCAGGCAGCAGAGGGTGCGCCGCCTATCAGCAAGCGAAAGCTGAGCAAGGAAGCCGCAAAAGCGTAATGAAATGAAGTGTCTACAGCTCAATCTCAACCACTGCCGAGCGGCGCAAGAGCTGCTCACACAGACAGTGTACGAACTTGACGTGGATATTGCCATTATAAGCGAGCAGTATAAGAATAAAGATGACGCGTGCTGGGCTAGCAATAGGACAAATAAATGTGCTCTATGGAGCTGCAAACCAAATGCCAGCCCCTTAGACATCTCTGCTGAGTCAGAGGGCTTTGTATGCGCCAAGTTAAATAATGTTTATATATATAGCTGCTACATACCGCCGAGCACTGATCTGCCTGGTTTCAATCGCATTGTTGATGTATTGGTAAAGGACGTCAAGACAAGAAATGCTGTACTGATTGCGGGCGACTTTAACGCATGGGCCGTAGAGTGGGGATGTAGGATGACCAACCCAAAAGGCAAGGCGCTCCTGGATGGTCTGGCGCTACTGAACGTTACCCTGCTCAACACTGGCAGTGAGCATACATTTAACAAAAATGGCGCGGGGTCTGTCATCGACATAGCATTCATAAGCGCAAGCCTATGCAGATCCACCAGTTGGTGCATAAGCCACCAACCAAGACCACCGCGCAATTGTCATTAACGTAGGACAGCCCCAAGCCGCGCCCGGGAGAACCCAATGGCACCTAGGCTGGAAAGACAGCAACATCGACGAGAAGCTATTCGAGATGGTATTCACCGACGCAAGCGCCACGGGCACAGCAGAAATGGCGGCGGTTGAACTAATGAAAGCGATAACGGCGGCGTGCGACATAGCAATGGCGCGTCGCAAATATACAAAAAAAGCGAAAGCCTGCGTACTGGTGGAATTGCGACATTGCGGCAATACGAGCGCTGTGCATCCGTGCGAGAAGATTATGCCAACGCGCACAAGGCACAGACAGCTTTGCACTCCATAGGGAGGCGTACAAAGCAAAGCGCAAACTGCTTAAAAATGCTATACGCGATAGTAAGCGCAAAACTTTTACAGAGCTGTGCAACCAGGTCGAAAATAATCCATGGGGCTTTGCTTATAAGCTAGTGATGAAAAAGCTAAAGAGCACAGCGCAGCCAACGTGCCCAGAATGGCTAGCGCGCACTGTCGACACCCTGTTTCCTGAGCATCCTGCGTTCGACAGAGCTCGTATGGACGCACATCCGGAAAACATTCTGGAGGTCACCGCAGGGGAAATAGAAGAGGTGGGAAGCGAACTACCAACAAAGAAAGCACCGGGGCCAGATGGCGTTCCAAACGCGGCGCTTAAAAGAGCCTTAGCCTGCAACCCTAGCGTGTTTGCGAAAGTGTACAGCACGTGCTTCCATGATGGTGTCTTTCCGAGCATCTGGAAGACGCAGCGGCTGGTGCTCATACCGAAATCCGCGAATCGCTCCTCATCGACAGGGTACCGCCGACTATGCATGCTCAACAACGCAGGCAAGGTGCTCGAGCAGCTTATTAAAAGTCGGCTAGAGGCATGCATTGAAGGACAGCTATCTGAATACCAGTTCGGTTTCAGGAAGAGGCGCGCGACAGCTGAAGCAATCGGGGTGGTGAAAGCTATAGCTGAAAAAGCCATCGATGGCAAGCGCTGGCTGGGCGGCTGTACGGAATACTGCCTGGTAGTCACATTAGATGTCAAAAATTCCTTCAATAGCGCTAGCTGTAAGGAAATCCTCAATGCCCTGAGTAGATTCCATGTACCTGGCTACCTATATAATATCGTGTCTGACTACCTCCGCAACAGAACCCTCTGCTACAGCAGCGAAAAAGGCATCGTACACCGCAAAGTCACAGCAGGGGTCCCACAAGGGTCTGTACTAGGCCCTCTGCTGTGGAACAGTATGTACGACGGTATATTGCGCTTGCCCGTCCCGAAAGGCACAACGATTGTTGGCTTTGCCGACGACATTTCTGTTGTCGTAGTTGCCAAAACACTAGCGACCATCGTCTGTTCTGCGGAGAGCGTGGCATCCGCAGTGCAGGAATGGCTGCGCGCCAAGTCCCTGATCCTGGCAGCGCATAAAACAGAGGCCGTCCTAATCAGCAGTCGCCAAGGGATTCGAGTGGTGGTGGAACGAGTTTCGATACGGGTTGGAGACAGCCTGATCGAATCCAAGCCAAACGTGAAGTACCTCGGCGTACTAATCGACCACCGTCTGTGCTTCCGCGACCACGTTGATTATGCAAATAAAAAAGCAGCAACGACAACCACAGCGCTGGCCAGAATTATGGCGAACACAAGCGGGCCGCGCCAGCACTGCATTCTACTGTATGGAGCAATAGTATGGAAGGACGCTTTTAAACGCGACACGTATGTACGCGGCATGAAGTCGACATACCGCCGATGCGCCCTCAGGGTGTGCTCAGCGTACCGAACAGTGTCGGAGGACGCTGCCCTGGTGGTAGCGGGGCTACTCCCACTCGACTTGGCTGCGAACCAGCAAGTCATAGTGCTGACGGCAAGGCGCGAGCTCCCAGACACCGACATCAACACACTCAAGCGCGAAACTTGGCAAAAATGCGTAGCCCAATGGCAAGCATGGTGGGACAGCGAGCCAAACGGAAGGTGGACGCACCGCCTTATCCCTAATTTGGCCACATGGCTAGGCAGAGCACACGGCGAAGTAGATTTCTACTTGACCCAAATCCTCAGCGGCCATGGATGCTTTAAAGCGTACCTGCACCGATTCGGGCACGAAGTCGACCCCTACTGTGAGCGCTGCGGGCCAGGAACACAGGAGGATGCGGAGCACGCCCTCTTCACCTGCCCGCGATTTGAACAGCAGAGGAGCAGAATGCGCGAGGCTTTGGGCCACAATGTCGGGCCGGAGGATCTTGTGGTATATATGGTCACATCCATAGATGCCTGGAAAGCGGTGTGCACTATGTCCGCACACATCTTACACCAGCTACGCAGAAGTGAGCAGCAACGACGGACTCACGAACGCGAACAAGCTGCCGCTTAATGCGGCACTAGCGCATAAAACACGTACAGAGAACAGGAACCCCGACGTACTGACGATAGTGACATAGACGTTTCGAGCAAATTGCTCAATCCGCCTCCCGACGAAATACCTGACGGTAGTACCGGGGGGAAATACGGACACGAGAGAGATGTTTTTAGTGTGTTAAAGTCACACACTAACGGGGAGTTGGCTTTTGATGCTTTCATCTATATAAAAAAAAGAAAAAACCTCTCGAAGTCGTTCGTCTATCTTTCTGTGCATCGAATCTTCCAGACTGTCAACTCGTTTGTTCAAGGACTCATCCAGGTTGTCAACTCGTTTGTCCCAATTGTCCATGCGCGTCTCAAGATGCTCAACTTTCCCGTTCAGCCTATTGGAAATTTCCTCTACCTTCTGCTCTATGCGCGCAGAATTTTTCTCGACTTTTGCCGAAATTTCGAGATTCGTAATTTCCAGCTTCGCCTCCATTTGCGCCGACCTTTCGCGATTTTCACGATTTGAAGTCTCGAACATGCCTCTCATTGCAACCATAAGCTGGCTCATGTCCATTGCTTGTGGTGGCGCAGCCGTACTTTGCATCGCCGCAGCACCCGCAGGCGATTCCTCCACTTTGGCCGACGCCTCTTGTTCTTGCGCTCCGAACTCGTGCACTGTCCAATCGATGCCTCGTGATTCACATGCTTCCCGCAAGCGCAACTGCAACTCCACCTTTCCGCCAGCAGTCGGCAAACTCCAGGCAGCCAGCTCCTTCTTCAGCTGGTCCACCTTCAGCAGCTCGAGTTTAACCATGTCCGTGCTCTTATAATTTTATTTCTTTAGTTTTTTTTTTATTTTCAATTTTCCACAATCCCACTTCTGACACCAAATGTCACGAATACTACGTCTAGTGGGCTGTTACGTATCACTGGATTGTGCAATTTGAAAATGAAACAACTTTAATTATTCCAACGCAGCCAATTCAAAACCAACAGTCACTTTATTATTCACAGTTTTACACTTTACTGTTCGTACACTTAAGCATTTGCTTAATTACTCCGTGTGGCAACTTCACTTGTCAAAACCAGACTGACTCGCTGCACCCGGCTGCCTTTTATACCTGTCAGGCCATCGCGCAGATCGTTCCCGCACATTCCGGAGTGGACTAAAAGTTTCCATCATTGCCAGGTTGGACTAAAAGTTTCCCTTATCATCGCGGCGGTCGTTGCCATATTGAATTATAGCACGGCACGTAGCGACAGGGTTGCTTTGCACAGCGACAGACTGTCTTATCGTTACACTGCCCACCACTTAGACTTGTTCGTCCCGAACAAGTGCCAAGGTTCCGCTGTGATAATGCGCCAGGCGCTCTAAATGGACTACCTTCAGCTTAGCGCCTTTATTGCTGCAACGTTGAATCCTGTATACCACGTCGCTAATCCTAGTCACGACTTCGCAAGGTCCTTCCCATGACGCTTGAAGTTTCGGAGACAAACCTTTCCTCCGCTGCGGGTTGTAGAGCATTACCAAATCGCCTTCTTGGAACCCTGCTAAGTTGGCCCGTAGATCGTATCTGGCTTTCGCCTTATCGCTGACCAGTTTGGTGCGGCCCCTTATAAACTGGTGAATTTCCTACAGTTCCGCCCGCTTATTGACCACGTAGTCCGTCTTAGCGCCTCCCGTCGTGCTGACTACCCCGAACTTCAAGTCAGCGGGTAACCGCAACTCTGTGCCGAACACTGCTCGGGCTGGAGTGAGTGATGTCGTGTCGTGCGGGGCTGACCTATACGCCATCAGGAACAGGGGGATATGCGTGTCCCAATCCTTTTGATTCCTGCCTACCACTTTCCGCAGCTATTCCTCCAGTGTCCGGTTAAAGCGTTCCACCATGCCGTCGGACTGTGGGTGCAAAGGAGTGGTCCGCGTTTTCTTTATCCCCAGCAGCTCAGACACTTCCTTGAATACCGCAGATTCGAAATTCCGGCCTTGATCTGAGTGCAACTCCAACGGAACTCCGAACCTGGCTACCCAGTTGTTTACCAGCTTTTCCGAGATCGTAGTGGCCCCCTGGTTAGGAATAGGGTACACTTCAGGCCATTTGCTGAAGTAATCCATTACCACCAGCACATATTTGTTGCCTTGACTGCTAGTTGGTAATGGGCCGGCGACGTCCATAGCAATCCGCTCGAAGGGCACTCCCTCGTTGTACTGCTGCATGCGGCCTCGAGATTTTCTTGTCGGCCCTTTCGCGGCTGAACATCGGTCGCAGCTCTTAATCCACTCGGCTACAGACTCCTGACATCCTGCCCAGTAGAATCGTCTTTTTATTTTGGCGACGGTTTTGGTGATGCCTAGGTGCCCTCCACTGGAGTCGTTATGGTATGCCTCGATGACCTCGTTGATTCTGCATGTCGGCACTACCATTAGGGGGTTGCTGGTCCGACCATCCGCGCTCTCCCATTCGCGGTACAGGCAACCTTCCTTCAGCCGCAGACTTTTCCACTGTGCCCAGTAAGCCTTAGCGATCGGGCTTTCACCGGCCATCTCCTGCCAGTCTGGACGTGCGCCTTGCTCCTTGCCTTCGACGATTTTTGCAAGATCCGCATCCTCACGCTGGTCCTTCGGTAGCCTCTGCGCAGGTCACTCTTCCTCTGGCATAACGCTTACCAACCGGACGTCCGCTATCTGTTTGCTTTCGGCTCGCGAGCACGGCCTGCATTCGACTTTGCACGGACGGCGTGACAAGGCATCGGCATTTCCATGGCTACTGCCCTTGCGATGCTCTATCGTGTAGTCGTAGCTCTGCAGTCGCTCGATCCACCGCGCCAATTGCCCTTCAGGATCCTTAAAGTTCAGGAGCCATCTCAATGCCGCATGATCTGTGCGCAAGCGAAACTTTTGTCCATACAGATATTTGTGGAAGTGTTTTACGCAGTTCAATACCGCCAGCAGTTCTCTCCGTGTCACACAGTAGTTGCGTTCCGGTTTCGATAGAACCCTACTGTAGTACGCTATCACTTGTTCCTGGCCGTATATTATCTGTGATAGCACACCACCAATACTATTCCTGCTTACATCTGTATCCAACACAAACATCTCCCCAGGCACGGGGAACGCCAGAATTGGGGCACTGCACAGCTTTTCCTTCAGACGTGCAAAAGTCTGTTCCTGCTCCTCGTTCCACTCAAAAGCTTGGCTCTTCTTCGTCAGTTTGTGCAAGCTGCTGGCTATGTTCGCGAATCCCGGAACAAATCGGCGGTAGTATGTGCACAGGCCCAGGAAACTGCGGAGTTCGTGTAGATTGCGTGGCCGGGGCCACTCCTTCACCGCCGTGAGTTTGCCTTCATCCGTATGTACTCCGCGGGCAGAAACCGTATGACCCAGATACTTGACCTCCTTTTGGAACAGCGAGCACTTTTTTGGGTTGAGTTTAAGTCCGGCTTCTCGTATCCGCTCGAATACCTCCCTTAGCTTTCCCAGGTGGTCGTCGAAGTTTTTACCCATTACGATTATGTCGTCGAGGTACACCAGACACGTTCGCCAATGAAGCCCTTTTAGCACGCGTTCCATTAGCCGCTCGAATGTTGCTGGTGCGTTGCAGAGTCCAAACGGCATGACGGTGAACTGCCACAAACCATCGCCAACACTGAAAGCCGTTTTCTCCTTGTCCTTGTCTGCAAGCTCTACCTGCCAAAAACCGCTGCGTAAATCGAGCGTGGAGAACCACTGCGTGCCTGACAGTGTGTCCAGGGTGTCATCGATCCGAGGTAGATAACTGTCCTTCTTGGTCACATCATTGAGTTTCCGATAGTCCACACAAAACCGGGTACTGCCATCCTTTTTCTTGACTAGCACGACCGGCGAGCACCAGGGCCCCGAAGAAGGCTCTATGACCTGTTCTTTCCGCATGTTTTCGATCAAATTTGTGACCTCCTCCCTCTTGGCCAGAGGAACTCGTCTTGGTGGTTGGCGAATCGGTTTTGCACTTCCGGTGTCGATGTTGTGCTTCACTATGGCTGTTCTTCCGCCTGCTTCTGCCGCAAATATTGGTACCACTGGTTCTCTTGCGGTATGACGTCCGTGTGAAAACCGCTCTTCTTATTACCTCCAGGTGGGCTACTCTCGCAATTGACCACTGCTACAGCTTCCTTACACTCGCCAATTATCTCATCTTTCCCGACATATCTGGGTGCATTCAGGGGTTCAGTATTCTGACCGTCCGATGATGATGTTGTCGTGTCCTTGTTTCGGTGCTTCTACAACCCACAGCCGACTCGTCTCATCGTCCTCGTCCACCTTTGCCCACACAATCGCCTCAGAATTCGCTGGTATCCTCCTGCGTTGACACGATACAACCTTCCTTACCGCCACGCTTCGCTCATAGCCGGTGTGCAGCGGGAATTCAACGTTGGCATATCTCAGCACATTTTCCTTCAGGTCCAGCGTAAAACCGTGCCTAATCAAGAAATCCACGCCGATAATCACGTTGTCCATTATATGAACGTCCACGACAATGAACTCATGTTCCAGGCTGCTGGTGCCGATAGCAATCGTTTTTGTAACTTTACCTCTTACCGGCGCGCGCTCGCCAGTCGCAGTCCGCAGCTGTATGCCATGCAGCGGTTCCCAGTTCTTCAGCAGCTTCCTTTTTATGATCGAATATGACGCTCCAGTATCCAGTGTCAACACGAGCAACTTTCTATCTATCCTTCCTTCAATTGTCAAGCTGCTGGGCTGTTTCAGCTGTGAGACAAGGACGGTGGGGCGGCAGATTGTGGGGTAGCTCACGCCCCTTTGGGCTGACCCGTTCTAGTTTAACGACTCGCCGTCCTCAGCCATGCGATTGTTGGCTGGGCCTCGATTGTCAGTATTCCTCGCTTCAGGCGATTGCGATCGGGAACGCCTCTTCCGTTGGCGGCAGTCTCGTGATATGTGGCCCTGCTTGCCACATACCCAGCAGATAACTTTAGAGGAGACCACTCGTGGGCTGCCCGGTATCTCAGAGCTTATGGGCTGGATCGGAATGTCGTTGTCCGCCTGAATCTGGCGTATCCTTGCAGGTGCATACCGAGTGCTCCCAATCCATGCCGCTTCATATGTCATCGCGCTGGTCACCGTCTCCCTAAATGTCGGCTTGCCCATCATCAACGCACTGCGACGTGTTCCTGGATCATGAAGACCTTCAATAAACGACTCCCTCTCATCAGCATATGTCTGCAGCGCCTCGTTGGCTCTTTGCTTGCGGTTCTTCAGCTCACAGTAGTATAGCGCGTGGTTGTGCTCGTTGCTATACTTCGCTGCCAACGCTCTCATGATGGCACCGTAATCACTTCTTAAACATTCTGGAACTGATTTGATCACCTCGGTCGCAGGACCTTTCAGCGCCAGTGCCAACCTTCGACCTTTCCTGATATCTGTCCACTGATTTTCCAAAGCAGCCAAGTCGAATTGCAATTTAAATGTATCGAACGGCGCAGCACCATCATAAGTAGGCACTTCTGTTCTGCCAGCAAAACCGTCCTGAACCGGTGGCAAACATTCTCGTGGCTGTACCTCTTGTGGCGCCGGCAGTAGGCAACCCTATTTCATGATATTATTTCATGTATTATTTCATTTTGTTATTTATGTGATTCCGAATTCTCATTTTGTTTATAAATATTTAATTTTCGATCATTGTTCAAAAAGGCAATCCTCACAATGTTTATCAGTTTCAGGTTTTATATGTTCGCTACTTTTTACCAATAAAGGTTTTTGTGTCGGTAATCGTTCAGACTTTCTGAGATCTAAACCCGAGCTAGTTCTTTTCAGAACTCGAGCTCTGTGGTTTTAAAGTGGTGACCCCGACGTAAGTACGCGCGCGAGTGAACATAATGAATAGTGAAGTGGTGTCGGACTCGGGCACGGTAGCAGCAATTCGCCTACCCATGCCCCCGGTTTACAAAACAGACTTTCCGCTATGGTTCGTACAATTAGACCATTGGTTTCGCGCGAATCGTGTGTCGAGCGACGAAACGAAGTTTTCGACTATTATCGCCGCGTTGGACACTAGCCTATTGGCACATATTCGCGACACAATTACCAACCCGCCGACCAGTGGTAAATTTGAGGCAGTAAAAGAAGCCTTGGTGAAACAATTTTGTGAGACTGACACGACCCGGCTGCAAAAATATGTGGCTGGTATACAGCTGGGTGATGGCAAACCGTCACACCTACTCGGTGAGTTACGCAACGTCAGCATCGGTTTCGAGAACGACCGCATGCTTAAGATGTTGTGGCTGCAACGGCTACCAGCAAGTGTTCAAGGATGCCTGGCCACGATTGAGGCCCCGCTCGAAAAATTAGCCTCCATCGCTGATGCAGTTTTAGAAGCACATCGCAATGAAGGTTCCGTACACGAGGTGAGCGAGAAGTCTTCACAAGAAGCTATCAGCGAGTTGCAGAACGAAGTGGCTAGCCTAAATCGCAAGCTTGGAAAAATCTTCAACCCGCAACGGAGCGAGTTAATGTGCTGGTATCATCAGACGTTCGGTAAGGAAGCCAAGAAATGCCGCCAACCGTGCACGTGGACGAACGCCAAAAGAAAAAACGAATAGACGAGCAAGCTCTAAGGGCAAGCGAGGCTGGAGCACGAATAACATCACTCTCTTGCCGCTTGTTCGTTAAAGACTCCAGCAGCAACCAACCTTTTTTAATTGATACGGGAGCCGATATCTCGCTAGTCAGATGTTCGCCTATCGATCATGGAACAACATTCGCACAAGCAAGTGCTCTTCAACTATTTGCTGCAAACGGATGTAAAATTCGCACTCACGGAACAAAAACTTTAGAATTAGATTTGGGTTTGAAACGAAAATTCCGATGGCAATTCATCATCGCCGACGTCAATCGCTCCATCATAGGAGCCGACTTCTTAAAACATTTTGGGTTGACAATCGACATAGCTAACCGAAGGATTGTTGACCCGCAAACGAACAACTTCATCATAGCCGAAGTAACGCAGGCTAGTAACGAAAAGATTTCAACGATCAACTTCTCCAATCAATACGCAGAGTTACTTCGCCAATACATCGACATCACGAAACCAACGTTGCGAGAGAACCAACGGCGCGCCGGTATTACACACCACATCGTTACTACAGGTCCACCAATCCACGAACGATTTCGTCGGTTAGCACCCGATAAACTGGCTGTAGCAAAGAAAGAATTTGATGCTTTGGTCAAGCAAGGGATATGTCAACCATCGAGCAGTAATTGGGCTAGTCCGTTACACCTCGTCAAGAAACCTAACGGAGACTGGAGACCTTGTGGGGATTATCGTCGTCTAAACGCCATTACAGTTCCCGATCGATACCCCATTCCACACATACAGGACTTTGCACATACGTTCCAAAATAAAAAAATATTTTCAACGCTAGATTTGGAAAAAGCATATCATCAAATCCCTGTCGAGCCCGCCGACGTTAAGAAGACTGCCATCACGACGCCATTCGGACTTTTCGAATTCAAATTCATGACATTTGGGCTGTGTAATGCTGGCCAAACCTTTCAACGATTTATACATGAGGTTCTCAAGGATTTAGACTTTGTTTTTATATATATAGGCGATATCTGTATCGCCTCTCGCACTGAAGAAGAGCACATGCAACATCTTAAAATGGTCTTTCAGCGACTTCGGGATTATGGACTCACAATCAACGTATCTAAATGCGTACTTGGAAAGCAGACGGTAAAATTCTTAGGTCACGACATTTCCGCAACGGGCATTTCACCAACGCACGAAAAGGTCAAGGCTATAAAAGATTTTCCTAAACCGACAATGGTAAAAGAGCTGCGACGCTTCCTAGCGATGATTAATTTCTACCGCAGATTCATTCCACACGCAGTGGAAAATCAAACGCCATTGCAGAAGCTAATTAGATCTAACAAGAAAAACGATACCACTCGCATCGAGTGGGATACAGACGCCGAGGATGCTTTCGCAAGATGTAAGCTAGATCTTGCCAACTATGTCTTGTTAGCACATCCGGGTAATAATTTTCCACTGCAACTGCACGTCGATGCCTCTAATAATTCGCTGGGTGCCGCTTTACATCAAATGGTAAACGGCCACTCGGAACCGTTGGCATTCTATTCCAAGCGGCTGACGGACGCGCAGAAGAAATACAGCACATACGATCGAGAATTATTGGCCGCTTACCAAGCCATCCGTCATTTCCGACATATGTTGGAGGGACGTCAATTCACTCTGTTAACGGACCACAAACCTCTGACATTTGCATTTCAGCAGCGGCAAGATAAAGCATCTCCACGCCAAGCACGACAGTTAGATTACATAGGCCAATTCACTACAAACATTATACACATTGAAGGCGATAAAAATACTCCGGCGGACTGTCTCTCCCGTATAGAGCTCGATGAGATTTTACATCGCAACACCATCAACTATCAGGAGTTGGCTTCAGAACAAGCAGATGATATCGATCTCATCAACCCAAAGAAAGACTCCTCACTGGAGTTACGACAGCTACAATATCCAGGTACACGCGTGGCGATTTTCTGCGATATATCTACTGGGCGTGTTCGACCATTCGTTCCAGCCACCCAACGGCAAACAGTGTTCTCGTCGCTTCATAATATTTCACACCCCGGGGTCCGCGGCACTACCAAGCTTATTGCTCAACGATTCGTGTGGCCAAACATGCGTAAAGACATAAAACTCATGACTGCACGCTGCATCGCTTGTCAACGATCTAAAATACAAAGACATAATCGCGCTTGCCTCGAAAAATTTACGCCGCCGGATAATCGTTTCGAGCACATCCATATCGATCTCGTGGGCCCTCTTCCTCCATCAGATAATTGCAGCTATATCTTAACGATAATCGATCGTTTTAGTCGATGGCCGGAAGCAGTTCCACTTCCCGATCAATCTGCGGAGACCGTGGCCAAAGCTCTTATCGACACATGGATCTCCCGGTTCGGTGTTCCAGCTCGTATCACTACCGATCAGGGGCGCCAATTTCAGTCTCACCTCTTTCGACAACTTGCCAAAATGCTTGGTTGCCAACACTTCCATACGACCGCTTATCATCCGCAAAGTAATGGTATGATCGAAAGATGGCATAGATCACTTAAAGCGGCAATAACATGCCATCACACGTCAGCATGGAAAGAGGTACTGCCGATCGTCCTCCTGGGACTTCGTACCACCGTAAAAGAAGACATAGGAGCATCACCGGCAGAGATGCTGTATGGCCAAGTGTTACGACTTCCGGGCGAATTAGTACACATGCAATCAAATAAGTTAACAAACGAACATGAATTCGTTGGTAACCTACGGCAGATAATGCGGTCACTAAGAGTACCGGAACCGCTTCACCATAGCACACCTAAGGTTTTCATGCAGAAAGATTTAGAAACGTGCACCCATGTATTCCTTCGCATAGATGCTATAAAACCGCCATTAACTCCACCCTTCGAAGGCCCCTACCGAGTCTTATCCAGAGGGAATAAAACGTTCAAGCTGGACATTAAAGGAAAAGAGGTCACAGTATCCACGGATCGGCTAAAGGTAACACACATGTCTACAGAAGAACCCAAGGTAGAGAAGCAAAAGTGGCCCGAGCAAAAATTTAAAACAGGAAGATTCCTCAAGTATCAGTGACTGTCGGTCGAGCTGACCATAGGCAACAGCGCCCAAGTGCGTACAGTAACGCAAGAAACCCTAGTTGAGGTCAAGGACATTGATGAGGTCACCTCAAAGGAGGAGGTATTAGGCGCATTAGCAGAAAACCTAGGCGGCCAACACATTGAGCCATCAGCGATACGGTCAATGCGCCCTGCGTACGGCGGCACACAAACGTGCACCATCAGCGACTGCCCAGAAGCTGCTTGTAAAGTCGAAGGTGAGAATCGGCTGGGTCATCTGCCGCCTCCGAGCCAAGGAAACGATGACTAGGTGTTATAGATGCCACGATTTCGGCCATGTGGCAAGACACTGCCAAAGTAAAGACGACCGCACGGACCTTTGCTTCAAGTGTGGCAGCCTTGACCACAAGGCCAAGAACTGCCCAAACGATCCAGTCTATGCGCTGTGCGTGAAGCGAGGAGCATGCAGCACGAATCACATGGCAGGCAGCAGAGGGTGCGCCGCCTATCAGCAAGCGAAAGCTGAGCAAGGAAGCCGCAAAAGCGTAATGAAATGAAGTGTCTACAGCTCAATCTCAACCACTGCCGAGCGGCGCAAGAGCTGCTCACACAGACAGTGTACGAACTTGACGTGGATATTGCCATTATAAGCGAGCAGTATAAGAATAAAGATGACGCGTGCTGGGCTAGCAATAGGACAAATAAATGTGCTCTATGGAGCTGCAAACCAAATGCCAGCCCTTTAGACATCTCTGCTGAGTCAGAGGGCTTTGTATGCGCCAAGTTAAATAATGTTTATATATATAGCTGCTACATACCGCCGAGCACTGATCTGCCTGGTTTCAATTGCATTGTTGATGTATTGGTGAAGGACGTCAAGACAAGAAATGCTGTACTGATTGCGGGCGACTTTAACGCATGGGCCGTCGAGTGGGGATGTAGGATGACCAACCCAAAAGGCATGGCGTTCCTGGATGGTCTGGCGCTACTGAACGTTACCCTGCTCAACACTGGCAGTGAGCATACATTTAACAAAAATGGCGCGCGGTCTGTCATCGACATAGCATTCATAAGCACAAGCCTATGCAGATCCACCAGTTGGTGCATAAGCCACCAACCAAGACCACTGCGCAATTGTCATTAACGTAGGACAGCCCCAAGCCGCGCCCGGGAGAACCCAATGGCACCTAGGCTGGAAAGACAGCAACATCGACGAGAAGCTATTCGAGATGGTATTCACCGACGCAAGCGCCACGGGCACAGCAGAAATGGCGGCGGTTGAACTAATGAAAGCGATAACGGCGGCGTGCGACATAGCAATGGCGCGTCGCAAATATACCAAAAAGCGAAAGCCTGCGTACTGGTGGAATTGCGACATTGCGGCAATACGAGCGCTGTGCATCCGTGCGAGAAGATTATGCCAACGCGCACAAGGCACAGACAGCTTTGCACTCCATAGGGAGGCGTACAAAGCAAAGCGCAAACCGCTTAAAAATGCTATACGCGATAGTAAGCGCAAATCTTTTACAGAGCTGTGCAACGAGGTCGAAAATAATCCATGGGGCTTTGCTTATAAGCTAGTGATGAAAAAGCTAAAGAGCACAGCGCAGCCAACGTGCCCAGAATTGCTAGCGCGCACTGTCGACACCCTGTTTCCTGAGCATCCTGCGTTCGACAGAGCTCGTATGGACGCACATCCGGAAAACATTCTGGAGGTCACCGCAGGGGAAATAGAAGAGGTGGGAAGCGAACTACCAACAAAGAAAGTACCGGGGCCAGATGGCGTTCCAAACGCGGCGCTTAAAAGAGCCTTAGCCTGCAACCCTAGCGTGTTTGCGAAAGTGTACAACACGTGCTTCCATGATGGTGCCTTTCCGAGCATCTGAAAGACGCAGCGGCTGGTGCTCATACCAAAATCCGCGAATCGCTCCTCATCGACAGCGTACCGCCCACTATGCATGCTCAACAACGCAGGCAAGGTGCTCGAGCAGCTTATTAAAAGTCGGCTAGAGGCATGCATTGAAGGACATCTATCTGAATACCAGTTCAGGAAGAGGCGCGCGACAGCTGAAGCAATCGGGGTGGTGAAAGCTATAGCTGAAAAAGCCATCGATGGCAAGGGCTGGCTGGGCGGCTGTACGGAATACTGCCTGGTAGTCACATTAGATGTCAAAAATGCCTTTACTAGCGCTAGCTGGAAGGAAATCCCCAATGCCCTGAGTAGATTCCATGTACCTGGCTACCTATATAATATCGTGTCTGACTACCTCCGCAACAGAACCCTCTGCTACAGCAGCGAAAAAGGCATCGTACACCGCAAAGTCACAGCAGGGGTCCCACAAGGGTCTGTACTAGGCCCCTGCTGTGGAACAGTATGTACGACGGTATATTGCGCTTGCCCGTCCCGAAAGGCACAACGATTGTTGGCTTTGCCGACGACATTTCTGTTGTCGTAGTTGCCAAAACACTAGCGACCATCGTCTGTTCTGCGGAGAGCGTGGCATCCGCAGTGCAGGAATGGCTGCGCGCCAAGTCCCTGATCCTGGCAGCGCATAAAACAGAGGCCGTCCTAATCAGCAGTCGCCAAGGGGTTCGAGTGGTGGTGGAACGAGTTTCGATACGGGTTGGAGACAGCCTGATCGAATCCAAGCCAAACGTGAAGTACCTCGGCGTACTAATCGACCACCGTCTGTGCTTCCGCGACCACGTTTATTAAGCAAATAAAAAAGCAGCAACGACAACCACAGCGCTGGCCAGAATTATGGCGAACACAAGCGGGCCGCGCCAGCACTGCATTCTACTGTATGGAGCAATAATATTGAAGGACGCTTTCAAACGCGACACGTATGTACGCGGCATGAAGTCGACATACCGCCGATGCGCCCTCAGGGTGTGCTCAGCGTACCGAACAGTGTCGGAGGACTTGGCTGCGAACCAGCAAGTCATAGTGCTGACGGCAAGGCGCGAGCTCCCAGACACCGACATCAACACACTCAAGCGCGAAACTTGGCAAAAATGCGTAGCCCAATGGCAAGCATGGTGGGACAGCGAGCCAAACGGAAGGTGGACGCACCGCCTTATCCCTAATTTGGCCACATGGCTAGGCAGAGCACACGGCGAAGTAGATTTCTACTTGACCCAAATCCTCAGCGGCCATGGATGCTTTAAAGCGTACCTGCACCGATTCGGGCACGAAGTCGACCCCTACTGTGAGCACTGCGGCCTAGGAACACAGGAGGATGCGGAGCACGCCCTCTTCACCTGCCCGCGATTTGAACAGCAGCTGAGCAGAATGCGCGAGGCTTTGGGCCACAATGTCGGGCCGGAGGATCTTGTGGTACATATGGTCACATCCATAGATGCCTGGAAAGCGGTCCGCACACATCTTACACCAGCTACGCAGAAGTGAGCAGCAACGACGGACTCATGAACGCGAACAAGCTGCCGCTTAATGCGGCACTAGCGCATAAAACACGTACAGAGAACAGGAACGGAACCCCGACGTACTGACGATAGTGACATAGACGTTTCGAGCAAATTGCTCAATCCGCCTCCCGACGAAATACCTGACGGTAGTACCGGGGGGAAATACGGACACGAGAGAGATGTTTTTAGTGTGTTAAAGTCACACACTAACGGGGAGTTGGCTTTTGATGCTTTCATCTATATAAAAAAAAGAAAAAACCTCTCGAAGTCGTTCGTCTATCTTTCTGTGCATCGAATCTTCCAGACTGTCAACTCGTTTGTTCAAGGACTCATCCAGGTTGTCAACTCGTTTGTCCCAATTGTCCATGCGCGTCTCAAGATGCTCAACTTTCCCGTTCAGCCTATTGGAAATTTCCTCTACCTTCTGCTCTATGCGCGCAGAATTTTTCTCGACTTTTGCCGAAATTTCGAGATTCGTAATTTCCAGCTTCGCCTCCATTTGCGCCGACCTTTCGCGATTTTCACGATTTGAAGTCTCGAACATGCCTCTCATTGCAACCATAAGCTGGCTCATGTCCATTGCTTGTGGTGGCGCAGCCGTACTTTGCATCGCCGCAGCACCCGCAGGCGATTCCTCCACTTTGGCCGACACCTCTTGTTCTTGCGCTCCGAACTCGTGCACAGTCCAATCGATGCCTCGTGATTCGCATGCTTCCCGCAAGCGCAACTGCAACTCCACCTTTCCGCCAGCAGTCGGGAAATTCCAGGTAGCCAGCTCCTTCTTCAGCTGGTCCACCTTCAGCAGCTCGAGTTTAACCATGTCCGTGCTCTTATAATTTTATTTCTTTAGTTTTTTTTTTTTATTTTAAATTTTCCACAATCCCACTTCTGACACCAAATGTCACGAATACTACGTCTAGTGGGCTGTTACGTATCACTGGATTGTGCAATTTGAAAATGAAACAACTTTAATTATTCCAACGCAGCCAATTCAAAACCAACAGTCACTTTATTATTCTCAGTTTTACACTTTACTGTTCGTACACTTAAGTATTTGCTTAATTACTCCGTGTGGCAACTTCACTTGTCAAAACCAGACTGACTCGCTGCGCCGCATCCGGCTGCCTTTTATACCTGTCAGGCCATCGCGCAGATCGTTCCCGCACATTCCGGAGTGGACTAAAAGTTTCCATCATTGCCAGGTTGGACTAAAAGTTTCCCTTATCATCGCGGCGGTCGTTGCCATATTGAATTATAGCACGGCGCGTAGCGACAGGGTTGCTTTGCACAGCGACAGACTGTCTTATCGTTACAATATGTTACTAGAAGGGCTAAGGTACTAGCTCATGTTAATCGGATAATTCTGTTAGGAGATATGTGCTCATAACTGAAACAAGAGGAAAAAATCGTTTTTCGAAGATTTTTCGAAAACGTTTCTTAAAAACTTTTTTGATTTTCAGTTTCGTGTTCAGCGGCGAAAGTTAGTCTAGAAAGCACTTTTATTTTTAGGTGTACGCGATTGGCCCATTTTTTGTCGAGTAGTGTTATGATACGCTGATCGCAAAACAATCGAATCCTCCTGCTCGGGTAACTAAAAAAATGGACAGATCGTAGTAACGAAGCAAGATTTTCTGTTTTTTTCGAGATTTAAGATGGCTTTTTTAAATGACGAATTTTCTCTCCCAAAAGTTTCCCCTAATTTCACGAAATTTTTTGGCAGATTTGTAAGGATTTAGTAAGATTATCCTTTTATCCATTTAAAATTTTTTTTCTCTTGGGTTCTATTGCTTTCTACAATTTCTACATTTTTCTATTTCTACAATTTCTACATACAATAATTTCTTCTTCAATTCTTCTATACAATAATTTACAAGTTCGTTTACTGTTCAATGGAATACAAATTTTCAAAAAAGAAAAGTAAAAAGCATAACCGGAAATTCCCGTTATTAGTTTTGTACACAAACTTATTCTGCACCGTTTTGTGGGGGCCCCTCAGCCGTCGCCGCCCCGGGCCCGCGAACACCTTAAGCCGCCACTGTAGCTGACGTACACTCATTTCTCTGAGTACCAATTGTCAATGTGTCAATTCATTTGTGTCAGTTCGATTAACCTTTATTTTTGTTGTCGCTAAAATAGCACAAAATTTAAAATTTACTTTCAGTACTCCAGAAATATATATTTTCGTAATGTATTTTATGTTAGAAAAACATAGGAACTGCATTGCCGTGCGTTTTTTTGCAGAGACAGCACGTTTTTCCTGGCATGTAGATGGGTTTTTGTTGTCGGTTTTGGTGCAGAACGTATTTTCAGACAACAATTTATTTTGAAATTTTTTCATACACCACAGACGGGTTATGAATTATGACATTTGTCAGCAAAATGACATTAACTGTCAGAAAATAAGTGTACGATGAAGAGAGAGTTCCTGCTCTCTGCCACACTTTATTAATTTAAATATGCTACACACAAAATGTTCAGTTTTTTTATATATATAGACAGAACATCGCTCACAATATTTGTGCGTATTTTATTTTAAATACCAACGAAAAGGTTGAAAAATAATACTACCAACTCGTACTTGGAAAATGCAACCATGATCTTTGGGAGACGGTAATTCGAACTGTCAATCAAATTGGCGTACAATTGGCAATTTTATTAAGCAAGGCAATTTCATTAAGTCTTCCATGCGAATATCATTCCAATAACTGGACGCGGACACTATATTTAAAACTATTTTGATTAAAGAATCTCTCATAAACGAACAAATTAAAAAAATGCCAAACAAGTTTTCTGTATTACCCTATAATACAAATCTCACTAGTATTCGAAAATGAACATTTGAAATTAAAACAACCAACCATTACATTTTTTCAACCAAAGCTGTACTAAAATTTAACAACTTGTACTATACATGTAATAAATATTAATTAAATATTCAATATTCATAAATTTGTACAAAATATTAAATAAATAAACGAGAAACACTTAAACACAGTTTCAACTAATTTTTTGTACCCCTCCCCCCTTCTGGGGATAAGCGGACATCTTTCATAACAGGACAAAACGCTGCGATCAATTTTCCAATTTTCGTGGCTCTTCGTACATAATAAACAAGGTAGACTAATAATCGTCATTTTAGTATCATTTAGTATTGTGCACACTATCGACTGCATACGTATTTTCCTCTTTGTGGAGTCGTTTGACATTTCACCACTTTTTCAGTCGTGCGTGCACAATTTTCTAGGCTAAACTAAACATTTAATTAAATAAATATAGATTAAAAACAAGGACATCACCAATAACGGGTTGCTGCTGCCATTCTATTTTCGAAGAAGAAAAAACAATCAAAATAAAATGTTGGGAGCGAACTGGACTCAGATTTGCCGCGGAATTTTT
Source organism: Melieria omissa (assembly GCA_963971225.1). NCBI lineage: Eukaryota > Metazoa > Arthropoda > Insecta > Diptera > Ulidiidae > Melieria > Melieria omissa. Next base: position 89,235,722 of record OZ020267.1, on the reverse strand, counting down.
TCCGCTGCCGATACCGTTTTCCGATTACATTAAGCTCTTAAATTAGTGGAAATTTAATTTAATTTACCAAAAAAACTGTTTTCCAATCACACGAAAATACATCGTTAACTCGACTGTAGAATGAAAAACTCTATCAAACATTTTTGATAGAGCGAAGAGCAGATATAGAACACTACCACACATAAAAGAATTGTGTATCCACAGTAGAGTTTTTTAGGCGAGAGAACTTTAACGTAGAGTGGATGCAGAGCTCTCGTCTAGAGGTCTACGGAGTGTATATTCTTCTCTACGCGAGTTATGGTTGTTGCGAATTAGGTCACGGTGCCCAATAAAAAAGTATTCCCAAAATTTATTTTAGTTCAGTGGAAACTTTATTATTCAACTGTATGAGTTGAAGCGAATCTAAAGACTACCTGGTGAGCGGAGGGGCAGCTAACGTCGGAGGCAATATTTATCTAGTATACAATTATATAAAAACAAGTGTGACGTTTTTTGAGCCACAATCAGGCAAATACCACTGAACCGATTTAGATGAAATAAGCACCAAACATTTTTTAATCTGTGGGAATGGTACATAGGCTATATGAGATTGACCACGCCCCCTTATTACGCCCACTATGGTAACAAAACTCATCTATTGTATGCTTTTGTTAGGCAATATGGGTATCAAACGATTCAGCATGTCATTGCGGCAAACATAGGCTATAATATAATCGGCCACGCCCACTTTCCGTGCCCACAAAGCTAACAAAACGAAGCTACGGTACATGTCTGTAAATCAGTATTAGTTTCAAAGGATTCCGTGTTTCATTGATGCTAACATAGGATATATAAGATTGACCACGCTCACCCGATATGGCTTTTCGCCACGCCCACTATAATAACAAATCAGCCATGGTATATTTGTCGTAGCAATATGGGTATCAGACGATTCAGCCGTTCATTGCGGCAAACATAGGCTATAATATAATCGGCCACTCCCACTTCCCGCACCCACTAAACTAACAAAACAAAGTTACGGTACGTGTCTGAAAATTAATGTTGATATAAAATGATTCTGTGTTTCATAGCGGTAAACATAAGCTATATAAGGTTGACCACGCCCACCTTTTACGCCTTCCTGCAATTCCCATGACGACAGAAATTAACTGTGCTATATTTGTGCAAAACAATATGTATATAAAAAAATTTTGCGAGTCATTGCAGCAAATATCTTTATGTTGTATATAAAAATTAATGTATATTTGTTTGTTGGTCCCGCGGCATTAAAACTCAAAAACTAGACAGCCGATTCGCTGAATTTTTCACGGAATGTTCGTCTTGAGTAAGTCTCGGTAAGCCATATAGTGCGAATGCGACCCGATAGGTAGGCGTGGCACCTCCCATACAACTTCAATTTTCAATATGGAATATTTTCGTAATGAGAAGTCGAACAGCATTAGAATTTGGTGGGGGTCCACCGTTTAGATGTTCCGTTTCACTGATAAAATTTGATGGGCGTTGGACAAGAGGTGTGGCAGTTTTTAAGCAACTCAAATGTTTCGAATAACTTTGGAACTACAAATCACACATCAAAGATTTACGATTTAGATGTGCCCTTCGACATGGGGAATGGGTTGGGTATTGGACGAGGGGCATGGCACCGCCCATAGAACCCAAATTTTTAATGGGGAATAGCTTCGGAACAATAAGTTGGAAAGCTTTGAAGTTTTGTATATCATCGTCCCATAGATGTGTTATTCTACTGGCAAAGTATTATGGGCGTTGAACAAGGGGCCCGGCATATTTTTTGTGACTGCAATTTTCCGCGTAACTTTGGAACTGAAAGTCGCATATTAATGAAACCAGGTCACACCCTTCGGCTGGAGGAATGGATTGGGCATTACATAAAAGAGGCGTGGCATCGCCCATAGAGTATAGTATGAAGAAACTTGATTTATTGGGCCCATTGAAGCTTGCGTGCAAAGCCGCAGAGCCCTACTAGTCTAGTATACATAGCTTATAGATATGTTTAGCTCTACGCAAAAACTATGCTGGACCCTTAGCTTTGGTGGTGGGGCGTAGCCGAGGAGGGGAGGAGGTTAGGTGTCAGAACTCCCCATGGCCTATAATTATTCAACATTCAAAGGTCTTTCACCTTTGAACATTTAAAAAAGTAATACTTAAAAACAAATGTCTTTGGTAAAACCGATATAATTTTTTTTAAATAGTCCACTTTAGGCTCAATACAGTTTTTTCATGCCTGCGGTACACAATAAATTTAACTGTGAGTTTTATTTAAAATGGCGGCAAAAGTGCCGGGATCACCCACCCAACTCAAGCTTAAACATGAACAAAATTTTCAAACAAATATTTGTTTATGTTATTAAAACCTACTTTCGAATTTGTTCAGTGAGTCGGTATTATAACTACATTGGATAAATACTCTGGCAGATATTTAACATGAATATTAAAATATAACCAGGCTAGGTATAAGGAAAGCGAAGGTTAAATCCAATTTCAACAATTTCGGCTGATCTTTGATGAATTACCGCCCAGTTTTTATAGAATCTGCGGCGATCGCGGATTTCAGTCATCATTTATGTCCCGACAATCGTTTTTAAATCGTGTAGACCACTTATGAACTCTGCCACATAATAACAAATCTTCACCATAAACTGGGTTCATCAGTTGAAATGGTTCGGTTGAAGCTTACCAAATTTAAAGCAAAACTTAATGTTTACTCTTTGTTCGATGCTCAGCTTTGTACCGTTGACATAAACACTTCAGATGCAATAACTTCCCTTCCAGTGAACCAATTTTATGAAATTTGTATTAAAAATCGGGGAAAAATATAATCTTCAATGCACTAAGTAACGTATAGATACGACACAATAGTTCTCTTTGGACGCAGTGTCTCGGGCAGTTGATGCTCGGCTCCCGTATCTATTCTAACGTATAGATGGCACCACCACAAAATGTCCGGTTTGAAAAGTGCAGTTTACTTTAAAAAGCACGTAGTACTAAACTGGCAAACAATTTTTTTAAAACCTCCCCCATGACCCTGCTTTGGTGTATTGTAGAAACATTTTTAATGCTACTTATGAACAATACATTATATGTGTTCTAAACTTTATTTCTACTTTTTTTCTTTTAGGTTAAAATGGAAGATACAATCTTGGACAAATTGCAAAGACTAAATAAATATATGCCTTTTATAGATTATCTTCTTGAAAAAGATGCAAAAAAACATGAGAAGTTTATTAAAATTAAACATTGGATTTTAACGAAAAAAAAGTAAGCCAGACATTTATGCGAATTTATCTGAAAAATCATAACTTTTATTGAACTCTTTAACAGATTTCCTATTAATGTTCTCGATAAGGTCGAGCAGTCGATTATAACACAATATAAAAATTTGTTTTTGGAAGATGTGGTAAGTATGTACACTGAATAACGTCTTCCATGATTAGGGAGATTTTTGATAACGAAAGTTTCTTTAATGAAAATTATCTTTTTTCAAGTATTCAAGCACTGTAACTATTTTAAACTCTTCTTAATGAAAAAACTGCAATATATAGAGTCAAAATGATTTTCATTCCAGAAAATTCCAAAAACTATAATGAACATTTTCAATTCTCATGGAGAAATAAAATGTATTCGTGTTAATTTATGTTCTGATGACGAAAATGATGGTGATGATGACATGCAAGTTGTATTAGATTCTGTTCCCGCTTCCAACAAATTAAACAAAAGTGGGGATATGAATTACGATGCGGTTAAAAAGACAAATATATGTCATATGCATGAACTGTGCAAAGCGACTGATGAATCAAACGTGCTAGAAGTTGCTAATGAAAACGTTGAAATCGTTGAAGCATCCCAACGAGAAGGCCATTCTACGATGAATCTTGAAGAAAATCTTTTTAAACGAAGAAGGGATTTCGTGGATTTATCTGAAAGCCCAAAAAATGAAACAGCCCCTGCTATTCTTACTATTGATTTGAGTGATAGTGATCACGAGGAAGCAGCGGAAGATGTTTCAAAAAACTTACCAAACTCCAATAGCAACAGTGTCAAAACATGTCACCTAACACAATCCGCAAATCTTCCGAGTATTAACTCTTTTGAAAATATGAATGTCAATAGCCTTATCAAAGTTTACAAATATTATACAAAACAGCACGGTATTAATTTGGACTCTTTACTCGATAGCCTGGATTCGCAGACAGAGTCTAAAGTTTGTAATGATGACCAAAATTTAACTACTCACAAAGTGGACAGTGAACTAATCACAGCTAGTTCGCACAACTTATGCTTGCAATCCACTGATAACATTCGGGATGTGGGGCGTGAACAATTGAGTCCTTCGATACAGCAAAACTGTACATCATCTGTAATATGTGAAAGCAACAAAAGACATGAACCTGGCGACCTTACTTCCTGGCGATCAATGCCTGGAAAAAAATTTTTCAATAAGTTAAATTTGAAAGATCCGCGTATTGTTAGACATTTAGAAAGGATTAAAAATTCGCCGGGTTATTCTGCTTTGATTGACAAAATGTCAATTCAGCCTAGCTCAAAGCCGCCAATAAGGCCAACCAACTGCAACCAAAAAGAGCCCACTACGTATGGAGAATACAAGCGCTTAAAAGCTGAAAAAGAACGTAACGCACATCATTCAAACGAGAAGTCGCCCGAAAATGAAACAATTAGGATAAAAGAGGCACAGGCTGTGGAGTTTAGATCTGCGGACAGTAATAAACACAATATAAAAAAAATACTTATGAGTGCTCTGCAGCCTTACGGTGATGAAATTGTGGATGTATTACGTAAACAGAAACCAAACCAATTTGAAGACGGCGCACTTAAGGAAAATGTGGAGTCAACAAAATATCAAAGCAAGGTAGAAGGCAATCTCAAATCCGTTGAAGACAAATCTTCTATTGGGTCAGATGAATACGCAAAGTCAGTGGAGACAAACAAACTGGAAGAACAGTTTCAAACTATTTCTCAAGCCGCTTCAGAGAAAAAAACGAAAGAGAAGGAAAAATGCGAAAAGAAACGAAAAAAACATAATCCAAGCAATGTAAATTTTGTCAAGAAACCACGAAAAGTGAGCGAATCAAGTCTACAAATGTCCAATTGTGAATGTACGTCATCATCGACTTTATCCTGTAACGATAACTCTGAGTACAACAACTTAAAAGCTGCAATATTAATGAATCAGCCCCAAGTTGTATTGCATCGGTTAACTGATTCAGAAATTAATATGTATACAAGCGTACGTACGCAGACCCTAAATGTAGAGCTGGTAGAAAATGTTAGCAAAAAATTGAAACCGTTTCGAGCTTCTCCGAAAAATGTAACTGCGATGTCAAATGCAAAACATAAAAACGTAGATTGCCTCATGACGGAACGAAACACAAAGTTCTGCGTATTGTGCAAATCAAAACCTTCTGACCTAACTAACCATTACAGGCGAACTCATAAAGGAGAGTCGTATGTATCTCGTTTAACTTGGGAAAAGCTGGACGACTTACAACTAAATATTCCGTTTGTAGAACAAATATCAAACAAAAAATACAAAGTAAAGTGCATGTTTTGCGAAGATGATTTGGAGGACAGCTTTGTAAATTTCTTTATGCATTATTCGACACATACTGGAGAATACGCATTTCAATGTGGGTACTGTAAGTTGGAGAAACCATTTCGAGTAGATATTCAATCACATCAATGTCATTCAAAAATGTGTAGGGGTTCTCGATTACAAATTCTCTACCAATATCCGCCCAATGTAATGGTTATATATTTATATTCTTGCAAAATTTGTAATTTTGTACAACTGAATCAAGCAAACGTATTCAAACATTTACGTGATCATCATGACAGACGGCAAGATGATGCGACCAACGTCCAAAAATATATATTGGCTGCTATTAATGACTCTGAATCATCACATTTGAAGTCTGGTGAACCTGAAATAAATTTGGGTTTTCCTGGAGATGATAATATTAGAGTACTAAACGAACCGCTAACTGAAGATCCGGCTGTTGAAAGTCTAAGCGACCAGTTTGGTGAATTCAATAGGGAAATCAAATGTGAACCCACACTGCTTGAGAAAAAAGAGGGACAGAGTAATCTTACGACGTATTCCAAAAGCGACTGCAATATATTCACTAATAACACAAATAACTTAGAACAGGAACAAATATGTCATGTACCCATGTTGCTTCCACAAGAAGAAAATGACATTAAGCCGAAGATTCAAGAACTAGAAGAATTTGTTCCTGAAAAATTTAATACTAAAGAAAATTTCACAGATGTTTTAACTACAGTAATTGTTGACCCCGCGGTAAATACCACAAACAAGAACTTGTTTAGACCTCTTTACAAAACAGTGCAAAATTCCTATCGAACATACCGTAAGGATACGCCGTATTTTGGTTTATTCAAGTGTATGGCAGCTGACTGCTTCTTTTCTAGTGATATGGATGAGGAAATGTTACAACACTTGTGTGATCATAGTAACAGTGAGTACCCACCAAATGGATATTTAGGTTGCGCATATTGCAAGTTGAATGCTGAGTCATGTGATTCTCCACAAACCCTAATCTATCACGTGCGATCAAAACACGAATACTCGCGTTATCAATGCTCTAGCTGTTGCTACCGCAGCTTGTGTCCGGGTCAAGTTCGCATTCATCAGGGAGAATCCCACGAAAGTGAGAACATCGCAGACAATGTTGTATATGAATGTGCTGGACCCGTTACTTCTGGCGATGAAGAACTGAACTTACCTAAAGCGTTGATTGAAAATGTTAAAGCAATAATTTGCCCATGTAAGTATACATTCATGAGAAGTGGTGGTAGCGAGTCAGAAAAAAATGATTTTAAGCATTTTGAAACATAGTTCACATTCAAGAAAAAGTAACTTATTTCTTGCAAACATTTCTACAGCAAACCAGTACGATTGGCCAAGATAGGGTAACGATGGCTTGGTACCATAAAGGTTAACTACCCAATGGAAGTTGGGCTCGAAAAGAAAGGAAAAATACTGTTACGAAAATTAGTTCTGCAGGCGTATTCGTCTCTCTGGATTGTGCTTCAAAGTAAAACACATCACAGTTCTCTTAGGCAGCTCAAACTAGCAGTCACTTTATTTAAAACTCTACAATTTTTCTGTTTCTACACTGTTACACTGCTGTTTTCTTGTACCAAACTCTGTACCATCGCGAGTCATCTTTGCGAACGTTCTAACGAAATTATGCCCCTAAAAGTATGCCAACACAGGTAGTATTCTACTTTACCTTCCCTGCTACTGCAAAGTGACAGCAAGAATTTTTTTAACAATAGGGCAGTTCACGATAACGTGCGAACGGTCTTGCATCATGGCATGTGCAAAATGTGATGCAAATATTTTCAACGCAACAACAAAATGTACACATTTGCCTATGCCCAGCAGCTACAAATTTCCAACACTGAAAACCTATTGCATATTTTTGGTCATGGGCAACAAAGATTTGCCAATCAGCTGTTACAATTGTCGAAACGAAGCAGACGAAAAAGAAAATAAAAAGAGAAAAACCGAATAAAAAGTGGACGAAAGAGGAGATTCGTACATTTTTTAGTTATTTGCAAGAAGCGCTGGAGTTAGAGGTGTGAATTGTTTTCGGATTCCACAGCGGCAGCAACTTATGCATGCTCTTTATTCTCGCAGGCTCCCACGGTGCAAATATTCTATTCTTCTTAATTTATTCTTCCAAAACAGCTGTGAATTTGTTCTGCAACCGATTTGCCATGAAATTTTAAAAAGTGTGCTCACTGTTGTTGGCAAATATTTTAAATGACATGCATTTGCCCAGCTTTTTGCACGTTATCGCGAACTGCCCTAATATATAGTATTGTAACGATAAGACAGTCTGTCGCTGTGCAAAGCAACCCTGCCGCTTCGCGCCGTGCCATAATTGAATGTGGCAACGACGGCCGCGATAATAACTTTTAGTCCAATCTGGCAACAATGGTCGCGATCATCAGGGAAGCATTTAGTCCACTCCGGAATGTGCGGGAACGATCTGCGCGATGGCCGGACAGAGTATAAAAGGTGGCCGGATGCGGGCAACGAGTCAGTCTGGTTTTGACAAGTGAAGTTGCCACACGGAATAATTAAGCAAATACTTAAGTGTACGAACAGTAAAGTGTAAACTGTGAATAATAAAGTGACTGTTGGTGTATTTTATTGTCTGCGTTTAAGAAACTGACTGTGTTTTATTTTCAAATCACACAATCCAGAGATACGTGACAGCCCACTAGACTTAGTATTCGTAACATTTGGTGTCAGAAGTGGGATTGTGGAAAGTTGAAGATAAAAAAAAAAAACTAAAGAAATAAAATTATACAAGCACGGACATGGTGAAATTCGAGCTGCTGAAGGTGGACCAGCTGAAGAAGGAGCTGGCTGCCTGGAATTTGCCGACTGCTGGCGGAAAGGTGGAGTTGCAGTTGCGCTTGCGAGAAGCATGTGAGGAACGAGGCGTCGATTGGACTGTGCACGAGTTCGGAGCGCAAGAACAAGAGGCGTCGGCCTAAATGGAGGAATCGCCTGCAGGTGCGGCGTCGATGCAAAGTACGACTGCAGCGGCTGCGCCGCCACAAGCAATGGACATGAGCCAGCTAATGGTTGCACTTAAAGGCATGTTCGAGACTTCCAACCGTGAAATGGCAGCGAAAATGGAAACTGCGAATCAAGAGATGGCAGCGAAGCTGGAAACTACGAATCTCGAAATTTCGGCAAAAGTCGAGACTGCAAATCGAGAAATGGCGGAAAATTCTGCGCGCATAGAGCAGAAGGTGGAGGAAATTTCCAATAGCCTGAATGTGAAAGTTGAGCATCTCGAGACGCGAATAGACGATTGGGACAAACGAGTTGACGAAATGGGTGAATCCCTGAATAGACGAGTTGACGACCTGGATGAGTCCTTGCACAAACGAGTTGACAGTCTGGAAGATTCGATGCACAGAAAAATAGACGAACGGTTTCGAGAGGTACAGCCACGAGAATGTTTGCCACCGGTTCAGGACGGTTTTGCTGCCAGAACGGAAGTGCCTACTTATGATGGTGCTGCGCCGTTCGACACATTTAAATTGCAATTCGACTTGGCTGCTTTGGAAAATCAGTGGACAGATATCAGGAAAGGTCGGAGGTTAGCACTGGCGCTGAAAGGTCCTGCGGCTGAGGTAATCAAATCAGTTCCAGAATGTTTAAGAAGTGATTACGGTGCCATCATGAGGGCATTAGCAGCGAAGTATAGCAACGAGCACAACCATGCGCTATACTACTGTGAGCTAAAGAACCGCAAGCAAAGAGCCAACGAGGCGCTGCAGACATATGCAGCAGACATTGAGCGGCTCGTACAGTTGTGCTACCCAAAATTTGGTGCTGATGACCTCGAGAGGATGAAGATTGAGTCGTTTGTTGAAGGTCTTCATGATCCAGAAACACGTCGCAGTGCGTTGATGATGGGCAAGCCAACATTTAAGGAAACGGTGACCAGTGCGATGACATATGAAGCGGCATGGATTGGGAGCACTCGGTATGCACCTGCAAGGATACGCCAGATTCAGGCGGACAACGACATTCCGATCCAGGCCATAAGCTTGGAGATACCGGACAGGCCACGGGTGGTCTCCTCTAAAGTTGTTTGCTGGATATGTGGTAAGCAGGGCCACATATCACGAGACTGCCGCCAACGGAAGAGGCGTTCCCGTTCTCGATCGCAATCGCCTGAAGCAAGGAATACTGACAATCGAGGCTCAGCCAACCATCGCAGGGCTGAGGACGAGGAGCCGTTAAACTAAAACGGGTCAGCCCAAAGGGGCGTGAGCTGATCCCCACAATCTGCCGCCCCACCATCCTTGTCTCACAGCTGAAACGACAGCCCAGCAGCTTGACAATTGAAAGAATGATAGATGGAAAGTTGTTCGTGTTGACACTGGATACTGGAGCGTCATATTCGATCATAAAAAGGAAGCTGCTGAAGAACTGGGAACCGCTGCATGGCATACAGCTGCGGACTGCGACTGGCGAGCGCGCGCCGGTGAGAGGGAAAGTTACAAAAACGATTGCTATCGGCACCAGCAGCCTGGAACATGAGTTCATCGTCGCGGATATAATGGACGACGTGATTATCGGCGTGGATTTCATGATTAGGCACGGTTTTACGCTGGATCTGAAGGAAAATGTGCTGAGATATGCCAACGTTGAATTCCCGTTGCGCACCGGCTATGAGCGAAGCGTGGCGGTACGGAAGGTTGTATCGTGTCAACACAGGAGGATACCAGCGAATTCTGAGGCGATTGTGTGGGCAAAGGTGAACGAGGACGATGGGACGAGTCGGCTGTGGGTAGTAGAAGCACCGAAACAAGGACACGACAACATCATCATCGGACGTACATTAGTGGAACCTAAAAATGGCAGAATACCAGTCAGAATACTGAACCCCCTGAATGCACCCAGATATGTCAGGAAAGATGAGGTAATCGGCGAGTGTAAGGAAGCTGTAGCAGTGGTCAATTGCGAGAGTAGCCCACCTGGAGGTAATAAGAAGAGCGGTTTTAACATGGACGCCATACCGCAGGAGAACCAGTGGAGCAGCGAGTTGACGGCCAAGCAGAAACAGAAGGCGAGGTCACTCCTGCAGCACTATGGGTCAATTTTTGCGGCAGAAGCAGGCGGAAGAACAGCCATAGTGAGGCACAACATCGACACCGGAAGTGCAAAACCGATTCGCCAACCGCCAAGACGAGTTCCTCTGGCCAAGAGGGAGGAGGTCACCAATTTGATCGAGAACATGCGGAAAGACAAGGTCATAGAGCCTTCTTCGGGCCCCTGGTGCTCGCCGGTCGTGCTAGTCAAGAAAAAAGGTGGCAGTACCCGGTTTTGTGTGGACTATCGGAAGCTCAATGATGTGACCAAGAAGGACAGTTATCCACTACCTCGGATCGATGACACCCTGGACACACTGTCAGGCACGCAGTGGTTCTCCACGCTCGACTTACGCAGCGGCTATTGGCAGGTAGAGCTTGCAGACAAGGACAAGGAGAAAACGGCTTTCAGTGTTGGCGATGGTTTGTGGCAGTTCACCGTCATGCCGTTTGGACTCTGCAACGCACCAGCAACATTCGAGCGGCTAATGGAACGCGTGCTAAAAGGGCTGCATTGGCGGACGTGTCTGGTGTACCTCGACGACATAATCGTAATGGGTAAAAGCTTCGACGACCACCTGGGAAAGCTGAAGGAGGTATTTGAGCGGATACGCGAAGCCGGACTTAAACTCAACCCAAAGAAGTGCTCGCTGTTCCAAAAGGAGGTCAAGTATCTGGGTCATACGGTTTCCGCCCGCGGAGTACATACGGATGAAGGCAAAATCACGGCGGTGAATTAGTGTCCCCGGCCACGCAATCTACACGAACTCCGCAGTTTCCTGGGCCTGTGCACATACTACCGCCGATTTGTTCCGGGATTCGCGAACATAGCTAGCAGCCTGCACAAACTGACGAAAAAGGGCCAAGCTTTCGAGTGGAACGAGGAGCAGGAACAGGCTTTTGCACGTCTGAAGGAAAAACTGTGCAGTGCCCCAATTCTGGCCTTCCCCGTGCCTGGGGGGATGTTTGTGCTGGATACAGATGCAAGCGGGAGTAGTATTGGCGGTGTGCTATCACAGATAATAGACGGCCAGGAACAAGTGATAGCGTACTACAGTAGGGTTTTATCGAAACCGGAACGCAATTACTGTGTGACCCGGAGAGAACTGCTGGCGGTATTGGACTGCGTAAAACACTTCCACAAATATCTGTATGGGCAAAGGTTTCGCCTGCGCACAGATCATGCGGCATTGAGATGGCTCCTGAACTTTAAGGATCCTGAAGTGCAATTGGCGCGGTGGCCCGAGCGACTGCAGAGCTACGACTACACGATAGAGCATCGCAACGGCAGTAGCCATGGAAATGCCGATGCCTTGTCACGCCGTCCGTGCAAAGTCGAATGCAGGCAATGCTCGCGAGCCGAAAGCAAAGAACAGATAGTGGACGTCCGGTTGGTCAGCGTCATGCCAGAGGAAGAGTGGTCTGCGGAGAGGCTACAAAAAGACCAGCGTGAGGATGCGGATCTTGCGAAAATCGTCGAAGGCAAGGAGCAAGGCGGACGTCCAGACTGGCAGGAGATGGCCGGTGAAAGCCCGATCGCTAAGGCTTATTGGGCACAGTGGAAAAGTCTGCGGCTGAAGAAAGGATGCCTGTACCGCGAATGGGAGAGCGCGGATGGTCGGACCAGCAACTCTCTAATGGTAGTGCCGAAATGCGGAATCAACGAGGTCATCGAGGCATACCATAACGACTCCAGTGGAGGGCACCTAGGCATCACCAAAACCGTCGCCAAAATAAAAAGACGATTCTACTGGGTAGGATGTCAGGAGTCTGTAGCCGAGTGGATTAAGAGCTGCGACCGATATTCAGCCGCGAAAGGGCCGACAAGAAAATCTCGAAGCCGCATGCAGCACTACAACGTGGGAGCGCCCTTCGAGCGGATTGCTGTGGACGTCGCCGGCCCATTCCCAACTAGCACTCAAGGCAACAAATATGTGTTGGTTGTAATGGATTACTTCAGCAAATGGCCCGAAGTGTACCCTATTCCTAACCAGGAGGCCACCACGATCTCGGAAAAGCTGGTAAACAACTGGGTAGCCAGGTTCGGAGTTCCGTTGGAGTTGCACTCAGATCAAGGCCGGAATTTCGAGTCTGCGGTATTCAAGGAAGTGTGTGAGCTGCTGGGGATAAAGAAAACGCGTACCACTCCTTTGCACCCACAGTCCGACGGCATGGTGGAACGCTTTAACCGGACACTGGAGGAATACCTGCGGAAAGTGGTAGGCAGGAATCAAAAGGATTGGGACACGCATATCCCCCTGTTCCTGATGGCGTATAGGTCAGCCCCGCACGACACGACATCAGTCACTCCAGCCCGAGCAGTGTTCGGAACAGAGTTGCGGTTACCCGCTGACTTGAAGTTCGGGGTAGTCAGCACGACGGGAGGCGCTAAGACGGACTACGTGGCCAATAAGCGGGCGGAACTGGAGGAAATTCACCAATTTATAAGGGGCCGCACCAAACTGGTCAGCGATAAGGCGAAAGCCAGATACGATCTACGGGCCAACTCAGCAGGGTTCCAAGAAGGCGATTTGGTAATGCTCTACAACCCGCAGCGGAGGAAAGGTTTGTCTCCAAAACTTCAAGCGTCATGGGAAGGACCGTACGAAGTCGTGACTAGGATTAACGACGTGGTATACCGGATTCAACGTTGCAGCAATAGAGGCGCTAAGCTGAAGGTAGTCCATTTGGAGCGTCTGGCGCCTCATCACAGCGGAGCCTCGGCACTTGTTCGGGACGAACAAGTCTAAGTGGTGGGCAGTGTAACGATAAGACAGTCTGTCGCTGTGCAAAGCAACCCTGCCGCTTCGCGCCGTGCCATAATTGAATGTGGCAACGACGGCCGCGATAATAACTTTTAGTCCAATCTGGCAACAATGGTCGCGATCATCAGGGAAGCATTTAGTCCACTCCGGAATGTGCGGGAACGATCTGCGCGATGGCCGGACAGAGTATAAAAGGTGGCCGGATGCGGGCAACGAGTCAGCCTGGTTTTGACAAGTGAAGTTGCCACACGGAATAACTAAGCAAATACTTAAGTGTACGAACAGTAAAGTGTAAACTGTGAATAATAAAGTGACTGTTGGTGTATTTTATTGTCTGCGTTTAAGAAACTGACTGTGTTTTATTTTCAAATCACACAATCCAGAGATACGTGACAGCCCACTAGACTTAGTATTCGTAACAGTATATAATATAACAAGATGCCGAGAAATCGAAATGAGATGTATGGGCAAAAACCAAACACTCCAGTGCGGGGTGTGATGAAAATTGTAGGAAGCACTAAGTAAACTGTGCGTAGAACCACAGAATAAACAGTATACAGAAGGCGCATCTGAAAGAATTTTTTGATTACATTTCAGACGCGGACGGGAAGCAACAAAGGTGAGGACAATGTAAAGGGAACCGAGAGAGTAAGCGCGAATTAATGTACACGCATCGATTCGATGGATTTGTGCTTTATTCTTATTTCGACAACAACACGCAATGTTATTGCTTCCCGCTGGCTTGCTGCGTGGCTTGGCTTTACTCGTGCCCATTGAAATGGTGGTTGATTTGGCAAACCGATCGCCAAGGCAAATTCAATAGGTAGTTACCGCACCAGAACTGATTAAACTCTTCGATTATTGGCTCAACATTGTAACAATTGTTTTCAATCAATGAATCAATTTTTCTATGCAAACTTTACTTTTATAAAAAAGCAAGCGGAGAGCAAGCACGAGCCACCACCAACATGAAAGCGGCACATCGCTTTGTTGCCCAACAACAACAACCAAGGGTGTGGTGCGTTACTCTTTGATACACCGCTCTCCCAGCTTCTCAGTTTACACTCTCGCGCTCTGTGCGTTTCCGTCCCCTTTAGTGCTTCCCCCCGCATCGAATTTAAAGATTTGCACAGGCTTATTCAAAATATTCCTGGTGAAAATGAAGTTAAAATTATTAGAAAACTTAACTATGCAAAATGCATAGCATTTCGAACGCTTGTGGAGGAAATTAATGCAGATGAGCAGCAGCATGTTATGAGAAGGCAGTAGACTTCTGGAATTCCCACTGGAGTGGCCCCAATGCTTATAAGGATAAATACATTTGCAACTGAAAGCATTCGTTGCGATGGGCTTTCTGGTTCATGATGTTTTGCTGCTGGCTCATGTGTTGGAATTTCAAACAACCATCAACATCCGTAACTTATGGGCATCACAATTTACTTAAAACTCACTTCAGTCATAGAAAACTTTTACTGAGTATTAGCCGCACGTTCTTTTTCTGATGAGCCCACATCACAGCGGCGCAGCCGCGGGAAGTCTTGCCGCCAAATCAGGAAAATTCTTTCACCGGATTAGAACACATTTAACACATTTTTCCAAACAGGTACATGCGGGTAGAAAGGTACACTCATGCCGTTATATCTGTGGCCGTAAGGAATAACAGCCACAGTCGAGTTAGGACAAAATTGAGTTATTACCACCATTGCATTCGTCGTATTCAAATGTACTACTACACAAAATTCTATGGCTTTTGCTCATAAACTGAATGTTTTGCGCCCAAAACTCTAAAATTTATCTAGTGTAATCTAAAGCAAATTCGAAAATTGAAAGTGCTCTCCTGAAAACTTCATAAAATCTACTTTGGCTGTTATTCCTTACGGCCACAGATATATGAAATACAATTTCATTCATGTAACTGTTGTTGCTGGCTTTACAGTACGTAATTCTTTCGACCAAATTTTCACTACAGTTCCAAAAAATAGTCCCAGCGTTCTTCGAGCGAAAAGCGAACAATATTCGTTAACCACAAACACTAAACTAATTCCACTGCACAACAAAATCAAAATTTTTTTTAAATAACAAGGTTCTGACAACGGATTCTGGTAGAGGGGACCAAACAAAAATATACGTGTATCGGCGTTTTGAAAGTTCACGTCTGCATTTTTTTAGGGGGGGGGGTCAAAGTTTTCCCCCTTTTCGCGTATTCTTATGGTGAATCGGCACACGAAAACCATGTAACATCACATTTTAGGTATATGATGTGTTCAGAAATTTGCTGTAAAACACTACGAGGAACATTTTTGTGGAGCATTTTAACACTGTAGCTCCTATTTTTATGGGTCAATTTGACCCTTTTTTTCTAAAATACCAAAAATGTCCTTAAAACAGGACTTTTTAAGGACAAAATGTACCACAAAAATATTTGCCATAAAATTCTATTATAGATCTCTGTATACATCAAAGCTCATAAATGAACTTGAACGTCAGAATTAAGCCAAAACTGAAAATGTGTTTAAGTGTTTATTTTGTACTTTATCAAAATTGGTACTTAAATGTCCTACAAAACTTGATTTTTGAGGGTTAGTGTGTATGGGAAAAATTTTGAACGCAAAATTTCACTATAAGTCACCGTACAAAAGAAATCTCTAGATATACATATATAAATAGAAAAGTGAGAACATTTATGGGTATTTAAGGTATTCATTATATTTTTCGTTTAGCTCTTGGAATTCCACACCGTTATCAAATAATGTCCAGCATACATCAGCTATAAAAGAATGGGTACTCTTGCCTTTATACCGTTCCTCAATGGGTGCCAGTGGCGGATTCAGGATGGGGGGGCAGTTTAGCCAAATTGCTGAACACATCATATACCTAAAATTTGATGTTACATGGTTCTCGTATGCCGATTCACCATGAGAATGCGCGAAAAGGGGGAAAACTTTGACCCCTCCTCCTAAAAAAAATGCAAACGTAAACTTTCAAAATGCCGATATTTTGTTTTTGGTCCCCTCTACCAGAATCCGTTGTCAGAACCTTGTTATTTTTTTTTGTGTTGTGCAGTGTTATCTGTCGAAGAATGACAGGCGTAAGTGCTGCCGATTTAGGTTAGGTTACGGAAGATGTGTGTGCGGCAAGCACTTCCACTCGGAGACCCTGTTGGGTCCATTGTGAATCCCTTAATTTTTCGGAAAACCGGTGCCCTTCCGTTATCTGTTTGGAACACTGTAGATCCAAACGGGATCTTTTGGGAACCATTTGGTCTTGGCGAGGAAATTGTGTTGATCGGTTATCTGTGCATCTGCTACTTTCCGCGAGCCCATCAAAGAACCTTGTCCCAAGAGTCTGGAGCCGTCGTCCTTGTAGTGATGGGCAGTGGCATAGCAGGTGCTCGACTGATTCTCCTGCATCCTCATCTCCACAGCTTCTGCATAAATCGTCGGTCGCCAAACGCCATTTGCATAACATGATACCAATGGCGCAGTTTGTCGAGGAGCAGAAGGCTCTTAGTTTTCCTCGTGTTGAGTGCTGGCCACAAGGTACGTGCAATCTTGCAATCGCACCTGGTTGTCCCAGGCTCTATTCGTAGCTCGTGTGAGCCACTCTCCTATTGAACCCATCATAGCAGAGATCGGTGGTAGCACCGTGGTGACCGCATCGCACGCTGGCAAAGCTGACCCTGCACGGGCTAGTCGTCCGCTTGCTCGTTCCCTTCGATATTGCTATGTCCGCGAACCCAGCACAGACGAACCCTGCATTGTCTTATGCAATCTAGTTCTTTCCGACAGTCTAGTACTACCTTTGACTTCACTATAGTGGATTCAATTGCTTTTAGAACAGCCTGGCTGTCAACACAAATGACGGCCCACTAAGTGCCGGGTCTTTTATGTGTTCCGCTGCTTACATGATGGCGAAAACCTCCGACTGAAAAACGCTGCAATAGTCTGGTAGTCTATAAAACCAATAGACATTTTGCGTTTCACAGTAGACACCCTCACCTCTGTCTTCGAGCCGTCGGTGAAGTAGACTCCTGCAGAGTCTGCCATCTCGGGCTGTTGCCAGTTGTCCCTGGAGGGATAGTCAATGGGAATCTTCAATTTGAAATAACTGCGCTTTACCAGGAAATTGGTGGCCTTATCTAAGAAGACCTTGTCTAGTAGAGCTAGTCATTAGAACATTCAGAATGCTGGAATGTCCGTAGCCGCCTGGCTTCAGCTGGTTAGACTCCCTTAATCTGAGGATTGTCTTTGCTGCGCTGACTTTTACGAACAGGTCCTCTGGGGGAAGGTGCAGAACCCTTTCCAGAGCCATTCGTGGAGCGCTTTTCGCCGCCCCCGTGATCGCCATCGTGGCAAGTCTCTGCACTTTCTCCAGATAGCCGGCCTCGATAGTCCAGCGGGTAGCGCGCTGGCTTCTCATACCAAAGGCTCCAGGTTCGATTCCTGGCTCGGGCTGGTGAACAACTCGTCTACTTCCATCGCTATCCACATGAAGGGAATGAGAATTACAAAAATCGCACAAGTGCGCTCTTGGCAGGCAATGGCAAAACCTCCAAGTGTGAACGAAAAACTGCCAATCGCCGTTCGGATTCGGCGTTAAACTGTAGGTCCCCCTCCCCCCTTTCCCCATCCGCTTGAAATGTTGGCTGTAACATATGTTGGCAAAACAGTTTTGCATACACAGTTCAAAAACGGGTGAAATATGTGGTATCACAATGGGCCTTTCAGGCCTCCGAGTGTGTCTCTTATAGAGACAGCCACCGCAACCTAACCTAACCTTCTCCAGATTCCTCTGGTTGCTCTTTTTGTCCATGGCTGGCCACCAAACATGAGAACCATAGATAATGATGGGTCTGATTATCGCCATATACATCCAATGGATAATATAGGGTTTTAATCCCCATCTTTTACCAAAGGTCCGCTTGCAGGCATACAGCGCATTGACCCCCTTTTTCATTCTTTCTTCAATGTTTTTCTTCCACGAAGGTTTTGAATCCAGAATTATGTCAAGATATTTGGCCTCTTTTGATAGTTTCAGGGGATGCCCTTCCACACAGGGAAGAGCAAATTCCTGAATCTTCGTTTTCTTGGTGAACAGGACTAGTCCGGTCTGTTCGGGACTTCTCCCTAGGCCGTTGTCTCTCGCCCACACTGTTGCACTGTTGCTGCCGATTTACTCGCTAGTTCAATATACAACCAACAGATGGGACACCCTATACAATTCAATATGGTAGTTTGGACAGTCAATGGCCAGTTAGTGCGTTTATCAAAACAAATATTGAGTTTGATGCTTAGTGTATTTTTTAGTGCTTTATTATTTAAAAGGCACCAAGACTAATTCTTGTTTACCAAATATTGTATTTTTTTTTTATAACACACACTGCAGTTATAAAAACATATAACACTAAATTTCATTTAACCCTTAACCCTTTTGGTACTTCTTTTTTGTTTTAGACTTTAAAAATCTATTATTTTCCATTTGATTACTGTTTAAGCCTACATAATGAATAATCAAAAGCAACTTTTTTTAATATTGTTCAAAAATGTGGTTTTTGGACATCATGCCATATGGCATAGAATGTACTTAAAGGAGGGTTATTAAGATTTATTTATTAGATTTAAAACAGAACTTAGTAATAAAATAAGCTCGGTGGGTATATCAGAGACACATCTGATAGATCAGTACATTATTTCCTTGTACACAGATAGCTCCCTAACGGAGGAAGATACCGGAATCGGGGTGTATGGACCGAAGATTAGATACTCGGAACCTACATTAAAGCAGACCACCATTTTCCAGGCGGAAATATACGCCATTGAAAAGTGCGCTTACTTCAATCTGGTGGGGAAATACCGGAACCGGAAGATCGCGATCCTGTCAGACAGTTAAGCGGCAATCAAGGTATTAAGATCCTACCAGGTATCCTTGAAACTGGTGTCGGAATGCCTTGGGAAGCTGAACGAACTTGACCGTTACAATCAGGTATGGGTCCTCTGGGTTCCGGGTCACGCCGGTATTGATTGGAATGAGCAGGCCGACAAACTTGCAAGAAGGGGGGCGTCTACCCCTTTCGTCGGCCCAGAACCCTTCTATGGTCTAGGCAAAGACAATTAAACAATAAGATGTCTTACGTCCATACAACCGAATGGCATAGGGCGAGCTTGAATTTGCAACATTTTCATTATCGAGAGCAAGCAAGCGTCGCACAGTGTTTCGCCTAGAACAAGCTAGCTGGACAAAAACGCCATGTTTATTTTCTAATTTGTCTAATAGATAGTGAATATAAACATTCATACATTAAGATCTGTGTGAAAATAACACATCGGCACCTCTTATATAGTGAGTAATATAGACGAATATATCGGATAACCGAAAATTTTAATGATTCGTTTGCATAGTTGGTCTGAATTGTTTTATATCATAAAATTCCTGTCAAAAGTCGGTGGCATTTTTTTTATTATGGAATCTGAGCTTAACCCTTCGATGGGCAGTAACAATTTACTACACATTTGCTCACTGTCGTCTGGCCAGACGAAATCTGTGTGAGGCTCTTGACAAAGGCAAAGCGCAATGACAGATGAAGTTTATTATGTTTATATGGTAGGCTACATATGTAAGTATATATATATAAAAGTTATGCTTATATATACTTACTTAGTTACCCACAAATACACTGTAAAAAAGGAGATAAATCTGGGATTTTTTGATTTTTTTTGAAATTACATCATTTTTAGGCGCGTTTTATTTTTGTATGCGTCATATATATATATATAATATAAAAACTGCATATTTTGCTTATTTTTGTATTTATTCAATGTATTTATGGCATTTGTGATACTCATGTGCGTGCGACAGAGCAACGTGGACGCCACATTGCTAACACTGAACTCGTGTTTTGTGATGCTTGTGTGTATTGTTTAGGCATATAGCGCATGAAACAGACCTAAATTTCTGTGGAGCTACAGCAACAGGAGCAGTTGGCTACTGCAATGATATAAATTAATGTTAAGTTAATATATTTATTATACGAATGTTATTATTAACTCACCACGCCATAGTTTTTTAGCGCTTGCGGAATGCTAGAGAAGCGAACAGTAATCGGATTTTTTTGACCAATTGAGTACATAAGTCACTGGCTGTATCGTGAGGTCTGACGGATTGTCATGTCAAAAACATCATCGTCGTTAAAAAAATCAGCCATTCTCAAATAATACTAAACACACGATTTTGTGATTTGAAGTTTACTTCTCGACTTTCAAAAACAAACTGACACATCACGAACGTTAAAAAATGCAGCCAATTTCAGATAACAACAAATTTAATATACATTTATATATCAAACTTTTGTAAAAAATCAAATGACTTTCACATACAAACTGACCAAGAATGCAAAAAAGCGCTTCTTTTGGCTTACTTGTTTTTTCGAATTCTTAAATAATTTTTCATTTTTACATTTTCAATAAGCTCTCAGCGTGCTGTGATTATTTAGCCATCATTTATAGAAATCAAAGAAAGTAAAATAATAATAAAAACTAATAATACACTCGATTCTCGCAAAAAATATTTTTCGTCTGGCCAGACGACAAAGTGCAGATGTGTAGAAACTGACTTTATGACAAAAAAAATGCATGCAACCGCGTAGAAATTCTTTTTATTTTTTATGTTTTATATAGAGGATAACGAAACTTGAAAAGTCACGAAAGCACAGCACGATGGGGCGCAGAGAAAAAAGTTATGAATAAAAATAGAACCATTTCGTCTGGCCAGACGACAAAGTCCATCCGAGGGTTAAGGGTAAAAAGTATTTTTACATTGCCTTGTATTAGAAATTAAACCATATTAATTATTTGTATGGTGCCATGATTAAGAAGAAAAGCGATTTTTGAAAAAATAAGATGTCTGTCGATGTCACCTCTGCAATTTTTATATATATTCTGCTCATATGTAAGTGCCTACTAATAGATGTAACAAAAAACCATTGCGAATTTTTTGCACATCTATTTTATTTTATTTTTTTTAGATAAGTTTACAAACAAAATTTAAGTTTTTTGAAATGTGGTTGGAACACTCAAGTGAAACAAGAAATGAAGAGATATTGGAACACTTTTTATCAGTGGTTACACTGATGAATTTTCATTCGTTCCCTTGCAATTGCGGGATGATGAAGCTAATATTGCTTGGCAGAATCCTCGACCGTCGTCTACCATATATTGTCGTCCTATAAAGTTTATTTTTTCGAAAGAATCAAAAGATTTTGTTGTTTCTGAAACGAACAAAGTTTTGGAAGAGATAAGCTTTATAGTACCGACAAAGGGCATGCTAGAAGAATTTAAAGTTACTTTCCAACACAATATGTATGCTTCTAACCATGATTGGGAAAGTTTGTAATGATTTGATCGAAATGTCTTCTACTCAAAGGTGCTTTATATGTGGAGTAAATCTAAAAATAATGAATGACGAGACAGGAGTTTGTACCCAACCGAGAAAATCTAGGTTTGGTTTATCTACACTGCAGGCTTGGATTAGGTGTTTTGAATGTCTGCTCCACATTTGTACCGTCTTTATGTAAAAAAGTGGCAGCTTAAGGACGATAATGCCTACTAGTGTTAATGAACCAATTGGTACCCCTGCTGTATCTAGTTTTCATGGTTCTGTCACTCATAGTAATTACTAATAAATGAACAGTGATGATAATGTCTGAGAGAATCAAGAAAACTGTAAGTAGGTAATAAATTGACAAGAACTTCCTGCTGTGCTAAGACTAGATGTTCAACAGTTTTGTCTAAAACTGCTTGAACTTTACTTTAAGCATTTCATTCACATCAATTTGCTCTGGATAACAAGCCGCTTTTGCCTTTCTAACACTATAAAATGACGGAAATACCTTATAACCAGCTTGGGCTCCACTTCCGAGTCCTTTTGTATGCATGAGTAGTCAATTGGCTATCTAGTTACATAGTATGCTAAAGCTTCTTCATTACTCAAACATCTCGCATTTTTTTTTAATTTTTCTCGTTCAGAGATTCTTGAGTCTCACTTTTCGCACTGAATTTCTCCAGTGGACAACCGAACAGATATCTACGCAGCATAAATCAACTTATCAGTACTTCTAGTAGGTTGTAGGTCATCAATTTGTCTCCGTTTAGTCCTCAGACTGGAACTATTTAATTCCTTAATGTATACAATTAGGCAAAAACACTGAACCGATTTAGATGAAATAAGCACCAAACATTTTTTAATCTAGGGGAATGGTACATAGGCTAAATGAGAATGACCACGCCCCCTTCTTACGTCCACTATAGTAACAGAACTCATCTATACTATGCTTTTGTAAGGCAATATGGGTATCAAACGATTCGGCTTGTCATTGCGGCAAACATAGAATAATTTAAATAATTTAAATAATAATAATTGATTGGCACGACAGCCCGCTTACGCGAGACTAAGGCCTAGCTTCACGCAGCCACCCGTGTTGTGCGTGTGAATTTGTACGCGGGTGGAAGGGCCTTCAGTTTTATGCCGGTTCCGAACGGCAGGTTGGGAGCTTTTTCATAGGCAATTTTTACTCTTAGAGGTTTGCCATTTCCAGCTGAGAGGACAGCCACCGAAAGAGAAAACGAGTTTCCCGTTATTTTTTTTTAGGTGTTACTACATGCAGTATTCGAACTTGCGTCGCTCTGCATTCGACTCGCTGGACCGCGCACTAACCAATTGAGCCACGGCGGCTGCGGCAAACATAGACTATAACATAATCGGCCACACCCAGTTTCCGCGCCCACTCAACTAACAAAACGAAGCTACGGTAAATGTCGGTAAATCAGTATTAATACCAAACGATTCCGTGTTTCATTGATGTTAACATAGGATATATAAGATTTACCACGCCCACTTGATATGCCTTTTCACCACGCCCACTATAATAACAAATCATCCATGGTATATTTGTCATAGCAATATGGGTATCAAACGATTCAGCGTGTCATTGCGGCAAATATAGGCTATAATCGGCCATGCCCACTTTTCGCGCCCACTAAACTAACAAAACGAAGTTACGGTAAATGTCTGGAAATTAATGTTGATGTAAAATGATTCTGTGTTTCATAGCGGTAAACATAGGCTATATAAGGTTGACCACGCCCACCTTTTACGCCTTTCTGCAAATGCCCATTAAGATGACAGAAATTAACTGTGGTATATTTGTGCAAAACAATATGGATATAAAAAAATTGTGCGAGTCATTGAGCAAATATCTATAATGTATGTTTGCTTGTTGGTCCCACGACATTAAAACTCAAAAACTAGACAGCCGATTAGCCGAATTTTTCATGGAATGTTCGTATTCACTAAGTCTCCGTAAACCACATAGTGCGAATACGACCCGATAAATAGGCGTGGCACCTCCAATACAATTTAAATTTTCAATATGGAATATCTTCGTAATGAGAAGTCGAACAGCGTTAAAATTAAATAAGCCACTCAAATGTTTTGAACAACTTTGGAACTACAAATTAAACATCAAAGGGATTTGACACAGAGAATGGGGTGGGTGTCGGACGAGGGGGCCTGGCACTGCCCATACAACCCAAGATTTAAATGTGAAATATCTTCGGAATTATAAGTCGGCCAGCATTGAAATTTGATACAGCATCATTGCTTAGACATGTCGTTCAAGTGGTTAAATTGTATGGGTGTTGGACAAGGGGCGTAGCACTTTTTAAGCGACCCTATTGTTTTGAATAACTTTGAAATTGCAAGTCACACATCAAAGATATTTGGCACATACTTACGATTTAGACGTGCCCTTCGACAGGGAGAGTAGGGTGGGTATTGGACGAGGGGCATGGCACCGCCCTTAGAACCCAAATTTTTAATGTGGAATATTTTCGGAACAATAAGTTGGAAAGCTTTGAAGTTTTGTATACCATCGTCCCATAGATGTGTCATTCTACTGCCAAAATTTTATGGGTGTTAAACAAGGGGCGCGGCATATTTTTTGTGACTGAAATTTTCCGCGTAACTTTGAAACTGAAAGTCGCATATCAATGAAACCGGGTCATACCTTTCCCATAGAGAGTACTGCTGTACCCTACTAGTATGTACTATATATATTCCTATATGTAAGGGAGAGGGCTGGGTTCTGAACCAGGCTGGGTTGTGAACCATTACCGTTTTCTCTTTCCCTAATTGACATATCGCCAATCTATCAACTGTCAAGTTTGTCATATGATATGACTCTGCTTTTGTGGTTACACCGAAGTTAAAACACGTATTGCTTGTGGCAGCTACAGACATCGTGTTTGAAAATCGACTGCGAAAACTTTTCTGCTTTTTTTAAAGTGCTATCCAAATGACTGGGCTTATTGCAAAAAGGTAAGTGTAATACATCTTTATTTAGTGTTTTGATTCTATTTTACAATGCAATATTTGTTTATGTCGAATTATGATTGGAAGTGTCGTTTATTTTAAAGTTCCCACAATGGCATCGTGGTTGGGTTGTGAACCACTGAGGTGGCTGGGTTATGAACCACTTGTTTTTCGTACTACATTTGTTATAACCCTGTCAAATATGGACGGATATATTAAAATAAAGTAATTTTATTTAATTTCACTCGATTTCGGTGAGTTCACTTGAAGTGGGCTAATGCGAGAACGCGTTCGTATTTCACATGCAAACATTGCGACACTGAATAGGATGAAAATTCAAAAATTTAAGCACTTTAATTCATTGCGATTTTCTTGGCCTAAGTGGCGTCATTATAACTTTTTTTCACCTCTTGAGGCCTCCTGATTAAATAAATTACTTAAAAATTATGGGTGTTTTCTTCGTATTTTCCGACTTTAATAGGGATTTTCCAGATGGTTCCCAACCCAGCCACTTTTTTGGAAAAGCGAAAAATCACGTCCTTAGAAAATTGGACGTAGATAGTTAAATATCAATCTTAACAGTAATCCGTCTTCATAAAAAAGGTGCGTTTTATATTTACCATTCCAACGGTATCTTCGATTTTTTGATATCTTTATTATGAGAAAAGTTAGAGCCAAAAAACAAAACCCGGTTCACAACCCAGCCCTCTACCTTATATAATAATTGACTGGCACGACAGCCCGCTTACGCGAGACTAAGGCCTAACTTCCCGCAACCACCCGTGTTGTGCGTGTGAATTTGTACGCGGGTGGAAGGGACCTACAGTTTTATGCCGGTTCCGAACGGCAGGTTGGGAGCTCTTTCATAGGCAATTTTTTACTCTCAGAGGTTTGCCATTTCCAGCTGAGAGGACAGCCACCGAACGAGTTTTTCCGTTATTTTTTTAGGTGTTGTCACAGGGAGTATTTGAACTTCGGTCGCTGCCTTCGACTCACGGTCCAACGCACTAACCAACTGAGCCACGGCGGCTGTACTTTATGTATGTATATGTTATGTATGTATGTAGTATGTATATGGTTATCCTATAGTTATATAGTTATCCTATATGTATATAGTTATCAAAAAAACATATTAAACCCGTGGTGCAAAACATTTTGAATACAGCAAAACAAGAATCAAGTGAATCGGTCAATTAGTTTCGACGGAATCATGGCGCAATGGTCGAAAAATGTGTTTTCGAGAAAAACGCGTTTAAAGTTTAAAACCGTGTTACCGCGTAGTGAACGAGACGGATTTGAGGCTCTGTATCTCAGAGACGTTTACGAATTCGCCAAATTCCGTTCGTATACTTTTTCTATAATAGTTATACTATAAAAATATGAAATTAAAAAAAAAAATCTATTTTTTCAAAATTTAAAACTAGAGGACCCCTTAATCAATTATTTTCTTCTTGTTTTAATTCAAAGGTTATACAACCGAATGGCATTAGATTAGATTAGATTTGAAGGGGGGAATGTGCACTGAGACCAAAGCTGATCTATTGTGCCCCCTACAACTTTAGAGAACGTCCCCTAGTCCCACCGACCTAAGAAAGCTTAGTAACTTACGTGGGAGAAAGTGTTTGACGTTTTCTTCTGCAAGCCAGTACTGGCCCAGGTGCTGTCTCCTACTACGGCATACCGCATCGCAGTACAGTATGACGTGCTCGGGGGTTTCCTCCGCTGTTCCACAGAGTCTGCAGACGCTTACCTGTTCTATCCCGATTGTTTGCATATGTTTCCTCATCCTGCAGTGCCCGGTTAACAGCCCGGTGACCAGTCTAAGCTGGGTTTTTCCCAGTCTGAGGCATTCTTCACTCCATCTGGAGTTATAACCTTTAATGAAGATTTTCGATTGCCTAAGACCTGTGGCATTTGACCAGTGTTCTGAGTTCCTGGTTCTTTCCTTAAGTCTTAGTGACTCTGCTAGAGTGCTTTTGCCCAGCCCAATGAAAGGTTCTGGTGCAAGGGGGATTATAGCTGCCCCAGTTCTAGCAAGACTATCAGCCTCCTCATTTCCCTCTAATCCTCTATGTCCTGGGACCCAGAGGATTTTAACCTGGTTATCTGTGCCCAGCTTATTCAATGCTTCTATGCATTCCAGCACCAACCCTGAGGAAACCTCATACGAGATTAGTGCTTTGATGGCTGCTTGACTGTCAGAACAAATGACTATGTCTTGCCCCCTGTACAAACGCTCGAGGTTAGTCTGGTCACAGAGCCTGATGGCATATAACTCTGCTTGAAATATGCTGGGTGTATTCCCCATGGGCTCGTAGTACTTGAAGCGAGGTCCAAATACCCCCGCCCCTGTTCCCTCGTGCGTTTTGGAGCCATCTGTGAACCACGTAATAGTATGTGGTTTGAAATGGGACTGGTGTGCTTCCCAGTCCCAGTCCACTTTGTTACTCATACATACTACGAAGTTTTTCTCGTAGTTATATGTTTTCGCTATTGTATCCATTGGGTACAATACATAGGGGTTACTTACAGATAACACGTCCAAATCTCTGCGACTTAGAACGTGATCCCCCCCTTTACTGGTTCGGGCCAGCCCAATGATAGTGCGCTTGGCCGCCATTTCAATTGCTGTGTGCAATGGTGATATATTGAGTATCACCTCCAGTGCCACCGTGGGACAGGTTCTCATAGCCCCTGTAATGCACGTGCACGCCAGTCGCTGGACCTTATTTAACCGATTCCTCACTGTAGTGAGTTTGGTTCTTGAGGCCCATGCCACTGCTGCATATGTGAGTACTGGCCTCACTATCATGATGTACAACCATCTCAGTATACCTGGTTTACAGCCCCAGGTTCTACCTGCTAATGATAGACCATGACTGCTTTCGTTGCTTTGCCGATAACTGCCTCAGCATGTTTATTCCAGAGTAACTTCGAATCTAGTGTTACACCTAGATACTTTACCTCCGGCTTGCTTGCGATGCTCTTGCCAAGCAAGCGTATCGCCCGCATGTGCTGCAGTTTCCTTTTTAGTGTAAATGGTACTATGGTGGTTTTATCCGGGTTTATTCGTAAGCCTGCCCGGGCACACCATTCTTGGGTTAATTTTAACCCTCTCTGAATTATGTCGCACAGAGTGTCTTCGAACTTTTCTCTGGCAACAATGACAATGTCATCGGCATAACCTTGACAGATTATGCCACTGCTTGTCAGTATATCAAGGAGCTCGTCTACAACCAGGCTCCACAGTAGTGGTGATAATACACCACCCTGAGGGCAACCTCTGGTCGTCAGTACACTCCTGGTGGTTGAGCCCACCTTCGTTACTGCCGTTCTGGTGGTAAGCATAGCTTTTACCCAGCGGCTGAGAGTGGTTTCTACCCCTCTTCGGTTAAGTGCTCTTTCTATTGCCTCATGGGAGGTATTATCGAAGGCTCCTTCGATGTCCAAGAAAGCGCACAGCACAGTCTCTTTATTCGTAAGAGCATTTTGAATCAGACTCGTGAGCTGGTAAAGGGCAGTCTCCGTCGACCTTCCTGCCCTATACGCATGCTGCGCAGCATGAAGAGGTTGTCTCTTGAGCGTCACGGTTCGTATGTGCTGATCTAACAACTTCTCCATGGTCTTCATGACGAAAGATGTTAGACTAATTGGTCTGTAGGATTTTGGCTCTGTAAAGTCCCTCTTGCCAATTTTCGGTATAAAAACTACCAGGGCACTTCTCTAACTTATGGGAATGTAACCTGCTGCTAGACAGCTTCTCATTATGCCAGTTAAATGCCTTAGCAGCACCGCCCTGCCTTTTTGGAGAAAGACAGGGAGGATGCCATCCGGCCCTGGCGATTTGAAAGGTTGAAAGGTGTTCAGTGCCCAGTCAATCCTTCCCTGAGAGATGACTTTGTTCGCTAACTCCCAGTTTATTCTGTCTGGTAGGTACATACTGCTCTCGCCGGGTGTGTCCTGCGGGACTGCCCCGGGAAGATGTGCGTTAAGAAGAGCGAGAGCCCTTTGCTCTTCATTTCGTGTGTACCCCCCATCCGGAAGCTTGAGAGCCATCTTATTCTCCACCCCTCCTTTTGCGAGGGCTTTATGTAGTCTCGCCGCCTGGGGGGTGGATGATATCTCCTCGCAAAACGTATGGAAACTGGTTCTCTTTGCCTTGCGTACTTCTTTTGTATACTTGGTGATTGCAGTGGTGTATTCCTGCCATTCACCTGTCCGCTTTGCCCTGTTGAAGATCCTCCGGGATTCGGATCTGAGCTTCGCCAGGGTTTTGTTCCACCATGGTGTGGACTTCTTCCTGGTTTTTGTACTTTCGGGGCAGCTTGAGTGATAGGCATTCATTACTGCTCCGTTCAGGACGCTAACCGCCTGCTCGATTTCGAGTGGATGCCGCATCCTACCACGAATATCGAGCAGGGATCGATCCTCTTCTAGTAGTTTAGTGAAGATTCCCCAGTCGGCTTTCCTGGGGTTTCTGGTTGGAGGTATCTCCATTATGTCACCTGCTATTTTAAACTCGATCATCCTATGATCTGAGAGAGAAGGTTCATTTGACACCATCCAGTCAGACACATAGTCGCTGATCCTACTGTTACCTATGGTAAGATCAAGGACCTCCTGCCTAGCCCTAGTCACGAACGTCGGTGAGTTTCCCGAATTAAATATAACTAGGTTAGTTGCTAATATATAGTCTAACAGGTACTCACCCCTGATGTTGTCATTGGTGCTGCCCCAGATGGTGTGGTGGGCGTTCATGTCGCCGCCTAGCAGAAGAGGCAAGGCGTTTGCCCTGTAGTATTCCACTAGGCCCTGCACTTCCTGGGGGGTACCATCATGTCCTCGCCTGGAAAGTAGGCGGACGCTAGGACGATCTCAAGGTCACGTCCCTCGATTTTGACCGTCATCGCCACCGCTACCAGGTCCCTGGCCATGTACTCTGAAATACAAACATAGTTAATATTTTTATCAATCATGATGCAGGCACGAGGTATCTCGTGCCTTGTGTCATAAATTACCCTGGTTTGCGTCGAGTTGAGTCCACAGATTCTCCCCTTGTAGCACCAGGGTTCCTGTACCAGCGCCGCCCCGATGTGGTCTCGGGTGAACTTGTGCGCTAGGACGGCCGATGCCGCCTTCGCGTGATGAAGGTTGATTTGGACAACCTTCATCGCTCGAGTGTTAGAGCTATGGAGAGGATTCAATGTCCATCTCGAGCAGCGCCGTTAACGATATCTCGTCCGACAGCTGCTCCTCCATTTCCTCGTTTGTGCTGCCTTGAAGCCCCAGCGCCCCAAAGTTAATCTCCCCAATTGAATCTTGGGAAGCTACTATTTCTTCCGCTACTGCTCCGGCTTTCTCCCCGACCTTCGGTGAAGTCCCGGGTTCGGTGGAGGGCTTCGTTGCGCCTGAGCTTACCTCTGCCGGTGGATTCCCGACTTCGGCTGGTTCTGTGGGGGGCACTTCCACACTGTGCGGGCCTCCAGATTTGGGAATATGGACTGGGATACTCCCAAACCTGAAATTCAGAGCATTGCCATTTCCCCTGATCGTCGCGAAAGACACTTCGTCAACGGTCAGATTCCACAGCATGCCCTTGCCCTCCTCTTTGGAAGTCACGACCTTCCAAAGATTCGTGAGAATCCCCGCGTTCTGCGCTTGCAATAGTGCAAAGAGCTTGCTGGATTCCTGTCCAGCGCTCCTAGGAAGGAATAGGGTAACATGATGTGT
This sequence comes from Melieria omissa, assembly GCA_963971225.1. Taxonomy (NCBI): domain Eukaryota; kingdom Metazoa; phylum Arthropoda; class Insecta; order Diptera; family Ulidiidae; genus Melieria; species Melieria omissa. Next base: position 89,205,180 of record OZ020267.1, on the reverse strand, counting down.
CTTGGGAATTTCATTTCCAAGGCACACATGGAGCTCTATACCCTTCCAGCCTTCCAGCTTCGGGACCGCCTGCTTGAGCCAGTCTACGGTACCCTGGTTCCCGCAGTCTGTCAGCAGAAGTCCCGGCCGAAAGTGGATGCCGCTGAACACCAGTGGGCATGCCCACCCCTTAGCTATCTCACTCACGATAGCTTCTTCTAGAAGAGAGAGCTCCTCCTTGCTCAGTATCTTCTGAGGATAATCCTTAGGCAGAACCGCCACCCGAATGGCCGCAGGAGCCCTGAGGACACTCGAGTAACTTGCGCCCGCCATGGGCTCACCCTCAGACTGGTTGCTATTCTGGGGTTTTCCCGTCTTAGCTCCCAGTGCCTGAGTACACGTCCTGGACTTTTTAGTTTCAGGACGTTGGGGGGGAGTTATATTGTCGCTCCCTCTCTTTCTAGGTAAAGCTGGTGGAGCTGCTGTAACCGGGGGTCCTCCCCTGTGCTCCTCTGCTTTACTTCTCGCCTCCTCCTTGCTCAATCCTTGTTTGAGGTATCGGAGGTACCATTTAACCCCAGCTCCGCTTAAGCCGCGCCTTAGGGGGTCATCCAGGCCACCTGGTTGTCCTAAGGGCGGTAGTTCCGGGAGCTGCTTCTTGGGCCTGCTTGTTTTCCTGTCAGCGGCTGGCCCTGCTGCTGGTGTCACAGCGGTAGGTGGCGGTGTTATGGCCGAATGGCATAAGGCGAGCTCGAATTTGCAATATTTTCATTATCGAGAGCAAGCAAGCGTCGGTACAGTGAGAGCGTAATAATATTAACGCTCTTTGTTTTGCTCACATAAAGCACAACGGCTTTGATTATGCCAAGCAAAAGCAAAATTGTGTGCGCTTACTTTATATGCGTTGAAGCAAAAATAATAGAACAAAAAGAGTGTGCATCACATACAAGCAAAAATTTGAATGCGGGTGCCGATATCGCTACCCGTCTTCCTGATGCGGGGGGTAGACAACAAGAGGAAACACTTGAAATGAGAGCAAAATGCTCTGAGCGCAAATCATGACAACGCGAATGCCGCGTCTGTGTTCACTCGTTCATTCTCGCACAATTGTGCGAAGAGGAGGAAGACGATGTGCTGTTTTTGTTGTTGCTGGGCTGGCGACAAGCTGAAATTGTAAAACGATTTATATTTTCTGGTTGGCTTTTGTTCTTCTTCTATAAGCCTGCAGGGCGTCTCATATTGCTCCTGAACTCACTGCGACTGTAGTGTGCGCAAAATCATAGAAAAGAAAATATGGCTGGCATGACAACCTATATGATCGCTACAATCAATTAAAAAATTAATAATAAGTAATCGACAAAGACCGTCATAATTTTCCGGGAAGGGAGCGGACATACAAGGTAAAGTCTCTGATTGCGTTCAACCTGGCGAACGCCAGAAGCTGATGCACAGCCTCCGCGCGGCCCTTCTGGATAGCTATTTGGCACCCACTGAGTAGTGAACTAATGTGTGCAGCGAGTCCAATCCCCAGGACTTAAAATTTGGGTTGTGCGCAGGGTTTGGTGCCCGCCACGGAAAATCAAATACCAATGAAAGCCAAAACGCAAGCCTCGGAAGGAACCCACAATGTTGACGACCACAGGAAACGATCCAAGGACGATGATTTGAGGATATGCACCTGGAATGTCCGGACCCTCGATAGGTAAGATGCCTCTATCCAACTGGCGGAAGCCCTCATAAAATGTAAGGCTGACATCATCGCCATCCAGGAAATGCGATGGACAGGACAAGGCTGCGCCAAGCGAGCAGACTGCGACATCTACTACAGCTGCCATGCGGAGAAGCGCGAATTTGGCTGCGGATTAGTGGTCAGCAAGAGACTTCGTCACCACGTCTCTGGGTTCACTCCGGTGAACGAACGGCTGGCTTCGATCCGCATCGAGGCTAAATACTTGAGCATCAGCCTAATTTGCGCGCATGCCCCGACGGAAGAGAAGGACGATGCGATCAAGGATGTCTTCTATGCGAAGCTCGAGGACGTCTACGACAGGTGCCCGGCCCACGACTTCAAAATTGTCCTCGGGGACTTCAACGCAAAGGTCGGGCGAGAAGGCATCTTTGGCCCCACAGTCGGGCAGTTCAGCCTCCATGGGACCACTTCGAACAACGGTCTGAGGCTGATCGATTTCGCCGCGGCACGAAACATGGTAGTTAGTAGCACCAGATTCCAGCACCTCGATATCCACAAGGTCACCTGGTTATCCCCCGATCAATCCACCCGCAACCAGATTGATCACATTGAGATTGATGGAAGGCATGCTTCTAGCATTCTAGATGTGCGCACGTTCCGAGGTCCCAACATCGACTCGGACCATTACCTTGTTGCAGCCAAGGTACGCATGCGTCTTTGCGCAGCGAAGACCGCACAACCTAGTTTGCGAAGAAAGCTGGACATCAGCAAGCTGCGATCAGAAGGGGTAGCCGAAGCCTACTCCGCTCAACTCTCCAACCAGCTCGGTCGCTCCCCCTCTCCACCTGATGACATCGGTGGATTATGAGCTCACTTATCCCACTCTATGTGCGCCGCCGCAGAAAATGTCCTTGGTTTTCGACGCCCACCACCAAAAAACCAATGGTACGATGAAGAGTGTCGCGCAGCCACTGCAGTGAAGAATGCTGCCTACAAGAAGACCCTGCAGTCGGCCGCCACGCGAGCCATGACAGAAATACCGGGAGGAGAGGAAGAAAGAGAGGTGCCTTTTTAGACGCAAGAAACGGGAGCAAGAAAGGCGCGATCGTGAGGAAATCGAGGAGTGCAGGAGCAGGAATGACGCCCGAAAATTCTTCCAAAAAGTTAAGCGTCTTACGGAAGGATTTAAGCCTGGGGAATCTTCTTGCAGAGACGAAAACGGGGATCTGGTTACGGATGCGCAGGGTGTGCTGAGGTTGTGGAAGGAGCACTTCACCAAGCTGCTCGCAGGCGACGAAAGGAACAATACCGCCAGTGGTGAAGATGTCCAGATGGCACCAATCGACGACGACGGTGTGGATGTGCCACCGCCCAGCCATGACGAGGTCCGGGTCGCTATCCAGCGACTCAAGAACAACAAAGCTGCAGGGCCGGATGGGCTACCAGCTGAATTGTTCAAGGCCGGCGGCGGTGAGCTGATTGGGTGCATGCATCAGCTCATTTGCAAAATATGGCTGGAGGAACGAATGCCCAACGATTGGAACCTCAGTGCCCTTTGTCCTGTGCTGAAGAAAGGTGACCCAACAATATGCGCCAACTACAGGGGTATTAGCCTACTTCCCATTGCATACAAGGTCCTGACGAGCGTACTATGTGAAAGATTAAAGCCACTCGCCAAGGCGCTGATTGGACTTTATCAGTGCGGCTTTAGACCTGGTAAGTTCACCATCGACCAGATATTCACTCTACGCCAAATCCTGGAGAAGACAGGGCGATCCTTTGTCCTGCGACCTCTTCAACTTCACCATGGAGAGTGTTCTGCGCAAGGCCGGTGTACATCGTAATGGCACAATTTTCAACAAAAGTGTCCAGCTCCTTGCTTACGCTGATGATATTGATGTCATCGGACGTAACAAGCGAGATGTCACCGCTGCCTTTGCGGCTATCGAAAGAGAATCTGCCAAAATGGGTCTGGTGGTAAATGAGGGCAAGACGAAGTATATGCTGTCTACACGCAGGGACTCGCAGCGGCTACGGTCTCACGTCGAGGCCGACAGGTATGCTTTTGAAGTTGTCAAGGAATTCGTCTACCTTGGCACCGCCATCAACAGCAGCAATGATGTCAGTCTGGAGATAAAGCGAAGGATAACTCTTGCCAAAAGGTGCTACTACGGTCTCGGTAGGCAATTGAGAAGTAGAGACCTCTCTCGACCGACAAAACTTGGACTCTATAGGACGCTCATCTTGCCCTTGCTCCTCTATGGCACTGAAGCATGGACAATGATACGAAACGACATAGCGGCCCTTGGAGTGTTCGAGAGGAAGGTACTTCGCAAAATCGTCGGCCCTGTTCGTGTTGGTGACGACTATCGCATACGAACCAATAACGAGCTGTATGAGCTGTATAAGGACATGGACTTAGCCCAGCGAGTTAACATCCAGCGGCTACGCTGGATCGATCATGTCTACCGCATGGACGACGAAGCTCCGGCGAAAAAGGTGTTCGATGCGATGGTTGGAGGTCGACGGCGAAGAGGGGGCCGTGTCTCCGGTGGAAGGACCAAGTGGAAGAGGCCCTGGTATCGCTTGGTGTGACCAACTGGAGAAGGCACGCGCGAAGCAGAGGCGCCTGGAGAGAAGTTTTGCGGCAGGCCGTAACCCGATAACGGGTTGTTATGGCCAGTTAAGTAAGTAAGTATAATTTACTGTCCCGTTCTTTGGAACATTTTTTACGGCCCATATATAATGCTTCTTTAAAACGTTCTACCCGGCGTGGACCACTGGTGGTCCATATGGTGGTTATTATTTATTTCTTTATTTAGTGCTTAGCTTTAGTAGTTCTTTCGCCCTATTGAAAGTCAATAGACCTATTAAATTATGATTTTCCATACAATCTTTTTAACCCTTGGTTTGTCCGATTTTCAAAAAAAAAACAAAATTAAAACACGTATCTAAGTATTTTTTATTTATTTCAAGTGTTTTCACGGCTTCTGAAGTCAATCAGTTAATTTTGTTTTCTAGTTTTCCCATATTATCAAAATTGTAATCAACTAAAAAAATAAACAAATAATTTTACTTCGAACTCGCCACGTAAAAATTTTGTAAACATTTTAAATTGGGATCAACCACCAAATCAAAGCATTGGCCAACAAAAAGCCATACACCACAAAGATTCGATTGATGGTGACATGGCAGCAATTTGTGCAGCAAAACCAATCGGCAACACAAAAAAGCATGCACACAATAAACGACAGCAACAAAAACATTAGCGAATCCCGAATCATCTTCGTTGAAACGACGATGACGATGCTTTGGTTCGTTGTTTGCTCTCCGCTTGCGCTTCGACGAACAAGATCAATAAACGTGCATGCAAAAAATGATTGAGCGATCACTACACCACAACAACCACCATTTCAATATACACGAGCGGAGCCGTTGCGAACAATATTGCTTTTTGCTGTTGTCAAACGCAGTGTTTGCGTTCTCGCAAACTGTTGAGCGCGAGGAAATTTCCCGCAGCCTATGCCTCCGCTCATCTCTTCTCCCCCGCGTCAACAAACACACTTGCAAAATGTTTGAAGATGCGTATTCTTTATATTGTATATTCTTTGATTGAAGTCAGTGGCGCAGGCAGGATTTCTTTTTGGAGGGATATTTCAGTACTAATTTTTGTATTTTAGGCGGTTTGAATCCCCAAACGTTCCCACCCCGTGTGCGCTACTGATTGAAACAATCAACCACCAAAAAAATCAACACAAGAGCACATAGAGATCACACGCATATTCATATCTCTGCCGACTGCAAGCAGAGAGAGTTGCTTGTATGGCTTCATCTTTGCTCTGCTGTAAAAACCACTCCCACGTGGCATTATTCGAAAAGCTACGGCAAATTTTTGAAGCGCCACTGATTTGTATGACCGTGAGACATCTTATAGTTTAATTGTCTTTGGTTTAGGCAAAGGAGCACTATCCACCCTTTCCAGGAAAGACAAGATAACCATCCGGAATCAATACTGGGAAAATCAACGAGGCCTTCAACATTCCAAGATGGTTATTGCATCTTGATGGATGATGGATGGATGTGAAGGGGAGCCGAGGAAATAACCTAAGGAAGGTCATTACACCTAAAAAAAAATAACGGGAAACTCGTTTTCTCTTTCGGTGGCTGTCCTCTCAACTGGAAATGGCAAACCTCTAAGAGTAAAAATTGCCTATGAAAAAGCTCCCAACCTGCCGTTCGGAACCGGCATAAAACTGTAGGTCCCTTCCACCCGCGTACAAATTCACACGCACAACACGGGTGGCTGCGAGATGCTAGGCCTTAGTCTCGCGTAAGCGGGCTGTCGTGCCAATCATTATTATTATTATTAGGTCATTACCCCTAGCACTCAGGCCCATTGCACTTAAGGCTCAGGAAAAAGGTTGATAGAGGAAATGGGAATGGGAAAAGAAAAAGAGAAAGTGGGTGGAAGGGGAGAGGGAGTTATGGATTCTCCTGTGCATATTTCCCGGACTCATTAATGAATCTGAGGAGATCACACAGGGCGAGAGAATGAATTTCGTCCATTCTCATAACATCTGAACCCAGCGTGCGCAATCTCGTTCTAGAGAAGGCCGAACGTGTACAGAGAAAGTGCTCTGTACTATCTACCTCCGTCAGGCAAGACACGAAAGTCGGATCTTCGATGATGTCCATGTTGGCCATATGTCGCCCCCATGGATTGTGTCCTGTGTTTAACCCGACCATTCATCGGAGGTCTTTCCTTCTCAGATTCTGGAGGAAATTCCCTGCTTTCCTGTTCGGGCTTTTCACAAAACACTTGGCAGTCTTACAGCTTCCCAAGCTAGACCAACGTTCTCTATGTAGGTTGTTGACATAGGACTTGATCCAGTCCAGGGTTCTTGCTAGACTATTGGTTCTGGTCCCATGGGTCTGCATCCTGATCCACAGTTAGCCAGTTCATCGGCAGTTTCGTTACCTAGAACACCGCAGTGTCCCGGAACCCAGATAAGTTGGAGCTTATTACGTCTCGCGACTGATTTAAGCTTCATCTTACATTCTTGGACAATCTTAGAGGTAACACGCGCGTTCTCCAGGGCCTTAAGTGCAGCTTGACTGTCACTACAGACTCCTATATGTTTCCCGCACCATTTCCTCCCGATTATCCATTCCGCTACTTTCAGAATGGCGAAGATTTCCGTCTGAAAGACGGTAGTCAGCCCACCCAGTGAGTAGTAGCATCTGACACTTCCTTCGAGGTGCCATCCAGCTCCAGTACCGTTAACGGTCTTGGATCCGTCAGTGAAGAAAATATCCGTCAGATCCCCTAGCATGGCCTCTGGGTTGTCCCACTGGCCGCGCGTTGGAAACCTCACTTCAAAGTTTCTCCTAAAGGATATTACTGGTATTAGGCAATCCTTAGGGGCCAGCAGCAACAGATATTGCACTGACAACCTCTTGAAGATTTCTCTATGACCCGAGCCCTTGTTGTCATGACAGTATCCATAGGAATACAGCCGACATGTCGCTTTCATCTTCTTGAACTTTTAGATCCAGGGGAAGCAGGTCAAGCATGGCATTTAGGGCGTCACCCGAGACAGTGCTCATGGCACCCGTAATGCATATACATACACTTCTTTGTAGTCTGTTCAGAGCCAAAGCTGTGGACTTAACCATTGTTCGTCTCCACCAGACTACCGATGCGTACGTAATTATGAGCCTGATGAGTGCGGTATATATCCAAAGGACCACCGCCGGCTTCAGGCCCCAGGTCTTGCTAAAAGCTCGACGGCACTGTTGGAAAACCTTCAGCGCACGGTCTACCTTCGTCAAGACATGCGTCTTCCACATTAGTTTCCTATCTAGGATAACCCCTAAATATTTCACTTCCGTGGATAGACTGAGGGTCACACCTTTCAGTACTGGCAGTTCGAGACCATCCAGCTTCCGCGTCCTAGTAAATAGGGCCAGAGTCGTTTTACTGGGATTGACGGAAAGACCGTGTCCTGTGCACCAGTTATCAATCTTATCCAGGACTTTCTGCATTTTTCTGCAAATCATCCTGAGGGATCGTTCTGACACAAGTGCACAGACATCGTCCGCGTATGCTTGCACATGGATTCCGAGATCCTGCATCTCCCTTAGTAGAGAGTCGACCACGAAACACCACAGCAGTTGAGAGAGGACACCACCCTGCGGGCACCCTCGTCCGACCTCTGCCGTGACCGAATTGCTATCACTCTCACCAACGGTTAGCAATCTCTCGGAGAGCATGGAGCGGATTCACCTTATCAAGGTATCATTTACCCCATGCATTCTGGCTGCTGAGCATATAGAGTCAAAGGTTGCATTGTCAAAAGCACCCTCAATATCCACAAAGACGCCCAAAGTGTACTGGTCAGCTTCCAGCCCCACTTCAATCTTGGATACGATGTCATGTAGGGCTGAGTCGCATGATTTTCCACTCTGGTAAGCGTGTTGGTTTCTACTGAGTGGGCTCCTTGTCAGCACTTTCGCTCGGATGTGCTTTTCTACCATTCGCTCTAAGCTTTTCAGCATGAAAGAAGTCAGGCTGATTGGCCTAAAGCTCTTGGCCAGCGTATAGTCATCTTTCCCTGGTTTGGGAATCAAGACCACTCTGACCTGTCGCCAAAGAGTTGGAATGTAACTATGGGCAAGGCAAGCCGTGAAGATCTTTATAAGAGCTCTCATCAGCTTGTCTCCACCCCTCTTCAGCATTATTGGGTACACTTTATCAGGTCCTGGGGACTTGTAGTTTTCGATGGAGGAAAAAGAAAACCTTACCGCCTCCCCCGTTACTACTTCTGACGCGGAAAACCAGCTAAGCGTTTTAGTCCTATTACCTGTGTCATTGACCACACAACTGCCCACCACAGTGGGAATTGTCCTGCTTCCCGGAAAATGGGTCGCTAGGAGAGTGTTATAGGTCTCCGATTTAGAGGTAGTATAGGATTCATCAGGCAGGCTAAGAGAATCAAGCTTAACCGTTCGGTCTCTTTGTAGAACCCTGCCCAGTCTTGTTGACTCCTTCATACCTTCAACTTCATTACAAAAGTTTCTGAAAGAGACCAGTTTGGCAAACCTCGCTTTCTTCTTAAATTCTCTTTGGACGAGGTGATAGTTGGTCCAGTCATTCTCTTTTCGGGTCTTTAAGGCCCTATTCAGAAGCTTCCTAGATCGTTTGCGTAGCTTCGAAAGCTCGGCACTCCACCATGGACTGCTTTGCCTTGTCTGCTCGCTCTCAGCGGACACACCTCATAGCAGCCAGTCAAAGTTGCTCCTAGTTCCCTAGTCGCTTCTTCAATCTTGGCTGTAGTTCGGAGTTTTTTCAGGACTGGCATACGCTCTGTCAGAAGCTCACCAAACCTGTTCCAGTCCGCCTTGCGAGGATTCCGTCCACCTGGTATCGACATTAGATCAATACCGAGTCGGAATTCGATGAAGCGGTGATTTGAAAGAGAGACCTCCTCCAATATCCGCCATTGCATGATCTGATCTGCCACTTTCCTGTTGGTCAGTGTAAGATCTATCACTTCTTGTCTTCTGCTGATAACAAAAGTTGGTTTGTTACCAACGTTCTGAATCACCAGAGCAGCCGACATAATGAATTCCAAAAGTTTAGTACCCCTGGGATTGCATTTACTGCTACCGCAAACAATGTTCTGTGAATTCACATCACAGCCTATGAGTCCCAAACCCCTGGATTCAGCATACTTGACGACTTCCATTAACTCCCTCGAAGGAGGAGGAAGTATAGAGTCATACGGCAGGTAGGCCGTTACTATTACAGTTTCGACGCTGTTCCCACCAACCCAGTACTTTATTTTAACCGCAATGACATTTTGAGAACAGAATTGTCTAAGCATCGTGCATTCGATAGACCGCGGCATGATGGTACATGCTCGCGGTCTATCACTCCCTTCGTGTTGAAGGATTTGTCCCCACGTAATGGCACCCAGACCAAAGATACGCTTATAGCACACCCATGGCTCTTGGATTAATATTATTTGAGGACATGTTTGCAGTTTCGCATGCCTGCTGCATAGTAGAGCAGTAGACGATTTGCTATGCTGCAAGTTGATCTGCGTGATAATAATTTCAGTCATGTCAGGGACCGAAACTACCGTCACGCCTTATGCTCCTCCTTGCCCTGTAGGCGGAAGTGCACCCGCCCCAGGTGTAGGTGGGGACGGTACCCGTACTTCGACTTCAGGACCTTCAACGAGTCTAAGTCAATACCCACCACCAGGTGTGCACCGACTTCTTTGTTGACAGCCGATACATTCCTGGTTAGCGAGTATATTCGCCATAGACTCGTGTCCAGACCTGCGTTCTGGGCAGGGATACGTGCAAGGATTTCACCTGGTTTCCGGAGAATACCCGGTATCCAGGCTGAAGCCCTCACCAACCTGATGCTATTTCCGTCCGTGAGCACGAACTTACTCTTTTCACAGGCTGGCATCTTCGCTACGACTTTTTCCAGCCATTCTCGAGAAACCCTGTTGGAGCATTGCACCTTAATGATGCCGTTTTCAACGCGCTTTCCTTCGAACATCGGTGTTTCTTTCGAATCACCGATTGCCTTCCAAAGGTAGGAGTCGAAAAACTCTTGCTGTCCTTTGGACAACAGACCATTTCCTTTGTCGGTATGTATCTCAACCATCATCGCTTTGGCAGCCGCTTCCGCGAAAGTGGCACCAGAGGTGGATGGCTGAGTGTCGTCCGACATTTTCCGGGATCCTGCAGCCGTCTCCATTTCAGTAGACGGCTGACCTATAGACTCCTGCGTCGAGTATGCCGGCACGTCCGATTCCGGTCCAAGGACCTTCCTCCTCTTTGCCTTGCTACTCTTCACATCCGAGTGCTCAGACCCCAGAGCGGCCTCAGAAGAGTGTGCCATAGCAGACGAATCATCGCCCGTTCTGTCACGCTTTCCTGTGGCCATCACAGGTGTTGAGGTTGGCAAAACTTGAGTACTTGCCGCTGCTTTCACGGCAGCTTTCCTCTTGTTCTGTCTCCTCCTTTTGCGCTGTCTGGCAGACAGCTCTGCACCTGCCTTCGAACCCTCGATGCCAGCAACCTCCTTACCGGCACTCTCCTGGTTCGCACCAGGAGATACGCATGGTACCCGAATTCGACTCGTTGAAGTAGGTGGGCTATCTAACATCTCCACATCTCCATCAACCTTGACGGCTGACTTTGATGCTTCTGACATTAGTCTGTCCACATTCTCCTCCAATAGTAGGCTCTCCATTGACATAGTCAATGTGCCATCGTCCACCGCTAGTAATTTGCTTCCTTCGGGACCCTGGGTGTCAGTCTCGGTCGTAAGGAAAGGTGAGCTTTGGGCCTGCACATCCAATGCCCAAGCCGCCGACGGATCGGCGGGAGGATTCCCAGAAGTCTGGTTACCCCGTGCAGAAAAACCGGGAGTAGGCTTCACCATTGAAAAAGGGGGTTTGGGGTTGCATTTTATACCTACTGCCAGGTGAAAGGAAAAACTGACGCCCCACTGGAGTCAGACGTAGACCAGGTGCCGCCCATTGTGGGAACCGACGCCCCTGGATTTTAGGTAGGGATAGAGAATTGACGGGAAGCAGACGGAGGTTCAGGTGGATGGTAGCGCTTAGTTTGTACTCCCCGAATGCCCGTCTGACACGGTTGAACCCACCGGACATGACTGAAACATAGTTCGACCATGCCCATCAGCATGGCCAGGCCGGATCCTCGTAACTAAGCCCCTGCACCGCGACAAGGTGGCTACCAAGCAGGGGTTTGCAGCTTACAACAAGAAAAGGTTCGAGGAATGTATGAGTCTCTCAAGGGTTATCCGAGGTATATTGAAAGGGCATTGTAGACTGGACTATCATCTAGCCAAACTAGGTATCAGGGTGAACGAACTCTGTGGTTCTGTTTGCAGGACAATGAAACTGCAATACACATACTAGGCATATGCCCTGCACTAATGTACAAACGAAAAAAGCATCTGGGTGATTTTATTATACTAGGTTCGGACTGGGTTTCCATAGGCTTAGGAAAAATACTAAGATTCCTCTTAGATACTGGACTTACGGACGAACTGTGAAGGCAAAGAAGGGGGCACAATAGACCTTTTAGGTCGCAGTGCACATTTCCCGCCAATAACAATAATTACACTGTGCGTGAAATTTGCCCTCAAAAATTTAGACAGGGGGGGACCTACTGGGTGAGTTTCCTATAGGTATACTGAGTTGAGATCCACCAGCCGTTTGGTAAGATTGGCTCTAGTTTAAGAGAAATCCGACTTTGAAGTTTGGTAATTTTCGGGAAGTTTGTCGCTTAAGTCTTCGAACATTTAAATGCTAATAGGTCCTAAATCGTTCCGAATATCGCTTTACTGTCTTCGGCAAGTTTGTAGATATTTTAACGACCAACAAATTTGCCTAAGACACCAATCCAAAAAAACCTCATTCAAACTGTGTTTTCGACAAAAATGTCCCAAAAACCCCACTTTTTCGTCAATTTAATGAGATTTTCCGTTTATGCATGCCAAACTGTAAGGAATTTCCATTCATACTCTCAAGAAAGCAACAAACTTGACTTTTCCCCATGATTCAGTAAACAATATTAAACGCACAAGGGTTCAAGTAACGCAGGCACGATGGGAGCGTACCGGTCACCAGGTACTGGCTCCATTCTCTTCTCGCGCTGTGTATTTAGGTTGCCATACATGCTACCTACGCTAATGCATGCGCTGGTAAGCGATAGGATCAGAAAATTGTTAACAAGTAGGCACTAGGAACTAAGTGATAAATCAAGGCTCCGGTTAACCGCAGCTATTTTTCCCAGATAGTTATTTTCTAGTAGGTAGTTAGTAGGTACTAGAAACTGGGTACTAGAACTAGGTACTAGAAAATAAGTGATAAATAAAGGCTCCGGTTAACCACAGCTATTTTCCCCAGATATTTATTTTCTAGTAGGTACTAGAAACTGGGTACTAGAACTAGGTACTAGAAAATAAGTGATAAATAAAGGCTCCGGTTAAACGCAGCTATTTTCCCCAGATAGTTATTTTCTAGTAGGTAGTTAGTAGGTACTAGAAACTGGGTACTAGAACTAGGTACTGGAACTGGGTACTAGAAAATAAGTGATAAATAAAGGCTCCGGATATCCGGAGCGTTAGTCAAGCAACAGCAGTTGATTGAAGTACATCAGTTTTAACTTTGTGGAAAAGTCAAAGAGCAGAGCAGCCAACCAACAGCAGATTAAACAGCTTCATTGTTTGTTAGTGTCGGAACGTGAATTCATTTATTCAAGAAATAAATTTAATAGAACTACGCTAAATGAATTCATGCGGTGCAGCGTCATTTAATAGATATTGCTATGTTTGTGGAAAGCACACTATGATGGCTAGCAAGCGCGCAATCACTACGGAAATTGCTGAATTGTACGTGCAATATTTCAACCAGACTTTCATCTGTGATGTAGATTGGGCTCCATCAATCATTTGTACGACTTGTTTGTGGAACTTAAATCGATGGAAAAGAGGTAAATGAAATCATGTATGGTATTAATTCATTTTTAAATTACTTCAACAAATTCAACTTTCTTCTTCATCACAGGAGAAGCCGACTGTATGCCTTTTGGCGCTCCAGTGATTTGGACACAGCCTACAGAACATAATCCAGATGAGTGTTATGCTTGTGTTAATGGTGCGAACGGGATAAACCGAGCCAAAAAACGTAAAATGGAATATAGAGGAACAGTGTTTGTTCAGTTGCCGCTACCACATTCGAATTTCATGACAATCCCGAGAAGACAAAGTCCAACAGAAGCATACATTCCACCTACTTCCGTTGCTGACGCAGAATCGTATGGATAATTTTATGTACCATCCAATGTAACTGCACCATGCAAACACATCGAAATTTCCCAAAGTGGTTTGGATAACATGGTGCGTCGCCTCAAATTATCACAGCGGCAGTCCATTCTTTTGCCTCATGATTTGAGAAAATCGAATATATTAGCACCAAATGTAAATATATATAGTGGGACCGGTCGTCATCGTCGCTTCACTGGTTTTTTCAAAGCCATCGAAAACAATTCATTAGCATATTGCACTAATATCAAGGGTTTAGTTCTAACGATGCACAATGAATACAAGCCGGAAGATTGGCGATTGTTCATTGATTCATCTAAGAGCAGTCTCAAGGCGATTTTACTGCATATTACGAACGCAAAAAACAGTGTCCCGATTGCTATCAGCACAAATACGACAGAAAATTACGCATGCTGAAAAAGATCATTGATTTGTTGGAATACGAAGATCATCGTTGGAAAATTTGTGCAGATTTGAAAGTGATATCTCTACTTAGAGGGATGCAGACGGGATACACAAGACACATGTGCTTTATGTGTTTGTGGAACACTCGATTTTCTGGCGATCAATACAACAAAAAGGACTGGCCACTGAGAGAAGCATTCAGATTGCTCCATGGAAACATCATTGAGGTTCCACTTGTGCCAATCACAAAAGTGTTGCTGCCACCGCTCCATATCAAACTTGGAATTGTTAAGAACTTCATTAAGGCACTAAATCCTGACGGCAGTGCATTCAATGAATTGAAACGAATTTTCCCGAGATTGAGCGGAATGAAAATTAAAGAAGGTTTGTTTGAAACCATATATTTATATCAGTCATGCTCTATTATACAGTACCTAACACTTATTTCCGAATAATTTAATCACAGGCATTCTCAATGGACCCGATATTCGACGATTGATGAGGGATGAACAATTTGAAGCCTGTCTGTCTGATATGGAGCTTGTGACTTGGGATTGTGTCAAAGCCGTAATTCAAAATGTACTTGGAATACATCGCGATGACAATTTTCGCATGCACATTGAAAACATGCTTGCTGCATTCCACAATATCAATGTAAGAATGTCATTGAAAATTCATTTCTTACATTGCCACATGGACAAATTCGCCGAACAATCACCAACCGAATCCGATGAGCATGGCGAACGTTTTCATCAGGTGACGGCAAGACTCGAGCACTGGTACAGTGGCAAGAAGCTCGATGCTCTCCTTGGGGACATTTGCTGGAACTTGCAACAAGAAGATGAAGAAGAAACAGAATAAGCAACGAAATATATATAATATGTTCCATAGTTCAAAGTTTAGCAAAGTATCTAATAAAAATTTGAAGTGAAATCAAGATTAATATTGTTTAATAATTAATGTTTAATATTAATAACGTTTAATATTGTTTACTGAATCATGGGGAAAAGTCAAGTTTGTTGCTTTCTTGAGAGTATGAATGGAAATTTCTTACAGTTTGGCATGCATAAACGGAAAATCTCATTAAATTGACGAAAAAGTGGGGTTTTTGGGACATTTTTGTCGAAAACACAGTTTGAATGTGGTTTTTTTGGATTGGTGTCTTAAGCAAATTTGTTGGTCGTTAAAATATCTACAAACTTGCCGAAGACAGTAAAGCGATATTCGGAACGATTTAGGACCTATTAGCATTTAAACGTTCGAAGACTTAAGGCAGGTTCTCACCTTGTGGAAAAAAACAATTTTTTTTTGCCTTATCGTGTAGGTTTATGTTTCAAAAATGTGCTCCAGAAATTTCAGATCAAAATCTGAAAAATTACAAAAGTTGCAGGCCGTTACATAGAGCAGTGTAGAGCACCGGCCAAGCGCGCTTTAAACTTTAAACGCGTTTTTCTCAGAACCACATTTTCGGACCTTACGGAAGTGATTGAAGGCGCTGGAATGAACCAATCGTCAACAAATTTTTTCCAAATGTTCTTTAGGGTTTTTTCTAATAAACGAACTACGATCAGCCAAAAATATTGAAAATTGTTTATTTAAAAAAATAATTAGTGAACAAAAAAATGCGAAAATCGTAATTTTTTTTCAAAACCTCATAACTTTTTTAATTTCGATTTTTTTTTCATGATCGTAGTTCATTCAATAGATAATACGGTGCACATTAAGAATGTGTTCGATTTTTGTGTTTCCGATCACGGGTTTTGACGGAATCACTTCCGGTAGCGGGACACCTCCTCGCCGACATGCCGCCACTGATGGACGCCCCCTCCCCCCCTTTTTTTTGATTCATTCAATTTGAAAAATTGTATTCTCTAAATAAATGTGTGTTCATACCCAGAAACAATTTTCAGCGTTGTATCTTTAACCGTTTTCTCAAAAAAATTCCTAAAAAAAGTGCACTTTTTCGGATCCACAAGGTGAGAACCTGCCTTAAGCGACAAACTTCCCGAAAATTACCAAACTTCAAAGTCGGATTTCTCTTAAACTAGAGCCAATCTTACCAAACGGCTGGTGGATTCAACTCAGTATACCTATAGGAAACTCACCCAGTAGGTCCCCCCCCTGTCTAAATTTTGGACTTGCACAGTGTTATTAATGCAATTTTAAAGATTTTATGTTACAAAAGATACATTCAAATGCATTAATTTTATATTATACATTAACACTTTCAAGACCATGGGGATATTTTTGTTCCAAATAGGACATAATTTTAATTTTGGGTTCTTTTTGGCTTAACATATTCGTTATAAAACTTGTTTTAGAGAAAATTTAATCCGATAAGTGTAAAGTGTGCCCGTCGCCCCCCAAAAATGCAAAGTAATCAAAAATTCACATGAAAAATCAGTTGACTTTTGGTATCAAAAAATGTTTAGCCCAAATCAAGTTCGGTGGAAAATTGCTTTGTTTACAGTATAAAAAAAGAGAAATAGATTCGTAAACTACATACAATATATATCTATGTATTATTGGCGTTACACCCGAATGTCGCACTACGAGATGGGCTACGGCCGCCCCTACATATATAAAAATTGGATCGTATTAAGTACCGCCAAGTAGGCGAGTATTTCGATTTTGAAATGACAGCGGTAATTCAAATCTTCATGGCTATTCCTTTTTCGAGAAAATATAATTTTATTAATCTTTGCTAAAAAATATTTATATCTATATATGTATATTCGAAGTGAACACGTTTGGTCGCACAATGTCACCACCTCTACTACGAGAAAAAATATATCTGCTCGGGCAATATTCGAATGAAATTGTTGGAAACAAACTTCCATCGGTGAAACAAACGTTAAAAGTATTTTTTTTTGTTGTTTTCAATTTACGGGTGTTTAAGTTAACCGTACGGGGCAGTGCCTCACTTGCCGTACACTAAGTGATGATAAATTGGGAAAAAGCCCGCATTCCGGCGCAAGGAACTGTATACCAAAGTTAGAAGCTCTGTATCAACAATGAAGGCAACTTTAAAAGCATGCTGGAAGATCGTCGGTGGTTCATAAAAAAAAAGAAACAGATTTCGTTAAAAAACTTGAGGATCTATTCGACATAGCGCACGCAAATGCTTTGAGTATCATTTCCATTGAAGAAGCTAAGCAGTTCTTAACCAATCAGCGGTTGATAGGACGGCCTGGGTTTATGTATGGAATTGATTACCAGCTAATGGCGAAAGAGAGACAAGTTTCTGAGCGAAAAATACGAAAGGATAAGAAAAAAGAGCGAATATATAATGAAACTCAACAACTGAGTAAGTATCTATTGTGTTTATATTTATGTATTTCCAATTTGATTAAATTTCATATTATTAATGTTTTTTCCAGCTCAATGCCAGCTGCCATGCTCATCACGTCGAGTTCAAGCAGTAGCGAAGATTTAGATGTAAGTGATTAAGGAAGTTCCGCGAGTCACAAAAGATTTATCTCCTCCAGAAAAAAAAGAGGGCGTCAAACAATAATGACTCCTAAGCTTGCTGCTGCTTTGGATAGGTGCAAGATCAGGGGCAGGAATGCAGTTCATATTCTGATAGCTACTATTTAGGTCTTGATCATGATGTTGAGAGTTTTGCACTCAACCTTGTACTTACCTTGCCGGCATCACATTTACGAAACCATTTTAAAAGCCGGTTTTGAGGAAAAGATGGTGAAAAATTCGTTCCCAACTGTACCGATCTTAAAAAGTTCCAAAATACTTGGCTTAAAGTAAATGTACGCACGGCGTACGGCGTAAATACGCTGTCGAAATACGTTCAGACGTTGCCTTGCTCACAATTCCAACGTGAGCAGCAACGTATAAAATACTCAAAATACGTTTTTCAACTGTCGAAAAATGAATAATCGCCCATACGCGGCGTAAAAAATAGAAATAATAATCTAAGTGAACGTATACTTAATACTTAGCGTTGTCCTATTTCGATGAAACTTGGTGAGATTGTTTTCGTGGTGGAAATTAAGAAATTTACAAAAAATCATTAAAATTGGACCACTGCCACGCCCACCTCCCATACGAAAGGAACTTTAATATTGAAATAACTTTCTTAATATTAGAGATAGAATTATGAAGTTTTGTATTTGAGCTTAAAATAATGAGATAAAAGCTCACACTAAAAATGGGCGGTCTGCCACGCCCACTTTCAAAAATATTCGTATTTTACTACAACTAAAACTGTATTTTTAGAAGGCTGTTGACGATACTAGTTCCACGATGTAATTTTAATTGGTAAGCTTTCGAAAACCTTAAAGTGGGTGTGGCAGCTGGAGCATATATATATAAAGTGGCCAAACCTTTTCCTTTATAAATTCATGTTTAATTTTTTCAACTTCTGATACCATATTTTATTTATTTATTTATTTATTTAAGCCAATCGAAATACAAAATATCTACAGGCTAAAAAATATACAAAATGTAACATTACTTAAGAATTAGACTAACCATTGGACTAAGTATAAAACATATTAATTAATTCTTTAAATTTTGGTTTTGAAATGGAAAAATCGACATCATTGCTGCAAGCCAAATTATTAAATTGCATTAATGATCTAGCAAGCGGTTGATTATAAGCATAGTTCGACTTGTAATGCTTTACTACAAATAATTTATTTGTGCGAGTAGTTCTGATTGGGACGAAGAAGTTTATAAGACTAAGTAAAGCAGGGCACTTGTTACTGCCACAAGTGACGTCATAGACGAATAATAATTAATTTACCATGCGCCTCGATTCTAATGATTTCAAATTTATAAGTAAGCAACGTGACTTATACGAAGGAATCGGTTCATGAAAGTTTAGTGAGAATAGGGCAAATTTTAGAAATTTCCAATGTACTCTTTCGAGGCGATTAATATGAACAGCATAGAACGGATTCCAAATAAAAGCAGCGTATTCTAGCCTAGACCTCACGAAAGCAGAGTATAGAAGCTTGTATGTGTAGGGGTCCTTAAAATCAGAGCAGTTTCGACGTACAAAGGCTAACATACGAGGGCGGGTCAATAAGTCCGTGACTTTTTGAATTTCCCACCTCTTAATTGAAATGGCAACACTGCTCCCGTCAACAGTCATCTGTCAGTTGACTCTTGTCAAAAATTGAACAAGCTGCGACATTTAGTTTGTTTTTGACAGCCGTTAATATCAGACTACCGCGTTGACTGAGAAGAAAATGGAAAAAAGTGAATTTTGTGTGCTCATTAAGCATTATTTTTAGTTTCCATGGCAAAAATCCATTAATTGGGCTACGAATTGGTCCCTCATCCCGCCTATTCACCCGATCTAGCCCCAAGTGACTATTTCTTGTTCCCAAACTTGAAGAAATGGCTCGGCGGAAAGCATGAGCACACGAAATTTACTTTTTTTCCATTTTCTTCTCAGTCAACGCGGTAGTCTGATATTAACGGCTGTCAATTTTTGACAAGAGTCACCTGACAGATGACTGTTGACGGGAGCAGTGTTGCCATTTCAATTAAGAGGTGGGAAATTGAAAAAGTCACGGACTTATTGACCCGCCCATACCTCAATATGTGCTCAATATACTCTTTTAAAAAAATCCTTATACTTTTTTCGTAGTCGCTAAATAAATGGTAAAATGTAGGCCTTTTTTCGACAGGTTGGGAGGTGTTACCACTACAGTAGACGTTTCTTGTAAGCCTCGCCACCAACGAACACATCATTTGATACATTTGAATATTACCTTACAGAAATGTAGCATAGCTTAATTTTGTTAATTTAGTGCAAGCGCAACTCTCGTTAGTAGTTTGCATTCGGGTGTGATGTGATCTATGTAATATGGGCTGGTAGAGCCTAAAATTCGGAAACAGAAATATTTGTACATATCAGTTACCACCACTTCTATATACTTATATGTGTATACTTTTTATTTAATCTTTCTGTTTTTACTTTGATGCAGATTGTCCTGAGCCATTTTATGCTATAAATCAACTCAATCGCCATTTACTGTATGGTCATAAAATAATAGATGAAACAATTGTGGATCAAATTACATTTAAAATTGGATCATACGCTTGCATTTATTGCTCGGAAAATCTTACTGATGTAAAGGAAGTCCAAAAGCATTTGGCTTTAGTTCACCCTGATGAACATTCTTTTGCTTGTTTACGGATTTCCAAAACTGATATTGAGGTAAGTCTGGCAAAAAGTTAAATCACCAACCACCAAAGGTAGACTAAGTACGGAGAGTTGAGAGAGACAGTTGCCTTAAAATATTCTCATTGAACAGGGGAATTTGCTGCAGTTTAAATTTATTACCAAAAAAAAAAAAGAAGAAGGGTGTCACAACCAGTGTTGGGACTTATTACTTTTGACAGTAACATATTACTTATTACAGATTACTGACATTTGAAAGTAATATCGTTACACTACTTATTACTGGAAATGTGAAGTAATGTATCACAAAAAGTAATTACTTTCCGTCAAGAAATCGAAATATTTGCGGAATTTCCAGTTATTAAAAGTAGTCATTCTACAAAAAAAATCAGGGTAAATGTTTATTTTATTTTGAATTACAATTTTAATTCACCTTTTCTGTTAAAACCGCTTCAATTTGCTTGCAAATGTTAATTGTTTTTCCACTACCAAACTCAGTTGGAAATGAAAGACGCGAGCTATGTCTAGTATGAACAAGTGCAGCGTTGTATAATTGTAATAGATCTTGATCATGTTATCAGTGCTGCTGTTTTACATGAAAATTAGAACTTTGTTGATTAAAAATTAATATTGTAATAAGTAACTTGAAAAAATTAGTAATATTACTGAAGGTGGTTACTTATGGGAAAAGTAACTAGTTACAGTACATTTTTAAAGCAAAAGTAATATACATACTACGTAATTTGTTACACTACTTTAATATATTAGTCACAACACTGGTCACAACTATCATAAGTTCATTGAAACGGAACATTTACTAAAACGGAAAAGAGTTGCCTATGCCTGTTTTTACGATTCATATTTGAAATTTATATTTCGCTCACATTATTTGTTTTTCCCCCATTTTTTTTTATTCTAACGAAAAGGTTGCAAAACAATACTACTTTTACTTGCACCGTGCACCCACGATGCGTTTCTTCAAAGAAAGCGGAGAAGAAATAACTGGACGTTTTGCTTACAACCCAAAATACAAGAAGCTGAACTTCAAATTTTCTCAACAAGATATTGTAACACGCCAAAAAGCTTCGCACTCTATAAAATAGTTTAAAATTCACATTATACCATTGTGAACTTAGGCCCTGTACGTCCTGACATAATCCCTTTTGAAGATGTAAATTTATTTTATTTTCTGAATTAAAAAAAAAACAAATTTCGCTTTATATACGCTCATACGATCATAATTACAACAGTAATTACGACCTCAATTTAATTTTGGCGTGGTATCCGCCCGGCCGCCTACCACTTGGCGACTGATTAGTAGTCTGCCGTTGACAACCGTTATCTTTTTAAAAATTGGTATCACACTTTCTTTTGTACATTTTTCGAAATATTCAATAAATTTGAATTGAACATTTAGCCATTATTATTTTTTAATCAAATCAAAGCGTGCAATAAGCGCATGGTTGAAAACTATAAATGGAGGAGAAAAACGTCTAAGCCTTAAATTTCGTATTGGTCATAACCTCCGTAGCATAGCATGAAAGGCATTGACGTGGGCGTTGTCGTGAGCTTTATTCCCACTTGAGTAAAACTCTCAATCAGCATTACAAACTGTCTTAGCACAAGTTTCCATCCTTCACATTTCAATCAGTTGATGAGCAACACGCAGCAAATTCTTATATCTAGTAGCACCAGGACTAACGAAAAAAAATTTTAAATTATAATAATATAATATTTATTACAACCTTTATATAATTAAGATTAACATAAATATTTGAAAGTTATTTGGAAATAAATGTTTTTATGTTTTGAACTTCTGCTTCCAAATGTTTTCGCAGTTGTATAATTTTTTCCTGATCCTACAACTATCAGTGAATGTTTTATAATGCTTACTGCTTAGTAAATATATATAGCTACATAGTTGTATTTTTTACTTTGCAAATTTATAACTGTGTGTGCGTACCTAAAATCTTGTTTTTTTTTTTAAAGCTGATATATCATACCATTTTTAATGTATTTTTAGGTGAACTCTGTTTTAAGCCTGCAATTGATTCGAATTCCACTACCTGATGTTCCATCTGAAAAAATTATGCCTGCTCTTAAGGCACACCAGCTTATAACACAATGTTACAATTCTACCGTGCATGCGGAAACATTCAAATCATCAGAGATGAACATAAGTTCAAATTTAACTTGTGACTCCATAACAGATATAAAGCCCGACTTGGAGAAATGCATTGGGATCCATGAAGATGTTGTAAAAAGTCGCTTACATAAATTAATTGCCAATACTGGTGTATCGCCGGACAGACTGTATCATTGTCCCCAGAGTGAGTGTGGCGGATTCTTTTCTGTCTATGATCTATGGTATCGTCACATGAGCCTGCGCCATAGGTGCATGGTCAGCATTTGCCCGCATTGTCCGGAGGAAGATAGAGTAGAGCTGCTACTGCGTGACTTCAAAGAGCACTTACAACAACACTGTTGCCATCTTTTTATGTGCTTTCATTGTGGAGAAACATTCTCCACTGAATACGTTGCCAAAGAGCATGCATACATCTCGCATGCAAGTTTAGCCGCATTTCGGGTGGAAAAAATTGCTTTCAGTTTGAGTCACTCGTTCTCAATAATTATCGAGCAGGATCAGCACAGAGACCAACTTTCGTTTTTACTAGAATTGCAGGAAGTAATAACAAAACGGCTGAGTTACTTAGAAGTGGTGTACACAGAGAAATTGAAGACACAGTGGGTAGTTCCGCTAACAACTGTTTGGTTAGAAGAGTTCCCCAGTTATACTACAAGTGGCAATCGCCGACAGAAATGCATAATGCGCGGATGTACATATATGAGCTACATTAATGAGAAGCTTTACGAACATATGAGAAGTCACGAAGTGGGAAACAATCTGTTTAGTTGTTTTAGATGCGACTTTAAAGAGAAATGCAGCACTTGGGATGAAATCATTGAACACGTAAACATGCATCATTCAAATTTGTACATTTGCTGTGTGTGCTCCTATTACCATTTCGACCGACGTAAACTTCAGCTGCACATAAATCTGGAACACAAGCATCGTGACGTGCCGCTATTGAGTCTTTTAAGATCTACCGAGTGCACTAAAATGGCACTATCCATAATTTTTGCACACGCAAAAATTACTTTTTCCACAATACAGATTTGTTTTTGCTGTTCGAGAGCCAGCATAAGTGCAGATTCCTATGCGCTTCACTTGAAAAAAGCTCATAGCCTGACATTGAAGTATTTTTGTGAAATTTGTGACACCCACATACCTAAGCTCTCCGCTTGCAATGAGCACTTCAGAAAGGAGCATACATTGGAACTCAGAAGGATGCGTTGCGAACTTTTGTCCAATTCACAAATATTAATAAACTCTGTAAAGCCTTTGAACATAAGGATTGAGGACTCGGGAAGAAAGAGGAGTAAAATTTTCGGTCCTACCGTACATAGTGATTTTTGTAGCATTAAAGAGGAACCCGTTGATGACATTGATGGAGATGTTGTAATAGTTGATGATGACGACGTAGTAGTTTTTGAAGAATCCAAAGGTCCAAGGTCCGATCATAAATCAACAGAAATACAACAGCCTATTAGATGTGTCAGCATTGAAAATCTACAGCAAAGAGATGTTAATGTGAACAATGATTGTTCGACAGTTGCCATACCACCCCAAATGGCTTCAAATTTCATCAACACATCTCCTCGGATAGCATTGCAATGCCCGAGTTCAGATTTTTCTAACACAACCCAAATACGCCCTGTTACGATCAGATTGATTAATAGACCTGCCACTTCGATAGAAAATATCATATGAATATAATGTAAGTTGATCAGAAATACACAAATATACAAATTGCTTACTTAGTAGGTAGAAATTGAATTTTATTTTTATTTTTATTTCACTTTGCTGCTATTCGTTTTCGCTGTCAGGCCATTCGGTCACAGAATAACGTCTTGTCCTGTAACCTAATATTTTATAAGCAATAAAATGTGCACTTTACTTGAACTTATTCGCTGGCTTCATTTGTGACCCCGATTAACACTTAGCAGTCAAAATGTCTCTGGACGAATCAATTAAAGTTCCATCGCAATGGAACATTCACATTGCCCGGGAAATTAACATTAAAGCACCGCCATTCAGCAGCGAAAAGCCGGCACTCTTGCTCGCACAACTCGAATCACAATTTTGAATTCGCAACATAACAGCAGACATCGACCAATTTCATATCCCAGTACCCCTGATTGACACACGGTCAGCCGCCATGGTGGAGGACACAATACTGAAACGGTGAGGCACACTGTGCTGTGCTATGCATGAATTCTTTTCCAAGCATACTTTTAGGCATGCACTTTGGAGTACGGCAAACTCGCTTGCTATAATGTGGCGAGGATGGTTCACAAAAGGTGATGAGCTGTGCTAGAACAATCAAGATAGAAAGTACAACTAGAATGTGCAAGAAACATCGAAGCGATAAGAAAACAGGTATAAAAGGCAGCAGTGTGCAGCGCAGAGGGTCGAGTATGTGTTAAGCAAGCAAAGTGGTAAAAAGTGTAGATACAAGCAAAGTGTAAATCTGTAAATAAAGCGATTGTTGGTTTTTGACTGCGTTTGCGCTAAGTACTTGAAGTTGTTTTATTTTCAAACACAATCAAAACGAACTTGTAAAGTAATTTTCGTAATATTTGGTGTCAGAAGTGGGGTTATGCTACTGAAAATAAATTTGCAAAATAATATAAAATTATATTTGCGTTTTATATTATGGTTAAACTCGAGCAGCTAAAAGTGGACCAGCTGAAGAAGCAGCTGGCTGCCTGGAATTTGCCGACTGCTATAAAGTGGAGTTGCAGCTGCGCTTACGAGAGGTGTGTGAGGCACGAGGCGTCGATTGGACTGCGCATGAGTTCGGGACGCAGGAACTAGAGGCGTCGGCCAAGGTGGAGGAATCGCCTGCTGGTGCTGCGTTGATGCAAAATACGGCTGCAGCGGCTGCGCCACTACAAGCATTAGACATGAGCCAGCTAATGATTGCAATAAAAGTCATGTTCGAGACTTCCAATCGCGCAATGTCGGCGCAAATGGCAGCGAAACTGGAAACTACTGTGGCGTAACTACCCTGCACTTCAATATTGCCATATGTGAAAAACTCGAAAATTAAACACTGAATTGTAGTAACCTTAAGACGCAACACTGAATTGTAATACTTTTAAGATGCAACACTGAATTGTAAAATGTTCACTCTTCCTCTTTCCTCGTGAGCCGTCATGGCTACCACATTGGTGACCCCGCACGCTTGAAATTATCAATTTAAAAAGTTTAATTGCACGATGAGTTTGAACGACAGCTCGGCTGTTACCGACGGGGGAGGTATCCCGGAAGGCATCGCAACATCGAGTTTTTTGCCGCGGCTTCCATTGCCAACGATGTCGGAGGATAATATCGAGGCCTACTTTTATTCGCTCGACTTCTGGTTCGAGGCCTCGCGCATTTCCACCGACTCAGCTAAGTTCAATATCGTTCTCGCTAGCGTTCCCCCAGCAAAGCTCATGGAATTGCGCACAATTGTTGATTCTGCACCCTCAATCGGCAAGTACAATTACATCCGGCAAAAATTGGTCGAAAACTTTACGGAGAGCCAGCAACGTCGCCTCCAACGCGTGTTGAAGGAGCTGCCACTGGGAGATCGTCGACCCAGCGACTTATACAACGAGATGCGCCGCACTGCAGGCCCAGCACTCAGCGAGAGTATCCTGCACGATCTCTGGGTGAGTCGCCTGCCACCGTATACGCAGGCAGCCATCATTGCAACCAACGTCCCGATTAGCGAAAAGATTAAAATTGCTGATTCCATCACTGAATGCTTGGCATTAAAAAGTGAACAAATCTGCGAAATAAGCGCGGAACCTCAGGCATCACGCGAGATTTCTCACCTACGAGCCGAAATCGCCGCTCTGTCAAAACGTGTAAGTCTACTTTTCAACAACGATGGCAAAAGTGGCCGACAGCGTTCCCGATCTACTTCGCGCAACAGACCAGCAAACCGAAATCCGCACGGCCTATGTTGGTATCATGGTAAGTTCGGTAACAATGCTACCAAATGCCGCCAACCGTGCTCCTTCCTGCAATCTGAATCGTCAAGCAGTTCGCAATAGGCACGCTCAGCTAATTCGATATCAGAGAATGGCAAACACTCTGATATAAGGCAAAGTTACCGACTTTGTATTTACGACCCGTCAACTAAAATTAAATTTCTAATCGATTCGGGAGCAGACGATTCCGTCGTACCAAAGTCAACGAAATTAGCTCGAGCGTGTCCAGTTTCACTCAAACTGTTTGCCGCGAATGGTTCCCACGTTCCAACTTACGGTGAAGTGCTCCTCAAACTCGACCTACATTTGCGACGCGAATTCCTTTGGAGTTTTGTTATTGCAGACGTTTCACAGGCCATACTACCGATAGGTACCGATTTCTTGGGTCATCACGGTCTAGTCGTTGATCTGCAAGGACAACGCCTAGTCGATCGCACAACGCTACTCAACACATCGTGCTCAGTGACCCAAAGAACTACTCCAAGTATTTCGACAATCAACGCTGAGCAGAACTTTTCAGACATTCTCAAAGAGTTTGCTGAGATTACCTGTCCAACACCACTTGGGGTACGTACAAACACATCTGTTGTACATCGCATCACCACGACCGGGCAGCCTACCTACGCCCGCCCACGACGCCTATCACCGGTGAAGCTCTCGGCTGCACGCGCAGAGTTCGAGCTACTAATGAAGCTTGGCATTTGCCGCCCTTCCGACAGCAACTGGGCGAGCCCCCTACATTTGATGCGGAAGGCAGATGGCTCGTGGAGACCTTGCGGCGATTACAGGGCCTTAAACGCTGTGACGGTTCCGGACCGCTACCCGCTGCCGTTCCTTCAAGATTTTTCTAATATCTTGGCCGGTAAAATTATATTTTCAAAGATTGACTTACAAAAAGCCTTCCACCAGGTGCCGATACACCCTGATGATATCTGCAAAACTGCAATTACCACACTATTTGGTTTATATGAGTTCACTCATATGACGTTTGGTCTGAGAAACGCAGCCCAAACGTTTCAACGTCTAATTAACGAGGTCTCTCGAGGCCTAGACTTCGCGTTCACATAATTAGATGATGTTTGTATTGCATCAACGTCTATTGAGGAGCATAGACAGCACCTGCGTTTGGCTTTCAACCGTTTAAAAGAATTTAAATTAACTATCAACGTCGCAAAATCGCAGTTCGGCGTTCCGGAGCTGGAATTTCTAGGCCACTCAATTACGAAGGAAGGTATCCGACCGTTGCCCAGCCGTGTAGAAGCGCTTACAAGATTTCCACTTCCGACCGTCGCCAAGGAGCTCAAACGCTTTCTAGCAATGCTCAACTTCTACCGCAGGTTTCTTCCTAATGCCTTGGAGCATCAAGGCCCGCTTTTCGGAATGATACCGGGCAACAAAAGAAACGACAACACAACTCTGGTTTGGACCGAAAGCGCGCAGTGCCATTTCGAGACTTGTAAAACGCAACTCGCTAGTTGAACTATGCTAGCACACCCTCTACCTAACTCCGAACTTTCTCTTTGGGTAGATGCCTCAGATTTTGCAGCTGGTGCCGTCTTAAACCAAATGGTAGATAATGCGCTCCAACCCCTAGGATTCTTTTCGTGCAAGTTTTCTTCAGCTGAAGCACGCTACAGTACCTACGATCGAGAATTAACCTCCGTATATTTCGCCATGCGTCACTTTCGTTACATGTTAGAGGGTCGTACTTGCCACGTGTACACGGACCATAAGCCCCTCATATTCGCTTTTCGCCAACATTTACACAAGGCTTCGGATCGGCAAGTCAGACAATTAGACTTCATATCGCAGATCACAACAGACATACGACACGTTAAAGGGGCAGACAATGTTGCTGCTGACTTACTGTCACGAATCCAGTCGCTTACAGCTGCCTCTATCAATTACGACGAGCTGGCCGAAGACCAACGCAATGACGAGGAACTTAACTCCTATCTAAATGGTAATGTTCGCCACTCACTTCATTTAAAAACGTTTGTCTTGCCTTCCAGCAAGAAGAAAGTCGTATGTGACGTATCCACAGGCCCCTTCGTGACATCGAGGTTTCGCCAGGCCTTCTTGCAAGCAACACACAACTTATCTCATCCCGGCATGCGCGCCACTGCTAGGATGATGGTCGACCGATTTGTCTGGCCATGAATTCAACGTGACAGCAAACTTTTCGCCAGAAATTGTATGCAGTGCCAGCGCAGCAAAACCACGCGGCATAACACTAGTCCACTACAGCGTCGAGAGTGTCCCAGTGAACGCTTCGGGCACTTACATATTGACATAGTGGGCCCGTTTCCATTATCGGAAGGGAATAGGTACTGCCTCACAGTAATTGACCGTTACACCAGATGGCCGGAGGCTTTGCCTATTCCGAACATGACAGCCCCCATAGTTGCTAAGGCTTTACTATGCGGCTGGATCGCGCGTTTTGGCGTTCCCATAGACATCACGTCCGATCTGGGCCGGCAGTTCGAGAGCGCACTGTTCCACGAGCTGCTCCAATGCCTCGGCGTGTCTCATTTACGGACGACACCGTACCACCCGCAAAGTAATGAGCTGATTGAGCGATGGCACCGCACATTAAAATCGTCTATTTTGTGCCACAAAGTGGACCAATGGACGACTTACCTACCCATCATCTTGCTAGGCCTGCGCTCAGCTCTCAAAGATGACATCGGCTGTTCACCGGCAGAGCTAGTTTATGGTACGTCACTCAGGTTGCCGTCGGACCTCTTCGTTACACCCACGAAAACACCTCCACAAACGGAGCTAGTTCAAAACTTACGTCGCATCATGCAGGAACTACGTCCTGTGGATACCGCTTGGCACACTGCACAAAATACATTCATCCACAGCACACTACAATCATGCGATCATGTCTTCATCCGAGATGACTCCATTAGACCGTCATTATCAGCACCCTAGAGAGGACCCTTCAAAGTTGTGAGCCGTACTCCGCAATATTTCGCCCCTCAGCACTCTCTCTCTGTTCACTCTTCCTCTTTGCTCGTGAGCCGTCATGGCTACCACACTACGAATCAGGAAATAGCAAACATGAAATCGGCGAACCGAGAAGTAGCAGAGCGAATGGAAACCAAATATTTGAAAATGCGAATCGCGAGGTGTTCAGCAAGCTTCAGGAAAATTCTGCGCGCTCGGAGCAGAAAGTGGAAGAAATTTCAGACAGGATTAATGTGAAAGTCTGGAGACGCGAGTAGAACATTTAGACAAACTAGTTGACAGTCTGGAGGATTCGGTAAACAGAAAAATCGACGAGCGGCTTAGAGAGGTACAGCTGCGAGGGTGCAACTGGTATAAAAGCAGCAGTGCTCAATGCAATGAGTCGAGTCTGTGTTGAGCAAGCAAAGTTGTAACAAGTGTAGATACAAGGAAGTGTAAATCTGTAAATAAAGTGATTGTTGATTTCTGACTGCGTTTTTGCGCTGAGTACTTGAAGTTGTTTTATTTTCAAACACAATCAAACGAACCTTGGGAAACTTGGATTTTCGTAACATTTGGTGTCAGAAGTTCGGACTGTGTTACTGAAGATAAACAAAGAATTAAATAAATAAATATGATAAAATTATAAAAACACAGGCATGGTTAAACTCGAGCTGCTGAAGGTGGACCAGCTGAAGAAAGAGCATCGATTGGGCTGCACACGAGTTCGGAACGCAGGAACAAGAGGCGTCGGCCAAGGGGGAGGAATCGCCTGCTGGCGCTGCGTCATTGCAAAGTACGACTGCAGCGGCTGCGCCACTACAAGCATTGACATGAGCCAGTTAATGGTGGCACTTACAGGCGTGTTTGAGACTTCCAACCGTGAAATGGCAGCCAAAATGGAAAATGAAAATCGCGAAATGTCGGCGCAAATGGCAGCGAAACTGAAAACCACGAATCAGGAACTGTCGGCGCAAATGGCAGTGAAAGTGGAAACCACGAATCAGGAACTTTCGGCGCAAATAGCAGAGCGAATGGAAACAAAACTCCAGGAAAATGCAGACAAATTTGAAAATGCGAATCGCGAGTTGTCCAGCAAGCTTCAGGAAAATTCTGCGCGCTTGGAGCAGAAAGTGGAAGAGACTTCGGACGGGATTAATGTGAAAGTTGAGCACCTGGAGATGTTAGTAGAACATTTAGACAGACGAGTTGACAGTCTGGAGGATTCGGTAAACAGAAAAATCGACGAGCGGCTTAGAGAGGTACAGCCACGAGAATGTTTGCCACCGGTTCCGGAAAGTTTCGCCACCCGAACGGAAGTGCCTACTTATGATGGTGCTACGCCGTTCGATACATTTAAACTGCAATTCGACTTGGCTGTTTTGGAAAATCAGTGGACCGATATCAGGAAAGGTCGGAGATGGCACTGGCGCTGAAAGGTCCTGCGGCTGAGGTAATTAAATCAGTTCCGGAATATTCGACAAGTGATTACGAGGCTATCATGAGAGCGTTGGCAGCGAAGTACAGCAACGAGCACAACAAAACGCTGTGCTACTGTGAGCTGAATAACCGCAGGCAAAGAGCCAATGAGGCACTGCAGACATTGAGCGGCTCGCACAAAAACGATTACTATCGGCACCAGCAGTCTGGAACTTGAGTTCGGCACGGTTTTACGCTGGACCTGAAAGAAAATGTGCTGAGGAATGCCAACGTTGAATTCCACCTGCACACCGGCTATGAGCGAAGCGTGCCCTGCCAGACGCGTGTGATCGAAACTCCAACACATTTACAAAAATTTTCACTGAAACTAACACATAAACATTTACAAAAGAAATTTTTAAGTATGTTCCATGCAAGCGGGAAAAAGAAGTTTCAGTACACAAAATTTCCCTGTATGAGAAAACGAGATGGCACTTTATTAAAAATATTTGAGAAGCGTATCAAAAGAATTGTTTCCCTAATGTTAGCGTTCTTTTCATTGAATCTTTGCAGATTGTGTACAGCGCTAGCGCTCCTAACCTCAAAAATATCGTGGACTGAGGGTCAATTTCATTTCATTACATTTGCAAAATTTTTAATAATTTAATTACTTTGGTTCGTACTATAACTGTGTAAATTAATGATTTTTGAATAATAAAAAACCTTTTTTATAAATAGACACATGAAATAATAAAATGCCAAGGCTTTTTTTATTTTTAATCAGCTGTGATAGGTTTATGCGTCAAATGTGATGTCTTTTGATATCACTGATGAGAGAAATTTTATCAGCAGTGACTAATCACACGTGATTGGGATTTGATCATTGCTGATTAGAGTGAGCGAGAGCACTATATGTTGGACCACGTTTTAAATCGCCTGTGTACGAAGGTGATAAAGAATCACATGGACACAAAGATACCCATCACATTTTTCACACTGCTAGTTGAAAAATGATGGAGATTGTGATCGAAATTTCATCACATGTGATTGTCATATGATTGATCAAATGATGGTCACTGTCCTTGCAGGGTGGCGGTAAGGAAAGTTGTCTTGTGTCAACACCAGAAGATACCAGCGAATTCCGAGGCGATTGTGTGGGCAAAGGTGGACGAGGACGATGGGACAAGTGGGCTGTGGGTTGTAGAAGCGCCAAAACAAGGATACGACAACATAATTATCGGACGTACATTAGCGGAATCAAAAAATGGAAAAATACCAGTCAGGATACTCAACCCACTTAACACACCCAGATATGTCGGAAAAGATGCGATCATTGGTGAGTATAGAGAGGCTGAAGCAGTTGTTAATTGCGAAAGCAGTCCACCCGGAGGAAGTAAGAAAAGCGGGTTTAACATGGACGCCATACCGCAGGATAACCAGTAGAGCAGCGAATTGACAGCCGAGCAGAAACAGAAGACACGGTCACTCCTGCAGCAGTATGGGTCAATATTTGCAACGAAAGCGGGCGGAAGAACAGCCATAGTGAAGAACAACATCGACACCGGAAGTGCGAAACCAATCCGCCAACCGCCAAGACGAGTTCCTCTGGCCAAGAGTGAAGAGGTCACAAATTTGATTAAAAACATGCATAAAGAAAAGTTCATAGAGCCTTCGTCAGGCCCTTGGTGCTCGCCGGTCGTGCTAGTCAAGAAAAAGGATGGCAGTACCCGATTTTGTGTGGACTATCGAAAGCTCAATGACGTGACCAAGAAGGACAGCTATCCACTACCACGAATCGATGACACCCTTGACTCACTGTCAGGCACGCAGTGGTTTTCCACACTCGTCTTACGCAGCGGCTATTGGCAGGTGGAGCTTGCAGACAAGGTCTGGTCTACCTCGACGACATAATCGTGATGGGCAAAAGCTTCGGCGACCACCTGGAAAAGCTGAAGGAGGTATTTGAGCGAATACAAAATGCCGGCCTTAAACTCAACCCAAAGAAGTGATCGCTGTTCCAAAAAGAGGTCAAGTATCTGGGTCACACGGTACATACGGACGAAGGCAAGATCACGGCGGTGAAGGAGTGTCCCCGACCACGCAATCTACACGAACTCCGCAGTTTCCTGGGCCTGTGCACATACTACCGAAGATTCGTTCTAGGATTTGTGAACATTGCTGGCAGCTTGCACAAACTGACGAAAAAGAATCAAGCCTTCGCGTGGGGTGAAGAACAGGAGCAGGCTTTTGCACAAGGAAAAACTGTGCACTGCTCCAATTCTGGCCTTCCCCGTGCTCGGAGTGATATTTGTGCTGGATACAGATGCAAGTGGGCATAGTATTGGTGGTGTGCTATCACAGATAATAGATGGCCAAGAACAAGTGATAGCCTACTACAGCAAAATTTTGTCAAATCCTGAACGCACTACTGTGTGACACGAACGGAGTTGTTCGCAGTATTGGAATGCGTGAAGCACTTCCACAAATACCTGTATGGGCAAAAGTTTCGCCTGCGCACAGATCATGCGGCATTGAAATGGCTCCTGAACTTTAAAGATCCGAAGGCCAATTGACGCGGTGGATCGAGCGGCTGCAGAGCTACGACTACGCGGTAGAGCATCGCAAGGGTAGCATCAAAGAATATGAAGTAATATAGAACGCGCATCTCATACAAGCCATACAACACGTTGAATGGCGGGTACTGCTGGTAGTACCCTCTGTTATTGACAGCAGAACCCTCTGTTACGAACAGCAGAAATCTCTGTAACTTCGGCGTAACATGTGAGTACAAGCAAAGAAAATAAACATACGAAGGCTTGCTTTTGATTGCGCTCGCTGCAGCGAGTCTGCGTTAGCACACTGCTGCGGCGTGGGATGATTGGGAGATGAAGACGATGTGCTGATGTTGTTGTTATTGCGCTGGCGAAATGCTGAAATTGTAAAACGATTTCTATTTTTTGGCGGCTGGCTTTTCTTCTTCTTCTATAAGCCTGCTCGGCGTCTCATATTGCTTCTGAACTCACTGCCAACTGTAGTGTGCGCAAAATCACAGAAAAGAAAATAAAATATGGCTGGCATGGCGACCTATATGATCGCTACAGGCAATAAAAAATATATAATAAGTAATCAACAAAGACAATTAAAAAGGGAAATTGGAAAGAAAGGAAGACGTTTTTATTAGCCCGTAATAATTTTCCGTCCCGTTCTTTGGATCTATTTTTACTGCCCACATATAATGCTTGTTTAAAAGAACTAAACTAAGAAAATCTTATATCGTAAATTTATGGTCACATCATTCGCCATGGAACCATTCAGGTGTAGAATATTTATACTATTTTTAAACGTAGGCATTCCTAAATCACAGTTTTCTTATGACAAAATACTTGTCTTATTATCAATTTCTTTATTTAGTGCTTTAGTAGTGCTTTTCA
Organism: Melieria omissa; assembly: GCA_963971225.1. Lineage (NCBI taxonomy): Eukaryota > Metazoa > Arthropoda > Insecta > Diptera > Ulidiidae > Melieria > Melieria omissa. The sequence continues at coordinate 89,171,170 of OZ020267.1, read as the reverse complement.
TATTGAAAGTCAATAGACCTATTTAGGTTTTTCCATACAATCTTTTAACCCTTGGTTTGTCCGTTAGATTTCGATTTAAAAACAAAAATTAAAACACGTATCTAATTTTTTGATTTCAAGTGTTTTTACGAATTTTGAAGTCAATACAGCCATCAGTTAATTTTTTGTCGTAGTTTTTCTATATTTTCAAACTTGTAATCAACCATGTGAAATAAACAAATAATTTTATTTCGAACTCGCCACGTAAAAATATTTGTAAACATTTTAAATTGGGATCTACCGCCAAATTTTAAAATCAATCAAAGCGTTGGCCATCAAAAAGCCATACACGCAAAGATTCGATTGATGGAAATATTATAGCAATTTGTGCAGCAAAACCAATCGGCAACACAAAAAACCATACACACAATAATCGACAACAACAAAAACATTAGCGAATCCCGAGTCATCTTTGTGACGATGCCTTGGTTCGTTGTTTGTTTTTTGCTTGCGCTTCGGCAAAAAAGATCAAGAAACATGCATGCAAAAAATGATTTTACTTTACTTCATTTTCTATGGTAGCAGCCATGGAAATGCCAATGCCTTGTCACGCCGTCCCACAGTGTTCCGAAGTGGGACAAAAATAGAAAAATTGTATGTCACCGATTTCAAAGAAATTGGTGTCATTTGAAAGATAATACTTTCATTAAGCAAGATCTTAAATTATTTCTTAATCGGGTAAATTTTGAAAAAGTTATAGCATTTACAAGTTGACCAAATTGTAGAAAAATTGTTTTATGATAAAATGCAGTTTTGAGCGTCAACAATTGAAAATGTAACCAAAACACTATTTTCGCTTCAATCGGAGAAAATGTTACTGCTATGCACTTATAAGAGTCCAAAACATCATTTCAGGAGCTATTTTGAAAAAAAAGTTAAATAAAAACGGGGCTGTACGTTATTTAAAAAACACATTTTTTTTACTAAAAGCTATAGAAACTATATATTTTTGTAGATCGCAAATGTCGAATTGCGCATTATTACACCTACTTTTTTACGTAATCCTATAGAATGGACTTTCTTCTTTTGGATGATTAAAAAAAATTCTGCGATTTCCTGCGATCTTGGAAAATAATAGAATTTTTGTAAACTACTCTAACTAAAAACAATTGGATTTTTGTACCCTACATTGAGGTGCCCACCGGTACATTCACTGTGGTACGGAGCTTGTAACGGCCAGAAAGTGATGTAACTGGAAAGAAAAAGTATAGTAGCACTGTCGCTATTTAAAATGGGCATGGTCCGCCCACTAAAGGCAGAGTTGCCATACGGAAGTCTTTCATAAAATATGAAAATGTCTATATTAACAAATCCAATGTCTCAATTTATCAATGTTCTATATAAAAATGGGTTTGGCTTACCCGTTTAACCCGTTTAGAGCCATATTATCCTATTTTTCCCATTGCTAAAAAATTTTTTGCTAAAGTGTGATTTAATGCTCATATTTTTTGGAGAATATGGAAAAGTTGAGGAAGGCAATTTTGTTAAAATTACCTTGCATTATTTACACTTGTTTACAATAAAGAAGAAAACTATGGGAGAAAACTATTTGTATAATAGTTTTATTTCAATTGAACTGTTTGTGTGGGATTAAAAACATCATATTTGATGATAGTGAAACTGAATAAACTGAACGGTTTGAAAAATGGCAGTTATTTTCTTTCATCCTCGACATTTTATCATAGCATTGCATCTTCATAGCTGTGTCATCTCTATGTGAAGCTCTATGGAAATAAAATCAAAAATGGTTTCTTTCAAGCAACTTCATCACCCTCTTTCCACCGTTTGAAGGTCGAATTTTGAAAAACGCTGAAATACGTATTTAGTTATTTTTGTTTGAGTATATATATACAAAATTTTAAAGCAATCCGACCAAAACACAATGTCCGTCTATATAAGCTTCACCACCCCGTTTGCGGCCTTTCAAGGTCGAATTTTTTAAAATCGTTCCTTTTTAAAGGTTGACTTTTTAAAATACAACTATTGACCAAATTTCATCATTATAGCTCCAGCGGTTTGGGCTCGGTGGTGATAGCATACTTGGTTATATATATTCGATTTTTTTTTAAACTATATATTTTTTTGGAAAACAAACATCATTTTTTAAGTCAGTAGCCCCAAATAATTCAGATTGCAAATTTTCAGCGAATTTAGAGCACTCCTTCTATTTTTGTCCCAATTTTGTATGGAGTCGAAACACTGTGCGTCCGTGCAAAACCGAATGCAGGCATTGTTCGCAAGTCGAAAGCAAAGAGCAGATAGTGGACGTACGATTGGTCAGCGTTATGCCAGAGGAAGAGTGGTCTGCGGAGAGGATACAAAAGGACCAGTGCGAGGATACGGATCTTAAAAAAATCATTGAAGGCAAGGAGTAAGGTGCACGTACAGACTGGCAGGTGATGGCCGGTCAGAGCCCGATCGCGAAGGCTGATGTCTGTCTGATGGCTGCCTATACCGCGAGTGGGAGAGTGAGGATGGCCGGACCAGCAATTCCCTAATTGTAGTCCCGAAATGCAGGATCAACGAGGTGATCGAGGCATACCATAACGACTCCAGTGGAGGGCACCTAGGCATCACAAAAACTGTCGCCGATTCTACTGGGTAGGATGCCAGGAGTCTGCCGCCGATTGGATTAAGAGCTGTCATCGATGTTCGGCTGCGAAAGGGCCGACAAGAAGATCTCGGGGTCGCATGCAGCAGTACAACGTGGGAGCGCCCTTCGAGCGAATTGCCATGGACGTCGCCAGGCCATTCCCACTTAGCACTCAAGGCAACAGATATGTGCTGGTGGTAATGGACTATTTTAGCAAATCGCCCGAAGTGTATCCTATTCCTAACCAGGAGGCCGCCACGGTCGCGGAAATGCTGGTAAGCAACTGGGTGGCCAGATTTGGAGTTTCGCTGGAGCTGCACTCGGATCAAGGCCGGAACTTCGAGGCTCTGGTAATGAAGGAAGTGTGTGAGCTACTAGGAATAAGAAAAACTTGCACCTGTCCTTTGCATCCCAGTTCGACGGCATGGTTGAACGATTCAATCGGACGCTGGAAGAATATCTGCGGAAAGTAGTAGGCAGGAATCAAAAGGATTGGGACACGCATATTCCGCTATTCTTGATGGCGTATAGGTCAGCCCCGCACGATACGACATCATTCACTCCAGCCCGAGCAGTGTTCGGCACGGGGCTGAGGTTTCCTGCTGACTTGAAGTTCGGAGTGGTCAGCACGACCAATTAGGCAGTCAATAAGCGGTCAGAGCTGCAAGAAATCCACCAGTTTGAGCTTTGCTGGAACAATCGAGATAGAACGTACAACTGGAATGTGCTAGAAACTTCGAAAACTAGTATAAAAGCAGCAGTGGCAGCGCAAGGGGTCGAGTCTGTGTTGAGCAAGCAAAGTGGTAACAAGTGTAGTTACAAGCGAAGTGTAAATCTGTAAATAAAGTGATTGTTAGTTTCTGACTGCGTTTTGCGCTGAATTGAAGTTGTTTTATTTTCAAAGACAATCCAAACGAACCTTGGAAAACTTGGGATTTTCGTAACAATATGTTATACACCAAAGAATATGTATAATAAGAACGTGCATGTGGGTACAAAAGTGTTTTCGGCTGTTATGATGCGAGGGGAAGAGCAAAGCGTGGGCTTTTGAGCACGTTCATAACGTTTTCTGTTATAGCCTATTTCCACTGAGCGCTTAACTGCAGTGAAAGGCTCTGTTAAATTTGAGAACTGTCAAGCGTTTCCACCGGAATCGAGTTAAATGCAACAGCTAGTTTTTGTTTACATTTTTAGTTGGTCGAGCCAAATTCTGCATTTATTTCTAGGCAGCCACGGCTTACCCATCGCCGTCATCTCCTTGTATACGTATGTATGGTTTCTTGTAGCCCCCCTACTGCATGGAAACCACTCTGCTTTCCTTCTCAACAGTCTAGGGATGTCCTCTCTTTCATATTTGTGAAAATGTATTTCATTTGTGACAGTTGTCAGCTGATTGATATCAGAGCTGTCTGCATTTTTAATGTCAAGAGGATTCATGAGAAGTACCACGTTTTTTATTTTCTTTTTCAGCATTTATTATTGGCAAATAATAGAAGTTTTGACTTTGATTATGATAGACGATATGTATTTTTGCCTAAAATGTAGTAAAAAGTAATTGTCTTGGCAAAACATCTACCACACCGAACGCAATTCAAATCCCTTCTTTCGTTTGTGTTCGTACGGCTCTTGCAGCGCCTGAAAGCATGCTATCAAAATTTGTACACTTGTGAGTATTGCCCCCCTATTTTAACATAACATTTTCTGTTAGACGTCTGTAAATGGCAAAACTGAGTTAACTCAGTTTTGAAAGTGAGTTTACGCACTTTGATACAAAAACAATTGCATTGGAATTAGAGCATTTAAATGCGATGTTAAATGCATTTAAGGCCCGGTGGAAATAGGCTATGAGTTTACGCTTTTTGATACAAATAGAATTGTATGGGAATTTGAGCATTTAATTGCGATGTCAAACTGCAGTTAAGGTCGGAGGTTGGCACTGGCGCTGAAAGGTCCTGGGCTGAGGTCATCAAATCAGTTCCAGAATGTTTAAGAAGTGATTACGGTGCCATCATGAGAGCGATAGCAGCGAAGTATAGCGACGAGCACAATCATGCGCTATACTACTGTGAGCTGAAGAACCGCAAGCAAAGAGCCAACGAGGCGCTGCAGACATATGCAGCAGACATTGAGCGGCTCGTACAGTTGTGCTACCCAAAATTTGGTGCTGATGATCTCGAGAGGATGAAGATTGAGTCGTTTATTGAAGGTCTTCATGATCCAGAAACACGTCGCAGTGCGTTGATGATGGACAAGCCGACATTTAGGGAGACGGTGACCAGCGCGATGACATATGAGGCGACATGGATTGGGAGCACTCGGTATGCACCAGCAAGGATACGCCAGATCCAGCCGGACAACGACATTACGATCCAGGCCATAAGCTCTGAGATACCGGGCAGGCCACGGGTGGTCTCCTCTAAAGTTGTTTGCTGGGTATGTGGCAAGCAGGGGCACATATCACGAGACTGCCGTCAACGAAGGAGGCGTTCCCGTTCCCGATCGCAATCGCCTGAAGCGAGGAATACTGACAATCAAGGCCCAGCCAACAATCGCAGGGCTGAGTACGAGGAGCCGTTAAACTAAAACGGGTCAGCCCAAAGGGGCGTGAGCTGATCCCCACAAACTGCCGCCCCACCGTCCTTGTCTCACAGCTGAAACGACAGCCCAGCAGCTTGACAATTGAAGGAATGATAGATGGAAAGTTGTTCGTGTTGACACTGGATACTGGAGCGTCATATTCGATCATAAAAAGGAAGCTGCTGAAGAACTGGGAACCGCTGCATGGCATACAGCTGCGGACTGCGACTGGCGAGCGCGCGCTGGTGAGAGGGAAAGTTACAAAAACGATTGCTATCGGCACCAGCAGCCTGGAACATGAGTTCATCGTCGCGGATATAATGGACAACGTGATTATCGGCGTGGATTTCATGATTAGGCACGGTTTTACGCTGGACCTGAAGGAAAATGTGCTGAGATATGCCAACGTTGAATTCCCGCTGCACACCGGCTATGAGCGAAGCGTGGCGGTAAGGAAGGTTGTATCGTGTCAACGCAGGAGGATACCGGCGAATTCTGAGGCGATTGTGTGGGCAAAGGTGGACGAGGACGATGAGACGAGTCGGCTGTGGGTAGTAGAAGCACCGAAACAAGGACACGACAACATCATCATCGGACGTACATTAGTGGAACCTAAGAATAGCAGAAGAATAGAAAGACGAGGTAATTGGCGAGTGTAGGGAAGCTGTAGCAGTGGTCAATTGCGAGAGTAGCCCACCTGGAGGTAATGAGAAGAGCAGTTTTAACATGGACGTCCTACCGCAAGAGGACTAGTGGAGCAGCGAGTTGACGGCTAAGCAGAAATAGAAGGTGAGGTCTTTCCTGCAGCACTATGGGTCAATATTTGCGGCAGAAGCAGGCGGGAGAACAGCCAAAGTGAAGCACAACATCGACACCGGAAGTGCAAAACCGATTCGCCAACCGCCCAGACGAGTTCCGCTGGCCAAGAGGGAGGAGGTCACAAATTTGATCGAAAACATGCGAAAAGAACAGGTCATAGAGCCTTCTTCGGGCCCCTGGTGCTCGCCGGTCGTGCTAGTCAAGAAAAAATATGGCAGTACCCGGTTTTGTGTGGACTATCGGAAGCTCAATGATGTGACCAAGAAGGACAGTTATCCACTACCTCGGATCGATGACACCCTGGACACATTGTCAGGCACACAGTGGTTCTCCACGCTCGACTTACGCAGCGGCTATTGGCAGGTAGAGCTTGCAGACATGGACAAGGAGAAAACGGCTTTCAGTGTTGGCGATGGTTTGTGGCAGTTCACCGTCATGCCGTTTGGACTCTGCAACGCACCAGCAACATTCGAGCGGCTAATAGAACGCGTGCTAAAAGGGCTGCATTGGCGGACGTGTCTGGTGTACCTCGACGACATAATCGTAATGTGTAAAAACTTCGACGACCACCTGGGAAAGCTAAAGGAGGTATTCGAGCGGATACGAGAAGCCGGGCTTAAACTAAACCCAAGGAAGTGCTCGCTGTTCCAAAAGGAGGTCAAGTATCTGGGTCATACGGTTTCCGCCCGCGGAATACATACGGCTGAAGGCAAAATCACGGCGGTGAATTAGTGGCCCCGGCCACGCAATCTACACGAACTCCGCAGTTTCTTGGGCCTGTGCATATACTACCGCCGATTTGTTCCGGGATTCGCGAACATAGCTAGCAGCCTGCACAAACTGACGAAAAAGGGCCAAGCTTTCGAGTGGAACGAGGAGCAGGAACAGGCTTTTGCACGTCTGAAGGAAAAACTGTGCAGTGCCCCAATTCTGGCCTTCCCCGTGCCTGGGGGGATGTTTGTGCTGGATACAGATGCAAGCGGGAGTAGTATTGGCGGTGTGCTATCACAGATAATAGACGGCCAGGAACAAGTGATAGCGTACTACAGTAGGGTTTTATCGAAACCGGAACGCAATTACTGTGTGACCCGGAGAGAACTGCTGGCGGTATTGGACTGCGTGAAACACTTCCACAAATATCTGTATGGGCAAAGGTTCCGCCTGCGCACAGATCATGCGGCGTTGAGATGGCTCCTGAACTTTAAGGATCCTGAAGGGCAATTGGCGCGGTGGATCGAGCGACTGCAGAGCTACGACTACACGATAGAGCATCGCAAGGGCAGTAGCCATGGAAATGCCGATGCCTTGTCACGCCGTCCGTGCTAAGTCGAATGCAGGCAATGCTCGCGAGCCAAAAGCAAAGAACAGATAGTGGACATCCGGTTGGTAAGCGTTATGCCAGAGGAAGAGTGGTCTGGGGAGAGGCTACAAAAGGACCAGCGTGAGGATGTGGATCTTGCAAAAATCGTCGAAGGCAAGAAGCAAGGCGCACGTCAAGACTGGCAGGAGATGGCCGGTGAAAGCCCAATCGCTAAAGCTTACTGGGCACAGCGGAAAAGTCTGCGGCTGAAAGAAGGATGCCTGTACCGCGAATGGGAGAGCACGGATGGTCGGACCAGCAACTCCCTAATAGTAGTGCCGAAATGCAGAATCAACGAGGTCATCGAGGCATACCATAACGACTCCAGTGGAGGGCACTTGGGCATCGCCAAAACCGTCGCCAAAATAAAAAGACGATTCTACTGGGTAGGATGTCAGGAGTCTGTAGCCGAGTGGATTAAGAGCTGCGACCGATATTCAGCCACGAAAGGGCCGGCAAGAAAATCTCGAGGCCGCATGCAGCAGTACAACGTGGGAGTGCCCTTCGAGCGGATTGCTATGGACGTCGCCGGCCCATTCCCAACTAGCACTCAAGGCAACAAATATGTGCTGGTGGTAATGGATTACTTCAGCAAATGGCCCGAAGTGTACCCTATTCCTAACCAGGAGGCCACTACGATCTCGGAAAAGCTGGTAAACAACTGGTTAGCCAGGTTCGGAGTTCCGTTGGAGTTGCACTCAGATCAAGGCCGGAATTTCGAATCTGCGGTATTCAAGGAAGTGTGTGAGCTGCTGGGGATAAAAAAACGCGTACCACTCCTTTGCACCCAAATTCAGACGGTATGGTGGAACGCTTTAACCGGACACTGGGGGAATACCTGCGGAAAGTGGTAGGCAGGAATCAAAAGGATTGGGACACGCATATCCTCCTGTTCCTGATGGCGTATAGGTCAGCCCCGCACGACACGACATCACTCACTCCAGCCCGAGCAGTGTTCGGCACAGAGTTGCGGTTACCCGCTGACTTGAAGTTCGGGGTAGTCAGCACAACGGAAGGCGCTAAGACGGACTACGTGGTCAATAAGCGGGCGGAACTGGAGGAAATTCACCAGTTTATAAGGGGCGGCACCAAACTGGTCAGCGATAAGGTGAAAGCCAGATACGATCTACGGGCCAACTCAGCAGGGTTCCAAGAAGGCGATTTGGTAATGCTCTACAACCCGCAGTGGAGGAAAGGTTTGTCTCCGAAACTTCAAGCGTCATGGGAAGGACCGTACGAAGTCGTGACTAGGATTAGCGACGTGGTATACAGGATTCAACGTTGCAGCAATAAAGGCGCTAAGCTGAAGGTAGTCCATTTAGAGCGCCTGGCGCATTATCACAGCGGAACCTTGGCACTTGTTCGGGACGAACAAGTCTAAGTGGTGGGCAGTGTAACGAAGAGAGTCTGTCGCTGTGCAAAGCAACCCTGCCGCTACGCGCCGTGCTATAATTCAATCCGGCAACGACGGCCGCGATAATAACTTTTAGTCCAATCTGGCAACGATGGTCGCGATCATCATGGAAACCTTTAGTCCACTCGGGAATGTGCGAGAACGATCTGCGCGATGGCCGGACAGGTATAAAAGGCAGCCGGTTGCGGCGCAGCGAGTCAGTCTGGTTTTGACAAGTGAAGTTGCCACACGGAGTAATTAAGCAAATACTTAAGTGTACGAACAGTAAAGTGTAAACTGTGAATAATAAAGTGACTGTTGGTTTTTAATTGGCTGCGTTCGAATAAACAAAGTTGTTTCATTTTCAAATTGCACAATCCAGTGAAACGTAACAGCCCACTAGAACTAGTATTCGTAACAATATGAACGAGCAAGACAGATAGGAACGCCGGCCTTCCAGTGATTTAAGGTTAAGAAGCAAACAGCGGGAATCATAAGATGGGATAGGATCATAAAAGTTGAGAGAACGAAGGGCGAAGCGTAAGAAAACTTGTATGCGTTCAATACGGTTAATGTGGAAAGCATGATAAGGACGCCAAATAAACGAGGCATATTCAAGGTTAGACCTAACATAGGAGGAGTAAAGTGATTTAAGAGTATATGGGTCGGAGAAAGACGAAGAGTGACGACGAATAAATGCTAACATGGAATATGCTTTGGAGACGACAAAGTTGATGTGGGAAGAAAAGGACAACTTCGAATCGAAAAATAGACCAAGGCTCCCAAGAGTGGAGCCAGAAATAGTAAAATACCTATACGCAGGGTTATCCTTCCTGGAGAATAATGAAAGCATTTTTTGATATTAAGAAACAGACGATTCTGTTCACACCACCCGTGAAGAGTATCTAGGTCCGATTGCAGTGCAACAGAATCAGAAGGCGACCTTCTGATAATATAAATCTTCAGATCATCAGCGTACAGAAGAAACTTAGCTGAGAGGAAGCAAGAGCCGATGTCATTAATGAACAGGCCGAAGAGCAGTGGTCCCAAGATACTGCCTGGGGGACTCCAGAGGAGGCCACAAAAGGCATGGAAGGAGTGTTGTCAATTACAACGGTACAACACCTATTCGATAAGTAGGACCCGACCCACTTAAGAAAAGACGAGTGGATACCAAGGCGTTCAAGCTTAGAAACAAGGATTCTGTGCGAAACTCTACCAAAGGCCTTGGCAAAATCGGTATAGATGGCATCCACTTCATGGCCATCCTTAAAGGCCGCAAGACAATCAGTAAATACTGCTAAATTAGAAACTGTAGATCTGCCACTTACGAACCCATGCTGCTTAGGGCAAATCAGATTGCGTACTGCAGGGACAAGTTTTTCCTTGACAATTCCCTCAAAGAGTTTTGAGATTGTTGGAGATAGGTCTGTAATTCGAGACGTCATTTTTATTACCACTTTTAAAAATTGGTGTAATGGTAGCTTTCTTCCAAGCTTCAATGAAAACTCCCGAAGCTAGCGACTTGTTAAAAATATGCAGTAATGGCTCAACGAGAGAGGAGCATTGTTTAAAGAGAATAGCCGAAAAACCATCCGCGTTAGTTTGGGAGGAAGATTTGAAACTCAAGATGCCATTTTCAATATCGTCGTAAGACAATGTTAAAGACCCCAGAGAAAGGGAAGAATTAATAGATAGTGGACTGTCCAGAACAACATCAGCGTCACAAACGAAATTGGAGCTGAAGAACTCAGCAAAAAGATTTGCAGCTTCTTCAGCAGAGCCGGCGATTTTATTGTTTAGGAAAAGGGAATTAGGAATACTAGATGTCGATTTCTTAGATTTGATGAAACTCCAAAAGGCTTTTGGATTATTTTTAATGTTGGATTCATACTTATTAATATATTTTTTATAAAGTGACTTATCATGACAATTCAACTTTTCCAAGTATAGGGTGTTTTTTTTAGAGGTATAGAACTTCGAATTGAAATAAAACACAAGAAAATCGTTTTAATGTCCATCAATTTGGCTTTATTGGAAGGACAATTTTATGCCATTAATGTTTAAATATGATTTCGGGCATGTGGCCGCCGCGGCTGGCTCGAATAAAGCCAATTTTACAGGTCCAATTTTCAACCAGCTCCAATTGCTGTGCACGGTGGCGAATCGATTCATTCGGGTCCTCTTCAACATTTTGCTCTACAGCGGCAATTCTTTCTTCGGTGCGCACTGTTCGACGTCTCTGCGGATGCGTATTATCACATAGAGTAAACGTAGTGCGAAAACGACCCTTGGTTAACCGAATTAATTGCTCTGATGGACGATGTCGACCATAAAATGGACGGAGCTTGCGGTAAACTTCGCGAACTGAACCATTATTTTCGAAATAAATTTGCACGATTTGCAAGCGTTGTTCTTTTGTCAACCTGTTCATGATGAAATGGCAAACCAAACTGAACATAAATGACATTAGAGTTGCCAGATTTGACCACAAAATGCCAGTTTTATCTCTATTCGAAAAACAAACCTCAAAAAAAAACACCCTATAGTATTGATAGGTAGTAAAGTAATCGGAACTTTTGGTTGACTTGTATTTCTTATAAAACTAATTTTTACAATTTTTAAGATGTTTCAAATCTTAAGTGTACCACGGCCGTTTATAGACTTGTTAAGATGAGTGGGAATAGTCTGAAGGCAAATTTCAAACATCTTCGTTTTGAAAATATCAAAGCAGGTAGCCGCATTTGAGTTAGAAAACAAGTCAACCCAGTTCAGGCTAAGTAAGCAATCGTTAAAAGCGCGGAAATCACAGCGGTTGTAATTAAAGCTAACATTAAGACTTTTAGGCTTAATATTCAAAAATTCATAAAACTCTATGTCAATAGTTAGCGGAGCATGATGCATGCAAGCTGGAGAAATAGGATTAAAACATTCTGCAAGCTTACAATTAATATTGCTTGATACAAAAACTAAGTCTAGGATACGATTTTATTTATTTGTTATGCCGTTGATTTGAGATAAGTCGATATTCAGGAAATTATCAATAAGATACAGCTCAGTGGCACTGCTGACATTTGCGGGCGTTAGAGTGCAGGAGTTGCTCAAATGCGACCAAGAAATATTGTTTAAATTGAAGTCGCCAAGGAGGCAAAGCTGATCACTACCAAACTTATTGTACAGTGAACAAATATTGTTTACATGGGATTGATAAAGAGAATCGTTGCTGTTCGGTGGAATATAAGACACGCATACCAGAAGTGCGGACGACGAACCCTGCACACGCACACATAGCTGGTCCAGGAGAGAGTCATCATTTAGGAGTGGGATGAGCGATGATCGAAGCTTACGACTGGCAGCAATTAGGACTCCTCCACCTCTGGTACAAAGAGTCTTAATAGCATCACGATCCTTGCGATAGACGTCGTATAGATTTGAATCAAAGTATTTTATTTTTTTTTATTATTCAGCCAGGTCTCAACAATGACGAATATATCATATTCCGACTGGGAACTTAGCCGACGCACAGTGTTTCGACTCCATACAAAATTGGGACAAAAATAGAAGGAGTGCTCTAAATTCGCTGAAAATTTGCAATCTGAATTATTTGGGGCTACTGACTTAAAAATGATGTTTGTTTTCCAAAAAAATATATAGTTTAAAAAAAAATCGAATATATATAACCAAGTATGCTATCACCACCGAGCCCAAACCGCTGGAGCTATAATGATGAAATTTGGTCAATAGTTGTATTTTAAAAAGTCAACCTTTAAAAAGGAACGATTTTAAAAAATTCGACCTTGAAAGGCCGCAAACGGGGTGGTGAAGCTTATATAGACGGACATTGTGTTTTGGTCGGATTGCTTTAAAATTTTGTATATATATACTCAAACAAAAATAACTAAATACGTATTTCAGCGTTTTTCAAAATTCGACCTTCAAACGGTGGAAAGAGGGTGATGAAGTTGCTTGAAAGAAACCATTTTTGATTTTATTTCCATAGAGCTTCACATAGAGATGACACAGCTATGAAGATGCAATGCTATGATAAAATGTCGAGGATGAAAGAAAATAACTGCCATTTTTCAAACCGTTCAGTTTATTCAGTTTCACTATCATCAAATATGATGTTTTTAATCCCACACAAACAGTTCAATTGAAATAAAACTATTATACAAATAGTTTTCTCCCATAGTTTTCTTCTTTATTGTAAACAAGTGTAAATAATGCAAGGTAATTTTAACAAAATTGCCTTCCTCAACTTTTCCATATTCTCCAAAAAATATGAGCATTAAATCACACTTTAGCAAAAAATTTTTTAGCAATGGTAAAAATAGGATAATATGGCTCTAAACGGGTTAAACGGGTAAGCCAAACCCATTTTTATATAGAGCATTGATAAATTGAGACATTGGATTTGTTAATATAGACATTTTCATATTTTATGAAAGACTTCCGTATGGCAACTCTGCCTTTAGTGGGCGGACCATGCCCATTTTAAATAGCGACAGTGCGACTATACTTTTTCTTTCCAGTTACATCACTTTCTGGCCGTTACAAACTCCGTACCACAGTGAATGTACCGGTGGGCACCTCAATGTAGTGTGGTGGTTTCTGTCTGGTGGTTTAGGTGCGAGTTCGTAGTCCGGGTACTCTTGATTAGGAAGCGAGAGTGCGCCGTAAAAGTTGGCCACAAAGGCCGCAATGTTTTCCCCGAGTGAAATAAGCAAACAAACGCGTCGCTTGATCTCAGTACGAGAAGTTCCCTTTATTTTCCGAAAATTAGTTCTTATATAGTAAACTTACAAACTGTTATACGAAGGGGCAATTCCAGTGCTCCTCCCTCTATTTCCAATATTTTCTCGTTGCACCAATCACGACGCGGGTCAAAACTGACAACGCGGCAGTTTCCCAAAGTGGGCCAGCGCCCTGCGTTGACCTGCGGTAGGTCGGGTCGTGTTGCAATGCGCGATCGGTGCAAGTGCCCACATGAGTTGTGACATGTGTCGCTTGTGCAAGTGCAGGCCACTTGAGTGACGCCGGCGTTCTTGTGCATGCGACACTTGACACTTGCAAATGTAAACAAAGTGGCGCGCGCACCGATCGATGCACGTCGGTCTTGCCGATTGGCTTGCGCGCTATGGTATTGGCATCAGTGGTCATGCGGTACCACTACACCCTTACCCTTAAGCGAAAAATTATTCCTTGGAAAAATTTTTAGAATTTCGGGGGGGGGGGTTGGAATTGCTTTACAATATGATAATAGTGTGGTAATAATAGTAGTAAATTTATGATAATGGTGGTATATTAATAATAGTAGTGAGTTTATAGTGTCATGTTTTATCTTAAAAACGAGTGTAATATTTTTTTTTTGTAGTTACTTTATGTATTAATAGTAATTGTATGTTTTCTTAAAATGTATTCTATTTTTGTGTGTTACATTAAAGTGTATATGTAGTTTTTATCTTTATTGTGTATCTCCTAAATATTTCTTTAGATTGTTGTTATGGAGTTCTTTGTGTTTTCCATTTATATCTATTATTGTATTTACTCCTTTCCTTTCAACTATTTTGTACGGTCCGTGGTATGGACTTTGCAGTTTCTTACGTGTCTCTAGTTTTACATATACTAAATCTCCTACTTCTAGGTTTGTTACATTGAGGGTAGTATCGTATGTTGATTTTCTTTTATCTTTCGCTAATTCTATCATATTTCTAGCCTTATTTATTGATGTTCGTAATCTAATTTTAAGCTCATTTGCATAATTCTCAATGTCATACGTTTTTTCATTTCTGTTTATTGTGTCACTTGGCAATTGTGGCAGTTTACCAAACACTAGTTCATATGGTGAATATAGCGATTCGACGTGTGGTGTCGTGTTGTACGCGAATGTGTAATACGGTACCCACTTGTCCCATTCATAATCGTTCGTGAAAGCAAGTAAGTATTCATGTAATGTTCTGTGGTTGCGTTCAAGTGCGCCAATTGTTTGGTGGTGGTAAGGCGTAGAAAAAATTTGTCTCGTGTCAAGTAGCTTGCATATGTTGTGCATCAGCTCGTTCGTGAATTCGGTGCCTCTGTCTGACTTCAAAGTGTTGAAATAACCGTACTTGAGTATGAATTGCTCTACTAGCGTTTTTGCTATTGTTTCCGCGTCTTTTGTTTCTATCGGGTGTGCTATTACGAATTTTGTAAGGTCACATTGCATTGTCAGTATGTATCGGTATCCGTTTGATATACGTAACGGTCCGACTGTGTCAATTGTTATTGTCTCGAAGCTTGTTTTTGGTGTGTCTGTTTTAGTCAGTGCTTCTTTTGTGTGTCTCGTTATTTTGTTTGCTGTGCATTTTGAACAATTGTTTACAAATTCTTTGACCATTTGTCTCATATTTTTCCATATGTATCTTTGCTTTAGTTTTAATATGGTTTTTCTTATACCCAAATGTCCTGCTGTGCATGAGTTATGGAATTCGTCAATTAATTTATATTGTTGTATCGGGCTTAGTATTTGGAGTGGCATGTCGTAGATTAATATCTTTATGGGCGAATATTTGTTTACATGTAGTTCATTATACTTTCTTTTGAACTCATTCATTTCAATATTTTCAAATATAAATTTCTGTCTGCAAAGGGCTAGCTCCTTTATATGCAGCTTATTTAGTGAACTGTGTAGCTTCTCCAACATTGGATCTAGTTCCAAAGGGTCATCACTACAAGTCACGTGCACTTCATTATTACATATTTTGATCGTCGGCCGACGCTTTTCAATAATAAATTTCAATTTTTTCAAATTCTTCACGTCAGTCATGGAGGTACATTCCCAAATATGGAGTTGCGCAGGCTCCTTTGGAGACATGTCCGTCCTGTTGATGCGTGTATTTATTTCTTTCTTCTTATTTTGCCCTTTTTCGCATTTTTCTTGCCCTTTTTCAAATTTTTCTTGTGTTCCTAATTTTGTTGCCTTACTCCGTGTTATAGCTAGTACTTCTTGTGTCGGTATCATTGCTTTTAAGTCGTCACTGTCTAGTTTGATACGTGATAGTGCATCCGCGTTCGTGTTAATTTTGCCTTGTTTGTAGATTATTTCGAAATCATAATCGGATAAATCTAGTCTAATTCTAGTCATTTTCGACGATGGGTTTTTATGGGAAAATAGAGAAACTAGTGGTCTGTGGTCAGTTACTACTATGAATTTTCTACCGTAGAGATATGATCTGAAGTAATTTATTCCCCAGTGTATTGCTAAGAGTTCTTTTTCTATGATTGGTTTATTTATGTCGTGTTTTTGTAATGATTTGCTTGCATAAGAGATTGGTAAATCATGTCCTATTTCACCTTGCGATAGTACTGCGCCTAAGGCAAAGTCTGAGGCGTCTGTCGTTAGAATGAAAGGTTTGTTGAAATCTGGATATTGGAGTACTGGTGGATTAACTAATTTTTCTTTTAAATTTTTAAAGGCTTGTTCGCACTCGTCTGACCAAATGAAAGGTGTCCCTTTCTTGAGGAGAGAGTTTAAACATTTAATGATATTCGCAAAGTCAGGTATGAACTGTCTGTAGTAATTGCAGAAGGCAATGAATCTTCGTACGTCATCTGCGTTTTTTGGCGTGGGGTATTTCATGACTGCTTCGCATTTGGTTGGATCTGTCTTGACGCCTTTGTCGGTGATTAAATGGCCTAAATAAATAACTTCTGGTCTAAGAAAGTGGCATTTGCTTGCGTTTAGCTTCAGGTTGTATTGTTGTAATCGGTCGAAAACTTTAATCAGATTCTCATTGTGGTGTTTTAATGAACATGTAGTATTCGGATGCTCATATGTTGTCAAATAGAGAAATGTTTCTGATCTGAGTCCACTTAGTGCTAGGATTTGTTTGATGATATTTTGATATTTATATTTTTTTTTTTTTTTTTTTTTTTTTTTGGGTTTTCTTAATGTATAATGTAATGTAATAACAAGTTGCAAATGTTCTTGGGTGTGTTTGTTGGATTTGATAATAAGTTTATATATTTTTTTTTTTTTTGTTTTTTTTTTTTTTTATATCATTATCTAATTATAAATCATTATTATAATGGGTACTTGTATATATATATGTATTTCGTTAGACAATTTTATTCAAGGATTTCTGGATAGTCCTTGTTACAGTCAGCTGGTCAATGTCTTTTGAAGTTATTATATGTGTGAAAGTAGGGCCATATAGTTCAGAGGCATGACGAAATGAAAATACTTTCGAAAGAATCTCGTAACGATTGATATGAAAATCGCGCTCCATGCATTCGTACGGCAGATCGCGGCCATGATGCATCTCAATAGCCACGGCTAATTTCTTCAAAATTTGTGTCATAACTCTCTGAGCATCTTCCTCAGGTATTTTTCCGATATATTGTCGCTGTTGCCGTATGGCAGTCGGGAAGTGCTTTTCGCAAAATTTCAGACGGTGATTGTAGCCCATCAAATGATCTTGCATACCATGCTTATCCGAAATAAGTTCGCATAACCCACACTCGAATCTCGCATATATGTCACCAGGGCCTTTAAGTATTTTGATTACATACTCAACGCCTATTAGTCCCAGTACGTTGTCGTCACTTAGGTTGTAGCTAAATATTTTTGTTGCAAACGCTGGTTGGACTGGTTCGTGCATCTTTGCTATTTCCGATTTGCATTGTTGTCTTCTGTCCATTGTTGTTAATTTTACTTGTTTTTGTGCAAGGTTGTATTGTTTCTTTTATTTCCTCATTTATTTAATAATAGTTTTTTGTAATAGTGGTTTACTACATATTTAGTTATTTATATTTTGTTGTGTATTGCGTTTGATTCTAACTTAAACTATGGTGTTGATGTTTACTTTTTTAGAAATTAATTTCTTAACATAATTTTTATAGTATTTATTGATTTCAATTAGTATCAATGCTGTAACTAGTATTGTTAGAATATAAAGCAAATAAGTGTTATTGTTGGCCGTGCTATTGGTTGTTGAGGTGGCGCTGCTGGCTGCGTTGTTGTTCGCGACGATTATCTCCTCCTTTGGTGTCCTGTTGCCCATTGTTTAAGTTCTTAGCGCGTCGAGCTGTTTAATTAAAGTTGCCTTCAGTTTTGCGTCCTTTGTTATCGCGATAATTTGGTGTAATGCGGCGCGCTCCCGTCGTAGTCGTGCCTTTTTCCCGGCTCGTGTGCGGCGCTTTTCGGGTGTCTTCGTCGTTGGCTGTGTTGGCTGCGTCTTCCGTTGACGGGCCCGATATTCTGCTATAGTTATTGGTCGGGGTCCTGCTGTTTTTGGTGTTGGAATGTATTCAGGTGGGCAACAAACCGCTGGTGTCACCGGTTTGGGGATGTACGTCTCTTGCTCCGCTGCGTGTTCAGGCGTGTACTCTATCCACCGTTCGAATGCCTCAATTTCATCTGGTGTTGCCATTAGGTGTGTGAATCTTATTATTGTATTTTTCGTTGGTCTGGTTTGTGGATCACGAAACAGGAAGATATGGAGTCGGACTGGATCAGCAGGTTAAAGTTCGCAGGTGGTTGTCCTTAGTTTCAGTGGGATGTATTTGGAAAGCAAGTCAGCAAGTTTGAATGTTGTTGGTTGCAGGATCGGTGTTCTTTTTCCTTTTAGCCGTTTGTGCTCGGTAGGTCCGTAGTTGGCAGGATCGCCATGTGGTGGTTTCTGTCTGGTGGTTTAGGTGCGAGTTCGTAGTCCGGGTACTCTTGATTAGGAAGCGAGAGTGCGCCGTAAAAGTTGGCCACAAAGGCCGCAATGTTTTCCCCGAGTGAAATAAGCAAACAAACGCGTCGCTTGATCTCAGTACGAGAAGTTCCCTTTATTTTCCGAAAATTAGTTCTTATATAGTAAACTTACAAACTGTTATACGAAGGGGCAATTCCAGTGCTCCTCCCTCTATTTCCAATATTTTCTCGTTGCACCAATCACGACGCGGGTCAAAACTGACAACGCGGCAGTTTCCCAAAGTGGGCCAGCGCCCTGCGTTGACCTGCGGTAGGTCGGGTCGTGTTGCAATGCGCGATCGGTG
Source organism: Melieria omissa (assembly GCA_963971225.1). Classification (NCBI taxonomy): domain Eukaryota; kingdom Metazoa; phylum Arthropoda; class Insecta; order Diptera; family Ulidiidae; genus Melieria; species Melieria omissa. The sequence goes on along the minus strand of OZ020267.1, from coordinate 89,152,366 downwards.
CAAGTGCCCACATGAGTTGTGACATGTGTCGCTTGTGCAAGTGCAGGCCACTTGAGTGACGCCGGCGTTCTTGTGCATGCGACACTTGACACTTGCAAATGTAAACAAAGTGGCGCGCGCACCGATCGATGCACGTCGGTCTTGCCGATTGGCTTGCGCGCTATGGTATTGGCATCAGTGGTCATGCGGTACCACTACAGTAGGGTACAAAAATCCAATTGTTTTTAGTTAGAGTAGTTTACAAAAATTCTATTATTTTCCAAGATCGCAGAAAATCGCAGAATTTTTTTTAATGATCCAAAAGAAGAAAGTCCATTCTATAGGATTACGTAAAAAAGTAGGTGTAATAATGCGCAATTCGACATTTGCGATCTACAAAAATATATAGTTTCTATAGCTTTTAGTAAAAAAAATGTGTTTTTTAAATAACGTACAGCCCCGTTTTTATTTAACTTTTTTTCAAAATAGCTCCTGAAATGATGTTTTGGACTCTTATAAGTGCATAGCAGTAACATTTTCTCCGATTGAAGCGAAAATAGTGTTTTGGTTACGTTTTCAATTGTTGACGCTCAAAACTGCATTTTATCATAAAACAATTTTTCTACAATTTGGTCAACTTGTAAATGCTATAACTTTTTCAAAATTTACCCGATTAAGAAATAATTTAAGATCTTGCTTAATGAAAGTATTATCTTTCAAATGACACCAATTTCTTTGAAATCGGTGACAAAAAATTTTTCTATTTTTGTCCCACTTCGGAACACTGTGCGACGTATAGACTCCGCCTTAGTTCTCATTCCTGATACATTGTGAAAGTAGATACGAATAGATTGAGCATTGGAACTTTCAGCAACAGCTAGGCTGAATTTGGGTGAGATATTTGTTTTTGAAAAAACCGGAAAGGACGAACCGTGACACTGGCGGGCCATAACTCAGCCGCCAATAGCTTTGCAAACGATTGGTCTGACACCCCAAGTTTGAAATTAACGCGTTTAAGAGATTCAATTGGGGTATCGCTTTTCACTAGTCTGTAGCAAGTTAATAAGTTCTTGTCAATGGCAGCATGTTTTGCAACATAATCAACGATGTTATCAGGCGTGACAGATGGTTGGAACGCTTTCGATGGTTGCATTTGTCATAAATGCAACCATCGAAAGCGAACAGCCACATCAAGCTCCATGCTAGCATTAGATCCAACAACACGTAATTAGGGATAGGACGATACCTCAGAGTATCGATACTTGTACTCATTTAAAATTTCAGCTCTTAGTATCGAGTACCAAGTAAGTATCGAAAAAGTATCGATATTACTTGGTAGATAGATAGATAGATAGAGATAGATAAGATAGATAAACCCTTTATTAATTTTCATTTCTCTTATAATTATAGAGCAACTCATACAATTTCTTATAATATAGTTATGTATATGAACTAAAATTTATAAACAAAGGATATACAACATTGACCCTCAGGTCGTCTGTCGGCAAACTTAGCATACATACATTTAGGGAATTCACAGTTCGTGTTATCTAGTCTGTTAATTTTGCCGCTTGGTAAACTTAAAACATTTTGCCATCTGGTAACCCTTTTTGTTAGTGTTTCGCGTATAAATCTGTGATACCACTTTGTGCTAAAATTGAACTACTCTGTCGCATGTTTATTTTTCGTGTTAAAGTGGCAACACAAAACAGCTGATTTTCTTTTGGTAAAAAATGGAAGAGGCAGTCGCAGAAAAAGTAAGTTAATTGTGTTATTTTGCAATAATTTTGCACTTAAAATGTTATAATTGTATTTTGCATATTTTCAGACAAAACAAAAGCGAGTGCGCAAAGCGCCGTACAGGAAGTGGAGTGACCAAGAGCAGCGGCAGCTGATTACTTTTCTGCGCAGCAACGTGCCAATTGAAAAGACGACAGCGCAGCTTTACTACAAGCGCTTTTTAAATGACATGGGTATTGAGCTGGAGTGGGCACTTGTGCGCTGCAAAGCTAAAAACTTGCGGCAAATTTACACTAAGGCAAAGGCTTGGACCAATTCGACTGGGGCTGGTACTATGCGCGATGGCGAAACCACACGGGGTAAATGTTAGGTTGTATCGAGCCCTTCCCGCCATTTTTCATACGATAAAATCGCGGGAAGGGCTCGATATGGTTATGAAAGGCAGCTTTTTTCACACATTAATATTTTTAGATGTCATTTTAAGAATGTGTCCGGCCTTCGACGAATTGGAGGAGATATTCGGCTACAAAGAGTACACTGTGAATGCTTGTGTTGTGGACACGGAGGACGACAACACATTAGGACCAATCAGTGATGAGGACACCATACGACCAAGTTGGTTGGTTGACGCAAGTGCCACACAGTTAGATACTCCAGCCACTTCAGCACAAACTCCAGCCACTTCAGCACAAACTCCAGCCACTTCAGCACAAACTCCACGCGGCCCTACGCGCAAGGGCATTTATTCGCGCACGGCACTCTCAGATGTGCTCGAAGTGCATTCCAGCTTGGTGGAAAACAGGAAGGCAAAACTAAAGGTGGATAAGGAGTTTAGAGAAAAGGAATTTCAGCTAAAAAGGGAGCAGTTGGATTTTGAGAAGGAAAAACATTTAAGCCGAGAAAAGTTCAAAAAATTAGAACTCGAGATGAAGGAGAGAATTGCTCTGAGAGAAATAGAATCCAGAGAACGTGTGGAAATGCAAAAATTAAAAATGATTCCTTAATATTCCTTAATATTTTTGAAATAAAAAAATAAAATAAAACTTATTTCCTTTAAAATCTCAGTTTTTATTATTTGCGAATTCAGCTAATGCAGTTCTTAAATCGCTGTGGTCATACATTTCTTGTGGGTAATCACATTCTTCTTCAGAGCCATCATCTAAGGAATTGTATTCTTGTAGAATATTGTGTAAAATGCTACAAGCTAGTATCCACCTACAGCAAGAATTGTAACTTTGTTCATCTGACAGCCGGATCCGAAGCTCTTTTAAGCTGCCAAATCTTTCTTTTAGTTTACCAAAACAGTTCTCAACTCGTACTCTGAATTTAGAAAAATAACTATTAAATTTGGCTCTTTGTTCTTGAGTAAGTTCGGTACTATTTTGTCGAAAAGGAGTGATTATATATTGGTTAAGAGGATACGCAGAGTCTCCGGCAATAAATTGTCTTTCGCAAAAGTAGTTTTCTGGCGCTCGTCCAATAGAAGATTCCGCAAGAATTTTAGCATCATGGACACATCCTCTATATCCAATGGTGGCCTGCCGAATCTTTAAAGTATAATCACATACTATTTGCATTTTAATTGAGTATTGTTTTTTGCGGGAAAAATAGAATTCGTGATCTTTTATGGGAGATTCCGCCAACTTGATTTCGGTGCCATCAATGTAACCTACACAGCCCGGCAGCTCATGCACTGTATTTCTTATAATTTTCTTACGTTCTTCCACAGACGGCCAAAATAAAAATTTGGATTTAAGATTAAGGATTGCGGCAATAACTCTATCTGTGACCTTTATAATAGTTCCTCCGTCACCAACGCCAAACAAAGTTGCAATCTTCTTGATGGATGCACTTTCACCACTTGAACCGAGACGGAAAAGAGCAATTTTCAATTGCAAGTCAACTGGAAATTGTGGGACCGAATTTTGATTCCTGAAAACAGGATCTTCTTTAATTAAAGATAAGATGTGTTTGAATTCGGTGTCTTCTACGCGCAGCATTTGGCGCATGCAGCCGTCATCGAAGTTAACTAGGACTTTTTCATTCCAATGTGCCGATTTCGGGACATTCAAGTGGGTGCTTCTTCGTGAAGATAATACTATCGCTGCAGTAAGAGTAAAGTCCATAAGGACATCATCGTCGTCGTCTTCACTGCCTGCAAGCAAGAGAGTTAAGAAATTGCTTACACTATTAAAATTACACTTACTCGAATCTTGCGTAATTATTTCCGCTAAACTCTTATGGCATAAGAAGTTTATTAAATTATCTTTTCCGTTCCAACGAGGCATTCTTTCTTTTTTATTTCTAAGCAAAACATGAAATACAGTGCACAAAACTTTTAACCAAAACATCCATCAAGGGTCGCTCACACATCATCTGTTTTATCTTTTTAAAGTTGCCACCTGGTAAATTTAAAAGGAAACTGTGAATTCCCTAATTATATTTTATTTACTTATTCTTAGCTTAACTATATTCATTTACAATTAGTCTTCTATATTTCAGAGCACCCGTGACAAACCATACTATAATACCATAAACTATTCCATCCACCAGACCCGATACCATTCAATCTGTTATTTACTTCCTCTTGGTCTAAGTAGAATAGTCCAAAGTACCGAAATCGGATTTCTTTAGTTAATATATAAGTCAAATTGGTTTCACGGTGCAACACTGAAAATACACCTGACAAATTACATAGTGTAGGCTGTTTATATGGTCGAATAATGCATAAAAATATTTTTGTTATATTTTTTGTACCCTCCAAATTTTATTTATTTACAAAAAACCGTTTTTACAAACTTTCCGCGGTAATCTATGAATATCTCAGTAATTTTTTTAACGATTTTCAATATGTAATATGTTTTGGAAAGAGCATTGTCAGACCTTTCGAATGATGTATGTCAATTCATTGTTTAAACAAATGAGTAGTAAGTTTTTATCGCATAAACCTTGAAAAAGTGATTTTTTTCTCAATTTTTTTAACTTTAACCAGTTTTTATTGCATAATGAAACAACAAAATTAATAAAGTTAGGTAATATTCTGAAAGAAGATTTGTTTACGAACAAATTGGTGTATTGCTTTATTGAATTGGACCAAAACTGCGGAATCTACGCTATTTTTTCGTAACTAGAAAATAAAGCCTTGAATATGTATTCGTTTGAGATTTAAATAAAAATTTAAGACGAATTCATTGTACACACTGCAATACACATGATAGGCTTTATTTTCTAGTTACGAAAAAATAGCGTAGATTCCGCAGTTTTGGTCCAATTCAATAAAGCAATACACCAATTTGTTCGTAAACAAATCTTCTTTCAGAATATTACCTAACTTTATTAATTTTTTTGTTTCATTATACAATAAAAACTGGTTAAAGTTAAAAAAATTTAGAAAAAAATCACTTTTTCAAGGTTTATGCGATAAAAACTTACTACTCATTTGTTTAAACAATGAATTGACATACATCATTCGAAAGGTCTGACAATGCTCTTTCCAAAACATATTACATATTGAAAATCGTTAAAAAAATGACTGAGATATTCATAGATTACCGTGGAAAGTTTGTAAACACGGTTTTTTGTGAATAAATCAAATTTGGAGGGTACAACAAATATAACAAAAATATTTTTATGGATTATTCGACCACATAAACAGCCTACAGTATGTTACTTGTCAGGTGTATTTAATTTTTTTTTTTTGTAGCACAGTGTTTTTATTTTATTTTTAAATTCTCGGTGTCCTCTGCGAAGTCTGCTGCACAATAAACAAACGATAATAATTCAAATTATGTTCACCATGAAGTATGGTAGGAAGTTTATTTGGCAGCATCAGTAAAGCAATGTCGTATGTAGAAACGACTTCTATGATACGTACTACATTAAATTTTTCGGGTACTCATGTACACACCACGAAATGTATCTATTGGCTCGGGTATTTAATCGAGCGCGGCTGAGCGGGGGAAATGAAACGACGATATGATTCGGGTTTGTTGGGGTTCTTTATTCGTCGACGTTCGAAAGACGAGTAACACAAGAAATACAATTAACATTATACGATACAAACGGCCGAAGCCGGGAAGCAGAAAATAGGGGGAAACATGAGTACAAAGGGAAAGGAAAGGAAGGGATTAGAGATGGGATCGACAGATCACTTGGGACAGCACTCATTTAGCCATCGCGGCCCCCATTGCATATTGCAATTTAATGATGCCGCGGGCCAGTCGGGCGAGGGCATGATGCGGCTTTGCTGGTGCGGGTGTGCCGTCCATCGACGTCTCGTCCTCGGAGGAGTGCTGCTGCAGCGGTTGGCGCGTCGTAAACGTCCTACAAATAGAGTAAAGATGTCAGTTATTCGGACAAAACAGTTTTGAGACTGACATCGTGGGTATGGGAAATCGGCTAAGCTGCGGGGTTCGCTTAAGCTACAGCCGGGGGAGTATGGAGATATATAACTTTAAAAACTGGCCAAGTTGCCATTTACTTTTTCTAAGTGTGGGGGAATTTGTGGAGTGTATATGGAGAATATTAGGTGCATGTATACATATTCGTGGCGCTCGAAAGAAGCAAGAGAACCGAGCGAGAATGTCGGTTTGCTCTTCGAGAGGGTGGTGGCAGTCAACCGCTCTTTGATCCGGGATTGGAACTGTGTGAGTATGACCGTTTGGCTCAGCATGGAAGAATTGCTGGAGCCGTTCCACCCAAGAGGGAGATTGTGTAGATCTTGGAGTTTATACCCCATCAGTCCGACGCCTGCGGGATTTGCAGCGCTTAGAGCAAGCCGCACTGAAGTGGCGACTGACCTCTTTTCGGACCCGGGATGGAGGAGGTGCAATGAGGAACTGCGGGGAAATGCAATTTCCGTCAGTTGCTGTGAATGTGGACCGAGTGGCGTCAAGCCAACGCTTTTGTCGAACCCTTTTTCTCTGTTTCATTAGAGGCGAAAGCCATCCTGCGGGGCCGAAACGTTTGGCAACGAAGGGGGAAATTTGCCGGTTTGAGAATGAGTTTGCAGGAGTGGTGGGTTCAAAGCGATTTTCCATTATTTCCGGGGGTGGAAACTCTACGGGATTGAGGGCGGCAATCACTTGCGAAACGGCTTTCTTTAGGGCGGGAAGATTATTTCGAAGGGCGGGTCCAGTATGCATATGGCGACTTGGTACGTCTGTGGCACATGTCAAATGCGAAGGGGGTACTGGACCGCTTAATATCCAACCGAATACTGTATGCTGAGCAAGTAAGCTGCCACATACATTCCGGTGGATACCTTCGAGCATGATCTGCGGTATGAGATCACTGCCAATCACTAAATCGATCTGCGCTGTCTCGAAGGGGTTTGGATCAGCGAGATTTAGCATGGCGAAATTTTTCATATTAGGGGGGTGTATGTGACGAGGTGGGAGCAATTTCGTAAGCTCTTGGAGCACGATAGCTTGCACGGGGAGTTTCGTGCTAGTTTGAGGGACTGCCAAAGTCAAGAAGCATGTCTGATTGGCATTTTGCACAACCTGACCGCCCATGCCCGAGATTTGGAAGGGGGATTTCTCGATTGGCAATTTGAGGCGTTTCTGGACCTTCGAGGAAATGAAGGTACGCTGAGAGGCTTGGTCGATCAACGCTCGAACCTTAAACAACTTTCCTGAGTGTGCAATCGACACCAGTGCCGTAGGCAGAAGAGATTGGGTGCCATTACTAGAGTGTAGGGCTTGTACTTTGGGCGTACTTTGCCTGGAAGATGTGCGGGGTTGCACATCCGAAAGGGGAGAATGAGTAGCAGAGTTGTTGTGCGTTCGTTTTGGAGCTGTTGCGACCTGTGGAGTGGGCGAATGCGACCGATTAGTAGATTGAGAGGGTTGCGCATTGCCTTTAGGGAAATGAAGCATGAAATGGTGCTTCTTTTGGCAATATACGCACGTAAAATTGCTTGTACAATTTCTAGTGATGTGCGAGGTAGCAAAGCAATTTACGCAGAGATTGTGCTTCTTAACTTATTTTAATCGACTCTGGGGGGTGAGTCTTTTGAAGCTCTGGCAAGTCCGTACAGGTTGATTTGCGTTGCAGAGTTTGCACGCGAAGTCCCTTTTCACTTGAACGTGATAATTAAGGGATTTGTGTGGGCGATTTGGGAGGACATTGGAAGTCGAAGGTGAGACGGTTTCGGCTTAGAAGGGCGAATACTTTGCAGCCGTTCAAGTACCTCATATCTGCCGGCAGGAACTCATCCATTTGCGACCAGGGTGGCAGATCCTTCCGGGATGTCAATGATTGCTCCCATAGAGCGAGTGTGTCTTGGGGCAATTTGGTACAACATATCTAAACCAATAGCGGATCCCAATTGTCAGTGTCTACGGCCTGAGAATTGAGAACAGACAGACAATTGTCTGCCAATTCAAACAATTAAAGACGACTCGCCAGACAAGCACAAACAGCTAGTATACTTGAAAAAATGACAATGCGGACGTAGAAAACCCCACGACACTTGAACAAGAGACAAGCTCATGTTTAAAAAGTTTAATCTTAAATGGAACATCTAGTAGAAGAAGCAAACCGACTACTATCAAACCTTAGAAAAACACCCAGCAGGTCATACATTAGACAGACAATACAAAACAAACTCGACAGACTACAGATAATCAAAAGAGAATTTGCAATCCTAGCGATCGAACGAAAAGACGCAACACGATTGACAATAATATTTAATAAAACCCATGATACAGCCAAACAAATACTGACCAACAAACTAGAAGAACTAGGAACACAGGAAAACAGCTCCACAATGACTACATTCAAAATTGAAACGGCTATGAAAGCCATACCAAAATTTACGGGAAACCATAAAGAATTGGACACTTTCATACAAATTTCAGAGCTAATCCACAAAAAACTGGACAACACTGGACAAACAGAATTATTAGAACTCATTTTCTTTGCGAAATTCACCACAACAGTAAGGACAGCAATCGGCAGCAATGTCCCAGAAACTCTCCAACAACTTATAGAAACACTAAAAGACAGATACAAGACCACGACAACGGTAGCACATAGAGTCCGACCGATTAATCGGCATCGGCATCGGCTAGTATCGGCCAATAAAATTGGTATCGGCATCGGCTAGTATCGGCATCAGCCAAAAAAAAAGAATCGGCATCGGCGTTTTTTGGCCGATGACACATCAGTTTTTTTGGTCGATTTTCCTGCTTTCATTTCTTGTTTGTTTTCATTTGCAGCTGAATCGCACTGTCTTTCTTTTTCATATCTCGCTTTGTATATTTGAAATTATTTATTTATCTAGCTAATGAACAAATGTCCTTACTGACTATAGGATATAATAATTATTAAAAACTATAAGTTACTTAAACTGTTCAACAGCAAACCCTTCGGAAGTGACAGATCCAAATCGGTAACATTGGTTAATTCCGAGAAGGTCCTGGGGACATCTAAATGGAAGGTATCAACCCTTCCGTTTAGGGACATTAAATGCTATTCTTGCTAAAAGATCCGGGCAATCAATAGCCCCACATACAATACTGACTACAAAGGAGCATGCAAGAAGTGAACGCCTAGCATGTAGTGACTTTAAGTTTACTAGAACTATTAAATTTTTTTTATGCGTTACAACCCAGTTGTTCATATGTACTGTGCTGTATCTAGTGATTTGTCGATCCCATCACTAATCCCAATCTTTCCTTCTCCTCTTGTATTAATGTTCCCACTATTTTCTGCTCCCCGGCTTCAGCCGGTCGTATCGTTTAATGTTTCGTGTACACTTGTCAATCGCACGTTCAACAATAAAGAACACTCAACCCGAACCATACCGCAATTTTTATTCTACCGCTTCGCGCAAATTTCTTCATGGTCCTTCGAGCTTTCGCGGACCCGCGACGCGAAACACAGCACAAAAAACAATAAATTTTGGTGAACATAAGCAATTTCAAAACAAAATTACGATTACAATTACGAACAGTTCAACATTTTTAAAACAACAAAACAAAACAATTCAAAACAACTTCAACAATGTCAGGTGCAAAAAATTAACCCTTTCGGTTATTCTATGCCATATGGCATAGTCTCTTTTCAGCCTTTTGCCTGTTTTAGGTCAAAAACTTGTGGATACTATATTTTTCAATTTTTGTATTTTTCTCTGAAGATTTTTATACCAAATCATGAAAAAAATATTTTGATTAGTGTACCAAGTAACTTGTAAGGGTTCAGGAAGTGCGCAGTCCTATCGAGCTGCGTATTTTACAAAAAGAGGTCACTTCGTACTTTTATTTATTCTATTACAAAAATCAATTTATTTTATAGGTTTATGTAAGTAATCTAGTAGGTATTTATTGCTTTAGTAAGTGTAAAAAAGTTAGATCCCAAATATAGTTCACTAAGGCTGTACGATTTTTTTTATTTTTTACTATGCCATATTTCATGATGCCCAAAAACCACTTTTTCAAACAATATTTAAAAAAATTACTTTTGATTATTCATTATGTAGGCTTAAACAGTAATAAAATGGAAAATAATGACTTTTAAAGTTAAAAACAAAAAAGAAGTACCGAAAGGGTTAAAGTGACAAAACAACCAAACACAAAAGTGAACCCGTACTAAATAAAGTGATAAATACAAAACTACAAACAAAATAAAATTGTGCAAACTCAAAATAAAAATTGAACATATAATAATAATACACAAACAGTAACAACGCAAGCAAACAAAGAAGTGCAACGAAACACTAACTAATCACAAGAAACAAAGTAAAGAGTGCTACAAACATACAAAAAAAACACCGCGACACATTGGACAGTGCAGTGTAGTGCAACAACAAAAACGCATATCATCAATACAATAACAAACACACACCCACAACGCAGAGAAAAGAGGAAACGAAGCAAAGAACAGCACAAACAACAACAGCACAAGCAACAGTAACACAACATAGGAGCGGATCAAAGCAATAAAGGATATCCGCATTCTCGGGCACGGGGCCTAAAACAGATAAGCGGAATATTTTTATAAATATATATCCCCAAATATATACCCACTCCCCAAAATAAAATTCCAAAAGTCTGCTACCCCGCCACTGTACGCTTATCGTGCATATTTTCCCCAAGTACAAAACAGCGCAGTGCAGTTAGCAATTCCGCTAATGCACATAATTCGGCGCTTTGTACATTTCGCAGTCTCCTTTGCAGCAAAATCTTAGCTGCAGCCAGCAAAGACGCACTGTTCTAGTGCAGCATTTCTCCCGCTGCATTCCCACTCGCCCACTTGCGTGCATTTTCGCGTTTTGCTTTGTGCGATATACGCAAGTCCAAAGCAGCAAGCACTCCCGCTGCTGCTTCCAAGTGCAATTGCACATACGCACTTCTGCCTAAGCAATTTCCCCACTCTCGCTGGCAGAAGTAAGCAAACGCAAATACAGTGGGACGAGTAGCCTGTTTTTGCAGCACTTTGAACAATTTTCTGAGACTTCGAAAATTTTTAATAGTGCTGTACATACACATTGAGTGCACAGCTGTTGTCACCCCAAGCGAATACAGTGGGACAAAAAAACCCCACCTGTACTCAAAATTTTGTTAATCGTTCACTTAATATAAAAAGAATTAATTATTACCCACAAACACTTATACACTAATATACATATATCAACATACACTGAATCTTTACATACAAACATATATTCACGTTTGCACACAAATAAAGACACGTTCACATATACCTATATATTACAAAATTTGTTGTTTAATAATAATTACCCCAGTTCTTATTTAAATATTTGTAGTTTATTCCAAATATATACATATATACAAATTTCTCGACGCGTTTACACACACAATTGTAAACTTTGATCCTCAACAGAAATACATATTCGTATTGAAAATTTTTTACACTTTCGTGTACATTCTCCCAATTCTGAATTATCGTTCGCGCGGACGCGGTAATACTTCAGGTTTATTTCTCATAAGCCTTATATTTATATTCAAACGAATTTCAAAGCACATTCGAGCTTTTTTAAACCATTCAAATGCCTGTTGAGCGATCCCCCAAGCGTCAAATAAACAAAATGGAGTCTCCTTCTCCAAAGTCGACCGAGGCACAATTGACAGTTCCTGTCACTCGCGAGGCACTCAAAACTCGCTCCAAGCCACCTAGTCCCATAGCAACCGATCCCAGTGTTGCCACCTTTGGTTTTGAGTCCGAGAGACTCGTGCAATTATGCACACAATTTTCGGCTCCCATTGAGGATTTGATCACATCACTGGTCCAAATTAAGCAGAAAAATGTGCAAGCCCAATGGGAGAGGCTAATGTGCGCACATCAGGCAGTCTTCCTTGCTGAAGACAACAGCCAGCCCGACGGTTTCAAAGAGTCGGCTAGGCGAAAGATTGATGCCTGCACAGACCAATACGAGTTGTGCATGGCTAAGATGTTGGAAATCATTAAGATGCTCCAATCTCAGTCTCCCCAGCCTTCTACGCGTATGGAACCGGTTCAACCCCTAGAACCAGCAAATACTTCCTACATTTGCCTCCAAGTTCCTCCTTGCGACACCGAAACATTCTTCGGGGGCTATGAGCAGTGGCCGTCCTTTCGGGACATGTTTACTGCGGTATACATTAACCACCCCCAGCTCACTCCAGCCCAAAAATTGTATCACCTCCGATACAAAACGCAAGGACAAGCCGGTGCTATTGTTAAACAATACGCATTAACCGATGAGAATTTCAGACTCGCGTGGGAAGCCCTACGATCCCGATATGAGAACAAACGCATCCTCGTTGAGAACCAAATTCGATCTTTATTGAATATCGCTCCCACCCACACCGAAAATAGTGAGGCACTTCAGCGGATCCAGAACTCTATAAACAATTGTCTGTCCGTTCTCAAGTCTCAGGCCGTAGACACGGACAACTGGGATCCGCTGCTGGTATATATGCTCTTCCAAATTGCCCGAATTGCCAATAGCTTTATGGGAACAATCTTTGACATCCCGGAAGAATCTGCCACCTTGGTCACAAATGAACGAATTTCTGACCTGTAGATACGAGATAGTGGAACGGCTGAATTTCTTTCGGCCTACCAAGTCTAAACCACAACCCTCATCTTCCAATGTCCTCACAAATCGGCCCAACAGATTCCTAAATCTTCACACTGACGTGAAAAATGACTTCGCGTGCAAGCTCAGCAACGCAAATCATTCCGTACGGACTTGCCAAAGCTTTGAAAGGCTCACCCCCCATAGTCGATTAGCATTTGCGAAAAAGCACAAGATCTGCGTGAATTGTCTTGCTACATCTCACCTAATTGAGGACTGTACGAGCAATTTCACATGAGTATATTGCCATAAAAAGCACCACTCTTTGCTTCATCTCCACAAAGGCAATGCGCAACCTATTCACTCCCCCAATCGATCACCTTCGACCACTTCTCTGATCTCAACGGTTCTCCAACAACCGAGCAAGAACTCCATCACTCATTCTCCCCATTTCGATGCGCAACCCAGCACATCTTCAAGGCAAAGTACGATCCCAGTACCAGCCCTTCACTCAAATAATGGCACCCAATCCCTTCTGCCTACGGCACTGGTGTCCATTATGCATTTAGGAAAGTTTTTCAGAGTTCGATCGTTGATCGATCAAGGCTCTCAGCGCACCTTCATTTCCTCGAAGGTCCAGAGACGCCTAATTCTGCCAATCGAGAAATCTAACCTCCAGATCTCGGGCATGGGCGGACAAGTTGTGAAAATCGCCAATCATATATGCGTCTTGACATTGGCAGTCCCTAAAACGAGCACAAACCTCCCCGTGCAAGCGATCGTGCTTCCAAAGTTAACGGAATTTCTCCCCCCTTCCAAAATAAACCCCCCAAATTTGAACGATTTTGCCACGCTAGATCTCACTGATCCCAACCCCTTCGAGGCTGCGCAGATCGATATAGTGATTGGCAGTGATCTCATCCCGCAGATCATGCTCGAAGGTTTCCACCGAAATGTATGGGGCAGCTTACTCGCTCAACATACAGTATTCGGTTGGATACTAAGCGGTCCAGTACCCCTGTCATCATATTTGACAAATGTCGCCGCGGTGCCAAATCACCATACGCACACTGGTCCCACCCTTCGAAAAAACCTTCCTACTCTAAAGGAACCCCTTTCTGACGTGAGTGCCGCCCTCAATCCTGTAGGGTTTCCACTCAAGGAAATAAAGGCAAATCACGCGGAACCCACCATCGCGGCACACTCCAACTTGAAATGGCAAACACCCCTCTTCGTTGCCAAACGTTGCGCCCCCCGCAGGATGGCTATCGCCCCCAATGAGACCGCGAAAAAGGGTACGACACAAGCGTTGGCACGACGCCACGCGTCAATATGCACAGCAAGTGATGGAAACTGCAGGCCCCTCGTATTTCCACATTGCACCCCCCAAACAATAAACTTCGAGCGCACCCATCCCGGGTCCGAGTCAGTAGCCATTCCCGTGCGACCTGTTCCGAGCGCCTTCACTCCTCTGACGGGAACTCAAGTGAACCCCATCGCTTGACAAACCGATCAGACCTCACACGAACGATGCCAACATCATCACTTCTCAATATTGACATCTCCTCTTTTGCAGATCCGGCGCTAGCGACCACCCCAGCAGTTGCCCCCAGACTGTACCGCACGTCCGCACCGAGCATCAACAGCAGAGAGGCCCTCAGCGCACTCCCCCTCGCCCGGGATTGTGGAAAGGTGACAACCCTCCAGCCGCCAGCCCATTACAGCCAGGCAGTCATGCATCACCGCCAAAAGTGTCACTAGCTAGCCGTCCGCCGCAACCCTGGGCGGGACCGCGGCACCCCATATTATTGCAATTTGCAATGGCGGCCGGGATGTTCAGATGTACTGTGCTGTATCTAGTGATTTGTCGATCCCATCACTAATCCCAATCTTTCCTTCTCCTCTTGTATTAATGTTCCCACTAGTTTCTGCTCCCCGGCTTCAGCCGGTCGTATCGTTTAATGTTTCGTGTACACTTGTCAATCGCACGTTCAACAATAAAGACCACTCAACCCGAACCATACCGCTCCGCGCAAATTTCTTCACCAGTGTTGCCTGATTAGGGGGTTTCTCCTTAGATTTGTTTGGATTTTATGATAAATATTTAAGGGGACAATATTATACAGATATTTTTAATCTATTCTTGCTGCATCAACACCTTGTTCAGCTATATTGGCTATTGGGTCTTTTGTTAATTGCTTGTGCCAAATAGAATGAGAAATTTTCATGAAATATTAATTTTATGTGTTATAAATTTGGGGGAAATTTTAGTTTAATGTATTTAAATTCTGAATTTTCTTGTAATTTTATTAAGTTTTTAGTTGTTTATTTTCTCGTTTTTGTTTGTTAATTTGTGATGAATGTGATGAAATGTACTATATATGTAATAGTTCCTTTTGTTGTTTTATTAACCCTTTGAAGCATACATTTTTCAGATAACTTTTTTTCAGTGAAAATAGTCGCCCTGGGGGTTTTCGGGGTCGCTGATCACGAATATGTAATCAAATTTTTTAAATTCAGCAATTCAATATGGTGGATCCAATATGGCCGACAACATTAGTAAAACTTATTCATATCAATATGGAAATTTGTATATGGGGGTTTTCGGGGTCGCTGATTACGAATTTGATATCAGATTTTCGAAATTGAAAATGGCGGATCCAATATGGCGGATGGAATTTGTAAAACTTATTCGTATCAATGGAAAAATAAGTATCCAGGGGTTTTCGGAGTCGCTTATTACGAATTTGATATTAGCTATCTGAAATTCAAAATGGCGGATCCAATATGAATTTCGAAAATATGATTACGAATTTTTAATCAGCGACATTTAAAACCTAATAATAGTAATTATCATGATAATCCGTTGAAAACTTTTCCATGTAATGAATTTTCTTTGCAAAAAGTGACTATTTTTACTATTTGTTTATTGATATTGACAAATTGATGAACAACATTCGATAAAAAAGTAAAAATTTTGAACCATGAACATGTAAATACAGTACATTTCAATGTAGAATAATAAAAGTCGAGTCACAAGAACTTGAAAACTGAAAAAAATGATAGTATTCTAGGTGGTATATACGTCTTACCACCGTGCTGCAAAGGGTTAAATAAGCTGTGTTTTTGATTGAATTTATTCGTGTTTTTTTTTTCTATGGAATCGGCATCGGCCGATTTTCGGCCTTTTGACCGATCAATCGGCATCGGCATCGGCCAAAAAATTTGGTATCGGTCGGACTCTAGTAGCACAGTTACAAAACAAACTGTCATGTTTCCAACAAAGAAACACAAGCATTACAACATATAAAGACAAAATTTTAAATCTAATAGCCGAGCTCAATGACTTGCAAATAACACAAGCAGGAAGTAGTACTCAAGTAGAAAAAACACTGATTAGAAAAATGAATGACCAATACAGCTTAACGGTCTTCAAGAATGGTCTCAATGAAAGTTACAAACAAACTATCTTCGCAGCAATGCCAAAAACCTTCCAACAAGCAGCCGAGCTTGCACTCAAATTAGAAAAAGACAACCAACAGAGCCGAGCAAATATAATGTTTCTAAGCAGAAACAGCAACTACAACGGCAACAACGGAAATCACTACAATAATCAGCAAAATTACAGAAACTCAAACAACGCGAACAGCTATAGAAGTCAGAATAGTTCTAACAGAAACTACAACTAAAACAGAAACGATTACCAAAACAGAAACATAAACCAAAACAATTTTCGTAATGCCAATAACCAGCAGCGAAACGGGTATGTGAACAACTCAAATTACTACCAACCCAACCGAAATCAAAACCAGAACGACAGAAACCAATACTACCAAAACAACAACCAAAGCAACAGAAACAATTCACGGTCATATACCAACAGCAATCGAAATGCTTACCACAATAATAATAATAATAACCGACAAGGTCGTCCAACTCGAATAAATTACATACAGGGAAACGAGGGCGACCCGGAGGAACAGAATTCGACTCCTCCGGGGGAGGAAGAACAAACAATAAACGAATATATTTAATAACAGACAACTTAACCAATTATGCCACATTTAAATGCAGTCAATTTTGTAAACCCATGACATTTTTCATTGACACCGGAGCAGACGTATCAATTTGCAAAGTAAATAACGACGACAGTTTCGACATTAACACAGAAAACAAATGCAAATTAACAGGAATATCACCTGAAGAAATCAACTCACTTGGAACATTTAAGCTGACATTTCCCCTAAGAGACGCAAAAACCGAACTAACTTTTCAAATGGTTAATGACGATTTTCCAATTATCACAGATGGAATTTTAGGAAGAGATTTTCTACTCAAATACATGCGTAAAGTAGATTACGAAACCCTCACTTTAACAATTATTATAAACGAAAGCGAACACGTATTCCCCATTACAACAAAAACCCCACACAACTAAACACACACAATTCCACCCAGATGTGAAGTCATATTACCGATTAATTTAAGCCTAGAAGAAGACACCGTCATTTTAAATAAAGAACTAACAAACGGAGTATTCTTAGCCAACTCCATTGCACCAGCAAAAGGCAATTGTCACATCAAAATTATTAACACAACAAACAAAACAATCACAATAAAAGACATAGAACCACAAATAGAAAAACTGTCAAATTACACAATATTAAGAACACAACACAGAAATAAATGCACAAACAATAGCAGATTTGAAAAACTCATAACCACGCTAAAGCTAGATACTTTTGACCCACAAATTAAACAAGAACTAATAGACATTTTTAGACGGTACCAATCAATATTTCATTTGGAAGAAGAAGAACTCACTACAAACAATTTTTATGAACAGCACCTAAATCTAGAAAATATAACACCAGTTTATATAAAGAATTACAGGCTACCACAAACACAACAAGAAGAGATACAACAAGGTACAGAAACTAATAGACAGTTAGTTGTGGACTACAGAAAACTCATTGACAAAATAATTAACGACAAATTTCCACTCACACGACTAGAAGACGTTCTAGACGTCCTAGGAAGAGCAAAGTTCTCTTCAATTTTTTACATGACCAGTTCTTTTCACCAAATACCTTTAGCGCCAAGTTCAAGACCACCCACAGCATTTTCAACTCAAGATGGACGCTATCAATTTAAAAGGCTCCCTTTTGGACTTAAAATATCCTCCAAAAGTTTCCAAAGAATGTTTCATGAAGCATTCTTATACGTTGATGACATTATTGTGTTTGGAAGCATCACAACGCAAACTTAATCAAAGTATTTGACCGATTACAACAATACAATCTGAAGCTGAACGCAAGTAAATGCCACTTTCTTAGACCAGAAGTTATTTATTTAGGCCATTTAATAACCGACAAAGGCGTTAAGACAGATCCAACCAAATGCGAAGCAGTTATGAAATACCCCACGCCAAAAAATGTAGATGACGTACGAAGACTCATTGTCTTCTGCAATTATTACAGACATTTCATACCCGACTTTGCAAATATCGTTAAATGTTTAAACTCTCTACTCAAGAAAGGGTCACCTTTCATTTGGTCAGACGAGTGCGAACGAGCCTTTAAAAATTTAAAAGAAAAATTAGTCAATCCACCTGTACTACAATATCCAGATTTTAACAAACACTTCATACTAACAACAGACGCCTCAGACTTTGCACTCGGTGCAGTACTCGCACAAGGTGAAATAGGACATGACTTACCAATCTCTTATGCAAGCAAGTCACTACAGAAACACGATATAAATAAACCAATTATAGAAAAAGAACTCTTAGCAATACACTGGGGAATAAATTATTTCAGATCATATCTCTAGGGTAGAAAATTCATTGTAATAACTGACCATATACCTCTAGTTTCACTATTTTCCCATAAAACCCATCGTCGAAAATGACTAGAATTAGACTAGATTTATCCGATTATGATTTCGAAATCATCTACAAACAAGGCAAAATTAATACGAACGCAGATGCACTATCACGCATCAAGCTAGACAATGACGACTTAAAAGCAATGAGACCGACACAAGAAGTCTAGCTCTTACACGAAGTACGACACCAAAAATAGGAACACAAGAAACATTTGAAAAAGGGCAAAATAAGAAGAAAGAAATACATACACGCATCAACAGTACGGACATATCTCCAAAGGAGATCTCCGCAACTCCACATTTGGGAATATGGAGTCTATGACTGACGTGAAGAATATGAAAAGATTGAGTTTTATTATTGAAAAGCGTCGGCCGACGATCAAAATATGTAATAATGAACGTGACTTGTAGTGATTACCCTTTGGAACTAGATCCAATGTTGGAGAAGCTACATAATTCACTAAGGAAACTGCATATAAAGGAGTTAGCCCTTTGCAGACAAAACTTTAAATTTGAAAATATTGAAATTAATGAGTTCAAAAGAAAGTATAATGAACTACATGTAAACAAATACTCGCCCATAAAAATACTAATTTACGACACTCCACTTCAAATACTAAGCCCAATACAACAGTAGAAACTAATTGACGAATTCCATAACACATGCACAGCTAGACACTTGGGTATAAGAAAAACCATACTAAAACTAACACAAAGATACGTGTGGAAAAATATGAGACAAATGGTTAAAGAGTTTGTAAACAACTGTTCGAAATGCACAGCAAACAAAATAACGAGACACACAAAAGAAGCACTGACTAAAACAGACACACTAATAACAAGCTTTGAAACAATAACAATTGACACAATCGGACCGTTACGTATATCAAACGGATACCGATACATACTGACAATGCAATGTGACCTTACGAAATTCGTCATAGCACACCCAATAGAAACAAAAGACGCAAAAACAATAGCAAAAACACTAGTAGAACAATTCATACTCAAGTACGGTTGCTTCAACACGTTGAAATCAGACAGAGGCACCGAATTTACAAACGAGCTAATGCACAACATATGCAAGTTACTTGACACACGACTTACCTTACCACCACCACCAAACAATTGGCGCATTTGAACGCAACCACGGAACCTTACACGAATACTTACTTGCTTTTACGAACGATTATGAATGGGACAAGTGGGTACCGTACTACACATTCGCGTACAACACGACACCACATGTCGAATTCCTATATTCACCGTATGAGCTAGTGTTTGGTAAGTTGCCACAATTGCCAAGTGACAAAATAAACAGAAATGAAAAAACTTATGACATTGAAAATTATGCAAATGAACTAAAAATTAGGTTACAAACATCAATAAATAAGGCTAGGAATATGATAGAATTAGCCAAAGATAAAAGAAAACTAAAAAACGACACCAACATTAATGTAACAAACTTAGAAGTAGGAGATTTAGTATATGTAAAGTTAGAGACACGTAAGAAACTACAAAGTTCATACCACGGACCGTACAAAATAATTGAAAGGAAAGCAGTAAATACAGTAATAGATATTAATGGGAAACACAAAGAATTACATAACAACAATCTTAAAATATTCTTAGGAGATAAACAATAAATGCAAAGACTAAATATAGACATTAATCTAATACAACAAAAATAAAATACATTTTAAGAAAACATACCATTATTATTAGAACATAAATTAACTACATAACCAATACGCTATACAAAAAAAAAATCAACAAAATCAAACTCGTTTTATAACATAAATATCACATTGTAAATTTATTTGATAACAGCTACTACAACATTGTAAAGCAATTCCAATGCCCCCCCGAAATTCTAAAAATTTTTCCAAGGAATAATTTTTCGCTTAAGGGTAAGGGTGTAGTGGTACCGCGTGACCACTAATGCCAACACAATAGCGCACAAGCCAGTCAGCAAGACTTGCATCGCACTGTGCGCCACTTTGTTTACATTGCAAGTGTCAAATGTCGCATGCACAAGAACGCTGGCGTCACTCAAGTGGCCTGCACTTGCACAAGCGGCACATGTCACAACTAGGGATCGCAATTTTTTGCCATTTTGCGATCCCGGGATTTTCGGGATTGAAAAGTCAAATCCCGGGATCCCGGGATTTAATCCCGGGATTCAAATAACAAATTTTTTAAATAAAACAATTTTACCAAATTGCATAAATACTTGTTTATAATATATTTACCATAAAAATGGACACAGTTTAATCACATTTGGGGTAGTTTTACGGTTTTTTATCTTGAATTTAATCACATTGTAAGGCGGAAAGGGAGGCAGTCGGTGTTGAGTCGTCGAAGTGGTTGGTTGTGCGCGGCACATCACCAAAATCCAGTTGTCATTTACAATCAGTTGTCAATTACATTCAAAATTGTCAGTTTAAATTTAAATCAAATAAATAAACATAGTCATCTTTGACAACATTTTGTTTAACTTAAAAGTTTTTCATTTGACATTTAACTTCAGTTTGATAACATTTTGTTTTATCCAAAAATGACACTTAAACATAACTTATTGCTTTGCATCAAATGTATCATAAAGTACATATATACGCATATTTGATAAAAAAAAATAAAATAGTTAATTTGTTAGTACTTTTAGTTTTACTTCGATTATTTCGATAAAAAAGTTAAGCGTTGTGATTAACTAAAAACTGAGATCTTAAAAATACTAAGGCATTAAATGTTTTGCCCTCTAATCTAGAGCGAAATTTATTGCAAATAAACCCTGCTGAGAGAAAACATCTTTCAGATTCAACACTTGCTGGTTGAATGCTTAGTAAATAATTATAAGCCTTTTGCAAAAGACGCCCTCTATCCCCTCCCTCCTCCTTCAGATAAGGAATTGGGTTTTTGTGCTTTTAAATTTATTTCATTTGAACTTTGAAGCATCTTTTGCAATCCCGAAAATCCCGGGATTAAAAGATTTGAATCCCGGGATTTTCGGGACTGGAAAAAGTCCGGGATCCCGGGATCCCGGGATTGCGATGCCTAGTCACAACACATGTGGGCACTTGCACCGATCGAGCATGCAACACGACCCTACCGCAGGTCAACGCAGTGCGCTGGCCCACTTTGGGTAAGTGCCGCGTCGTCAGATTTGACCCGCGTTGTGATTGGCGCGACGCGAATGCATTTGAGGAGGAGCACTGGAATTGCCCCTCCGTATAACACTTTGTAAATTTAGTATTTAAGACGGTAATTTGGAAATAAAAGAGGACTTCTCGTACTGAGATCAAGCGACGCTTGTCTGTTTTTCATTTGTCGATAAAGACATTTCGGCCTTTGTGGCTAAAAGTCGTGGCGTACTCTCGCCAGCAAAACAAGGAGTAAACCCGGACTCAGACATCGAAACATTACCTTACATGACCTTACAGACGTTCAAGCGTCACTTTAAATAACCTTACGTGGCCGGCAGTGTTTAGCGATCTAAACATCCTGGGGCCGGATGCACTCGCGCATTGATGGGACCCTCCGGAGGTCCATTAGGGATTGGATGGCTCGTGGAAGGAGGGTCCGAACTCAGCGTCCGTGCAGATTGCTGGTCTGGAGCCTTGGCTCAGATCTCCGTTGGGTGTAGCTGCTGTCGCGAGGGTGGCGCTGATTCGCGTGCGGACGGGATGCGCTGTCAAGGCGAGGCGAGACCAACTGGATTCCTGCAGTCGTCGTCTACGTGTTGCAACTGACTGGGGATGAATGTTGCGCAGGGGTTGCGTATCTGCTGCGGTGTGCCCATACGGTCTAGATTCAGACACGGGGAGAAGAGCTGTTTCCTTAATCGGACTGCACTGGACGATTTTTTCGTCTTCGTGAGGTTACGGAAGATGACTCATCTTGAGAACTCCGGGATTTTCTCGAAAAGGATGAGCTGTTTGATGGATTCCGAGGTAGGGTCGTGAAAATTGGTGAGAGGGTGTCCCTTCGCCGATTTGGGGTGATGTCAGAAGCGAAGTGAAGCATAGAACGATGACGATTCTGACATTACGAACAAGTGTGTTTACTTGTGCAATCCCGCTTCAAGTGAGTATGGACAGGCACAAGTTGTGGGCTCGTACTGCTTTTACTCGATCATAAACAGATAACTTTTTGAACTTCGAGCATAGTTTGAGCGCATGAGCCGCGCTGCAAACTGGACAGAGGAAAGTCCATCTGCTCTCAGCTAAGTTTTGAGCTCTGTTATGATCCCGGTTGCGAGAAAACACGGACTTGATCGGCCTCATAAGGTTTAGTCTTTCCACGACCTTATATCTGCTGTTCAAGAAAGTGTTCATTTGCTCCCAAGTTGGAAGATCGTTCCGGGAACTAAGGGACTGTTCCCACAGGGATAATATAGACCAGGGTCAGGTCCCAACTCTCTGTCGAGACGCCTTGAGATGATAAGATGTACAGAGAATTATTTATTGCATTTTGAAGGCTTTGTAGTGCTTCACTGTTTTCAACAGCTACTTGAGGGAGGTTCAAGAGCGTCTTGACCCGTTTATCAACCAGAATGCGCCGATTTTCGAATCAGGACTTCAGCGCATTCCATGCGCTCGAAGTTAGAATCGCTCAATGGATACTGCTTAACAATGGCGCCAGCCATTCCGGTCGTTTTATATCGAAGGTGATATAATTTTCATGACATGTTCAAAACATGTCGCGGAAGGACGGCCACTTTTCATACCCGCCGGAGAAGGTTTCGGTGTCACAAGGAGGGGCATTCAGCCAAATAGAATTACTTGCCTGCTCTGTTGCAGAAGGGAAGAGGATTTCTGCTATGTATGTATTTTTTTATGAATTATATTTTGTGTTAGTGTATGTGTTAATTTTTAATATAAATTTTGTGGGCTTATCTTAGAGGGGCCCATTGCTCGATAATTGGAATCTCCTCTGCAGCTGTATATCCGTTCCTGTGCTGTGCTGTGTTGCTTGCTCTTGTTGCTGCCCTGTTCTTCTACTTTGGGATCTGTTGTGGTGTGTGTTGTTGTTGTAATGGTGTATTCTGCTGTAGTCCCCGTTTGCTATGTGTTCTGCACAACACTATGTCTCGTTGTTTTTTTTTTTTTTAATTTTTACAATTTTGATTTCTGTGATTTGTATAATATTGTTACGAATACTAGTTCTAGTGGGCTAGTACGTATCTCTGAATTGCGTAATTTGAAGTAAACAAAACACACTTAGTTTCTCAAACGCAGTCAATGAAAACCAACGATCACTTTATTTCATAAATTTTACACTTTACTGTCTTTACACTTAATTATTTGCTTAATTACTTCGTGTGGCACCTTCACTTGTCTAAACCAAGACTGACTCGCTGCGCCGTGCCCGGCTGCCTTTTATACCTGTCCGGTTATGCGCAGATCATTCTCGCACTTTCCAGAGTAGACTACAGGCTTCCATGATGATCGCGAGCCATCATTGCCAGGTTGGACTAAAAGTTTCCATCATTGCCAGGTTGGCCTAAAAGTTTCCTTTATTATCGCGGCCGTCGTTGCCAGATTTAATTATAGCACGGCGCGTAGCGACAGGGTTGCTTTGCACAGCGACAGACTGTCTTATCGTTACAATATTATAAATATTTGTGCACTGTTTTTCGATTTTTTTTTATTTATTAAGAAATTTATATACTAATACAACAAGATTCTTTCGAGTCTTATAATTAAAGTATTGGCAACTAGGATTTCAAAAAAACTTACAATGGTGATCTTATACAGTAAAGAAAAAAAAAGAAATAGGAAACATACTACCATATGCATTTTACACTCGCCGAAAAAAGACCATTGAAGATTAATATCATTGCAACGAGCATAGATATGTAAATAACATTGATTTGAATTGCACAACGATTTTGTTGTGTGTATCACCTTTGTGTTTGTTTTCTTGTAGTTTATGTCACATGTTCACTTGTAGTTATAGTACAGTAAATAGAGACAAATAAATCACATTTACTAAAAAAAAATACTTAATGGCTGAAATTTTGAGGGTGTGTTCGGGGGCATGTCCTGAGTCTAAAACTGAGTTTTCGTATTCGAGGGGGTGGGGGAAGATACTACCCCCTGCTTATTTAGGGGTGAGCTCGTTTTAATTCCTTATCTCCGGTGCTATTGCTCGTACCGACAAGTCCGAGGGATCAAATTTGTGGGGAATAAAATTTCTATCTAATGATAATAAAATCGAGGTCATAGGTCGATAAGGTGAATCACAATGGCCGGTCAAAGGTCAAAAGTGAGGGAAGTTTTTCGTTTTTCGTGAATATCGTGAAACCGAGAGTTTTTTCGCATACTGCTTCGATACCATTTTAAAGTACTTGAAATTACCTACAAAATGAGTGCTCGAACACTCATCTACTATAAATAGTTTGCCGTCAATCCAACGACCAAGTTGACCGCGCGCGCCGATGTTGAGCCGCGCACGGCGCGAGAAGTACTCATTGCGCATACATTGCACTCTCTACGTGCTCGCACGTACAGCGCGCGCGGTCAACATCGGCGCGCGCGGTCAACTTGGTCGTTGGATTGACGGCAAACTATTTATAGTAGATGAGTGTTCGAGCACTCATTTTGTAGGTAATTTCAATTACTTTAAAATGGTATTAAAGCAGTATGCGAAAAACCTACCGGTTTCACGGTATTCACGAAAAACAAAAACTATCCCTCACTTTTGACCTTTGACCGGCCATTGTGATTCACCTTATCGACCTATGACCTCGATTTTATTATCATTAGATAGATAATTTTATTCCCCACAAATTTGATCCCTCGGACTTGTCGGTACGAGCAATAGCACCGGAGATAAGGAATTAAAACGAGCTCACCCCTAAATAAGCAGGGGGTAGTATCTTCCCCCACCCCCTCGAATACGAAAACTCAGTTTTAGACTCAGGACATGCCCCCGAACACACCCTCAAAATTTCAGCCATTAAGTATTTTTTTTTAGTAAAATATACCAATTTACTGTACTATTAGTTATTTGGTCGAAATGCGCACAAATATTGTCTTGTCTAAAGGATCGTACTATGACCGCTAGATAGGGAACATCGGCCCACCGGGAACACCGTCTACCACCGCATTTTCATTTCGCTTCGCCCTTGTTCTTTGACTCTTATTGTGATTAAGCATTTGTAGAAAAGAAAAGAAATGACAGGCATTTTTTAGGATATACCCACTTTTGTTTATTTTTTCTAATAAATGTATACATACTGAAATAATAAATTTAATATAATAGCTTTAAACATGAAATGACAAAATGTCCTTTAGCGAACGAAGTAATATTTAATTCATAATACGTGTAATAGATTATTGTTGGGAGTTGTCGGCACGATATCAGAAAGAAGGAAATCGAAATACCATTAGAAAAAGTGCAATAAGTAGCAAAACGATATTATGGCTCGATACTCACGTGCGCGGTTCGGAAGCAACCACGAGTAAAAACGGTGAAGAAGAAAAAACGCAACGGGTGATGGATTTTGCTGTAGGGTTTTATTGATGCTGCTGCCTCGCTGACGTCGGATGATCACGTGAGTGCAGTAAAGAAAATGAGAAAAGGGCCGAGGCCTGGATTGCCGCGCAACAAGAGAGCGAAAGCTTTTGTTGCTAACGGCTTACAAAAAGTTCAGAGTTGTTACACTAAGTGCAGCTTTAGCGGAGACATTGAAAGAGATTTGGTCTAAACATTGCCGCCACTCTTGCAGTGTCTCGCGCTGCAAAATTACGAAAAAAAAACAAGAAATAATGATTTGTGGATGGAATACATTTCAGTTAAATTTCAAATTCATACATATTAACTTAATAACTAGGCGTTGATAACCGATATAAGAGTTAATTCATTGAGCATTTCAAATTATAGATGTTTGATTGTAAATAATTTTCTGAAATCAGGATCAATAAGGATCCATCTAAAAGGTTGGTTAACATGGGCCTGAAAGGACCCATCCGAAAATAGAATCCTGTGCCAGAGGTAGGCCAGGGTTACAAATGAATCCAGCTCGGATGATCTCTGAGCCAAGGATGAGCGAGACGGCGGTGGATCGATAAAAATAAGGATCCGCAAGGCGAAAATTCGAAAAACGTTCCGCTACTCGCCCGTCAATGTCTTCCAGCGGAGTTTTAAAGGCGAGCGTTTGTTCGACCTTGGCATGCACGTCGATGCGCTGAGATGAATCATGACGCGAGACCAAGGTGACTCGGCAAAAGTGATGAAGATCAACCTTGGAAACTGGAAGATGCAGCTGGCGTACCATGGACGACGAGATGCGACTGGTGCAGCAGCAAGAATCTATAAGGATTCGAGCAGGATAGCTGGCGGCACGGACGCGTATGAAGACGGAGGCCGTCGGAAAAAGTACGGAGACGCGTTGAACGGAAGCACTCGTAGCGAAAGGACGAGCTTCGCGTTGAATAATTAGACGTTCATTCGCATGGAGAAGCGTATTATGATGACGCTGACAATATTTGCAAACCATCTTGCTAGTGCAGTGTTTCGCTATGTGTGAATGTGCCAAACATCTAGAGCAATAACGATGCAACAATATGACCCGTAATCGCTTTTCTAAGTTCATCGAAAGGAACTTTTTACAGAAGCGTAGAGGATGAGTGCGTTGGCATAATCTGCATCTTTTGTTGTTATCGAGAGGAGTCGATGAAACGTTATCACTCATGGCGACCTATGATTAGGATAACAAAATTGTTAAGAAATGGTGGAAGGTCTAGTCAGATAAGACGAATTTCGTAATGGACCGCGTAATTATTCCTCGTTCGGTTTTAATATCGGCGACGCGGACGCGTTTATCGCTACCGGGATATACTCGAAGAATTCTTCCCAACCGCCACGCAGTAGGGGGAAGATTTTCTTGACTAACAACAACTAAATCGTCAACAGCAAGATCGCGCGATGGATATTTTCATTTGTATCGCCTATGCATTTCTTTAAGATACTCTTCTTTCCATCTTAAGGCGATCTGTTGACCCAAAGCTTTCATTTTTTCCCATCTATTTCTCGCGCTTATATCAGAAATAATTGGCTCTGGGGGACCCAGAAGTGGAGACCCAATAAGGAAGTGACCCGGAGTCAAAGCAGATACATCCGCAGGGTTTTCTGACATAGGACTAATAGGTCGAGAATTTAAACACGCTTCAATACGAGATAAAACTGTTGATAATTCCTCGAAGGTGTATTTCTGAGGAAGAGCCATTTTACGAAAATGGAGTTTGAAACTTTTAACTCCCGCTTCCCATAAGCCACCCATATGAGGCGACCCAGCAGGAATAAAATTCCATTCAACAGGCTGATGGGAAAAGTGATTGGAAAATGAATCACGAAACTGCTTTAGAAATGCTTCAAAATCCTTTTTGAAAGCTTTAGAAGCACCAACAAAGTTAGTACCATTATCGGAGAAAATGGTTTTTGGGCAACCACGACGAGACACGAATCGAATAAAAGCAGCGAGAAAAGCACGTGTCGAAAGATCACTGACTGCCTCCAAATGGATTGCCTTTGTAGAGAAACAGACAAAAATACAAACATAACCTTTCGTTATAAGGCAGGCTCTACCTGTAAAGTTCTTTATGTCAAAAGGACCTGCAAAGTCGACACCAGTAATGGAGAATACACGACTGAGAGTAGTCCGTTCGGGGGGTAAAGCAGCCATGATCTGAGAGGCTTTTCGTTTCTTATCCAACAGACAAGTTTTACATCGATGAATAGTAGATCTAATGAGATTTTTCGCCTTCGGAATCCAATATTCCTGACGAAGCAATCGGAGGAGAAGTGAGTTGCTACCGTGAATCGTGATTTTATGTAGAAAGGCAACTAAAAGTTTCGAAAACTGAGAACCATACGGAAGGATAATTGGGTGCTGTTCACTGAAGGAAAGAGTTGGTGCGTTAGCTAAGCGACCATTAATACGCATAACTTGTTCTTTATCCAAAAAAGGATTTAGAGTCAATAGGTTGCTCTTAGAATTAAGTGGGTTTTGATTTAGAAGACAACTATATTCAGTTTGAAAGTGCGTTTTCTGAGAGAGAATTGTCAAGAATTTTCTGGTGTTATGGAGTTCTGCATTAGACAACACTATGGAAGTATAGCCCTTAGAATTTTCTGCAGGACGGTGAGTGCGATAGTAAAACCGAAGCATATATGAGACCACTCGAAGAGCTCTCGAAAATGACGAAAATCTAGAGAGAATGTCTTCCTCAACATTTACGAGCAAGTTGTGTACTGCAATCTTTTTTGCTTCGATTGAAGTTTCAAGATGAGTAGGGCTAGAAGATGGCCACTCGGACCTATCCTTAACAAGCCAGGATGGGCCATGCCACCATAACGTATTCATACTTAAGTCCTGTGGAGTAAGACCGCGGCTACATAAATCGGCAGGATTATCAGGTGAATCGACATGATACCAATTTTTAGCGTACGGTTTCTCCTGAATTTTGCTAACACGATTAGCAACGAAGGTAGTCCATGTAGATGGTGTTTTTCGAAGCCATGACAAAACAATTGTTGAATCAGTCCAGCAGAATACATCGTTGACTTTAATATCAAGTTCGGGTAGGAGTGAATCGAGAATATCACATAGAAGTACTGCACCGCATAGTTCTAATCTTGGCAACGAAACAGTTTTGACTGGAGCTACTTTTGTTTTCGATGTAAGTAAGTGGGAGTAGAAAGTAGTAGATGAGTTACGGATACGTATGAAAATCGCCGCCCCGTATGCTTTCTCGGAAGCATCGGAGAAAGCATGAATTTGAACTTCATCTTGTAAAGAATAGTTCACCCATCTCGGTAGCTTAATCAGGTTTATATCCATATATCCATCTAAAAACTGTTGCCATTTTTGTTCAATGGGTTTAGAAAGACAATCATCCCAGCCTATGTTCTCAAGCCAGACCAGTTGCATTAAATTTTTGGCAACAATAACTACAGGTGCAAGCCATCCGACCGGGTCAAACAATTTGGCAATCATGGAGAGAAGTTCCCTTTTGGTGTGCGAATCCTTTCGCTCAATAGCAGGAACCTTGAAATAGAAATTATCAGTACAAGCGTTCCAACGTACCCCTAAAGCCTTTGTAGAACTGGAATCTTCAAAGCTTAAGAAGTCTTCCTTTAATAGGTGCTCTTTCGGAAGGTCCACTAGAATTTCTTTGCGATTTGAAGTCCATTTTCTTAAGGAAAGTCCAGCACCATGTAAAGTGTCAATAAGTTCATTCCGGGCCTTTATAGCAGAAGGCAAATCATGCGCACCGGCGAGAACGTCGTCAACATACATGGATCGTCGGAGAATATGTGCGGCAAGGGGAAAAGTGTCTTGAGAATCGGCTGCAAGTTGAAGGAGAGTGCGAATCGCCAGATATGGTGCGCAGTTGACGCCAAAGGTTACCGTTTGTAATTCGTAATCCGAGACTTCCACATCAGTAGAAGAGCGATGTAGAATGCGTTGGAATGGACGATGCCTTGGGTCGACAAGAATTTGTCGATACATTTTTTGAATATCACTATTGAAAACAAATCGAAAAAGTCTCCATCTTAGGAGAAGTAAAACTAAGGCAGACTGTAGCACCGGACCGACGTACAACACATCATTCAAACTATTACCACTGGAAGTTTTATTTGAAGCGTTAAAAACAACACGAAGTTTTGTTGTTAGACTTTCTGGTTTAATGACCGCATGATGCGGAAGATAACAATATGTGCCCAAACTCTGATTTGAAGGTGGGTCGACTAACTTCATATGCGATAACTGCAAGTATTCGTCAACTACCTGGTCATATATAACTTTGAATTCGGGTTTTTTAAGAAGCGAAGCTTCGTTCCGAAGGAACTGCCGTAAAGCACTATTACGAGAATCTCCCAAGCAAAGTTCGTTAGGATAACTAACTTTAAAAGGAAGAGAGACAATGTATCTCCCATCTTCATTCCGCCGAGTAGTAGCCATGTAGTTGTCCTCACACCATTGATCAGCATCCGATAGAATCCTTTTCCTAGGGGTTCTTCAATTTCCCAAAAGCGAGAAAGAATTTTGTCCAACCCCGAATCCGTTGAGATGTCCACCTTCGTTGTAAAACACCTGACTTCGGAATCCGGAATGGGGCCAATAAGAGTCCATCCGAAAACGGTTTGCTGAGCTGTCAAACTTCCGAGTAGATTGCGATGAATTCCATGGAGCACCACCTGTGGGTACAAATCGGCGCCGATAAGGACGTCTATGGCGGAAGTCCTCCAAAAGTCTCCGTCTGCCCAATTAAGGTTCGGTAGTTTATGACGTATTCCTGAATCGACTGTACAGGATGGCAAATTTCCAGTGATTTGCGGAAGTACGAAAGCGAGGGCTTCGATTTTCACGTTTGGATCCGTAGGTGATCCGAGAACAAATGAGCTAAGTCGATTAGCGCTTGCAGAAAACGATTGATTAACCCCAGATATGCTGGCTTGTGTAGCAAACGTAGGCAAGTTAATCAATTTACGAAGGCGATCCGAAATGAAAGATGCTTCTGATCCTGGATCAATTAAAGCCCTAGCAGAATAATTGGTATTTAAATGGCAAATGTAGATTTGCGCTGTACCTAAAAGTACACGTTGGTTTCGAGGAAACGCGAGATTCGGAGAATCACTATACGAAGATGTTTTAGTAGTGGACTGTATTTTTTGATGGAAGCTATGATGCTCACTCGTTGGAGCTACGGAAGAAGTAGAAGGCTGATTGGAGCGAAGCCCCGAAGAAGCACTCGAAGGTTGAAATCTTGGCGCGGTGGAGCGTAACTCGGACGACGCAGCCACTCTAGAAGTAGTAGAAGTAATGTTAGTTGGACGTAATCCCGACTGAGTCTTCGTAGAAGAAGGTGATTCGCGATGTAACAACATGTGATGACGTTGATGACATACGGAACAATTGTAGGCGCTTTTACAATCCTTTAATTGATGGCCTTTCGATAGGCAGTTTAAACAGCACTGAAAACGCTTAACACTGGAAAACCGATCGCAAACTTGCATGTTAAGAAAACGTTTACAATTGCGCAATATGTGTGGTTGCTTGCAAAGAGCACAGCTTGAATCAACCACATTCGCGTGAAAAGTATGTGTAAGTCGTTTAGAACCGCTAACCTCGCTAGATGCCGGTCTGTTCGAATTTGATTTGTTGGAAGTAGAAGTCTTTAACTCATCGACGCATTCGAGAGTTCGGTATCGCGTAGTAAGAAACTCGTCAAGTTCGCACCACTTTGGTAAAGCCGATTTGTCTTTAACACCTGACTCCCAAAAAGCAATAGTGCGTTGAGGTAAACGCTGCATGCACATATACACAATGATTGGATCCCAATCGGAAGTATTAACGTCGTATAATTTCAGCGAATTCAAACAATTATTAATGCCGCGTTGCAAACTCTTAAGCCCAGAACCA
This sequence comes from Melieria omissa, assembly GCA_963971225.1. Lineage (NCBI taxonomy): Eukaryota > Metazoa > Arthropoda > Insecta > Diptera > Ulidiidae > Melieria > Melieria omissa. Next base: position 89,120,303 of record OZ020267.1, on the reverse strand, counting down.
GTTTCAGAAGAAAGAGCTGGTAAGTCAAAAAGAAGTTTAATTTGAGCATTAACTAAAATTCGTTTATTATTAAAGGCTTGGTTTAAATTAGTCCAAGCGAGTTCGAAACCTTCATTGGTGAGAGGGGACTTTCGAACTATTTCTCTCGCTTCTCCGCTCGTTTTCTGAATGAGGTGATACAATTTTTCGACATTACTCAAACGACTGTTTCTTATGTATATGGCTGTAAATAAATCGCGGAAAGTTGGCCAAGACGTATAGTCACCTTTAAAAATTTCAGTATCGCAAGGCGGAAGTGCCATATTATTGGATGAAGTAGGCTCTGCAAAGGCAGAACCATCAACAGTAGAAGTATGGCGAAGACCGGATGAAGCGATGTCGAAATCATGAATTCTCTCATTAATCTTCGCTAAGCATGAAACATATGTCCGATAGGTGCTAGTGTATTTCGCATCAACGACAGCAATATCATCTGCAGCACTTCTTTTAGTTTGAGATTCAAATTGAAGTAGACACTTTTCATACTGTGCCTTTACGGTAGCCCACAACTCCTTTAGCTCGGAGCTTTGAATTTCCAAAGAAAATTTAGTATGACTATTAGAGGGAGTTTCCGTAAAGGCAATCTCAAATTTGAAAACGCGATCAGAAGCACGGGTGAAATCGTCAAGTTTGGACATTTCGATTTGAATAGAAGAAATCAAAAAGCAAAAAGGTAAAATCGAAGTAGCCCAAACTTTTTCACCTTAGCGCAACAAAGGTGAAATGCGAAAGAAAGAGGCCAAAAAAAACTGCGACACGAGATATAAAAAAAAGGAAAACAATAGAAAATTAACTCAACGCTTGCTTTATTATGTATTGTTACAATATTTCGCTTATGCACTTCAAAAATGTAAATCCAATTAATAGGTATGACAAGTAATTTGCCCTACGCATAGAATTGAATTCAAAAAATTTATAGTGTGATGTGTCACCTCGTACTTCAGTAGAAGGTGCACAATAGGCTGGAGTGAAAATGGCCAAAAAAAAATTTTTTTGGAATATCAATTAGCTAGATATCTCAAAATGTGCCAATACATCAATATAAAGCTGTGTAAAAATTAAAAAGAAATTAAACAATTTTTTGATCTCCCATCGCAACTTTTAATTTCACAGTATTACGCGACATTAAAGATAGTCATCTTAAAATTCAATTAAAAATCAAATACGCTTCTAATTACAATATTTAATGATGTCAAAGTTATAAACACATGGTTACAGGGTGAAGTGACAAAAATCACGTTTCGACTCGAACGCCGGCATTTGCTGACGAGAAGCAATGCGTGCACGGATGTCGCGTCGAAGTTAAGTTTTGCAGGAACCTTGAACCTCCGTATTTGTCCACTGGGGACTGCTGTAGCTCTGGCCTTCATCACTCGTCGTAAGCCCAGTTCACGTATATGTGGTCGATGGTCCGTCATCATGGCCAGGAGCACATTCTCCGGGTGAGCAAAGTACGCGTTACGGTGAATAACGGGGTCAACGATTCCCTTGAGTTTGGAGCTGAGGTAACGTGACTTGACAAGCATCTGGTGAATCCAGAGAATCCGTGTGGGTCTGTCGTCCCGCCATCGAGTGACTGGAATAGATTAAGTCGCCGGATAACGCCCGATTTTTGTCCCGTGTTTACGTTTGTGCCGTCACACCCGACAACTTTAATATTATCTGTCTTCGCATTTTGCTCTTTGATACTAGCGACTAAGTACTCAGCTATGTCTTTGCTGCAGCCTGATGACGGAGACGTATGGTTGAAGTACGAAGAACCCGGCTCTGCGATGATGGTTATGTGTTCTTCCGATATGGTTTTTCTGTGGTACTTGTTGTCGACGGCGAGGACTTGTGTTAAAGTTTTATCCTTGCGGCCATCAAAAAATAGTCCATCTATGCCCTTGTGAGTGTGGTCGTCTTCATTCTGCCTCAGTTCCTTTCGAATTTTACTGCGTTTTCGACGGATTTTGCTTCGGTCGATTACTTTGGATCGGTCGTTGAGTGATACGAGACCAAGATCATGCAGAACTGTTGTTGCTAATACAGCAGCCGATCTGTCCGAAACTCCGGTCCGATCGCAAGCTATAGCGAGGGAAGGCAGAGAGATAGTAATTTTTTGGCACTCTCGATCCTGATTTGGCTTAGTTTTGAGTGATTCTCTATCTGGGATGTACTCATCGACAGTGGGACTGTCAGACGAGTCCGTGTCGTATTCGGAACTTTCGGCAGAATAGGGTTGACTTTTGCTCGCATCGTCATCGATCTTCTTAATCTTCATTCGTTTGAGATTTGCTTCCTCTCTTTCAGCTTTTCTCTTCAATTTTGATGTTACCACTTGATCTGTACCACCGATTATCATCTTTCTTGGCCCTCTCTGGTCTTGAAGGAACTGCCGTTCGTTTGCCGGAATTTTGTTGAGTTTCGTACATTTGCAATTGGCCACCATATCGGAGCACTTGCATTTGCTGAGATCAAACAGAGTGTTAGCTTTGTCACGAAAGTCCGATAATCTCCGTTGGTAGTTTGGTTGATTCCTTTTACATTTGTTGACTTTTAGCATTGTGTTGTATTTGTCGTGGAACGATCTAAGTTTTTCTATCGCTTGTGCATGCGTTACTGTTGGAAGTGAGGCCCTTTGCCATATCTCTTCGACTTCATAGCACAGTTTTTGAGATATGTCAAAAAATTATGGGTATTTACCATTGTCCGTCTTCAGATCTTGTCAAAGTTGAATATATTTCTTCATGAGATCGGTGTAGGTCGGCAGAGTATTGGTCGGCAGGTTTCGTGGAGCGCCAAATATCACGCACGAAACTTTGTCTCTTGTAACTGTCATCTCTTTAAAAATATAAAGAAATAACTAGTAACCCTTCACTGCCCTACCTTTTTGCGCACAAGTTCAGGTACTCACCTTTTTTTTGTTTTTTTTTAATTAAATCAGATGTAACGTCACAAGTTTATTTCGAATCGGTCACTTCACAAGGAAATCGTGAACATTCAACAATCATAAACAGAATTAAACCAGCGGGGTTTGCCACATTCCAACGATTAAAACACGAATTGTAATTTGTAATATTTTATTCGCTCAAACAGGACTGCTACAATAAATAACTTAAAACCCGCAAACCTAAAGCAAAGGCTACTGAGATTTATTTTGAATCCTTAACTGAGTTGAAATTACGACTTTCACTTCTTTCGACGAAAGTGAAAAAAGTATTACAAAAAATTATTTCAATTAGGTGATGGGCGATCAAGGAGTTGTTAGAAACTAATATAATTTTGCAGGATTGGTACCATGGACATTTGGCACATTTCCAATATACTAGCTTCTTAAAATTTTAAAATCAATTTTTTCACTCCACCCTAGTGCACAATGCAGAAACGAATGCCGAAATGCCAAAAAAAATGTATTCGCGCAAGGCCTACTTGTGCCTTTACTTTCGTATGTACGTACCAGCAACTGTTAGTGCTTGGCAGCTATGTACATATGCACTAATGGTTGTTGTTGCACTACGGATGTGCACGTACAAGAGAAATAGAGAAGAAAAGCAAAGGCGCGACAACGTAGCACTGAGTTTACCGAATACAGGGTCGCGTGATATGCGCGATGCTAAAAGGTATTTTATATGAAAGGCAGTGTCCGTTAACCGATATGTAAATGTATGAATATATATATAACCGTGTATATATATAACTAGCTGGTTCGTTAACGGAACCCGAGAGAACTAAAAATATGTAATTAATTTTGCGCCAAGTTTAGTCAAAAAACCTTGTTGTTATTTTCTTATGTATTTTCGACACATAAGAAAAGCGTTTTGTTTTTTTTTTTTTTTTGTTTTTACACTCGCGATTTTGGGTTTTGTTTGTTAGAAAAATTATTTAAACACGCGAACCTTACAGCAGGTACAACAAAACACACTATATGCTCAATAAATCAACTTTTGTAATATGCAAATATCGGTTCAACGCACCTGTGATAGCTTGTAATAGAGATGAGGATGATGAAAAACCCGTGCACAATATGGTGGTTGATGATCGCGAGAAGATGTTAAGTCCCACCAGAAGATATTGAGGGAGAACGCAGGAGTGTAGGCAGCAGTGTATGGACGAGAAATCCGGAATTGTTGCGCGGACGAAGATCCGGAATGCGTGGACAAAGATCCCAAGTTCGTGGACAAAATCCCAAGTGCGTGGACGAAGATCCGGAATGCGCGTACGAGATCCGGCTCGAAGGACCAGAATGTTGGGAGTTGTCGGCACGATATCAGAAAGAAGGAAATCGAAATACCATTAGAAAAAGTGCAATAAGTAGCCAAACGATATTATGGCTCGATACTCACGTGCGCGGTTCGGAAGCAACCACGAGTAAAAACGGTGAAGAAGAAAAAACGCAACGGGTGATGGATTTTGCTGTAGGGTTTTATTGATGCTGCTGCCTCGCTGACGTCGGATGATCAAGTGAGTGCAGTAAAGAAAATGAGAAAAGGGCCGAGGCCTGGATTGCCGCGCAACAAGAGAGCGAAAGCTTTTGTTGCTAACGGCTTACAAAAAGTTCAGAGTTGTTACACTAAGTGCAGCTTTAGCGGAGACATTGAAAGAGATTTGGTCTAAACAATTATAATAATTAATAATAATTTGTAATGTTAAAAATTTTTAGAGTACGAATGGTCGAAAAGTCGATGGCTTTGCCCGTTGTCATAGAGTATTTCATTGATGTGGGTCCAATTACCGACAATTGATTCAATCATCATATATTTGGAGTTCCCTCGTGTTTTTAAAGTATTTAACCATTTTTATTTTGCATGATTCTATAACTTAAAGACTTCAACTTGCTTAAAAAATAGCAGCAGTTGAGCTGGCAAAATCCATGCCGCAAACATTTCTTCCAAATGCGTATACCCGCTTCATACGCTTCGCGAATTGTGACTTATGTATACTTGTATTTATTGCTTTCGCTCACTGCAAACAACGCATCAGCGATTAAGCGATGTGAAACTGGGAGAGTAAGCCGATTTTTGTGCGTTTTTTGCAATTCACGTACACAGTCCGTGTGCGCTGGCAGTGATCAGCTCTTCACTGTATCTGCTCTTTTCCCGATATTAGGGATTAGGGATTCCTTTCAATTATTTGCTTTTTAAAGTATGTTCTCATTAATTTTCTGCATTAAATGCCAACACATGAACTTTTTGGTTTCATTATGTAAATATTAATGAAAAATATACCAAAGAACACAAAGCTAAATGCATTGAATATGACGGGGTCAATTGCCGTCCTTTTTATTTCGCATTTCTTCATTTAGCGAATCTCTAACGATCAGATCAGATCAGTTATGCTTTTGCTGCTAAATGCTCTAGTTTGACCGCAGGGTTGTTTTTTTGGATGCAGCTAATAAAATCTTAATTTAATTAAATTAAAAGCATACCCAAGGATTAATTTGGCGCTTTTGGGCAATAATATATTTTTCTAGTTCATTTTATACAAACGTATTACGAAGTGTCCAGCTCCTTGCTTACGCTGATGATATTGATGTCATCGGACGTAACAAGCGAGATGTCACCGCTGCCTTTGCGGCTATCGAAAGAGAATCTGCCAAAATGGGTCTGGTGGTAAATGAGGGCAAGACGAAGTATATGCTGTCTACACGCAGGGACTCGCAGCGGCTAGGGTCTCACGTCGAGGCCGACAGGTATGCTTTTGAAGTTGTCAAGGAATTCGTCTACCTTGGCACCGCCATCAACAGCAGCAATGATGTCAGTCTGGAGATAAAGCGAAGGATAACTCTTGCCAACAGGTGCTACTACGGTCTCGGTAGGCAATTGAGAAGTAGAGACCTCTCTCGACCGACAAAACTTTCACTCTATAGGACGCTTATCTTGCCCGTGCTCCTCTATGGCGCTGAAGCATGGACAATGACACGAAACGACATAGCGGCCCTTGGAGTGTTCGAGAGGAAGGTGATTCGCAAAATCTTCGGCCCTGTTCGGGTTGGCGACGACTATCGCATACGAACCAATAATGAGCTGTATGAGCTGTATAAGGACATGGACGTAGCGCAGCGAATTAACATCCAGCTGCTACGCTGGCTCGGTCATGTCTGCCGCATGGACGACGAAGCTCCGGCGAAAAAGGTATTCGATGCGATGCACAGTGTTTCGTCTAGAACAAGCTAGCTGGACAAAAACGACATCTTTATTTTTTGATTTTTCTGTTATATAGTCAATATAAATATTCATACATTAGGATCTATGTGAAAATAACACATCGGCACCTTTTATATAGTGAGAAATATCGCCGAATATATCGGATAACCGAAAATTTTAATAATTCCTTTGCATAGTTGGTCTGAAGTGTTTTATATAAATAAGTTCCTGTCAAAAGTCGGTGGCATTTTTCTTTATTAGGGAATCTGAGCTTAAGGGTGAGTAGTATTTTTGCAATATCTTGTATTAGCAATTAAGCTATATTTAATAGTTGTACGTGCCATGATTAAGAAGGAAAGCAATTTTTCCCCAAAATTTTTAACTTCAAAGGTGAAAAGTTAAGATGTCTCCTCATGTCACCTCTGCAATTTTTATATATATTCTTCTCATAAGTGCCTACTAAAAGATGAAACAAAAAACCATTGCGAATTTTTTGCACATCTATTTTATTTTATTTTTTATAGATATGTTTACAAGCATAACAAAATTTATGTTTTTTGAAATTTGGTTGGAACACTCAAGTGAAACGAGAAACGAAGAGATAATGGAACACATTTTATCAGTGGTGACACTGATGAATTTTCATTAAATCTCTTGCAATTGCGGGATGATGAAGGTAATATTGTTTGGCAGAATCCTCCACCGTTTTCTACCAGGTTTTGTCATCCTATAAAGTTTATTTTTTCCAAAGATTTTATTGTTTCTGAAACGAACAAAGTTTTGGAAGAGATAAGCTTTATAGTACAAAGAGCATGCTGGAAGAATTTGAAGTTTATTTCCAACATAATATGCTTCTAACCATGATTGGGAAAGTTTGTAATGCTTTGATCGAAATGTCTTCTACTCGAAGTAAATCCAAAAATAATGAATGACGAGACACAGGAGCTTGTACCCAACCGAGAAAATCTGGGTTTTGGTTTATCCACACTGCAGGCTTGGATTAGGTGTTTTGAATGTCTGCTTCACATTAGCTACCGTCTTTATATAAAAAAGTGGCAGCTTGAGGACGTTGATGCCTACTAGTGTTAATGAACCAATTGGTACCCCTGCTGTATCTAGTTTTCATGGTTCTGTGACTCATAGTAATGACTAATTGATAAATGATTCATCCGATAACAGTGATGATAATGTCTGAGAGAATTATGAAAACTGTCCGTAGGTAATAAACTGACAAGAACTTTCTGTTGTGCTAAGACTAGATGTTAAAAAGTTTAATCTAAAACTGCTTGAACTTTACTTTTAGCGTTTTATTCACATCAATTTGCTCTGGATAACAAGCAGCTTTTGCCTTTGTAATACTATTATTTGCCGGAAATACCTTATGACCAGTTTGGACCCCACTTCCGAGTCCTTTTGAATGCATGACTAGTCGATTGGCTATCTACATAGTATACTAAAGCTTCTTCACTACTCAAACATCTAGCACTTTGTTTCAAATTTTTTTTCATTCAGAGATTCTTGAGTTTCACTTTTCGCAGTTTTGATAACACTTGCTGAATTTCTCCAGTGGACAACCGTACAGATATCTACGCAGCATAAATCAACTTATCAGTATATCTGGTATGTTTTAGGTCATCTATTTTTCTCCGTTTAGTCCTCAGACTGGAACTATTAAATTCCTTAATATATATATGCATATATATGTATATGTACATACATTCCTATATGTATATAGTTATCAAAAAACCATATAAAACTAAAAAAATATATGTATCTGAAATAATAAGCCGCATATAAAACGAAAAATCCTGAAAAATATTTTTGTCCAGCTAGCTTGTTCTACACGAAACACTGTGCGATGGTTGGAGGTCGACGGCGAAGAGGGAGGCCGTGTCTCCGGTGGAAGGACCAAGTGGAAGAGGCCCTGGTATCTCTTGGTGTGACCAACTGGAGAAGGCGCGCGCGAAGCAGAGGCGCCTGGAGAGAAGTTTTGCGGCAGGCCGTAACCCGATAACGGGTTGTTATGGCCAGTTAAGTAAGTAAGTATTACGAAATGGCACCAAAAATATACAAATAAAAAGACAAATTTCTTTGGTCACAAAAAATGACTCACACCAGCAACACTGGAATTTTGAAATGAACTAGAACAACAACCCCGTTTTAGATATTTATATGGAGGAAAAAGTACGTTCCTGATCAAGCGGCCTACTAGTAGGCCAAGGTTGCAATTTTGCAAAAATATTAGTGTAATTCTGTGCATGTATTTCTACCGGCTCTCCCAGTTTCACATCGCTTAATCGCTGCAACGCATACCGCATAATGATTGAATTTGGGATACTTATGATTTACGGTGCTTATGAGCAGTAGGTAGTAAAAAGAATGAGTATCAATGCGGTGGTGACCAAAATTGCGCGACGCGAATTGTGCAATATGCATACGATTACGAAGTGGTCGTGTAAGCAATACGCGAAATGAATCGATGATGGCAAACTCGTTCGGGTTTTGTATGCTTGCGGTTGCGATACTTATGTTATGCGGTGCTTATGAGTAGCAGGTAGTAAAAAAAATAAGTATTAATGCGATGGTATCCAAAGTTGCGGTACTCATTGCTGATCTCTGGTCTGGTGCTCGCTGCATGTGGTGGTCTGGCGCTCGCTGCACGTGGTGGTCTGATGCGCGCTGCACGTGGTGGTCTGGCGCTCGCAAAACAGCAAATTCGGAGCGTGCACATAAAGGTGCGAACACGAGGTAAGTGCAATTGATACAGCCGTGTGGATGAGGCTGGGGCGTCCATGGAGTACGTAGCAGAACAATTAGCATTATTGACCGCCGTGCACAAAACGTTGCGCAATTTCAAAAAGGATGCCGCGGCACGGAAAACCAAAGCATATTTTCAAACGAGGGTGGAAGTTCTTACTTCGTTACGCGGGGAGTTCCATGACAATCACCGAAAATAATGCACGTTGCGGACGATAAGGAAGTAGAAGAACGATACGTGAAGGTGGAACTCAGTGATGAATTTGAAGAGGCTTATCTGGAAGCCATGTCCACAATCCGAACAGCTTTCGAGACTGAATTTCCTCCCTCTCCATCGGGCGAGTTCCCAGGCACGCCGAGGACAACTGCGCCTGCTATGGCTCTCGAAGTGCCGCCGCCAGAAGTCAAATTGCCGACATTTAGTGGAAATTATGTTGAATGGCCTGCCTTTAAGGAGTTATTTCTTGCACGTGTTCATAACAGCGAACGTCTAAATAACTGTCAGCGTTTACTTTACCTCAAAGGCGCGTTATCCGGTGCTGCTGCACAAGATATTCAGCATATCAGCATTCTAGGGGAAAACTATGCAGTCGCTTGGAAAATGCTAATCTTATTTTCACACTTTATGAATGTTTTCGAAGACCAACCAGCGATTCGCAAGGAAGATGCTGCAGCATTAAGACAATTTACACAGACAGGCCGTGCATGTGTAAATTCAATACAGAAATTAGGGGTCAACATTGAATCACAAAATCAAATATTAGTGTACTATATGTTGAAGAAGTTACCGAGTACAATCCAACGCGAATGGGATCGAACTATCAGCAAACAGAAAACAATTCCCACGTTCGATGAGTCATGCTTGGTACTAGACGAACAATATCAAATGATGATTACGTCAGCCAATTTGAATACAAACGGCCCTATGAAGCAGAATGCAAGGTCCAAAGGGTAATTTATCGGCGACATCTATCAAAAGAGACATCACTTCAGGTGATCAAGAGCGCTGCAGTCTGTCCGGTCTGTACAAAGGCAGATCATTCAGTTCGGGAATGTGCAACATTTCTCGGACGTCACGGAACGTAGGACAGTAGTGCAGAAATTTAAACTACAGTCTGTCCAGTAGAAGCGTGATGGACCAAATTATCACTTAGAGTACCGTTGTCACAAAATTTGAATGCACCTAAGTAGCCTCATCATTTTTGTAATACGCACTGAAAAAATTGTCAGTCTCGTGAAACAATTACAAAGTACAGGGTGTTTTAACAAGATGAGCTCCGCGTGAGAGAAGCGACTTGAAGCCGTATACCTTTGTCTACACCCAATAAGGCCGTAAATGTCACGATTAGCTGCAACAAAATATATGAAGAAGTCGAAGTCATTCGTAAAGAGGTGAACGAATCGGTTTATGGAAGCAAAAAATGTCGATGATCTGGCTGGGCGGGGCCTTGAGAAAAAAGACCTCCCCAAAACAGGACAAGAAGATCATTGATGTGTTTGCGAAGAAGCCGGGCTCATCGTTGCGTAAAGCTAAAGCAGTTTTAGAGAAAAATGATGTTCAAATATCAAAAGCGACGGTTCGAGGACGTTTAAGAACTAACGACGTTAAATACCGGAACTCTTTGAAAAAACGGTTGCTCCCATCATCACACGTTCAAAAACGGCTTGCCTGGGCTTATGCCAATTCAAACCGGAATTACAATGATGTAATATTTACGGATGAACTCCAATTTTGGGCAAACAGTAGCATAAATCGATCTTGGTGTGCCACCATCAACCGATTGTTCCAACGGACTGTTAGACCCAGTAAAGGTCCATGTTTGGGGCTACTTCTCAGAAAAAGGATTTGGGCGACTTTTCGTTGTTACCATCAACTTGAACGCGGTTTTATGAACAAAATTTATGAAAAAGCTTTATTACCATCAGCTGCGAAGATGTTCGGGAGAAGAGGACTCTCTTTGATTATACAAGAAGACAACGACCACAAACATCGCAGCCGAATGTGAGCTGAGTGGGAACAGCAAAATGGGGAGAGGTGTTAGATTCGCCCTCACACTCGCCTGATGCCAACCCGATAGAAAATATGTAGGAAATAGCAAAGCAGAAACTCAGAGGAAATAGTATATTGACAGCAAACCCGTTATCGAGGTAAATTCGGCTGATTTGAAGTCGATTGCCTCGGCAACTTGCTCAGATCTTAGCGCAAAGTATGGGTCGGAGGTTTGAGGCCATAATAGCGAATGGCGGCGACTATACCTGTTATTTAAAATATTGCGTACAATAAATATTATAAACGCATAAAATGCAGTTTGTTTGCAACGAATCGGACAAATAGTTTCCAAGTTACGGCGATCACGCTTCTACTGGACAGACTGTATGTTTCAACTGTTTGAGTTGCAACCACCTATCTGCAAAGTGCAATAGTAGTCGTACGTGCTCGACATGTGGGGGCAAACATCGTACACTTATGCACATTGAACGAAGGGCTGACGGACCATTAACTATATCTACAAACCTATCGGCAACCAACGGTCACGCTGCCAGCTGGAGCGCAGCAGTTTCCAACGGGAAGGTACGACACGCATTTAATTTTGAAGTGCTGTTACCAACCGCGATGATTACGGTCAACGACGCACAAGGGCAGTCGTTGAATTTGAGGGAATTTTTGAATCAAGGTTCCAAAGCCTCATTTATAACGGAGCTTACTGCTCAGCTATTGCGATTGCCAAGGAATCGAGCTTGGGTAACGATTAAGGATTTATCGGAAACCAAAGTCGCTGAGGGGCGATCATCAGTAATTTTGAAAATTGGTTCGCGTTTGGATACGAATATCAGTTTTACTATTTTGACATATGTGTTACCCAAGGTAAGCCATCTCATGCCTGCAAAAAAACTGCCATTTGTGGACTGGCCACATCTACACGGTTTGAATCTGGCGGATCCGAAGTATTATGAACCTCAACAAATTGATATTTTATTGGGCAATGATGTTTATGACGAAATCATGCTGGGCGATATTCGTCGAACACCAATTGCTCAGAAAACCGTTTTTGGCTTTATTATATCGTGTAAAGTTTACAACTCGGGGCTCCCACCAACAACAACTCCAACTGTCACTGTCTCATCGCTACATACGCAAGTCGACATTGATCACCTGCTAAACAAGTTTTGGGAGCTCGAGGAATCTATGTCCGAGCGAGCTTTATCAAGGCAGGACCAGTGGTGCGAACAGTTCTACCGAGACACTCACCGTCGTTTAGAAAGCAGAAAATATATCGTTCGATTACCCTTGTTAACAGAAATCGATTCGTCCAGAGTCCTAGGCGAGTCACGTGAATTAGCATTGAAGCGGTTTCTACAACTTGAGCGTCGCTTAGTGCGAGACCTTCAACTGCAACGAAGCTATAAAACAACGATCGAAGAATATTTATGCTTGGGACAGATGCAGCTGGTCAGCGCCTCAGAACAAAATGGTGAAGGATCTTTTCGGAAATATTGTTACCTTCCCCACCATCCTGTTATCAAGAATTCCTCGTCAACTACGAAGGTTAGAGTCGTGTTCGATGCGCCAAGCAAGACCAGCAATGGCAACTCTTTAAATGACATTTTGGCAATCGGTCCAGCCCTTAAAACTAATTTGGCTGCAATAATTATCAACTGGCGTATCCTTAAATTTGCCTTTACGACGGATATCGAAAAAATGTATTGATGCATTAACATGAATAGCGAGGATGCACAATATCAAAGAATCTTATGGCGTAATGATTCATCAGCTGATATAAAGGAATATTTTTACTCTACGGTTATGTTCGGCACTGGTTCAGCTCCTTTCATGGCGATTCGCACAATGCTTCAGCTGGCTGATGATGAAGGAGATAACTTTCCGCTGGCTATTGACGTTATAAATTATCAAATGTATGTGGATGATATTTTATCCGGGGGAGATTCGATTGAAAGAGCAAAGGAACTACAGAGCCAAGTTATAGCAATGCTTCGGAGGGGCACATTTGAACTTCGCAAGTGGGCAGCTAACCATCCAGCGCTGCTTGAAAGTATTCCGGATGAGCACAAAGAAACGGGAGGTTTGCTGCAACTGAACTCGAATGAAACTATGAAGACATTAGGAATGTATTGGTGTTCGAAGTTTAATGCAACCATGGACCGAGTTGCGTATTGATGCAACCCTGCGCTCGCCATCGTTTTGGAACCACTGGTATCTAGCTTGAACTTGCTTTAACTTTATAACCCACGCGGTGGAACGCAGAACCTTACAATAAAGTTTAAAGATTTAACACACTCTTTACGTTTTGAACATTTTGGCATCCCTTGCGGGGATTGCTGCGCGCACAGCAAGCACCGCAATTCACGATTCTTGGCGTTGTAGATAGATCCCACAGCGAGCCTGCGAGAAGACTCCACTCCAGCGGACATAACCTCAGTCCGGCACACGTCCGCTTCCGCTGCGGCGATGGAGCGCCTTCACAGACAACTCAGCTCCAAACGGAGTGCGATTTTGAATTTCGCAACAAACACCAGGAATACTGCAAAGGCCAAGCAGACGAAAGGCTTCCTGCAGACCCGAAAACTGCTGCTTGAGCAGTACTGGCACAAATTTCGGGAGCTCCACGACGAGTTACTGTGCGAACTCAGCGCCGCAGACACGACGGGAACGCCGTCGCCAAGTGAAGGTTATGAGGATGTGGAATGCGCATACGGAGAAACGATGGGTGAACTCAATGACTTGATCGAGAATTATAACGGAATTTCTTCCACAGAACTCTCAATGTCGCAGTCCACCAGTGCCCAGCAGGTTGTGCAACCGTTGCCGCGCATCAAAATACCGCCCTTCGATGGAGCCTTTCTTCAGTGGCTCCCATTTAAAGACTTGTTCACGTCGATTGTAATCCGAAACACATCGTTGACGAATACGCAGCGCTTATAGTACCTGAAGGATAGCCTTGCCGGGGAAGCAAAGCACGCGCTGGACACTATCACTACGACTGATACGAACTTTGGCATCGCTTGGGACCTCCTACATTGAATGTCGAATTTTTAACGTGAGTGCCGCCACAGTGTGGCCTAACCCCACGGTGCTCAAAAGCACAGCGTATCAAAATTAAACGTTGATAAGCGCCCCGGGAGACTAGCTCCCGGTACCAACTGGGTTAATGCAAATGGACATTACTCCTCCTTGGTAGGGATCGAGGCCTATCTTAACCTCTGCCGTGCTATGGGTCCGGCACCCGGTTGTAAACGCAACTCCACGCCGAGTCGAAACTCTACCCGCATTTGGGTGTTAAACCACGCCACCACGGAACTCCCCGAGGGGGCCATTCCCATAATCAGGCTGAAGCACAAGGCACCAGGGGCACCCTGATTCCCGTGGTACCAGACAAAGGGACCTCCTACAGTCCAAGTTTGAGAATATCCGAGTGATCGTTAACGCACACCTCGCAGCAATCAATGCGTTGCCATCCACTCAAAAGGAGTCTTCCGCCGCGCTGCGGCTCTTACTCGATGGTGCCACGTCCTCCGTACGTGCACTACAACACCTTGGTCGTCCTGTCGAGACATGGGACGGTTGGTTAATCTTTACGCTCAGCCAGAAGTTGGACCCTGCAACACGTAGGGCATGGGAGCTTTCCCTGAAGTCGATGACCGATCTTCCAACTTTCAAGGAGCTACAAGGGTTTCATACCAGCCAAACCCAATCCCTGGAGATGGTTCAAAGTTTCACCGAGATGAAACCAAACACATCGAAAAGGCCCTGCAACACACACGGTGTGGCAGGATATCACGCAACGCCTGGGCGCAGCTCGAGGCTGCACGATCACTTCGGCTCAACTAGCCCAAGTGAGCAGCGTGGTTCATCGCACCATGCAGTGCACACGAAATCCTGCAATGAGCCATTACCACGAGTGCTCATTGGCACCGCACAGGTTGAAGTGCGGTCCAATCGCGGACACACCGCTGTATTGCGGGCGCTTCTAGACAGTGGCGCTGAGGCCACATTCATAAGCGAGTATGCGGTAAATCTTCTTAAGCTGACAAAGTCAAGAGTGTCCATCCCTATTAACGGCGCTACCGGTAGCAAAGTTGCTACGGCTACTGGGTTAGTCAACTTTACTTTGCATTCACTTAAATCAGACTTTGAGACGTAGTGCGTGGCACTTGTTTTGCCCCGAGTCGGCAACCTCACTCCCCCGATGAACATCCCCTCAGCTGAGTTTGAGCAGTTCTTGGCCTTAGACCTAGCCGACCCGAAACTTAACGTGACTCAGCCTATTGACATAATTTTAAATTCAGGAGACTATGCCTCAGTGCTGCTGGGCGGTGTAAAGAGAAGTCCTACTACACAGCTCATTGCTCAACAAACGCAGTTGGGATGGGTGGTTTTTGACGGTTGTTCTGGCCACTCACTTGCCACAGACATTCCTATGGTGGAATGTTACCATGCACAAGTCGATCTGAACCAGACTATTCGCGATTTCTGGGAGCTAGAAGAACTTCCAGAGCAACATTCACTTACTGAGGACGAACGATGCATTGAACTACAATTTCAACACTCCACGCTACGTAAGGAGGACGGTCGATACATTGGTCGGCTGCCCATAAAAGAAAACGCAAATTTGTCACAACTTGCAACATCGAAGGCTGACGCCGTCGCTATGCTCGACCATCTACAAAGGCGACTGTCACGCGATTCAACGATGCAGACTATGTACGAAACTTTCATTAAGGAATACTTGACGCTACAACACATGGAACGCGCCGCCGACACGGAGTATGGAAGGAGCACCACAACGAAGCTGAGAGTAGTGTTAACGCGTCGAAACGGTGCAGCACAGATATTTCGCTTAATGATTGTTTACATACTGGCCCTAAGTTGCAGAACGATTTGACGGCGATCATCCTCATGTGGCGTCGGCATCGAGTAGCGCTTACCGGTGATATCGAGAAGATGTATCGCCAGATTTTGGTTGATGACAAAGATGCTGACCTACAACGCATCGTCTGGCGGAACGCCGGAGACGCGAAACCGACCCAATTTCGTCTCAAAACGGTGACCTATGGGATCAATTGCGCGCCATACCTCGCCATAAGGGTACTGCACAGCCTTGCTGCGGACTCAATTATCCGGAAGCAACAAGAATCCTGCTAGAAGATTTTTATGTGGATGACGTATTAACGGGCGCAGATACTGTGGAAGAGGCCGGTCGACGACGGGAGGAGTTGCAAAATCTTCTTAAGGCAGGCGGGTTTTCCCTACGTAAGTGGAATTCAAACTCGCTCGCTGTCTTGAAAACTATTGATCCAGCTGACTGCGAGTCCACGAGGTCCAGGCAAATGACGAGTCAATGGCATTAGGTCTAGTCTGGTCCACCAAAACCGACAATTTGACTTACGCCCTGAACCTTGACTATTCTTTACACTCCTTTACGAAGCGTCAACTTTTATCGGACGTCGCCAAGCTATTTGATCCGCTCGGGCTGCTGGCGCCAGTCGTTATTCGAGGTAAAATTTTCATTCAAAGCCTATGGCTCAGTGGTCTGGATTGGAACGATCTGTTACCTGTCGTTCTCCAAGAGAAATGGACTTCGTTTCGTGCTGAGCTTAAATTTGTCTCCGAAATAAAAATTCCTCGTTGGCTACACATGTTAAAAGAAGGGGCGACGTATGAACTGCATACGTTTGCGGATGCATCCACGTGTGCATACGCTGCCGTAGCTTATTTGAAAGTAGTCACCCAACGCTCCGTACACATAAATTTGTTAATGTCTAAAACTCGAGTTGCACCGCTGAAGAAAGTAACAGTTCCGCGACTTGAACTGTGCGCTGCGCTTTTAGCAGCTCGCGTGCTGAAAAGGGTCAAGGAAATATTAAACCTTCACACTGTTCCCACCTACTTGTGGTCTGACTCCACCACCACGATTTGGTGGATTCGATCGAATCCCGGCTCGCTTAAAGATTTTGTTGCCAATGGCGTCATACAAATACAAGACATGACAAATGTTGAAGACTCGAGATGGTTGGTTGGTTAGTTAAGTGGCTGCCTCTGTATGATACACACTTAGGCCTATGGGCCCGCTGTGATACCACAAATTCCACCCGTTTGAAATTTGTATGCAACACTGTTTTTTTTCAACATGTGATACAACACACATTTCAAGCGGATGGGGAAAGGGAGGGAGGGGACCTACAGTTTAACGCCGAATCCGAACGGCGATTGTCAATTTTTCTTTCACACTTGGAGGTTTTGCCATTGCCTGCCAAGAGCGCACTTGTGCGATTCTTGTAATTATCATTCCCTTCATGTGGATAGCGATAGAAGTAAATGAGTGTTTTTTCCAGCCCAAGGCAAAAATCGAACCTGGGGCGCTCGGTATGAGAAGCCAGCGCGCTACCCGTTGAGCTATCGAGGCCGACAAGATACGACTGGACATACGTCGCGACTGCGGATAACCCTGCTGACTGTGCTTCCAGAGGATTACACTGGTCTGCAACGAAATCCTCCTTTAAATAAAAATATGATAAATATGAAGAGCTTAACATGCTGAATCTAGATTTGCTTCCTATTGTTTGCTATCACGTAAAACTTTAAAAATTTTTTTTTTTAAATACCTTGAAATTCTGTTTTTTTTGTATGCAAAATGCAACATGTCACTTAAAATTCTTTTTTTAGATTCTCACTTAGATTTCTTTCCCGAAAATCTTGAAGCGGTATCTGATGAGCACGGTGAAAGATTTCATCAGGATATATCGCACATTGAGAGACGCTACAACGGAAAATGGTCGGAAGCAATGCTTGCCGACTTTTGCTGGTCGATTCGTCGCGAAACTCCAGTAGAAAATATGAAAAGAAAAAAAACTACTAAGTAAGATGATAGAAACAACATGTAATTACATTGTCTTATGATTTTTAATGTTTTTAGTGTGGTTATATGTAATATTTTATCCTAACTATTAAAACGATTATTGATTTTTCGAACAAAAAATTATTTTCTTAAAAATACCCTCACAAAAAATATATACGTGATACAAATTTTTCAAAACCCAGTGTCGTGAAAAAGTTTTTGTGTGCGTGTGTGTGTAGTGTGAGTGGTATATTGTTGGCGGACCTCGCCTCAAAGTTGATGGCTTTGTTGGAGCCTCAGTGAGCTTGCTGCAGAATGAAACACACCAGTTGTCTTTTGCATCAAAGCTGATTTTATTTTCCAAATTTTTGTTCTTATATACTAAAATTATAAACTGTTATACTGAGGGGCAATTCCAGTGCTCCTCCCTCTATTTCCAATTCACTCGCATCGCGCCAATCACAACGCGGGTTAGATCCGACGACGCGGCACTTTCCCAAAGTGGGCCAGCGCTCTGCGTTGACCTGCGGTAGGTCGGGTCGTGTTGCATGTGCGATCGGTGCAAGTGTCCACATGTGTTGTGACATGTGTCGCTTGTGCAAGTGCAGGCCACTTGAATGGCCTGCAACTCAACTTCCTTTCAACTATTTTGTACGGTCCGTGGTATGGACTTTGTAGTTTCTTACGTGTCTCTAACTTTACATATGGGTAAAATTTTCTCAAGTGGGCCACTTTAAAATCGATGGTCTCAGTTTTCGTTGATCAATACGGTTTTCGATCGGCACGGAGGTAAAAACGACACCCCAAAAATAATTTTGAAAAAAATGTTTTTTTTTCATTAGTTATTTACAGTTAAAGTTTTTGATCATGTTTTTTTCAAAAATGCATAACTCACTAACGGTTTATCGGAACTCAACGTTTTCTACATCAAAATTTTTGTCAATAAATATACTTTGCCATGAAAAAATCTTTCTTCACAAAAAAATTATTATTTAGCTGAAAAATCCTATTTGTTGTAAATAATTGAAAATTAATGAAACTTCTCCGCCAGCGAGAAAATTTTGACACATTTCATTCAATTCTACAATCCCTTACAAAAATTTTGGTGAAAAAGTCATTATTTTGCATAAGGTCAAAAGTTATACATGTTTTTGTAACCGCGCTCCTACCTCTAGCGCTGGAAAAGCACATATTGACGCGCGCGCGCTTAGTCATCGTGTCACACGATGACGATTCGGTCACTTGTATTGACCCATATACTAAATCTCCTACTTCTAAGTTTGTTATATTAGTGTTGGTGTCGTATTTTAGTTTTCTTTATCTTTGGCTAATTCTATCATATTCCTAGCCTTATTTATTGGTGTTTGTAAACTAATTTTTAGTTCATTTGCATAATTTTCAATGTCATAAGTTTTTTCATTTCTGTTTATTGTGTCGCTTGGCAATTGTGGCAATTTACCAAACACTAGCTCATACGGTGAATATAGGGATTCGACATGTGGTGTCGTGTTGTACGCGAATGTGTAGTACGGTACCCACTTGTCCCATTCATAATCGTTTGTAAAAGCAAGTAAGTATTCGTTTAAGATTCTGTGGTTGCGTTCAAGTGCGCCAATTGTTTGGTGGTGGCACGGCGTCGAAAAAATGTGTCGTGTGTCAAGTAACTTGCATATGTTGTGCATTAGCTCGTTTGTAAATTCGGTGCCTCTGTCTGATTTCAACGTGTTGAAGCAACCGTACTTGAGTATGCATTGTTCCACCAGTGTTTTTGCTATTGTTTCTGCGTCTTTTGTTTCTATTGGGTGTGCTATGAAGAATTTCGTAAGGTCACATTGCATTGTCAGTATGTATCGGTATCCGTTTGATATACGTAACGGTCCGACTGTGTCAATTGTTATTGTTTCAAAGCTTGTTGTTGGTGTGTCTGTTTTAGTCAGTGCTTCTTTTGTGTGTCTCGTTATTTTGTTTGCTGTGCATTTCGAACAGTTGTTTACAAACTCTTTAACCATTTGTCTCATATTTTTCCACACGTATCTTTGTTTTAGTGTTAGTATGGTTTTTCTTATACCCAAGTGTCCTGCTGTGCATGAGTTATGGAATACGTCAATCAGTTTATATTGTTGTATTGGGCTTAGTACTTGGAGTGGCGTGTCGTAAATTAATATTTTTATGGGCGAATATTTGTTTACATGTAGTTCATTGTACTTTCTTTTGAACTCATTCATTTCAATATTTTCAAACTTAAAGTTTTGTCTGCAAAGGGCTAGCTCCTTTATATGCAGCCTACTTAGTGAACTGTGTAGCTTCCCCAACATTGGATCTAGTTCCAAATGGTCATCACTACAAGTCACGTGCACTTCATTTTTACATATTTTAATCGTCGGCCGACGCTTTTTGATAATAAAATTCAATCTTTTCATATTCTTCACGTCAGTCATAGAGGTACATTCCCAAATGTCGAGTTGATCAGGCTCCTTCGGAGATATGTCCGTCTTGTTGATGCGTGTATTGACTTCTTTCTTCTTATTTTGCCCTTTTTCAATTTGTTCTTGTGTTCTTATTTTTGTTGCCTTACTCCGTGTTATACCTAGTACTTCTTGTGTCGGTATCATTGCTTTTAAGTCGTCACTGTCTAGTTTGTTGCGTGATAGTGCATCTGCGTTCGTATTAATTTTGCCTTGTTTGTAGATGATTTCGAAATCATAATCGGATAAATCTAGTCTAATTCTAGTCATTTTCGACGATGCGTTTTTATGGGAAAATAGTGAAACTAGTGGTCTATGGTCAGTTACTACAATGAATTTTCTACCCTAGAGATATGATCTGAAATAATTTATTCCCCAGTGTATTGCTAAGAGTTCTTTTTCTATAATTGGTTTATTTATATCGTGTTTCTGTAGTGACTTGCTTGCATAGGAGATTGGTAAGTCATGTCCTATTTCACCTTGTGATAGTACTGCTCCTAGTGCAAAGTCTGAGGCGTCTGTCGTTAGTATGAAGGGTTTGTTAAAATCTGGATATTGTAGTACAGGTGGATTGACTAATTTTTCTTTTAAATTCCTAAAGGCTTGTTCGCACTCGTCTGACCAAATGAAATCTGTCCCTTTCTTGAGGAGAGAGTTTAAACATTTGACGATATTCGCAAAGTCAGGTATGAACCGTCTGTAGTAATTGCAGAAGGCAATGAATCTACGTACGTCATCTGCGTTTTTTGGCGTGGGGTATTTCATAACTGCTTCGCATTTGGTTGGATCTGTCTTAACGCCTTTGTCGGTTATTAAATGGCCTAAATAAATAACTTCTGGTCTAAGAAAGTGGCATTTGCTTGCGTTTAGCTTCAGGTTGTATTGTTGTAATCGGTCAAATACTTTGATTAAGTTTGCGTTGTGATGCTTCAGTGAGCATCCAAACACAATAATGTCATCAACGTATAAGAATGCTTCATGAAACATTCTTTGGAAACTTTTGGAGGATATTTTAAGTCCAAAAGGGAGCCTTTTAAATTGATAGCGTCCATCTTGAGTTGAAAATGCTGTGGGTGGTCTTGAACTTGGCGCTAAAGGTATTTGGTGAAAAGAACTGGTCATGTAAAAAATTGAAGAGAATTTTGCTCTTCCTAGGACGTCTAGAACGTCTTCTAGTCGTGTGAGTGGAAATTTGTCGTTAATTATTTTGTCAATGAGTTTTCTGTAGTCCACAACTAGCTGTCTATTAGTTTCTGTACCTTGTTGTATCTCTTCTTGTTGTGTTTGTGGTAGCCTGTAATTCTTTATATAAACTGGTGTTATATTTTCTAGATTTAGGTGCTGTTCATAAAAATAGTTTGTAGTGAGTTCTTCTTCTTCCAAATGAAATATTGATTGGTACCGTCTAAAAATGTCTATTAGTTTTTGTTTAATTTGTGGGTCAAAGGTGTCTAGCTTTAGCGTGGTTATGAGTTTTTCAAATCTGCTATTGTTTGTGCACTTATTTCTGTGTTGTGTTCTTAATATTGTGTAATTTGACAGTTTTTCTATTTGTGGTTCTATGTCTTTTATTGTGATTGTTTTGTTTGTTGTGTTAATAATTTTGATGTGACAATTGCCTTTTGCTGGTGCAATGGAGTTGGCTAAGAATACTCCGTTTGTTAGTTCTTTATTTAAAATGACTGTGTCTTCTTCTAGGCTTAAATTTATTGGTACTATGACTTCACATCTGGGTGGAATTGTGTGTGTTTTGTTGTGTGGGGTTTTTGTTGTAATGGGGAATACGTGTTCAATTTCGTTTATAATAATTGTTAAAGTGATGGTTTCGTAATCTACTTTACACATGTATTTGAGTAGAAAATCTCTTCCTAAAATTCCATCTTTGATAACACTGATCAACAGCAAAATGGCTTTTCTGGGTTTGACATCAGTTCTAGGGTAATTGGGTACCGCTGATTTCGAATCCGCAAACCGTTTTTAAAACTTAGTTTCCGTTTTCGCAAAAAATGGGCGAGTCACTTTTTCGGATTTTCCCTGACTTTTTGCACGTTTTCGATTGTAATTTCTAAATCAACAAACCGGTTGACTTGGTTTTCTCTTCGTGGCATTTGCAACATCTCACGGTTTCTTTTCCAATGTAATTTATTTTTATAAGTTTTAAAATTCCGCGGTAATTGGACCTCAAAGTCGGAAAATATGGAATTTCAAGGCGTTTTCTTGGATGGTCAAAAACATGCACATTTTTCTTAAATCTATTAATGAGTTAGGTGTTAAATGAAAGCGGAAACATCAAATAATACAACACAGACAATTTATTTGGCGTGGTTCCCATTCTTATCGAAATAATAGGAAAAATGTGCCATCGTGATTTTTATCAATTTTCACACTTTTTCCTTAAAAAAATTAGAGCCTCAAAATATGCACAGATTTTTATTTTTTTTTTTTTAATAAATAACAGTTTTTTGGTTTGTTGCTTTGCTTATACTTCAGACCAGCACACAAAAAGTATGCCTGTTTTTATGACGACAGTTTTCAATTTGAGCTAAATTGGTAAGCAAAAACAAGAAATTTACTTCGCTTAAGAAATTTCAAGCAAAAGGGGAAAATAAATTAATCGGGTTTCAGTCCTCACAAAGTACGCGATTCAAAGACAAACTATATTACTATATTACTATATTATTATAAAACTTATAAAAATAAATTACATTGGAAAAGAAGCCGTGAGATGTTGCAAATGCCACGAAGAGAAAACCATGTCAACCGGTTTGTTGATTTAGAAATTACAATCGAAAACGTGCAAAAAGTCAGGGAAAATCCGAAAAAGTAACACGCCCATTTTTTGCGAAAACGGAAACTAAGTTTTAAAAACGGTTTGCGGATTCGAAATCAGCGGTACCCAATTATCCTAGAACTGATGTCAAACCCAGAAAAGCCGACCAAAAGTCGAAATTTGTTGCCCTGTGTAATTGGAAAATCGTCGTTGACCATTTGAAAGGTTAGTTCTGTTTTTGCGTCTCTTAGGGGAAATGTCAATCTAAATGTTCCTAGTGAGTTGATTTCTGCAGGTGATATTCCTGTTAATTTGCATCTGTTTTCTGTGTTAATGTCGAAACTGTCGTCGTTGTTTATTTTGCAAATTGATACGTCTGCTCCGGTGTCAATGAGAAATGTCATGGGTATGCTAAATTGACTGCATTTGAATGTGACGTAATTGGTTAAGTTTTCTGTTATTAAATATATTCATTTATTGTTTGTTCTTCCTCCCCCGGAGGAGTCGAATTCTGTTCCTCCGGGTCGCTCTCGTTTCCCTGTATGTAATTTATTCGAGTTGGGCGACCTTGTCGGATATTATTGTTATTACTTTGGTAAGCATTTCGATTGCTGTTGGTATATGACCGTGAATTGTTTCTGTTGCTTTGGTTGTTGTTTTGGTAGTATTGGTTTCTGTCGTTCTGGTTTTGATTTCGGTTCGGTTGGTAGTGATTTGAGTGTTGGTTTCGCTGCTGGTTATTGGCATTGCGAAAATTGTTTTGGTTTACGTTTCTGTTTTGGTTGTCGTTGCTGTTTTGGGAATTGTTTCTGTTAGAATTATTCTGATTTCTATAGTTGTTTGAGTTGTTTTGGTTCCTGTAGTTTTGCTGATTATTGTAGTAATTTCTGTTGTTGCCGTTGTAGTTGCTGTTCCTGTTGATAAACATTACTCTTGTTTGGTTTTGCTGGTTGTCTTTTTCAAGCTCTAAGGCCAATTCGACTGCTTGGTTGAAAGTTTTTGGCATTGCTGCGAAAATGGTTTGTTTGTATTAGTTTTTTAGTCCGTTTTTGAAGACTGTTAAGCTATATTGTTCGTTTATTTTTGTTATGACGTTTCGCTCTATGGTGGTTGTGTCGGAACCGGCTTGGATAGTTTGTAATTTGTTTAACTCTGCTATCAAGTTGAGTATTTTGTTTTTGTATGTATTGACGTCAAGGTTCCTTTAGGTGAGGCAGGATAGTTGGTTTTGAATTTGAGGTACTGTCGCTGTACTCTTGTATCGTTCATTGAGTAGTGTTGTTAATTGTTCAAGTGTAGTTGGAATATTGTTGCCAAGTGCTGTTCTCACTGTCAGGCTTAATTTGGCGTAAAAAATGAATTCTAGCCGCTCTGTCTTGCCAACCGTGTCAAGTTTTTTGTTAATCATTTCTGCGATTTTGTTGAAAGTTTCTAGTTCTTTAAAACCCCTGTAAAGTTCGGGATGGCTTTCATAGCCGTTTCAATGCTGAATGTAGACATGTTGCCTGTGGGGTTTTTTTGTTCTGTGTAGTTGTCGATTAGTTTCTGTTTTAATGTTTTTGTAATATTGTCGTATGTCTTGTGTAAGGCTATTTTTACGCCAGTTATGTAGTCGTCGTCTGTATGTTCCGATAAGAGTTCTTCAAACTGTGTTTTTATATCAAACAAAGTTCGTTGTTTTCTTACTATTGTCTCTTGAGTGTATGTTCTGTTCGGCGTTTTCCTTAAATTTGTCTGTATCTTGGTTAGTTCGTCAAGGATGTCCTCCATTTAGAATCTCATGTTGAGCATGTTGAACATGCGGTATGATTCTTCTTCTCGTGTCGTGTTATGTCTTACGTCCTCTATGGTTGGTTTCCTGGGCATACCAATTAGTTGCCAGTGTTTTATTAAAAATTTAAGTTTTGTCTGTTCGTCTATTTCCTCGTGTTTTAACTGTATTTGTTGTGAAGAATCCCTTCCTTGGTGTTTTTTGTTAACACTTCTATTCATTTTGTCTTTTGTAAAAATTTTTTTTTTTTTGTAGTTCTATATCAAGTAAGTGTTAAAGTGCCTTTAATTGTTCATATACATAGAAAATTTATTTATTTTTTTGTTTATTTATATGTCGGTGACGTATTTTCGTCCCTCATTATTGTTTTTCATATCATTATTGTTTATACTTATTTGTTTATTCACATACGCCTTATAGTATTTATTAAGTTCTATTATGACTAATACTGCTACAACTAGGCCTAGACAATATTGTTACGAATACTAAGTCTAGTGGGCGGTCACGTATCTCTGGATTGTGTGATTTGAAAATAAAACACAGTCAGTTTCTTAAACGCAGACAATAAAATACACCAACAGTCACTTTATTATTCACAGTTTACACTTTACTGTTCGTACACTTAAGTATTTGCTTAATTATTCCGTGTGGCAACTTCACTTGTCAAAACCAGACTGACTCGCTGCACCGCATCTGGCCACCTTTTATACTCTGTCCGGCCGTCGCGCAGATCGTTCTCGCACGTTGCCAGATTGGACTAGAAGTTTCCCTGATGACCGCGACCATCGTTGCCAGGTTGGACTAAAAGTTATTATCGCGGCCGTCGTTGCCAGATTGGGTTATAGCACGGCACGTAGCGGCAGGGTTGCTTTGCACCGCGACAGACTGTCTCATCGTTACAATATATTGGATATTTCTCCGTGCTGTTTGTGTTAGGTGTTACGGCCGCTGCGTTGTTGTTCGCAACAACGATTTCCTCCCTGCTCTGCCGTCCTCCCATTAGTGTTGTCGTCTTGCTGCTCTGATTTGTTGTACGAGCTCCCGTTTGCGTTGTTTGTCCGTTTCGTTTTGTGCCGAACGATGAAGGGCTGCCAGTTCTTGTCGTTGTCGAACTTTCTTCCCTGCTCGTGGTCTTCTGTTTGGTCGGATTGATGGCTGGTGTGGATTGCAATTCTTTGGGGCTGTCTTCTTCTGCTTCTGTCGGCGTAGGTACTCCTCAATCGACAATGGTTTTGGACCGGCTGTTAGCGGAGTTGGTGTGTAGGTTGGGTAATCAGGAGTTGCTGACGTCGGGGCTGGTTGATACTCCTAGTGGTCTACCAGAGGGTCGTGCAGGTGCAGTTCGTGTTGGGTGATGGTGACCAGTTGGCGAAGATGGAGTCGAACTCCTCGTGTTCTGACATCTGGTGGTTGAGTCTTGGTGTACTATGATTTTGAAGTTGGAGTTGGAAGTTCAGTCAACAGGACCGGTGTTACAGTTGGTTCAATATTCTATATTGGTCAAAAGATCTGGTCCGAGTTTGGCAGGATCGCCATGTCGTGAAAAAGTCTTTGTGTGCGTGTGTGTGTAGTGTGAGTGGTCTATTGTTGGCGGACCTCGCCTCAAAGTTGATGGCTATGTTGGAGCCTCAGTGAGCTTGCTGCAGAATGAAACACACCAGTTGTCTTTTGCATCAAAGCTGATTTTATTTTCCAAATTTTTGTTCTTATATACTAAAATTATAAACTGTTATACTGAGGGGCAATTCCAGTGCTCCTCCCTCTATTTCCAATTCACTCGCATCGCGCCAATCACAAAGCGGGTTAGATCCGACAACGCGGCACTTTCCCAAAGTGGGCCAGCGCTCTGCGTTGACCTGCGGTAGGTCGGGTCGTGTTGCATGTGCGATCGGTGCAAGTGTCCACATGTGTTGTGACATGTGTCGCTTGTGCAAGTGCAGGCCACTTGAGTGACGCCGGCGTTCTTGTGCATGCGACACTTGACACTTGTAATGTAAACAAAGTGGCGCGCGCACCGTTCGATGCACGTCGGTCTTGCTGATTGGCTTGAGCGCTATGCTGTCGGCATTAGTGGTCACGCGGTACCACTACACCAGTTTCTGTTGAGAAATATCACATCTATAATAATCAATAATAATAATAATAATTGACTGGCACGACAGCCCGCTTACGAGAGACTAAGGCTTAGCTTCCCGCAACCACCCGTGTTGTGCGTGTGAATTTTTTATACGCGGGTGGAAGGGACCTACAGTTTTTATGCCGGTTCCGAACGGCAGGTTGGGAACTTTTTCATAGGCAATTTTTACTCTCAGAGGTTTGCCATTTCCAGCTGAGAGGACAGCCACCGAAAGAGAGAACGAGTTTCCCATTATTTTTTTTAGGTGTTATTTCAGGGAAGGAAGGGAGCGGACACACAAGGTAAAGTCTCTGATTGCGTTCAACTTGGCGAACGCCAGAACGATCCTTGTTCCTGTCCAATCCTAGCTGATGCACACCCTCCGCGCGGCCCTTCTGGATAGCTATTTGGCACCCGCTGAATAGTGAACTAATGTGTGCAGCGAGTCCAATCCCCAGGACTTAAAATTTGGGTTGTGCGCAGGGTTTGGTGCCCGCCACGGAAAATCAAATACCAATGAAAGCTAGCAAACAAGCCTCGGAAGGAGCCCACAATGTTGACGACCACAGCAAACGATTTAAGAACCACGATTTGAGGATATGCACCTGGAATGTCCGGACCCTCTATAGGGAAGGGGCCTCTATCCAACTGGCGGAAGCCCTCACAAAGTGTAAGGCTGACATCACCGCCATCCAGGAAATGCGATGGACAGGACAAGGTTGCTCCAAGCGAGCAGACTGCGACATCTACTACAGCTGCCATGCGGAGAAGCGCGAATTTGGCTGCGGATTTGTGGTCAGTAAGAGACTTCGCCACCACGTCTCTCGGTTCACTCCGGTGAACGAACGACTGGCTTCGATCCGCATCAAGGATAAATACTTTAGCATCAGCCTAATTTGCGCGCACGCCCCGACGGAAGAGAAGGACGATGCGGCCAAGGATGCCTTCTATGCGAAGCTCGAGGACGTATACGACGGGTGCCCGGCCCATGACGTCGAAATCGTTCTCGGGAACTTCAATGCAAAGGTCGGGCGAGAAGGCATCTTTGGCCCCACAGTCGGGCAGTTCAGCCTCCATGGGGCCACTTCGAACAACGGTCTGAGGCTGATCGATTTCGCCGCGGCACGAAACATGGTAGTTAGTAGCACCAGATTCCAGCACCTCGATATCCACAAGGTCACCTGGTTATCCCCCGATCAATCCACCCGCAACCAGATTGATCACATTGAGATTGATGGAAGGCATGCTTCTAGCATTCTAGATGTGCGCACGTTCCGAGGTCCCAACATCGACTCGGACCATTACCTTGTTGCAGCCAAGGTACGCATGCGTCTTTGCGCAGCGAAGACCGCACAACCTAGTTTGCGAAGAAAGCTGGACATCAGCAAGCTGCGATCACAAGGGATAGCCGAAGCCTACTCCGCTCAACTCTCCAACCAGCTCGGTCGCTCCCCCTCTCCACCTGATGACATCGGCGGATTATGGGCTCACTTACCCCACTCTATGCGCGCCGCCGCAGAAAATGTCCTTAGTTTTCGACGTGCACCACCAAAAAACCAATGGTACCATGAAGAGTGTCGCGCAGCCACTGCAGCGAAGAATGCTGCCTACAAGAAGACCCTGCAGTCGGCTGCCACGCGAGCCGTTACAGAAAAATACCGGGAGGAGAGGAAGAAAGAGAGGTGCCTTTTTAGACGCAAGAAACGGGAGCAAGAAAGGCGCGAGCGTGAGGAAATCGAGGAGTGCAGGAGCAGGAATGACGCCCGAAAATTCTTCCAAAAAGTTAAGCGTCTCACGGAAGGATTTAAGCCTGGGGCATCTTCTTGCAGAGACGAAAACGGGGATCTGGTTACGGATGCGCAGGGTGTTCTGAGGTTGTGGAAGGAGCACTTCTCCAAGCTGCTCGCAGGCAACGAAGGGAACAATACTGCCAGTGGTGAAGATGTCCAGATGGCACCAATCGACGACGACGGTGTGGATGTGCCACCGCCCAGCCATGACGAGGTCCGGGTTGCTATCCAGCGACTCAAGAACAATAAAGCTGCAGGGCTGGATGGGCTACCAGCTGAATTGTTCAAGGCCGGCGGCGGTGAGCTGATTGGGTGCATGCATCAGCTAATTTGCAAAATATGGCTGGAGGAACGAATACCCAACGATTGGAACCTCAGTGCCCTTTGTCCTGTGCTGAAGAAAGGCGACCCAACAATATGCGCCAACTACAGGGGTATTAGCCTACTTCCCATTGCATACAAGGTCCTGACGAGCGTACTATGTGAAAGATTAAAGCCACTCGCCAAGGCGCTGATTGAACCTTATCAGTGCGGCTTTAGACCTGGTAAGTCCACCATCGACCAGATATTCACTTTACGCCAAATCCTGGAGAAGACCCATGAGAATCAAATCGATACACACCATCTCTTCATCGGTTACAAGGCAGCATTCGATAGCCCGATAAGGGATCGCCTATATGCCGCATTGTCTGAACTTGGTATCCCTGCAAAGCTCGTGAGACTTTGCAGAGCGACGTTGAGCAATACGCGCAGCTCCGTCAAGGTTGGAAGTGACCTCTCCGACCCCTTTGATACCGTTCGAGGTTTCAGACAGGGTGATCCTTTGTCCTGCGACCCCTTTAACTTCACCATAGAGAGTGTTCTGCGCAAGGCCGGTGTACATCGTAATGGCACAATTTTCAACAAAAGTGTCCAGCTCCTTGCTTACGCTGAGGATATTGATGTCATCGGACGTAACAAGCGAGATGTCACCGCTGCCTTTGCGGCTATCGAAAGAGAATCTGCCAAAATGGGTCTGGTGGTAAATGAGGGCAAGACGAAGTATATGCTGTCTACATGCAGGGACTCGCAGCGGCTAGGGTCTCACGTCGAGGCCGACAGGTATACTTTTGAAGTTGTCAAGGAATTCGTCTACCTTGGCACCGCCATCAACAGCAGCAATGATGTCAGCCTGGAGATAAAGCGAAGGATAACTCTTGCCAACAGGTGCTACTACGGTCTCGGTAGGCAATTGAGAAGTAGAGACCTCTCCCGACCGACAAAACTTGCACTCTATAGGATGCTTATCTTGCCCGTGCTCCTCTATGGCGCTGAAGCATGGACAATGACACGAAACGACATAGTGGCCCTTGGAGTGTTCGAGAGGAAGGTACTTCGCAAAATCTTTGGCCCTGTTCGTGTTGGTGACGACTATCGTATACCAATAACGAGCTGTATAAGGACATGGACGTAGCGCAGCGAATAAACATCCAGCGGCTACGCTGGCTCGGTCATGTCTGCCGCATGGACGACGAAGCTCCGGCGAAAAAGGTGTTCGATGCGATGGTTGGAGGTCGACGGCGAAGAGGGAGACCGTGTCTCCGGTGGAAGGACCAAGTTGAAGAGGCCCTGTCATCTCTTGGTGTTACCAACTGGAGAAGGCGCGCGCAAAGCAGAGGCGCCTGGAGAGAAGTTTTGCGGCAGGCCGTAACCCTATAACGGGTTGTTATGGCCAGTTATGTAAGTAAGTAAGTTATTTCAGGCAGTATTTGAAACTGCGGTTGCTGCCTTTGACTCGTTGCCCAACGCACTAACCAACTGAGCCACGGTGGCTATATAATCGTGCACAATAATAAGGAGTCTGAGTCGAAAGGTGTTCAGATATCGACAGCACAACGTGCAGTTACTGATTGGTTCATCCTAGACAAGTATTCCACGCTAGACAGGCTGCTCGCCGTCACATCATGGTGCAAACGGTTCTCCCAGATCATGCGTGGCCAGCCTCATGCTACTGAGAGCATCTGTTTGTGGCAAGAGCGGGAGACCGCTTTGATCTTTTGGATACAATTTGTTCAATCCAAAGTGTTCGAAACCGACTTAACAACCATCACCACGAAGGACAGTGTATGTAAAAATAGTAAATTACGAAGATTATACCCGATCTATGTCGGCAACATCCTCCGCATTGGCGGACGTCTTCGAAAGGCTCAAATCCCATTTAACGAACGGTATCCATCGATTCTACCTTCAGACAATTATTTAACGACGGGGACGCAAGCAACACTCCTTTTGTACGTCGGAGATTCTTGATTATTGATGGACGAAGAACGGTCAAGCGGGTCATCAACAGCTGTGTACGCTGCTTCCGATACAAATGTTGCCCACAAACACAAATCATGGGCAACCTTCCAGTTGGACGGTGCAATGTGTCGCATCCGTTTACGCATACAGGGGTGAACTTCGCCGGCCCGTTCAATATTCGGACAACAAAGGGACTGAGGGTTATGTCGCCGTATTCGTCTGTTTTGCGACCAGAGCGATTCACCTGGAACTGGTCAGCGACCTGACAACCGATACATTTACAGCTGCGCTCACTCGCTTTGTAGCAGTTCGGGGCCTCTGTTCGGACATTTATTGTGTTCAAGGGACAACGTTTGTAGGCACCGCCGTGGTAATGAAGACAAAGCTGAAAGCTCTGCAGGCACAGCTAAAGGCAGCAGCTACCCATGCGTCAGTACTCGGGGTCAACTGGCATTTTATACCCCCTGGCGCCCCACATTTTGGTGGTCTGTGGGAGGCTGGCGTTAAAAGTATGAAGCACCATTTGAAGCGTGTCGTCCACCTTACTACGCTAACCTTTGAAGAAATGTACACCGTCCTCAAGCAGATAGAAGCATGCTTAAATTCACGCCCTCTGTCCGCCATGTCTGATGATCCACAGGACCTAGTGGCATTAACACCAGGCCACTTCTTGGTCGGCAGACCGTTAACGGCAATCGCTGAACCTAGTCGATCCAATGATAACGTGGGCAGGATGACGCGATGGAAGTTGCTCAAACAAATGCATCCGGACTTCTGGCGCAGATGGTCCTGTGAGTATTTACAACACTTGCACGGGCGAAACAAATGGAATCAACGTCAACCGAACGTTGCTGTTGGGCAACTGGTTCTGATCCGCGACGAACGGTTGCCACCTAGATGCTGGTTGCTGGGGCGCATCATTGAGACTCACCCTGGAGATGACGGCGTCATTCGAGTAGTCACTATCAGAACTCAAACTACCGTGTTACGGCGCCCGATCTCAAAGATATCGCTTCTACCTATAGCCTCCGAAGATGGAAGCGAAACGGTGGGCGGAGACGACACGGTGGGCGGCATCGTCACCACAAACCCGAGATGGTCAGAATAATTTCGTCGCACAGACTGGACGAGGTGGGCGGAATGTTCGAAGTTGAATGCAACCATGGGCCGAGCTGCGTATTGATGCAACCCTGCGCTCGCCATCGTTTTGGCACCACTGGTATCTAGCTTGAACTTGCTTTAACTTTATAAGCCACGCGGTGGAACGCAGAATCTTACAATAAAGTTTAAAGATTTAACACACTCTTTACGTTTTGAACAATTGGAATCCGAGCAACGATAGATTTCAGTTCAAGCTTAATTTTGAAATTTCCCATGAAATCCCCACGAAGCGAGTAATTCTGTCAACGATTGCACGTCTATTTGATCCACTCGGATGGTTGAATCCGATGATAACTGCTGCTAAGATCATTATGCAGGAGTTATGGTTGTTGCATATAGGCTGGGACACACCAGTTCCCGATCCAATACTTAATTCGTGGAAACAATTCATCAACGAGCTACCTACTATTGCACAAATACACATTCCACGTTGGCTCAAAACGAGTGATTCAAATGTTGTACGAGAATTGCATGTGTTTTGTGATGCGTCAATCAATGCCTATTCTGCGGCAGCCTATTTACGGGTTCGTGGTCAAGATAAGCGGTGGTCTTGTGAGTTGCTTATGGGGAAAAGTAAGGTTACGCCCATCAAGCCTAAGTTGACCATTCGAAGAGCCGAGGTATGCGGAGCAGTATTGGCTGCGAAAGTGGCGCACTTTCTTAAGCAAACCATGGCCCCACCAATTGACAACTCGCACATTTTCTTCTGGATGGATTCCAATGTCGTTCTGGGGTGGATTCGAGGAGAGACAAATCGTTGAAAATCTTCATTGCTAATCGCATTCATAAAATACTTGAAACTTCGACGGCCAAGCAATGGCAGCATGTAGCTTCAACAGATAATCCAACCGATTATTCCAGCAGAGGTTTGAGTCCCAAAGGGTTAGCACAGCACAAACTATGGTGGAATAGCCCAGTATGGTTACAACGTCCAATAGATGAATGGCTGGATTGTTCAAGTGATAGCGATTTAGCAATGAAAACTGTGGAAGGAGAAATGAAAATGGTTAGGGTGCACTTAAACCACACCGAGACAGAGTTTGCCGTATCATAGAGAAGTTCTCTTCATTCACTCATCTTATACGCATAATTGCATATTGTCATCGTTTCATTTACAATTGTCGTCAGGTAGCCTCGGAGCGACGGTTTAATTTATTACGGGTCAAAGAACTGGACCACAGCATTATCAGCATTGTACACGTTGTTCAGCAACAAGCTTTTTTACACGAGTGGAACGCCTTTTGATCCAGTTACCCTCTCCCAGAAAAAAGCATATTGACTACATTAAATTCCTTTTTTGATCCGGAGGAAAGGGTTATCCGACTAGGAGGACGACTCAGCAACTCACTCACTCAATCGCTAGTCAGTCGTCAGAGAGAAAGGACGTGTTTATTTGTTCCTGACCTGCGTTGTTGTGCTTTTATTTTCGCTTAAAGTGAACTGCTAGTGTCCGGTTTCATCTTTGCCCATGGATGATTTCTGCGGGAAATGTGGTAAACAATTTACCAGAGGAGATAGCCAAATTATTCCTTGCAGTGGCCTCTGCAAGCAGCTCTTTCATCGTGGCTGTTGCGTTGGAGTTGTCACCGAATATAAGTTGAAGCTACTCAAATCCAACAGGAACTTTGCGTACTTTTGCACAGAATGAATTGGAATGGCTACGAAATTCATTGGTGCCCGTGATGCCGTACTGGAATGCCAGAGATCCGGCTTCAACAAAATTCTAAGTGCCGTGGAGGCAATTTGCAAGTCATTAGTCACCCAGTTTTATGACTTTAAATCATGTATTTCTGCGGAAAAAACAAAGTCGCTTGCTTTGGAGCAGGAGAATGCTAAGCCTTTGGCTCTCATCTCGACTGAAATTGCGGTAATTCGCTCATCATTGTCTTCTGCTGCTGCTAAGGATATCAGCGTGGCAACGCCGTGCAAAGTGCAAGTGTTTTTCTGGTCGCGCTCTTGGCCAATCTTTAAATTCACAAAAGCCTAGACCAAAGCGTGTGACATCTCGAGATATCGAGTCAGGGATCCTGCCCTGGGTCTGGAGCATCTGTGCTGACCAAGTGCTGGGTCTCCTGTCAACCCTAACTCTTCACGAGTAAGAAACCTGCTGTGCTGGACTGCTGCGTTTTGTGCTGTGTTGCTGTTGTTGCGGTTACTGCTGTATTGCTGTTGTTGCGGGCAGTGCTGTGTTGCTGTTGTTGCGGTTTTGCGCTGCATTGCCTTCTACCTGTCTTTCGCGGCTGCGTGGGCGCTTAAGCATTGCTGCAAGGCGTCATCTAGCGTTGGCTAGCAGTTTGGTTGCTGGTTACGGGAGCGTTGCCAGCGCTAATTTCCTACTCATCAGTGTATACTAAAGGTGCTTGTACACTAGGAAACATTTCACAAGGAAACATGTCGGAAACAGGCAAGAAATACGTTTCCCTAGTGTATAAGGTCATGAAAACTTGTTTCTGTGAAAATGGAAACAGTTTCCGGCATTGTTTCCTTGTTTCTGGGCAACGAAATTTTGAAATGTTTCCACATAGTGTACAATACTTGAAAACATCATGAGGGAAACATTTTCTCAAGTTTCCGTATGTTTCCGTGTTTCCGGTGTCAATGGAAACACTCATAGGAAACATTTCAAGTTTCCCGAAAATTTCGTTTTGAGAGCTATAGAACAATTTTTATATTTCGCAACGCACCATGTCGGTAGTAGACATTTTTGATATGGAAATCGTCCCCGACCTCAGCGAGAGTCAACGACCACAGAGCGAATTATTTGATTGGTGCGATGGATGCCAATCCGAACTTATTTCTGCCGTGGAAAAACACCGTTGCCTGGGACGTTTCCAACCCTGACCACAAGACATGCGGAAATAAGCTCTCGGTTTGGCAAACGGTGGCAAGCGCTGTAAGTGGTGCGCCAAGCGTTGACGCTTGCAAAAAAAAATGGAAGGCCCTTCGTGTGCAATTCAATCGCATTGCCAAAACCCACAAACAATCTGGCCAATCTACGGATGATAACGTCAAGGTGACTTGGCGTTATTATCAAATGATGAAGTTCCTCCAGGTCTCGACTGTTGCCACCACATTGGACTCAGAATCAAACATGGTACACATAATATTCCACAACCCATTACTTTTTGGTATTATATTAATTTTGTGTTCAACATCGTACGTATACATATATTTTCAGCAGTTTCCTCCATTAATCAATAGCTCGCCGTCCAAGAAAAATGAGTACGAACCATCAACTTCAAAGGGTAGCGGGATTTCTAATATTAGTGTGTTGAAGCGAAGAATAACTATCTCCTGTTGCCAAGAAACGCAGAGTTAATGCCAAACCACAGATAACTCATCATATAGATGTCCAGCCTCATACGACGAAAACGGCACAAAAATTTCAAGCTCTGAGTTACAGCTTTTTCCGCAAAGCTTTTTTACGCACACAGCTGCATGTGCTCATCCAGAACTTTTGCCGGATTGAATTAATTTATAATTTCTTTTCTTGCTTGCTGATATGTTTTTCTGCAACATACATTTATGAATTTAGCTACGACGATCACGTGCTGTATTTGGTGTAACAGGTAGACAGCACGTCAGATATCCGTAATTTCTTTTTCGTAAATTTCGCCTCGGGTTCAAGGCTGGGCGAGGAAGCAAAATTTGTCTTAACATTTAACGCTTTTTTTTATAAACCTTTTTAATCGGCTATAACGGAAATTAATAATGTGTTCAAAAAAATGTGATATAAATGAATCGGCACTAAAAATGTTGTGCATGATCAAAGAATATAAAGAAAATAATTTTCTTTGGCATGATACATACACATCGTTGCTAAGGCAACGCATTGTCTATAGCTGCGGCGCCAGCAGGTCTATCCTCTGCGTCGGCGTAACTGTATTGCGACAATGAAGTGACCGCTGAACAATTACATTCGTTTTGGAATATTTGCCGATCTTTTCATTTTTTTTGCGAAGAGCAAGTGCCTGGGCGTACCCAGCAACAAATTAAAGGGGGAAAGACATAACTACATTTCCGAAATCAGAACATAAAATTCAAATAGAATAGAATATAGATTTCTGAGCATATGTATATAAAATATAGAATTATGTAGGGGGAGCTACCCTCCTCTACCCATACCTAGGTCCGCCCATGAGCGCCTGTCATCATCAACCGAATCTTTTTGCTGTATGGTTGTTTGTAACCGTATGCTGCGCTTGGTTGATTGATTTTAAAACTTGCGAACAATTATATGTGTCTCCAAAACCAAACAATTCACTAATCAAGAGATCTAGAAACCAAATAAATTGTTCATTCATCTTTTTTTCACGGGTCGTAAAAAAGGAATATATATTTAAAAAGAAGCCATTAAAAAATTTTTGGCGGCTACAGTGAGGATTGAACCGCGAACTCGTCGTCCGAGACACTCCCGCTTACGCGTTTGACCATCAACACTCAATCCCGACTGGCTGCTTAAAAGGTGTGATAAGAGACAAGCGCCGTTTTGACTAGAAAATCACATATTTCTGTATCTCAAAACAGAGTACAATGCGTGTGAAGCGGTGTTTGTGTGAGTGACATTAGAGGCCAAAAAGCTCTTATCGGAGGCCAAATTTGTCGAACTTTTTGACACATTTTTTCCTTGGCCGCTGGACATCTATATGATGAGTTATCTGTGGCCAAACGTTCAGATGCTGTAATGGCGGGACGCAATTGTGTATCTGTCTTTTGAATTTTTGGCGTGATTTTGTGCAAAATGTGATTAAAGCTCTCAGTCGATATTCTCAGAAAATTTGAAAACTGGATTGGATCTTCTGTGGACAGTTCTCGAAGTAATTTGGCGTATAGTCCTTCACCGTCACGACGTTGAATCCAAGGTCTTGTCCACCAACGTCGTTTCGCTTTTTTTTCTTTCCACTACACAAAGTAAATACTGCTGCTGCAGCTTCAACCAATTCTTGATCTCTTGAAGGCAATTATTTGTTTATTTCCATATTTATTTATTTATATATTTTTATATATTTTTTCACTCACCGACATACAATATCAAATTTCAAACGTTGAAATCATGCACCACATGTTTCCAAAGACAGTGTACAAAGACGCAGTGTACAAAGGCCAGAAACATACCTGGTTGGAAACATAGGAAACATCGTAGGGGAAGAGCTTGGAAACATTTCAAATTGTTTCCGGCAACGTGTTTCCGATGATTTTCATTTCTAGTGTACAAGGTACTGAAAACATGTTTCCGCACATCAAGAAACATTTATGTTTCCGATGTGTTTCCAATAGCATGTTTCCATGTGAAATGTTTCCTAGTGTACAAGGACCTTAACAGGCAACGCAAATGTCACCGACTCCAATGTTGACACGCCAGCAACGTGAACAGCGTGGTAGCAACAAAATTGAAGGTACTCCTAAATCAGTGAGCAGCGGTACAAATACCTTTGGTGAGCAACTTCATGCTCTGGAAGTAAGGCTGAAAGCAAATGTGAAAGAGGAGTTCAAACAACTAGAGGATCGACTTAGGCAACATACCGACTGCTTGTTTGATAGACTCTCTGCGGAAATAGCTCGGGTAGTAAGCAATTTGGAGAGCGAAGTAAGCTCCATTAGCGCTAATTTCGCAAAGTATGATGAAAAAATTCACTGCTTGGAGGAACAAATTAACGCTCTGACTGCGCGATGTGATGAGCTTTCACAACAGCTAAGCAAAAACAATAATCACCACAGCACGGTTGATCATTCTTTGGATGCTGTTCTTTTCGGCGTGCCTGTTTCGAAGGAGGAAAATCTCAAAAGCATTTTCAATTTGATTTGTCGCTCTATTGACTTTTTGTCTCCTCAGCTTAAAGATATTTTTCGCATCAAGTCAATATCTAACTACTCCAATCCTGCGGTCATCATAAAATTTTACACTCCTTACGATCGGAATCGGGTGCTGAAGGCTTTTGGTGATTATCGCCGGCAAGCAAAACAAGCAGTAAACCTGAGAAATGCTGGAATTGATTCTGACAACAACGTCTACATACATGAAAGCATCTCAGCTGATACCCGTAAAGTTTTACATGCAGCGATTGCCTGTAAGCGCAAGAAAAGTATCTATAATGCGTTTACTCTGCGTGGCTCCGTGTACATCAGATTGGAGAAAAACGGAGATGGAATTAAAGTCGATAGCATTGAGGAACTGCGGAAAATTACAAGGGCTGGTGCCCACGGCGAATGATTTCTTTTCTCTTGTTACATTATCTATTACTTTTATCTATAATTCTTATAAATTGTTTGTTAGTTCGCCACTCTCCCTTACTATCATCTTTCCCTCCTTTATTCTCTTTTATACTTTTTCGCGCATTCTATATTCGCTTCTTACTTTTCGCGCATTCTATATTCGCTTGTTTTTTTATGGCGTGGTCATTTGTCTAGCAACTTATACATTTATTTTTAATGTGTAAGAAGATTTGTGTAGTCGTTCCATAGATAAAACTAAGATAGTATTGGATGTCATGTGCAAATCGAATAATGGCATTAATATATGCCATTTAAACGCGCAAAGTTTAAAAAACAAAATAGATGATCTTCGTTTGCTCGTTGATGGTGGTCTGCTTGATTTTGTGTGCATCTCGGAGACCTGGCTAAGACCGGAAATGTGTAATGACTTATTTAAACTGAATAGCTACAGGCTAATGCGTAGTGATAGACATGACAGAGTGGGTGGTGGAGTCTGCATCTATGCGAAAACATTCTTTAGGTGCAACGTAGTAAAGAAATCTAATATAACTGATCCAATAGAATTTATTTTTGTTGAAATTTCATTCGGATACAAAAAACTCTTGCTTGGTTGCGTCTATATGGCGCCAAACGTTGCTAATTATAATCTCATAAACGAGCAGTTGGCGGATGTGGTGTGTAGCTATGCCGATGTTGTGATCTGTGGAGATCTGAACTTAGATATACTACGCAACAAAAACAAGAATTTTCTGGATATGCTTGAAGCTTCTAATATGCATCTGTGCAACACCACCCAACCCACTCACTTCGCTCCAGCGGCACCACCTTCGCTGCTTGATGTTTTTTTGGTCTCTGATCCTGAACTTATTTTGACATATGATCAATTGATAGCGCCTGCTTTTTCCCATCATGATTTAATCTTCCTAAAGTTAAACGCTGTTGGAGATGTTAGTGGAGAGGGGACTAAGACTTATTATAATTATTCAGCGATAGATGTAGCATCACTTTTCGGTGACTGCAGTAACCTGAACTGGTCCCCCCTTTATTCCACAAATGATGTGAATAAGCAGGTTGATCTATTTAATAAAAATATTTGTTCGCTTTTTAAGAAACATGTCCCTGTTCGAGCAAAAAAACATAAAGCAGTAGCGTACCCATGGCTGACAGATGAATTGAGTTTACTTATCGATAAACGCAACCATTTATATGCTAATTGGAGAAAATATAGGCATACCGACATTCTTCGTGATTACAAGGTAGCACGTAACAACGTTACATCACTTATTCGCAAGAACAAAAGGCTTTACTTTGAAAGTAAATTTTCACATACAAGTTCTAGTGCTAGTTTTTGGAAGAACGTGCGGCAGCTAGGGATCAATCGCAACAGGATTACTGCACCAGAAAGTATAGACCTAGATGAATTAAACAAAAAATTTATTCAACCCGCGGACTGCCCGGCGATGTCCTTTTATACTGATTGCAGTTCTACTGCGACTGTTGATAATAGTTTCTCGTTTGA
Organism: Melieria omissa; assembly: GCA_963971225.1. NCBI lineage: Eukaryota > Metazoa > Arthropoda > Insecta > Diptera > Ulidiidae > Melieria > Melieria omissa. The sequence goes on along the minus strand of OZ020267.1, from coordinate 89,080,442 downwards.
AGGCTTTGATGAAATTTGTGTTGGTCTAGCGATAATGAAGATAAAATCGAATGCTGTTGGTTCGGATGAAATTAGTCCCTCGTTTATAAAATTATTGATTCCGGTCATCCTGAAGCATATCACATATATCTTTAACGGTATTATCATGACGTCTTCTTTTCCTGACTGCTGGAAATGTGCTAGAATTATTCCACTTCCGAAATCACCAACGGAATACCGGCCAATTGCAATTTTGCCCTTTCTAAGTAAAGTTTTCGAATCTTTGATCAGTGATCAAATTAAACAGTTCCTTGTTGAGAGCAACCTAATAGCTAAACACCAATCGGGCTTCCGTCCCAAACACAGTTGCACCACTGCGCTTTTAAAAGTATGTGATGATATACGTTTAGGTCTTGATGCTGACAACGTGGGCCTTATTGTTTTTCTTGACTTTTCAAAAGCGTTCGACTCTGTCAGCCATGCTATCCTACTGGAGAAAGCGCAATATAACTTTCACTTCGACAATTCAGCATGTAAACTTCTTTCTTCGTATTTGAGGAAAAGGTCCCAGTTTGTCTGTCACAATGGCAACTTTTCAAAACCGTGCTTCATTTCAGCTGGTGTACCACAAGGGTCGATACTGGGTCCTCTACTTTTTACTATGTTTATTAATGACATCTCGAATTGTTTTAATCACTGTCAACACCACATTTACGCAGATGATGTGCAAGCGTATATGCTTTTTCCAAAATCAGATATTAATCTGGCTATAGAAAAAATTAACAGCGATTTGAATATTATACATCAGTGGTCTGCTACCAATAAGCTAAAACTCAATCCAAGCAAAACAAAAGCGTTGTTTATTGATCGAACCAGTAGAACGTCTGTTCTTCCCACGATCTATCTAAACGGCTCGGCGGTTGATTATGTTGACAAGATAAAAAACCTTGGAATATATTTCAACGCCAATTTTAATTTTAAAACACATGTCAACAAGACAGTTTCCCGTGTCTATGGTGCACTATCTGGTCTTAGTCCGACAACGAGCTACTTATCCACCGCTGTTAAGTTGAAACTCGTGAAGTCTTTTATTTTGCCTTTAGTTTTCTACGGATGTGAGATTTTTTCCAGCTTGGACCAAGAAAGTACGGGCAAGTTGAGGGTGGCGATCAATGACTGTGCAAGGTATGTGTTTGGAGTAAAACGGCGTGAGCATATCTCCGACCATGTTAAAATAATGCTTGGATGCTCTTTTACTAATGTGTTAAAGTCGCGTGCGCTTATCTTTCTTCATAAAATTATAAACTCCAAACAGCCAGAATATTTGTATGATAAATTGCGTTTCGGTACCAAAACAAGGTCTTTTCAGCTCATACTGCCCAGGCACAAGCACTTAATAACTGGTCGACAATTTTTTGTCCACTCAGTTTCTCTGTGGAACGCACTTCCAACAAGCATTAAACGTGAGACCAACGCCATCAATTTCAAAAAAAAACTTCTTCAATACTTTTCAAATCTTTAATGGAATTTTCTTTCTTATTTTCTTCTCTCTCTCTCTCTTCTGCTCTCCTTAATTTCACTATTCATCTTTACTCTTTTCCGCTTCTTATTTTTGTTACAACATTATTATTTTATTATATTGCATTATTATACTATACCATTATACCATTTATATGTTATACCAGGCGTCGTGCGCTTAATAAAAAGACTTAGTCTTACAAGTGCCTTGAAAGTAAATAAATAAATAAATAAAATAAATAAAAATAAATAAGTGTCCTTCGCGCCCTGTAACGGCACGGTCGTCCGCTGTCCACGCTCACAACAACCTCACTTGGGCCCAACAGGTAGCTGGCGTCCCTCCGAAAATCTCGCTTGCTGTTGATGGAGAGTGTTCGTATGGAAACCCGCCCGCTGTTGATGTGGTCGCTGACGTGCATTCGAATTCATTGCCTGCTGCTATTTCGTCGCTTGATGCTGTTGTCACTGACGTGCAGTCGAGTTCATTGCCTGGTGCTATTTCGTCGCTCGATGCTGCTTCGCATTCAACTTTATCGGCCACTTCGATGCTTGCCAAAAACAATGCTGAGTGCATTACCGTGAGTAAGAAAAAACGAAACGAGCAACCGAGTTCCTTGCCTACTGCTCAATCGTCGCTTGATGCTGTTGTTGTGCCGCCTGCTGCCACTGGCTCTCAGAGGGTCCGCCGTGAATGTGCGTGCAATTCTATTGCGTCGCCAATTGCTCTCAGTACTCCACATGCTGCTTCTGATGCCAGGTTCTCTGATCCGTCGCCGAGTGCTGCTGCTGTTGTTCCTGTTGCTGCTGCACATCCAACTTTATCCGCCAATTCACAGCCCACCAAAAGTAATGCTGAGTGGACTACTGTCAGTAAGAAGAGACGAAAGGATGGTTTTCATGTTGTTGACTCAAACACGAATTCTGATCTTGACGTTGCTGTTCGCCTCAAGTGGCTACATCTTTCTCTCCTACCGTTTCTGAAGACAACATGGATTATGGATTATGGTGCTAAACATTCTGCTGTGGACAAAAATTTGTTGTCCTGCTATAAACTGGTCAAGAAAGATGTTTCGATCTCGTCGCTCAAAAAGATTAACTTCAAGCTCGGTATTCCTGAATCTTCATTTGAAAAAATGCGTAATTCTGATTGCTGGCCTGCCAATGTTTGCATCCGCCCCTTTCGTTTTTTTCAACACATAAGAGAGAAGGTGATGCAGTCTTAGCACCCTCATCAGTCCCCTTTGATCGTAATGGCATAAAGATTTACTTTCAAAATGTTTCGGGCCTTAGAACTAAATCTTCAACATTTTTCCTGTTCAGCTCTCACCAGGATTATGACGTCTTCGTTTTCGTGGAAACCTGGCTGAACGCGAATTTTTTCGATCATGAATTTTTTATGCCAACTTTTATGATGTTTTTCTTAAAGACAGAGATGCGGCTAAAACTGGCTGCTCTAGAGGCGGTGGGGTCTTGATCGCTGTTAAGCGCAATTTCCATGCATCGCGCTTTACACTCGATGATGAAGATTTAATTCTTGACCAGCTTTGTGTTCGTATCAAAGGTTCTTCTGGATTACTCTTTCTCTGTGTTTCTTATATTCCCCCGGATAGTGCTTACTCTTTGTACAAATCTCATGTCGACAATATCGTTTCCTTAGTCACCGATAAGTTTGGCGATAACCATATTTGTGTTCTCGGTGACTTTAATCTTTGCAATGTCAATTGGTCTACTGTAAACGATCTCACCTCCCTTATTCCGTCCAATGTAAATTCCCCATTGGAACTATATGTTATAAATACTTTGCTGAGTCTGGACCTTCATCAAATAAATGGCCTTTCTAACAAATTGGGTAGAATCTTAGATCTCATTTTCCTTAGTGTTAATGTTAAGTTTAGATTGCTTGAATGTCTTTCCCCTTCTCGTCCTCTGACAGGCATCACGTTCCAATTATTCTAGAATGTGAATTCTATGTTTTCCCCTTGTCATCTGGTAGTCCTAGACCCTCTTTCAACTCTCTCTCACTCACTCTCTGACTTTCCTACTTTGAATAATGTGCTCCCTGATGTTGACTGGAATATTCTTTTTGCGAACTATGATGTCTCTGAATGTTTCTCTGCTTTCAAATGTAAAGTTTATATGTTCTGTGTTGATATTGTTACGAAAATCCAAGTTTGTTTTCCAAGGTTCGTTTTGCTTGTGTTTGAAAATAAAACAACTTCAAGTACTCAGCGCAAAACGCAGTCAGAAATCAACAATCACTTTATTTACAGATTTACACTTCCTTGTATCTACACTTGTTACCACTTTGCTTGCTCAACACAGACTCGACTCATTGCGTTGCACACTGCTGCTTTTATACCAGCTTTCTTATAGCGCCGAAGTTTCTTGCAACTTCCAATTGGCGCTCAACCCTTCTCGCACAGCCCATTTCTTGGAGAACCATCCTTGCCATATCGGACTATCCAAGCGAATTATACCAAATTTGCCATACTTCAAAGTGCATGCCTAAAAGTATGCTTGGAAAAGCGTTCATGCACAGCACAGAGTGCCTTTTCATTTCACTGCCCATCACTTAGACTTGTTCGTCCCGAACAAGTACCGAGGCTCCGCTGGAGTAAGACGCCAGGCGCTCCAAATGGACTACTTTCAACCTGGCGTTTCTGTTGCCGCAGCGTTGAACCGTGTACACCACGTCATTAATCCTGGTTTGAAGTTTCGGAAACAAACATTTCCTCCGCTGCGGGCTGTAAAGCATTACCAGATCGTCTTCTTAGAACCCCGCTGTGTTAGCCCGCAGATCATATCTGGCTTTCATCTTATCGCTGACCAGTTGGATACGGTCCCTTATAAACTAGTGGATTTCTTCCAGCTCCGACCGCGTATTGACTGCGTAATCAGTCTTAGCGCCTTCCGTCGTGTTGACCACTCCGAACTTCAAGTCAACAGGCAACCTCAGCTCCGTGCCGAACACTGCTCGGGCTGGAGTGAGTGATGTCGTATCGTGCGGGGCTGACCTATATGCCATCAAGAACAGCGGAATATGCGTGTCCCAATCCTTTTGATTCCTGGCTACTACTTTCCGCATATATTCTTCTAGCGTCCGATTGAATCGTTCCACCATGCCGTCGGACTGAGGATGCAAAGGACATGTGCGAGTTTTCCTTATTCCTAGTAGCACACACACTTCCTTCAATACCAGAGACTCGAAATTCCGGCCTTGATCCGAGTGCAACTCCATCGGGACTCCAAATCTGGCCACCCAGCTGTTTATCAGCATTTCCGAGACCGTGGCGGCCTCCTGGTTATGAATAGGATACACTTCGGGCCATTTACTAAAATAGTCCATTACCACCAGCACATATTTGTTGCCTTGAGTGCTAAGTGGGAATGTCCCGGCGACGTCCATGGCAATCCGCTCGAAGGGCGCTCCCATGTTGTACTGCTGCATGCGGCCCCGAGATCTTCTTGTCGGCCCTTTCGCAGCCGAACATCGATCACAGCGCCTAATCCAATCGGCGACAGACTCCTGGCATCCTACCCAGTAGAATCGTATTTTTATTTTGGCGACAGTTTTTGTGATGCCTAGGTGCCCTCCGCTGGAGTCGTTATGGTATGCCTCGATCACCTCGTTGATTCTGCATTTCGGGTCTACAATTAGGGAATTGCTGGTCCGGCCATCCTCACTCTCCCACTCGCGGGATAGGCAGCCATCAGACAGCCGCAGACTTTGTCATTGTGCCCAGTAAGCCTTCGCGATCGGGCTCTCACCGGCCATCTCCTGACAGTCTGGACGTGCGCCTTGCTCCTTGCCTCGCGCTGGTCCTTTTGTATCCTCTCCGCAGACCACTCTTCCTTTGGCATAACGCTGACCAATCGTACGTCCACTATCTGCAACAATGCCTGCATTCGGTTTTGTACGGACGGCGTGACAAGGCATCGGCATTTCCATGGCTGCTACCCTCGCGATGCTCTACCGTGTAGTCGTAGCTCTGCAGCCGCTCGATCCGCGCCAATTGGCCTTCCGGATCTTTAAAGTTCAGTAGCCATTTCAATGCCGCATGATCTGTGCGCAGGCGAAACTTTTGCCCATACAGGTATTTGTGGAAGTGTTTCACGCATATATAATAATAATAATAATAATAATAATAACACAATAGTTGCGTTCAGGCTTTGACCAAATTTTGCTGTAGTAGGCTATCACTTGTTCTTGGCCATCTATTATCTGTGATAGCACACCACCAATACTATTCCCGCTTGCATCTGTATCCAGCACAAACATCTCTCCAGGCACGGGGAAGGCCAGAATTGGAGCAGTGCACAATTTCTCCTTCAGTCGTGCAAAAGCCTGCTCCTGTTCTTCACCCCACGCGAAGGCTGATTCTTTTCGTCAGTTTGTGCAAGCTGCCAGCTATGTTCGCAAATCCAGGAACAAATCTTCGGTAGTATGTGCACAGGCCCAGGAAACTGCGGAGTTCGTGTAGATTGCGTGGCCGGGGCCACTCCTTCACCGCCGTGATCTTGCCTTCGTCCGTATGTACACCGCGAGCGGAAACCGTGTGACCCAGATACTTGACCTCTTTTTGAAACAGCGACCACTTCTTTGGGTTGAGTTTAAGCCCGGCTTTCTGTATTCGCTCAAATACCTCCTTCAGCTTTTCCAGGTGGTCGTCGAAGCTTTTGCCCCTCACGATTATGTCGTCGAGGTATACCAGACACGTCCGCCAATGCAGCCCTTTCAGCACACGTTCCATTAGCCGCTCGAATATTCCTGGTGCGTTGCAGAGTCCAAACGGCATGACGGTGAACTGCCACAAACCGTCGCCAACACTAAAAGCCGTTTTCTCCTTGTCCTTATCTGCAAGCTCCACCTGCCAATAGCCGCTGCGTAAGTCGAATGTGGAAAACCACTGTGTGCGTGACAGTGTGTCCAGGGTGTCATCGATTCGAGGTAGTGGATAGCTGTCCTTCTTGGTCACGTCATTGAGCTTTCGATAGTCCACACAAAATCGGGTACTGCCATCTTTTTTCTTGACTACCACGATCGGCGAACACCAAGGGCCTGACGAAGGCTCTATGAGCTTTTCTTTATGCATGTTTTCCATCAAATGTGTGACCTCCTCCCTCTTGGCCAGAGGGACCCGTCTTGGTGGTTGGCGGATTGGTTTCGCACTTCCGGTTTCGATGTTGTGTTTCACTATGGCTGTTCTTCCGCCCGCTTCTGTTGCAAATATTGACCCATAGTGCTGTAGGAGTGACCGTGCCTTCTGTTTCTGCTCGGCTGTCAATTCGCTGCTCCACTGGTTCTGCGGTATGGTGTCCATGTTAGAACCGCTTTTCTTGCTTCCTCCGGGTGGACTGCTTTCGCAATTAACAACTGCTTCAGCCTCTCTACACTCGCCAATGACCGCATCTTTTCCAACATATCTGGGTGTGTTCAGTGGGTTGAGTATCCTGACTGGTATTGTTCCATTTTGGGTTCCACTAATGTACGTCCGATAATTATGTTGTCGTATCCTTGTTTTGGCGCTTCTACAAACCACAGCCGACTTGTCCCATCGTCCTCGTCCACCTTCGCCCACACAATCGCCTCGGAATTCGCTGGTATCTTCTGGTGTTGACACGAGACAACTTTCTTTACCGCCACGCTTCGCTCATAGGCAGTGTGCAGTGGGAATTCAACATTGGCATATCTCAGCATATTTTCTTTCAGGTCCAGCGTAAACCCGTGCCTAATCATGAAATCCACGCCGATAATCACGTCGTCCATTATATCCGCGACGATGAACTCATGTTCCAGGCTACTGGTGCCGATAGCAATTGTTTTTGTTTCTTTTCCTCTTACCGGCGTACGCTCGCCAGTCGCAGTCCTCAGCTGTATGCCATGCAGTGGTTCCCAGTTCTTCAGAAGCTTCCTTTTTATGATAGAATATGATGCTCCAGTATCCAGTGTCAACACGAACAACTTTCCATCTATCTTTCCTTCAATCGTCAAGCTGCTGGGTTGTCGTTTCAACTGCGAGACAAGGACGGTGGGAAAGCAGGTTGTCAGCTCTCGCCCCTTTTGGGCTGACCCGTTTTAGTTTAACGACTCGTCGTCCTCAGCTCGGCGCTTGTTGGCTGGACCTCGATTGTCAGTATTCCTCGCTTGAGGCGATTGCGATCGAGAACGGGAACGCCTTTTCCGTTGGCGGCAGTCCTTGCCACATGTCCAGCAAACCACTTTAGAGGAGACCACCCGTGGCCTGCCCGGTGTCTCAGAGCTTATGGCCTGGATCGGAATGTCGTTGTCCGACTGAATTTGGCGTATCCTTGCAGGCGCATACCGAGTGCCTCCAATCCATGTCGTCTCATATGTCATCGCGCTGGTCACCGTCTCCTTAAATGTCGGCTTGTCCATCATCAACGCACTGCGACGTGTCTCCGGATCATGAAGACCCTCAATGAACGACTCAATCTTCATCCTCTCGAGATCATCAGCGCCGAATTTTGGGTAGCACGACTGCACGAGCCGCTCAATGTCTGCTGCATATTTCTGCAGCGCCTCGCTGGCTCATTGCCAGCGGTTCTTCAGCTCACAGTAGTACAGCGTATGGTTGTGCTCGTTGCTGTACTTCGCTGCCAACGCTCTCATGATGGCCTCGTAATCATTTCTCGAACATTCCGGAACTGATTTCATTACCTCAGCCGCAGGACCTTTCAGCGCCAGTGCCAATCTCCGACCCTTTCTGATATCGCTCCACTGATTTTCCAAAGCAGCTAAGTCGAATTGCAGTTTAAATGTATCGAACGAATCATAAGTATGCACTTCCGTTCGGGTGGCGAAACTTTCCGGAACCGGTGGCAAACATTCTCGTGGCTGTACCTCTCTAAGCCGCTCGTCGATTTTTCTGTTTACCGAATCCTCCAGACTGTCACCTCGTCTGTCTAAATGTTCTACTCGCGTCACCAGGCGCTCAACTTTCACATTAATCCTGTCTGAAATCTCTTCCACTTTCTGCTCCAAGCGCGCAGAATTTCCCTGAAGCTTGCTGGACAACTCGCGATTCGCATTTTCACATTTTTCCGCATTTTCCTGGAGTTTTGTTTCCATTCGCTCTGCTATTTGCGCCGAAAGTTCCTGATTCGTGGTTTCCACTTTCACTGCCATTCGCGCCGACAATTCCTGATTCGTGGTTTCCAGTTTCGCTGCCATTTGCGCCGACATTTCGCGATTTTCATTTTCCATTTTGGCTGCCATTTCACGGTTGGAAGTCTTAAACATGCCTGTAAGTGCAACCATTAACTGGCTCATGTCAATGCTTGTAGTGGCGCAGCCGCTGCAGTCGTACTTTGCAATGACGCAGCACCAGCAGGCGATTCCTCCACCTTGGCCGACGCCCCTCGTTCCTGCGTTCCGAACTCGTGTGCAGCCCAATCGATGCCTCGTGATTTACACGCCTCTCGCAAGCGCAGCTGCAACTACACCTTTCCGCCAGCAGTCGGCAAATTCCAGGCAGCCAGCTCTTTCTTCAGCTGGTCCACCTTCAGCAGCTCGAGTTTAACCATCCCTGTGTTTTTATAATTTTATTTATTTATTTATTCTTTGTTTATCTTCAGTAACACAATCCGAACTTCTGACACCAAATGTTACGAAAATCCAAGTTTCCCAAGGTTCGTTTGATTGTGTTTGAAAATAAAAAAACTTCAAGTACTCAGCGCAAAAACGCAGTCAGAAATCAACAATCACTTTATTTACAGATTTACACTTCCTTGTATCTACACTTGTTACCACTTTGCTTGCTCAACACAGACTCGACTCATTGCGTTGCACACTGCTGCTTTTATACCAGTTTTCTTATCGCGCCGAAGTTTCTTTCAACTTTCAATTGGAAAGCGCTCGACCATTCTCGCACAGCCCATTTCTTCGAGAACCATCCTTGCCATATCGGACTATACCAAGCGAATTATACCAGATTTGCCGTACTTGAAAGTGCATGCCTAAAAGTATGCTTGGAAAAACGTTCATGCACAGCACAGAGTGCCTTTTCGTTTCAATATTATAAAAATGTCGATAAATATTAAACTTAAGAAAGTAAAAGTTAAACAACAGCGAAGACGAAGTAGTGTGATAACTTATAATTGCCCAAACAAATGAACAGCTGGATGATTATCGGCAGTGTTGCCCAAGAATTGAGCATAAAGCTCCTTATAACGGTCCAAGGAAAGACCTCCGCGCTTTCTATCTTCATCCTGAAATGTAAATAATTAAATAAATAGTTTTATAATCGCATTATCACAAAATCGGCGTTGGTAAAGACATATACATGCATATGTTTGTGTAAGTTATAAATAGCCACAATTTTGGGTTTAGCAAGAAATTTAAATTTTGAATATGATAACTTATCATAGCAACCAAGTGACTAATGTTTTGTCTACTGTTTCGTTTCAATTAGCACAATCTGTACGCAGATGTTGTAACGGCGTTTGCAGTATGTGCCACATGTACGTATGTATGTTTCAGCTGATTTTCTTTTTGGAGAGGCTCTCGCTATCACAGTATTACTTTTTCTTTACTCAAAAAGTTTTTTATTTTGTCAGAATTATGCTACGCAGAAAGTCTGTCATAAAAAGGGTGTCTTAAAAATGTTTATATTTAATGTACAAATATACAGGAATGGTTCGAGTGAAAGATTCGTCTTTAGGAAAAATATTATAAGCAAAAGGTCGAACCATTAAACCTACGGCACTATTTAAAACGACGGCCGGCTCACACAAAGTGCCCAGTTGTTCCCGTGAATTCGTAGAAGCTGGGCTATGGATTGTATCCCGCAGACTCTAAAGATTTGTAACGTTTGCGCAGTAAGCTAACAACAAAACAAACTAACAAACAAACAAACTAGCATTATACAAGGGAGCACTTTCCATACAAACCTTTTTTTCGGAATAACTTCAGAACTACTCATAGTCTTACAAGTCACTAATGCAATAACAAAAATTCGTTAGGAATTTAGTATGTAGTCATGTCTCTGCCTAGGCGTGCGCAGGCCGCGCAGCACAGAACAGGGCATCGCAGCACAAATGAATCTGTGTGACCCAGAAAATATGAGAACTGCGTATACGAATGGCGTAAAACCAGCGTGTTTGTTTCGTATTCATTTCATAGACCTAGCAATATGAGTTATTTGTCTGAATCAGACTTTGAAATAAGGTGTGCTCACTCTAAATCGGCACTGAGTTCTAATATCAATATTTTCTAAACTTTTGATAGAAATAGAAAATATACCGTTCGATTTGTGCTTGTACTGTCTACACATTTTCCAAAATAAACTGTTCGCAATAATTTTTCTGTCTGACAACATGCCAAATAACGAAGTGAACTTAAGAAAGCGTGTGTACAAATTTTATTCTGAGCATGAAAGTTGTGGCAAATTATTTACTGTAAAACATTTTTTGCAAGAAAACGTCGCGAAGAAAACTGTCTATTCCATCATTAAAAGATACGAAAGTGGTCTGCCAGCAGAAAGAAAAGTCGGGAAACCACGGAAGGCTCTAAAAATGCCTCAGAGTAAAGTTGAAAGCTTGAAGCAGATGTTTGATAAAAAGGATTGAGTTTCTCAACGCATTACGGCAAGAAAATTTGACATATCGAAAAGCTATGTTGCAGACATTTTGCGCCATAAAACCAACGTTCGATATAGAAAAAAATATAGTATTCTGAAGCGTACTTTCCAGCAACTTACTGCAGCAAAAGTAAAGTGTGGTCGACTTTACAGAAAATTCTCCCATCATGACTTCATATTGGACGATGAGTTTTATTTTACTTTAACGAACTCGAAAGTAAATGAAAATGACGTATTTTACTCATCTAACATATTGTTACGAATACTACGTCTAGTGGGCTGTTACGTATCTCTGGACTGTGTAATTTGAAAATAAAACACAGTCAGTTTCTTAAACGCAGACAATAAAATAAACCAACAGTCACTTTATTATTCACAGTTTACACTTTACTGTTCGTACACTTAAGTATTTGCTTAATCACTCCGTGTGGCAACTTCACTTGTCAAAACCAGACTGACTCGCTGCGCCGCATCCGGCTGCCTTTTATACCTGCCAGGCCATCGCGCAGATCGTTCCCGCACATTCCGGAGTGGACTAAAAGTTTCCATCATTGCCAGGTTGGACTGAAAGTTATTATCGCGGCCGTCGTTGCCAGATTGGACTAAAAGTTACCATCGCGGCCGTCGTTGCCAGATTGGATTATAGCACGGCACGTAGCGGCAGGGTTGCTTTGCACAGCGACAGACTGTCTTATCGTTACACTGCCCACCACTTAGACTTGTTCGTCCCGAACAAGTGCCGAGGCTCCGCTGTGATGAGGCGCCAGGCGCTCCAAATGGACTACCTTCAGCTTAGCGCCTCTATTGCTGCAACGTTGAATCCTGTATACCACGTCGTTAATCCTAGTCACGACTTCGTACGGTCCTTCCCATGACGCTTGAAGTTTTGGAGACAAACCTTGCCTCCGCTGCGGGTTGTAGAGCATTACCAGATCGCCTTCTTGGAACCCTGCTGAGTTGGCCCGTAGATCATATCTGGTTTTCGCCTTATCGCTGACCAGTTTGGTGCGGCCCCTTATAAATTGGTGAATTTCCTCCAGTTCCGCCTGCTTATTGGCCACGTAGTCTGTCTTAGCGCCTCCCGTCGTGCTGACTACCCCGAACTTCAAGTCAGCGGGTAACCGCAACTCTGTGCCGAACACTGCTCGGGCTGGAGTGAGTGATGTCGTGTCGTGCGGGGCTGACCTATACGCCATCAGGAACAGGGGGATATGCGTGTCCCAATCCTTTTGATTCCTGCCTACCACTTTCCGCAGCGTTCCACCATGCCGTCGGACTGTGGGTGCAAAGGCGTGGTACGAGTTTTCTTTATCCCCAGTAGCTCACACACTTCCTTGAATATCGCAGACTCGAAATTCCGGCCTTGATCTGAGTGCAATTCCAACGGAACTCCGAACCTGGCTACCCAGTTGTTTACCAGCTTTTCCGAGACCGTAGTGGCTTCCTGGTTAGGGATGGGGTACACTTCGGGCCATTTGCTGAAGTAATCCATTACCACCAGCACATATTTGTTGCCTTGAGTGCTAGTTGGGAATGGGCCGGCGACGTTCATATCAATCCGCTCGAAGGGCGCTCCCACGTTGTACTGTTGCATGCGGCCTCGAGATTTTCTTGTCGGCCCTTTCGCGGCTGAACATTGGTCGCAGCTCTTAATCCACTCGGCTACAGACTCCTGACATCCTACCCAGTAGAATCGTCTTTTTATTTTGGCGACGGTTTTGGTGATGCCTAGGTGCCCTCCACTGGAGTCGTTATGGTATGCCTCGATGACCTCGTTGATTCTGCTGTTCAGATGAGCAACAGTAGGCGGCGGCGAATCCCATTTCCCCTCATTCAAGTTCTATCCTTTCTTCGGTCTCTCTTCCTCCACCCTCTCCACACTCTCTCTTTTCTTTTCCACTCCTTTCCAATGTCCACTCCTTTCCAATTTTTCTTCCAACCGGCATCATGCGGTCAGTCGCCGCTGGCTAGACACTTTTTTGGCACGTTGTGGCGTCGGGTTTTTCGCTAACGAACTTTGGATCGCGTCACGCCGTCGGCAGTTCTGTTTTCTACACCAAACATACAAAAGCTACACTTAACTCTAAATAAGTACGCCCTCTCCAATCAATTTGTACCACACAGAAACATTTTACATTATTCACAAATCACAAACATTGTATCACAACCATTGTACATAAAACTGAATTCATACAGTGAACACACATTATATGTTACAGTGGACACACATTATACACTGAATTAAACAGACACTGAATTAAACAGAATAAACCCTTTATAACGATATAAGAACCCCCCGCGTTTTGCATAAATTTCGGACGGAATTATTTATTGGTCCTTCGAGCCGGATACAGTGGAAATGAGGTAAAGATACAAAAAAAAATAAATAAATAAAACCCACCCCACGCGAAGTTAAAGTGCTAAAACTCACATATAAAACAACTTACATATATGGCACAACTCCCAAAAATTAAAAGTTCAATAAGGTGACATTAAAGTGCAACCAAACCGCAGTGCACCAACAAAAAAGGAGTACATAACAAAGAAGGCAACGGTCGGACAATTAGCGGGACGTGTGAAACTACAAACATACATACAGTGCACCGCACAGTCAACAACAACCCAAACACCTCTAGCGCCACAACAAACACGGGAAACAAAGAAAGCAGAAAAGCAGCACAACAGCAGAACAGCACAGTCGGGGCCGCATAGATTGGGACAGCAACAAACAACAAGCATAGCATCGACATACAACAAACAACACCTAGCAGTGCAGCCGAGCATCAGCCCGTGGCGGTAGTCCAGCATCGTGGGTAGCAGTGTCCCCCCCAAATAAAAAATTTGCCCTTAAATTGGATAAAAGCTGTAAGTCATAAAATCTCTATTTATTGCTTGCGGTTTCTCTATCATCGAGTTTCTTTGTCGATTCCGGTATTTTTAAATCTCGTTCCGTGAGCTTGCAGTTGTTTGTGGTCCTCATTGGTACAGTGGGGCACTTTGCTTTTTCCGATAAGCAAAATCACTCGAATTATTTTTCGATTCGAAACCAACTAGCCCTCATTTCTATCGATCTCTACGCCCATTTCTCGGGTTTTAACTTCAAATCTAAATAGTTTCCGTGGTTTTTCTCAAATTTTAAAGCTGCTCATTAGTGGCCTTCTCAAAAAAAAAAAAAAAAACCCCAAAAACAATTTTTTTTTCATTAAAGGTATTTTGGGGGTTGTTAAAAGTTGCAATCTCGGTGCGCGACTTAATAAAATCGAACGTTGCTTCAAACCACTGTTCTTTATTTTTAATTGGTGTATATTTTCATTGTATTTATTTCCCATTAATAAATTTCTATTTTTTCGCCTCTCTCAATTAATTATTTTTTCATTGGTCTCCAAATTGAATACGGCCTCCCTGGTCCTCCTCAAAAAAAAAAAAAAAAAATTGTTTTGCACCATCTTGTTCAAATCTCTTTTCCGTCCGCATTCTGTCAAGCTTTGAATTTCTGCTTCGTAGTCCAATTTTTTCTCAAAAAAAAAAAAAAGTTTTTCGGATTTTTTCTTTTTTTTCCTCTTTCTTCTTAAAATTTTCCTCACGCTCCTTCCCAAAACCTTTTTGAAACCGCTTCTCAGCCGACCCATTACCAGCTTCCGCAATGCCGTACGATAAGGCAACTGGTAAGCAACTTGAGGCCATTGAGCCCGTTGAAGATCTCCCCTCTGCTTCAAAGGAAATGAAAACAAGAAGCAAGAAACGTCCACAACCCTATGTTTCCAAATTTATTTTCGAGACCGACAATTTCATGCATCTCTGCACAAGGATCAGGTCCGCCTCTCCGGACGATCAAACTGAGTCCTTGTTAAAGGTCACCTGTCAAACTTTTGACAGTAATTGGGAACAAACATATGACAAGACATTGGCTGAAGACAGCGATCTGTCCGAAGACGTCAAAGAGTCGGTGAGGCGCAAGTTCCAGGCATGCTTAGAGTGTTACCATTCGTGTAAAGCCATGATACTTGACTTGCTGGTTTTGCGGGGTCCCAAGCCCCAAAGCGCAGCTCAGACCAAAGAATCATTTCAACCTCCTGAACAGACAAATAACTCCAACATTTGTCTGCAGATTCCTCCCTGCGATACCGAGTCCTTCTCTGCGGGCTACGAAGAATGGCCGTCCTTCCGGGACATGTTTACGGCGGTGTATATAAATCACCCCAAACTTACGCCTGCCCAAAAATTATACCACCTCAGGTATAAAACCCAGGGCAAAGCAGGTGCCATCGTCAAGCAATATGCTTTGAGCGATGAAAACTTTGAGCTTGCGTGGAAAGCACTCCGATCGCGGTATGAGAATCGGCGTATTCTGGTGGACAACCAAATAAAAACGCTTCTCTCTATTCCATCCGAAAATAGCAAAGCGATCCAACGGCTTCAGACCTCGGTAAATAACTGTCTGTCCGTACTGACGTCTCTAAACGTCAATATTGAAAACTGGGACCCGCTCCTCGTGTACATTTGTTCGACGCGTTTACCAGAAGAAACCTTGTCATTGTGGGAACAATCTCTTAGCTCCCGGCGTGATCTCCCCTCTTGGTCACAAATGAACGCTTTTCTCACCAGTAGGTACGAAGTCGTCGAACGGCTCAATACCATTAGGCCTACCAAGCCCAGACCCATGGCCAACCCAAACCCGCCTCAAATTAGACCCCAAATGCGGAGACAAAATTATCTGGCAGAATCAAAAAATGCTTTCAAGTGCCAGCTCTGTAACGTGAACCACTCTATGAAGTCCTGCCCTCGATTTAAAAATCTCTCGGTTCCTGACCGACTTAAATACGTACGGGAACACAATCTCTGTGTGAATTGCTTGGCCTTCTCTCACACCAAGAAGGACTGTACAAGCAATTTCACTTGTGTTTATTGCCAAAAGCCCCATCACTCACTTCTCCATTTGGCAAACAGGGCACCCCACAGTCAGGGCAATAATCGACCCCAAACCACCTTAGCCCAAGTGTCGACAACTGCCCCCAGAAGTAACCCTTTCAAAGGCCCTCGAACCCCCCTAGACTCGCCCATTTCAGAGGAAGCCCCCTCAACTTCAAGGGCAGCCGATCAGGTGCAAATGTTGTACTCCAACAACGGGGGAAAAACTCTGCTACCCACAGCATTGCTCTCAATCGAGCACTCAGGTGAACTTTTCACCGTCCGAGCACTGATCGACCAAGGCTCACAAAGAACCTTCATCGCTTCGAAAGTTCAGAAGTGGCTGCACCTGCCAACTCAATTCTCCCAATTCGAAATATCAGGCATGGGTGGCCGCATTGTACAAAATGCAAAGTCTTCTCCCTCACCCTTGTAGCCCCTAAAAGTGGAAAACGACTAAGCGCCCAAGCAATAGTTCTCCCGCAATTGACAAAATTGCTACCGACCTTCCAGGTCCGCAATCCTAATTGGCAAGAATTTGCCACCCTCGAGCTCGCTGATCCGAACTTCTTGGTTTCAGCTCAAATAGACCTCGTCATAGGTAGCGATCTAATCCCCCAGATCCTCCTTGACGGCATTCACCACAATCTCGCTGGCTCCCTCCTTGCCCAAAACACAATCTTTGGTTGGATAGTTAGTGGTCCCCTCCCTCAAAATATTTCGACCTTCTCAACCCAAGTCGCAGACGTGTCCAACCAACTCCTTAGCTCCCAACTAAAACAGTTTTGGGAACAGGAAGAAATAAAAGAGACCTCACCCCTCTCCGCTGAAGATCAGTTTTGCGAAGACTATTACCGCAAAACTACCACCCGTCGACCCGATGGTCGTTATGTGGTCAAACTCCCCTTTAAACCGAGCTTTCCTAATGCTCTAGCGCTTGGTCACTCCCGCACTGGAGCGCTCCAGCAGTTCTTCAGCATGGAGCGCACATTGCAACAGAAACCAGACCTCAAACCCGTCTACGACGAGGTCCTCGAGGAATATATAATGCTGGATCACATGGAACTCACGACCTCCCGTGAAATAGTCTCTGAGGGCAAATACTTCTCATTCTATTTGCCCCATCATGCCATAATAAAACCAGAAAAGGTTACGACTAAAGTCCGAGTTGTCTTCAACGCCTCAAAGGACACCAGCTCAGGGCTTTCTCTCAATGATGTTCTGTGCACTGGCCCCACGCTCCAATCAGACATTATGGGTTTGATCCTGCAATGGCGTCTATTCAAGTACGTCTTTAATGGTGACATACAAAAAATGTAGCGTCCAATTATGGTTCACGAAGACGACCAAAGCTTTCAGCGAATCCTCTTTCGAGAATCTTCTGAATCGCCGGTCAGAGACTATAAGCTCAAAACCGTGGCTTTCGGTGTTAAATGTGCCCCATACCTTGCCGTTCGAACTCTTCATCAATTGGCAAGGGATTCTCAAGAGAAGTTCCCACTCGCGGAACATATAATTCTCAAACACACATATGTCGATGACATCCTCTCCGAATCCCATGACATACCTTCCGCTTTAGATTCCCTATCTCAGGTGATTCAAGTTCTCCGCTCAGCAGGATTTCCTCTCAAAAAAATTACTGCAAATCACCCTAAAATCTTAGAAGACATCCCTCAAGAAGATCTTCTAGACTCCGATTTTTTTAAATTCTACGACGCCAGCTCCACAAAAACGCTCGGCATTCGGTGGAACGCCCTCTCTGACACATTTTCCTATGTAGTCACCCCTATTTTGGCCACCAATTCGGTGACAAAGGGACAAATTCTCTCCTCAGTCGCGAAACTGTTTGACCCCCCCAGGATGGCTTTCCCCAATAATGATTCAAGCCAAGATGTTACTTCAAGAACTCTGGCTACAGGGCACCGATTGGGACGAAGGCGTCAAACCGCGCTCCCTGATCAAGTGGAACCTCTTTGTCCAAAATTTGTCCGAACTTGATAAGATCCAAATTCCTAGATGGGTCAATTACAATCCACAAGTACCCACCCAGCTACACGGGTTCTGCGATGCCTCTGAAAAGGCGTATTGTGCGTCCCTCTACATATGAACCTCAGATGGCCAGTCTATCTCGTCTCCGACATCTCTAATACTTCAGATTGTCGGAGGAGCTACATGGAGACATGTCGCCAGTGCGGACAACCCTGCCGACTTAGGCACCTTGGCTGCCACCCACGGGAACTGTCCGTCAACCCACGTTGGTGGCACGGACCAACATGGCTTCAATCCGCCCCGGAAATGTGGCCCACGTCCAACCCGCGTGCAGTCCCCCTTCTCGAGCAAAGAAAAGTAGAGGTCTATCATGTCATAGAAGAAATTGATGTCCTTGATCGGTTCTCGTCCTTCCCTCGGGCGCTACGCGTGATAGCCTACGTTTTCAGGTTTCTAAACCATGGATTACGTTCCCGAACGTCAACTCCGACTTCCACTCTCGCTCTATCTCAAAGCGAAATAAGTCTCGTAAAGACCCGACTAATTATTCTCGCCCAATCGCGCGCATATCCCACTGAGTCGCTTGCACTCTCCCAGTCAAAGCCTATAAGTCCCAAAAGCTCTCTACTGGTTCTCAATCCCTTTCTTGATGAAAAGGGGGTCCTAAGGGTAAATGGTCGACTCACTCATGCTTCACTTAGCTACAATGAGCGCCACCCCATCATCTTACCCGAGACATCCAGGTACAGCTCCTTGTATCTCACGTTCTTACATGGCCTGTTATTGCATGCGGACCAACGGCTGATGTTCCGGATGGTCCGACAGGAATATTATATCCCCCGACTCAAACCTCAAATAAAAAAATGCATCTTCCACTGTAAAATCTGTACCATCCACAAACAACGAATGCGTTCCCAAATAATGGCTGCTCTACCCCCTGAGCGCTGCACTCTGACCCCCCCGTTTGCGGGGGGGTCCCTGCTGGCCCCTTCCAAATAAAGGCGTCCACCTTACGCACCTCCAGCTTCCTTAAAGGGTATGTAGCCGTATTTGTGTGTTTCTCCACAAAGGCAGTGCACCTGGAATTGTGTTCTGATCTCACCACAAACGCATTCCACGCGGCATTCACCCGATTTATCGGACGACGAGGCCTGCCCAAGAAAGTGATGACCGACAATGGTAAGACATTCGTCGGCGCTCAACGTGCCATCTCTGGAGACTATGCCAAATTTCTCAATGATATCCCTTGACCTCTCCGGCACATATAGTCCTCAAGGCCTAGAGTGGAAATTCATCCCCCCGAATGCTCCCCATATGGGAGGCCTCTGGGAGTCAGCCGTCAAAAGCTTTAAAACCCATTTCAAAAGGGTAGCAGGCACCCATAAATTCACCTTCGAAGAATTCTCCACCCTCCTCGCTCGCATCGAAGGTATCTTAAATTCTCGTCCGTTATCACCTCTGTCGCAGGATCCCGAGGAGCTTACCGCTCTCACCCCCGGCCATTTCCTCAACGGGGCCCCATTACTCGCCTTACCTGAATCAACCAGAAAGGATATCTCTCTAATCAATAGATGGGAAAAACTGAAGGTTCTTCACCAGGAATTCAGTCGCCGCTGGAAGGACGAGTATCTAAAGGACCTGCACAAACGGTACAAGTGGAAGAATCCTCAAAAGGAACTACCGGAAGGTGAACTCGTCGTCATCAAAGACGACACGCTGCCCAACGAATGGCGTCGACGTACGAACGCAAACGGGTATTTTCACTCGCCCCAGCGTAAAACTCTGCGTCCTACCATCCGCGTAGACGCCAAAGACTAAGTGTCTTCCGCATACAATTACCATCTCCACCCACCACCGATTCTAGTTTCCCAGTACTAAAGTCCTTTTTTATTTCAGAACACAAGCAGAACGCGACGACGAGGTCCACCTATGCCAGGTGTGCCACCGGTACCACTCGCTTCGGTACTGCCCGACCTTCTTGGCAATGACGCCCCGGTTCCGAGCAGTGGTCGCTCTGGCCCACAGTTATTGCATCAACTGTCTGGCCCGGTCCCATGCCACTGAGGACTGTACTTCCCGGACACATTGCCGCCACTGCGATCAGCAGCACCATACGCTGCTCCACCAACCAGTTCAAGCGCCGCGTCCAGCCTCAGCCAACGCCGACAGTCGCCAGCGCCGTCAACGTCTGAGCCGACAACGTGCCGCATCACGCCAAGGAAGCCAGGCGCGACAGCAGACAGGGCCGACACGTCGCTCACGCCCACGGAACCGGCAACCACCCCCAGCGCGTCCCTCTCAGCCACAGACCCAAAGAGCACAAAGCGGCCCATTGGGGCGCCGCGCACGCCACTCTATGACCAGCCGCCACCGCATGGACCACAGCACCAGGGCGCTGCTTCGGACCGCACTGGACACCGTGAGTCGCCTGCATCATGCATTGGATGTTGCACTAGTGCAAGGCGGCCCATGATGTTCAGATGAGCAACAGTAGGCGGCGGCGAATCCCATTTCCCCTCATTCAAGTTCTATCCTTTCTTCGGTCTCTCTTCCTCCACCCTCTCCACACTCTCTCTTTTCTTTTCCACTCCTTTCCAATGTCCACTCCTTTCCAATTTTTCTTCCAACCGGCATCATGCGGTCAGTCGCCGCTGGCTAGACACTTTTTTGGCACGTTGTGGCGTCGGGTTTTTCGCTAACGAACTTTGGATCGCGTCACGCCGCCGGCAGTTCTGTTTTCTACACCAAACATACAAAAGCTACACTTAACTCTAAATAAGTACGCCCTCTCCAATCAATTTGTACCACACAGAAACATTTCACATTATTCACAAATCACAAACATTGTATCACAACCATTGTACATAAAACTGAATTCATACAGTGAACACACATTATACACTGAATTAAACAGAATAAACCCTTTATAACGATATAAGAACCCCCCCGCGTTTTGCATAAATTTCGGACGGAATTATTTACTGCATTTCGGCACTACCATTAGGGAGTTGCTGGTCCGGCCATCCGCGCTCTCCCATTCGCGGTACAGGCATCCTTCCTTCAGCCGCAGACTTTCCCACTGTGCCCAGTGAGCCTTAGCGATCGGGCTTTCACCGGCCATCTCCTGCCAGTCTGGACGTGCGCCTTGCTCCTTGCCTTCGACGATTTTCGCAAGATCCGCATCCTCACGCTGGTCTTTTTGTAGCCTCTCCGCAGACCACTCTTCCTCTGGCATGACGCTGACCAACCGGACGCCACTATCTGTTCTTTGCTTTCGGCTCGCGAGCATTGCCTGCATTCGACTTTGCACGGACGGCGGGACAAGGCATCGGCATTTCCATGGCTACTGCCCTTGCGATGCTCCATCGTGTAGTCGTAGCTCTGCAGTCGCTCGATCTACCGCGCCAATTGCCCTTCAGGATCTTTAAAGTTCAGGAGCCATCTCAATGCCGCATGATCTGTGCGCAGGCGAAACCTTTGTCCATACAGATATTTGGGAAGTGTTTTACGCAGTCTAATACCGCCAGCAGTTCTCTCCGTGTCACACAGTAATTGCGTTCCGGTTTCGATAGAACCCTACTGTAGTACGCTATCACTTGTTCCTGGCCGTATATTATCTGTGATAGCACACCGCCAATACTATTCCCGCTTGCATCTGTATCCAGCACAAACATCTCCCCAGGCACGGGGAAGGCCAGAATTGGAGCACTGCACAATTTTTCCTTCAGGCGTGCAAAAGCCTGTTCCTGATCCTCGTTCCACTCGAAAGCTTGGCCCTTTTTCGTCAGTTTGTCCAGGCTGCTGGTTATGTTCGCGAATCCCGGAACAAATCGGCGGTAGTAAGTGCACAGGCCCAGAAAACTGCGGAGTTCGTGTAGATTGCGTGGCCGGGGCCACTCCTTCACCGCCGTGATTTTGCCTTCATCCGTATGTACTCCGCGGGCAGAAACCGTATGACCCAGCTACTTGACCTCCTTTTGGAACAGCGAGCACTTCTTTGGGTTGAGTTTAAGCCCGGCTTTTAGTATCCGCTCAAATACCTCCTTCGGCTTTCCCAGGTGGTCGTCGAAGCTTTTACCCATTACGATTATGTCGTCGAGGTACACCAGACACGTCCGCCAATGCAGCCCTTTTAGCACGCGTTCCATTAGCCGCTCGAATGTTGCTAGTGCGTTGCAGAGTCCAAACAGAGTCTATGACCTTGTCTTTCCGCATGTTCTCGATCAAATTTGTGACCTCCTCCCTCTTGGCCCGAGGAACTCGTCTTGGCGGTTGGCGAATCGGTTTTGCACTTCCGGTGTCGATGTTGTGTTTCACTATGGCTGTTCTTCCGCCTGCTTCTGCCGTAAATATTGACCCATAGTGCTGCAGGAGAGACCTCGCCTTCTGTTTCTGCTTGGCCGTCAACTCGCTGCTCCACTGGTTCTCCTGCGGTATGGCGTCCATGCTCTTCTTATTACCTCCAGGCGGGCTACTCTCGCAGTTGACCACTGCTACAGCTTCCTTACACTCGCCAATTACCTCACTTTTCCCGACATATCTGGGTGCATTCAGGGGGTTCAGTATTCTGACTGGTATTCTGCCATTTTTAGGCTCCACTAATGTACGTCCGATGATGATGTTGTCGTGTCCTTGTTTCGGGGCTTCTACTACCCACAGTCGACTCGTCCCATCGTCCTCGTCCAACCGCCTCAGAATTCGCTGGTATCCTCCTGTGTTGACACGATACAACCTTCCTTACCGCCACGCTTCGCTCATAGCCGGTGTGCAGCGGGAATTCAACGTTGGCATATCTCAGTACATTTTCCTTCAGGTCCAGCGTAAAACCGTGCCTAATCATGAAATCCACGCCGATATTCACGTTGTCCATTATTTCCGCGACGATGAACTCATGTTCCAGGCTGCTGGTGCCGATAGCAATCGTTTTTGTAACTTTCCCTCTCACCGGCGCGCGCTCGCCAGTCGCAGTCCGCAGCTGTATGCCATGCAGCGGCTCCCAGTTCCTCAGCAGCTTCCTTTTTATGATCGAATATGACGCTCCAGTATCCAGTGTCAACACGAACAACTTTCCATCTATCCTTCCTTCAATTGTCAAGCTGCTGGGCTGTCGTTTCAGCTGTGAAACAAGGATGGTGGGGCGGCAGATTGTGGGGATCAGCTCACGCCCCTTTGGGCTGACCCGTTTTAGTTTAACGGCTCCTCGTACTCAGCCCTGCGCTTGTTGGCTGAGCCTCGCTTCAGGCGATTGCGATCGAGATCGGGAACGCCTCTTTCGTTGGCGGCAGTCTCGTGATATGTGGCCCTGCTTGCCACATACCCAGCAAACAACTTTAGAGGAGACCAAACGTGGCCTGTCCGGTGGCTCAGAGCTTATGGCCTGGATCGTAATGTCGTTGTCTGGCTGGATCTGGCGTATACTTGCAGGTGCATACCGAGTGCTCCCAATCCATGTCGCCTCATATGTCATCGCGCTGGTCACCGTCTCCCTAAATGTCGGCTTGCCCATCATCAACGCACTGCGACGTGTCTCCGGGTCATGAAGACCTTCAATAAACGCCTCTATCTTCATCCTTTCGAGATCATCAGCGCTGAAGGACGGGTAGCACAGCTGCACGAGCCGCTCAATGTCTGCTGCATATGTCTGCAGCGCCTCGTTGGATCTTTGCCTGCGGTTCTTCAGCTCACAGTAGTACAGCGTTCTGTTGTGCTCGTCGCTGTATTTTGCTGCCAGCGCCCTTATGACGGTCTCGTACTCACTTCGTAGACATTCTGGAACTGATTTTATTACCTCAGCCGCAGCACCTTTAAGAGCCAGCGCCAATCTCCGACCTTTCCTTACATCGTTCCACTGATTTTCCAGAGCAGCCAGGTCGAATTGCAGCTTGAAAGTATCGAACGGCGTAGTCCCATCATAAGTAGGCACTTCTGCTCGGGTAGCAACACTTTCCGGAACCGGCGGCAACCATTCTCGCGGCTGTACCTCCCTAAGCCGCTCGTCCATTTTTCTGTTCATCGAAACTTCCAGACTATCAACTCGTTTGTTCAGGGAATCATCAAGATAGTCAACACGTTTGTTCAAGACAAACGGCCGAAGCCGGGGAGCAGAAATAGAAGGAACATCAGTACAAGAGGACAAGGAAAGAAAGGGATTAGAAGTGGGATCGACAGATCACTGAACAACCACAGCACTCATTTAGCCAAGCTGATAATTTTTCCAATAAAATTGAAGCTAGAGACCGTGCGTCAAGCGCAAAATTACTTTCGCCATGGATTATAAAAATACAACTCAAATGAATGCATTATACTACAATTTGAGTCAAACTCCGTACAGTTCATGCCTCTTTTTCACCTGCCATAGGTGGATGAATAGTTTTTGAATGAATAGTTTTCTTTTCTTGATTGCGGTCCCATGAATACAATAATTCAAGTGAAAATGTCCTCTAAAATTATATTTATTTTGTGTATGTATATAAAATAAAGGAACATCATGTGTTAGAGCATATATTTTGCCTAAAATTAATATTCACGTGCATTCTTGTTTACCGTTATTAATACAAACATAAATTTTAGAATAGCTTTGCATAAATATTACAACTTTAAGAATGAAATGATAACATACAATTGTATAGTATAAGTAATATAATTTCCACACATACATTTGGTATATGTAAAGAAACCCCTAATGTATTTGTTGTTGGTTTTTCATCTTTTAAGACAGAGAGAGAGAATTTTTTCAACATTTTTGGGGGAGCAGATTATTTTTCTCCATAAAGTATTTTGTTGTTTCGTTAACAAATTGCGTTTTCTGACGACTCTACATATATGCTTTTAAAGTTGCGTGGGTACATTTGCTTATGTTATTGTCATAGTTAATAATAATAAAATACCATATTATAAAAATGTCGATAAATATTAAACTTAAGAAAGTAAAAGTTAAACAACAGCGAAGACGAAGTAGTGTGATAACTTATAATGGCCCAAACAAATGAACAGCTGGATGATTATCGGCAGTGTTGCCCAAGAATTGAGCATAAAGCTCCTTATAACGGTCCAAGGAAAGACCTCCGCGCTTTCTATCGTCATCCTGAAATGTAAATAATTAAATAAATAGTTTTATAATCGCATTATCACAAAATCGGCGTTGGTAAAGACATATACATGCATATGTTTGTGTAAGTTATAAATAGCCACAATTTTGGGTTTAGCAAGAAATTTAAATTTTGAATATGATAACTTATCATAGCAACCAAGTGACTAATGTTTTGTCTACTGTTTCGTTTCAATTAGCACAATCTGTACGCAGATGTAACGGCGTTTGCAGTATGTGCCACATGTACGTATGTATGTTTCAGCCGATTTTCTGTTTGGAGAGGCTCTCGCTATCACAGTATTAACTTTGTCTTTACTCAAAAAGTTTTTTATTTTGTCAGAATTATGCTACGCAGAAAGTCTGTCATAAAAAGGGTGTCTTAAAAATGTTTATATTTAATCTACGAATATTCAGGAATGGTTCGAGTGAAAGATTCGCTTTTAGGAAAAATATTGTAATCAAAAGGTCGAACCATTAAACCTACGGCACAATTTAAAACGACGGCCGGCGCACACAAAGTGCCCAGTTGTTCCCGTGAATTCGTAGAAGCTGGGCTATGGATTGTATCCCGCAGACTCTAAAGATTTGTAACGTTTGCGCAGTAAGCTAATCGAATTTAAACTTGTTTTTGAGACACCTTATGCAACAAAACAAACTATTTTACATAACTGATGTCACCCTTACGAGCACTTTCCATACAAACCTTTTTTCTGAATAACTTCAGAACTACTACATAGTCTTATAAGTCATGCAATCATTGCTGCCGAACATACTACTATAGTAGTATTTTACTACTATTTCGTCACTCGTACTACCGTACTACCCACAGGCCGATTATACTACTATTTTCTGAAATATACTAAGTGTACAAAAAACAAAAATTACGATATTAAAGTTGTTTAGCTTTGATGTTAAAAAACAATTTGCCGAAAACATAAAATGGTCCTTTCGCTTCCACTTTGGGCCTTTTTTTGGAAAATTTTGGTACAACAAATTTTAGTTGAGTGGCAACCGTAATTCTATGTAGGGCTATTAGAAAAGAATATACAAACATGTTACCGAACTGAACATTGCTGAAGGCCGAAATTTAAACCAACATTGCCGTTTTTAACAATAACAATATAATAATAAAGAATGTACGACATTGCCTTTAAAAGTCGTATTTGCTGTTTTTTATTTCTAACCAAATATCCTTGGTTTGTGAGCAACTCTATAGGGTGTTTTTTTTAGAGGTATAGAACTTCGAATTGAAATAAAACACAAGAAAATCGTTTTAATGTCCATCAATTTGGCTTTATTGGAAGGATAAATTTATGCCATTAATGTTTAAATATGATTTCGGGCATGTGGCCGCCGCGGCTGGCTCGAATAAAGCCAATTCTACAGGTCCAATTTTCAACCAGCTCCAATTGCTGTGCACGGTGGCGAATCGATTCATTCGGGTCCTCTTCAACATTTTGCTCTACAGCGGCAATTCTTTCTTCGGTGCGCACTGTTCGACGTCTCTGCGGATGCGTATTATCACATAGAGTAAACGTAGTGCGAAAACGACCCATGGTTAACCTAATTAATTGCTCTGATGGACGATATCGACCATAAAATGGACGGAGCTTGCGGTAAACTTCGCGAACTGAACCATTATTTTCGAAATAAATTTGCACGATTTGCAAGCGTTGTTCTTTTGTCAACCTGTTCATGATGAAATGGCAAACCAAACTGAACATAAATGACATTAGAGTTGCCAGATTTGACCACAAAATGCCAGTTTTATCTCTATTCGAAAAACAAACCTCTAAAAAAAACACCCTATATCACTTGTGTTCCAAGGTGACAATTACACCTTTTTAACCGCGTTGCCAAATGCTGTTCGTACAATACTTCACAGGATTGTAACTAAATGATTTAAGCTTTTGATAAAGGGTTTAACTTTGAAAACAGCGCAACGGATGCGAAACCCAAAAATGAACATCATGAAATAATAGAGCAATATTACTGTATTTAAATACAAAATAACCCAATATTTTTGCATATTCTTGTAGGAATCTTTTAAAATTTGATAAAGACAATAGAGTGGTTGTTGGGACGTCGACAAGTCAGAAAAAATTAAACTGAGATGAAACGTATAATTCGCAATCATTGGAATATGCTGATAAAAGTGTATAAAATCGTTCGATTTCTCTTGGGCTTGGCATTTTTATTCAACAACTCCAAATTAGGGCTAAATCCCGCTGGATTATTAATCATACAAATTAATTTTTAAATTAAAAATGTATGCTCAAAGTTGTGCCATTTTGAAAAAATATAAATTAAAAATATTGTTCGTTGTGTTTCGTTTTTTTTTGCTGTTGATTAGTTTCTCTTGTTTGTTTGCTTGAAGTGCTAAAAGTAATATTCGAAAGATATTTGATATTAATAAAAAATGTTAATAACACATAATTTTTGTTATGGAATTTTATACTTCAGGTATTTAAAACTACTATTTAAAACTACTTTAAAACGACTACCAAAAAACCTTTAAAAACAAATAGTGGGTATATTTTTCAGCAATATATTTTTCATTATTTTTTTTTATAAAAATATCTTCTAAATGGGGTTTTTAGAGTTTATCCGCAGACAAATAGTTATAAATTGGTCTGAATTAGGCGATATACCTTGTGACCGAAAAGTTTCCGGAAATTTTAAATAAAACGCAAAATTCTTAATCTTCATCAATATTTATTTTATCTCCTTCAAAAGATGCTCCATTAGAAGCGATACACATATGCCAACGTTTCTTCCAATCATCAAAACATTTTTTATAGGCGCTTTCCGGTATGGCTTTGAGTTCCCTCTGCGAATTCTGTTTTACGTCTTCTATGGACTCAAAACGCGTTCCTCTGAGTGGTAATTTGAGTTTGGGAAACAGGAAAAAGTCACACGGTGCAAGATCAGGTGAATACGGTGGCTGTTCGATGGTATTTATTGAATGTTTGGCCTTAAAATCGTTGATAATGTTGGCTCGGTGCGAGGGAGTATTATCGTCATGAAAAATCCATGAATTATCCTTCCACAATTGAGGCCGTTTACGGCGGATATTTTCACGCAAACGTCTTAAAACAGTCAAATAATAGTCTTTACCAACTGTTTGTCCTTCAGGGACGAATTCATGATGCACCACACCCCGAATATCGAAAAACACAATCAGCATTACCTTGATTTTCGAGCGACTTTGGCGTGGTTTTTTCGGTTTCGGCTCGTCTTTTCCTCTCCATTCCGATGATTGTTGGCTTGTTTGTATGTCGTACTCGTAGACCCATGTCTCGTCACCAGTTATGATGCGTTCCATGAAAGTTGGATCGGAATTGGCACGATCAAGCACGTCCAAAGAGACCTGTTCACGGTACTCATTTTGAAGAAAATTCTCAACAAAATCGCAACGCACTACTGAGGTGAACTGGTTTCAACAGCTGCCGTAAACAAACTGTCTGACAGATCGCGCTCATTTTTGGCATAGTAATTAAGGACAGTGCTACCCACCCACAGAAACTTAAGATATCGAAAAATATACAGCGCGCGAATTTTAAATGAGAATTTCCGGAAACTTTTCGGTCACAATGTATATTCTGATATGCAAATATTAAACTAATATATTGTTGAAAAGATCTTGCCAGTTTTTGCTCTATTTGAGCAAAATATCAGCAATATTTAATTCCACTATTATATGAAGTACATTTTGGTTAAGATTATGTATTGAAACGAAAAGGCACTCTGTGCTGTGCATGAACGCTTTTTGCAAGCATACTTTTAGTATAATTCGCTTGGTATAGTCCGATATGGCAAGGTTCGCGAGAAATGGGCTGTGCGAGAATGGTCGAGCATTTTCCAATTAGAAGTTGCAAAAAACTTCGGCGCGATAAGAAAACTGGTATAAAAGCAGCAGTGTGCAGCGCAGTGAGTCGAGTCTGTGTTGAGCAAGCAAAGTGGTAACAAGTGTAGATACAAGCGAAGTGTAAATCTGTAAATAAAGTGATTGTTGATTTTTGCTGAGTAATTGAAGTTGTTTTATTTTCAACCACAATCAAAACGAACCTTGGAAAACACACTTGGAATTTTCGTAACATTTGGTGTCAGAAGTTCGGATTGTGTCACTGAAAGTAAAATAAAATTATAAAAATGCAGACATGGTTAAACTCGAGCTGCTGAAGGTGGACCAGCTGAAGAAGGAGCTGGCTGCCTGGAATTTTCCGACTGCTGGCGGAAAGGTGGAGTTGCAGCTCCGCTTGCGAGAGGCGTGTGAATCACGAGGCATCGATTGGGCTGCACACGAGTTCGGAACGCAGGAACAAGAGGCGTCGGCCAAAGTGGAGGAATCGGCTACGGGTGCGGCGTCGATACAAAGTACAGCTGCAGCGGCTGCGCCACCACAAACAATGGACATGAGCCAGTTTATGGTTGCAATGAGAGGCATGTTTGAGGAAACTTCTGCGAAAATCGAGAATGTCAAAGGCATGTTTCAGGAAACGTCTGCGAAAATCGAGAATGTCAAAGGCATGTTCGAGACTTCCAATCGTGAAATGTCGGCGCAAATTGCAGCGAAACTGGAAACTACGAATCGAGAAATGGCAGCGAAATTGGAAATTACTAATCAGGAAATTTCGGCGCAAATGGAAACGTCGAATCAAGAAATGTCAGCGAAATTAGAAAGTGCGAATTGCGAGTTGTCCACCAAGCTTCAGAAAAATTCTGCGCGCTTGGAGCAGAAAGTGGAAGAAATCTCCAACAAGCTAAATGTGAAGGTGGAGCACCTGGGAGCTCAAGTGGAACACTTGGACAAACGAGTCGACGACCTGGATGATTCCCTGAACAGACGAGTTGACGGTCTGGAGGATTCGGTGAACAGAAAAATCGACGAGCGGCTTAGAGAGCTACAGCTGCGAGCAAGGGTGCAGTCGGTTGAGGAAAGTTTTGCCATAGCAATGCCTACTTATGACGGTACTACGTCGTTCGACACATTCAAACTACAATTCGATATGGCTGCTTTGGAGGGCCAGTGGACCGATGTTAGGAAAGGTCGGAGACTGATATTGGCTCTAAGAGGCCCTGCGGCTGAGGTAATAAAAACAGCCGCCATAAGGGCGCTGGCAGCCAGATACAGTGACGAGCACAACAAAATGCTGTATTATTGCGAGCTGAAGAGCCGTAGGCAAAGAGCCAACGAGGCGCTGCAGGCATATGCAGCAGACATTGAGCGGCTCGTACAGTTGTGTTACCCGGAATTCGGCGCTTGGCGTTTATTGAAGGTCTTCATGGCCCGGAGACACGACGCAGTGCATTGATGATGAGCAAGCCGACATTCCGTGAGACGGTGACAAGCGCATTGACGTATGAGGCGGCCTGGAGGGGAAGTTTTCGACATTCATCTGCGGAGATGCATGGAGTCCAATCTAGATGTCACGCAAAGCCAGACAGTGAGCTCGGAGGCACCAGCGGGGCTGCGGGCAGTATCATTTCGAGTCAGTTGCTGGCGATGTGGCAAGCAAGGCCACATATCACGACACTGCCATCTGCGAGAAAAGCGTTCCGGACAACAGACGTCGGCAAGAAGGACTAACGCTCTGCCACACCATTCGTGCGAGCCCGAGCGCAGGCATAATTCGCAGGCCGAAAACGAGGGACAACTTGTGGATGTTCGGTCGGTAAGAGTTTTGCAAGAGGAACATTGGCTTGCGGAAAGGCTACAGAAGGACCAGCGCAAGGATACGGATCTCTCGAAGATCATCAAAGGCAAAGCGCAGAGATTACGGCCGGCCTGGCAGGAGATGGCTAATGAGAGCCCGATCACGAAGGCTTACTGGGCACAGTGCCAAAGTCTACGTCTGCAGGATGGCTGCCTATACCGCGAGTGGGAGAGCAGGGATGGCAGGACCAGAAAATCCCTAATAGTGGTCCCGAGAGGCCGAATCGACGATGTCATCGAGGAAAACCATAACGACTCCAGTGGAGGGCACCTAGGCATCGCGAAAACTGTCGCCAAGATAAGAAGGCGGTTCTATTGGGTAGGATGCCAAGAGTCTGTCGCTGAGTGGATCAGAGGCTCTAATCGGTGTTCTGTTGCGAAAGGGCCGAGGAGAAGATCGCGGAGCCGCACTCAACTAGTTGAAAGCGGCTTGACAGCGAGCTATGGTCTACGGGCTAACCCAGAAGGGTTCCAAGAAGGCAATCTCGTAATGCTTTACAACCCGCAGCGGAGGAAAGGTTTGTCTCCAAAACATCAAATATCATGGGAAGGACCGTACAAAGTCGTGCCGAAGATTAATGACGTGGTGTACAGAGCTCAACGCTGCAGCAACGGAAATGCGAGGTTGAAAGTTGTCCATTTGGAGCGCCTGGCGTCTTACTCCGGCGGAGCTTCGGTAATTGTTCGGGGCGAACAAGTCTAAGTGATGGGCAGTGAAACGAAAAGGCACTCTGTGCTGTGCATGAACGCTTTTGCAAGCATACTTTTAGGCATGCACTGTGAAGTACGGCAAACTGGTATAATTCGCTTGGTATAGTCCGATATGGCAAGGTTCGCGAGAAATGGGCTGTGCGAGAATGATCGAGCATTTTCAAATTAGAAGTTGCAAGAAACTTCGGCGCGATAAGAAAACTAGTATAAAAGCAGCAGTGTGCAGCACAGTGAGTCGAGTCTGTGTTGAGCAAGCAAAGTGGTAACAAGTGTAGATACAAGCGAAGTGTAAATCTGTAAATAAAGTGATTGTTGATTTTTGCTGAGTAATTGAAGTTGTTTTATTTTCAACCACAATCAAAACGAACCTTGGAAAACAAACTTGGAATTTTCGTAACAGTATTTTATCAAAGCTTTATAAATTTTTTCCGTTGAAGTCCATCACAAAAGAAGTATTATTATGTATTGTTTAATCTGTGGTCAAAAACGATTATCGCTTAGGACTTAAGCGATTATTGCTTTGCCACCAAACAAATTACTAGTAGTGTATAATAAAAACATATAAAATTTGTTTATATGCATTTTGGTAACTGAATTACATTGTTTCTTTCACTTTTTTATAAATCAAATTGTCAATGTGTTTTGAAACTTAGTATTTGATTTAGTAGTTGATGAATCCTTGCGATTTTTTACACTGTGAAGAAAATATGCATGTGTACTACCACAGAACAAACAATATACAGAATGCGCATCTGGTGTAAAGAACATTTTCTTTGCGGGTTCCAGCGGTAGGACCCGTTTGTTGATGCGGGGGAAGCAGTAAAGGGGACGAGAACGCACAGAGCGCGAAAGCGTAAGCTGAGAAGCTGCGACCGCGCACCATACACTGTGGTTGTTGTTGTTGGGCAACAAAGTGATGTGCCGCTTGCATGTTGGTGGTGGCTCGTGCTTGCTCTCCGCTTGCTTTTTTACAAACAAGAACAAGAAGTGGACAGGCAAAGTTTGCATAGAAAAATTGATTGAGCGAACGCCAAGACGCATAAATAAGGTGGTAGCACTACGAAAAAAAAAAATTCAATGGATTTTATTAGTTCTTTTGGTCTGTTTGTAAAAAAGATGTTGTAAAAAGTACAAATGGCTACAATGAAAATAAACATATGTGTAAAAATATTGGAACAACCAACCCGCATTAAGAAAGTGATAATAAGTGGAAAACTATTGCTACAATGTTGTGCTAATTATCAAAGAAAAAAGTTTAATCAGTTCTGGTGCTGCAACTACCTATTGAATTTGCCTTGGCGATCGCTTTGTCAAATCAACCACCATTCCAAGTGCCCGAGTAAAGCCAAGCTGGCTTGCTGCGGACAGCAACAACATTGCGTGTTGTTATCGAAATGAGAATAAAGCCCAAAACCATCGAATCTATGCGTGTACATCAATTCGCGCTTACTCTCTCGGTTCCCTTTACATTTTCCTCACCTTTGTTGCTTCCCGCCCGCGTCTGAAATGAAATCGCAAAATTATTTCAGATGCGCCTTCTGTATACTGTTTATTCTGTGGTACTACTCAAAGTCCATAAATAACATACTACCCAAAAATCATAACATGTACTACTGAAACAAAATTGAAAACGGCAGCACTGAATGCAATAACAAAATTCGTTAGAAATTTAGTATGTAGCATGATACAAAAATATACAAGTAGATTCAATCGTGCAAAATTAAAAATCATTTCCTTTTTTGACAAATACAAATAAAATTTTAAAGGTGCAAAAACAAGTAAAAAATACAGAAACTGAATGATATATTACATAAACTGATTGTGTGGAATTGCAGCTCTGTAGCAAAAATTAAAATAGTAGTACAAAATTTGTAAACAAATATTTTTTTCCAATTGTCAATTTTATTTTTATATGTCGGATTGAAACTACCTGTATATTTTTGTACCATGGTATGTAGCCATGTCTCTGCCTAGGCGTGCGCAGGCCGCGCAAGTTAAGTTGTTATTTGAAGGTTAAAGATTTATTCTTTACCTCAATAACTTTATTTAAGGACGGAGTCGTGGATCGACTGCCGCCCGAGACTGGTGGATCCAGAATTCCAGTTTTTGGCATCAAAACTACACTCTACAACTTTGACTACCTGCTAAATCTTATTTTTTATCAGTGCAGCGCAGGCACTGTTTTGTCTCTTACGACTAATGCTGAAGACAGCCTAATTACTCATCAATAGTGTAGCGTTACATTTTCCGCTAAGCACTTTTCTGTGAATTGATATCGTTTGTTTAGTGCACACACTGTGTTTATTTAGTGCACTTAACATTATCAGAAACATATTTTGGGTTACATCTGAGGTGGCGGAAATGTCCATAACTCGCAGCACAGAACAGGGCATCGCAGCACAAATGAATCTGTGTGACCCAGAAAATATGCGAATAGCGTAAATCTGTATGTAAATGGCGTAAAACCAGCGTGTTTGTTTCGTATTCATTTCATAGACCTAGCAATATGAGTTATTTGTCTGAATCAGACTTTGAAATATAACCTATATAATATAATAGGGGTACCGGTTAATTCATGCGGTTTTCTAACAGATGGCGTAACTTGATTTTGTGAACAGTGATTCACCTTTCCAAATATGTGTTGGAAAGCTATTGTCATATAAGGTCTGTTTGGCAGAGAATAATTTGTACGAATTTGTAAAAATTTTTACTGGATCCAGTTTGTTGACGCCAATTCTCCAGTAACGAGAAAGAAACTGAGAGCGTAAAGTGATAGTTCATTTCGTGAGAACTTGCAAGTTTTTACTGGAGAAATTTTGTCCAGTAAATTTTAGCCAGTAAGAATAAGAACAAAAAAAAACATATGACTGGCTGCCATACGATCGACTGCAAAGAAAAATAAATTTTGAGGCAAATGGAAACAGCAAAGAAGTTGTGCGTTCGCAAGTCTGCTGACCCACAACCGTCTTGCTCAGCTTTACCCGCTGTAGCTGAGAGGGAATAATTGCAGATTGAGCGCAACGAACTATTTGCATTTTGCATTAAATGTCTGATTTAACTTAATTTTCCCTACCACTTCAAACCTCAAATGAAACTTTTAGATCAGCTGTTTCGTTCTTTAACCCTCCTGTTTACACCCTTTTTACTGTGTATTGTGAGTGGGCCAAGTCCCAGTGGTGTAACCAAGAGTTAAAACTTGCAAATTCTTACAAATTGCTGTTTGTTCACTTTTTTGGATAGTTTGATTTTAGGGAGCGTACGCTGGCTTACTCTCCTGATATTTATTACTGGATACATTTTACTGGAAATCTGGCCAAACAGACCTATAGTTTCAGAATCAGTATGTGTCATTTAGCTGAAGCGCAAACAACAATACTTTTTTTTACTCTGCAAATGTCGAATTTTGTGCCGAATAAAGTGTTTTTGCGGGGAGTACTTCTTCATTACTTCAATATGAAGAAAAAGGCTGCCGAAAGTCATCGTATTTTGGTAGAAGTGTATGGTGTGCATGCTCTAGCTGAGCGTACGTGTCAGAAGTGGTTTGCACGGTTTCAAAGTGGCAATTTTGACTTGGAGGACGTTGAACGGCCCGGACAGTGAAACAAGTTTGAAGATCAGGAATTGGAGACATTGCTCGACCAAGATCCATCCTAAACGCAAGAAGAACTTGCAAAATCACTTGGCGTCGCTCAACAAACCATTTCCGATCGTCTAAAAGCAATGGGAATAATCCGGAAGGTAGGCCATTGGGTGCCGTATGAATTGAAGCCAAGAGACGTCGAACGCCGATTTTTCACGTGTGAACAACTGTTTCAACGGCACAAAAGAAAAAGTTTTTTGCATCGAATTATCACTGGCGATGAAAAGAGGGTCCATTACGATAATCCAAAACGTCGAGCAACGTATGGATACCCCGGCCATGCATCATCATCGACGGCCGTTCAGAATATTCATAGCCTGAAGGTCATGCAGTGTATTTGATGGGACCAGCTGGGTGTGATCTATTATGAGCTGTTGCAACCGAATGAAACGATCACAGGGGAAATCTACCGACGACAATTGATACGTTTGAGCCGAGCACTGCGCGAAAAACGGCCGGAATATGAACAAATGCACGGCAAGGTAATTTTGCAACATGACAATGCTCGGCCACATGTTGCACAGGTCGTCAAAACCTACCTTGAAACGCTCAAATGGGACGTCCTACCCCACCCGCTGTATAGTCCAGACCTTGCGCCATCCGATTACTACTCTTCCGATCAATGCAACATGGCCTGGCTGAGCGGCACTTCTCCAATTATGAAGAAGTCAAAAATTGGATCGATTCGTGGATAGCGGAAATGCCGGCCGAATTTTTCAGAAAGAGTATTCGTGAATTGCCATAAAAATGGGGAAAAGTTATAGCTAGTGATGGACAATACTTTGAATATTAAATTTGTAACCATTTTTTCACAATAAAGCTTCAATTTTCCCAAAAAAAAAACCGGTACCCCTATTAATATGGGCTGTCCACGCACTCCCTTACTCCACGCACTTGACTGTTATTTAATTTGTGGAGGAAGGGCCGCGCAAACTGTTGCCAAAATAAAAATAAGAAATATTTTGTGTCGGTTTTTTGTGTAAAGTTTTATTAAATGTTGTTCGTATGATTGTTTATAAGATAGTTTAGAGATTAAGTGTTAGATTTAAGTTGATCGCGGGGAATCGGTGCTCGTTAGCCGGAGTTCGTACGTCGAGTGCCTGCCAGTCGCGCAAGCTCCCTTCGTGATGACCACGGTTGCCATCCGTACATATAAACACATAAAGGGTCGCGCACAATACAATATTATTGACAATATTTATTTCTGAGAGCTGCGTGGCCGGCAGTGTTTAGCGATCTAAACATCCTGGAGCCTGGAGGTCCATTACGGATTGGCTCGTCGAAGGAGAGTCCGAACTCAGCGTCCGTGCAGCTTGTTGGTCGGTAGCCTTGGCTAAGATCTCCGTTGGCTGTAGCTGCTGTCGCGAGGGTGGGGCTGATTTGCGTGCGGACGGGATGCGCTGTCAAGGCGGGGCGAGTGAGACCAACTGGATTCCTGCAGTCGTCGTCTACGTGTTGCAACTGACTGGGATGAATGTTGCACGGGGGTTGCGTATCTGCTGCGGTGTGCCCATACGGTCTAGATTCAGACACGGGGAGAAGAGCTGTTTCCTTAACCGTCGTGCTAAGGGTCTGCACTGGACGATTTTTTCGACTTCGTGAGGTTACGGAAGATGACTCATCTTGAGAACTCCGGGATTTTCTCGAAAAGGATGAGCTGTTTGATGGATTTCGAGGTAGGGTAGTGAAAATTGGTGAGAGGGTGTCTCTTCGCCGATTTGGGGTGATGTCAGAAGCATAGAATGATGCGGTTTCTGACATTACGAACAATTGTATTTACTTGTGCAATCCCGCTTCAAGTGAGTATCGGACAGGCACAAGTTGTGGGCTCGTACCGCTTTTACTCGATCATAAACAGATAACTTTTTGAACTTCGAGCATAGTTTGAGCGCATGAACCGCGCTGCAAACTGGACAGAGGAAAGTCCATCTGCTCTCAGCTAAGTTTTGAGCTCTGTTATGATCTCGGTTGTGAGAAAACACGGACTTGATCGGCCTCATAAGGTTTAGTCTTTCCACGAACTCATATCTGCTGGTCAAGAAAGTGATAATTTGCTCCCTAGTTGGAAGATCGTTCCGGGAACTAAGGGACTGTCCCCACAGGGATAAAGTCTCTTCCGGAAGTTTCGTTGAACAAATATAGACCAGGATCGGGTCCCAACTCTCTGTCGAGACGCCTTGAGAAGATAAGACGGACAGAATATTATTTATTTAACTTTGAAGGCTTTGTAGTGCTTCACTGTTTTCAACAGCTACTTGAGGGAGGTTCAAGAGCGTGTTGATCTGTTTATCAACAAGAATGCGCCGATTTTCGAATCAGGACTTCAGCGCATTCCATGCCAATTCGAAGTTAGAATCGCTTAATGAATACTGCCTAACAATGGCGCCATTCCGGTCATTTTATATCGGAGGTGATATAATTTTTGGGCAGAGGTGAGTTTCGGGTGGTGAATATAAACCGCCGAAAACATGTCGCGGAAGAAGGACGGCCATTCTTCATACCCGCCGGAAAAGGTTTCGGTGTCACAAGGAGGGACATTCAGCCAAATAGAATTACTTGCCTGCTCTGTTGCAGAAGGGAAGGAGATTTCTGCTGGACGAGTGGTTTCAGCGAGAGGAGGTTGCTGAGCGTCCATGAGGTCCGAGATCTGGGCCATGGCCATATACTCGTTCTCGACACGGTTTCATTTGGGAGCGAGCGATCAATTTGAAAGTTTTAGGCAGGTCGTCATCAGGGGTGATGCCGACTTGCGAAAAAGCTGTCTTTAGGTCCGCATAATAGCCATTGAGATCGGCTAAATACGCTTTGAACACTGCGGGCGTTAACTCTTCGATAGGAACAGACGAGAATTTGGAACAAGAGTGGACCAAATTGTCTGCTTCGAAATTAAAACTGTTCTTGGAGAGAACATGACTCTGTTCGAAAGATTTTTGTATTGGCATGTCGAAATGAAGGATAAAAAACCCAAAAAGAATTCAAAGGATATATGAATTGACAACAAATGTTGCACAAAACCGACTTGAGCTGTCGCAAAATGGAGCACATTCACGGAAAGTGCACGCAATTTTTCGAAGTGTTTCACCTCATTAGGGGTTTGAGTGAACACACGAAAGAATTTTGTGATGGGACGAAAATATAATGATTGTTGGGAAAAAATCTAATGTGCGCTGTTGCTCAGGAAAACGAAATAATGGCTCCAAAGAAATTGGAAACAACAAGCTTCTAATTATGTATCTTAAAGGCGTTAAGAAAATATAATTTTTTAAGTGAACTTATGCCACAACTTATTTTTTCCAGTGTACCACGGTAGCCACCGTGGCTCAGTTGGTTAGTGCGTTGGACCGAGAGTCGAAGGCAGCGACCCAGGTTCAAATACTGCCTGTAATAACACCTAAAAAAAATAACGGGAAAACTCGTTTTCTCTTTCGGTGGCTGTCCTCCTAGCTGAAAATGGGAAACCTCTGAGAGTAAATATTGCTTACGAAAGAGCTCCCAACCTGCCGTTCGGAACAAGCATAAAACTGTAGGGCCCTTCCACCCGCGTACAAACTCACACGCACAACACGGGTGGTTGCGGGAAGCTAGGCCTTAGTCTCGCGTAAGCGAGCTGTCGTGCCAGTCAATTATTATTATTAATTATTAGCACATAAAGAGGTTCATGTAGTGCCACTGTGAATGTGTGGAACTGCACTGAGAGGTCAGGGACACTATTTACATATGT
This sequence comes from Melieria omissa, assembly GCA_963971225.1. Lineage (NCBI taxonomy): Eukaryota > Metazoa > Arthropoda > Insecta > Diptera > Ulidiidae > Melieria > Melieria omissa. Next base: position 89,041,571 of record OZ020267.1, on the reverse strand, counting down.
ATATATGGGAAAATGTACATATGCAAAGTATGTTCCTACTACAAGTGCAACTATAATCAAGGTTGTGTATATAGGAAATATACACAATGGGACACCAACCGCTCGGTATGATAAATCAAATAAGTCAACTTACAGTCAGTATTGTCAAGGGGACAGACAATACTTATGGTCGGGTGCTCCCACGTAGCGCTCGCTGCTGCTGTGTATGCCGCTACTCCCACGCTACTGACCGTTGGTCTGCTCTTCTGCTCGTTGTTGTTTGAATTTTCGTTTGGGGCTCCGTATGTGGTTGTTGTTAGTGATTGTGCGACTATTTGTGCGTGCATGTATAATTGTTGCTATTTTTTGTTTGCGCGTTTGTTGCGTGCTGTTTTAATCACTGTGTGGTGTGTTTTCAATTGTTTTCAATGTGATTAATATTTTCGTTTATGCACTTTTACTTGTTCATTTTGCACTATTTTGCACTTAATTTATTGTTTTGTTTTGTCACTGTGTTTTTATTTATTTTTTTCACTTTTAGTTTTTGTTCTTTGTTTATGTGCCAGTTTCAAATCCGGCTCGAAGGACCATGTTTAATTTGTGGAGGAAGGGCCGCGCAAACTGTTGCCAAAATAAAAATATGTAAATGCTTTGTGTCGGTTTTTTGTGTAAAGTTTTATTAAATGTTGTTCGTATGATTGTTTTTAAGATTGTTTAGAGATTAAGTGTTAGATTTAAGTTGATCGCGGGGAATCGGTGCTCGTTAGCCGGAGTTCGTACATCGAGTGCCTGCCAGTCGCGCAAGCTCCCTTCGGGATGGCCAGGGTTGCCATACATATAGTTGTATTATAATCTGGCAACCCTTAATTACTACTACTATTTCTAACTATTACTACCCTGTCGGATCTGAGACAACTGGTTCCCAAAATTCATTGGTCTTTCAACTGGTTTTTTGTAAGTCAATTTGACAACCAGTTGTCCAAGTGACTGTCAGCGAATGCAGAAGTCAGTCAGTTCGCGTCTAATCGTTCACGTTCTGTGTGCGCGAGAAGAGCACATAAAAATGAGAAAAACGAAACAGAGGTGAGAGAGGCAGAAAAAATACTTTTAACGCTGATCTTGCGATTGTTCTGCTACAACAACAACGTAGAAATGTTTGCATTTTTCGAACTTTCTGTTTCTATGACACGAAGTTTGCTCGATTTGCACGTTTTGTTTTGAATGATTTCAGTTAGAATTTTGCGTGGTTGCGCAAAGCAACGAATTGCAGCGGCCGATTAAAGGTATGTATTAATATATTTAATTATTTATTTATTTATGAAATTATTCTTCAATTTATTTATTTTTTTTTTTTTTTTTTTATAGACGAGCCAACGCGCAGGTGATGACCCCTATAAATGCGAGGCATTGCGCTGGTTCAGGAAGGATTTATAGGTTGGGAGATAGGAAGTTGGGTGAAGAATTTATGGACTCTTGCCTTGAATCCATCAAGATCATAGGTGCTGGGGAAAACATCTGCAGGGAGATCATTCCACAATCGCGCTGTTCGGGCCAGGAACGAACTTTCTCTTTATTTATTAATTGCAGACGAAGTCCCCCAAACAGTTCTGGCAGCAGTGTGTCAACAAGTCGAAGTTCATCTTGGTTCATCTTTAAATGCCCCCAAAATTTTTTTTATTCCCGATGATTTTTTTGTTTTTATTTTTAAATATTTTTAAAATAAAATAATTAATTAAAAAATGCACTGTTTTATTTTCTCCATAAAAATCGAGTGGTAAGAAAACTAATCCAGAATAAACTAGTTCGTAAACTAGTCGCTGTGCAACTGGTGTGAAAACTGGTTGCTTCGGACTAACCTTGGACTAGTTGCAAATGGATGCAGACGGGGACAATTGGCCCTCGCCTAGGATACCGCCATGTTAAAAGGGTGAGTTTGCTACAAGAAAACGAGTCGATTCTGAGGTCATATATGACTGTCAAGCGACCAGTTGAAAAACTAGACTTGACCAGTCCGATTTCCCACAGGGATATGACTGTCTAGCGACCAGTTGAAAAACTACACTTGGACCAGTCTGATTTCCTACAGGGTATTAATAATTGCAAAAATTGTCAGTCTCGTGAAACAATTACAAAGTGCACGGTGTTTTAACAAAATGAGTTCCGCATGAGAGAAGCGACTTGAAGCCGTATTCCTTTGTCTACACCCTAGAGGGCCGTAAATGTCACGTTTAGCTGCAGCAAAATATATGAAGAAGTCGACGTCATTCGTAAGGAGGTGAACGAATCGGTTTATGGAAGCAAAAAATGTCGACGATTTGGCTGGGCGGGGCCTTGAAAAAAAGACCTCCCCAAACCAGGACAAGAAAATCATTGATTTGTTTGCGAAAAAACCGGGCTTATCGTTGCGTAAAGCTAAAGCAGTTTTAGAGAAAACTGGTGTTCAAATATCAAAAGAGACGATTCGAGGACGTTTAAGAACTAACGACGTTAAATACCGGAGCTCTTTGAAAACAAAGTTGCTCTCATCATCACACGTTCAAAAACGGCTTGCCTGGGCTTAGGCAAATTCAGACCGGAATTGGAATAATGTAATATTCATGGATGAATCTTAATTTTGGGCAAATAGTAGCAAAAATCGATCTTGGTGTGCCGCCATCAACCGATTGTTCCAACGAACTGTTAAAGACCCAGTAAAGGTCCATGTTTGGGGCTGCTTCTCAGAAAAAGGATTTGGGCGACTTTTCGTTATTACCACCAACTTGAACGCGGTTTTATGAACAAAATTTATGAAAAAGCTTTATTACCATCAGCTGCGAAGATGTTCAGCAGAAGAGGACTCTCTTTGATTATAAGTTAAGAGTTTGGCGGGCTTCTTCAGGCCGACTTATGCTCTTATTCCAAGTTGAGCGAGGCGGGCTTCTTTAGGCCGACTTACGCGCTGCTTCCAAGTTAAGCAAACACTTTAGAGTTAACTTCTGAACGGCACAACCGTCTTTATTGCATGCAAAACAGGAATGAATACTTGCTTAAAATTAAAGCTGAACATGCGTTGCGAAATTGATATTCGCAAACGCATTATCAGCGTTTCTGCTGCGGACGTCGAACGCAGCGGATCGTCGCGAAGTCAACGCCTTGAGGCGCGCTGTCAGCATTATTTGTCAACATTGTGAGTTTGTTGACCTAAACGCTGCAGCGGCGGCAAATTTTCGGCGTCAGCAGAATTTTCGCTAACTTATGCAAGAAGACAACGACCACAAACATCGCTGCCGAATGTGTGCTGAGTGAAAACAGCAAAATGAGGTGGAAGTGTTAGATTGGCCCTCACAATCGCCTGATGCCAACCCGATAGAAAATGGGTGGGCAATAGTAAAGCAGAAACTCAGAGGAAAAACTATATGAGCAGCAAAACAGTTATCGAGACAAATTCTGCTGATTTGGAGTCGATTGCCTCGGAAACTTGCTCAGAACTTAGCGCAAAGAATGGGTCGCAGGTTTGATGCCATAATAGCGAATGGCGGTGACTATACTTGTTATTAAAAATATTGCGTACAATAAATATTATGAACGCATAAAATGCAGTTTGTTTGAGACGAATCGGACAAATAGTTTCCAAGTTACGACGGTCACGCTTCTACTGGACAGACTGTAAGCAATGAAACTCTAGTTACTACTTAATTGTGTCCTGTTGCTCAAGGAAGGAAAGCCTTCTCCAAAATTATTTGCTTACGTACGCCAACGGTACGCCAATTCGGTTCCATGGTTGCATTTGGAAAAAAGCAAAAATTGTGTGTCAAAATTAAATTTTAAATATGACACATGACGGCCATAGATTAGATTTGGGATTCGGACAACACCTACCCGAGACACTGCGTCCAAGTAATGAACTATTCTGTTATGTCATGACAGCTATATGAAACTACATACTTTGTTAGCAAATTTTTGGTTTTCAAAATGAACTTTTTGATACCTGTGACACCCTGGTACCCTTTTTGGTCATCAATTTAAACTGCAGCATGATCACCCTGTTCAATGAGAACATTTGGCGACAATTGTAATTTCTCGTACACCAATTTTTATGGGCCTTCGAACTTAGTATATCTGGTTAATTGTGTCATGCTTCTGCTAAAAACATTTTTATATAGGTAGGTAGGTAGTACATATGTACTTACGTTTAAGAGTGTTTCGAATGCTGTATCAATTGGCGCAATATCGTCAATGGCTATTCTTGTAATACAATTATAACGGTATTCTTCTACGCCGACAATGCCGTCACTATTAATATCGAGGATTTTAAAGTTCGCTTCAATAAATGCTTTCATTGCCTGCAAAAACAACAGAGTTTCGATATTACTTTAATTTAGTTAAGGAGGGCGGAGGAAATGATACTTTGGTATTATAAAAAACTGATGAAAAATAAGGTTAGGAGTTTTTACATGTATTGTTCATTTAACTGGTGCATAGGAACTATAGAAAAATATAATAGGCTATGCATACATATATATACAGTTGAACCTCGATTATCCGGGCTGCTCGGGACCGGGCTCATCACAGATAATCGAACATCCCGGTTAAAATAGGTTACATATAAACGTTTATAAATTTTACTATTTTTATTTATTATTATTTATTTTCATAGAACATATTAAACTGGTTATATAAACGTACATTTACATCAAGCAATATTATTCTATTTCAAAAATACATTGATTTAAAATATTCCTTTAAGGTAGTCTGTTTGTTCGCTTTAGCTTTTGATTGCTCTTTTCGCGGATTTGATTTTTGATGGCGGCATGTTAAAAAAATATGTAATTAATTTAATTGACTAGCACGACAGCCCGATTACGAAACTAAGAACTCGTTACCCGCAACCATCCGTGTTGTGCGTACGAATTTGTACAGTGTTGGAAGGGATCTACAGTTTTATGCCGATTCTGAACAGCGAGTTGGGAGCTTTTTTATAGGCAGTTTTACTCAGATGTTTGCCATTTCCTGCTGAGAGGGCAGCCGCCGAAAGAAAAATTTTTTTTTCTCTTTTGTTTTTCGGTGTTAGCAGCCACGGAGTCTTAAACCTGGGTTCGAGGTCGCATTTGACTCACGTCCCTACGCACTAGCCAGCTGAGCTACGGCGGCTAAAAAAATATGTGTGGAAATTAAATTTGATACGCTCATTACATAAAATGAAAAAAGGGGAATCACCGAATTCGAATTCATACTACCTATGTAGGTACAGGTTAGGACAGCTAAACTTCTTTTCCGAGCAGTCATTGTCATTGTCAAAACTTTTACTAATAATATTGTTTTGAATCTTCATAACTCTTAACATGTGGTATCACACTGGGCCTTTCAGGCCTCCGAGTGTGTCTCTCATAGAGGCAGCCACCGCAACCTAACCTAACCTAACACTTACTAAAAATCTACTTTTATTAATTTTTATTGGCAAAACAAAAGCACAACACAATAATTTAATCAAAACTTGATAAAAGCGTTCAGGAGAACATTTTGCTATTCATCCGTAATTATTGTTAATGTGACTGAAAAATTTAAAATGTGATATCAAACCATCACAAACATTCTCCATTGTAATACTTTTCTATATTCATAATGAATAACAAAACATCCAACTAGAGTCCGACCGATTAATCGGCATCGGCTAGTATCGGCCAATAAAATTGGTATTGGCATCAGCTAGTATCGGCATCGGCCAAAAAAATAAGTATCGGCATCGGTATCGGGCATTTTCGGCCGATGCCACATCGACCGTTTTTGGTCGATGATGCATCGGCCAATTTTTCTTCCCAGATTTTTTTGTTTTCATTTTTTGTATCAACGGGTTCTTATACCCCTTCTCAGTAATATATTTTTAGATACTGTTTAATATAAATGTTTCCTAGAAATTTTTTTTTAAAACTAGGTATTCTTAAAAACACAAATTTTCTCGAAATGTCTATGCATTTCGTTCGTTTTCGAAGGGCATTTAATTTTTCAATCTTATCCTTCGTTTTTAGTTGGAAAAATTTTTGTTTAACAGGCCTTTTATTTTTTCCGAATTTGTTTTCTGACCTCTTCCCACTGCATCTGTACAACGGGTCGCAATATGAGATTACAAATTTTAATATAAAAATCGTAATTTTAAGTTGAATAAAAAACTGAATTTGTATGCAATATTTACGTCACTATTTTTGTTTCTCTCTCGGTTGATATATATGATATACATATGTATTCTTTTTTTAGTACATGTAAAAGTATTAGAATTCTGAATTCTCTTGTTATTTAATTTAGTTTTTATTTATTTCTTTTCTCGTTGTTTTTTTATTTTCTGATGAATATTACAACAATATGTAACAGTTCCTTTTGTTATTTTATAAAATAGACTGTGTTTTTGAGTGAATTAATTCTTGTTATTTTTTCAATATAATCGGCATCGGCCGATTTTCGCCCTTTCGGCATCGGCCAAAAAATTTGGTATCGGTCGGACTCTACATCCAACCCTGTGTGAATATTGCCCCGAACACATAGACGACGGGAGCGACACGACTGCATCTGCCAAAATATAGAATCAGAACATTTGCATGTGAATTATTTTGACGGCTGCATTGCAACATGACCACCGACCGCAGATGTTGCTGTCACCCAGTGGCGTCCCAGGATTTCGGGAAGGAGGAGATTTGCAAAATTTCCTTTTTAACGCAATTTTTATACTTTTATCTTTGCGTATTATTTTTAATACATGTTGCATAAAATTGTACATATGTACATACATACTAGGCATCGCATGTGCAAGCGAAGAGCCAGCAGAAGTAGGCTGCGACGAGCTGCTGAAAGCGTGCAGCAGAATTGGGGACCAAAAGGCCCCAGGTCCAGATGGCATCCCCAACAAAGTGCTGAAACTAGCAATCAAATCGCACACTGACTTATTCTTGAACGTCTACAATTCATGTCTTAAGGAAAGAGTGTTTCCGGATAGATGGAAAGTGCAAAAGCTGGTCTTGCTGCCTAAAGGGAAGAAGCCCCCCGACGACCCGTCGTCGTTTCGCCCAATATGCATGCTTGACACCGCAGGAAAACTGCTAGAGCGGCTAATTTGCAACAGGCTCGAGGATGCAATCTCAGAGGCAGGCGGCTTATCAAATCTCCAATTTGGCTTTAGGAAGGCGAGGTCTACAGTAGACGCGATCGATGTCGTTGTCAGAGCCGCTCAAGCAGCAATCGAGGGCCAGCGTTGGAAGAACGGAACTAAAGAGTACTGCTGCGTGGTAACTTTAGATATAAAAAATGCCTTCAACAGCGCTAGATGGGGCAACATATTATCTGCGCTGCGTCGGCTGCAGGTACCAGGGTACATAGTGGACATCATCGCCAGCTACTTCAGCAACAGAGTGCTGAAATACGTTACAGACGAGGGAGAAATCAGCCACTCGGTCACAGGGGGCGTTCCACAGGGCTCGGTCTTAGGCCCTACCCTTTGGAATACCATGTACGACGGTGTTCTGCGGCTACAAGTACCAAAGGCGGCAAAAATTGTGGGCTTCGCCGACGACATAGCCATTATTGTGACCGGCAAGTTCCTGAACGAGGTTGAAACGACGTGCAACAGCGTGGTGGAAACGGTGCAGCAATGGCTGACATCCGTGGGCCTTTTGCTCGCAGAGCAAAAAACGGAGGTCCTGCTAATCTCCAGCCGGAAGGTTGTAGAGACAGCCCATGTCCGGGTGGGGGGCCACATTATACAGTCGCAACCGTCGATTAGGTACCTCGGCGTAATGCTTGATACACGCTTGTGCTTTAAGCACCACCTCGTGCACGCCAGCAACAAAGCAGCGAAGACGGTGGCTGCGCTTTCGCGTATCATGCCGAACATTGGCGGTCCTAGGCAGCCTAGGCGTCTGTTGCTAATGAAAGTAGCAGCCGCGACAATGTTATACGCGTCGCAAATATGGGCTCCGGCGATGAGGGTCAAGTCGTACCGGAGCCACATAGAATCCGTGTACCGCATCAGCGCAATACGAGTGTGCTGCGCATTTCGCACGACGTCATATGACGCCGCCTGCGTGGTGGCGGGGATGGTCCCAATTGACATTTTAGCAGAGGAAGCACGCACAAAATACGAGGAGAAGGATGCTCCGCAGCAAGGAAAGACGTACAGGGAGCTGAGCCTTAATAAGTGGCAACAGCGTTGGAATGACTCGCGTAAGGGAAGGTGGACGTTTGCACTTATAAGTGACCTTCATGCATGGATGAGCCGGGAGCACGGGGTGGTCGACTTCTACCTCACGCAGCTGCTGACGGGCCATGGCTGTTTTAAGTCGTATTTGCATAGGTGGGGATATGAGCGGAACCCCTTTTGCGATTTCTGCAGCGAAGCAGTTGAAGACGCCGAGCACATAATTTTCAACTGTGCCAGATACAACAGCCAACGACGACGCCTAGCGAGTAGGATCGGCGGCACGCCCACACCGCACTCACTAGTCGAAAAAATGATTGAGTCCAGATCCGGCTGGGACGCAGTAGCGCTCTACGCGGCGGAAGTGATGGTAAAGCAGCGCGAGACTGAAAGGAGTAGACGCGCAAACGAACGTCGCATAGTAGAAGAGCCAGGATAAGGCGACGTCTCCCCCTGTGAAGAGATGCCGGAAGGCGGTTCCGCAGGGGGTGGATAGCTGGGGGTGGTTTTTAGTCGGTAGAAATCCGGCATGCCGTCGAACTGGAGTTCCGGTATCTTCCGAAGATTTTCCACCTCCGTCAGAAAACAAAAAAAAAAAAAAAAAACTAGGCATCGCATTCCCGGAATCCCGGACTTTTTCCAATCCCGCAAATCAAATTCTTTAATCCCGTTATTTTCGGGATTGCAAAAGATGCTCCATAGTTCAAATGAAATAAATTTAAAGGCACAAAAACCCAATTTCTTATTTGAGGGAGCAGGGAGGGGATAGAGGGCGTCTTTTGCAAAAGGCTTACGATTATTTACTAAGCATTCAACCAACAAATCTGTGGTCAAAAGCAATAACCGCTTAAGGGGTCATTCTCATGTGAAACTTTGTAAAAATAAATTTTTTTTTATATTTACATATTTGGAATGTATCATCCTTGAAGAAGGTGCTGTCAAAATTTCATTGGAAAATTTCAAGTATTTCGGCTTCTACAGACATTTATATAACGAGCGGTCAAGGATTTTAGCGGTTAGTCAAAACTTTAAACTTGTTTTTCTCGGAACGCCTTTTTTTGAAATGGCGGGGATGACTTAAAAAAACCATTCATCCGATCTCTCTGCGATTTTGTCACGTCATTCTACATACTGTTAGCTATCACCCCTAGTAAATTCACTCCGATATGTTAAAAATTTCATATTTTTTTTCATTGATAAAATCTTCAAAAACAACCATTTTTTACTGCTCTAACTTCCAATGCCTGCCATTTTGTGAGATTCCTTTGAAAAAATTCAAATTTACTACGGGTGAGAGGTACGTTCATACTGATTAAGAATTTCTTTGAAATTAATGTTTCAGATAATCCTGTGACTCAAAACAATCCCCGCCAGCACAGTGGAAACAAAAGCATGGCTTGATAAATGTTATAATACATCTGTATTTTTGCCCATCAAATAGCAATGTTTTATCAAAACACGAAATTCACTTTTTTCCATTGTTTACAAAAATTCAGAGGTAGCGTCACTTCGAAAGCAATAACTTGAAAACGAGTCAACCAAATGTCCTGAAACTTTGACAGAATCTAAGTTAAGGATGGTTTTCCATGTACAACACAATAATTCTTAATTTTTGGCGCCATCTCTATGTCAGGCCAAAGACTTTTCAGCCCATGTAGTACTTTGAATGATAAGTTTCGAGCTTCTACGTTTCCTACATTTTAAAATTGTGACCATGCTGGATTTCACTAGCAAGTTCAGGGAGCTAATTTTTTTAATGTTTTTAATGTTCATCTTCTTCATAAATTCCAACGATAGCACTTCCTCAAATTCTGAACGAGAATTTGAGTGCTTGAGCAATGCAGGCAAAGGTCTCAAACTATGTGCTTCTAGAGCGGTAAAATTTAAATTGTTAATTTGTATGGTTTCATTAAAAATCTTATCAGATATGATCCCCTTAAAGTTTTTGTGTTATTGTTAGTGGTGATATTTCCATTAAAATTATTCAGCAAAATTAGCCCATTATTCAATTCTTGGATATTTTTGATATGATCCGTGTTTGTTACAATGCAATCATATGCCTTATTTTCTAATAAGTTTTTTAAACAATTTTTGTTCTCTAGTTTGACAATTTGATCCTGCTTGCAGATTTATTGTCTTACAATCGTTTTCCATCCCATAGTACTCTCCGTTACATTTAAATATTTTTTCGAAATTTATTTTTAGAATAGTTTCATTTCTGCTCAAAGGTTTCACCATAATACAATAACAAATTTCCTTTCCTGTTTTAGGTATTTTTAAAATATATATTAACACGTTTTGTTTTTGGGCAATTTGAATGTTCGCAAAGTTTAGAGATTCTTCTAAGGAATTAAATGGGATATTTCTTCCAAAAAAATGTTATTTATCTTGTGAGCTTCTTGGTTTGGCAATATGAAAGAATTAATGATGTTAGCTTTAGTTAAATGAATAGCTTTGTTGATGTTTTCTATTTCTTCTTTTACAATATCGATTTTAAATTTACATTGAAGTATTAGTGTGGTTTGGAATTCATTACTATTTCTTACGGCTTTTATTATTGAATTGCTTATTTGGGTAATATTGTTACTTCTTTCAAAGAGATTCTGGTTTATTGTTAGTTGTTGGTTATTATTTCCTATTATTTCTTCAAATTTGTTATTGATGGCTACAAGGTCATCGTGGTCAGGGCTGCCAGCAACCCATTTCCATGCTGATCCTATGAAATTTAGGAATTGTTTATTTCTACTTTTGGGTAGGATATTGTTAATGGTTATATTGATGTTGCTGATTTCTTCCGTTATGAAGGGAAACAATGGGTGGGATGTCGGGATATTCTTGCTGCATTGGTTGTTTACGTCGTCTATAATTGCCGCATATTCTGTCAGGTTGATGACATGCATGATCCTATAGGTCCCAGTTTGGATTTTCCCTTGTCCATCCTCGATGATAATTATTTCGGATTGCGTGTAATCTAGAATTTCCACTGACCCATAGCAGAGAAGTAGGATAAGGGAAAGGAATGATGCGAAATTCCTGTTGCTGCAACATCTCCGTGCTTTCCTGCGTCTATTCACCCAAGTATATCGCTTTTTGTCGCTTGTTACCGCTGCCACCTGCTGGTCTCAGATGCATTGGCTGTTAACTTCTGTCAATTGTCTCTCCGCTTCTAATTGAAGTTCTGCTGCTTTAGTTCGTTAAGGGGGTCCTCTACTCTCGCGGTTTCGAAAAATCTATTTTTTTTTTCACATAATTTCAATCTATATGTATCTGAGAATACGCCACAGAAAGGATTCCGTGAAAATCACATTTCTTTGCATGTTGCTGGGAACCGAAAGGTACCCGTCCCCTGCAAGTTATACAACGTAGTTTACCTTTAAACGCGTTTTCCCGAAAGTAGTGTTTTTTTGGCTGCCGAGTAAGACTTTTTATAAAAGTATTAGTCCGATTTCGATATTTTTTTTTTTTAATTGTTCAGAAAACATACCGCTATGTTTTAACGAGTACGATTTTCAAAATTTTATATTGTTCCGTTTTTATAGCGCCTAATAAAGAAGTGAAAATTGGAATTTTTTACAAATTGTTGCATAACTTTTACAGTGTAAAATAAAAAAATTCTGTCTCGTTAAAACATAGCGGTATGTTTTCTGAACAATTAAAAAAAAAATTATCGAAATCGGACTAATACTCTTTTTTTCTATGCACGAATGCTTTTCCAAGCATATTTTTAGGCATGTACTTTGAAGTATGGCAAATTTGATATAATTCGCTTGGATAGTCCGATATGGCAAGGATGGTTCGCGAAAGGTAATGAACTTTGCTAGAACAATCGAGATAGAAAGTACAACTGGAATGTGCAAGAAACTTCGGCGCGATAAGAAAACTAGTATAAAAGCAGCAGTGGCAGCGCAAGGGGTCGAGTCTGTGTTGAGCAAGCAAAGTGTAGATACAAGCGAAGTATAAATCTGTAAATAAAGTGATTGTTAGTTTCTGACTGCGTTTTGCGCCGAATAATTGAAGTTGTTTTATTTTCACACACAAGCCAAACGAACCTTGGAAAACTTGGGATTTTCGGAATATTTGGTGTCAGAAGTGGGATTGTGTTACTGAAGAATAAAAAATAAATACAATTATAAAACGCAGACATGGTTAAACTCGAGTTGCTGAAGGTGGACCAGCTGAAGAAGGACCTGGCTGCCTGGAATCTGCCGACTGCTGGCGGAAAGGTAGAGTTGAAGCTGCGCTTGCGAGAGGCGTGTGAATCACGAGGCATCGATTGGGCTGCACACGAGTTCGGAACGCAGGAACAAGAGGCGTCGGCCAAGGTGGAGGAATCGCCTGCGGGTGCTGCGTCGATGCAAAGTACGGCTGCAGCGGCTGCGCCACCACAAGCAATGGACATGAGCCAGCTTATGGTTGCAATGAGAGGCATGTTTCAAGAAACTTCTGCGAAAATCGAGACTTCAAACCGTGAAAATCGGGAAATGTCAGAGCAAATGGCGGCGCAAATGGCAGCGAAACTGGAAACTACAAATCAGAAAATTTCGGCAAAAGTCGAAACGGCGAATCGAGAAATTGCAGCGAATTTGGAAATTACTAATCAGAAAATTTCGGCGTGAATGGAAACGTCGAGCAAAGAAATGTCAGCGAAACTCGAAAGTGCGAATTGTGATTTGTCCACCAAGCTTCAGGAAAATTCTGCGCGCTTGGAGCAGAAATTGGAAGAAATCTCCAACAAGCTAAATGTGAAGGTGCAGCACCTGGGAGCTCAAGTGGAACACTTGGACAAACGAGTCGACGACCTGAATGATTCCCTGAACAGACGAGTTGACGGTCTGGAGGATTCGGTGAACAGAAAAATCGACGAGCGGCTTAGAGAGGTACAGCTGCGAGCAAGGGTGCAGTCGGTTGAGGAAAGTTTTGCCATAGCAGTGCCTACTTATGACGGTACTACGTCGTTCGACACATTCAAACTACAATTCGATATGGCTGCTTTGGAGAGTCAGTGGACCTATGTTAGGAAAGGTCGAAGACTGATACTGGCTCTAAGAGGTCCTGCGGCTGAGGTAATAAAAACAGTTCCGGAAGGTTTGAGAGGTGATTACGACACCGTCATAAGGGCGCTGGCAGCCAGATACAGTGACGAGCACAACAAAATGCAGTATTATTGCGAGCTGAAGAGCCATAGGCAAAGAGCCAACGAGGCGCTGCAAACATATGCAGCAGACATTGAGCGGCTCGTACAGTTGTGCTACCCGAAATTCGGCGCTGATGACCTCGAGAGGATGAAGATTGAGTCATTTATTGAAGGTCTTCATGAACCAGAGACACGACGCAGTGCGTTGATGATGGGCAAGCCGACATTTAATGAGACGGTGACCAGCGCGATGACGTATGAGGCGGCCTGGAGGGGAAATTTTCGACAGTCATCTGCGGAAAGGCGTCGAGCCCAATCTGGACGTGTCACGCAAAGCCAGACAGTGAGCTCGGAGGCACCAGCGGGGCTGCGGGCAGTGTCATCTAGAGTCAGTTGCTGGCGATGTGGCAAGCAAGGCCACATATCACGAGACTGCCATCTGCGAGAAAAGCGCTCCGGACAACAGACGTCGCCAAGAAGGGCTGACGCTCTGCCACACCATTCGTGCAAAACCGAGCGCAGGCATAATTCGCAAGCCGAAAACGAGGGACAGATTGTGGATGTTCGGTCGGTAAGTGTTTTATAGGAGGAAGATTGGCTTGCGGAAAGGCTACAGAATGACCAGCGCAAGGATACGGATATGGCAGGACCAGTGGTCCCAAAGGCCGGATCGAAGATGTCATCAAGGCAGACCATAATGACTCCAGTGGAGGGCACCTAGGCATCGCAAAAACTGTCGCCAAGATAAGAAGGCGGTTCTATTGGGTAGGATGCCAGGAGTCTGTCGCTGAGTGGATCAGAGACTGTGATCGGTGTTCGGCTGCGAAAGGGCCGAGGAGAAGATCACGGAGCCGCACTCAACTAGTTGAGAGCAGGTTGACAGCGACGGTCTACTAGCTTACCCAGAAGCGTTCCAAGAAGGCAATCTGGTAATGCTTTACAACCCGCAGCGGAGGAAAGGTTTGTCTCCAAAACATCAAACGTCATGGGAAGGACCGTACAAGGTCGTGACCAGGATTAATGACGTGTTGTACAGGGTTAAACGCTGCGGCGACAGAAACGCCAGGTTGAAAGTAATCCATTTGGAGCACCTGGCGTCTTACTCCGGCGGAGCCTCGGCACTTGTTCGGGACGAACGAGTCTAAGTGATGAGCAGTGAAGCGAGAAAGCACTCCGTGCTGAATGCTTTTCTATGCACGAATGCTTTTCCAAGCATACTTTTAGGCATGTACTTTGAAGTATGGCAAATTTGATATAATTCGCTTGGATAGTCCGATATGGCAAGGATGGTTCACGAAAGGTAATAAACTTTTCTAGAACAATCGAGCTAGAAAGTACAACTGGAATGTGCAAGAAACTTCGGCGCGATAAGAAAACTAGTATAAAAGCAGCAGTGGCAGCGCAAGGGGTCGAGTCTGTGTTGAGCAAGCAAAGTGTAGATACAAGCGAAGTATAAATCTGTAAATAAAGTGATTGTTAGTTTCTGACTGCTGTGGTGGAACAGAAGTCGGGAATATGATGGTGAACAGCGTTAGTGTGTAAAATTTGTTGTGACAGTTTTTGGTTTGTCCAACCTCAGTAGCGTTCGGGTTGACCTATTTGAACGGCGGGTCGCGCCAAACGGAGGATGGCTAGGAAGCCTATATGTGTTGAGCTGAATTAACCCATTTTCGGCCGCTACCAGAAATAGCCAATATTTTTGTAATTCCTTTTAAGGACTTACATTTAGGACCTTAATCAAGAATATTTTTGGATTTTTTTGGTGTTTTTTTTTGTTACAAAATTTTTTTTATAAATTAATAAAAATTCAATTTCAAATAAAAACAAATATATTTGTACATAGTTTTAGTCAAATAATAATCAAGAATGAAAACAAACAATTGTTGGCTTACATATGTACATACATGACGACTTCTGGTCAATGGTCGATTTTTCGACCACTGAAAAGTACGCGGTGCTGAGAGGTAAAAATATTTTCATAATCTTATGGATATCAATTGATTATGGTAATTTGGTCTTTAGGCTTCGTAAATAATCAATAATAAATCAATAATTTAAAAAGGTTATATATTTTTCAGAATATTCAAAATATGATACAAAAATGCTTTTTTTCGTGCCTTCACCAACATCTCTAAAATTAGCTTTAAAAACAAAAAATATTATTTCGAGGGGTTACCAAAAGACCAAAGCTATTTTATGCATCAAAAGTTCAAAGATATAATGTCTAAGTGCAGAGCTACTCTCCTTCAAAGTGGCTGGTCGAAAAATCGACCAGCGGCCGAAAATGGGTTAAAGAAACGCACGAGTTGTCTCTTGTCGTAAAGCTGATTTTATTTTTCAATTTCAGTGTCTTAACCCATTAATGCCCACAGCGATCTAGCAGTGCTAGGGGCCTGAAATTTAGAGACGTATGCTTTATGATGCACAGTAACGTAAATAAGAAAAAAAATTTTGGTACCTTGTATGGATTGGTCTCTGGAAGCCGTTACATATATGTAACAGTGGGCTATTTCCAGTACTTTTTTGTGGAACAAATTTTTTTTGTTTGAATGACAATTTTACAGCTTAGTACTTAAAAATACATGAAAACTTTGTATAAATTGAACTGTGAAGGTAAATGTGAATGAAATACATATGCGGTTGATACAATAAATTATGGATTTGTAGCATAATGGTACTTTTCGGAGCATTTGATGCACAAACCAACATTACACATGCACAAAAAAGTGGGATGCGATTTGCATTTCATTCCAGCGCAGCGGCGTCTCTTTTTATCTATTGTTTCTACAATAAAATTCCCAATGCAGTCATAGCGGCTTGAGAAGTCGGGCTCAGCCGCAGTTGTTCGACAAAAGCTCTGGGGTGGTCTTATTGTGCCAAGAGTTGTGCAATAGCGTCCGGCAATGGCTCTACGGAAATCAAGTTGCGTCATACTGCTTCCTCCTTTACGATGCAAGATCCACGCATTTTGCATTAACACGTCATTGAGCCATGAAAAAATGCAAAACAACCACTTCTTTCCACGAGCGCCAATAAAAACTCGCATCTCTTCAACAGTTATGTTTGGGTTTGTTTGACCTCAACACACAGCATAGCTATTACTTTCATCGCACAACAACTGGATCAGTTCGTCGTCGAAGAATTTCTCAACAGCTGATGAGGATGTAAATTACTACAATCAGAATAGTTCGGCTCCGGAAAAATTTCCGGACACCTAATGCCATCATCTTCCAACCACCAAATAACAGGTTTACAAGGTTTGTAGGTACGTTTTACTTTGGTACACTTTCCATTCATACATTTTGCCAATGGCTTTTCTACTGTGGACATACTCGATCCAGAATTTTGGTGATCAAATGTAATACAAGCACTAGAAGTTGTAGCATATTGAGCATGAATAGTTTTTTTACGTTGAGCAGCCTTTAACGATGTTTTTTTTAATAAGAATGTTGACAGTTGGTGTACATGTTGCTATTGTAGCCAAAAAAGTTCGTCACTAGGCTCCAATGGCTCTTCTTCTGAAACATAGGCAATGAAATGGCTCCTCCACAAGAGGGCGACCCGAAAGTACTTGTGTAGTACTTGGTGACTTTATAAGATCTGTATGTAAGTTTGCGAAGGAATTATTTATCACGTCTTGAAGAGCTTGCTGTTTCGACCTCATTTGTTGTCAATTGCCGCACAATAACCTCACATGGTTGCATTAATCGTGTTCTCGGCAAATTTTTTGGCACTCCACCGCCATCTTCTTCCTCAGAATCCTCTTCAGATTCCAAAATATGGCCACTAGGCGGCTCAATTGTCAACTTTTCCACTGTATTATCTGCTTTCTCATTACTTGCAAGCTCTTGCAAATATATAGTGGCCTCATCCAGTGTCAAATATCCGTTTCTAAGCATACGAAAATCTTACATTTACATTTGTACTTACGTTAAAAAAGTACTTAGAATAGCCCACTGTTACGTATGTGTAACTTAGACAAGAAACACAAAAGTACTGAGAATGGCCCACAGTTACATATACGTAACAGTGCAATTGCAAGCTGCTCAGAAAAGCCCACGGGCCCTGAACGTTTATTTTAACATTTTTTAATAAAACTGTATATATTTAAGAATCTCTTTTCATAAAAAGTTTTTCACAAAATACTTTCACTAAATTGTTATAAATCTTTTTTACCGTTTGCGTGTCGCCATATCGCTATTTTTACTAATTTCAAATTTACCTCATTACAAAACTTGTGCTCACAAGGAAAACAAAAGAGTTTCTGACTTAATTTGAATTTTACAGCATTCGCTAAACTATTTTCAATGTCATATGGGGTATAAACATGAATAGGAATGTACATGCAACCTGTAAATAACATTTCAAAATATCATTAATGTGTTAAATACTAAATTTACAAACTGTTATACGGCTGAGCATTTCCAATGCTCCGCCCGATTTTCCAGTGTCGCGGAAGTGTGACCAATCAGCGTCACGGCACCCTTTCGGTCAATTCAGCACTTTTCCTCAAGTGCCATTGCCCTGCGGTAGGTGACATCACACAGAGTGCCGATCAGTGCATGTTCCATATGTGGGACACTGCACTGCGGTCAGTCGTGTTGGATGGCACGCCGCTGGCTTAGCCACTTGAGTGTCGCTTGTGTCGTGCGCGCGTTGCTATTTGACACTTTGGCACATTTGTGGTCAAGTGTAGCATAATTTATTAGCGTTGGCATAAGTGGCTACGTGGTACCACTACACTGCGTTTTGCGCTGAATAATTGAAGTTGTTTTATTTTGAAACACAATCCAAACGAACTCAGAAAACTTGGGATTTTCGTAACAATATTATGAACAAGTATTTATGCAATTTGGGAAAATTGTTGTATTTAAAAAATTTGTAATATGAATTTTCAAACCCGAAAATCCCGGGATCGCAAAATGGCAAAAAATTGCGATCCCTAATACATACATACACTAGTCAGAATAAGTTTGCGTAGAAGGGGTACGTAGTTTTTTCATATGAAAAATAAATCACTTAAAGTAATTTTTAAAAAACAAAATATTTTTAATTTCTTCCGTTAGTTCTTTTATTCCATTAAGATAGTAATATCAAAAACTTGATCAAAAAGCAGGGCCAAAAACAAAATATGGTATGTTATGAATTCACCTCAGAAAGAGTGTGCGTACAAGATAAGTTTATGCAGTTAAAATTTAATTCAAACTAAGTTTGGTCCAAAAATTATTAACTTTGTGAATATGTTTTTCTTGCTTGTACTCCCTGGAGAAGTGTCGGCGTTCAGTTTTATTAAATTCGGTGATTTTTCAGCGGTTATTTTGTTATATCCTTGATTTGTTATATTGGGTTACGGCATCTTCGAAGATGAAGTGTTGTTGGGCTCAGGGTTCAAGTAAACCCCTTATATACTCAATTAGATGCACGTTAGGTGACTAGGGAGGAACTTTTTCAACTTTGTTGAGCCAGTTAACAGCAAACATAGCTTCGCATCGTATGCATTGCGCCCTAAGGTCATCGTAAAGTTAAAAGAAATGCTGGAATCTAATCCAAAGTTTTGAAACCTTGGATTGCATAAGCTTTTAGAATATGTAAATAGCCCCTCGGAAGCATTTCTGAATAAAGAAACAGCCTGTTTATTTCTTTTCTTGACATGCAGCCCCATACCATATCCCCACATATGTAATGCTTCACTGTTAACTTAAGATTTTTGCTATTAACAGGATCCTCTTCAAATTAGTTGATACCTTTTAATGCCAAACCATTATCAGATAATAATGAATCGTCCCACTTTCTATAGATAACAACTCATCGTCCCGGAAATCCGGTTTTCTAGACTCTTTGATGGACTTTGTACATTTCTGAAGATATTTGATGCAACTAGCCTTAGACTATGATGCAATGATAGCAAAACAATGTAATCCTACAAGTATTCCTTGGGTAGCTTAAGAAAATGGCTAGATCGTAGCAGACATTTTTTCGAAATTTAAGATGGCTTTTCGAAATGCCAAATGTGCTCTTCGAAAAGTTTCTCTCATTTCACGAAATTTTTTGTAAATTTGGGAAAGATTTAGTAAGATTTTATCCATTTTTATTTTTATTCGCTTGGGTTCTATTGCTTTCTATATAATTTCAAACCTATATACATTTACAAATAATTTACAAGTCCGTTTACTGCTCAATGGAATACAAATTTCCAAATAAAAATAAAAAGCATAACTGGAAATTCCCGTTATAAGTTTTGTACGGAAACTTATTCTGCACCGTTTTGTAAGTATGTTGTCAATAAATACGAATACGTGGAAAATTATTATTTTAATTTATCTAAAACATAACAAAAAGTGCAGTTAAGGCATATATGAAAAACGTGGATAAGTTTTTATAATCAGAGAATCCATTTTTGAGGTAAAAATTAATCATAACATAATTTTGACTTGCCTGTACGTAAACTTATTCTGACTAGTGTATATGCAAACGTATACTAGCATAAAATTCTTAAAACGAAAAATTCAAGTTATATGTATTTTTAAGACATAAAATCCGAACTAAAACATTCAAGTTTGTTTTAAGTTATGATATTTTGAAAACTCCTAATAGAATTACGCAAAACTCAAAAGACCTATTGTAAAAAGCATAACACACCAGCTATGTAAAAGAAATCCAAGATTTATAAAATGTATGACGTTCTGAAATTTAATTATGATAGAGGTGACAGTGTTTCAATGTTTTCCATGTTTACACACAAGTCACCAAAATAAATTAACTGAACTTTTTTTTTAAATTTCAACAGCTGATGCAGGGTTGGCATGAAGCCTGCGTCTGACAACTACTTTGGTAAATAGTCGATACTTTTGGGAACACTGAAAATGCAACTATTCTGCGAGAACAAATGCAATACTGATTTTTGTATTCATTTATTCTTAACCCTTCTGACTTTGACATAAGTTAGCTGGCGCAAAATGTGCCTGGTGCAAGTATTTTTCACTCGCCTTGGCTTTTATTTTCTTTTGGGTTAGGTTAGGTTAGGTTGCGGTGGCTGCCTCTATGAGAGACACACTCGGAGGCCTGAAAGGCCCATTGTGATACCACATATTTCACCCGTTTTTGAACTGTGTATGCAACACTGTTTTGCCAACATATGTTACAGCACACATTTCAAGCGGATGGGGAAAGGGGGAGGGGACCTACAGTTTAACGCCGAATCCGAACGGCGATTGGCAGTTTTTCGTTCACACTTGGAGGTTTTGCCATTGCCTGCCAAGAGCGCACTTGTGCGATTCTTGTAATTCTCATTCCCTTCATGTGGATAGCGATAGAAGTAGACGAGTTGTTCACCAGCCCGAGCCAGGAATCGAACCTGGAGCCGTTGGTATGAGAAGCCAGCGCGCTACCCGCTTGACTATCGAGGCCGGCTTCTTTTGGGTTAGTAAATTATAATTTTTGTTTGAAAGTAATGTCGGAACATATTCAAAATTAATATTTATCCATTGTATTCATGGTTATGTCCGTGTTTTGGTGTCAATTCAGTTACATTCCTGAAGTGAAGGAAGTATTTGTGGTGTGGGTGGGATTGCGTATTTCCTGTGGCAAAGATGGAAGGAAGGGGATGCTATTTTAAGGATCAGGTGAACATTGTTTTTGAGCTTCAACGCTGGAGTAAAATTAGAGAGGAAAATTTCTCTGAAAAAATTGTGTAAGCAATAACGGAGTTTCCGCTTTCTGCTTTAGAGCAACAATATTAAATTTTAATTAATTTGCTGCTAGAAGAAATAACGGTGCCGCCAATTTCACGCTTTCATTTACTAATAGAAAAAGTTGTTATTTAGAAAGTTCAATGTGAAGATAGCGACGACGAAGGCGACAAGGAAAACAATATCCGACCAGTTCAGTATGAACAATAACATGTTGAGCATGTTCTGCATGTTTTTTGGCAAAGTAGTTCAGAATTGTTCACAGTGCAAGGAGTCCAGAAATAATACTAGATACATCAAAACGTGATTTGTATGTGTCCAATGTAAAATCTCAAAGGTTTGAGTCATGATACTGCATTATATCGTTGCAATCATTTCATTTGTCAAGCAGTTGAAGAAAATCCATAAGTAACGTATTTTACATTTTTAAATTTTTTTATTTTCTTGCTTCACTGTCGTATTTTTTTAATTTCAAAATTAATTCGTTGAAGTTGAAACTCGCTATTTACTTAATTATTCAAGTAATATATTTTTACCGTTTTAAGTTAATAAAATGTAGGCAAGCAAAAAAAAATCATTGTGTTCACACTTTCTGGTTTTTTATATCCTTAACAACAATCCTCGACTACCCTCTTACACCATGGTCTGGCCAGATCATGGGGGTCGAACTATTAGGTTTTAAGTGGGTGCTCTCAGAAGAGATAAAGCAAATAAAAAAAATGTTTCATAATTCTGTATTGTTACATCAAATTGGATAAATGCATTTATCCACCAGGGCGAGATCTATCCCCCTAATCGCCTCCCCCCCTGGGACGCCACTGCTGTCACCAAACAGAACTATTCTTTACTTCACAGCTGCCAAAACATTTGGCATCACCGCTTCAAAACAAATATTTTTAATGGCAATTTTTCTACTTTTTCCGTACGCTTTGAACAACAATTTCAAATTTGTTACTATTTCAGTTAAAATTTACTAGTCCCAAAAATTATTACACATTGGAATTTGTTTTAAATTGATTGTGCAACGTTAAATGGATATCGACGAAAATATGTTTCTGATAACGTTGCAGCCGCTTTTATTGTAATCACGTGATTGAGTGAGTTGACTACAAGGTGACGGTCGAAGCCGTTTTAGTACTTTTACCACAGAATATGTAAATCTTCATCTCTTTTGCACAAATAACTGTTTGTTTTTAAAAAGTGTTGCGGAAAGTTTCGCAAACTCAAGGCAACCTTGCCTTGACGCAAACTGCCCAGAAAGGGCGATGTTATGCTGCCGGCCACGGATCACGATCACGGATAAAATTGTTGTTGTTTCAATGTAAGAGAGAAAATTGGGAGAGCGAGCGTGCGGATAAAATTTGACCGCACCGATCACCGATGAGGCTTTTGGGCCAGTTACTCATGACATAACTTAGTTTTACTTGTCAGCTAGCACGACCTGGCATACCCGAAAGCTGTACAACTGGTTACCCGAGACATAGAACATAAACTTAGAACTTAACCGTAAACAGAGTCTATACTAGTCTTGAAACTTCGCTCAAATGGCCAATCTGTCAAAAAATTTTGAACATATGGTTATCTTTGCGTATTTAGATAAAAAAGTGAGAGAGCAGCCAAAGCAGCTGTTCGCTATTTGCCCGCTGAAATGAATTTGTCGTACAACTGATTTCCACTAAAAAAGATTAGTAAATATAATTTTCTGCGCATAAATCAATTTCAAATTGTTAACTATTTCATTCGCATGCAATGCGACCTCTTGCATTTTTCTCGTTTTCTTGTGGTTTTGCAAAATTCTTTGGTAATTTTTCATACAAATTTAATTTAGCTCTCTCTATGAACAAGTGGTGAATAAGAGGCCTTCATTTGGAGGCCTTATCATGTGTGTCACATCAATCGCATCGAGCGCATTCAAAAAGTTGTTCTTCGCTTCGCCCTGCGCTCTGTTCGTTTCGTGGATCCCTTCCCTTCCTATATAGCGCGGCTTAAGCTCATCACCCTAAAAGTAGGAGAAGTATTCTATCACTTTCTTTCGTGTTCGACATAATTAATGGAACTGTGAACTGTCCTGCTCTTTTAGGCAAGATATCTTTCAATTCGCCATTAAGATTCCTTCGGAGCCCTGTGCCGTTTTATGTTAGCTTTGTGAGGACGACTTACGCGCAGAATGCTCCACTTTCCAGAGCTTTGGTCGAGCTCAATGGACTGTCTGCGTCCTTGGACCTCGATTTTGCGCTTCCCAAATCAACATTTTTAGAGTGTCTTCACCTTGCCATTAATTAGTTTTAGCGCCTTAGTTTTTAAGGAAATTGTTATAGTCTGTAAGAATTGTTATTCATAGACTGAAATTAATAAAAATAAAAATAAAGTACACAGCTGTTTTTGCATATAAATTTCCGCGCCAAAAATTTATCTTTTAGACGCGGCAGCTCGCGGACTTCTGAAAATGCAAAATAATGAACATTGGTTTTTCATTTATATAAGGTGCGTAACATAATTATAAGACACTCAGAAAATTTCACTTTGCAGCTTCGCCAAATCTAAACAGTAATTTTTTTTAGAAAAGCAAAAACGCAGAATGATTTTGTGAAGTGTCAGTTTTAATGTTAGGCATAACTTAATATTCTTAAAAATTTTTGTAAAATATACCGTTAGCTTTTGTGGGAATGAGCAATATTTGAGGTAGGTGCAATCGTAACAAAATTATAAGACACTTTGAATTAAAAGTATTCACAGTGCGCAGATAAATTTTTTTATTTAGGCGTTGATTTCGGGATTTAATTCAATTAATTTAAATTAAAATACCTGCCGGTAAATTACTAACTGAAAAGGAACAAGGCGAAATTACTAATTTTAACGTTGCCGGGTTTAGTGTAAGCGAAATTTTGAAGGAAATCGGTCGTTCTCTGTGTGCTATTGCCGGATTTCTACGCAATCCACATAATTACGGCAAATGACGAAGTACTGGTCGAAAACAAAAGCTGTCTGACCATGACAAGCGCAGAATTTTGTTCAAAGCGAGCAATTCGTTCACCTCTTGTTCGCAGCTCGCAGCCTTTAGCAGCCGGCCAGGGTCTAAAATGACTTTTTGACGTTTGTTAAACAACTCGGAAAATATTGTCCGAGCTGTTATGAAGAGGGCCCCGACACTCCTACCACGCCACAAAGCTACACGACTCCAATTTGCGCGAAATAATCTGGATACTTGCTGGGACATGGTGAACATATTTTAATATGTTAACTAACATGACTATAAATGCATATTTTTTTCCAAAATGTTATCTTTTTTGATGAAAAGAAATTTAATTTGGATGGACCATATGGTTGTCTATGTTACTGGAAGGTTTTCAGTAAGGAACCCCTTAAATTTTCTAAAAGAAATTTCGGTGGCGGATCTGTGATGGTGTATTTCAAAAACATGAATCGGTCGATTTTCGCTTCACGAGCTCAAGAATGGGCAGTACAGGATATACTGGAGAGTTGGATCGCGGCCTTCTTCTATTTTGATTAGAAAATAGATATAAACCATATAATTTTATGCAAGGCCATTCATGAAAGTCGGCAAACAATAGGGTTTTAGAATATTGCTTTGGTCAAACTATGGACCGACCAACTTGTTCGCACGACTTGATCCCGATTGAAAATATGTGCGTAGTACTTGCCAGGCGTGTCTATGGGAAAATGAAAATATAACTCTGTTGGGGACTTAAAAATTACTATTTTAAAGGAGTGGAGCCATCTGGAGCCCCAATTATCGGTTAAGCTTATAAATTCCATGTGAAAACAGTTGTTTGATATTGAAAAGAAAGGGGCGGGTACCATTAATTATTGATTCAACGTTTCTAAAAAAAAATTGAAATCTATGTTAATGTCAACAAAAAAAAACCCATGTGTCTTATAATTTTGTTACGCTTGCAGCTACCTCAAATATTGCTCATTCCCACAAAAGCTAACGGTATATTCGACAGGAATTTCTAGGAATATTAAGTTATGCCTAAACTTAAAACTGAAACTTCACAAAATCATTCTGCGTTTTTGATTTTCTAAAAAAAATTACTGTTTAGATTTGGCGAAGCTGCAAAGTGAAATTTTCTGAGTGTCTTATAATTATGTTACGCACCTTATGTCCCGGAAGGAAGTCTTTACTACTGAGGAAGTTCCACAGCAAGTTATTAGCAATTTGCAATCAACAAATACTGTTAATTTTAGTTTATGTCGCTACAGTCGTGCATTATATACGAGCACATTTTCATATCAATTTCCTTTTGATGATCCTGCTGAAATCCGAGGTGAAAAACAATCAGCTGTTAATTGTTCGCGAAGGAAGGGAGCGGACATACAAGGTAAAGTCTCTGATTGCGGGAAGGAAGGGAGCGGACACACAAGGTAAAGTCTCTGATTGCGTTCAACTTGGCGAACCCCAGAACGATCCTTGTCCCTGTCCAATCCTAGCTGATGCACACCCTCCGCGCGGCCCTTCTGGATAACTATTTGGCACCCGCTGAATAAGGAACTAATGTGTGCAGCGAGTCCAATCCCCAGGACTTAAAATTTGGATTGTGCGCAGGGTTTGGTGCCCGCCACGGAAAATCAAATACCAATGAATGAATGGCTAGCAAACAAGCCTCGGAAGGATGCCCACAATGTTGACGACCACAGCAAACGATTTAAGGACCACGATTTGAGGATATGCACCTGGAATGTCCGGACCCTCTATAGGGAAGGGGCCTCTATCCAACTGGCGGAAGCCCTCACAAAGTGTAAGGCTGACATCACCGCCATCCAGGAAATGCGATGGACAGGACAAGGTTGCTCCAAGCGAGCAGACTGCGACATCTACTACAGCTGCCATGCGGAGAAGCGCGAATTTGGCTGCGGATTTGTGGTCAGTAAGAGACTTCGCCACCACGTCTCTCGGTTCACTCTGGTGAACGAACGACTGACTTCGATCCGCATCAAGGCTAAATACTTTAGCATGAGCCTAATTTGCGCGCACGCCCCGACGGAAGAGAAGGACGATGCGGCCAAGGATGCCTTCTATGCGAAGCTCAAGGACGTATACGACGGGTGCCCGGCCCATGACGTCAAAATCGTCCTCGGGGACTTCAATGCAAAGGTCGGGCGAGAAGGTATATTTGGTCCCACTGTCGGGCAGTTCAGCCTCCATGGGACCACTTCGAACAACGGTCTGAGGCTGATCGATTTCGCCGCGGCACGAAACATGGTAGTTAGTAGCACCAGATTCCAGCACTTCGATATCCACAAGGCGACCTGGTTATCCCCCGATCAATCAACCCGCAACCAGGTTGATCACATTGTGATTGATGGAAGGCATGCTTCTAGCATTCTAGATGTGCGCACGTTCCGAGGTCCCAACATCGACTCGGACCATTACCTTGTTGCAGCCAAGGTACGCATGCGTCTTTGCGCAGCGAAGACCGCACAACCTAGTTTGCGAAGAAAGCTGGACATCAGCAAGCTGCGATCAGAAGGGGTAGCCGAAGCCTACTCCGCTCAACTCTCCAACCAGCTCGGTCGCTCCCCCTCTCCACCTGATGACATCGGTGGATTATGAGCTCACTTATCCCACTCTATGTGCGCCGCCGCAGAAAATGTCCTTGGTTTTCGACGCCCACCACCAAAAAACCAATGGTACCATGAAGAGTGTCGCGCAGCCACTGCAGCGAAGAATGCTGCCTACAAGAAGACCCTGCAGTCGGCCGCCACGCGAGCCATGACAGAAATACCGGGAGGAGAGGAAGAAAGAGAGGTGCCTTTTTAGACGCAAGAAACGGGAGCAAGAAAGGCGCGATCGTGAGGAAATCGAGGAGTGCAGGAGCAGGAATGACGCCCGAAAATTCTTCCAAAAAGTTAAGCGTTTTACGGAAGGATTTAAGCCTGGGGCATCTTCTTGCAGAGACGAAAACGGGGATCTGGTTACGGATGCGCAGGGTGTGCTGAGGTTGTGGAAGGAGCACTTCACCAAGCTGCTCGCAGGCGACGAAAGGAACAATACCGCCAGTGGTGAAGATGTCCAGATGGCACCAATCGACGACGACGGTGTGGATGTGCCACCGCCCAGCCATGACGAGGTCCGGGTCGCTATCCAGCGACTCAAGAACAACAAAGCTGCAGGGCCGGATGGGCTACCAGCTGAATTGTTCAAGGCCGGCGGTGGTGAGCTGATTGGGTGCATGCATCAGCTCATTTGCAAAATATGGCTGGAGGAACGAATGCCCAACGATTGGAACCTCAGTGCCCTTTGTCCTGTGCTGAAGAAAGGTGACCCAACAATATGCGCCAACTACAGGCGTATTAGCCTACTTCCCATTGCATACAAGGTCCTGACGAGCGTACTATGTGAAAGATTAAAGCCACTCGCCAAGGCGCTGATTGGACTTTATCAGTGCGTCTTTAGACCTGGTAAGTTCACCATCGACCAGATATTCACTCTACGCCAAATCCTGGAGAAGACAGGGCGATCCTTTGTCCTGCGACCTCTTCAACTTCACCATGGAGAGTGTTCTGCGCAAGGCCGGTGTACATCGTAATGGCACAATTTTCAACAAAAGTGTCCAGCTCCTTGCCTACGCTGATGACATTAATGTCATCGGACGTAACAAGCGAGGTGTCACCGCGGCCTTTGCGGCTATCGAAAGAGAATCTGCTAAAATGGGTCTGGTGGTAAATGAGGGCAAGACGAAGTATATGCTGTCTACATGCAGGGACTCGCAGCGGCTAGGGTCTCACGTCGAGGCCGACAGGTATACTTTTGAAGTTGTCAAGGAATTCGTCTACCTTGGCACCGCCATCAACAGCAGTAGAGACCTCTCTCGATCGACAAAACTTGCACTCTATACGACGCTTATCTTGCCCGTGCTCCTCTATGGCGCTGAAGCATGGACAATGACACGAAACGACATAGCGGCCCTTGGAGTGTTCGAGAGGAAGGTACTTCGCAAAATCTTCGGCCCTGTTCGTGTTGGTGACGACTATCGCATACGAACCAATAACGAGCTGTATAAGGACATGGACGTAGCGCAGCGAATAAACATCCAGCGGCTACGCTGGTCGGTCATGTCTGTCGCATGGACGACGAAGCTCCGGCGAAAAAGGTGTTCGGTGCGATGGTTGGAGGTCGACGGCGAAGAGGGAGACCGTGTCTCCGGTGGAAGGACCAAGTTGAAGAGGCCCTGTCATCTCTTGGTGTGACCAACTGGATAAGGCGCGCGCGAAGCAGAGGCGCCTGGAGAGAAGTTTTGCGGCAGGCCGTAACCCGATAACGGGTTGTTATGGCCACTTAAGTAAGTAAGTAAGTAAGTTAATTGTTCGCGAATTTGCCAGCATCACCGCCTTTGCCAAACAATATTATTGTATATGAAGAACTTCCCCGGAACAAGGATTTATGCACGTTTTTGATTCCAACTGAATATTTAAATGGTTTGCCATCATAAAATCATATTTGCAGTTGCTTTTGTGGATACTTTTCTTGCATTATTCTGCCGCCACTTTCTATGTAATTGTTGTACGGCCAATAAGAAGAAATCGTGGTGAACCTATATCAGCTGTTTCTTTGTTGTGAAAATTTCCGCGATTGGAAGTTGGACCACACATTTAACTTTCATGCTGAAATCTATTCGGAAGAATATTACATGATATTTTGCACACCTACAGGAAAATACAAGAAGGTTTGCATCGTTAAAGTTTGTTCGTGGCTTTTGATACTGCTGCATTTTTGCATTCTTCCGACGGTGTTTCTCATACATATTTTGTGCTGCCAATAAGTAAAAGCCATGGTGAGTAAATATCTGCTTATTTGTTTATTCGTCGTCCACCTGCTTGTTGCTCGGGGTAAATTAAAAATAGCTCAACTTTATAACAATGAAGTCTGATATTATATAAGTAAATATTGTTATATGTCAAAAAGTCCATTTTCTAAACATCAGATAAGTCCACATATTGTTCGATTCTATGACTGAATCAATTTCAAGAGTTTTTTACCTATAAACTGTATCTCATGTGCGGAATCACAAATGGTTTTTTATTCAGTTCTTAGGTAAAAGATAATATTTGGCATGAGAACACCTCTTTTTCTAACAAAGAACATTCATCGGATGCAATATGAGTGCGAACATAACATGCGCCAGATTACAAATAAGACAACACCGCAAAACGCAATTCCGTTCGCAATAAATTTCTGAAATAAACACAATTTGTATGTAATTGTGCAAACAAGAAATTTCTTCAAATAATCTACTTAAGCGAATATTAATCAAAAAGCATTTTGATACTTTAATTTTCTTGATTTAAATCTATTTTTGTGCTTGAATAATTTTGTACTATAACAAACAAAAACGTATAAAATCAGTTTAACCATGCAATTTTTCGGGCTTCAGGAAACAAAGTTGTATGTTCTATTGACTTTTCGGGAACATACGACAAAATCTTTCTCAGACAACGTTATCTGCGCAGTATCTTTCGTGGTGGGAAGCATGTTGCCGGTGACAGTCCTGATGTGACAACCAAAAGTCTTGATGTGACAGTTCGATATGAGTGCTGCCAATTAATTTTACAGGAGTTTCAAGACTAGTGTAGACTCTGCCGTAAACTTAGAAATCTGTTTCGTTTTGGTTTCTAAGTTTATGTTTACGGAAAACGTAAAAAATGTTGCCACTCTCTTCGGAATGAATTGAAAAGTAAACAAATTAAAATATTTTGTAAAATATACAAAATGGATTGCAATTTTTATTAGTTTCGTAAATATAGGGTGTTTTTTTTAGAGGTTTGTTTTTGTGGTCAAATCTGGCAACTCGAATGTCATTTATGTTCAGTTTGGTTTGCCATTTCATCATGAACAGGTTGACAAAAGAACAACGCTTGCAAATCGTGCAAATTTATTTCGAAAATAATGGTTCAGTTCGCGAAGTTTACCGCAAGCTCCGTCCATTACTTCGACATAATCGTCCATCAGAGCAATTAATTCGGTTAACCATGGGTCGTTTTCGCACTACGTTTACTCTATGTGATAATACGCATCCGCAGAGACGTCGAACAGTGCGCACCGAAGAAACAATTGCCGCTGTAGAGCAAAATGTTGAAGAGGACCCGAATGAATCGATTCGCCACCGTGCACAGCAATTGAAGCTTTGTCCATCAACTGAAAATTGGACCTGTAGAATTGGCTTTATTCGAGCCAGCCGCGGCGGCCACATGCCCGAAATCATATTTAAACATTAATGGCATAAAATTATCCTTCCAATAAAGCCAAATTGATGGACATTAAAACGATTTTCTTGTGTTTTATTTCAATTCGAATTTCTATACCTCTAAAAAAAACACCCTATATATTAATAATTTTAGTCGTTGGATACTCAAACATTAATTAATAGCAAGTAAAAAATTGTCGCGAAAAGTTTGAATTTGATTGTTCACGAGATGGAGAAATCGAAGTGGCAATATTGTCGCTCAGATGATCAGCTGATTTTTAAGTTTGTGTTTACGGAAATAAAGTTTTGAGTAATCGCTCAAATTTTCAAAGTTTATGTTTATGGTTAAGTTTATGTTCTGTGTCATGAGTAACTGGCCCATTTCGATGCCAAATCAAACGATCAAATTTTTGTTGTGTCGTGAGATTATTCACAATAGTTGTGTTTTGGGAACAAATTTGTTCCCTTTTGCTGAAAATGTGTTTGGAATGAGCAAGAAAATGGTTGGTAGCAAGCCTCATCACTAGCGTGTGTTTATATTTGTGCTTTGGGTGAAAAAGAAAAATGAAAAATTAAATGGTGATACACACATATTATATTAATTTCATGTATTAATTATGAGCTGAGAATGCCAGAAATTTCGCCCCAATCAACTACTGAGGCACTGATAACAATGTTCCAGGAGCAGGAATCCCTTTAGAAATGTGTGTTCAGACCAACGTAAGCGTGAAAAAGAATTTTTCATTTTAACCCTTTCCTTCCCGAATTATGAAATAGCCATAGAAACCAATTGGAAGTTGGTTATTTGAAACGAGAGAACTATTTAAAAGTATTTTGCATCATATTTAAAATGGTTTTGACTTTCCAGTGGGAGGTGCGAGGAGGAGGTAGCCATACTACACTAGACTACACTGGGCTTTTATGAACAAAATTAAAACATATTTTATATGAAAACAAAATGTCCCTTATTTACAAGTTTTTAGAGTTATTTGTTAGAATTTCAGAGTTATTTGGTGTCCTTTGTTAAACATAGAGCAATATTATTTTTGCCATTTAATTCTGCTGCCCTGTCGAGCGGGAACCGTTGCACAAATGTTAACAATTTTCAATGTTCCCATTAAAACAAACTACATATTTTGCTGAAAAAGCTCAGAACAATGTTTCTTTTAAGCGATACAATTCATAGAATGGGGAAAAATCGAAAATTATACATCGAAATTCCAAATTTGAATTTGGTAGCCATATGGCTACCATGGGAAGGAAAGGGTTAACCCTTGAAAATTGTTGTGGAAAAGTAAAGTCCCAATAAAAAGTGCGGAAAAAGTAGTAAAAGTAAGTGAAAATCGTAGTGGTGATCGGCGATCAAATGACCGTCAGCATAACAGGCTTTCGGCATGGAGTAGAGAAATTAAAACGAGAACGTAAAAAGTGACGTGACCGACGATCATTTGACCGTCAGCATAACATCGTGCAAACGCAGTGATTGCGGCGCTGCTAGCGATGTCCGTCAGTGGCCCGCTGTTGAACAATTTGCAGAAGTGGTACCACAGAACTAACAATATACAGAATGCACATCTGGTGTAAAGAAAATTTTCTTTGCGGGTTCTAGCGGTAGGACCCGTTTGTGGATGCGGGGGGAAGCAGTAAAGGGGACGAGAACGCACAGAGCGCGAGAGTGTAAACTGAGAAGCTGCGAGAGCGGTATATGAAACAGTGACGCACCACACACTGTGGTTGTTGTTGTTGGGCAACAAAGTGATGTGCCGGTTGCATGTTGGTGGTGACTCGTGCTTGCTCTCCGCTTGGTTTTTTACAAACAATAACAAGAAGTGGAAAAGTTTGCATAGAAAAATTTATTGAACGATCGCCAAGGCGCATAAATAAAGTGGTACCACTACTGAAAAAACAAAATTCAATGGATTTTATTATTTCTTTTGGTCTGCTTGTAAAATAGAAGTCGTAAAAAGTAAAACTGACTAAAAACAATAATAAATATATGTGTAAAAATATTGGAACAACCAAGGCGTATTAAGAAAGTGATAAAAAGTGGAAAACTATTGCTACAATGTTGTGCTAATTATCAGAGAAAAAAGTTTAATCAGTTCTGGTGCTGCAACTACCTATTGAATTTGCCTTGGCGATCGCTTTGCCAAATTGTATTCATTCCATGTCTGAATTAGACTTTGAAGTAGAACCTACCTTGTGACCGAAAAGTTTCCAGAAATTTTAAATAAAACGCAAAATTCTTAATCTTCATCAATATTTATTTTATCTCCTTCAAAATATGCTCCATTAGAAGCGATACACATATGCCAACGTTTCTTCCAATCATCAAAACATTTTTTATAGGCGCTTTCCGGCATGGCTTTGAGTTCCCTCTGCGAATTCTGTTTTACGTCTTCTATGGACTCAAAACGCGTTCCTCTGAGTGGTAATTTGAGTTTGGGAAACAGGAAAAAGTCACACGGTGCAAGATCAGGTGAATATGGTGGCTGTTCGATGGTATTTATTGAATGTTTGGCCTTAAAATCGTTGATAATGTTGGCTCGGTGCGAGGGAGCATTATCGTCATGAAAAATCCATGAATTATCCTTCCACAATTGAGGCCGTTTACGGCGGATATTTTCACGCAAACGTCTTAAAACAGTCAAACAATAGTCTTTACCGACTGTTTGTCCTTCAGGGACGAATTCATGATGCACCACACCACGAATATCGAAGAAAACAATCAGCATTACCTTGATTTTCGAGCGACTTTGGCGTGGGTTTTTCGGTTTCGGCTCGTCTTTTCCTCTCTATTCCGATGATTGTTGGCTTGTTTGCATGTCGTACTCGTAGACCCATATCTCGTCACCAGTTATGATGCGTTCCATGAAAGTTGGATCGGAATTGGCACGATCAAGCACGTCCAAAGAGACCTGTTCACGGTACTCATTTTGAAGAAAATTCTCAACAAAATCGCAACGCACTACTGAGGTGAACTGGTTTCAACAGCTGCCGTAAACAAACTGTCTGACAGATCGCGCTCTTTTTTGGCATAGTAATTAAGAACAGTGCTACCAACCTACAGAAACTTAAAATATCGAAAAATATACAGCGCGCGAATTTTAAATAAGAATTTCCGGAAACTTTTCGGTCACAATGTATATAATATGGGTCTTATATCGGCTGTTCACGAACTTTTTCAATTTTTGCAAGCTAACATGTCGGCTGCGCGTAGGAAACTGTATTTCAACTACAACGCGACGCAGGTGTGTGCAGGCACGTCTCTCCGCCGCATGCGGCTATGTCGCTGTATACGCTGTCATATGGTACTGCATTATTTACAAAAAACTGAACAGCGTTGAGCTGTGCTGCTTGCGAGGCCTGCGTCTCCGTATACGCCTACGCTTAGGCCTAGCTAACCGCAACCATCCGTGTTATGAGTGCGAATGTGTACAGGGTTGGAAGGGACCTACGGTTTTGTGATGATTCCGAACGGCGAGTTGGGAGCTTTTTATAGGCAATTTTACTCTCACAGGTTTGCCAATTCCTGCTGACGGACAGCCACCGAAAGAACCATTTTTGTTTTTTCTTTTTTTCGGTGTTAGCACCAACGGATAGTTAACCCTATATGGAAAATCGTGTTAGATTACGTTTAACAAATTCATGGGAACCTTTAATTTTTTCAGTATTTTTCACGTTTCAGTATGTTACACTGTCACTTCATAGTGTATTCATTCAAAACAGTCCCAGTTTTACATGTAAAAAACAACAATTTGACAGTATGCGGTTGTAAGTGGTTGTTGTTGTTGGCCAACAGCGTTCAGTTTTCAGATGCAAACGTTTGTTACAAGTTTAGCCCTTTTGTACGAATCGCAATGGAACACATTTTTGAGCGATCGTTTCTATGGCAGCTATATGATATAGTTGGCCGATCTCGTTCAAATTTGGATATGTGATGTAGTATTACCTAAAAGTCTTAAATACAATTCTTGATGAGAATCGATCTTTGACGATACAATCTGTGATGAGAATATATTTGAAAATTCACTTTTTATGGCATTTCTTTTAAAAAAGCAACAAATTCGCCCACTTTGTAGGGGCTGAAACCCCATTCATCTCTTTTCCCCCTTCCACATTTATACCTAAAATCTCTTAAGCACAGTCTACTTTATGTTTTTGCTTACCAACTTAGCTCAAAAAATTAAAACTGTCTTTATAAAACGGTTGAAAAGAAAAATATTAACATATTTTAACGATAAGACAGTCTGTCGCTGTGCAAAGCAACCCTGTCGCTACGCGCCGCACAGTGGCTGATTCTGCCGACGTAGGTTGCAAAAGTCGATTTTGTCATGTTCGATTTGGGGGAAACTGTTATCCGATAGATAAATGCTTGGACCTAAGAAATCCGAAAACCTTAACTAAATTGGACAAATAGTTTTACTTGAAGAGCCCGTCAAAGTTGAGCAATTTTTAGAGTTTGAAATAATATCAGCAATTTGCACTTTTTCGGCAAAGCTGAAGTTTTAAAATACGGAAAGGAGCGAATTGATTGAAACTTTTTGCACCAGCATCGTAAAAGAAGGCATTTGTAGTAAATAATTAAATATAGAAAAAAAAGTTGGTTGCTGTTGTTGTCTTTTCATAGGCACTCACTTGAAGCACTGTTTTTATCACTCTTTTTGAACTTTCGATAGACTTTCAAAAAAAGGGAAAATTGTTCACTAGTCTTCTGTGAGTTCTGCCATGAAGAGATCGGGTGCCCGATTTTTCCCGACTGGATTTTACAGCGATTTTTCTGTGGCCACCTCGCGCAATTTTGTGCTTTCGATTGCGTGCGTTCGAACAAGTTCGTCAAGGTTTTGAAAGTGAATCAATTACACGCGATTATACTTGTTGCCAGGGCATGCAAATTTGGATTTTGGCTTCATTTAAGATGTGATACAAGCTTGCAATTCAATATTAAGTCGACTTTTTTTTTGGCGTATATTGATGTAAGCTCGAAGTAAATAGTACTTTTACTGGATACGCAGTTCGCACGTACGAAAACCAAGTTGACTTTCATTTCCGGCAAACAGTCAATCATCAATGTATCCTTTGATATTGTTTTTGACAAAATTCTAACACTATGTCTGTCATACAATTTTTTTGTTTAATTTGAGCAAATCTCAGTCAGTTAGTCTTTGAGTTGGACCGCGCCAATGAAACAATTAGTTATTGAAAAACAAAAAGCAGACTTATATCTATGTGTACTGTCTAAAACCCACTTATGTGTCTGGGCTGTTCAAAAATCCCACAACGGGTAAAAACCTAAGAACTGCAGGTACCTGCTAGTACTAGAAGCTTAGTACCTGCTATTTGAATGCATATGCAAATCCTACTTATAAATAAAAGAGTTTAGAGTAAGTAAAGATAGTTTCGATTTTAATTTGAACTAAACATCACTTTAATTCCGCCACTGCAACTAAACCGAAGAAGAAGCACAAAAATGTTTCTGAAAAATTCGAAGCCGGTTGAAATATTTACTATTTCGAAGACAAAGGAGAAGTTCGTTCTGGCTGTCGCTAAAGAAATTGGTTACGTCGAAAAAAGTTTGCCTGCATCCAACGTATCTACGACTAAAGAAAAGATATCCAGGACTTCAAAGCAGTACTACAAAGTTGAAATGGATGGCGGCAAACCGTACCAAATTCAATTTTGTCCAGAATAATGAGGAGTGGTTGGAAAAAACAATTTACTTCGATGCAGGAGATGCATGTAGCATAAGCGATGACCAACCATCGACATCAAAGGCGGCAAAAGAATGGCCGAAAAAGTCAACTCAGGACTGTGCGTCATTCACTAAAACAAGGAAGCTTATGGAGGGGGCAACGGGAAAAATAACTACCACCCACTTTTCACAAGCTTTGACCATAAAATAAAATAAGAATCAGGAGAAAATTAATGGCATTATAGTGAAAGCAGTTTTACCAGCAAACCCGGATTGTGTTAAAAGAATCAAAAACAGTATTCCCACCCCACGCAATGTACTCCCGATCAAATATAGTCCTAATGAAGCTTTAGCATTGTTTTTGAACTTCTGGTTCTAATTTTGAAAGCGAAATTTATTAATTTGTATCTTTAAATTTGACTCTTTCAGCTTATTTCTTAAATTCCTTATAGCTTTTCATCTTTTTTAATGAATTTTCATTAATTTTGCAACTATAACTTATCATTGTTGCTCGCATTATTCTTATTTAAAGTAAGCCGAACTTTGACAAAGTATTACGTAGCACCACAGAATAAACAGTTTACAGAAGGCGCATCTGAGAGAATTTTGCGATTTCATTTCAGACGCGGGCGGGAAGCAACAAAGGTGAGGAAAATGTAAAGGGAACCGAGAGAGTAAGCGCGAATTAATGTACACGCATAGATTCGATGGTTTTGGGCTTTATTCTCATTTCGACAACACGCAATGTTGTCGCTTTCCGCAGCAAGCCAGCTTGGCTTTACTCGTGCACATTGAAATGGTGGCTGATTTGGCAAAGCAATCGCCAAGGCAAATTCAATAGGTAGTTGCAGCATTTTTTGATAATTAGCACAACATTGTAGCAATAGTTTTCCACTTATTATCACTTTCTTAATGCGTCTTGGTTGTTTCAATATTTAACACATATATTTCATTGTAGCCATTTATACTTTTTACAACTTCTATTTTACAAGCAGACCAAAAGAACTTATAAAATCCATTGAATTTTGGTTTTTCCCGTAGTGCTACCACCTTATGTGCCAGGGCGATCGCTCAATCAATTTTTCTATGAAACTGCCTGTCCACTTCTTGTTCTTGTTTGTCAAAAAGCAAGCGGAGAGCGAGCACGAGCTAGCACCAACATACAAGCGGCACATCGCTTTGTTGCCCAACAACAACAACCACAGTGTGTGGTGCGCGGTCGCAGCTTCTCAGCTTACGCTCTCGCGCTCTGTGTGTTTTCGTCCCTTTTACTGCTTCCCCCGCATCTACAAACGGGTCCTACCGCTGGAACCCGCAAAGAAAATTTTCTTTACACCAGATGCGCATTCTGTATATTGTTTGTTCTGTGGTAGCACCCTGTACTTCGATTGAGTTTATTTTTTGGAATACAATAGCCTGATGAATTTCTAATCAACAGCAAAAAATTCCAATTATATCTATTCGTTCAGAAGTTATTAATTTTGCAACCTGAAATGACAAATTGAGCCACTGTGCGCCGTGCCAAAATTCAACCTGGCAATGATGGCCGCGATAATACGGGAAACTTTTAGTCCAACCTGGCAATGATGGCCGCGATAATAAGGGAAACTTTTAGTCCAACCTGGCAATGATGACTCGCGATCATCATGGAAGCCTGTAGTCTACTCTGGAAAGTGCGAGAACGATCTGCGCGATAACCGGACAGCAGAGCTGTTAAAGAATGCAATCATTTGCGAATAATTAGTCAGTTGATTTTTTGGCAAAAAAGTGCATTAATTTTTTGTGTTCAATGAATAAGAATAAAAAAATGAAGTCATTATTCAGACTAACAATTTATAAATAATTATTCATTTTTACATTCATTTTTTGCTAGTCATTTGATTGCAATCATTTGATTGCAATATCAAAATGAAGTCAATTGAAGTCATCTGAAGTGATTTGAAGTCATCTGCAGTTAAGCTAAAGCCAGCTACCCTAAGGGCCACTTTTTCAGTGCGAGTTTAAACCCAGTTCAAACGGAGTTTGCTTGAACTTGGTTTAAATTTGAACTAAGTTTAAACGACAAAGTAGTTTTTCAGTGCTAGTTTAACTGGAGCAAATATTTGTCATTTGAGTATGGCAATACTGGCAACATTTTTATCTAGCTAATAATTTTCCTTTGTTTTGATTGTCATTCGTAAATAAATTCTTTGCGCTCAAATAATGTATTTATGTAATTAAAAAATTCAACATTTTTCGTCTCGGGAAATCGAATGTCTTCTTGCACTTTTGAAAAATAATATACAAGTGCTCGAGTGCAAGAAGGACCGCGTGAATACCGAGGAAAAACAAACCAAATAGAAAGAAATTGAGGACGATTTCGATTCAAAATTTGTTGATAAGTTCCGGTGCGCGAAAACGTTGCGCACAAAGTATAAGAATCTAAAATAGTGCAAAAAAAGAATTTCGCTCACGACAGGCAAGAGCTGACCAAAACCAAAAATAAATGAACTGTCAGAAGCTGTTGACAATTTAAACTTATTTTAACCGTGCAAGGTTGGGCGTTTAAACTGAGTTTAAACTTCAGTCAAGTTTGACTGAAAAATTCGATTTTGCGTTTAAACTAAGTTTAAACTAGAAACTGAGTTAAACTCGCACTGAAAAATTGGCCCTAAGTCAATTCACTTTATGCTTGACATAAGTCTTCATCGATAACAATGCTGAATCGCTATCCAACAATTAAAAAAGCGTATTTAAAATATAACACACCGTTACCTTCTTCAGCTGCCGTGAAACGGTTATTTTCGTTTGCAACACTATTAAATACGACTCGTCGAGGTTTCCTTTCGGACAAAAATTTCAAAAAATTATTATTGTTGAAAGTAAATCATGTAATTTAAATGAATTTACATTCATTTGATTGCTACCTTTTGTTAGAATGAATTATTTTAATTTTAATTTTGTTAATATATTAAATATTTTTCAAAAAGCGCTGATCTTAATTTAGTGACTTCACTGGAAAATGAAGTCATTAAGTGACTTCACCAAATGACTAATTAGTCAGAATAACAGAAATGACTTCAGACTTCAAATTTTTAGACTTTAGTCAAAATGTTAGTCAAAGACTGCAATCAAAAATTGAAGTCATTGACTGTGACTTCAACTGATTTAATTCGCATTTGATTGCATTCTTTAACAGCTCTGCCGGACAGGTATAAAAGGCAGCCGGGCACGGCGCACAGTGGCTCAATTTGTCATTTCAGGTTGCAAAATTAATAACTCCTGAACGAATAGAGATAATTGGACAATTTTTTTGCTGTTAATTAGAAATTCATCAGGCTATTGTATTCTCAAACCTGAACTCAATCGAGGCACAGGGTGCTACGTAATACTTTGTCAAAGTTCGGCTTACTGTAAATAAGAATAATGCGAACAACAATGATAAGTTTTAGTTGCAAAATTAATGAAAATGCATTAAAAAAGATGAAAAGTAATAAGAAATAAGCTGAAAGAGTCAAATTTAAAGATACAAATTCATAAATTTTGCTTTCAAAATGAGAACCAGAATTCGAAAAATGTACAAAAAAATCAATTTTTCTTTGGACAATCCGAAGTTTAAAAACAATGCTTCATTAGGACTATATTTGATCGGTAGTTGGGTGGGGTGGGAATACTGTTTTTTATTTTTTAACGCGACCCGGGCTTGCTGGTAAAACTCCTTTCACTATAACACCTTTCATTTTCTCCTGATCCTTATTTTATTTTATGATCAAAGCTTCTTAAAAGTGGGTGGCAGTTATTTTTCCCGTTGCCTCCATAAGCTTCCTTTTTTTAGTGAATGACGCACAGTCCTGAGTTGACTTTTTCGGCCTTCCTTTTGCCGCCTTTGATCGATGGTTGGTCATCGCTTATGCTATATGCATCTCTTGCATCGAAGTACAAAATTGAATTTGGTACGATTTGCCGCAATCCATTTTAACTTGATAGTGCGATAAGTCCTGGATATCTTCTCATTAGTCGTAGATGTTTTGGCTGCAAGCAAACTTCCTTCGACGTAACCAATTCGACGTAACCAGAACGAACTGCTCCTTTGTCTTCGAAATAGTAAATATTTCAAACAGCTTCGAATTTTTTAAAACCATGTTTGTGCTTCTTCTTCGGTTTAGTTGCAGGGGCGGAGTTGCGGTGATGTTTAGTTCAAATTAAATTCGAAACTAACTTTACTCACATTCAAATAGCAGGCACTAAGCTTCTAATAATAGTAGGTACCTGCAGTTCTTAGGTTTTTACCCGTTGTGAGATTTTTGAACAGCCCAGACACATAAGTGGATTTTAGACAGTACACATAGATATAAGTCTGCTTTTTGTTTTTCAATAACTAATTGTTTCATTGTCGCGGTTGAACTCAAAGACTAATGGCGACTGACTGAGTTTTGCTCAAATTAAAAAAAAATTGTATGACAGACACAGTGTTAGTATTTTGTTAAAAACAAAAGCATTACATCAAAGGATACATGATAGCTGATTGCCGGAAATGAAAGCCAACTTGTTTTTCGTACGTGCGAACTGCGCATTCAGCAAAAGTACTCTTTACTTCGAGCTTACAGCAACATACGCCAAAAAAAGTCGACTTAATATGGAGTTGCAAGCTTGTATCACATCTTAAATGAAGCCAAAATCCAAATTTGCATGCCCTGGTATAATCGCGTGTAATTGATTAACTATCAAAATCTTGACGAACTTGTTCGAACGCACGCACCCGAAAGCACAAAATTGCGCGAGGTGGCCACAGAAAAATCGCTGTAAAATCCAGTCGGGCAAAATCGGGCACCCGATCTCTTCAGGGCAGTACTCACAGAAGACTAGTGAACAATTTTCCCAAAGACGTAACCGTGGCAAGTATGGCCTTTTTTTGAAACTCTATCGAAAGTTCAAAAAGAGTGATAAAAACAGTGCTTCAAGTCAGTGCCTATGAAGAGACAACAACAACAACCAACTTTTTTTTTCTATATTTAATTATTTACTACAAATGCCTTCTTTTACGATGCTGGTGCAAAAAGTTTCAATTAATTTGCTCCTTTCCGTATTTTAAAACTTCAGCTTTGCTGAAAAAGTGCAAATTGCTGATATTATTTCACACTCTAAAAATTGCTCAACTTTGACGGGCTCTACAAGCAAAACTATTTGTCCAATTTAGTTGAGGTTTTCGGATTTCTTAGGTCCATGCATTTATGTATCGGACAAGTATAACAGTTTCCCCCAAATCGAACATGACAAAATCGACTTTTGCAACCTACGTCGCACTATGGCCCGGTTTGCCATTTTTCGTTGCAAAAATCATAACTTCTGAACCAATAAAAATATTTAAAAAATTTAAACTGCATCTGAAAGTGTAATATCTAAGCTTTAAAATGGGCAAAAACCAGGGTGCCACAGTAACAGAGGGCTTTAAAATTCGTTGCCAAAGTTAAGATTTAGTAAAACTTCATACTTCATATTTTTTCTAATAAATTAATATAATTTATTGATTCATACGTAATTTTTTACAAAAAAAAATTTTTTTGAAAGTTAGATTTTTTCAAAATCGCTATCTACACTGGAAGGAATGTCTAATAATGAAATCATTTCTAAGCTATAAGTATCTGTAAGTTCTTTTTGTGATCTTACAGATCTCATAGATGAAATAACTGGATCAGAAGAGACCGCTAACATCTTGAAAAGGTCTTCATTTTGTCTAGCTCGTGATATTTTGCAAGTGTTCATACATCTATACCTTTTGTAGTGCTTCTTTTTGCATTCTTGAGCTTCTTCAGACAATTCCACTTTTGGTAAGCACTGGTATTCTATTAAATCCTTTCCATGTGCTTCAATTTTATGCACCGCAGGAGTAAGTTTTTTCTCTAAAAACTCAATCGAGGCTGCAATCGAGACTGCTAAGATTTAGTAAAGAAATCGACTGCGCTTGAACCAGATTTACGTTAAATGGGCGGTGCCACGCCCCCTTGTTTAAAACCCGCACAATTCCCGCTGTCGAATGATATGAATAAATGATAGGTCCGTACTTAATTTCAAAAATATTAAGGTCACAAAAAATATGCCACGCCCCTTGTCCAACGCCCATCAAATCTTACCAGTAGAATGACTCATCTATGGGACGACACAATACTAAATTTCAATCCTGTGCACCTTACAATTTCGAAGATATTCCATTATTCAGATTTGGCTTGTAAGAGTGGTGCCACGCCCCCTCGTCCAATACCCGCCCCATTCCATCTGTCGAAGGACACGACTAAATAGTAAGTTCCTAGTGAATTTAATTGATGTGTGACTTATAGTTCCAACGTTATCGTCTGACAATTTTCAGGATTCACAGTCAAAAATTACAGGGGTTTTCCGACTTTTCCAATAGATTTTCCGGAATTTTCTTTTCGCACGAACCTGAACTGACACAAGACGAATCCAATAAAGTAAATTTCATTGAAATCGGCCAGTCCGTTTGAGCGTCATTACATATATAGATATAGATAAATGCCAGCAACACAAAAGGGTTTTTGACCGTACTAAATGTGCGCGATTTTCCGTATAATTACGTGGTTTTCGACCCGAGGTTGCTTCACTTTTATTGCTCTGGAAAGTAAAGTTGCAAAAAGTTGCAGCTGAGTTTTGGAAGTTAGGTAAATAATTGAATAGCAAATAACCTCCCTCAATTTCGCGGAGGTCGTTTTTGGTCTTTTTTTTTATTTTCGATCAAAGTTGAAAAAAAGGTCGAAATATAGACTTTTCGAGCAATCGGTAGATCGAACAACTTTTAAAACAAAATAAACATTTTTTATTTTTATTATATTAAAAATTAACGTAGCTTTTAGAAAAAACCAACAAGTTACCGATTGGTCGCTCCATTTACATACAAATCAATCTTAAAGAGGAAAAAAAAAAACAAAAAATACACATTTTTCTCGATGTGGAAAAATTGTCAACTTTGAGCGGCTCTACCTCCCAAACTACTAATTTGAATTTAATGAAAGTTACATATTCGTAATCCCTCGAAAATTCTCAATAAGATGCGTGTATTCATTTTATCGAACGCTTTCATGAAATTTTTGATTTTTGCAACGTTTTACCGACCGTTGGGCCATAGTGCGTCGGCAGAATCAGCCACTGTGCGGCGCAGCGAGTCAGTCTTGGTTTAGACAAGTGAAGGTGCCACACGAAGTAATTAAGCAAATAATTAAGTGTAAAGACAGTAAAGTGTGAAATTGGTGAAATAAAGTGATTGTTGGTTTTCATTGACTGCGTTTGAGAAACTAAGTGTGTTTTGTTTATTTCAAATTACGCAATCCAGAGATACGTACTAGCCCACTAGAACTAGCATTCGTAACATTTGGTGTCAGAAGTGGGATTATCGAAAATTGAAATTAAAAAAAAAAATAAATAACTAAATAAATAAATAAAATTAGCTGCAGCGGCTGGGCCAATACAAGCGTTGGACATGAGCCAACTAATGGCTGCACTCAACGGCATGTCGGCGCAAATGGAAACGGCGAATCGAGAAATGGCAGCGGAGCTGGAAACTACGAATCGAGAAATGGCAGCGAAGCTGGAAACTACGAATCTCGAAATTTTGGCAAA
The DNA here is from genome assembly GCA_963971225.1 of Melieria omissa. NCBI lineage: Eukaryota > Metazoa > Arthropoda > Insecta > Diptera > Ulidiidae > Melieria > Melieria omissa. Next base: position 88,998,103 of record OZ020267.1, on the reverse strand, counting down.
AGTCAAGACTGCAAATCGAGCAATGTCAGCGAAACTAGAAACTACAAATCGGGAAATGGCAGCGAAAATGGAAACGGCGACCCATGAAATATCGGCGCAAGTGGCCGAGCGAATGGAAGTTAGGTTAGGTTAAAGTGGCTGCCTAGGCACGGGACTTGCCGAAAGACACACTTAGGCCACATAAAGGACCCATTGTGATACCACGAAAAGGGAGTGATCTGACTTACTGCAAGTTAAGTGCCTTTACAAGCCATTTTGTTTTGTGGATAAAACTTAGCAAGTCCCTAATGTTGACTGATCTAAGGTCATCCAGGTTGTCGAAGAAAGTAGAGCCTAAGGCTTTCCATCTTCGTATAGAGAGAGCCGGGCAGTGACAAAGGAGGTGACTGGCGGATGGAAGTTAAGCTTCAGGAAAATTCTGCGCGCTTGGAGCAGGAAGTGGAGGAAATCTCAGATAGGATTAATGGGAAATTCGAGCACCTGGAGACGCGCGTAGAGCACTTGGATGATTCCCTGAACAAACGAGTTGGCGACTTGGATGATTCCCTGAACAAGCGAGTTGATAGTCTGGAAGACTCGATGAACAGAAAAATTGACGGGCGGCTTAAAGAGGTACAGCCACGATAATGTTTGCCGCCGGTTCCGGAATGTTTCGCCACCCGAACAGAAGTGCCTACTTACGATGGTGCTACGCCGTTCGATACATTTAAACTGCAATTCGACTTATCTGCTTATCAGGAAGGGTCGGGAGATTGGCACTGGCGCTGAAAGGTCCTGCGGCTGAGGTAATGAAATCAGTTCCGGAATGTTCGAGAAGTGATTACGAGGCCGTCATGAGAGTGTTGGCAGCGAAGTAGAGCAACGAGCACTACCATACGCTGTACTATTGTGAGCTGAATAACCGCAGGCAAAGAGCCAGCGAGGCGCTGCAGGCATATGCAGCAGACATTGAGCGGCTCGTACAGTTGTGCTACCCGAAATTCGGCGCTGATGATCTCGAGAGGATGAAGATTGAGTCGTTTATTGAAGGTCTTCATGATCCAGAGACACGTCGCAGTGCGGTAATGATGCACAAGCCGACATTTAAGGAAACGGTGACCAGCGCGATGACATATGAGGCGACATGGATTGGGTGCACTCGGTATGCACTTGCAAGGATACGAAACCCAACCGGACAACGACATTAAGATCCAGGCCATAAGCTCTGGGACACCGGTGAGGCCACGGGTGGTCTCCTCTAAAGTTGTTTGCTGGACATGTGGCAAGCAGGGTCACATAGCACAGGACTGCCGCCAACGAAAGAGGCGTGCCCGTTCTCGATCGCAATCGCCTGAAGCGAGGAATACTGACAAGCAAGGCTCAGCCAACAAGCGCAGGGCTGAGTACGACAAGTCGTTAAACTAAAACGGGTCAGCCCAAAGGAACGTGAGGTAATCCCCACAACCTGCCGCCCCACCGTCCTTGTCTCGCAGTTGAAACGACAAGCCAGCAGCTTGACGATTGAAGGAAAGATAGATGGAAAGTTGTTCGTGTTGACACTAGATACTGGAGCGTCATATTCGATCATAAAAAGGAAGCTTCTGAAGAACTGGGAACCACTGCATGGCATACAGCTGAGGACTGCGACTGGCGAGCGTACGCCGGTAAGAGGAAAAGAAAAAAACAATTGCTATCGGCACCAGTAGCCTGGAACATGAGTTCATCGTCGCGGATATAATGGACGACGTGATTATCGGCGTGGATTTCATGATTAGGCACGGGTTTACGCTGGACCTGAAAGAAAATGTGCTGAGATATGCCAACGTTGAATTCCCCCTGCACACCGGCTATGAGCGAAGCGTGGCGGTAAGCAAAGTTGTCTCGTGTCAACACCAGAAGATACCAACGAATTCCGAGGCGATTGTGTGGACAAAGGTGGACGAGGACGATGGGACAAGTCGGCTGTGGGTTATAGAAGCGCCAAAACAAGGATACGACAACATAATTATCGGACGTACATTAGTGGAACCAAAAAAATGGCAAAATACCAGTCATTATACTCAACCCATTGAACACACCCAGATATGTCGGAAAAGATGCGGTCATTGGCGAGTGTAGAGAGGCTAAAGCAGTTGTCAATTGCGAAAGCAGTCCACTCGGAGGAAGTAGGAAACGCGGTTCTAACATTGGCGCCATACCGCAAGAGAACCAGTGGATCAGCGAATTGACGGCCGAGCAGAAACAGAAGGCACGGTCACTCCTACAGCACTATGGGTCAATATTTGCAGCAGAAGCGGACGGAAGTACAGCCATAGTGAAGCACAACATCGACACCGGAAGTGCGAAACCGATCCGCCAACAGCCAAGACGGGTTCCTCTGGCCAAGAGGGAAGAGGTCACCACTTTGATTGAAAACATGGGTAAAGAAAAGGTCATAGAGCCTTCGTCAGGACCTTGGTGTTCGCCGGTCGTGCTAGTCAAGAAAAAGGATGGCAGTACCCGATTTTGTGTGGACTATCGAAAGCTCAATGACGTGACCAAGAAGGACAGCTATCTACTACCTCGAATCGATGACACCCTGGACACACTGTCAGGTACACAGTGGTTTTCTACGCTCGACTTACGCAGCGGCTATTGGCAGGTGGAGCTTGCAGACAAGGACAAGGAGAAAACGGCTTTCATTGCTAGCGATGGTTTGTGGCAATTCACCGTCATGCCGTTTGGACTCTGCAACGCACCAGCGACATTCGAGCGGCTAATGGAACGTGTGCTAAAAGGGCTGCATTGGCGGACGTGTCTGGTCTACCTGGACGACATAAACGTTATGGGTAAAAGCTTTGACGACCACCTGGGTAAGCTGAAGGAGGTATTCGAGCAAATACAAAAAGCCGGGCTTAAACTCAACCCAAAGAAGTGCTCGCTGTTTCAACAGGAGGTCAAGCATACACATGAAGGCAAGATCACGGCGGTGAAGGAGTGGCCCCGACCACACAATCTACACGAACTTCGTAGTTTCCCGGGCCTTTTTCTCGCGCAGGAGGTGGAAATCTTCATATATACTGATGGCAACCCATCAGCATGCCGGATTCTTACCGACTAAAACCACCCCCCGTTAACCCTTTCCTGGGCCTGTGCACATACTACCGAAGATTCGTTCCTGGATTTGCGAACACAGCTGGCACCTTGCACAAACTGGCGAAAAAGAATCAAGCCTTCGCGTGGGGCGAAGAGCAGGAGCAGGCTTTTACACGACTGAAGGAAAAACTGTGCACTGCTCCAATTCTGGCCTTCCCCGTGCCCGGAGTGATATTTGTGCTGGATACAGATGCAAGTGGGCATAGTATTTGTGGTGTGCTATCACAGATAATAGATGGCCAAGAACAAGTGAGAGCATATTACAGCAACATTTTGTCGAAGCCTGAACGCAACTACTATGTGACACGAAGGGAGTTGCTGGCAGTATTGGAATGCGTGAAACACTTCCACAAATACCTTTATGGGCAAAAGTTTTGCCGGCACACAGATCATGCGGCATTGAAATGGCTCCTGAACTTTAAAGATCCGGAAGGCCAATTGGCGCGGATCGAGCGGCTGCAGAGCTACGACTACACGGTAGAGCATCGCGAGGGTAGCACCCATGGAAATTCCGATGCCTAGTCACGCCGTCCGTGCAAAACCGAATGCAGGCAAGGTTCACGAGCCGAAAGCAAAGAGCAGATAGTGGACATACGATTAGTCAGCGTTATGCCAGAGGAAGAGTGGTCTGCGGAGAGGATGCAAAAGGACCAGCGCGAGAATACGGATCTTAAAAAAATCATTGAAGGCAAGGAGCAAGGCGCACATCCAGACTGGCAGGAGATGGCCCGTGAAAGCCCGATCGCGAAGGCTTACTGGGCACAATGACAAAGTCTGCGGCTGTCTGATGGCTGCCTATCCCGCGAGTGGGAGAGTGAGGATGGCCGGACCAGCAATTCCCTAATTGTAGACCCGAAATGCAGAATCAACGAGGTGATCGAGGCATACCATAACGACTCCAGCGGAGGGCACCTAGGCATCACAAAAACTGTCGCCAAAATAAAAAGACGATTCTACTGGGTAGGATGCCAGGAGTCTGTCGCCGATTGGATTAGGTGCTGTGATCGATGTTCGGCTGCGAAAGGGCCGACAAGAAGATCTCGGGGCCGCATGCAGCAGTACAACGTGGGAGCGCCCTTCGAGCGAATTGCTATGGACGTCGCCGGGCCATTTCCACTTAGCACTCAGGGCAACAAATATGTGCTGGTGGTAATGGACTATTTCAGCAAATGGCCCGAAGTGTATCCTATTCCTAACCAGGAGGCCGCCACGGTCGCGGAAATGCTGGTACACAACTGGGCAGCCAGATTTGGAGTCCCGATGGAGTTGCACTCGGATCAAGGCCGGAATTTCGAGTCTCTGATATTGAAGGAAGTGTGTGTGCTACTAGGAATAAGGAAAACTCGCACATGTCCTTTGCATCCCCAGTCCAACGGCATGGTGGAACGATTCAATCGGACGCTGGAAGAATATATGCGGAAAGTAGTAGCCAGGAATCAAAAGGATTGGGACACGCATATTCCGCTGTTCTTGATGGCGTATAGGTCAGCCCCGCACGATACGACATCACTCACTCCAGCCCGAGCAGTGTTCGGCACGGAGCTGAGGTTGCCTGTTGACTTGAAGTTCGGAGTGGTCAACACGACGGAAGGCGCTAAGACTGATTACGCAGTCAATAAGCGGTTGGAGCTGGAAGAAATCCACCAGTTTATAAGGGACCGTATCAAACTGGTCAGCGATAAGATGAAAGCCAGATATGATCTACGGGCTAACACAGCGGAGTTCCAAGAAGGCGATCTGGTAATGCTTTACAACCCGCAGCGGAGGAAAGGTTTGTCTCCAAAACTTCAAACGTCATGGGAAGGACCGTACAAGGTCGTGACCAGGATTAATGACGTGGTGTACAGGGTTCAACGCTGCGGCAACAGAAACGCCAGGTTGAATGCTTTTCCAAGAATACATTTAGACATGCACTTCAGAGTACGGCAATGCTTGGCATGAATGGTTTTACGTGCATACTTTTAGGCACGCACTTTAGAGTACGGCGAACTTGCTATAATTACGATATGGCATGGATGGTTCGCGAAAGGTGATGAGCTGTGCTAGAACAATCGAGATAGAGAGTACAACTGGAATGTGCAAGAAAATTCGGCGCGATAAGAAAACTAGTATAAAAGCAGCAGTGTGCAGCGCAGAGAGGAGTCTTAGTTGAATAAGCAAAGTGGTAACAGGTGTAGAGCAAGGTGTAAATCTGTAAATAAAGTGATTGTTGATTTCTGAGTGCGTTTTGCGCTGAGTAATTGAAGTTGTTTTATTTTCAAACACAATCCAAACGAACTTGGAAAAGTCATTTTCGTAACAGTATATAAAAATTTAAAAATATATATAATAATAATTAATAATAATTAATCATATATATATATTTACATATATAAGCATAAGCATCTATAAGAGAGCAGTTCATAATATTGTTACGAATACTAGGTCTAGTGGGCTGTTACGTATCACTGGATTGTGCAATTTGAAAATGAAACAACTTTGTTTATTCGAACGCTGCCAATTAAAAACCAACAGTCACTTTATTATTCACAGTTTAGACTTTACTGTTCGTACACTTAATTATTTGCTTAACCCTTCGCTGCATGGCATTGCATACATGCAATGTTAACTTTTCATAGATTTGGAAACTTTTCTATTCAGCATTTTACAGTTGTTCATTCCTCAGCTGCATCTTTTATGTTAAAACAATTGATAACTAACGGAATTTTGCGATTAACATTGAAAGTATGCGCAAAAGAATCGAAAAAGCAGCAAGTGTTTCGATTTGGTGAACTAATTTTGGTTATTGATGGCGATGGTGATATGGTGATCGCCGTCGCTCAGCTGTTTAGTGCGTTGAATTACGAGTATAGAGTGACGTCTGACCTCTGTTCGACTCCCCGCAGTTGTCAACAGTAAAATATTGATAAAACCGACTTTCATTTCGGCGGTAGCGCTCTCACCAGGATACGGAAAATGGCCGTAAAACTTTTTTCCTAGATACAGGAATTCAACAAAATTTGATTTTTACCATCAGAACTTAACAAGCAACAAGAATTATATAACAAAAAAGTTTTTTCTTCACGGAAATTAAATCATGCAACGAAGGGTTAATTACACCGTGTGGCAACTTCACTTGTCAAAACCATACTGACACGCTGCACCGCTGCCTCCGGCTGCCTTTTATACCCGTCCGGCCATCGCGCAGATCGTTCTCGCACATTCCCGAGTGGACTAAAGGTTTCCCTGATGATCGCCACCATCGTTGCCAGATTGGACTAAAAGTGCTATAATTCAATCTGGCAACGACGGCCTCGATAATAAGGTAAACTTTTAGGCCAACCTGGCAATGATGGCAACTTTTAGTCCAATCTGGCATGTGCGAGAACGATCTGCGCGATGGCCAGACAGGTATAAAAGGCAGCCGGGTGCGGCGCAGCGAGTCATTCTGATTTTGACTAGTGAAGGTGCCACACGGAGCAATTAAGCAAATAATTAAGTGTAAAGACAGTGAAGTGTAAATCTGTTAAATAAAGTGATTGTTGGCTTTTATTGACTGCGTTCGGATAATTAAAGTTGTCTTATTTTCAAATTGCACAATCCAGTGATACGTAACAGCCCACTAGACGTAGTATTCGTAACATTTGGTGTCAGAAGTGGGATTGTGGAAAATTGAAAGTAAACAAAAAATAAATAAAATAAAATTATAAAAGCACGGACATGATTAAACTCGAGCTGCTGAAGGTAGACCAGCTGAAGAAGGAGCTGGTTGCCTGTAATTTGCCGACTGCTGGCGGAAAGGTGGAGTTGCAGTTGCGCTTGAGAGAAGCATGTGAGGCACGAGGCGTCGATTGGACTGTGCACGAGTTCGGAGTGCAAGAACTAGAGGCGTCGGCCAAGGTGGAGGAATCGCCTGATGCTGCTGCGTCGCTGCAAAGTACGGCTGCAATGGCTGCGCCACTACAAGCATTGCACATGAGCCAGCTAATGACTGCACTTAAAGGCATGTTCGAGACTTCCAACCGTGGAATGGCAGCGAAACTGGAAACTGTGAACTGAGAAATGGCGGAAAATTCTGCGCGCATAGAGCAGTAGGTGGAGGCAATTTCCGATAGCCTGAACGTGAAAGTTGAGCATCTCGAGGCGCGAATGGACAATGGATGATTCCCTGAACAAACGTGTTGACGATCTTGACGATTCCCTAAACAAACGAGTTGATAGTCTGGAGAAAAGTTTTGCCATAGAAGCGCCTACCTATGATGGTACTACGTCGTTTGACACATTCAAACTACAATTCGAAATGGCTGCTTTGAAGAGTCAGTGGGCCGATGTTAGGAAAGGTCGGAGACTGATACTGGCTCTAAGAGGTCCTGCGGCTGAGGTAATAAAAACAGTTCCGGAAGGTTCGAGAGGTGATTACGACACCGTCATAAGGGGGCTGGCAGCCCGATACAGTGACGAGCACAACAAAATGCTGTATTATTGCGAGCTGAAGAGCCGTAGACAAAGGGCCAACGAGGCGCTGCAGACATATGCAGCAGACATTGAGCGGCTCGTACAGTTGTGCTACCCGGAATTCGGCGCTGATGACCTCGAGAGGATGAAGATTGAGTCATTTATTGAAGGTCTTCATGAACCAGAGACACGACGCAGTGCGTTGATGATGGGCAAGCCGATATTTAAGGAGACGGTGACCAGCGCGATGACGTATGAGGCGGCCTGGAGAGGAAGTTTTCGACATTCATCTGCGGAAAAGCGTCGAGCCCAATCTGGACGTGTCACCCAAAGCCAGACAGCGAGCTCGGAGGCACCAGCGGGGCTGCGGGCAGTGTCATCTAGAGTCAGTTGCTGGCGATGTGGCAAGCAAGGCCACATATCACGAGACTGCCATCTGCGAGAAAAGTGTTCCGGACAACCGACGTCGCCAAGAAGGGCTGCTGCTCTGCCACACCATTCGTGCAAAACCGAGTGCAGGTATAACTCGCGAGCCGAAAGCGAGGGACAGATAGTGGACGTCCGGTTGGTAAGCATTATGCAAGAGGAAGAGTGGTCTGCGGAGAGGCTACAAAAAGACCAGCGTGAGGATGCGGATCTTGCAAAAATCGTCGAAGGCAAGGAGCAAGGCTCACGTCCAGACTGGCAGGAGATGGCCGGTGAAAGCCCGATCGCTAAGGCTTACTGGGCACAGTGGAAAAGTCTGCGGCTGAAGAAAGGATGCCTGTACCGCGAATGGGAGAGCGTGGATGGTCGGACCAGCAACTCCCTAATGGTAGTGCCGAAATGCAGATTCAACGAGGTCATCGAGGCATACCATAACGACTCCAGCGGAGGACATCTGGGCATCACCAAAACCGTCGCCAAAATAAGACGAAATAAGAATAAGAATAAGACGAAATAAGAATAAGGATGTCAGGAGTTTGTAGCCGAGTGGATTAAGAGCTGCTACCGATGTCCAGCCGCGAAAGGGCCGACAAGAAGATCTCGAGGCCGCATGCAGCAGTACAACGTGGGAGCGCCCTTCGAGCGGATTGCTGTGGACGTCGCCGGCCCATTCCCAACTAGCACTCAAGGCAACAAATATGTGCTGGTTGTAATGGATTACTTCAGCAAATGGCCCGAAGTGTACCCTATTCCTAACCAGGAGGCCACTACGATCTCGGAAAAGCTGGTAAACAACTGGGTAGCCAGGTTCGGAGTTCCGTTGGAGTTGCACTCAGATCAAGGCCGGAATTTCGAGTCTGCGGTATTCAAGGAAGTGTGTAAGCTGCTGGGGATGAAGAAAACTCGTACCACCACCCGCTGACTTGAAGTTCGGGGTAGTCAGAACGACGGGAGGCGCTAAGACGGACTACGTGGTCAATAAGCGGGCGGAACTGGAGAAAATTCACCAGTTTATAAGAAGCCGCACCAAACTGGTCAGCGATAAGGTGAAAGCCAGATATGATCTACGGGCCAACTCAGCAGGGTTCCAAGAAGGCGATCTGGTAATGCTCTACAACCCGCAGCGGAGGAAAGGTTTGTCTCAGAAAATTAAAGCGTCATGGGAAGGACCTTACGAAGTCGTGACTAGGATTAACGACGTGGTATTCAACGTTGCAGCAATAAAGGCGCTAAGCTGAAGGTAGTCCATTTGGAGCGCCTGGCGCCTTATCACAGCGGAACCTCGGCACTTGTTCGGGACGAACAAGTCTAAGTGATGGGCAGTGTAACGATAAGACAGTCTGTCGCTGTGCAAAGCAACCCTGTCGCTACGCGCCGTGCTATAATTCAATCTGGCAACGACGGCCGCGATAATAAGGGAAACTTCTAGGCCAACCTGGCAATGGTGGAAACTTTTAGTCCAACCTGGCAATGATGGCAACTTTTAGTCCAACCTGGCAATGGTGGAAACTTTTAGTCTAATCTGGCAATGATGGTCGCGTTCATCATGAAAACCTTTAGTCCACTCTGGAATGTGCGAGAACGATCTGCGCGATGGCCAGACAGGTATAAAAGGCAGCCGGGTGCGGCGCAGCGAGTCAGTCTGATTTTGACTAGTGAAGGTGCCACACGGAGCAATTAAGCAAATAATTAAGTGTAAAGACAGTGAAGTGTAAATCTGTTAAATAAAGTGATTGTTGGCTTTTATTGACTGCGTTCGTATCATTAAAGTTGTCTTATTTTCAAATTGCACAATCCAGTGATGCGTAACAGCCCACTAGACGTAGTATTCGTAACAACATATACAGCACATTCCATTTAGCTGCATTCACCTTCGATGCACATGATTTGGGACACCTAAGCGAAAAATGCAGCTAAGCGGAATATCTTAAAAAGTTTTTGGTTCCAAAAAAACACGACGCAAGGTGAATTATGATTTTCTATAGCAAACCATGTAAAAATCGAAGATAAGTTCCAGGGTTGCGAAAATACTACTTTTTAAAAAGAACATTGAACAAAGTAAACATTTAAAAACACAAAAATAATATAAAATTGTGTTACATACATCCACAATACAAAAATAAACAAATTCAATTAAAACAAAATAAAATATTCAATTAATTTATAAAAACAAAATAAAAATTAATCACTGTCTGATGAGTCCATAGTGGCTGTTGTCGTAAGCCGGCTTTCTTTCACAAAAGTTAGAAAGGAAATTTCCGAGTTTTGATGGCATGGAGCAATTAGAAACAAAAGTCGTGCCATCTTTAAAAAAAAAAGAAAATATCAAAAAAACAAATATGAAAGACTGGAACCCAAAACAACGCAACTTCGAAAATCTAACGACGCACATTGAAAATTAATACAAATTCATCAGCGACGCTACTTCGAAAAAACGCAAAACGAAACGACGTAAAGCGAGGTATTGGTGTATATCAAAATTTTGCATGAACGAATGTATTGAATTACACAGTGCAACGCTGAAAAAAGGGACAAGGTCAAATCCGTCTCATTCGATAGAGGACCTCAGTAGATGAACAAGTGTCAAGGGATTTTTCCCAGGATGCTCGAGTTTTTTTAAATGCAGTTTAAAGATGGCGGCTTAATGCCCCTTTCTGAAACTTTTAAAACATCATATCTTATGACTCAAATGTCATAAAACAATAATTTTTACGTCAAATGAAAGCTAATGATATGAAGTCGATGACACAATATCCCTTTTTGAAAAATGTTATGAAAAGGATATGAAGGGCCTCAATTAAATTTATATCCTTGAATATTCTGGGAACCGTGAGAGCTAAATTTATATAAGTGACTTCTGGTGAAATATGGTAGCATTTATAGATCTATACTGCTAATGTTGCGGCAAATGCAAACGTTCTTTGTGCGGAAGTAATTTTAATAACTTTCAATAATTAAAAAAATTAATATTTATTTCTTTAACTACCGACGTTTTTATATTCTTTCTCTTCTTCCGTCACTGAACCGTTCGTTCTTTTTTTTTCGCCCAACGGATCTCCCATGCGGTTCAGTGGCAATGTTGTATTTTTTTGTATTTTTACATTTAAATTTTAGACATGTTCTTAACATAAATCGGCAACATCCTACCCCCCGTGATTCGATACACTGGATTGAGAATTACTTTTAACATCGAGCACCGCAATCTTCGATGCTGGTCTTCGGAGGATTCCTGATGTCGTTTTAACCAGAACGGTCCGCACTTGACCATCTGCGGCTGGGTTGGCTTCAGTTACTATGCCTCGTTTCCACTGACCGCGACTCTCATTATCGTCGCATATGATGACAACGTCTCCCACAGATATCGGCTTCACTTTTCTGAACCACTTGGTGTGTCGGGTCAAGGTTGGCAGATACTCGAGTATCCACCTCTTCCAAAAGGTTTGCTTCAGTTGTTGCGCTATGTGCCACTGCTTCCGTAGACATGTTGATTCAGGTACCATGGGCGTTTGAACATCATTAGCGCAACCTAGTAGAAAATGGTTCGGCGTAAGAGGTTCCGCTTCGGTGCTCTCGATCGGCACATGAGTCAGTGGCCGCGAGTTGATGAGATTTTCGGCCTCAATGAGGAGGCTCAGCAACGTCTCTATTTGTGGCGCTCGTTCCTTTAAGGTGAAGATTAAAACGCGCTTTACGCTTTTCACCATTCTTTCCGATACACCCCCCGCAGATGGGTTCGCAGGCGCATTGAATACCCATTCTATGCTCTACGGCTGCATTCAAATTCAATACCATTTCTAACATGAACCCAGTATTCTTTGCTCGCACCAACATAATTTGTTCCCCTATCGCTTCTGAGCCGCATAGGTACCATCTACGATTGATGAAATTGCGGCATACCATGATGGTTGCATCTGTTGACAGGTCTCTAGCCAACTCCAAGTGGATTGCTCTGGTAGTCAAGCACGTGAACACAGCGACCCAACGTTTTTCTTGGCGGCGGCCTATGGCCACCAGCACAGGCCCGAAGTAGTCGACGCCCGAATAGGAAAAAGGGCGCACGAAAGGCGTTAGTCTGTCGATTGGCAATTGCCCCATTTGTGGTACCTCTGGAACGACGGATAGGTTTTTGCATACTTGGCATTCTGCCTTAATTGAAGTTAACAGGCGGCGCACGTTCGGAATCCAATATTTCCGACGTACCGCACACACTATGGATTCGAAGTTGTGGTGATGGAAAAGTTCGTGATAATGTTTGGCTATTAGGCGTGAAATGGCGTGCCCCTTCGGCAATATAATAGGTCGCTTCGTTGACATTGGGATGCATTCAGCGTAGTCGATGCGACCCCCTAACCGCAGAACACCTTTGTCGTCTAACACTGGGCTCAATTTGTACAAACAACTGCTTCTGTCTACTGGAGTGCTGCTCCGCAAAGATTTGACTTCGTCGGCATAAACTTCCTCCTGGACCAATCGGCAAACCATAAGCTCCGTTTTTTTAATGTCAGCAGCAACAATTGTCTTCGGCGCGTCCGGATGAGCGATCTTGCGGAGCTTCGAAACAGCTTTACGGACCAGTGTCATCACCCTAAGAAACTTGTAAAAATTTGAACATTTGTTAAACGGAGTTACCGTGTCCGCTGGCCCCAAGGTGAATATCGGCTTTGCTCTTTTCTCTTCTTGGCACTCGACTCTTTTGGAGTCCCGTGGCATAGTTGGCCAGCTATCTTCCGGTAGCGCTAAGAATAGCGGCCCATTTAACCATTTGCAGTCCTGGGAAAAGGTTTTTATACGTGTTGCCTCGTCAGCGGGGTTGTACTTCCCCGGCACCCATCTCCACTGGCTCACTTCGGATGCCTGCAAAACCTCGGAGATGCGGTGTGCCACGAATTGCTTGTAACACCTCGCGTCGGATTTTATCCATTCGATAACAATCTTGGAGTCAGACCAAAATAAGATTTTGTGCGGCTTGACGTCATGTCTATTGACAACGGCATCCTTCAATCTTACTCCCAACATGGCCGATTGTAGTTCCAGCCTTGGTATGGACAGCGGCTTCAATGGGCTGCATCGTGACCTCCCAGCGACGAATACGACTTCAGTATTGTTGTTGTAGTGAATACGCCAAAAGGCGACAGCCGCAAATGCAAGCTCGCTTGCATCGACGAATATATGTAGTTGTATATTGGCATGAGGATTTAAAAATTCTAAGCTGTAGCATCTCGGCATTTTAAAACTCTCGATGGTGTTCAAAGTTCGGTACCACTGCACCCATTTTTCGTAGATATCTTCAGGAATTGGCTCGTGCCAATCTACATTCCTGTGCCACAGCCGCTGCATCAAAACTTTGGCACCCAAAACCAACCCACAAACAAAACCGAGTGGATCGAAAATAGACATCGTTACGCTCAACATCTCCCCTTTCGTTGGGCGTCTGCTGCAGTCTAAAACTGCTTTTGGCACTCGCGAGAAGAGCAACTTAAAGAAAAAGTGATCATCGTTTGGATCCCAGTGCATACCTAGCACCTTCTCGGCAGCACTTTCACCTCGGCATTTGCAATCTTTCTGTGGTATAGGCTGCTGCGCGTTGCTTGAGACAGCTTAGAGGAGCTCCTTCGAATTTGACGCCACGCTCCTTAATTCAAAACCAGCCCAGCTATAGATGTTGATGACGTCTTTCGTGACTTTCATGCATTCCTCGACGTTATCAAAGCTGTCCATATAATCGTCGACGTAATGACGGTCGACAATGGCATTAACTGCTCTTGGATGTGTGTCGCGATATTTTTCTGCATGTAAATTCTTTACAAATTGTGCAGAGCACAGCGAGCTAATCGAACCAAAGATCATCGCCTTCATCACGTACACGTCCGGTGCTTTCGATCGCTCGCCTCCTCTCCACAAGAATCGCTGCGCGCTTTGGTCTTCTTGACGAATTTGAATTCGATGAAACATCTCGCGGATGTCACCACATACTCCCACTTTACCCTGCCTAAAGGTAAACAAAATAGCTAGGAGCAATTTCGGCTGGTACTCCTCTGGCCCTTTCATTAGAGCGCAGTTTAAAGACATGTTATTGATTTTGGCCGCAGCGTCAAAAACGAGTCTGCGCTTGTTGCCTTTGTTCACGTTGCATGCAACGAAATGCGGCAAATACCAAGTACGATTTGCATTTTCATTGACTTCTGCAGGCAATAGTCGTCTTGCGTATCCCTTTTCGACGTACTCGTTGATTTTCGAAACGTACCATTCAGCATAATCTGAATCGCGAGCCATTTTTGCTTCAATGTGCTCCAAACGTTTAATGGCCATACTGAAACTTTCTGGAAATTGTATTCTATCGCTGCGCCAAAGCAGCCCAGTTTCGTAATATCCGCCAACAAACTTGGTTGTCTGGTGCAACAGCTTTTCGGCTCGAATGTCAGCTTCTGATCGGACAATTGATAACACAGCGCAACAAAAAAACACTTTTTTTCTGTTGCATGGAGTTTTTCTACTGTTTCTTACTAATTTGGGTGCACTGATTCCGAATCTACCCTCCGATTTTTTCTAACAGCTCTAGTTTGTAAGATATAGGTACCCTGTCATTTTTTCAGTTTTTCCTCTACTTTTTCCATATTTTCGATCGTAGTTTCTAAACCAAAAAACCGATTCACATGATTTTCACCTTATCGCATTAACAACACCGTACGGCTTCTTTTCCGATGCAACTTATTTTTATAAATGTTAAAATGCCGCGGTAATTGGACCTCAAAGTTGGAAAAAATTTAATTTTAAGGCGTTTTCTTTGATGGTCAAAAGCATACACATTTTTTGTAAAACAATTAACGAGTTAGGTATATAACGAAAGTCGACACATCAAGCAATACAACACAGCTAAATTATTTGGCGGAATACACATTCGCATCGAAATAACAGGAAAAATGTAGCATCGCGATTTTCATCACTTTTCATACTTTTTCCTTACAAAATTAGGGGCCTGAAAATATGCAAAGTTTTTAATTTTTTTTTGTTTCGAAAAATTCAAAATATTTTTGTTTTTGCTTGTATTCCAAACTATAAATGGAACATAAAAAAGAGCATATTTTGAGGCTCCTGATTTTTTAAGGAAAAAGTATGAAAAGAGATGAAAATCGCTATGGTAAAGTTTTGTTATTATTTCGACGCGAATGTGTATTCCGATAAATAATTTGGCTGTGTTGTATTGCTTGATGTTTCTTCTTAAGATATTCATATACTTCGAAACTTGATTTATGAAACATCTGTACAATTTTCGCCATCAGAAAAAACGCCTTGAAATTCAATATTTTCTTACTTTGAAACCTTATTACCACGCCCATTTAGAACGCATAAAATTGATTAATGTCAGGAAAGATGGCGTGAAATGTTGTAAGTGCAACGATATAAAAATAATGTCGATAGGATTATTGGTTCAGAAATAACAGTCGAAAACAAGAAAAAAGCCGAGGAAAATTCAAAAAAGTGACACGCCTATTTTTTGCAAAAACTAGAGCTGTTACATAAAAACGGAGTATGGTTTTGAAAACAGCGTGGAAAAACGATTCAGATTCATGTAAAAAACTCCATGCAACAGACATGCTGTTGTGCAGTGTAATTGTTTTGGTTCAAATTTCTACGCAGCGAAATATTCGGCAATCTGTTGGTTGACTTCAAATAGTGATGTGTCTTCAATAGTGCCATCTCTAACCCAATACTCGTTGGATCCAAATAATGCCCATCCAAGATTTGTTTTGTGGGCTGAAAAACCGTCATCGAAATTGACAGCTTCAATTGTTCTGGTTAGCTTCGAGTGTGCAGTCCAATTAGAATTTTCGGTACTGCGTTGGTGTAATCGGCGATTTTCATTTGTTTCAGCTCTTCGTGACATTGCGTGAACTCGGTCAAATTTAACATTTGCTGTGGCAAATACAGCCTTTTCGTTGTGCGCACCCCCTTCATTTGGCTATTCTTTGCTCCATCGCATGCGCCAGCGATTTCGAGCGACACTTGACGCGAATGCAATGTTTGGTTTTCGATCCACTTCAGCCGAAGAACATCTGTCTTGCCTTTGAGGCCGATGGCGTTTGCGATGCTCTTCTCCAGCAGAGGTATTTTTGCCCCTTCGTCGATAAAGGCAATTACATTCATTTCCCCTTTTGGTCCCTTTAGTTTGACCGGCAAATATTTTAGGAGTGTATGTGGACGACATGGCGAGTTCGCTTTAGCGAGTGGATGCTGCGAGTTTCGGTTGGCAGTTTGAACGGTGGCCACAGGTGTATCGGTGAATGCAGGGTTGCATTTTTCTGGTTCATCGAGTTTATGTAGTAGACGATTGTGGAATTTATTACATGACGATATTCCACAGGCTCGGCGTTTGCGGCAGTTCTGTACACTATGACCGGCTTGCATACAACAAAAACATAAATGTTTGCTCTTTACAATATTCCAGCGCTTAAAATAGTCTGCGTCCTTAAACTTTTGACACTGGTACAAGCCATGGTTTTGTTCACACAATACACATAATTTTGTTTCTTCTTTTGTCATGGTCATCACGGACTTAGAGTTGGTTTTGTTTTTTACGTTCGCTGAATCATTTGGTTGTACACTCTTTGTGGGCATAAGGTCTATCGCCTTGATATATGCATGGCGCTTTGCTGTAACCAATTACAAAAATCGCGCACTGTTGGGTATGGCTGCTGCAATGCAAAAATATGGCGGGTTCATTCCTCCCTCTTGTTCAGCGGCAGTTTACCAATTAACTCGTCCAGCAAGATTGGGTCGTTCAGATGTGGGATGGCACCCGAATTTTCTAAAAAGGCAGTTAAGTTGGCGACCACTGAGCGGAAGTTGATGATATCGCCGATTCGACCACCCGTAACAGGGGAAAAGGCTCGCGCTTTAGCAATTTGGCTTCTGATAAGTAGTTCGGGGCGACCGTAGTGAAACTCGAGTGTCTTCATTGCAGCATCTACGCTTGAGGGGTGGATCAGTAGTGATTCCACTAGTTGTCTGGCTTTTCCTTTCAAGGCTTTCTGCAGGCGTAGCAGATTTTCTAACTTCGAATACGAATTCATTTCCGTGGCCTTTTTATATGCCACGGAAAACATTGGCCACTCCTCGGGCGAACCATGGAATTCCGGCAGGTCTAACATTTTCCGTGTATGTGGATAATATTGTGGACTCCAAGGCGAATGCACCTGGCTTGCGGCAGGCACCAGATGCACATAGTGGCTAGGAAATTTATTTATTTATTTATTTATTTATTTATTTATTTATTGCATAGAGCTCCAATTTGTTGGCATAAAATCAGCAGCATAGCCATTGCTTGTGGCGTTGAAGTTTGGCTGCAGTATTCCAGTTCTGTTCATGGCAGACCCGATGTAAGGGGCGTAGGCAGCGTCGGCGTTGACGCAGGTGACGTTGGCGGTGTTAGCGTCGGCAGGGTTTGTAGCAGTAACGTTAGCAGAATTAACGCTGGCGGAGAAAATGTTGTTACGGGAAGCGTAGTTATAAGTGTAGCGCTGGCTGAAGTTGCGCTGGCTGAAGTTGCGCCGGCAGAATTGGCGCTGGCAAAGATGGCGCTGGCAGAAGTAGCGCCGGCAGAGAAGCCGTTGGCTGAGGTCGCACCAGCTGAAGCGGCTACGGCGAGGGCGCTAGCAGAGGTAACGCTGGCAGAGTTAGCGTCGGCAAGGATGGCGCGGGCAGAGGTAGCGCCGGCAGGTATGACGTTGACAGAGGTAGCGCCGGCAGATATGGCGCGGGAAGGCATAGCTTCGTTGCTGTGTACGTCGGCCGGAGGGGCGTTGTTAGCTGTTTGGCGAGTTATTACCTCTTTGAATAGGAGCCTCTCCTTCTCAGATGAGGCTAGGGAGCTCTGTAGGCTTCTAATCTGTTCGCGTAGTTCTTCAATTAATGTTTCTTGTGGAATGATTGTAGACTCGTTCTCATCGCCACTGCAGGAGCTTTCATCACTGTTGTTGTCGGACATCTTGTCTTCAAGAACCTTCGGCCCTTGCTTCGTGCTACGTAGATTATAACGAGGCGCGGCTGCGTGAGTTGAACTTTCACGAATTTTCGTTGCTTTCATCAATATCGCACGGTGGATGGCGATTTATAAAATACGTTTTTACGAAACGTGGCGATACGAAAAAAGAATATAAAAAGATGTTTCGGCAAATGCAAACGTTCTCTGTGCGGAAGTAATTTTAACAACTTTAAATAATTAAAAAAATTCATATTAATTTCTTTAACTACCGACGTTTTTATATTCTTTCTCTTCTTCCGTCACTGAACCGCTCGTTCTTTTTTTTTTTGCCCAACGGATCTGCCATGCAACGGATCTTCAGTGGCAATGTTGTATTTTTTCGTATTTTTACATTTAAATTTTAGAAATTTTCTTAACATAAATCGGCAACAGCTTATAAATTTCATGTCAGTGGCAATGTTGTATTTTTTCGTATTTTTACATTTAAATTTTAGAAATTTTCTTAACATAAATCGGCAACAGCTTATAAATTTCATGTCAGTCACTTTGATAGTTAATACTACGTTTACACAGCGAGATTAACTCATCGAGATTACGATAATCTCGTTGCCCGTTTACATAGAGATTAACTTGATTACGAGATTAATTTTAACGTTTCACATTTTCTCTTTGTTATTATTTTGCAAACGAGACTTTCGTAAAATTTGAATAAAAATGAGTGCAATTTTTAATAAAAATGTAGAAACGGATATCGAAGAATATTTTCTGAATGTTTTAATGCTTTTCACTTCTTCTACGAATGCAAAAAAATCTGAGCTACATCGTTTTACATCCAAATTATACAAATCTTTTCGCGCTACAATTCATTTTTTTGTTTATTTTTGCATGACATTCGCTTAATGATGATACAAAAATAACACTGATCAACAGCAAAATGGCTTTTCTGGGTTTGACATCAGTTTTAGGGTAATTGGGTACCGCTGATTTCGAATCCGCAAACCGTTTTTAAAACTTAGTTTCCGTTTTCGCAAAAAATGGGCGTGTCACTTTTTCGGATTTTCCCTATCTTTTTTCACGTTTTCGATTGTAATTTCTAAACCAATAAACCGGTTGACATGGTTTTCTCTTTGTGGCATTTACAACACCTCACGACTTCTTTTCCAATGTAATTTATTTTTATAGGTTTTACGATTCCGCGGTAATTGGACCTCAAAGTCGGAAAATATGGAATTTCAAGGCGTTTTCTTGGATGGTCAAAAACATGCACATTTTTCTTAAATCTATTAATGAGTTCGGTGTTAAATGAAAGCGGAAACATCAAATAATACAACGCAGACAATTTATTTGGCGTGGTTCCCATTATTATCGAAATAATAGGAAAAATGTGCCATCGTGATTTTCATCAATTTTCACACTTTTTCCTTAAAAAAATTAGAGCCTCAAAATATGCACAGATTTTTATTTTTTTTTTAATAAAAAACAGTTGTTTGGTTTGTTGCTTTGCTTAAACTTCAGACCAGCACACAAAAAGTATGCCTGTTTTTATGACGACAGTTTTCAATTTGAGCTAAATTGGTAAGCAAAAACAAGAAATTTACTTTGCTTAAGAAATTTCAAGGAAAAGGGGAAAATAAATTAATCGGGTTTCAGTCTTCACAAAGTACGCGATTCAAAGATATTCTTACAAAATTTGGACAAGATCGGCCAACTATATTATATAGCTGCCATAGGAACGATCAAACAACATCATCTTCAAATAACTTATTTTATATTTTACTGGCGTTTTCCGATGAGCTGAAGTCATCTAAAAATATTTAGCAGGCAGGCAACTATTTGTGTGTCATTCATGCATTGGATGATTTTATAGATTTTTATTCATTCGTCAGATTGCTTTTGATATCAAGCACATTTTTCCTATTTGTCGCTATTTAATAAATAAAATGTCGCGAAATTGTGTAAATAATGCAAATAAATTTTGCTATATATGTGGCGAAGTAATATTTTTGAAACAAAAATGTTCACTAACGCCACTAATACAAGACGCGTATTTTTTTATTTTGGTGACAGAATCTTGCATCAAGACAAAAAGTGGGCACCGCATTATTCGTGCAAAACTTGCGCAATGGGTCTAAGAAAGTGGATGAGCGGCGGACGAAAGAGTTTTCGTTTTGCAGTGCCAATGCAATGGCGAGAACCAGAAAATCATGTATCTGATTGCTATTTCTGTTTGACGACGCCTATTTCAAAAGGTAATGGAGTATCGCAGAAAAAGAAAAGCGCAATTATTTATCCAAATATACCTTCAGCTGTTCGTCCTTTGCCTCACAGTGATAAATTTCCAGTTCCAAAACGTCCTAAATCATGTTGTAACGATGGCACAGAGCAAGAAAATTCTTTCGACTTGCCATTAAATCCACCCGAGGTAGTATTTGAATGTCGCAGCAGCCACACAAGATTACACAAGCAGAATTAAACGATCTTGTAAGGGACTTACAATTGCCAAAAAACAAATCTGAACTGTTAGCGTCACGGCTGCAACAGTGGAATCTTTTGGATGATGATGTTGCTATTACTTCTTTTCGTACCCGCCAAAATCAATTAACACAACATTTTGAAACAGCTGACAGTCTAGTTGTTTGCAAAAATGTTGGTGGCTTGATGGAATCGCTCAACATAGCGTATAACAAGAACGAATGGAGATTATTCATAGACAGTTCAAAATTTAGTTTGAAGGCCGTTTTACTGCACCATAGAAATATGTTACCCTCAATTCCAATCGGCTATGCAGTCCATATGAAAGAAACATATGAAAATATGAAAATGCTTCTGTTACATATCAGATACAATGAAGAAAAGTGGCAAATCTGCGGAGACTTGAAAGTTGTTGCCCTTCTGCTTGGATTGCAATCTGGTTACACAAAATTTTGTTGTTTTATCTGCGAATGGAATAGTCGTGCTAGAGAAGACCATTTTACAAAAAGACACTGGCCTGTACGTCGTTTACTTCAACCAGGGCTAAAAAATGTACAAAATGAGCCTTTAGTTGACCCGAAAAACATATTGCTTCCACCATTACATATTAAATTGGGGCTTATGAAAAACTTTGTAAAGGCAATGGATAAAACCGGAGCAGCGTTTCAATATCTTCGTCAAAAGTTTGCCAGATTGAGTGAAGCTAAAATAAAAGAAGGTATTTTTGTTGGTCCCCAAATTCACAAAATGTTTAAAGATAAACATTTTGATGATATTTTACAAGACAAGGAAAAAGCTGCTTGGAATGATTTTCGACTCGTAGCCATGAACTTTTTGGGCAACAAGAGAAGTCAAAATTATGTTGAACTTGTTGAAAAAATGTTGTCATCTTATCATGCGCTAGGATGCAACATGTCTCTCAAAATTCACTTTTTGCACTCCCATTTGGACTTTTTTCCGGATAACTGTGGTGCACTAAGCGATGAACATGGAGAACGATTCCATCAAGATATCTCTAACATGGAAAAACGTTATCAAGGGAAATGGAACGTTTCAATGTTGGCAGATTATTGTTGGAACCTTAGAAGAGACATCTCACAACCCATATATAAAAGATCAGCAAAGAGACGACGTCAAGATTTTGAAAGAGATTACATAAATATTTAATGTTTACATCTAAACATGTAATCTATATAGTATGTAATGAATGTTTATTTGTTTGTTTGTGCGTTTGTTTGTTCGTTTGTTCGTTTCTTCATTTGTTCATTTGTTCGTTTGTTTATTTGTTCATTAGTTCATTTGTTCTTTTGTTCGCTTGTTCATTTGTTCATTTGTTCGTTTATTCGTTTGTTCTTTTGCTTGAGTGCTTGTTGGTCACAAGAATTTTGTCTTATCATAATAACAGTAACTATTCTTTTACAATATAAAACTAGCAATTACAGCAGCTTTATAATATAGTTTGTCTTTGAATCGCGTACTTTGTGAAGACTGAAACCCGATTAATTTATTTTCCCCTTTTCCTTGAAATTTCTTAAGCAAAGTAAATTTCTTGTTTTTGCTTACCAATTTAGCTCAAATTGAAAACTGTCGTCATAAAAACAGGCATACTTTTTGTGTGCTGGTCTGAAGTATAAGCAAAGCAACAAACAAACAAAAATAAAAATCTGTGCATATTTTGAGGCTCTAATTTTTTTAAGGAAAAAGTGTGAAAATTGATGAAAATCACGATGGCACATTTTTCCTATTATTTCGATAATAATGGGAACCACGCCAAATAAATTGTCTGCGTTGTATTATTTGATGTTTCCGCTTTCATTTAACACCTAACTCATTAATAGATTTAAGAAAAATGTGCATGTTTTTGACCATCCAAGAAAACGCCTTGAAATTCCATATTTTCCGACTTTGAGGTCCAATTACCGCGGAATCGTAAAACATATAAAAATAAATTACATTGGAAAGAAGCCGTGAGGTGTTGTAAATGCCACAAAGAGAAAACCATGTCAACCGGTTTATTGGTTTAGAAATTACAATCGAAAACGTGAAAAAAGATAGGGAAAATCCGAAAAAGTGACACGCCCATTTTTTGCGAAAACGGAAACTAAGTTTTAAAAACGGTTTGCGGATTCGAAATCAGCGGTACCCAATTACCCTAGAACTGATGTCAAACCCAGAAAAGCCGACCAAAAGTCGAAATTTGTTGCCCTGTGTAATCGATTTCAGCCAAATTTGCAGAGTTGCTTTGGGGAAATACGAGATTACTTTGTGAGATTAAATTTTAATCGCGCTTTTTGCGAGGTTAACTTTGTATGCATTTGCATTTTGATACGAGATTAACGACTTAATCGCGCAAATCGAGATAATCTCGTCTCTGTAAACGTAGTATAAGACTCTACAACAATTAAACAAAATGTGCTTTGCTACATTCGATGGTTTTAGTAAGCAGCTACGACATAAACGCATGAAAGTAGCAGAGTATAATTTTTGAAACGCTGTAGTGGCTGAACAGTTTATTCCTTTATGACATTTGAGTAATAAGATATGATGTTTTAAAAGTTTCAGTAAGGGGCATTAAGCCGCCATCTTTAAACTACATTAAAAAAAACTCGAACATCCCGGGAAAAATCCCTTGACATTTTTCCATCTACTGAGGTCCTCTATTGAATGAGATGGGTTTGACCATGTCCCTCGAAAGTTTTTTTTTAATTTGTTGCACTGTGTTATTGAAAACATTACACCAGTGTAAGACTGGACAATTTTTTATTATCAAGTGAACCGCTATCTTATAGATGCTTATGCATACATAATATGTATGTATACACTGGATATAGTGAAAATATTTATGTACATATTATTACTAATATGCTTTTCTATAAAATAATCGGTAATTTTTACACTGCGAATATTTCTTTTTTGACAATTTCACAACCATTGCCTCGATTTCAAAGCGAAGTTGAAATGACGAAGCGTGCGTGTTGAAATCAGGTAGATTGTTAATAAAATTGAACTCGTAAAAATTGTCCCGTGCTGCTAAAGGAAGTATTTTTCATACAAATCAAAGAAAACATGCTCAAAGGCAGTGCTGTTAAACGGAATAGTGCAGCTAAATGTGAAATTTTCAAAGAAAATTCGGTTTGCGAAGTCGAATTTTGGCCAAATCATGCAGCTAAGCAGAAAATGCACCTAAGCGAATAGGCATCTAAATGGAATGTACTGTATATATAAGTTAACACCAGCGCAGTGAACAGTTGCGCAAAGTCGCTGACAACATCAAAACGACAACGTTGCACTTCCTAGAATGCTGAGCATCCACCCACGCAGCTATGCGATAGTTAACATCAGCGCA
This sequence comes from Melieria omissa, assembly GCA_963971225.1. NCBI lineage: Eukaryota > Metazoa > Arthropoda > Insecta > Diptera > Ulidiidae > Melieria > Melieria omissa. The sequence continues at coordinate 88,974,329 of OZ020267.1, read as the reverse complement.
GTGAACGATTGCGCAAAGTCGCCGACAACAACAACGAATTCCTGGAACGCTGAGCATCCACCCACGCAGCTATGCGATCCGCTGCGAAATCTTTGGATTGCTTGCGCAGCTGCACATCTGCTGCACTGACATCGGATCCCTTCATCCGCCCACGCAGCGCAGCGTATTCCTAAGCCAGCGCAGCTTCAGCTGCGGATTTTTAAGTTCTAAGTTTTAGTTCTAAGCCAGAGACCAAACAGTGCACAGCACTTAAAAATAAATTGGTGCATAGCACCTAAATTTAAAATTGGTGCATAGCACCTAAATTTAAATAATAAAATTGGTGCATAGCACCTAAATTTAAATAATAAAGTTGGTGCATAGCACCTAATAAAAATCACTTCACTGTCTTTACACTTAAGTATTTGCTCAATTACTCCGTGTAGCACCTTCACTAGTCAAAATCAGACTGACTCGCTGCGCCGCACCCGGCTGCCTTTTATACCTGTCCGGCCATCGCGCAGATCGTTCTCGCACATTCCAGAGTGGACTAAAGGTTTCCATGATGATCGCGACCATCATAGCCAGGTTGGACTAAAATTTTACATTATCGCGGTCATCATTGCCAGGTTGAATTATGGCACGGCGCGTAGCGACAGGGTTGCTTTGCACAGCGGCAGACTGTCTTATCGTTACACTGCCCACCACTTAGACTTGTTCGTCCCGAACAAGTGCCGAGGTTCCGCTGTGATAAGGCGCCAGGCGCTCCAAATGGACTACCTTCAGCTTAGCGCCTTTATTGCTGCAACGTTGAATCCTGTATACCACGTCGTTAATCCTAGTCACGACTTCGTAAGGTCCTTCCCATGACGCTTGAAGTTTCGGAGGCAAACCTTTCGCCTTCTTGGAACCCTGCTGAGTTGGCCCGTAGATCATATCTGGCTTTCACCTTATCGCTGACCAGTTTGGTGCGGCTTCTTATAAACTGGTGAATTTTCTCCAGTTCCGCCCGCTTATTGACCACGTAGTCCGTCTTAGCGCCTCCCGTCGTTCTGACTACCCCGAACTTCAAGTCAGCGGGTAACCGTAACTCTGTGCCGAACACTGCTCGGGCTGGAGTGAGTGATGTCGTAACGTGCGGGGCTGACCTATACGCCATCAGGAACAGGGGGATATGCGTGTCCCAATCCTTTTGATTCCTGCCTACCACTTTCCGCAGGTATTCCTCCAGTATCCGGTTAAAGCGTTCCACCATGCCGTCGGACTGTGGGTGCAAAGGAGTGGTACGCGTTTTTTTATCCCCAGCAGCTCACACACTTCCTTGAATACCGCAGACTCGCAAATCCGGCCTTGATCTGAGTGCAACTCCAACGGAACTCCGAACCTGGCTACCCAGTTGTTTACCAGCTTTTCCGAGATCGTAGTGGCCTCCTGGTTAGGAATAGGTTGCACTTCGGGCCATTTGCTGAAGTAATCCATTACCACCACATATTTGTTGCCTTGTGCTAATTGGGAATGGGCCGGCGACGTCCACAGCAATCCGCTCGAAGGGCGTTCCAAGTTGTACTGCTGCATGCGGCCTCGAGATCTTCTTGTCGGCCCTTTCGCGGCTGAACATCGGTCGCAGCTCTTAATCCACTCGGCTACAAACTCCTGACATCCTACCCAGTAGAATCGTCTTATTTTGACGACGGTTTTGGTGATGCCCAGATGCCCTCCGCTGGAGTCGTTATGGTATGCCTCGATGACCTCGTTGATTCTGCATTCCGGCACTACCATTAGGGAGTTGCTGGTTCGACCATCCGCGCTCTCCCATTCGCGGTACAGGCATCCGTCTTTCAGCCGCAGACTTTTCCACTGTGCCCAGTAAGCCTTCGCGATCGGGCTTTCACCGGCCATCTCCTGCCAGTCTGGACGTGCGCCTTGCTCCTTGCCTTCCTTGATTTTTGCAAGATCCGCATCCTCACGCTGGTCTTTCTGTAGCCTTTCCGCAAGCCAATCTTCCTCCTGTAAAACTCTTATCGACCACAATAACACCCACAATTTGTCCCTCGCTTTCGGCTCGCGAGTTATGCCTACACTCGGTTGTGCACGAATGGTGTGGCAGAGCGGCAGCCCTTCTTGGCGACGTCTATTGTCCGGAACACTTTTCTCGCAGATGGCAGTCTCGTGATATGTGGCCTTGCTTGCCACATCGCCAGCAACTAACTCTAGATGACACTGCCCGCAGCCCCGCTGGTGCCTCCGAGCTCACGGTCTGGTTTTGGGTGACACGTCCAAATTGGGCTCGACGCTTTTCCGCAAACGAATGTCGAAGACTTCCTCTCCAGGCCGCCTCATACGTCATCGCGCCGGCCACCGTCTCCTTAAATGTCGGCTTGCCCATCATCAACACACTGCGACGTGTCTCTGGATCATGAAGACCTTCAATAAATGACTCAATATTCATCCTCTCGAGGTTATCAGCGCCGAATTCAGGGTAGCACAACTGTACGAGCCGCTCAATGTCTGCTGCATATGTCTGCAGCGCCTCGTTGGCCCTTTGTCTACGGCTCTTCAGCTCGCAATAATACAGCATTTTGTTGTGCTCGCCACTGCATCTGGCTGCCAGCGCCCTTATGGCGGTGTCGTAATCACCTCTCGAACCTTCCGGAACTGTTTTTATTACCTCAGCCGCAGGACCTCTTAGAACCAGTATCAGTCTCCGATCTTTCCTAACATCGGTCCACTGACTCTCCAAAGCAGCCATATCGAATTGTAGTTTGAATGTGTCAAACGACGTAGTACCATCATAGGTAGGCGCTTCTATGGCGAAACTTTCCTCAACTGACCGCACCCTTGCTCGCAGCTGTACCTCTCTAAGCCGCTCGTCGATTTTTCTGTGCATCAAATCTTCCAGACTATCAACTAGTTTGTTCAAGGACTCATCCACGTCGTCAACACGTCTGTTCAGGTATTCACCCATTCCGTCAACTCGTTTGTCCCAATTGTCCATTCGCGTCTCGAGATGCTCAACTTTCACGTTCAGCCTATTGGAAATTTCCTCCACCTTCTACTCTATGCGCGCAGAATTTTCCGCCATTTCTCGATTTACAGTCTCGACTTTTGCCGAAATTTCGAGATTCGTAGTTTCCAGCTTCGCTGCCATCTGCGCCGACATTTCACGATTGGAAGTCTCGAACATGCCTTTTATTGCAATCATTAGCTGGCTCATGTCTAATGCTTGTAATGGTCCAGCCGTACTCTGGATCGACGCAGCAACCGCAGGCGATTCCTCCACTTTGGCCGACGCCTCTTGTTCCTGCGTTCCGAACTCGTGTGCACCCAATCGATGCCTGGTGATTCACACGCCTCTCGCAAGCGCAGCTGCAACTCCACCTTTCCGCCAGCAGTCGGCAAATTTCAGGCAGCCAGCTCGTTCTTCAGCTGGTCTACCTTCAGCAGCTCGAGTTTAACCATGTCCGTGCTTTTATAATTTTATTTAGTTATTTATTGTTTTGTTTATTTTCAATTTTCCACAATCCCACTTCTGACACCAAATGTTACGAATGCTAGTTCTAGTGGGCTAGTACGTATCTCTGGATTGCGTAATTTGAAAATAAAACACACTTATACTACGTTTACATTGAGCCCAAATGCGTGATTTGGGCAAAAATTCTCAAATGCGAAGCCAAATCACGCATTTCCCCCACACAAATTGAAATTGACGAAATGACTCATTTCAACAAAACGACGAAGCAAATGCGATAAAACATGAGGAATTTTATCGAACGCATCACAAAATGAAAGCTTCAAAAGCTTTTGTCCTTTTTGACAGTTCAAAATCAAAACAAACGAAAATTATCAAAATGGAAATTTTCGTCTGCTTCAAATATGTAGAATATGCTTAGCATGTAAGGTATGTAGTATATTTGTATTCAAATATCGCAGAACATAGAGGCAGCAAAAAAGAAACAAATGATGTAGTCAGAAGCCGGAAAACAGCTAATCTATGAGCTGCGGCAAGAGGACATGAGCACTGAGCATTTGACATTAGCTGCCAAACAAAATGAAATGCAATGCAAATGAGGCAATGTAAACATTTTGAAATTACTCATTTGAAACTACGCATTTGGGTTCAATGTAAACGTAGTATTAGTTTCTCAAACGCAGTCAATAAAATAAACCAACAATCACTTTATTTCACAGTTTTTCACTTCACTGTCTTTACACTTAAGTATTTGCTCAATTACTCCGTGTAGCACCTTCACTAGTCAAAATCAGACTGCCTCGCCGCACCCGTCTGCCTTTCATACCTGTCCGGACATCGCGCAGATCGTTCTCGCACATTCCAGAGTGGACTAAAGGTTTCCATGATGATCGCGACCATCATTGCCAGGTTGGACTAAAAGTTTCCATTATCGCGGTCATCATTGCCAGGTTAAATTATGGCACGGCGCGTAGCGACAGGGTTGCTTTGCACAGCGTCAGACTGTCTTATTGTTACAATATTATAAAAATATTGATTCTACAGTTTTCGAACCGAAAACTTTGGCAGCCCTGCGTTCGACAATATTGTAGTTTACTGTTTGCCATTTATGAAAATGGACCGATTTAGCATCGCTTATCGTGTAAACATAGTGAAAATTCACTACAAAAATTGTGAAAATTGGAGAACCATTTTTCGCGCACTAAGGAAGGATTTCGGACGTCACGAAAGGACTGTTTTGTCAAAAATTTCGGATTTATTGGCGAAATTCAAACGAACTGGTTCTGTACAATATGTACAGAGGCCAATACGTAATCGCCCTGCTTTTTCGGCCGAAAATATTGCTGCTGTAGCTGCCAGTGTTCAAGATGACCCGAATTTATCGCTTCCCCGGTGTTCACGACAGTTTGACATCTCCACCACCTCAATTTGGCGTATTTTGCATTTGGATTTGCATCTTCATCCATACAAAGTTCAGTTGTTGCAGAAATTGGAGCCGGGAGTCACAGAATGCGCCGCAATTACGCCAAATGGGTGCTTGAAAAACAGTCCGAAAATCCCAATTTTTCGCACAAAATTTTCTTCAGCGATACGGCACATTTTCACCTCGGCGGTTACGTTAATAGTCAAACTTGTCGTGTCGCTCAGAAAATCCACACCTGGTTGTCGAGCGCCCAATACATCCACCTAGAGTCACTGTTTGATGTGCATTATGGTCCGGTGGTGTCATAGGGCCATATTTCTTCGAAAATGACGAGGGACAGACCGTTACCGTCAATACTGAACGTTATGGCCGTATGATAACCGAGTATTTCTGGCCAGCGATCGAAGATATGGATGTGGAGGAGATGTGGTTTCATCAGGACGGCGCCACATGCCACACAACACGACCGAACATGACAGAATTGCGAACCAGGTTCGATGAACGCATAAATTCGCGTTTTGGTGATGCCAATTGGCCGTCAAGATCGTGCGATCTGAACCCTTTGGACTTTTTTCTTTGGGGCTACGCGAAAGACCAAGTCTACAGCTTGCTATATATAAAAAAGTCATCGAAAATTACCTGAAAAGAATCGAGGTGTGCCAGGCTGCTCGTGGCGGTCATTTGAATGATGTCATATTCCATTACTAATGGCACAAACCAAATATTATTTTGATAATAACGTTTCATAAGAATTCAAATTTTAATTTACTTTTTTTCTTTATTTACTTTTTCGGCTTATGATGAAAAACAGTGTATATATTGAAACGAAAAGGCACTCTGTGCTGTGCATGAACGCTTTTCCAAGCATACTTTTAGGCATGCACTTTGAAGTACGGCAAATCTGGTATAACTCGCTTGTCATAGTCCGATATGGCAAGGATGGTCGAAGAAATGGGCTTTGCGAGAATGGTCGAGCGCTTTCCAATTGGAAGTTGCAAGAAACTTCGGCGCGATAAGAAAACTGGTATAAAAGCAGCAGTGTGCAGCGCAAGGAGTCGAGTCTGGGTTGAGCAAGCAATGGGGAAACATGCAATAGTAGTAGTAGTGTAAAGTAGAACAAGTGTAAATTTGTAAATAAAGTGATTGTTGGTTTTGACTACGTTGCGCTTAATAAGTGAAGTTGTTTTATTTTCACACACAATCAAAACGAACCTTGGAAGACGAGTTTGGAATTTTCGTAACAATATCAAAATTTTGCATGAACGAATCTATTGAATTATTTAAAAGATTAACCAGTGTAATAGCCTATTTCCACTGAGCGCTTAACTGCAGTGAAGGGCTCTGTTAAATTCGAGAACTGTCAAGCGTTTCCACCGGAATCGAGCAACAGCTGTTTTTTGTTTACATTTTTATTTGGTCAAACCAAATTCAGCACTTATTTCTGGGCAGCCACAGCTTACCCATCGCCGCCTTCTCCTTGTATACGTATGTATGGTTTCTTATAGCCCCTCTACTGCATGAAAACCACACCGCTTTCCCTCTCAACAGTCTAGGTATGTTATGTCTGCGTTTTCATATTTGTGAAAATTTATTTCATTTATGAAAATTTATTTCATTTCTCAATGTTTATTTTATTTCTGACAGTTGTCAGCTGATTGATATCAGAGCTGTCTGAATTTTTAATGTCAAGAGGGTTCATGAGAAGTTCCACGTTTTTTATTTTAAACAACACCAGAAGCCCTTGACTGCCGGTCAAAGAAAACACTTTGATCGCACACCCCCTTAATGTTTAGTGAAGAATATTTTCCAAAAAAACAATCTAGTATTTTTTGCAATACTTTACTCAATACAAGCTTTTTATGGAAACATTTTCCGAAAAACATAAAAAGGGGGTAAGGAAAGGGGGAGTGGGCTCATGTGCATACAAAATATTCAATTTTTTAATGCAAACAACTTTGTCCTAAACATCGAAAGTCTTCAAGTTTTCATCCTTTCCGTGTAAAGGTCTATAGGGACCCCTTTAACCTTTATGTGCAAATTACAAAAAACTCAGACGTGCTGAACTATTACTTTGTTCGGCAAAAATGATCTATACGACCTCCTCTTTCAGAAATATATGGCCGTTACTCTGTTGCAGAAATGCTGTTGTACAGTGTTATTATCAACGGCTGAAAATTTTAAATCTTCTTAGGTGTGTATTTTCACTAGTAAAATTTCGTAAGCGTTGGAAGGAAGGGAGCGGACATACAAGGTCAAGTCTCTGATTGCGTTCAACTTGGCGAACGCCAGAACGATCCTTGTCCCTGTCCAATCCAAGCTGATGCACAGCCTCCGCGCGGCCCTTCTGGATAGCTATTTGGCACTCGCTGAATAGTGAACTAATGTGTGCAGCCAATCCAATCCCTAGGACTTAAAAATTTGGGTTGTGCGCAGAGTTTGGTGCCCACCAGGCAAAATCAACTACCAATGAAAGCCAAAAAGCAAGCCTCGGAAGGAACCCTCTATAGGGAAGGTGCCTCTATCCAACTGGCAGAAGCCCTCACGAAATGTAAGGCTGAAATCACCACCATCCAGGAAATGCGATGGACAGGACAAGGTTGCTCCAAGCGAGCAGACTGCGACATCTACGACATAGCGGCTCTTGGAGTGTTCGAGAGGAAGGTACTTCGCAAAATCTTCGGCCCTATTCGTGTTGGTGACGACTATCGTATACGAACCAACAACGAGCTGTATAAGGACATGTACGTAGCGCAGCGAAATAATATCCAGCGGCTACGCTGTCTCGGTCATGTCTGCCGCATGGACGACGAAGCTCCGGCGAAAAAGGTGTTCGATGCGATGGTTGGACGTCGACGGCGAAGAGGAAGGCCGTGTTTCCGGTGGAAGGACCAAGTTGAAGACACCCTGTCATCTCTTGGTGTTACCAACTGGAGAAGGCGCGCGCAAAGCAGAGCCGCCTGGAGAGAAGTTTTGCGGCAGGCCGTAACCCGACGGGTTGGGCGTGAAATTTTTAAAGCGACTCAAATGTTTTGAATAAATTTGGAACTACAAGTCACACATCAATGCCATTTGCCACAGACTTAGGATGTGGGCGTGCTCTTGTACAAGTAGAATGGAGTGGGTATTGAACGAGGGGGCAGTTCAATACCCACCTCGTTCAATACCCACTCCACTGGCACCACCCATGCAACCAAAATTTTTAATGTGTGATAGCTTCCTCGTGGTAAGTCGGACAGCTTTGGACGTGTCGTTCCAGTGGTTAAATTGTATGGGAGTTGGACAAAGGGCAAATCGCGACCTAAATTAATTAAATTAATTTGTTAATTAAAACACAAACGACCTATGTATGTTGTATGTGTTATATTATTCATATGATTTACAAAAAAATTAACAACTAAAACAACAAAAATCCACAAAAAGCAGTAAGTAAAATAAATAAAAAGTTAACAGTGAAAACAAATGAAATTCAGAAAAGCAAAAAATTAACAATTACGATAAATATTTTAGAAAAAAAGAATTAAAAAGGCAAACGAATTGAATTCCTTAATTCATACAACCATTCAAAAATAAGTTTTTTTATGTTTTTCATTCTTGAATTTTTTTAGATAATCCGCTCATTTTGCTCTTTCAATTTAAATTACAACGTTTGTATCCGCACGAAGAAAATTATAAAAACAACAAAAGGAAATCACAGGTGATTCAAAAGTGTTACCAACTATTGTATAGCACAGCTGAATATAGAGCGTTGCAATATTGTTTAGTATATACATGTATGCAGTGTTGGGACATATTTCTTTTGACAGTAACATATTACTTATTACACATTACTGACATTTGAAAGTAATATCGTTACATTACTTATTACTGAAAATGTGAAGTAATGTATCACAAAAAGTAATATATTATTTTCCGTCAACAAATCGAAATATTTGCGGAATTTCCAGTTATTAAAAGTAGTCATTCTGCAAAAAAACAATCAGGTTAAATGTTTATTTCATTTTGAATTACAATTTGAATTTCGCGACCTTTTTTGGTGAAACCGTTTGAATTTGCTTGCACATTTTAATTGATTCTCCACTACCAAACTCAGTTGGAAATGAAACACGCGAGCTATGTTTAGTATGAACAAGTGCAACGTTGTATAATTGTAATCATGGTTTAATAATAAAACGACATGTATTTTGTTGGTAGGATCGTTTATCGCTACTGTCAAAATCAGCTGATATTTTCCGACGAAAGAGGGAGAAACTGAAAACAAACAAGAGTGATTGTTGCCAGACGGTGCTGTATTTGAGTGAAAAAACGGGAAAAGTGCGCAGGTCAGTTGTTTTCAGTCAGGTATTTTCATTTCAACCGATGCGGTAGCACAGCACACCGACGATTTTGACAAAAGCGATAAACGATCAGCCGGTGGCTTGCTACAACCTTTTTGTTGAACCATGATTGTAATACATCTTAATTAGGTTATCAGTGCTGCTGTTTTACATGAAAGTTAGAACTTTGTTGACTAAAAAGTAATATTGTAATAAGTAACTTGAAAAAAAGTAGTAATATTACTGAAGGTGATTACTTATGGGAAAAGGAACTAGTTACACTACATATTTAAAGCAAAAGTAATATACTACGTAATTAGTTACACTACTTTAATATATTAGTCACAACACTGCATGTATGCGATGGTGTGTGGTGTGTGGTATAAGCGTTGGACAAGAGGCGCGGCAAATTTTTTGTGACCCAAACTTTCTGCGTAACTATGGAACTGTAAGCCGCACATCAATGAAACTGGGCCACAACCTTCGACTGGAAGAATGGATTGGGCATTTCATAAAAGGGGCATGGCAGCGCTCATACAGTGTTGTATGAAGAAACTAGACTTTAAACTTGCGTGCAAAGCCGCGGGGCCTTGCTAGTAATGAATAAAGTAGAACATACCTGAGGGAAGTCATCATATTTTTTTCCCACGCACGTCTTCCGAACAGCTTCCTTAAACTCAGCATTTGAGATTTTTCCATCCTAAAAATATAACGAAATATTTAATGAATACACTAACGTGTGTTCCAAATGGTTTGGGGTAATCCGGAACTCATTTTGTGAGGTTTGATGAAAAATGCAATACTTAATACTAAAGCCAATACTTGTGAAGTGGGGGTTTCACATTGAGCTCAAAACTCATGGATTTATTAAACAAACCTCACAACATTAGAAGTATAGAACTAGGATATTGAATTCGTGCGCTAAATTATTTTTGATGTGTTTCAAGAAACTAACCCATTTTCTAATTTTAAATACAATATATAAATATATAATATTGTTACGATAAATAGGTGCCATCAGACTATGCAAGTAAAGTACTTTAAGATTATGAATGCAATATCGTGAATTGTGTGAAAGTACTTTCACGAACAGTTACACTATGCATGGAAAGTAATTTCCGTAACTACTTTTTACTTTCCTGAAAGCGACTTTTAGGTCAACTTTTCGCAAATACTTTTTGACTAGTCACCAGCGTTGCCGTTTTGGTTATTTTTAACCAAAAATGGTTATTTTTATTTTTGAAAATGGATTTTGGTTATATGATGATTTTTGATCCAATTTGGTTATTTTTTGAACATTGCCCATTGATGACAAAATGTATATTTTAGAATATAGCACACTGATACAAAATGTATCTTAAATATCGGAACAAGTGCAGAATACCACACCCTCTTAAAAAAAGTTTTTTTTGTGTCGGAAAGAGGGGCATTTTTTAAATTTTGCCCCGGAAACATTCACAGAGGGCGAAAGAGGAAGAAAATACCTTTCATATGACACCTATATCGTTAGAATCGGTTGATTATTTATTGAGAAATTCGGATATATAACTGGGACTTTGGGGGCGGACCACGCCCTCTGTGAATAGAATAAGAATAAGAAAAGCCCCTCTTTCCGATAAAAGGAAAAAATAATGTTTTTAAGAGGGTGTGGTATTCTGCATTTAAGCCCAAAAAACATAACCACTAAGGTCAAGAAACAGCTGATTTTATAACAATTAATAGCAAAAATACAAATTAGGGGAGTACCCTCTTTCACTTTTGATTCATTCTTGTGTTTTTGTTGCTTTTTGCTTGAAATTACTTTCAGAATTTTTTTCACTATTTAGAGATTTCCGTTTGTCCACTATTTCGAGTACTCCTTGTAAAAATTTGAGTGTTCACTATATCGAGGTGTTCACTATATAGGGTGTTCACTATACCCAGACACGACTGTATGTTTTAAAAGAGTCAACAACACTTTTTTACGATTACTTTTTTGTATTTTTGTCAAATAAACATTTTGGTTATTTTTATTTTTGTTCCTAGTTATTAATTTGTTTTTCTAGTGGCAACGCTGCTAGTCCAATAAGTTTCTCATAGTACATACCCTGCAGGAAAAAAGTTGTCAGTTGGCAAAAGTAACTAATTTTAAACTAATTATTTGACAACTAGTTTGTAACTGATTGAAAAATCATGCATTGCTACACAGTTCACGAGCGCATGTGCCGTACTCGTTGCGTTGTTCGTACAAACGAAAAGTCGCCAATCGTGTCTGCGCGATGAATAAGGGTTGCCTATTGTTTGAAAATTTATATTTTCTGGTTTCGCATATGCAATCCTTAGAATTTGTAATTGAATCCAATGGGTTGGCAGCATTGCTAACTGAAAAGGACGCGACCCTACAAGAACAGTGACGGTCATATGATCGGTCATATGACCGACATGCCTGACCGAAGTTTCGGTCAGCTCTCCGAACAAAGTTTCTATCATTTTTGTACAGGCGGTGTGAAAAAACTGACCAAAACTCTCGTGTACGTGTGATTTTTTGGTTCACTCTAACACACAACTTTTGCATATTAACCCTTTCGGTTATTCTATGCCATATGGCATAGTCTCTTTTCAGTGCCTGTTTTAGGTCAAAAACTTGTGGATACTATATTTTAAAATTTTTGTATTTTTCTCTAAAGATTTTTATACCAAATAATGAAAAAAATATTTTGATTAGTGTACCAAGTAACTTGTAAGGGTTCAGAAAGTGCGCAGTCCTATCGAGCTGCGTATTTTACAAAAAGAGGTCACTTCGTACTTTTGTTTATTCTATTGCAAAAATCAATTTATTTTATAGGTTTATGTAAGTAATCTAGTAGGTATTTATTGCTTTAGTAAGTGTAAAAAAAGTTAGATCCCAAATATAGTTTACTAAGGCTGTACGATTTTTTTTATTTTTTACTATGCCATATTTCATGATGCCCAAAAACCACTTTTTCGAACAATATTTAAAAAAATTACTTTTGATTATTCATTATGTAGGCTTAAACAGTAATAAAATGGAAAATAATGACTTTTAAAGTTAAAAACAAAAAAGAAGTACCGAAAGGGTTAAGAAAACTGTGTTTGCTCTGCTCTAACGCATACGTATTCCAACCTCCAAATATTTAGTTTTTAATGGCCGCCGCGGCAGCCGCCGTAGCTCAGCGGCTAGTGCGTTGGCCGCGAGTCAAGACTCCGCCAGTTCAAATCACCGTTGCAGCAAACTTTTTTTCGGTGTTGCAGCAAACACAGAAAAAAAAGGAAATGCCAGTCAGTTGAACGGTCATGTGCCGAAATTACTGACTGAAATGCTGATGCAAATATCGGTCACAATGTGATGTATGTTATAAATCGGTCATTCATGACCAATACTCAATATTGCAAAAATGCAGGTTTTTATTGAAATTTTTTGGAAAAACCGTTTGCTTTTACTTCTGTCTGAATGTATTTTAAATTAATTTAAGTAAAATAATATAATAAAAATTGAATTAAAAAAAAAAAAAAAAATTCATTTGCGGTCCTGCTTGGATGAGACCCCAGTTTGTCGCAATCGAAGGCATTTGCTTAGCGCGACATCATTGGCATCGGCTTCCTTGGTCTTGCGCTTCGGTACTTGTTATGGCCCAATATTGAAGTTACTGAAAAGTGCAGAGTTATTTAAGTATTCAAATAATATTATTACAGTCAGCTATGAACCGCGGAACGATCAACAACTGAGTTGCGTAGTGCCAATCGTATACAAAATACTCAACTTATAACGGAATAATTCAAGCATAACCAATAGACAAAAACAATAAATCAAACAAACAAACAAAAAAAAACAATATAAGTAGCAGCAATAGCAGAACATTTGGAGACACTTGTTGGTGACCCTCCTTAATGCTGCTGGGACTTAATCGGCTATGTAAACAACGGAGATAAGTGATGAGAGTGAAGTGGAATGGCAGACTGTACCGTCGCCTGTTAAAGCAACCAAGAGAAGCAATCTCTCTTCACCAAAAGTGTTAAAGAAAAAAGTACAAATTAGAGACGACGGAGCAAATACAACATCAAATGCCAACAGATTTGCGGAGTTAGAAGCAACGAACAGCGACAAAGATGAAAGAGAAGAAGCAGCTATTCTAAGAGAATCAACTATAAAACCACCACCTATTTTTGTGCCTAATGTAAATGACATAAATAAAATGATTAAATTGTTAAGTTCAGTAATTCCTACTACGGAATTCAATTATAAGTCAACAAGAGAAGGGCAAGTTAGGGTTACGGTAAAAAATGTAGATTCTTATAGATCACTTGTGAAGCACATGAAAATTAAAAATATTAACTTTCATACGTACCAGCTCAAACAAGAAAGGGCTTATAGAGTCGTAATTAAAAATCTGCACCATTCAACTGATATTAGTGACATAAAAACCGAACTAGAAAAATTAGGCCACAAAGTAAGGAATATCGTCAATATTCGAAGCCGCTTTACTAAGCAGCCGCTACCAATGTTTTTTGTTGATATTGAACCAAATAGCAACAACAAAACAATATATGATTTGAAACACATTAATAATGCGTTAGTTGTGGTCGAGCCACCTAGAAAATCGAATGACATTGTGCAATGTTACCGCTGTCAAGAATTTGGACACACAAAGACTTATTGTACAAAACCATTCAACTGCGTTAAATGCGGACTTAACCATCCTAGTCCTCAGTGCCCTAAAAGCAAAGAGTCACCTGCAAAATGTGTCAATTGTCTCCAAAACCATCCAGCAAGTTATAAAGGCTGTAATGTATACCAAAAACTAATACAGCAGAAAAATGTAGGTCAAAACAATAGCCAAAAACATCAGTTAAAAGCCGCCAATACATTTAGTCAACAAAGTTTCGCGCATTCCAATCATATTGCTGATAACAATGTGCTGAGCGGAAATTCCACATATGCTGAAGCACTCAAAGGTAACTCTGTGCAAAGCAGTGAGAGCAACACTTTGCAAAAAATTGAAATATTACTCAGTAGACAGTTAGAAATGACAAATAACTTGATAAATATGATGACAATGCTAATTAATCAAATATGCAAGTAAGCCTGCAGCTTGCAGTATGGAATGCAAACGGTTTAAATAACCACATCAGAGAAGTGGAGATATTCCTTTCTAGATACAACATTGACGCATTACTCATTTCAGAAACGCATTTTACACCTCGATCTCATTTTAAAATTAGAGGTTATGATCTCATTAACAGCGACCATCCTGATGGAAAAGCTCATGGGGGAGCAGCTATATTAATAAAGTCAAACCTGATATACAAAATTGAAGAAGAAATACGAAGTCCTCAACTTCAAGCAACATGCGTCAAGGTCAAATGCAACACTTTCGATATAGCTCTTTGCGCAATATATTTTCCGCCACGTTTTACGATAAAACAACCAGAATATCATAACTTTTTCAACAAATTGGGGCCAACCTTCATTGCAGGAGGAGACTATAACGCCAAGCATCCCTGGTGGGGCTCCAGGCTTGCAAATCCGAAAGGAAAAGAACTGCACAAATGTATAACAAGTGATCACCTATCGGTTTTAAGTACTGGTGCGCCCACTTACTGGCCTTCTGATCCCAGAAAAATTCCTGACCTTCTGGACTTTATCGTATACAAAGGAATTCCACGACATATTCTATCCATTTCCGAAAATTTCGACTTGAGCTCGGATCATTCCCCAATGATTGTAACTATAAATACACTACCAGAGACCACAAGAAGGCAAAAGTTAATAACTGCAAAAACTGACATTGATTATTTTCATCAGTATATGGATGCTCGCATTAATATCAGTACTCCTATTAAAAATGGATTCGAACTAGATACTGCAATCGAGTCCTTCACTCAACTGATATATGAATCGGCGTTTCAGGCTGCTTCCACACAAGAATCACATCTTAAACACAAAACCTTCTTACCCACTGAAATAAGGGATATGATTATAAAGAAGCGCAACCTACGAAGAGTCTGGCAAAATAGACGTCAACCAAATGATAAAAAGAAGCTCAATAAAGCCACTAAAGAACTGAAATTACTATTAAGCAAATATAAAAACCAGACAGTTTCCGAATTTCTTAAAAATCTTAATGTTGATAAAAACAATGAACACAACTTGTGGAAAACCACGAAATATTTAAAACGTCCAACAAAAAGAAACGTTTCTATAAGAAACACGGATGGGATATGGTGCAAAACTGATATAAGCAAAGCACAAGCATTTGGTGAATACCTGAAAGAGATCTTCAAACCGCTTTCACTAAACAGCTTGTCAGATGAGGAAGAAGTTACGGGATTTTTAGATGTGGCATGTCAAATGGACCTTCCAATAAAACATATTTCACAATTGGAAGTTGAAGAAGAAATATACAAACTCAATAACTCAAAAACTCCAGGATATGATGGTATCGACGCAAAAACGGTTAAAGCTCTTTCAGAAAAAAGTATGCAATATTTAACATTGCTGTTTAACACAATTCTCCGACTTAACCATTTTCCAACACAGTGGAAATGTGCAGAAATAATAATGATACCAAAACCTAATAAGCCAGAAAATGATATTAAGTCATATCGACCAATTAGCTTGCTGGCGATATTCTCCAAAATATTTGAAAGAATATTTTTGAGAAGAATGTTGCCAGTTCTTGAAAGAAACAATATTATACCCGAGCATCAATTTGGATTTAGGAACAAACATGGAACGATAGAGCAATGCCATCGAATTGTCAATGTCATAACTGATGCACTTGAAAACAAAAAATACTGCACGGGAGTATTTTTAGATGTTCAACAGGCCTTCGACCGTGTGTGGCATCCAGGATTGCTTTACAAAATAAAAAAACTACTTCCTTCGCCATTTTATCTAATGCTGAAATCATATTTGAATGATCGCAGCTTCTTCGTAAAACACAGAAATGAACGTTCAGATATTCACTCAATTGTAGCTGGAGTGCCCCAAGGCAGTGTACTTGGACCCGTGCTCTACACCATATTCACTTCTGACTTGCCAACAGCTGATGAGGTTTTAATTGCCACTTTTGCAGATGACACTGCTTTATTAACAGTGGGCGAAACCCCATCTAGTGCTACATCACAAATTCAACCAGAGCTTGACAGAATAGAAATATGGCTGAAAAAATGGAATATTAAAGTAAACACCGACAAATCCGTTCATGTAACATTCACTACAAGAAGAGGAGACTGCCCCGACGTATGTATAAATGGAACTCCGATACCTCAAAAAAATTCAGTAAGATACCTTGCAATGCACCTAGATCGACGACTTACGTGGAAAGACCACATTAAAGCAAAGCGGCAGCAACTTAAAATTAAGACGAGCAAAATGTATTGACTACTTGGGCCGAAGTCTGAACTCAGTCTTGAGAATAAATTGCGATTATATAAAGTTATTCTAAAACCAGTGTGGACCTATGGGATACAGCTGTGGGGCACGGCTTCCAAATCTAATATCGAAATATTGCAACGCTACCAGTCAAAGACACTAAGAATGATTGCAAGTGCGCCATGGTTTATAACCAATGAAAATATACATAGTGACTTGAAAATTCGCTATGTGAAAGAGGAAGCAAGTAGATTCGCCGATAGATACCTAAACTATAAGCTTAGCAGTCACTCTAATACGCTCGCAATATGCTTACTAGATGATAGCCAAGAAACTAAAAGGCTCAAAAGGTATCATGTCCTAGACTTGCCCTTTAGAAATTAAATAAATAGTATGTAAACAACCTTAGACTTAGTTATTGTAATGTTAAAAAAAAAAAATTGAATTGAAATGGAATAATCTACTCTGTTAAATATAATTAATTCCTCAAATTTGCTGAATGTTTATAGGACAGATTGCAAATAAAAGACTATTAATAAAAAAATAAAAAAAAAAAAAAAAATAATATTATTTAAATTAAATTTCAATTCGATTTCTTACCTTCTTTCTGTTTTTATTTTTTTCGGCGTTTGAAACAACGGAGTGTGAACTTGGGCTCGCGCGTCGTATTTGACTCGCGGCGCGCGCGTTAGCCAGCTGAGCTACGTAGCTATGGCAGCCGACGGCTCTTAATCATTTATATTAACTCCGATGCGAGTTCTTGTCAGCAGCTGTTTCTATTGTTGTCTCATTCTTACACATGCGTGTATAAGCAATTAATGTTTCTATGGTTGTCAAATGGCTTGTTTCACTTTAAATAAAACACAAATTGCAGCGATATGTTGTCTCATGGGCCAAAGTTCATGCAAGTGTATTGGTAAATTCAAAAAATGTTGCGAATGTAGTGGAGTTTCGGTCAGTCGCGTCTTGTAGGGGATATCGTGTTTTATCGTCGAAGTGTGCGCGTGCAAATAAGTGCGTAGTATAAAGAGTTGTCAAAAAGAAATTATTTAATAAGTAAAATAAAAAAATGCGCTGCAAAATAAAAAAACAGAGGCATTTACTTAACATTTTTGGGACTCATGGGAAAAGGCTTAAGAAGACCTACAACAAATTTGTTAAGGTTTTGCTTGGTATGTACGCACGTAAACATATACAACTTACATTCACTGTGCATAATGTTCTTATAACTAATTCTACAATTCATTCTTCATTTAACTAGATTCAATAAATGCAGCTGATCCCATGGAAGAGCTGAGAGCAGCTATTGCCGGTGTTAAAATTGAATTTATTTAATATCTTAGTACCTTAAGTGAACTGGCTGAAGTATTTTTTTCTTTACTCCTTTCTTTTAATTAATTTTTGTTGTAAAATGATTTGAACTGTTATTTTTTATGAAATGTTTTAAATTTTTGCTATTTTGTTTGTTATTAGTTGTAAATATTATTTAAAAGAAGTGTACGTGGGTGGTCCGATAAGTACTTAGCCTACAAAAGAAAAACGAAAATTTTGGAAAAGTGACGATTTATTTCTCAACGTAGTCTCCTTTCAACTCGATACACTTGACCCAGCGATGCTCCAACTTCTTTAACCCGCCTGAAAAATACGTTTTCTGGAGGCCTCCGTGGCGGCGATAACCTCCTCATTTGACTCAAATTTCTGCGCGGCCAGTGACTTTTTCAAGTTTGGAAACAAAAATAAGTCACACGGGGCCAAATCTGGAGAATACGGTGGATGGGGTAGCTGTTCGTAGCCTAATGCGACCAATTTGGCGAATCACCAACCGATATTGTTTTTTTTCCATTTTTCTAAAATCCGCGGACACGTTCGTTTCCACACGCGGTCAAAACAAAACAAATCCAATATGGCTAAAATTTTGACAGTAGCCGTCTACGTTTCGTCTAAACGAGTACGCGAGTAAGGCGGGTTGTTGATCGAGTCAGTGACCGGTTAGAGTGGCGAGAGAGCCACTAGAATCACTTTTTTACTAAACCGAGTCAGTGTTGCCGTTTTGTCCAATTGGACCAAAATTAATAGCTTCGTTTTATAAATTAAGGCTTTGGTAGGTTGGTTGGTTTGTTTTGATTTTCAAGGAATTTTGATAGACAACACACTGCATTTATAAATTTTCTAATGATTTTTATTAAAATGACTGTATGTAGGGGAGAGTGGGGCGAATCGTTACATGGGGCGAATCGTTACAGAGCGATATCTTAAAAATGACGCCACCATATATCAAATGTCGCATAGCTAAATGTTCGTCACCTTCAGCCGCTCATTTGTTTCGGTGACATTCCAATTCTCAGTAGAAAACTGACGCTTGGCAGGGTAAGACGTGTTTTGTGACTTGTAAAATTCATATTTGGATGTCTACAATCTTTCAATTTTGAGTGCTAAATAATTTTGTGATCAATCGAAAGTGTATGTTTTTTTATCTTTATTGTGTTGCCTTTCGCGCAAAAAAAGAAAATTCGCAAATATTATTACCGTGTCTTTGCTAAGCCATTCCATAGCAAACATGTCACAGTGGGGCGAATCGTTACATTTCGTATGGGGCGAATCGTGACGGTAATTTTTTATGCATTTAAGCGTCTGACGCAATTTTGAAGACTGCGTTATTGCTTGCGTTTGTAGAAAAATCATCTGTGTTGTTCGCCATGATATGTTTTTTATCATTTTCGTGATTTTTTTTTATTTTTCATTACTTTATTGCAACTTTTCAAAAATCATCTGAGGCAGCACCGAAACGCATAAGCCAGCGTCGAAGCGCCATCGCTGCGATTGATTATGCTGATGTTGAGTCAGATTCTGATTAAAAATCAACTTTTTCCTTTTTCATTTTTTCATATATTTTTCCACCATTTTCTTTTGGCATGTTGGTCAATTTAACCATCAAACATGTATTCGTTTTCTTAATAAAAACGAAGTAAATAATTGAAATATTATTTGTGTATACATATTTTGATTTCAGCGCCTCAAAATTTGAAAAAAGCGAGTGTAACGATTCGCCCCATACTGCGTAACGATTCGCCCCACACTTTTTAAAATGCCATTTTCTGGACACTTTGGGAATATCGACATAACTTATTTCGTGTTTGTCCTACACCTAAGTGTTTATAATCAAAAGTTGCGCAAAATAACAGGCTTCAAAACGATATATAACATGGTCAACAATTTTTTCGCAGATAAAAAATATTGGGCTTACAAAAAAGCGTAACGATTCGCCCCACTCTCCCCTATTTATATATTTTATGTTAATTTCAATGTCTTCTTCTTCTACTTGACTGGCACGACGGGACTAAGAGCCGATTACGAGACTACGATTACGAGACTAAGGGCCGTTTTCTCAACTTACCGATAAAGTGACCTTTAGCTAAAGGTCACTTTAAAGTGCTCGGTGCTATTTTCGTTTTCTCAACCGCCTGATAAATATAAATTTAACAAGTCTGATTTTTCGGAAACTCTGTTGAACAGCTGTTTTTGAAAAATTATAATTATTTTTGAAGGAAAAAAATAAAAATTTGGCCTGGTAAAATCTTGCTGATGCTTTTATTGCTAAATGGGGCGTGTCCCGACGTTGGAAATCTTTCTATTTGCCGCATTTTGCGACTCCGTACCTTCAAAAGCGTCTTCCAGTGCATGAATATAAAAAACACGCCTATTTTCCATACCGAAAGATCTCAAATTCAAATTTCATTTCAAATTGTAATTTCATTACCAGCTGTTTTTTGTTTGTAGTTCACTTTGAAGTTTAACAGGCACTCAATCTGACCGGTAAGCAGAGTCTATACTAGTCTTGAAACTCCTGTAAAATTAATTGGCAGCACTCATATCGAACTGTCACATCAAGACTTTTGGTTGTCACATCAGGACTGTCACCGGCAACATGCTTCCCACCACGAAAGATACTGCGCAGATAACGTTGTCTGAGAAAGACTTTGTCGTATGTTCCCGAAAAGTCAATAGAACATACAACTTTGTTTCCTGAAGCCCGAAAAATTGCATGGTGAAACTGATTTTATACGTTTTTTTTTTGTTATATAGGGTGTTTTTTTTAGAGGTATAGAACTTCGAATTGAAATAAAACACAAGAAAATCGTTTTAATGTCCATCAATTTGGCTTTATTGGAAGGATAATTTTGAGCCATTAATGTTTAAATATGATTTCGGGCATGTGGCCGCCGCGGCTGGCTCGAATAAAGCCAATTCTACAGGTCCAATTTTCAGTTGATGGACAAAGCTTCAATTGCTGTGCACGGTGGCGAATCGATTCATTCGGGTCCTCTTCAACATTTTGCTCTACAGCGGCAATTGTTTCTTCGGTGCGCACTGTTCGACGTCTCTGCGGATGCGTATTATCACATAGAGTAAACGTAGTGCGAAAACGACCCATGGTTAACCGATGGATGGACCGATTTTGCTCTGATGGACGATTATGTCGACCATAAAATGGACGGAGCTTGCGGTAAACTTCGCGAACTGAACCATTATTTTCGAAATAAATTTGCACGATTTGCAAGCGTTGTTCTTTTGTCAACTTGTTCATGATGAAATGGCAAACCAAACTGAACATAAATGACATTAGAGTTGCCAGATTTGACCACAAAATGCCAGTTTTATCTTTATTCGAAAAACAAACCTCTAAAAAAAACACCCTATAGCACAAAAATAGATTTAAATCAAGAAAATTAAAGTATCAAAATGCTTTTTGATTAATATTCGCTTTAGTAGATTATTTGAAGAAATTTCTTGTTTGCACAATTACATACAAATTGTGTTTATTTCAGAAATTTATTGCGAACGGAATTGCGTTTTGCGGTGTTGTCTTATTTGTAATCTTGCGCATGTTATGTTCGCACTCATAATGCATCCGATGAATGTTCTTTGTAAGAAAAAGAGATGTTCTCATGCCAAATATAATCTTTTACCTAAGAACTGAATAAAAAACCCATTTGCGGTTCTGCACATGAGATACAGTTTATAGGTAAAAAACTCTTGAAATTGATTCAGTCATAAAATCAAACAATATGTGGACTTATCTGATGTTTAGAAAAAGGACTTTTTGACATATAACAATTTTTACTTATATAAAGGCGGCAAAGGCGGTGATGCTGGCAAATTCGCGAACAATTAACAGCTGATTGTTTTTCACCTCGGATTTCAGCAGGATCATCAAAAGGAATTTCATATGAAAATTTGCTCGTATATAATGCGCGACTGTAGTGACATAAACTAAAATGAACAATATTTGTTGATTGCAAATTGCTAATAACTTGCTGTGGAACTTCCTCAGTAGTAAAAACTTCTTCCGGGTCATATATAAATGAAAAACTAATGTTCATTATTTTGCATTTTCAGAAGTCCGCGAGCTGCCACGTAAAAGATAAATTTTTGGCGCGGAAATGTATCTGCAAAAACAGCTGTGTACTTATTCACCACTTTTTCATAGAGAGAGCAAAATTAAATTTGTATGAAAAATTGCCAAAGAATTTTGCAAAACCACAAGAAAACAAGAAAAATGCGACGACGCACAGTGGGGTAATATATAAGTAAAGTGCCGATTAATTCAAAAATGAAAAATCAAGATACAACTATGTTTTTGGTACCGGGTTAAAGGGGATAAAATTATGTATCACTATGTGAAAGAGTTGTTGCAAAATAGTTTACCGTTTTCCCGCAAAGCACTCTGAATGTTTACATTAATTTTCAGTTTTTGTGCGCACAGCGATAAACGTGTTTTTGTCGTCACTTAAAAACGATTTCTTTATGTGAATTTGAAAAACTATTGAAAAATTAATGATGCAGCCTTCATTTTCAGGTATTTCAGCAATGCAATGTGTATTTGGTTTTGTTAAAAAATGTGTATAAGTATTTCATTTAATTTTTTGTTTAAAAGCATAATAATTGTCTAATTTTTTACCTTTTCATAGACATATAGTTGTGAGTCTTGTGAGGTCGGGCAAAACTGTTTTCCTTAGCGTATAGCTTAGATATTTCAGTAACATTTTATGAAAAAAAAAGTTGCGCGATGTTGCGCACTTTTCCAGCATTTCGATTTTTGTGTGCGCACCCAAGGGCCTCATGCATGCATTGTGCAAACGAAATTGATGACACTGCACAACAAAATCAAATTTTTTTTAAAATAACAAGGTTCTTACAACGGATTCTGGTAGAGGGGGCCAAAAAAAAATATACGTGTATCGGCGTTTTGAAAGTTTACGTCTGAATTTTTTTTTAGGGGGGGTCAAAGTTTTCCCCTTTTCGCGCATTCTTACGGTGATTCGGCATACGAAAACTATGTAACATCACATTTTAGGTAAATGATGTGTTCAGCAATTAGGTGTAAAACACTACGAGGAACATTTTTGTGGAGTACTTTAACCCTGTAGCTCCTACTTATATGGGTCAATTTGACCCTTTTTTTCTAAAATGTCAAAAATGTCCTGTAAAACAGAACTTTTTAAGGACAAAATATATCACGAAAATATTCGCCATAAAATTCTACTATAGGTCTATGAATACAGGAAAGCTCAGAAATTAACTTGAACTCCAGAATTAAGCCAAAACTGAAAATGTGTTTATTGCGCGTTTTCAAAATTGTTCCACTTCGAATGTTTTGTGGAAACAAAATTATATGGCAAAACCCGCGACTCGCATCTACACGATTTTGTAGGCCGTTAAAAATTGAATTCGTCAAGGAATCTGCAGCAGTTTCTAAAAACGAAAAAGAAAGAGTCAATGACGAAATAAGAAAATTGCCAAAAAAAAGTGCAGTATATGCCCAAAGATGCTATGGAGTTGACAATAATGACGAATGATGATAATGGTGACGGTGATGATTATGATGCTAATGAAGATTATGATGATGATGATAATGATGATTTTAATGATGAAACTAAATTGGCTGCAAGAGACGGCGATGAAATGTTTTAATTAAACTGTTCAACTTAAATTTCATTTTTCAAATTTTTTTTTTACTATGTTAGTTTTTTACCGTTTCTTAAAAAAATGTCCACTAAAGTATACCCAAAAACATTTGTTTTTTACTTTATAATGTTCAATTAACTAAACTTAGTAGTTATTTCATATCTAAATAGCCTGGGGGAATTAATCGGCACTTTCGGCATCAATTACCCCACTGTGCGACGAATAGAACGAAGCTGAATATAAAGGAAATCGAGAAAGAAAAAAATGTTTTTTATTTTTCATGTATTTTTTCATGATTTCTTGAACGATGAAACCTGCTTGGCTGGCTGCCAAGCCATTTCACTAACGCCGCTGACGAGACTTGACGAACATTTTTGAGCTTAGTGCTTTGGACGGTCTCGACAAAATACGAATCACGCACCAAGGAGGTTTAGTGCTTTATAGTTGCACAAAACTGAAGGCTTTTGATGCTTCCTCGTAAAACGTATAAAAACCTTCAGTTAAACGCTGGAAAAATTTCTCTCGGCTGCAATTTTAAGAGGCGGCGTTGTTGCATGATGCTTCATGATCGGCTGAGAAGCGAGGATTATTCGTATTATTATTACTCAAATTGTCTGGCTCATCTGAAAAATATGATATTGCACCATGTAATGAATGAATGAATAAATTAATGTCTGTTCCGGAAATTATGATGCTGGGCAGTATCGCACCAGCATTTGTGTCTTCACAAGGAGGCATTGACTCCTGTGTCGGTGCCTTCTTGTCATCGTTAGCGGCGTTGACAGAGCTGGCACGCGATGTTCGACGATGTTCTATGGGCACTGCGGAAAGAATAATATTTATATTTCAAATAAAACGACGAATATTTGCTGCTCACCAATTTAATCGCACTCTTCTGTTTGATAATTTGTGGTTTTGTTTGTGCTTCTGCGCACTTTTTCTGTCTTGTATGCGTTAAGGCGAAATGAAATATCAGCTGATTTTGACAAGCAAGTTGTACAAATCCAACAACAAAATACATGGGAACTATGTTTTTGGCCTTACGCGTTCACCTTATTAAATTCGCCTTGGTCCCACACATGGCTCAACTATAAAGTTGTAGCACTAAGCAAATAGACACATAGAGGTACCACGCAGTACAAAATTTTTCGGTCACGCAAATCTAGCACAGTGGGTCCCACACGTACTTCGGCTACACGAAGTTTTGCTCGAGCAACTGCACAAGATGAAAAGCAAATTTAATATCCATGGCTTTCGGTTCTGCTATGAATAATGAACCATGTGAATTTGTAAAGGCGTACAGTTCAGTGTGCGTTAATAGTTAATAATAATTGATTGGCACGACAGCCCGCTTACGCGAGACTAAGGCCTAGCTTCCCGCAACCACCCGTGTTGTGCGTGTGAATCTTGTACGCGGGTCGAAGGGACATACAGTTTTATGCCGGTTCCGAACGGCAGGTTGGGAGCTTTTTCATAGGCAATTTTTACTCTCAGAGGTTTGCCATTTCCAGCTGAAAGGAAAGCCGCCGAAAGAGAAAACGAGTTTCCCGTTATTTTTTTTAGGTGTTACTACATGCAGTATTCGATCTTGCGTAGCTCTGCATGCGACTCGTTGGACCGCGCACTAACCAACTGAGCCACGACGGCTGTGTGCGTTCCTATTGATAAAAAACCAAAACCATGAATTTCTGCTATGCAATGTTGGCATTCATGTAGGCTACGTTGCCTTCTGGCCTTATAAAATTCATACCGATAAATTTTTAAATTCATATATTAACAGCAACCTATTATTATTTATTAATATAATTTTCTTAAAATTTATATTATTTAGTAGTTTTATGTGTTCTTTAGTATTTTTATTTTATTCTTATTTTTCGGTTTACTCGCAATTTGCTCTTTGAGCCAAATGCAATTTTTTCTTAGCAAAATTATTAAAAAGTAATCTAATATAAATTGCTTATGTTCCCTACAAGTAGACGGTTCTGCAAACCACATTTTGTAATAATTTACTTTTGTTACGTGAGCAAAACACAAATTGTACAGGAGCTTTTTTATATTGGAGGAATGAGGGGTTTCTTTAAAAAACGTATGAAATGTGTTGCAAAAGATTTTTGAAACAAAAAAACATTAGTCGATTGGAGCTTTTAGTTTTAAACTACTGTTAAAATAGTTGAAATTTTTGAAAAATATAAACATTTCGTTTCCTTGTAAATTACAAAGCTCATCTTTTATTAACTTTTTGCAGTTATGACAGTAAAATTTTTCAATAGTTTGCATCAATATGAAACCAGAGAAATAACGAAGGGAACCATCACTCATATGTTAATTTTTTATAATCCCTAAGGCATTTGAAGAATTCGCTTTCTCTGCATCAAATATATCCTTTGATAAGCAAAATTCTTCACCGAACTCTTGGTTTATAGCATTTTGAGTTTCATTGTCAATTTCAAACAAACTGGTATTATTGTCAATTGTTATAAATGAACCTTCGTCAGTTGGTTCACAATTGAAGGTTCCTGCATTAAATGCTATTGTTTTCATTGAGATCATTATCGCAAGAATATGGTCAAACTCAAAAAGTGAAGGATTCATGTTTGTAACTCCTCTTTTTCTTACCAAATAAAAAAAGATTTTCAAGCGGGTCTTGATTAAGTCTTGATAATAAAAGAAAATTTGATTTTTCCGCCCAGATATCTTGTGAAAGAGACAAAACGAAAGTAATTGATAAAACTATACCATTTCAACAGTATACAATTTTGGAATACTGACACAGTTTTTACTTTTGACATAGTTTTTAATTTCCTTCAAATAATTTTGGATATTGTTATTCTCACGAAGAGCTGATCGGAAAGGATTTTTATCAAAAAGAACATGGCTATTCAAACAATCAAAAAGTCTGTTTATTTTTTCAATAAATATAGCTGCGGACAAAGCTTTTTCTTTGCAATCATTATAACAGCCATTTTCAACCAAAGATTTTATGGCTGCGGATTAGATACAGTATTGCTAAATATTTGAGTTGCGTATTTAACCTTCATTTTTTCAAATGAATTAGGATGAATATGCTTTGTTGTCAATTTGGGACAAAGGCGGGTTGAATTGGTTTTATCCAATTAATATAATCTGCAAATAATCGACGAAGAAATATGTCCATCAGGCGATGTTCCATCATCAGCAAATTTCTTGAAGCGAAAGCGATCGTCAACGAAAAAAGGTATACACACAAAAATAAGCGCGAACAAGTGAAATTGTGTTGTTGCTTTTGTTGGCTTTTTTGGTGGTTGATTATTTCATTGCGTATGAAGGCAACGCACGCAATTTTGCGAATATTTTCAACTAGCCGAAGTCCGTATGGGACCTGCTGCGCTGAAAGCAAGGCGCATAACAGCAGCAGTAACATCATCACAGCGCACAGTTGATGTGCGACTGACCACCAGTGTGCTTACTTAAGGCAGGTTCTCACCTTGTGAAAAAAAAACATTTTTTTGCCTTATCGTGTAGATATATGTTTCAAAAATGTGCTCCAGAAATTTCAGATCAAAATCTGAAAAATTACAAAAGTTACAGGCCGTTACATAGAGCAGTGTAGACCACCGGCCAAGCGCGCTTTAAACTTTAAAGGCGTTTTTCTCAGAACCACATTTTCGGACCTTACGGAAGTGATTGAAGGCGCTGGAATGAACCAATCGTCACCAAATTTTTTCTAAATGTTCCTTAGGGTTTTTTCTAATAAACGAACTACGATCAGCCAAAAATATTGAAAATTGTTTATTTAAAAAAATAATTAGTGAACAAAAAATGCGAAAATCGTAATTTTTTTTTCAAAACCGCATAACTTTTTTAATTTCGATTTTTTTTCATGATGGTAGTTCATTCAATAGATAATACGGTACACATTAAGTTCGATTTTTGTGTT
Organism: Melieria omissa; assembly: GCA_963971225.1. Lineage (NCBI taxonomy): Eukaryota > Metazoa > Arthropoda > Insecta > Diptera > Ulidiidae > Melieria > Melieria omissa. Next base: position 88,946,888 of record OZ020267.1, on the reverse strand, counting down.
TCCGATCACGGGTCCCGCTACCGGAATCACATCCGGTAGCGGGACACCTCCTCGCCGACATGCCGCCACTGATGGACGCCCCCTCCCCCTTTTTTTGATTCATTCAATTTTAAAAATTGTATTCTCTAAATAAATGTGTGTTCATATCCAGAAACAATTTTCAGCGTTGTATCTTTAACCGTTTTCTCAAAAAAAATTCCTAAAAAAAGTGCACTTTTTCGGATCCACAAGGTGAGAACCTGCCTTAAGGGGTCATTCTCATGTGAAATTTTGTAAAACACCCTTGTAAAACACCACCACCACCAAAACACCACTACCTTATTAATGTGCCTTGGTCCCACACGTACTTTGGCTATACGAAGTTTTGTCGCTGGCCAGTGCTGCCGTTTTCAATTCTGTTTCAGTATTTTTTTTTTTTGGGTAGTATTTATGGACTTTGAGTAGTACACATGCATATTTTCTTCACAGTGTAAAAAATCGCAAGGATTCATCAACTACTAAATCAAATACTAAGTTTCAAAACACATTAACAATTTGATTTATAAAAAAGTGAAAGAAACAATGTAATTCAGTTACAAAAATGCATATAAACAAATTTTATATGTTTTTATTATACACTAACAATAATTTGTTTGGTGGCAAAGCAATAATCGCTTAAGTCCTAAGCGATAATCGTTTTTGGCCACAGATTAAACAATACATAATAATACTTCTTTTGCGATGGACTTCAACGGAAAAAATTTATAAAGCTTTGATAAAATACTTAATCTTACCCAAAATGTACTTCATATAATAGTGGAATTACATATTGCTGATATTTTGCTCAAATAGGGCAAAAACTGGCAAGATCTTTTCAACAATATATTAGTTTAATATTTGCATATCTAGAATATCTATCGCCTAATTCAGACCAATTTATAACTATTTGTCTACGGATATACTCTAAAAACCCCATTTGGAAGATATTTTTCTAAAAAAAATAAAGAAAAATATATTGCTGAAAAATATTTGTTTTTAAAGGTTTTTTGGTAGTCGGGTTTTAAATACCTGAAGTTTAAAATACCATAACAAAAATTAGGTGTTATTAAAATTTTGTATTAATATCAAATATCGTTCGAATATTACTTTTAGCACTTCAAGCAGCCGCCGTGGCTCAGTTGGTTAGTGCGCGGTCCAACGAGTCGCATGCAGAGCGACGCAAGATCGAATACTGCATGTAGTAACACCTAAAAAAAATAACGGGAAACTCGTTTTCTCTTTCGGTGGCTGTCCTCTCAGCTGGAAATGGCAAACCTCTGAGAGTAAAAATTGCCTATGAAAAAGCTCCCAACCTGCCGTTCGGAACCGGCATAAAACTGTAGGTCCCTTCCACCCGCGTACAAAATTCACACGCACAACGCGGGTGGTTGCGGGAAGCTAGGCCTTAGTCTCGCGTAAGCGGGCTGTCGTGCCAATCAATCAAATCAATCACTTCAAGCAAACAAACAAGAGAAACTAATCAATAGCAAAAAAAAAACGAAACACAACGAACAATATTTTTTATTTATATTTTTTTCAAAATGGCACAATTTTGAGCATACATTTTTGAACATACATTTTTAATTTAAAAATTAATTTTAATACGATTTTTCTTAAACACAATGAATGTGATTAGTTTAAGTTCTTTTTTTTTTTGTAATACAACAAAATATGAATAAAATAATAATGAATTCTAATGAAACCCTTATAAAACTTTGTGAAATTTGCAAATTTTCATACAAAAATTTAGACTCGATAATTGCAACAAACTCAGTAATTGCACCTGCCCCTGTCATTAATCGGTTGCTTTTACCGAGTCGCTACTGTTGGTTTAAATTTCGGCCTTCGGCAATGTTCAGTACGGTAACATGTTTGTATATTCTTTTCTAATAGCGTTACTTAGAATTACGGTTGCCACTCAACTAAAATTTTTTGTACCAAAATTTTCCAAAAAAAGGCCACAAGTGGAAGCGAAAGGACCATTTTATGTTTTCGGCAAATTGTTTTTTAACATCAAAGCTAAACATAACTTTTATATCGTAATTTTTGTTTTTGCTTGTACACTTAGTATATTTCAGAAAATAGTAGTATAATCGGCCTGTGGGTAGTACGGTAGGACGAATGACGAAATAGTAATAAAATACTACTATAGTAGTACGTTCGGCGAGGGGCGTAGCCAGAACTTGGTCATGGGGGGGTTTTAAAATTTTTTTTTGCTGGTGGCTTATGTGACTTACTGCAGTGGAAATAAATATATTTCCCGGTTTTTAGTAAACATTTCATGAAATTTGGTGCACTGAAAGCGAAGTTATTGCATCTGAAGTGAAAGTATGTTTGTGTCGTCGTACAAAAATGAGCATCGAACAAAGATCAAATATTAACTTTTATTTTAAAAATGTTTAAACTTTAACCGAAGCATTTAAATCAATGAACCAAGTTTATAATGATGATTGTTTATACCGTGGTGGAGTTCATAAGTGGTAAACGCGATTTAAAAACGATTGTCTGGTCATAAATGATGACTAACGTGTTAGTCAACTGAATTCCACGATCACCGCAGATTCCATCAAAACTTGGCGGTAATTCATACAAGATTAGCCGAAATCTTGATTGAAATTCTTAAAATTCGATTAAATCCTCAAATTAACCACAAATTTGATAATTTTCAATTACATTAAAACATATTTTGTTTAGAAATTTTTTTCATGTTTAAAATTGAATTATGTCGTTAGGCCTTTTTTCGAAAAACGAACTATCACCAGAGGAAGATCCTAAATATTGAAGTATGAAAAAAATTTATATATTGCTGTATATTTATTGTGAGTTTTACTCAAACTAGCGGCGGAAGTGCCTGGGGTTATTTGAGTGAACGACATTGGTAAACGACGTATACAAAAATCTTTGGTAAGGCGAAGGTTAAGCATCTCAATAGCATAAATTTATCACATTTTAACTGAACATTCGCTATCGAAGGATGCCATCTCATCTATCGACACTTGTTTTGACTGTTTTTATTGTTTACTAAAAGTCGAATTTTAACCATCAGCCTCTCCTCGTTTTTACCTGATGCGGCTCCGTGCGACTTTCACCTTTTCAAAAAATGCATTTGCCGATGAAAAAAAGCGTTTTGAGAACGTAGAAACCATCCAAAAGGCTTGTACCGACATACTCAAGGACATTTTGGTCGACGAACTAAACTACTCTTTAGACATGTTTTTAGATCATACAAATCGCTGTATTGAGTTTAAACGAGACTATTAAAAAAACAAATTAGTTTCGTCAACAATTTTTTTTGTTATTATTCTTTTAAATGTTTAAAGATGAAAAGAGATTTTTGCTAATTTGGGAATGTACATACGATGCATAGTGATTGAAAATGTTGACAAATTATAGGCTATGGGGGGGTTCTGACACCCAAAACTCCCCATGGCTACGCCCCTGCGTTCGGCAGCACTGTCGCTGGCTTCGTCAAACTTCAATTTTCGAAGTTCACCTTCATTCTTTGTTGGGATGTTTGACAAGGAACATCAATTGCGAGCTGTGCCGTGCTGATGAGCACGAGACGGCGCGCCGCGTCGTATCGTTTGCAAATTCGAATATGCAAGGGTGTGTGTCCGTGTGAAAATAAATGTGCGTGTTGCTTGTGTATGCAGTGATGTTAACTTTTTTTTTTGAAAAATCCCTACGCGACTTGAAAAAATCCCTACTTTGCCCTACGCTGTCCAGCAATTTTCCCTACGAAATTCCCTACACTTATTTTCCAAGTATTTTGTAATATTAAAGGTTTTTTTAATTTTTTGTGAATAAACGTCGCAAAAGTAAAAACCATAACATTTATTAATTCTGCTTTTAATTCATTCAACAAAAAAAAAAATTGTGCTTTACACTGAGATACCATTTCATCACATTAAAAAAATCAGTACAAAAATTACACTAAGACTAAGACTGGTCTGCAAAAAAAAAATTTTTTTGCACTCCTTATTATTGTGCACGATTATTATAGATGTGATATTTCTCAACAGAAACTGGGTTTTAAAAAATTTGTATCACGTATATATTTTTTGTGAGGGAATTTTTAAGAAAATAATTGTTTGTTCGAAAAATCAATAATCGTTTTAATAATTAGGATAAAATATTACATATAATCACACTAAAAACATTAAAAATCATAAGACAATGTAATTACATGTTGTTTCTATCATTTTACTTAGTAGATTTTTTTCTTTTCATATTTTCTACTGGAGTTTCGCGACGAATCGACCAACAAAAGTCGGCAAGCATTTGTAGTGGTACGTAGCCACTTATGCCAACGCTAATAAATTATGCTACACTTGAGCACAAATGGCAACGCGCGCACGACACAAGCGACACTCAAGTGGCCAAGCCAGCGGCGTGCCATCCGATCTATGTTGACGATATAATAGTATTTGGATGTTCATTAAAACACCACATGGCGATCCTGCCCAATTGCGTCCAAATCTGGAACACCCACCAATAAATAAAAACTCACAGTAACACCGATCCTGCCGACCAAACCTGCAACAGACTAAGCTGCCGACCAAACCTGCAACAGGCTAACCCGCCGATTTCACCAACACCGATCCTGCAAACACGAACTGACCAACACTGGTCCCAACTGAAAAACATTTCCGATGACAATGGACCACCACGATGACCCGTCCCAAACACCGTGCTCATAGATTGACAGACAGCAAAGCGCTACGCAAACAGCTAACTACCAAAGTTGCACTTCTGATGAAACCCCATCGAAACCGCCCAGACGCAAAGGTTCTATATATAATTCGTCACGACAGGAAATCAACTAAGCTGCTGCCAGATCCAAGAACATTGCACATAAATCATCAAAAACTTTTTTGTTATACATTTACAATTATTTTCATAATTTTACAATACAAATATAAAAACAAAAAAAATTAATAAATATGTAGGTACACAAGAATAAGTAATAACATTATTATAACAACACTTATAACATCAAACCCAACAAACACACATTATACATTAAGAACAAAAAAAAAAAACACCACTTCAAGATATCCTTAAACAAATCCTAGCACTAAGTGGACTCAACTCAGAAGCATTTCTCTATTTGACAACATATGAGCATCCAAATACTACATGTTCATTAAAGAGCTGCAATTGTCGATTTGAAAGCTGTTTCAAGACACTCTCTCTCTTTGCACGGCACTGCACTGGCTCAGTGCAAACAGATCGAATCAGAGCTGCCAGCGAAGGGAAGCAAAAAAGAAGTGTGTGCATGACATATGAGAGCTGAGTCTTTGTTGCTTTATAACATTAGTGTGTGCGAACACACTAAAGGCAATGAAATTTACTGCAATGACACTGAATGCAGTAAGTTATACCAAAAAGTATGGAAAAATATTCTTTGGTTATACCAAAGAATATGAAGTGTATAGAAGGCGCATCTGAGCTCAAAAATTCAAATTTTTGTTTGCGAGCTTCATAGAGCGGGGGGAAGCCACAAAAGGGAAAGAGTGGTGCCAGCAGGAGCGCAAGCGCTTCAGTTTACGCTCAACAAACACACATGAAGTGAAAGTACCACTTCTCCTGTGTACTTTGAGGCGTTGGTGGTTGTTTTGGTCACTCAATAATTTTTTGTGCAAATTTCTCACAGCGACACCAGCCAGCGCAATGATCGTCGTTTCAACTACGGCGTAGTTACTACGCTATTGTTTTTTGTTGTTGTAGTTTTTGTGTGTATGCTTTTTTTGTATTGACGATTGCTTTTGCTACATAGCTCGAGAAACATGTAAACAGCTCTTCTTTTGTTGTTTTTCTATTTATGTTTTGCATCGTTTGGAACTTCCTTTTTTTAATTTACTGTCACAGCATTCATCAGGAAATCTGAAGGAGCAAATAGGTAGCAAAAGTCTGTAACCGATTATTTTCTTTGGTTATACTAATAGAACAATTAGTGCTTTGTTCTCATTGTAATAATAACGCATACGAATTTACAAATAAAATATTTTAAAAATTCAACAAAATTTAAATTATTGAAATATTTATATATTATTATTATTATATATTTCCCAAATATACTTTCCCGAATACATTCCACACATTACTCCGACCTTTCTTTCCACTAAGGACATATTGCCCGCTCAAAATTTTATTTTTCATAATGGCGTTGGTTAGCTGATTGCTAGATGCTACATCACTTGCATTTTCGACTGCTGATACAGTGTCATTTGACTAAAAATTACAATAATAACAACATATACATTAATATTACATTTAAATTATTTATTAAAATATGTTATATTAACTCACATCATCAATCTCCATTTTAATTAATTTTATATCACACTAAAATGTTTTCCGAACTGTCTCACTTAATTACGCGTGCCAAACTGTCCTTCAATGAATCATTGCATTCAGCGGACATGTAGCATTTCGGCCCGTTACGCACTGTCAACGATTCATTAGCATTGCTGGCAGTGTGTGTACCAGAGAGAAAAATGTCCGTGCCTTGCAGAGACAAGCAAATGAGTGTTGACAGCACTTGCGGTTTCCGTTTTGTTGTCATTTTCATACTGCTCTCTTACCACAGTGAATGCTAGCAATCAGTGCACACTGTACCGAATCACACTGTGTGTAGGGAGAAATGAATCATCCATCGCAGCTCTTTAATGTTCATTAAAACAACACAACGAAAACCTGATTAAAGTTTTCGACCGACTACAACAATACAACTTAAAACTAAATGCAAGCAAATGCCAATTTTTAAAACAGAAATCATCTACCTAGGACATTTAATCACAGACAAAGGCATCAGAACAGATCCAACAAAATGCGAAGCAGTACTAAAGTATCCAACACCAACGAATGCTGATGAAGTCCGTCGATTTGTAGCATTTTGCAACTACTACAGACGCTTCATACCAGAATTCGCATCAATAGTAAAATGTCTTAACTCTCTCCTTAAGAAAGGTACACCTTTCATTTGGTCAGACGAGTGCAAGACAGCTTTCGAAACATTAAAACAGAAGCTAACAAACACGCCAATATTACAATATCCAGATTTCAACAAAACCTTCATATTAACAACAGACGCTTCAGACTTCGCCCTAGGAGCAGTATTATCCCAAGGAGAAATTGGACATGACCTTCCCCTTTCATATGCAAGTAAATCACTACAGAAACACGATATCAATAAACCAATAATAGAAAAGGAACTTTTAGCAATACATTGGGGAATAAACTACTTCAGACCGTACCTCTACGGAAGAAAATTCATTGTAGTCACAGACCACAGACTACTGGTATCTCTGTTCTCACACAAAAATCCATCATTAAAAAATGACAAGAATCAGACTAGACTTATCTGATTACGACTTTGAAATCATATACAAACAAGGAAAAATCGACACAAATGCAGATGCCTTATCACGCATCAAAATTGACAGCGACACACTAAAGGCAATGATCCCAACACAGGAAAATTACATAAATGACGGCAAACAAAAGAAAATACTGGCAATTACAAGGAGCAAGGCAGCAACATTAAGAGCAAAAGAAGATAGCATGCACAATGAAGAGAATGAAAATATTAATTATGGTACCAGAACACGCGACAGTAGGAAGAACATATCTCAAGAGCCTGATCAACTCTACATATGGGAATGCACCTCTATGAACGACGTGAAGAATATGAAGAAATTGAAATTTGAAATAAAAGAAAAGCATCGGCCGATGATATATATTGATAATTATGAAGTGCACGTGACTTGTAGCGATGACCCTTTGAATCTAGATTCAATGTTGGAGAAACTACATAGTTCACTAAAGAAACTGCAGATAAAGGAGCTAGCCCTTTGCAGAGAAAATTTTAAGTTTGAAAATATCACAATGAATGCATTCAAGGAAAGATATAACGAAATAAATAAAAAAAATGCTCGCCTACAAATATACTTATATACAACGCTCCACGAAATGTTCAAAGCAAATTACAACAATACAAACTAATCGGCGAATATCATAACGCCAGCACCGCCGGACATTTAGGAATTCGAAAAACGATCCTAAAATTAAAACAACGATACACATGGAAGAACATGAGACAAATGGTAAAAGAGTTCGTAAACAATTGCCTGACCTACTGCAAGAATAAAACAATTAAGCACACGAAAGAAGAACTGGTCAAAACAGACACGCCAGCAACAAGCTTCGAAACCATTACCATTGACACAGTCGGACCATTAAGAATATCAAATGGATTCCGCTACATACTCACAATGCAATGCGACTTAACAAAATTTATTATTGCACACCCGATGGAAACCAAGGACGCACGCACGACAGCAAAAACGCTTGTAGAACAGTTCATTCTCAAGTACGGTTGTTTTAAAACATTGAAATCCGACAGAGGCACCGAGTTTACGAATGAGCTAATGCACAACATATGCCAATTACTCAACATACGAAAAATATTCTCGACACCCTACCACCACCAAACAATAGGGGCACTTGAAAGAAATCACAGAACACTACACGAGTACCTACTGCCATTCACAGACGAACATGAATGGGATAGGTGGGTACCATACTATACGACACCACATGTTGAAACGCTCTACTCACCATACGAGTTAATTTTCGGCAAATTACCGTCATTACCGAGTGACACAACAAACAAACACCACAAGATTTATGACTTTGACAACTACGCCAACGAACTAAAAGTTAGGCTGAAAACATCCATAGATAAGGCTAAGAATATGAGAGAAATAGCTAAACATAAGAGACAAATTAATTACGATAAGAACACAAATAAAACACAATTAGAAAAAAGGAGATTTAGTTTTTATACGATTAGAGACAAATAAAAAATTACAAAGTCCTTACCACGGACCATACAAAATAATCGAAAGAAATGGAGTAAACTCCACACTAGACATAAACGGTAAACATAAGATACTACATAATAATAACCTTAAGAAATTTTTAGGAGATAATGATATAACAAGTAACAACTAAAAAACAAAAAACAAAAAAAAAAAGTTGTACAAAACAAAAAGGAAACATCAAATATATATATATATTGCACTAAAAATTGAAACTAGCCTTCAAACACAAAACATACTACATATACGTATATTTAGAACAGACTATACATAATTATCATAATCTGAATAAAGTAAGCTAAGCATTTCCAAATCCACCTCCGAAAACCCCGACCGCTATCTTAAAAAATTATTCCAAGTAATAATTTTTCGCTTAAGGGCAATGGTGTAGTGGTACCACGTAGCCACTTATGCCAACGCTAATAAATTATGCTACACTTGAGCACAAATGTGCCAAAGTGTCAAATAACGCGCGCACGACACAAGCGATACTCAAGTGGCTAAGCCAGCGGCGTGCCATCCGACACGACTGACCGCAGTGCAGTGTCCCACATATGGAACATGCCCTGATCGGCACTCTGTGTGATGTCACCTACCGCAGGGCAATGGCACTTGAGGAAAAGTGCTGAATTGACCGAAAGGGTGCCGTGACGCTGATTGGTCACACTTCCGCGACACTGGAAAATCGGGCGGAGCATTGGAAATGCTCAGCCGTATAACAGTTATGTTTTTTAGTATTTAAGAGACCAAAATTTAAAAATAAAATCAGCTTTGTGACAAGAGTCAAACCGCTTGTTTTCACTGCTCAACAAATAGGCTTCCTAGCCATAACATTATTGGCGCGGCCCGCCGTTTCTTAAAGGTCAACCCGAACGCTACTGACGCTAAACAAACAAAACAAAACTGTTGCGACAACTGTTCTCCACGTATACATTAGACTCACCACACATTGCTTCCGACTATTTTCCGTTGTAGCGCCTCTCAATGTGCGATATATCCTGATGAAATCTTTCACCGTGTTCATCAGATACCGCTCCAAATTTTAAAAAAGTTTTACGTGATAGCAAAAAATAGGAAGCAAATCTAGATTCAGCATGTTAAGCTCTTCATATTTATCATATTTTTATTTAAAGGAGGATTTCGTTGCAGACCAGTGTTATTTATGGTCATACAACTCAGTGTATGCCATTTTCTTAAAGTGTTGTTCTTTACATTGAAAATGTACACAGGCGATATCTTCGTGTTGTAAGTAAGAGCGAATTATACAAATTGAAGTCAAATTTTCATGGCTAAATTTGTTCCTTTTTTTTCGAAAATATTCTTTCAGAGTCTGCATTAGAATGTGGTAGTGCCGAAACATATTTAGCCGGCTTTGACAAACTGGGAAACAATATTTGATCGTTAAAATTTTTAGTTTGACTAATTTGACAGCCGCCGTGGCTCAGTTGGTTAGTGCGCGGTCCAGCGAGTCGCATGCAGAGCGACGCAAGATCGAATACTGTATGTAGGAACACCTAAAAAAAAATAACGGGAAACTCGTTTTCTCTTTCGGTGGCTGTCCTCTCAGCTGGAAATGGCAAACCTCTGAGAGTAAAAATTGCCTATGAAAAAGCTCCCAACCTGCCGTTCGGAACCGGCATAAAACTGTAGGTCCCTTCCACCCGCGTACAATATTCACACGCACAACACGGGTGATTGCGGGAAGCTAGGCCTTAGTCTCGCGTAAGCGGGCTGTCGTGCCAATCAATTATTAAAATTAAATTTGACTCCAAAATTTTCCATAACCAGGGTTATTTGAAAATTCCCTACATTTAGTGAATTTAAAAAAATATGTCCTTTTTCCCTACGCACACAATTTTCGCTAAAATTCCCTACATGTAGGGAATTGAATGAAAACAATACAAGCAACTGCACAAGATGAAAAGAAAATTGAGTTTCCTTGGCTTTCGATTCTGCTACGAATAATGAACCATGTGAATTCGCAAAGGCATACAGTAGAGTGTGCGTTCCTATTGATAAAAAACCAAAACCATGAATTTCTGCTATGCAATGTTGGCATTCATATAGGCTACGTTGCCTTCTGGCCTAATAAAATTTATAGCGATAAATTTTTCAAAGCAACAGCAACATACATATTACTATTTATTATCATTTCCTTAAAATTTATATTATTTAGTAATTTTATGTGTTCTTTAGTATTTTTAGTTTATTCTTATGTTTCGTTGTATGTACTTGCAATTTGCTTTTTAACCAAATGCAATTTTTTCTTAGCAAAATTATTAAAAAGTAATCTAATATAATATATATATATCTTATATATATCTAATATATATCTAATACTAGCTGACCCCGCGAACTTTGTTTCGCACGGCATTTTTTGTTCTTTTATAATGAAATACGCGAGATGGCGAGTCTATGGCGATGCAAATTGACGAAGAAAACCAATTGAAGGAAGAGGAGGAGCTACTGATTAACGCAATCGAGGCCCACAAATAAGCAATGTTGCTGCTAAGTTTCAGTAAAGAAATGGACGGCGTTTGAACCGGATTTAAATTATATGGGCGGTACCATGCCCTCTTATTCTTAAATTTGGAAGATATTCCATTATTACGCCCCCTCGTCCAATACTTACCCCATTCCCTCTGTCGAAATATATGAATAAATGGTAGGTTCGTACTAAGTTTCATTGCTGAATGACTTATATTTCAGCAAAATATTTAGGTCACAAAAAAAGTGCCACACCCCTTGTACAATGCCAGTAGCCAGTAGATGATTCATCTATGGGACGACGGGGTACTATATTTCAGTGTTGTACGACTTACAATTGCGAAGATATTCTATATTAAAGATTTGGCTTATATGGGTGGTGCCACGCCCCCTTGTTCAATGCCCTCATTATTCCCTCTGTCGAAAGATATGAATAAATGGTAGGTTCGTACTTAGTTTCATTGCTGTGCAACTTGTAGTTCAGCGGAATAATTGGGGCATAAAAAAGTGCCACGCCCCTTGTCCAACGCCCATTAAATCTTACCAGGGGAATGACTCTTCTATGGGACGACGGGGTACTAAATTTCAGTGTTGTGCTACTTACAATTTCGAAGATATTCTATTTTAAAGATTTTGCTTGTATGGTGCCACGCCCCGTTGTCCAAAACCCGCCTCATTCTGTCTGTCGAAAGATATGATTACATGACAGGTTCATGCTATGTTTCATTGCTGTGTGACTTATAGTTCAGCAGAATAACTGGGTCACAAAAATGTGCCACGCCCCTTAGGGGTATGAAAAATAGATAGTAGCCGATTCTCAGACCTCTATGGATGTAAAATTTCATAAAAATCGGTCAAGCCGTTTCGGAGGAGTATGGTAACTAACACTGTGACACGAGAATTTTATATATAAGATAATATATATGTATATAATATAATAAAATATATATATATATATAATATATATATAATTGCCCATGTTCCCTACAAGTAGACGATTCTGAAAATCACATTTTGTTTTAATCTACTTTTGTTACGTTTGCAACACAAAACTTGTACAAACGCTTTTTTATATTGGAGGATTGAGGGGTTTCCTTAAAAAACGTATGAAATGTGTTGTAAAACATTTTTGAAATTAAAAAATGAGTCGATTGGAGCTTTTAGTTTTAAACTACTTTTAAACTACTTTTTTTTACTAGTTGAAATTTTTGGAAAAGATAAACATTTCGTTTCTTTGTATATTACAAAACTCATCTTTTATTAGCTTTTTGCAGTTATAACAGTAAAATTTTGCAATAGTTTTCATCAATATGAAACCAGAGAAATAACGAAGGGAGCCATCACTCATATGTTCATTTTTTATAATGCCTCAGGGATTTCAAGATTTCGCCCTCTCTGCATCAAATATATCCTTTGATAAGCAAAATTCTTATAGCATTTCATTGTCAACTTCCAACAAACTGGTATTATTGTCAATTGTTATACATGAACCTTTGTCAGTTGGTTCACAATTGGAGGTTCCTGCTTTAAATGCTATTACAGTCGTGTCTGAGTATAATGAACACCCTATATAGTGAACACCTTGATATAGTGAACACCCAAATTTTTACATGGAGTACACTAAATAGTGAACAATCGAAAACCACTAAATAGCGAAGAAAATTTGGAAAGAAATTTCAAGCAAAAAAGCAACAAAAAACACAAGAATGAATCAAAAATGAAAGAGGGTATTCCCCTAATTTGTATTTTTGCTGTTGATTGTTACAAAATCAGCTGTTTCTTGACCTAAGTAATTATGTTTTTTGTCGAGTGCAAACCGATTGTGGTTGAAAGTACGGGTTTTAATTTTTATTTTAATTATCTTTTAAATTTATATACAGAAAGTGTATTTTGAGCAAATAAAACAAGTTTTTGAACAAAACTTTTAACCTTGATAGAGTGAACAACCTCAATACTGTGAACAGGCTTTGCAATAATTAGTTCACTATATCCATCCATTTACTTCTGAAATATTCATTTTTCGGAAATTTAAAAAGCCGAACTTTTAAGGGACCCGAAATCATTCCTTTAGCTCCTTTGACAGGAAAAAATAGCGCATTTCTTGTTATTTTTACGCTTTTTGTCGCCATTATTTATATTCATGATAAAAACTTGATGACGTTGATACAAGTAAAATCAGGTCAAGTTTCTAAAAAAGGGTCGTGAACAACATTTTTCGGGGATTCAACCACGTCAGATTTCGCTTAAATTTAAACAAAATTTTTAGGGATTCATCCACATCAAAATGTTTCCAAATCAGTTAACGCAAGGCATACGAAAACACGCAATCAAACAGCGCAACGATTAAATGCTTGATTACACCAAAGAATATGAAGTAATATAGAACGCGCATCTCATACAAGCAAACGCGTTGTATGGCGGGTACTGCTGGTAGTACCCTCTGTTATTGACAGCAGAACCCTCTGTTACTAACAGCAGAAATCTCTGTAACTTCGGCGTAACATGTGAATTGAAGTCGATTCTGTACTCATTCGTATTCTCGCTGCTGTTGCGCCACTTGATAAATATGACGATGAACGCTGCTTTTGTTGTCGCGGGGAATAGCATTATTATATTGGCAAACAAAAAGAAGTTAGCGGTATACTGTTTTTTGCGCTGTGCCGTGCAGGCGGGATAGCATTGTTGTTGGTAATTGTTGCGTCGCTATTTCTGCTTTCTTTTTTATAATCACAAGCAAATTACAATTAGCAAACAAAATGCATGAACTTGGTGTAGTAAAATATGGGTGCAAACATGTTGCACAAGAGCGTTTATAGTTATTTATTAAAAATATTATTGTAAGGTTTTATGTTTATTGTTTTACTTTCGTTTTAATTTATCTTTCATAAATAATAATTTTTAATAGGAATTTTTTTATTTGCCAACAATTATTTTCAATTTTCGTTCTTTCGAACTTCCTTTTTGCACAGCCCACATGCAGTGTTTTCGTAGAAGAACTAAAATAAGAAAATCTAAAATTTGGACTATGGTTACAGCACTCACCATGGAACCATTCAGGTGTAGCATTTTTACAAGATTGTAAAACGTGTGCCTTAATACCAATTTTTTCAGGTTCTGCTTCGAAGATTTTATGAAAAATTAAAATATGTTTTATGCATACATTCATTAGGGAATTGGAAGGAGCAAAAAGATTACCAAAATCAGAAATTGACTGATAATTTTTGTGAAAAATAAAAATTTCACTTGGCGCAGTCAAAACTTCATCCCTTTTTCTCAATTCGTCACCGCATTTTTCACAATTTAATTTAGGAATGATTTTGTACGCTACGTATCCAACAAAATACCTCATGGAAACCAGCTCTAAGTTAATATCTTTCGGATTACAAAAGGTGTCACCTACAAAATACGCCTCGTGCATCTCACTACTTAGATCAGGATTTCATTGTCATTGTCATCGCCATTAGCCTGCAAAACATCCTCACTAAAAGAAGCGCTTGAAATTAAATTAGTCATTGAATCTTGCGTCTCTTCACAATTGGTAGAGGAGCTAAACTTTATTATTTTAAAGGCTAATAACCTGGCTAAGATATTATTAAGTTCGGCTACAGAGGGGTTACAGTTATTACCTCCTTTTTGCCTCAACACAGCAAACGTATTCTACAACTTGTCCTGGTTAAAGGCCTTTGTCATAATAAAAAACTTGTCCGAATTATCTTTTAATATTTCATCTACAAGTAGAAGGACCGATTTTAAGGATAGTTTCATGCCATCTAGGAAGAAAACTCGTTTTTTTTCATCAACAAATTTCACTTCCTCTAGATAATATAAAAATGTTTGAATAAATGTGTGCGATTCTTTCTTAATCTGAAGAGCAGATCGGTAGCAGTTATCTACATACAAAGATCCACTATTCATGCAATCAAATATTTGATAAATTTTTGCTATAAAATCAGCTGTGGACAACGCTACCTCTTGTGAGATTTTTTTAAATCCACTTATGTCTGAAATTGTTCTGATAGCAGCTTCAACTGTTTTACTGAACACTTGCGTGGCAAATTTAACACGCATTTTTTCAAATGAATTTGGAAATATGTGTTGTCTAGTTAATTTTGGGCACATTTTGGTTTTACAATTTTCTTCCCTCTCCCAAAGCTCTTGAACTACTTTAAAGCTAACTAAACCATCAGGCGTTTTCAAGTCGCATTTAAACCAACCATTTCGCAATGACTTGATTAAATGTGGGAAATCGAACATGCAATAAATTTTTTGATTTTGAAATTGAAAGTATGGTTTCTCTATACATACGCCTAAGTCGGAGAAACACTTTCTATTAGAAGACCCCTGATCACAAACCAAAACGTTCACTACTATACCAAAATTGCTTAAAATTTTAAGATTTTCTTTAATTATTTTTCACAACGTATCTGCTGTTAATCCATTCTCTGACACAAAATAGTTTAAAATTGAACACCAACTCGAGAACATGGACTTCAACATAAATAGACATACTTGCTTACCAATTTTTTTTGGTCTTTCGAAGCATGTGCATTCAAATCCGTTAATTAAATCTAGTTTTTGATTGTATCGTAATTCTCTACGTATTGCCATTTTTATTGCAAAAATTATCAGTAAATTTCTGATTTTGGTAATCTTTTTGCTCCTTCCAATTCCCTAATGAATGTATGCATAAAACATATTTTAATTTTTCATAAAATCTTCGAAGCAGAACCTGAAAAAATTGGTATTAAAGCACACGTTTTACAATCTTGTAAAAATGGTACACCTGAATGGTTCCATGGTGAGTGCTGTAACCATAGAGTCCAAATTTTAGATTTTCTTATTTTAGTTCTTCTACGAAAACACTGCATGTGGGCTGTGCAAAAAGGAAGTTCGAAAGAACGAAAATTGAAAATAATAGTTGGCAAATAAAAAAATTCTTATTAAAAATTATTATTTATGAAAGATAAATTAAAACGAAAGTAAAACAATAAACATAAAACCTTACAATAATATTTTTAATAAATAACTATAAACGCTCTTGTGCAACATGTTTGCACTAGGCATCGCAATCCCGGGATCCCGGGATCCCGGACTTTTTCCAGTCCCGAAAATCCCGGGATTCAAATCTTTTAATCCCGGGATTTTCGGGATTGCAAAAGATGCTTCAAAGTTCAAATGAAATAAATTTAAAAGCACAAAAACCCAATTCCTTATCTGACGGAGGAGGGAGGGGATAGAGGGCGTCTTTTGCAAAAGGCTTATAATTATTTACTAAGCATTCAACCAACAAGTATTGAATCTGAAGAATGTTTCTCTTCAGCAGGGTTTATTTGCAATAAATTTCGCTCTAGATTAGAGGGCAAAACATTTAATGCCTTAGTATTTTTAAGATCTCAGTTTTTAGTTAATCACAACGCTTAACTTTTTTATCGAAATAATCGAAGTAAAACTAAAAGTATCAGGTGTACAAGTAGAAAACCGCCGTTTTCCACTGGGTGGTGCCACCTTTGGAAATCGGTGAGAGAATTCCGATCAGAAACATCACTTGGCAAGCTAAGATATCGGTTAACAACTCCACATCATCTCGCTTGTTTATTCTTATTGTCCATTTTTTTGTTGGTGCGTGAAGATGTCGAAATTTGAACCGAATAAGCGTCATTCGCGGGAGATTTTGCTTTTCGCGTTTCATTCGAAAAAATCTGCAGCTGAAGCGCGTCGAATGATTGTAGCAACTTATAGTGAGTCGTGTATCAGTGAAAGAACGTGTCGAGAATGGTTCGTGAAATTCAAAAATGGTGATTATGACGTGAAAGACAAGGATCGGCCGGGTCCCGTGAAAAAGTTTGAAGATGCAGCTTTGGAGACTCTGTTGGATGAAGATTCTTGTCAGACGCAACAAGAACTCGCGGATTCTTTGGGTGTGACTCAGCAATCCATTTCCCTTGCTATACGCAATAAAGCCTCAAATTATGAAAAAAAACGGCGGTTTTCTACTTGTACACCCAATACTAACAAATTAACTATTTTATTTTTTTTATCAAATATGCGTATATATGTACTTTATGATACATTTGATGCAAAGCAATAAGTTATGTTTAAGTGTCATTTTTGGATAAAACAAAATGTTATCAAACTGAAGTTAAATGTCAAATGAAAAACTTTTAAGTTAAACAAAATGTTGTCAAGGATGACTATGTTTATTTATTTGATTTAAATTTAAACTGACAATTTTGAATGTAATTGACAACTGATTGTAAATGACAACTGGATTTTGGTGATGTGCCGCGCACAACCAACCACTTCGACGACTCAACACCGACTGCCTCCCTTTCCGCCTTACAATGTGATTAAATTCAAGATAAAAAATCTTAAAACTACCCCAAATGTGATTAAACTGTGCCCATTTTTATGGTAAATATATTATAAACAAGTATTTATGCAATTTGGTAAAATTGTTTTATTTAAAAAATTTGTTATTTGAATCCCGGGATTAAATCCCGGGATCCCGGGATTTGACTTTTCAATCCCGAAAATCCCGGGATCGCAAAATGGCAAAAAATTGCGATCCCTAGTTTGCACCCATATTTTACTACACCAAGTTCACGCGTTTTTTTTGCTAATTGTAATTTGCTTATGATTATAAAAAAGAAAGCAGAAATAGCGACGCAACAATTACCAACAACAATGCTATCCCGCCTGCACGGCACAGCGCAAAAAACAGTATACCGCTAACTTTTTTTGTTTGCCAATATTATAATGCTATTCCCTGCGACAACAAAAGCAGCGTTCATCGTCATGTTTATCAAGTGGCGCAATAGCAGCGAGAATACGAATGAGTACAGAAGCGACTTCAATTCACATGTTACGCCGAAGTTACAGAGATTTCTGCTGTTAGTAACAGAGATTTCTGCTGTCAATAACAGAGGGTACTACCAGCAGTACCCACCATACAACGCGTTTGCTTGTATGAGATGCACGTTCTATATTACTTCATATTCTTTGATTAATTAATAAAATTAAAAAAGAGCTAAAAACAATAAATACATTTGGAGTTCAGCAGTCGATGAAGGACCTGCCAAAAAAAGTGCGAAAAGCAAACCGCAATGGAATTGAAACTTTTTTGTAAATTTCAATTACATATTGAACTTTTTTAATAAAATGTAAAAACAAGCGTTCATCATGTGTTATACCATTTTTTAATTCATTTTGTGTTTGTTCGGATTTCATTCACCAAACGTTACACGTAACGAGTAGAGTGACGAGACATCAACTCTAACGAGTACTCGTTTCGTCTAAACAGTAAGGCGAGTTCTTGATTGAGTCAGTGACCGATGAAAGTGGCGAGAGAGTCACTAGAATCACATTTTGTTTGCTAGGCCGAGCACTACTTTACCGTTATATTTTTCTCTTTTTCGCAGCGATTCGCGGAATCGCTTGTAACATGCGGTATGCGTCACACACCACTTTTCGCTCGGTTGAGTTTAATTGCGCGAGTTACTTAGTTCATTTTGTGCATTGTAAAACCGAACTGACTCGCCACGTGTCAAAATACGTTTGAACAACTCGTCGCTTTTGCTCGCTATTCCAATTCTTCCGGCCTAGTACCATTTTGATGTCTCGTCACTCACGTATTACTGTTTAGACGAAACGAGTTATCGTTCGAGTTGCTGTCTCGTCAATCTACTGGTTACGTGTCTATTCGCCTTTAAGGCTTGATTACACGTAACGAGTAGATTGACGAGACAGCAACTCGAACGAGAACTCGTTTCGTCTAAACAGTAATACGTTTACACAAACGAGATTATCCCGATTTGCGCGATTAAGTCGTTAACCCCGTATCAAAATGCGCGATTACCCATACAAACGTAACCTCGCAAAAAGCGCGATTAAAATTTAATCTCACAAAGTAATCTCGTATTTCCCCAAAGCAACTCTGCAAATTTGGCTGAACGCGATTATTTTTGTATCATCACTAAGCGAATGTCATGCAAAAATAAACAAAAAAATGAATTGTAGCGCGAAAAGGTTTGTCTAAATTGGATGTAAAACGATGTATGATAGTTTAGACTTTATTGCATTCGTAGAAGAAGTGAAAAGCTTTAAAACATTTAGAAAATCTTCGTCGATACCCGTTTCTACATTTTTATTTAAAATTTCACTCATTTTTGTTCAAATTTTACGAAACAGTCTCGTTTGCAAAACAATAACAAAGAGAAAATGTGAGACGTCAAAATTAATCTCGTATTCAAGTTAATCTCTATGTTAACGGGCAACGAGTTTATCTTAATCTCGATGAGTTAATCTCGCTGTGTAAACGTAGTATAAGACGAGTTGTTGATTGAGTCAGTGACCGAGTAGAGTGATCGAATCTTATCGAAATTTGCCGGAACTATGGAACAGCAAATGTGGGAAAAATCAAACGTATGAAAAAATTTTGTCAGCCTATAAAAAAATGTATCCCAATTGAGTGCGTGAAGACGAAAATAGCCGATATGCGTGAGCTGAAAAAAATTCAGCAAAGTGAAAAATCTAGCGCTGGGTCCGATGACATTTTTGTCACCAGCCTTTGATTTGGGACTTTGATTTGTTTGAATTTCTAAAGGATTTAGAAATGCCAGTGGCAGGTAGCTCGAGCATGTGTTCGGAGGATGAGTTGGAAAATATTTCCAGGGACACAACGTTTAAGAAAACACGGCGTTTGAATTTCCAATGCTTTCTTCCTCTTCTATAATTTCATTTGTTCAGATGAACTGTGCTGTTTTTAGTGATCCGACGGTACCATCACTAATCCCAATCTTTCCTTCTCCTCTTGTGCTCATGATACCCCTATTTTCTGCTCCCCGGTTTCGGTCGTTTGTATCGTTTAATGTTTCTTGTATTACTTGTAATTAGTAGTCCGTGAAATAAAGATCACAAAACCCGACACCATCGCTTTTTATTTCTACCGCTCCGCGACGAAAACGATTCATGGTCCTTCGAGCCATCGCGGACCCGCGACGCGAAACAGCACAAAAAACGATAAACATCAGTGTACATAAAACAATTTCAAAATACAAAACAATTGACAAGTGCGAAAACTGCAAGTGAAAAGACACTAAAAAAAAGAATAAAACAACCTAAACACGTAGTTACAGTCTGTCCAGTAGAAGCGTGACCGTCGTAACTTGGAAACTATTTGTCCGATTCGTTTCAAACAAACTGCATTTTATGCGTTTATAATATTTATTGTACGCAATATTTTTAATAACAGGTATAGTCACCGCCATTCGCTATTATGGCCTCAAACCTCCGACCCATACTTTGCGCTAAGATCTGAGCAAGTTGCCAAGGCAATCGACTTCAAATCAGTCGAATTTGCCTCGATAACGGGTTTGCTGTCAATATACTATTTCCTCTGAGTTTCTGCTTTACTATTTCCTATACATTTTCTATCGGGTTGGCATCAGGCGACTGTGAGGGCGAATCTAACACCTCTACCCCATTTTGCTGTTTCCACTCAGCACACATTCGGCTGCGATGTTTGTGTTCGTTGTCTTCTTGTATAATTCAAGGGGGCCTCCTCTCCCGAACATCTTCGCAGCTGATGGTTATAAAACTTTTTCATAAATTTTGTTCATCAAAACCGCGTTCAAGTTGATGGTAATAACGAAAAGTAGCTCAAATCCTTTTTCTGAGAAGTAGCCCCAAACATGGACCTTTACTGGGTGTTTAACAGTTCGTTGGAACAATCGGTTGATGGTGGCACACCAAGATCGATGTTGCTACTATTTGCCCAAAATTGGAATTCATCCGTAAATATTACATCATTCTAATTCCATTCTGAATTGACATGAGCCCAGCCAAGCCGTTTTTTAACGTGTGATGATAAGAGCAACAGTTTGTTCAAAGAGCTCCGGTATTTAACGTCGTTAGATCTTAAACGTCCTCGAACCGTCTCTTTTGATATTTGAACATCAATTTTCTCTAAAACTGCTTTAGCTTTACGCAACGATGAGCCCGGCTTCGTCGCAAACAAATCAATGATCTTCTTGTCCTGTTTTGGGAGGTCTTTTTTTCAAGGCCCCGCCCAGCCAAATCGTCGACATTTTTTGCTTCCATATACCGATTCATCCACCTCGTTACGAATGACTTCGACTTCTTCATATATTTTGCTGCAGCTAAACGTGACATTTACGGCCTTCTATGGTGTAGACAAACGTATACGGCTTCAAGTCGCTTCTCTCACGCGGAGCTCATCTTGCTAAAACACCCTGTACTTCGTAATTGTTTTACGAGACTGACAATTTTTGAAGTGTGTACTACAAAAATGATGAGGCTACTTAGGTGCATTCAAATTTTTTTAATAACGGTACTCTAAGTGATAATTTGCTCGATCACGCTTCTACTGGACAGACTGTACAACAAAGCTAATCACAAAGGAAAAAGTGACAAACAAATACACATATATATGTACATAGTCTCAACTAACTAACAACAGTGACAACACAAATACAGTTTGTCAAGTAAATGTTTGCAAACTTAAAAAAGGGAGAAACATTATTTTGGAAAGCTTATAAATATAACAAAAATTGCAACATTTTGAAGTTATCTAAAAATATATATTAATTGAATATTTCACTCTTATATAATATCAAAATAATGTCTATTTCATAAGCGAAAACTGTGTAAAAATCAAAAAAGGAAATTAAGCCATGTTTCCAACTGTCAAACAATTCTTTGCAAAACCAAGTTTGCATTGAAAATTTGGCGCCGTTAGGTCGGCGAAAATTAGCGGTACTTACCGCAGACGTTTCGGAATAGCATCAGTTCAGCGAGCAGTTAGTTTTCAATTAGATGTTCGTAAGGCATGACATAAAAAGATTTTTCGCAGTATTTTGTTAAATAATGCCCGGTAAAAGAGTTGACGCAAATATTATACAATTAGTATACTATAATTTTCACAGAGGCAAAAGTGCTAACGAATTAGCTGAAATGTTTTCAATAAAATTAAGGACTGTGTACAATATAATCACCAGAGCTGAAATTGAATGGCGAATTGATTTGAAAGTATCTCCTGGACGACCCAGAAAACTGACAGAGAAGAAAGAAAAATTATCCGAAAAGTTCGTGAAAACCCCCGTATCTCAACCAGGGAAATGGCTTTGGATATAAAAAATGAATGCGGAACTGATGTGTCTCATGAAACTGTTCGGAAGGTGCTTTTAAGGAGCGAGTATTCGTTGAAAGTTGCCAGGAAGAAACCACTGCTTTCTAAAAAAAATGTGGGGAAACGATTACAATTTGCGCGGGAGCACCTTTTACGCTCAGTTGATTACTGGGATGATGTGGTTTTCTGCGATGACAAAAATAATGCGGAGCCTAATAAAGTTTGGCGGAAACCACTTTCAGCTCTTGAAAATATCAATATAATTCCAACAGTCAAATTTGGAAAACTGTCAGTGAATGTGTGGGGCTGCATTTCCAAAAGAGGAGTAGGACATCTGAGGATATTTGAGGAAAATGTGGATAAAGAACTGTATCTTGACATTTTAAAAACAAATTTAATTACCAGTGTTCACGACGAAATATAGACTACGTAGGCAAGGAGCAGAACTGGTGGGAAGATGTAATATTTCTTGACGAAAGTAAATTTGACTTATTTGGAAGTGATGGACGAGTTATGGTGTGGCGAAAGGCGAACCAGGAACTCAACCCAAAAAATCTTACAGCAACAGTTAAACATGGTGGGGGTCATGTCATGGTTTGGGGCTGCATTTCAGCTAAGAGTGTCGGAAATTTGGTCGTTGTCGATGGTATAATGAACTAAGAGTCTTACCTGAATACTTTAAGAACAAATTTAAAACAATCGGCGGAAAAAATGGGCATTGGCCAAACATTTAAATTATACCAGGATAACGACCCCAAACATACGGCGTATATTGTGAGGGAATGGTTGCTTTATAATTGTCCTAAACTATTGAATACACCACCCCAATCACCTGACATGAACCCCATTGAAAATGTTTGGGATGAATTGGACCGCCGTGTCCGCCAGCAGCCAATAACCTCAATCGAGCAAATGAAAACTCGCCTAATCGAAGAATGGACAAAAATTGGTAGCAATTACTTAAAAAAATTGTTTCTAGCATGCCCAAACGACTTGGCGAAGTAATTAAAAACAATGGTTATTCAACCAAATATTAATTTGTTGCGAAACCCTACAATTTTAGTACATTATTTTCATGTTAACTTAAAAAACCGAATATTAATGTTGCATGAATATATGTAATTTCTTTTGTTTCTTACTGTTAACCGTTGTGCTCTTTAATTTTTTTGAAAAAAAAACTTTAAATAAAAACATAAAATATATATAATTTTCAAATCGAACTGAAATTTTTCATTTGTTGCTGATGGTAATGGATATAATTGAATTTAAAGTATCACGAAATAAAAAAACCGAATATTAATGTTACTCACTGTATATCATTAAGCAAATCTCTTTCCGCCGAGCCATTTCTTCAAATTTGGGAACAAGAAATAGTCACTTGGGGCTAGATCGGGTGAATAGGCGGGATGAGGGAGCAATTCGTAGCCCAGTTCATGGATTTTTGCCATGGAAACTGCACATGAGCACACGAAATTCACTTTTTTTCCATTTTCTTCTCAGTCAACGCGGTAGTCTGATATTAACGGCTGTCAAAAACAAACTAAATGACGCAGCTTGTTCAATTTTTGACAAGAGTCAACTGACAGATGACTGTTGACGGGAGCAGTGTTGCCATTTCAATTAAGATCCGGGAAATTCAAAAAGTCACGGACTTATTGACCCGCCCTCGTATTATATGTAAGTGAAGTATTCGTTAAATAAAAACATTTAAGTATTTATTTATATTTGTAAATTTCCTTTTTTTTTGGAATATCAAATGTTATATTTTGAACATTTTTGCAATGTGCAAACTATTACTTGACAAACTGTAAACAAAAAAGTGCAACGAAACACTTACTAACTAATCACAACAAACAAAGTAAAAAGTTAAAAACAAAAAACAAAGTAAGGAACAACAGCGAAACATAAACAGTGCAGTGTTGTTCAAAAACTTACAAAAACAAAACCACGCACATCAAAAACGCAAAAACAACACACACCCATAACGCAGAGCAGAAGAAAAGAGAAGCACAAACAAACAACAGCAGCAGCACAGCAGCGGACCACAGCAATAGAGGATATCCTCATTCTCGGGCACAGGGCCCAAAAACAGATAAGCGGAACATTTTAATAAATATATATCTACCCTAAATATATACCCACTCCCAAACAATCCAGACTAAAAATTTACATTCTGGTACCCCGCTTATCGTGTGCATATTTCCCTATTTACAAAACAGCGCAGTGCAGTAAGCAACTGCACATAATTCGGCGCTTTGCAAATTTTTGCAGTCCCTTTTGTGCGACCTTCGCTGCCGAAGCAGCAAAAACTCAGTTGCAGCCAGCACCCAAAACGCACTATTCTCCTTGTGCAGTAAATAGGCACGCAGCATTTCTCCCGCTGCATTCCCACTCACCCACTTGCACACATTTTCGCGTTTTGCTTTGTGCGATATACGCAAGCACTGATTTTGAATTGTGCTGCACTTACACACCCATTGCACAGCTGTTGTCACCCCAAGCGAATACAGTGAGACAGAAACATCCCACCTATACTAAAAAATTTTTTTATCGTTCATCCCATTATTGTTTGGTCCGCCTAATACAAAATATAATAAGAATTAATTATACTGTGCAAGTCGAAAATTCAGACATGGGGGGGACTTACAGAGCGAGTTTTCATAGGTATACTGAGTTGAGATCCACCAGCCGTTTGGCTGGATTGGCTCTAGTTTAAGAGAAATCTGACTTTGAAGTTTGCTCATTTTCAAATGCTAATAGGTCCTAAATCGTTCCGAATATCGCTTTACTGTCTTTGGCAAGTTTGTAGATATTTTAACGACCAACAAATTTGCTTAAGACACTAATCCAAAAAAAATACATTCAAACTGTGTAATTGCGATATGTGATTTTTTTGGCGCAGCGCAACGTGGCGTATGAGTGTCATTTAATTGTAATATAAATATGAATAAATGACACTCATACGCCACGTTGCGCTGCGCCAAGCAATACAACGTTCGAAGACTTAAGCGACGAACTCGACTAAAATGAGCAAACTTCAAAGTCAGATTTCTCTTAAACTAGAGCCAACCCAGCCAAACGGCTGGTGGATCTCAACTCAGTGTACCTATGAAAACTCGCTCTGTAAGTCCCCCCCATGTCTGAATTTTATAATTGAATTTAACTGAATTTAATAATTTCCCAAATTCTTGTTTACATATTTTTATTTATTCCCAATATATATATATACCAATTTCTCGATGCGTTTACGCACACAGTTGTAAAGTTCTATCCTCAACAGAAATACAAATTCGTATTGAAATTTTTTACACTTTCGTGTATATTTCCCCATTTTTGAATTATCGTTCGCGCGGACGCGGTAATAGTTCCGGTTTATTCCCCATAAGCGTAAAATTAATATTCAAACGAATTTCCAACCCCTTTCGAGCTTTTTTAAGAGCCTATTTACACGAGGGCTTTTCCCCCTGCGTTAAAAGTCATGCGTGACGAGTTTGTTGGCGAGAAGTGGTGAGAAGTCAGCGGGGTAGGCAAACACGCACGGTCAGCGAATTCCAGGGGTTTTTTTGACATTTGCTTTGCTCTTTTTCGCACTTTTCTTCAAATTTCAAACCGGCCGGACGCTTTGCTAAAAATTATATTTACATCTTCCCTATTATTTAAATTTAAGCAGTTAATAGCCATTTCAGTGACTTCTAAAATATTTTCAATAATTTCTTCTTTGTTTAAATCCATTTTCTTTTAATAATGAGAATATCACAAAAGACGCGAAAATGTGAATGAAAGAAAATTGGCCGCTTAAACGTCCAAAAAGCCAAGCAAAGTTGCAAGTAAAAAGTCTTCATGTAAATGCATGAAGATTTACGCAGCAACTTCAAAAGAGAGTTGCAAAAAACGCAGGGGGAAAAAGCCTTCGTGTAAATAGGCTCTAAGCCATTAAAATGCCTGTTGAGCGATCCCCTAAGCGTCAAATTAACAAAATGGAGTCTCCATCCCCAAAATATTCAAAGTCGACCGAGGCACATTTGACAGTTCCTGTCACTCGCGAGGCACTTAAAACTCGTTCCCAGCTCCCTAGTCCCAAAGCAACCGATCCCAGTGTTCCCACATTTGGTTTTGAGTCCGAGAGGCTTGTGCAATTATGCACACAGTTTTCATCGGCTCCCATTGAGGATTTGACCAAATCACTGGTCCAAATTAAGCAGAAAAATCTGCAAGCCCAATGGGAGAGGTTAATGCGCGCACATCAGGCAGTCTTCCTTGCTGAGGACAACAGCCAGCCTGACTGTTTTAAAGAGTCGGCTAGGCAAAATATCGACGCCTGCATAGACCAATACGAGTTGTGCATGGCTAAGATATTGGACATCATTAAAATGCTCCAACCTCTGTCCCCCTAGCCTGCTACGCGTATGGAACCGGTTCGACCCCTAGAACCAGCAAAGACTCCCTACATTTGCCTCCAAGTTCCTCCTTACGACACCGAAACATTCTTCTGGGGCTATGAGCAGTGTTGCCAGAATATTTTGGCGGAGGCGGCTAGACGACAAAAAAAGAGCTAGAAAAGACTTTTCGATTTAAAAAAAGGCTAAAAAGACTAATTTTTTATATTAATTTTTATTTAAAACATTTTAATGCACATACATATCGTACTGCTGGTGCTACATAAAATCAACATCAAAAACTTACATTCAACGTATTTTAGATACATAATACAATAACGAAAAATATTACATTTCAATAACAGTTCACAAAATTTCAATTCATACACATTTACAGTGCATACACTCCAACTAAGAAACTTTATTGCTCAAAAACGATAAATATCGATTTTCCAAAACGATTTGGTGTTGTTTTTTTTTTAAATGAAAAAAGGAACAACTTTGTGGAAGAAACAAGTTGAAGTTATGAAACCAAATATTTTGTCTAGTATCAAAGAATATGAAGTAATTACTTCATATTCTTTGCTAGTATTGAAACGAAGAGGCACTCTGTGCTGTGCATGAACGCTTTTCCAAGCATACTTTTAGGCATGCACTTTGAAGTACGGCAAATTTGGTATAATTCGCTTGGTATAGTCCGATATGGCAAGAATGGTTCTCAAAGAAATGGGCTATACGAGAATGGTCGAGCGCTTTCCAAATGGAAGTTGCAAGAAACTTCGGCGCGATAAGAAAACTAGTATAAAAGCAGCGGTGTGCAGCGCAATGAGTCGAGTTTGTGTTCAGCAAGCAATGGGGAAACATGCAGTAGTAGTAGTGCAAAGTAGAGCAGGTGTAAATTTGTAAATAAAGCGATTGTTGGTTTTTGACTGCGTTTGCGCTGAATAATTGAAGTGGTTTTATTTTCAAACACAATCAAAACGAACCTTGGAAAACGAATTTGGATTTTCGTAACATTTGGTGTCAGAAGTTCGGATTGTGTTACTGAAGATAAACAAAGAATAAATGAATAAAATTATAAAAACACAGACATGGTAAAAACTCGAGCTGCTTCTTGACATTGGCAGACCCTAAAATGAGCACAAATCTCCCCGTGCAAGCAATCGTACTTCCAAAGTTAACGGAATTTTTCCCTCCTTCCAAAATAAACCCCCCAAGTTTCAACGATTTGGCCACGCTAGATCTCGCTGATCAAAACCCCTTCGAGGCAGCGCAGATCGATCATGCTCGAAGGTTTCCACGGAAATATATGTGGCAGCTTACTCGTTCAACACACAGTATTCGGTTGGATATTCCTTTCTGACATTTGTGTCAAGGGATATAATCTTTTAAAAGTTTCGGGAAGGGGCATTAAGCCACCATCTCAAACTGCATTTAAAAAAACTCTAACATCCCGGGAAAAATCCCTTGACACTTTTCCATCTACTGAGGTCCTCTATCGAATGAGATGGGTTTGACCATGTCCCTCGAAATTTTTTTTGAATTTGTTGCACTGTGTAATCAGAGGCGCAATTTTTTTCTTTGTCATTTCGTCTGCCCTCAACACAATTTATGAGAAAAATGAAGTTGGGCGAACTAGTTGTGTCGGAAATCGCAACCACGGTTGCCACAATTGGTAACTTTCTACCAAAATTGGTAACTTTTAAACTGTCTGGTAACTTGGTAACTTTATCTTCATTTTGGTAACTTTTGCAATCAAAAATTGATTTGAAGTAATAGACAAGAAAATTTGTTTTTTTATTTATAAATTTAAATCACATCTTGTTATATACATTAAATACGCAGTACTGGCAACAGTGCCTTCAGCCCGGTTCAATGGCAGCATTGTTGGCCACACTTCTACTATTCGATTGATTAAAATCAACTAACATCGCGAACGTTTTGTGATACAGTTGAAAAACAAGATTAGTATTCCAGGGTTAATATTGAATTTGAATTGATATTTACTTTTAAAGTGAACTATTTTTTGTTTTGTATGAACCTATGTTATGAAATGTATTGTTTTGTATAGGGTGTTTTTTTTAGAGGCTTGTTTTTCGAATAGAGATAAAACTGGCATTTTGTGGTCAAATCTGGCAACTCTAATGTCATTTATGTTCAGTTTGGTTTGCCATTTCATCATGAACAGGTTGACAAAAGAACAACGCTTGCAAATCGTGCAAATTTATTTCGAAAATAATGGTTCAGTTCGCGAAGTTTACCGCAGGCTCCGTCCATTTTATGGTCGACATAATCGTCCATCAGAGCAAAATCGGTCCATCCATCGGTTAACCATGGGTCGTTTTCGCACTACGTTTACTCTATGTGATAATACGCATCCGCAGAGACGTCGAACAGTGCGCACCGAAGAAACAATTGCCGCTGTAGAGCAAAATGTTGAAGAGGACCCGAATGAATCGATTCGCCACCGTGCACAGCAATTGGAGCTTTGTCCATCAACTTTAAAAATTGGACCTGTAGAATTGGCTTTATTCGAGCCAGCCGCGGCGGCCACATGCCCGAAATCATTTTTAAACATTAATGGCATAAAATTATCCTTCCAATAAAGCCAAATTGATGGACATTAAAACGATTTTCTTGTGTTTTATTTCAATTCGAAGTTCTATACCTCTAAAAAAACACCCTATATATTGTTTTTTATGTTTGAAATGTAATAAAGGGTGATCCAACTAGAGGTACTTTTTTCAATAACCTTTTTTTGACAGATCACGCGTGAGTTGTGTCAAGCTGTCATATTATTTTTGTTCAGTATTGTTTGGCATTTCATCATGGAAAGACTTACGCCTGAACAACGTTTACAAATCGTTCATCGGTCCATATTTCTTCAAAAATGATGCCGGTGAGAACAGCTAATTTCACGTAATGGGCCGGTCGATTGGCCACCAAGATCGTGTGATATCACACCGTTAGACTTTTTTCTGTGGGGATACGTAAAGTCTAAAGTCTATACGGATAAACCCGCTTCGATTCAGGCCTTGGAGCAAAACATCACGCGTGTCATTCGCCAGTTACCAGTCGAAATGCTCGAACGAGTCATCGAAAATTGGACTCAACGGATGGACCATCTGAGACGTAGCCGCGGCCAACATTTGAAAGAGATAATCTTCAAAAAATAAATGCCAAAGAATGTTCTTTCGAATGATAATAAACATTCCCCGTTAAATTTTAATTTTCTGTGTTTTTTTCTTTAAAAAAGTAGGGAACCTCGAAATGGATCACGCTTTACTTTTGTTATACAGCAGTATAACAGTATGTTATACTACAGTATAAGCCGCTAGATTAAAGAAAAACCAAATTTTTGAAAAGATTGCCGCAACATTTCATGTTTACATTTTTAATTGTTAATGTTGTTTATATAATATAATAATTGTGTCACGTTTGAGCAACCCTGTTTCCCATGCACATACGCCACCCTGACAGACGCGCGGTAGCAGAGTGGCAGTTCGGCGAAAACCGCGGCACGCGACGTTCCATGTTTTTGAAAATTAAAATTAATAAAATTAACTCATAGTAAAATTTGAAATAAAGATACAAAACGAGAAAAACCAAAAATGTTCGTTTGACATTTTATCAGAATTGGGATCTAACCGCGTTGAAAACTTATCGATTTTGAAACCAAGGAGAACATTTATCGCACTTAAAAAAAAAAAAGTGAGACTCCCATGGCCGGCCATATCTGAGACTCCCGTGGACACGTTTGTCCTCGATCGTTGTAGTCCGTTATCCAGTGCTGTACACGTGAAAAAGTTATTTGACGTCAAGACTCATTCGTCTTGCGAGGCTCCCATGTACGTTCACATGTGAGACTCCCGTGGACACGTTTTGTCCTCGACACGTGGCAACACCGTACCAAATGTCATGGAAAGCAAATATGTAAAACTGAATGAATAAAACCCTTTGGACTTACATGGCGACCGTGACAGTCGGGCCATAATTTCGACGAGGAGGCTGCCGAGTGGCTGCGCGAGAAGTATTTGTCGAAAATTGCTAAATTGACAAAACAAAGTCGACCAGCACCACATCAAGCAGGAACGCAAGAAAGCGGAGCGCGCACGCAAAGCGGCGCAGCGCAAGTCACCCCCACAGCGCTGCAGCAGCCGCAACCATAGCAGCAGCATCAGCAGTCCAGTATTTTTCGATCCGGATTTCATGTTCGCTTTGAACGACAAAGAGTCCCAGGAGATTTTGGCCGACGTTGCCGAAAATCCCGCCAACATCGCGAAACACAAGCATATTCCCACGCAGGAGCGAACGAAGGACGAGTGCCCTAACCTCACATTAAGCAGTACCCACGCTAGAGGAGCCTCGGCGGTGGCAGTACAACAACCACACCATCACGCCACTTTGCCGAACGCGCGACAACAACTACAACCATACCATCACGCCACTTTGCCGGACGAGCGGTAACAACAACAACATCAGCAGTATAGCGAAGAGGACGAGTTCGATAGCGGCAAAAGCAGCAGCGAAAACAGAAACAACAAATTGTCGCGGGGTGTGCAGCTGAAGCAGGAGGTGAACGTGACGTTTATGCTCGCCATTACCGGAAGGACTGAGATGAAGGGCAATTTCGGCGACTCGCTGCTCGATGTAATGGTGAACAACGTGGACCCGGACGGCTATAAGCGGTAATGAAAAGTAGTAGTAGTGCCAGTGTGAGCGCAACGGCTTGCATTTATAAGTTAAAAAGGTTAACCTACATATATAATATATAATAATTAATAATTGATTGGCACGACAGCCCGCTTACGCGAGACTAAGGCCTAGCTTCCCGCAACCACCCGTGTTGTGCGTGTGAATTTTGTACGCGGGTGCAAGGGACCTACAGTTTTATGCCGGTTCCGAACGGCAGGTTGGGAGCTTTTTCATAGGCAATTTTTACTCTCAGAGGTTTGCCATTTCCAGCTGAGAGGACAGCCACCGAAAGAGAAAACGAGTTCCCCGTTATTTTTTTTAGGTGTTACTACATGCAGTATTCGATCTTGCGTCGCTCTGCATGCGACTCGTTGGACCGCGCACTAACCAACTGAGCCACGGCGGCTGCCGATATATAATATATACATATATTTAAAAAGTTGACATACCTATATATACATCAGTGTATTTGTCATACTACATATACACATAGAGTCCAGGGGACTCTGCAGGACGCAACATGCGTATTGCAGGGGAAAATCTGTAGACAGCGCCTTGCATGAGGTCGTTCAGACGATCGAAAAATCGCTGAGCATCAAGGAGTATACGTTAGCCGCTTTCCTCGATATTGAGGGGGCCTTTAATAACGTCACTCTAGAGGCAATAACCAGTGCACTTAGAAAATTCGAAGTTGACGAGAAAGTGGTGAGGTGGACTAGCGATATGCTTAGTAGCAGAAGAGTTCACTCCAGCCTAGGCTCGTGCTCGGTGAGAAGGTTAACCACAAGGGGCACATCTCAGGGGGGCGTCCTTTCGCCTCTGCTGTGGCTGCTTGTGATAAACAACATCCTCGAGATCTTCGAATCCAGGAGGCTGCTAGTAGTAGCATATGCGGACGACGTCACTATCCTGATCCCTGGAAAATTTCTTTCCACCATCAGTGATCTCATGGAGTCTGCTTTAGGACAACTCTCTAGGTGGGCAGAGCATAGTGGTCTAGGAGTTAACCCCTCAAAGACGGTTATAGTACTGTTCACCCGGAGATACAAAATACCGGAGTTTAGGCTGCCGAAACTCAGCGGCATCACTATCACCCTCTCACCCGAAGTGAAATACCTTGGCACCACACTCGACTCCAAGCTTTCTTGGAGACGCAACGTGGAAGAGCGGGTGAAGAAGAGCCTGAATGCCTTCTACGTCTGTCAGAAGGCCTTCGGGAAAAAGTGGGGATTGCGGCCGAGCATTGTCCACTGGATGTATACAGCGATCATTCGGCCGATCTTATGTTACGGAGCCATTGTCTGGTGGCCGGCCACGGACACCAGGTCCTTGGCGACGCAACTGATGAAGGTGCAGAGACTGGCGGCTATGGGAATAGCAGAAACCGTCAAAAGCACCCCCCAGGCAGGCCTAGAGATGATTCTACATCTCCACCCAATAGAGCAGTTCATTAAATGCTGTGCCGCTAAAGGCGCTCTCAGGCTGAGAGAGGCCAACTTGTGGAAAGAGCACGCTTATGGCCACTCTGGGATTCTAAGGTCATTTACGAGGCCAGGAACGGAACATCAATTAGATTCCTGCACGGACTATTTGATTCCATACCTGGATTTTGATTCGCGCGCACTTACCTCCTTTCCTTCAAGGGAAGAATGGGGACTTACAAGTGTGACAAGAGACGCCTCCATCACCATCTTCACAGATGGTTCTAAGATGGAGGAAGGTATAGGAGCTGGTCTCCACTCAGATGTACTAGGGGCTCAACGGTCTTTCAGACTCCCGGACCTCTGTAGCATCTTTCAGGCGGAGATTTATGCAATCTGAAAAGCTGCTGAATTAATCCGCGACAGCGGATTATCACCCACGGATATCACAATCTGTGTGGATAGTCAGGCAGCCCTTAAAGCGCTGGAATCAGCGACTGTGAAATCAAAGGTAGTGCAGAGTTGTCGCACTGCACTTCGCGGCATCGGACATCACCGAGTCACTCTCTGCTGGGCTCCGGGCCACTCTGGAGTGGCAGGAAACGAGGCAGCGGATGAGATGGCAAGAAAGGGGGTCGCCCTGCCTCTCACCGAAGTGGATAACTCTGTGCTCCCTCCGATATCTGCCCTGTATTTGCGTATTGACAGGTTGAGCAAAACTTACACCGAGTCCTCATGGCGGAGCAGAACTGATTGCAGTACCTGCCGGGCAATATGGCCTTCCCTTTTCGTGAGGAAAACACGATATGTACTGTCCCTGAGTCGAACCTCTATATGGAGTCATCACTGGACACTGCGCCATTGGATCTATGCTGGTCAAATGGTGCCTCTCATCCAGTGATGTCTGCAGAAGCTGTGGAGATGAGGAAGAAGTGGAAACGATCCGACACTACCTGTGCCACTGCCCGACTCTGCAGGAACGCCGACTCCGTACCTTGGGGTCAAGGTTCCTGGTAGACTTGGCCTGCGCAGCAGTAGTTGAAATATCGGATCTACTCTCCTTCATCAATAGGTCGAATTGGTTTGCCCCGAACTGAGAGCCACTGGTTAGCTCCAGAATCTTCCATGAAGGGATTCACAATGGGCCATTTTGGCCTCCGAGTGGAAGTGCTGCCCTTGGGACGCACACACCCTTCCCTACCTAACCTAACCTATACATACATACTAAATTTAATGTCAACTATACGTGCATACAACTATATATGCACACAAGAACGAAGAAATTACACAGAGAACAATTAATCCTAAAAACAAAACAACAAGGGAAATCTCAAATAGAAAACTGCAGCAAATACTATAAACTTTGAACTAAGAATTTACAAAAAAAAAAAAAAAACATACTCAGTAGGTTAAAAATTTAGTCGAAGTTAAGAATTTCTTTTCCAAAATATGTATTTATTAAGAATTGGACAAGTGCCTAAGAAATGTATTACAAAAACTTGTACAAATTAGAATATTGTATTGTAACAATAATGGATTGAGGGATAAATTGCAGTATGTAATAGAATTACTATAAGTATACGATTATAACAAAGGAAACGGAAGGGCGGAAGGAGTGGCCACCCTGGCGTCTTTTCCTTTTCCTTTGGAAAGGAGGTGTAGCGACACGTGGCAACACCGTACCAAATGTCATGGAAAGCAAATATGTAAAACTGAATGAATAAAACACTTTGGACTTACAGTAGTCCGTTATCCAGTGCTGTACACGTGAAAAAGTTATTTGACTTCAAGACTCATTCGTGTTGCGAGGCTCCCATGTACGTTCACATGTGAGACTCCCGTGGACACGTTTTGTCCTCGATCGTTGTAGTCCGTTATCCAGTACAGTACAGGTGGAAAAGATGGGACGCGGCGCTTTGATGTGACTGTACATAACTGTCATTCGTTTGAATTCTCGTGAATATACGCGCGCCCGTGGATATAAGAACTAACAAACAAATTCCAATTGGAATTTGGAAACTGGAACACGCAGCAGAACAAAGTGAAAATGTCGCTTCGGAAAAGGAAGTTAAGTGATTTAAAAAATATGTGTACGGAAGTGGGTCTGCCAACTTCAGGAAATAAAAATCAGCTGATCGAGTGCCTCCAAATGCATATGGATGGTGAGTCGATGAACAGCGAGAATGAAGAGCCCATAATTGTGCAACGACTTACGAACCTTGAGAAAACGATAACCGATTTCATTCGATCGCAACGTGACGTGAGTGCGCGTGAACCAAATTATGCTGTGTCTGAAAATTTTGCACCGTTATTATCGTCCTCACCGGTACGCGTAGTGTACACGTCGGCATTCAACTCGCAGCCTGCTGTGTCAGTGGCAACCTATCCGACAATTTCACCGCAACGACAAGTAGCAAGCGCTCAAAATCCGAACCCGTATATACATTTGGCCCCAAATACGTCTGCGTATCCTAACGTGATTGTGCCGCCACAAAGCGTTCAAACGTGTCCGCAATTTTTTCCGAGCAGTGTACCACAATTCATACCGCGACAACCCAGTGTACCTATGTCACAATTCCACACAATGGCCACAGCTCCGACAAGCACCGTAATGCCGGCAGCTGTCCCTCAAACACCTTCTACCAATATACGCGATATAGTCGAGTTGCTACCGGTTTTTAATCCATCGTCAGATCAATCGCTCAATGCACAACAGTTTATTAAACGTGTCGAAATGTTGAAAAGAGCAATTGGGGCGAGGATGTACTAATTATCGCAATCCAACAAAAAATGCGTGGGCCGGCAAAGTTGTGGACGGATTCGCAACAAGATGTTTTTGTCACGTGGACTGAATTTGTTAATAAATTTTTGTGTGATTTTCCGTGTGTGGTAAACGAAGCTGACATACATTTGAAGCTAGCGCGTTCGCGACGTCAAGGTACCGAAACACCTGTTTACTACTACCGTATGTTAGCTTTGGGAACGAAATCCAGTATTGCGCGACATATCGTTAACGGGATCAATGATTTTGATCTGAAAAAAAAGTTTCAAATGAATATTTACGGTGGCAAGACTTGCTACGCGATATAGTAAGTTATAGCACATATAACGATGTCAAACCCGCGGCGCAAAAACCAGCAAACGTTTTACAGCCAAGGCTTACGCAAAGCCAACCCCGCGCAAAAACGACAATATTAAGTGCTATAATTGTGGAAAACTCGACTACTATTCAGTTGATTCTCCGGAACCCCAGAAAAAGACACGATGTGCGAAATGTCAACGTACTACGCACGCAACGGAAGCGTGCCCTATGACACCGAAAAATAACGTAAATCAAATTCTGGATACTGTCCCGCGGTCTAACGATTCCGATATTATTAAAGAAGTCGCTGTTAATGGGGTTAAAACAAAATCCTTCGTCGATCCTGGTAGCAGCCGAACTCTTATTCGAAAGTCGTTTGCCGAGAGAATCGGACAAGCGCAGGAATACGTCACAGTGTTACGAGGGTTCGCGGGCGGGGAATACCTCTGCACGGAAAAAGTTCACGGTTTAATTGAAATAGATAAAAACGAATTTGAACTAGATTTACTCGTAATTGACGATAAACTAATATGTGAAAACGTATTACTCGGTATTATTGCATTGTGTCGCACGGGAAATCGATTAGTCATCGAAGGTGATAAGTGTCGCGTAGAACAGGTCCGGAATATTGGTGTGGTAGCTGTGATGAGTACCCAACAACGTCTTGAACTCGAACAACTATTAATAAAATATGGACAGATATTTGCAAGCGGTATCGCCGATATCGGTAAGTGCTCAGTTTCCAAGATGGAAATACATTTAAACACCGACGTACCCATCCGTTTGAAACCGTATCGCGTTGCGTTCGCAAAACGACCAATAATTTCACAAATAATCAGAGACTTAATGAAAAATGATGTTATACGCCCCAGCGAATCATCGTATGCATCTCCAGTGGTCCTGGTTGAAAAAAAAGAATAGCGAGCACCGGCTCTGTGTTGACTACCGCGTTTTAAACAAAATCACTATTAAGCAACCGTATCCCATGCCGAACATGGAAGAACAATTCGCGCAATTAGCTGGAAATAAATTTTTCACGACCCTTGACCTGCGGATGGGGTACCACCAGATTGAAATTGTTGAGTCGTCAAAAAAATATACCGCGTTCGTGACGACAGACGGACATTTTGTATATAATCGTATGCCATTCGGGCTCGTCAACGCTCCTGCAGTTTTCCAGTCAGTGATGA
The DNA here is from genome assembly GCA_963971225.1 of Melieria omissa. NCBI lineage: Eukaryota > Metazoa > Arthropoda > Insecta > Diptera > Ulidiidae > Melieria > Melieria omissa. The sequence continues at coordinate 88,909,588 of OZ020267.1, read as the reverse complement.
ATAAAATTGCGTCGAAAATGCAAATCGGTGAAGTGCTCGTATATCTTGACGACGTAATAATACCGAGTAAAACGATTACCGAAGGGGTATATCGGCTGGAAAAGTTTCTGGCGTTATTAAAAGAATTTGGCTTAACCCTTCGTCTCGATAAGTATAATTTCTTGCAAACTCAAATTGAGTACTTGGGACATGTTGTTAACGCGAACGGAATTACTCCTGGTGAAAATAAAATAACCGCCATAAAGAATTTTCCGGTGCCTAAAAACGTTACCGAAGTAAGAAGATTCCTAGGCCTGACAGGGTTCTTCCGAAAATTCGTATCCGACTACTCATTAACGGCAAAACGGCTTACGAAACTGTTGCACAAAGCAAATTTAGATAATTTTGTGTGGGGCGATGAACAACAAAACTCTTTCGATAGACTTATCAGTTTTCTAACAAATAAACCGACACTCACTTTGTATGATAGTAATGCTGAACACGAAGTTCATACTGACGCAAGCAGCATCGGCCTGGCTGGTGTTTTGTTGCAGGCAACTGACGGTAAAACGTGGCACCCTGTATTTTATTATAGCCGCCATTGCTCCGAGGTGGAGAGTCGTTATCATAGTTACGAATTGGAGGTTCTCGCCGTCGTAGAGACCCTAGAACGTTTTCGTATATACTTACTCGGTAAACCGTTTCGCCTCGTTACTGATTGTTCCGCGATCGCGCATGTAAAATAAACCAAAGAACTAAAAACCAAGATCGCTCGCTAGTGGCTGAAATTACTCGGATTCGATTTTGAAGGCTCCAGCACGTCGACGCACTTAGTCGAATGCCCGATCAACCGGCTAAGGAAACTGAACCAGTTGGTTTCGTACTCAAAGTAACCGCCGACGTATACGACTGGTTACTCACGATGCAGCTGCAAGATGATGTGGTACGGGAAAATATCGCAATTTTGGACGGATCGGTAAAATCGCCAAGAGAAGGTATCGTGAGAGCAGAATATCAACTTCGAAATCATAGGTTGTATCGAACCGAACCTGACGGACCAAAATTCGTCGTGCCGAAAGCAGTACGTTGGCGCGTGGTAGAATATTGCCATGACAAAGCGGGTCACCACGCCCTCAAAAAGACGCTCGAACGAATCAGACAAACTTATTGGTTTCCGCAAATGCGAAAATATGTCCGACAGTACATATCAGCCTGTGTACAGTGTTGCTATCAAAAGCATAATCCTGGTAAAATAGAGGGCTGTATGCATTACAGCCCCATTAAACCTATTCCGTTCTATCTGATACACATCGACCATATGGGTCCGTTCCCTCGTAGTAAACGCGGAAACAGTTACGTACTGGCAATATCGGACGCTTTTAGTAAATTTCTTGTGGTCAAAGCCGTTCGCGATACAAAAACGACACACGTTTTAAAGGCCCTTTGCGAAATGTCCGGATATTTTGGTCTACCCTCACAGATTGTCACCGATAGAGGCACGGCATTTACCTCGAAGGCATTCGAAACCTACTGCGAACAAAACGGCATCCAACCAGTGATGTTAACTGTAGGGAAAATTCCCTACATGTAGGGAATTTTAGCAAAAATTGTGTGCGTAGGGGTAAAAAGGACAGATTTTTTAAAATTCACTAAATGTAGGGAATTTTCAAACAACCCTGGTTATGGAAAATTTTGAAGTCAAATTAGTCAAACTGAAAATTTTAACGATCAAATGTTGTTTCCCAATTTGTCAAAGTTGGCCAAATATGTTTCGGCACTACCACATTCTAATGCAGACTCTGTAAGAATATTTTCGAACAAAAAAGGAACAAATTTAGCCATGAAAATTTGACTTCAATTTGTATAATTCGCTCTTACTTAGAAGACGAAAATATCACCTGTGTAAATTTTCAATGTAAAGAACAGCACTTTAAGAAAATTGCATACACTGAGTAGTATGACCATAAATAATTAGTCTTAGTGTAATTTTTGTACTGATTTTTTAATGTGATGAAATGGTATCTCAGTGCAAAGCACAATTTTTTGTATGTTGTTATGTTTCCATGTTTTAAATCGTATCTCAGTCGTCGTATCTCATGTTGCAAATGAATTAAAAGAAGAATTAATAAATGTTATGGTTTTTACTTTTGTGACTTTTATTCACAAAAAATTAAAAAAACCTTAAATATTACAAAATACTTGGAAAATAAGTGTATGGAGTTTCGTAGGGAAAATTGCAGGACAGCGTAGGGAAAAGTAGGGATTTTTTTCAAGTCGCGTAGGGATTTTTCAAAAAAAAAGTTAACATCACTGATCCAACACATAAAGGTTGCCGTACGTACACCAAGGGCTAACGGCCAGGTAGAGGGTGCCAACCAAAGCCTCCTCTCCTACTTACGTACCTCGACTGAAAATCCGAAAGATTAGGACGCTACATTGGGGTCTTTGCAGTGGACAATCAATTCCCAGAAAAATTCAACAACCGGTTTTACCCCAAACGAACTGGTCTTTAACTTCAACCTCCGGGATGTGGTACAAAATCAGCTGTTGGCGGCCATTCACGAAGATATTGCCGACGAGACGAGTGCATTGACTGCAAGTGAGAAGCGAAAACAAGCTGTTTTAAACGTGGCAACAGAACGAGCTAAGTGGTAACAGCGATTCGACAGCAAGCATGCAAGGCCGAAGGTATATGCAGAAGAAGATCTCGTCGTTATCGAAAACGAAGCTGCAGCCTGCGGAGACTCCAGGAAGTTAGAACCGAAATACCGCGGACCCTCCTCGAGGATATACCAGGGTGAAATAAAGATACAAAATGAGAAAAACCAAAAATGTTCGTTTGACAATTGTTTATATAATTCTTTTTATAATTCTTTTTAATTCTTTTTTGTTGTAAAAATAAAATGTTGCGGCAATCCTTTCAAATTTCGTGTTTTTTTAATCTAGCGGTTTATATAGGGTGCTTTTTTTAGAGGTTTGTTTTTCGAATAGAGATAAAACTGGCATTTTGTGGTCAAATCTGGCAACTCTAATGTCATTTATGTTCAGTTTGGTTTGCCATTTCATCATGAACAGGTTGACAAAAGAACAACGCTTGCAAATCGCGCAAATTTATTTCGAAAATAATGGTTCAGTTCGCGAAGTTTACCGCAAGCTCCGTCCATTTTATGGTCGACATCGTCCATCAGAGCAATTAATTCGGTTAACCATGGGTCGTTTTCGCACTACGTTTACTCTATGCACACCGAAGAAACAATTGCCGCTGTAGAGCAAAATGTTGAAGAGGACCCGAATGAATCGATTCGCCACCGTGCACAGCAATTGAAGCTGGTTGAAAATTGGACCTGTAGAATTAGCTTTATTCGAGCCAGCCGCGGCGGCCACATGCCCGAAATCATATTTAAACATTAATGGCATAAAATTATCCTTCCAATAAAGCCAAATTGATGGACATTAAAACGATTTTCTTGTGCTTTATTTCAATTCGAAGTTCTACACCTCTAAAAAAAACACCCTATACATGCATGTACTGCTATTATTTTGTGATGAGTTTACTTTTAAAGCGAACTATTTTTTGTACCTTTGTTATGAAATGCATTGTTTTGTATAGTTTCTTTTTTTTCAATAAAAAAATGTGTAACTGTTGGTCACTTTTTATAAAAGATTTTGGTAGAAAAAATGTTAGCGAGTGGCAACCATGATCGCAACGTGTGTGTAATAACGACCAACCTGTCGTACGACCAATTTGAGAAATCTGAAATTCAATTTGAAAAATCTGAAATACAATTTGAAAAATCTGAATTTCAATTTGAAAAATCTGAAATACAATTTTAAACGCCGAAATACAATTTTAAACGCTGAAATACAATTTAAAAAATCTGAAATTTAATTTGAAAATCTGAAATTCAATTTGAAAAATCTGAAATTCAATTTAAAAATCTGAAATACAATTTTAAACGCCGAAATTCAGGTTGGTCTATAATTTAACCATGAATCGAAAACAACGCTTGCAGATTATTGAATTTTATTATCGAAATTCATGCTCGATTAAGAAGGTGCATTGTGCACTTCTTCCATTTCATGGTCAGTTTGGGCGACCTTCTGAGGCGGCTACCGTGCGATGATTACAAACTTTGTTTGCCCAAAATGGAAGAGCTGGATTTGGCTGACATGTGGTTTCAACAAGACGCTGCCACATAGCGCGCGAAATTATGGCTGAATTAGGAGGCGAGTTCGGTGAACAGTTTATTTCAAGTTTGGGGCCCTTCAATTGGCCGCATAGTTCGTGCGATGTAACGCCTTTAGACAATTTTTTGTGGGGCTATGTTAAGGGTCATGTCTATAGCGACAGGCCCGCAGCGATTGACGTACTGGAAGGCAATATTGAAAAATTTATTAGTGAGATGCCGGCCGATATGTTGGAAAGAGAGTATGTCAAAATCGGACCCAGCGTATGAACCATTTGAGGCGCAGCCGCGATCATGCTTAACATGAAATTATCTTCAACCCTTAACCACGTAGCACCTGTTATTGTCACACTACCACCTAACATACGTCTATGAGACCCCGGAACAAAATTATTCGCGTTTGTAAAATTTTGTGAATTAAGGGAGAGGGCTGGGTTGTGAACCGGGTTTTGTTTTTTGGCTCTAACTTTTCTCAGAATAAAGATATCGAAGATACCGTTGGAAAGGTAAATATAAAACGCAACTTTTTTATGAATACGAATTACTGTTTTGATTGATATTTAACTCTCTACGTCCAATTTTCTAAGGACGTGATTTTTCGCTTTTTCAAAAAAGTGGCTGGGCTGTGAACCATCTGGAAAATCCCTATTAAAGTCGAAAAATACGAAGAAAACACCCATAATTTTTAAGGAATTTATTTAATCAGGAGGCCTCAAGAGGTGAAAAAAAGTTATAATGACGCCACTTAGGCCAAGAAAATCGCAATGAATTAAAGTGCTTAAATTTTTGAATTTTCATCCTATTCAGTGTCGCAATGTTTGCATGTGAAATACGAACGCGTTCTCGCATTAGCCCACTTCAAGTGAACTCACCGAAATCGAGTGAAATTAAATAAAATTACTTTATTTTAATATATCCGTCCATATTTGACAGGGTTAGAACAAATTTAGTACGAAAAACAGGTGGTTCATAACCCAGCCACCTCAGTGGTTCACAGCCCAACCACGATGCCATTTTGGAAACTTTAAAATAAACGACACTTCCAACCATAATTCGACAAAAACAAATGTTGCATCGTAAAATAGAATCAAAACACTAAATAAACATGTATTACACTGATCTTTTTGCAATAGACTCAGTCACTTGAATAGCACTTTAAAAAAAAGCAAACAAGTTTTCGCAGTCGATTTTCAAACACGATGTCTGTAGCTGCCACAAGCAATACATGTTTGTACTTCGGTGTAACCACAAAAGCAGAGTCATATCATAAGACAAACTTGACAGTTGAAAGATTGGCGATATGTCAATTAGGGAAAGAAAAAACGGTAATGGTTCACAACCCAGCCTGGTTCACAACCCAGCCCTCTCCCTTACGTTTTAGTTTTTAATTAAAGTCAGTTAAGGAACATATTAAATTATTTATTAGGAAAATCAACGTTTTCAATTTAAATTTCATTTAAGAAGTTAACATTTCTTATTTTATACTTATGAACTAACATATTTGGAAAATGAGATCCATTATAACAATAACATAAATTAGGTACTTCTTTGTTCCTTTTTTTATATATTAAGTCATCTAAAAACGTAAATAAAAATAAATACAGTAGCGACTCCAGTTGCAACTACCGAGTTTGCAAATTTCACAAAGTTTTATAAGGGTTTCATTAGAATTCATTATTATTTTATTCATATTTTGTTGAATTAAAAAAACAAAGAACTTAAACTAATCACATTCATTGTGTTTAAGAAAAATCAAACAGAAACAAGAACTCCAAACATTTCTTAAAAAGGCTTTAATTAACAAAACAGTTTGATAATAATTTAGTTTACTGATTTAAAGAAACTAGAGAGAGAAACGGGACATCAACTGACACTCTACTCTACAAAAAGAAAATAAGACGAAGAAAAAGTTGCGATTATTGAGGTTTTTTCGGCAGCAGTTGCTTTTACTGAGTCTATAATGTATAAAATTCGGTGGTTGCGATAATCGAGGAGTTGCGCAAATCGAGGGTTGCTTTTACCGAGTCGCTACTGTATTATCAATAAAAACAAAACTTAAACAAAATTACAAGACCTTAACTTGCAGTTTTTTGCGAAAGTCAAAACACAGATTGTCTGAGCATTTCAGGCAAATAGCAGCTTTACATTCGAAACACATGTATTGTGTTTTGCGTTTCTTTATCGAGTCGCAAATTGAGGAGTTCTTACGCACTGCTAACCTTTCTTCAGCGCTACTACGAGAAAGAGTGGTTCCATTGTTACGCTGGAGGATGCGTTGAATAGCCATTCTGATATCACGTTGTAATTTAAAGCCTACATCGGCCCCAACATCGCTGCAGTCATTGTTCGGTATATTTTCGTCGTCTGAAAAATCTTCTTCCAATCACCGCTGTATATTTGCGTCATTTAAAGCCATTATAAACTTAAACCAATAAAAAACTTCGAATGTAAAAAAGCCACGTAGCCGCCTAAATGGGGTCTCCTAGACTCCTAGCAAAAATTTTTTACTCACTAGATACAAACGTGAGCACATCCGACTGCGACATGGGGTTGTGCGGCACTGAGTGGCGCAAGGAAAAGGTACATGAACTAACACATTTATTCGAAGCTCGGGCATAAAAATATTCACGCTTAAAAATTTCTGGGGTCTGTGAGACGTATGCTAGGTGGTTAAGGATTAAACATTGAATTATAAAGATCGTTCTATCGACTCAAATAAAGATTTCATACATTTCTCTAAATTTTATGTGTTTTTTTTTAATTTAATTTCGACAAATTTTTATTTATTTCCAGTAAATTTTTCACCGCACCTGACTTTTTGACGCTTTTGATATTTGTCAAGGTACATACATACTGTACAGCTGTACAGTACAGTATGTTGGCGAATGTACCCTGAGCTTACTGCCAATATAGCAGTACTGCATATATGCCCGATACAAACCTTGTTCTAACTACTACAAATACAACCAAAGGTTAGGTTAGGTTGCGGTGGCTGCCTCTATAAGAGACACACTCGGAGGCCTGAAAGGCCCATTGTGATACCACATATTTCACCCGTTTTTGAACTGTGTATGCAACACTGTTTTGCCAACATATGTTACAGCACACATTTCAAGCGGATGGGGAAAGGGGGAGGGGACCTACAGTTTAACGCCGAATCCGAACGGCGATTGGCAGTTTTTCGTTCACACTTGGAGGTTTTGCCATTGCCTGCCAAGAGCGCACTTGTGCGATTCTTGTAATTCTCATTCCCTTCATGTGGATAGCGATAGAAGTAGACGAGTTGTTCACCAGCCTGAGCCAGGAATCGAACCTGGAGCCGTTGGTATGAGAAGCCAGCGCGCTACCCGCTTGACTATCGAGGCCGGCAATACAACCAATACAATACAAATACAACCAAAAAAAACAGTCAAATCGGTCCAGCCGTTCTCAAGTGATTCGCGGTCAAACATGGCAGGAATTTTCCGACTTTTCCAACAGATTTTCCGGAATTTTCCTTTCGCATAGACCTGAACTGAAGCCGGCGTAACTCAGCTGGCTAATGTGTTGGGCAGCGAGTCAAATGCGGCGCTCGAACCCAGGTTCAAGAGTCCGTCGCTGCACAGAGGGCGAAATGGTCAATCTAGCGGAACTTAATTCAAAATTTAAAATTTCGATTTGCTCAATTTTTTGTATTGTTCTGATTACTAATAACCTATAGAGCAGGGGTACCCAAAATCTTCTTATGGAAGAGCAAACACCAATACATGTAAAGTTGCCCAAAAAAATGCAAACAAAAAAATGGAAATCAGTATGTACACGGAAAAAAAAAATTTCATTTTCTGTAATGTTATGTAATGTGCAAAAGGTTCAAAATTGGTATCAACCACGTCAAAATAAAAACAAATAATTTTACTTGGAACTCGCCACGTAAAAATATTTATAAAAATTTCAAATTGGATTCAACCACGTCTAAATATTTGCAGCTTTTTAAAATCAATCAAAGCGCAGCATCTGAGTAAACAGCCATATACCATAAAGTTTCGATTGATAGTGACATTACAGCAATTTGTGCGGCAAAACCAAAAAGGCACAATAATTGACAACAACAAAAACATTAGCGAATCCCGAGTCATCTTCGTTGAAACGAAACAAACACCGAATTTTTTCTAGTGCTTCTCAATCGACAGCCGCACACGTTTTGAAGCAGATTCATTCGCTAGACAACAACAAAACCTACGTTGAAGATAACTGTCGCCAATGCGTGCGGAGTGCTGTGTGAGTATACTACACCTTTTCAAGTTCGATTTCAGAAAGTGTAAAAACAATTTCAGAAAGCGTAAAAGCAATTCCAGAAACCGTAAAAGCAATTTCAGAAAGCGTAAATTCAATTTCAGAAATATAAATTTAATTTCAGAAAGCGTAAGCAATTTCAGAAATCGTAAATTCTATTTCAGTTTTCTGAAATTGCTTTTACACTTTCTGGAATCGAACTTGAAAAGGTGTAGAATGCTCATCGTATGCCGAAGATCATTTACAAAAACAAATGAGGAATGAGATTCCTCAGCCTATGCTGAAGAGGATTTGCAAAAACAAATGAGCAACGAGAGCATAGGGCATGGGCACCTCTGCTATAGAGTTTATCGATGTTTTCCATTTTGGTTTGCTTTCTATATTCGCACAGCTGCACAGTGGGCGAAATGGTCAATCTAGCGGAACTTAATTAATAACTCTTGAATGCGTAACGATATCGTGGTAAATTTTGTACAGATACTGCTGGTGTTTCACCTGACAACTGGTATGCATATGGGCATGGTCCGCCTACTTTCAAGTAGGGTTTCCATCTATATATAAAATAAAAAAAAACGATGTATGTGTGTGAGCGAATCACGCTCAAACGGACTGGCCGATTTCCATGGAGTTTTTTTGTTGGATTCGTATTGAGTCAGTTCAGGTTCGTGCGAAAAGAAAATCCGGAAAATCGATTGAAAATGTCGGAAAATCTGCCATATTTGACCGTGAATTCTGAACATTTTCAGACGACAACTGTGGAACCATAGGTCACACATCAATTAAATTCACTACGAACTTACTATTTAGTCATGTCCTTCGACAGAGGGAATGGAGCAAGTATTGGACGAGGGGGCGTGGCACCAGCCATACGAGCCAGATCTTAATAATGGAATATCTTTGAAATTGTAAGGTGCACAGCATTGAAATTTAGTATGGCGTCATGCCATAGATGTGTCATTCTACTGGAAAGAATTTATGGGCGTTTAACAAGGGGCGTGGCACATTCTCAAATTTTCCGCTGAACTATAAGTCGCACAGCAATGAAACTTAATACGAACCTACCATTTTCTCTTTCGACAGAGGGCATTGTGCGGGTATTGAATAAGGGGCATGGCACCGCCCATATAATATAAATTCGGTTCAAGCGCAGTCCATTTCTTTACTGAAACTTAGCAGCAACATTACTTATTTGTGGGCCTCGATTGCGTTAATCATTAGCTCCTCCTATTCCTTCAGTTTGGTTTCATAAATTTTTTCCAAAAAGGATATTGTGTCATCGACTTCATATCATTAGCTTTCATTTGACGTAGAAATTATTCCTTTCTGACATTTGAGTCAAGAGATATGATGTTTTAAAAGTTTCAGTAAGAGGCATTAAGCCGCCATCTTTAAACTGCATTAAAAAAAAAACTCGAACATTCCGGGAAAAGTCCCTTGGCACTTTTTCATCTACTGAGGTCCTCTATCGAATGAGATGGGTTTGACCTTGTCCCTTTTTTCAGTGTTGCATTGTGTTATTCATGACGTAGGCTTGAACAGTAACAAAATGGAAAATAATTATTTTTAAAGTCCAAAACAAAAAAGAAGTACCGAAAGGGATAAAGCTATAGGGAATTTTTAATTATTGATATTCTCATATAAAATTTGACTTATTTTGAAATGGCGGAAACTTTAGCCAATACTTTCAAATATAAAATGAAAACTTCGACCAGGTAGTTTGTCAATTATATTAATTTTGTTACTTGTCATTAATATTTCTTTCTCACTTAGTTGCTCAACAAGATCCGTAGGGACCTATAGCGTTAGTCGCTAGCATTCAAGGAGTACACCCTGGTGTCTTTTATAGACATAGAGGGCGCATTTAATAATGTCTGCCCTCGAGCGATAGGGGTGGCTCTCTCTGAACTTGGCGTTGGTAATAAATTGGTAGATTTCATCAGCGCCCTTCTTAGCAGCCGTTTCATAAACTCTACGTTAGGGACGGCACACATTCGCAGGTCAGTCACTAGGGGTACCCCTCAGGGGGGCGTTCTGTCGCCACTCCTGTGGAATCTAACCCTGAACAGACTGCTTGTCAAGCTAGAGGCTGTTGGCTGCAGGGTCGTCGCCTATGCCGACGATGTTGCAATGGTCATAGCTGGAAAATTTTCAAGTGTACTCTCCGATCGGATGAATCACTTCTTGGACATCCTCTCCTTATGGAGCAGCTCCTGTGGCCTTACGGCCAACCCGAAAAAGACTGATCTTGTTCTCTTCACAAGGAAGTACAAAGTTCCCCTTTCAGACTTCCCGCCCTGAATGGAACCCCGCTCAAATTGAGTAAAGAGGTAAAATACCTGGGGCTGATACTAGACTCTAGGCTCACCTGGAGCGCAAACATTACTGAAAGGGCAACAAGAGCCTCCAGGGCCATCCACTGCTGTAGACGGGCGGTGGGTACCAGATGGGGGCTCCAGCCACGCGTCGGTTCTTGGCTTTATGAGACAGTGGTAGAGCCTATCCTTCTCTATGGTGCTGTTGTCTGGTGGCCTGCGGCAGCCAGCCGAGCCAACATTAAGCAGCTCGATAGAGTCAGGAGACTTGCTGCCACTCTCATAACTGGAGCCATTCGTTCTACGCCTACTAAGGCGCTTTTCGCTATCCTTAATTGTTTCCCCTCCAATCTTCTAGTTAGGCAGTCCGCCAAGATTGCCGCTGTACGGCTAAATGCCATATGCAGTTGGGCACGAGCGGACCTGGGCCACGCTAGAATACTAGGGTTGGACCTTCCAACCCCGACGAATATCGACTATATAGTCCTTCCCCCTAGCTTTGAGCGTAAGTTCACTATAGGGATCCCCAGCAGGACCGACTGGACGGAAGGCCGTCGCCCGCTGCTAAATCCTATCGAAATCTTCACAGACGGCTCTAAACTTGATAATAGGGTCGGATGTGGGGTTTTCTGTGATCAATTAGGAGTCAGTGTTACTGCTCGTCTCCCAGACCACTGTAGCGTCTTCCAAGCGGAGACCATGGCTATTCTGCTGGCAGTGGGTTGGTTGCAATCGCAACCCTCTCTTCCCTCGGCTATATGTATTTTCTCAGATAGCCAGGCAGCAATAAAATCTTTGATAGGTACATATACCTCTTCCAAACTGGTTGCAGAGTGCAGGGCAGCTCTGAATGACATAGCTGAGCATGCGAGGGTTCACCTGAGTTGGGTCCCAGGGCATAGCGGAATCGCTGGCAACTATGTGGCAGACGAGTTGGCCAGAAAAGGCACTCTGCTTCCAGCTCCTACTACGCTGTGTAGCACCCCCCTTGCGACCGTCAAATTGATGGTCAAGCAGGCCTATTCCCGCCTGGCGAACCGACTCTGGGCGGAGGAGAACCTATGCAGGATCTCCAAAGAAACCTGGCCGTCGCTTAACCAAGGCAGAATACGAGAATTACTCCGACTAAATCGGAATTCCATTTATTCCACAGTTTCTGTGCTAACGGGACACTGGACGATCGGCGCACACGCCAGGAGGCTCGGTCTTCCTTTCAATGAATTCTGCCGCTGTTGTGATGATGCGAGCGAGGAGGAGAGCGTCGAGCACCTGATGTGCCACTGCCCAGCACTAGCGAGGAGACGACTCGGGGGCTGGGTGCGCCGTTCTTCAGCAGCTTGGCCGACCTTACAGGACCCAGCATCGGCCGCATCGCCCGATTCATTGTGGAATCGGGATGGCTCCTGCCTAACACCCGGGGGGGTGTGTAAGCCTGAAGGGCAGCCACGTCCTTCACGTGGTACCACAACGGGCCGCAACGTGGCCTACGTGAGCTCTTTAAGCTGCCACCCTACCCTAACCTATGGCGTTTTTAAAAAGCTTAGCATTTTGGCTTTTCTCTCACTCATCTACACACATTATGTAACACTACATTATAGAATTACTCGCCTTATATGCAATATTACAAAAGAGGTCCCTGGGGACCTTGTTGGGCTTTGGCCGTTAAAAAAATTATCGGTTATCGAAGGGTTAAGGTGCAAAACCAGAGTTGCATTTAATACGAAAATAGTATTTATTTGATTTAAAAATACGTTTAATTGGAATTGTGAAACTGGTCCGGGATTGCAATCCCTAGTATGTTCATATTAGGGATTCCAATCCCGGGATCGCGAATCCCGGGATCCCGGACAATTTCAGTTCCGAAAAATCCCGGGATTGACAAAATCCGATCCCGGGATCGAAACAAAAAAAAGCTTACTTTTTGCTTTTGTCGACATGCACATTTTTTGAACATGTCTTTTTCTATGACCATAAACGTATTCATATTTTTCAAGGCTGGCTTGACTTGCACCAAAGAATATAGAATATAAAGAACACGCATCTTCAAAACTTTGTCAAGCGTGTTTCTTGATGCGGGCGGTAAGAGATGAGCGGAGGCATAGCTTGCGGGAAATTTGCTCGCGCTCAACAGTTTGCGATCTTGTTCGTCGAAGCGCAAGCGAAGAGTAAACACCGAACCAAAGCATCGTAATCGTCGTTTCAACGAAGATGATTCCGGATTCGCTAATGTTTTTGGTGTTGTCGTTTATTGTGTGTATGCTTTTTTGTGTTGTGATTGATTTTGCTGCAATGTCACCAGCAATCGAATGTTTGTGGTGTATGTATGGCTTTTGATTAATTTAAAAATTTGGTGGTTGATCCCAATTTAAAATGTTTGCAAATATTCTTACGTGGCGAGTTCGAAGTAAAATTGTTTGTTTATATTTTCACATGCTTGATTACAATTTTGAGAATATGGGAAAACTACGAAAAAAAAATGAACTGATAGGCATATTGACTTCAAAATTCGTGAAACACTTGAAATTAAAAATAATTAGATGCGTGTTTTAATTTTTTTTTTAATCGAAATCTAACGGAGGGTTAGAAGATTGTATGGAAAAACATAATTTAATAGGTTTATTGACTTTTAATAGTGCTACTAAAGCACTAAATAAAGAAATAATAAGACAAGTATTTTGTCATAAGAAAATTGTATTACGGCATGCCTACGTTTAAAAATAGTTTAAATGTTCTACACCTGAATGATTCCATGGCGAATGATGTGATCATAAATTTACAATATTAGATTTTCTTATTTTAGTTCTTTTAAACAAGCATTATATGTGGGCCGTAAGAAAAATTCCAAAGAACGAGACGGAAAATTATTACGGGGAATAAAGACGTTTTCTTTTCTTTCCAATTCCATTTTTATTGATTACTTATTATTTATTTTTTAATTGCCTGTAGCGATCATATAGGTCATGCCAGCCATATTTTATTTTCTTTTCTATGATTTTGCGCACACTACAGTCGGCAGTGAGTTCAGGAGCAATATGCGACGCTGTGCAGGCTTATAGAAGAAGAACAAAAGCCAGCCAGAAAATATAAATCGTTTTACAATTTCTGCTTTTCGCCAGCGCAACAACAAGAACAACAGCACATCGTCTTCCTCCTCTTCGGACAATTGAGCGGGAATGAACGAGTGAGCACAGACGCGGCATTCGTGTTTCTATGATTTGCGCTCAGAGCATTGTGCTGTCATTTCAAGTGTTTCCTCTTGTTGTCTACCCCCCCACATCCAGAAGACGGGTGGCGATATCAGCACCCGCATTCAAATTTTTGCTTGCATGAGATGCACACTGTATATGTTTCATACTTTTTGCTTGCACTCAGCATTACCACCAGCGTTGCCGTTTTGGTTATTTTTTACCAAAAATGGTTATTTTTATTTTTGAAAATGGGTTTTGGTTATTTAGTGATTTTTGATCCCATTTGGTTATTTTTTAGGCTATTGCACGTTGATACAAAATGTATCTTTTAGAATATTGCATACTGATACAAAATGTATCTTAAATATCAACGCGCATATTATTGGGAGTGGCAATAATATTGATACTGATTGTTAGCGGCAACTCATAGCCATTGCTATTTTTCGTAAAAAAGTAAACAGCATTGTTTAAATCGATATCTATGTTTTTAAAAGAGTCAACAACACATTTTTTACGACTACTTTTTGTAAAAGTATTGTTGTTTTATAAGTAAAGTAGTTGTTTATGTCAAATAAACATTCTGGTTATTTTTGTTACATTTTGGTTATTTTTATTTTTTTCCTGGTTATTAATTTGTTTTTCTTGTGGTAACGCTGTTTGCCGACCAGTGGTTTAGAACAGGGGTCGGCAAAATTGACAATGAGATGGTGTTAGTGAGCGCTATTTTTCTACACTGTATAAAATTAAACCGAAAAGCGAATAAAAAACCAATCGCCAACACAAAAAGCATACACACAAAAACTACAACAACAAAAGCATCTATTTTTTTCATACATAAAATTTTTTGCAGCGTACACAAGACAAAAATCAACGCAGCCACCACACGTGTTGCTTCGTTGCTGTCTGAACCAGCGATTAAGCGATGTGAAACTGGGAGAGTAAGCCGATTTTTGTGCATTTTTTGCAATTCACGTACACAGTCCGTGTGTACTGGCAGTGGTCAGCTCTTCACTGTGTCTGCTCTTTTCCCGATATTGGGGATTAGGGATTCCTTACAATTATTTGCTTTTTAAAGTATGTTCTCATTAATTTTCTGAATTAAATGCCAACACATGAACTTTTTTGTGTCCATTATGTAAATATTAATGAAAAATATACCAAAGAACACACAGCTAAATGCATTGAATATGACGGAGTCAATTGCCATCCTTTTTATTTCGCATTTCTTCATTTAGCGGATCTCTAACGATCAGATCAGATCAGGTATGCTTTTGGTGCTAAACATGATACAAAAATAGAAGGTAGAACCGCTGTAATTTGTTTTGACACTAAACGTGTTTATTGACGTTTCTCGTGTTTGTCGTCGTCGTGCTTGGGTCGTGATGCCACTTCGTTGTAATACTAAATTAGGGCTATTGAAGGTTCTAAGGATTTTTATATATTGTTACGAAAATTACTTCACAGGTTCGTTTGGATTGGTTTTGAAAATAAAACAACTTCAGTTATCCAGCGCAACGTAGTCAAAACTAACAATCGCTTTATTTACAAATTTGCACTGTTCTACTTTACACTACTACTATTGCATGTTTCCCCATTGCTTGCTTAACACAGACTCGACCCCTTGCGCTGCCACTGCTGCTTTTATACCACTTTTCTTATCGCGCCGAAGTTTCTTGCAACTTCTAATTGGAAAGCGCTCGACCATTCTCGCACAGCCTATTTCTTCGAGAACCATCCTTGCCATATCGGACTATAGCAAGCGAATTTATAACAGTTTTGCTGTACTTCACAGTGCATGCCTAAAAGTATGCTTGGAAAACATTCGTACGGAGAAAAGCATTCTGGCAGAGAATTTATCATCGTATCACTGTCCATCACTTAGACTTGTTCGTCCCGAACAAGTACTGAGGCTCCGCCGGAGTAAGACGCCAGGCGCTCCAAATGAACTACTTTCAACCTGGCGTTTCTGTTGCCGCAGCGTTGCACCCTATACACCACGTCATTAATCCTGGTCACGACCTTGTACGGTCCTTCCCATGACGTTTGAAGCTGTGGAGACAAACCTTTCCTCCGCTGCGGGTTGTAAAGCATTACCAGATTGCCTTCTTGGAACCCCTCTGGGTTAGCCCGTAGACCATAGCTCGCTGTCAACCTGCTTTCAACTAGTTGAGTGCGGCTCCGCGATCTTCTCCTCGGCCCTTTCGCAGCCGAACACCGATTACAGCCTCTGATCCACTCCGCGACAGACTCCTGTCATCCTACCCAATAGAACCGCCTTCTTATCTTGGCGACAGTTTTTGCGACGCCTAGGTGCCCTCCACTGGAGTCGTTATGGTTTTCCTCGATGACATCGTCGATCCGGCCTCTCGGGACCACTATTAGGGATTTCCTGGTCCTGCCATCCCTGCTCTCCCACTCGCGGTATAGGCAGCCATCCTGCAGACGTAGACTTTGCCACTGTGCCCAGTAAGCCTTCGTGATCGGGCTCTCATCAGCCATCTCCTGCCAGTCCGGCCGTAATCTCTGCGCTTTGCCTTCGATGATCTTCGCGAGATCGGTATCCTTGCGCTGGTCCTTCTGTAGCCTTTCCGCAAGCCAATCTTCCTCTTGCAGGACTCTTACCGACCGAACATCCACAATTTGTCCCTCGTTTTCGGCCTGCGAATTATGCCTGCGTTCGGTCTCGCACGAATGATGTGGCAGAGCGTCATCCCTTCTTGGCGACGTCTTTTGTCCGGAACGCTTTCCCCCCAGATGGCAGTCTCGTGATATGTGGCCTTGCTTGCCACATCGCCAGCAACTGACTCGAGATGATACTGCCCGCAGCCCCGCTGGTGCCTCCGAGCTCACTGTCTGGCTTTGCGTGACACGTCCAGATTGGACTCCATGCATCTCCGCAGCTGAATGTCGAAAACTTCCCCTCCAGGCCGCCTCATACGTCAATGCGCTTGTCACCGTCTCACGGAATGTCGGCTTGCCCATCATCAATGCACTGCGTCGTGTCTCCGGGTCATGAAGACCTTCAATAAACGCCTCAATCTTCATCCTCTCAAGATAATCAGCGCCGAATTCCGGGTAGCACAACTGTACGAGCCGCTCAATGTCTGCTGCATACGTCTGCAGCGCCTCGTCTGCTCTTTGCCAGCGGTTCTTCAGCTCGCAATAATACAGCATTTTGTTGTGCTCGTCACTGTATCTGGCTGCCAGCGCCCTTATGACGGTCTCGTAATCACCTCTCAAACCTTCCGGAACTGTTTTTATTACCTCAGCCGCCGGACCTCTTAGAGCCAGTATCAGTCTCCGACCTTTCCTAACATTGGTCCACTGACTCTCCAAAGCAGCCATATCGAATTGTAGTTTGAATGTGTCGAACGACGTAGTACCATCATAAGTAGGCACTGCTATGGCAAAACTTTCCTCAACCGACTGCACTCTTGCTCGCAGCTGTACCTCTCTAAGCCGCTCCTCGATTTTTCTGTTTACCGAATCCTCCAGACTGTCAACTCGTTTGTTCAAGGAATCATCCAAATCGTCAACTCGTCTGTTCAGAGAATCATCCAGGCCGTCGACTCGTTTATCTAAGTGTTCCACTTGCGCTCCCAGGTGCTCCACCTTCACATCAAGCTTGTTTGAGATTTCTTCCACTTTCTGCTCCAAACGCGCAGAATTTTCCTGAAGCTTGGTTTCCATTCGCTCTGCTACTTCTCGGTTCGTAGTTTCGATTTTTGCGGAAATTTCTTGATTCGTAGTTTCCAGTTTCGTTGCCATTTGCGTCGACATTTCGCGATTTTCACGACTGACATTCTCAATTTTCGCAGAAGTTTCCTGAAACATGCCTCTCATTGCAATCATAAGCTGGCTCATGTCCATTGCTTGTGGTGGCGCAGCCGCTGCAGCCGTACTTTGCATCGACGCAGCACCCGCAGGCGATTCCTCCACTTTGGCCAACGCCTCTTGTTCCTGCGTTCCGAACTCGTGTGCAGCCCAATCGATGCCTCGTGACTCACACGCCTCTCGCAAGCGCAGCTGCAACTCCACCTTACCGCCAGCCGTCGGCAAATTCCAGGCAGCCAGCTCCTTCTTCAGCTGGTCAACCTTCAGCAGCTCCAGTTTAACCATGTCTGCGTTTTTATAATTTTATTTTTTTTTTTTTATCTTCAGTAACACAATCCTCAATTTCTGACACCAAATGTTACGAAAATTACTTCACAGGTTCGTTTGGATTGGTTTTGAAAATAAAACAACTTCAGTTATCCAGCGCAACGTAGTCAAAACTAACAATCGCTTTATTTACAAATTTGCACTGTTCTACTTTACACTACTACTATTGCATGTTTCCCCATTGCTTGCTTAACACAGACTCGACCCCTTGCGCTGCCACTGCTGCTTTTATACCACTTTTCTTATCGCGCCGAAGTTTCTTGCAACTTCTAATTGGAAAGCGCTCGACCATTCTCGCACAGCCTATTTCTTCGAGAACCATCCTTGCCATATCGGACTATAGCAAGCGAATTTATAACAGTTTTGCTGTACTTCACAGTGCATGCCTAAAAGTATGCTTGGAAAACATTCGTACGGAGAAAAGCATTCTGGCAGAGAATTTATCATCGTATCAATATTTTTTGAAATAAACACGAAATAGACATTTCAATGTGACTAGTACATGTTGTTTAGTAATATTATGAACTGTTAGACAATCAACAACGAAATAAATAATACAAAGGTAAATTATTATGTAATTGTTTTTTTTAATTTCTTATTAATATTCATTTTTTTTTGTGTTTTCAAGTTGCTGTTTAAAAACCGTATCATAAAACATGTTCGGCCTAAAAAGAAACGTTTCGCAACACGTTGCTCTAAAACCAGGAACAACCCACCAAGCAACATGTGAGAAATAGGCAACTATAGTCAGTGCCAACAAATTGGCGACTCACCGATTAATTGGCATGGCGACAAATTACAAAAACAGTTTGTTTTCTAGTACTTTGAAATATCGAATTGAACTATGTTTTGTATTTCAGTGAAAAGCATCAAAAGCCAACTCCCCGTCAGTGTGTGTATTTCAGTGAGATAGATCGTAATTGAAAAATTTTTATTCATTCGTCAACGGTTGATTCAAGCCTAAAACATCAAACACCAAAACTATAAGTATGATGAGTTCATTGCGGAAAATATACATACGGAACGAATACATATTCCCATTTTGAGAATCTAAACTCAAAAACCTAAACAAAATACATTTCAATTTTGTTGACGTAAGAAAATGTTCAAGGGATTTTCTAACAACAGTACGGTAGCACATTTTCAAAGAAGAACGTCAGAAACAGGTTTAGTGTCAGATGTGCAAGATGGCGGCTGAGAAGAAGCATCGGCTCTACCTTATATTTTTGTATCATGGTGCTAAATGCCCTAGTTTGACCGCAGGGTTGTTTTTTGGATGCAGCTTATAAAATCTTAATTTAATTAAATCAAAAGCATACCCAAGGATTAATTTGGGGCTTTTGGGCAATAATATATTTGTCTATTCAATTTTATACAAACGTATTAAGAAATGGCACCAAAAATATACAAATAAAAAGACAAATTTCTTTGGTGACAAAAAACGACTCACACCAGCAACACTGGCATTTTGAAATGAACTAGAACAACAACCCCGTTTTATAAATATGTATGGAGGAAAACGTACGTTCCTGATCAAGCTTGGGGCCTACTAGTAGGCCTCAAGGTTGCAATTTAGCAATAATATTAGTGTAATTCTGTGCATGTATTTCTACCGGCTCTCCCAGTTTCACATCGCTTAATCGCTGGTCTGAACAACGACTGATTGAAAGAGCGTAAGAATGCGTGTGCTGAGCGCAGGGTTACCGTTGTGCGACTTTAGTTGCATTTTGCAACCTTTTTGACGCTCTGAGACTTTTTGTGCGACTTTTTCATAATTATCTAATTTTGCAACTTTTTCCGTTTTTTTCAAAACTAGGATTAATGAAAAATAAATTAACCAATAGGTTAAAAGTAGAAGCTTGTGACTCAATGCTATCAGCACTAAATTTGTTAGATACCGAAATAGAAGACTGGATGCTAAGTGATGAACTTGTGCGAAAATAAAGAGAAGTTGAAAAAATAAAATTTAAAATGTAAATTTGCTAGATACCGAAATAGAAGACTGGATTAACTTTTGAAAAAGTACAGAGTTACAAAAAATAAAATTGAAAATGTAAAATAATTACACAAAAGTGTATATAAACACTTTTTCAATCATTATTTCTAAGTTATTTATATCGTTGAAATGTTAATTTGAATTGTTAGTTGTGTTTTTCCGTAATAAAAAAGTGTGCCCCTTTTTTTTGAAAAAACGCTTTTTTGTGCGACTTTTTTTTTAAAACGACCTTTTGTGCGACTTTCTCAAAATTCTCAACGGTAACCCTGGCTGAGCGTACTGCCACTAAGCAAATAAACCCATAGAGGTACCACGCAGTACAAAATGTTTCGGTCAAGCAAATCTAGCACAGTAGGTCCCATGGCACAATAAACAAGGTAGTGGCAGGAAGGAGCGAATTTTATTTTTTTCTCGTTAGAGTTCGGTAGGTTGTCAGCAATTTTTGTCTGTTTTGTTTACATTCGGCGAACAGCATTGCCAATCAACTCTTTTTCTGTGGAATTTTAAGCATTTTTGCAATGACGAAAGAATATTATTTTTCCAACTTGTATGAATTAACGCAAAATCGGCGAACTATGGACTTAGCACTTTTGCCCCTAATTGTAAAACAACAGATTAAAACAAAGAAGCTATGTACTTTTGCTGGTAATTGGTGTATTTTTACGTTTTCAAATAGACCAAGTGGTCCATTCGATGCTGGCAATACTGTTGGCAAGAGAACCGTCCGTCCGATTTGACAATGAACCGAACAAAAACACTAACAAAATACACGTGAATTTTTTTCACTCCTTCCTGCCACTACCTTGTTTATTGTGCCATGGTAGGTCCCACCAGTGTTACCGCTGAAAAATTTTCAAAAGTCGCAAAAAAAGTGTCACAGCCGGAAAAAAAGTGTCATCAAGTGATCGAATTTGCTATGCCATGTATATAAATACATACTTTCATTATTTTACCTTTCGGAGCTCATTTTTTTAATAAATTCCTTAAGGAGATGATTTTCTGTGAAAAAACTGTTTTCCCCTTAAATTAATTGATGAAGGATATATTAAAAGGTCCCAATATGCATGTTTTGTATTTATTATGAATCAGAGCTGTTAAAGAATGCAATCAAATGCGAATTAAATCAGTTGAAGTCACAGTCAATGACTTCAATTTTTGATTGCAGTCTTTGACTAACATTTTGACTAAAGACTAAAAATTTGAAGTCTGAAGTCTTTTCTGTTATTCTGACTAATTAGTCATTTGGTGAAGTCACTTAATGACTTCATTTTTCAGTGAAGTCACTAAAAATATTTAATATATTAACAAAATTAAAATTAAAATAATTCATTCTAACAAAAGGTAGCAATCAAATGAATGTAAATTCATTTAAATGACATGATTTACTTTCAACAATAATAATTTTTTGAAATTTTTGTCCGAAAGGAAACCTCGACGAGGCGTATTTAATAGTGTTGCAAACGAAAATAACCGTTTCACGGCAGCTGACGAAGGTAACGGTGTGTTATATTTTAAATACGCTTTTTTAATTGTTGGATAGCGATTCAGCATTGTTATCGATTTAGACTTATGTCAAGCATAAAGTGAATTGACTTAGGGCCAATTTTTCAGTGCGAGTTTAACTCAGTTTCTAGTTTAAACTTAGTTTAAACGCAAAATCGAATTTTTCAGTCAAACTTGACTGAAGTTTAAACTCAGTTTAAACGCCCAACCTTGCACGGTTAAAATAAGTTTAAATTGTCAACAGCTTCTGACAGTTCATTTATTTTTGGTTTTGGTCAGCTCTTGCCTGTCGTGAGCGAAATTCTTTTTTTGCACTATTTTAGATTCTTATACTTTGTGCGCAACGTTTTCGCGCACCGGAACTTATCAACAAATTTTGAATCGAAATCGTCCTCAATTTCTTTCTATTTGGTTTGTTTTTCCTCGGTACTCACGCGGTCCTTCTTGCACTCGAGCACTTGCATATTTTTTTTCAAAAGTGCAAGAAGACATTCGATTTCCCGAGACGAAAAATGTTGAATTTTTTAATTACATAAATACATTATTTGAGCGCAAAGAATTTATTTTCGAATGACAATCAAAACAAAGGAAAATTATTAGCTAGATAAAAATGTTGCCAGTATTGCCATACTCAAATGACAAATATTTGCTCCAGTTAAACTAGCACTGAAAAACTACTTTGTCGTTTAAACTTAGTTCAAATTTAAACCAAGTTCAAGCAAACTCCGTTTGAACTGGGTTTAAACTCGCACTGAAAAAGTGGCCCTTAGGGTAGCTGGCTTTAGCTTAACTGCAGATGACTTCAAATCACTTCAAATGACTTCAATTGACTTCATTTTGATATTGCAATCAAATGATTGCAATCAAATGACTAGCAAAAAATGAATGTAAAAATGAATAATTATTCATAAATTTTTAGTCTGAATAATGACTTCATTTTTTTATTCTAATTCATTGAATACAAAAAATGAATGCACTTTTTTGCCAAAAAATCAACTGACTAATTATTCGCAAATGATTGCATTCTTTAACAGCTCTGTTATGAATACATTTGCATTTCAAAGCATATGCGTGATATACTTACTTATCCATTGGGAGCCATCAAAATTATTTTAGCAAATAACTTAGGCAATGCCACAAAAAAGCGCGTGAATTCAGATTAATTTTGTACATTTTTGCGGGAAAACTTAGACATAATTAAAGAGTTGCAAGTAGTTTAACCTTCTACCTTTCCCTTGGGGTCTAATTCACCCCAGGCAGAATTAAAAAAACGGTTGAGCGGTTTTGTGCGCTCGTTTTGTGTGTTAATCGCTCTTTCAACCCAATAACAAATCGAGAAAAACACTTTTCGGGGCTTTCTCCTTTTCTTTTGTTATTTATGTCTTACATTCCTTCATGTTTTGTCAGTAAATTATATAACCGTTTGGTTGGGGTCATCCTGACCCCAAAGGACAGCGAAAGCAATTTTGAGCAAGGGACAGGCACAAGGTTAAATGTTGCCAGAGGTGTAATTTTGAAGTACTTACGAGTTACCTTTAAAAAGTGAATACCAAAAGGAAGGCATATTATAAATATTACGTACGCAAAAATAAAAAAATTAATTTTACGAAACAATTTTGAAAATTAATATATAAACTTTTTGATAAAACAAAGGGGCAAAAGTCGCATGGTTTTGAAGAAAAGTGTCAAAATAAGCATATTTTTAAAAAGTAGGTGTCAGGTATCATCGGTCTCCAAAAAGGGTCAATTTGACACTTTAGTCGCACAACGGCAACACTGGGTCCCACACGTACTTCGGCTATACCAAGGCACATTTAATAAGGTAGTGGTGGAACACAGCTGCTTAAACTTTTTTCTTCTGATTTTCTTTTGATTTCTTCTGA
Organism: Melieria omissa; assembly: GCA_963971225.1. NCBI lineage: Eukaryota > Metazoa > Arthropoda > Insecta > Diptera > Ulidiidae > Melieria > Melieria omissa. The sequence continues at coordinate 88,886,107 of OZ020267.1, read as the reverse complement.
TTCTCTTTTGGCTTTTCGCGAATGGGCATCCTCATTGTCAAAAATTGGTAAAATTGTTTTTGTGTTGCTTGTCTTTTGATTTGATTTTGACAAGCAGGATGCCCAAAAGCACTAACAAAATACATGGGAATCGTAGTGCCATCACCTTATTAATACACCTTGGGCTATACGAAGTTTTTTCGCTGGCTTCGCCAACTTCAATTTTCGAAGTTCATCTTCATTCTTTGTGGGATGTTTGACAAGGAACATCAATTGCAAGCTATGCTGTGCTGATGAGCACAAAACGGCGCGCCGCGGCGTATCGTTTGCAAATTCGAATATGCAAGGGTGTGTGTCCGTGTGAAAATAAATGTGCGTGTTGCTTGTGTATGCGCTGAGGTGAATGAAAACAATACGAGCAACAGCACAAGATAAAAAGCAAATTGAATTTCCATGGCTTTCGGTTCTGCTATGAAAAATGAACCATGTGAATTCGCAAAGGCGTACAGTAGAGTGTGCGTTCCTATTGAAAAAAAACTAAAACCATGAATTTGTGCTGTGCAATGTTGGCATTCATGTAGGCTACGTTGCCTTCTGGCCTAATAAAATTCATACCGATAAATTTTTCAAATTCATATATTAACAGCAACATATTACTATTTATTATTATCATTTCCTTAAAATTTATATTATTTAGTAATTTTATGTGTTCTTTAGTATTTTTATTTTATTCTTATTTTTCGTTTTACTTGCAATTTGCTCTCTTAACCATGTGCAATGTTTTCTTAGCAAAATTATTAAAAGTAACCTATATATATAAAAGAGAGTGGCAGTATGTGTGTGACCGCATCACGCTCAAACGGAACGGCCGATTTTCATGGGGTTTGTTTTGTTCGATTCGTATTAAGTCAGTTCAGGTTCGTGCCAAAAGAAAATTCCAGAAAATCTATTGGGAAACTCGGAAAATCCATGTCATCTTTGACCGTGAATTTTGCATATTTTCAGATAATAACTTTGGAACCATAAGTCACACATCAATTAAATTCACTACGAACTTACTATTTAGTCATGTCCTGCGACAGAGGGAATGGGGCGGGTATTGGACGAGGGGGCGTGGCACCACTCATACAAGCTAAATCTTAATAATGGAATATCTTTGAAATTGTAAGGCGCACAGCATTGAAATTTGGTATAGCGTCGACCCATAGATGAGTCATTCTACTGGTAAGATTTGATGGGCGTTGGACAAGGGGCGTGGCACATTTTTTGTGACCCAAATATTTCGCTGAACTATAAGTCGCACAGCAATGAAATTAAGTACGAACCTACCATTTATTCAAATCTTTCGACAGAGGGGATGGTGCGGGTATTGAAAAAGGGGGCGTGGCATCACCTATATAACTTAAATCTATATATAAACGTGTCTGGGTATAGTGAACACCCTATGTAGTGAACACTTCAATATAGTGAACGCCCAAATTTTTACATAGAGTAGCATGGGCTGAGGACAACAGCACTGAATTTGTTGAAGCAAACGCCTATTCGCCATTTCTTTCAATAAGCATACATTAATATTTTCCTACGTGCGGGACGAAGTTCGCCGGGTCAGCTAGTCTAATATAAATTGCTCATGTTCCCAACAAGTAGACGGTTCTGAAAATCACATTTTGTATTCATCTACTTTGTTACGTTTGCAACACACAGATTGTACAAAAGCTTTTTTATATTGGAGGAATGAGGGTTTTCCTTAAAAAACGTATGAAATGTGTTGTAAACGATTTTTGAAACAAAAAAAATTAGTCGATTGGAGCTTTTAGTTTTAAACTACTGTTAAAATAGTTGAAATTTTTGAAAAATATAAACATTTCGTTTCTTTGTAAATCACAAAGCTCATCTTTTATTAACTTTTTGCAGTTACGACAGTCAAATTTTTCAATAGTTTGCATCAATATGAAACCAGAGGAATAACGAAGGGAACCATCACTCATATGTTCAAACAAACTGGTGTTATTGTCAATTATTATAAATTAACCTTCGTCAGTTGGTTCACAATTGAAGGTTCCTGCCTTAAATGCTATTGTTTTCATTGAGATCATTATCGCAAGAATATGGTCAAACTCAAAAAGTGAAGGATTATTGTTTGTAACTCCTCTTTTTCTTACCAAATAAAAAAGATTTTCAAGCGGGTCTTGATTAAGTCTTGATAATAAAAGAAAATTTGATTTTTCCGCCCAGATATCTTGTGAAAGAGACAAAACGAAAGTAATTGATAAAACTATACCATTTCAACAGTATACAATTTTGGAATACTGACACAGTTTTTACTTACTGACATAGTTTCTAATTTCCTTCAAATAATTTTGGATATTGTTATTCTCACGAAGAGCTGATCGGAAAGGATTTTTATCAAAAAGAACATGGCTATTCAAACAATCAAAAAATCTGTTTGTTTTTTCAATAAATATAGCTGTGGACGAAGCTTTTTCTTTGCAATTATGGCTGCGGATACAGTATTGCTAAATATGAGTTGCGTATTTAACCTTCATTTTTTCAAATGAATTAGGATGAATATGCTTTGTTGTCAATTTGGGACAAAGGCGGGTTGAATTGTTTTTATCCAATTCATATAACCTGCAAATAATCGACCAACAAATATGTCCATCAGTCGAAGTTTCATCATCAGCAAATTTGTTGAAGCGAAAGCGATCGTCAACGAAAAAAAGGTATACACACAAAAATAAGCGCGAACAAGTGAAATTGTGTTGTTGCTTTTGTTGGCTTTTTTGGTGGTTGATAATTTCATTGCGTGTGAAGGCAACGCACACAACAAGGCACATTTAATAAGGTAGTGGTGGCAACACAGCTGCTTAAACTTTTTTCTTCTGATTTTCTTTTGATTTCTTCTGATTCTCTTTTGGCTTTTCGCGAATGGGCATCCTCATTGTCAAAAATTGGTAAAATTGTTTTTGTGTTGCTTGTCTTTTGATTTGATTTTGACAAGCAGGATGCCCAAAAGCACTAACAAAATACATGGGAATCGTAGTGCCATCACCTTATTAATACACCTTGGCACACAATTTTGCGAATATTTTCGGCTAGCCGAAGTGCGTATGGGACCTGCTGCGCTGAAAGCAAGGCGCATAACAGCAGCAGTAACATCATCACAGCGCACAGTTGATGTGCGACTGACCATATCAACATAAAGCAAATTATGAAAGCTGACTTCGAATTGAGAAGTTTGCCGAAGTCATCGCGAATATGTTCGAATAGCCGAAGTGCGTATAGGACCTACTGCGCTGGTACGCAAATTTGTGCCAGTTGACACCAGTTGTGTTTATTTGCTTAGTGGTACTGCTCATATGAGCAGCGTTGCCGTGTTGGTTATTTTTAACCAAACTTGGTAAATTTTTTTGCTGTTTTGAATTTTTGGTAATTTGGTAGCACACTCTGCGATTTGGTAGTTTTTTTTTTTGCTTGGTTCACCTTGTATGTTTTATGCATATTTTGCTCTCTCTTTCGCATAAAAAAAAAATGGCAATAACAGTGATGCCAATACTTATTAGATTGTAAATTTTATTATTATTACATATGACGTAGTCGGCCTCGATAGTCAAGCGGGTAGCACGCTGGCTCCTCATACCAAAGGCTCCAGGTTCGATTCCTGGCTCGGGCTGGTGAACAACTCATCTACTTCTATGGCTATCCACATGAAGGGAATGAGAATTACAAGAATCACAACTCATCTACTTCTATGGCTATCCACATGAAGGGAATGAGAATTGCAAGAATCACAACTCATCTACTTCTATCGCTATCCACATGAAGGGAATGAGAATTACAAGAATCACACAAGTGCGCTCTTGGCAGGCAATGGCAAAAACCTCCAAGTGTGAACGAAAAAAAAATTGCCAATCGCCGTTCGGATTCGGCGTTAAACTGTAGGTCCCCTCCCCCCCCTTCCCCATCCGCTTGAAATGTGTGCTGTAACATATGTTGGCAAAAACAGTGTTGCATACACAGTTCAAAAACGGGTGAAATATGTGGTATCACAATGGGCCTTTCAGGCCTCCGAGTGTGTCTCTTATAGAGGCAGCCACCGCAACCTAACCTAACCTACATATGACGTAAACTGTAATAATCGAAAGTGGCACCTTCAAGTGGCACCTTGCTTACACTGCCTCATAGCTCTGCAAAGCGAAAATGTTCTGAACTTTTTCTTATTAAAACTAAACTTAGAAATAGGCTAGAAGTTGATACAATCAACAATATAATGCTCTCCAAAGAGATTTTGCCAAGAAACATTGAATCTAAATATGTATGGGCTCCAAAAAGCGAACTGTAGTTGGAACTGTGCCTTTTTGATTTATTGCAATCAGTTTTAATATAAGTCCACCAATTTCCTGGTTTTTATTTATTTTGCACCATAAGGTTTTCAAAAGAATTTACAAATGGAGAAATGCTTTAAACGACAAGATGTGATTGGTTTTTGTTTTATAAATAAATAATTAAACGCATATTTATAAAAAATTAGTAGTTTTTGTAATTTTTTTTTAGAAATTTGGTAATTTTTTTCCTTTTGGCTGTGGCACCGCTGCATATGAGTAAGCTTTGCCGACTCATATGAGCAGTACGCTCAGCACCAGCGATTAAGCGATGTGAAACTGGGAGAGCCGGTAAAATACAGGCACAGAATTACACTAATATTATTGCTAAATTGCAACCTTGGGGCCTACTAGTAGGCCCCAAGCTTGATCAGGATCGTACTTTTTCCTCCATATAAATTTCTAAAACGGGGTTGTTGTTCTAGTTCATTTCAAATTGCCAGTGTAGCTGGTGTGAGTCATTTTTTGTATCCAAAGAAATTTTGTCTTTTTATTTGTATATTTTTGGTGCCATTTCGTAATACGTTTGTATAAAATTGACTAGAAAAATATATTATTGCCCAAAAGCGTAAAAATTATCTTTGGGTATGCTTTTAATTCAATTAAATTAAGATTTTATAAGCTGCATTCAAAAAAACAACCCTGCGGTCAAACTACAGCATTTAGCCCAAAAATATGTTAATACCTGATCGTTAGAGATTCGCTAAATGAAGAAATGCGAAATACAAAGGATGGCAATTGACCCTGTCATATTCAATGCATTTAGCTTTGTGTTCTTTGGTATATTTTTCATTATTATTTACATAATGGAACCAAAAAAGTTCATGTGTTGGCATTTAATTCATAAAATTAATGAGAACATACTTTAAAAAGCAAATAATTGTAAGGAATCCCTAATCCCTAATATCGGGAAAAGAGCAGACACAGTGAAAAGCTGATCACTGCCAGCACACACGGACTGTGTACGTGAATTGCAAAAAACGCACAAAAATCGGCTTACTCTCCCAGTTTCACATCGCTTAATCGCTGCTCAGCACACGTACACAGTAACAATGACTACATGACGCGAAACTGGCAGGGGAAATGATTTTCAGACCATAGTTTTGTAGTAGTTAGGTATAAGCGTGGCAACCCTCTGTTGGAGTTGCCCGATAAGATGCTGTAATATTAGAGTTGGTGTAAAGGTGGCAACGTTAGCTTTGTAAGATGAAAAGGTGTACGCCATGTTGAAAATAAAAGGAAGCGCCATTCTTGTCGCAGCGTGAAGTGAAGCCGGACGTGTTTCATTGAAGGCAATATTAAATCATTACACATCAGAAGTGGGATAAGGACTTCAAAGTTGAACATTTTTTCTTTCACGACAACGACATGGAGCCGATAAGTATCGAGAAGTATTCACTCCTACAACTTAAGCGTTGGTGCGTGGCGGTAAGATTCAACGCGTGCGGATCCAAGGCAGCGTTGCCGGCCAGGCTGAATGAATTGTAAGCGGAGGCTAACACGAATCAAAGAGGCGACGAAGAAGCAGCTTACGACCGGAAGCGAGGCAGAGCAAGCGCGCGAAATGTCAAATGTGGAAGCGCTCGAAAAGGAGCTGCAAGCGGTTCATTTTCAACGCCTGCTAGAAATCGACGACGCAACGTTTTCCGTGCTACTTGGCCTGAAGTTGCAGGGGGCAGCACATGCCTGGTATAGCTCCAAAGGGCTATACACATGCAGCGCCGAGGAAGCTCTAGACGAGTTAAAGAAGCTGTTCGGGGAACGAGGAAACCAATTGGACATGCGCAGAAAGTTCGAGAAGCGGGAGTGGAAGCCGACAGAAACATTCGGCGAATATTTTAGCGAGAAGTGTTTTTTGGGCCGAGGTTTGCGCCTGGGAGAGGAGGAAATGGTGGACTATCTTATTGAAGGAATTCCAGACAGACCGCTGCAGACACAGGCGAAGCTGCAGAATTATCAAGCGTCCAGCGAGTTGGTGCGCGCGTTCCGGTCCATTGCGCTGCCGCAACGGGTAGTAGCAGTCGAGAGCGGAGTAGCGGAGAGGGTGCGCTGTTACAATTGCAATTGTTCCGGCCACTACGCCAGAGATTGCCGAAAGCCAAAGAGGGAAGTAGGAGCGTGCTATGCTTGCGGAGAGCAGGGGCACTTCGCAGCGGCGTGCGAAAAGTATAAGAAGCCGTCAGCCGTTAACGATTTCGTAAGTTAAGATTGGGTTATGTTTGTAAATATACCAACGTCCTAGAATCAGGAGATTCTATATGTCAGGACGGCCGAGTTGTAGTAGTTAGGTATAAGCGTGGCAACCCTCTGTTGGAGTTGCCCGATAAGATGCTGTAATATTAGAGTTGGTGTAAAGGTGGCAACGTTAGCTTTGTAAGATGAAAAGGTGTACGCCATGTTGAAAATAAAAGGAAGCGCCATTCTTGTCGCAGCGTGAAGTGAGGCCGGACGTGTTTCATTGAAGGCAATATTAAATCATTACAGTTTGCTTTTTACAATCGTCCGATAGTGTACGGGTATTTTTACTCAAACATTCGCACAGCACCGGTTACCAGTCAATTGTATGCATCTTAAAGTGATAACTTTTCTTATTTACTGTAAATATAACGTTGCGAAAAACCTTGTTTTACTGGTCGAAATCATTTTGATTGTTACCCGTACCAACAGAAAGCATAAATAAATGAGTTCAGACGGTAAACTCAGCAGATATTCGGTTGCTTTTTCATTCAGTTCATGTCTCATTGAGTTTGCCGTTTCTAGTGCAGCAAGAAACAGTGATGGCAAGTTGAACTCTTTTCAAACGCAGAGCTGCAACACAAGCAATTCAAACGTAAAGGCTTTGAGGGCAATCAGCAAAAACTGAAGTTAAATCATATTGATACGATGAGAAATTCTGTGCCGCACTGTACAGGAATGCTTTTCTCCGCACGAATGTTTTCCAAGCATACTGTGAAGTACAGCAAAACTGTTATAAATTCGCTTGGTATAGTCCGATATGGCAAGGATGGTTCTCGAAGAAATGGGCTGTGCGAGAATGGTCGAGCGCTTTCCAATTAGAAGTTGCAAGAAACTTCGGCGCGATAAAAAAACTGGTATAAAAGCAGCAGTGGCAGCGCAAGGGGTCGAGTCTGTGTTGAGCAAGCAATGGGGAAACATGCAATAGTAGTAGTGTAAAGTAGAACAAGTGCAAATTTGTAAATAAAGCGATTGTTAGTTTTGACTACGTTGCGCTGGATAACTGAAGTTGTTTTATTTTCAAAACCAATCCAAACGAACCTGTGAAGTAATTTTCGTAACATTTGGTGTCAGAAAGTCAGGATTGTGTTACTGAAGATAAAAATTAAATTATAAAAACGCAGACATGGTTAAACTCGAGCTGCTGAAGGTTGACCAGCTGAAGAAGGAGCTGGCTGCCTGGAATTTGCCGACTGCTGGCGGAAAGGTGGAGTTGCAACTGCGCTTGCGAGAGGCGTGTGAATCACGAGGCATCGATTGGGCTGCACACGAGTTCAGAACGCAAGAACAAGAGGCGTCGGCCAAGGTGGAGGAATCGCCTGCTGGTGCTGCGTCATTACAAAGTACGACTGCAGCGGCTGCGCCACTACAAGCATTGGACATGAGCCAGTTAATGGTTGCACTTAAAGGCATGTTTGAGACTTCCAACCGTGAAATGGCAGCCAAAATGGAAAATGAAAATCGTGAAATGTCGGCGCAAATTGCAGCGAAACTAGAAAGTACGAATCAAGAAATAGTGAAAATGAAATCGGCGAACCGAGAAGTAGCGGAGCGAATGGAAACCAAGCTTCAGGAAAATTCTGCGCGCTTGGAGCAGAAAGTGGAAGAAGTCTCAAACAAGCTTGATGTGAAGGTGGAGCACCTGGGAGCGCAAGTGGAACACTTAGATAGACGAGTCGACGGCCTGGATGATTCTCTGAACAGACGAGTTAATGACTTGGATGATTCCTTGAACAAACGAGTTGACAGTCTGGAGGATTCAGTAAACAGGAAAATCGACGAGCGGCTTAGAGAGGTACAGCCACGAGAATGTTTGCCGCCGGCTCCGGAAAGTTTTGCCATAGAAGTGCCTACTTATGACGGTACTACGTCGTTTGACACATTCAAACTACAATTCGAGATGGCTGCTTTGGAGAGTCAGTGGACCAATGTTAGGAAAGGTCGGAGGCTGATACTGGCTCTAAGAGGTCGTGCGGCTGAGGTAATACAAACAGTTTCGGAAGGTTTGAGAGGTGATTACAAGACTGTCATGAGGGCATTGGCAGCCAGATACAGTGACGAGCACAACAAAACGCTGTATTATTGCGAGCTGAAGAACCGCTGGCAAAGAGCAGACGAGGCGCTGCAGACGTATGCAGCAGACATTGAGCGGCTCGTACAGTTGTGCTACCCGAAATTCGGCGCTGATTATCTGGAGAGGATGAAGATTGAGGCGTTTATTGAAGGTCTTCATGACCCGGAGACACGACGCAGTGCATTGATGATGGGCAAGCCGACATTCCGTGAGACGGTGACAAGCGCATTAACGTATGAGGCGGCCTGAAGGGGAAGTTTTCGACATTCATCTGCGGAGATGCATGGGGTCCAATCTGGACGTGTCACGCAAAGCCAGACAGTGAGCTCGGAGGCACCAGCGGGGCTGCGGGCAGTATCATCTCGAGTCAGTTGCTGGCGATGTGGCAAGCAAGGCCACATATCACGAGACTGCCATCTGCGAGAAAATCGTTCCGGACAAAAGACGTCGCCAAGGAGGGATGACGCTCTGCCACACCATTCGTGCGAGACCGAACGCAGGCATAATTCGCAGGCCGAAAACGAGGGACAAATTGTGGATGTTCGGTCGGTAAGAGTTCTGCAAGAGGAAGATGGGCTTGCGGAAAGGCTACAGAAGGACCAGCGCAAGGATACGGATCTCGCGAAGATCATCAAAGGCAAAGCGCAGAGATTACGGCCGGACTGGCAGGAGATGGCTGGTGAGAGCCCGATCGCGAAGGCTTACTGGGCACAGTGGCAAAGTCTACGTCTGCAGGATGGCTGCCTATACCGCGAGTGGGAGAGCAGGGATGGCAGGACCAGAAAATCCCTAATAGTGGTCCCGGGAGGCCGAATCGACGATGTCATCGAGGAAACCCATAACGACTCCAGTGGAGGGCACCTAGGCATCGCAAAAACTGTCGCCAAGATAAGAAGGCGGTTCTATTGGGTAGGATGCCAGGAGTCTGTCGCTGAGTGGATCAGAGGTTGTAATCGGTGTTCGGCTGCGAAAGGGCTGAGGAGAAGATCGCGGAGCCGCGCTCTACTAGTTGAAAGCGAGCTATGGTCTACGGACTAACCCAGAGGGGTTCCAAGAAGGCGATCTGGTAATGCTTTACAACCCGCAGCGCAGGAAAGGTTTGTCTCCAAAGCATCAAACGTCATGGGATGGACCGTACAGGGTCGTGACCAGGATTAATGACGTGGTGTACAGGGTTCAACGCTGCTGCAGCGGAAACGCCAGGCTGAAAGTAGTCCATTTGGAGCGCCTGGCGTCTTACTCCGGCGGAGCCTCGGTACTTGTTCGGGACGAACAAGTCTAAGTGATGGACAGTGATACGATGAGAAATTCTGTGCCGCACTGTACAGGAATGCTTTTCTCCGCACGAATATTTTCCAAGCATACTGTGAAGTACAGCAAAACTGTTATAAATTCGCTTGGTATAGTCCGATATGGCAAGGATGGTTCTCGAAGAAATGGGCTGTGCGAGAATGGTCGAGCGCTTTCCAATTAGAAGTTGCAAGAAACTTCGGCGCGATAAGAAAACTGGTATAAAAGCAGCAGTGGCAGCGCAAGGGGTCGAGTCTGTGTTGAGCAAGCAATGGGGAAACATGCAATAGTAGTAGTGTAAAGTAGAACAAGTGCAAATTTGTAAATAAAGCGATTGTTAGTTTTGACTACGTTGCGCTGGATAACTGAAGTTGTTTTATTTTCAAAACCAATCCAAACGAACCTGTGAAGTAATTTTCGTAACAATATTAAAACACGTTGGAACATACTTATGACGTTTTTCAGTAACAACATTTTTTTTGCAATCAATTTCCTATAAACGAATGAAAGAAAAAATAATAATTATTTCATTTGCAAAAAAACTTCGAACGCACCAGCAGCCCTTGCGGAACAAGTGCAGAATAGCGTACCCTCCTGAAAAAAAAATAAAAAATTTGGCTGTATAGAGCTTGGTTTTGTGAATGTAACAAACTAAAAATTTTTCCTGGGAAACGCCTACGAAAGGCGTGGCACGGTGTCAAAGTTTAAAACTTTTATCATAAAAACTCAGTCAATTTTCTATCTATTTATTCAATATGGGTATTAAACGAAAGGTCTTTTTCATACCTTCATTTTGGTGTACCACATTATATACTTTATATGTACGAGTAAAAAGTTATAAGCAAAAACGTTTTTTTTATATAATTTACAAAACCAGATTTTTTTCTCCAAAAATCTTGTTATTAAGATACAAAAAAATGTACACTATATTATAGCGTGTAGAATTCTCTTTTCAATGAAATATAAAAACATACAGTTTTGTTTTTTTTCAATGCGTGTTTTAATTAAATATCGCGCCTAAGCAAAGAATTTCTGCATTCAAGTACCTTTTGTTTGGCCGGCCTTCGGCCGGGGCGCTTGAAAAATAACCCTCATGGGAGTCACCACCACATCAGGCAACAGTCATATGTGCACAGTATTTTTTGTTCAAATCCATAGTTCCAAGCCATAGTTTTTTTAGCAATAAGTTTTTCCCAGGTGGCCGGCCTTCGGCCGGGCGCTTGAAAAATAACCCTCATGGGAGTCACCACCACATCAGGCAACAGTCAGGTGCGCACAGTATTTTTTGTTCAAATCCATAGTTCCAAGCCATAGTTTTTTTGGCAAAAAGTTTTTCCCAGGTGGCCGGCCTTCGGCCGGGCGCTAAAAAAATAACCCTCGTGGGAGTCACCACCACATCAGGCAACAGTCAGGTGTGCACAATATGGAAATATAAAAACTTTGAACCTCGATATCTCGAAAACGAAGCGAGATATCGAAAAATTTTATTCATCATTTTCGATTTATTTTCGGTCAATCTATCTAAAAAGATCATAAACAAATGGCGGCGCCACGGAAACCGTAGAATCCCCTTGCAGGCAGATTCTTTTAACTCAATATAAATTTAAATATAAAAACAAAACCAAAAAAAGTTCAAATGTTCTATATTTCATTGTAAAGGGAATTCCGTAGAGAATATATGGTAACAAATTTATTATATCTTTATTTTGTTTTTCTCGAGAAAAAAATCGGGTTTTGTAAATTTAATATAACAAATTTGCTTATAATTTTTGATTCGTACATATAAAGTCCTCTCAGCTGGAAATGGCAAACCTCTGAGAGTAAAAATTGCCTATGAAAAAGATCCCAACCTGCCGTTCGGAACCGGCATAAAACTGTAGGTCCCTTCCACCCGCGTACAAAATTCACACGCACAACACGGGTGGCTGCGGGAAGCTAGGCCTTAGTCTCGCGTAAGCGGGCTGTCGTGCCAATCAATTATTATTAATTAATTATTACATATAAAGTATATAATGTGGTACACCAAAATAAAGGAAAAGACCTTTCGTTTGATACCCATATCATATAAATCGATTGAAAATTTAATGAGTTATTTTGATAAAAGTTTTGAACTTTGACCCCGTGCCACGCCTTTTGTAGGCATTTCCCAGGCAAAACTTCTTTGTATGATATAAGCATACTTATTAATTTTTTTCACGAGGGTACGCTATTCTGCACTTAAGCCGCCCTTGCCCTGACTTTTGTATGGCGAATTTGCTGTACGAACCCTATTCAACTCTGGGACCTAGTTTGACCGAATTTGCGACTCTGGGGCCTGGTTTGACCGAATTAGCAACCGTGACTCCTCTCAATTTCGCGTCATGTAGTCATTGCACAGTACGCTCGCTCAATCAGCCGTTGTTCAGGTATAATTTACACAGTGGAGAGAAATTTCACTACGCTCACTAACACCATCTCATTGTCAATTTTGCCGACCCCTGGTTTAGAACATGAGGCAGTAAAAAAGCAACAATTTCTTTAGTCGGTAGCCGGAGAAGCAGTGATCTAGGGATGCGCGATGTTAAGCGATGCATCGGAAACATCGATGTTTCCAATTCAATGCATCGAAAAAATTCCGATGTATCGATTAATGAGATTGTATTCGATGCAAAAAATTCCGATGTATCTGTTTATGTGATTGTATTCGATGCATCGATGTATGTTATTCGATGCAGCGAAAACCCGAACTTGCAGTTTAAACAGTTTATCAACTTAAGGAGCCTACTACAAGTTCAAGAAATGTACATATCGCACACCCATTACAAAAGTGACACAACTCAACTTAATTTTTCAGGAAACGCAAAAAACTATTTTTGAGCTGAATAAACATTTTTAAATAACGTAGTAGAAAATCCCTACAGATTATGCTTTAGGATAAGTTACAAAGACTTTTTTTATTTTACACTAGAAAATATAAAATATTGAGCTGTGACTGATTTGATGATATTTTAATTCAGTAATTACCGAATTATTTTAATTTATGTCACTTTTGCTGAATTAAATAATTATAAATGACAGTAAAAAAGTTGAAAAAAAATTTGGAAAATTCTAAATTAATTTTTTTATTTGAAAATATATAGGTACTAAATTGTCACAACTTTGCTTAAAATTAACTTCAACAAAAATTTATTTCGTCAAAAGTGTCACAATTTTGGGCGAATGAAAACCCTCTCGAAGTATGGGCGGATTACAAAACGCAGTTTCCAAGATTGTCAATATAGCGTACAAACATTTAACAACGGTAGCCAGCTCCGTACTTTCTGAAAGGCTTTTTTCAAAGGCTGCATTTGTTTTAAGGCAGCAGAGGAGCAGACTACAGGCGAAGAGAGTTAATAAAATATTGTTTTTACAAAGTCTAAACCAAAAATATTGGGATCTATAAAAAATAAAATTAATACATTGAACCTTTACTGTTTTCTTCAATTTCATTTAGTTTTTTCTGCAATTATAGGGAATACAATGCATCGAAACATCGATGCATTTTTTCAGCGATACATCGCAAAACATCGATGTGACTTCACGATGCATTGCATCGGAAAAACCATCGATGTATTTTTTACGTGCGCATCCCTACGCTGATCTATGAGCTGCGGCAAGAGGACATGAGCATTGAGCATTTGACATTATTTATTTATTTATTTATCAAGTCTACAGAGAAAAACCTTACAGACCATAGAAGTGAGAGATTTCATAGAGAGATGTAATGTACATTAAAGACTTAACACTAAGGATTAAGAGCATTGCGAAAAATATTCCTGGTAGACGAGATATCTAAGTCTAAAGAATTAAGAATGACGTTAAACTCAGCCAGCACTCTATTAATAGGAGCATTCAAGCCAAACAGAGTTTTGCTGAAACCAACATTAAACAAAACGGAGCGGCGAAGAATTCTGCCCGGAACGTAGAAGTTAATTTTACTAAGAAGGGCGGGGCAATCCACCCTCCCATTATTAACATAAAAAATAAAAGAAATGGACAAGAAAGTCCTTCTATTGCGCAATGACATAAGGTTAAGTAACAGACAGCGAGAAGTATATGAAGGTAAAGGTTCAGCAAAATTTAGCGAACGAAGAGCATGGCGAATAAACACCTTCTGCACCGACTCAAGACGATTTATATGAATTAGATGATAAGGCCTCCAAATAAATGTAGCGTACTCCAAATTCGATCGCACAAAAGCAGAGTAAAGAGTTTTGAGAGTAAATGGGTCTGAGAAAGCCGAGCTATTACGGCGCACAAAAGCAAGCATGGAAAATGATTTAGAGATAGTGTAGTTAATATGAGGGACAAAAATAAGCCATAACCATAAAAACAAATTATCTAGCTCAGCTGCAGCAACGGCGAATCATTAGAACAATTAATATCCGAATAGATTTTTAAATCATCTGCATACAACAGGTACTTAGCAGTCGAGAAACAAGTCCCAATGTCATTAATAAACAAAATGAAAAACAGTGGGCCTAGAATGCTCCCCTGCAGAACACCAGAAGTTGGCTCAAATGAATTGGAGCTAACCCCTTCTAATAGCACAGAACTACGCCTATGACTCAAGTACGAAGTGATCCACTAAAGGAAAATGGAATGGAAACCCAAACGCGCAAGTTTAGCTAAGAGAATGTTGTGGGAAATCCTATCGAAAGCTTTTGAAAAATCTGTGTAGATAGCATCAACAAGAACACCTTTCTGAAGCGCGGCATAGCAGTCATCAGAAAAAACTGCAAGATTAGAGACTGTAGATTAGGGTGGAGTGAAAAAATTGATTTTAAAATTGTAAGAAGCTAGTATATTGGAAATGTGCCAAATGTCCATGGTACCAATCCTGCAAAATTATATTACTTTCTAACAACTCCTTGATCGCCCATCACCTAATTGAAATCATTTTTTTTAATACTTTTTTCACTTTCGTCGAAAGAAGTGAAAGTCGTAATTTCAACTCAGTTAAGGATTCAAAATAAATCTCAGTAGCCTTTGCTTTAGGTTTGCGGGTTTTAAGTTATTTATTGTAGCAGTCCTGTTTGAGCGAATAAAATATTACAAATTACAATTCGTGTTTTAATCGTTGGAATGTGGCAAACCCCGCTAGTTTAATTCTGTTTATGATTGTTGAATGTTCACGATTTCCTTGTGAAGTGACCGATTCGAAATAAACTTGTGACGTTACATCTGATTTAATTAAAAAAAAACAAAAAAAAGGTGAGTACCTGAACTTGTGCGCAAAAAGGTAGGGCAGTGAAGGGTTACTAGTTATTTCTTTATATTTTTAAAGAGATGACAGTTACAAGAGACAAAGTTTCGTGCGTGATATTTGGCGCTCCACGAAACCTGCCGACCAATACTCTGCCGACCTACACCGATCTCATGAAGAAATATATTCAACTTTGACAAGATCTGAAGACGGACAATGGTAAATACCCATAATTTTTTGACATATCTCAAAAACTGTGCTATGAAGTCGAAGAGATATGGCAAAGGGCCTCACTTCCAACAGTAACGCATGCACAAGCGATAGAAAAACTTAGATCGTTCCACGACAAATACAACACAATGCTAAAAGTCAACAAATGTAAAAGGAATCAACCAAACTACCAACGGAGATTATCGGACTTTCGTGACAAAGCTAACACTCTGTTTGATCTCAGCAAATGCAAGTGCTCCGATATGGTGGCCAATTGCAAATGTACGAAACACAACAAAATTCCGGCAAACGAACGGCAGTTCCTTCAAGACCAGAGAGGGCCAAGAAAGATGATAATCGGTGGTACAGATCAAGTGGTAACATCAAAATTGAAGAGAAAAGCTGAAAGAAAGGAAGCAAATCTCAAACGAATGAAGATTAAGAAGATCGATGACGATGCGAGCAAAAGTCAACCCTATTCTGCCGAAAGTTCCGAATACGACACGGACTCGTCTGACAGTCCCACTGTCGATGAGTACATCCCAGATAGAGAATCACTCAAAACTAAGCGAAATCAGGATCGAGAGTGCCAAAAAATTACTATCTCTCTGCCTTCCCTCGCTATAGCTTGCGATCGGACCGGAGTTTCGGACAGATCGGCTGCTGTATTAGCAACAACAGTTCTGCATGATCTTGGTCTCGTATCACTCAACGACCGATCCAAAGTAATCGACCGAAGCAAAATCCGTCGAAAACGCAGTAAAATTCGAAAGGAACTGAGGCAGAATGAAGACGACCACACTCACAAGGGCATAGATGGACTATTTTTTGATGGCCGCAAGGATAAAACTTTAACACAAGTCCTCGCCGTCGACAACAAGTACCACAGAAAAACCATATCGGAAGAACACATAACCATCATCGCAGAGCCGGGTTCTTCGTACTTCAACCATACGTCTCCGTCATCAGGCTGCAGCAAAGACATAGCTGAGTACTTAGTCGCTAGTATCAAAGAGCAAAATGCGAAGACAGATAATATTAAAGTTGTCGGGTGTGACGGCACAAACGTAAACACGGGACAAAAATCGGGCGTTATCCGGCGACTTAATCTATTCCAGTCACTCGATGGCGGGACGACAGACCCACACGGATTCTCTGGATTCACCAGATGCTTGTCAAGTCACGTTACCTCAGCTCCAAACTCAAGGGAATCGTTGACCCCGTTATTCACCGTAACGCGTACTTTGCTCACCCGGAGAATGTGCTCCTGGCCATGATGACGGACCATCGACCACATATACGTGAACTGGGCTTACGACGAGTGATGAAGGCCAGAGCTACAGCAGTCCCCAGTGGACAAATACGGAGGTTCAAGGTTCCTGCAAAACTTAACTTCGACGCGACATCCGTGCACGCATTGCTTCTCGTCAGCAAATGCCGGCGTTCGAGTCGAAACGTGATTTTTGTCACTTCACCCTGTAACCATGTGTTTATAACTTTGACATCATTAAATATTGTAATTAGAAGCGTATTTGATTTTTAATTGAATTTTAAGATGACTATCTTTAATGTCGCGTAATACTGTGAAATTAAAAGTTGCGATGGGAGATCAAAAAATTGTTTAATTTCTTTTTAATTTTTACACAGCTTTATATTGATGTATTGGCACATTTTGAGATATCTAGCTAATTGATATTCCAAAAAAAATTTTTTTTGGCCATTTTCACTCCAGCCTACTGTAGATCTACCTGACACAAAACCGTGCTGATGCTCGCTTTAGATTTAATGATACATTCAAATAATTTATAAACCGAGGAGAGCTTGGAAATAGGTCTATAGTTACATACATCACTTTTATTACCACTTTTAAAAATCGGGGTAATTGAAGTTAACTTCCATGCGTCGATGAAAGTACCAGAGGCAAGTGACGTATTGAAAATAGCACGTAGTGGACCCACTAAGGATGGACAATTTTTAGCAACACCACAGAGAGCCCACCAACGTCAGTCTGTGAGGACGGTTTGAGGTTTCTAACTCCTTCAAGGACATCATCGTCTGAGAGAACCAGCGAACCAAATTCAAATGTCGAACACTCAACACCGAAACCGATTAGGTACATTGACATCATCAGAAACAAAATACGAAGAGAAGAAATCGGCAAAGAGGTTTGCAGCATCCAAAATTTATTTAGCGGGTACGTCCTTATAAAAGACCGAAGTTGGAATATTGGAGACACTTTTCTTAGACATTATGTAGCGCCAAAAATTTTTTGGATTATGATTGATGTTAGTTTCAAAATTACGAATGTAATTATTCTTTATTCTTTATTTAAAAATAGCCTAGAATTAATTAACAATTCATACAGACTAACTGACACTTATACTATACTTATACTACTTATACTATAAGTCTTTCTAACAAATTCTTGAATACATTTTTAGGAACTGAAAAATCTAAAGAATTTGAGAATAAGTTAGCCTCGGACAAAGCTCGCACAATTGGGGCATTAAAAGAGTAATTTGTTTTGCAACGTGGAATTAGAAACAGATCTTGACTTCGTAGAGTTCTAATCGGAGCAAGGAAGTTTATACGTTGCAGTAGGCACGATGCGTCAATAGCGCCACGAATTAGATAAAAAATAAACATTATACAGAGGAAAGACCTTCTGCTATTTAAAGAGCGCAAATCAATGAGCATGCATCGTGAGCTATAAGAGGGAGTGGGATTTTCAAAATATAGGGAACGAAGAGCAAACCGAAGGAAAGCCTTTTGAATGCGTTCTAAACGTTTTATGTGGCATTCATAGAAGGGCCTCCAAATAAACATTTTGTCTTTGCGTTTTTATCTTATTCAAGTAATATTATATTTTTCTTGTAATGCAAAAGTTTTCTACTAACAACAATCTTATGTATTAGAGAAAGCGAGAGAAAGTGGAGTTCGAAGAACGGAAGTTTTTTTAGTTTGATTCTTCCTGTATCCTATTGTCGCGTCCGTGCCCAAAAAACCTTATTTGTTGTTGTCATTAGTGGACAAACTTTTCAAATGCAAGTAGCTGTCAGTTTTTAAATAGGTGCATTGTTCCCGTTAGGAAAATATAATAATTGGTTCCCGGCAAAATCGGAAACAAATTTTATGGGTGTTTAAAATTTGTCGCGTCCGTAACCGGAAGTTCTGAATCGATTCGATTGTTATTCGATTTCCGGTAAATTTCCGCATTTCTTGAGATAAAATTTTTTTTTCAGAATATTGACTCTCATTGAACATTTTAGCAATAAAATACAAGAAAATATCAAAAAAATAATTTTTGTTGAGAATAACAGCTTCATCAATTTTGTACGATATATCGTACAATGGTCCGCAAAGGAGTAAAAATGCATGAAGCTTTTTTTTTCGTTTTTTTTTAATTTTATGAACAATTCATTGGTTTATTTGATAAGAAAATATAAATTTAACAACAAAAATCAAAACGTAATTTCATTTTGATCGAAAACTATATACATTTTATATTTAAACAATTGAGTAACATCTATCAGACCTTATAAAACCGTTATTGCTGTTGCAAAGCCCTTTTCCCCTCAATAAAACACAGAATCAACTAAACACCATATAGCTTTGTAGAAAGATACCGAATATAGCCGATTCTTATTATCGTAGTGGGAGTGGCAAGTACTCATGTCTAACCTTACATAATCTGTGTCTGCCCAGTGAAACACAAAATCGTTAATTGTTATTTCTGAATAGAAATAGTCGATTAGTCGAATTTAATTAGTCATACGATTTAGTGATGGGCGTGGTATTCAAGCAAACAGAAAAATTCTGTTACCAAATCCATAACTTAAAAAAAAATGCTAACATCACTTGCAACCTTTGCCCGCCATTTGTACGATAAATCGTACAACGCTTTGCAACCCTTGTGTGATTTGTACGATATATCGTACAATTTTTTAAAGGCTCGGGAAAAATATTTAGAAGCAAAAATTGTTAAATTTAATAAGTTTTATAACTCAACTGAGATTCAAACTTTGAAATTGTTTGTCTTTTTGCTACTAAAAAGTATTACATATTTAAAAATTCCTCCGCAGAAGCATCGCATCGCCAAATTCTTGCAAAGAGCTGCTTACAAATCGCACTCACACTGTATAGCCACGGCTATTGTGATTTATATTTTCAAACAGAATGGTAAAACATAACCTACTTAGTAAGAATTTAAAAGCCGTTTCATAAAAAAAAACGTTCGCTGTCAAAAAAAAATCTTAAAAAAAAATTGTACGATATATCATACAAATTTCCGGAAAGGGTTAATGAAAAATACTGTACAAATATGTTAAGCTAGTTAATTAATTTAATTTAATTAATTTATTAAGTTATTTCTAAAACCAGTTTGCTGCGATGTGATGAATGAAAGGTGCATTGCTAATGATTGTAAGAGCTGTGTGCGCGATATTAAACAAGATCTAATTCCAATAGAGTTCCTCAGGAAAATTAAATAAGCCACACTAAGAACTTTTAACTTTAATTTTTCCTTATTTTGATTGCTGTAATTTGAATTTAACTTGTTATGTGTTATTTTTATTTAAAGTTGAAGTGTTTTAATGAAAACGATTACTGTATTTAATAAGGGGAATACCCTTGGAAAAATTTGTCGCGTCCGTGATGTCGCGTCCGTATTCATGATATATGTTACCTAATTAAAAAAAGGTAAGACAAAATTCTCATATTTCATAAGTCTACGAAGAACAGTTATCCTTTGACCTTCATTTGCATGTATATATATAAAAAAAAAGTTCCCAAAAATCGCTAAATTTTGTATATTTCTATAAGAGCTTCAAAGAACACTAAAAAAACATATCGACTGTTTCTTTCTTGTTTTTGGTGTAATTGAAAGCGTGCGAATGTCGCGTCCGTGCCACTGGGAGATGCCCATATGGATCAGTAAAGTCCGAACTGAAACGGCGGATGAAGCGAAGCATAGCATAAGATTTAGCAATTGTGTAGCTTAGGTGCTTGTGAAACAAAAATTTTGAGTCAAAGAAGACACCTAAATCCGAAACCTCGGTAATGGCTTTAAGACGAGTATTACAGATAGAATAACAAGTAGGAATAGGAGCACGAGACTTAGAAAATGACATATGAAAACACTTATTGATGTTTACGGATAAACGGTTGACACGACACCAATCGGTAACCTTGTGTAAATCTGATTGGAGAAAAGCCGCATCTGAGGCATTCCTAATGGAAGTGTAGATCTTTAAGTCATCAGCATATAGTAGAAAGTTAGGATTAGTGAAGCAACTTGAAATATCATTAATAAAAGTAACAAAGAAAAGAGGACCTAAAATACTACCCTGGGGAACACCAGAGGAAGCAATAAAAGGTAAAGAAGAAACATTGTCAACCACTACAAGACATTTACGATTAGAGAGATACGAGTAGATCCATTGAAGAAAAATAGAGTGAAAACCTAGTGCAGCCATTTTTGAGACCAGGATTGAATGACTTACAGTGTCAACAGCTTTAGAAAAGTCCGTGAAAATAGTGTCAACTTGGAGACCTTCACTAAATGCTGCTAAGCAATAGTCAGAGAAAACGGCAAGGTTAGAAACTGTTGACCTGCCGGAGACAAAGCCATGCTGGTAAGGAGAGATTAAACTTTTGACTGCAAAGTAAAGCTTTTTCTTAATCAGGGATTCAAACAATTTAGAAACAGTCGATAATTTGGAAATCGGCCTATAGTTAGCAATGTTATTCTTGTTGCCACTTTTAAAAATGGGTGTGATGGAAGTAGCTTTCCACGCATCAATAAAATCGCCCGATTCCAGTGAACGATTAAAGATATTTAAGAGCGGAGAGACAAATGAATCACAATTCTTAAATAGGCACGCCGAAAGCCCGTCTACATCAGTTTGCGTAGAGGATTTAAGACAACCAATGCCTTCAATTACGTCCTCCTGAGATAAGCACAATGAACCAAAGTTTATGTGAGAGTTAATGTTCGTCTCAAAATTTGCGGGGGCTCCGGTATCACGTACAAAATTTGAACGGAAAAAATCCGCAAAAAGGTTAACTGCCTCAAAGGGGCTATCCGCCGTAACATCTACATAATTATTGTAGCACAACTTGTTTAACTTATTGAATTCAATTTTGTGAGTTAAATATAAGTCGTAATACTTTTGATCATTAGTTGATTTGAACTTTTTAAAGTACTTATTCCTTAAATTCTTCTTTTAGATTTCTCGAATACCAGGGGAGCCTATAATATAGGTTACCAAAAATAGGAACAAACTTTGAACATTCGTTATAAACAGTATCTTTAAATATATCAAAGCTTACAGCAGCATCATCGGAAACAAGTAAATCATCCCAATTTATATTAGACTGAGTTCAGAACTCCAAAATCACAAGAATTGGAATCAAACGATATTTTATAGTTCAACTTAGGCACAGGAAGAAATTCAATGAAATCTATATCCAACAATAAAGCGGAATGATGTGAGTTAGACGGGGAAATTGAAGAGGAGGGATTATACAATTTGAAATTGATATTATAACTTACAAAGATAAGATCTAGAATACGATTTCGACTATTCTTAAATCCATTAATCTGTGTAATGAACAAATCACGGGATTTGGGAATTACAAGTATAACAGAAAACAGAATAGCTTATCTTAGGGAATGCAACCCTGTAACAACATCGCGAAATGGCAACGCTAGGCTGATCTAGTACAATTGAACGAAAGATAGGAAAACGAAAAAAGGCAAACGAAAAGCCGAAGATCGAGGAGTATCGCATGAGCAGTGAAGGAGGACGGTCGCAGAAAAGAAAACGGAGTGGTTGCAGGCAGTGCAGCAGACGGGCAGCCGCGTGGCGTCGGAGTACATATGCTCCAACAAGTGCAGTGGAGTTGAAGCACGAAAGCGTGACTGGAACAGCGACTACACGATGCAGGCACTGCGCACGCCTGGTGGCTAAATACTCAGACCGGCACATATCAGCATCACGGCGCAAAAGCAACGGCGGCGCACACCAGCTACTTGCCCATCTAAACCACGGGAAGTTCGACGACTGCGCAGTTGCTGGCACCAACCCGGCGCACGTATCAACGACGCCGCCCACAACCCAAGTTCCGGCACAAACTCAACCACGCATAACTGGGACTGCTGCACATTTGCTGGCGCACATTTGCTGGCAGCAACAGCGTCCTCAGTGATTCAGCTGCAGGAAAACATCCCGACGACGGCGTTCGGCTGGAGTTTCTTAGTTTGGCAGCAATAGAGGCGCGATAAGCTATTGGTGCGCACCATCCCGGCGTCTGTAGCTTCACGGCGATATTCCAAGCCACTCATCGCACCACTGCAGCCCTGCGCGCTAGTCCATCGTTCACCGTGGGAGCATCGTAAGCAACCCATCAACGGCAATTTCGGGGGAGCGTCTCACAGGCCAACGCACCCACAACTGCATCGGCAACCAGCAAGTCGCTGCCCACCAGAATTGACGCCACCACCTCGGCGCAATTCCCGCGAAAACCGCGGCAGTCTGATTAACGGGACCCGGTGGCGCGACGCGTGCCGGCAATCATGGCGGCAGCCGCCATTAACATCGTGGCCGAATAACGGATTAAGAAGACAGCGAACAACGAACCCAGCGACGAGACGCAAGGAGGCGAGACTACCAGCGGTGCAGCTCGTGTGACAGCAGCGAGGGAGGGAGAGCGGATTAGGCGTACTCACATTTAAGGGGGAAAGGAGCATTGGCTCAGTTTACATTTAAGGGGGAAAAGAGCATTGGCTCAGTTTACAGTTAAGGGGAAGAGGGTATTTCCTTAAGGTAACTTCCGGGGTAAAGTATGTTGCGATTTGAGCATTTTAAGTTGCCCCCTTCATAGTCAACATTATTTGTTGTAATCTTTCCACAGCACGGCGATTCGCGGAGGAGGCCTTCTACGCAGGAGTCATTGATGCATGTGAGTGATACTTGTTATTTACTTGAAATAGTGTATACTTGAAGGGTTAAATAAGCAAAGGCACTTGTGCGAGTGAATGCATGCAATAATCGTAGGGGTACCTAAGTGTTGCGCCCGTTCTAAAAGTGACCACATTTTGTAAAGAATGTTGCGCAACAGAGGTTGACAGGGAAAGTGAGGTGGAGAGGTTAATGAATAATTACCCGGGGAAGAAGAGGCTAGTACCAATAAGCATTGAAGTGAACTTATTGAAACCATCATTGAAAACAGAATTAAAATGAATATGAGTAGATAAAAAGTGTTGTTTCTCGGAGGGAGAGGAAGGGCCAAATACTTGGCTTTAGGGGATCTGGTTTGATGGCGCGCAGCAGATCCAAGGTAGGGAGGGTACAGAAGCGCGATTACTAATACGATCTCAGTACTCATCAGGAGCAGGACGCAACCGTGACTATTGGACCGTGTCTAATGCCAACTTCAGCCCGGTGACACCTTTTAAGGTTTCTTCCACCTTGCCACCCCACTTATAAATTTGTTTTGCTTCTTTTTGTGCGGAACCTAAATAAAAAGGGACTCTATATAACAACTGTAGTGTAGGGAGCTCTTGAAAAAGGTCACGAACCCCCCCAACCGACTCTTTAGCTAGCCATATAAGGGTCCGGCAGACCTACTTTCGAGACTTATTCCATCTGTCAGTGTGTTGCACTCGACAACTCCCACCAAATAAAAATTTGTACATTACATCTGCGCCAACTCACTGCCCACAAAATTATCCACCAGGTAGGACTCCGAAGAACTAGTTATATTTGAAGGAGTAAGAAATGTATCTTTGTCCAAATAAGACCACATCAAATTACTCAGGTCGAAATCCCCAAAAACACACAGATGATGCGACCCAATGCGATTCCGGAGTGCCACAATATTATCCACGTGAGCCTTGTAGATAGATTCGTCACTTGCAGGTGGGATATAAGACGCGAAAATGTAGAGCGGACCACATGCCCCTTGGACTCGCACACAAAGTTGGTCCAAGAGAGTGTCAACATTATTCAACGGGATTAACGACGCATGAAACTTGGTCCGAGACGCGATAAGCACTCCACCTCCTCTATTGCAACCTGTTTTGATACAGTCACGGTCCTTCCGGAAAACATCAAAGAATTTAGGATTAAAAAACTCGTCATCGAAGAATTTGTTGTTAAGCCATGTTTCAATGATGATGAAAAAATCAAACTCGCAAAGGGAACTAAACAATAGCACATCTTCAGACTTCGTTCTGTGGCCCGAAGTTTTCTGGAAGTATAATTTAATATTCTTGTTGATGGGGCGAGAAGCTGGCGGCACGGCCAGAGATGGTGATGCTAAGCAGCTAGCCGCGGCAGCACGTCCTTTTGGAAAAAACGAAACGGTCGCACGGTGACATTCAGTCGGCAATGGAACCTACGACGGCCGTACCTGACGGCGGGCGAGCAGCGGCAGCAGTGGAAGCAGCCGTAGCTGATGATGAACGACTGGCCAGTGTTGCCAGATACCTGAAATGACTTTCTCCTAAATCTTAAAAAAATACTGAAATTTTTTCCCAAAGTTTAAAAAAATCTCCTAAATTTTGTTTTAATTTGCTGAATTTTAAAGGAATGAAAGGTCTCATGAGGCCTTTTTTATTCATCTTCAGTTTAACAACAAAAAGAAACATATACAGGCATGTGCTACAAATCGTTTTCGTTTCAAATTCGGAGCGAAAACGTGATGGAGTGTGCTCAATTTCGTTTTGATTTCGTCAATTTTCGAAAACGAAATCGTTTGAAATGATATGTGCCAGAAAACCGAAATTCCGTTTTCGTTGCGATTAGAAAACGGCTGGTATTCTATTTGCGTTTCAACTTATAAAGTTTTGAACGTGAAAAAGTTGAGGGGGTACTGGCTCACTGACCAACATGAAATTATGCAAGCCGATAGTGGGCATAGTTCACAACCTGTTAACCAATAGGGTTACAACTCCATCACTGTTGCACTGTACTCTTGCAAAAGAGGAGCTGTAAGAAATGGAGTATCCAACCACGTATCATGTACTGGATTTACATCTCCGTGATTATGCCAATTCTTTTCTACGGAGCAGTAGTATGGTGGACTGCCCTGGATAAGATGGTTAACCAGAAACTTCTGGACTCAGTCCAAAGATCGGCGGCGTTCATAATAACTTGAGCATTCGATCAACACCATCCAG
This sequence comes from Melieria omissa, assembly GCA_963971225.1. Classification (NCBI taxonomy): domain Eukaryota; kingdom Metazoa; phylum Arthropoda; class Insecta; order Diptera; family Ulidiidae; genus Melieria; species Melieria omissa. The sequence continues at coordinate 88,860,530 of OZ020267.1, read as the reverse complement.
AGGGCTCTACGCCCTGCTCAACTTTCTTCCTGTTGACCTCTTCGGTAAACAAGCTGCAACCCTCTCTGCAGTGAGACTATCTACCATCAAAAGATGGACATGTACTGATTTCGGTTACTACCGAATCCTAGGCTGTTCACCTGACTTACCTGATAACATATACTACTCGCTACCATCATATCTGTTCGACTCTAAATTCTCAACCCTCATACCTCATAGACCGGAGTGGGAACAAGACACGGTTTCTATTCAGACGGTCTCAACCACATCGAAAGTAGTTGCGTTTTGTCTATCCTATCCTACTAAATGACTTAGGGCATGTGTACAACATTACCCTTACCTGGGTACCGGGCCACAAAGACATCAGTGGTAGCTGCGCTTATCAGCTTTCCAGACGTGGCACCACCCTCCCGTATTTCAACACCACAAAAAATGGCTTGAATAGTCTTCTTGACTAAACTTGTGGTATCACAACGGGCCTATTCCGTGGCCTAAGTGTGTCTTTCGGCAAGTTCCATGCCAAGACAGCCACAAAAATTCCAATCTACATTGTTATCAAAAATGAGAAAATTAGAGAGAGTGAGATTCCGACATGTCCAGTGGGTTGGAATGGTCTCTCAGAATGCGGCGTTTTACTGTTTCCACTTTTCTTTCTTCTTTTTCTTCTAAATACGTCAAACTCGCAAAGAAAATGCTCATCATGCAAGATATTCAATTTTCTGTTAACGTTTCAACAAACATTGTATAGACGTCAACAAAAAAATCAGCTTGAGTTTTATTTCGAATTGAAGTCAAATCGTCCGTTTTGTAGCACACCCCCCAAAAATTCGTACGATTTCAAATTCTGATTTCGATTTGAAATCGTGCGATTTGCAGCACATGCCTGATAATAAATGAATTTAACAAAAAATGCCAATTTTGACGAGACTTCGTTGTGACAGCAATAAGTGAGAACGAGGTAGAATGAGCTTATATTTTGTAATCTTAAAAAATTTTAACACAATACGGTGCTTTGACTATTAAAACAGTTGCCAAAGTATGTTTTGTTGCTAGTGTTCCCAATACATCATATGTCATTATCCAAAGATCTCCCAAAAATCCACTAAGGATTCGAAAAATCCCCTAACCTGATATATAAATCTCCCAAACTTTCTCCTAAACAATTCTTCCTCCTAAAAATTCTCCTAAAAGGCCGGAGGAACTAGGAGGAAATCTCCTGATCTGGCAACACTGCGACTGGCAGTTTGAACAGCAACGACTGCAACTAACGGCGAGCAAGCAACAGCTGACAGTGAACAAGCAGCACTTGAAACGACAGCCGCTCACGAACGAGTGGCAGTAGAAACAGCAACAACAGGTGTAGCCATGGCACAATAAACAAGGTAGTGGCAGGAAGGAGCGAATTTTATTTTTTCTCGTCAGAGTTCGGTAGGTTGTCAGAAATTTTTGTCTGTTTTGTTTACATTCGGCGAACAGCATTGCCAGTCAACTATTTTTCTGTGAAATTTTAAGCATTTTTGCAATGACAATAATATTCTTTATATTATTTTTCCAATTTTCGTTAACTTTTCTGAATTAACGCAAAATCGGCGAACTATGGACTTAGCACTTTTGCCCCTAATTGTAAAACAACAGATTAAATTAATTAATTGGTGTATTTTTACGTTTTCGAATAGACCGAGTGGTCTATTCGATGCTGGCAATACTGTTGGGAAGAGAACCGTCCGTCCGATTTGACAATGAACCGAACAAAAGCACTAACAAAATACACGTGAATTTTTTCGCTCCTTCCTGCCACTACCTTGTTTATTGTGCCATGGGTGTAGCTATCTCATAATAAGAGAGAGCAGCACTGGTAGAGTTGACGGCAGCGGCAGCCTTTCCATCATCACGAATAACGGTAGAGGGGAGGCCAACTACGTTTCCAACAACAGCATCAGCACGCGATTGAGAGCCCCTTGGCGCCTTGGAAGCGGTTGCACCAACAACATCTAGCGCTTTGGCTTTAGAGCGAGACACGACAGCATTGGAATTACCATTGGTACCAACAACAGGCGGCGAGCTATTAATATTAGCCGATTTAGTTAAAGATGAAAAAATAACTTTAATGCGATCTAAGTCAGCCAACGCCTCCTGAATTTTTGATATAGTGTGGAATCAGGAGTGAGCGGTGCCGAACAATTAGCACAGAATGCCATGTATGACAGACACGTCCGAACTGTAATGGCCAAACTCCATAAAGCGCGTTTCAGGCGTATCGTGGTTTTTGGCGTTTCTCGTGTTTCGAGAAAAAGTTGAATCAGTGTATTTGTATGAAGCAAACTCCATGACTACGCGACGTCAAACAGCTGACAGAGCTCCTAAAGATGCCATACATTATAAGGTTATGCCGATAACAAACCTGTGTAATCGCAAAAGTCGAATGCATTTATTTTACACGAAAGCTATTAAATACATTTAAGAAACATTTGAAATCCAATATTTTAACATAAAATGTGGATAAATTCCTAAAAATTAGCATAATTCTTTGACAGACGAAACTTAGTCTTCGCTGTATTGGAAATTCGATAGCTTATTCGTTGTCGATCGAATTTTGCTCATCCCTATGAAATAAATTGCTACAAATTGAATTCAACTGAATCTTTTTTTTATTTTTTGCAATGTTCGATATGCATTTATTGTGTTTAAAATGAAATCAGTAAATTCTATAAAGTCTATAACGTCGTATAGCAATTTCATTTCGTTGTTTTTCACAATTCACAACGAAATCAATCAGCAGTTTGCCAATTAAAAATTAGCATCAACTGACGTAAGAAGAAGAAGCTGACGCGTGAAACGCGCTTTATGGAGTTTGACCATTTGCAACGCGAATAACGGGAGAAACGCCATAACACGACAAACCCCGAACGCCTGAAACGCGCTTTATGGAGTTTGGCCATAAGAAAGTTCAACTGGAACTGAACATTAGCTGCCAAACAAAATGCAAATGCAATGCAAATGAGGCAATGTAAACACTTTGAAATGATTCATTTGAAACTACGCATTTGGGTTCAATGTAAACGTAGTATTAAACGGAATGTACTGTATATACCAATTTCACGACGCGTTTACACACACAGTTGTAAACTTCCATCCTCAACAGAACAAATTCAAATTGAAAATTTTTTACACTTTCGTGTACATTTCTCCACATCGTTCGTTTGCGCGGACGCGGAAATACTTCCGGTTTATTCCTCATAAGCCTAATATTAATATTCAAACGAATTTCAATCCCCTTTCGAGCTTATTTAAGCGATTTCAATGCCTGTTGAGTGATTCCCCAAGCATCAAATTAACAAAATGGACTCCCATTCCCCAAGATCCAAAGTCGACCGAGGCACATTTAAATGTTTCTGTCACACGCGAGGCACTCAAAACTTGCTAAACGGCCCCTAGTCCCAAAGCAACCGATCCCAGTGTTGCCACATTTGGTTTTGAGTCCGAGAGACTCGTGCAATTATGCACAATATTTTCAAGTTCCACCTTGCGACACCGAAACATTTTTCGGGGGCTATAAGTAGTGGCCGTCCTTTCGGGACATGTTTACTGCGATATACATTAACCATCCCCAGCTCACTCCAGCCCAAAAATTGTATTACCTCCAATACAAAACGCAAGGCCAAGCCGGTGCGATTGTTAAACAATACGCATTAACTGCTGAGAATTTCGGGCTCGCGTGGGAAGCCCTAAGATCCCACTATGAGAACAAACGTTTCCTGGTTGACAACCAAATTCGATCTTTATTGAATACCGCTCTTGCCCACACCGAGCGGATCCAAAATTCTATAAACAATTGTCTGTCCGTTCTCAAGTCTCAGGCCGTAGACACGGACAATTGGGATCCGCTTCGGGTATATATATGCTCTACCAAATTGCCCGAAACAACTCTAGCTTCATGGGAACAATCTTTGACATCCCGGAAGGATCTGCCAACCTGGTCACAAATGAATGAGTTTCTGACTCGCAGATACGAGGTAATGGAACGGCTGAATTTCTTTCAGCCTACCAAGTCGAAACCACAATCCTCATCTTCCAACGTCCTCAAAAATCGACCCCACAGGTCCCTAAATTTTCACACTGAAGTGAAAAAGAACTTCGCGTGCAAGCTCTCATTCCGTACGGACTTCCCAAAGCTTTAAAAGGCTCACCCCTCCCCCCCCCGAGTCGATTATCATATGTGAAGAAGCACAAGATATGTGTAAATTGTCTTGCTACATCTCACCTCATTCAGGACTGTACAAGCAATTGCACATTATCCAAAGAAGCACCACTCCTTGCTTCATCTCCCCAAAGGCAATGCGCAACCCACTTACTCCCCCAATCGATCACCTTCGACCATTTCTCTGGTCTCAACGGTTCTCCAACAACCGAGCAACAACTCCTTCACTCATTTCCCCCTTTTCGATGCGCAACCCAACACATCTTTAAGGCAAAGTACGCTCCCAGTATCAGCCCTTCATCCAAATAATGGCACCCACTCTCTTCTGCCTACGGCACTTTTTTTTTGTTCCGTGTTCACTCTTCTGTGGAGCATAGGGCCTCCACAAGACAGCCTTGTGTTGGTTACGTTAATCAGTTGTGTTGTTCTGCCAGGGTAGGTCATTGGCCTGCCGCAGGTAGTCCTAAGTGATGGTGCCCATCTAACGCCGCTCAGGAACGTCGCCTCCGCTCGTAGCGCCATCTGTTGTGAGGAGGTTACAGCAGAATGCGTGGAGACCTCGCTAGATCAATTTGGTGCGCTGTTTTCGCAGTTGTCCGCTTCCCCTTGCAGATGTCGCTCGTGCGCGGTGTCTAACTGTTTATCTGTTTTGGTTTTATCAGCCGCACAAGCGCATAATAAACCAGCCCTTCATTCAAATAATGGCACCCACTCTCTTCTGCCTACGGCACCAGATCTCGGACATGGGTGGACAGATTATAAAAAACGCCAATCATATATGCTTCTTGACATTGGCAGTCCCTAAAACGAGCACCCACCCCCCGTGCAAGCAATCGTGCTTCAAAAGCTAACGAAATTTCTGCCCCCTTCCGAAAGAAACCCCCCAATTTGAACGGTTTCGCCATGCTAGATCTCGCTGATCCCAACCCCTTCGAGGCAGCGCAGATCGATATAGTGATTGGCAGAGATCTGATCCCGCATATCATGCTCGAAGGTTTCCACCGAAATTTATGTGGCAGCTCACTTGCTCAACTTACAGTATTCGGTTGGATATTAAGCGGTCCAGTACCCCTGTCATCATATTTGACAAATGTCGCCGCGGCGCCAAATCACCATACGCGCAGTGGTCCCGCCCTTCGAAAAAACCTTCCTACTCCAAGAAGCCCTTTCCCGTAGGGTTTCCACCCAAGGAAATAAAGGCAAATCACTCGGAACCCTCCCGCCACGCGTTAAATATGCACAGCAATCGATGGAAACTGCAGCGCCCCTCGCATTTTCCCCCCATACCATAAACCTCGAGCGCACCTATCCCGGGTCCGAGTCAGTCGCCATTCCCGTGCGACCTGTCCTAAGCGCCTTCACTCCTCCAAAGGTAACTCAAGCGAAACCTATCGCTTGACAAACCGCTTACACCCCACACAAACGATATCAACATTATCATTTCTCACAACTGACATCTCTTTTGCAGATCCGCTAACGACCCCCCAGACTGCCCTCGCACCGAGCATCACCCGCAAATAGGCCCTCAGCGCCCATAATTGTAATCTGCAATGGCGGCCGCGATGTCCAGATGTACTGTGCTGTATTTAGTGATCCGTCGATTCCAGCACTAATCCCAATCTTTCCTTCTCCTTTTGTACTAATGTTCCCCCTATTTGCTGCTCCCGGCTTCAGCCGTTTGTAGCGTTTAATGTTTCTTGTACTATCTGTTACTCGTTGTTCGTACTCCGTCAAATAAAGACCACTAAACCCGAATCACACCGCTTTAATTCATCCGCTCCACCGCGAACAAGTCAAAGACTTGAAAAATGTGTAACAGTCAGCGACCACAGAATTAGTGAGTAACTCTGCCCAATTGACTTCACGAAGCACATTTTCCAACGCATCAAAATCGCAGAGATTGTAATTAAAAGATGTATTGCGTGATATAGTCGGAACTGTAAAAAATTCATAGAATTCAAACTTAATTATTAACGGAACGTGATGTAAGCAAGCAGGCGAGAAAGGAAAGTCGCACTCGAATACCTTACTACTTAATTAAATGCTTGTAATGCATTTGTTTTTTTTAACGAGCTAATGAGCCAACGCGCATGGAATATCCCTATATATTCGAGGCATTGCATTGTAGTTTGTTGCAAATTCTATTAATTTGAGACAACCTAAAGCTTTTAAAGTTATCAATAAGGTAATTTTCGTTGAGAAAAATTACATTAGATGCAGTAAGCTCAAAAGAGTTACCGATGTAGCTCCAAGTTATATTACTCAGTTTGAAGTCTCTTAACACGCAAAGCTCATTATCTCCAATCTTGTCACAAATAGAAGAAATGTTGTCAACATGCGATTTGTAAATATCGTCACAACTATTCGGTGGGATATACGATGCCCAAATAAGTAGCATTCCGTACATTCCTTGCACTTGCACGCAAACCTGGTCAAAAAGAGTGTCACTGTTTTCGAGTTCCACTAGAGCTGAGCGTAGATTGCGTTTAGTGGCAAACCCTAGTTAGGCCTGATTGAAGACAGTCTCCTTCCGGTGCACATTAAACAACTGTGGGTCGAAAAATTCAGAATCGAAGAACCTTGGATTAAACCAAGTCTCAATAGTAACAAAGACGTCGAAATCCAATCAAGAACTGAGTAGACGTACAGAGTCAGCATTGGTTCTCATCCCAGAGACATTTTGGAAGTAAATTTTAATGTACTTCACGGATCTAAAAGCTTCCCTTGGAATGTGGAAGTAATTCTCAGTTTAAAATTGACTCGTTTAACCCTGCTGTTAGGTTAAGCCCATTTGGTCCAATTTTTGGCTTGTTTCCTTTGTAACTTTTGACTAACTATTTAACTATTAACTATTTTTTGCATCAGTTATGTTGAGTAAAGAATGAATGAACCAAAATAAATACAAAAAATTTAAATAAATTGTTGTTTTGTACGAAAATTGCAGTATGGACCAAATGGTCCCTTTTCTAACCTAACAGCAGGGTTAAGAGATTCCGAAAGGATGGTGTTTTCCAATGCCAGTCCGACTGGAACGTATTCAATAATGTTCTCTTCAGCAACAGAGAGCAGAAATGATGAAAGATGTAGCCACTTTTTAGTCACAGCAACATCCAAATCCGAATTATCATGCGATCTAACAACCTTTTGCTTATTTCGCTTTTTATCCTAAACAGTAGTCCAGGAATTAGCGGCTGCAGCAGGCAGCGCAGCAGCGGGAACGGATGAAAAATGAGCAGATAACAGCCGTCAACTAGCGGCACACGAAGCGATGAATGTAAAGCGTGGGGTGCTAGAGTGCCCGTCGGCAAAGAATCATCCAAAATAGATTGCGAGAAAGCGGGGAGATCGGTCACCACATGCGCTGGCTGACATGTAAACGGCGGCGCAGCAGCGGCAACGGGAGCGGCAGCATTAGAATAAGCAGACGGGACGTCAACTGCAGCAGTTGTTGTAGCAGCGGCTGTCGCCGTGTTGGCAGCGCTAGCACCATCAGCAATGGTGGAATTTGTTGAGGCGCCAGCATTAGATGTCGCATTGGAAGAAAGCGGCAGTATGCGCAATGGTCTCTTACTCTTTCACAGTAAGTACGTATCCTCATGCATTCATCTTGTTACTCTTGGATAAGTTTTATTCAAGAAAACTCAATTTTTAAATTTTCAATGGCTTGTAAAAACAAATACTTAGGTTCAAACGCAATTTTGAAGTTGCAGAATTAGTGTATTTAACCTCCAGTATTAGCAGCATAACGATTTATTCATGAGTTAATTAAATATTTTATTTTTGTCGTACGGTGCAATATATCTTTGTTTTATAATGAGAAATTTAAAATGTTTTATTTCCTTAACTATTAAAGTTAGAAGAACGAAATTCGAGGATGTGGTAGTGTACATATTAGTCCTTAAGATATATTTTTTTCCCAAAAAAATATTGGAAATTTTCAAGGATATTGAAGGATAAAGTTTTAAAAGGACATTTTCAATACCTCTTCGTCCTTTTACACCAAAAAAATTATTTTTTTAAGATTTTAAGGATTTTTCTCTTTCATTTGATACCCATATTGTTATTCTATAATGCGTTCAATTTTTAAAACAATTTTTGGAAATAAACATGTCCTTCAAATTTCAAAGTCCTTTTAAAAAAAATCCTGACGTCAGAGAGAAAAACTAAAAACGCAGTTTTACTACGTTTGGCCCCTAGTTTTGTGAGTATACCGATTTTTTCGTGTGTAAAATTTGTTGTCGCACGGTGTTATTTATTAGAGTATCAACAATTAATATTTTTATCTCTTAAAAATTTAAAAGAAAATGCAAAAGTAAAAAGTAGTTAAAATTACTTTCCATGCATAGTGTAACTGCAAGTGAAAGTACTATCTGAAATTTGTGTATTTAAGTTACTGATAATGTCAGGACAAATTCTTCCTATAACTTTCAAATATTACACATGAAAGCGTGTATTTATTTGTTTATGTTCAAAATAATATCATACGTACCTTATCGTCATCAGCAATTTCTGAAATTTCTTCCCATAAATTTTTCATCATCTTTTGATAATCGGCAATACGAGCAGGACTGCAGTCTCCTTTCCCCTCAACAACGCATGCTCGTACTGCCATGCACTGAAAGTCATTTTGATCCAGGAATCCGTTGTTGTCGATGTCTGGCAAATATGATTAAGAAAATTGAATTATTATTCGATGTAGAAGGTAAGCGTATCAAACGGTCCAGTGTTTCTTTTGAATCTCTTTCTTTGATTTTTGCAAAAACCTAGTATAATGAAAATGGATTATAACAGTACACACTTTTTAGTTCAATAGACAGCAAAATGCTGTGTTCAAAACCAGCGTCAGAATCACGGTGACCTTGGTAAAGTTATCTACATACATTATTACATGTATTATTACGCCATCGAATTTTTTTATACCTTCTTTTACTCTCTTTTAACGCATTTCTGAACCGATTTAAAACATTTTTTTTATTAGTTGAGATAATAACTATCATAGGTGTGCACAATCATGCACGATTTTTATTTGGTCAAGAAATGTGGCCTTACAAATCGCTTCTATCCCTCTATCGTTTGATATTGTAGATCTACAAAGTAGTTCTAATGCTGGCGACAGTGACAACAGCGTTCTGATTCTATGCTTTGACAGATGTCGTCTATGTGTTCGGGCTATTAGTTTACAAGTCAGTTTGCATGAGGGTTCAATCTATGATACAATTAACCGGCGATATAGTGATAGGAAACTAGGAGAGTAAGCAGATTTTTGTGCGTTATATGCAATTCACGTACACAGTCTGTGTGTGCTGTCATTCATCAGGTGTTCACAGTTTTTGTTCCCGATATTAGGGATAAGTGTGCAAACTAAAATGCCGCCAGGTGCCTTTCAGTTGTTTGCTTTTAAAAGTATGTTTTCATTAATTACCTACTTTAATTCCACAACACATCAACTTTTTTGGCTTCATTAAGTAAATACACGTATCTTTAAAAACTATACCAAAGAACGCAAAACTAAATGCATTGAATACGACAGGGTCAACTGCCGTCCTTTTTATTTCGCAGTCCTTCATTAAACAAATCTTTAACACAGGGTTGATGATCAGATAAGATCGGGCAGTATTTCCACTTCAAAATTGTAAACTGTACACGGTAGGCAGGAAGCATCGATAGGTTGCACAAAAATGTCGACGAAAACTGTAATCGGGGTTGTATTTGTTGATGATTATAGGTGCAAAATCCGTTCGAATTGAAATCCGACCTGCTTCTTCTCAAAAGTTATACATATTTTTATATTTCGAATCGGGACAATTTGTAACACAGGACAACAAAAAACACTTTTTTTCTGTTGCATGGAGTTTTTCTACTGTTTCTTACTAATTTGGGTGCGCTGATTTCGAATCTACCCTCAGATTTTTTCTAGCAGCTCTAGTTAGTGAGATATAGGTACCGTGTCATTTTTTCAGTTTTTCCTCTACTTTTTCCATATTTTTGATCGTAATTTCTAAACCAAAAAATTGATTGGCATGATTTTTACATTATCGCATTAACAACACCACACGGCGTCTTTTCCGATGCAACTTATTTTTATAAGTTTTAAAATGCCGCGGTAATTGGACCTCAAAGTCGGAAAATATTGAATTTTAAGGGGTTTTCTTTGATGGTTAAAAACATACACATTTTTTGTAAATCAGTTAACGATTTGGTGTATAATGAAAGCCGACACATCAAGCAATACAACACAGCCAAATTATTTGGCGGAATATAACATACATTCGCATCGAAATAATAGGAAAAATGTACCATAGCCATTTTCATCACTCTTCATACTTTTTCATATTCAAATATATTCAAATATTCAAAGCTTTTATTTATTTTTCTTTTATTCTTTTTGTTTTTTGCATGTATTTCAGATTATAAATGGAACGTAAAGAGAGCATATTTGAGGAATTTTAAGAATATTTTAAGGAAAAAGTATGAAAAGTGATGAAAATTGGTATGGCATATTTTTGCTATTATTTCGATGCGAATGTGTATTCCGCCAAATAATTTGGCTGTGTTGTATTACTTGATGTGTCGGCTTTCATTATACACCAAATGGTTAACTGATTTACAAAAAATGTGTATGTTTTTGACCATCAAAGAAAACCCCTTAAAATTCAATATTTTCCGACTTTAAGGTCCAATTACCGCGGCATTTTAAAACTTATAAAAATAAGTTGCATCGGAAAAGAAGCCGTGTGGTGTTGTTAATGCGATAATGTAAAAATCATGCCAATCAATTTTTTGGTTTAGAAATTACGATCAAAAATATGGAAAAAGTAGAGGAAAAACTGAATAAATGACACGGTACCTATATCTCACTAACTAGAGCTGCTAGAAAAAATCTGAGGGTAGATTCGAAATCAGCGCACCCAAATTAGTAAGAAACAGTAGAAAAACTCCATGCAACAGAAAAAACGTGTTTTTTGTTGTCCTGTGTTACAAATTGTCCCGATTCGATATATAAAAATATGTATAGCTTTTGAGAAGAAGCAGGTCGGATTTCAATTCGAACGGATTTTGCACCTATAATCATCAACAAATACAACCTCGATTACAGTTTTCGTCGACATTTTTGTGCAACCTATCGATGCTTCCTGCCTACCGTGTGTAGTAGATTGGCTCTAAAAAATGAAGGCGATATTAGAAAAGTGTGGTAGAAATTTTAACAATAACAAAAAACCAACAAATTAAGGAGGTATATCTCATTGCATTTGCATTTCTGCTGCCTACTCTTTCTTCACTACCAGCTGGGTAGACCAGCTGCCGGCGGTGGAAGAACTGGCGGAATGTGACTAGACCTCCTCGAGGTGGGCGCTGCAAACAGCCACCGGGATATGGTCTTGTCTCTACCCTGTGTAGCTGACCAACTAGCCACTCCCTACCTGCAACCCATGCCCAGTATCCTCTTTGCCCCTATCCTATCCCCCCTTAATCTAGGGTGTCATGCGACCCGTGCCCGTTGGATGGTTTGCAGCCAGGGGGTATACCGGCTCCATTATCACGGAGCCTACCCGATACGTGTCCGGTTAGTAAGATAAGGCACGTCACTAAAAGCTGACTAACCTGAAAAAAGTTTGTAGCCCCCCGCTCCCATGGAATACAATTTCGCATGATCAGCGAAAGAAGAAATAGGAGGCCATCTCTCTTAAGAGAAAATGGTTGACAACTTCTCAGAAGAAGTGGTAAGGAGGGTAATCGTGTCGGGTAAGTCTTATGATGTGGCTTTTAAGACTGTTCTGGAAGAGCCGACAAAGACGGACGAAGCCAATGGCTGCAGCAGAGCGGAGCGATGAAACCCGTGCCGAAGAGGACGAAGTTTAGTCCGCTCCTTGCTGAAGCTGCTGCAGCTATTAAGGTCGGAACTCTACCGGAAGAATTCCTGGCTGACCACCTGAGCTTGGAGGAGAAGGCGATCGAAAGACTCATCATGCGCGAGTACTGACCGCCTACAGGCGGACGGACACAAATCGCCATTTGGACCGAAAAAACGGCCGAGGAAGATGCCCGGACAGGCATCGGTGAGGCCCGCAAGGCCCACCTCATCCAAGCCGGTCCGGCAGACTCGGTTGACTGGGTTGGCGAGCCCATTCAGACGACTGAGTCTGTTGGATAAGTCTACACATACACCGAGCAGCAATGAAAAGGTATAGACCAGAGGTAGAGAAGGTAAGCGTGCGGAGTCTCACACGAAGGGACCACAAGCGTAATATGGTGGACCGGCAATAACGGTAAAATTCGAGGGCTATCTCAATCAATCAACATTTGTTGTCATTCAACAACAACTAGAGTCAGAACCTGCATTGTGTTTAATAACATACGTAACTACACTGCACTTCAATATTGCCATATGTGAAAAACTCACTTGAAAATGAAACACCGAATTGTAGTAACCTTATGACACAACACTGAATTGTAATAGCTTTAAGATGCAACACTAAATTGTAAAATTGTCACTCTTTCTTTTTGCTCGTGAGACGTCCTGGCGACCACATACATTTCTTCCCGTTAACAGATTATGTCAAGCCTGATCTTTACGCGGGTAAGATCACCTGGCACTCCAGGGAAATCATCATTTAGCAACCACATGGAGCTCGTTCTTCTTCTCTCGTTTTCAATTTCATACTTTCCTTAGATTTAAGCATCTGTAATACCGGGGATAGTTCCACATTTGTAACTACAGTCAGAGAGGAAGTCTTGTATATGACCTTGACAACCTTAATAATAAAGGACCTTGTCAGCAATAGTCGGGTATCTGATGAGCAGTCATGCTCAGACCATAGGCAGATAAGATTCACGCTAGGGAATCAAATGCCTTTGGAGGTGTCATTTAGAACAAAAAGACAGACCGACTGGGGCAGCTATTGCTACCAGTTAATATACTGTTACGAAAATGAGTTCTTTAGGCTTAATCGTCTCTCTGGATTATGGTTGAAAAATAAATCACACTTCAACTAATCAGCGCAAAAAGCAGTCAAAAACCAACAATCACTTTATTCATAACTTTCCACTTTGCTTGCTACTACTTATTGGACTATTACGTTTTTCACTTGTTCACTTGCTTGTTTAAATAAGACTGTCCCTCTGCGCTGTACCCGGCTGCCTTATATACTTGTCTGCTCATCGCGCCGATTGTTCTCGCATATTCTAATTACCTTCGCGAGCCATCCTTGCCTATCGAAATTATAGCAAAAAGTATGCCCGTAAAAGCATTTATGCAAAGCACATCGACAGAGTTCCTCATCGTTACAATACCAACTCAAATTGAAAAAAGAATAGATACTGTTACGAATACTAGGCATAGTGGGCTGTTACGTATCACTGGATTGTGCAATTTGAAAATGAAACAACTTTAATTATTCCAACGCAGCCAATTCAAAACCAACAGTCACTTTATTATTCACAGTTTTACACTTTACTGTTCGTACACTTAAGTATTTGCTTAATTACTCCGTGTGGCAACTTCACTTGTCAAAACCAGACTGACTCGCTGCGCCGCATCCGGCTGCCTTTTATACCCGTCCGGCCATCGCGCAGATCGTTCTCGCACATTCCCGAGTGGACTAAAGGTTTCCCTGATGATCGCGACCATCGTTGCCAGATTGGACTAAAACTTATTATCACGGCCGTCGTTGCCAGATTGAATTATAGCACGGCGCGAAGCGGCAGGGTTGCTTTGCACAGCGACAGACTGTCTTATCGTTACACTGCCCACCACTTAGACTTGTTCGTCCCGAACAAGTGCCGAGGCTCTGCTGTGATGAGGCGCCAGACGCTCCAAATGGACTACCTTCAGCTTAGCGCCTCTATTGCTGCAACGTTGAATCCGGTATACCACGTCGTTAATCCTAGTCACGACTTCGTCAGGTCCTTCCCATGACGCTTGAAGTTTCGGAGACAAACCTTTCCTCCGCTGCGGGTTGTAGAGCATTACCAAATCGCCTTCTTGGAACCCTGCTGAGTTGGCCCGTAGATCGTATCTGGCTTTCGCCTTATCGCTGACCAGTTTGGTGCGGCCCCTTATAAACTGGTGAATTTCCTCCAGTTCCGCCCGCTTATTGACCACGTAGTCCGTCTTTGCGCCTCCCGTTGTGCCGACTACCCCGAACTTCAAGTCAGCGGATAACCGCAACTCTGTGCCAAACACTGCTCGGGCTGGAGTGAGTGAGTGTCGTGTCGTGCGGGGCTGACCTATACGCCATCAGGAACAGGGGGATATGCTTGTCCCAATCCTTTTGATTCCTGCCTACCACTTTCCGCAGGTATTCCTCCAGTGTCCGGTTAAAGCGTTCCACCATGCCGTCGGACTGTGGGTGCAAAGTCGTGGTACGAGTTCTCTTTATCCCCAGTAGCTCACACACTTCCTTCAATATCGCAGACTCGAAATTCCGGCCTTGATCTGAGTGCAATTCCAACGGAACTCCGAACCTGGCTACCCAGTTGTTTACCAGCTTTTCCGAGATCGTAGTGGCTTCCTGGTTAGGGATGGGGTACACTTCGGGCCATTTGCTGAAGTAATCCATTACCACCAGCACATATTTGTTGCCTTGAGTGCTAGTTGGGAATGGGCAGGCGACGTCCATAGCAATCCGCTCAAAGGGCGCTCCCACGTTGTACTGCTGCATGCTGCCTCGAGATTTCCTTGTCGGCCCTTTCGCGGCTGAACATCGGTCGCAGCTCTTAATCCACTCGGCTACAGACTCCTGACATCCTACCCAGTAGAATCGTCTTTTTATTTTGGCGACGGTTTTGGTGATACCCAGGTGCCCTCCACTGGAGTCGTTATGGTATGCCTCGATGACCTCGTTGATTCTGCATTTCGGCACTACCATTAGGGAGTTGCTGGTCCGACCATCCGCGCTCTCCCATTCGCGGTACAGGCATCCTTCCTTCAGCCGCAGTCTTTTCCACTGTGCCCAGTAAGCCTTAGCGATTGGGCTTTCACCGGCCACCTCCTGCCAGTCTGGACGTGCGCCTTGCTTCTTGCCTTCGATGATTTTTGCAAGATCCGCATCCTCACGCTGGTCCTTTCGTTGCCTCTCCGCAGACCACTCTTCCTCTGGCATAACACTTACCAACCGGGCGTCCACTATCTGTTCTCTGCTTTCGGCTCGCGAGCATGGCCTGCATTCGACTTTGCACGGACGGCATGACAAGGCATCGGCATTTCCATGGCTACTGCCCTTGCGATGCTCTATCGTGTAGTCGTAGCTCTGCAGTCGCTCGATCCACCGCGCCAATTGCCCTTCAGGATCCTTAAAGTTCAGGAGCCATCTCAATGCCGCATGATCTGTGCGCAGGCGAAACCTTTGTCCATACAGATATTTGTGGAAGTGTTTTACGCAGTCCAATACCGCCACTCTTCTCTCCGTGTCACACAGTACTTGCGTTCCGGTTTCGATAGAACCCTACTGTAGTACGCTATCACTTGTTCCTGGCCGTCTATTATCTGTGATAGCACACCGCCAATACTATTCCCGCTTGCATCTGTATCCAGCACAAACATCTCCCCAGGCACGGGGAAGGCCAGAATTGGAGCACTGCACAGTTTTTCCTTCAGACGTGCAAAAGCCTGTTCCTGCTCCTCGTTCCACTCGAAAGCTTGGCTCTTTTTCGTCAGTTTGTGCAAGCTGCTGGCTATGTTCGCGAATCCCGGAACAAATCGGCGGTAGTATGTGCACAGGCCCAGGAAACTGCGGAGTTCGTGTAGAATGCGTGGCCGGGGCCACTCCTTCACCGCCGTGATTTTGCCTTCATCCGTATGTACTCCGCGGGCGAAAACCGTATGGCCCAGATACTTGACCTCCTTTTGGAACAGCGAGCACTTTGGGTTGAGTTTAAGCCCGGCTTCTCGTATCCGCTCGAATACCTCCTTTAGCTTTCCCAGGTGGTCGTCGAAGTTTTTACCCATCACGATTATGTCGTCGAGGTACACCAGACACGTCCGCCAATGCAGCCCCTTTAGCACGCGTTCCATTAGCCGCTCGAATGTTGCTGGTGCGTTGCAGAGTCCAAACGGCATGACGGTGAACTGCCACAAACCATCGCCAACACTGAAAGCCGTTTTCTCCTTGTCCTTGTCTGCAAGCTCCACCTGCCAATAGTCGCTGCGTAAGTCGAGTGTGGAGAACCACTGCGTGCCTGACAGTGTGTCCAGGGTGTCATCGATCCGAGGTAGTGGATAACTGTCTTTCTTGGTCACATCATTGAGCTTCCGATAGTCCACACAAAACCGGGTACTGCCATCTTTTTTCTTGACTAGCACGACCGGCCAGCACCAGGGGCCCGAAGAAGGCTCTATGACCTTGTCTTTCCGCATGTTCTCGATCAAATTTGTGACCTCCTCCCTCTTGGCCAGAGGAACTCGTCTTGGGGGTTGGCGAATCGGTTTTGCACTTCCGGTGTTGATGTTGTGCTTCACTATGGCTGTTCTTCCGCCTGCTTCTGCCGCAACTATTGACCGATAGTGCTGCAGGAGTGACCTCGCCTTCTGTTTCTGCTTGGCCGTCAACTCGCTGCTCCACTGGTTCTCCTGCGGTATGGCGGCCATGTTAAAACCGCTCTTCTTATTACCTACAGGTGGGCTACTCTCGCAATTGACCACTGCTACAGCTTCCTTACACTCGCCAATTACCTCATCTTTCCCGACATATCTGGGTGCATTCAGGGGGTTCAGTATTCTGACTGGTATTCTGCCATTTTTAGGCTCCACTAATGTACGTCCGATGATGATGTTGTCGTGTCCTTGTTTCGGTGCTTCTACTACCCACAGCCGACTCGTCCCATCGTCCTCGTTCACCTTTGCCCACACAATCGCCTCAGAATTCGCTGGTATCCTCCTGTGTTGACACGATACAACCTTCCTTACCGCCACGCTTCGCTCATAGCCGGTGTGCTGCGGGAATTCAACGTTGGCATATCTCAGCACATTTTCCTGCAGGTCCAGCGTAAAGCCGTGCCTAATCATGAAATCCACGCCGATAATCACGTCGTCCATTATATGCGTGACGATTAACTCATGATCCAGGCTGCTGGTGCCGATAGCAATCGTTTTTGTAACTTTCCCTCTCACCGGCGCGCGCTCGCCAGTCGCAGTCCGCAGCTGTATGCCATGCAGCGGTTCCCAGTTCTTCAGCAGCTTCCTTTTTATGATCGAATATGACGCTCCAGTATCCAGTATCAACATGAACAACTTTCCATCTATCCTTCCTTCAATTGTCAAGCTGCTGGGCTGTCATTTCAGCTGTGAGACAAGGATGGTGGGGCGGCAGATTGTGGGGATCAGCTCACGCCCCTTTGGGCTGACCCGTTTTAGTTTAACGGCTCCTCGTCCTCAGCGCTGCGCTTGTTGGCTGAGCCTCGATTGTCAGTATTCCTCGCTTCAGGCGATTGCGATCGAGAACGGGAACGCTTCTTTCGTTGGCGGCAGTCTCGTGATATGTGGCCCTGCTTGTCACATACCCAGCAAACAACTTTAGAGGAGACCACCCGTGGCCTGTCCGGTGGCTCAGAGCTTATGGCCTGGATCGTAATGTCGTTGTCCGGCTGGATCTGGCGTATTCTTGCTGGTGCATACCGAGTGCTCCCAATCCATGTCGCCTCATATGTCATCGCGCTGGTCACCGTCTCCCTAAATGTCGGCTTACCCATCATCAACGCACTGCGACGTGTCTCCGGATCATGAAGACCTTCAATAAACGCCTCTATCTTCATCCTCTCGAGATCCTCAGCGCCGAAGGACGGGTAGCACAGCTGCACGAGCCGCTCAATGTTTGCTGCATATGTCTGCAGCGCCTCGTTGGCTCTTTGCCTGCGGTTCTTCAGCTCACAGTAATATAGCGTTCTGTTGTGCTCGTCGCTGTATTTGGCTGCCAGCGCCCTTATGACGGTCTCGTACTCACTTCGTAAACATTCTGGAACTGATTTTATTACCTCAGCCGCAGCACCTTTAAGAGCCAGCGCCAATCTCCGACCTTTTCTTACATCGGTCCACTGATTTTCCAGAGCAGCCAGGTCGAATTGTAGCTTGAAGGTATCGAACGGCGTAGTCCCATCATAAGTAGGCACTTCTGCTCGGGTGGCCACACTTTCCGGAACCGGCGGCAACCATTCTCGCGGCTGTACCTCCCTAAGCCGCTCGTCGATTTTTCTGTTCATCAAATCTTCCAGACTATCAACTCGTTTGTTCAGGGAATCATCAAGATCGTCAACACGTTTGTTCAGGGAATCATCCAGGTCGCCAACTCGTTTGTTCAGGGAATCATCTAGGTCGTCGACTCGTTTATCCAAGTGCTCGACTTTCCCATTAATCCTGTCTGAGATTTCCTCCACTTTCTGCTCCAAGCGCGCAGAGTTTTCCTGAAGCTTGACTTCCATTCGCTCCGCCACTTGCGCCGATATTTCCTGGGTCGCCGTTTCCCAGCAGGCGATTCCTCCACCTTGGCCGACGCCTCTAGTTCTTGCGCTTCGAACTCTTGCACAGTCCAATCGACGCCTCGTGCCTCAAATGCTTCTCGCAAGCGCAACTGCAACTCCACCTTTCCGCCAGCAGTCGGCAAATTCCAGGCAGCCAGCTCCTTCTTCAGCTGGTCTACCTTCAGCAGCTCGAGTTTAACCATGTCCGTGCTTTTATAATTTTATTTTTTTGTTTACTTTCAATTTTCCACAATCCCACTTCTGACACCAAATGTTACGAGTACTTACGTATCACTGGATTGTGCAATTTGAAAATGAAACAACTTTAATTATACCAACGCAGCCAATTCAAAACCAACAGTCACTTTATTATTCACAGTTTACACTTTACTGTTCGTACACTTAAGTATTTGCTTAATTACTCCGTGTGGCAACTTCACTTGTCAAAACCAGACTGACTCGCTGCGCCGCATCCGGCTGCCTTTTATACCCGTCCGGCCATCGCGCAGATCGTTCTCGCTCATTTCCGAGTGGACTAAAAGTTTCCCTGATGATCGCGACCATCGTTGCCAGATTGGACTAAAAGTTATTATCACGGCCGTCGTTGCCACATTGAATTATAGCACGGCGCGAAGAGAAGTGTCCCCTCAAGACCAAAACCTTTAGGAAAGAGACTCCATGGTCGGCATCGTAATCAGCTTAATAGACTCAACTGTTCAATAGGGCCAAATGAAATAATGGCTGTCAGACCTACTCCCTGGCTCTCACCAAATACAATCAAGAAATCAGAAGGCCAAGGGAATCCTTCAAACGTTTCTGTGGGGGCGTATTAGATCTGTCCCCCAGTTGCAGGCTTTATAAGATTCTCTCGATGGAAAAATTTTGTCCAATTGGAATGCTGGGGATGGAACCTCCACAAGAAGCGAAAAGGAATCACTTCTTCTACTCACTAATACCGACCTCCCGGGGTCGGCGATATGCACAAATGTGCCTTTGACAAGCAGTACTGGGTAGGGAAGGCTGGAGAACTGCCAAAAGTGCATGTAATGCACCAGTCGATAAATGGGCACTGGAATCTTTCTCTTTTTAAAAGAAAAGATGGCACTTACCCAGCTCTCTTACAAAAATGAATGACAATACTAGCGCCTATTTTAATCAAAATCTACGTATGTAGCTTAGCCTTTGGGTATATTTCAGAAGCCTGGAGCAGTTAACGTGATCTATCTCAATAAGCCTGATGTGTTTTGTGCTGAAAGGTTTGGAAAAGGTCGTTGACCGATATCTGAGAGAGGAGATCCTTACTCAGCATCCCTTAAGCACGAATCAACACGCCTACCAAAGGGATAGGTCTACGGAAACGGCCCTGTCGGCGCTGGTTGGCAAGATAGAAAAGTCCCCGATGGAAAAGGAAATCTGTCTAGTAGGATTCCTGGACATAGGAGAGGCTTTTAACTACATGACCTTCGAAGAGATCGAAACAGCGCACAGTGGCTCAATTTGTCATTTCAGGTTGCAAAATTAATAACTCCTGAACGAATAGAGATAATTGGAAAATTTTTTTTGCTGTTGATTAGAAATTTATCAGGCTATTGTATTCTCAAAAATAAACTCAATCGAGGTACAGGGTGCTACGTAATACTTTGTCAAAATTCGGTTTACTGTAAATAAGAATAATGCGAGCAACAATGATAAGTTTCAGTTGCAAAATTAATGAAAATGCATTAAAAAAGATGAAAAGTAATAAGAAATTTAAGAAATAAACTGAAAGAGTCAAATTTAAAGATAAAAGTGCATAAATTTTGCTTTCAAAATGAGAACCAGAATTCGAAAAATATACAAAAAAATTAAATTTTTCTTTTGACAATCCTAAGTTTAAAAACAATGCTAAAGCTTCATTAGGACTATATGTGATGGGTAGCACATTGGGTGGCGTGGGAATACTGCTTTTTATTCTTTTAATGTGACCCGGGCTTGCTGGTAAAACTGCTTTCACTATAACGCCTTTCATTTTCTCCTGATCCTTATTTTATTTTATGATCAAAGCTTCTGAAAAGTGGGTGACAGTTATTTTTCCCGTTGCCTCCATAAGCTTCCTTTTTTTAGTGAATGACGCACAGTCCTGGGTTGACTTTTTCGGCCTTCCTTTTGCCGCCTTTGATGTCGATGGTTGGTCATCGCTTATGCTATATGCATCTCTTGCATCGAAGTATATTATTTTTTCTAACCACTCCTCATTACTCTGGACAAAATGGAATTTGGTACGATTTGCCGCAATCCATTTTAACTTGATAGAGCGATAAGTCCTGGATATCTTCTCTTTAACGTAGATGTTTTGGCTACAGGCAAACTTCCTTCCACGTAACCAATTCGACATAACCAGAACGAACTACTCCTTTGTTTTCGAAATAGTAAATATTTCAAACAGCTTCGAATTTTTAAAAACCTTTTTGTGCTTCTTCTTCGGTTTAGTTGCAGTGGCGGAGTGGAAGTGATGTTTAGTTTAAATTAAATTCGAAACTAACTTTACTTACATTCAAATAGCAGGCACTAAGCTTCTAGTAATAGCAGGTACCTGCAGTTCTTAGGTTTTTACCCGTTGTGAGATTTTTGAACAGCCCAGACACATAAGCGGGTTTTAGACAGTACACATAGATATAAGTCTGCTTTTTGTTTTCAATAACTAATTGTTTCATTGGCGCGGTCGAACTCAAAGACTAATGGCGACTGACTGAGTTTTGCTCAAATTAAAATAAAATTGTATGACAGACACAGTGTTAATATTTTGTTAAAAACAAAAGCATTAAATCAAAGGATACATGATAGCTGATTGCCGGAAATGAAAGCCAACTTGTTTTTCGTACGTGCGAACTGCGCATCCAGCAAAAGTACTCTTTACATCGAGCTTACAGCAATATACGCCAAAAAAAAAGTCGGCTTAATATGGAGTTGCAAGCTTGTATCATATCTTAAATGAAGCCAAAATCCAAATATGCATGCCCTGGTAACGATTATAATCGTGTGTAATTGATTAACTATCAAAATCTTGACGAACTTGTTCGAACGCACGCACCCGAAAGCACAAAATTGCGCGAGGTGGCCACAGAAAAATCGCTGTAAAATCCAGTCGGGCAAAATCGGGCACCCGATCTCTTCAGGGCAGTACTCACAGAAGACTAGTGTACAATTTTCCCAAAGACGTAACCGTGGCAAGTATGGCCTTTTTTTTGAAAGTCTATCGAAAGTTCAAAAAGAGTGATAAAAACAGTGCTTCAAGTGAGTGCCTATGAAAAGACAACAACAACAACCAACTTTTTTTTCTATATTTAATTATTTACTACAAATACCTTCTTTTACGATGCTGGTGCAAAAAGTTTCAATTAATTTGCTCCTTTCCGTATTTTAAAACTTCAGCTTTGCCGAAAAAGTGCAAATTGCTGATATTATTTCACACTCTAAAAATTGCTCAACTTTGACGGGCTCTACAAGCAAAACTATTTGTCCAATTTAGTTAATGTTTTCGGATTTCTTAGGTCCAAGCATTTATCTATTGGACAAGTATAACAGTTCCCCCCAAATCGAACATGACAAAATCGACTTTTGCAACCTACGTCGGCAGAATCAGCCACTGTGCAGCGCTAGAAGGACTACAGGTACGTACCACCCTCATTAGATGGATATCAGGGAGAGTCAGTCCAGCTTACGGGAGATAGGGATTTTAGTAAAACAGCAAGAGGTTGTCCTCAAGGGGGGGGGGGCGGGGGTTCTGTTTCCCCTGCTATGGTCTGTAGTCGTTAATGGATTAATCTGCTCTCTCGTGGAGCGCGGATATGAAGTTATCGCATATGCGGACGACTTAGTCATCGTGGTCAGAGGCAAAGATGGGCGTACCGTCTCAGACTTGATTCAGAGAGCGCTGAAAGTAGTGGAAGACTGGTGCATCAGACAGAAATTGTCTGTGAATCCAGCAAGACAATTTATTCCCTTTTTCACTTAAAAGGAAAATAGACCTTAGACAGATCATGATCTTTGGAAAGAAACTGAACTTCTCCAACGAAGTTAAGTACTTAGGGGTCATCCTGGAGAGCAAATTGAACTGGAAACCTCATGTCGACCGCACTATTAAGAAAGAGGTAATGCCCTCTGGCGCTATAGAAGCATCTGCGGGAAAGCTGGGTACTCAGACCGAAATGGCTTCCGAGTAGGGGCGTAGCCAAGGGAGGGGTTTTAGGTGTCAGAACCCCCCAAGGCCTATAATTATTTAAAATGTTCAATCACTATGCATAGTATATATGTACGTTCCGGGGTCAAAACATTTAAAATAATAATAAAAAATTTTTTGGTGAAACCAATATGATTTTTTTTAAATAGTTTCCTCAGTACAGTTATTTGCATGATCTAAACGCATGTTTAAGAGTGTTTTAAATCGTCGGCTGGAATGTCCTTCAGGATGTCGGTACAAGCCTTTTGGATGGCTTCTACGTCCTCAAAACGCCTTCGTTGTTTTTTATAAGGTCGCATCAGGTGAAAACGAGGTTGATGGTTAAAATTCAACTTTTAGTGCAAAAATCAGTCAGAATTGTCTATGGATGAGACGGTGTCTTTCGATAGTGAAAGTGTTCAGCTGAAATGCGATAATGTTATGTTTTTCAGATGCTTAACTTTCGCCTTACCGAAGATTTTTGTAATCGTGACCAGTTTTTCGAAAAAAGCCTACCTTTAAAGATTTATTTTGCGACTATGGAAAAATATTAGAAGATTTCTTTCCAAAGGGTTTATTGAATACATACTGAGGTACGTAAAAAAAATTATGTGAGTTGTATTCAAAAATGTGGCGGAAGCGCCTGGGATCACCCGTGTAGGTGTTTGGAATACAAAATAACAAACAACTTTAATAATATTTCCACAACTACTTTTTTTGGTTTGTGTTATTGAAAACTACTTTCAAATTTGTTCAGTAAGTCGAAATAATACATTTCTATTTTGGAGAGTATTTACTCTGGCAGATGTTGAACATGAATCATGAAAAAGATCACCCGGGTGGGTACAATTAAAGCGAAGGTTAAATCCAATTTTCAATGATGAATTATCGCCAGGTTTTGATGGAATCTGCGGTGGATCATTTATGTCCTGGCAATTGTTTTTAAATTGCGAGTACCACTCATGAACTCTGCCAAGGGACAAACGATCATCACCATAAATTTGGTCCATCAATTAAAATGTTTTTGTTAAAGTTTTACCAACTTTAAAGCAAAACTTAATATTGTATTTTTTAAAGGTGCAGTGTACTTTATTTATTTATTTATTATTTTTAATTACAGTTAAAATTATATTATTATTCATTAATTGATATATCGACGTATTTTAGGTTATTAAAAATGGCTGTTTATATGAATGATTAAATTTTAGAAAATTATATATGGTTATATTTTCTGTCTTAGGTTCTTTTAATAAATCTATTTGATTTCGATGGGAAAAGAAGGTATTTCTGGAGGAGTTGAGTGACAGTGATAAAGTGGTGGAAGAAGACCACGAAAAAAACAACTGTGACTAAGCGGGAGACTCTACAAAGACTAGCGAATACCTGTATAACAGGGTGTCTCCAGAAGACTCCAACTGAATGTTATATAAGGGATGCTGTCGCTGGAATTGAATGTGCAAATGGCTGCAACCATCAGCGCACACAGCATAGTGGATTCACACCGGGGAATGCACTTGCAATCGGTCACTTGTCTCTGTTGAAGGACAGGAGGTGATATAGAGGATCTGATGCCCTCGAGACGCCTCTTCAGAAAGAACGACAATACGTATATACCGCACAGGGACGACTGGGCTGTTAATAGAATCAGTCTATTTATTTATTTATTATTATTGTTAATTATAAAATATAAAATTCTATAACTAAGAAAGAGGAGCAATAGCTGCCAGGGCTTTCAGCTCGACTGAATACTGTAAGTGATGTTTATATAAAAGGGGTTAGGTTGCAAGATTTTATAAATTTTTCAAATTTTGTAAGGGAGAGGGCTGGGTTGTGAACCAGGCTGGGTTGTGAACCACTACTGTTTTTTCTTTCCCTTATTGACATATCGCCAATGTTTCAACTGTCAAGTTTGTCTTTTGATATGACTCTGCTTTTGTGCTTACACCGAAGTGTAAATACGTATTGCTTGTGACAGCTACAGGCACGTGTTTGAAAATCGACTGCGAAAACTTTTTTGCTTTTTTTTAAAGTGCTATCCAAGTGACTGAGCTTATTGCGAAAAGGGCAGTGTAATAAATGTTTATTTAGTGTTTTGATTCTATTTTACGATGCAATATTTGTTTATGTCGAACTATGATTGGAAGTGTCGTTTATTTTAAAGTTTCCAAAATGGCATCCTGATTGGGCTGTGAACTACTGAGGTGGCTGGGTTATGAACCACCTGTTTTTCGTACTACATCTGTTCTACCACTGTCAAATATGGACGGATATATTAAAATAAAGTAATTTTATGTAATTTAACTCGATTTCGGTGAGTTCACTTGATCTGGGCCAATGCGAGAACGCGTTCGTATTTCACATGCAAGCATTGCGACACCGATTAGGATGAAAATGAAAAAAATTGAGCACTTTCATTTATTGCGATATTTTGGCCTAAGTGGCGTCATTATAACCTTTTTTAACCTCTTGAGCCTTCCTGATTAAATAAGTTCTCTACTTATTTTAAAATTATGGGTGTTTTCTTCGTATTTTCCGACTTTAATAGGGATTTTCCACATGGTTCACAACCCAGCCACTTTTTTGAAAAAGCGAAAAATCACGTTCTTAGAAAATTGGACGTAGAGAGTTAAATGTTAATCCAAACGGTAATCTGTCTTCATAACAAATTTGCGCTTTATATTTACCTTTCCAACGGTATCTTCAATTTTTCGATATCTTTATTCTGTGAAAAGTTAGAGCCAAAAAACAAAACCCGGTTCATACCCCAGCCCTCTCCCTTAATATTTTGTACTGATGCTTCGGTGAGTAAATTTTCTGGTATGTTATTTCCAAATATTTGTTTCCTAATGGTCATTAAATTTGGACAGTTGTTCAGAATGTGTGAAACGGATGTTGGAGTATTACAAAAATTACAGTTGGGCGTGATATCCCCGCGAAGTAGGTGTTCGTGGGTGAGTTTGGTGTGTCCCATACGTAGCCGGAGAAATATTCGGGTTTGCTGGCGTGTACAAGAAGCAGGGTAAACCGGTTTTGAGCCGTTGATGTTGAAGGATTTGTATCTGTGTGTGTACGAGGACCATTCGGCTGCTTTTGTTGATTGTAGATGTAACTGGATGTGTTTGAGTATGTCTTCGTTTAGAATCAGTCTAATATGTGACGATATTGTCTGGTACACCGATGGCTGGTGATAAGACCATAGTCCTCCAGACTGAGGTCTTTGCCATAAACGAGTGTGCCAGGAAATTACTGACTCTTAAGGGGGCCGATACATGTAAAATGAAGCATTTTTGGAAATTGTTTTTTTCTCGGGAATATGTTCTACAAAGCCTTTTCAATGTATGGCTAAGAGCGTTTTCCAAAATTCTAATCCCTTCCCAGACAAAACACAGGTAGAAGCGGCGGCGTCAGGTATAAGCTTGTCCGCTTACTCAATCTTTGAGCCCGTTTATCTCGGAACCATGTTTTTCGGAATGGGCTGCGCGATTGCATGAGAACCGCTCAACCGATCGCGAAATTTTAACCACACCTTCGGAAGACTCATCCCTTCGATGTGAACCTACTTGTTTTTACAAATCTGCAAAAATCTCATGTTGGTGCTTGCAAATTCATCAAAACAGCTGCCCCAAAAATTCAATTTTCTGCCGTTTCCAAAAAAATCACAATTTCTTTACTAAACCAGGTTCACATCGAAGCCACAACTGTTTTTTAATTGATATCCTTTCATTTTTCATTTCAGCCCCATACGAGCAGCGCAATCGCGCAGCGCATCAGATTGGAGGGGGTTTTTTGATCCCACGCGCCGCCGCCATCTTGGATTCTCGGGTCAAAAAAAAATGGAAAAAGAACCTTTAATTAGTTAATAAAAGATTAAAAAAAAAAATCAATTGCCAAATTCCTTATCCCCCAAAAAAATTCTCAAAAAATACACTATTTACATGTATCGGCCCCCTTAATGTCAGGAGGAAGAGGATAATCATAATGCCCGACAGTCAGGCTGCCATAAATTCTCTGAGCTCGACGACGTTTGACTCCAAACTTGTCTGGGTGACAGCAAATGTTCTCCAAGACATTTCAAGGGATAACCGAGTGATAATACACTGGGTGGCTGCGCACTGTGGGTATGATGGTAATGAGAAGGCGGACAGATTGACAAAGGAGGAGGCCGCAAGACTACCCTTTGGGCCTGAATCGATCATAGGTGTCAGCAAATCTCACTATAGACATTGTGTCAAACAGGAATTATTAAATCGGGCTAACCACAAATGCTCCAACACGGTAGGACAGCGCTGTTCCAATTTATTCTTTCCGGTCTATCGGTAAGAAAATCCAAGTAAAGGGTGATTTCTTTCTTTTCTTTTTGGCAACACTGTTTTTGGCAGCTCAGCTGCTTTCGTGTAACATGTTTAGTTTACCATGAATCGACTTACAGAGGAGCAACGCTTGCAGATTTTTGAATTTTATTGTCCAAATTCATGCTCGGTTAAGAAAGTGCATCATGCACTTCTTCCATTTTTTAGTCAGTTTGGGCATACGTAGAGTGCGGACATTAGAAAATATTGCAGCTGTATCCGCCAGCGTTGTTGATGGCCGTGAATTATCGATTCGGCGCCGTTCGCAGAAATTAGGCCTCTGTTACTCCACTACGTGAAAATTTTTTGCGATTTAACGCCTTTATACTAATTTTCGTAGGGCTATGTTAAAGCTAATGTCTATAGCGACAAGCCCGCAACGGTTGACGCACTGGAAGCCAATATTAAAGAATTTATAAGTGGGATACCGGCCGTGTTGGAGAGAGTAAGCCAAAATTGGACCCAACGTATGAACATTTGAGGTGCAGCCGCGGTCAACATTCACATGAAATCATTTATATATTGGGAAGGGAATTGACTCAGACGAAAGAACTGTCTGGAATCGTTTTGAGAACAATCAAAGAGTTACTGGACAGCATTGGGGGAGATGAACTCCTTCAATAAGGAATAGAGGATTGGGCACAATAGTTGTCATTGGACGCAGTGTCTCGGGCAGCTGTTGCTCGAATCACAAGCTCTAATCTACACAAATAATACATAAAAAGTTTTAATAAAAATAATATTTTACAAGCATTGTATTAAGATCTGAGATTTCTTCTTCGATTTTACTGAGGTCAAATTTTTCAGTGTGAGTTTAAACCCAGTTCAAACGTAGTTTGCTTGAACTTGGTTTAAAGTTAAACTTACACCCCTATTCTGGCGAAAGTCTGACAATTGATTTTCTCTTCAACGCTTGTTAGATTTTTGATCAGAATTTTTTGTTAGCCTACTCTTACGCAAATCTGACAAGCAGAAAGCTATAAAATTTCACCACAGCGAGTTGAAAAGTTATGTTTGTTTTGGTTTCACTGTGAATGGCAAATTAGTCGAAAAGAAGAAGAAGAAGCTGCGAAATTTGAGCATTTGTAAATTAATTCAAATAAAATGTCCACTAGGAAGTATGTATGCTTTACAAATTCGACTGGTTTGATTGTTAAATATTTATTATGTCTCAAGATTTCAGCGAACTACGCAGGAGAAGCTGGTATTTTTGAGGAGCAGTCTCGAGCAAGCTGGGGAAAACGGTGCATTGGGGCACCGCGCATTGTCCAAAAATTATTCCCGGCAAGAGCGATTTTGGAGTACGAAAATTTTGAACGAAAATGTTTTCCTGCAAGCAAAAGGGTCGCGCAAGGTCCTCAAGAGCCTTCTCCTCTTCATAATTTCGTTTGTTTTTAGCCAGAGCGGCTGCACACACGTTAATAATTGCTGCTCTTCAATTGCAAACACCAAAATTTGCTGAAAAGTTTCCAAATTTTTAACTTCAATTGCTTCTTTGCAAGTATTTTTTGCGCTTGTCAGCTTCTTCTACGTACCTGACAACTTCTCTGCCAAGTGTTAGATAAAGAGCTTTTAAAAAATGGTCAGAATACGAAAATCTAACAATTGATATAGTCTATTCAATTGCCAGCATGGTGAGTTTTGTTAGGATTGCCAGAATAGAGCTGTTAGTTTAAACGACAAAGCAGTTTTTCAGTGCTCGTTTAACTGGAGCAAATATTTGTCATTTGAGTATGGCAATACTGGCAACATTTTTATCTAGATAATAATTTTTCTTTGGTTTGGTTGTCATTCGTAAATAAATTCTTTGCGCTCAAATAATGTATTTAATAAAAAAATTCGAAATGAGCAAACGTACCGCAAATTTTTCGTCCCTCGAAATCGAATGTCTACTTGCACTTGTGGAAAAAAATAAACAAGCGCTCGGGTGCAAGAAGACAGATCGCGTGAGTGCTGAAGAAAAGCAATGCAAATGGAAAGAATTTGAAGCCGATTTTAATTCAAAATTAGTGGACAACTTCCGGTGCGCGAAAACGTTGCACGACCGGCAAGAGATTTATAAAACAGGAGGAGGCACGAAAAGTGTCAGTGCATAAAATCATGTGGATGAAATTATTTTAGAAATATGCCAATCCGAGCAGCTTACCGGGCTAACTGCCACATATGACGACGACGCTCAAAGCGCAGCAGGTAATAATTTGGTTTAAATTAATGTACAGTGGCGGACAAAACTGTTCACGAATTTTCGTAAGTTAGAAAGTTTATTAATTTTTTTTTAATTTTTAACAACAATAACAACAATTTTAGTACATAGTTTTAAAATTGAATATTTTGTGTACTGAAAAACAACAAACAAAATATTATAATTATATAATAATAAATAAAAAAAACACTAAAATTCAACAAAAGTGGTGTGAACAGTTTTGACGCATATAAGCAAAAATCGATTGATATTATCTTTAATATTTTGGGTTGTCTCCGCGGGCCTTTTATAATGATTCGGCGTGCTTTGTACTAGATTGCGTAGTATTTTTGAGGGTAATTCCAACCACGCTGGTGAAGTTTTTTCCCATAATGTTTCAATAGCCTTTGGTGAGTCTTTTTGGGCATAATTTTTCTCTTTAAGGCAAACCACTAATTTTCTATGGGGTTTAAGTCCGGTAATTGGGGTGGGCAATCAAAATTGCGTATGCCGTTTTCGGCTATCCACTTTTTGGTGGCTCTGGTTGTATGTTTTAGATCGTTGTCCTGCACACAAATTTTCTCGTGACCCGGCTTTTTATAAAAGACTAGCTGGGCCCCGCGGCTTCGCACGCAAGCTCTCTTCTTTCACCCGATACATATTTTGAGCGTATGGTTGAACCCATTTTGATTTAAATAAAAACATATGTCTATTATCTTTGATGCCAAGTGGTTCTAAAAATTGTGAAGTCAAAAGGCCCTTTAAATCATGAGTTTTCACGTTTGCTCTAAACAAAATCTTAACCCTTAGTTTACCACGGTAGATTTCGATTTTCAAAAATATGAAAAAACATTGTAATTATTTCCCGATTTAAATGCTTTTTGTCCAAGTTTGAAGTCAAAAGGACCAATAAATCGTGTTTCCATGCAAACTGTTAACCCATTGTTTACCCCGTTACATTTTGATTTTCAAAAAAGTGAAAAACACGTGTCAAATTATTTCTCACTCAGAGTATTTTCACAAAGTTTGAAGTCACTGAGCCCGTTAATTCATTTTTTTGTTTTACAGTTTCGCCTACAAACTTTTAACCGGTCGTTGACCCCGTCCGATTTTAATATTTGGAAAAAATGAAAAACACGTATCGAGTTATTTTACATTTAAAGTACTTTCACAAAGTTTGAAGTTAAAAGGCCAAAAAAATTTTTTCTTCATACACACTTTTAACCCGTCGTTGATCCAGTTAGATTTCGATTTTGAAAATAATAAGAAACGCGTGTATAATTTTTTTATTTCAAGTATTTTTATAATTTTTGAAGTCAATAGGCCTATCGGTTCATGTTTTTTTTGAGTCTACCCTTAAACAAATCTTAACCCATTATTGTTCCAGTTAAATTTTGATTTTCGAAAAATTATAAAATACGTATCGAATTATTTTTTGTTTAGAGTATTTTCAGGAAGTTCGAAATCAATATGTCTCTTAAATCAATTTTCTTCATACAACACCTTAACACTTGTTTTGCCCCTTTACAACCCGAATTTCAAAAAATCCCGTCTTAGCGGAGGTTCATTTTTCAAGATGTATCTACAGTTCAAATTTCATGTTCGTAGCTTCAGCGGTTTGGGCTGAGCGATGATGAATCAATCAATCAATCAATCAGTCAGTCAATTAGGGCAAACAATCTATGTATATAAAAATGGAGGCGGTACCAAACCCTCTTGTCCAGTGCTCACAACTTTCTTCTAGTCGAATTGTGCTACTAAGTGGAAAGTTCGTATCAAGTTTCACTGATGTGTGTGTGTACTGCATAACTGTCTGAGCATAAAAAATGTGCCACGCCCTTTGACCAACGCCCCATTCCCTCTATTGTAAGATATGATTAAGTGGTAGGTTCATACCAAGTTTCATTGATGTACGAATTACAGTTCTTCTGCATAAAAAATTTGCCACGCCCCTTGATCAACGCCCATAAAATATTATCGGTAGAATGACACTTCTATGGGACGATAGCATATTCAATTTCAATACTGTGCGGCTTACAATTCCGGAGCTATTCCATATAAAAGATTAGAGTTATTTGGACGGAGCCACGCCCTCGTGTTAAATACCCGCTTCATTCCTCTGCCGAAAGATATGCCTAAATGGTAAATTCGTACTAAGTTTCATTCATGTGCGACTAACAGTTCCAAAATTATCCGGATAGTTTGGGTCAAACAAATGTGCCACGCCCCTTGTCCAACGTCCATAAAATTTTAACAGTGGAATAACACATCTATGAGGCGACGCCTCACTAATTTTCAATGCTGTGCGACTTACAATTCCGAAGCTATTCCATTTAAAAGAAATGAATTGTATGGACGGTGCCACACCCCTTTGTTCAATACTCACCTTATTCCCTCTGCCGAAAGATATGATTAACTGGTAGGTTCATACCAAGTTTCATTGATGTACGACTTACAGTTCTGCTGCATAAAAAATGTGCCACGCCCCTTATTCAACGCCCATAAAATTTTAACAGTGGAATGACACATCTATGAAACGATGGCACACCAAATTTCAATATTGTGTGACTTACAATTCCGAAGCTATTCCACTTAAAAGATTTGAGTTGTATGGGCGGTGCCACACCCCCTTGTTCAATACCCACCCCATTCCCTCGGTCGAAGGACATGATTAAATAGTAAGTGTGAACTAAATTTAATTGATGTGTGACTTATGGTTCCAAGTTTATTGTCTAAAAATGTATTCTGGTGGCGCCACGCCCCGTTTTCCCGACTTTTCTTTTTTTAAAAACCTTCACGTAACAATTTCGAACAAACCCGCCGAAGGAAGTATCCAAGTTGGTCCAGCCGTTCTCGAGTGATACGCAGTCGAATGGACCACGATTCATTTTTATATATATAGATATCTAAACTTAGTAGGTAGGAACCCTCTCAAATCGTAATAAAGTCACTTACCATCATTCTACTTTTGATACGGCGCAAAATTCCCACATCACTTCCACGGAAAGAACCGCATGCTATAAGAGAAACAACTTCCAAACTTTAGAGTTTGTTCTATATTGCAGTTTGGGACTCCAATTTGCTTGCCTACCCAAGTGTAACGTTTACCGTCAGACCCCAAACGATTAATTTTTGTTTCATCCTACCAAGTTACTCTCTGCGAGTCATCAACGGGCCACTTTCCGTGTTGCCAACCTGACCTTGGGATGACGACCAGTCAACAATGTTTTTTTATGTTTTGATCTTGGCTACAAATCCGCTTTCGTTTAATGTCTTTTGGACGGTTCTAGTGGTGACTTGTATACATTAATCGGCTTGTAGTACTTTTGCGATGTCTGCAGCAGTGTTAGTGGCAACATTTAAAATCAATCTGCGCACAACACGCTAAACCACCAGAAACTACTTTTTCTTGCGACCATTTTTGCTCGATCTGGGAGTTATATTATAGCAGTCTTTAATTTTTTTGGCTACACCGATTGATATTTTGTGTTTTCCAGCAAAGTAGGTGAAACTACTTTCAATGCCTTTTGCAAATTACTTACTTACTTAACTGGCCATAACAACCCGTTATCGGGTTACGGCCTGCCGCAAAACTTCTCTCCAGGCGCCTCTGCTTCGCGCGCGCCTTCGCCAGTTGGTCACACCAAGAGATACCAGGGCCTCTTCCACTTGGTCCTTCCACCGGAGACACGGCCTCGCTCTTCGCCGTCGACCTCCAACCATCGCATCGAATACCTTTTTCGCCGGAGCTTCGTCGTCCATGCGGCAGACATGACCGAGCCAGCGTAGTCGCTGGATGTTAATTCGCTGCGCTACGTCCATGTCCTTATACAGCTCATACAGCTCGTTATTGGTTCGTATGCGATAGTCGTCACCAACACGAACAGGGCCGAAGATTTTGCGAAGTACCTTCCTCTCGAACACTCCAAGGGCCGCTATGTCGTTTCGTGTCATTGTCCATGCTTCAGCGCCATAGAGGAGCACGGGCAAGATAAGCGTCCTATAGAGTGAAAGTTTTGTCGGTCGAGAGAGGTCTCTACTTCTCAATTGCCTACCGAGACCGTAGTAGCACCTGTTGGCAAGAGTTATCCTTCGCTTTATCTCCAGACTGACATCATTGCTGCTGTTGATGGCGGTGCCAAGGTAGACGAATTCCTTGACAACTTCAAAAGTATACCTGTCGGCATCGACGTGAGACCCTAGCCGCTGCGAGTCCCTGCGTGTAGACAACATATACTTCGTCTTGCCCTCATTTACCACCAGACCCATTTTGGCAGATTCTCTTTCGATAGCCGCAAAGGCAGCGGTGACATCTCGCTTGTTACGTCCGATGACATCAATATCCTCAGCGTAGGCAAGGAGCTGGACACTTTTGTTGAAAATTGTGCCATTACGATGTACACCGGCCTTGCGCAGAACTCTCCATGGTGAAGTTGAAGAGGTCGCAGGACAAAGGATCGCCCTGTATGAAACCTCGAACGGTATCAAAGGGGTCGGAGAGGTCACTTCCAACCTTGACGGAGCTGCGCGTATTGCTCAACGTCGCTCTGCAAAGTCTAACGAGCTTTGCAGAGATACCAAGTTCAGACAATGCGGCATATAGGCGATCCCTTATCGGGCTATCGAATGCTGCCTTGTAATCGATGAAGAGATGGTGTGTATCGATTTGGTTCTCATGGGTCTTCTCCAGGATTTGGCGTAGAGTGAATATCTGGTCGATGGTGGACTTACCAGGTCTAAAGCCGCACTGATAAGGTCCAATCAGCGCCTTGGCGAGTGGCTTTAGTCTTTCACATAATACGCTCGTCAGGACCTTGTATGCAATGGGAAGTAGGCTAATACCCCTGTAGTTGGCGCATATTGTTGGGTCACCTTTCTTCAGCACAGGACAAAGGGCACTGAGGTTCCAATCGTTGGGCATTCGTTCCTCCAGCCATATTTTGCAAATGAGCTGATGCATGCACCCAATCAGCTCACCGCCGCCGGCCTTGAACAATTCAGCTGGTAGCCCATCCGGCCCTGCAACTTTGTTGTTCTTGAGTCGCTGGATAGCGACCCGGACCTCGTCATGGCTGGGCGGTGGTACATCCACACCGTCGTCGTCGATTGGTGCCATCTGGACATCTTCACCACTGGCGGTATTGTTCCTTTCGTCGCCTGCGAGCAGCTTGGTGAAGTGCTCCTTCCACAACCTCAGCACACCCTGCGTATCCGTAACCAGATCCCCGTTTTCGTCTCTGCAAGAAGATGCCCCGGGCTTAAATCCTTCCGTGAGACGCTTAACTTTTTGGAAGAATTTTCGGGCGTCATTCCTGCTCCTGCACTCCTCGATTTCCTCACGCTCGCGCCTTTCTTGCTCCCGTTTCTTGCGTCTAAAAAGGCACCTCTCTTTCTTCCTCTCCTCCCGGTATTTTTGTCTTTTGCAAATATTTTCTTTAAATTCTGCAAACAATTTTCGACCCTTTTTCAAATCAGCAAATTTAATTAGTCAGCCGCCCTGGCTCAGTTGGTTAGTGCGTTGGACCGCGAGTCGAAGGCAGCAACCCCAGGTTCAAATACTGTCTGCAATAACACCTAAAAAAATAACGGGAAACACGTTTTCTTTTTCGGTGACTGTCCTCTCAGCTGGAAATGGCAAACCTCTGAGAGTAAAAATTGCCTATGAAAAAGCTCCCAACCTGCAACCTGCCGTTCGGAACCGGCATAAAACTGTAGGTCCCTTCCACCCGCATACAAATTCACACGCACAACACGGGTGGTTGCGGGAAGCTAGGCCTTAGTCTCGCGTAAGCGGGCTATCGTGCCAGTCAATTATTATTATTATTATTCGAATTTGACATTCACAGCTTTTTTGCTGGAATTCACCCACTTCGGGTATTGCTACCAAAGAAGTTGGGCTCGGCTATGTGTTGTGGTTTAGGAATTTGCGGGCTATTGTTGATGTTTTTAAGATTATTGCTTTTTGTATCGTTGTGTGTGTTTTTGGGTCTATGTCTAGTGCCTTTAGATGTTTTGTAAATGATTTGGTTGTTATTCCTGTTACCGACATGACTATTGGTGTTACGCTAACTTGATTTTGACGCCACATTTCTTTTATTTCTATTGCAAGTTCATATTTTTTTATTTGTTCATATTTATTTTATTTTATTTATTATTATTATTATTATTATTATTATTATTATTATTATTATTATTATTATTATTATTAAATTTAATTAGAAGTTATGTACTTTGAAAAGTTTTTTGGAGCAGAATGTTATATATTATTTATCTTCTCAATAAACCGACGCGGTTCCGAATAGGACTAACAGCGATTGTCGAGATAAATGCTCTAATACGTAGCTTTGACCGATCGCGGACAAAACTGTTCACACGTGCCTGCAAATATTTCTTTACAAAACGGTATTTTGCAGACAACATAAACAGCTAAAATTATCATGGTATAACATGCTAGCTTGAAGTAAAAATGTGGCAAACTACAATTGCTATACTCTAAACAAGTACCCGCGAATTTAATATTTTGTGAAATTTAATTTTTTTGTGAACAGTTTTGTCCGCCACTGTACCTGTGCATGTATATATACACATTGTATTTTTTTTTTTTTTTAAACTCGAACAAACGCGCAGGGGATGACCCCTATTAATGCGAGGCATTGCGTTGGTTCAGGAAGGATATAAAGGTTAGGAGATAGGGTTGAGAGTGAAGTGGTTATGGACTCTTGCCTTGAACCCATCGAGATCATAAGTGCTGGGGAAGATATCCGCAGGGAGACCATTCCACAGCCGCGATATGCGGGCCAGAAACGAACTTTCTCTGTAATGCGTAGTGCGCTGGAACATCGTTTCAACGTGGAATGCATGGGCGCCAGTGTTCAAACGGGTTGTCCGTGGGAATACCCGGAGTGATGGCATCAAACTGCTCATCTCCACTGAGCAATTGCCGAAAAAGTATCGGTAAAACAACACCACACACGCCACGTTTCGACGATGTTCTAAGGAGTCAATAGAGCTGGATGCCCTACTGTCCCCTATAAGTTTAATCGCACGGTTTTGCACCCGGTCCAGGAGCTCCAAATGGGTTTTTGAAGCCCCCGCCCATAGGTGCGAGTTAAACTCCATTTTAGGTCGGATATAGGTAGTGTAAATAATGCGGAGATCAGACGGAGTGAAATATTTTTTGCACCGCTTTAGGAAGCCGAGGCACTTGGCTGCTTCTTTCGACACGCCAAAAATATGATCGTTCCAACGAAGATCGTTCTTAATGGACATGCCCAGGACATCAAGAGCTGCCGATTCTGCAATACCCACACCACCCATAACCAGGGATGTGTTGGGATGTGGGGAGACTCGTTTGTGAGATAACAGGCAACATTGGGTCTTGCGGGGATTAAAATCGACTCTGTTCGCTTGACCCCACTTGGAGATTGTTTGTAGGTCGCTATTAAGTGTGTCATTCATACGGCGCCGTTCTCTCTCAATCTCCAAAGAGCTGGGACGCTTTGTGAAAGAGTATGAATCACAAATGGTGCTGTCATCCGCAAACGAGTAGATGGGATTCTTCGTCGACGACAACAGGTCGTTGATGAAGATCAGGAAGAGGGTTGGAGAAAGGATCGAACCCTGCGGCACTCCCGCGCTAAGGGAATGCTTTTCCGAGGCTATGCCGTCTACTACAACACGAATAGAGCGATCATAGAGGAAGCTCGTAATCCAACGAGAGAAGGTACTACCGACACCATAGGCAATCAATTTTGACACGAGTGCTTTATGCCACACCCGGTCAAAGGCCTTGGAAATATCCAATGCAACAACCTTGCTTTCACCGAGGTTTAGAATGCTATGGTTCCATTTCTCGGTGAGTACCGCCATAAGGTCTCCCGTCGATCTTTGTCTTCGGAAGCCGTATTGGCGGTCACTTAGCAGTCTATTGTGCTCCAGATATTTCACAAGGTTGAAGTTTACAATGCTTTCCATTACTTTGGAAAGCACCGAACAGATTGCTATAGGTCGGTAGTTCGCAGGGTCAGTAGTCTTGCCTTTCTTAGGAACTGGTTGAACATTTGCTACCTTCCAACATGTCATAACGGAAGACTGCATTGTTCTGGAAAACAGTGGTTCGGGAGGTAGTGGTGCAATCATTAAAAACGCTGTGGCTGATTGCGAGTTAGCTGAATACGATGGACCGACTACTTCACAATTGCATGCTCAGCCAGCAGGTATGCCCATTTAACTATTATTACAATTTCAAACCATATATACAGTTTTGTTCTTTTCAGTTAACATGGAAAAGTCTGGGGCTCCTTGGGAAAAATATACGCCCAACCTTTTAAAGAAACCATGACTCGGCGCCACGACTCTCTGCAAACAAAAAAAGAAAAGCAACAACAAACATGTGGGCTGACGTTGCGGAGAAGAAATTAAAAAAAATGCGAGTTGGAAATTAAGTGCAAGACCGAAGAGCACGAACTTACAAAAAAAAAGCTGTAGTTAGAAATTCAGCAGATCAAAGAGCTACAAGTATTAGAGAAAATCAAACGAAACCTAGATATAGAGACATTGCGACAGAAAAACGAAATTTTGAGTAAACAGTTAAATAAAAGTAGTTATGTTATTTGTTTTTAAGGGGGTCGTCTACGTACAAAGTTTTTAAAAATCTTTTTTTTTTTACATAATTTTCATTTGGAAGACGTGAGGAATGTTATATCCAAAGGATTTGGGTAAACTCTTCACGGTTATTGAGCTGTAGAGCATTGAGCACGCCCGCTCACGGTGTTTCCATACGCTCCCTGTGAACTTTCAACGCGTTTTCCCGAAAGTCGTATTTTTCTAACTTGCACGATTTTAAGAAAAGTTTTACACGCATCGATTCGATTTCTTTTTTTACTTGCTCAGAAAACATGTCGCTATGGTTAGACACGAGCTTTTGATAAAATATTGTTGTTTTTATTATAACAGGCAATAAACATTTGAAAAAAGAGGGAAAAATAACTTTTTTTTTCAAAAATATCCACCAGTTCGAGAGATTTTTGAATTTGACAAAAAGCTCGTGTCTAAGTATAGCTGATGTAATATCAATTATAGATTAGTTTAATTTTTTGTGGTAGGTTACGTGGTTGGCCCGAAATCGTGCAGGGAAATTGATATCAAAATTCTGATGAAGGCACGTTCAAGGTCATCCTACACTCGAATATGTAGAAATATAATTTTCATGACCTTGCCTCTTGAAAGATTACGATTAAATAAACAAAAAACAAAAAAAGTGAGTGAATATCTTTTTTCGTTCCTTCGTAATAAATGTTGAAAGACAGGCTCGAAAATCGGGCCGCTACGTAGACGAACATTTGTATTATCAATATATGTATTTGTTCGTAGCTGTGAAATTATAATAGATATTTGAAATAAAATATGTCCACAAAGTATTGAGACTAACTTCAGCCGTTTATTTGACTGCATAAGCAAGCATGGAGATGTCACTCAATACAATTATCATACTTAAGTGGGCTTCAACTCAACTATCAAACTCAAATTACACAATACATTCCATTCAAAATGTCGTACAAGCTGGATTTAAGAAAATCTGTCGCCAATCTGTTTGGACGACTCACTACAAGGGAAATTCTGGATGTGTTTAAAGAGAAGCCAATCTCCCGGGCAACTATTTTTCGTGTTTTGAGGGATTGCCGTAATGGGAAAGGACCGGAAAACAAAGTCAAACCTGGTCGTCTGCCGAAGTTAAGAGCCACAAGGACGAAAAACTGCTGACAAGTGCAAAAAACAAAGTTGGCCAATCAACACGCAAATTAGCACGAAAATTTGGCATTTCAAAGTATGGTGCTCACAATATTTTAAAGAGGAACAATGTTATCTATCGCAAACGTAAGCGAGCATCAAAGTATTCCGCGAAACTACTCGAAAATATACCAAAATGCTGCCGTGCACTTCGTCGTGAACACTTAGTGAATGAAAAATTCATAATTTTGTATGATGAATCGTACTTCACATTTTCGCACCATGAATTAAGCGGCATCGACGGTTTTTACACTGACGACATCGAAGCAACACCTAACGGAGTTAAATACGCCAGCAAATCAAAATTTGAACCAAAGGTTCTAGTGTGGGTGGCCATTTCTTCGAAAGGTGCTTCAGCGCCTTTGATTCGATTTTGCGTTTAAACTAGAAACTGAGTTAAACTCGCACTGAAAAATTAGCCCTGAGTGGCACATAATTACCCCCCATTGAACTATGGCTTGAACAATGGCTTAATTCGATTAAAAGCATACTCAAGAATTATTTTGACGCTTTTGCGCAATAATATAATTTTATAGTCAGTTTATACAAAAGTATTAAGACATTTTCCCCAACCCAATTATTCCTATTCCTCGCAATAGTACGCGCTATTATGCGCTGTGCGACTGATAAAAGCAAACAATAAACAGTTAGACACGGCGCACGAGCGACATCTGCAAGGGGAATCGGACAACTGCGAAAACAGCGCACCAAATTGATCTAGCGAGGTCCCTTAGCGGCGTTAGATGGGCACCTTCACTTAGGACTACCTGCGGCAGGCCAATCACCTACCCTGGCAGAACAACACAACTGATTAACGAATCAAGACAAGGCTGTTTTGTGGAGGCCCTATGCTCCAGAGAGGAGTGAACACGGAACAAAAAAAAAATGAACCCTTTCCGTCATGAAAATAAACCCGTTCTGTATGAATTGTATGGGCTGTAGTCCAATATATTGGACAT
Source organism: Melieria omissa (assembly GCA_963971225.1). Classification (NCBI taxonomy): domain Eukaryota; kingdom Metazoa; phylum Arthropoda; class Insecta; order Diptera; family Ulidiidae; genus Melieria; species Melieria omissa. Next base: position 88,820,404 of record OZ020267.1, on the reverse strand, counting down.
TGTGACTGAAAGGGTTAAGAAATTTTACCAAAAAATACTAATAACAATTTCTTTGATCACCAAAAATGACTTATACTGGTAACACTAGAAATTTGAAATGAATTAGAACAACAACCCCGTTTTAGAAATTTATACAGAAAATAATCCGAACCGAAAAATTAAAAAAAAAAATAGTTGCAAAGGCAACTATTTATACTTGAAATTTATATTTTAAATAGATTAAATAAATCTTAAATCGTTTTATAATTTATTGAAGTGCAACGATACAGGAACGATTTCCGAATTATCTTGTGTTTTTTAATTTGTTTCAAACCTCACCAAGTTTGAAACTATTGTCTATTATTCAGGGTTTGTTTTTGAGCTTTATGACATAAGTGACAAAAAAAATGTTACAAATTCTCTCTTGTCATACAAAAAAAAAAGCGGTCATTCTACCTGGCTCACTTGAATAATTTCGCTATGATCGTTCGTAATATTTCGGAGGAGACCACACAGTTGGGGAGTGCGCTCATTGCGTCAATGCTGGAATCGGTTTCCAGTTGGAATGCAGTGGATGCATATGCAGCGGGCTTATGGCGACGCAACGGCTGATCGGGAGTCAGAGAAGAGCCTAAGAACGGGATAGGGTTAGGCCAGTTACGGCAGGAGTCCCCCTGTGTTGTAATGCCGGAAGGCGGGTGCCACAGGGGTCGCACGCGGGGGGATGGTTTTTATGAGGTAAAAATCGGTAATGCTGGTGCTGGAGCGCCGGAATCTTAGAGCCTATTTACACGAAGGCTTTTTCCTTGCGTTTTTTTTTTCAATTCTCTCTTGAAGTTTCTGCGTAAATCTTCATGAATTTATATGAATAGGGTAATAGGTTCGGTTATGGGCGTAGTTCGGTTGTGGGCACCCCTTCGTATCTTTTGATAGGCTGGGTTTTTTTTACTAAGGCAATTTGTTCATTATGGAAGCACGATCTTTTGTGCCAAATACCGAGCCGAACAGACACGCCTGCTTTGTGCTGGAACCATACATATCTTTCTCTGCTTAAAAAGTTAGACACAAATTTTGTTAAACATTTTAAATAGTGTTATAAATCGAAGTGAATCATCGAGAAGGTGAGTAAAATGCATTTTTATTTAGTAAATTTATTATACTTTGTGATTCAATATTGATTACAACCAATATGTACACCCCAACAAAATTTTGGTCTACTTCTCAAAATGGCTGCCAAATTCGGTTGTGGGCACCGCAATTTGTTCGGTTGTGGGCACCCGTTTTTTTGTGATTTGGTAAGTTTTCGTAAATTATATCCTCGGAAATGGTGTTTACGCATTTTTTTGGTTGTTTATTTATCACCCGAGGATAAATAAAAACATCCTCCGATATCTTTTTTAATGCACTGCCAGATACTATTAAACATTGTTCTGCAAAAAAGCTACCCACAAAATCGACCACCGCATCGTATGCGATTTCCCGAAACACTCATCAACGCTACATGAAGAAGGTGGAAGAAAATTTCGGACACATTAAAGCCGCCGACGGTGGTGCTTTATTGGATTTTTTTCGTGGATGTAAAAGCGCGTGCTATCGTTGAATTGGACTTTTTCCACTTTCTTCATTTCACAGCACTTGAATAGTGTTGATTAATTCGGTTGAATTTCATTTTACTTTAGGTCTTCTCGACAGCTCAGGAGAACGACTTGATCACTTACATTTTGAAATGCCCGTCCATCTAAAGTGTGCCGACATGCGTGACAGCTACTTCACATGCGTGCATTGTGCTTCAAATAATTAAAATTTAATATTTTTCTATATTCGTGTTGGTTTTTCTTCATATTTCACCGTTTCCAGCAGATTTTCCAAGGGTGCCCACAACCGAACCAAAAAAAAATTATAGTTAAAAATGGCTACTTTACAAAATTAAAAAAAAAACTTTATATTTGACGGAATCGGTTTATTTCATTACTTGTTAGCTAAGGTATCTAGCTTTCCATAGATATCCATATGTCCGATTAATATGAACTTGGTGAAAAGTTATGAGCCAAAAACAAAAGCGTGCCCACAATCGAACCTTTTCCCCTACTTTTTACTTGCAACTCTGCTTGACTTTTTTGACGTTTAAGCGGCCAATCTTTTTTCATTCACATTTTCACCTAGTCTTTGATATTCTCATTATTTAAAGAAAAATGGATTTAAACAAAGAAGAAATTATTGAAAATATTTAAGAAGTCACTGAAATGGCTATTAACTTGATATTTTATCAAGAGAAGCTCCATTAACTCCTTTGTCCACATTTAAATTTTAACGATAAAAGCAAAATGTCCAGCCGGTTTAAAATTTGAAGAAAAGTGAGAAAAAGAGCAAAGCCAAATGTAAAAAAAACCCCTCGAATCCGTTGACCGTGCGTGTTTGCCTATCCTACTGATTTCTCTCCACTTCTCGCCTACAAACTCGTCACGCATGGTTTTTCAGGCAGGGGGAAAATCCTTCGTGTAAATAGGCTCTTATGAAGATTTTTCATCTACGTCAGAAAGCAAAACAAAAGAAATGGAGAACACTCAGTCTACCTTGTATATTGTATCATGGGTACCATGATACAATTATAGAGGTAATGTATTCCGGGAGAAAGGCAGAATGACAATGCCTTATACAGAGTGTTGTTTATAATGAGGGGAAATTTTCACAAACGGGAAAAATTCGTACTTTAAAATGCCCTGTAAGTGATAAGACAAGACAAGTTATGGACCTTTAAATGAACATATTGTGATTAAAAAAAAAACAGTTTTAACGCCTAGATGGATATTTATTTAGTAATAATTTTTGGTTTAAATTTAAATCCGACTTTTAAAAAATAATCGTTTTACGTGATTTTCTAGATCTACCTTGACTTAGAATTTGTAATTTGTCTAATAAATGAAGGGCTGTGGAAATTAGGAGACTACAAAACAAAAATCCATTTCGCTCACTCTGTTTGGGTGGATTGGCCAATTTTGGAAGGTCTCCCCTCCTCCTCGTCATCCACCCATGACATCGCCATCGGCAATGCGTCGTTCATTAGCCGTTTTCTTTTTTTTCCTCGATCATTGCTTTTAAAATCGTTTTTGCAAAAATGCAGCTCGCACACTCGCGAATTTTCCCTGAGCGTAACTCCACACGCATCGCATTCACATTGTGGCACATGAAACACATATATACAGTCGTGTCTGGATATAGTGAACTTATTATTGCACACTCACAGTATTAAGGTTGTTCACTATATCAAGGTTAACATTTTTGTCCAAAAACTCGCTTTAATTGCTCAGAATACACTTTTTGGTTGTTTCTTGAAATTGCTTTAAAAATGTTGTTCAATATTTATTCCCTATACCCAGACACGACTGTATTACTATTTGCCCACGATTTACGGCACAGCGTGCAGCTTGATTCGGCATTTTTTGAAATATCTAATTGAAACGGAAAAATCTTTTTTCGTGTGCCTATCAATACATGTAAGCAAACAAAAAAGAAACAAGATTTATGTATTTATTTAAGTCTATTGTACATTAAGTAGCTTACAGACTAATAACAGATTAATACAAATTATTTAAATTAAGTGTTTAAACTATGTTTAAAAGACAATTAAGAAGATGAAAAATCAATAACATTATAAAGTGAATTAACTTCAGCCAAAGTTCTAGCCAGGGGCGCAAATTGGACATAGTTTGTATGGCAGCAGGGAAGATTGAAAATTTTATAATTCCGCAACTGTTTCGCAGGAACATGAAAATTGATTCTATCAAGCAACAAGGGACAGTCAATAACACCAGTAACTAAATCAAATAGAAAGGACATAGAGCGAATCTTGCTCCGGCCTTCGAGTGACTTTATATGCAATAAGGAGCACATAGAGTAGTACGATGGAACAGGGTCAACAAATCTCAAAGATCGAAATGCATATCTTAAAAACACTTTCTGGACTCGTTCAAGTCGTTTGATAAAGTGCGTAACATAATTATAAGACACTCAGAAAATTTCACTTTGCAGCTTCGCCAAATCTAAACAGTAATTTCTTTAGAAAAGCAAGAACGCAGAATAATTTTGTGAAGTATCAGTTTTAATTTTAGGCATAACTTAATATTCCTCGAAATTTCTGTCAACTATACCGTTAGCTTTTATGAAAATGAGTAATATTTTGGGTAGCTGCAATCGTAACAAAATTATAATGCTGCAATGTCACCATCAATCGAATCTTTGTGGTGTATGGCTTTTTGCTGGCCAATGCTTTGATTAATTTAAAAATTTGGTGGTTGATCCCAATTTAAAATGTTTGCAAATATTTTTACGTGGCGAGTTCGAAGTAAAATTATTTGTTTATATTTTCACATGCTTGATTACAATTTTGAGAATATGGGAAAACTACGAAAAAAAAATGAAAAATGAAATGATAGGCATATTGACTTCAAAATTCGTGAAACACTTGAAATTAAAAATAATTAGATGCGTGTTTTAATTTTTTTTTTTATCGAAATCTAACGGAGGGTTAGAAAATTGTATGGAAAAACATAATTTAATACCTATTGACTTTCAATAGGGCGAAAGCACTACTTAAGCACTAAATAAAGAAATAAATAATAAGACAAGTATTTTGTCATAAGAAAATTGTATTACGGCATGCCTACGTTTAAAAATAGTTTAAATGTTCTACACCTGAATGATTCCATGGCGAATGATGTGATCATAAATTTACAATATTAGATTTTCTTATTTTAGTTCTTTTAAACAAGCATTATATGTGGGCCGTAAGAAAAGTTCCAAAGAACGAGACGGAAAATTATTACGGGTAATAAAAAGTTTTCTTTTCTTTCCAATTCCATTTTTATTGATTACTTATTATATATTTTTTAAGTGTCTGTAGCGATCATATAGGTCGCCATGCCAGCCATATTTTATTTTATTTTCTATGATTTTGCGCACACTACAGTCGGCAGTGAGTTCAGGAGCAATATGCGACGCTGTGCAGGCTTATAGAAGAAGAACAAAAGCCAGCCAGAAAATATAAATCGTTTTACAATTTCAGCTTTTCGCCAGCGCAACAACAAGAACAACAGCACATCGTCTTCCTCCTCTTCGGACAATTGAGCGGGAATGAACGAGTGAGCACAGACGCGGCATTCGTGTTTCTATGATTTGCGCTCAGAGCATTGTGCTGTCATTTCAAGTGTTTCCTCTTGTTGTCTACCCCCCCGCATCAAGAAGACGGGTGGCGATATCAGCACCTGCATTCAAGTTTTTGCTTGTATGAGATGCACACTCTTTATGTTTCATACTTTTTGGATATTCTCTCCACATAAAAACCGCATATTCAAGCACTGACCGGACATAGGCGTTAAAAAGCGTTTTTATGGTGTAAGGATCAGTGAAGCCAGCACTGTTCCACCTAACTGGAAAAAGTTAGCTTGGAATCAAAAATAACTACATGGTCCTTAAGGGGGGGGGGGGGTAAGGGTTTACACTTTTAAAGTTATGGTCTATAGTTAGTCCCCTGTCCTTTAGTGCAGGTATACAGCTTATTCTCTTCTAAGTATTGTTCTGGTCTCAAAACTACTTTTTCAAAGTCTGTGTTCACTGTCATTTAAAAACTACTAAACCGATTTATTTGAAACTTGGTACACATTTTCTACATTTAAAATACCTCCCCCTAACGGTTAGTAAAAATTTTTTTACATTAATGGCGGACCCACAAAATGGCGGAATTTTTCGTGGAAAATAGCAGTTTACACTTCAGTTGGCCACCAAAAATGTTTAAATGTAAAAAAATGATCGGAAAACGTTGAGGGGAGGATTACTATATATAATACTTTGACTAAATTTTAATGGTTTTTGATTTCAGATAATTTCCGACCGAGATACATCGATGAACACCGCAAATTGTATTTTTTCAAAGACGTTCTGGGGCAAGCTCTGTCACCGGCTTGTTTTGTAATATCTCTGCATGAAAAAATTATAAAATATTGTTAAAAGTATGCTTAATAATGTACAAAAGGTTCAAATAAATTTGATCAATCCATAATTTAAAAAAGAATGCATAAAAAAGTGTTTTTTACGCTGAAACCCTTACCTCTCCCTTAATCTCACTAAGAGACTTAGGGGCGTATTATCGATACAATAAGAGGTTTGCAGCGGACAATGAGACTTAGAGTAAGAAACCTGGGAGCATTTATTGAGGTTCAATGATAAACATTTTCTGCAACACCAAGCAAACACATTATCAAAGTCAGATTGAAAGTTTTGCTAATCAATAAAGGAAGTTATAGTAGAGTAAATTTTCATCGGCGTAAAGAATAAACCTGGAGGTTGAAAAACAACAACTAATATAATTAATGAATATTATAAAAAACAGTGGCCCAAGAATGCTCCCTTGGGGTACACCAGATGACGCTATAAAGGGCCGAGATGAAACATTGTTAATCACAACAGTACAACTGCGATTGCTAAGATAGGAGGTAATCCAGTGTAAGAAAACAGAATGAAAACCAAGTTTAGCAAATTTTTAAATAAGAATACTATGGCTAACTTCATCGAAGGCCTTCGAAAAATCCATATAAACACAATCCAATTGGAAACCGAAGTGAAAAGCGGATAGCCAGTCTTCAGTGAAAATAGCCAAGTTTGTTACAGTTGACCGGCCAGACATGAAACCATGTTGATTAGGACATAAAATGTTTTTTACAGCAAAATAGAGTCTATTTTCAATGATACATTCAAAGAGCTTGGACCAGAGAACAACTTAGAGATAGGACGATAATTGGTAACATTATTTTTGTTGCCACTCTAAAAAACTGGAGAGATTGAAGTTACTTTCCAAGCATTTAAAAAAACACCAGAAGCAAGAGATTTATTAAAAATCAGTAGAAGCGGACGGACGAGGGAAGGACAACGCTTCAACATGGACGCTGATAAACCATCAACGTCAGATTGAAACGAGGATTTAAGTAGACGAAGACATCATCATAGGATAGTGAAAGAGAACCAATATTGACGGAAGAGCAAATATCACTATATGCATTCACATCGCTATCACAGTCGGACACAAAATTATAGCGGAAAAACTCAGCAAACAGGTTGGCAGCTTCGTAGGGAGATTTAATGGAGATTAATGCTAAATTAATATTTTTTTGGGTCATGGTCTGTTGCAGTTAATTTTAAAAGTATAAAATAACCGCTATTTCCATTTACCCCTTGTTTACATTAAACCCAAAATATCCTTCTTTCGGGCAAGGAAAGCTATGCTAATATTTTAAGTATCTTCCTAAAAATCAATTTACTATCTATTAGAGATGTAATATAGAAAGAAATCTTTTTCTAGATAACTTAGGTGTTAAAAATTAATCCTCGACCCCAAAAGTCAACGATATTCGGCGACAAAATCTTTATAGTTGTACTTTCCAAAGAGCTATGAAGCTGGGTGGTTCATCCAACTATGCGCCATGGTAAAACAGTGTGAGGTGACAACCCAAAACCCAAAATCATTTGTATTTACAATAGTACAAAGGTTAATAAACGTTACGGCTCAATGGTTGACCTATTTCATTATTAATCGAGGAACGAAAAGGTGGCTAGTGGTAGCTAATATGCTCAATTTTTGCAGCTTGATTGCATATATTATTCGCAGTAAACATAAATTTAATACCACAAAAAAGTCAGACGCCGTGAAGAATATCTTGAGAAGGTAACGCGAGGGGGTATTCGTGGTTCAAACCCCCAAATATCTTCTAGCTACAAAAATTATGTGTGACGCAGTGATTTAAAATGGTATTGGGGTCAAAAGTTGTATGCAGAACGCCTCTTAAAATTAAGTCCTGTGTGCGCCGCTGATGCCGAAAATTCAGAAAAGGCAAAACAACACTCTTGTTATTAACAGTTTTACATTGAAAACGGTTTTGAAGGAGGGTTACCAACTGTCCGGTTTTCGACCGGACAGTTCGGTTTTTGAAAGCTTTGTTCGTGTCCAGTTGCAAAGAACAACCGGACACAAAAATGTCCGGTCGTACATAAACTTGCCAAGAAAGTATTTAGTAATATATAGAAATGAAAAATTGTTTCATTTACTGTTACTGTTTTACTAAATAATCTATGATTATTATAAATGCGATGTTCGGTATGAACATCACATACATGTACTAAACAATATGGCAACGCTCTACATTCAGCTGTGCTATACAAAAGTTTTTTAAAAAAATAATTGCAATGTAAATATTACAATGCAACATCAATTTTGTTTGTTGAATATAATCATTATTTGCGACAGTTAATTTTTACGTTGCTATTACTGTTATGGGGATCAGGGTTTGGGTCCATAAGGTAAAGCACCTGACTGCACGGATGGGGACATGGTCTGCATCTTCGGCTGCGATCCTTATGGGTACCAGGCCAAGCGGACTCAACGCCTCCACGTAGGTTGCTTCGGTAACCGGGCGGTCCCTGGGCGGCTGTTGGAGCCCATCTTCTCAGCCGGCAAAGTTTGAGTTGCGGAAATCCAGGAGCGTCTGACCCACAGTGGGCGGCTCCCTGGTCAGCGTCTGATCTCCATGTTAGGAGCGGCTGTTTTCTTATCATCTTTTGGTGGCGTGATAGATGTCAAAGAAACGCCACAGGGGAAGGCGACCAACTTCATCAAAACCATTCTGGAGGGCTCCCATAAGGACTCTTTTACGGTGCAGGGAGTCGGATCCCCAGTACCGGCGGTAGACAGTGGGCGAGCGGGCTGTCTGGCGTCGTCATCCAACGACCGCTTAGGCTGTGCAGCGGGACCCCAGGCTGCACGGTCTACTAATGCTACTGGGAAGCAGGAGGCGCCCAGACCTGCTCTAAGGCAAAAGGCGCAGGAGACCATCGCACAGGCTAGCCCCTCACTTTCGGGGGTGGTGCCTCAGCTCCGGGGCCTCCGACTCGACGCTGCTATAGAGGGGGAATCAATGATTCTCTCGCAGGGTAGCAGCGCCGGGTCGGTGGACTCTGGGGCGGAGGCGGCACTCCTGGAGGAGGGGGACGAGCCTGCGGCCACGGGTTCCACTCCTGGAATTTCATCAGAGGGGGAACGCAAGGCGAGCAGTGCTGCGAAGAAAGCCAGAAATGGCTACCGGCGCTCGCTTGCGTTTCTCCGAAAAATGAGTAAGGAGCCCGGATCCTTGTCTGACAAGGAGAAGGAGCTGATAAAGAAGCACCAGAAGATCTTGGCTAAATTCGAACAGAAGCAGGCGACGACTTCTGGTGCTGAGACTTTGACTATTGCAGCAACGCCTGGAGACAGGGCCGCTGCTGCACAGTCGTCCACCTGTACAGCAACGGCGGCCAAGCCTGGTTTTAGGGCCACGGCCACGGCCGCTACAGCTGTACGGCCGGACAGAGCAGGAGCGGCGAAGCCTGGACACAGTGCCGCGGCTGCCTCGTCAATGCGGAAGGCTGATCAGAAGCCATCCACCTCGACAAAGCCCACTTCCACCATAGTGGAAAAGGCTGTCAAAAGGGGTAGATCGGGGGACGATCAGCCTACAGGGGAAGGGAAAAAGCTGAAACCCTCAGCCAGCTTCTCCTCTCCACAGGAGCTGCAGATTGCCGTAGTGGGCCGGAGCGATCCCGATGGGAAAATTCGCCCGGAAAACTGGCTCTCTGTTGAGGCGCGCATTCTGCGAGCGATGCTTGGGGCGGCGGATGATGAAATCGACTTCGACGGCGCTGGCTGGCAGAAGGGCGTCAAAATCGTCAGTTGTGGCAACAGGCAGTCACTCAACTTCCTGGTGCGCACAATCGGCGGTCTTGAGCCTCTCTGGCAGGGAGCAAAACTCGAGGTCATACCTCGCGACCGATTGCCTCTCCGACCTATCGTCACACTGTGGGTCCCGCCTCCAGTCATGGAGGATGACGACACGTTGAAGCTGATAGGTCGGCAGAACAGCGGCCTTAATACTGGAGAGTGGAGAGTAATTTCCTCCACTACTAGCAAAAATGAGACGGGTAAGGACCTCGTGGTCGCTGTTGACCAACCGTCCTTCACTCATCTGCGAGACTCCTCTGGTGTTGTTAAGTTCGGCTTGGGTTCCCTAAAAGCTCGTTTCCCCAATAAGGAGCGCGCCACACAGGGAAAGGCTGAAGGTAGTGCAGATAAACCTGCACCACTCTAAAGCCGCCACCCACGATCTTATGCAATTCCTGGAGGAGGAGGAAGTTGACTTGGCCTTGATCCAGGAACCCTGGCTCGTCAGAGGCAACGCTTGTGGATTGGGGTCAAGTCAATTCAGAGTACTTCATTCGCGCGGTGAAGGTAAGATACGAGCCTGTATTGTGTATAGAAAGTACATTAATCTGTTTCTCTTATCTCAATACAGTACTGGTGACCTGTGTGTGGCTACATGCGAACGACACGAGGGGCGAGACCTGATTCTGTCGTCCGCATACATGCCTTTCGAAGGAGAGGAATCACCGCCGAAGGAAGTCCGGGACCTTGCTGCGCACGCCCGATCACGCAGGCTCGACCTCATCATCGGGTGTGACGCCAATGCACACCACATGCTGTGGGGAAGTTCCGACACAAATAGTAGGGGTGAGTCAATTTTTGAATTTCTTCTTAGCTCTAACCTTGTGCTGTGTAATAGAGGCAATACGCCGACTTTCCACAACAGGATTAGGGAGGAAGTAATAGATATTACCTTAGTTACCGACTCCAACACCATCTCTGTGGTCGATTGGAAAGTACTGACGGAATGTTCGTTCTCAGACCACAACCGTATAGTCTTTTCAGTGGCCATAGAAGTTGGAAGTCCACAAACCTATAGGAATCCGAGGAAGACTAACTGGCCTAGATTCAGTGCACTAGTTTCTCAGAAACTGGCATCGCACAAAGCGAGAGCTACATTCGAGAGGAACAACATTGATAGGTCAGTAAATCTTCTAACGAAAGTACTTAACAAGTCTTTTAACGAATCCTGTCCTAAAAGTCGAGCTCCACGAAAAACCAACGCAGTGTGGTGGACCCCAGAGCTAAGACAACTTAGAACAGATACTAGACGTCTCTTCAATAAGGCTAAGCTTAGCCGAACTGAAGAAGACTGGGGAGCCTACAAGGCTAGCTTTAATAAGTTTAAGAAGACTATTAAGGCGGCCAAGCGGTATGATTGGAGGAATTACTGCGAATCCCTCGACAATGTTAACGAGGCCGCCAGACTTCGCAAAGTGCTAGCTGGGGCATCACATACCCCTAGCAGCATTAGGAAATCTGACGGCTCGTGGACAGAATCGAGAGAGGAGCTTCTAGAGACTCTCATGAACACCCACTTTCCCGGTTGCACAAGTGTTGTTGAGACGACAACACCTCATAGACAGCACTCGTCACGACCGGATGTATTAGTTCAGGAGATTATCGATGAGGTCAAAGTGGCATGGGCGATAGACACCTTCAACCCGTACAAATCTCCGGGTCCCGATGGTGTCATTCCGGCTATGCTGCAATGGTCTAAGGAGGCAGTGGTCAAAGTCTTGGTGCGAATCTTTCGGGAATCTCTCCAACAGGGCTATGTAGCACGCGCCTGGAAAGAGGTTAAGATGGTGTTCATCCCCAAGGCGGGGAAGTCAAACCACATCACTGCAAAAGACTACAGACCGATCAGCCTGTCATCGTTCTTTCTTAAGACTTTGGAGAGGCTGGTAGATGTCTATGTCAGGGGAGTGGCACAGTCCAGGGGACTCTGCGGGACGCAACATGCGTATTGAAGGGGAAAATCTGTAGACAGCGCCTTGCATGAGGTCGTTCAGACGATCGAAAAATCGCTGAGCGTCAAGGAGTATACGTTAGCCGCTTTCCTCGATATTTAGGGGGCCTTTAATAACGTCACTCTAGAGGCAATAACCAGTGCACTTAGAAAATTCGAAGTTGACGAGAAAGTGTTGAGGTGGACCAGCGATATGCTTAGTAGCAGAAGGGTTCACTCCAGCCTAGGCTCGTGCTCGGTGAGGAGGTGAACCACAAGGGGCACACCTCAGGGGGGCGTCCTTTCGCCTCTGCTGTAGCTGCTTGTGATAAACAACATCCTCGAGATCTTCGAATCCAGGAGGCTGCGAGTAGTAGCATATGCGGACGACGTCACTATCCTGATCCCTGGAAAATTTCTTTCCACCATCAGTGATCTCATGGAGTCTGCTTTAGGAGAACTCTCTAGGTGGGCAGAGCATAACGGTCTAGGAGTTAACCCCTCAAAGACGGTTATGGTACTGTTCACCCGGAGATACAAAATACCGGAGTTTAGGCTGCCGAAACTCAGCGGCATCACTATCACCCTCTCACCCGAAGTGAAATACCTTGGCACCACACTCGACTCCAAGCTTTCTTGAAGACGCAACGTGGAAGAGCGGGTGAAGAAGAGTCTGAATGCCTTCTACGTCTGTCAGAAGGCCTTCGGGAAAAAGTGGGGATTGCGGCCGGGCATTGTCCACTGGATGTATACAGCGATCATTCGGCCGATCTTATGTTACGGAGCCATTGTCTGGTGGCCGGCCACGGACACCAGGTCCTTGGCGACGCAACTGATGAAGGTGCAGAGACTGGCGGCTATGGGAATAGCAGGAACCGTCAAAAGCACCCCCCAGGCAGGCCAAGAGATGATTCTACATCTCCACCCAATAGAGCAGTTCATTAAGTGCTGTGCCGCTAAAGGCGCTCTCAGGCTGAGAGAGGCCAACTTGTGGAAAGAGCACGCTTATGGACACTCTGGGATCCTAAGGTCATTTACGAGGCCAGGTACGGAACATCAATTAGATTCCTGCACGGACTATCTGATTCCATACCTGGATTTTGATTCGCGCGCACTTACCTCCTTTCCTTCAAGGGAAGAATGGGGACTTACAAGTGTGACAAGAGACGCCTCCATCACCATCTTCACAGATGGTTCTAAGATGGAGGAAGGTACAGGAGCTGGTCTCCACTCAGATGTACTAGGGGCTCAACGGTCTTTCAGACTCCCGGACCTCTCTAGCATCTTTCAGGCGGAGATTTATGCAATCTGGAAAGCTGCTGAATTGAACCGCGACAGCGGATTATCACCCACGGATATCACAATCTGTGTGGATAGTCAGGCAGCCCTTAAAGCGCTGGAATCAGCGACTGTGAAATCAAAGGTAGTGCAGAGTTGTCCCACTGCACTTCGCGGCATCGGACATCACCGTGTCACTCTCTGCTGGGTTCTGGGCCACTCTGGAGTGGCAGGAAACGAGGCAGCGGATGAGATGGCAAGAAAGGGGGTCGCCCTGCCTCTCACCGAAGTGGATAACTCTGTGCTCCCTCCGATATCTGCCCTGTATTTACGTATTGACAGGTTGAGTAAAACTTACATCGAGTCCTCATGGCGGAGCAGAACTGATTGCAGTACCTGCCGGGCAATATGGCCTTCCCTTTCCGTGAGGAAATTACGATATGTACTGTCCCTGAGTCGAACCTCTATTAGGCAGCTTGTTGGAGTCATCACTGGACACTGCGCCATTGGATCTATGCTGGTCAAATGGTGCCTCTCGTCCAGTGATGTCTGCAGAAGCTGTGGAGATGAGGAAGAAGTGGAAACGATCCAACACTACCTGTGCCACTGCCCGGCTCTGCAGGAACGCCGACTCCGTACCTTGGGGTCAAGGTTCCTGGTAGACTTGGCCTGCGCAGCAGTAGTTGAAATATCGGATCTACTCTCCTTCATCAAGAGGTCGAATTGGTTTGCCCCGAACTGAGAGCCACTGGTTAGCTCCAGAATCTTCCATGAAGGGATTCACAATGGGCCATTTTGGCCTCCGAGTGGAAGTGCTGCCCTTGGGACGCACACACCCTTCCCTACCTAACCTAACCATTACTGTTATGAGAAACACATATTTTTTCGTTCTCGATAGTTATCATTTTGGGATTTTTTTGTTTACGTTGCTTCATAATTTTTATTTATGGCTTTTTATTTACGCTACCGATAACTATTATTTTGAGAAAATTTTTTTACGTTGCGTTATAATTTGTATTTATGATTTTTTGATAACTACATTTTTAGAATGAAAAACATAAAAAAACTTATTTTTGAACTGTTGTAATGAATTCAATTTGTTTTTAATTCTTTTTTTTTCTCAAATATTTATGGTAATTGTTAATTTTTTACTTTTCAAATTTTTTGCTTTTCTAAATTTCATTTGTTTTCACTGTTATTTTTTTGTTTTTTTTACTTACTGATCTTTTGTGGATTTTTGTTGTTTTAGTTGTTAACTTTTTTGTAAATCATGTGAATAATAACACAACATACTTAGGTCGTTGGTGTTTTAATTAAATTGTGGAATATAATTTCTAATACCGCCCCCGCCCCCCACCCCATTTAACCATTTTATAAAAGTTTGTCCGGTTTTCAAAAACTAAAAAGTTGGCATCCCGGTTTTGAAGCAGTTTACGGAGAGCACAGACGCCCTTATGTTCGTTTCTGCAAACATCAGAAGGCACAAAACGAGACTCCGACCACCGGCCAAAAGAACATGCTCGTACTATATCTATTCCGATCGTTGTAAGCAAAAACGAAAAACAAGAAAATGCTAAAACTGAAATGCTGCACTATTAATATGTGTTTAATGTTTTTAACTTGAATTAGCAATAAATAATACTTTGTTTTAAAAGCTAACATCAATTTTTCCACATTTTGCGCTATTATTTTCACTTTTCCCATACAAATTGCATAAAGGTACCCGGGTACCTTCATATTGATGATAGGTGAAATTTTTTCGTATTGACAGAAGGGTTAAAACAAGAATTTTCAGTGCGAGTTTAAACCCAGTTCAAACGTAGTTTGCTTGAACTTGGTTTACATTTAAACTTAGTTTAAACGACAAAGCAGTTTTTCAGTGCTAGTTTAACTGGAGTAAATTTTTGTCATTTGAGTATGGCAATACTGTAAATATTTTTATGTAGATAATACATTTTCTTTGTTTTGATTGTCATTCGTAAATGAATTCTTTGCGCTCAAAAAATTTACTTCATCAATAAAATTCAAAATAAGCAAACGCAGCGAAAATTTTCCGTCTTGGCAAAAGGAAAGGCTTCTTGTACTTCTGGAAGAAAATAAACAAGTGTAGGATGCCTTATATGAGGATCGATGAGCTGTAAAATGTTATAAACAGAAGCTTTGCTCATGTGCAAGCGATCGTAAATGTAATTGTCGCCCAAATAAATGGAAGTGATCCGGCCGCATTCTCAAAATTTATAATCTTCTCATCACCGTCATGACACATCAAGCCTTTCTGCATCGTCAGAAGAACCACCCAATGCTATTTTTGGTCGAATTATATTTATTTTATACCGAATTACCGTAGGAACACAATTGGAGCGTATGGACGTATGGGCGCACGGCGTACGGCGTAAATACGCTGTC
This sequence comes from Melieria omissa, assembly GCA_963971225.1. Classification (NCBI taxonomy): domain Eukaryota; kingdom Metazoa; phylum Arthropoda; class Insecta; order Diptera; family Ulidiidae; genus Melieria; species Melieria omissa. Next base: position 88,805,012 of record OZ020267.1, on the reverse strand, counting down.
GAAATACGTTCAGACGTTGCCTTGCTCACAATTCCAGCGTGAGCAGCAACGTATAAATTCTCAAATTCTCTCGCGCTCAATTCGTACTCCATCGCTGCGCTGCTGGCGCTATGTATACGGCAGTGGTATACGCGCGCTGCTGAGGTCGTGTCGTACACGAATGCGTATACGATTACACGAATATACACGAATACGCCCATACGCGGCGTAAAAAATAGAAATAGATCTAAGTGAACGTACGACGTTTTTACGCTCATACACTTGCGTCGTCAATTGTGTGCGCTTTCATATAAATATATGAAATTTAATTTGACAACGCAATACGTCGAACGTAAATACGCTCATACGCTCCAATTGTGTTCCTACGGTTATATTTACTTTTGCGCTTTTAAAATTTCCAAAATAAATGAACTGTCAAATGCTGTTGACAGTTTAAACTTAGTTTAACCGTGTAGGGTCGGGCGTTTAAACTGAGTTTAAACTCCAGTCAAATATGACTGGATGAAAATATGAAAAATTCGATTTTGGGTGAGAAACTGAGTTAAACTCGCACTGAAAAATTGGCCCTTAATGGCAGTTCTCCTACTTTTTCGGTGTGCTTTAAACAACAACTATGTACAAATTTGTATTTCAGTTAAAATTTACTAGTTCTAAAAATTATGACACATTGGAGTTTGTTTTAAATTGATTGTAAAACGGTAAATCGATATAGACGAATGCGGTAGTGCCGAAGTACTTTAAAATCTGTGTTGTATTAAAATTGGTTAAAAATTGATCGGCTAGTCTCTTATATCTGTTCGGTGAGCTAGAGCACTGAAATTTTATGGAAGGTAGTATTCACTATTAGAAGAGGAACTTTCAATTTTTAGTCGTCGGAGTTGTCTAGTTGCTTAGTTATTAATTTAAAAAACTCACACAAATCGCCTCGCAATTTAACACTTCTTCTTCCACTCCATAAAACTGGCATTCACAATAGCACAAAAGCTGAAGAAATATCGACAGCATTGCCATATTGACATTTTTAAATTCAGTATAAATGTACATTTAATTCGAGTTTTAGCCACATTTAAAGCAATTCAACATATTGTAACGAATACTACGTCTAGTGGGGTGTTACGTATCGCTGGATTGTGCAATTTGAAAATGAAGCAACTTTAATTATTCCAACGCAGCCGATTCAAAACCAACAGTCACTTTATTATTCACAGTTTTACACTTTACTGTTCGTACAATTAAGTATTTGCTTAATTACTCCGTGTGGCAACTTCACTTGTCAAAACCAGACTGACTCGCTGCGCCGCATTAATTAATTAATTAATTGATTGGCACGACAGCCCGCTTACGCGAGACTAAGGGTTAGCTTCCCGCAACCACCCGTGTTGTGCGTGTGAATTTTGTACGCGGGTGGAAGGGACCTACAGTTTTATGCCGGTTCCGAACGGCAGGTTGGGAGCTTTTTCATAGGCAATTTTTGCTCTCAGAGGTTTGCCATTTCCAGCTGAGAGGACAGCCACCGAAAGAGAAAACGAGTTTCCCGTTATTTTTTTTTAGGTGTTACTACATGCAGAATTCGATCTTGCGTCGCTCTGCATGCGACTCGTTGGACCGCGCACTAACCAACTGAGCCACGGCGGCTGCGCCGCATCCGGCTGCCTTTTATACCCGTCCGGCCATCGCGCAGATCGTTCTCGCACATTCCCGAGTGGACTAAAGGTTTCCCTGATGATCGCGACCATCGTTGCCAGATTGGACTAAAAGTTATTATCGCGGCCGTCGTTGCCACATTGAATTATAGCACGGCGCGAAGCGGCAGGGTTACTTTGCACAGCGACAGACTGTCTTATCGTTACAATATTTATACAATTTAATAATTTTTGAATTACTTGTATTTATTTTGATTTAAGGCTGACGACATAATTCCAACGAAGACCGGTAACGGAAAAAGAATTATAATACAGTAATACTGTTAACACTTTACTGATGCTCCGGCCCTAGTTGCTTTCATGAGGGTTATTTTTCAAGCAGCCCGGCGGAAGGCCGGCCACACAAAACGAGTTTGGATGCAGAAGTACTGTAAATATTTACTGAATCTGAAGCCCTACTTGCACTTAACAGGGTTATAAACCCTCTCCCCTCCTTTTCCAGCTAACCACTCCACCTTATTGGCAGGTAATTACAATTTTTCTCGCTTCGAAGGTAAAATTAAAAAAATTCATTAAAACAAAACTATACATTTCCGACGGTTTTCCTTTCAAGGGCGGTATAACTACCACCCCGCCGAATTTTATCCCCCTCCTCGACCAAACAGATATAAGAATCTTTCCCGAGAAATCACCTTTTCTTAAACAATAGTAAGTATTTTCATGTGCCTTTTTATAGGAATCACAGCCCTTTGCACTTGTCCTACTCCCTCTCGGGCTACTGTTACATTCAGTCCAAGAAATCAAAGATTTATGTGTGTGTTTCGACACAAAACTGTGTTTCTCTAGTCATATCGATTTCATTATTGCCAAATCAAATGCCATGTTGGGGATCGTTCGTTGGAACAGTGCGCCATTCTCTGACCCATATACGTTTAAACTGTTGTTCACGGCTTTCGTCAGATCAAGGCTGGAATATGCTTCGTTTATATGGAGGCCATATCAAGTAACTCACATTGATCGCATTGAGCGCATCCAAAACGTTTTTATGCGGTTTACCCGAAGGTCGCTGAACTTTACCGAACCGTTGCCTTCATATCTTTCCCTATGTCGCCTTATAAGCTTATTGAGTCTAAACGCTAGGCGAACCTATCTTGCGTGCTCCTTCATTCTTGGGTTATTAAAGGGGTCTATTAATTGCCCGGTCCTTTTGAGTAAAGTGGCTTTCAATGTCCCTGTACGTAACCTACGGCACATAGGGACTTTCTACATCACCTTTTACAAGTCGAACTATGCGAGGAATGCGCCTCTGGGTAGAGCCCTTGTGGAACAAATAGTGTAACCGATTTTGATATTTCGCCTCCCAAAGGACATTGTTAAATTTAATATTCATCTGGTATTCATCTGTATTTACCGTCGAAGCCGAAGCAATCTTACATGCAATAAATATATCATAGCACAGAAGAAAAAAACGAAACACGTCATATGCTCAGACTCGCTATCCACCATTCAAGCTGTAAGGAACAATAACCACAACAATTCCACCACTTCTCAAATCCATGATATATTAATAAATACATCAACCATCAAACTACTTTGGGTCCCAGGACACATTGGCATAAACGGAAACACCGCCGCTGATCTTGCTGCTAAACTCGCTACTAAATCACCTCTGTTCACTATCGCAACATCCAACAAGCGCGACTTCCGCCATGCTGTCAACGCAACTATTTTGGAGATAAACAAAAAAACATGGATTGATTATAATAATCATTAATAATAATAATTGACTGGCACGACAGCCCGCTTACGCGAGACTAAGTCCTAGCTTCCCGCAACCACCCGTGTTGTGCGTGTGAATTTGTACGCGGGTGGAAGGGACCTACAGTTTTATGCCGGTTCCGAACGGCAGGTTGCAGGTTGGGATCTTTTTCATAGGCAATTTTTACTCTTAGAGGTTTGTCATTTCCAGCTGAGAGGACAGCCACCGAAAGAGAAAACGAGTTTCCCGTTTTTTTTTTTTTAGGTGTTATTACAGGGAGTATTCGAACTTGCGTCGCTCTGCATTCGACTCTCTGGACCGCGCACTAACCAACTGAGTCACGGCGGCTGCTGATTATACCCACCATTATAAAACCATTAACCCTTCCCAAACTCCCCCACAGTACCCAATTTCAATAAGCCGAAGAAAAATAATAGCGTACACTCGCTTCAGACTGGGACACACTCGCCTCACTCATCAACATCTTTTTCAACATCAACCTCCACCCATATGCCAACACTGCCACCAAGCAGGGGCGTAGCCAAAACTTGGTCATGGGGGGGTTTTAAAAAAATTTTTCGCCAGTTTAGTATTACATGTTTTTTAAGTAAAGTGCACTTTCCAAATAGGGTATTTTGTTGTGGCTTATGTGACTTAATGCATTAAAAACTAAATTTTGTTCCTGATTTTTAGTAAAAATTTCATGAAAATTGGTGGACTGAAAGCAAAGTTATTGCATCTGAAGTGGAAGTATGTTTGTGTCATCGTACAAAAATGTGGATCGAACAAAGATCCAATATTAACTACTGTTTTAAACATGTTTAAACTTTAACCGAAGCATTTAAATTGATGGACCAAGTTTATGGTGATTTTTGTTTATACCGTGGTGGAGTTCATAAGTGGTAAAAGCGATTTGAAAACGATTGTCAGAACATAAATGATGGCCAAAGTGTTAGCCAACTGAATCCGCGATCCCCGTAGATCAAAACTGGGCGGTAAGTCATAAAAGATAAGCCAAAATCTTCATTGAAATTCTTACCCACCCGGGTGATCTTTTTAAGATTCATGTTTAATATCTACACAAATTTTAAGGTAATTTTCAATAACATGAAAAAAAAATTTTGAAATTTTGTTCATGTTTAAACTTGAATTTTGCCATTTTTTTATACAAATGTATCTGGGTGATCCCAGGCGCTTTCGCTACCATTTTGATTAAAACTCACGATAAATTTTGTTTGCGTACCTCATTATGTGTTCAATAAACCCTCTGGAAAGAAATCTTCTAAAATTTTCCACAGTCTCAAAATAAATCATTAAAGTTAGGCTTTTTTCGAAATCAGAACTATCGCCAGAGGAAGATACTAAATGCTGAAGTATGAAAACAATTTTTAATTATTATATATTTATTGTGAGTTTTACTCAAAATAGCAGCGGAAGTGCCTGAGATCATCTTTAGTAAGGCGAAGGTTAAGAATCTCAATAGCATAAATTTATTGCATTTTAACTGAACATGTGGCTATCGAAGGATGCCATCCCATCTATTGACACTTGTTTTGACTGTTTTTTTGTTTTCACGTGATGTGGCACCCTGCGAATTTCATCTTTTCAAAGAATGCATTTGCCGATGAAAAAAGCGTTTTGAGAACGTAAAAACCATCCAAAAGGCTTGTACCGACATCCTGAACGACATTCCGGTCGACGAACTAAACTGCTCTTTAGACATGTTTTTAGAACATGCAAATGGCTGCATTAAGCCTAAACGTGACTATTAAAAAAACAAATTAGTTTCGGTAAAAAAAGGGTTTTGTTAATATTCTTTTAAATATTTAAAGATGAAAAGACCTTTTTGCTAATGTGGGAACGTACATACGATGCATAGTGATTGAAAATGTTGACAAATTATAGGCTATGGGGGGGTTCTGACACCCTAAACCCCCCCTTGGCTACTCCGCTGCAACCAAGAATCATCAACCCTGCAACATTTAATTCACCACTACAATGAAATAGAAAGACTAAGAACAGCACCCAAAATCCCTCTAATAGACCAACTTATTTCAACAGTATCAGCCAGCAACATTAACAAATTCACATACCTTCTAGTTAAATTAGGTATACTTTTTAACATTTAACATTATTTATTCACTTAGATAGTCGAAGGCCTCAGTTGTCCTTATATCTTAAGATTGTAATTGTATTACCTTATTAATATATTATATATAATAAAAAAAAAAAAATTTAATATTCAATAGGTTAAGTTGAAGCTCTTGTCATTGTGTTCTTTTATTGTTTCCTATCATTGGCTTAAATAAATAAATGAATTAATCGACATTTGTTATCCTCACATCGAACTGTTATTCGAAAATGTTGTTTATGATACAACTGAACACATTTTGATAGAAAGTTTTATCCATCCATTTATCCAGCCTTTTTTGATTTCCCCGAAAATCTTACAAACTAATTCTGAATAGGCGGGCGGGTTTAAAATCCCATATAGCAATGCATGCTAAGTGCTAAACAAAAAGCCTTTTTAATCTTTATATTATAAAATACCAGGGATTTCCCATTCAAACAAACCTCGCTTGCGATATTGCCAAAGACCGGGCCGTCAGACTATGCAAGTAGAGTACTTTCAAAATGTAATTGAAAGCCTAAGATTTAAGATAGTACTTTTACGAGCAGTTACACTATGCATGGAAAGTAATTTCCGTAAGTCCTTTTTCTTTCTAAAAAGCGACTTTCCGGAAATACTTTTGACCACTCACACTGTGCAAGTCCAATAAATTTCTCATAATACTTTATGAAAGTATTTTGCGAATGTGTGTGTTGCGAGAAAGTTGAAGAAATTTGCTGACATTTCTAATCTATCAGTGTTATTATTAAAACAGGAATTGCTCCTTATGAGGATGATAGTGCTCAGGAATTTGAGGATACTTTGACCAAACCAAGTACAACTTGTGTGAGGAGGTTTGGTCATCGTGCTGGGGAAAATCCACACTACAAATTTGATGAGAGACTTGAGACAAACACACAGTGTAATCACCACCATAAAAAATGTGGCACACTAACAAAGGGCAATACTTTTAATAATACATTTCTTTTGTGGGTAGCAATCTTTCAAGTTGCTGTTAATCTTTAAAATATACCATACATATATTTTTGTATATACAGGTCTCCCTCGTATAACGTAACGCGATTAAAAAAAAGAGTTTTTTTCATTATGTTTTTAATTTTTTAAATAAAGTATGAGTTTTAATCTTGAGTTGGAAACTCAAACATCTTTAATTTACATAGTACCTATTTTATTTTGGAAAAAGCTTATTGGAACATAACCCTAAAATTTATATGAAAGTTAAGTCTTCTATAATGCGAATCACATAACGCGGAATTTTCCTGGAACGTAACCACCGCGTTATATGAGGGAGACCTGTATTTCTGTGGTCAAAAGCAATAACCGCCTAAGTCGTAAATTGCTGTTTCGAGTAATCTCGCTTTAAAGTTTTAGCGCGTAGTGTGTTCGCTATGGGAATGCGAATAGGTTTTTATTAAAAACTTTTGTTATTTTAAAGTTAGAAGCTCCCCGATTTTATACAAACGTAGAGCGCAGTCAAGGGAACGTGGTGGCATCCATAACTCAATTTCTTCTTAAGTCGACTTAAGCGGTTAGTGCTTTTGACCACAGATTTGTAATAGACCTGTATTTGACTCCGTAGCGCTGCACGGCATCGGCGGTATCATAGTAAAGTACCCCATTGTCTGCGCATCCATGATTAATATTTATTCGTAATATTTAAGCGTAATATTTTTTGGTGCCACCTAACCATCGCTTGCCGCTAATAGTTTCGCGCACTATCTTTGTCACGGCATCCACCGTGGATTGCGCTTTGCGATATACATATATTGCTGCGCCAAGAGCCCGCCTGGCTTTTCCAGCGTTTCTTGCAGACGGGTGCAAATGATACGCTCCATCACTTTGACAATCTTATCCAACATACGGAGTGGACGGTACGAGGAGGGCTGCTCTGGTTGCTTGCCAGGTTTGAGCAAAAGTACACTGCTGTTTTCATTTAAGGTCGGTATGCAGCTCTCAAGAAAAGCGAAAACTTCATATAAAAAAAAAGCTCAAGAAATGCTCAAGGAAATTTCCTTGAGTCAAATTTACTTGAAGTGTACGCACCTCACAAGAAAACCAATTCGGTTTTTTAATACTTTTTTTCATTGAAAAGTGAAATGACAACACTGATTTCGGCAAGAAACATACATTGTGACCGAAAAGTTTCCGGAAATTCTCATTAAAAATTCGCGCGCTGTATATTTTTCGATATTTTAAGTTTCTGTAGGTTGGTAGCACTGTCCTTAATTACTATGCCAAAAATGAGCGCGATCTGTCAGACAGTTTGTTTACGGCAGCTGTTGAAACCAGTTCACCTCGGTAGTGCGTTGCGATTTTGTTGAGAATTTTCTTCAAAATGAGTACCGTGAACAGGTCTCTTTGGACGTGCTTGATCGTGCCAATTCCGATCCAACTTTCATGGAACGCATCATAACTGGTGACGAGACATGGGTCTACGAGTACGACATGCAAACAAGCCAACAATCATCGGAATGGAGAAGAAAAGACGAGCCGAAACCGAAAAAACCACGCCAAAGTCGCTCGAAAATCAAGGTAATGCTGATTGTTTTCTTCGATATTCGTGGTGTGGTGCATCATGAATTCGTCCCTGAAGGACAAACAGTCGGTAAAGACTATTATTTGACTGTTTTAAGACGTTTGCGTGAAAATATCCGCCGTAAACGGCCTCAATTGTGGAAGGATAATTCATGGATTTTTCATGACGATAATGCTCCCTCGCACCGAGCCAACATTATCAACGATTTTAAGGCCAAACATTCAATAAATACCATCGAACAGCCACCGTATTCACCTGATCTTGCACCGTGTGACTTTTTCCTGTTTCCCAAACTCAAATTACCACTCAGAGGAACGCGTTTTGAATCCATAGAAGCCGTAAAACAGAATTCGCAGAGGGAACTCAAAGCCATACCGGAAGCGCCTATAAAAAATGTTTTGATGATTGGAAGAAACGTTGGCATATGTGTATCGCTTCTAATGGAGCATATTTTGAAGGAGATAAAATAAATATTGATGAAAATTAAGAATTTTGCGTTTTATTTAAAATTTCTGGAAACTTTTCGGTCACAAGGTATGTGTACCTATTTATTTCTCAAAGGAAAAGTGACAGTTGCAGTGACAAAAGTAAGTAAACTTCCAATTTAATTTGTTCTTATGTATTTCTAATGTAATTTTACTAATTTCAGAATGGAATCCACTTCGAGCCAAGACTCGAGCTCAAAACGCCAAAAGCGCGCTTTCAATTTTACCCATGCGGATAAACACCAGCTGGCCAAGGAAGTGCAGAAGTGGCCCAGGATCTGGGACATAAGCAGTGCATTGCACGCTAATAAGAATGTTGTGGACCAGGCCTGGGCCCTCGGGAAATCCCATGTTGAAGAATTTCATCTTTCTACGCGCTTGGTGGCTGCATTTTCTGGCATTTGCAATTTCGGCATTCGCCATTACACCGGCTTCCTGGCACTCGCGGTCCTCGTTCTTGGCATTGCTATGCTGCTCGGCTAAGCTTTGCTGACATGTTCACGGCCATATTTAACGCTGTATCTAAGTGAAACTACTCCAACTCCTTGCTACACTAAGGGCCGTTTTCTCAACTTACCGATAAAGTGACCTTTAGCTAAAGTGACCTTTAGTTATTCCTCACTTTAAAGTGCCCGGTAACTTTTTTCGTTTTCTCAACTGCCTGATAAATATAAATTTAACAAGTCTAATTTTTGGCAACTCTGGTCTACGATGGGCAGCACTTGGGCCCACTAGTAGCCCCAAGCTTGATCAGAAACGTAGTTTTTCCCCCATATAAATTTCTAAAACGGGGTTGTTGTTCTAGTTCATTTCAAAATTCCAGTGTTGCTGGTGTGAGTCATTTTTTGTGACCAAAGAAATTTGTCTTTTTATTTGTGGCTAAATGAGTGCTGTGATTGATCAATGACCTGTCAGTCCCACCGCTAATCCCTTCCTTTCCTTATCCTTTTGTACGAATATTTCCTCCTATTTTCTGCTCCCCGGCTTCGGCCGTTTGTCTCGTTCAATGTTTCATGTACTCTTTGTAACATTCGTTATTCACCCGTAGACGAATAAACGCCACCGAAACACCCGAACCCAACCGTGATTTTTATTCCTACCGCTCCGCCGACGTTTAACATGGTCCTTCGAGCTAACCGCGAACTCGCTACGCGAAAACACAGTCATTAACCCATTTTTTACCGCCCCTAGATCCCGTGGACCGATTTTGAAAATTTTCATAATACAGCCTATTTAGAGCCTCCGATGCCATTTCTGCTTTTAAAGAAATTACAAATTTTTTTTTTTTGGGCTGTAGCAGATGTGAATTTAAAGATACGCTGGCAAAATACGTAAGCCAAATTCGGAAAATTCCACATTTTTCAAGTTTAAGTTACGGTTTCTTTTTAACTACGCATCGAAAGTAGTTGCAACCAAGGAAAAAGTTGAATATAATGCGATTCCCGTGTTTTTAAGGACTACCCAAAATATTTCAAGTTAGAACACGCTTAAAACTTTAGAAAACTGAAAGTTTCATAATTTGTATGCCAACTTTGTTCTTTTGGTAAGCAGTATTGGGTATTTTATTTAAAAAAAAAATTCATTTTGTATTTAAACAAAAAATTTTTTAAAACCCTTAAAAAAGGTGGTCCTGTTTATACCAGTTTTACACTGAGTGAAACCCTAAAATTCGAAAATAGTTGTTCGCAGTTTTAAAGCCAACGAATGTAGCTTTCCGATTATGTAAAAATATTTAATATGCGTTAGAAACTGTAATTTTCAGAATTTTTCAAAGTTGCCGTGTCTTTAAAGACACGGCGGTAAAAAATGGGTTAACAAACAAACAAACAATAAAACAATTTCAAATACAAGACAATCAACAAGTGCAAAAACATAGTGAAAAGTGAAAGAAGACACAACATTAACTACAAACCGTGAAAAGTGACACAAAAAAAAACCAAACACTAAAAGTGACAACTCAATAAACAGTGATACACACAGCAAAATCGAAAAACAATGCACAAATATTTACAATATACAAATCACAGAAAACAAAATCTCAAAAATTAAAAACAAACACAAAAGGACCAAATATTGAACAGTGCAGTGACAAGCAAAAGAAGGGCAGCAGAATTAACAACAACAAATACACCCACAAGAGAACACAAAGCAGACGAAAAGGGCAACAACAACAGAAAGCAGCACAACATAGAAGCGCACAAACAGCGGACAGACGACACAAACCACATAGAGGAGATCCCCATACTCGGGCACTGGGCCCACTAAGATAAGCCCAAAAATGTTTTATTAAAAATTAACAAATATATAACCACATTCACTAACAAAAACATATATTTCTAAAAATATATATACCCATTCCCCAAAAATCCAGTTAAAAAATTAATTACTGGTACCCCGCTACTGCAATCCCGCTACTGCGCATAATTTTCGTTTTGCGTTTGCATTCCCTACGCAGGCAAAGCAGCAAAAACTCCCGCTGCAGCCTGCTACCCACTAATTTTCTTTGCACACATTTCCCCTAATTTTGCTTTGTGCATACTTCAGACCATGGCACAATAAACAAGGTAGTGGCAGGAAGGAGCGAAAAAATTCACGTGTATTTTGTTAGTGTTTTTGTTCGGTTCATTGTCAAATCGGACGGACGGTTCTCTTGCCAACAGTATTGCCAGCATCGAATAGACCACTTGGTCTATTCGAGAACGTAAAAATACACCAATTAACAGCAAAAGTACATAGCTTCTTTGTTTTAATCTGTTGTTTTACAATTAGGGGCAAAAGTGCTAAGTGCTAGTTCGCCGATTTTGCGTTAATTCATAAAAGTTAACGAAAATTGGAAAAATAATATCCTTTCGTCATTGCAAACATGCTTAAAATTTCACAGAAAAAGAGTTGAGTGGCCATGCTGTTCGCCGAATGTAAACAAAGCAGACAAAAATTTCTGACAACCTACCGAACTCTGACGAGAAAAAAATAAAATTCGCTCCTTCCTGCCACTACCTTGTTTATTGTGCCATGCTTCAGACCAGCAGCAAGCACTCCAGCTGCTGATCTCGAATTTTTTCATTTCAAATTTTCCTTTGTGTGATCACCGCTGGCAAAGCAGCAAAACTCCCGCTGCAGCCAGCATCCAAAATCACGCACTCCCATCCTTTTGCGTTTCGCTTGCACTCTCCCACATGGCACAATAAACAAGGTAGTGGCAGGAAGGAGCGAATTTTATTTTTTCCTCGTCAAAGTTCGGTAGGTTGTCAGAAATTTTTGTTTGTTTTCTTTACATTCGGCCAACAGCATTGCCAGTCAACTCTTTTTCTGTGAAATTTTAAGCATTTTTGCAATGAGGAAAGAATATTATTTTTCCAATTTTTGTTAACTTTTATGAATCAGAGCTGTTAAAGAATGCAATCAAATGCGAATTAAATCAGTTGAAGTCACAGTCAATGACTTAAATTTTTGATTGCAGTCTTTGACTAACGTTTTGACTAAAGACTAAAAATTTGAAGTCTGAAGTCATTTCTGTTATTCTGACTAATTAGTCATTTGGTGAAGTCACTTAATGACTTCATTTTTCAGTGAAGTCACTAAATTAAGATCAGCGCTTTTTGAAAAATATTTAATATATTAACAAAATTAAAATTAAAATAATTCATTCTAACAAAAGGTAGCAATCAAATGAATGTAAATTCATTTAAATTACATGATTTACTTTCAACAATAATAATATTTTGAAATTTTTGTCCGAAAGGAAACCTCGACGAGGCGTATTTAATAGTGTTGCAAACGAAAATAACCGTTTCACGGCAGCTGAAGAAGGTAACGGTGCGTTATATTTTAAATACGCTTTTTTAATTGTTGGATAGCGATTCAGCATTGTTATCGATTAAGACTTATGTCAAGCATAAAGTGAATTGACTTAGGGTCAATTTTTCAGTGCGAGTTTAACTCAGTTTCTAGTTTAAACTTAGTTTAAACGCAAAATCTAATTTTTCAGTCAAACTTGACTGAAGTTTAAACTCAGTTTAAACGCCCAACCTTGCACGGTTAAAATAAGTTTAAACTGTCAACAGCTTCTGACAGTTCATTTGTTTTTGGTTTTGGTCAGCTCTTGCCTGTCGTGAGCGAAATTCTTTTTTTGCACTATTTTAGATTCTTATACTTTGTGCGCAACGTTTTCGCGCACCGGAACTTATCAACAAATTTTGAATCGAAATCGTCCTCAATTTCTTTCTTTTTGGTTTGTTTTTCCTCGGTACTCACGCGGTCCTTCTTGCACTCGAGCACTTGTATATTATTTTTCAAAAGTGCAAGAAGACATTCGATTTCCCCGAGACGAAAAATGTTGTAATTTTTAATTACATAAATACATTATTTGAGCGCAAAGAATTTATTTACGAATGACAATCAAAACAAAGGAAAATTATTAGCTAGATAAAAATGTTGCCAGTATTGCCATACTCAAATGACAAATATTTGCTCCAGCTAAACTAGCACTGAAAAACTGCTTTGTCGTTTAAACTTAGTTCAAATTTAAACCAAGTTCAAGCAAACTCCGTTTGAACTGGGTTTAATTTCGCACTGAAAAAGTGGCCCTTAGGGTAGCTGGCTTTAGCTTAACTGCAGATGACTTCAAATCACTTCAGATGACTTCAACTGACTTCAATTGACTTCATTTTGATATTGCAATCAAATGATTGCAATCAAATGACTAGCAAAAAATGAATGTAAAAATGAATAATTATTCATAAATTTTTAGTCTGAATAATGACTTCATTTTTTTATTCTTATTCATTGAATACAAAAAATGAATGCACTTTTTTGCCAAAAAATCAACTGACTAATTATTCGCAAATGATTACATTCTTTAACAGCTCTGTTATGAATTAACGCAAAATTGGCGAACTATGGACTTAGCACTTTTGCCCCTAATTGTAAAACAATAGATTAAAACAATGAAGTTATGTACTTTTGCTGTTAATTGGTGTATTTTTACGTTTTCGAATAGACCAAGTGGTCTATTCGATGTTGGCAATACTGTTGGCAAGAGAACCGTCCGTCCGATTTGACAATGAACCGAACAAAATACACGTGAATTTTTTCGCTCCTTCCTGCCACTACCTTCTTTATTGTGCCATGCTCTCCCACTTGCACACAATTTCGCGTTTCGCTTTGTGCGATATTCGCACGCACCAGCAGCAAGCACTCCCGCTGCTGCCTCTAAGTGCACTCATATTTTTTTAATTCTGCCTAAGCAATTCCCTATTTCGCTAGCAGAAGTAAATAAACGCAAGCACAGTGGGACGAGTCACATTTTTTTTGCAGCACATTGAACAATTTTCTTAGAAAATTTTCAATAGTGCTGCATATACTCATACACTGCACATCTGCTGCCACCCAAGTGCATACAGTGGGACAAATACCCCCACTTGCACACAAAAATTTTTGTACACACAAATATTTCGACACTTTTACTTAAACACTTATACAAATAATAACATAAACATACATATATATATATACAAATATATATATTTATACACACTTATACACATACCCATACATATTTATTTTCTTTTTCACATACATTTATACTCATACACATACATATTTATTTTCCAGTTAACAAAAATAATCACATACACACACATATATACATACAAATAAATATATTTATACACACATATTTATACACATACACATACAATTCCAGACATAACGAAATGGATAAATAGGACCCACGGAGCAACGAACTATTACTTGACGCAAATCTTATCAGGACACGGATGCTTCCGGTCATATCTTCATAAATACAAACATGTGGACGACCCCTATTGCCTTTTCTGTGAAGGAAGAATTGAAGACGCAGGACATATACTGGTGGAATGCAGTCGATTCACGGACGAAAGGTCACACCTGGAGCGAGAAATGGAAAAACGCATTACCCCACGCGGGCTAATAGAACACATGCTGACTTCACAGGAGGCATGGAATAAGTGCAATGCGGCACTGACGACGATAATGCAGCGACTACGACGCGATGAACAAGCAACGAGACAAGAACCATAAGCGACAAGACAAAACCACATGTGCCTGACGCAAGGTCAATCCTCCCCGTGAAGGAATGCCCTCACCGGCGGTACCGCGGGGAATCCAAGGAGAGTGAAGACTACGGGAGTTGGTTTTAGCCGGTAGAAATCCGGCATAACTCTGGAATACGGGTTCCAGAGTATCTTGAATGAAGATTTCCAACTTCCGACGTGAAACAAAAAACAAAAAAAAAACATACACATACATACTTTTATTCACACAGATTCACATTCACATCCCATACAACAAAATCACTTTTTCACAAATAAAAACAAATTTTCATACATATTTGACTACACATTTGTTATACATATTATAATAATTTTAACATACATTCCCAATTCCCACATACATTAACATTTCTATTTATTACCCATTTACAATTACAAAAAATGTATTTGTTCCCCATATACATATATTCCCAATACACATACTGATACACAAATTTTGCTCAATTCCCATATTCACATTTATTTATTACCCATACATATATATGTTATCTCCCTACACATTTACACACACAAGTGTAAAATTTTTTATTTATTTATTTATTTGCTGCTCGACAAGTGTTCAAATTCGTTTGAACGAATTTTCCCATTTCCAACTCTTTCCATACTCAATTATCATTCGCGCGGACGCGGTTAGATTACACGTCTATTTCCCCAATACCCTACATTTACATACACATATATTTATTCAAACTTTTTACCCTTTGTCGAGCTTCCTTAAACAAAATGCCCATTGAGCGATCCCCTAAATGACAAAGTGTCACAATGGAGACTCCGTCCTCCAGATATGCAAAATCATCTAAAGCACATTTGACAGTTCCTGTCACTCGGGAGCCACCAAACACTCGCTCCAAACTCTCTAGTCCCAAAGCAACCGATCCCAGTGTTGCTAAATTTACTTTCGAGTATGACAGACTCGTGCACACAATTTTCATCGGCTCCTATTGACGATTTGACCAAATCCCTGGTTCAAATTAAGCAGAAAAATCTTGAAGCCCAATGGGAGAGGCTTTTGCGCGCACAAGAGGCAGTCTTTATTGCTGAAGACAACAGCCAGCCCGACGGTTTCAAAGAGTCGGCTAGGCAAAACATCGACGCCTGCACAAACCAGTACGAGTTGTGCATGGCTCAGATGTCGGACATCATTGAGCTGCTCCAAATTCAGTCCCCCCAGCCCGCTGCGCATATGGAACCGGTTCGACCCCTAGAACCAGCAAATACCCCCTACATTTGCCTACAAGTTCCACCTTGTGATACCAAAACCTTCTTCGGGGGCTATGAGCAGTGGCCGTCTTTCCGAGACATGTTTACTGCGGTTACATTGACCACCCCCAGCTCACTCCAGCCCAAAAATTGTATCACCTCCGATACAAAACGCAAGGCAAAGCCGGTGCTATTGTTAAGCAATATGCATTAACCGATGAGAATTTCGGACTCGCGTGGGAAGCCCTAAAATCCCGTTATGAAAATAAACGCATACTCGTTGCCTATCAAATCCGATCCCTTCTGAATATCGCTCCTGCCCACACCGAAAATAGTGAGGCACTACAGGGGATCCAAAACACAATAAACAATTGTCTGTCTGTTCTCAATACTCAGGCGGTAGACACTGACAATTGGGATCCGCTATTGGTTTACATATGTTGTACCAAATTACCCCAAGAGACACTCGCTCTATGGGAGCAATCATTGACATCCCGGAAGGATCTGCCACCCTGGTCGCAAATGAATTGATCGACCAAGCCTCTCAGCGTACCTTCATTTCTTCGAAGGTCCAGAAACGCCTTAAATTGCCAATCGAGAAATCCCCCTTTCAAATCTCGGGCATGGGCGGTCAGATTGTGCAAAATGCCAATCATACATGCTTCTTGACTTTGGCAGTCCCTAAAACGAGCACGAAACTCCCCGTGCAAGCAGTCGTGCTCCAAGAGCTTACGAAATTGCTCCCCTCCTTCTCATATAAACCCCCCTAATATGAAAGATTTCGCCATGCTAGAACTCGCTGATCCAAACCCCTTCGAGACAGCGCAGATCGATTTAGTGATTGGCAGTGATCTTATCCCGCAGATCATGCTCGAAGGTATCCACCGAAATGTATGTGGCAGCTTACTTGCTCAGCATACAGTATTCGGTTGGGTATTAAGCGGTCCAGTACCCCCTTCGCATTTGACATTTGCCACAGAGGTACCAAGTCGCCATATGCATACTGGCCCCAGCCGTCGCAAAAACTTTCCCGCCCTAAAGAAAGCCCTTTCGTAAGTGATTGCCGCCCTCAACCCCGTAGGGTTTCCACCCCAGTAAATAATGGAAAATCACTTCGAACCCACCACTCCTGCAAACCCATTCTCAAACCGGCAAGTTTGCCAAACGTTACGGCCCCGCAGGATGGCTTTCGCCTCTAATGAGGTGTCCTAAAAGGGTTCGCCAAAAACGGCCCACATTCACAGCAACTGACGGAAATTGCAATCCCTCGCAATTCCTCATTGCGCCGACTCCATCCCGGGTCCGAAAAGAGGACAGTCGCCACTCCAGTGCGACACCAAGAGCTGCAAATCCCGCAGACGTCGGAAGATCGGGTACAAACTCCAAGATCTGTAAGATCTCCCTCTCGGGTGGACCGGCTCCAGCCATTCTCATGCTCACACAGGTCCAATCCCGGACAAAAGAGCGGTTGACTGCCACCACCCTCTCGAAGAGCAAACCGACATCCTCGGTCGGGTCTCTTGCTTCTCTCGAGCCCTGCGAATAGGTATATATGCACCTAAAATTCTCCAAATTCACTCGAAAAATTTACCCACACTGTGAAAAAGTAAATGACAACTCGTCCAAATTTATATATTTCCATATTCCCCCGGCTTTAGCTTAAGCGCACCCCGCAGCTTAGCCACGATTACCCATTCCCATGATATCAGCCTCAGAAACTTAATTTTCAAGCAACTGACATTTCCTCTTTTTGCAGATCCGGCGCTAGCAACCACTCCAGCAGCTGCCCCGCACGTCCGCACGCATCATCTGCGAATAGGCCCTCATCGCACTCACCAGCGCTCCGGCATAGCGGAACGGCGACAACCCTACAGCCGTCCGCCCACCGTACAGCCAGTCAGCCGCGCATCACCGCCAGCCAGCCGCCAGCCGCAACTCTTCCTCACACCCGAGGACGCGGGGACGAGCAACCCCCAATTGCACTCTGCAATGGCGGCCGCGATGGCTAAATGAGTGCTGTGATTGTTCAATGACCTGTCAGTCCCACCGCTAATCCCTTCCTTTCCTTATCCTTTTGTACGAATATTTCCCCCTATTTTCTGCTCCCCGGCTTCGGCCGTTTGTCTCGTTCAATGTTTCATGTACTCTTTGTAACATTCGTTATTCACCCGTAGACGAATAAAAAAACCCGAACCCAACCGTGATTTTTATTCCTACCGCTCCGCCGACGTTTAACAATTTGTATATTTTTGGTGCCATTTCGTAATACGTTTGTATAAAATTGACTAGAAAAAAATATATTATTGCCCAAAAACGCCAAATTAATCCTTGGGTATGCTTTTAATTTAATTACATTAAGATTTTATTAGCTGCATCCAAAAAAACAACCCTGCGGTCTAACTAGAGCATTTAGCACCAAAAGCATACCTGATCTGATCTGATCGTTAAAGATTCGCTAAATGAAGAAATGCGAAATAAAAAGGACGGCAATTGACCCCGTCATATTCAATGCATTTAGCTTTGTGTTCTTTGGTATATTTTCATTAATATTTACATAATGAAACCAACAAAGTTCATGTGTGGGCATTTAATGCAGAAAATTAATGAGAACATACTTTAAAAAGCAAATAATTAAAAGGAATCCCTAATATCTGGAAAAGGGCAGACCAAGTGAAGAGCTGATCACTGCTATCACACACGGACTGTGTACGTGAATTGCAAAAAACGCACAAAAATCTGCTTAGTCTCCCAGTTTCACATCGCTTAATCGCTGCAGGTGGCGGCCCAGCAGCGATTGGAAATGTCAGCAGTGCAAAGCAGTGAAATAGTCCAATCGGCTGTTATATGTTCTATTTGCCGAATTTTGCGACTCCGTACCTTCGAAAGCGTCTTCCAGTGCATGAATACCGAAAGATCTCAAATTCAAATTTCACTTCAAATTATAATCTCATAGTCAGCTGTTTTCTGTTTGTAAACAAACATGGCACCACTTTCACTTAAAGTTCACTTTAAAGTTTAAGCCTTTCTGACATGAAAATAATGAATGTATGAATTGTATGGGCTGTAGTCCAATATATTGGACATTGTTACTGAAAGGGTTAACAGGCACTCAATCTGACCGGTAAGTTTTATCGGGAGGATAGCTTAACAAATGGTTGAGAAAACGAAAATGCGTTTATTTGCCCGATAAAATGAACTTTAAAGTTAAAGGTAAGTTGAGAAAACGGCCTTAAACGTTTCGGCATGGAACTCCCGTCACTTCACCCCTTTTGCTGCGGCTTACGTGCACGATTGTGATGTAGCTTAAACACGATTGCTGAGTTGTCGCTGTCAGTAATGGGCCAGTTACTCATGACATAACTTAGTTTTACTTGTCAGCTAGCACGACCTGGCATACCCGAAAGCTGTACAACTGGTTACCCGAGACATAGAACATAAACTTAGAACTTAACCGTAAACTTAGAAATCTGTTTCGTTTTGGTTTCTAAGTTTATGTTTACGGAAAACGCAAAAAATTTTGCCAATCTCTTCGGAATGAATTGAAAAGTAAACAAATTAAAATAATTTGTAAAAATATACAAAATGGATTGCAATTTTTATTAGTTTCGTAAATATATTAATAATTTTAGTCGTTGGATGCTCAGACATTTAATAATAGCAAGTAAAAAAATGTCGCGAAAAGTTTGAATTTGATTGTTCACGAGATGGAAAAATCGAAGTGGCAATATTGTCGCTCAGCTGATTTTTAAGTTTATGTTTACGGAAATAAAGTTTTGAGTAATCGCTCAAATTTTCTAAGTTTATGTTTATGGTTAAGTTTATGTTCTGTGTCATGAGTAACTGGCCCATAAATATTTAGCATTCCGTGCAAGGCACAGTTTGCGAAGGTGAGGTCTACCCTGCCCCTCTGCTCCCGATACCTGCACCAAACCTGTGTGCGGTTTAATTTGTATACATTCCTGCACCTCTCCGGTCTATTATCTTGAATTCTTTTCGTTACAAAGTACTTTTACCACACCTTTTTCACTCTTTAATGAAAAAGGACAAGTAGTTTTGTACATAAGTAAAAGTAAGAAACAATTTGTATATAGAAAAGTGAACAAATTTTCATAATAGAATAGTAATAATAATAATTTCCATGTATAAAAAAGTGCAAACATTTTCAAAAAAATGATTATAGGAGAAAATTGTTATACTAGTTATATTACTTTTTAGGGCTAAAGTAATGTATTAGTTCTATTACAAACTATTACTCACTCTATATACGAGTATAAGGCCTAGTCAGCTATAATCAATTTAATTTTTTTTCGCAAAATTGGTCCAATTTTAGAATACTGTTTCAAGATTGAAGGAATTTGAGGTTTTGCTATATACAAACAACAATCTCTTATTTGGGGCATGCAATCTTTTCTGCGTATTCATTCAACACATATGTAAGTATGTATATTTTTATGCAATGGTGCTCGTTAATGCCACTGCAAAATAACAACGGGTATGAGAATTTTTCAAATTCAGAGTCTATGCCCTCGTGTTAATACCGAAAATTGTCAATAGACCGAGTATGTTATTTATAACAATTAGGAATTGAAGATTTTATCACTGCGCTGTGCTTTGAAGTCTTACGACAATGTTGGCTTACGGCGACACATATGTATATTGTTTTTGCTGTGAAAAGCATTGTGTACTGTAGTGTGCCAAAATATTTACTTGGGACGTGCTTTTAAAGAGAAATAGGTACTTACCTAGGCATAAAACCGATGAATGTCGACTTATTTTGTATGGCTGCATATGCGAGACAGTTTCTTAAGTTGCAATCATGTGCATAACGACAATTTCTGTTCAGTATTTTTAAAAACGACAACTTTGAAAAACAGTTTTTTATGCTCAAAAGTAAAAGGTTTGGGCCAAGTTTTAATGGCAGCCAAAAACATGGTCAAATAGTTGCTGAAGGTTTTTGAATTATGTAGTGAAATGCATGTTCCCGTATGGTGAAGCGTAACATCAGTAATCTTTATAAAATGGTTTAATGCTTTACTTTAATGGATAAATAGTAAAACAAATTATACATTTCCATGTGGGGTTTTTAACAATGTTGACAATTTTCGGTTTCAGTTGAGCCGAAAAGTCCAAAAATGGCTGACACTTAGTTTCGGATCGGTTTTGAAAAGTCGGTTTCTGTCGAAAACTACTTTTTATATACTTATTTTGGTGTTGACTACGACAGAGGACCGATCATGGGTTTAAATAACGCCTCAGACTTTCTGTTCCATGCATTAACCAGCTGAGCCACGGCTGTTGATCTTAACTCATTTTTCGTTGAAAAGCTTGCATGATACTAATGGTTTCATTTACAAAAAAATGTTTTCATTCATTCTTTTCCTTAATTTTCAATTTTGCTCCACTACAATAACTATATAACAATTAATAATTTACACACATTATTTATCTTAAAAAGTTCTTTTGTCTTCAAGGTTCTGACAATCATATATCAAAATACCTGAAAAAATATCTAAATATTCGTAAGGCGGCTGATCACTCCAAAAAGATTATGTAAGAAGTTGTGTATAAACTAAATGGCGGATTTGAACAAACAGAAGTTCACGTTGATACATAATACACGAAGAAAGGTCAATAGCAGATCGAAAATGTTTATGAAAAAACTTGTATCTGTTCATGCCTAAAAGCGTTCCTTCTTTTGGTATAATTTCGAAGCCTTAAGTTAAAAAGTTCTTACTTCGACATATTTAGGTGCTTTATTTACATAACTGCAAGGATAATTAGATCAAGGCCAGCGGTTCAAGGATTCAAGGTTTAAATTTAACTATGGGAGTACAGCCGACAAACGAAACATTGTTTCGAATTGTCTAAGTATGTACTAATCATTAGCGTCCAGATTTTGTGTTTCTTTTGAACTTATTTGTTTACGGAATCCGTATGAACCAAATTGTAGATTTGGCGTGTAGGGAACACTGCAAACTAAACTTTGACCGTAAAGTATGAGATTCTGTTCTCTTTTCACAATTATAATTGTCACCGTGCTACAATTTCCATTTTTTCAGCAATCTAGATATTGTGTATATTAAATTCTATCTAAATACATCGATCGCCATATACAATATTGAAACGTTTGTTATGGAACTCTCGAAATCGGATGTATTCTTTTGTACACAATATCAAGTTCTTCGATTGCATTGTGTACACAATAGAAAACAGACACTGCATAATTTTTTGTATACACTTTTGAATGCTTAATACACAAGACGGATGTTCGCGTGGAATGTTTAGCAGTTTCTCATGTCTTTTACTGATTTAGCAATGACCAGTGCATGACCTATATTTTCACATAAAATATGTATTTTATCTTTTATTAGCCTGTTAAATTTTCTTTGGCTCACCCTTAGATCTGCGCAATACATATGTGTGTGTTTGTGAATATGGCTATGTATACGATAATAAAAAGGATAACACTTACCGTACATGTACCGAACAACAAAGTCCACACGATTATCCCAGGAGTATGACATTGTGATTTTATATATATATATATATCACACACAATCTAGAAATACAAATTTAGAACATGGATTCACAGAATGCTCAATTTCGGGTATTAATTTTGAGTTCGGACGTAGCAAGGCAGTCGAAGACGCATACAAATTAGCTTTGCGCTTCAGCTTGAAAATTCAAATTAAAAATTACAATCTCCTATATTTTCTTCAAATTCGTTTTTCTCGTAAACTACCTGAGGACCGGTTTGTTTCTGAACGACTGAATTTATTTCTACCAACAAGAGAGCTAGAAGCGTGAAATTACAAAATTTATTCTCAACACACTTTAATTCAATTTTAATCATATGATGCATAGAAACAGAAATCGGTGAATGTTTGTAAACATTTCTTTGTTGCTGTTCTTTTTCTCATAACAAATTCGACTGGGGCCACTAATACAGCTACATACTTGTGCATTGTACGATTATATGAGGAGCCATTTTTGCCAACAACGTCTAGTTATTGTTCTATTTTGCCGACCCGTATTCGAGTTCTTTTACGCAGGTGAAGTTTTATGGTTCTGTCAAATAAGAAAGTTTTACTTCTACACTGGCATAGTACAGTGCCATAATTTTTGGCTTTAAATTAAAATAAATAAAATGTATCTGTTGGAATAAATATGTTATTACGTTGAAGATAAATATGTTTTTTGTATTCAATATATAAATTCAAACTTCATTGCAAACAAATTACCGATGCACATATATATGGGTAGGAGGTAAGAAAACAAGCAGTTATACTGGTTGGTATACTCCGAAGAAGGGGAACGAGGTTTAGCACAATATTTCCTGAAAGATACGATTTCCGGATAAACCCTATAAAGCGTCGAATGTTAACGGATTAATTCATCCAGGTAATTGACAAAAGGAAATGGGGGTCCAGTTTACTGATATTTCATGTGTTATTAGCCCTTGCCGGTCTTCTACTCGCGAATTTCGTAGAAATAATCGCTTCCCCGCTAAAATGCTATTTTGTAAAGTATAATAGCTCATCAAAGATTAAACTTTTACTTACTAAATCCATTGCCAAGATTAGCGCTTTGAGACATAACAAGAAAGTAAATATCTAAAACCCTTAAAGACAGCTTTTATCGAGATCCATTAAAAATTACATAAACGTGAATCTAGATATCATACATAGTCACACTGCGTACTCAGATCTTCATTTTCCGGTTTTTTATTTTTTGAAAGGGATTTTAAAGTTTCCACGATGTAAGAACAACTTTAACAAATTGATTTAAATATTTGCGCTCACGCAATGACACAAATATGAATATAAAATGTATGAGGAAATAGGAAATCGCCCTTTGAATAACTCTTCTATTTTGGATTTTCAATACTAAAACTAATCGTGTTAAAAAAATATATGCTAGAAACTTAATTTTCTGTATTTTTAAATGTTTGCTTGTGGATGGGAGCTTTACGTTAAACCAATAAAGCTAGAAGAATAAAATTCAGACCACTGCTACTATAGATTATTCAGTTGAGCTCCGAACGAAATAGCTGAATGCAGTTGCGCATATACGTGGGTGGTCCGATAAGTACTTAGCCTACAAAAGAAAAACGAAAATTTTGGAAAAATGGCGATTTATTTCTCAACGTAGTCCTTTTAACTCGATACACTTGATCCAGCGATGCTCCAACTTTATTAACCCGCCTGAAAAATACGTTTTCTGGAGGCCTCCGTGGCGGCGATAACCTCCTCATTCGACTCAAATTTCTTCCCGGCGAGTGACTTTTTCAAGTTTGGAAACAAAAAGAAGTCACACAGGGCTAAATCTGGAGAATACGGTGGAGATGGGGCAGCTGTTCGTAGCCTAATGCGTCCAATTTGGCGAATCACCGACCGATATTGCTCTTTTTCCATTTTTCTAAAATCCGCGGACACGTTCGTTTCCACACGCGGTCAAAACAAAACTACAAATCCAATATGGCTAAAATTTTGACAGTAACCGTCTACGAGGATGAACTACACGATAGTAAATTTCTCTGACGATAGTGGCACCATCGGGCGGTGGGGCTAAGTACTTATCGGACTGCCCACGTGAAAGGGGATTTGGGGGTTCGGACCTAACCAGAATACAAAAATACATAGTGCAAAATATGGTTTCAAATGAGAATTTGTGGGTAAAACCCCCTCCAAACTAAAATCATGCGTGCGGCACTAGCTGGATGCCATGTCATCGACTGCCAAGAAAAATCTGGCAAATGGAAGCAGCAAAGAAGTTGTGCGTTCGTGAGACTGCTGACCTACAACCGTCTTACTCAGGTTATCCTGCTGCAGCTGAAAGGGAAAATTCACAGATTGAGCAAAACGAACGATTTTTTTCTTGCCTTAAATGTTTGATTAAACTTAAGTGTAATTATAGTTTTAAGTTTTAAAAGAAAATTGTAAATCAGCTGTTTTTTTCTTTAACCTTCGCCTGTCCCTGCTTAAAATTGCGTTCCCTCTCCTTTGGGGTCAGGATGACCGCAACCAAACGGTTATATAATTTACTGACAAAACATAAAGAAATGTTACACATAAATCACAAAAGAAACGAGGAAAGCCCCGAAAAGTGTTTTTCTCGATTTGTTATTGAGTCGTAAGCGCGATTAACACTAAATAACACAAGTAGACGAGCGCACAGAACCGCTCAACTGTTTTTGTTATTCCGCCTGGGGTCAAATATACCCCAAGAGACAGGCAGAAGGTTAACTCTCCTGGTTACACTCTTTTTTCTGTGTATTGTGAATGTGCCAAGACCCACTTGTCAAAACTAGGGTTATATCTAAACTTGCAAGTTTTTAAAAATGTCTGTTTGTTTACATTTTTTGATAATTTCATTTTTGGGAGCTTTTCTCCTTTTAGGGCTTACTCTCCAGATTTCATTTATTTCATTTTACTGGAAAAGTTTCCAAACAGACCTTGGGCTATATATAAACATTACCATGTATGGTTGTAATTAGTACACAGTTTGGAAAATCATAATTTTAAAGAATGTTCTAACATTTCAGGGGGTCAGGACCAGCGTTGCCACAAGAAAAACAAATTATTAATCAGGAACAAAAATAAAAATAACCAAAATGTAACGAAAATAACTAAAATGTTTATTTGACATAAACAACTACTTTACTTTTACAAAACAACAATACTTTTACAAAAAGTAATCGTAAAAAAGGTCACAGCCGCCGTGGCTCAGTTGGTTAGTGCCCAGTCCAACGAGTCGCATGCAGAGCGACGCAAGATCGAATACTGCATGTAGTAACACCTAAAAAAAATAACGGGAAACTCGTTTTCTCTTTCGGTGGCTGTCCTCTCAGCTGGAAATGGCAAACCTCTGAGAGTAAAAATTGCCTATGAAAAAGCTCCCAACCTGCCGTTCGGAACCGGCATAAAACTGTAGGTCCCTTCCACCCGCGTACAAAATTCACACGCACAACACGGGTGGTTGCGGGAAGCTAGGCCTTAGTCTCGCGTAAGCGGGCTGTCGTGCCAGTCAATTATTAAATTAATTATTAATCGTAAAAAAGTGTTGTTGACTCTTAAAACATACAGTCGTGTCTGGGTATAGTAAACACCTCGATATAGTGAACACTCAAATGTTTACATGGAGTACTCTAAATATTGAACAAACGGAAACCTCTAAATACTGAAAAAAATTCTGAAAGCAATTTAAACCAAAAAGCAACAAAAAACACAAGAATGAATCAAAAATGAAAGAGGGTATTCCCCTAATTTGTAGTTTTGCTATTGATTGTTACAAAATCATTGTTTTCATATTGTTTTTTGTCGAGTACAAACCGATTGTGGTTGAAAGTACGGTTTTTAGTTTTTATTTAAATGATCTTTTAAATTTATATACACACAGTGTAGTTTGAGCAAATAAAACGAGTTTTTGAACAAAAATTCTTACCTTGATATAGTGAACAACCTCAATACTGTGAGCAGTAGATCTGCGACATCGGCATCGATGTTTTATAAACATCGATGTTTAGCATCAACATCGAGTGTTTTAAACATCGATGTTTGCAACCCGATGTTTCTTCAACATCGATGTTTTGGTTCGATGTTTTGTGTCGATGTTGCAATTTAATAATTTTTTTTCATGTAAGGCAATAATTTGGTTCAGACTTTTTACATGCGAAGATTCTCACAATAAGTAAAAAATGCACCTTGCATATACATTGTAGAGCCATCTTATAGTTCCGTCGAAAGTACACAGCGACGAGCAGAAAGGGAACTGCCACAAACTGTTAACCCTTTCGCTATTTTGTTGTCATATGGCAACATGTTATTTTGTGGGCGTCTGAACCCTCTGTGATATCAAAATTACATTTTTTGTTGGTCCTTAGAATACTTAGTTTGAAGTTTTAGCAAAAATACGAAATGAATAAACTGAATATTTAAGTATAAGAGAAGTATACATGTTTTTTTAATGATATATCTTGACAGAGTAAAGGAAGAAGAAGCAGAAAAATTAATTAACTTTTTAATTTGACGTTTTCTTTCAATTAAGATAATTTTTTGTTTAATTTTGGCTGAAGTAAATGAAGAAATATTAAAATGTTCGTTCTACGTAAAATATTGTATGTTTAACCTTAGAACCGTGAGTTGGGCACTCAGTGCCCATATTAATTTTTAATGTTCAATTTCGGGGATTTGGGAAGTCCAATTTGTTTTTTTTTAGTCGGCAGATAGATTGTACTTTTGGTTATATGTTGCCAAAATTACAGGTGTATACCTTTTATAATAAGAAAGTTATGCCATTTTATAAGATGAGTACGCTATACGTAACTTGGGGCACTCAGTGCCCATAATATTTCCTGATATATTTTGTATGGATAATAGTAATTTGCTAACGATTTTTGGTGTTTATTGTGGATTTATTTTAGTAGTGATAAATATATTTTTTTGGAAATGAGTGAGGAATTTGCGGTTTATTTGGCTAGCCTATGCCGTGAATTAACCGAAGAAGAAGAGGAAACAGATCCAATTTATTTCAATGCTCATGGCGATGTGATGATGGTGGAAATGAACCTACATTTGATGGCTGACTGACACCCAGTGACCAGTCTGACTTCGGAGAAGATACTGCTCAGCCCATTCCAGATCCACGTTTCGAAGAATATGACAACGAGGAAACTGCAGTAGACATGGATCCTGGTAAAACAGGCTTGTTTTGTCAACTTCGGTTATTGAGGCCAATCATGGAGAAAAATATTTTGGTCAAGGAAGGAACGACCAAACTGTATGGTGGTCAAACTCTATGGTGGATATTGGATTTCAACTGCCCATGCCAGCAAAGAAATGAATCCTGTAACAAAAATGCAGTAGTCATACATGACTATAATGAGCATAAAGGTGGTGTCGATACATTTGACAAAATGCTACGTGGATTCACTGGCAAAAGAAAAACATGGCCCATTCGCCAACGGCAATATGCTGGATGCCGCTAGACATGGAGCGTTCATGCTTTTTGAAAATTGCAAAATATTTCTGTACTATGGAATTAGTACAGAAACATGCATCAAATACTAGTATATAAGGGCATGTGAAAAGGGCCTTTTTCGCAAAATACAATGCCGATGCTGATACGGACTTAGATATTGATGAAGATGCAGACAATATTCCAAAAAAGTCAACACCAAATCAAAACGCATCAAAACGACAACGGAGAATTTCACCAATTTGAGCGGTTCAAAACCAAAACTTTATATGATTTTTATATTTTTAAGCTAAAAATCTTTTTTCTAACAATAAATAACGGTTTCAATAAATTATTTGCATAAATAAGCGAAATATTGGCCTTTTTATAAAAAAAATTCAAAAAAAAGCTCAAATTTCCATACAAAATACATTACTGGGCACTGAGTGTTCAAGTCATGAGATTAAGTTGTATAGCCAAGTCACGGTTCTAAGGTTAAGTAATTATTAAAGCCACAACGATGTGGTTGTTCTCATAGAAATACACTCTAAAATACAGGGTCCGAGTATAAAAATTAAAAAATGTCTTATGGAGTGTTGATAATATAACCACATAGAAGCCTGAAACGTAAAATTTAAAATTTTAAGTTTCCCACTAAAAATCTGTAGTGAAAGGGTTAATAAGAATTTTTTAACAATTAAAGTAATAATGTGAATTCACACTCTTTTTCGTCATAGTTTTGTAGCATTAATTTTTTGTAAAGAAATTTTGCATATGTATGTATAGGGTGTTTTTTTTAGAGGTTTGTTTTTCGAATAGAGATAAAACTGACATTTTGTGGTCAAATCTGGCAACTCTAATGTCATTTATGTTCAGTTTGGTTTGCCATTTCATCATGAACAGGTTGACAAAAGAACAACGCTTGCAAATCGTGCAAATTTATTTCGAAAATAATGGTTCAGTTCGCGAAGTTTACCGCAAGCTCCGTCCATTTTATGGTCCATCAGAGCAATTAATTCGGTTAACCATGGGTCGTTTTCGCACTACGTTTACTCTATGTGATAATACGCATCCGCAGAGATGTCGAACAGTGCGCACCGAAGAAACAATTGCCGCTGTAGAGCAAAATGTTGAAGAGGACCCGAATGAATCGATTCGCCACCGTGCACAGCAATTGGAGCTTTGTCCATCAACTTTATGGAAGATTTTGCGCAAAGATCTTGGCTTGCGACCTTACAAGATCCAGCTTGTGCAAGAATTAAAGCCGCGAGACCATGCAATGCGTCGTGATTTTGGTGTATGGGCCAAAATGAGATTGATCTCGATGCTGATTTTCATCGCAAAATTTTGTTCAGTGATGAGGCTCATTTTTGGTTGAATGTCTACGTCAACAAGCAAAATTGCCGCATTTGGAGTGAAGAGAATCCACATGAAACCCTTGAGACGCCATTACATCCACAAAAACTGACTGTTTGGTGTGCTCTATGGGCTGGTGGAGTCATTGGGCCATACTGCTTCCGAAATAATGCTGGAGAGTCAGTTACCGTTAATGGAGACCGGTATAGAGCCATGATAACCGACTATTTTGTTCCCGAATTGGATGGCATGAATGTGGATGAGTTGTGGTTCCAACAAGACGGCGCTACATGCCACACAGCGCACGTCACAATCGATTTATTGAAGGAAACATTCGATGAGCGCATAATTTCGCGGAATGGACCTGTCAATTGGCCACCAAGATCGTTTGATTTGACACCATTGGATTATTTTCTTTGGGGATATGTGAAGTCGCTCGTCTACGCCAACAAACCAGAAACGTTAGGGGACTTGGAAGCCAACATTCGTGGCGTTATTGCCGACATACGGCCCCAAATGCTCGAAAAAGTGGTTGAAAATTGGACCTGTAGAATTGGCTTTATTCGAGCCAGCCGCGGCGGCCACATGCCCGAAATCATATTTAAACATTAATGGCATAAAAATATCCTTCCAATAAAGCCAAATTGATGGACATTAAAACGATTTTCTTGTGTTTTATTTCAATTCGAAGTTCTATACCTCTAAAAAAAACACCCTATATTTAAATGTTTGATTTGTAGATTATATCAATACCCAAGTGGTGATGTGAACTGAACAAAACTAGTATTGGATTTTATTTAATATGATAAAAAAATAATGAAAACAATTAAGATATATGTAGCTTACATTTCCATTAAAAAAACATGTTTTTTAGCTGATGTTTTGTCAACATCGATACCTCCTTCAGCAAAACATCAATGTTTTCAACATCGATGTTTTTCGGTCGATGTCGCAGCTCTAGTGAGCAGGCCTTGCAATAAGTAGTTCACTATATCCAGACCCGACTGTAGTTATCGAATTAAAAAATGCTACTTACTCTTTTACGAGAAAACGCAATGACTATGAGTTGGCACTATCAATCAGTATCAATATTATTGCCACTCCCAATAATATTGTGCTCAGTGATATTTATGATACATTTTGTATCAGTGTGCTATATTCTATAATATACATTTTGTCATCAATGGGCAATGTTCTAAAAAATAACCAAATTTGATCAAAAATCACCAAATAACCAAAATCCATTTGCAAAAATACAAATAACCATTTTTGGTTAAAAATAACCAAAACGGCAACGCTGGTCAGGACTCCCTAACCCCTCTAGCTACGGCCCTGCTATTGTAGCAAAGTAGTATAAAGTAAAAGTAAAGTAGTATAAAGTTTCTATTAATATATGACTCAGAGCCTATTTACACGAAGGCTTTTCCCTTTGCGTTTTTTTTTTTCAATTCTCTTTAGAAGTTTCTGCGTAAGCCTTCATGCATTTACAGTTTGTCAAGTAAATGTTTGCAAACTTAAAAAAGGTAGATAAATTATTTTGGATAGCTTATAAATATAACAGGCATTACAATATTTTGAATTTTTTTTTTTAAATATTGATTATTAGTAATGTCTATTTGATACGCGAAAACAGTGTACAAATTCAAAAAGGGAATGGAGCTATATTTCAAACTGTCAAAAAATTTGTCTTCTTTCAAAACCAAGATTGCATTAAAAATTTGGCGCCGTACAGTTCCGAACAGTTTCATGAGATACTACAGTTCCGCATTCTATTTTTGTATATCCAAAGCCATTTCCCTTATTGAGACACGGGGGTTTTCACAAACTTTTCGGATGATTTTTCTTTCTTCTCTGTCAGACAGTTTTCTGGGTTGTCCAGGAGATACTTTCAAATCAATTCGCTCTTCAATACGCGAATCAAATAGACATTACTTTGATATTATATGAGAATGAAATATTCAATTAATCTATATTTTTCAAATAATTTCAAAATATTGCAACTTCTGTTATATTATAAGCTTTTCAAAATAATTTTCTACCTTCTTTAAATTTGCAAACATTTACTTGACGAACTGTATATAAAGAATGCAACTCTGCTTGACTTTTTTTGACGTTTAAGCGGCCAATCTTCTTTCATTCACATTTTCGCCTAGTTTTTGATATTCTCATTATTTGAAGAAAATGGATTTAAACAAAGAAGAAATTACTGAAAATCTGAAATGGCTATTAAATTGATATTTTATCAAGAGAAGCTTCATTAACTCCTTTGTCCACATTTTAACTTAAGCGATAAAAACAAAACGTCCGGCCGGTTTGAAATTTGAAGAAAAGTGCGAAAAAGAGCAAAGCAAAATGTAAACAAAACCCCTCGAATTCACTGACCGTGCGTGTTTGCCTACTCCGCTGACTTCCCGCCTACAAACTCGTCAGGCATGACTTTTAACGCAGGGGAAAAAGCGTTCGTGTAAATAGGCTCTCAGACGCAACGTGAGTTACAAATATTTTACCAATTGTTTACCCTCAATAGCCCAGCGAGTATAGAGCTGGCTTTTCACACCAGACCAAAGCCTCTTGTTCGGTTCCTAATTCGGGCTCGTGTCTTCTTGGCAGGAGATAACAAAACCTCTACGGGTAAATGTAAAAAAAAAACAAACTGCCTATCGCTTTTTGGCATTAAATTGTAGGCACTTCTCCAATTAAGCCAACTTCTCCATTTAGTCAATGAAAAAATGTACTTACTGATTATAGGAAATCTTAATAACTATTACAACAATTTACCGAAACTATTTAACAATTCTTCGGAAGTGACACATCTAAATCAGCAAGACTGTAGGGCCCAAGACAGAGGTGCATTTCTTGCATACATTGTTCCAGGAACATCTAAATAAAAGGAATATATTCCACACGTCGCAGGTTCCGTTTAGAGCCATTAAAAGCTACCCTTGCTAAAAGATCCGGGCAGTCAATAGACCTACTTATTAGACTGGCTACAAAGGAAAATGCAAGAAGTGATCGCCTTGCACGTAGTGACTTCAAGTTAACTAGAAGACAACAAGAGCTATAGGATGACATCGGAACACTAAAATTCAAAGATCGCAAAGCGAACCGTATGAAAACTTTCTGGATGCGTTCAATACGTTTTATGAAAGGATCCCATATCAACGCGGCATACTCCAGTCTAGATCGGATGAATGTTGTGTAAAGTAATTTGATTGTATACGGATCCGAGAAGGCAGTAATATTCCGACGAACAACAACCCACATGGTACAAGATATAGAAAAAATAAAGCTGATATGACTTGACAAACTTAGTTTAGTGCCGAAGAAAACACCCAAGTGTTTTATTTCATTAACCTATTGTCGCGCTGAGCCAGAAATGGAATACGACAGTTGTAAAAGTGACATGAAAATATGAGAATGCTGTCTTGGAGAACGCAACAAAGGGCCGTGAGATGTTATCAAAAGCAACGGAGCAATGAGATGTTATCTAAACGCCTTAAAATTCCATATTTTCCGACTTTGAGGTCCAATTACCGCGGACTTATACACTTAAATACAAATAAATTGCATTGAAAAAGAAGCCGTGATGTGTTGTTAACGCAACGAGGTGGAAATTATGTTTATTGCTTTTGAAATTACGATAAAAAATATGGAAAAAGTAGAGGAAAATCTGATAAAGTGACACGGTACCTGTATCTCACTAACTAGAGCTGCTATAAGAAATCTGAAGGTAGATTCGAAATCGCGCACTCAAGTTAGTAAAAAACACTCCATGCAACAGAAAAAAGTCCGATTTTGTTGTCCTGTGTTACAAATTTTCCCGACCTGAAATATAAATTTGACCGGATTTTGCACCTATAATCATCAACAAATACCCAGCTTGCGGTTTTTGTCGACATTTTTGTGCTACCTATCGATGCTTCCTGCTTACCGTGTACTCTTGAAGATAGGAGTTATCGCGGCTTTCTTTCAATTGTCAATAAAAATGCCTGAAGATAGAGATTTGTTAAATAATAAGTGCTCCAAAGTGCTGGGCAGTGACAGAGAAGATGCTGCACGCTTTCTTCCTCTTCAGCACAGTCGCAGCTTCTGCAGAAGTCTCTTGCATTGACACCTAGTCTGATGGCGTGTGCTCCAATCAACCAGTGTCCTGTGAGGGTTCTAGTTAAAATGGATATCTCCGTCCTTTTGAGGTCCAGGATGCTCGCAGTCTGCTTCCTGTCGTATGCCGGCCATGTGAGCCTGGCTGTTGCGCATGAGGAGAGACATACAGCCCTATTACCGTTCGCGAGTCGCCTGAAAATTTAAGGGAGTCGCTGTATTTCGTATTATGCTTTGCGAGTCGCCGAATTCGATTTGCCTGAACTGTCAAAATCAATCGAATGAGAAAAAATTCATATTATCGTAAGCGAATTGCTTGAGTTTCGTTCGCCACAAACGTCAAATTCGGTCGAATCAACATTTCATTCGACAAAAGTGAATGAACTTCGTATGAATTCGCATGAATTTCCAATATTTTATCACTGATCAGTGGGTCTACCTATCTTTCAACTTCATCGGGATTATCCATTGAGAAGTGCATGCAAATATTATGCAACATGTGTTGATTATTTGTGTTGCCTTTTGTTGGAAATAGTGTAACTTTCTCCCGCCTAAAAGATATCAGAAACGGCACTTTAGCACGCCGATTTTTCTTTCTACAATATTTTTACCCTAAGCATGTTTTTGTTATAGACTGACTCTCTGCATTACGGAATGGTTTCATGAAATATGTCATCTTATCACCATGTTGTGGTCGTAGACCTTCATCATTGAAATAATGTAAATTACAGAGGAGGTGCCCCTTACTTCTACTGAAGACCCTTTTGGTTCAAGCATTGTGCTTCAAGTGATTCGGAGGAACAATACCAACCATCCAAGAACACCAGGCAATCCGCATTCAGTGCAAAAGAAATTTCTTGCACTTTGATTCTCAGCTTCTCTCATCCTGACCTTAATCATTTCAAGCCAAATTGAAGATTCTCTTAAGATTTTCTTTGGCACAATCGATACCGATGTCTTTGCAAAGCCCAGCTCAAAGTCATTGCCAACACTTTTTTGCTAAGAGCCTATTTACACGAGGGCTTTTCCCCCCGCGTTTTTTTTCAATTCTCTTTTGAAGTTGCTGCGTAAATCTTCATGCATTCTTATTGTAACGATAAGAAAGTCTGTCGCTGTGCAAAGCAACCCTGCCGCTACGTGCCGTGCTATAATCCAATCTGGCAACGACGGCCGCGATGGTAACTTTTAGTCCAATCTGGCAACGACGGCCGCGATAATAAGTTTTAGTCCAACCTGGCAACGATGGAAACTTTTAGTCCACTCCGGAATGTGCGGGAACAATCTGCGCGATGGCCTGGCAGGTATAAAAGGCAGCCGGATGCGGCGCAGCGAGTCAGTCTGGTTTTGACAAGTGAAGTTGCCACACGGAGTAATTAAGCAAATACTTAAGTGTACGAACAGTAAAGTGTAAAACTGAGAATAATAAAGTGACTGTTGGTTTTGAATTGGCTGCGTTTAAGAAACTGACTGTGTTTTATTTTCAAATTACACAATCCAGAGATACGTAACAGCCCACTAGACTTTGTATTCGTAACATTTGGTGTCAGAAGTGGGATTGTGGAAAATTGAAAGTAAACAAATAAATAAAAGCACGGACATGGTTAAACTCGAGCTGCTGAAGGTGGACAACTGAAGAAGGAGCTGGCTGCCTGGAATTTGCCGACTGCTGGCGGAAAGGTGGAATTGCAGTTGCGCTTACGAGAAGCATGTGAGGCACGAGGCGTCGATTGGACTGTGCACGAGTTCGGAGCGCAAGAACTAGAGGCGTCGGCCAAGGTGGAGGAATCGCCTGCTGCTGCTGCGTCGCTGCAAAGTACGGCTGCAGCGGCTGCGCCACTACAAGCATTGGACATGATCCAGCTAATGGTTGCACTTAAAGGCTTGTTCGAGACCTCCAACCATGAAATGGCAGCGAAGCTGGAAACTACGAATCTCGAAATTTCGGCAAAAGTCGAAACAGCGAACCGAGCAATGTCAGCGAAGCTGGAAACTACGAATCTCGAAATTTCGGCAAAAGTCGAGACTGCAAATCGGGAAATGTCAGCAAAACTTGAAAATGCAAATCGGGAGTTGTCCAGCAAGCTTCAGCAAAATTCTGCGCGCTTGGAGCAGAGAGTGGAGGAAATCTCAGACAGGATTAATGGGAAAGTCGAGCACCTGGAGACGCGGGTAGAGCACTTGGATAAACGAGTCGACGACCTGGATGATTCCCTGAACAAACGAGTGGACAGTCTGGAAGATTCGATGCACAGAAAGATAGACGAACGGCTTCGAGAGGTACAGCTGCGAGCAAGGGTGCAGTCAGTTGAGGAAAGTTTCGCCATAGAAGTGCCTACCTATGATGGCACTACCTCGTTTGACACATTCAAACTACAATTCGAGATGGCTGCTTTGGAGAGTCAGTGGACCGATGTTAGGAAAGGTCGGAGACTGATACTGGCTCTAAGAGGTCCTGCGGCTGAGGTAATAAAAACAGTTCCGGAAGGTTTGAGAGGTGATTACGACACCGTCATAAGGACGCTGGCAGCCAGATACAGTGACGAGCACAACCAAGTGCTGTATTATTGCGAGCTGAAGAGCCGTAGACAAAGGGCCAACGAGGCGCTACAGACATATGCAGCGGACATTGAGCGGCTCGTACAGTTGTGCTACCCGAAATTCGGCGCTGATAACCTCGAGAGGATGAAGATTGAGTCATTTATTGAAGGTCTTCATGACCCAGAGACACGTCGCAGTGCGTTGATGATGGGCAAGCCGACATTTAAGGAGACGGTGGCCGGCGCGATGACGTATGAGGCGGCCTGGAGAGGAAGTCTTCGACATTCGTTTGCGGAAAAGCGTCGAGCCCAATCTGGACGTGTCACCCAAAACCAGACCGTGAGCTCGGAGGCACCAGCGGGGCTGCGGGCAGTGTCATCTAGAGTTAGTTGCTGGAGATGTGGCAAGCAAGGCCACATATCACGAGACTGCCATCTGCGAGAAAAGCGTTCCGGACAACAGATATCGCCAAGAAGGGCTGCCGCTCTGCCACACCATTCGTGCAAAACCGAGTGCAGGCATAACTCGCGAGCCGAAAGCGAAGGACAAATTGTGGATGTTCGGTCGATAAGCGTTATGCCAGAGGAAGAGTGGTCTGCGGAGAGGCTACAAAAGGACCAGCGTGAGGATGCGGATCTTGCCAAAATCGTTGAAGGCAAGGAGCAAGGCGCACGCGCATACGAGGCATACCATAACGACTCCAGTGGAGGGCACCTAGGCATCACCAAAACCGTCGCCAAAATAAAAAGACGATTCTACTGGGTAGGATGTCAGGAGTCTGTAGCCGAGTGGATTAAGAGCTGCGACCGATGTTCAGCCGCGAAAGGGCCGACAAGAAAATCTCGAGGCCGCATGCAGCAGTACAACGTGGGAGCGCCCTTCGAGCGGATTGCTATGGACGTCGCCGGCCCATTCCCAACTAGCACTCAAGGCAACAAATATGTGCTGGTGGTAATGGATTACTTCAGCAAATGGCCCGAAGTGTACCCTATTCCTAACCAGGAGGCCACTACGATCTCGGAAAAGCTGGTAAACAACTGGGTAGCCAGGTTCGGAGTTCCGTTGGAGTTACACTCAGATCAAGGCCGGAATTTCGAGTCTGCGGTATTCAAGGAAGTGTGTGAGCTATTGGGGATAAAGAAAACTCGTACCACGCCTTTGCACCCACAGTCCGACGGCATGGTGGAACGCTTTAACCGGACACTGGAGGAATACCTGCGGAAAGTGGTAGGCAGGAATCAAAAGGATTGGGACACGCATATCCCCCTGTTCCTGATGGCGTATAGGTCAGCCCCGCACGACACGACATCAGTCACTCCAGCCCGAGCAGTGTTCGGCAGAGTTGCGGTTACCCGCTGACTTGAAGTTCGGGGTAGTCAGCACGACGGGAGGCGCTAAGACGGACTACGTGGCCAATAAGCGGGCGGAACTGGAGGAAATTCACCAATTTATAAGGGGCCGCACCAAACTGGTCAGCGATAAGTCGAAAGCCAGATATGATCTACGGGCCAACTCAGCAGGGTTCCAAGAAGGCGATCTGGTAATGCTCTACAACCCGCACCGGAGGAAAGGTTTGTCTCCGAAACTTCAAGCGTCATGGGAAGGACCGTACGAAGTCGCGACTAGGATTAACGACGTGGTATACAGGATTCAACGTTGCAGCAATAGAGGCGCTAAGCTGAAGGTAGTCCATTTGGAGCGCCTGGCGCCTCATCACAGCGGAGCCTCGGCACTTGTTCGGGACGAACAAGTCTAAGTGGTGGGCAGTGTAACGATAAGACAGTCTGTCGCTGTGCAAAGCAACCCTGCCGCTACGTGCCGTGCTATAATCCAATCTGGCAACGACGGTCGCGATGGTAACTTTTAGTTCAATCTGGCAACGACGGCCGCGATAATACTCCTTTCCTTTGTCGGAACGATCTAGCAAGCGCAGCACTCAGACAATTATACGTCCATTGTACTACGACTTGTTGTTCCCTGTTAATATGCTTAACGATTTCCCGATTTCCGAAGAAACCATGATAGATCCTGGGGTGCCAAGGAGCCAAGGTGGTCGCTTCTTAGCACATCAGTGCCAAACGTCTCAAACCTGATACGAGCGAACGCGGGGCAGAGACACAGGAAGTGTTCCGCCGTCTCAACGTCCTCCCGACAGGCAGGACATAGGGCACTGTCAGATATGCCTACCATTTCCATGTGCTTCGCCCATAGGAAATGGCCCGTCATTAACCTGACCATCTGCCTGCAGTCTCTTCTGCCTAGTGACAAAAGAAACTGTGAGCATTTGTCGGATATGGCGGGAAGCATAAGTTTCGTCCACCTGCAGCCGCTCTCAGCCTGCCATGCTCGCTCCTGGGTCATAGTGACCCATTCGTTAACTGTGGCTTTGATGGCTGCAGATGGGAGTGGCAGAACAGGCTCAGGGCCGACAAAATCAGCCTCAGAGCCCATTCTAGCTAGGGAATCCGAGGTCTCGCTACCCACAATTCCTGCGTGTCCCGGGACCCATGTGAGCATCAGGCTATTGTATTTTCCAACATAATTAAGCCTGGATTTGCAGGACCTGACTAGCATAGAGGTGGTTGGAGGGCTGTCCAAGGCCATAAGCGCAGCTTTGCTGTCGCTACAGACACAGATAGACCTGCCTTTCCACTTACTCTCTACGACAAAGTTCATCGCCTCAAGTATCGCATGCACCTCCGCCTGAAACACAGATGCGTGCGAGCCTAGGGCAAAGAACCGTCTAGTCCCCGTGGATTCCACGAAGACCCCGTGAATATACGGAAGCAGTGTTTACCGGGCTCATCCTCAGGATACAACCAAGAGTGAGCCTCAGGCAGCAACACCATGTACCGCTTTTTTAGTATGACAGTTGTAGGAATGGAGTCGAGGGGCATGGACATGACTGTGAGGTCTATGTCGGTGCCAGCACAATTATCCAGTGCCGGACAAGCGCCATACCACTAGCCACTGTGTTTTAGTCTTCGGATGGCCTTTAGGGCCTCTCCTTGGATGAAAACATAAAGTGGAGGAAGGCTCACCAGGGCATCTAGCGATGGCCAGAAGTAGTTGGAAAGGCTCCAGTACAACATATGGCCACAGTGCGCTGCAGTCTGGACAAGGTTCTCTTGACCCCTGCAAGAGAGAGTCCGCTCATCCAGACTACCGATGCGTAGAAGATGATGGGTCTTATCATAGCTTTGTAGATCCAGAGGATCTTGCTAGGGGAAAGACCCCACGTTTTCCCAAATACACCTCTGCATTGCCAGAAAGCCGACAGCGCTTTCGATGTCTTTAGTTCTACGTGAGATTTCCAAAGGAGTTTATCATCTAGGATGACTCCCAGATATTTAATCTCCTGGGATAGCTGGATAGTGACCCCCTTGAGTGTGGGCAGAACGACTCTATCAAGCTTCCTCCTCCTGGTAAAGAGAACCATACCAGTTTTGGCGGGATTAGCAGATAGCCCGTTCGCATTACACCAGGTGTCAATCATATCCAGAGTTTTCTGCACCTTTCTGCAGATGTGCATAAGGGAGGGGCCGGTTACGAGACAGGCCACATCGTCCGCGTATGCTTGTGCGTAGACTCCAGAGTCATTCAGAGCGATGAGCAGGGGATCAATCACCATGCACCAGAGCAATGGAGACAGCACCCCACCTTGAGGGCAGCCTCTATTTGCACCGGATGACACCAGTAGATCGTCCTCTGCCCGCACCGTCATGATTCTTTGGGCTAGCATTGAACGTATCCAATTTACCAAAGCCCGGTCTACGCCGTGTCGGCTAGCAGCGTTACACATACTGTCAAAAGTCGCATTGTCAAAAGCGCCCTCTATATCCACAAAGATTCCCACTGCATAGTCCTTCCTGTCAATGGTTCGCTCTATCCTACCAACCAGATTTTGCAGAGCCGACTCGCAGGACTTCCCACTTTGGTAGGCATGCTGAAATGGAGACAGCGGATGCATCTTAAGCGACTCCTTACGTATCCGTAACTCCACCAGCCGTTCGAGACTTTTTAGCATAAAAGAAGTCATGCTAATAGGTCTAAAGCTCTTGGGGCTAGTGTAGTCGTCCTTTCCGACTTTCGGAATGAACGCAACTCTCACCATCCTCCAAGGGCGTGGTATATAGGCCAGTGCCAGGCATGCCGTGAAGATTTTCTTCAGTGCCATGACTACTGACTCTATACCTTCCCTCAACACGATAGGATAAATGCCATCAGGACCGGGCGATTTGAAGCTGTCAAAGGACTTGATGGCAAATCGAATGCCAGCTTCATTCGCCACAGTTCTGGCGACGTACCAGTCATGTTGAGAGGGTGTGATTGCCCTAACAGTAGTTTCATCCAGGGACGAATGCTGCTGGGCAACAGTGACCTGATTTCCTGGAAAGTGAGACTCCATCAGTAGACTGAGTGTCTCACTTTTCCTCTCCGTGTAGGAGCCATCAGGTTTCCTAAGCGACCCCAGCTTCGCGGTTTGGCCCTTTTTCAGAACTTTTACCAGCCTAGCTGTGTCGCTCAAGGATTCAATGCCACTACAGAAATCTCTAAAAGAGGCCTTCTTCGAACCTCGAATAAGCCTCTTATAGTTCTTCCGAGTGCATCGGTAGCGCTCCCAGTCCTCGTCAAGATTCGTCTTGAGGGCCCGGTTGAGAAGTTTTCTAGACTCACGCCTTAGCAACTGAAGCTCCCTATTCCACCATGGAACAGGGGTCCGGCCAAGGGGAGGTCTAGTTGGGCAGGCTAGCTCGAAACTTGATGTTAGGGCAGTATTGAGATGCTCAACAGCCGCCTCAATACACCGCTCCTTACGAATTTTCGGTGGCGTCGCGTATTTATTCCGCAATGCCTCCCGAAATTTCGGCCAGTCTGCGTTTTTCGGGTTCCTAGAGGGCAATGGCATTTGTGCCTCCTTGCCGCACTGAAACTCGATATACCTGTGGTCCGAACACGATTCTTCGTTGAGGACTCTCCAGTTGTTGATTGACCACCCCAATCTAGTATTAGATAGAGTGATGTCAATCACCTCCTGCCTTCTTGTAGTCACAAACGTAGGCTGATTGCCAGTGTTGTGAATATTCAGGCCGAACAGCCGAGAGCCTCGGTTGTTGCATTTGCTGCTGCCCCAGATTGTGTGCTGGGCATTAGCATCGCAACATAAAATGAGACCGAGATTGCGCTGCTCACAAAACCTCACGAGACTAGCGACCTTCCCAGGTGGTGGCGCTTCCAGTGCATCGTAAGGAAAGTACCCAGACGCAATCACGAACCTCGACCA
The DNA here is from genome assembly GCA_963971225.1 of Melieria omissa. Classification (NCBI taxonomy): domain Eukaryota; kingdom Metazoa; phylum Arthropoda; class Insecta; order Diptera; family Ulidiidae; genus Melieria; species Melieria omissa. The sequence goes on along the minus strand of OZ020267.1, from coordinate 88,763,932 downwards.
TCCGTGCATACCCTTGAAGCTCACCTCAGCAGCAACCAGGTCCTGACAGCAGAAAGGGTCAAGACTAGTCACCGTAAGATGAGATGATACTATAAGACAGGTTCTAGGTCTAGTCGAATTGCTATCATACAGTACAGTGGTCCATTTCAACGACTCAAGGCCACAGACCCGGCCCCTAAAGACCCAGGGCTCTTGAATTGTTGTTATGTGGGGTAGTGTGTGCAGCCGGGAGAGCCGACTACTTAAAAGTGCAGTAGCGGCTTTGGAATGCTGCAAGTTGATCTGCGTTACCGACAGAGGCCGATAACTACAAGAACTGTCTGAGCCCCCTATCTGGGATAGACATAGAAACTGACAGTCCCAAAGAAGAGACTGAGACAGTTCCCGTACCGGGAGCCCAGGACATCAGCAGAGGCTTCATCGATTCTCACCACAAGAGAAGCACCTTCCTTACCTTCCCGGTTGGTACTCTTGCGGTGGTGGAGAACACGCCAAAGCCTGGTGTCGATGCCTGGGTTCTGGGCACGCAGACAGGAGAGCACATCCGCTGTGGACAGGTCAGGGTCCGGTATCCAGCAGATGGCTTTCCTGAGGGACTCGACCTCGCCTTCGTAGACCGCGAAGCGAGTGGTTCCCTTAGGAGGCAACTTATTGACTGCGTTCCTGATCCAGTCAAAGTTGGCCTGAGACGCACACGACACCAATATAGTGCCGTCTTTTGTCTCATAGCCCTTCGCATTGGCCTCAGGACCGGAGGCAATGACCCGACGCATCAGTTGGCGTTTGCAGAAGTTGAGTTCTGCATCAGTCAACCTGTGGTCAGGGCCCCTTTTCCCAATCACTGCCATCGGCCGCGGGCCGGCAGCCTTCTCGCTATACGATGGCTTGGCCGCACCTTTGGACCTCCGTGCTCTCCGCCGGATCAGTGGCTTCGGTGGGTGTTACCTCAGCCGACCTGGGTCTTTTGGAGGACACGGGTTCCGGAGGGTCGGCCGTGTCGCCGGCCTTTTCAAGCCGGCGCATAGCCATCCGCTTTCTTCTGATCCTCCTCGCCTTGCTCCTTTTTTTGATTCCTTAGAACCACTGGGAGGTCGTTCAGCCACCGTGGCAGCTTCCCGACTCAGGCCCTCTGGCTCCTTGGAATCATCAGTCTCCGAAGAAGAGGAGATCGTGGTAACGACCCCGCTTTCCTCCAGGATGCGCTCCCGCCGGTAAAAGCGGGAGACTTGAGCAATGGTTGGGGCCTCCAGAATCCTTGCCCCTGCCGCCGAAGCGGGTGGATTGCCACCTATGTGGATTCCACCTGGAGTAGTATCCATTTCGTTTTCCATTGCCAAAGATCGGTTTTAGTTCGGGACTCCTCCCTAGCCGACGTCGTTTGTCCACCAAGGGCCCCCCTATCCGCCACCTAGGGACGCGTCCGATGGGAGATCAGGCAACTCCACACGGGTGGATTTTAGTCGCCTCTTACGACAGGCATGCCTTACCACGGGCATATTCTCGGACCCTGACCGTAGGGCGATAATAAGTTTTAGTCCAACCTGGCAACGATGGAAACTTTTAGTCCACTCCGGAATGTGCGGGAACAATCTGCGCGATGGCCTGGCAGGTATAAAAGGCAGCCGGATGCGGCGCAGCGAGTCAGTCTGGTTTTGACAAGTAAAGTTGCCACACGGAGTAATTCAGCAAATACTTAAGTGTACGGACAGTAAAGTGTAAACTGTGAATAATAAAGTGACTGTTGGTTTATTTTATTGTCTGCGTTTAAGAAACTGACTGTGTTTTATTTTCAAATTACACAATCCAGAGATACGTAACAGCCCACTAGACTTAGTATTCGTAACAATATGAAGACTTTTTACTTGCAACTTTGCTTGACTTTTTTAGACGTTTAAGCTGCCCATCTTTCATTCACATTTTCGCCTAGTTTTTGGATATTCTGATTGTAGAAAAATGGATTTGAACAAAAAAGATATTATAGAAAATATTTTAGAAGCCACCGAAATGGCTATTAACTGTTCAGATTTAAATAATATGGAAGATGTGAAAATAATTGTTGGTTTGCTGGTCTGCTGCGAAAGTGCAAATGATTTGCTAATTAAAAAAAGGAAGACGTAATGGGTGAAACCATGGAGGTTACATCGGAAAGAAAAAGGCGAAAGAGCTGTCTATTGACAAGTCCTCATTTCGCCCCTCCTCACGCGAATATATACGCATGGTTGAAGAAACATTTAACTATATTCTTTTGTCAATTGAAAAGGATATAAAAAAACAGGATACTGTTATGAGGGAATCGATATCGCCAACAGAAAAGTTGACTGCAACTCTTCGATACCTTGCTACAGGCGAATCATTCAAAAGCACAGGTTTTCAGACTCGTTTGTCGGGTTCATTCCTTTGTGGTGCTATTCCAGAGGTCTGCCAAGCAATATGGAATAATTTCAAAGACGAATTTTTAAAGGTTTGTAATAATACTTTATTTATCACATATACTTCATTTGTTTGTACTCATAAAGGAGAGAAAGAGATCGTTAGCTAAGCAACGACTGCTATTAAAAGCAATCTTCATCGTCCAGCACTTCAACCAAAGATTGTTCCAGAATATCCTGCGAGTACGCCGTACTTGCGTTATCCGATACTGGACGAAATGACGTTGTACTACAGCAACTCGATTCTGATTCGTTCAGAAATACGCTCTCATATGATTCGGTATTAGATCGACCACTTTTTGGTCTATCCTTCAATGCAGCTTCTCGCAAGATCTTCTGAATTTTCCATGCTGTGTCTTTGCGTATTTCTTCACTTTTAATGGACTTCGTTTCGAAAACAACTTGTTGCCCAAGCCAATCATAGTCGCACCTATCTTCCAGCCGCTTCACAAGCAAATTCTTTACCTGTGTGCTCTCACCAAAACTTGTAGCCGTTTTCTGAAATACATAAAAAATTCACATTATTTTGCATTGCCATTTTTCAATTTTGTTTTTTTAGTTTCCAACAACAATCACTGAATGGAAAACTATAGCAGACCATTTTGCAATCAAATGGCAATTTCCTCATTGCTTAGGGGCAATAGATGGAAAACACATTACGTTTCCATCTCTGCGTAAAGATGGTTCCTACTTTTATAATTATAAGGGAACTAACAGTATTGTGCTACTGGCTCTAGTGGATGCAGATTGTCGCTTTATTTATATAGATGTGGGATGCAATGGGCGCACTCATGACGCTGGTGTTTTGCTGCAAAGCGACTTAAACAAAATTATCGACAATGCGGACAAACACTTTCCGTCTGACGAAATAATTGGGAACGGACGAAAACTTCCCTATGTCCTAGTCGGCGATGATGCTTTTCCGCTTCAAAGACATATTATGAAGCCATATCCGTTTAATACAAACTCTAAAGAAAGAAAAATATTTAATATTCGGATATCGCGCGCTCGGCATGTAGTGGAAAAAGCGTTCGGAATTCTGGCCAACAGATTCCGAATTTTGCAGCATAAAATGCACACTTCTGTTGAAAATGTAGAGCTCATAACAAAGACTTGTTGTGTTTTACACAATTTACTGAGCTAGAAAAATGCCAACTATTTGTGCATGCTGCCGTCTACAGACTCTACCGATGTTCCGGGATCCGAAGGACAACAAAATGCAAAAGGTGCTGGACAGACTGTGCGGCAAGGATTTGAAGAGTACTTCAACCAAGAAGGCAAACTGGACTGGCAGGATTCCAAACTATAAGCTATATGTTATTTACCCGCTTTCTTGAAGAGGGGCCAGAGTTTCCAGGGCTGCCGTCACTCGCGTCCGTGTTCGCAAAAATGTCACTATATTCATCACGCTGTAAATATTCATTTTTTAAAAGAAGTTTGTTAACAAAAAAAAATCAGAACTTACGCTGGAAATGTTTGATGTTGAATTTCGTATCGCGCAATGAATTTTCAAAAATTCCAGCTGATCGAAGCACCACAGCTTTGGTACGTAAATGTCGTCAGTTCCAACACCGCTTTTTTTGCTGCTAGCCACTTCACGCAATTCCTTAATATATTGGCTTCTCAAAGTATGCACTTTCTTTTTTATGGCATCCACTGTTACGTTGCTGTTTATTTGTTGTAATTCTTCATATATTTTGAAAAGTGAATTTGCTCTTTTCACGCGATCCATATAGTCCGGATGCTTAACATTGAACAAGTTTTCGTTCTCTTGATAATTCATCAAGAGAAGCTCGACCAACTCCCTTGTCCACATTTTATTTTAAAAATTCAAAATAAAACGTCCGCCCGGTTTGAAATTTTAAGAAAAGTGTGAAAAAGAGCAAAGCAAAATGTCAAAAAAACCCCTGGAATTCTCTGACCGTGCGTGTTTGCCTACCCCGCTGACTTCTCTCCACTTCTCGCCCACAAACTCGTCACGCATGACTTTTAACGCAGGGGGAAAAGCCCTCGTGTAAATAGGCTCTAACTGTCATCAGCAAAAAATCGTAAAGCGCAGGACAATTGCAATGCTGCTTAATTTGTGTTATATTTTATCCAATACAAACACAAAAACTTTTCTGCAAAGCTAAAATTTTAGATGAATCTTTAAATAAATCTGTGAATAAATTTGGATGCTTATCACCCATCAAATTCTTTCATAACCAATATGTGGATTGGATTGGAACTTTTTCTGATGCACCGCCGCATCCTTAAAACATTTTGGGGCACTATCATCTCTGCAGCCGCCGTGGCTCAGTTGGTTAGTGCGCGGTCCAGCGAGTCGCATGCAGAGCGACGCAAGATCGAATACTGCATGTAGTAACATCTAAAAAAAAATAACGGGAAACTCGTTTTCTCTTTCGGTGGCTGTCCTCTCAAGCTAGGCCTTAGTCTCGCGTAAGCGGGCTGTCGTGCCAATCAATTATTATTAAATTATTAATTATTATCATCTCTGAAAAATAAATCTACATACATTCATATGAAAAAAGCAAACAAAATATTTTTATTTTGAAATTTGAAGTAAGAAATGACAGCTCTCTCTGCGACAATTTATTTCATACGGCGAATGAGAACGTTCGCCAACCATAATACCTATAGACAGGCTATTCGCCAGTGACTACGTGACGCGAAACTGAGCGGGGAAATGATTTTCAGACCATTTTTTGCTTTTTCCAATCGTCCGATAGTGTACGGGTTCTTTTACCCAAGCATTCGCACAGCACCGGTTACCAGTCAATTGCTTGCATCTTAAAGTGATAATTTTTCTTATTTGCTGTAAATATAGCGTTGCGAACCACCTTGTTTTACTGGTCTAAGAAATTTTGATTTTGATTTCAAAAAGCAGAAATAAATTACTTCATACGCTAAAGTCAGCAGATATTCGGTTGCGTTTTCCTTCAGTTCATGTCTCATTGAGTTTGCCGTTACTAGTGTAGCAAGAAACAGTGATGACAAGTTGAACTCTTTTCAAACGCAGAAGTGCAACTCAAGCAATTCAAACGTAAATGCTATGAGGGCAGTCAGAAAAAACTGAAGAAAAATCATATTAAAACACTTTGCAACATACTTGTGACGTTTTTCAGCAACAAAGGTTTTTTGCAATCAATTTCCTATGAACGTACTACAGAATGGAAGAAAAAAAAACAATTATTTTATTTGTAACTAAACTTCGAACGCACCAGCAGCCCTTGCCCTGGCTTTTGTATGGAGAATTTGCTGTACGAACCCTAATCAACTCTGGGGCTTAGTTTGGCCGAATTTGCGACTCTGGGGCCTAGATTGACCAAATTAGCAACCGTGTTTGCCGCGTTCCCCTCTCACTTTCGCGTCATCTAGTCATTGCTATTCGCCAACTCTGTCGACTCGCCACATTACAGCGACTCGCGAACCGTAATAGGGGCCATAATTATCACTGTGGCCAACCCTTCTTGTGTAAAAATTGGAGTACTATTGGTGAAAGTAAAATACGAAAATTTGCCCCGAAAGCCACTAAACTTTCCCAGAAAAATATAAATATTAACAGGATCCAAAATTTGGCAAGTTGGGGACTTCTTCATAGCCAAGATTACTCTTAGAGGTTTTCCATTGCCTGCTGAGGACAGCCGCCGCAAGAAAAGTTGCTTTTCCTGTATTCGGTATTTAGCAGCAACTGGATTCGAATGCGAGGTCCGAATGTTGCGTGTAGTCGGTCACGGTCGCACACACTAACCTCTGAGCCACGGTGGTCGCACACAATTTTACTTAAAAAACATGTTTTGAATTAAAAAATTTATTAAATCGCTCTAACATTACTCATTCCAGCTAAATTTTCGACGGGAAATACATCCACGATGTATGTTATGCATTTTTAACTAATTTGTTTAGCCTTGAGTCGATTAACAAATCCAGATCCTTCCATTCTATAAGTCTGTTTGTCTAGTCTACTATTGTAATGTGCAACATGAAACCTTTAATTTTAATAAAAATTTAACCCTTTTTGCCCATAAGTTTGCAAAAATTCAACACTGCAGGAGAAATTTAGATAGATAATAAATTGGCAACACTGAATACTACAGGTGTGATCGAATGAAACAGCAATATGCGAATATTCAAAGATTCAATTCAAAACGCGGGTGTTAGAATGAAACAGCAATAATACTATTATCAGGTGCTCGTCGCGTTTAAATTTGCACATTTATACACAAAATTGTGAAAAACTCGTAAAAAGTGAAATAAGTGAAAAATAAACCCAGTTTTAAATCCAAATTTTGAAGGAAAAACGGAAAACATCAGTAAGTAAGATAAGTACCAATCTTATTATACTATTTATTTAACTTGCTAACTTAACCGAAATATTTTTAGTGACGAGGCGCTTCTTCAGTTTGATTTTGGGATGGAAGGTGCAGCAAGCGGGCATTGGAGAAACTTCGTTTAATGGATGCAATTTTGGGTGGTAAGCATAATTTACACTAGTTTCCAAATTTAACGAATTCATCATCATTTGATTGTTATTCCTTTTTTAAATACTTCTTTTATATATTTTCAGATGTTTTCAAGGCGCCTGGGCGGTCAGCATTCGAAAAAGCCATCAACAAATTTGGGGAGCGGTCAAGAAACCGGTGAAACAAAATAAATTCAACTTAAAACAATAACTTTATTCAGCTTAAAAATTAATGTATAGTTCTATATGTTATCCGTTCTCCGTTATGTAATGTTTTGTTTAGTGTTAATAACAAAAATGAAAATATGAATTTAAATAAACACAATAGTTATTCAATTCCGGTTACATAACTGGTTAGAGTAATAGTTACAGAAACCATAACAAGTTATTACTAAGTTACTGTTGGGGTAGGTATAACCGTTACCACATTAGGTACATTACTAGTTAAATAACCGGTACTGGTAACGAATGAGTGAGCGAGACAAATATATAAATTAGCTTTTCTATAAGCTACATGAGTGGAAACGAGATGGAAGCTCACACGTATACCAGACTTTCGGTTACTTTTTTCCCACCGCTCATAAGAAACTATGTAGGGGAGGTAACTGAAAGCGCAGTGCAAACGGTTATATATACGGTCATATAACCGGTTGCTGTTTTGCAGGGATTGTTCTGAGCTAGTGATGTGACATTGTCAACATGGGCAGTGTAGAGGTTGTGGCTACTGTTAGGCGGAATGTATGACGCACAAACAAAAAGGGAGTCAGAAATAACTCTAATGTAAACACAAGGTTGATCAAGTAGCGCATTCTGATTTTTAAGTGCAACCGCAGAAGCCTGATGCTTACTTTGCACAGCAATAAGGACACCACCGCCGCTAGCACAGCCATTTAGATTAAAATCCCTATCTTTACGGAAGACATTGTAGAGATTGGAATCAAAATACTCTTCATTGAAGAAATTTCCATTCAGCCAAGTCTCAAGGATGACTATAATGTCATAATCAAGATGCGAACTAAATAAACGCAAAAGTTGTAACTTAGTTCGTAGCCCAGAAATGTTTTGCTTGTAGATTTTCAAGCGATTATTATCCGGAACCACAGGAGCAGACACTAACCTTTCGTTGGCAGCAGGACAGGTCTTGGAAAAAAATTAAACGGGTGAACTTTAACTTCCGCTGGCCATACAGACGGAAGGAGAAGTTTGTTATACAGTGATGCAGTCACACTAAGCTTAAAATTAACACGCTTGAGCGATTCAGTAGACACATATTTTTTAATGAGCTTGAAGCACGCGAGGTGTTTCTTCTCAACACCAGTTCTGTTGGCGATGTAATCGATTAGGCTCGACTCCGAAACAGAGGACTGAAACGACGATAGGTGAAGCCACTTTTTGCCGTGAGCTATCTCAAGACCAGAGTTCTCGTTCGAGCCGACTATCACAATCCTTGGCTTTGCGCGTCTGGTATCACCACCGTCTCCAGCGGGCGTCCTAGAAACAGGCGCCGACTTAGCAGCAGCAGCAGACGGAGGCGGGGAGGCATTAGCGATGTTTGAGCTTGAGTTGTCACTAGCAGTAGGCCCTCGAGAAGGCAAAGCGTTTATAGGCGAAAGAGCAACAAAAGTCAAGTTCGGCTTAGCGCACTTTACTTGTTTAGAAGGTTGGGGAATTACTCCGAGCAATATCCACTGGACTAACGGATGGTGGAGGTGCGCGAATAGAGTTACGACGAACAGCCGTACACTTCTTGCAGTGGAATTGTTTGTTAGTTTTGAGCAAAAACTCAAGATCAGCTGGCATGAAACCAACACATTCTAGATGGAACAGCTCATTACACTTAGCACACTGGACCTTAGGTTGAGCACGTTCAACTCTTTGCCCACACGTACAAGACATCGTAGTGATTTTAGATACGATCAGGTATATAGATATAGATATATATTTAAAGAGTCACGGTCTCGATATGAAGGTGAATAACATTCCGAATTTATGTAAGAGTCACTATCTCGATACAAGGGTCTAAAACCCTTTCAAATCACTTTTCACAGAGAGCACAAAAAAACACCTCCGCTTCGCTTCGCTTCCACTCAATTTTAATAATTATTTTAATAATAATAATTTAGGACAATGCGCGGTGCATGGGGCTGATTTCCCCAGCTTACAGCCCGGGAGTGTCCATCAAAATTTGCAGCTGCTGCGTACTTCGCTCAAACCTTGCAACATAATAAATATTTAATTATCAAATAAGTGGAAATTATAAATAATATTTACTTTCTAGTGGACATTTTATTTGAAGTTATTTTCAAATGTTCAAATTCCACAGCTTCTTCTTCTTTTCCATCTATTTGCCATTCACAGTAAAACCAAACAAACATAACAAACAAACAACATAGAATGACCGTTAAAGTCACTAGATGCAGATGGTATCTTCTCTGCTCTAATCTGCAGAGGTAAGGAGGTCATACTATCACATCTGGATAACATAATGAAATGTAGCTTGGCTAGAGGGTACATACCTCTTCGCCAAAGCCCGTGTGCTGCTTTGTGCTTAGGACAATGACAAAATTAATTGGCAATAATATCATAATACAAATCATGGTGTACAGATGTACTGTGCTGTATTAGTGATTCGTCGATCCCATCACTAATCCTAATCTTTCCTTCTCCTTGTGTACTTATGTTCCCCCTATTTTCTGCTCCCCGGCTTCGGCCATTCGTATCGTTTAGTGTTTCTTGTGTTACTTGTTATTCATACGTTGTTGGATAAAGATCGCCCAACGCGAACCATACCGTGGTTTTATTTATCCGCTCCGCGCAAATAGATTCATGGTCCTTCGAGCTACTGCGGACCCGCGCCGCGAAACACAAAACAAATAACTTTAAAAAACAGTGAACAAAAAACAATCTCAAACACAAAAGAATAAAAAAAAATGCAAAAACTTAAAGTGACAAAACAACCAAACACAAAGGTGAACCCGTAGGTACTAAATAAAGTGATAAATACAAAACTACAAACAAAATAAAATTGTGCAAACTCAAAATAAAAATTTAACAAATATGTTAAAAAAAATTGATTTTTACAAAGTTTCACATGAGAATGACCCCTTAAGCGGTTATTGCTTTTGACCACAGATTTGTTGGTTGAATGCTTAGTAAATAATCATAAGCCTTTTGCAAAAGACGCCCTCTATCCCCTCCCTCCTCCCTCAAATAAGGAATTGGGTTTTTGTGCCTTTAAATTTATTTCATTTGAACTATGAAGCATCTTTTGCAATCCCGAAAATAACGGGATTAAAGAATTTGATTTGCGGGATTGGAAAAAGTCCGGGATTCCGGGAATGCGATGCCTAGTATGTACAGTATGTGGAAAAAATAAGTTTCCAATCAGTAAATATGAATAAAGAGACACATACTTTTGGTTTTTGCAAATATTTTTTGGAATTTATTTCTTGATTTCGAAGGTTACTTCTTAGTGGATAAAGAAAAATAGAAAAACATAACAAAACTCATTTCTTGCTGTTGTTTTCAAAAGTGTTTTAAAAGAATCCAAATTAGAATGTTGAAAAAGTAAGTTTACAAATTATTTAATACCCACAATGTCCCCCATTTCGAAAAGATAGTTTTGCAAGTCGGTCTTGCATCGTGTCCACAAGCTTTTGACACTCTTCTGGAGTAAATTGATTCCAGTTTGAGATAATGCAATCCTTGAGTTGCTCCAAGTTTTGAGGCCTTTCCTTGGCAATGCGACTTTTCAGTATTGCCCACGCGTTTTCAATAGGGGAGAGGTCGGGGCTTTGTGGACGCCATTTTAAAATGTTTATATTTTTTCCAGAAAGGAATTTTATCACGTCTTTTGCTGTGTGAATAGGTGCATTGTCCTGTTGAAATACGAAATCTGGGCTGATCAACCGATTTCCTTCAGGTATGGCAGTCTCTTTCAGAATTTTCATGTACACACCTGCATTCACCTTGCCTTCCAAAACTACTACTGCACCAGTGCCATAAGCACTGATGCACCCCCACACCATTAAACCCCTCTCCACCGACTTGACAGTTGGTAATGTACATTTGTATGACAGGGCTTCTCCCGCCTTGCGCCAAACATGAACCATACCATGCGAATATTTGAGCCTTACCATGGACTCATCGGTCCATAGTACGTTATTCCAAAATTGTTTAGGTTTTAATACATGTTCCTCGTAAAATTGCATTCGTTTCCTCATATTTACTTTGCTAACGTACGGAACTTTGCGTGCCACGCGTCCATGTTTACTGCTCGCTCGGAGCCTATTGCGTATGGTGTATACAGAGGGGGGGTCCTTGCCTTCGATTAATAATTGAGAATGAATTTTTGGCACCGACGTTAATGGGCTAGCCTCTGATATTGCCAAAATTCGTCTATCGAGTTTTTCGGATGTAATTTTAGGGCACCCTGGTCGTTTTATTCTATGAACTCTGTGCTCGTTCTTATAGGCGACAATCACTTTACGAATTGATGTGTGGGATTTACCAAATTTTTCGGCAATGTATCGCAACGTATGACCATCTTTATGAAGACTTACAATTGCTTTACGCTCTTCATTAGTCAATTGCTTGAAACGCCCCATATTTTCACTGCTTTTGATTCCTCTGTAGTAAAAAAATGGACGTTGTCAATATTACACTTTAAAAGCAAAACTTCAATACAAATGCGAGCTATTTACCTCAATTTGGTTATATTGAAGTGAATTTATTAACAAAAAATTTATATTGAGAAAAAATCGTTCACTCCGTTGAAATAATTGCCACTTATTTGCGTTGGAAACTTACTTTTTCAACGCTCGCGTGACCCAATAACAGAAAGTTAATAGTACCGTTAAATTAATTTTACAGTTATACCTTTCCAAATTCTCTCATATGATCCCCTATGTGAGTACTTTAAAAAATGAGAGTGACAAAAATCACGTGTAATATACAGGGTGAATACAAGTCTTCAATGTAAAACTATACAATTGGAAACTTATTTTTTCCACATACTGTATGTACATATGTACAATTTTATGCAACATGTATTAAAAATAATACGCAAAGATAAAAGTATAAAAATTGCGTTAAAAAGGAAATTTTGCAAATATCCTCCTTCCCGAAATCCTGGGACGCCACTGGGTGACAGCAACATCTGCGGTCGGTGGTCATGTTGCAATGCAGCCGTCAAAATAATTCACATGCAAATGTTCTGATTCTATATTTTGGCAGATGCAGTCGTGTCGCTCCCGTCGTCTATGTGTTCGGGGCAATATTCACACAGGGTTGGATGTAGACTCCGACCGATACCAAATTTTTTGGCCGATGCCGATTAATCGGCCGAAAGGGCAAGTTTGGCCGATGCCGAAAGGGCGAAAATCGGCCGATGCCGATTATATTGAAAAAATAACAAGAATTAATTCACTAAAAAAAAAAACAGTCTATTTTATAAAATAACAAAAGGAATTGTTACATATTGTTGTAATATTCATCAGAAAATAAAAAAAAACGAGAAAAGAAATAAATAAAAACTAAATTAAAAAACAAGAGAATTCAGAATTCTAATACTTTTACATGTACTAAAAAAAGAATACATATGTATATCATATATATCAACCGAGAGAGAAACAAAAATAGTGACGTAAATATTGCATACAAATTCAGTTTTTTATTCAACTTAAAATTACGATTTTTATATTAAAATTTGTAATCTCATATTGCGACCCGTTGTACAGATGCAGTGGGAAGAGGTCAGAAAACAAATTCGGAAAAAATAAAAGGCCTGTTAAACAAAAATTTTTCCAACTAAAAACGAAGGATAAGATTGAAAAATTAAATGCCCTTCTTCACATTAAGAAACGAAATGCATAGACATTTCGAGAAAATCTGTGTTTTTAAGAATACCTAGTTTTAAAAAAAAATTTCTAGGAAACATTTATATTAAACAGTATCTAAAAATATATTACTGAGAAGGGGTATAAGAACCCGTTGATACAAAAAATGAAAACAAAAAAATCTGGGAAGAAAAATTGGCCGATGCATCATCGACCAAAAACGGTCGATGTGGCATCGGCCGAAAATGCCCGATACCGATGCCGATACTTATTTTTTTGGCCGATGCCGATACTAGCTGATGCCAATACCAATTTTATTGGCCGATACTAGCCGATGCCGATTAATCGGTCGGACTCTAGTTGGATGTTTTGTTATTCATTATGAATATAGAAAAGTATTACAATGGAGAATGTTTGTGATGGTTTGATATCACATTTTAAATTTTTCAGTCACATTAACAATAATTACGGATGAATAGCAAAATGTTCTCCTGAACGCTTTTATCAAGTTTTGATTAAATTATTGTGTTGTGCTTTTGTTTTGCCAATAAAAATTAATAAAAGTCGATTTTTAGTAAGTGTTAGGTTAGGTTAGGTTGCGGTGGCTGCCTCTATGAGAGACACACTCGGAGGCCTGAAAGGCCCATTGTGATACCACATGTTAAGAGTTATGAAGATTCAAAACAATATTATTAGTAAAAGTTTTGAGATAATTTATCAAGAGAAACCTTATCGTTTTTAATGTTGATTCGTTATGGACTAACACTGCCAAACTAACGAAGTGTACCACAATGACTGCTCGGAAAAGAAGTTTAGCTGTCCTAACCTGTACCTACATAGGTAGTATGAATTCGAATTCGGTGATTCCCCTTTTTTCATTTTATGTAATGAGCGTATCAAATTTAATTTCCACACATATTTTTTTAGCCGCCGTAGCTCAGCTGGCTAGTGCGTAGGGACGTGAGTCAAATGCGACCTCGAACCCAGGTTTAAGACTCCGTGGCTGCTAACACCGAAAAACAAAAGGGAAAACAAAATTTTTCTTTCGGCGGCTGCCCTCTCAGCAGGAAATGGCAAACATCTGAGTAAAACTGCCTATAAAAAAGCTCCCAACTCGCTGTTCAGAATCGGCATAAAACTGTAGATCCCTTCCAACACTGTACAAATTCGTACGCACAACACGGATGGTTGCGGGTAACGAGTTCTTAGTTTCGTAATCGGGCTGTCGTGCTAGTCAATTAAATTAATTACATATTTTTTTAACATGCCGCCATCAAAAATCAAATCCGCGAAAAGAGCAATCAAAAGCTAAAGCGAACAAACAGACTACCTTAAAGGAATATTTTAAATCAATGTATTTTTGAAATAGAATAATATTGCTTGATGTAAATGTACGTTTATATAACCAGTTTAATATGTTCTATGAAAATAAATAATAATAAATAAAAATAGTAAAATTTATAAACGTTTATATGTAACCTATTTTAACCGGGATGTTCGATTATCTGTGATGAGCCCGGTCCCGAGCAGCCCGGATAATCGAGGTTCAACTGTATATATATGTATGCATAGCCTATTATATTTTTCTATAGTTCCTATGCACCAGTTAAATGAACAATACATGTAAAAACTCCTAACCTTATTTTTCATCAGTTTTTTATAATACCAAAGTATCATTTCCTCCGCCCTCCTTAACTAAATTAAAGTAATATCGAAACTCTGTTGTTTTTGCAGGCAATGAAAGCATTTATTGAAGCGAACTTTAAAATCCTCGATATTAATAGTGACGGCATTGTCGGCGTAGAAGAATACCGTTATAATTGTATTACAAGAATAGCCATTGACGATATTGCGCCAATTGATACAGCATTCGAAACACTCTTAAACGTAAGTACATATGTACTACCTACCTACCTATATAAAAATGTTTTTAGCAGAAGCATGACACAATTAACCAGATATACTAAGTTCGAAGGCCCATAAAAATTGGTGTACGAGAAATTACAATTGTCGCCAAATGTTCTCATTGAACAGGGTGATCATGCTGCAGTTTAAATTGATGACCAAAAAGGGTACCAGGGTGTCACAGGTATCAAAAAGTGCATTTTGAAAACCAAAAATTTGCTAACAAAGTATGTAGTTTCATATAGCTGTCATGACATAACAGAATAGTTCATTACTTGGACGCAGTGTCTCGGGTAGGTGTTGTCCGAATCCCAAATCTAATCTATGGCCGTCATGTGTCATATTTAAAATTTAATTTTGACACACAATTTTTGCTTTTTTCCAAATGCAACCATGGAACCGAATTGGCGTACCGTTGGCGTACGTAAGCAAATAATTTTGGAGAAGGCTTTCCTTCCTTGAGCAACAGGACACAATTAAGTAGTAACTAGAGTTTCATTGCTTACAGTCTGTCCAGTAGAAGCGTGACCGTCGTAACTTGGAAACTATTTGTCCGATTCGTCTCAAACAAACTGCATTTTATGCGTTTATAATATTTATTGTACGCAATATTTTTAATAACAAGTATAGTCACCGCCATTCGCTATTATGGCATCAAACCTGCGACCCATTCTTTGCGCTAAGTTCTGAGCAAGTTTCCGAGGCAATCGACTCCAAATCAGCAGAATTTGTCTCGATAACTGTTTTGCTGCTCATATAGTTTTTCCTCTGAGTTTCTGCTTTACTATTGCCCACCCATTTTCTATCGGGTTGGCATCAGGCGATTGTGAGGGCCAATCTAACACTTCCACCTCATTTTGCTGTTTTCACTCAGCACACATTCGGCTGCGATGTTTGTGGTCGTTGTCTTCTTGCATAAGTTAGCGAAAATTCTGCTGACGCCGAAAATTTGCCGCCGCTGCAGCGTTTAGGTCAACAAACTCACAATGTTGACAAATAATGCTGACAGCGCGCCTCAAGGCGTTGACTTCGCGACGATCCGCTGCGTTCGACGTCCGCAGCAGAAACGCTGATAATGCGTTTGCGAATATCGATTTCGCAACGCATGTTCAGCTTTAATTTTAAGCAAGTATTCATTCCTGTTTTGCATGCAATAAAGACGGTTGTGCCGTTCAGAAGTTAACTCTAAAGTGTTTGCTTAACTTGGAAGCAGCGCGTAAGTCGGCCTAAAGAAGCCCGCCTCGCTCAACTTGGAATAAGAGCATAAGTCGGCCTGAAGAAGCCCGCCAAACTCTTAACTTATAATCAAAGAGAGTCCTCTTCTGCTGAACATCTTCGCAGCTGATGGTAATAAAGCTTTTTCATAAATTTTGTTCATAAAACCGCGTTCAAGTTGGTGGTAATAATGAAAAGTCGCCCAAATCCTTTTTCTGAGAAGCAGCCCCAAACATGGACCTTTACTGGGTCTTTAACAGTTTGTTGAAACAATCGGTTGATGGCGGCACACCAAGATCGATTTTTGCTACTATTTGCCCAAAATTAAGATTCATCCATGAATATTACATTATTCCAATTCCGGTCTGAATTTGCCTAAGCCCAGGCAAGCCGTTTTTGAACGTGTGATGATGAGAGCAACTTTGTTTTCAAAGAGCTCCGGTATTTAACGTCGTTAGTTCTTAAACGTCCTCGAATCGTCTCTTTTGATATTTGAACACCAGTTTTCCCTAAAACTGCTTTAGCTTTACGCAACGATAAGCCCGGCTTTTTCGCAAACAAATCAATGATTTTCTTGTCCTGGTTTGCGGAGGTCTTTTTTTCAAGGCCCCGCCCAGCCAAATCGTCGACATTTTTTGCTTCCATAAACCGATTCGTTCACCTCCTTACGAATGACGTCGACTTCTTCATATATTTTGCTGCAGCTAAACGTGACATTTACGGCCCTCTAGGGTGTAGACAAAGGAATACGGCTTCAAGTCGCTTCTCTCATGCGGAACTCATTTTGTTAAAACACCGTGCACTTTGTAATTGTTTCACGAGACTGACAATTTTTGCAATTATTAATACCCTGTAGGAAATCAGACTGGTCCAAGTGTAGTTTTTCAACTGGTCGCTAGACAGTCATATCCCTGTGGGAAATCGGACTGGTCAAGTCTAGTTTTTCAACTGGTCGCTTGACAGTCATATATGACCTCAGAATCGACTCGTTTTCTTGTAGCAAACTCACCCTTTTAACATGGCGGTATCCTAGGCGAGGGTCAATTGTCCCCGTCTGCATCCATTTGCAACTAGTCCAAGGTTAGTCCGAAGCAACCAGTTTTCACACCAGTTGCACAGCGACTAGTTTACGAACTAGTTTATTCTGGATTAGTTTTCTTACCACTCGATTTTTATGGAGAAAATAAAACAGTGCATTTTTTAATTAATTATTTTATTTTAAAAATATTTAAAAATAAAAACAAAAAAATCATCGGGAATAAAAAAAATTTTGGGGGCATTTAAAGATGAACCAAGATGAACTTCGACTTGTTGACACACTGCTCCCAGAACTGTTTGGGGGACTTCGTCTGCAATTAATAAATAAAGAGAAAGTTCGTTCCTGGCCCGAACAGCGCGATTGTGGAATGGTCTCCCTGCAGATGTTTTCCCCAGCACCTATGATCTTGATGGATTCAAGGCAAGAGTCCATAAATTCTTCACCCAACTTCCTATCTCCCAACCTATAAATCCTTCCTGAACCAGCGCAATGCCTCGCATTTGTAGGGGTCATCCCCTGCGCGTTGGCTCGTCTATAAAAAAAAAAATAAATAAATTGAAGAATAATTTCATAAATAAATAAATAATTAAATATATTAATACATACCTTTAATCGGCCGCTGCAATTCGTTGCTTTGCGCAACCACGCAAAATTCTAACTGAAATCATTCAAAACAAAACGTGCAAATCGAGCAAACTTCGTGTCATAGAAACAGAAAGTTCGAAAAATGCAAACATTTCTACGTTGTTGTTGTAGCAGAACAATCGCAAGATCAGCGTTAAAAGTATTTTTTCTGCCTCTCTCACCTCTGTTTCGTTTTTCTCATTTTTATGTGCTCTTCTCGCGCACACAGAACGTGAACGATTAGACGCGAACTGACTGACTTCTGCATTCGCTGACAGTCACTTGGACAACTGGTTGTCAAATTGACTTACAAAAAACCAGTTGAAAGACCAATGAATTTTGGGAACCAGTTGTCTCAGGTCCGACAGGGTAGTAATAGTTAGAAATAGTAGTAGTAATTAAGGGTTGCCAGATTATAATACAACTATATGTATGGCAACCCTGGCCATCCCGAAGGGAGCTTGCGCGACTGGCAGGCACTCGATGTACGAACTCCGGCTAACGAGCACCGATTCCCCGCGATCAACTTAAATCTAACACTTAATCTCTAAACAATCTTAAAAACAATCATACGAACAACATTTAATAAAACTTTACACAAAAAACCGACACAAAGCATTTACTTATTTTTATTTTGGCAACAGTTTGCGCGGCCCTTCCTCCACAAATTAAACATGGTCCTTCGAGCCGGATTTGAAACTGGCACATAAACAAAGAACAAAAACTAAAAGTGAACAAAGTAAATAAAAACACAGTGACAAAACAAAACAATAAATTAAGTGCAAAATAGTGCAAAATGAACAAGTAAAAGTGCATAAACGAAAATATTAATCACATTGAAAACAATTGAAAACACACCACACAGTGATTAAAACAGCACGCAACAAACGCGCAAACAAAAAATAGCAACAATTATACATGCACGCACAAATAGTCGCACAATCACTAACAACAACCACATACGGAGCCCCAAACGAAAATTCAAACAACAACGAGCAGAAGAGCAGACCAACGGTCAGTAGCGTGGGAGTAGCGGCATACACAGCAGCAGCGAGCGCTACGAGGGAGCACCCGACCATAAGTATTGTCTGTCCCCTTGACAATACTGACTGTAAGTTGACTTATTTGATTTATCATACCGAGCGGTTGGTGTCCCATTGTGTATATTTCCTATATACACAACCTTGATTATAGTTGCACTTGTAGTAGGAACATACTTTGCATATGTACATTTTCCCATATATACATATGTAAATAGTGTCCCTGACCTCTCAGTGCAGTTCCACACATTCACAGTGGCACTACATGAACCTCTTTATGTGCTAATAATTAATAATAATAATTGACTGGCACGACAGCTCGCTTACGCGAGACTAAGGCCTAGCTTCCCGCAACCACCCGTGTTGTGCGTGTGAGTTTGTACGCGGGTGGAAGGGCCCTACAGTTTTATGCTTGTTCCGAACGGCAGGTTGGGAGCTCTTTCGTAAGCAATATTTACTCTCAGAGGTTTCCCATTTTCAGCTAGGAGGACAGCCACCGAAAGAGAAAACGAGTTTTCCCGTTATTTTTTTTAGGTGTTATTACAGGCAGTATTTGAACCTGGGTCGCTGCCTTCGACTCTCGGTCCAACGCACTAACCAACTGAGCCACGGTGGCTACCGTGGTACACTGGAAAAAATAAGTTGTGGCATAAGTTCACTTAAAAAATTATATTTTCTTAACGCCTTTAAGATACATAATTAGAAGCTTGTTGTTTCCAATTTCTTTGGAGCCATTATTTCGTTTTCCTGAGCAACAACGCACATTAGATTTTTTCCCAACAATCATTATATTTTCGTCCCATCACAAAATTCTTTCGTGTGTTCACTCAATCCCCTAATGAGGTGAAACACTTCGAAAAATTGCGTGCACTTTCCGTGAATGTGCTCCATTTTGCGACAGCTCAAGTCGGTTTTGTGCAACATTTGTTGTCAATTCATATATCCTTTGAATTCTTTTTGGGTTTTTTATCCTTCATTTCGACATGCCAATACAAAAATCTTTCGAACAGAGTCATGTTCTCTCCAAGAACAGTTTTAATTTCGAAGCAGACAATTTGGTCCACTCTTGTTCCAAATTCTCGTCTGTTCCTATCGAAGAGTTAACGCCCGCAGTCTTCAATGCGTATTTAGCCGATCTCAATGGCTATTATGCGGACCTAAAGACAGCTTTTTCGCAAGTCGGCATCACCCCTGATGACGACCTGCCTAAAACTTTCAAATTGATCGCTCGCTACCAAATGAAACCGTGTCGAGAACGAGTATATGGCCATGGCCCAGATCTCGGACCTCATGGACGCTCAGCAACCTCCTCTCGCTGAAACCACTCGTCCAGCAGAAATCTCCTTCCCTTCTGCAACAGAGCAGGCAAGTAATTCTATTTGGCTGAATGTCCCTCCTTGTGACACCGAAACCTTTTCCGGCGGGTATGAAGAATGGCCGTCCTTCTTCCGCGACATGTTTTCGGCGGTTTATATTCACCACCCGAAACTCACCTCTGCCCAAAAATTATATCACCTCCGATATAAAATGACCGGAATGGCGCCATTGTTAGGCAGTATTCATTAAGCGATTCTAACTTCGAATTGGCATGGAATGCGCTGAAGTCCTGATTCGAAAATCGGCGCATTCTTGTTGATAAACAGATCAACACGCTCTTGAGCCTCCCTCAAGTAGCTGTTGAAAACAGTGAAGCACTACAAAGCCTTCAAAGTTAAATAAATAATACTCTGTCCGTCTTATCTTCTCAAGGCGTCTCGACAGAGAGTTGGGACCCGATCCTGGTCTATATTTGTTCAACGAAACTTCCGGAAGAGACTTTATCCCTGTGGGGACAGTCCCTTAGTTCCCGGAACGATCTTCCAACTTGGGAGCAAATTATCACTTTCTTGACCAGCAGATATGAGTTCGTGGAAAGACTAAACCTTATGAGGCTGATCAAGTCCGTGTTTTCTCACAACCGAGATCATAACAGAGCTCAAAACTTAGCTGAGAGCAGATGGACTTTCCTCTGTCCAGTTTGCAGCGCGGTTCATGCGCTCTAACTATGCTCGAAGTTCAAAAAGTTATCTGTTTATGATCGAGTAAAAGCGGTACGAGCCCACAACTTGTGCCTGTCCGATACTCACTTGAAGCGGGATTGCACAAGTAAATACACTTGTTCGTAATGTCAGAAGCCGCATCATTCTATGCTTCTGACATCACCCCAAATCGGCGAAGAGACACCCTCTCACCAATTTTCACTACCCTACCTCGGAATCCATAAAACAGCTCATCCTTTTCGAGAAAATCCCGGAGTTCTCAAGATGAGTCATCTTCCGTAACCTCACGAAGTCGAAAAAATCGTCCAGTGCAGACCCTTAGCACGACGGTTAAGGAAACAGCTCTTCTCCCCGTGTCTGAATCTAGACCGTATGGGCACACCGCAGCAGATACGCAACCCCCGTGCAACATTCATCCCAGTCAGTTGCAACACGTAGACGACGACTGCAGGAATCCAGTTGGTCTCACTCGCCTCGCCTTGACAGCGCATCCCGTCCGCACGCAAATCAGCCCCACCCTCGCGACAGCCAACGGAGATCTTAGCCAAGGCTACAGACCAACAAGCTGCACGGACGCTGAGTTCGGACTCTCCTTCGACGAGCCAATCCGTAATGGACCTCCAGGCTCCAGGATGTTTAGATCGCTAAACACTGCCGGCCACGCAGCTCTCAGAAATAAATATTGTCAATAATATTGTATTGTGCGCGACCCTTTATGTGTTTATATGTACGGATGGCAACCGTGGTCATCACGAAGGGAGCTTGCGCGACTGGCAGGCACTCGATGTACGAACTCCGGCTAACGAGCACCGATTCCCCGCGATCAACTTAAATCTAACACTTAGATTAGATTGGTTGGGGCTAGACATTGGCTGTCTATGGCACTGCGTTCATTTTGAACTATTGTGCCTTACCCAAATTCAGTACTGGAAGAGACTATTTCCTCCTATTTTCTCAAAGAACATTTTGATTCTTGCGAGATCAATTTCAGACAAATGAGTAGTCTGTAATAGTTCCTTGCCTAGTACTTGCTTTCTTGCATGAAATAAGGCCGGGCATTCAGTGATCAGGTGTATGGAAGTCTCGTCATCCTCCATACAAAATCTACATATTTCACTGTCTGTTAGTTTCAGACGGGTCTTATGTTTGTTTAGCAGACAGTGTCCGCTGATTACCCCTGTCATGAGTTTTAGTTCCGCTCTGCTCAAGCGCAAGAGAAATTTTGCATTTCTGCTCGAGTATCGCGGGTAAAAGGCCTTGGTACATTCCATGCCACTTGATTTTGACCATCTTGCATTTGCTTTGATCAAGTATTCTTGCTTAATACAACCTTTGTAATGAGATTTGCTGACACCTAAGATCGGTTCGGGTCCAAATGGTCGCTTTCCAGCTCCCTCCCTTGCCAATCTGTCTGCGTCCTCATTACCGTCATAGCCGCAATGCGCTGGGATCCAGTGTATTATCACCCGATTCCCTGTTGACAGTTGTTGGAGAAGATTAGCTGTCTCTCATACCAACTTAGAAGTAAATGTCGACGCGTGCAATGCTCTTATTGCGGCCTGACTGTCTGACATTATGATGATCCTTTTCCGATGAGGGTGAAGGTTCAAGATTTCTATGGCACACTGATTGATAGCACAGACTTCCGCTTGGAAGACGGTTGCTAAACTACCAAGGCTGACTGACATTTGGGTACTGGAACTGTATATCCCAGATCCTGTGCCTTCACACAGGTAAGACTGATTTTTGAATTGTCCCAGTCTACTCTGTTAGGTATATGTGTCTTATATTTCCTGTTAAAGATATGTCGCGGAGGCATTGAGTCAAGAGGCAACCAAAAGCTTCCGTCTCGCCTCCGTTCCTTAACAATGGAGCGGTGACCGCTTGCATGTAGATCCTGTGGTATGAATCCACTATGCATCAGTCTATGTGTACTAATAACCACAGTCATTTGTACGGTTAGGTCCAACGGCACAACTCCCAATATAACATTGAGAGCAGCTGTTGGTGTTGTTCGAAGGCAGCCAGTGATGCAGGAGTTAATTACTCTTTGCAACCGTTCCAGCCTGTTCGCAGTCGTTTTCTCTGTGGTTTTTTTCCACCATACTATCGCCCCATAGGTAATGATGGGGAGGATGACTAGGGTGTAGATTTTTTGAAGCCATATCGGTTTCGTTCCCCAGTTTTTGCCACAGATTCGTTTACAAGTCCAGAGTGCGTTGCCCGCCTTCTGAAGAGTACGATCTATGTGAGGTTTCCAGTTCAATTTACTGTCTAGAGTTACCCCAAGGTATTTGGCTTCTTTTACGAAGCCTACATCTTTTCCAAAAACCTTTATCGGTCTCAGGTCATATTTTCTTTTGAGTGTGAACGGTACGAAGATCGTCTTATCAGGGTTTACTGATAGACTCTGCTGGGCGCACCAATTTTCTACAATTCTTATTGCACCCTGTAGTAGATCAGAGA
The DNA here is from genome assembly GCA_963971225.1 of Melieria omissa. NCBI lineage: Eukaryota > Metazoa > Arthropoda > Insecta > Diptera > Ulidiidae > Melieria > Melieria omissa. The sequence continues at coordinate 88,740,876 of OZ020267.1, read as the reverse complement.
CGGTCTGCCCGTCTTTGCCTCTAACCGCAATAACTAGGTCATCAGCATAGGCAATAACGTCGTAACCTCGATCCGAAAGGATGCGGATTAATCCGTTTATTACCATGGACCAGAGTAGAGGAGATAGTACGCCCCCCTGGGGGCAGCCCCGGACCGTCCTGGCTAGGATCTTGATGCCATGTAAGCTGGATTCTATTAGCCTGCTTTTGAGCATCATGGAGATCCATCTTGAAAGTGCAGTTGGCACTTGAAATACCTCTAAAGCCGATCCTATAGCTTCATAGGTGATGTTGTTGAAAGCCCCCTCTATGTCTAGGAAACCTACTAAACAGATTTCTTTCTCGTCAAGGGATTTTTCGATTTTGCTGACCAGGGCAGATAGGGCTGTTTCCGTAGACCTGCCTTTCCGGTAAGCATGTTGGTGTGCACTTAGAGGATTTTGGATAAGGACTTCGTCTCTGAGGTATCTCTCTATTACCTTCTCCATACCCTTAAGTACACATGACATCAGGCTTATAGGTCTGAAGGACTTCGGATCCTTTTTGTTTGACTTACCGGCTTTAGGAAGGTATACAACATTCACTGTTCTCCATACCTCCGGAATGTAGCCGAAAGCCAAACTGCATGTGTATAATTTCGAAAGGATGGGCAACAGACTGTCTAGTCCTCTTTGTAACAGCGCCGGGAAGATTTTATCCTTTCCCGCCGCCTTGTACGGGGAAAACGTTCCTATCGCCCATTCTACAATCGAGCGTTCGCAGATGAGATTCGCCAATCTCCAATCTTGCCTACTGGGACAGTGTGACTGCCAACTGCTATGGGTATTATGATCGGGGTCGTCTATTATTTCTGATCCCGGAAAGTGGACTTTAGTAAGCAGCGCTAATGTATCCTGCGCACTCTTTGTGACTTCCCCCTGTTCGTTAGACAGGGATCCAATCGAACAGGGTTTATCGGTTGACAGAATCTTTTGCAGCCTACAGCCTGAGTTCGCGTCGTTCACGTCCTCGCAGAAGCGTCTAAAAGATTCCCTCTTGGCTTTCTTTATTTCCTTATTGTAATTGGTGAGAGCATCGGAGTAGGTCTGCCAGTCGTTATTTCGCTTGGCCCTATTGAATAGTTTCCGTACTCCCTTCCTTAGCGCGCTAAGATGACTGCTCCACCAAGGTGTAAAGGTTTTAGTCTTTAAAGGACAGTTCTCTTCATAAGCGTTCACTACGGCTTCCTGCAGTTTTTTAGAAGCCCCTTCCAGCCTATCTATTGTGTCAACTCTGTTTCCAAGTTGTGTAGTGATGCCGTGCCTTAACTGGTGACAATAGCTGTCCCAGTCAGTCTGTCTTTTTGGCCTAAAGGACACGGCAGTCAGTGACTTGTCACCTAACCTAAACCTTATATGTCTATGGTCAGAACAAGAGGGCTCTTCGGATACTCGCCAATTGCTGACAAGTGATTTCGATAGAGAAGTAGTTAGGGTGAGATCTAGCACCTCTTCCCTGGTTCTAGTTATGAACGTCGGACTATCTCCTACGTTACATATACTTAAGTCTAGTGAGAGTATATAGTCGAATAGTGACTCACCTCTAGCGTTGGTATCCGTGCTTCCCCAGATAGTGTGATGGGCGTTCGCGTCACACCCTAGGACCAGCTCCAGACGATTGTCCCTAGCATAAGCAACAAGCTGTTCTGCTATCGTCGTGGGACATTCAGGTACATCTCCAGGGAAGTATGCTGACGCTATGATCAGTTCTCTGGAGTTGCAACTGATCTTGGCCGCGCACAGATCTGGCGTAACAAAATCTGTCAACGGAAAGAAAGAAGTGCCATTAAACACAATACAGGTTCTAGGCCTATCAGTAGACTGACACCACAGTACATTACCTGACTGCGAGAGGCCCAGGATCTCATTGCTGGTGCTGGTCCACGGTTCCTGCACCAGGGCTATGCTAGGACGGTAGGTGTTGATGGTCGTAGCCAAGACAGCTGACGCTGCCTGTGCCCTATGGAGATTGATCTGAACAATCTCCATATTATTCGTGAGGGGCTTTGGTGTGAGTACCTGCACGCTTGCCCCCTCTACCCCTTGTCTGCACCCGTTCATTGCTGCTCGGGGTTTTTGCAGACTTATCCAAAAGGCCCAGTTGTTTGGACGGATTATCCTTTCCAGACAATTGAGTCTTCCGGACGGGTTTAGTTAGGCATGCTTTACAGGTCTCACTGTTGACGGTGTTGGCGTTTTGTCGCCAGTTCGGTTTTCAGTCCTTTTCGCGGTCCGGTCTGTCCGTACCACTAGGGCTGCCTGTCGACTTGTGGATGGTCTTTCGTCATCCACCCTGATTTGGGGAGTCGTGGTTGTCGTCGTCCCACCTTCACTGGTCGTTGACGGTTTTGTCCCTTGCTCACGCCGCACCCTGAACTGAATCCGTCCCAGCTCAAAGAAAGGGAGGTCGTTCAGTTCAGCGAGCAAGCGGGTCGACACATCGTCAATGGCCAGCGTCAGCGCCGATCCTTGTGCCGTAGCAGTTCTGTTCATTACTTTCCAGTTGCCTGTGGGTAATGAGCGGTTCTGCATTCGAAGCATTCGAAGTATTTCGTCGGCCGGGAGGGAGCAATCAGGAAAGAAAGCTGAGGCAATATTGGGTTTGGGAATATCACTTCCCTCCACCAGCTTCAGCTTTTTGTTCCCTGGTTGAATTTTCGGCGTCACCTCTTTTAGCCAGTTCTTCGATGCCTCATCGGCACAGTTCACGGTGATCCATCCCGGTTTGAAGGAGCAGCCTAGAAAGCGGATTTGAGGACCATCAACGGGGAGCTTATGCAGTTCCTCCTTGATGGCCTTCTCGACATCCTTCTGCTCCTCCAGATCGAGATGGACAGTCGGATACTCTTCAGGAAGAATACCCATTCTGATTGCAGCAGCAGCTTCTGCGTAGGATGGACCTACCTTCATCCTTTTGGGAGCGGGTTGTGCCGCTTCCTTCTTGCTACTACTGCCGTCCGTCTTTGTCTCTACGTTGTCCTCTAGGACGACCTTGAGAGCAACATCGTACGGCTTGCCATCCGCCATCAGCTTCCGAAGCCTCTTCTTTTGAGAAGTCGTCAACCGCTTTCTCTTAAGTGAGACGGCTTCGGTAGCTTCCACCAGCGACGGTAATCCGCCCGATATGGCTCCCTCGGCTACCAGAGTGGACACCGTGGTCAGGCTTGATTCTGAACAATCACTGTCCATGTGACCTTGAGACGGTTGGTCTCTCCAACCGCCCTTGGTCTGGTTTTCAGCGTCACGCTGAGTATTGACGTCGGTCTGTCCTCCGTCCTTCCGTCCCTCATCATCTGGTTCTTTGGCCACCTACTCCGACGAGGCGTTTCGGTGGCCTATGCTGATATAGGGGAAAGGGAAAGGTCAGCCATGACAGAGCCCCGTATCATGGTAAGTCCTTTATACTATCCGAGGCGGACCGGTATCGGATAGGTGCCGTTAGAATACAGCCGGATACCCCTGGCTGCAAACCATCCAATGGGCACGGATCACATGACACCCTGGATTAGGGGGGGGTAAGGATGTTGGTAAGAGAGGATAATAGCAGGTGGGAGGAATGGAGGGGAGAGCGTGACTAGTTAGCCAGCCACCCGGGAGGAGACATGACCACACCCGGGTGGCTGTTTCCAGCGGCCACCACGAGGAGGTCTAGTCACATTCCACCAGCCCTTTAGCCACCGTTTGCCGTCGGACATCCAACCGCTAGCGGTAGCCAAAGGGTAGGCAGAAGACCGCCAAAAAATCTTACACTTAATCTCTAAACTATCTTATAAACAATCATACGAACAACATTTAATAAAACTTTACACAAAAAACCGACACAAAATATTTCTTATTTTTATTTTGGCAACAGTTTGCGCGGCCCTTCCTCCACAAATTAAATAACAGTCAAGTGCGTGGAGTAAGGGAGTGCGTGGACAGCCCATATTAATAGGGGTACCGGTTTTGTTTGGGAAAATTGAAGCTTTATTGTGAAAAAATGGTTACAAATTTAATATTCAAAGTATTGTCCATCACTAGCTATAACTTTTCCCCATTTTTATGGCAATTCACGAATACTCTTTCTGAAAAATTCGGCTGGCATTTCCGCTATCCACGAATCGATCCAATTTTTGACTTCTTCCTAATTGGAGAAGTGCCGCTCAGCCAGGCCATGTTGCATTGATCGGAAGAGTAGTAATCGGATGGCGCAAGGTCTGGACTATACAGCGGGTGGGGTAGGACGTCTCATTTGAGCGTTTCAAGGTAGGTTTTGACGACCTGTGCAACATGTGGCCGAGCATTGTCATGTTGCAAAATTACCTTGCCGTGCCTTTGTTCATATTCCGGCCGTTTTTCGCGCAGTGCTCGGCTCAAACGTACCAATTGTCGTCGGTAGATTTCCCCTGTGTTCGTTTCATTCGGTTGCAATAGCTCATAATAGATCACACCCAGCTGGTCCCATCAAATACACAGCATGACCTTCAGGCTATGAATATTCTGAACGGCCGTCGATGATGATGCATGGCCGGGGTATCCATACGTTGCTCGACGTTTTGGATTATCGTAATGGACCCACTTTTCATCGCCAGTGAAAATTCGATGCAAAAAACGTTTTCTTTTGTGCCGTTGAAACAGTTGTTCACACGTGAAAAATCGGCGTTCGACGTCTCTTGGCTTCAATTCATACGGCACCCAATGGCCTACCTTCCGGATTATTCCCATTGCTTTTAGACGATCGGAAATGGTTTGTTGAGCGACGCCAAGTGATTTTGCAAGTTCTTCTTGCGTTTAGGATGGATCTTGGTCGAGCAATGTCTCCAATTCATGATCTTCAAACTTGTTTCACTGTCCGGGCCGTTCATCGTCCTCCAAGTCAAAATTGCCACTTTGAAACCGTGCAAACCACTTCTGACACGTACGCTCAGCTAGAGCATGCACACCATACACTTCTACCAAAATACGATGACTTTCGGCAGCCTTTTTCTTCATATTGAAGTAATGAAGAAGTACTCCCCGCAAAAACACTTTATTCGGCACAAAATTCGACATTTGCAGAGTAAAAAAAAGTATTGTTGTTTGCGCTTCAGCTAAATGACACATACTGATTCTGAAACTATAGGTCTGTTTGGCCAGATTTCCAGTAAAATTTATCCAGTAATAAATATCAGGAGAGTAAGCCAGCGTACGCTCCCTAAAATCAAACTATCCAGAAAAGTAAACAAACAGCAATTTGTAAGAATTTGCAAGTTTTAACTCTTGGTTACACCACTGGGACTTGGCCCACTCACAATACACAGTAAAAAGGGTGTAAACAGGAGGGTTAAAGAACGAAACAGCTGATCTAAAAGTTTCATTTGAAGTTTGAAGTGGTAGGGAAAATTAAGTTAAATCAGACATTTAATGCAAAATGCAAATAGTTCGTTGCGCTCAATCTGCAATTATTCCCTCTCAGCTACAGCGGGTAAAGCTGAGCAAGACGGTTGTGGGTCAGCAGACTTGCGAACGCGCAACTTCTTTGCTGTTTCCATTTGCCTCAAAATTTATTTTTCTTTGCAGTCGATCGTATGGTAGCCAGTCATATGTTTTTTTTTGTTCTTATTCTTACTGGCTAAAATTTACTGGACAAAATTTCTCCAGTAAAAACTTGCAAGTTCTCACGAAATGAACTATCACTTTACGCTCTCAGTTTCTTTCTCGTTACTGGAGAATTGGCGTCAACAAACTGGATCCAGTAAAAATTTTTACAAATTCGTACAAATTATTCTCTGCCAAACAGACCTTATATGACAATAGCTTTCCAACACATATTTGGAAAGGTGAATCACTGTTCACAAAATCAAGTTACGCCATCTGTTAGAAAACCGCATGAATTAACCGGTACCCCTATTATATTATATAGGTTATATTTCAAAGTCTGATTCAGACTGAAGAATCGCTTCGGCGCGGAGCGGTAGGAAATAAAACGCGGTAGGTTTTTCGGGTGTTAGGTGGGTGTTTATTCGCTGGATGTCGAATAACGAATGTTGTACAAAGAATACATGAAACATTGAACGACACAAACGGCCGAAGCCGGGGAGCAGACAATAGGGGGAAATATGAGTACAAAAGGTGAAGGAAAGGAAGGGATTAGAGGTGGGATCGACAGATTACTGTACAATCACAGCACTCATTTAGCCATCGTGGCCGCCATTGCAGAGTGCAATTAATGATGTGTCCGGGTGTCGGGTTGCCGAGACCTCTGGTGGTCTAGCTGCTGGGGGTGCGGCTCACGACAGACTGGCTGTGGATGCGCTTAGGGGTGCGCTGATAACCTCTTTGCGTTGGATGATCGGTCGGTCCGTGCGGAGCAAGACTGAGGCACCTGCTGCGATGGTTGATCTGCAAAAAGATTAGATGTCAGAGGATGGAAATTAGAATGTGGACATCGTGTGCATGGGAAATAGTGGCTAAGCTGCAGGGTTTGCGTAAGCCGAGGGAATATGGGAAAAATACATATAACAATTGGCCAAGTTGCCATTTACTTTTTCGAAGTGAATGGGGATTTTCGGAGTATTTTTAGATATATATATTCCTGTTCGCAGGGCTCGAGAGAAGCAGGAGACCCGACCGAGAATGTCGGTTTGCTCTTCGAGAGGGCGGTGGCCGGCTCTTTGATCCGGAGTTGGAACTGTGTGAGCATGGGCATTGCTGGGGCCGGTCCACCTGAGAGTGAGATCTTGTAGATCTTGGAGTTTATACCCGATCAGTCCAACGTCTGCGGGATTTGCAGCGTTTGGAGCAAGTCGCACTGGAGTGGCGACTGTCCTCTTTTTGGACCCGGGCTGGAGTTTGTGCAGTGAGGAACTGCGGGGAAATGCAATATCCGTCAATTGATGAGGGTGTAGAACGAGTGGCGTCATGCCAACGCTCTTGTCGAACCCTTTTGGGAGCCTTCATTGGAGGTGAAAGCCCTCCTGCGGGGTCGAAACGTTTGGCAACTAAGGGGGAAATTTGCCGGTTTGAGCATGAGTTTGCAGGAGTGGTGGGCTCGAAGTGATTTTCCATTATTTCCTGAGGTGGAAACCTGCGGGATTGAGGGCGGCAATCACTTGCGAAAGAGCTTCCTTTAGGGCAGGAAGATTATTTCGAAGGGCGTGTCCAGTGTGCATATGGCGACTTGGTACCTCTGTGGCACATGTCAAATGCGAAGAAGGGGGTACTGGACCGCTTAATACCCAACCGAATACTGTATGCTGAGCAAGTAAGCTGCCACATACATTCCGGTGGATACCTTCGAGCATGATCTGCGGGATGAGATCACTGCCAATCACTATATCAATCTGCGCTGTCTCGAAGGGATTTGGATCAGCGAGTTCTAGCATGGCGAAATGTTTCATATTGGGAGCGTTTATGTGGGAAGATGGGAGCGAATTCGTAAGCTCTTGGAGCACGATTGCTTGCACGGGGAGTTTCGTGCTCGATTGGGGGACTGCCAATGTAAAGAAGCATGTATGATTGGCATTTTGCACAATCTGACCGCCCATGCCCGAGATTTGGAAGGGGGATTTCTCGATCGGCAATTTGAGGCGTTTCTGGACCTTCGCGGAGATGAAGGTACGCTGAGAGGCTTGATCGATCAACGCTCGCACTTTAAACAACTTTCCTGCGTGGTCAATGGACACCAGTGCCGTAGGCAGAAGAGATTGGGTGCCATTATTGGAGTGCAAGGCTTGTACTTGGGTCGTACTTTGCCTGGAAGATGTGCGGGGTTGCGCATCCGAAAGAAGGGAATGAGTAGCGGAGCTGTTTCTTGTTGGTTTCCGAGCTATGGCGACCTGTGGAGTGGTCGAATGTGATCGATTAAGCGATTGAGAGGGCTGCGCATTGCCTTTGGGGAAATGAAGCAGGGAGTGGTGCTTCATCTGGCAATGTACGCACGTAAAATTGCTTGTACAATCCTCAATAAGGTGAGATGTAGCAAGGCAATTCACGCAGAGCCTGTGCTTCTTAACGTATTTAAGTCGACTCTGGGGGGTGAGTCTTTTGAAGTTCTGGCAAGTCCGTATGGGATGATTTGCGTTGCAGAGTTTGCACGCGAAGTCACTTTTTACTTGAGTGTAATAATTAAGTGATTTGTGTGGCCGATTTGGGAGGACATTGGAAGTCGAAGGTTGAGACGGTTTCGGCTTAGAAGGGCGAATACTTTGCAACCGTTCAAGTACCTCATATCTGCCGGTCAGGAACTCATCCATTTGCGACCAGGGTGGCAGATCCTTCCGGGATGTCGATGATTGCTCCCATAGAGCAAGTGTCTCTTGGGGCAATTTGGTACAACATATGTAAACCAATAGCGGATCCCAATTGTCAGTGTCCACGGCCTGAGTATTGAGAACAGACAGACAATTGTTTATAGTGCTTTGGATCCGCTGTAGCGCCTCACTATTTTCAGTGTGGGCAGGAGCGATATTCAAAAGGGATCTGATTTGTGTATCAATGAGCATGCGTTTGTTTTCGAAGCGTGATTTTAAAGCTTCCCACGCGAGTCCGAAATTCTCATCGGTTAATGCATATTGCTTAACAATAGCACCGGCTTTACCTTGCGTCTTGTATCGGAGGTGATACAATTTTTGGGCTGGAGTGAGCTGGGGGTGGTTGATGTAAACTGCCGTAAACATGTCCCGAAAGGACGGCCACTGCTCATAGCCCCCGAAAAATGTTTCGGTATCGCAAGGTGGAACTTGTAAACAAATGTAAGGGGTATTTGCTGGTTCTAGGGGTCGAACCGGTTCCATATGCGCAGCGGGCTGGGGGGACTGAATTTGGAGCATCTCAATGATGTCCGACATCTGAGCCATGCACAACTCATACTGGTCTGTGCAGGCGTGGATTTTTTGCCTAGCCGACTCTTTGAAACCGTCGGGCTGGCTGTTGTCTTCAGCAATGAAGACTGCCTCATGTGCGCACATAAGCCTAGTCCATTGGACTTCCAAATTCTTTTGACGAATTTGGACGAGGGACTTTGTTTGTTCCTCAATGGGGGTCGCAGAAAACTTTGTGCATAATTGCACGAGCTGATCGGACTCGAAAATAAATTTGGCAACGCTAGGATCGGTTGCTTTGAGAATGGGGGACTTGGAGCGCGTTTTTGGCGGCTCACGAGTGACAGTGTCTGTCAAAAACAAATCGGTTGACACCTTGGGAGGGGGTTGTTTGGAAGCGGTTGGCTCCATCGCGTCTGCTTGCTTTTTGGGCGAACGCTCTACCGGCATTGAAAAATATAAAAAATTGTACACTTGTGTGTGTAAATGTGTAGGGAAATATATATGTATGGGTAATAAATAAATTTTTTGTAATTGTAAATGGGTAATAAATAGATATTTGTATATGGGAATTGGGAATGTATGTAAAAATTATTATAATATAAATATAATTTAAAAGTGTAGTCAATTGTGTATTAAATGTGTTTTTATTCGTGAAAAAGTGAATTTTATTTTGTATGGGAATGTGAATGTGAATTTGTGTGAATATACACGTATGTATGTGTATAAAATTGGGTGTGTATATATATATATTTGTATATATATATGTATATGTGTATGTGATTCTTTGTATTATTGTCAGTGAACGTAAAGAAGTTAAAATAAATTTGTGTACAAACAATTTTTGTGTGCAAGTGGGGGATATTTGTCCCACTGTATGCACTTTGGGTGGCAGCAGATGTGCAATGTATGTATATATGCAGCACTATTGAAAATTTTCTAAGTCTTAGAAAATTTTTCAATATGCTGCAAAAAGGAGTAACTCGTCCCACTGTGCTTGCGTTTATATACTTCTGCTAGCGAGAGCGGGGAAATGCTTAGGCAGAAGTATGTATGTGTAATTGCACTTGGAGGCAGCAGCGGGAGTGCTTGCTGCTTGTGCGTGCGTATATCGCACAAAGCGAAACGCGAAAATATACACAGGTGGGAGAGCGCGAGATCAACAGCTGGAGTGGTCGCTGCTGATCTGCGATATGCACAAACAAAATTTGGGGAAATGTTCAAATTAGAAAAGGAGTGAAAAGCAGGCTGCAGCGCAAAAAGGGAATGTGCAAACAAATATCGCAAAATTATGTGCAGTAGCGGGAATGCTTACTGCACTGCGTTAATTTGTATGTGTACAGAAAAATGTACACGAAAAGCGGACAGCGGGCGGGGTACCAGTGTATAATATTTGAACTGGATTTTAGGGAATGGGAATATATATATGATATATTTTTTAAATATATGTTTTTGTGTTAGTGTATGTGATTGTGGAGATATTTGTTAATTTTTAATAAAAATTTTGTGCTTATCTTAAGGGGGCACAATGCCCGAGAATGGGGATTGCCTCTACGTCGTTTGTGTCCGCCGTTTGTGCTGCTTGCTGTTGTTTGCTGTTGTTGCTGCTTTCTTCGTCCGCTCTGTGATGTGGGTGTGTGTTTTTTGAGTGTGTTTGTTGTTGCTGCCCTTTTTGTCTGCTTTGTGTGGTGCTGTGTGTTGTGTTTGTTAAGTGTGTTTGTTGTTGTTACGTGTTCTGCTGTAGTCCGTGTTTTTGTGTACAACACTGCACTTCGTTTGAAATAATTTGTTTTAGTTTGTGTATTCTAAATATTTTTCGCTCTGTTTTCGATTTGTTTGTCACTTCCTTTTCTTGTTCACTGCGTTTTTTGTGCCACTTTTGGTAATTGTTGATTGTTGTACCTATGTTTTGTAAATTGTTTGTTTGTTTTTATGAAACTATATGTTTTTTGTTTTATGTATCGCGGCGCGAGTTCGCGATGGCTCGAAGGACCATGAAGAATCGCTTCGGCGCGGAGCGGTAGGAAATAAAACGCGGTAGGTTTTTCGGGTGTTAGGTGGGTGTTTATTCGCTGGATGTCGAATAACGAATGTTGTACAAAGAATACATGAAACATTGAACGACACAAACGGCCGAAGCCGGGGAGCAGACAATAGGGGGAAATATGAGTACAAAAGGTGAAGGAAAGGAAGGGATTAGAGGTGGGATCGACAGATTACTGTACAATCACAGCACTCATTTAGCCACAGACAAATAACTCATATTGCTAGGTCTATGAAATAAATACGAAACAAACACGCTGGTTTTACGCCATTTACATACACATTTACGCTATTAGCATATTTTCTGGGTCACACAGATTCATTTGTGCTGCGATGCCCTGTTCTGTGCTGCGAGTTATGGACATGTCCGCCACCTCAGATGTAACCCAAAATATGTTTCTGATAATGTTTAGTGCACTAAATAAACACAGTGTGTGCACTAAACAAACGATATCAATTCACAGAAAAGTGCTTAGCGGAAAATGTAACGCTACACTATTGATGAGTAATTAGGCTGTCTTCAGCATTAGTCGTAAGAGACAAAACAGTGCCTGCGCTGCACTGATAAAAAAATAAGATTTAGCAGGTAGTCAAAGTTGTAGAGTGTAGTTTTGATGCACAAAACTGGAATTCTGGATCCACCAGTCTCGGGCGGCAGTCGATCCACGACTCCGTCCTTAAATAAAGTTATTGAGGTAAAGAATAAATCTTTAACCTTCAAATAACAACTTAACTTGCGCGGCCTGCGCACGCCTAGGCAGAGACATGGCTACATACCATGGTACAAAAATATACAGGTAGTTTCAATCCGACATATAAAAATAAAATTGACAATTGGAAAAAAATATTTGTTTACAAATTTTGTACTACTATTTTAATTTTTGCTACAGAGCTGCAATTCCACACAATCAGTTTATGTAATATATCATTCAGTTTCTGTATTTTTTACTTGTTTTTGCACCTTTAAAATTTTATTTGTATTTGTCAAAAAAGGAAATGATTTTTAATTTTGCTCGATTGAATCTACTTGTATATTTTTGTATCATGCTACATACTAGGTAGGTAGGTTAGGCTGGCTGACCCTCGGGGGGGTCTCACATAGACCATGTTGGTCCATAGTGGTACCAGAAAGGTTCTGGAGCTTCAGACCTGTATGTAGTTTGTCAAAAACGTTTTGCCAAATCTAAGTAAGTCGCTGCTTTTTTGTTCCGCGACTCTTTCCAAGGAAGGGAACGACGCGGATCCGAGGCAGCTGACCCGTGATCTGTAGAGAGCAGGGCAGTGGCACAGCAAATGCTCCAGGGTACCCTTGGCACTGTCTTCACCACATCTTCTGCATGCATCACTTGGTACCAAGCCAAGTTTGGCAGCGTGGGACGGTGTGAGACAGTGTCCCGTGAGCATCCCGGTCAATAGTTTGCAATCATCTCTTCGGAGTGATAGTACAAACTCTGTGTTGTTGACATTATGTTCGCGAAGCATGATTTTTGCTGTCCTGTGAGATGTAGATCTCTCCCACATGGACGCCGCTTCACGAATCATATTCTCTTCTATTTCCGTCTTGAGCGTGGAGAGGGGTGGATGGATGTCTGGCTCGCTAACCGTAGGCAGTCGTGCCCCGGCTTTGGCGACGCATATCGAGTTTGACAATACCCCAGCTGCTGTTTTTTTATGGCTGCTTGGCTGTCGATATAGATGTTTATTCGAGAGTCTGGAGGGGTGCGACCCATTGCTAGTTGCGCCGCTCTTGTGGCAGCGTGTACCTCTGCTTGGAAGATGCTGCAGTAGTCCGGGAGCCGGAAAGACTGTTGAAGGTCAAGTTCCGGACAGAAAACTGCAGATCCCACTCCCTCTGTCATCTTGGATCCATCCGTGAACAGGTTATAGGATTGACGGCCGGGCTCGAGCCCCTGTCGCCACCCATCCGGTTCTAGGATCACGTGGGGTTTGAAGTTGAAATTGGCTTGAGGTACGGCGTAGTCTGAGCTTTCGCTCACCCCTGCGTGTAACCTGCTGTGGCCGTAATGTCGTAGCGTGAGCTGTCCAGTTACCTTAAGTCTAAGCGCCGCCTTTTTAGCGACGCTTTTCGCAGTCAGACCAATTGGATAAAATCCCAAGATTTTGTCCAGTGCCTGTTATACACAACCCAGCGGCTCTTTGTACAGTCTCGAGTCTTTTGGCATAGGTCTTCTTATCCACCGCAGTCCACCATACTATGATCCCGTAGAGCATAATGGGTCTAATCACTGCAGTGTAAATCCAATGTGTGAGACGGGGGGATAAGCCCCAAGTCTTACCGAGCATTTTCCTGCAAGCGTATAAGGCGTTCAAGGCTTTCCTTTTCCTGTCTTCCACATTCAATTTCCACGACAGTTTACTGTCCAAGATGACTCCTAGGTACTTAGTAGATGTTTTTGGGGTGAGTGTGGTGTTGTTCAGTTTGGGAGGAAGCCAGGTTGGGATCTTGTACTTTGTTGTAAAAAGAACTAAGTCCGTCTTGTCTGGGTTTGTTTCCAGTCCCACAGTCTTTGCCCAGTTGTTAATCACTTTCAGTGTCCTCTCGAGTACTTGGCTCATTGAGGTGAGACACCTGCCTGAGACGACAACGGCGAGTTCATCCGCATATGCGGTTAGCCTTGGCCCCCCGTCCCTCAGCTTTAAAAGGATCTTGTTAACGACTAGATTCCATAGTAACGGAGAGAGCACACCCCCCTGGGGGCTGCCCCTGTTCGCCTTCCTCGTCATGGTTGTTGCGCCCCACTCCGCTACCACTGTACGGCAATTCAACAGATTACCAATCCAGTCCTGTATGGGTGGGTGCACCTCAATTGATGCAAGGCCTTCCAACAATGCCTCTGTGGAGACATTGTTGATAGCCCCTGATATGTCGAGGAAGGCTCCCAGCGCGTATTCTCCGTAGTGAAAAGCTTTTTCTATCTGAAAAACCACCTGATGAAGTGCTGTCTCCGTTGACTTGCCTTTCATATAGGCGTGTTGGTTCGTTGATATCAGGCCAGGTGGAACCCTTTCCTTAATAAACGAGTCTAGCAGTCTTTCAAAGGTCTTCAGTATAAACGAGGTGAGGCTGATGGGCCGATAGTCCTTCGGATACAAATGGCTGCTTTTACTTGATTTCGGCAAAAATACAACCCTTGATAATCGCCAGTCCATCGGTACATAGTTCAGTCTCAGACAGCTCCTGAAAACGTCCTTGAGCCACGGTATCAGAACAGCACTTCCCTTTTGCAGAAGCGCGGGAAAAATGCCGTCCGGACCCGGGGATTTGAAGGGATCGAAAGAGCCCAAAGCCCATCGAAGTCTGGATGTGGTGATTAGGCCCTCACAATTCCCTTGCTCTGTGCCGAGTGCAGTTGAGACCGAGTCGGGAACCTCTGAACAGCCAGGAAAGTGGGCTTCCATAAGTGCCTCAAGCGTCTCCTTGCCATCCTTGGTCCATTCTCCAGATTCTTTGCGGATGAGTGATGGTATAGGGGGGGATTTGGCGAGTATCTTCCGAAGTCTGGATGCCTCGAAGGTCTTGTCCATACTTCCACAGAAGTTCTGCCAGGAGCTTCTTTTGGCCCTCCGTATCTCTTGTTTGTAGGAGTGAAGTAGTGTCTTGTACTCTCTCCAACACTCCGCACAGTCGGCAAGTTTGGCCAGTTTGAAAAACTCTCTAAGTTCTCTTCTTTGCCTACCAATGTCCTTGCTCCACCAGGGCGGATAGGATTTTCGTCCTACCGGCCTTGAGGGCGGGCAGGATTCGTGGTAAGCAAGTAGGATCTTTGACGTTAGGAGTTTCGCCTTAGCCTCAACGTCCGAGCTGGAGAGGGTCTGAGAGGCATTACTCAGATGAGTCTTTAACCGATTTGCATACAGATCCCAGTCCGTATTCCGGGGGTTCCTGAAGACCCTTACTGTACGCAACGGTTTAAAGTTGACCGTAAAGTGTATGTAGCTGTGATCAGAGAAGGAGGGTCTTTCCAGCACCCTCCAATCCGAGATCCAGGTATCTGCCCCGTAAGAAAAAGTAATGTCCAATACGTCTTCCGACGTCGGACCCTTGAAAGTTGGGATGTTCCCTCTATTAGCTATATCTACATTGTTTTGTAATATAAAGTTAAAAAGGGACTCACCCCGTTCGTTCGTGTCCTTGCTTCCCCACTGAGGGTGGTGCGAATTGGCATCCGCACCTACCACGGCGTCGAAACCTTGTCTGAGGACTTCTTCCGTCAGGTGCTGTAGTTCTGTGGGGGGTGCCTCGACGTCGTGGGCCATATAGCACGAGGCCACAAGTCTAAGCTTGTCGTCCCCTTCGATGGCGACCACCGTCAGGTCATCAGAACTGAAATTAGGTAGAAGATATGCGTTAATATCCTTCCTAACAAGGATGGCAGATCGAATCTTACCTACCGTTGTTGCATGGAAAAAATTATAGTTCGTGGACCCTAACCCTGAAACCTTATTTCCGGAGGAAAGCCAGGGTTCCTGGATTAGGGCCACGTCGTAGCTGCCCTCCTCTAGTGTGAGAAGGAGCTCAGCTGAAGCCACCTTACTGTGGTGGAGGTTGATTTATAGGACCTTTCCCTTCAGAAGGTACAGTGTCCTTCAGGGTGGGTGTGGCTGTCACCGCCGACACTCCACCCGTCTCAACCTCCATCTCGTCAATCTTCCCGTCATCAAGCCGAAGCATGAAAGTAGCGTCGGTCATGGGTTCCAGCCCAAGATCCTTTTCAGCTTCACCTTAAGGTTGATTTGTAGGACCTTTCCCTTCAGAGGGTACAGTGTCCTTCAAGGTGGGTGTGGCTGTCACCGCCGACACTCCACCCGTCTCAACCTCCATCTCGTCAATCTTCCCGTCGTCTAGCCGAAGCATGATAGTAGCGTCGGTCATGGGTTCCAGCCCAAGATCCTTTTCTGCTTCACCTGGCTTCAGAGTGTTTTCATTCCCGTCTTTCGGATGACGTTTTTTGAGGCGCAGGTAAACACTACCCGTCCCCCAAGACATCTTTCCGAACCGTTGATACAACTTGTCCTCTGCCTCTTTGTTGATTTGGAGGATCAGATCAAGTGTAC
Organism: Melieria omissa; assembly: GCA_963971225.1. NCBI lineage: Eukaryota > Metazoa > Arthropoda > Insecta > Diptera > Ulidiidae > Melieria > Melieria omissa. The sequence continues at coordinate 88,724,940 of OZ020267.1, read as the reverse complement.
CGTCGGCGTTGGGTTTCCCCGCGTGGATCATCTTCCAGTCCGTCGTCGGGACATCGGGATTCTGCCGCTGGAAAAGCAGTAGGGCGTTTTCCGGTTTCACCGCGCTTGGTACACGTACCTTAGCCCGCGGTGGACCGGGAATATCGTCCCTATCCACTATAACCAGGTTAGCGCCCGGCCACAGTCCTCGTAGTTTCGGGACCACCTCCTTGACCCATTTAAGCGTGAGGTCGTCATTGCACTTTAGAATCTTGACTCTCCTGTACCACCCCGCTCCTTCAAAGGAGGGCGAAGGTTTGTTAGGTTCGTCGATCGCCTGTGCAACAATGGCCTCGATAATTTTGCTGTCCACTAGCTTCCACTGTTCCGCCGTCATCTGGCCATTTTCGTGTCGTCGGTCAACGAGCACCACGGTCAAGTGCCGTTTGGCTACTTCGCTGGTCGTCGCCACTCTTTTGGACGAGGTCGGCCGGTCAGATGGAGTAGCTGTGGTGTGAGTGCGAGGACATTTGGCCGCGGGTCTTTCTCCCTCCGTGGACCTCTGTCTCTTCGCCTCCGTTCCCTTCATAGCCGTCGCTACGTTTTCTTCTATTTTGTTCACGAAGGTGGGATGCGTGGTCGCAAACCGTTCGTTTTGCGAGAAGTGCTCCCTGCCTTTCGTGACCGTCTCAGTTGCCCATCGTAGGTCCTCTCGCTCCGTGGGCGAAAGAGTGTCCTTATTCTCCAGGCGCAACTTGATGCGTATTGCCGCTTTGTACTGGGCGAGCGCTTTCAGGCCCTCCTTATTGGGCTTCTTCCTTTGCTCGCTCCTACTAGTGGATGCGATGCTCGGGTCGAGAGCCTTCGGGGACTTCAGCAGCTCCTCCTCAGCTATCGTATTTGTGGTTGCCACGCTGCATACGCTGTCGAGGTCTGAGTCTGTGTCGACTGCAGTACCCCTAGTGACTAACCTAGCCTTCGTAAAATTTGCAGTCGCATGACGACTGCTAGAGCCTGCAACCACTCTAGCAGAGGTGTGACCGCTGGCGACACGCAGAGGGGAATCAAATTCCCCACCGTGCCCGCCGGTGGTAGCAGTCACTTCTTCCACCGACGTTTGGGTCAATATCCTGACCCGCTCTTTCCCCTTCTTCGACTCCAGACTGGTTTTTATTTCAGGGACTCCTCCCTTAGCGTTTTATGCCTACCCGCCAGGCACCACTTAGCGTGACTGAGGTAGGACTCCACAAGCCACCCCTCGGGCGGCATGTAAGCTGGACCTCAGGCATGACTTGTGGAGCCCCACCTCACTCTTAGCTAGACATCGCCGTGCCTTGCCAGTTTACCTGCGCATAGACACGGCGGTGCCCATTGCCCGGTCGGCACCCGCGAGGAGGGTTAAACTAAGTGGATTTTTTCCGACCATGCTACATACTAAATTTCTAACGAATTTTGTTATTGCATTCAGTGCTGCCGTTTTCAATTTTGTTTCAGTAGTACATGTTATGATTTTTGGGTAGTATGTTATTTATGGACTTTGAGTAGTACCACAGAATAAACAGTATACAGAAGGCGCATCTGAAATAATTTTGCGATTTCATTTCAGACGCGGGCGGGAAGCAACAAAGGTGAGGAAAATGTAAAGGGAACCGAGAGAGTAAGCGCGAATTGATGTACACGCATAGATTCGATGGTTTTGGGCTTTATTCTCATTTCGATAACAACACGCAATGTTGTTGCTGTCCGCAGCAAGCCAGCTTGGCTTTACTCGGGCACTTGGAATGGTGGTTGATTTGACAAAGCGATCGCCAAGGCAAATTCAATAGGTAGTTGCAGCACCAGAACTAATTAAACTTTTTTCTTTGATAATTAGCACAACATTGTAGCAATAGTTTTCACTTCCTTAATGCGGGTTGGTTGTTCCAATATTTTTACACATATGTTTATTTTCATTGTAGCCATTTGTACTTTTTACTTACTTACTTAACTGACCATAACAACCCGTTATCGGGTTACGGCCTGCCGCAAAACTTCTCTCCAGGCGCCTCTGCCTCGCGCGCGCCTTCTCCAGTTGGTCACACCAAGAGATACCAGGGCCTTTTCCACTTGGTCCTTCCACCGGAGACACGGCCTCCCTCTTCGCCGTCGACCTCCAACAATCGCATCGAATACCTTTTTCGCCGGAGCTTCGTCGTCCATGCGGCAGACATGACCGAGCCAGCGTAGCCGCTGGATGTTAATTCGCTGCGCTACGTCCATGTCCTTATACAGCTCATACAGCTCGTTATTGGTTCGTATGCGATAGTCGTCACCAACCCGAACAGGGCCGAAGATTTTGCGAAGCACCTTCCTCTCGAACACTCCAAGGGCCGCTATGTCGTTTCGTGTCATTGTCCATGCTTCAGCGCCATAGAGGAGCACGGGCAAGATAAGCGTCCTATAGAGTGAAAGTTTTGTCGGTCGAGAGAGGTCTCTACTTCTCAATTGCCTACCGAGACCGTAGTAGCACCTGTTGGCAAGAGTTATCCTTCGCTTTATCTCCAGACTGACATCATTGCTGCTGTTGATGGCGGTGCCAAGGTAGACGAATTCCTTGACCACTTCAAAAGCATACCTGTCGGCCTCGACGTGAGACCGTAGCCGCTGCGAGTCCCTGCGTGTAGACAGCATATACTTCGTCTTGCCCTCATTTACCACCAGACCCATTTTGGCAGATTCTCTTTCGATAGCCGCAAAGGCAGCGGTGACATCTCGCTTGTTACGTCCGATGACATCAATATCATCAGCGTAAGCAAGGAGCTGGACACTTTTGTTGAAAATTGTGCCATTAAGATGTACACCGGCCTTGCGCAGAACACTCTCCATGGTGAAGTTGAAGAGGTCGCAAGACAAAGGATCGCCCTGTCTGAAACCTCGAACGGTATCAAAGGGGTCGGAGAGGTCACTTCCAACCTTGACGGAGCTGCGCGTATTGCTCAACGTCGCTCTGCAAAGTCTAACGAGCTTTGCAGAGATACCAAGTTCAGACAATGCGGCATATAGGCGATCCCTTATCGGGCTATCGAATGCTGCCTTGTAATCGATGAAGAGATGGTGTGTATCGATTTGGTTCTCATGGGTCTTCTCCAGGATTTGGCGTAGAGTGAATATCTGGTCGATGGTGGACTTACCAGGTCTAAAGCCGCACTGATAAGGTCCAATCAGCGCCTTGGCGAGTGGCTTTAGTCTTTCACATAATACGCTCGTCAGGACCTTGTATGCAATGGGAAGTAGGCTGATACCCCTGTAGTTGGCGCATATTGTTGGGTCGCCTTTCTTCAGCACAGGACAAAGGGCACTGAGGTTCCAATCGTTGGGCATTCGTTCCTCCAGCCATATTTTGCAAATGAGCTGATGCATGCACCCAATCAGCTCACCGCCGCCGGCCTTGAACAATTCAGCTGGTAGCCCATCCGGCCCTGCAACTTTGTTGTTCTTGAGTCGCTGGATAGCGACCCGGACCTCGTCATGGCTGGGCGGTGGCACATCCACACCGTCGTCGTCGGTTGGTGCCATCTGGACATCTTCACCACTGGCGGAATTGTTCCTTTCGTCGCCTGCGAGCAGCTTGGTGAAGTGCTCCTTCCACAACCTCAGCACACCCTGCGCATCCGTAACCAGATCCCCGTTTTCGTCTCTGCAAGAAGATGCCCCAGGCTTAAATCCTTTCGTAAGACGCTTAACTTTTTGGAAGAATTTTCGGGCGTCATTCCTGCTCCTGCACTCCTCGATTTCCTCACGCTCGCGCCTTTCTTGCTCCCGTTTCTTGCGTCTAAAAAGGCACCTCTCTTTCTTCCTCTCTGCCCGGTATTTTTCTGTCATGGCTCGCGTGGCGGCCGACTGCAGGGTCTTCTTGTAGGCAGCATTCTTCACTGCAGTGGCTGCGCGACACTCTTCATCGTACCATTGGTTTTTTGGTGGTGGGCGTCGAAAACTAAGGACATTTTCTGCGGCGGCGCGCATAGAGTGGGATAAATGAGCCCATAATCCGCCGATGTCATCAGGTGGAGAGGGGGAGCGACCGACCTGCTTGGAGAGTTGAGCGGAGTAGGCTTCGGCTACCCCTTGTGATCGCAGCTTACTGATGTCCAGCTTTCTTCGCAAACTAGGTTGTGCGGTCTTCGCTGCGCAAAATCGCATGCGTACCTTGGCTGCAACAAGGTAGTGGTCCGAGTCGATGTTGGGTCCTCGGAACGTGCGCACATCTAGAATGCTAGAAGCATGCCTTCCATCAATCACAATGTGATCAATCTGGTCGCGGGTGGATTGATCGGGGGATAACCAGGTGGCCTTGTGGATATCGAGGTGCTGGAATCTGGTACTACTGACTACCATGTTTCGTGCCGCGGCGAAATCGATCAGCCTCAGACCGTTGTTCGAAGTGGTCCCATGGAGGCTGAACTGCCCGACTGTGGGGCCAAAGATGCCTTCTCGCCCGACCTTTGCGTTGAAGTCCCCGAGGATAATTTTGACGTCATGGGCCGGGCACCTGTCGTAGACGTCCTCGAGCTTCGCATAGAAGGCATCCTTGGTCGCATCGTCCTTCTCTTCCGTCGGGGCGTGCGCGCAAATCAGGCTGATGCTAAAGTATTTAGCTTTGATGCGGATCGAAGCCAGCCGTTCGTTCACCGGAGTAAACCGAGAGACGTGGTGCCGAAGTCTCTTGCTGACCACAAATCCGCAGCCAAATTCGCGCTTCTCCGCATGGCAGCTGTAGTAGATATCGCAGTCTGCTCGCTTGGAGCAACCTTGTCCTGTCCATCGCATTTCCTGGATGGCGGTGATGTCAGCCTTACATTTCGTGAGGGTTTCCGCCAGTTGGATAGAGGCACCTTCCCTATAGAGGGTCCGGACATTCCAGGTGCATATCCTCAAATCATGGTCCTTGAATCGTTTGCTGTGGTCGTCAACATTGTGGGTTCCTTCCGAGGCTTGCTTTTTGGCTTTCATTGGTATTTGGTTTTCCGTGGCGGGCACCAAACCCTGCGCACAACCCAAATTTTTAGTCCTGGGGATAGGACTCGCTGCACACATTAGTTCACTATTCAGCGGATGCCAAATAGCTATCCAGAAGAGCCGCGCGGAGGCTGTGCATCAGCTTGGATTGGACAGGGACAAGGATCGTTCTGGCGTTCGCCAGGTTGAACGCAATCAGAGACTTTACCTTGTATGTCCGCTCCCTTCCTTTGTACTTTTTACAACATCTATTTTACAAACAGACCAAAAGAACTAATAAAATCCATTGCATTTTTTTTTCGTAGTGCTACCACCTTATTTATGCATCTTGGCGTTCGCTCAATCAATTTTTCTATGCAAACTTTGCCTGTCCACTTCTTGTTCTTGTTTGTAAAAAAGCAAGCGGAGAGCAAGCACGAGCCACCACCAACATGCAAGCGGCACATCACTTTGTTGCCCAACAACAACAACCACAGTGTATGGTGCGCGGTCGCAGCTTCTCAGCTTACGCTTTCGCGCTCTGTGCGTTCTCGTCCCCTTTACTGCTTCCCCCGCATCAACAAACGGGTCCTCTTTATTTAACTTTATTTTATTTTACTTTATTTTACTTTTATTAAATTCAGTAAAGCATATATTTTCATTAAAAATTACAATATGTTAATCTGTACTGCTAGGACAATCGGTTTCCGATGATAAATTATTCAAATTAAACCCTCTACATCTATTTTTGACAAAATTTTAAATAAAATTGGTTTCAATATTGCATTTTCATGTTAATCATGTTTTCATGTTAACCTTTAATTTTCCTATTAACTGATATAATTGGTTCTGCAGGCACTAACAAGTTTTGCTTCTTTTCGAAAGTTGCCTTAATTCGATGACAAGCCACCCAGTATTACCGAAGCCTTCCATCTAATCTACCTTTTTTTGTAATTTTTCTAAATCAAGTGGTGTTTGCATATTATTACAAACAAAAATTAATAGTTTAAGCGAAGCGCAGCAGTGGTCGCTATGTTTTGACACTGCACTTTTATTTCTACGAATTGACGTTTCTTCAAGTAGCGGTATCAGGAATATGGAAAGCAAAATAAAAGAGAGAAAGCTTCCTCAGAGTTGCAAAAATAGTATATTTATAGAATATATTTACTTAAGGGGTCGTTCTCATGTGAAATTTTGTACAAATCAATTTTTTTTTAACATATTTGGAATGTATCATCCTTGAAGAAGGTGCGTTATTGGAAAATTTCAAGTATTTCGGCTTCTACAGACATTTATATAACGAGCGGTCAAGGATTCTAGCGGTTAGTCAAAACTTTAAACGTGTTTTTCTCGGAACGCCTTTTTTTGAAATGGCGGGGATGACTTAAAAAAAACCATTCATCCGATCTCTCTGCGATTTTGTCACGTCATTCTACATACTGTTAGCTATCACCCCTAGTAAATTCACTCCAATATGTTAAAAATTTCATATTTTTTTTCATTGATAAAATCTTCAAAAACAACAATTTTTTACTACTCTAACTTCCAATGCCTGCCATTTTGTGAGATTCTTATGAAAAAATTTACTACGGGTGAGAGGTACGTTCATACTGATTAAGAATTTCATTGAAATTCATGTTTCAGATAATCCTGTGACTCAAAACAATCCCCGCCAGCTGACCATGACGCGGCAGAAGCCGTGTCTTTAATCGAAAAAAAGTGTTTGAAAAATTAAAAAAATTTTTTTTTATTTTTTTATTTTTGTACCATAACAATGAATAAATTAAAGTGGAATATCTTTTTTTGATAATTCCCCGTCTTCACAAAGGAAATAATTTCTGAAGAATGTCAATTTTTCCTGTCCGCGCATGAGAATGACCCCTTAACATAAGGTTCCATGGGAAATTTTTTAATAAAAGTCCTCGAACTTACATTCAATAAATTTCAATCATTTCTACCCAAGTCACCAACCCTCACAAAGTGCAAGTTTGGTGGCCTGCCATCGGTATATAAATTGATATTTTTTAAATCACATTTTATTAAATTGAGGTATTTACTTCAGTACTACAAACTTATTTTTCTACATTTACGACACTCATTTTTTTGATTTTTGTCCCTACTCGCGACACTGTGAAGCGCACAGATAAAGTTAAGAAAAAGTCCAATGAAAACATTTGTTTTGAAACAGTGGTGCCATATAATTTGATTTTCTCGTTTGTCTTTTGTACATAGAATTAGTTCTAAAGTTAATGGCAGCGACTATTGTAGTCGGTGGTCGTGTAGTCGACAAAATAATAGTCTCCACACGAGTTTTTTTTATTGAGGTTGTGCCGTTGCCGTTGCATATTTTATTAACAATTTCTGGAACAAATGCAGCATAGCGAACCCTCATGAAACAAAACGGAAAGTTGGGCGATATAGATCTTATTTGCGTAAATCCAACAAACTAAAAATTTTGGCGTTGAAACGCCTGACAAAGGTGTGGCTCGGGTTCAAAGTTCAAAGCTTTTATAAAAAAAAACTCAGTTTGTTTCTAACTGATTTACACGATATGAGTATGCAAACCTTTCTATTAATGTACAACATTAGATATGTAATATGAACTAATAAGAAGTTATACAAAAAATATATATTTTTTATACAAAATGTAAAATATTTTTTTTCTTTTTGGAAAAACTCCATTGTTAAGTTATAGTTATATTACTATATTAAAGTCTGTGGAATTCCCTTTGCAATGAAATAGTATAGTAGTAAGTATACATACTTTTGTTTGTTATGAATACATTTGTTTTATTTTTTTCTAATTCTACTCTTGGTCCGAAGCTATTTGGCATTCACCTTCTCCATCACTTTCGGACAATGAGGGTTGTACAAAGTACCTGCCATATTAAAATCTTTTTAGAAAATCTAGATTTCTAGCTTTATATTATTTTAAAAGCTTAAATTTCGCCAAAAAGCCATTCAAACCTGTTTTGGCTTTTATGGTATTGTGGGATTGAATGTTTTGCGTACGTATTTTCCCATTTAATGGAGGGTGGTAGTAAACTGCAGTTTTTCTGTATTTAAATACCTTTTGTGGGCCTTCCTTTGGCCGGTCTTCAAAAAATAACCCTCATGGGAGTAACTAAGGCATCGGGATCAATAAAGTGTTTACAGTATTTTTCTATTCGAAACCTTGATGTGCGGTCGATCGCTCCTAAGCAATAATTTTTGTAATCGTAACTTCGGCTTCGCGGCCAAAAGTATTTCTGCCTTCAAATACCTTTGACACTCATTGGAATAACTTGGACATCGGAATCAGTAAAGTGCTTACAGTATTTTTGTATTCAAATCCTATGGTTGTAAAAAATCGTGCCTAAGCAATAATCTTAATAAGCGCCATTTCAATGATGCAATCAGATGCTTTGAACTCAACTTAAATTTAACTATAACAGCAAAAACAAAAAAAATGCACATGTTTTATATTTCATTGTAAAGGGAATTCCACAGGCTACAATGTGGTGACAAACTTATTATACTTTAATAATGGATTTTTTAAGAAAAAAATTCGTTTTTGAAAAATTATATTTTTCGCTTAAAACTTCTTATATGTAAGTAGGGTAATAGGTTCGGTTGTGGGCATAGTTCGGTTGTGGGCACCCCTTCGTATCTTTTGATAGAAAGCAGGCCATTTGTTTATTATGGAAGCACGATCTTTTTGTGCCAAATACTGAGTCGAACAGACACGCCTGCTTTGTGCTGGGACCATATATATCTTTCTGTGCTTAAAAAATAAGAAATTTTTTTAAACATTTTAAATGGTGTCATAAATCGAAGTGAATCATCGAGAAGGTGAGTAAAATGCATTTTTATTTAGTAAATGTATTATACTTTGTGATCGAATATTGATTACAACCAATATGTTTACCCCAAAAAAATTGTTGCCTACAAAATGGCTGCCAAATTCGGTTGTGGGCACCGCAATTAGTTCGGTTGTGGGCACCCGTTTTTTAGTGATTTGGTAAGTTTTGGTAAGTTATATCATCGGAAATGGTCTTTTTACGCAATTTTTTGGTTGTTTTAGCTATATCATCCGAGGATAAATAAAAAAAGTCGTCCGATATCTTTTTTAATGTGCTGGATGTAGTTATACATTGTTCTGCAGATAAGCTAACCACAAAATCGACTGCTGCAGCATATGCGATTTCCCGAACCACTCTTCAACGCTACATGAAGCAGGTGGAAGAAAATTTCGGAGACATCAAAGCCGTCGACGGTGGTATTTTCTTAGATCTTGTTCGTGGATGTTATCGAATCAGGTTAACTGGTGTTTTCCACCTTCTTCACGTCACAGCACTTGAAAAGTGTTGATTAATTAGGTTGAATTTCATTTTACTTTAGGTCTTCTTGACAGCCCAGGAGAATGACTTGGTCACTTACATTTTGAAATGCCCGTCCATCTAAAGTGTGCCGACATGCGTACCAGCACAGAACAAACAATATACAGAATGCGCATCTGGTGTAAAGAAAATTTTCTTTGCGGGTTCCCGTTTGTTTATGCGGGGGGAGGCAGTAAAGGGGATGAGAACGCACAGAGCGCGAGAGCGTAAAAAGAGAAGCTGTGAGAGCGGAAAATGAAATGTTCGGAGAGCAAACAGATAAAAGTATTAATCGCATGCCGGTGTACCAAACAGTAACGCACCATATATGTGGTTGTTGTTGTTGGCCAACAAAGCGATGTGCCGCATGCATGGTGATGGAGGAAATGAAAGTCGATAGCCTGTGGTTGTTGTTGCCGCTGGCTAACAACTGAAGTTAGAATATATTTTTGCTTTGGCTGATTTCTGTAATGAGCTCAGCAATTCACAATACTACGATAAAAAACCCCAATTGTGGGAATAAGTCAAGGAATAAGTTTGGTCAAAATAACCAGAGTTTATTACGTTTTTAGGATTTTAAGTTTTCGGGGTTTAGCTAAATTTTTTTTTTCGGAGGCCCATGCACAATGCTTCCTGAGAAGAACTAAGATCATAAAGTCCAAAATTGTGTTTTTATGATCAGGACACGTGGAACACGTGGCAGCCGCCGTGGCTCAGTTGGTTAGTGCGCGGTCCAGCGAGTCGCATGCAGAGCGACGCAAGTTCGAATTCTGCATGTAGTAACACCTAAAAAAAATAACGGGAAACTAGTTTTCTCTTTCGGTAGCTGTCCTCCCAGTTGGAAATGGCAAACCTTTGAGAGTAAAAATTGCCTATGAAAAAGCTCCCAACCTGCCGTTCGGAACCGGCATAAAACTGTAGGTCCCTTCCACCCGCGTACAAAATTCACACGCACAACACGGGTGGTTGCGGGAAGCTAGGCCTTAGTCTCGCGTAAGCGGGCTGTCGTGCCAATCAATTAATTAATTAATTACACGTGGAAAACCATTGTGGTGTAGCATTTTGGCATTTAACTTTTATTACATTTTTTATGCCCACAATTTGTGGCTGTTTTTCAAAAATGCTGCGGAAAATTGAAATGTGTACTTTGCTTATCTCTAATAGAATTTGCGATGGACTAATAAGGTTGCCGAAATCTTTAAGAGAGTTAAAGTTTTTGTGAACTGAACTGTTAGTACCTCATCTTCAACAATCTCAATCTCAATCTTCAACAACATAACCCAAAAAATATCTTAAAGACACTATATCTATGGTAAATTCGGAACAGTTCTCAAAACTATTATTTAATATGAAATCGGCAAGGATGGCTGTATTATTATCCACTTCAAAATCATCGGTTTGACTAGTTTCTTCGCTATGTTCAGGAGCTGAGTCAAGATTTAATACGATATTAGAAAGCGTTTCAAACGTAGTATCATTTAGCTCTTCACAATTGCTGTGGGAACTCAATTGCACAATTTTTGCGGCCATTAAGCGTGCTAATATATTATTAATATCAGCCACTGATGGATTTATATTATTACCACCTTTTTGTCTTAGTATAGAAAACATATTTTCAAGTTTGTCGTGGTTTAATGCCCTTGTCATCAAAAAAAAAATGTCGGATTTTTTCTCAAACAGCTCGTCTACTAATAGCAAAACAGCTTTTAGAGTCAGTTTCATCCCATACAAAAAAAATACTTTTTTCTTTTTGTCAACAAATGAGATATCATCCAGGTATTTAAGGAAGAACTTTATATACTCATGTGATAAACTGTTGAGTTGAATCGCAGATCTGTAGAAATTTTTGGAATATAACGACGCACTGTTTAGGCAATCAAATATTTTGTCAATATTTTCTATAAAGCTGGCCGTAGATAAAGCCAATTATTTAGAGCAACTTTTGAAACCTATAGTTTCAGCAGTTGTCCTAATAGCAGCTTGAACAGTCCTGCTGAAAATTTGGGTTGCCAGTTTTACTTTCATTTTCTCGAAAGAATTTGGAAAAATGTGTTGGCTGGTTAGTTTAGGACACATTTTTGTTGTTGACTTAAGTTCCATTTCGAAAAGTTCTTGAACAACTCTAAAACTAGCAATTCCATTTGGTGTAGCTAAGTCGCATTTGAGCCAGCCATTTCTCAGTGATTTAACAAGGTGCGGGAAATCATATATGCAGAACACTTTTCCATCATTATACTTGAAAAAGGCCTTTCCAAAGTTACACCCATATCCGAAAAGCACTTCCTATTGGAAGACCCTTGGTCACAAGTTATAACTTTTACTGTGATGCCAAAACTATTGAGAATTTTTAAATTTTCCAGAATTATATTTTTTAAAATATTGGCATTTTTGGAAACAAAGTAATTTAGTACCAATGACCAGTTTGAAAACATTGATTTGACCATAAAAACACATAATTGTTTTCCTATTTGGCTTGTCCTTTCAACCCCATTTTCTTCATACCCATCCACCAAATCTAATTTAGGATTATATCGTAATTCCTTTCTAATTGCCATTTCATCCATTAATAGAATCATGTTGTTCTTTTCGCTCTGGGTCAAATCCAAGCACCGTTTTCTTATGACCCCAAAAGCAGAGTTCTTAAAACCTGGCTGCAGGAACTTTACAGGGGCCCATCGATTAACAGTCGAGATATGTGGCAAATTTAGATTTAGTTTATTTCTTAAAAATTGATACGTCGATTGCGAGACATAATAAATATTTTGAGCCAAATCTTTTATATCTTCTGTATATTCTTTAGGACGGGAACTTAGAAGAAGCTTACAAAATACTTTTGATTCTTTGCTCACGTTATTATAAGAGTCGATACGTTGGAGTACTTCTGACTTTTTTGGTAATTTCTTCTGGTTTTTTATGTTTCTGTATTTTGCCAAAATGCTGTAATATTTCTTCCTGTAAAAATTTACGGATTTAGCATATGATGAGCAATTATTGCAATGCCCATCTACGGACTTTTTCGTCTCTTTCTAGTTGAACAATCGGGCTCTGAAAACTCATAAGTTTCTTCAACATTTTCCAAATTAAATACAGGAACTGCTCCAGATTTTAAATATTTTTTCCCAATGTCAGAACTTGAAGTGATTAACGCATATAAATAATGGTTTGCTGTATTCTTTAGTTTTAATGCTACATTTTTCTCGCCAAATTTGGCCCATAGCTGAGTCATAGGGCGGAAATTTAAACATCTTAAGTTGTTCATCATCCCGTCTAGATTTTCGGCAACATGTTATGCAGCATTGAAGCCCTGACTTTATTAAATTTTTACCCACCCGGGGTAATAAATTTTTACACGGAGCAGGATCCATTTTTCGCGTACTAGTAAAGTCAGTGAATATGCCAAATGAAAAGTAATATAATAACCAAGGAAAGGATCAACTAACTAATTTGGATCAACCACGTCAAAACAATTGCAACAAATTCAAAATTGGAATCAACCACGTCAAAATTTATATAAATAATTTTACTTGGAACTAGCCTCGTAAAAATATTTGTAAAAATGTTTATTTTGGATCAACCACGTCTAAATATTTGCAAAATTTAATATCAATTAATCTAAGCGCAGCATGAAAAGAAAAACGACCATTCAGCTCGAAGATTCGATTGATTACACCGTGCGACAGCATTTTTCACACTGGAAAAAATCCATATGGGCTTGAAACTAGAGACCAAACATAGTAATACTGCGTACTCAGTTTTTCATTTCTACATCCTTTGTCCTTTTAAAAGGACCTCAAAATTTTGAAGGGGGTAAAAAATAAAAAAACTTTAAAAATTACTTAACCTCGTTAGAATATGGCGATATGTATACCAAATGAAAGAGGAAATCGTGATCATAGAGATTTTGGGTTCTGACATACTTACTTTTCAAGAAAATTCGTTATAAATTTTCAAGGATTTAAAGGATTAAAATTTTCAAAGGACCTTTTACAAATCCTTTTTTTGCAAATAGATAAAAAATCAATTTTATTTAAACTCTTGAGCCTTTCCTCTTTCATTTGATATACATATCGCCATATTCTAACGAGGTTAAGTAATTTTTATTTTTTTTTTAATTTTTAATAATAATAATAATAATAATTGATTGGCACGACAGCCCGCTTACGCGAGACTAAGGCCTAGCTTCCCGCAACCACCCGTGTTGTGCGTGTGAATTTAGTACGCGGGTGGAAGGGACCTACAGTTTTATGCCGGTTCCGAACGGCAGGTTGGGAGCTTTTTCATAGGCAATTTTTACTCTCAGAGGTTTGCCATTTCCAACTGAGAGAACAGCCACCGAAAGAGAAAACGAGTTTCCCGTTATTTTTTTTTTTTTAGGTGTTACTACATGCAGTATTCGATCTTGCGTCGCTCTGCATGCGACTCGTTGGACCGCGCACTAACCAACTGAGCCACGGCGGCTGCCGTTTTTTAATTTTTATCCCCTTCAAAATTTTAAAGTCCTTTTAAAAGGACAAAAGATGTAGAAATAAAAAACTGAGTACGCAGTATTATTATGTTTGGTCTCTAGTTTCACGCCCATATGGACACGCACGGTGTTATGACAAGAAACAAATTTGCCGGCACCTGCTCGTTTTGCGCTTGCTTTTTTACAAACAAGAACAAGAAGCGGACAGGCAAAATTTGCATAGGAAAAAGTGACTGAGCGATCGCTTTGCCAAAACAAGCACCATTTCAATGTGCCCGAGTAAAGCCAAGCTGGCTTGCTGCGGAAAACAACAACATTGCGTGTTGTTGTCGAAATGAGAATAAAGCAACAATCCATCGAATGAATGCGGGAATGCAAGAGAGCATCGCAAAGCAGCTCTCCGCTCGCTTGCGCTTACTCTCTCGGTTCAATATACATTTTCCTCATTTTTGCTGCTTCCCGCCCGCGTCTGAAATGAAATCGCAAAATTATTTCAGATGCGCCTTCTGTATACTGTTTATTCTGTGGTACCAGCTACTTCACGTGCGTGCATTGTGCTTCAAATAATTAAAATGTAATATTTTTCTATATTCGTGTTGGTTTTCCTTCATATTTCCCTGTTTCCAGCAGATTTTCCAAAGGTGCCCACAACCGAACCAAAAAAAAATGTTCGTTAAAATTGCTACTTTACAAAATTAACCCTTTGAGTACATTTGACGAGTGAGACTCGTCATGTGTTTACTTGGGCGAAGTTACGGTGGACGAGTCTGACTCGTCATCTGAGTTTGATAAGTAGGCGTTGATTTTATATATATATTTATATCACCAATATAAGCATATTCCAAATAAAATTTATTACTCTTACATATTAATCCATATAGCAAAAAATTAAATCCGTTCCATATGCATAAAAGTCTCCAAATAATTCCGTACTCAAAGGGTTAAAACAAAAACTTTTCTATTTGACGAAATCGATTTATTTTTGTCATTACTTGTTAGTTAAGGTCTCTAGCTTTCCATAAATGTCCATATGTCCGATTAAGAAGAACTTGGTCAAAAGTTATGAGCCAAAAACAAAAAGGTGCCCACAACCGAACCTATTCCCCTACATATTACTAAAAAAAGGGCACTCCATGAAATGGTTTAAAAAAATCGACTTTTTTTTTGCTTTAATCGAAAGATATAGTATAGATATAGTTTTCCAACAAGAGGTGTTATTTTGGTATTCAACGAAAAATTCCATTTTTTGAGACAAATGATCGGATGTTTATTTCATAATAAAGAGGAAGGTATGCCGTTAATAATGAAAAACCACATCAGCCAAATGGCCACCACGACCACGCTTACAGGACCATATCCTTTTCATGAAATTTTCCATAACCAAATCGCAAAGTGGCTGCCCTTTGTCCTCGATAGCCTCACGAATTCTATCTTTGAGGTCTTGAGTCGACGCTGGGCTGTTGGCGTACACCTTATCTTTCACGTGGCCCCAAAGGAAGAAGTCGCAAGGTGTTAAATCACAAGATCTCGGTGGCCAATTGTGATCACCTCTTCCAGACATAACACGGTCCGGAAACTTTTCCCGTAAAAGAGCAATGGTTTCGTTGCTTGTGTGGCACGTAGCGCCGTCTTGTTGAAAGTAAACGTTGTCCAGATCAATACCATCCAACTCCGACCATAAAAAATCATTAATCATCTCTCTAGGACGAGGAATCGACAAACCTGGGTTTTCTTCAACACTTTGGGCTACAGCAGCAATATTCTCAGTTGTTCGTGAGCGACGTGCACGGGTTTTATTCTTCACATCACTAACTTGTCCCAACAGCTCGAATTTTTCCACCAATTTCTGTATTGCGGTCCGACAAGGTGCTTCGCGACGACCCAAAAATGCTTTAGTTTTGCGAACTGTGACTGCAAGATTTTCACCATTTTTGTAGTGAATTTTAATAATTTCAATGCGTTGTTGAAGCGTGTATCGTTCCATTTTTAGTAATGGCGTAGTTTCTACTTGTCCAGTGGCGGATTCAGGGGGTGTTTTGGGGGTTGAAACCCCCCCCGAAATATTACGATCGACATTAAAACTACATACAAATTAAAAGACAATTTATGAATATCAAAGGATTACTTTTTGAAACCCCCCCTGAAATATTTTTCTGAATCCGCCCCTGTACTTGTCAAATGTCAAAGAATAAAAGCTTCAAAAGTGACAGCTACCCAAATAGGTGTTCCGAATAACTTTGCAACGCGTTTCCTCATAAACACTTTTTTGTAGTCCGTCCACATGATAAAAAAAACTACTGAACCGATCTACACGAATATATACTCGTTTTGTAGGATATTGAACAGAGAAGTGCATGAACCTCTGAAATCTATATATATCTCTATAACAGTATCTATCTATATCAGTATTTTTTTTACTGTTTTTTTAATAAAGAAAAGTAAGAAAAAACGAACTTTTTTGTAGTTTATATGGCTTTGTTGCTAAATTTTGAAAATTTTTATAGTTTTTGAGGTTCACGCACTTGCGAAAAGCCTGTTGATTAATTTGATATATAATTTGTATGTTTCAGACTTTAACTTCGGACGGCATCGTGTGGACGGGAAGACGTCTTTTTTTAAACCAAGACTCGGAAGATGTTCAATATGTTTGCCATTTTTAATTTTTTTATATATAACTTTTTTTTTTAACTTTTAACTAAATAATACCTACAGATGTTCCAAACGGCTTGTTCCTGTCTCTTTCTTTTTTTGTACAGTAAAATAAAGAAAATTGGTCATTTTTTTGAGTGTGTCATGGAGTGCCCCCCTTAATTTGATGCCCATATTGCGTAAATCGCTTGAGAATTGATTGAGTTATTTTAATACCAACTTTGAACTTTGACCCCAGCCGTTGTGGCTGGGGTCAAAGTTCAAAGTTTTGTGGGCATATCCCAGGTACAATTTTTAGTTGCTTAAATTCACGAGCTAAACCTTTACGTAAGAGCATAATTATTTATTTTTTAAGCCAAATTTATTTTATTTTTTTATGCCCAATTTGTTACATTAAGGCACATTTCGTATATTTGTGCCAAGATTGGTGAAAATTACTTTGCGTGTTGGGAGACTTGAATCTTTGTAATATTACTTGGAGCTACATCGGTAACTCTTTTGAGCTTACTGCCTCTAATGTAATTTTTCTCAGCGAGAATTACCTTATTGATAACTTTAAAAGCTTTGACTTGTCTCAGATTGAATCATTGAATCATGAATCTCTAACAACTACATCAAGCAACTTTAATAAGGTGTAGTTAGGTGTTCGAATGCGACTTTCCTTTCTCGCCTACTAGCTTACATCACGTTCCGTTAATAGTTGAGCTGGAATTTTATGAATTCTTTACGGTTTCGTATAGAGGAAAGAGCTGCACAACACGTTCTAATGGCCACACTTCACTACTGTACAGTACTGTCAATTACTGTACTTCATTGGCGCGTTGACAGCGAATTCAAATCTATACTATTATATAAAAACAAGTGTGACGTTTTTTAAACCACAATCAGGCAAAAACCACTGAACCGATTTAGATGAAATAAGCACCAAACATTTTTTAATAGGCTATATGAGATTGACCACGCCCCCTTATTACGCCCACTATGGTAACAAAACTCATCTATTGTATGCTTTTGTAAGGCAATATGGGTATCAGACGATTCAGCATTACATTGCGGCAAACATAGGCTATAATATAATCAGCCACGCCCACTTTCCGTGCCCACAAAGCTAACAAAACGAAGCTACGGTACAGGTCTGTAAATCAGTATTAGTTTCAAATATTCCGTGTTTCGTTGATGTTAACAGAGGATATATAAGATCGACCACGCCCACCTGATATGCCTTTCGCGACGCCCACTATAATAACAAATCAGCCATGGTATATTTTTCGTAGCATTATGGGTATCAGACGATTCAGCATTACATTGCGGCAAACATAGGCTATAATATAATCGGCCACGCCCACTTTCCGTGCCCACAAAGCTAACAAAACGAAGCTACGGTACATGTCTGTAAATCAGTATTAGTTTCAAATATTCCGTGTTTCGTTGATGTTAACAGAGGATATATAAGATCGACCACGCCCACCTGATATGCCTTTCGCGACGCCCACTATAATAACAAATCAGCCATGGTATATTTGTCGTAGCAATATAGGTATCAGACGATTCAGCGTGTCATTGCGGCAAACATAGGCTGTAATATAATTGGCCCCACGCCCACTTTCCGTTCCCACTAAACTAGCAAAACGAAGCTACAGTACATGTCTGTAAATCAGTATTGCTATCAAATGATTCCGTGTTTCCGTGTTCCGTGTTTTGACCACGCCCACTTGATATGCCTTTTTGCCACGCCCGCTATAATAACAAATCAGCCATGATATATTTGCCATAGCAATATGGGTATCAGGGCATATAGGCAACATAGGCTGTAATATAACCAGCCACGCCCTCTAAACTAACAAAACAAAGCTACGGAACATGTCTGAAAATTAATGTTGATGTAAAATGATTCTATGTTTCATAGCGGTAAACATAAGCTATGTATATAAAGTTGACCACGCCTACCTTTTACGCCTTCCTGCAATGCCTTTTATGATGACAGAAATTAACTGTAGTATATTTGTGCAAAACAATACGGATATAAAAAAATGTTGCGACGCATTGCAGCAAATATCTATATGTTTGTTTGTTGGTCCCACGACACTAAAACTCAAAAACTAAACAGCCGATTGAATTTTTCACGGAATGTTCGTATTGAGTAAGTCTCGGTAAACCACATAATGCGAATACGACCCGATAGGTAGGCGTGGCACCTCCCATACAACTTACATTTTTAATATGGAATATTAAGATTAAGATCATCAAGATCTGGTGCGGGGCCACCGTTTAGATGTGCCGTTTCACTGGTAAAATTTAATGGGCGTTGGACAAGGGCGTGGCACTTTTTAAATGCCGGTGTAACTTTGGAACTATAGCGTTCACATCAATGACACTCGGTTTGTACCGAGTTTGTACGTACGATTTAGTCGTGTTTTTCAGTAGGGGGAATGGGGTGGGTTTTTGACAAGGGAGCGTGGCACCGCCCATACAACTTAAATTTTCAATATGGAATATCTTCGGAATGAAAAATCGGGCAGCATTAAAATTTGGTGCGGGGCTACCGTTTAGATGTGCCGTTTCACTGGTGAGCGTTGGACAAGGGGCGTGGCATTTTTTAAGCAACTCAAATGTTTTGAATAACTGTGGAACTACAAATCACAAATCAAAGATTTACGTTTTAGATGTGCCCTTCGACATGGGGAATAGGGCCCTACTAGTGTTCAATAGTTCTATTCTGCAACAAGCACTGCGTCATTCGAAAACCTTTTCGTTACAGTAACGACAGTTCTTGTGTTCTGTTGTGAAGCAAAACATCAAAACCGATTAAGTAACGGTAAATCACAGCAGGCACATCGAGTGAAGTAGAACTTCTACTTCACACAGAGTGAAACAGAACTTCTACTTCACACCGAGTGAAACAGACTTAAATAAATATCGAAAAAACATGTTTTAAACCTGTGTTTTTTTACATAAATGTTGTTGTAATGCTTGAAATGCAGCCCAGATTCCATACAAAATACCAAAAACAAACATCAGGTACTCCGATCGTGCAAAACAAAAAACCGTATACTTCAAAATGTTCTACTTCAGTGTTGTTCTACTTCAGTGTTGTTCCACTGGAGTATTGTTCTACTTCAGTGTTGTTCTACTTCAGCGTTGCTCTACTTCAGTGTTGTTCTACTTCAGTGTTGTTCTACTTCAATGCTGTTCTACTTCAGTGTTAGCCGAAAGCCTCCGTTGCTAGCGCTGCTCAATTTTTGTTAGTTTATATAATAATTGTTAGGGGAATTCTTTGTAAGGTGCCACTCTTTGTAAGGTGCCACCCCTGCTCGATTTCGATGTTCCAGCAATCCAAGAAAAAAAATTCCTATTGTCTTTTAAGGTATATATGTCAACATCAATTCTAATGTTGTTTTTGCGGGAACATACGTAATGGTACGGTCTGGGTAAATAAAAGTGTCAAGTTTGGTTAAGAAAAAACATAAAAATTAAAACTGAAGGTTTTTCTTGTGGTGAAAAAGTAACCAAAAACTTGTAAAAAATTAAGGTAAATATCAGTGTTGGACTTCATTTTTATTGGTTTTTCATAATCCGAAATGATATCCGAGCATATCGTAAAAGGAACAAATTTATACAATGATTTCCAAAATTGCATAAAAATGTAAAGTGCCACCTTTTTTTCTTTGTAAGGTGCCACCCCCCTTTTTTCATTGTTTTGTGGTCCTATATCGGTATAATGACTTTTTATTGCTCGGAATCGCCATTACAATGAATTTAAAGTGTTCTTAGTCGATTTTTCTCTAATTCTATCATGAGGAATAAATTAGTTCAGTTTTGTTTATCAATTTCCATACAATTATTCGTTTTATTCGTTATCATTCAATTAGCATTTTGCTTTCGGTCATTTTCTATTCAATTCAAATTGAATTCAATAATCTTTCGTAAATTTTCTAAATCATGCATTTTTGCTTGAGATTTTTACGTTTTTAGCGGTTTTTTAGGGGGTGGCACCTTACATTAAAAAATTTTAGGGTGTCGATTTTGAACACTTTGGGAAATTGGCTGTAAAATTCGTAATTACGAAAAATTCAATTGAAGTGTTACCTCGGATCCTAGCCCCTTTAACCCTCTTTCGAACGGTATATTAAAATTGGCGATACGTTAATTTTCTAACGAATTATGCGCAAAAAAGCTATGGGGTGGCACCTTACAAAGAATTCCCCTATTTGTTATAACATATTTAATTGTTATTTTTTTATAAACTTTTATAAATAAATAAATAATACTTTAGTGATGTTCTATACTTCATGTTGCTTGAAGTTCTATTGTCGTTTCGTGCATTATTCGTTTGAATATCAAAAGCGTTCTTCACTGCAGTGCTTGTTTTGTAGTGAAAGTGAAGAAGAGCGAAAGTATTTGAAAGCACAGCGATGGCTTGCAAGTCATTTTTATAAGCTTGCGCCGCTCTTTAGTATATATCACGCACTAATTTTTTTAATTACAATCTATGCGATTTTGATGCGCTGGATAATGTGCTGTTTGGGCAGAGCAACTTTCCAGAGCTGTGGTGGCGGACTGTTACACAGTTTTTAAATGGACATTTTTTGATCTGTGCCTGGAATTAATCCCTCTTTTTTTTTAACTGGCCATAACAACCCGTTATCGGGTTACAGCCTGCCGCAAAACTTCTCTCCAGGCGCCTCTGCTTTGCGCGCGCCTTCTCCAGTTGGTCACACCAAGGGATAACAGGGCCTCTTCAACTTGGTCCTTCCACCGGAGACACGGCCTCCCTCTTCGCCGTCGACCTCCAATCACCGCATCGAACACCTTTTTCGCCGGAGCTTCGTCGTCCGTACGGCAGACATGAACGAGCCAGCGCAGCCGCTAGATATATCCCTACTTTACATAAAAAGGTTCGTAAACTGCCTAACTCACGACAGTTTACAAGAAGAAAGAAAGAATTACAACATCCAAAAAAATTAAGGAATAAATATTATAAAAACTACAAGGCAACATCATAATAAGGCAGCATCGGCTGCACTTATGCTTCGTCTGTCTTCAGGCGAAGTCGACTTCGCTCTGGTCCAAGAGCCATGGATCACTGCAGACAGAATCCGTGGTTTAAGGACCCCCAAATATACGCAACATCACGTTCACGGTAAAGGAAAACCCCGTACCTGTATTTTAGCCAAAGCTAGCCTTAATACTTTTACTCTTCCTCAGTTTAGCGACGGGGATATCACGACAGTGAGCTGGGAGCTAGAGCGACAAACGTTCAGGATAGCCAGCTTTTATCTGGCGCATGATGAGAAAGGACCGCTCCCATCAGATTGCTGCAGGAGCTGGTGAAGAGCACGGATCCAAATAGGGCAATACTGGTTATGGGAGGAGACGCGAAAGCCCACCACACCCAGTGGGGCAGCACGGGTATCAATGAGCGGGATGAGTTACTTTATAAATATTTATTAAGTACGAACCTTAGTATATGTATTAGAGGCTGTGCCCCTACATTCGTTACTAGTAACCGCAAGGAAGTTCTAGATATAACTCTCATTGCTGACATTCACAATAGCAAGATAGCGACATGGAAGGTGCTCAAAGAGCATTCGTTCTCAGACCATCGGTATGTAGAGTTCACTTTTTCTGGCTCGCCTCCTACCCCAAAAATCCTACAAAATGTGAGGAAAACTAATTGGTGGTACTACTCCAAACTTGTTTCTAAAAATTTATCCGCCGAACCACCCTACACACCAAAAACTAGGATAGAGATAGACAATTTAGTGAAACAATTTACAGGCTGTTGTTCAGCAGCTTTAAACACCGCTTGCGCCAGGAGGAAATATAAGGAGGCGTGCAAACCTCCCTGGTGGTCCTCTAAGCTGAACCGGCTTCGAAAGGAGTGCAGGAAAGCTTTCAACGCCGCTAAGCGAGAGGGCCAAGAATCATTCTGGGTTAGGTAAAGGAACGTCCTGAGCACTTATAAGAAGGCCATCAGGAAAGCTAAACGTACATCCTGGGCAGATTTCTGCAATCAGATAGAAGCTACCTCAGATGCTTCTTCAGAAGGAGGACGGATCGTGGACAGACTCGAGTCTAGAAACGATACAACTCCTTATGGATACTCACTTTCCAGGCTGCACGTCACTCCCCACTAATTCAATGGCGTCGATTTTGGTCGAACCTCTTGGATATAGTAAATGACAGGAAAATAGCTTGGGCTCTGTCTACCTTCAAAGCTTATAAATCGCCGGGACCAGACGGTATCTACCCGGCACAATTGCAATCCACCATGGACATCACCAAGTCCTGGCTGCATATTATCTTTGTTAGCTGCATAAGACTTAACTATATCCCGCTAAGCTGGTGGGAAGTAAAAGTCGTTTTTACTCCCAAGGCAGGAAAAGCCTCCCATGCTAGGCCGAACGACTTCAGGCCAATCAGTCTATCTTCGTTTTTCCTGAAAACCCTGGAGAGACTTATAGAAATCTATATCAAACAAACAATTAATTCTTCACAGCTATCTAGCTCACAGCATGCTTACAGCAAAGGCAAGTCCACGGAAACGGCCCGTCATTCCCTGATTTTTGACAATAAAAAGTCCCTAGAACTCAAGGAGTACGCTCTGGTAGCATTCCTTGATATAGCAGGGGCTTTTAATAATGTCCTTCCAGAAGCTATCACTTCGACCCTAATGAGCCTGCGAGTCGATGAGTCCCTGATTCGGTTCATCCGCCAATTGCTCACCTGCAGGGCGGTCAACTCGGAGCTAGGGGGTGTCGCGGTTCGCAGGTTTGTTATAGAGGCACTCCACAAGGAGGGGTACTCTCTCCGTTCCTGTGGGTTGCAACGGTCAATCAGCTTTTGCAGCGCATGGAAGCGGATGGGTACAAGGACGACGTTGCAGTAATTGTCCAAGGGAAATTCCCTCAAACGCTGGCCGACATCAATGAGTCAGCCCTTCAAACCCTCTCAACCTTGGCGAGCGGCTGTGGACTCGCTGTAAACCCGGCTAAAACTGAGCTAGTACTCTTTACTAGACGATATAAGACTCCTTCCATTACCCCTCCCAGATTGGGAGGAGTAGACCTCACCCTTAGCGACAAGGCAAGATACCTGGGGGTCGTTCTCGATAAGAAGTTGCTCTGGAATGAAAACGTACTGGAGCGCATCAAGAAAGCGACTACAGCTTTATTTAGTTGTAAAAAAGCAATAGGCACAGCATGGGGTTTGCATGGTGGCCAGCAACTAAGAACTCAACGACGCTGAAGCAGTTGCACAGGGTGCAAAGAAGTGCGGAGATATGCATTAGTGGAGCACTTTGTTCTACCCCCACTGACGCTCTTAACACGAGTCTTCACTTACCTTCTCTTGACATTGTAGCTCAGGAGATCGCACTGGCTTGTGCGCTAAAACTTAGGGAGTCTAGGTCTTGGCACATGGGTAGTTTTGGACACTCCCTCATCTTGGGAGCGCAGGCTCCTATATCAATTCCCCAGAATACAGACTACTGTATACCTACTTTGGCCTTTGACAAAGAATATGATGTCTCCATACCAAACAGACAGGAGTGGCTCCGTCGACCTCCGAAGATACGGTATGCGATCAACTTTTTCACTGACGGATCTAGGCTGGCCGGGAAGGTTAGAGGAGGCGTCTTCTCCCCAAACCTGGAGATTGAAGTCTCTTTCCGACTCCCGGATCACTGCAGTGTATATCAGGCGGAGATGATCGCCATCCAGGAGGCCACTCTGCACCTGAACCCAACGCCTAACAAAAGGAAGCAAGTCTTCATCTTCTCTGACAGCCAAGCTGCGCTGAAAGTTCTGGACTCGTGCGTGGATAACACAAAGTCTCTCAGTGAGTGCCGCAGATCTTTAAACGAGATGGGCAAGCACTACAGTATTCACCTAATCTGGGTGCCTGGACACCGCAACATTGAAGGTAACTGCAAAGCGGACGAGCTGGCCAGGAAATGCACGGCCACCCATATCCTTTCCGACAAGGAGACTGTAGGTATGCCTCTGGCCACGTTCAGACTTCGCGCTAGACCGTATGCAATCCAAACAACTCAGGAGCGTTGGCATATATAGGTATTATGGTTGGCGAACGTTCTCATTCGCCGTATGAAATAAATAGTCGCAGAGAGAGCTGTCATTTCTTATTTCAAATTTCAAAATAAAAATATTTTGTTTGCTTTTTTCATATGAATGTATGTAGATTTATTTTTCAGAGATGATAGTGCCCCAAAATGTTTTAAGGACTTAACTTTTCCTGATGCGGCGGTGCATCAGGAAAAGTTCCAATCCACTTGAACTGCCGAACCAGATGTGAGCTTCACATATTGGTTATGAAAGAATTTGATGGGTGATCAGCATCCAAATTTATTCACAGATTTATTTAAAGATTCATCTAAAATTTTGGCTTTGCAGAAAAGTTTTTGTGTTTGTATTGTATAAAATATAACACGAATTAAGCAGCATTGAAATTGTCCTGCGCTTTACGATTTTTTGCTGATGGCAGTTAGAAAAAAAGTGTTGGTAATGACTTTGAGCTGGGCTTTGCAAAGACAACGGTATCGATTGTGCTAAAGAAAATCTTAAGAGAATCTTTAATTTGGCTTGAAAAGATTAAGGTCAGGATGAGAGAAGCTGAGAATCAAAGTGCAAGAAATTTCTTTTGCACTGAATGCCTGGTGTTCTTGGATGCGTTGGTATTGTTCCTCCGAATCACTTGAAGCACAATGCTTGAACCAAAAGGGTCTTCAGTAGAAGTAAGGGGCACCTCCTCTGTAATTTACATTATTTCAATGATGAAGGTCTACGACCACAACATGGTGATAAGATGACATATTTCATGAAAACATTCCGTAATGCAGAGAGTCAGTCTATAACAAACACATGCTTAGGGTAGAAATATTGTAGAAAGAAAAATCGGTGTGCTAAAGTGCCGTTTCTGATATCTTTTAGGCGGGAGAAAGTTACACTATTTCCAACAAGGTAGGTAGGTAGGTTAGGCTGGCTGATCCTCGGGGGGGTCTCACATAGACCATGTTGGTCCATAGTGGTACCAGAAAGGTTCTGGAGCTTCAGACCTGTATGTAGTTTGTCAAAAACGTTTTGCCAAATCTAAGTAAGTCGCTGCTTTTTTGTTCCGCGACTCTTTCCAAGGAAGGGAACGACGCGGAGCCGAGGCAGCTGACCCGTGATCTGTAGAGAGCAGGGCAGTGGCACAGCAAATGCTCCAGGGTACCCTTGGCACTGTCTTCACCACATCTTCTGCATGCATCACTTGGTACCAAGCCAAGTTTGGCAGCGTGGGACGGTGTGAGACAGTGTCCCGTGAGCATCCCGGTCAATAGTTTGCAATCATCTCTTCGGAGTGATAGTACAAACTCTGTGTTGTTGACATTATGTTCGCGAAGCATGATTTTTGCTGTCCTGTGAGATGTAGATCTCTCCCACATGGACGCCGCTTCACGAATCATATTCTCTTCTATTTCCGTCTTGAGCGTGGAGAGGGGTGGATGGATGTCTGGCTCGCTAACCGTAGGCAGTCGTGCCCCGGCTTTGGCGAGCGCATCAGCCTTCTCATTTCCCTCAACTCCTTTGTGACCCGGTACCCAATAGATAGTGACCACTCTGTTGCGACAGAGTTCGTCCAATTTGGTTTTGCAGTTCCGTACGCATATCGAGTTTGACAATACCCCAGCTGCTGTTTTTTTGTGGCTGCTTGGCTGTCGATATAGATGTTTATTCGAGAGTCTGGAGGGGTGCGACCCATTGCTAGTTGCGCCGCTCTTGTGGCAGCGTGTACCTCTGCTTGGAAGATGCTGCAGTAGTCCGGGAGCCGGAAAGACTGTTGAAGGTCAAGTTCCGGACAGAAAACTGCAGATCCCACTCCCTCTGTCATCTTGGATCCATCCGTGAACAGGTTATAGGATTGACGGCCGGGCTCGAGCCCCTGTCGCCACCCATCCGGTTCTAGGATCACGTGGGGTTTGAAGTTGAAATTGGCTTGAGGTACGGCGTAGTCTGAGCTTTCGCTCACCCCTGCGTGTAACCTGCTGTGGCCGTAATGTCGTAGCGTGAGCTGTCCAGTTACCTTAAGTCTAAGCGCCGCCTTTTTAGCGACGCTTTTCGCAGTCAGACCAATTGGATAAAATCCCAAGATTTTGTCCAGTGCCTGTTATACACAACCCAGCGGCTCTTTGTACAGTCTCGAGTCTTTTGGCATAGGTCTTCTTATCCACCGCAGTCCACCATACTATGATCCCGTAGAGCATAATGGGTCTAATCACTGCAGTGTAAATCCAATGTGTGAGACGGGGGGATAAGCCCCAAGTCTTACCGAGCATTTTCCTGCAAGCGTATAAGGCGTTCAAGGCTTTCCTTTTCCTGTCTTCCACATTCAATTTCCACGACAGTTTACTGTCCAAGTTGACTCCTAGGTACTTAGTAGATGTTTTGGGGGTGAGTGTGGTGTTGTTCAGTTTGGGAGGAAGCCAGGTTGGGATCTTGTACTTTGTTGTAAAAAGAACTAAGTCCGTCTTGTCTGGGTTTGTTTCCAGTCCCACAGTCTTTGCCCAGTTGTTAATCACTTTCAGTGTCCTCTCGAGTACTTGGCTCATTGAGGTGAGACACCTGCCTGAGACGACAACGGCTAGGTCATCCGCATATGCGGTTAGTCTTGGCCCCCCGTCCCTCAACTTTAAAAGGATCTTGTTAACGACTAGATTCCATAGTAACGGAGAGAGCACACCCCCCTGGGGGGTGCCCCTGTTCGCCTTCCTCGTCATGGTTGTTGCGCCCCACTCCGCTACCACTGTACGGCAATTCAACAGATTACCAATCCAGTCCTGTATGGGTGGGTGCACCTCAATTGATGCAAGGCCTTCCAACAATGCCTCTGTGGAGACATTGTTGAAAGCCCCTGATATGTCGAGGAAGGCTCCCAGCGCGTATTCTCCGTAGTGAAAAGCTTTTTCTATCTGAAAAACCACCTGATGAAGTGCTGTCTCCGTTGACTTGCCTTTCATATAGGCGTGTTGGTTCGTTGATATCAGGCCAGGTGGAACCCTTTCCTTAATAAACGAGTCTAGCAGTCTTTCAAAGGTCTTCAGTATAAACGAGGTGAGGCTGATGGGCCGATAGTCCTTCGGATACAAATGGCTGCTTTTACTTGATTTCGGCAAAAATACAACCCTTGATAATCGCCAGTCCATCGGTACATAGTTCAGTCTCAGACAGCTCCTGAAAACGTCCTTGAGCCACGGTATCAGAACAGCACTTCCCTTTTGCAGAAGCGCGGGAAAAATGCCGTCCGGACCCGGGGATTTGAAGGGATCGAAAGAGCCCAAAGCCCATCGAAGTCTGGATGTGGTGATTAGGCCCTCACAATTCCCTTGCTCTGTGCCGAGTGCAGTTGAGACCGAGTCGGGAACCTCTGAACAGCCAGGAAAGTGGGCTTCCATAAGTGCCTCAAGCGTCTCCTTGCCATCCTTGGTCCATTCTCCGGATTCTTTGCGGATGAGTGATGGTATAGGGGGGGATTTGGTGAGTATCTTCCGAAGTCTGGATGCCTCGGAGGTCTTGTCCATACTTCCACAGAAGTTCTGCCAGGAGCTTCTTTTGGCCCTCCGTATCTCTTGTTTGTAGGAGTGAAGTAGTGTCTTGTACTCTCTCCAACACTCCGCACAGTCGGCAAGTTTGGCCAGTTTGAAAAACTCTCTAAGTTCTCTTCTTTTCCTACCAATGTCCTTGCTCCACCAGGGCGGATAGGATTTTCGTCCTACCGGCCTTGAGGGCGGGCAGGATTCGTGGTAAGCAAGTAGGATCTTTGACGTTAGGAGTTTCGCCTTAGCCTCAACGTCCGACCTGGAGAGACTTTGAGAGGCATTACTCAGATGAGTCTTTAACCGATTTGCATACAGATCCCAGTCCGTATTCCGGGGGTTCCTGAAGACCCTTACTGTACGCAACGGTTTAAAGTTGACCGTAAAGTGTATGTAGCTGTGATCAGAGAAGGAGGGTCTTTCCAGCACCCTCCAATCCGAGATCCAGGTATCTGCCCCGTAAGAAAAAGTAATGTCCAATACGTCTTCCGACGTCGGACCCTTGAAAGTTGGGATGTTCCCTCTATTAGCTATATCTACATTGTTTTGTAATATAAAGTTAAAAAGGGACTCACCCCGTTCGTTCGTGTCCTTGCTTCCCCACTGAGGGTGGTGCGAATTGGCATCCGCACCTACCACGGCGTCGAAACCTTGTCTGAGGACTTCTTCCGTCAGGTGCTGTAGTTCTGTGGGGGGTGCCTCGACGTCGTGGGCCATATAGCACGAGGCCACAAGTCTAAGCTTGTCGTCCCCTTCGATGGCGACCACCGTCAGGTCATCAGAACTGAAATTAGGTAGAAGATATGCGTTAATATCCTTCCTAACAAGGATGGCAGATCGAATGTTACCTACCGTTGTTGCATGGAAAAGATTATAGTTCGTGGACCCTAACCCTGAAACCTTATTTCCGGAGGAAAGCCAGGGTTCCTGGATTAGGGCCACGTCGTAGCTGCCCTCCTCTAGTGTGAGAAGGAGCTCAGCTGAAGCCACCTTACTGTGGTGGAGGTTGATTTGTAGGACCTTTCCCTTCAGAAGGTACAGTGTCCTTCAGGGTGGGTGTGGCTGTCACCGCCGACACTCCACCCGTCTCAACCTCCATCTCGTCAATCTTCCCGTCATCAAGCCGAAGCATGAAAGTAGCGTCGGTCATGGGTTCCAGCCCAAGATCCTTTTCAGCTTCACCTTAAGGTTGATTTGTAGGACCTTTCCCTTCAGAGGGTACAGTGTCCTTCAAGGTGGGTGTGGCTGTCACCGCCGACACTCCACCCGTCTCAACCTCCATCTCGTCAATCTTCCCGTCGTCTAGCCGAAGCATGATAGTAGCGTCGGTCATGGGTTCCAGCCCAAGATCCTTTTCTGCTTCACCTGGCTTCAGAGTGTTTTCATTCCCGTCTTTCGGATGACGTTTTTTGAGGCGCAGGTAAACACTACCCGTCCCCCAAGACATCTTTCCGAACCGTTGATACAACTTGTCCTCTGCCTCTTTGTTGATTTGGAGGATCAGATCAAGTGTACCGTCGGCGTTGGGTTTCCCCGCGTGGATCATCTTCCAGTCCGTCGTCGGGACATCGGGATTCTGCCGCTGGAAAAGCAGTAGGGCGTTTTCCGGTTTCACCGCGCTTGGTACACGTACCTTAGCCCGCGGTGGACCGGGAATATCGTCCCTATCCACTATAACCAGGTTAGCGCCCGGCCACAGTCCTCGTAGTTTCGGGACCACCTCCTTGACCCATTTAAGCGTGAGGTCGTCATTGCACTTTAGAATCTTGACTCTCCTGTACCACCCCGCTCCTTCAAAGGAGGGCGAAGGTTTGTTAGGTTCGTCGATCGCCTGTGCAACAATGGCCTCGATAATTTTGCTGTCCACTAGCTTCCACTGTTCCGCCGTCATCTGGCCATTTTCGTGTCGTCGGTCAACGAGCACCACGGTCAAGTGCCGTTTGGCTACTTCGCTGGTCGTCGCCACTCTTTTGGACGAGGTCGGCCGGTCAGATGGAGTAGCTGTGGTGTGAGTGCGAGGACATTTGGCCGCGGGTCTTTCTCCCTCCGTGGACCTCTGTCTCTTCGCCTCCGTTCCCTTCATAGCCGTCGCTACGTTTTCTTCTATTTTGTTCACGAAGGTGGGATGCGTGGTCGCAAACCGTTCGTTTTGCGAGAAGTGCTCCCTGCCTTTCGTGACCGTCTCAGTTGCCCATCGTAGGTCCTCTCGCTCCGTGGGCGAAAGAGTGTCCTTATTCTCCAGGCGCAACTTGATGCGTATTGCCGCTTTGTACTGGGCGAGCGCTTTCAGGCCCTCCTTATTGGGCTTCTTCCTTTGCTCGCTCCTACTAGTGGATGCGATGCTCGGGTCGAGAGCCTTCGGGGACTTCAGCAGCTCCTCCTCAGCTATCGTATTTGTGGTTGCCACGCTGCATACGCTGTCGAGGTCTGAGTCTGTGTCGACTGCAGTACCCCTAGTGACTAACCTAGCCTTCGTAAAATTTGCAGTCGCATGACGACTGCTAGAGCCTGCAACCACTCTAGCAGAGGTGTGACCGCTGGCGACACGCAGAGGGGAATCAAATTCCCCACCGTGCCCGCCGGTGGTAGCAGTCACTTCTTCCACCGACGTTTGGGTCAATATCCTGACCCGCTCTTTCCCCTTCTTCGACTCCAGACTGGTTTTTATTTCAGGGACTCCTCCCTTAGCGTTTTATGCCTACCCGCCAGGCACCATTTAGCGTGACTGAGGTAGGACTCCACAAGCCACCCCTCGGGCGGCATGTAAGCTGGACCTCAGGCATGACTTGTGGACCCCACCTCACTCTTAGCTAGACATCGCCGTGCCTTGCCAGTTTACCTGCGCATAGACACGGCGGTGCCCATTGCCCGGTCGGCACCCGCGAGGAGGGTTAAACTAAGTGGATTTTTGCCGACCTATTTCCAACAAAAGGCAACACAAATAATCAACACATGTTGCATAATATTTGCATGCACTTCTGAATGGATAATCCCGATGAAGTTGAAAGATAAGTAGACCCACTGATTACACAGTGCAACACTGAAAAAAAGGGACAAGGTCAAACCCATCTCATTCGATAGAGGACCTCAGTAGATGAAAAAGTGCCAAGGGATTTTTCCCGGAATGTTCGAGTTTTTTTTAATTGAGTTTAAAAATAACGTCTTAAAGCCCCTTCCCGAAACTTTTAAAACATCATACCTCTTGACTCAAATGTCAGAAAGGAATCATTTTTACGTCAAATGAAAGCTAATGAAATGAAGTCGATGACACAATATCCTTTTTGGAAAAATGTAATGAAAAAGGATATGAAGGACCTCAATAAAATTTTAATCCTTGAATATCCTGGAAACCGTGAGAGCTAAATTTATATAAACGACTTCTGGTGAAAAAGCATTCAAACATCTATACTGCTTATAAATTTCATATGAATAACTTTTAAAGTTAAGACTCTACAACGATTAAAAAATGTGCTTTGCTACATTCGATGTTTTTTGGAAGCAACTACGAGATATTCTGTACAAAAAAACATGAATTTAGCAGTGTATAATTTTTAAAACGCTGTAGTAGCTTAACAGTTAAAGTGATTGAAATGAAATTAATTTGCAGTATAGATCTTTGAATGTTTTTATACCAGAAGTCACTTATGTAAATTTAGCTCTCACGGGTTCCAGGATATTCAAGGATTAAAATTTTATTGAGGTCCTTCATATCCTTTTTCATTACATTTTTCCAAAAAGGATATTGTGTCATCGACTTCATTTCATTAGCTTTCATTTGACGTAAAAATGATTCCTTTCTGACATTTGAGTCAAGAGGTATGATGTTTTAAAAGTTTCGGGAAGGGGCTTTAAGCCGCTATTTTTAAACTCAATTAAAAAAAACTCGAACATTCCGGGAAAAATCCCTTGGCACTTTTTCATCTACTGAGGTCCCCTATCGAATGAGATGGGTTTGACCTTGTCCCTCGAAATTTTGTTTGAGTTTGTTGCACTGTGTTAGTGATAAAATATTGGAAATTCATGCGAATTCATACGAAGTTCATTCACATGAGCTCCATTTCTACTTGTTTCGAATTTTGTCGAATGAAATGTTGATTCGACCGAATTTGACGTTTGTGGCGAACGAAACTCAAGCGATTCGCTTACGATAATATTGTTACGAATACGAGTTCTAGTGGGCTGATACGTATCACTGGATTGTGCAGGGGTCATCCCCTGCGCGTTTGTTCGAGTTAAAAAAAAAAACAAAAAAAAAACAACTTTAATTATCCAAACGCAGTCAATAAAAACCAACAATCACTTTATTTTACAGATAACTCCGTGTGGCACCTTCACTAGTCAAAATCAGACTGACTCGCTGCGCCGCACCCGGCTGCCTTTTATACCTGTCAGGCCATCGCGCAGATCGTTCTCGCACATTCCAGAGTGGACTAAAGGTTTCCATGATGATCGCGACCATCATTGCCAGGTTGGACTAAAAGTTTCCATTATCGCGGCCGTCATTGCCAGGTTGGACTAAAAGTTTCCATTATCGCGGCCATCATTGCCAGGTTGGACTAAAAGTTTCCATTATCGCCGTCATCATTGCCAGATTGAATTATGGCATGGCGCGTAGCGACAGGGTTGCTTTGCACTGCCAACCACTTAGACTTGTTCGTCCCGAACAAGTGCCGAGGTTCCGCTGTGATAAGGCGCCAGGCGCTCCAAATTACTACCTTCAGTTTAGCGCCTCTATTGCTGCAACGTTGAATCCTGTATACCACGTCGTTAATCCTAGTCACGACTTCGTACGGTCCTTCCCATGACGCTTGAAGTTTCGGAGACAAACCTTTCCTCCGGTGCGGGTTGTAGAGCATTACCAGATGGCCTTCTTGGAACCCTGCTGAGTTGGCCCGTAGATCATTTTCTGATTTGGCTTTCATCTTATCGCTGACTGGTTTGGTGCGGCTCCTTATAAACTGGTGAATTTCCTCCAGTTCCGGACGCTTATTGACCACGTAGTCCGTCTTAGCGCCTCCCGTCGTGCTGACTACCCCGAACTTCAAGTCAGCGGGTAACCGCAACTCTGTGCCGAACACTGCTCGGGCTGGAGTGAGTGATGTCGTGTCGTGCGGGGCTGACCTATACGTCATCAAGAACAGGGGGATATGCGTGTCCCAATCCTTTTGATTCCTGCCTACCACTTTCCGCAGGTTGTAGTGGTACCACATGGTCACCCACACCGACACTATCCGTCTGATCGTGCAATTACGCATTCCGTTATGCACTGGTGTCAGGTTACGCGCGCCGCAATCGTCGCCGCAGTTGTAAACAAAGCAAGTCAGCACTTCTGACGGCGACCAAGCGAGTTCAACGCTACCTACCGCAGCGCACTGTTCCTAACGGAAATGTGCAAGATCAGCTATTTTGGTCCTTGCCTACGGATTGGTCAGTTTAAACTGTGCTCTGGAATAATGGGCGGAGTATTGGAAATGCTATGCGAGTATAACAGTTATGTTTCTCTTTATAAGCCACAGTTTTTACGGAATAAAGTTGTCTTCTGTTCTTGCGACTAATCTGAAACCAAGCGTTTTGATTTATCGTAAACGAAGTTCCACTGAGGCTCAAACTTAGCCATCCACTGTTGAGGCGAGGTCCGCCAATAATAGACCAAATACACTTCATATACACACATGCACTCGGTACTCTAACTAACAAATAGCAGCTTTTACCTCTACATGGCGATCCTGCAGACTACGATCCTGCAAAACGCAGACTAGATTTTCTAAAAACCCAAAATCTGACTTCAAAATCAAATCAAAATCCATCAAGATTTTTCCACCCGATCACAATTTTTCCACCCGGACCAGATGTCCGATCACGAGGAGTTCAACTCCATTTTCGACAAATTGGTCAGCATCACTCAACAACATTTGTACGACCCCCGAGAAGACAAAGAAGAGGAGTACCAACCCACACCGACCGCAACTCAACACGACGCACCACCCTATAAACCAACTCCACTAACGGCTGGACCAAAACCTCTGACAATAGAGGAATACAAGAGACGCCAAGCAAAAAAAAACACAACCCCGAAGGAAGAGAACAACTACCAACATAAACCCACCCACAGACCCAACAGAAGACCACGCGCAGGAAAGAAGGTGCGCCAACGACAAACACTAGCAGTCCTTCACCGAGAGCTGCAACAAGAACCTCGCAAAGAAGGAAGAAGAAAACTACTTCAAGAAATCCAAGCGGCAAGACGACACTGATGGGAGGACGACACAGCAGGGAAGAAATCGTTGTTGCCAACAACAACGCAGCAGCTGCAACAACACCCGTCGACAACAAAGAAAAATACCCACTATATTTTCTAGGTTTAATAGTAGGAATATTGGTAATAATAGAGCTTAACAGATATTATAAGTCGTATGTAGACAAACAAATAAATAAGAATAATAACGATGAGGGACGAAAGTACGTCACCAACATCTGATTAAACCAACAAAATATATATATTTAACACCAAAACTTGATAAAGATAAGTACAACCAAGATGAACAGAAATACTAACAAAAAACACCAAGAAAGGGATATTCCACAGTTAAACCAAGAGGAGTTAGACGACCAAACAAGACTAAACTTTTTAATAAAATTCTGGCAAATAATTGGTATGCCCAGAAAACCGACAATTGAGGACGTGCGAAATAACACAACACGGGAAGAAGAATCATACCGCATGTTCAACATGCTCAATATGAGATTCTAACTAAGCAAAGAGACAGATTCGAAGACAAAAGTAAATGGACAGACTTTTAGAACAGCTAGTGAACACACTGAAAAACATCAAGAAAACACCTAACAGAATATACACCAAAACCACAATCCTACGCAAACTTGGAGAAATACAACATATAAAGAGAGAATTTGACGAATTAATAACTGACGAACAAGACGACAAAAGTGTAATAGGAATAAAAATAACATTCAATAATACCTATGACACTTTAAACAGAATATTACAAGAACAACTCGAACAAACCCAAGAAACAGACACAAATATAGCAAACGAATCCACCCAAACAATGGCGGAATTTAGTATTGAAACGGCAATGAAAGCCATCCCAACTTTCACAGGGAATCAGAAAGAACTAGACACCTTCCTGAAAATAACGGAACTAGTATACAAAAAACTCAATACCCCGAGTAGAATAGAACTACTTGAATTCGTCTTTTACGCAACACTCGACGCTACAGTGAGAACAACAATCAGCAGACAAACCGCACCAGAAGACATAGACACACTAAAAGAATTATTAAAGGACAGATACAAGAGCTCCACAACCATACCCCAAATCCAAAATCAACTGGCATATTTTATGCAACGAAACATGACAATCAACACATACAAAGACAAAATCCTGAACATGATAGCCGAGCTAAACAAACTTCAGATCGCACAAGCCGGCAACAACCCAACAACTGCAGAACAAACCATAATAATGAAACTAAACGAACAATACAGCCTCACAATTTTCAAGAACGGGCTTAACGAATTTTTCAAACGGACAATTTTTGCGGCAATGCCAAAGACATTCAACCAAGCCGTTGAATTAGCTTTGGAATTAGAAAAAGCCAATGAGCAAAACCGATCGCGAGTGATGCTCCTAAATAACCATAACAACAACAGAAACCGTACGAACTACAACCAACACCGTCCAAATCAAGTAAACAACAACTACAACAGAAATAATAACACTCACCAAGCAAACAATTCATACCACAACAGATATAACACACAAAACAACAACCGTTACAGCAACAATGACAGAACGAATACAAATCAGCGCAGCTACAACAGCAACTACAATAACCAGCGCAACAATCACAACCAAAACAATTACAACAACAACAGATATGTATCAAATAACCGAAACACTCAAAATTATGGCAACCCCAATAACAACAACACCAACAACAGAAATGGATCATATAACCAAAATAACCACAACAACAACCCGCGGCGATACAACAACAACACAAGACGTGTAAACATAGTAGAAACGTCGGGAAACGAGATGGGTCAGGCTTAAGAGGACAACGAATACGAGGACAATTCTTCCAGTGTCCGGTTGAAGCGTTCCAACATGCCGTCGGACTGTGGGTGCAAAGGAGTGGTACGCGTGTTCTTTATCCCCAGCAGCTCACACACTTCCTTGAATACCGCAGACTCGAAATTCCGGCCTTGATCGGAGTGCAACTCCAACGGAACTCCGAACCTGGCTACCCAGTTGATTACCAGCTTTTCCGAGATCGTAGTGGCCTCCTGGTTAGGAATAGGGTACACTTCGGGCCATTTGCTGAGTAATCCATTACAACCAGCACATATTTGTTGCCTTGAGTGCTAGTTGGAAATGGGTCGGCGACGTCCATAGCAATCCGCTCGAAGGGCGCTCCCACGTTGTACTGCTGCATGCGGCCTCGAGTTCTTTTTGTCTGCCCTTTCGCGGCTGAACATCGGTCGCAGCTCTTAATCCACTCGGCTACAGACTCCTGACATCCTACCCAGTAGAAGCGTCTTTTTATTTTGGCGACGGTTTTGGTGATGCCTAGGTGCCCTCCACTGGAGTCGTTATGGTATGCCTCAATGACCTGGTTGGTTCTGCATTTCGGGACTACCATTAGGGAGTTGCTGGTCCGACCATCCTTGCTCTCCCATTCGCGGTACAGGTACCCTTCCTTCAGCCGCAGACTTTGCCACTGTGCTCAGTAAGCCTTCGCGATCGGGCTTTCGCCGGCCATCTCATGCCAGTCCGGACGTGCGCCTTGCTCCTTGCCTTCGACGATTTTTGCAAGATCCGCATCCTCACGCTGGTCTTTCTGTAGCCTTTCCGCAAGTCAATCTTCCTCTTGCAGAACTCTTACCGACCGAACATCCACAATTTGTCCCTCGGTTTCGGCTTGCGAATTATGCCTCGCTCTGTTTTGCACGAATGGTGTGGCAGAGCGGCAGCCCTTCTTGGCGACGTCTGTTGTCCGGAACGCTTTTCTCGCAGATGGCAGTCTCGTGATATGTGGCCTTGCTTGCCACATCGCCAGCAACTGACTCGAGATGATACTGCCCGCAGACCCGCTGGTGCCTTTAAGCTCACTGTCTGGCTTTGCGTGACACGTCCAGATTGGACTCCAGGCATCTCCGCAGAAGAATGTCGAAAACTTCCCCTCCAGGCCGCCTCATACGTCAATGCGCTTGCCACCGTCTCACGGAATGTCGGCTTGCCCATCATCAATGCACTGCGTCGTGTCTCCGGGTCGTGAAGACCTTCAATAAACGCCTCAATCTTCATCCTCTCGAGATAATCAGCGCCGAATTTCGGGTAGCACAACTGTACGAGCCGCTCAATGTCTGCTGCATATGTCTGCAGCGCCTCGTTGGCCCTTTGCCTACGGTTCTTCAGCTCGCAATAATTCAGCATTTTGTTGTGCTCGTCACTGTATCTAGCTGCCAGCGCCCTTATGACGGTATCGTAATTACCTCTCAAACTTTCCGGAACTGTTTTTATTACCTTAGCCGCAACCTTTTAAAGCCAGTATCAGCCTCCGACCTTTCCTAACATCGGTCCACTGACTCTCCAAAGCAGCCATCTCGAATTGTAGTTTGAATGTGTCAAACGACGTAGTACCATCATAGGTAGGCACTTCTATGGCAAAACGTTCCTCAACTGACTGCACCCTTGCTCGCAGCTGTACCTCTCTAAACCGCTCGTAGATTTTTCTGTGCATCAAATCTTCCAGACTATCAACTCGTTTGTTCAGGGAATCATCAAGATCGTCAACACGTTTGTTCAGGGAATCATCCCGGTCGTCGACTCGTTTATCCAAGTGCTCTACTCGCGTCTCCAGGTGCTCGACTTTCCCATTAATCCTGTCTGAGATTTCCTCCACTTTCTGCTCCAAGCGCGCAGAATTTTCCTGAAGCTTGACTTCCATTCGCTCTGCCACTTGCGCCGATATTTCCTGGGTCGCCGTTTCCATTTTCGCTGCCATTTCTCGATTTGCAGTTTCCAGCTTCGCTGACATTGCTCTATTTGCAGTCTCGACTTTTGCCGGAATTTCGAGATTCGTAGTTTCCAGCTTCGCTGCCATTTCACGGTTGGAAGTCTCGAACATGCCTTTAAGTGCAACCATTAGCTGGCTCATGTCCAATGCTTGTAGTGGCGCAGCCGCTGCAGCCGTACTTTGCAGTGACGCAGCACCAGCAGGCGATTCCTCCACCTTGGCCGACGGCTCTAGTTCTTGCGCTCCGAACTCGTGCACAGTCCAATCGACGCCTCGTGCCTCACATGCTTCTCGCAAGCGCAACTGCAACTCTACCTTTCCGCCAGCAGTCGGCAAATTCCAGGCAGCCAGCTCCTTCTTCAGCTGGTCTACCTTCAGCAGCTCGAGTTTAACCATGTCCGTGATTTTATAATTTTATTTATTTAGTTATTTATTTTTTTGTTTACTTTCAATTTTCCACAATCCCACTTCTGACACCAAATGTTACGAATACTAGTTCTAGTGGGCTGATACGTATCACTGGATTGTGCAATTTGAAAATAAAACAACTTTAATTATCCAAACGCAATCAATAAAAACCAACAATCACTTTATTTTACAGACTAGTAGGGCCCTGCGGCTTTGCCCGCAAGTTTGAAGTCAATGGGCCCAATAAAACAAGTTTCTTCATACTACACTCTTTGGTCGGTGCCACGCCTCTTTTATGTTATGCCCAATCCATTCCTCCAGTCGAATGGTGTGACCCGGTTTCATTGATATGCGACTTTCATTTCCAATGTTACAGTCGCAAAAAATTTTGTCGCAAAAAATATACCGCCAGTAGAATGACACACCTATGAGACGATGGTATACAAAACTTCAAAGCTTTCCAACTTATTGTTCCGAAGATATTTCTAATTAAAAATTTGGGTTGTATGGGTGGTGCCATGCCCCTCGTCCAATACCCACCCTACTCTCCCTGTCGAAGGGCACGTCGAAATCGTAAGTATGTGCCAAATATCTTGATGTGTGATTTGCATTTCCAAAGTTATTGAAAAGAATAAGGTCGCTTCAAAAGTACCACGCCCCTTTTCCAACACCCATACAATTTAACCACTCGAACGACACGTCTAAGCCATGATGATAACAAATTTCAATGCTGGCCGACTTATAATTCCGAAGATATTTCATATTAAAAACTTGGTTTGTATGGGCAGTGTCAGGCCCCTCGTCCAATACCCACCCCATTCCCAATGTCGAAGGGCACATCTAAATCGTTTGTGTCAAATCTGATTGTAGTTCCATAGTAGCTGATTGATTTGTAGTTCCAAAGCTATTCAAAACATTTGAGTTGCTTAAAAAGTGTCACGCCCCCTGTCCAACGCTCACAAAGTTGTACCAGTGAAACGGCACATCAAACGGTGGCCCCACACCAAATTTTAATGCTGCCCAATTTCTCATTCCGAAGATATTGTTACGAAAATTACTTCACAGGTTCGCTTGGATTGGTTTTGAAAATAAAACAACTTCAGTTATCCGGCGCAACGTAGTCAAAACTAACAATCGCTTTATTTACAGAATTCACACTTCGCTTGTATCTACACATGTTGCCACTTTGCTTGCTTAACACAGACTCCACCCCTTGCGCTGCCACTGCTGCTTTTATACCACTTTTCTTATCGCGCCGAAGTTTCTTGCACTTCTAATTGGAAAGCGCTCGACTATTCTCGCACAGCCCATTTCTTCGAGAACCATCCTTGCCATATCGGACTATACCAAGCGAATTTATAACAGTTTTGCTGTACTTCACAGTGCATGCCTAAAAGTATGCTTGGAAAACATTCGTGCGGAGAAAAGCATTTTTGTACAGTGCGGCACAGAATTTCTCATCGCATCACTGTCCATCACTTAGACTTGTTCGTCCCGAACAAGTACCGAGGCTCCGCCGGAGTAAGACGCCAGGCGCTCCAAATGGACTACTTTCAGCCTGGCGTTTCCGCTGCAGCAGCGTTGAACCCTGTACACCACGTCATTAATCCTGGTCACGACTTTGTACGGTCCTTCCCATGACGTTTGAAGCTTTGGAGACAAACCTTTCCTGCGCTGCGGGTTGTAAAGCATTACCAGATCACCTTCTTGGAACCCCGCTGTGTTAGCTCGTAGATCATATCTGGCTTTCATCTTATCGCTGACCAGTTGGATACGGTCCCTTATAAACTGGTGGATTTCTTCCAGCTCCGATCGCTTATTAACTGCGTAATCAGTCTTAGCGCCTTCCGTCGTGCTGACCACTCCGAACTTCAAGTCAGCAGGCAATCTCAGCTCTGTGCCGAACACTGCTCGGGCTGGAGTGAGTGATGTCGTATCGTGCGGGGCTGACCTATACGCCATCAAGAACAGCGGAATATGCGTGTCCCAATCCTTTTGATTCCTGCCTACTACTTTCCGCAGATATTCCTCCAGTGTGCGATTGAATCGTTCCACCATGCCGTCGGACTGGGGATGCAAAGGACAGGTGCGAGTTTTCCTTATTCCTAGTAGCTCACACACTTCTTTTAATACAAGAGACTCGAAATTCCGGCCTTGATCCGAGTGCAACTCCAGTGGAACTCCAAATCTGGCCACCCAGTTGTTTACCAACATTTCCGCGACCGTGGTGGCCTCCTGGTTAGGAATAGGATACACTTCGGGCCATTTGCTGAAATAGTCCATCACCACCAGCACATATTTGTTGCCTTGAGTGCTAAGTGGGAATGGCCCGGCGACGTCCATGGCAATTCGCTCAAAGGGCGCTCCCATGTTGTACTGCTGCATGCGGCCCCGAGATCTTCTTGTTGGCCCTTTCGCAGCCGAACATCGATCACAGCTCTTAATCCAATCGGCGACAGACTCCTGGCATCGTACCCAGTAGAATCGCCTTTTTATTTTGGCGACAGTTTTTGTGATGCCTAGGTGCCCTCCGCTAGAGTCGTTATGGTATGCCTCGATCACCTCGTTGATTCTGCATTTCGGGACTAAAATTAGGGAATTGCTGGTCCGGCCATCCTCACTCTCCCACTCGCGGTATAGGCAACCATCAGACAGCCGCAGACTTTGCCACTGCGCCCAGTAAGCCTTCGCGATCGGGCTCTCACCGGCCATCTCCTGCCAGTCTGGACGTGCGCCTTGCTCCTTGCCTTCAATGATTTTTTTAAGATCCGTATCCTCGCGCTGGTCCTTTTGTATCCTCTCCGCAGACCACTCCTCCTCTGGCAGAACGCTGACCAATCGTACGTCCACTATCTGCTCTTTGCTTTCGGCTCGCGAACAATGCCTGCATTCGGTTTTGCACGGACGGCGTGACAAGGCATCGGCATTTCCATGGCTGCTACCCTTGCGATGCTCTACCGTGTAGTCGTAGCTCTGCAGCCGCTCGATCCACCGCGCCAATTGGCCTTCCGGATCTTTAAAGTTCAGTAGCCATTTCAATGCCGCATGATCTGTGCGCAGGCGAAACTTTTGCCCATACAGGTATTTATGGAAGTGTTTCACGCATTCCAGTACTGCGAGCAACTCCCTTCGGGTCACACAGTAGTTGCGTTCAGGCTTTGACAAAATTTTGCTGTAGTACGCTATCACTTGTTCTTGGCCATCTATTATCTGTGACAGCACACCGCCAATACTATGCCCACTTGCATCTGTATCCAGCACAAACATCTCTCCAGGAACGGGGAAGGCCAGAATTGGAGCAGTGCACAGTTTTTCCTTCAGTCGTGCAAAAGCCTGCTCCTGCTCTTCACCCCACGCGAAGGCTTGATTCTTTTTCGTCAGTTTTTGCAAGCTGCCAGCTATGTTCGCAAATCCTGGAACGAATCTTCGGTAGTATGTGCACAGGCCCAGGAAACTGCGGAGTTCGTGTAGATTGCGTGGCCGGGGCCACTCCTTCACCGCCGTGATCTTGCCTTCGTCCGTATGTACTCCGCGAGCGGAAACCGTGTGACCCAAATACTTGACCTCTTTTTGGAACAGCGAGCACTTCTTTGGGTTGAGTTTAAGCCCGGCTTTCTGTATTCGCTCAAATACCCCCTTCAGCTTTTCCAGGTGGTCGTCGAAGCTTTTGCCCATCACGATTATGTCGTCGAGGTATACCAGACACGTCCGCCAATGCAGCCCTTTCAGCACACGCTCCATTAGCCGCTCGAATGTTGCTGGTGCGTTGCAGAGTCCAAACGGCATGACGGTGAACTGCCACAAACCGTCGCCATCACTAAAAGCCGTTTTCTCCTTGTCCTGGTCTGCAAGTTCCACCTGCCAATAGCCGCTGCGTAAGTCGAGTGTAGAAAACCACTGTGTGCCTGACAGTGTGTCCAGGGTGTCATCGATCCGAGGTAGTGGATAGCTGTCCTTCTTGGTCACGTCATTGAGCTTCCGATAGTCCACACAGAATCGGGTACTGCCATCCTTTTTCTTGACTAGCACGACCGGCGAGCACCAAGGACCTGACGAAGGCTCTATGACCTTTTCTGTATGCATGTTTTCAATCAAATTTGCGACCTCCTCCCTCTTGGCCAGAGGAACTCGTCTTGGCGGTTGGCGGATTGGTTTCGCATTTCCGGTGTCGATGTTGTGCTTCACTATGGCTGTTCTTCCGCCCGCTTCCGTCGCAAATATTGACCCATAGTG
This sequence comes from Melieria omissa, assembly GCA_963971225.1. Classification (NCBI taxonomy): domain Eukaryota; kingdom Metazoa; phylum Arthropoda; class Insecta; order Diptera; family Ulidiidae; genus Melieria; species Melieria omissa. The sequence goes on along the minus strand of OZ020267.1, from coordinate 88,682,240 downwards.
CTGCAGGAGTGACCGCGCCTTCTGTTTCTGCTCGGCTGTCAATTCGCTGCTCCACTGGTTCTGCGGTATGGCGTCCATGTTAGAACCGCTTTTCTTACTTCCTCCGGGTGGACTGCTTTCGCAATTGACAACTGCTTCAGCCTCTCTACACTCGCCAATCACCGCATCTTTTTCGACATATCTGGGTGTGTTTAGTGGGTTGAGTATCCTTACTGGTATTTTGCCATTTTTGGGTTCCACTAATGTACGTCCGATTATTATGTTGTCGTATCCTTGTTTTGGCGCTTCTACAACCCACAGCCGGCTTGTCCCACCGTCCTCGTCCACTTTCGCCCACACGATCGCCTCGGAATTCGCTGGTATCTTCTGATGTTGACACGAGACAACTCTCCTTACCGCCACGCTTCGCTCATAGCCAGTGTGCAGGGGGAATTCAACGTTGGCATACTTCAGCACATTTTCTTTCAGGTCCAGCGTAAAACCATGCCTAATCATGAAATCGACGCCGATAATCACGTCGTCCATTATGTCCGCGACGATGAACTCATGTTCCAGGCTGCTGGTGCCGATAGCAATTGTTTTTGTTACTTTCCCTCTTACCGGCGCACGCTCGCCAGTCGCAGTCCTCAGCTGTATGCCATGCAGTGGTTCCCAGTTCTTCAGAAGCTTCCTTTTTATGATCGAATACGACGCTCCAGTATCCAGTGTCAACACGAACAACTTTCCATCTATCTTTCCTTCAATCGTCAAGCTGCTGGGTTGTCGTTTCAACTGCGAGACAAGGACGGTGGGGCAGCAGGTTGTGGGGATCAGCTCACGCCCCTTTGGGCTGATCCGTTTTAGTTTAACGACTCGTCGTCCTCAGCCCTGCGCTTGTTGGCCGGGCCTCGATCGTCAGTATTCCTCGCTTCAGGCGATTGCGATCGAGAACGGGAACGCCTCTTTCGTTGGCGGCAGTCTCGTGATATGTGACCCTGCTTGCCACATGTCCAGCAAACAACTTTAGAGGAGACAACCCGTGGCCTGCCCGGTGTCTCAGAGCTTATGGCCTGGATCGAAATGTCGCTGTCCGGCTGGATTTGACGTATCCTTGCAGATGCATACCGATTGCCTCCAATCCATGTCGCTTCATATGTCATCGCGCTGGTCACCGTCTCCTTAAATGTCGGCTTGCCCATCATCAACGCACTGCGACGTGTCTCGGGATCATGAAGACCTTCAATGAACGACTCAATCTTCATCCTTTCGAGATCATCAGCGCCGAATTTTGGGTAGCACAACAGTACGAGCCGCTCAATGTCTGCTGCATATGTCTGCAGCGCCTCGCTGGCTCTTTGCCTGCGGTTCTTCAGCTCACAATAGTACAGCGTATGGTTGTGCTCGTTGCTGTACTTCGCTGCCAACGCTCTCATGACGGCCTCATAATCACTTCTCGAGCATTCCGGAACTGATTTCATTACCTCAGCCGCAGGACCTTTCAGCGCCAGTGCCAATCTCCGACCCTTCCTGATATCGGTCCACTGATTTTCCAAAGCAGCTAAGTCGAATTGCAGTTTAAATGTATCGAACGGCGTAGCACCATCATAAGTAGGCACTTCTGTTCGGGTGGCGAAACTCTCCGGAACCGTCGGCAAACATTCTCGTGGCTGCACCTCTCTAAGCCGCTCATCGATTTTCCTGTTTACCGAATCCTCCAGACTGTCAACTCGTTTGTCCCACTTGTCCATTCGCGTCTCAAGATGCTCAACTTTCCCGTTCAGTCTATCGGAAATTTCCTCCACCTTCTGTTCTATGCGCGCAGAATTTGTCGCCATTTCTCGGTTGCACGCTTCCATTTGCTCCGATATTTCACGGGTCGCCGTTTCCATCCTTGCTATTTCTTGATTCGTCGTTTCTAGTTTCGCTGCCATTTCACGGTTGGAAGTCTCAAACATGCCTTTAAGTGCAACCATTAACTGGCTCATGTCCATTGCTTGTGGTGGCGTAGCCGCTGCAGCCGTACTTTGCATCGACGCAGCACCAGCAGGCGATTCCTCCACCTTGGCCGACGCCTCTTGTTCCTGCGTTCCGAACTCGTGTGCAGCCCAATCAATGCCTCTTGATTCACACGCCTCTCGCAAACGCAGCTGCAACTCCACCTTACCGCCAGCAGTCGGCAAATTCCAGGCAGCCAGCTCCTTCTTCAGCTGGTCAACCTTCAGCAGCTCCAGTTTAACCATGTTTCCGTTTTTATAATTTTATTTTACTTTCAGTAATACAATCCCCAATTTCTGACACCAAATGTTACGAAAATTACTTCACAGGTTCGCTTGGATTGGTTTTGAAAATAAAACAACTTCAGTTATCCGGCGCAACGTAGTCAAAACTAACAATCGCTTTATTTACAGAATTCATACTTCGCTTGTATCTACACTTGTTGCCACTTTGCTTGCTTAACACAGACTCCACCCCTTGCGCTGCCACTGCTGCTTTTATACCACTTTTCTTATCGCGCCGAAGTTTCTTGCACTTCTAATTGGAAAGCGCTCGACCATTCTCGCACAGCCCATTTCTTCGAGAACCATCCTTGCCATATCGGACTATACCAAGCGAATTTATAACAGTTTTGCTGTACTTCACAGTGCATGCCTAAAAGTATGCTTGGAAAACATTCGTGCGGAGAAAAGCATTTTTGTACAGTGCGGCACAGAATTTCTCATCGTATCAATATTCTATATTGAAAATTTAAGTTGTATGGGCGGTGCTACGCCCCCTTATCAAAAACGCACCCCATTCCCCCTATCGAATCGCTAAATCGTTGGATACCCATATTGCTGTGACATATATATGGCTGATTTGTTATTATAGTGATCGTGGTGAGAAGGCGTATTAGGTGGGCGTGGTCAATCTTATATATCCTATGTTAACATCAACAAAACTCGAAATCATTTGGTATTAATACTGATTTGCCGACATGTACCCAAGCTTCGTTTTGTTAGTTTAGTGGGCACGGAAAGTGGGCGTGGCCAATTATATTATAGCCTATGTTTGCCGCAATGACACGCTGAATCGTCTGATACCTATATTGTCATTATAGTGATTTGCTATTATAGTGGGCGTGGCGAAAAGGCATATCAGGTGGGCGCGGTCAATCTTATATATCCTCTGTTAACATCAACGAAACACGGAAACATTTGATATTAATACTGATTTACAGACATGTACTGTAGCTTCGTTTTGTTAGTTTAGTGGGCAAGGAAAGTGGGCGTAGCCAATTATAGCCTTTGTTTGCCGCAATAACACGGTGAATCGTCTGATACCCATATTGCTACGACAAATATACCATTGCTGATTTGTTATTATAGTGGGCGTGACGAAAAGGCATATCAGGTGGGCGTGGTCAATCTTATATATCCTCTGTTAACATCAATGAAACACGGGATCATTTGAAACTAATACTGATTTACCGACCTGTATCGTAGCTTTGTTTTGATGATGATGAGATGAGATGTAGATGAGTTTTGTTACCATAATGGGCGTAAAAAGGGGGGCGTGGTCAATGTCAAATAGCCTATGTACCATTCCCACAGATTAAAAAATGTTTGGTACTTATTTCATCTAAATCGGTTCAGTGGTTTTTGCCTGATTGTGGCTCAAAAAAGTCACACTTGCTTTTATATAATAGTAAGTATAGATAACTCCGTGTGGCACCTTCACCCGGCTGCCTTTTATACCTGTCCGGCCATCGCTCAGATTGTTCTCGCACATTCCAGAGTGGACTAAAGGTTTCCATGATGATCGCGACCATCATTGCCAGGTTAGACTAAAAGTTTCCATTATCGCGGCCATCATTGCCAGGTTGGACTAAAAGTTTCCCGTATTATCGCGGCTATCATTGCGAGGTTGGACTAAAAGTTTCCCCTATTATCGCGGTCATCATTGCCAGGTTGAATTATGGCACGGCGCGTAGTGACAGGGTTGCTTTGCACAGCGACAGACTGTCTTATCGTTACAATATGAATGTTTTCTCATTCGATTGATTTTGACAGTTCAGGCGAATCGAATTCGGCTACTCGCAAAGCATAATACGAAATGCAACGACTCGCTTAAATTTTCAGGCGACTCGCGAACGGTAATAGGGCTGTATTATTTATTTCATTCTAACATAGGGGTCATGCAAAATGTCCAAGCGTCTCTTTTGCTCTTGAAGAAATGGTCCAAGAAAATTTTGTCCATGTATTAGTTTAAGCTTAAAATTTTGTAAAAGTGTTGGTGAAGTGGTTACCTCTGTCTGACAGGGATGTAAGGGGTGATCAAACTTTGCGTGCTAGGGCACTTTAACCTTTGTAATATTGGTCACGCACTATTTCCAAAGCAGCTCTTATTGCCTGTGATGTCTATAGTATTAGTGCAATTTATCTAGTAGATAGTTTTTTTGGTATAGATCTCATCCAAATTAATTGTTATCCAAATAAACTTGGTCGTACTTTAGATTTAATATTCTTAAGTAACACTGTAAATTTTTCTTTCTTTGAATGTACTTTGCCTGTTAGTAAACCAGATATGCATCATGTACCTCTTGTCCTTGATCTTGAAATTTATAAATTTTCTAAAATTAGTAATATTAATTCAAATTCATCCTTTAATTTTAAGCTATGCGATTTTTTGAAATTGAATGATCGTTTGATGAACATCAATTGGGACAGTTTGTTTCTTTATCTTGATGTTGTTAAGTGTTTTGAGATCTTTAAGACTACTGTCGTAGACATCTGCAAAAGTATTTGCCCTGTTATAACGAAAAAGCAATATAAAGTGCCCTGGCACAATGCGACCCTGTTGAAACTTCGCAATGAGAGAAACAAATACCATCGGAAATTCAAGAAAAGCAATAATTTGGATTATTACAACCTGTATACAAAATATTCTAAGAAATCCTTTGTTTGGATAAATTTCTGCATAGAAATTATATGCTAAGATTTGAGTCCAACATTAAATCTAACCCGAAAGCATTTTGGCATTTCGTTAACTCGAAAAAATCCTGCTCCAGTATTCCCTCGGCACTTTTCCTTGACGACAAAGTTGTCAATACTCCTGTCGATTAAGCTAATCTCTTTGCGTCGTTTTTTAAGTCCAATTTCCCAGCTGAATTTAGTAGCGATGATAATGTCTCGTTCAATATAAAACAACCTCTCGATTTCGGCAAGCATGTTCTCAAGATGTGCTCAATGGCAGTCTTCCTTACAAATGGATGTTGATGGCCTGTCTGCAGCCTTGTACAAGAAGTGTGACTCTCTAGTGTACCCATTAGTGGTCATCTTTACCAAATCTCTTTCATCGGGAACTTTTATTGATGCATGGAAACTGCCTTTTCTCTCTAATCTTCAAGAGTGGTAACAGAAATGACGTTAGCAATTATAGACCCATTTCAAAATTCTCTGCAACATCAAAACTTTTTGAAGGCATCATCCAAGCTAATTTACTATTTTCTGTAAAGAATACAATGTGTCCCGAGCAGCATGGCTTCATTCGGGACGCTCAACGCTCAACAGTGTCGAATCTAGCTTTTTTTTTCAAACGACTGTATCTGCTTTTCAATCTGGTACCCAGGTTGATACCATTTATACTGATTTTTCTAAGGCTTTCGATAGGGCCTCTCATGCTATAATGCTAAATAAATTAGCGTGTATGGGTTTCCACTCAGCTTTCCTGACTTGGATTGCATCTTACTTACACAATCGAAGATGCGTGGTTGTTGTCGACAATGTTAAGGCTGCGGCCCATAGAATACTTTGCATCCGTTGCGTCAAAGTGCTCAACTGACAGCGACGGAATGACGGAGAGACTCGACCCAATGAATACGTTGCCAACGAATAATAAATATATTCTGTGTTTCTGTGAGTAAACAAAAAATTTGTGATTTTTTTGAGCTTTGGCAAACATTTTAATAAAAATGGAAATTGACGACGTCCTTGAGTTGGTCATAATGGTTATATTGCTGCATGAAGCGTATGATTAGCTGAAAATCATAAAAAATAAACGAAGATTTTGGGTACGCCCGTTATACCAAAATCGCGACACAGGCGGTTTTTTTCCTCCAGCTTTGAAGAGATGTACAACAATGATTCCTAACAGTTCAAAAAGACTGTTGGAATGAGCAAAAACTATTTTAGTTTACTGTTCAATTTGGTTAAAGATGATTTAACATGCTGCTGCACCGCTTCTATTAATTTTTCTTCAAACATATTGGCAAAATTGAAAACAAACCTAATTTCTGCTTCGAACGAAAATATAAATAAAATTTAGAGGACAAGAAAATAATCATTCGTTATTTGTCAAAATATTCAACGTACGGCAAAAGTTGAAAGTTACTCAACTTTCATCTTTACTTCAACGTATCTGTTGCGTATGGGTCACACCACATACAAGTCCATACATTCAACTTACAGTCCCTGTTCATCGAATTATGACCGATGAAAAATTTTCAAAATTTCTACTTTAATCATCGATAAAACAAAAACTAATCAAGTAAAAATAACAAATGAGGTATCAACTTATTCGTTGGAAAGTTTTGCACCAAGATATGTAAATTATAGTTTGTAATTTCTAATATTTTATCTGTCCACCCTGAGCTTTTAGAACTGCCTCTATTCGTTGGGGCATGCTATCAATGCAATTGGACATCATTGTTCTCAATTGGATATTATTTTGCCAAATATCTGTAATATTTGCTTTAAGAATCGCTACCGTGGGGTTTCCCCGACTATACACTTTGGATGTAAAGTATGCCCAGCACTTCTCTATCGGATTAAGATAGGGAGAATTGCCAGGCCACGCCAACACATTTAAATTTAATGTATTAATAGCGTAGCAAGGAGCACCATCTTGCATGAAGATGTATTCCTCTCTGGGCTGCTGCAGGGTATCGATATACGGCGCTAGAACACCTTGAAGTACGTTTATATATTGGGCAGAGCGCATTGTTCCTTTAACGAAATGTATTGGACAAGGACCTTCCGATGTAATGCAGCTCCAAACCATTACTGCTGGCTCATGTTTAATGCAGGGAACGATGCATTCGTCCGAATATCATTCCCCCTGCCTCCTTCTCACAAATTGCTTTTCTTCAGTAACCACTTGCAAGCGATATACAGCGCTAAAGATAACCTAAAAATGACAAGAATTTCGCAAAAAAGTGGTTAATAGGAATTATTGTTAAAAATCGCAGGAAAGATCAAATTTAATGGATTTACCTTGGTCCAGTAGTTTTATCTGAATGCCTTATGCAACTGTGCCCAATATAACCGCCGCTGACGCATTACTTTGGTTAACTTTGGCTTTTTCGCTGGACGCCTGCATATCAACCTATTTTCGTATAAGCGACGACGTACCGTCATCAGCGACACTGTGACACCATAACCCTTTAGGTCTTCTAAAATGACCCTACATAGAGTATATCGGTTCTCCAAAGCTTTTTGCACGATTCTACGGTCGGTTCTTGGTGTAGTTTTGCGAATACCGCGGAATTCTTCCTATTAGTTTTACAAACTGAAGGCAAGTCGTCAGTATTTCGGCTCTTTCTTGCAAGATTGACCACGGATGCTTTTGAAGATTGAAGTTTTTTGGCTATTTGAGAGTAGCTGCACTTGCCCTCCTTCATCAAAGCCACAATTTGAAAATTTTTTTTCCACTGTTAGGTCACGTTTTCTACCCATTTTGTTTAACAAGCCTTCAATAGATCCAACACGGATTTTACATAGTATTAAACAAACATAATGATGATATATTTTACCTACTTACTTCTTAGTCTTTAATACGTAATTTCATAAATAATTTTTGTTTGTTATTTCTTTTTTTGTGTCACAATTTCCCTTTAAAACGAAGTTATGATGACACCAACAATTGGAAATTTTGACGATTTTTCCTAGTTGCCACGAGTTTACCGGCATCGACAGAGTTTTCATATACCATAATGAGTTTCCTTTAGCAGGATTTCAAAGAAAACTTTCCAATGAATAATTTGATACCTCATTTGTTATTTTTACTTGATTGGTTTTTGTTTTATCGATGATGGAAGTAGAAATTTCGAAATTTTTTCATCGGTCATAATTCGATGAACAGGGACTGTAGTTGTCAGTTGAATACTTCGCTCTCACGTACGCAACGGATTCTGTGGGCCGCAGCCTTTAGGCCGGTACCTTTCGTTGCTTCCTCTGGGGTGCCGCAAGGGACCATCCTGTGTCCGCTGTTTTTTGTTTTATATATTAATGATATCTGCACATGCTTCTCGACAGCTAAGTTTCTGCATTATGCGGATGACCTAAAGATCTACTCATTGATCAAAAACTCCCACGATTCCCAATTGCTGCAGATCGATATTGATAATGTCAGTAATTGGTGTATCAAAAATCGATTGTCACTGAATATAAACAAGTGTCCCCAAGTCACCTTTTCTAAACGTTGCAAAGTCATTGACACTTCTTATCACATTTCCATGACTCCCCTGATGCGTGTTGATGAAATTAAAGATTTGGGCGTAATCTTTGATTCGAAGTTTTCGTTCGCTAATCATGTTGTTACGAAAATCCAAGTATGTTTTCCAAGGTTCGTTTGGATTGTGTTTGAAAATAGAACAACTTCAATTATTCAGCGCAAACGCAGTCAAAAACCAACAATCGCTTTATTTACAAATTTACACTTGTCACTACTTTACACTACTACTACTGCATGTTTCCTCTTTGCTTGCTCAACACAGACTCGACCCCTTGCACTGCCACTGCTGCTTTTCTACTAGTTTTCTTATCGCGCCGAAGTTTCTTGCAACTTCCAATTGGAAAACGCTCGACCATTCTCGCACAGTCCATTCCTTCGCGAACCATCCTTGCCATATCGGACTATACCAAGAGAATTATACCAAATTTGCCGTACTTCAAAATGCATGCCTAAAAGTATACTTGGAAAAGCATTCGTGCATGGAAAAGCATTCAGCACAGAGCCTTATCGGTTCAATATTAATTTTGTTATCTCTAAGTCATATGCCATGCTTGCTTTTGTGAGGCGTCACAGCTCGGATTTTACCGACCCGTATACGCTGAAGCTTTTTTATACGACACTAGTTAGTTACAGGCTTGAATATGCGTCCTTCATCTGGTATCCATATTTTGCGTGCCATGGTGCTAGGATTGAGAGGATCCAAAAAGTATTTCTTCGCTTTGCATTGCGTAACTTACGCTTTACTAATCCTATGCCCAGCTACGACTCGCGATGCCTACTGATTAACTTAAAATCTTTGCAAAGTAGGAGAACAATCCTGTCTCTGTCTTTCATCTTTGATGTACTCTGTGGTGCGGTTGACTGTCCCACTCTCCTCGAGAGGATTTTTCTGAACATTCCGGCTAGATCTCTTCGTTGCTCAGAGCTCTTCCATGTAGGTGTTTTTAGGGCTCTGTATCCGCGAAATGCACATATTTCCAGAGCCTTAATTGAGTTCAATCGAATCTCTAAAAATGTTGAGATTGATTTTTCAGTTTCAAAAAATCGATTCATGTATTCGTTAAATCTTTTTTATAAGTAGCATTCTTTTTTTTCCTTAATTCTTACGTTTGTACAAATTTCAATTAAAATGTGTTCAACTTAGCCTATAAGAATTTCTATTGTATTCATTGGCTAATTAATTAAATAAATAAAATTAATAGGGGAGATGGAGGAAAACCTCAACGCTATGAGGTTGCCAACGCGTACCTCAGCTTCCAAAACATTTCTCGTACGACCCATGTGCGTAAAAAAACAATGATGGCAGGAAACGAGATATGAAAACCAAGGTGGACTTTTGAGTGACTCCAGCTGCAAAAGCAATCCCACTGGTTTTGGAAAACGAAAATTTTTAACAAAACTGAATGCCTCAAGAGCCTTCTGCTCTTCATTTTTTTCAGGCAGAGCGACCGCAACGCTAATAATAGCTGTTCTTTATTTGCAAAATACGAAATTCGCTGAAATGTTTAGCAATTTTCAATTTCAATTGTTTCTTTGCAACTATTTTTGCGCTTGTCAGCTTCTCCTACGTACGTGGCAATTTCTCTGACAAGTGTTAGATAAAGAGCTTTTAAAAAATGGTGAGAATACTGAAACGAAAAGGCACTCTGTGCTGTGCATGAACGCTTTTGCAAGCATACTTTTAGGCATGCACTGTGAAGTACGGCAAACTGGTATAATTCGCTTGGTATAGTCCGATATGGCAACGTTCGCGAGAAATGGGCTGTGCGAGAATGATCGATCATTTTCCAATTGGAAGTTGCAAGAAACTTCGGCGCGATAAGAAAACTGGTATAAAAGCAGCAGTGTGCAGCGCAGTCGAGTCTGTGTTGAGCATGCAATGGGGAAACATGCAATAGTAGTAGTGTAAATTAGAACAAGTGTAAATTTGTAAATAAAGCGATTGTTAGTTTTGACTACGTTGCGCTGAATAACTGAAGTTGTTTTATTTTCAAACACAATCAAACGAACCTGGGAAAACTTGAGATTTTCGTAAAATTTGGTGTCAGAAGTTCGGATTGTGTTACTGAAGATAAACCAAAAAAAAATTATAAAAACACAGACATGGTTAAACTGGAGCTGCTGAAGGTGGACCAGCTGAAGAAGGAGCTGGCTGCCTGGAATTTGCCAACTGCTGGCGGAAAGGTGGAGTTGCAGCTGCGCTTGCGAGAGGCGTGTGAATCACGAGGCATCGATTGGGCTGCACACGAGTTCGGAACGCAAGAGCTAGAGGCGTCGGCCAAGGTGGAGGAATAGCCTGCTGGTGCTGCGTCACTGCAAAGTACGACTGCAGCGGCTGCGCCACTACAAGCATTGGACATGAGCCAGTTAATGGTTGCACTTAAAGGCATGTTTGAGACTTCCAACTGTGATATGGCAGCCAAAATGGAAAATGAAAATCGCGAAATGTCGGCGCAAATGGCAGCGAAACTGGAAACCACGAATCAGGAACTATGGGCGCAAATGGCAGCGAAACTGGAAATTACAAATCAGGAGATAGCTAAAATGGAAGCGGCAAGCCAGGAAATTTCGGCAAAAGTCGACACTGCAAGCCGAGACATGGCGGAAAATTCTGCGCGCATAGAGCAGAAGGTGGAGGAAATTTCCGGTAGGCTGAACGTGAAAGTTGAACATCTCGAGACGCGAATGGACAATTGGGACAAACGAGTGGACGACCTGGATGATTCCTTGAACAAACGAGTAGACAGACTGGAGGCTTCGGTGAACAGAAAATCGACGAGCGGCTTAGGGAGGTACAGCTGCGAGCAAGGGTGCAGTCAGTTGAGGAAAGTTTTGCCATAGAAGTGCCTACCTATCACGGTACTACGTCGTTTGACACATTCAAACTACAATTCGAGATGGCTGCTTTGGAGAGTCAGTGGACCAATGTTAGGAAAGGTCGGAGGCTGATATTGGCTCTAAGAGGTCCTGCGGCTGAGGTAATAAAAACAGTTCCGGAAGGTTTGGGAGGTGATTACGAGACCGTCATGAGGGCATTAGCAGCCAGATGCTGTATTATTGCGAGTTGAAGAACCGCAGGCAAAGAGCAGACGAGGCGCTGCAGACGTATGCAGCAGACATTGAGCGGCTCGTACAGTTGTGCTACCCGAAATTCGGCGCTGATTATCTCGAGAGGATGAAGATTGAGGCGTTTATTGAAGGTCTTCACGACCCGGAGACACGACGCAGTGCATTGATGATGGGCAAGCCGACATTCCGTGAGACGGTGACAAGCGCATTGACGTATGAGGCGGCCTGGAGGGGAAGTTTTCGACATTCATCTGCGGAGATGTATGGAGTCCAATCTGGACGTGTCACGCAAAGCCAGACAGTGAGCTTAAAGGCACCAGCGGGGCTGCGGGCAGTATCACCTCGAGTCAGTTGCTGGCGATGTGGCAAGCAAGGCCACATATCACGAGACTGCCATCTGCGAGAAAAGCGTTCCGGACAACAGACGTCGCCAAGAAGGGCTGACGCTCTGCCACTCCATTCGTGCGAGACCGAGCGCAGGCATAATTCGTAGGCCGAAAACGAGGGACAAGTTGTTGATGTTCGGTCGGTATGAGTTCTGCAAGAGGAAGATTGGCTTGCGGAAAGGCTACAGAAGGACCAGCGCAAGAATACGGATCTCGCGAAGATCATCAAAGGCAAAGCGCAGAGATTACGGCCGGCCTGGCATGAGATGGCTGATGAGAGCCCGATCAAAAAGGCTTACTGGGCACAGTGGCAAAGTCTGCGGCTGAAGGAAGGGTGCCTATACCGCGAGTGGGAGAGCAGGGACGGCAAGACCAGAAAATCCCTAATAGTGGTCCCGGGAGGCCGAATCGACGATGTTATCGAGGAAAACCATAACGACTCCAGTGGAGGGCACCTAGGCATCGCAAAAACTGTCGCCAAGATAAGAAGGCGGTTCTATTGGGTAGGATGCCAAGAGTCTGTCGCTGAGTGGATCAGAGGCTGTAATCGGTGTTCGGTTGCGAAAGGGCCGAGGAGAAGATCGCGGAGCCGCACTCAACTAGTTGAAAGCAGGTTGACAGCGAGCTATGGTCTACGGGCTAACCCAGAAGGGTTCCAAGAAGGCAATCTGGTAATGCTACAACCCGCAGCGGAGGAAAGGTTTGTCTCCAAAACATCAAACATCATGGGAAGGACCGTACAAAGTCGTGACGAAGATTAATGACGTGGTGTACAGAGTTCAACGCTGCAGCAACAGAAATGCGAGGTTAAAAGTTGTCCATTTGGAGCGCCTGGCGTCTTACTCCGACGGAGCCTCGGTACTTGTTCGGGACGACCAAGTCTAAGTGATGGGCAGTGAAACGAAAAGGCACTCTGTGCTGTGCATGAACGCTTTTGCAAGCATACTTTTAGGCATGCACTGTGAAGTACGGCAAACTGGTATAATTCGCTTTGTATAGTCCGATATGGCAACGTTCGCGAGAAATGGGCTGTGCGAGAATGATCGATCATTTTCCAATTGGAAGTTGCAAGAAACTTCGGCGCGATAAGAAAACTGGTATAAAAGCAGCAGTGTGCAGCGCAGTCGAGTCTGTGTTGAGCATGCAATGGGGAAACATGCAATAGTAGTAGTGTAAATTAGAACAAGTGTAAATTTGTAAATAAAGCGATTGTTAGTTTTGACTACGTTGCGCTGAGTAACTGAAGTTGTTTTATTTTCAAACACAATCAAACGAACCTGGGAAAACTTGAGATTTTCGTAACAATACGAATATCTAGCAATTGATAGAATCCATTCAATTGTCAGCATGGTGAGTTTTGTTTGGTTTGCCAGAATAGAGCTCTTACTCTCAAGTTTTCTCACTGTTTAACGGCATTCCTCAAGGGTCGCCTTAGTCGGTAATCATCTCATCATAGCATTTGACGAAATCAGCAAAATAATTAACAAATACAATGTAGACCTCTGTATTTATGCAGATAATGTTCTAATTTGTTGTGTTCTAATATAGGGTGTTTTTTTTAGAGGTTTGTTTTTCGAATAGAGATAAAACTGGCATTTTGTGATCAAATCTGGCAACTCTAATGTCATTTATGTTCAGTTTGGTTTGCCATTTCATCATGAACAGGTTGACAAAAGAACAACGCTTGCAAATCGTGCAAATTTATTTCGAAAATAATGGTTCAGTTCGCGAAGTTTACCGCAAGCTCCGTCCATTTTATGGTCGACATAATCGTCCATCAGAGCAAAATCGGTCCATCCATCGGTTAACCATGGGTCGTTTTCGCACTACGTTTACTCTATGTGATAATACGCATCCGCAGAGACGTCGAACAGTGCGCACCGAAGAAACAATTGCCGCTGTAGAGCAAAATGTTGAAGAGGACCCGAATGAATCGATTCGCCACCGTGCACAGCAATTGAAGCTTTGTCCATCAACTGAAAATTGGACCTGTAGAATTGGCTTTATTCGAGCCAGCCGCGGCGGCCACATGCCCGAAATCATATTTAAACATTAATGGCATAAAACTATCCTTCCAATAAAGCCAAATTGATGGACATTAAAACGATTTTCTTGTGTTTTATTTCAATTCGAAGTTCTATACCTCTAAAAAAACACCCTATATATCCGACTCATGCAAGAATTCTACTCCCGAATGGTTCAGTGATGAATGCTGTGACAGTAAATCAGGGGCGTAGCCAGAACTTGGTCATGGGGGGGGTTTTAAAATTTTTGTTTTCCAGTTTAGTATTACGAGTTTTTTTAAGTAAAGTGCACTTTCCCAATAGGGCATTTTGTGGTGGCTTATGTGACTTACTGCATTGGAAATTATAATTATATATTAAATTATATATATTTCCCGATTTTTAGTAAACATTTCATGAAATTTGGTGCACTGAAAGCGAAGTTATTGCATCTGAAGTGAAAGTGTGTTTGTGTCGTGGTACAAAAATGAGCATCGAACAAAGATCAAATATTAACTTTTGTTTTAAAAATGTTTAAACTGTAACGGAAGCATTTAAATTAATGAACCAAGTTTATAATGATGATTGTTTATACCGTGCTGGAGTTCATAAGTGGGAAACGCGATTTAAAAACGATTGTCTGGTCATAAATGATGACTAACGTCTAAGATTCCATCAAGATTCCATCAAAACTTGGCGGTAATTCATACAAGATTAGCCTAAATCTTCATTGAAATTCTTAAAATTCGATCAAATCCTCAAATTAACCACAAATTTGATAATTTTCAATTACATGAAAACATATTTTGTTGAGAAATTTGTTTCATGTTTAAAATTGAATTATGTCATTTTGTATACAAAATACCTACCTGGGTGATCCCAGGCGCTTTTGCTGCCATTTTGAATAAAACTCACAATAAATTTTTTTTACGTACCTAATTATGTGTTCATAAACCCTCTGGAAAGAAATCTTCTAATACTTATTTATTGTGAGTTTTACTCAAAATAGCGGCGGAAGTGCCTGGGGTCATTTGAGTGAACGACATGGGTAAACGACATATACAAAAATCTTTGGTAAGGCGAAGGTTAAGCATCTCAATGGCATAAATTTATCGCATTTTAACTGAACATTGGGCCATCTCATCTATCGACACTTGTTTTTTTGTTTACTAAAAGTCGAATTTTAACCATCAACCACTCCTCGTTTTTACTTGATGCGGCTCCGTGGACTTTCACCTTTTCAAAAAATGCATTTGCCGATGAAAAAAAGCGTTTTGAGAACGTAGAAACAATCCAAAAGGCTTGTACCGACATCCTGAAGCACATTTTGGTCGACGAACTAAACTACTCTTTAGACATGTTTTTAGATCATACAAATCGCTGTATTGAGCGTAAACGAGACTATTAAAAAACAAATTAGTTTCGCCAAAAATTTTTTTTGTTATTATTCTTTTAAATGTTTAACGTACATACGATGTATAGTGATTGAAAATGTTGACAAATTATAGGCTATGGGGGGTTCTAACACCCAAAACCCCCCTTGGCTACGCCCCTGCAGTAAATTAAAAATCCTAGATTTTCTTATTTTAGTTCTTTTACGCAAACATTGTATGTGGAACTTCCTTTTTATAATTTACTGTCACAGCATGTTTCACTTAGCGCAGTGAAAACGTCATCATTTCTTAGTTTTTGGAAACAGATGCTACAATTAATTTTTTAATTATTTAATTAATAATTTAATATTTCTTATCTACAAAATAGTTTGCGTAATCATTATTGTTGAAATAAAATAATACAAAAGACAGCTTCGTCTGTCTCACCATGTAATAGGAGTTGATCCATAGAATAATGTGTATCTTCGAAATTAGTTGCTACACTTGACCGAATAATACTCGAATTTTGTCCCAAAATTGCAAAAGTAGTTTCTAGTTTATCTTGGTTAAAAATCTTCTTTGTTATACAAAATTTATTTATTTTATTATATATTCTATTGCAAGCAAATAGAAGAAGAACAAAATCCAGCCAGTAAATAGAAAACGTTTTACAATTTCAGCTTTTCGCCAGCGCAACAACAACAACAACAGCACATCGTCTTTATCTCCCAATCATCCCACGCCGCAGCAGAGTGCTAACGCAGACTCGCTGCAGTGAGCGCAACCAAAGAGGGCAACACATAAAACTTCGTTCTCGCTTGTAAAGCAACGCTCTCACCACATACGTGATCTGTGCGAGCAGAGCGCGGGTTCCAATGTTAGAACCCGCCATACAAAATTGTTGCTTGTATGACATGCGCATTCTGTATGTTTATTTTCTTTGGTCTGGTGATATTCGTTGTTGATGCTGTTGTTGTTGTTGGTGCGCGCGCTCTAGTTTTTCGCACTTGCACTTACACGCACTTTCGTTTTTGGCGCACACTTTAAAATTATCACTTTTTATTTTAGGTCTTTGGATAGTAAGTTATTTAATTTTTTTCTTCTTTTAATTTGTGCCTTGTTTTTTTCTTTCTTTTTTCAGATAACGTTTTTTTAGGTGTAATTTTTCTTGGTTTGCTTAATTTTGGGGTAAGGGCTTTTGGGTTTTGCGCCTTTTTCACTTTTTCACGTTTTATTTTCCACTTTTCCTCTCCCACTTTGGTAAGTAGGTATCACCACAGAATAAACAGTATACAGAAGG
Source organism: Melieria omissa (assembly GCA_963971225.1). NCBI lineage: Eukaryota > Metazoa > Arthropoda > Insecta > Diptera > Ulidiidae > Melieria > Melieria omissa. The sequence continues at coordinate 88,665,640 of OZ020267.1, read as the reverse complement.
CGCATCTGAAATAATTTTGCGATTTCATTTCAGCGCGCACCAACAACAACAACAGCATCAACAACGAATATCACCAGACCAAAGAAAATAAACATACAGAATGCGCATGTCATACAAGCAACAATTTTGTATGGCGGGTTCTAACATTGGAACCCGCGCTCTGCTCGCACAGATCACGCATGTGGTGAGAGCGTTGCTTTACAAGCGAGAACGAAGTTTTATGTGTTGCCCTCTTTGGTTGCGCTCACTGCAGCGAGTCTGCGTTAGCACTCTGCTGCGGCGTGGGATGATTGGGAGATAAAGACGATGTGCTGTTGTTGTTGTTGTTGCGCTGGCGAAAAGCTGAAATTGTAAACGTTGAACCGAGAGAGTAATGGGCCAGTTACTCATGACATAACTTAGTTTTACTTGTCAGCTAGCACGACCTGGCATACCCGAAAGCTGTACAACTGGTTACCCGAGACATAGAACATAAACTTAGAACTTAACCGTAAACTTAGAAATCTGTTTCGTTTTGGTTTCTAAGTTTATGTTTACGGAAAACGCAAAAAATTTTGCCACTCTCTTCGGAATAAATTGAAAAGTAAACAAATTAAAATAATTTGTAAAATATACAAAATGGATTGCAATTTTTATTAGTTTCGTAAATATATCAATAATTTTAGTCGTTGGATGCTCAAACATTTAATAATAGCAAGTAAAAAAATGTCGTGAAAAGTTTGAATTTGATTGTTCACGAGATGGAGAAATCGAAGTGGCAATATTGTCGCTCAGCTGATTTTTAAGTTTATGTTTACGGAAATAAAGTTTTGAGTAATCGCTCAAATTTTCTAAGTTTATGTTTATGGTTAAGTTTATGTTCTGTGTCATGAGTAACTGGCCCATTACTCGGGCACATTAAAATGGTGCTTGTTTTGGCAAAGCGATCGCTCAGTCACTTTTTCCTATGCAAATTTTGCCTGTCCGCTTCTTGTTCTTGTTTGTAAAAAAGCAAGCGCAGAGCGAGCAGGTACTAATTTGTTTCTTGTCATAATCAATCGAATCTTCGAGCTGAATGGTCGTTTTTCTTTTCATGCTGCGCCTAGATTAATTGATATTAAATTTTGCAAATATTTAGACGTGGTTGATCCAAAATAAAAATTTTTACAAATATTTTTACGAGGCTAGTTCCAAGTAAAATTATTTGTATAAATTTTGACGTGGTTGATTCCAATTTTGAATTTGTTGCAATTGTTTTGACGTGGTTGATCCAAATTAGTTAGTTGATCCTTTCCTTGGTTATTATATTACTTTTCATTTGGCATATTCACTGACTTTACTAGTACGCGAAAAATGGATCCTGCTCCGTGTAAAAATTTATTACCCCGGGTGGGTAAAAATTTAATAAAGTCAGGGCTTCAATGCTGCATAACATGTTGCCGAAAATCTAGACGGGATGATGAACAACTTAAGATGTTTAAATTTCCGCCCTATGACTCAGCTATGGGCCAAATTTGGCGAGAAAAATGTAGCATTAAAACTAAAGAATACAGCAAACCATTATTTATATGCGTTAATCACTTCAAGTTCTGACATTGGGAAAAAATATTTAAAATCTGGAGCAGTTCCTGTATTTAATTTGGAAAATGTTGAAGAAACTTATGAGTTTTCAGAGCCCGATTGTTCAACTAGAAAGAGACGAAAAAGTCCGTAGATGGGCATTGCAATAATTGCTCATCATATGCTAAATCCGTAAATTTTTACAGGAAGAAATATTACAGCATTTTGGCAAAATACAGAAACATAAAAAACCAGAAGAAATTACCAAAAAAGTCAGAAGTACTCCAACGTATCGACTCTTATAATAACGTGAGCAAAGAATCAAAAGTATTTTGTAAGCTTCTTCTAAGTTCCCGTCCTAAAGAATATACAGAAGATATAAAAGATTTGGCTCAAAATATTTATTATGTCTCGCAATCGACGTATCAATTTTTAAGAAATAAACTAAATCTAAATTTGCCACATATCTCGACTGTTAATCGATGGGCCCCTGTAAAGTTCCTGCAGCCAGGTTTTAAGAACTCTGCTTTTGGGGTCATAAGAAAACGGTGCTTGGATTTGACCCAGAGCGAAAAGAACAACATGATTCTATTAATGGATGAAATGGCAATTAGAAAGGAATTACGATATAATCCTAAATTAGATTTGGTGGATGGGTATGAAGAAAATGGGGTTGAAAGGACAAGCCAAATAGGAAAACAATTATGTGTTTTTATGGTCAAATCAATGTTTTCAAACTGGTCATTGGTACTAAATTACTTTGTTTCCAAAAATGCCAATATTTTAAAAAATATAATTCTGGAAAATTTAAAAATTCTCAATAGTTTTGGCATCACAGTAAAAGTTATAACTTGTGACCAAGGGTCTTCCAATAGGAAGTGCTTTTCGGATATGGGTGTAACTTTGGAAAGGCCTTTTTCAAGTATAATGATGGAAAAGTGTTCTGCATATATGATTTCCCGCACCTTGTTAAATCACTGAGAAATGGCTGGCTCAAATGCGACTTAGCTACACCAAATGGAATTGCTAGTTTTAGAGTTGTTCAAGAACTTTTCGAAATGGAACTTAAGTCAACAACAAAAATGTGTCCTAAACTAACCAGCCAACACATTTTTCCAAATTCTTTCGAGAAAATGAAAGTAAAACTGGCAACCCAAATTTTCAGCAGGACTGTTCAAGCTGCTATTAGGACAACTGCTGAAACTATAGGTTTCAAAAGTTGCTCTAAATAATTGGCTTTATCTACGGCCAGCTTTATAGAAAATATTGACAAAATATTTGATTGCCTAAACAGTGCGTCGTTATATTCCAAAAATTTCTACAGATCTGCGATTCAACTCAACAGTTTATCACATGAGTATATAAAGTTCTTCCTTAAATACCTGGATGATATCTCATTTGTTGACAAAAAGAAAAAAGTATTTTTTTTGTATGGGATGAAACTGACTCTAAAAGCTGTTTTGCTATTAGTAGACGAGCTGTTTGAGAAAAAATCCGACATTTTTTTTTTGATGACAAGGGCATTAAACCACGACAAACTTGAAAATATGTTTTCTATACTAAGACAAAAAGGTGGTAATAATATAAATCCATCAGTGGCTGATATTAATAATATATTAGCACGCTTAATGGCCGCAAAAATTGTGCAATTGAGTTCCCACAGCAATTGTGAAGAGCTAAATGATACTACGTTTGAAACGATTTCTAATATCGTATTAAATCTTGACTCAGCTCCTGAACATAGCGAAGAAACTAGTCAAACCGATGATTTTGAAGTGGATAATAATACAGCCATCCTTGCCGATTTCATATTAAATGATAGTTTTGAGAACTGTTCCGAGTTTACCATCGATTTAGTGTCTTTAAGATATTTTTTGGGTTATGTTGTCTACAAAATACTTACCAAAATAAACTGTGAAACATGTGCAGCGGAATTAAAAAAGAAGATGAGGTACTAACAGTTCCTAGTGAACTTTTCATATTTCACAAAAACTTTAACTCTCTTAAAGATTTCGGCAACCTTATTAGTCCATCGCAAATTCTATTAGAGATAAGCAAAGTACACATTTCAATTTTCCGCAGCATTTTTGAAAAACAGCCACAAATTGTAGGCATAAAAAATGTAATAAAAGTTAAATGCCAAAATGCTACACCACAATGGTTTTCCACGTGTCCTGATCATAAAAACACAATTTTGGACTTTATGATCTTAGTTCTTCTCAGGAAGCATTGTGCATGGGCCTCCGAAAAGAAAAATTTAACTAAACCCCGAAAACTTAAAATCCTAAAAACGTAATAAACTCTGGTTATTTTGACCAAACTTATTCCTTGACTTATTCCCACAATTGGGGTTTTTTATCGTAGTATTGTGAATTGCTGAGCTCATTACAGAAATCAGCCAAAGCAAAAATATATTCTAACTTCAGTTGTTAGCCAGCGGCAACAACAACCACAGGCTGTCGACTTTCATTTCCTCCATCACAATGCATGCGGCACATCGCTTTGTTGGCCAACAACAACAACCACATACATATATGGTGCGTTACTGTTTGGTACACCGGCATGCGATTAATACTTTTATCTGTTTGCTCTCCGAACATTTCATTTTGCGCTCTCACAGCTTCTCTTTTTACGCTCTCGCGCTCTCGCGTTCTCATCCCCTTTACTGCTTCCCCCCGCATCCACAAACGGGTCCTACCGCTGGAACCCGCGAAGAAAATTTTCTTTACACCAGATGCGCATTCTGTATATTGTTTGTTCTGTGGTATCACCTGTTGTTTTCTTTTTAATTTTTTCTTTTCCTTTTTTCAGGTTTGAGCTTCTTCTTTTCAAATTCTACTTGTGTAAGTATTCTTCGGTTCGTTGCACTTTGTATATAATTTATTTTATATACAGTATTGTGCAAAACCTAAGCAACTTTTGTATTACTCATGAATAAAACTCCATATTTGCCAATAGTTCAATTCGAATTGGGAATAATTTTATATTTACGTAATGCTCAGAATGTAATTACAACAAATATATAAAAAAACCAAACATATCAATTCACAAACGGTAAAAACATTTACGAAAACGAAACAAACTCCAAAATTAGCTGTGCAAAACCTAAGCAACTTTATACTAGTATTTGGTGTAATACCCTTTGCTTTGTATGACTGCAGCAAATCTTTTAGGCATTGACTCAATTAGGTTTAAACTTGTGGTTTCAGGTATTTTTCCCCATTCTTCTTTTAACTTAAAAAACAATTCGCCCCTATTACGAAAGCGTGTTCCACCCAGACGCTTTTTAAGAATGCCGAACAAATTTTCGATGGGATTCAAGTCCGGTGATTGGGCCGACCAATCAAGGACTGTAATCCCATTTGAACTGAGCCACTCTTTTACCAACTTCGATGTGTGTTTCGGATCATTGTCGTGTTGAAACACCCAAAGAAATGGCATATTGTCTTCAGCATAGGGCAGCATCTGGTTTTCTAAAATATCCTTATAGACAAAGCGACCCATTTTTGTCGAAATTTCGTGTACAGGGCCAAGACGAAAACCAGAGAAGCATGTTCAAATCATTACATTCCCAGCGCCATGCTTTACAGTTCCTTTGCAGTAACGTTATGATAACCGTAATTCTAAAAGAGTAGCTGAAGCTAACAGAGTTGCTTACGTTTTGCACAGCGAATTTAGGTATATATTTAAATTTCGTTGATTTTTTTCTCGTTAGTGAGGTTATATGTATTGCTTTGTAAATATTTGTTGTAATTACATTCTAAGATTAAAAAAAATACCCCATTTTTTCGAATTTGTCTCATTTGAAAATATTGTATTTTGTTCATAAGAAATGAAAAAGTTGCTTAGGTTTTGCACAATACTGTAATTATATCAATAATTAATTTATTTATTTTCTTTTCAGATTTCAAGGTACACCACTTTCAATTACTTTTCTGCTTTGTTTTCAGGTTTGGTAAGTATGTGTGTATTTTTGTTAATTTTACTTTACCTCATAATTTTCCTTTCTTGTTTCTTCTATGCGTTTTTTGCACTACACTATTTCGTTTTTTGACGGCTCGAAGGACCAATTTACGCGTCACGATGGAAATGGCGATCGCGCACTAAATGATAGACGAATGAGTTTTTTTGAAAAACGTTATAAAGGTTATATTTCAGCAGTGGATTTTAATGTGTGTGTATGTACAGTGATTTGATGAATTTTATGTTTAAGTACAATGATGATTTGTGTAAATGTATGTACAACGTATGTTTAGTGGTTTTGATTGTTTAACGTAAACGTTGTGATAGATGTACACTGTAGTTCTGTTCGACGATATGTGATTGGTGTTGATTGTATTAAAATATGCTGTATCGTTGATTATTGTCGCGGGTCGCGTGGTGTGATCGATGGGAGTCGGATGACGAGTGGCCGTCAGCCGCGCAAGCACCGTTTTGGACAACTAGGGATGCCGTCGGTAAGTACATAAGGAAAGAGAGGATAGCGGATGAGGAATAGAGGTAAGTAACAAATGGTATGTATATAAGGGTAAGTATATAGGAATGTAAGGAGGTAAGTAAACGAGGTAGGTATACGAATTAGGCGGGGGATATGTACAAAATATCATATATTATTTATTTTTCTATTTTAGGTGGTGCGCGGTGACGGCAGCAACGACGTGAACAGGTGGGCTGACGGCTGTAGGGTTGTCGCCGTTCCGCGAAGCCGGAGCGCTGGTGAGTGCGATGAGGGCCTCTTCGCAGATGATGCGTGCGGACGTGCGGGGTTGTCTGGGGGGCAGCTGCTGGGATGCTTGCGCCGGATCTGCAAAAAGAGGAGATGTCAGTTGTGGGAAATGATATTGACATCGTTGGTTGGTGTGATCGGTTTGTCAAGCGATGGTGTTCGCTTGAGTTGCCGTCAGAGGAGTGAAGGCGCTTGGAACAGGTCGCACGGGAATGGCGACTGACTCGGATCCGGAATGGGTGCGCTCGAGTTTTGTTGTATGGGGGGGTGCAATGTGGAAATGCGAGGGGGCTGCAGTTTCCATCAAGTGCTGTGCATATTGACGCGTGGCGTCGAGCCAACGCTTGTGTTGTACCCTTTTTCGCGGTCTCATTGGGGGCGATAGCCATCCTACGGGGGGCGAAACGTTTGACAACGAATGGGGGTGTTCGCCATTTCGATTGTGAGTGTGAAGTGATGGTGGGTTCCGCGTGATTTGCCTTTATTTCCTTGAGTGGAAACCCTACAGGATTGAGGGCGGCACTCACGTCAGAAAGGGCTTCCTTTGGAGAAGGAAGGTTTTTTCGAAGGGCGGGACCAGTGTGCCGGTGGTTTGGCACCTCGCTGGTATGTGTCATGGGTACTGGACCGCTTAATATCCAACCAAATACTGTATGTTGAGCGAGTAAGCTGCCACATACATTTCGGTGGAAACCTTCGAGCATTATCTGCGGGATGAGATCACTGCCAATCACTATATCGATCTGCGCAGCCTCGAAGGGGTTGGGATCAGCGAGATCTAGCGTGGCGAAATCGTTCAAATTTTTGGGGTTTATTTTGGAAGGGGGAGAAATTCCGTTAACTTTGGAAGCACGTTTGCTTGCACGGGGAGGTTTGTGCTCGTTTTTGGGACCGCCAATGTCAAGAAGCATATATGGTTGGCGGTTTTCACAATCTGTCCGCCCATGCCCGAGATCTGGAGGTTAGATTTCTCGATTGGCAATTTTAGGCGTCTCTGGACCTTCGAGGAAATGAAGGTGCGCTGAGAGCCTTGATCGTTCAACGCTCGTACTTTAAACAAATTTCGTAAATGTATAATGGACACCAGTGCCGTAGGCAGAAGGGAGTGGGTGCCATTATTTGAGTGGAGGGCTGGTACTGGGAGCGTAATTTGCCTTGAACATGTGCTAGGTTGCGCATCGGAAAGGAGAGAATGAGTATTGGAGTTGTTGCTCGGTTGTTGGATAACCGTTGAGACCAGAGAAGTGGTCGAAGGTGATCGATTGGGGGAGTGAGTGGGTTGCGCATTGCCTTTGGGGAGATGAAGCAAAGAGTGGTGCTTTTTCTGGCAATATACGCAAGTGAAATTGCTTGTACAATCCTGAATTAGGTGAGACGTAGCAAGACAATTCACACAGATCTTGTGCTTTTTCACATATGCTAATCGACTCTGGGGGGTGAGCCTTTTAAAGCTTTGGCAAGTCCATACGGAGTGATTTGCGTTGCAGAGTTTGCAAACGAAGTCCTTTTTCACTTCAGTGTGAAGATTTAGGGATCTGTTGGGCCGATTTTTGAGGACATTCGAAGATGAGGGTTGTGGTTTCGACTTGCTAGGCCGAAAAAAATTCAGCCGTTCCACTACCTCGTATCTGCAGGTCAGGAACTCATTCATCTGTGACCAGGGTGGCAGATCCTTCTGGGATGTCAGAGATTGTTCCCATAAAGCTAGTTGCTTCGGGCAATTTTGTAGAGCATATGTATACCAGCAGCGGATCCCAATTGTCTGTGTCTACGGCCTGAGACTTGAGAACGGACAGACAATTGTTTATAGCATTCTGGATCCGCTGTAGTGCCTCACTATTTTCGGTGTGGGCAGGAGTGATATTCAATAAAGATCGAATTTGGTTGTCAACGAGGATGCGTTTGTTCTCATAGCAGGATCTAAGGGCTTCCCACGCGAGTTTGAAATTCTCATCGGTTAATGCGTATTGTTTAACAATAGCACCGGCTTGGCCTTGCGTTTTGTATCGGAGGTGATACAATTTTTGGGCTGGAGTGAGCTGGGGGTGGTTAATGTATACAGCAGTAAACATGTCCCGAAAGGAGGGCCACTGCTCATAACCCCCGAAGAATGTTTCGGTGTCACAAGGAGGAACTTGGAGGCAAATGTAGGAAGTATTTGCTGGTTCTAGGGGTTGAACCTGTTCCTGTTATGCGTAGCAGGCTGGGGAGCATCTTGGTGATGTCCAACATCTTTGCCATGCACAACTCGTATTGGTCTGTGCAGGCATCGATTTTTTGCCTAGCCGACTCTTTGAAACCGTCGGGCTGGCTGTTGTCTTCAGCAAGGAAGACTGCCTGATGTGTGCGCATTAGCTTCTCCCATTGGGCTTGCAGATTTTTCTGTTTAATTTGGACCAGTGATTTGGTCAAATCCTCAATGGGAGCCGATGAAAACGCTGTGCATAATTGCACGAGTCTCTCAGACTCAAAACCAAAAGTGGCAACACTGGGATCGGTTGCTTTGGGACTAGAGAGCTGGGCGCGAGTTTTGAGTGTCTCGCGAGTGATAGGAACTGTCAAACGTGCCTCCGTTGACTTTGGATATCTTGGAGAAGGAGACTCCATTTTGTTTATTTGACGCTTGGGGGATCGCTCAACAGGCATTGAAATGGCTTAAAGGTTCGAAGGGGGTTTCGATTGTATATAAATATAAGGCTTATGAGGAATAAACCTGAAATATTACCGCGTCCACGCGAACGATAATTAAAGAAAAGTACACGAAAGTGTAAAAAATTTTCAATACGTATTTCTGTTGAGGATCAAAGTTTACAATTGTGTGTATAAACGCGTCGAGATATTTGTATATATATTTTGGAAATAAACAACAAATATTTAAATAAGAATTGGGGAAATTATTATTAAACAACAAATTTTGTAATATATAGGTATATGTGAATGTGTCTTTATTTGTGTGCAAACGTGAATATATGTTTGTATGTAAAGATTTAGTGTATGTTAATATATTGTAACGATGAGACAGTCTGTCGCGGTGCAAAGCAACCCTGCCGCTACGTGCCGTGCTATAACCCAATCTGGCAACGACGGCCGCGATAATAACTTTTAGTCCAATCTGACAGCGACGGCTGCGATAATAACTTTTAGTCCAACCTGGCAATGATGGAAACTTTTAGTCCACTCCGGAATGTGCGGGAACGATCTGCGCGATGGCCTGAGAGGTATAAAAGGCAGCCGGATGCGGCGCAGCGAGTCAGTCTGGTTTTGACAAGTGAAGTTGCCACACGGAGTAATTAAGCAAATACTTAAGTGTACGAACAGTAAAGTGTAAAACTGAGAATAATAAAGTGACTGTTGGTTTTGAATTGGCTGCGTTGGAATAATTAAAGTTGTTTCATTTTCAAATTGCACAATCCAGTGATACGTAACAGCCCACTAGAACTAGTATTCGTAACATTTGGTGTCAGAAGTGGGATTGTGGAAAATTGAAAGTAAAAAAAAAAAAAATAAAATTATGAAAGCACGGACATGGTTAAACTCGAGCTGCTGAAGGTAGACCAGCTGAAGAAGGAGCTGGCTGCCTGGAATTTGCCGACGGCTGGCGGAAAGGTGGAGTTGCAGTTGCGCTTGCGAGGCACGAGGCGTCGATTGGACTGTGCACGAGTTCGGAGCGCAAGAACAAGAGGCGTCGGCCAAGGTGGAGGAATCGCCTGCTGCTGCTGCGTCGCTGCAAAGTACGGCTGCAGCGGCTGCGCCACTACAAGCATTGGACATGAGCCAGCTAATGGTTGCACTTAAAGGCATGTTCGAGACTTCCAACCGCGAAATGGCAGCGAAACTGGAATCTTCGAATCAGGAGATGGCAGCGAAAATGGAGACGCCGACCCAGGAAATATCGGCGCAAGTGGCGGAGCGAATGGAAGTCAAGCTTCAGGAAAATTCTGCGCGCTTGGAGCAGAAAGTGGAGGAAATCTCAGACAGGATTAATGGCAAAGTTGAGCACCTGGAGACGCGGGTAGAGCACTTGGATAAACGAGTCGAAGACCTAGATGATTCCCTGAACAAACGAGTTGGCGACCTGGATGATTCCCTGAACACGTGTTGACGATCTTGATGACTCCCTGAACAAACGAGTTGATAGTCTGGAAGTTTCGATGAACAGAAAAATTGACGAGCGGCTTAGGGAGGTATAGCCGCGAGAATGGTTGCCGCCGGTTCCGGAAAGTGTTGCCCCGAGCAGAAGTGCCTACTTATGATGGGACTACGCCGTTCGATACATTCAAGCTGCAATTCGACCTGGATGCTCTGGAAAATCAGTGGATTGATGTAAGGAAAGGTCGGAGATTGGCGCTGGCTCTCAAAGGTGCTGCGGCTGAGGTAATAAAATCAGTTCCAGAATGTTTAGATTGACATTGGTCTCTTAGCGAAAAGACGTGTTATCAGTGGCTCCGATATAAAATCAAAAAACTAAAAGATATAGAACTCATTTATCAAGTGCTAAGTGCTAGTTTCGAAAAGATGCTTTGCGACAATTAAAATTGTGGCTAAAATAAAAAAGAAAAAAAGAAAAAAGAAACATAAATACAAATTTAAAAATCATAAAGAAGAAAGGAATAAAAGGAAGAGAAAATAAATCAAAAACAAAAAGCGCAAGCACAAAACTTAACTGCTGCTCAAATGAGTGTTCAGCACTCCCCACCGTGTGAGCGAAGGCGCTCTCACAGTGTTAACGAAATTTTCGCGTCCACGCAAACAACTATAAGCAATCCCCTCTTGTCATCCAACCAACCGCTTACGGTCCGACCAACTGTCGTGCACCCGCGCGCGACTAAAACTGAAAGCGCAGTGCTTCTGAACGCGAATATAACTGATAAGCAAATTAAAAGAAATTGCTCTCCCACAATAAATGCTATTCCCACTGTGGCTCTCGCAACCGTAACAACCCGCAACTACTCTCCAATAATAAATGCCCTTCCTACGGTTGCTCTCGCAACAGTAACAACCTGCACCAGCACTACAACAACAGCCTCAACTACAACAATTAGTACAATATTAACTCCAGCAAATGCTAAACCTGTAATGTTGCTTATTGCCACACAGCAGCCTCAGAGGTAGACTTAAAACCAACAACAACAACATCAGTGCACTCTGCTCCAAAGCGCTCTCGCAGTTCCCCAGATAAAGCACAAAACACAGCAAATAAGAAAACGAAAAAACAACAGCAACAACCAGCAAAACAAACACAGCTCACTTACTGGCTGAGCAAGCCGCCGACTACAAACAGATTTGATATCTTGGCCCAAGAGGAGGAAGAGAATGAAAATGAAAATGAAGAAGATACTATTGCGAGTGTGTCGACGCAGGCTGATCCAGCGGCCGCCAAACAAAAAAATTCACCAAAGCCGCCGCCTATCTACGTGCAAAATGTGCAATATTTAAGCACTCTAATAAACGCTCTAAACTAGGGATCGCAATTTTTTGCCATTTTGCGATCCCGGGATTTTCGGGATTGAAAAGTCAAATCCCGGGATCCCGGGATTTAATCCCGGGATTCAAATAACAAATTTTTTAAATAAAACAATTTTACCAAATTGCATAAATACTTGTTTATAATATATTTACCATAAAAATGGACACAGTTTAATCACATTTGGGGTAGTTTTAAGATTTTTTATCTTGAATTTAATCACATTGTAAGGCGGAAAGGGAGGCAGTCGGTGTTGAGTCGTCGAAGTGGTTGGTTGTGCGCGGCACATCACCAAAATCCAGTTGTCATTTACAATCAGTTGTCAATTACATTCAAAATTGTCAGTTTAAATTTAAATCAAATAAATAAACATAGTCATCCTTGACAACATTTTGTTTAACTTAAAAGTTTTTCATTTGACATTTAACTTCAGTTTGATAACATTTTGTTTTATCCAAAAATGACACTTAAACATAACTTATTGCTTTGCATCAAATGTATCATAAAGTACATATATACGCATATTTGATAAAAAAAATAAAATAGTTAATTTGTTAGTATTGGGTGTACAAGTAGAAAACCGCCGTTTTTTTTTCATAATTTGAGGCTTTATTGCGTATAGCAAGGGAAATGGATTGCTGAGTCACACCCAAAGAATCCGCGAGTTCTTGTTGCGTCTGACAAGAATCTTCATCCAACAGAGTCTCCAAAGCTGCATCTTCAAACTTTTTCACGGGACCCGGCCGATCCTTGTCTTTCACGTCATAATCACCATTTTTGAATTTCACGAACCATTCTCGACACGTTCTTTCACTGATACACGACTCACTATCAGTTGCTACAATCATTCGACGCGCTTCAGCTGCAGATTTTTTCGAATGAAACGCGAAAAGCAAAATCTCCCGCGAATGACGCTTATTCGGTTCAAATTTCGACATCTTCACGCACCAACAAAAAATGGACAATAAGAATAAACAAGCGAGATGATGTGGAGTTGTTAACCGATATCTTAGCTTGCCATGTGATGTTTCTGATCGGAATTCTCTCACCGATTTCCAAAGGTGGCACCACCCAGTGGAAAACGGCGGTTTTCTACTTGTACACCTGATACTTTTAGTTTTACTTCGATTATTTCGATAAAAAAGTTAAGCGTTGTGATTAACTAAAAACTGAGATCTTAAAAATACTAAGGCATTAAATGTTTTGCCCTCTAATCTAGAGCGAAATTTATTGCAAATAAACCCTGCTGAAGAGAAACATTCTTCAGATTCAATACTTGTTGGTTGAATGCTTAGTAAATAATTATAAGCCTTTTGCAAAAGACGCCCTCTATCCCCTCCCTCCTCCGTCAGATAAGGAATTGGGTTTTTGTGCTTTTAAATTTATTTCATTTGAACTTTGAAGCATCTTTTGCAATCCCGAAAATCCCGGGATTAAAAGATTTGAATCCCGGGATTTTCGGGACTGGAAAAAGTCCGGGATCCCGGGATCCCGGGATTGCGATGCCTACTCTAAACGATAGAGTACAAAATAACTATGAACTTAAAGTACTAAACAATAACGAAATTAAAATACAAACAAAAGATTCCACATATTACACCACAACAATAAAACTGCTAAAAGAAAGAAACACCCAATACTACACATTCAGACCAAAAGAAGAAAAAGGATTCAGAGTCATAATACGAAATGTACACCATTCCACTGACAAAGAAGATATTATATCTGAGCTTGCTGAGCATGGGCACACGGTAACCAACATATATAACATCTTTAAGAAGGATACGAAACAACCGCTGCCTCTCTTCTCTTTGGAACTAAAACCAAATCCAAACAACAAGGACATATACAACTTGACAAATCTGCTGCATTGTAAGGTAAAGTTCGAGCCCCCTCACCAAAAAAGGACATTGCCGCAGTGCCTCAACTGCCAAAAATATGGGCATACAAAAAATTACTGCACCAAAAATCCAGTATGCGTCAAATGTGCGGGCCCACACACTACATCAAATTGCCCCATAAAAGAAAATAGCAACGAAGTAAAATGCGCGATTTGCGGGGAGAAACACACAGCGAATCACCGTGGCTGCATGGTATATAAGGCCTTAAGGGTCAAACGCTTCCCTGCTCTCCGCAAAAAGGAGTTACCAAATCAGCAAATGACTGCCCAAGACGAAACTCCGGTCGTACCTGTCAAAATTACCACCTATGCCCAAGTTGCAGCACAATCAACAAATAATAAACCAACAGACTCCGTTTCACGAAATGACGATATAGACGAGCTCAAAAGAATGATTAACCAACTAATAAGCCAAATGTCTGACATGATGAACATAATAACCTTACTCGTAACCAAAATTGATGGACAAACAAAGTAACTTGACCATCGCGCTATGGAACGCCAACGGCCTAAGCCAACACATACTTGAATCCCAAAACTTCATTCAATAAAATAACATTGACATACTACTACAGGGTGTTTTTTTTAGAGGTATAGAACTTCGAATTGAAATAAAACACAAGAAAATTATTGAAAGGATAATTTTATGCCCTTAATGTTTAAATATGATTTCGGGCATGTGGCCGCCGCGGCTGGCTCGAATAAAGCCAATTCTACAGGTCCAATTTTTAAAATTGATGGACAAAGCTCATGCGGGTCCTCTTCAACATTATGCTCTACAGCGGCAATTGTTTCTTCGGTGCGCACTGTTCGACGTCTCTGCGGATGCGTATTATCACATAGAGTAAACGTAGTGCGAAAACGACCCATGGTTAACCGATGGATGGACCGATTTTGCTCTGATGGACGATTATGTCGACCATAAAATGGACGGAGCTTGCGGTAAACTTCGCGAACTGAACCATTATTTTCGAAATAAATTTGCACGATTTGCAAGCGTTGTTCTTTTGTCAACCTGTTCATGATGAAATGGCAAACCAAACTGAACATAAATGGCATTAGAGTTGCCGGATTTGACCACAAAATGCCAGTTTTATCTCTATTCGAAATACCAAACCTCTAAAAAAAACACCCTATAGTATCAGAAACCCACTTTAATGACAAAAGCTACGTCAGCATACCGGGGTACAAAATATTTTACACCAATCATCCTGACAACAGAGCACACGGCGGCACAGCAATCGTATTAAGACAAAGCATCATATGTAACGAAATGGAGAATTACAAAATGGACCACATACAAGCAACGACTATACAAATCAGTGATACACATGGATTATTGACTGTCTCAGCTGCCTACTGCCCACCAAAGCACAACAATAAAATGACACACTATATTGACTACTTAAAAACACTTGGTAATCGATTCATAGCTGGTGGTGACTATAAAGCAAAAAATATGCAATGGGGATCCAGATTGACGAACCGCAAAGGAAAAGCATTACTTGACGCCATAAGAGAAGTTAACTGCCAATTCATAAGCACAGGGGAACCAAGCTACTGGCCATCTGACATCAAAAAGATACCCGACTTGCTGGACTTCTTCATAACAAAATCGATTAACCTGACCATGGTGACTATTAAATCCTGCCTTGAGCTCTCGTCTGACCACTCACCAATCATCTTGACAACGCAAGGATTACTTCAACAAAACTCCAACCGGACACCTTATAATCACCGAACAGACTGGGAAGCATTTACAAAACTCATGAAAACACACCTCAGCTCGAAGATCTCTCTGAAGACTGCAGACGAGATTGACACAGCCATAGCATTTTTCAACGACACAACTATTAACTCAATCAACAAAGCAACACCTTTGCTGACAACCAAAAAATCTGACTACTTCACCACTGACGCAATCAACAAGAAGATAAAACAAAAAAGGAAAATAAGGAAGAGATGGCAGACTACGAGATCACCGGATGTCAGGCAGAATTTAAATAGAATGATAAAAGAGTTAAAAGAAATGCTCAAAAAGGAAAAAGATAAGAGGTTAAGCAAATTTCTAAACATTGACGCCACGAAATCTAGTAATTACTCACTATGGAGAGCTACAAGAAAGATGGCCGGAGCTACTCTACATTCACCATCGATAAGGACTAATAATGGACAATGGGCTCGAACCCTTTCAGAAAAAGCCGCTATCGTAGCCACACACTTTAAAAATACCTTCGATATTGACCATGTGAATGAGGAAGCGGTATTGACGCAGACAGGAACTAAATATTGTTACGAATACTAAGTCTAGTGGGCTGTTACGTATCTCTGGATTGTGTAATTTTTAAATAAAACACAGTCAGTTTCTTAAACGCAAACAATAAAATAAACCAACAGTCACTTTATTATTCACAGTTTACACTTTACTGTTCGTACACTTAAATATTTGCTTAATCACTCCGTGTGGCAACTTCACTTGTCAAAACCAGACTGACTCGCTGCGCCGCATTCAGCCGCCTTTTATACTCTGTCCGGCCATCGCGCAGACGGTTCCCGCACATTCCGGAGTGGACTACAAGTTTCCATCATTGCCACGGTGGACTAAAAGTTATTATCGCGGCCGTCGTTGCCAGATTGGACTAACAGTTGCTATCGCGGCCGTCGTTGCCAGATTGGATTATAGCACGGCACGTAGCGGCAGGGTTGCTTTGCACAGCGACAGACTGCCTTACCGTTACACTGCCCACCACTTAGACTTGTTCGTCCCGAACAAGTGCCGAGGCTCCGCTGTGATGAGCCGCCAGGCGCTCCAAATGGACTACCTTCACCTTAGCGCCTCTGTTGCTGCAACGTTGAATCCTGTATACCACGTCGTTAATCCTAGTCACGACTTCGTACGGTCCTTCCCATGACGCTTGAAGTTTCGGAGACAAACCTTTCCTCCGCTGCGGGTTGTAGAGCATTACCAGATCGCCTTCTTGGAACCCTGCTGAGTTGGCCCGTAGATCATATCTGGCTTTCGCCTTATCGCTGACCAGTTTGGTGCGGCTCCTTATAAACTGGTGAATTTCCTCCAGTTCCGCCCGCTTTTTGACCGCGTAGTCCGTCTTAGCGCCTCCCGTCGTGGTGACTACCCCGAACTTCAAGTCAGCGGGTAACCGCAACTCTGTGCCGAACACTGCTCGGGCTGGAGTGAGTAATGTCGTGTCGTGTCGTGCGGGGCTGACCTATACGCCATCAGGAACAGGGGGATATGCGTGTCTCAATCCTTTTGATTCCTGTCTACCACTTTCCGCAGGTATTCCTCCAGTGTCCGGTTAAAGCGTTCCACCATGCCGTCGGACTGTGGGTGCAAAGGCGTGGTACGAGTTTCTTTATCCCCAGTAGCTCACACACTTCCTTGAATACCGCAGACTCGAAATTCCGGCCTTGATCTGAGTGTAACTCCAACGGAACTCCGAACCTGGCTACCCAGTTGTTTACCAGCTTTTCCGAGATCGTAGTGGCCTCCTGGTTAGGAATAGGGTACACTTCGGGCCATTTGCTGAAGTAATCCATTACCACCAGCACATATTTGTTGCCTTGAGTGCTAGTTGGGAATGGGCCGGCGACGTCCATAGCAATCCGCTCGAAGGACGCTCCCACGTTGTACTGCTGCATGCGGCCCTTTCGCGGCTGAACATCGGTCGCAGCTCTTAATCCACTCGGCTACAGACTCCTGACATCCTACCCAGTAGAATCGTCTTTTTATTTTGGCGACGGTTTTGGTGATACCCAGGTGCCCTCCACTGGAGTCGTTATGGTATGCCTCAATGACCTCGTTGATTCTGCATTTCGGCACTACCATTAGGGAGTTGCTGGTCCGACCATCCGCGCTCTCCCATTCGCGGTACAGGCATCCTTCTTTCAGTCGCAGACTTTTCCACTGTGCCCAGTAAGCCTTAGCGATCGGGCTTTCACCGGCCATCTCCTGCCAGTCTGGACGTGCGCCTTGCTCCTTGCCTTCGACGATTTTTGCAAGATCCGCATCCTCACGCTGGTCTTTTTGTAGCCTCTCCGCCGACCACTCTTCCTCTGGCATAACGCTTACCGACCGGACGTCCACTATCTGTTCTTTGCTTTCGGCTCGCGAGCTATGCCTGCATTCGACTTTGCACGGACGGCGGGACAAGGCAAGGCATATCTGTGATAGAACACCGCCAATACTATTCCCGCTTGCATCTGTATCCAGCACAAACATCTCCCCAGGCACGGGGAAGGCCAGAATTGGAGCACTGCACAGTTTTTCCTTCAAACGTGCAAAAGCCTGTTCCTGCTCCTCGTTCCACTCGAAAGCTTGGCTCTTTTTCGTCAGTTTGTGCAAGCTGCTGGCTATGTTGGCGAATCCCGGAACAAATCGGCGGTAGTATGTACACAGGCCCAGGAAACTGCGGAGTTCGTGTAGATTGCGTGGCCGGGGCCACTCCTTCACTGCCGTGATTTTGCCTTCATCCGTATGTACTCCGCGGGCGGAAACCGTATGGCCCAGATACTTGACCTCCTTTTGGAACAGCGAGCACTTCTTTGGGTTGAGTTTAAGCCCAGCTTTTTGTATCCGCTCGAATACCTCCTGCAGCTTTCCCAGGTGGTCATCGAAGCTTTTACCCATCACGATTATGTCGTCGAGGTACACCAGGAACGTCCGCCAATGCAGCCCTTTTAGCACGCGTTCCATTAGCCGCTCGAATGTTGCTGGTGCGTTGCAGAGTCCAAACGGCATGACGGTGAACTGCCACAAACCATCGCCAACACTGAAAGCCGATTTCTCCTTGTCCTTGTCTGCAAGCTGTACCTGCCAATAGCCGCTGCGTAAGTCGAGCGTGGAGAACCACTGCGTGCCTGACAGTGTGTCCAGGGTGTCATCGATCCGAGGTAGTGGATAACTGTCCTTCTTGGTCACATCATTGAGCTTCCGATAGTCCACACAAAACCGGGTACTGCCATCTTTTTTCTTGACTAGCACGACCGGCGAGCACCAGGGGCCCGAAGACGGCTCTATAAACTTGTCTTTCCGCATGTTCTCGATCAAATTTGTGACGTCCTCCCTCTTGGCCAGAGGAACTCGTCTTGGCGGTTGGCGAATCGGTTTTGCACTTCCGGTGTCGATGTTGTGCTTCACTATGGCTGTTCTACCGCCTGCTTCCGACGCAAATATTGACTCATAGTGCTGCAGGAGTGACCTCGCCTTCTGTTTCTGCTTGGCCGTCAACTCGCTGCTCCACTGGTTCTCCTGCGGTATGGCGTCCATGTTAAAACCGCTCTTCTTATTACCTCCAGGCGGGCTACTCTCGCAATTGACCACTGCTACAGCTTCCTTACACTCGCCAATTACCTCATCTTTCCCGACATATCTGGGTGCATTCAAGGGGTTCAGTATTCTGACTGGTATTCTGCCATTTTTAGGTTCCACTAATGTACGTCCGATGATGATGTTGTCGTGTCCTTGTTTCGATGCTTCTACTACCCACAGCCGACTCGTCCTATCCTTTGCCCACACAATCGCCTCAGAATTCGCTGGTATCCTCCTGTGTTGACACGATACAACCTTCCTTACCGCCACGCTTCGCTCATAGCCGGTGTGCAGCGGCAATTCAACGTTGGCATATCTCAGCACATTTTCCTTCAGGTCCAGCGTAAAACCGTGCCTAATCATGAAATCCACGCCGATAATCACGTCGTCCATTATATCCGCGACGATGAACTCATGTTCCAGGCTGCTGGTGCCGATAGCAATCGTTTTTGTAACTTTCCCTCTCACCGGCGCGCGCTCGCCAGTCGCAGCCCGCAGCTGTATGCCATGCAGCGGTTCCCAGTTCTTCAGCAGCTTCCTTTTTATGATCGAATATGACGCTCCAGTATCCAGTGTCAACACGAACAACTTTCCATCTATCTTTCCTTCAATTGTCAAGCTGCTGGGCTGTCGTTTCAGCTGTGAGACAAGGATGGTGGGGCGGCAGATTGTGGGGATCAGCTCACGCCCCTTTGGGCTGACTCGTTTTAATTTAACGACTCGCCGTCCTCAGCCCTGCGATTGTTGGCTGGGCCTCGATTGTCAGTATTCCTCGCTTCAGGCGATTGCGATCGGGAACGGGAACGCCTCTTCCGTTGGCGGCAGTCTCGTGATATGTGGCCCTGCTTGCCACATACCCAGCAAACAACTTTAGAGGAGAGCACCCGTGGCCTGTCCGGTGGCTCAGAGCTTATGGCCTGGATCGTAATGTCGTTGTCCGGCTGGATTTGGCGTATCCTTGCAGGTGCATACCGAGTGCTCCCAATCCATGTCGCCTCATATGTCATCGCGCTGGTCACCGTCTCCCTAAATATCGGCTTGCCCATCATCAACGCCCTGCGAAGTGTCTCCGGATCATGAAGACCTTCAACAAACGCCTCTATCTTCATCCTTTCGAGATCATCAGCGCCGAAGGACGGGTAGCACAGCTGCACGAGCCGCTCAATGTTTGCTGCATATGTCTGCAGCGCCTCGTTGGATCTTTGCCTGCGGTTCTTCAGCTCACAGTAGTACAGGTTCTGTTGTGCTCGTCGCTGTATTTGGCTGCCAGCGCCCTTATGACGGTCTCGTACTCACTTCGTAAACATTCTGGAACTGATTTTATTACCTCGGCCGCAGCACCTTTAAGAGCCAGCGCCAATCTCCGACCTTTCCTTACATCGGCCCACTGATTTTCCAGAGCAGCCAGGTCGAATTGTAGCTTGAAGGTATCGAACGGCGTAGTCCCATCATAAGTAGGCACTTCTGCTCGGATGGCAACATTTTCCGGAACCGGCGGCAACCATTCTCGCGGGTGTACCTCCCTAAGCCGCTCGTCCATTTTTCTGTTCATCGAATCTTCCAGACTATCAACTCGTTTGTTCAGGGAATCATCAAGATTGTCAACACGTTTGTTCAGGGAATCATCCAGGTCGCCAACTCGTTTGTTCAGGGAATCATCCAGGTCGTCGACTCGCTTATCCAAGTGCTCTACCCGCGTCTCCAGGTGCTCGACTTTCCCATTAATCCTGTCTGAGATTTCCTCCACCTTCTGCTCCAAGCGCGCAGAATTTTCCTGAAGCTTGCTGGACAACTCCCGATTTGTAGTTTCTAGTTTCGCTGCAATTTGCGCCGACATTTCACGATTGGAAGTCTCGAACATGCCTTTGACATTCTTGATTTTCGCAGACGTTTCCTGAAACATGCCTCTCATTGCAACCATAAGCTGGCTCATGTCCATTGCTTGTGGTGGCGCAGCCGCTGCAGCCGTACTTTGCATTGACGCCGCACCCGCAGGCGATTCCTCCACTTTGGCCGACGCCTCTAGCTCCTGCGTTCCGAACTCGTGCGCAGCCCAATCGATGCCTCGTGCCTCACACGCCTCTCGCAAGCGCAGCTGCAACTCCACTTTACCGCCAGCAGTCGGCAAATTCCAGGCAGCCAGCTCCTTCTTCAGCTGATCCACCTTCAGCAGCTCGAGTTTAACCATGTCCGTGCTTTTATAATTTTATTTATTTTCAATTTTCCACAATCCCACTTCTGACACCAAATGTTACGAATACTAAGTCTAGTGGGCTGTTACGTATCTCTGGATTGTGTAATTTGAAAATAAAACAAAGTCAGTTTCTTAAACGCAGACAATAAAATAAACCAACAGTCACTTTATTATTCACAGTTTACACTTTACTGTTCGTACACTTAAATATTTGCTTAATCACTCCGTGTGGCAACTTCACTTGTCAAAACCAGACTGACTCGCCGCGCCGCATCCGGCCGCCTTTTATACTCTGTCCGGCCATCGCGCAGATCGTTCCCGCACATTCCGGAGTGGACTAAAAGTTTCCATCATTGCCAGGTTGGACTAAAAGTTATTATCGCGGCCGTTGCCAGATTGGATTATAGCACGGCACGTAGCGGCAGGGTTGCTTTGCACAGCGACAGACTGCCTTATCGTTACAATATGAAGAAAGGATTAAAAACATAACAGTAATCGAAATCAAGAAACTAATTAAGACGCTTAAAAACAACAAGTCTCCTGGGTATGACCTGATCTCTGGAACAATTATTAAACATATGCCTGACGAAGCCGTGATCTATTTAAGAAACATCTTTAACGCTGCTATTAAATACTTTAATACTTCCCAAGGACGTGGAAACTGGCCGAAATCATTGCAATACCCAAACCTGGTAAGGACGCAACGTACTCAGCTTCCTACAGACCAATCAGTTTGCTTCCGACTTTATCAAAAATGTTTGAAAAACTCCTTTTTGACCGCATTGAGCTCATAATGACAAAAATGAATCTGATTCCCCAACATCAGTTTGGATTTAGACGAAAATATTCTACAATTCAACAAGTCCATAGAGTTATTCACAAAATCAATGACGACTTCAACAAGAATGTGCGGCTGTATATCTTGACGTAGCTAAAGCCTTTGACAAAGTATGGCATCCGGGTCTACTGCACAAACTTCAATCATGGCTACCATATGACTATTACCTAATACTAAAAAACTACATAGAAGATAGAAAATTTTATGTTAAATAGAATAACGTATGCTCAGACATCCAACCAATGAACGCGGGAGTACCCCAAGGCAGTGTATTAGGACCAACGCTATACCTGCTGTACACAGCTGATTTACCCATTCCGACCTCAGAAAACAGCATGATTGCGACTTTTGCAGACGACACTGTATTGTTGGCATCACACATTGACGCAAAAATAGCAAAAAGGAACCTACAAACGGAAATGGATAAAACACTAGATTGGTTTAAAAAATGGAACATTCAAATCAACAGCGACAAAACCATTCAGGTTAACTACACAAACAGAAAGCAGACAATTAAACCAATAAAAATTGGTAATACTGACGCACATACTGACTCAAAGGCGAAATATCTGGGATTTACAATTGACGCGAAACTAACATGGAAGGACCACATAATGAAGAAACGTAACGAAGTTAAAAATCGATTCCGACAACTCTACTGGCTCTTAGGACCGCAGTCGAACCTGTCACTGCACAACAAAGTACTAATATACAAAACGACGATTGTACCACTCTGGACGTATGGGATAGAAATCTGGGGCACTGCCTCCAAAACAAATTTAATAACTCTGCAAAACTTCATTCCAAAATTCTTAGGACAATAACCAAAGCTCCATGGTATATACCTAACGACGACATCCGCCGGGATTTGAACATCAGAACTGTTGACGAGGTAATCCAAAACGCAAACAGAAGCCACATAAACCGGCTATTGGCACACACAAATACGACGATGAGGAATCTCCCAGCACTAGAAGACGGTAGACGAAGGCTGAAACGCGAAACACCAACAGACCTGGCTAAATGAGATAATAAATACATAACTGTCAATTACTTTATAGCAATGTAATCTAAATATTAAATAGTAACTATTCACTTTCTAAATGGCCTTATAAGGCACTGGCCTTTACATGTCCATATTTCCCAATTCTTTGTAAAACTAATTACTTATTGTCGCAAAGACAGGCGTAATAAATTTGGAAGTTAAAAAAAAAAAAGAATGTTTACGAAGTGAGTACGAGACCGTCATAAGGGCGCTGGCAGCCAAATACAGCGACGAGCACAACAGAACGCTGTACTACTGTGAACTGAAGAACCGCAGGCAAAGATCCAACGAGGCGCTGCAGACATATGCAGCAGACATTGAGCGGCTCGTGCAGCTGTGCTACCCGTCCTTCGGCGCTGATGATCTCGAAAGGATGAAGATAGAGGCGTTTATTGAAGGTCTTCATGATCCGGAGACACGTCGCAGTGCGTTGATGATGGGCAAGCCGACATTTAGGGGGACGGTGACCAGCGCGATGACATATGAGGCGACATGGATTGGGAGCACTCGGTATGCACCTGCAAGGATACGCCAGATACAGCCGGACAACGACATTACGATCCAGGCCATAAGCTCTGAGCCACCGGACAGGCCACGGGTGCTCTCCTCTAAAGTTGTTTGCTGGGTATGTGGCAAGCAGGGTCACATATCACGAGACTGCCGCCAACGAAAGAGGCGTTCCCGTTCTCGATCGCAATCGCCTGAAGCGAGGAATGCTGACAATCGAGGCCCAGCCAACAATCGCAGGGCTGAGGACGGCGAGTCGTTAAATTAAAACGAGTCAGCCCAAAGGGGCGTGAGCTGATCCCCACAATCTGCCGCCCCACCATCCTTGTCTCACAGCTGAAACGACAGCCCAGCAGCTGGACAATTTAAGGAAGGATAGATGGAAAGTTGTTCGTGTTGACACTGGATACTGGAGCGTCATATTCGATCATAAAAAGGAAGCTGCTGAAGAACTGGGAACCGCTGCATGGCATACAGCTGCGGACTGCGACTGGCGAGCGCGCGCCGGTAAGAGGTAAAGTTACAAAAACGATTGCTATCGGCACCAGCAGCCTGGAACATGAGTTCATCGTCGCGGATATAATGGACGACGTGATTATCGGCGTGGATTTCATGATTAGGCACGGTTTTACGCTAGACCTGAAGGAAAATATGCTGAGATATGCCAACGTTGAATTCCCGCTATGAGCGAAGCGTGGCGGTAAGGAAGGTGCGGTGGTCGGTGGTGGTGGCGGTCGTGCTAACACAGGAGGATACCAGCGAATTCTGAGGCGATTGTGTGGGCAAAGGTGGACGAGGACGATGGGACGAGTCGGCTGTGGGTAGTAGAAGCACCGAAACAAGGACACGACAACATCATCATCGGACGTACATTAGTGGAACCTAAAAATGGCGGAGTACCAGTCAGAATACTGAACCCCCTGAATGCACCCAGATATGTCGGGAAAGATGAGGTAATTGGCGAGTGTAAGGAAGCTGTAGCAGTGGTCAATTGCGAGAGTAGCCCGCCTGGAGGTAATAAGAAGAGCGGTTTTAACACGGACGCCATACCGCAGGAGGACCAGAGGAGCAGCGAGTTGACGGCCAAGCAGAAACAGAAGGCGAGGTCTCTCCTGCAGCACTATGGGTCAATATTTGCGGCAGAAGCAGGCGGAAGAACAGCCATAGTGAAGCACAACATCGACACCGAGTGCAAAACCGATTCGCCAACCGCCCAGACGACTTCCGCTGGCCAAGAGGGAAGAGGGCACAAATTTGATCTAAAACATGCGGAAAGCCAAGGTCATAGAGCCTTCTTCGGGCCCCTGGTGCTCGCCGGTCGTGCTAGTCAAGAAAAAAGATGGAAGTACCCGGTTTTGTGTGGACTATCGGAAGCTCAATGATGTGACCAAGAAGGACAGTTATCCACTACCTCGGATCGATGACACCCTGGACTCACTGTCAGGCACGCAGTGGTTCTCCACACTCGACTTACGCAGCGGCTATTGGTAGGTAGAGCTTGCAGACAAGGACAAGGAGAAAACGGCTTTTAGTGTTGGCGATGGGTTGTGGCAGTTCACCGTCATGCCGTTTGGACTCTGCAACGCACCAGCAACATTCGAGCGGCTAATGGAACGCGTGCTAAAAGGGCTGCATTGGCGGACGTGTCTGGTGTACCTCGAGGACATAATCGTAATGGGTACAAGCTTCGACGACCACCAGGGAAAGCTAAAGGAGGTATTCGAGCGGATACGAGAAGCCGGGCTTAAACTCAACCCAAAGAAGTGCTCGCTGTTCCAAAATGAGGTCAAGTATCTGGGTCATACGGTTTCCGCCCGCGGAGTACATACGGATGAAGGCAAAATCACGGCGGTGAACGAGTGGCCCCGGCCATGTAATATTCGATTTCGGGCTAATTAAAAATTTTCCTTTTTGAATGTGAATTTGTATTGCACAAAAAGAATAAACGTACAATGTTGCAAAGATAAAATCTCGGCAACAATGTGCCGCAACATTTTAGTACTTGTAACCGATGACCAGTCAGGATAGGCAACAGTTCGAAACGACTGACGACCTCAGCGACCGCCGTAGGCAGACGAACAAAAGGTCAGATAGAAAGTCACGATCGAATGATCTGTCTTTCAATCAAACGACTTGGTCTCGAGACCTCAGCAGTTCAGTGAACAAATTCAAAGTTAAGAGTGCAGTAGTGCAATAGTGAGTGAGTGTGATAGCCGCAAAGTCGGCAGTGGTGCAAATTATATATATAGCTGTGAAAAGTTTTAAGTTAAATTGTAGCAGCAATTTTGGGACATAAGCCAAGCAAGCCTTAATTAACTGGGTAAGTTTTGGCTACAGTTTCAATTATCTTTTAATAGGCTAGACAAAGTTGTAAGGAAAATCATATTCCCTTATCTTAGGCGAAGTTATATGCGGCCACGGACCGGTTTATCACCCTCGTCTGCCGCAGATATTTTGTACATTTTTGTACGAAAAGCCGAAATTGAAATTGCACGAACAGCAGCAGCAAGTCAAGGCCCAGCAGCATCACCACTCCAAATCACCACTCAGCATAAATCACCACCAGCACCACTGAAGGAGAAAAGCACGGTCGGACGAAAAGCGCGGAAGAGCGGACGTACGAATTGCAGCCACCAAACACCAGCAACCAGCACCCGCAACGAAAAACCAAAACCAGCAGCTGAAAAAATTAACATCGAAATTATACTCACCTGGAATTATACTTACCTTCTAAGTTTGACCTACCACCAACATTTGCTACCTAAACCAACCTTTTGTACTCACCTTCAACACTTTCCATACTTACTTATTTTAACCGAATTATAAAAGTTAATCGTTAAATTGTAATTGAATTCAAATTAGATATAAGTCAGCAGGGCCGTAGCTAGGGGGGTTAGGGGGTTCTGACCCCCCCCCGAAATGTTAGAAAATTGTTTTAATTTATAATATTCTAAACTAGTTACTAATCACACCATGCATGGCTACGTTTACATTGAGCCCAAGTGCCTAATTAAGTTAAATTAGTAATTTAGCTTGGAAGCTTATTTTCAGTCAGCTGTCGGGTTTTGATTTGAGTAACCCCCCCCCGAAAAAAAATTCTGTCTACGGCCCTGTAAGTCAGGCTTATTAGAAACACTATTTTGATCATGTAAATAGGGAAAAGCCAATTCGTTTTCGTAGTATAAGTCAAAAGAAAAGAAGAAAAACTATTCATGCATATTTAGAAATGACCTTCAAGAGCGTTTATGCGAACGCCAAAAAAGCAGCATACTAACAACAACAATTTCACAGTCCAGCAGCAACGAACGAGAAAAGTGAGCAGCATCCACGATTAAGGGCCCTTCTTCGCGACGAGATGCATGTGAGTAAGAACAAAACACTTTTACACTAACAACTATCAGTGTTGCGAGAGAGAGTAGTGGAACTCTTATACGCATGCACTCTGCATAAGCGGTCAGCAGATCATTTTTGCGGTGGGCCATGCGTATTCGCATTTCTACCTCCAATCGTTTCGCTTCGCAGCTGCACTGCGCTGCATTCCTTATATTATTGTTGTTGTTGCACTTTGCAGCAAACGGTGTTTGCATTGCGCTATTGTTGTAAAACAGCCAATGTCACTTGGAACTTTTTGTTTTTTCTATTGAATGCGAAATTTTGCTTTGCCAAAACGCGAATAATATTGGACAAATATTTGCGAAAATGATTAAAATTGATAAATTAAGAAAAATAATTATTTAAAAATTGAAATGAAAAAAAAGAACGAAAGCAGAAGACGTAATTCCTGCTACAATTTGCGAGGAAAAAACTGAAAAAAACAATCAACGCGAAATTAGAATAAGGTAAATTTAAAAGAAAGAAAGAAAGAAAAGAAAACCAAAGCAGAAGATTTAATTCCTGCAAAAATTTGCGAAAAGAAAACTGAAACGAACACAGATTAAAGTGAAATTAGAATAAAGTAAATTTTTAAGACCGAAAAATGAAAGAAAACTAAAGCAGATGAAAGAATCCCTGCAACAAATTGCGCAAGCTGAAAAGAAAGCAAAGTAAAACGAAATGAAAATAATGTAAAATTTGGAAAGGAAAAGAGAATGAAAAACAAATACTTACCGCGATACTTACCGAAACACTAAACTATTAAAACGAGTTCCTTTATTTCTATAATACTGTTACGAATACTAAGTCTAGTGGGCTGTCACGTATCTCTGGATTGTGTGATTTGAAAATAAAACACAGTCAGTTTCTTAAACGCAGACAATAAAATACACCAACAGTCACTTTATTATTTACACTTTACACTTTACTGTTCGTACACTTAATTATTCCGTGTGGCAACTTCACTTGTCAAAACCAGACTGACTCGCTGCACCGCATCTGGCCACCTTTTATACTCTGTCCGGCCGTCGCGCAGATCGTCCTCGCACGTTGCCAGATTGGACTAGAAGTTTCCCTGATGACCGCGACCATCGTTGCCAGGTTGGACTAAAAGTTATTATCGCGGCCGTCGTTGCCAGATTGGGTTATAGCACGGCACGTAGCGGCAGGGTTGCTTTGCACCGCGACAGACTGTCTCATCGTTACACTGCCCACCACTTAGCCTTGTTCGTCCCGAACAAGTGCCGAGGCTCCGCTGTGATGAGGCGCCAGGCGCTCCAAATGGACTACCTTCAGCTTAGCGCCTCTATTGCTGCAACGTTGAATCCGGTATACCACGTCGTTAATCCTAGTCACGACTTCGTAAGGTCCTTCCCATGACGCTTGAAGTTTCGGAGACAAACCTTTCCTCCGCTGCGGGTTGTAGAGCATTACCAAATCGCCTTCTTGGAACCCTGCTGAGTTGGCCCGTAGATCGTATCTGGCTTTCGCCTTATCGCTGACCAGTTTGGTGCGGCTCCTTATAAACTGGTGAATTTCCTCCAGTTCCGCCCGCTTATTGGCCACGTAGTCCGTCTTAGCGCCTCCCGTCGTGCTGACAACCCCGAACTTCAAGTCAGCGGGTAACCGCAACTCTGTTCCGAACACTGCTCGGGCTGGAGTGAGTGATGTCGTGTCGTGCGGGGCTGACCTATACGCCATCAGGAACAGGGGGATATGCGTGTCCCAATCCTTTTGACTCCTGCCTACCACTTTCCGCAGGTATTCCTCCAGTGTCCGGTTAAAGCGTTCCACCATGCCGTCGGACTGTGGGTGCAAAGGAGTGGTACGCGTTTTCTTTATCCCCAGCAGCTCACACACTTCCTTGAATACCGCAGACTCGAAATTCCGGCCTTGATCTGAGTGCAATTCCAACGGAACTCCGAACCTGGCTACCCAGTTGTTTACCAGCTTTTCCGAGATCGTGGTGGCCTCCTGGTTAGGAATAGGGTACACTTCGGGCCATTTGCTGAAGTAATCCATTACGACCAGCACATATTTGTTGCCTTGAGTGCTAGTTGGGAATGGACCGGCGACGTCCATAGCAATCCGCTCGAAGGGCGCCCCCACGTTGTACTGCTGCATGCGGCCTCGAGATTTTCTTGTCGGCCCTTTCGCAGCTGAACATCGGTCGCAGCTCTTAATCCACTCGGCTACAGACTCCTGACATCCTACCCAGTAAAATCGTCTTTTTATTTTGGCGACGGTTTTGGTGATGCCTAGGTGCCCTCCACTGGAGTCGTTATGGTATGCCTCGATGACCTCGTTGATTCTGCTTTTCGGCACTACCATTAGGGGGTTGCTGGTTCGACCATCCGCGCTCTCCCATTCGCGGTACAGGCAGCCTTCCTTCAGCCGCAAACTTTTCCACTGTGCCCAGTAAGCCTTCGCGATCGGGCTTTCACCAGCCATCTCCTGCCAGTCTGGACGTGCGCCTTGCTCCTTGCCTTCGACGATTTTTGCAAGATCCGCATCCTCATGCTGGTCCTTCTGTAGCCTCTCCGCAGACCACTCTTCCTCTGGCATGATGCTGACCAACCGGACGTCCACTATCTGTTCCTTGCTTTCGGCTCGCGAGCATTGCCTGCATTCGACTTTGCACGGACGGCGGGACAAGGCATCGGCATTTCCATGGCTACTGCCCTTGCGATGCTCTATCGTGTAGTCGTAGCTCTGCAGTCGCTCGATCCACCGCGCCAATTGCCCTTCAGGATCTTTAAAGTTCAGGAGCCATCTCAATGCCGCATGATCTGTGCGCAGGCGAAACCTTTGTCCATACAGATATTTGTGGAAGTGTTTTACGCAGTCCAATACCGCCAGCAGTTCTCTCCGTGTCACACAGTAATTGCGTTCCGGTTTCGATAAAACCCTACTGTGGTACGCTATCACTTGTTCCTGGCCGTCTATTATCTGTGATAGCACACCGCCAATACTACTCCCGCTTGCATCTGTATCCAGCACAAACATCTCCCCAGGCACGGGGAAGGCCAGAATTGGAGCGCTGCACAGTTTTTCCTTCAGACGTGCAAAAGCCTGTTCCTGCTCCTCGTTCCACTCGAAAGCTTGGCTCTTTTTCGTCAGTTTGTGCAGGCTGCTGGCTATGTTCGCGAATCCCGAAACAAATCGGCGGTAGTATGTGCACAGACCCAGGAAACTGCGGAGTTCGTGTAGATTGCGTGGCCGGGGCCACTCCTTCACCGCCGTGATTTTGCCTTCATCAGTATGTACTCCGCGGGCGGAAACCGTATGACCCAGATACTTGACCTCCTTTTGGAACAGCGAGCACTTCTTTGGGTTGAGTTTAAGCCCGGCTTTTTGTATCCGCTCAAATACCTCCTTCAGCTTTCCCAGGTGGTCGTCGAAGCTTTTACCCATTACGATTATGTCGTCGAGGTACACCAGACACGTCCGCCAATGCAGCCCTTTTAGCACGCGTTCCATTAGCCGCTCGAATGTTGCTGGTGCGTTGCAGAGTCCAAACGGCATGACGGTGAACTGCCACAAACCATCGCCAACACTGAAAGCCGTTTTCTCCTTGTCCTTGTCTGCAAGCTCTACCTGCCAATAGCCGCTGCGTAAGTCGAGCGTGGAGAACCACTGCGTGCCTGACAGTGTGTCCAGGGTGTCATCGATCCGAGGTAGTGGATAACTGTCCTTCTTGGTGACATCATTGAGCTTCCGATAGTCCACACAAAACCGGGTACTGCCATCTTTTTTCTTGACTAGCACAACCGGCGAGCACCAGGGGCCCGAAGAAGGCTCTATGACCTTGTCTTTCCGCATGTTCTCGATCAAATTTGTGACCTCCTCCCTCTTGGCCAGAGGAACTCGTCTTGGCGGTTGGCGAATCGGTTTCGCACTTCCGGTGTCGATGTTGTGCTTCACTATGGCTGTTCTTCCGCCTGCTTCTGCCGCAAATATTGACCCATAGTGCTGCAGGAGTGACCTCGCCTTCTGTTTCTGCTTGGCCGTCAACTCGCTTATCCACTGGTTCTCCTGCGGTATGGCGTCCATGTTAAACCCGCTCTTCTTATCACCTCCAGGCGGGCTACTCTCGCAATTGACCACTGCTACAGCTTCCTTACATTCGCCAATTACCTCATCTCTCCCGACATATCTGGGTGCATTCAGGGGGTTCAGTATTCTGACTGGTATTCTGCCATTTTTAGGTTCCACTAATGTACGTCCGATGATGATGTTGTCGTGTCCTTGTTTCGGTGCTTCTACTACCCACAGCCGACTCGTCCCATCGTCCTCGTCCACCTTTGCCCACACAATCGCCTCAGAATTCGCTGGTATCCTCCTGTGTTGACACGATACAACCTTCCTTACCGCCACGTTTCGCTCATAGCCGGTGTGCAGCGGGAATTCAACGTTGGCATATCTCAGCACATTTTCCTTCAGGTCCAGCGTAAAACCGTGCCTAATCATGAAATCCACGCCGATAATCACGTCGTCCATTATATCCGCGACGATGAACTCATGTTCCAGGCTGCTGGTGCCGATAGCAATCGTTTTTGTAACTTTACCTCTTACCGGCGCGCGCTCGCCAGTCGCAGTCCGCAGCTGGATGCCATGCAGCGGTTCCCAGTTCTTTAGCAGCCTCCTTTTTATGATCGAATATGACGCTCCAGTATCCAGTGTCAACACGAACAACTTTCCATCTATCCTTCCTTCAATTGTCAAGCTGCTGGGCTGTCGTTTCAGCTGTGAGACCAGGACGGTGGGGCGGCAGATTGTGGGGATCAGCTCACGCCCCTCTGGGCTGACCCGTTTTAGTTTAACGACTCGCCGTCCTCAGCCCTGCGATTGTTGGCTGGGCCTCGATTTTCAGTATTCCTCGCTTCAGGCGATTGCGATCGGGAACGGGAACGCCTCTTCCGTTGGCGGCACTCTCGTGATATGTGACCCTGCTTGCCACATACCCAGCAGACAACTTTAAAGGAGACCACTCGTGGCCTGCCCGGTATCTCAGAGCTTATGGCCTGGATCGGAATGTCGTTGTCCGCCTGAATCTGGCGTATCCTTGCAGGTGCATATCGAGTGCTCCCAATCCATGCCGCTTCATATGTCATCGCGCTGGTCACCGTCTCCTTAAATGTCGGCTTGCCCATCATCAACGCACTGCGACGCGTTTCTGGATCATGAAGACCTTCAATAAACGACTCAATCTTCATCCTCTCGAGATCATCAGCACCAAATTTGGGGTAGCACAACTGTACGAGCCGCTCAATGTCTGCTGCATATGTCTGCAGCGCCTCGTTGGCTCTTTGCTTGCGGTTCTTCAGCTCACAGTAGTATAGCGCATGGTTGTGCTCGTTGCTATACTTCGCTGCCAACGCTCTCATGATGGCACCGTAATCACTTCTTAAACATTCTGGAACTGATTTGATCACCTCGGCCGCAGGACCTTTCAGCGCCAGTGCCAACCTCCGACCTTTCCTGATATCTGTCCACTGATTTTCCAAAGCAGCCAAGTCGAATTGCAATTTAAATGTATCGAACGGCGCAGCACCATCATAAGTAGGCACTTCTGTTCTGCCAGCAAAACCGTCCTGAACCGGTGGCAAACACTCTCGTGGCTGTACCTCCCTAAGCCGCTCGTCCATTTTTCTGTTCATCGAGTCTTCCAGACTATCAACTCGTTTGTTCAGGGAATCATCCAGGTCGCCAACTCGTTTGTTCAGGGCATCATCCAGGTCGTCGACTCGTTTATCCAAGTGCTCTACCCGCGTCTCCAGGTGCTCGACTTTCCCATTAATCCTGTCTGAGATTTCCTCCACTTTCTGCTCCAAACGCGCAGAATTTTCCTGAAGCTTGACTTCCATTCGCTCTGCCACTTGCGCCGATATTTCCTGGGTCGCCGTCTCGACTTTTGCCGAAATTTCGAGATTCGTAGCTTCCAGCTTTGCTGCCATCTCTTGATTCGCCGTTTCCATCTGCGCCGACATGCCTTTGAGTGCAGCCATTAGTTGGCTCATGTCCAACGCTTGTATTGGCGCAGCCGCTGCAGCTGTACTCTGTAGCGAAGCAGCACCCGCCGGCGACTCCTCCACCTTGGCCGACGCCTCTGGTTCTTGCGCTCCGAACTCGTGCACAGTCCAATCGACGCCTCGTGCCTCACATGCTTCTCGCAAGCGCAACTGCAACTCCACCTTTCCGCCAGCAGTCGGCAAATTCCAGGCAGCCAGCTCCTTCTTCAGCTGGTCTACCTTCAGCAGCTCGAGTTTAACCATGTCCGTACTTTTATAATTTTATTTATTTAGTTATTTTCAATTTTCCACAATCCCACTTCTGACACCAAATGTTACGAATACTAAGTCTAGTGGGCTGTCACGTATCTCTGGATTGTGTGATTTGAAAATAAAACACAGTCAGTTTCTTAAACGCAGACAATAAAATACACCAACAGTCACTTTATTATTTACACTTTACACTTTACTGTTCGTACACTTAATTATTCCGTGTGGCAACTTCACTTGTCAAAACCAGACTGACTCGCTGCACCGCATCTGGCCACCTTTTATACTCTGTCCGGCCGTCGCGCAGATCGTTCTCGCACGTTGCCAGATTGGACTAGAAGTTTCCCTGATGACCGCGACCATCGTTGCCAGGTTGGACTAAAAGTTATTATCGCGGCCGTCGTTGCCAGATTGGGTTATAGCACGGCACGTAGCGGCAGGGTTGCTTTGCACCGCGACAGACTGTCTCATCGTTACAATACTTACCTTTAATATTCGATTATGTTTACTTAAAAATGTATAAATTACTTAATTAGTATTTAAGTGATATACATACTTACATACTTACCTGTTAGTTGAACCATACTTACCTTAAATTGTTGTTGTGAACTATTGACACTGGAAAAGAAGTGAGGTTTGCATAGCATTGACTGCAGTTATGTGCTGGCGAGTCCGCTTGTGTTAGCACACAGTTATTTAGTTTATTATTTTGGTTATACAGTTTTTTTTTGGTTGTTAGAATCGATCACCTTCTGCATTCCCTTTTGTGCGACAAATTTGCGCGTCGCTAATATTGAAGTAAAGCTATGCTGAATGCAGGGAGAGTTATCATAGTTTGTTGTAGTTTAAGGTTTAGAATTTTGTAAATAATCATGAAGACAATTAAATATAAATTGTTATATTTTGGGTTAAGATAACCATGGAAATTTGAGAGTTTATATTGTACAGGTGATTAGATGAAAGGGTAGGTGGACTTATGTCTTTGGGGACCCATACTAACAACAACAACATGGGTCATGGTTGGGAGGGTAAGAGACAGGGCGAGGTGCACTCCACCTTAGCGTCGCCCCAAAACACAGAGAAGAGGAAGAACGGCCAGCGCGGCTATTTTGAAGTTTATTGTCCGTCCGATATTTTGTCTTGTCGTGTTGAGTTTGAATATTTAGATCAATCAAGTGGCTGGGACTCATATTGAGTTAATTGTAGTGCAGGTTGTGATGATTTGGTCCCGAATCCCCCCACCAGCCGTAAGAGCTAGCTTTATTTAAGGGTCCCGCACGAAAGTGGCCAAATGAGCGCATTGCAACCTGGGGTGGTTCCACTTTACGATTGTCGGGAAGCAACAGCCCAAGGTTGGGTGTTTTGTTTTCCGTGCGTTGTGTTTCAATTTGTATCGTACAATTTGTACACAACGTAGGGCAATATAGATGCTTTGCAATTTGTTCCTTAAAGGATCGGGAGCGTGGAGCATATATATTGAGCCCACATTTTGTACATTACAGAAATGGCGCCCAACGTGGGGCCTCTCACGTAAAAGGGGTTTAAGCCTCAATGACTTTTAGGCAACGAGGGGTAGCACCTTTCCAAATTGAAATTTTTCGCTCGGTTCACTGATGTTTGAGTATTTGTTCCTATGGAGGCTTAGTGTACTTTTGTTGGATCTCACTAAATGGCATTTCAGTCTTAGACCATTGAGCTGACCACGAGATACATCTAAGCTATTCCATGTTTCATTGCTTTTACATTCAGTTGATACCTCACTTTTTGACTTTGCTGATGCATCCTTCGGATGGCAACTTTGAAGTTCTTGGAATTTAGATTCGGAAACGAGTTTCGGATGCTAACCAAAGACATTTTAGAGACCTTGCGTTCGAGTTCATCAACTCAGCCAGTATTGACGTGGGATGTGATTACAAGATTATCGCTTGTGTTGAGCTATAGATTTCTTGTCCATTCAGGTCAGCTGGAAACTGAAGAGATAGGATTGATTAATTTGGCAATGCTCAAAAGGGGAAACATAATTGAATATCCATTCCTTAAATTTTGTTTTGTTTTTCTTACTCTTCTCTGTGATGAAGGAAACCAACCCCAACATCTAATCACCTAAATTAAGAATTTTTTACGAAAAATTTAAGTTATTGTGAGAATGATTATTACTAGGAGCAATGAGAATTTGGCGTCAGGCGTGACGAACGATGAGCCAAATTGCTCAATTTGTTTGCAAACGCATAAATCAGACCAGCCATCGGTGGTCACACCATGCAAATACAAATTTCATAAAGTTTGTATTGAGACTTGGTTAAATACCAATAACGAATGTCCTTCATGCAGGAAGTTGATTCACATTCGAGATTTGAGGCCATTTAAGACAGATTTACGAGACACTATAGTTACACGATCAGACAGAACACCGAAGAAACATTTTACCAGATCTTTTACGCGCAGCGATGACGATTTAGTTGAGCCTTTAGTGGATGTCCAAACTGAGAAGGATTCACAAAGGTTAAGCACCACTTTGCCAAGTAGCAATGAAGTGACAGATATGGAAAATATAAATGATAGAGATAGAGAAATGCCGATTGACTACGATTACATTTCGCAGATTATTGAACAAAGTGTTCAACGTTTAATGCATTTGAGACTTGATTCGAGACCAAACAGTAATCAAAATACGGTTCAGCGGAACGCTGATGAGCGACAAAATAATGAAAATAGAAACGACCAGCGACAAAATAATGAAAATAGAAACGACCAGCGACAAAATAACGCAAATACAAACGTCTTAAGTTCAGCCAAAGTTACGTCGATGATCCAAAATTGGAATATCAAATTTGATGGGTCCACTAACGGGTTAAGCAGCCGCCGTGGCTCAGTTGGTTAGTGCGCGGTCCAACGAGTCGCATGCAGAGCGACGCAAGATCGAATACTGCATGTAGTAACACCTAAAAAAAAAAAAATAACGGGAAACTCGTTTTCTCTTTCGGTGGCTGTTCTCTCAGCTGGAAATGGCAAACCTCTGAGAGTAAAAATTGCCTATGAAAAAGCTCCCAACCTGCCGTTCGGAACCGGCATAAAACTGTAGGTCCCTTCCACCCGCGTACAAAATTCACACGCACAACACGGGTGGCTGCGGGAAGCTAGGCCTTAGTCTCGCGTAAGCGGGCTGTCGTGCCAATCAATTATTATTAAATTATTTAACGGGTTAAGAGTGGAAGAATTTCTTTATAGAATTCGTTCCTTAACTTCGGACTGTTTGAACAATGACTTTTCAGCCCTGTGTAAGAATTTACACATACTTTTGACAGGTAAAGCTCGCGAATGGTATTGGAGGTACCACAAACAGGTGGAGTCGATTCAGTGGCAAGATTTTTGTACGGCCATACGTTACCAATACAAGGATTATAGGTCTAGTTACGAGATCCGGGAACAGTTGCGTAGCAGAAAGCAGAAGCCATTTGAGTCATTTGAAGCCTTTCTTGACGATATTTGTTTGATTATGGACAGGCTACCTGAACCCATTCCGGAAGAAGAGCTTATTGAAATTTTGACAAGAAATTTGAGACCAGACATTAGACACGAGTTGTTGTATGTGCCAATCCATTCGATTGCACATTTGAGACGCCTTGTGCAGATGCGTGAAAACTTATTCAGTGAAGACACTTTTCGGAGAGCGCAGCCAAAAGCAACAGCTACGGTGCTGCCACCGAATAAAAGACACGCATTAGACAGCAGGACATCACCGGAAGCAGATGAAGACGAATCCGATTTCGCGGTGGAGGCTATGCAAGCCACCCACATACAACAATTGAAATGTTGGAATTGCCAACAACAAGGACATTTTTGGGAAGACTGTTTAGAAGAACGGACTATATTTTGTTATGGATGCGGTACTCCTAAGGTTTACAAGCCACAGTGTGCCAAATGTCTATCGAAAGGGACGGGAAACTCCAAGAAGGGGGTATTCTCCAAACCCTGAGTACCCCCGCAGTAACAAAAATAGTTACACGCCCATGCAGTACGCAACCGGCTAGCTCAGGAAGTTCGACAGCACCAGCAGTAAATGCGCTGCCAAATATAAGAGATGTTACTCTCACACCTACACCTACCGCCTGCAACTTCTCTGAGTTAGACACCGAAAACCTAAGATTTCCATCTTCGACTTATCACGAGCGATTGGAAAAGTATCTGCAAGCTCGAGATAGAATTTTTAAAGATGCACCAACACCAGCATTATCGCAGCGAAAGCCAAAGCGTTCGACTTTGCGCATTCGTAGATTTTTTCAGGCTCTGCGTCAGCAGAAAAGAATGCTCATTTCGACGATTGTCAATGCAAATGATCAACGTTGCTATGTGCAAGTAAAGTTTTTAGGACAAACAGAATACGGTCTGTTAGATACCGGAGCAAACATTAGTTGCGTGGGTTCGAACTTAGCCGAAGAATTCGCTAGGCATGCGAATTTTAAGAGACTATCCTCTTTTGTCAAAACAGCAGATGGTTCTCCACAAACAGTTTTAGGATATCTCGATGTGGATATGAAATACGAAAACCAAACGGAAAAACTTAGGTTGTATTTAATCCCATCGATAGCACAACATTTAATCCTTGGGATAGATTTTTGGCGAATTTTTAAATTAGCTCCAGGATTGATAAGTTCGATTTCCAATGTTGATTCTGTTACCTCAGTCAACTCAGACGAGGAAAAATATCCGCTCACCCCTCAGCAACAAAAACGGTTGGATGCGGTTAAAAATTTATTTCCTGATTTCGAATCTGAAGGTTTAGGCAGAACAAAACTGATTCCGCATGACATTGATGTAGGCAATGCAAAACCCATCAAGCAGCGCTGTTACCCTGTATCTCCAGCGGTAGAAAAATTAATGTTTGAGG
Organism: Melieria omissa; assembly: GCA_963971225.1. Classification (NCBI taxonomy): domain Eukaryota; kingdom Metazoa; phylum Arthropoda; class Insecta; order Diptera; family Ulidiidae; genus Melieria; species Melieria omissa. Next base: position 88,627,557 of record OZ020267.1, on the reverse strand, counting down.
AAATTGATAGAATGATCAAGTTAGGAGTAATTGAAGAATCGTCAAGTGCATGGTGTGCACCAATGAGGCTAGTTTTAAAACCCAATAAAGTTCGTTTATGTTTAGATGCACGAAAGCTTAACGAGGTCACTGAGAAAGATGCATATCCGATACAGAGCATTGAAAGGATATTTTCACGTTTACCAAAAGCAAACATCATCACAAAGTTAGACCTGAAAGATGCATATTGGCAGATAGGATTGACAGAAAAGTCAAAAGCTCTCACAGCTTTCACAGTGCCAGGTCGTCCGCTTTATCAATTCGTTGTTATGCCGTTCGGCTTGTGCAACGCGCCATCGACAATGTGCAGACTAATGGACCAGCTCATACCACCTGAGCTAAGTGAATGTGTTTTTGGTTATTTAGACGATCTTTGTATAGTTTCGACAGACTTTGACAGCCACCTCAATTGTTTGACCAAAATTGCAGCACGCTTTCGTGAAGCTAATTTGACGTTAAATGTCAAAAAGAGCAGCGTTTGCGTCACTTCGACCAAGTATCTTGGCCATATAATTGGAAATGGAGGTATTGCGATGGACATGGAAAAAATCCAAGCGATTCTTTCTTGGCCAACACCGAAGACGCGCAAACAGGTCAGAGCATTGATGGGTTTAGCTGGCTGGTACAGACGGTTTATTGAAAAATTTTGCTAGTATGACGACTCCTATTACTGACACACTTTCGACCAAGAAAAATTTCGTATGGACAGATGAGGCGAACTTAGCGTTCGGAAAGCTCAAACAACTTCTAACTTCAGCACCAGTACTTGCGAACCCAGATTTTGGAAGAAAATTTTATATTCATTGTGACGCCAGCGACACAGGCATAGGCGCAGTACTTGTGCAAAAGAATGAAAGCGGGGATGAAAAACCCATAGCTTTTATGTCCAGAAAACTGAACTCGGCTCAGAGAAATTATAGTGTGACAGAAAGGGAATGTTTAGCGGCTTTAGAGGCCATAACAAAATTTCGTTGTTATATTGAGTTGCAAGAATTCGAAGTAGTCACCGACCATTCTAGTTTAGTTTGGTTGATGAAGCAGCCAAACCTAAGCGGCAGATTGGCCAGATGGGCTCTGAAATTACAAGGGTTTAAATTTACAATTAGTCAACGGATTAGTCAGCCGCCGTGGCTCAGTTGGTTAGTGCGCGGTCCAGCGAGTCGCATGCAGAGCGACGCAAGTTCGAATTCTGCTTCTAGTAACACCTAAAAAAAAATAACGGGAAACTCGTTTTCTCTTTCGGTGGCTGTCCTCTCAGCTGGAAATGGCAAACCTCTGAGAGTAAAAATTGCCTATGAAAAAGCTCCCAACCTGCCGTTCGGAACCGGCATAAAACTGTAGGTCCCTTCCACCCGCGTACAAAATTCACACGCACAACACGGGTGGCTGCGGGAAGCTAGGCCTTAGTCTCGCGTAAGCGGGCTGTCGTGCCAATCAATTATTAATTATTCAACGGAAAGGCAAAGATAATGTAGTACACGATGCGCTCTCGCGTTTGCATGTAGATGCACAAACAGCGACAGCTGAAGTTTCACCGGAAATAGATTTGAGTTCGACACATTTTTCTGATACAGACTACGAGCAGTTGAAAGCTAAAGTTCGACCAGAGCAAAACAAATTGCCGGACTTGAAAATTGTTGACAAATTTGTCTATATCCGTACTGAACATGCAACAGGCGATGAAATGCAAGAAGAACAGAGTTGGAAGCTATGGATACCGATTGCAATGCGCACCGAAGTTCTAAAAAGAGCGCACGATTCAGTTATCGCAGCTCATGGTGGAATGCACAAAACCCTGGAACTGTTAATACTGCTGACAGACATAGGATTTTTGTACTACGAAGAATACTACAATCAAAGCTCTAAAAAACCCATACTAGCATGCTGACACACACTTGGTTTTTGTACTACGTAGTACATTTTGACAGCGGCGAAAACAAATTTAAAAATAACGGAAATATATTTTCTGTTCATTCTCTATTCCTGCAGTGAGGTTGTCAACGAAGAGCTTTAAGAGCTTAAAGCGGTTTAAGCTTTGCTGTATGTTCCGTTTCTATTCCAGTCGGTTCCCTTTGTAGTAAACTGAAAAATCCCATTCCTGTTCGTGGTATTCTACTGCTCCAGTTGCTTTCCAGTTGCTTTCGAACAAAAGTTGAAAAAACCGATGCCAGACATTGGTTTTTTGTACTAGCAGGATTTTTGTACTACATGTCTGTCACGGGTATAAGACGCAATTTTTATTGGCCAGGCATGGTAAAAGATGTGCGAAACTGTGACGTTTGCAAATCCACGAAAGCTCCAAACGTACTTCTTCGTCCACCAATGGGAAATCAACCGATTTCTTCACGACCGTTTCAGCGACTATATGTAGACTAGGCATCGCAATCCCGGGATCCCGGACTTTTTCCAGTCCCGAAAATCCCGGGATTCAAATCTTTTAATCCCGGGATTTTCGGGATTGCAAAAGATGCTTCAAAGTTCAAATGAAATAAATTTAAAAGCACAAAAACCCAATTCCTTATCTGAAGGAGGAGGGAGGGGATAGAGGGCGTCTTTTGCAAAAGGCTTATAATTATTTACTAAGCATTCAACCAGCAAGTGTTGAATCTGAAAGATGTTTTCTCTCAGCAGGGTTTATTTGCAATAAATTTCGCTCTAGATTAGAGGGCAAAACATTTAATGCCTTAGTATTTTTAAGATCTCAGTTTTTAGTTAATCACAACGCTTAACTTTTTTATCGAAATAATCAAAGTAAAACTAAAAGTACTAAGAAATTAACTATTTTATTTATTTTTATCAAATATGCGTATATATGTACTTTATGATACATTTGATGCAAAGCAATAAGTTATGTTTAAGTGTCATTTTTGGATAAAACTAAATGTTATCAAACTGAAGTTAAATGTCAAATGAAAAACTTTTAAGTTAAACAAAATGTTGTCAAGGATGACTATGTTTATTTATTTGATTTAAATTTAAACTGACAATTTTGAATGTAATTGACAACTGATTGTAAATGACAACTGGATTTTGGTGATGTGCCGCGCACAACCAACCACTTCGACGACTCAACACCGACTGCCTCCCTTTCCGCCTTACAATGTGATTAAATTCAAGATAAAAAATCTTAAAACTACCCAAATGTGATTAAACTGTGTCCATTTTTATGGTAAATATATTATAAACAAGTATTTATGCAATTTGGTAAAATTGTTTTATTTAAAAAATTTGTTATTTGAATCCCGGGATTAAATCCCGGGATCCCGGGATTTGACTTTTCAATCCCGAAAATCCCGGGATCGCAAAATGGCAAAAAATTGCGATCCCTAATGTAGACATATTAGGTCCTTACCCGAGGAGCAAAAAGGGAAACATTGGATTGCTGATAGTGTTAGACCATTTTTCGAAATTTCACTGGCTTTGTCCGCTGAAAAAATGTACTTCTTCAGTCATTCAAGACTTTTTATGGCATCACATATTTCATACATACGGGGTACCAGAGACACTAGTTAGCGATAATGGAGTGCAATTCAAAAGCAAGGAGTTTAACGAATTTTTGACCAAGCTAGGAATAAGTCACGTTTATACCGCACTTTATGCACCACAGGCAAATGCGTCAGAACGCGTTAATCGTTCACTAATTGCAGCCATCCATGCATATATCAAAAAAGATCATAAAGAGTGGGATATAAACTTAACCAGCATCTCTTGTGCGTTGCGAAACTCATACCATCAAGCCATACAGTGTTCACCTTATCGTGCATTATTTGGCTTCAATATGATCTCCGCTTGTTAGACGAACCTAGTATTGAGTTAAAACGTGACGATCAGCTCGCGTTAGCGCGACGAACAATCACGAAAAACCTCCGTACCGCATACGAGCATAACACCGAACAATACAATCTGCGAACCAGACCCGTAACATTTCAAGTAGGTCAAGAAGTATTTAGACGGAACTTTGCTCAACGCAATTTTGAAAAAGGCTTTAATGCCAAACTTAGCCCAATGTTTATAAAAGCTCGCGTTCGTGACAAACTGGGTAATAACTATTACGTCTTAGAAGATTTACAAGGTCGACTAGTTAGTACATTTAGCGCCAAAGACATCCAGCAATGACAAAACGAATTCCTCCGTCTAAGCTGTTAGTTTAGGAAACCACATCTTATCCGCTTTGTAATATTCGATTTCGGGCTAATTAAAAATTTTCCTTTTTGAATGTGAATTTGTATTGCACAAAAAGAATAAACGTACAATGTTGCAAAGATAAAATCTCGACAACAATGTGCCGCAACATTTTAGTACTTGTAACCGATGACCAGTCAGGATAGGCAACAGTTCGAAACGACTGACGACCTCAGCGACCGCCGTAGGCAGACGAACAAAAGGTCAGATAGAAAGTCACGATCGAATGATCTGTCTTTCAATCATACGACTTGGTCTCGAGACCTCAGCAGTTCAGTGAACAAATTCAAAGTTAAGAGTGCAGTAGTGCAATAGTGAGTGAGTGTGATAGCCGCAAAGTCGGCAGTGGTGCAAATTATATATATAGTTGTGAAAAGTTTTAAGTTAAATTGTAGCAGCAATTTTGGGACATAAGCCAAGCAAGCCTTAATTAACTGGGTAAGTTTTGGCTACAGTTTCAATTATCTTTTAATAGGCTAGACAAAGTTGTAAGGAAAATCATATTCCCTTATCTTAGGCGAAGTTATATGCGGCCACGGACCGGTTTATCACCCTCGTCTGCATATATCGCGCAGCGAACCGAGTCCGCCGAAATTTTGGTATTTGTCGAGAAGCCGCAGAGATTTTTCTATATATTTTGCACGAAAAGCCGAAATTTAAATTTGTTCACGAGGCCGCAGACAATTTTGTATTTTTCCGAGAAGCCGCAGATATTTTATACATTTTTGTACGAAAAGCCGAAATTGAAATTGCACGAACAGCAGCAGCAAGTCAAGGCCCAGCAGCATCACCACTCCAAATCACCACTCAGCATAAATCACCACCAGCACCACTGAAGGAGAAAAGCACGGTCGGACGAAAAGCGCGGAAGAGCGGACGGACGAATTGCAGCCACCAAACACCAGCAACCAGCACCCGCAACGAAAAACCAAAACCAGCAGCTGAAAAAATTAACATCGAAATTATACTCACCTGGAATTATACTTACCTTCAAAGTTTGACCTACCACCAACATTTGCTACGTAAACCAACCTTTTGTACTCACCTTCAACACTTTCCATACTTACTTATTTTAACCGAATTATAAAAGTTAATCGTTAAATTGTAATTGAATTCAAATTAGATATAAGTCAGGCTTATTAGAAACACTATTTTGATCATGTAAATAGGGAAAAGCCAATTCGTTTTCGTAGTATAAGTCAAAAGAAAAGAAGAAAAACTATTCATGCATATTTAGAAATGACCTTCAAGAGCGTTTATGCGAACGCCAAAAAAGCAGCATACTAACAACAACAATTTCACAGTCCAGCAGCAACGAACGAGAAAAGTGAGCAGCATCCACGATTAAGGGCCCTTCTTCGCGACGAGATGCATGTGAGTAAGAACAAAACACTTTTACACTAACAACTATCAGTGTTGCGAGAGAGAGTAGTGGAACTCTTATACGCATGCACTCTGCATAAGCGGTCAGCAGATCATTTTTGCGGTGGGCCATGCGTATTCGCATTTCTACCTCCAATCGTTTCGCTTCGCAGCTGCACTGCGCTGCATTCCTTATATTATTGTTGTTGTTGCACTTTGCAGCGGTATTTGCATTGCGCTATTGTTGTAAAACAGCCAATGTCACTTGGAACTTTTTGTTTTTTCTTTTAAATGCGAAATTTTGCTTTGCCAAAACGCGAATAATATTGGACAAATATTTGTGAAAATGATTAAAATTGATAAATTAAGAAAAATAATTATTTAAAAATTGAAATGAAAAAAAAAGAACGAAAGCAGAAGACGTAATTCCTGCTACAATTTGCGAGGAAAAAACTGAAAAAAAACAATTAACGCGAAATTAGAATAAGGTAAATTTAAAAGAAAGAAAGAAAGAAAAGAAAACCAAAGCAGAAGATTTAATTCCTGCAAAAATTTGCGAAAAGAAAACTGAAACGAACACAGATTAAAGTGAAATTAGAATAAAGTAAATTTTTAAGACCGAAAAATGAAAGAAAACTAAAGCAGATGAAAGAATCCCTGCAACAAATTGCGCAAGCTGAAACGAAAGCAAAGTAAAACGAAATGAAAATAATGTAAAATTTGGAAAGGAAAAGAGAATGAAAAACAAATACTTACCGCGATACTTACCGAAACACTAAACTATTAAAACGAGTTCCTTTATTTCTATAATACTTACCTTTAATATTCGATTATGTTTACTTAAAAATGTATAAATTACTTAATTAGTATTTAAGTGATATACATACTTACATACTTACCTGTTAGTTGAACCATACTTACCTTAAATTGTTGTTGTGAACTATTGACACTGGAAAAGAAGTGAGGTTTGCATAGCATTGACTGCAGTTATGTGCTGGCGAGTCCGCGTGTGTTAGCACACAGTTATTTAGTTTATTATTTTGGTTATACAGTTTTTTTTTGGTTGTTAGAATCGATCACCTTCTGCATTCCCTTTTGTGCGACAAATTTGCGCGTCGCTAATATTGAAGTAAAGCTATGCTGAATGCAGGGAGAGTTATCATAGTTTGTTGTAGTTTAAGGTTTAGAATTTTGTAAATAATCATGAAGACAATTAAATATAAATTGTTATATTTTGGGTTAAGATAACCATGGAAATTTTAGAGTTTATATTGTACAGGTGATTAGATGAAAGGGTAGGTGGACTTATGTCTTTGGGGACCCATACTAACAACAACATGGGTCATGGTTGGGAGGGTAAGAGACAGGGCGAGGCGCACTCCACCTTAGCGTCGCCCCAAAACACAGAGAAGAGGAAGAACGGCCAGCGCGGCTATTTTGAAGTTTATTGTCCGTCCGATATTTTGTCTTGTCATGTTGAGTTTGAATAGATCATGATTTAGATGATTTAGATCAATCAAGTGGCTGGGACTCATATTGAGTTAATTGTAGTGCAGGTTGTGATGATTTGGTCCCAAATCCCCCCACCAGCCGTAAGAGCTAGCTTTATTTAAGGGTCCCGCACGAAAGTGGCCAAATGAGCGCATTGCAACCTGGGGTGGTTCCACTTTACGATTGTCGGGAAGCAACAGCCCAAGGTTGGGTGTTTTGTTTTCCGTGCGTTGTGTTTCAATTTGTATCGTACAATTTGTACACAACGTAGGGCAATATAGATGCTTTGCAATTTGTTCCTTAAAGGATCGGTAGCGTGGAGCATATATATTGAGCCCACATTTTGTACATTACAGCCACGCAATCTACACGAACTCCGCAGTTTCCTGGGCCTGTGCACTTACTACCGCCGATTTGTTCCGGGATTCGCGAACATAGCCAACAACTTGCACAAACTGACGAAAAAGAGCCAAGCTTTCGAGTGGAACGAGGAGCAGGAACAGGCTTTTGCACGTCTGAAGGAAAAACTGTGCAGTGCTCCAATTCTGGCCTTCCCCGTGCCTGGGAGATGTTTGTGCTGGATACAGATGCAAGCGGGAATAGTATTGGCGGTGTGCTATCACAGATAATAGACGGCCAGAAACAAGTGATAGCGTACTACAGTAGGGTTCTATCGAAACCGGAACGCAACTACTGTGTGACACGGAGAGAACTGCTGGCGGTATTGGACTACGTAAAACACTTCCACAAATATCTGTATGGACAAAGGTTTCGCCTGCGCACAGATCATGCGGCATTGAAATGGCTCCTGAACTTTAAATATCCTGAAGGGCAATTGGCGCGATGGATCGAACAACTACAGAGCTACGACTACACGATAGAGCATCACAAAGGCAGTAGCCATGGAAATGCCGATGCCGAAAGCAAAGAAAAGATAGTGGACGTCCGGCTGGTAAGCGTTATGCCAGAGGAAGAGTGGTGTGGTCGGCGGAGAGGCTACAAAAAGACCAGCGTGAGAATGCGGATCTTTCAAAAATCGTCGAAGGCAAGGAGCAAGGCGCACGTCCAGACTGGCAGGAGATGGCCGGTGAAAGCCCGATCGCTAAGGCTTACTGGGCACAGTGGAAAAGTCTGCGACTGAAAGAAGGATGCCTGTACCGCGAATGGGAGAGCGCGGATGGTCGGACCAGCAACTCCCTAATGGTAGTGCCGAAATGCAGAATCAACGAGGTCATTGAGGCATACCATAACGACTCCAGTGGAGGGCACCTGGGCATCACCAAAACCGTCGCCAAAATAAAAAGACGATTCTACTGGGTAGGATGTCAGGAGTCTGTAGCCGAGTGGATTAAGAGCTGCGACCGATGTTCAGCCGCGAAAGGGCCGCATGCAGCAGTACAACGTGGGAGCGCCCTTCGAGCGGATTGCTGTGGACGTCGCCGGCCCATTCCCAACTAGCACTCAAGGCAACAAATATGTGCTGCTGGTAATGGATTACTTCAGCAAATGGCCCGAAGTGTACCCTATTCCTAACCAGGAGGCCACTACGATCTCGGAAAAGCTGGTAAACAACTGGGTAGCCAGGTTCGGAGTTCCGTTGGAGTTGCACTCAGATCAAGGCCGGAATTTCGAATCTGCGGTGTTCAAAAGGATTGGGACACGCATATCCCCCTGTTCCTGATGGCGTATAGGTCAGCCCCGCACGACACGACATCACTCACTCCAGCCCGAGCAGTGTTCGGCACAGAGTTGCGGTTACCCGCTGACTTGAAGTTCGGGGTAGTCAGCACAACGGGAGGCGCTAAGACGGACTACGTGGTCAATAAGCGGGCGGAACTGGAGGAAATTCACCAGTTTATAAGGAGCCGCACCAAACTGGTCAGCGATAAGGCGAAAGCCTTGATCTACGGGCCAACTCAGCAGGGTTCCAAGAAGGCGATCTGGTAATGCTCTACAACCCGCACCGGAGGAAAGGTTTGTCTCCGAAACTTCAAGCGTCATAGGAAGGACCGTACGAAGTCGTGACTAGGATTAACGACGTGGTATACAGGATTCGACGTTGCAGTAATAGAGGCGCTAAGCTGAAGGTAGTCCATTTGGAGCGCCTGGCGCCTCATCACAGCGGAGCCTCGGCACTTGTTCGGGATGAACAAGTCTAAGTGGTGGGCAGTGTAACGATAAGACAGTCTGTCGCGGTGCAAAGCAACCCTGCCGCTACGTGCCGTGCTATAACCCGGGCAACGACGGCCGCGATAGTAACTTTTAGTCCAATCTGACAGCGACGGCTGCGATAATAACTTTAAGTCCAACCTGGCAATGATGGAAACTTTTAGTCCACTCCGGAATGTGCGGGAACGATCTGCGCGATGGCTTGAGAGGTATAAAAGGCAGCCGGATACGGCGCAGCGAGTCAGTTCTTGACAAGTGAAGTTGCCACACGGAGTAATTAAGCAAATACTTAAGTGTACGAACAGTAAAGTGTAAAACTGAGAATAATAAAGTGACTGTTGGTTTTGAATTGGCTGCGTTGGAATAATTAAAGTTGTTTCATTTTCAAATTGCACAATCCAGTGATACGTAACAGCCCACTAGACCTAGTATTCGTAACAATATGTATATTAGTGTATAAGTGTTTTCGGGTAATAATAATTAATTCCTATTATATTTGGTGAACAAATTAAATTTGAGTACAGGGCGGATTTTTTGTCCCACTGTATTTACCTGGGGTGACAACAGCTGTGCACTGAATGTTTAAGTGAAGAATTTTCTGAGACTTCGAAAATTTTCAATAGTGCTGCGAAAACAGGCTACTCGACCCACTGTATTTGCGTTTGCTTATTTCTGCCAGCGAGAGTGGAAAATTGCCTAGGCAGAAGTGCGAATGTGCAATTGCACTTGAAAGCAGCAGCGGGAGTGCTGGCTGCTCAGTGCTTGAGTATATCGCACAAAGCAAAACGCAAAAATGCGTGCAAGTGGGTGAGTGGGAATGCAGCGGGAAAAATGCTGCACTAGAACAGTGCGTCTTTGCTGGCTGCAGCTGAGATTTGGCTGCTTCGGCAGCGAAGGTCGCGCAAAAGAGACTGCGAAATGTACAAAGCGCCGAATTATGTGCAGTAGCGGAATTGCTAACTGCACTGCGCTGTTTTGTAAAAAGGGAAATATGCACACGATAAGCGGGGTACCAGAATGAAGATTTTTATCGTGGATTTTGGGGAGAGGGTATATATTCGGGGTAGATATATATTTATAAAAATGTTCCGCTTATCTGTTTTTGGGCACCGTGCCCGAGGTTGAGGATCTCCTGCTGGATGCTGTTGTTTGTGCCCTTGTAGTTTGGGCTGTTCTCCTGTTTCCTTTGTTTTCTCTGCGTTGTGGGTGTGTGTTGTTGTTTGATGATTTACGCGTTTTGGTTCTTGTCTTTGTACATCACTGCACTGTCCAATATTTCGTTGCACTTTTTGTTTGCTTGCGTTGTCACTGTTTGTGTATTCTTATTATTTGTTAAATTTTGATTTTGATTTTGCACAATTTTATTTTGTTTGTTTTTAGTTGAGATTAATTGTTACACCTCGTATGCACATATGTATGTATGTGTATTTGTTTGTTCCACTTGAAATTGTTGAAGTTGTTGTGAGTTGTTTTTCATTTAAAAATTTTGAAAATCGCACTGTTTGTACTTGTTAATTGTTTTGTATTTTGAAATTGCTTTATGTTTACTGATGTTTATTGTTTTCTGTTTTGTGTTTCGCGGCGCGGGTCCGCAGTAGCTCGAAGGACCATGAACAGATTCGCGCGGAGCGGTAGAAAAATACGGTGGAATTTCGAGTTAAGGGTGACTTTTATTCCGTGAGGTATGAAAGATAAGTAACAGAAAATACATTAAACATTAAACGATACGAATGGCCGAAGCCGGGGAGCAGAAAATAGGGTGAACATGAGTACAAAGGGAAAAGGAAAGATTGAGATTGGAGATGGGATCGACGGATCACTGAAGGCAGCACTCATCTAAACAAGACGTTTCTGCGATATTTGCATCAGGTCCTCTCCACCGAGGCTGTGTTTCCCTAGAAACTTTGCACGTCTGTGTGTCAGGGCAGGACAGTTCGTAATGATTTGTTCCATTGTTTCGTCAGCTTCCTGGCAGAATCTGCATGTTCTGCTGTCGGTAAGACCAAGTTTGTAGAGGTGGTTGTTTCAGAAAAAGTGGCCTGTTACAGCACCACATAGAGTCCTAAGTTGGCTTCTGTTGAGATCTAGAGCAGAGATAGCTCTCTCTCTGTTGAAGTTTAGGAACTTTTTGGAGTGGTGTAGACCTTCCAAGTTGCTCCATTATATCTGCTTGCGTTTTTGCGTCCAGTTTTTGATGTCCTGTTTCAGGTCTTTTTTGCTAAACCCGAACATCGGGGCTGGCCCTATGAATGGGCTCTCTGCTCCCTTTTTGGCTTGTGCGTCCGCCATTTCATTGCCTTCATGGCCCTCATGCCCCGGTATCCAAACCAAAACTACACGGTTTCGTGTACCTAGGTTGTTGAGCTCCATGTGGCAATACAAGAGGGTTTTCGATAAGAAAGAGTAGCTGTCCAAGCTTTTAAGACTGAAAGGCTGTCCGAGAGTATTGCAATTTTTTCCTTTTTTTTTATTTTTATTTTTCGCCGTAATGGCGCGTGAGCTGTCGAGTTACCTTAAGTCTAAGCGCGGCCTTCTTAGCAGCGCTTTTCGCAGTCAGACCAATTGGATAAAATCCCAAGATTTTGTCCAGTGCCGCTGTCGGAGTGGTGCGCATTGCGCCTGTTATACACAACCCAGCGGCTCTCTGTACAGTCTCGAGTCTTTTGGCATAGGTCCTTTTATCCACCGCAGTCCACCATACTATGATCCCGTAGAGCATAATGGGTCTAATAACTGCAGTGTAAATCCAATGTGTGAGACGGGGGGATAAACCCCAAGTCTTACCGAGCATTTTTCTGCAAGCGTATAAGGCGTTCAAGGCTTTCCTTTTCCTGTCTTCCACATTCAACTTCCACGACAGTTTATTATCCAAGATGACTCCTAGGTACTTTGTAGATGTTTTGGGGGTGAGTATGGTGTTGTTCAGTTTGGGAGGAAGCCAGGTTGGGATCTTGTACTTTGTTGTAAAAAGAACTAAGTCCGTCTTGTCTGGATTTGTTTCCAGTCCCACAGTCTTTGACAACGGCTAGGTCATCCGCGTATGCAGTTAGCCTTGGCCCCCCGTCCCTCAACTTTAAAAGGATCTTGTTCACGACTAGATTCCATAGTAACGGAGAAAGCACACCCTGGGGGGTGCCCCTGTTCGCCTTCCTCGTCATGGTTGTCGCGCCCCACTCCGCTACCACTGAGCGGCAATTCAACAGATTACCAATCCAGTCCTGTATGGGTGGGTGCACATGAATTGATCAGAGAGAGTAAAGTAATCTTTCTTCTATACCTATATACAAGCCCTAACCACTATTAATTCGTACCCCTACGCTTTTTCCCATTTTAATTTTTCAAATTAAAAAAATAATTTTTCAATTCCTCATATTAATTTTTCAAAAACGGTTCCACAACAATAATATTTATGTTTTAGTTTGGCCTTCATCTAGCCCAGATCTAAGTCCAATAGAGCCCTAATGAAAAGAAGATTGAGGAATGAGCCCCCCGTACCCTCTTGGAACTAGAAAACAAAATTCAAGATGGTTGGGACTCTATTACACCGGAAGAGTGTCAGAAACTTATTTTATCAATGCAGAGTCGATGCCAGGCTGTAATCGCAGCAACGGGAGATATTAGCCGATATTAAATTTTCTTTCATTTGCGGTCATACGAATTATTAGTGGCCACTTTTAGTTGTAACTTTTTGAAGTTGTTCTGTTCAAAAATTAATAATAAAAATAAAATTTTTTTGTTCTAATAGCTGATGGTCAAATGCGTCGTTCCAATGATCTGTGGACCCCGCACAACTCCAATCCTCTCCCTTCCAGTTTCCCTGTGTAGACATGTTCCACTTCCCACCGGCTCCGGCCGTTTGTGTTGTCCAGTGTCCCATATTATTGTCATTCGTGTTTTAACCTCGCAATAAAGCACCCACCAAATCGAAAACCTCCGCGTTTCATTTTATTAAAAGCGCACCGCCGACGGCTACGAAGGAGACACTATTACATGGTCCTTCGAGCCACCGCGAACCCGCGAATATATAAAACAACAAATTAAACACAAACTAAAAATAAAGTGACACAAAAGAGTGAACAACATATCAAACAAGTGACACAAACCAAATACAACAACAAATTACAAACAGTGAAACAGAACAAATGAGGTAACAAAAAGAAATTAAAGTGAATTGAAGTTAGCCCTTTACACAAAAAAAAAAAAAACCAAAATTATAAATAAACCAAAAAGCCATCCCCGGCCCCCTGTTAAGTGAACAGTGAGAAGTGCAGCCCCAGCCCCTTATTCAAAAACCAAAAAGCCATCCCCGGCCCCCCTTGATAAAAAACGAAAAGCCATCCCTGGCCCCCTAAAAACAAAAAACACAAAAGCCATCCCCGAGCCCCCCCTGTTCGAAAAAAAGAAAATAAGTGCAGCAGCTACAACAAAACGAGGAAACATCCAACAACAACAACACACTCTACGCAGACGAAGAGGGAAGCGACAGCGGACAAACAAAAAGGGCAGACAATATCAGCACCACAACCAAACAAGCGGACGGACGGACGTCAAGAACAACGAAAGAAAATCCCCATACCCGGGCACTGGGCCCAATAAGATAAGCCCGAAAACTTTGTATTAAAAATTAACAACACATACACTAACCAATATATACATTTATATTTCAAAAATTTACAAAAAAAATTACCCATATTCCCATATTAATAATATACCCAACAAATTAAATCTCCGTTGAATATTGTATATATATACAATATTGTATATATATACAATATTCAACTGGACCAAGAAATCCCACAAAAATAGTTCCGCTACTGCCCATTTGCAGATTCCCCCTGCAGACAAGTTTCGCGCTTCTTGCACACAAGAATTTGCATTGCGGCAAGAAATAAGCGCGGATTTATTTCCCCTGCTTCTCTTTGTGCTTTTCGGCACATATTCACGCACTTCTCTTTGTGCAATATTTACATACACTATTTCCCCTTCTCTTCTTTGTGCTTTGTACACGAGATAAGCAGCAAACAGCCCAGCTGCTGTGTACGTTCTACCAACGAATATGAAGTTATAGAACGCGCATCTCATACAAGCAAACGCGTTGTATGGCGGGTACTGCTGGTAGTACCCTCTGTTATTGACAGCAGCACTCTCTGTTACTAACAGCAGAAATATCTGTAACTCCGGCGTAACATGTGAGTAGAAGCAAAGAAAATAAACATACGAAGGCTTGCTTTTGGTTGCGTTCACTGCAGCGAGTCTGCGTTAGCACACTGCTGCGGCGTGGGATGATTAGGAGATGAGGACGATGTGCTGTTGTTGTTGTTGTTGCGCTGGCGAAATGCTGGAATTGTAAAACGATTTCTATTTTCTGGCGGCTGGCTTTAGTTCTTCTTCTATAAGCCTGCACGGCGTCGCATATTGCTCCTGAACTCACTGCCGACTGTAGTGTGCGCAAAATCATAGAAAAGAAAATAAAATATGGCTGGCGTGGTGACTTACAGGCAATAAAAAATATATATAAAGTAATCAAAAAAGACAATTAAAAAGGGAAATTGGAAAGAAAGGAAGACGTTTTTATTAGCCCGTAATAATTTTCCGTCTTGTTTTTTGGAACTATTTTTACTGCCCAAATATAATGCTTGCTTAAAAGAACTAAACTAAGAAAATCTTATATTGCAAATTTATGGTCACATCATTCGCCATGGAACCATTCAGGTGTAGAATATTTATACTATTTTTAAACGTAGGCATTCTTAAATCACAGTTTTCTTATGACCAAATACTTGTCTTATTATTAATTTCTTTATTTAGTGCTTTAGTAGTGCTTTCGACATATTGAAAGTCAATAGACCTATTTAGGTTTTTCCATACAATCTTTTAACCCTTGGTTTGCCCGTTAGATTTCGATTTAAAAAAAATTAAAACACGTATCTAATTATTTTTGATTTCAAGTGTTTTTACGAATTTTTAAGTCAATATAGCCATCAGTTAATTTTTTTTCGTAGTTGAAATGTGAAATAAACAAATAATTTTATTTCGAAATCGCCACGTAAAAATATTTGTAAACATTTTAAATTGGGATCAACCGCCATATTTTAAAATCAATCAAAGCGTTGGCCATCAAAAAGCCATACACCGCAAAGATTCGATTGATGGAAATATGATAGCAATATTGTGCAGCAAAAGCAATCGGCAACACAAAAAAGCATACACACAATAATCGACAGCAAAAACATTAGCGAGTCCCGAGTCATCTTCGTTGAAACGATGACGACGATGCTTTGGTTCGTTGTTTGCTCTTTGCTTGCGATTCGGCAAACAAGATCAAGAAACATACATGCAAAAAATGATTGAGCGAACACTACGCTGTAACACAACCAGTGATGACATGATACGAAACTGGCAGGGGAAGCGAATTTGTTGACCATTTTTTGCATTTCACATACACAATCTGTGTGAGGTGTCATGGCCCTGTAGGAAATGGGACTGGTTGAACCATGTAGTTTTTCAACTGGTTGCTTGTCAGTCATAGTTGACTTCAGAACCGACTCGTTTCCTTGGAGCAAACTTACCCTTTTAACGTGGCGTCGCTGACAGTCACTTGAACAACTAATTGTTAAATTTACTTACAAAAAAACAGTTAAAAAACCAATAAATTTTGGGAACCAGTTGTCTCACGTCCGACAGGGGTGGGTCAGTGATTGGTTCAACAGTGTGGTCGCGTTGAAGTTAGAACAAAGCGCAAAGTTGCAATTTAGAGGTAGCTTGTCTTTCGTATTTTTTAGAAAAAGGCGTTTTAATACGATGCATGTTATTATTTTTATAATTGTCACTTATTTCAATAAAAAATGCATACATTTTCTAAACTTTGTTTTGTTTTTATGTTATTTGTTATGTTGTTATGTGCACCCAATGCTGCACAATTGGCAGCCATGCTGCAACGCATAATTTTAAATGCATTACAATTGACTGTTCTGTATATTATACGTGCAAGGAGCTTGAAATTCTTTTTGGTACATCTAGCACTTGAAAAATACAACAAATAACCCGCGAGCGCTATAAAGTTCTATACAGAAATTTTCTGTTAACTATTCTAAAACACCCCGCGTTATGAATAAAAATTCCTTTGTCGATTTCTTCTGGTTCTGACATATATAGGGTGTTTTTTTTTAGAGGTTTGTTTTTCGAATAGAGATAAAACTGGCATTTTGTGGTCAAATCTGGAAACTCTAATGTCATTTATGTTCAGTTTGGTTTGCCATTTCATCATGAACAGGTTGACAAAAGAACAACGCTTGCACATCGTGCAAATTTATTTCGAAAATAATGGTTCAGTTCGCGAAGTTTACCGCAAGCTCCGTCCATTTTATGGTCGACATAATCGTCCATCAGAGCAAAATCGGTCCATCCATCGGTTAACCATGGGTCGTTTTCGCACTACGTTTACTCTATGTGATAATACGCATCCGCAGAGACGTCGAACAGTGCGCACCGAAGAAACAATTGCCGCTGTAGAGCAAAATGTTGAAGAGGACCCGAATGAATCGATTCGCCACCGTGCACAGCAATTGGAGCTTTGTCCATCAACTTTAAAAATTGGACCTGTAGAATTGGCTTTATTCGAGCCAGCCGCGGCGGCCACATGCCCGAAATCATATTTAAACATTAATGGCATAAAATTATCCTTCCAATAAAGCCAAATTGATGGACATTAAAACGATTTTCTTGTGTTTTATTTCAATTCGAAGTTCTATACCTCTAAAAAAACACCCTATATTTTGTTATTGATCTTACTTCCAAACATCGCCAGGTTTGTTTTTTATTTTAATTTTATAAATACAAAAGTTGGATGGATATGGGACCTGCAGATTGCTCTCCAGTGCTAATGCTAAACAGAACACCACCAATCGAAAGCGAATTAGCAAATGAAATGAATAATTATGACATGTTAGACACATATTCAAACAACTTTATTATATTTGTAAGCAATAATAGAATTTTATATTCATTTTTCTATAAACGTATCACAGAATTCTGTGCACAAAATAAATTAATGTTCTATGCAATTAAAACTGAACCACAACGATAACCCTCACACATGAAAATTGACCAGCACAACAACCCTCCATTTTGGAGTTGACCAACACAACAACCCTCCATTTTCATTTTGTATCGGGTCAGGAGTATGGGGCGAGAGTATCAGCTGTGGGGCGGGAGTATCAGCTGTTATGTAAGAGTATTGGTGAATTTGATGTGTTGTGTGGCTTTTTCACACTTCTCCTCTCACTTTCGGGTCACGTAGTCACTGACACAACCATTTCAATGTACACGAGTGAAGCCGTTGCGAACAATAACATTGCTTTTTGCTGTTGTCCTACGAAAATCTAACAGAAAATGTTATGAACTTAACATTCTCAAATGCCTACGCTTCGCTCTTCCCGCTCGCATCATAACAGCCGAAAACACTTTTGTGCCCACATGCGCTTTCTATATTACTTCATATTCTTTGGTTCTACACACCCACTTGTGCACATATTCATACATTTCACTTTGTGCTATATTCTTACGCACTTGGCAGCCAAGATTTCGCTGCTTGGCCCAAGTGCATATACATGTAGGATTGATGTCCTAATAGTAGGATTGATGTCCTACTTTTCCGAGTAAATGAAATGCCTGATCGCCTTGGTTTTGGTTGGTTAAGTGGCTGCCTCTGTATGAGACACACTTAGGCCTATGGGCCCGTTGTGATACCACAAATTCCACCCGTTTGAAATGTGTATGCAACACTGTTTTTTCCAACATGTGATACAATACAACACACATTTCAAACGGATGGGGGGAAAGGGAGGGAGGGGACCTACAGTTTAACGCCGAATCCGAACGGCGATTGGCAGTTTTTTCTTTCACACTTGGAGGTTTTGCCATTGCCTGCCAAGAGCGCACTTGTGCGATTCTTGTAATTCTCATTTCCTTCATGTGGATAGCGATAGAAGTAAATGAGTGTTCTTTCCAGCCCAAGCCAGGAATCGAACCTGGAGTGCTCGGTATGAGAAGCCAGCGCGCTACCCGCTGAGCTATCGAGGCCGACCTTGGTTTTAAATCGTTTATTTAATATAAAAATGTTAGAACTGTCCGGCACGTCTGCGCTCGCTCGCGGACTTCGATGATTGTCCGTTTCCCTCGTTGTCCGTCCACTTTCCCTTGTCTTGCTGTTTGTCCGTTTTCCTTGTCCGTCAGTGATGTATTTTAAAGGTCGGTCCGCTGCTAATTGTCAGAGTTGTAATTAGAACATCCGTCCGCTTCTTGTTGTCCTATGTCCGTTTGTCACTTCTACATTCGGCCCTCCTGACGACACATTCGGCCCGAATGCTGGACACCATCTTTTCATATATTCCGCAACCGTCGATGTTACTGTCGGCCCTTCTACCTCTCCGAGTTTTTGCACTTCGTAACGTCCATGGGGTAATTTCCGAACGACCTTGTATGGTCCAAGATATTTCCTCTTCAGCTTCATATTTGTGCCAAATTGGGTACGCTTGATGGCCACCATCATTGACATCATACTGAATTTCCTCCTTCCGATCGCTGTGAAAACCCTGTCGATTATCCTCTTGAATTTTGCAAATATTTTGCCTTGCCACTTCTCGCTCTTCGTCGCGCTCCGAATTTAATGATTCTATTGTGTTCTTCTCTAAGATCTCGTCAAACTTCAGCACGCTAATGGCCAAACTCCATAAAGCGCGTTTCAGGCGTTCGGGGTTTGTCGTGTTATGGCGTTTCTCCCGTTATTCGCGTTGCAAATGGTCAAACTCCATAAAGCGCGTTTCACGCGTCAGCTTGTTCTTCTTACCTCAGCTGATGCTAATTTTGAATTGACAAACTGCTGATTGATTTCGTTGTGAATTGTGAAAAACAACGAAATGAAATTGCTATACGACGTTATAGAATTTACTGATTTCATTTTAAACACATTAAATGCATATCGAACATTGCAAAAAATAAAAAAAGATTCAGTTGAATTCAATTTGTAGCAATTTATTTCACAGGGATGAGCAAAATTCGATCGACAACGAATAAGCTATCGAATTTCCAATACAGCGAAGACTAAGTTTCGTCTGTCGAAGAATTATGCTAATTTTTAGGAGTTTCTCCACATTTTATGTTAAAATATTGAATTTCAAATGTTTCTTAAATGTATTTAATAGCTTTCGTGAAAAATAAATGCATTCGACTTTTGCGATAACACAAGTTTGTTATCGGCATTACCATTTAACCACATAATGTATGACATCTTTAGGAGCTCTGTCAGCTGTTTGACGTCGTTTAGCGAGAAACGCGAGAGAAAGTTGAAAATAGTTCAACTTTTGCCGCGTTTCGGGCGTAGTCATGGAGTTTGCTTCATACAAATACACTGATTCAACTTTTTCTCGAAACACGAGAAACGCCAAAAACCACGATACGCCTGAAACGCGCTTTATGGAGTTTGGCCATAACTGTTTAGCAGCAACTTCTCTTCCCCTTCTCCTCCGTTTGTGCTATGCAGCCACCGCCACACAAACGTACATCCGACAACGCTTTGCAGTAGTTGTGCTATACAGTCACCGCCACACAAACACACTGCAACAACCCAGCAAGAAATTCACCTATACTTCGCAAATCTACTTGTGCTATACAGCCACCGCCATACAAACGTACATCCGACAACGCTTTGCAGTACCCTGTGGGAAATCGAACTGGTCCAAGTCTAGTTTTTCAACTGGTCGCTTGACAGTGACATATGACCTCAGAATCGACTCGATTCCTTGGAGCAAACTCACCCTTTTAACATGGCGGTGTCCTAGGCGAGGG
The DNA here is from genome assembly GCA_963971225.1 of Melieria omissa. Taxonomy (NCBI): domain Eukaryota; kingdom Metazoa; phylum Arthropoda; class Insecta; order Diptera; family Ulidiidae; genus Melieria; species Melieria omissa. The sequence goes on along the minus strand of OZ020267.1, from coordinate 88,607,469 downwards.
TCAATTGTCCCCGTCTGCATCCATTTGCAACTAGTCCGAGGCTAGTCCGAAGCAACCAGTTTTCAAACCAGTTGCAAAGCGACTAGTTTGCGAACTAGTTTATTCTGGACTAGTTTTCTCACCACTCGATTTTAAAGGAGAAAATAAAACAGTGCATTTTTTAACTAATTATTTTATTTTAAAAATATTTAAAAATAATAACAAGAAATCATCGCGAATAAAAAAAGTATTGGTGCACATAAAGATGAACTTCGACTTGTTGACACACTTCAGTCGAAACTGTTTGGGGTCTGACGCAGTTCAACATCCTGACTTCGCCTGCAATTAATAAAATAATAAATTAATTAATAAATAATTACATAAACATAATTACATAAATTTTTTAATACATACCATTCGACTGCTGCTGCAATTCGTTGCTTCACGCAACCACGCAAAATTCTAACTGAAATCATTCAAGACAAAACGTGCAAATCGAGCGAACTTCGAGTCATAGAAACAGAAAGAAAGAAACATTTCAACGTTGTTGTAACAAAAGCATCGCAAGATCAGCCGTAACAGAATAATGTTGATTATTTTACCTCTGTTTCGTCTTTCGTTTCGTATTTTCATGTATCTTCTCGCCTATGAACGCGCACGCAGAACGTGTACGATTAGACGCGAACTGACCGACTTCTGCATCCGCTGACAGTCACTTGGACAACTAGTTGCCCAATTGACTACAAAAAACCAGTTGAAAGGCCAATGAATGTTGGGAACTAGTTGTCTCAGGTCCGACAGGGTAGTTGTGCTATACAGCCACCGCCACACAGACACACTGCGTCGCCAAAATTCTTGCTTCGCCTCTACTCTACTTGTCTATCAATGATCTGCTGCTCTTCATATGACCCCCTTCTTGGTCGCTGATACACGGGAATATCGTCGACGAGAATAATTTACATTTTTACTAATGGTTTCGCTCCTGTTTACGCGTCACGTCCGCGTTACGTGGACACTCGAAAGACTTATACCCTAGTTGCTGGCACCTAAAACATTTATACTCTTTGCTTGGGCAGTATTTTGCAATATGTGAGGCCTCGCCGCAGTTGTAACATTTCCTACCTGTTATAGACGGCAAAATGATGTAGACGGCAAAAATGATAAGACGACAATTTAAATGAAAAATATATTAGGCTTTATTTCACTTTCTTTGACTTTGTTTTGTTCGTTGTGTTTTCAAATTGATATGCTCCTTTCGAGCGTCAGCAGTCGACTTCAACTCCAAATATGAAAATGCGCGTGCTTTAACGGAATACATTCAGCTTGAACAGGGTTGCAGACATCAATGTAAAATTTCGCCGCAGCATACTATTTCGCCGCAACATACTATTTCGCCGCAACATCCCACCTCCCGGTGAATCACTCAGGGGATTCACTCACATATAAAGCGGCTAGCTTTCTGGCTGGTCGACGTATCAGCCCATGTTTCGTCCGCACCTCCGCGCTTCTGACCTGTCCATCCTTTGCAACTATAACTTCGGTAATTCGTCCCTTTTCCCACTGGCTCATCGGGAGGGCAGGATCGCAGACAATGACCAACTGCCCCGGCTTTAACGGCGTAGCTACTTCTCTCCACTTAGGCCTACGAAGCAGCTGAGGCAAATACTCTGACACCCACCTTTTCCACAGCCTGTCCTTCAAATTCTGCGAGATTCTCCATTGCTTCCGGAGGCACAACCTTTCTCCATCCGGGTTCGGTGTCTGTGTGGAGTTAAGGCAGCCAACTAGAAAATGGTTTGGCGTAAGCGGCTCTCCCTCTTGCGGTTGTAATGGTATGTCGGTCAAAGGACGGCTGTTGATTATGTTTTCTGCTTCAATCAACACGCTTTGAAAGGTCTCCAATCGGGGGGCCTCATCTTTAAGAATTCGTTGCAGCAAACGTTTGACACATTGCACTAGGCGCTCCCAACAACCGCCTGCAGATGGGTCAGCGGGGCAATTAAACACCCATTGAATGTTATCTTGCGCTAGTTTGACCCAATGCGGTTGAGGTCGAACATGCGCTCCTCCTGTTTCAGCTGTCTCTGTGCCCCGATGAAATTTGTGCCATTGTCACTCCGGATTCGTATGGGCACCCCTCTGCGATTAACGAAGTTGCGCAGGCAAATTAAGAAGGCATCGGTTGACAGGTCCGCTGCGACTTCTAGGTGTATGGCGCGGGTTGTTAAGCAAGTGAACAACGCCACCCAACGTTTTTCCTTTCTGCGACCAATAGCAACAAAAAACGGCCCACAATAATCGACTCCGGCGTAGGAAAACGGGCGGACAAATGGTGTAAGTCGATCGGTAGGCAACTGACCCATCAAGGGCGTAGCAGGCTTGGCGTTAGTCAATATACACACCGCGCACCTCCTCTTGACAGACTTCAATAGTGTGCGAGCATTAGGCACCCAAAACCTTTGGCGCATCTCATTTATGGTCAGGCAGTCATTTTGATGATGCCGCTTTCGATGGTGCTGATCCATGATAAGGCGCGTCACGTGATGCTTGGTAGGCAGAATTGTTGGACGCCGAGCTGACACGGGTAAGCAATAGGCGGCATCAATTCGGCCATTGACTTTGACCAGACCGTCGGCATCCAGAAATGGTGTAAGCGGGTATAAGCTGCTGGATTTTGGTATACTCTTCTTGGCCTTAAGAGCATTAATTTCTTCGGCAAACGCTTCTAGCTGGACTTGACGAAGTATTACTTTCTCGGATGCTGTAAGCTCCACCGCTTGCAGTACTCCTTGTTGGCGTTCCGTGGACTTGGCGTTGTTGGCGAAACGCAAAATCCAAGCGACAATTCTCACCATCTTTAAGTACGAGGAAAAATTAGTAAAAATTATGGGATACTCCCCTGGGTATGCACGAAGTATATGCATTTTCGCAGACTCCTCTGCAGCGCAATGGTCCGACGTCAGCTGTGTTTCCTGTGGCCAGTAAGATTCATCTTCATAGAGAAACGGCGGGCCCCTCAGCCATCGGGATCCTTCGTGAAGTTCAGGCGCCAAGCTGGCACGGGTAGCTTCATCGGCCACATTCAGCGATGTTGGTATCCACCGCCACTGTTGCGGTGACGTAGTGGACAGAATCTCGGCGATACGACAGCCTACAAACTGCTTATATTCTCTTGTGGTTGAGCGTATCCAAAGTATCACCGTTTTGGAGTCGCTCCAAAACGTGGTACTGTCAATGCGGAAATCATGGTACATCTCAATTGACGACCCCAGTCGGCCTCCCAGCAGGGCGGCTTGTAGTTCTAAACGCGGCACCGTCATGCCCTTTACTGGTGCACATCTGGTCTTGGCACATACAAAGGCGACGTCGACGGCGTTTCCCTTTATGACTCGTAGATAGACGACAGCGTCGTATGCACTAGAACTTGCATCAACGAAGATGTGCATCTGAATCTCGTCGGCCTCCGGCAGCAACTCGGAGTAACAGCGTTGAATTGAGAGATCTTTCAACTTCTGAAAGCACTTCCACCACGCGAACCACTGCAGCTCTAGTTGATGAGGCAATTGTTCGTCCCATCCTACTTGCTGTTTCCACAGCGACTGCATCATCAACTTCACGCAGATGGTGATATTTGCCAATACTCCAAACGGATCGTAGATGGACATGGCGATCGCTAGCAGCTCGCGCTTAGTGGGTGGCCTGTTGCAACTCAAAACATCCCGAGCAATTTTGTGGAACTGAAAATGGAATTCGAAGGCGTCAGTGTCTGTGTTCCAGAACATACCAAGAATTTTCTCCGCTGTAGCCCGGCGTTCCATGTTGACGACCTTATTGCAGTGCGTAGCGCTATTCTCGTTCAACCGGTCTTGTAGTTCCTTGCAGTTTGACACAAATCTTCGTAGTTTGAATCCGGCAGCGGCATTTATGCGTATGGCTTCACGCGTGACTTCCAGAGCCTCCTCTTTGCTATCGTAACTGATAACCAGGTCGTCGACGTAAGTGTTGGCAATAACAGCTTGGGCCCCCTTAGGCATGGTTGACTGGTATTTGGCAGCGTTCGTGTTTTTGATGTATTCGGCGCAGCAAGGTGAACAAATGGCGCCGAATATCATGGACGTCATGGTGTACACGGCTATAGGCTCGGCAGGGTTACCACTTCTCCATAAGAATCGCTGCGAATCGCTGCGGACTTGAGAAAACATCTCCTGGATGTCTCCAGCCACGGCGACAACTCCTTGGCGAAATTTATGAATTATGGTAATTAGCGGCTGTGCATGCTCCGGACCTTTGAGCAAAACAGAATTAAGTGAGATGTTGTCTACTGCGGCAGCTGCGTCAAAAACGACGCGCAGCTTATCCGGCTTGTGAGGATTGACGACTCCAAAGTGGGGTAAATACCACGTCCTAGACCCCGAAAGATCAGCTTCTTCCTCAGTCAGCTTCTTGGCGTAGCCGTTTTGTACATACTTCGCGATTTCTTGGCAGTAATTCTTAGCAAAGGTGGCATCCCTGGACTTCCGGGATTCCAGACTCAGTAGTCGATGCTTAGCCATGGCGTAACTGTAAGGCAGCACGACATTTTCATCCCGCCACAGCAATCCGATTTCGTACCTCTGACCGAGATTTTTGGTCATTTCTAACATTATCTTCTTAGCTTGGCGCGACTCATCCGATTCCAACGTGACGCCAGTGTTGCGCACGCCAAAACTTTCCACCGAAAAGTATTCCTCCACTATGCGGTTCAGTTGCTTAAGTGTGTGTGCCTCACGCACGTGCAATACTCTTGGCTCGACTGCACCTCGACTTTGCAACGGACCAAACAGCCCAGTTTTGTCAAATTGGCAATAGGCTGCTGGGGGCCGGCTTCGACTGTCTGGCTAGATACACTGAGGTGACAGTTATCCAGTCCTAGGAGTAGTACTGGCTTAACGTTGACATAGTTCTGGATGGGCAGCATTTTTAAGTGGCTGTGGACGTCTTTGGCAAACGACTGCGATGGTAAATCTAGGCGACTTATGGTCCTCACGTTCTTGAGCGGGAAATTATGACTACAGTTGGCCCCCTGTATGTTGACTGCCACCTTCCGTGACTTTTCTGTGGTTTGGCTGCTTCCGTACCACTGCAATGTAAGGGGCGAGTTATGTCCTTTCAGCCCCAGCCGGTAGGCGACCCTCTCTTCCAGCAGTGATACCGAGGATCCCTCGTCGAACATGGCGTACACTGGCAGACTACCGAGTGGGCCCGACACTGTGACAGGCAAAATCTTAAACAGACTGGACTGATTTTCCTGTCGACAATTCAAAATGTGTTCCCTCTCGGCAGGTAACTGGGTTGGGGGTGATTGGGCGTCTTGATGTAGCAATTGGTGATGTACACGTTCGCACCCGTTTGTGCCACAAGCCTTCTTGCGGCGGCAGCTGGTAATGCTGTGGCCCTTTCGTAGGCACCCAAAACAAAGCCGATGCTGTTTGACCATAGCCCATTTGTCGGCCGTATTGTGTGACTTAAACTGAGCGCAGTCGTACAACATGTGATTCTGGTTGCACAACACACACACTGGTGGTTGACTATTAGACGACATTTCGTTGTTATGAAGGACTCGACGTGTGGTAGTTCCCTGTGGCGCTGTTGGGCGATTGGCATTATAATGTGGTGCACATTGGCGCTGCTGCGGCTGCGTTGGTTGACTAGCCCGCAACGACAACTCGGCAACTCCAGGCATTATCGAGACCACCTTGGCCAGATCACTGATCCAGTCGCAAAACGATTCCACTGTAGGAAATGGTACATCACTAGCCGCATGCTTGCTCCACTCGTACTGCTTCGATGCTGGCAATTTGGAAACCAACTGCTCCAGTAGCATCGGATTCATAAGATGGTGGGCGCACTTTGCCGATTTAAAGAAGGCGACGATGTTTCGTACCCGGTTAGCGAAGTCCAAAATTTGCTCCAGATGACTATCATGCATGTCTGGAAACTGCTGCACCTTTTGCAACTGCGATCGAATCAGCAAATCGGGACGGCCATAATTAAACTCCAACTCTTGCAAAACCTTCGGCACATCATCCGGGTAAATAAGTAAAGATGAGACTGCACGCTTGGCATTACCCTGCAGGGCCCTCTGCAATCGCATGAGATTTTGCTTGTTGTTGTAGTTAAACTCAGATGTGGTGCTCTCATAACTGGCTACAAACAATGGCCAATCTTCCGGATTGCCATCAAATGCTGGCAGCGGGTACAGTTTCACCACTGAATTTTCAGTAAACAATGCTGTATTAGAAGACGTCAGCGCCGGCAGCGACGGCTGGACATCGACAAGCGGTGAAGAACTTATTTGAACAGGAACGGTGGTACCGGCATCTATCTTTTGTCGAAGTTGCTGTATTTCCTTCTGACTGCGACCAGCGTCGTTGCGCAACTCGTTTACACTATCCCTTAGAGAAGCGATGCTTGCAACCAATGCAGCTAGCTGATCGTTGGTTGCGTTGGTTTGCGTTTGTGCTGAAGCACCCTCTACTTCGATTCTGCTCATATCTTCAACTGCGTCTACCATGTCCGAATCTGAACTACACTCGCTTGACTCTGCAAGCGCAATTGCCTTGCTTTTTGTCTTGTGAACATTCAGATTTCACTTACACCAATTTTGAATCTCAGTAGGCATAGACCGTTGGCGAATAACGGGAAATGCTTGCCGTTAACCTTCGACTATATGTATGTATGTATGTGTTTATACACATGCAGCGCGGAGCACCCGCAATATTGTACACATGCAGTGCGGAGCACCCGCGGTATTTCTGTAAATGATTTTCTGGAACTTTCCCTTGTAGGCGGCGATGACGGCGTTCCACTGGCAATTTTAGAAGTCTTCACACAATTCGGCGGCGGTGTGAAATTCTACGTATGCCCAACAATGGCTTTAGCTGTGCGCACGATCGAGAGCAATTTGAAAAACGATGTTATATACGGCAAAATGATGTAGACGGCAAAAATGATAAGACGACAATTTAAATGAAAAATATATTAGGCTTTATTTCACTTTCTTTGACTTTGTTTTGTTCGTTGTTTTCAAATTGATATGCTCCTTTCGAGCGTCAGCAGTCGACTTCAACTCCAAATATGAAAATGCGCGTGCTTTAACGGAATACATTCAGCTTGAACAGGGTTGCAGACATCAATATAAAATTTCGCCGCAGCATACTATTTCGCCGCAACACTACCATTAACAGGCGTGTCTGTACTATTGTTTTCCTTTTTAACCTCAACATTTTCCGCTCGCCCCTTGAAATGATCTGGTTTCGGCTTTTGACGTATTCTGTCGTGAATTTTGAACTGGTCTTTTAGCTCTGCAACTGTTTTAGCTTGGTATAACACTGCTTTGTTAACTTTTGCATCAGGAATGCCTTCTATAAAATATTGCAGCAAACTTTCTTCGTGTAAGCAAATAGATTTACCGATTTCCATTAATGCGTACAAATATTCGCGATGCGATTCGCCTTGCCTTTTCTGTCTATTCCTCAACATCTTATGTACATCTGCTGACGATAGCTTGGCGCCAAACTCTTTGATGAGAGCCGACTTCAACAAGTTCCAATCCCGAATACCTGTCTGACTGCGCATAAATAATTTCGCAGCACCGCGTAAAAGTTGTTTGGCGTAAATACATTTTTGCACCTCGTTCCAATTAACCGCCTCGGCATTTTCCTCTAACTGCTCTATCCATTTGTGTATGTCTGCTCCATCGGTTCCATCGAACGTAACCAGGCTTTCTTCGATGTCTCTGAATGTAAACTGAACTCCTGTACCCCACCTTGCTTCACGCTGACTATTCTGTGCAACATCAACTTCTTCATACACCGATTGCTCTGATTCGACTTCGGCTGCGTCCTCATCGTCATCAATTAGGCCGATGTGCAGGAGCAGTCGTTCCCTAAGTTCTTGTTTACGTCCACCTACAGTCAACCCCAACTCCCTCAACTTGTCCTTCAAATCCGTCACTGTCATCTTTAAAATAGTGTTCGCGTCCATGTCAGTACAATATTTTATAAAATATCTTAAATTTAAAGGTTACAAACGTTAAAATCTTATTAATCTTAAACTAATAAGAACTAATAAGGATTTCCCGATGCTACCATCCATAGCTCAGAAACACAAACGTTTCTACACCGCCGTCCGCAGTGTTAAACGCGACAACGCTACCGTCCGTAGCACGGAAACACAACGTTTCTACACCGCCGTCCGCAGTGTTAAACGCACAACGCTACTGTTCTCCGTCTACCTTCTTCTGCTTTTGATCGCTGCTATCGTTACTGCGCCTGCTGTCGCTGCTGCGCCGTCTGCTGTTGTCGCTGCTACGCAGCTTCAAGCGCTTGCTCAGAATCGTCGACCCAACGACGCCGAAGGAATAACGGTACCTCGGCTCGTGTGTTACAGCTGGCTGGCTGTACCCGCGAACGTAACGGCTTCGGTGGCGTGACACGGTATGACGACTGTACCACGAGCCTACCAACGACGCTGTTGCTTGTGCTCACCCAGGAATCGTCCTCACCTTCACACGCTGCTTTGCACTTGACGGCGCTTTCGCTGCTACTTGCGAACACCTTACACCGCACTCGTTGTTGTTTCCACTTCGCACAAGTTCAATTTTCGTTAGCGACGCTTTTTATTCTTTTTGCACATGCGCGCTCGATATCGCTAAATGTTCGTATGTATCAAGCAAAGCTTTGCTTGCACACCGCACTAAATCCCTACAAGAACACTTTCGGTCATATGACCGGTCATTTGATAGTCAGGCCTGATAGAAATATCGGTCAGCACTCGGAACAAAGTTGCTATCATTTTTCTTCAGGCGAGTTAACAAAAATGATAGAAACTTTTGTATACGTGTGATTTTCTGTTTCAATCTAACACACACCTTTTGCATTTTAAAAAAAGTATATTTGCTCTGCTCTAACACATACGTATTCCAACCTCCAAATATTTAGTTTTTAATGGCTATTTCACCGCCGCCGCCGTAGCTCAGCTGGCTAGTGCGTTGGGCGAGTCAAGACTCCGCGAGTTCAAATCACGGTTGCAGCAAACTTTTTTTTTTTGTCGGTGTTGCAGCAAACACCGAAAAATGGATATTTCAGTCAGTTGATCGATCATGTGCCGAAATGTCTGATTGAAATGCTGATGCAAATATCGGTCACAATGTGATGTATAAATCGGTCATTCATGACCAATACTCAATATTGCAAAAACGCAGGTTTTTATTGAAATTTTTTGGAAAACCCGTTTGCTTTTACTTCTGCCTGAATTTATTTTAAATTAATTTAAATAATATAATATAAAAAAATTGAATTAAAAAAAAATTCATTTGCGGTCCTGCTTGGATGATCCCATATTGTCGCAATCGAAGGGCGTTTGCTTAAAAGCTTAACTCCCCATATTGTCGGCATCATTAGCATCGGCTCCTTTGGTCTTGCAGTTCGGTACCTGCGTTATGGCCCAATAATGAAGTTACTGAAAGTGCAGAATATTTAAATATTCAAATATTATTTAAATTAAATTTCAATTCGAATTCTTACCTTCCTTCTGTTTTTCTTTTTTTCGGCGTTTGAAACAACGGAGTTTGAACATGGGCTCGCGCGTCGTACCTGCCTCGCGTCCGCGCGCGTTAGCCAGCTGAGCCACGTAGCTACGGCAGCCGACTGCTCTTAATCATTTATATTAACTCCGATGCCAGTTCTTGTCAGCAGTTACTTCTATTGTTGTCTCATTCTTACACATGCGTATATAAGCAATTAATGTTTCTATGGTTGTCAAATGGTTTGTTTCAGTTTAAATGAAAGACAAATTGCAGCGATATGTTGTCTCATATGGGCCAAATTTCATGCAAATGTCTAATACATTACAACACATAATTTAAAAAATGTTTTGAATGTAGTGGAGTTTCGGTCAGGCAGTTCTTGTAGGGATGTGTGTGCTGTACTATGTGTGACTTCGCGCTTTTCCACAGACACATCTTCAGCAAGTTCAACATTTCACACTTTATTTTACTTTTCACTGTCTTTACTGTTAACTTTTCACTGTCTTTACTTTTTAATTTTCACTGTTTTTCCAGGCATCACATCAGGCAAATCCCGTTTGAGCCCCCAAATTTGTAGGATTGATGTCCTAATAGTAGGATTGATGTCCTACTTTTCCGAGTAAATGAAATGCCTGATCGCCTTGGTTTTAAATCGTTTATTTAATATAAAAATGTTAGAACTGTCCGGCACGTCTGCGCTCGCTCGCGTCACTTCGATGATTGTCCGTTTCCCTCGTTGTCCGTCCGCTTTCCTTGTCTTACTGTTTGTCCGTTTTCCTTGTCCGTCAGTGATGTATTTTAAAGGTCGGTCCGCTGCTAATTGTCAGAGTTGTAATTAGAACATCCGTCCGCTTCTTGTTGTCCTATGTCCGTTTGTCACTCCTACATACATAAACAAGAAAACACAAAGCTGATTTCAAATTTGAATCGTGCATATATACACACATACACACACTTATATTCAACATACACATTCAATTCAATACATACAGTGGGACAACAATACCCATTCAAAGTACATTGAAAATTTTCGACTTAGAAATTTACCAATTGTTCATAACAAAGCTCACTGCGCATACGCTTTATACATATACAGTGGGACAAAGACATCCCACCTGTGCACAAAATTAAAAATGTTTTTCTCTCCCTCATACAATTAAACGCAGCTTAATAAGCACACTAACAACTAACACACCCTACAAGAACAGTGACGGTCATATGACCGACATGCCTGACCGAAGTTTCGGTCAGCTCTCCGAACAAAGTTTCTATCATTTTTGTACAGGTGGTGTGAAAAAACTGACCGAAACTCTCGTGTACGTGTGATTTTTTGTTTCACTCTAACACACACCTTTTGCGTATTAAGAAAAGTGTAGTTGCTCTGCTCTAACGCATACGTATTCCAACCTCCAAATATTTAGTTTTTAATGGCTATTTCACCGCCGCCGTAGCTCAGCTGGATACCCTACAAGAACAGTGACGGTCATATGATCGGTGATATGACCGACATGCCTGACCGAAGTTTCGGTCAGCTCTCCGAATAAAGTTTCTATCATTTTTGTACAGGCGGTGTGAAAAACTGACCGAAACTCTTGTGTACGTGTGATTTTTTGTTTCACTCTAACACACACCTTTTGCGTATTAAGAAAAGTGTAGTTGCTCTGCTCTAACGCATACGTAGTTTTTAATGGCTATTTCACCGCCGCCGCCGCGGCAGCCGCCGTAGCTCAGCGGCTAGTGCGTTGGCCGCGAGTCAAGACTCCGCGAGTTCAAATCACCGTTGCAGCAAACTTTTTTTTTTTGTCGGTGTTGTAGCAAACACCGAAAAAAAATGGAAATTTCAGTCAGTTGATCGGTCATGTGCCGAAATGTCTGACTGAAATGCTGATGCAAATATCGGTCACAATGTGATGTATAAATCGGTCATTCATGACCAATACTCAATATTGAAAAAATGCAGATTTTTATTGAAATTTTTTGGAAAACACGTTTGCTTTTACTTCTGCCTGAATTTTTTAAAATTAATTTAAATAAAATAATATAAAAAAAATTTCATTTAAAAAAAATTCATTTGCTGTCCCTGCTTGGATGGCCCCATATTGTCACAATCGAATGCGGTTGCTTAGCGCGGGCATCATCATTGGGCATTGGCTTCCTTCTTCCTTGGTCTGGCGCTTCGGTACCTGCACTATGGCCCAAATATTGAAGTTACTGAAAGTGCAGAATTATTTAAATATTCAATTCAAATAATATTTTTTATTTAAATTAAATTTCAATTCGATTTCTTACCTTCTTTCGGTTTTTCTTTTTTTCGGCGTTTGAAACAACGGAGTTTGAACATGGGCTCGCGCGACGTACCTGCCTCGCGTCCGCGCGCGTTAGCCAGCTGAGCTACGTAGCTATGGCAGCCGACGGCTCTTAATCATTTATATTAACTCCGATGCGAGTTCTTGTCAGCAGTTGTTTCTATTGTTGTCTCATTCTTACACATGCGTGTATAAGCAATTAATGTTTCTATGGTTGTCAAATGGTTTGTTTCAGTTTAAATAAAACACAAATTGCAGCGATATGTTGTCTCATGGGCCAAAGTTCATGCAAGTGTATTGGTAAATTCAAAAAATGTTGCGAATGTAGTACGTACGTATTTATTTTTCCTTTTCACGTACATTTATACACATTTATACACATACACATATTTATTCCCCTTTTAAAAAAATAAATATTAACATACATATACAAATAAATTGGACTATTACTTTGTTGTTTTTATTTGCTACAATCTACACTACTAATCCCCCATACTCCGAGCAACCGATCCTAGCGTTGCCAAATTTGTATTCGAGTCCGATCGGCTCGTGCAATTATGCACAACATTTTCTGCGACCCCCATTGAGGAACAAACGAAGTCCCTCGTCCAAATTCGTCGAAAGAATTTGGAAGCCCAATGGACAAGGCTTATGTGCGCTTATGAGGCAGTCTCCATTGCGGAGGACAGTAGCCAGCCCGACCGTTTCAAGGAGTCGGCTCGGCAGAAAATCGAAGCCTGCACAGACCAGTATGAGTTGTGCATGGCTCAAATGTCGGACATCATTGAGATGGTCCAGCCTCAGCCCACTCAGCACGCTGCGCAAACGGAACAGGTTCGATCCCTAGAACCAACACATACTCCAAACATTTGTTTACAAGTTCCACCTTGCGATACCGAAACATTTTTCGGGGGCTATGAGCAATGGCCGTCCTTCCGGGACATGTTTACGGCAGTATACATAAATCACCCCAAGCTCACTCCAGCCCAAAAATTGTATCACCTCCGATACAAGACGCAAGGCAAAGCCGGTGCAATTGTAAAACAATATGCCTTAAGAGACGAAAATTTCGGACTCGCATGGGAAGCCCTGAAATCCCGCTACGAAAACAGGCGCATATTAGTTGACAACGAAATCCGATCCCTGTTAAATATTACTCCGGCTACTACCGAAAATAGCGAAGCGCTGCAGCGGATTCAAAGTACAATAAATAATTGTCTATCAGTACTTAGGTCCCAGGCCGTGGACACCGACAATTGCCATCCGCTGCTTGTGTACATTTGTTGCACCAAATTGCCGGAAGACACATTAGCTCTTTGGGAACAATCCCTTACATCTCGGAAAGTCCTGCCTCTTTGGTCGCAAATGGACGAGTTCCTGACCTGCAGGTACGAGTTGGTGGAACGGCTCAATAGCATTCGCCCCGCTGAACCAAAACCACAACCATCCAATTTCCATACTCCTCAAAATCGGCCTCAAAACAGATCTCAGCACTTCCATACTGAGGTGAAAAAAGACTTCGCGTGCAAACTCTGCAACGCAAATCACCCTCTACGGACGCAACGCAAATCACCCTATACGGAATGTAAAGAAGCTCAGCCTCCAGTGCCGACTGAAATACGTCAAATAACACAGCTTATGTGAAAACTGTCTTGCCACAACGCATACCATAAAGGATTGCACAAGCAGTTTTACGTGTGTTTACTGCCAAAGAAAGCATCATTTCCTGCTTCACTTCCCTAACAATAAACCTCAAGCCCCGTAGCCTCTCAACAGGTCTCAGACGACCAATTCTCAGGTCGCAACAGCTCATCCACAACCGAACAATAACTCCACAACTCATTCCATCACTTCAGATGCGCAACCCGGCCCATCTCCAAGGCTAAGTACGTCTCAAGTACAAGCCCTCCATTCCAATAATGGCATCCAATCCCTCCTGCCTATGGCACTGGTGTCTATTGCCCACCTAGGAGAGTTGTTCAAGGTTAGAGTGTTGATCGACCAAGGCTCGCAACGCACCGTAATTTCCTCGAAGGTACAAAAATGCCTTAAATTGCCTAATAAAAGATCTCACTTCGAAATTTCAGGCATGGGTGGTAAAATTGTGCAAAGTTCCAATCACATTTGCTTTTTGACGTTGGCAGTTTCAAACTCCAGCACGACCCTCAATGTGCAAGCAATCGTACTCCCCAAATTAACAAAATTGCTACCCCCATTCACAATAAGCCATCCCAATTGGCAAGAATTTGCCACGTCAGCGCAGATAGACCTCGTAATTGGCAGTGATCTGATTCCCCCGATCTTACTCGAAGGTATCCGCCGAAATGTCTGTGGCAGTTTATTAGCCCAAAACACAATTTTCGGTTGGATACTCAGCGGGCCAGTACCCCATACAGTGTCATATTATTCGACATACGTTGCAGAAGTCTCCAATGAGGAACTTAGTTCACAACTCAGGCAATTCTGGGTGCAGGAAGAAGTCAAACTCCCGACACCTGTCTCCTCGGATGACACATACTGCGAAGAGAAGAAGACCACAACCTGTGGATCGGACGGTAGATATACTGTTAAACTTTCCTTTAAGGCAGACTTTCCATGCTCGATAGCGTTAGGCAATTCCCGCCCCAACGCGCTCCAGCAATATGTCAGCATGGAGCGAAATCTCTCCCGAAAGGGAAACTTCAAGACCATCTACGATGGCGTCTTAGAGGAATATCTCACCCTTGACCATATGGAACTCACAAATCACCGTGAGATAATCCAAAATGGCAAATACTTTTCGTTCTATCTGCCTCATCACGCAGTCATCCGCCCCGAGAAGAAGACCACCAAAGTCTGAGTGGTTTTCAATGTCTCAAAGTCCTCAAGTTCTGGTCAGTCACTTAACGACATTCTGCATACTGGCCCTACTCTTCAAAATTACCTCACAGCTCTCATTCTGCGATGGCGCCTTTACCGCTTTGTCTTCAATGGCGATGTCCAGAAGATGTATAGGCAAATTCGGGTCAACAATGATCACCAGGAATTCCAGCGAATACTCTTTCGCCAATCCCTGGAACCTCTTATTCAAGATTTCAAATTGAAAACGGTGACATTTGGGGTTAACTGTGCGCCATATTTGGCCATCAGAACGCTCCATCAATTGGCCCATGATTCTCAGCTATCCAGCCCGTTAGCGGCAAAAATACTTCTCGAGGAAACGTATGTCGACGACATTCTTTCCGGATGCCATGATCTTCACACTACTAAGGAAGCTCTTTCTCAAGTGATAGCCACCCTCAACTCCGGAGGTTTCCCTCTTAAAAAGATAACGGCTAATCACCCGAAACTCTTAGAGGAAATTCCCGAAGATGACCTTTTCCATTCGGAATTCCTTAAGTTCAATTCAACGAGTTCTACTAAGACTCTCGGCATCCGTTGGAATGCCCTATCGGACTCATTTTCATACTCCATCTCTCCCACTACTCCTGCAAACTCATTCACAAGAAGGCAAATTCTCTCCTCCGTTGCCAAACTTTTCGATCCCGCAGGATGGCTTTCGCCTATAGTGATTCTTGCCAAAAAGCTTCTTGAACAGCTTTGGCTTGAAGGCACTGAGTGGGATGAGTGCATAAAGCCAGGATCACTTATCAAGTGGCAGCAATTCATTGAGAATTTGCCTGCCATAGAACTTATCGAAATTCCCCGGTGGGTTCACTATACCCCCAATCGAAATGTTCAGATCCATGGATTTTGCGATGCCTCTGAAAAGGCATACTGTGCAGCTCTTTACATACGTATTAGCACGAATGGTGACAACCTCTCGTCACATCTCCTTGTTGCGAAAACAAGAGTTGCCCCTCTCCAGACAACAAGCTCTCCCAGCTCATCAAATCCCTGCGCTCTCACCTCGGGTTCGACAAATCGGAAATCCATTTATGGACCGATTCTGAAATTGTCCTTGCTTGGTTGGAAAAACCACCTTGCACATGGAAAACTTATGTTGCCAACCGCACGACCGAAATACGTCAAAATGTGCACAACGTTCCATGGCGACATGTCCCAAGCGCTGAAAATCCCGCGGACTTAGGAACGCGCGGATGCAAGCCGCAAGATCTCAAAGATCACACTTTGTGGTGGAATGGCCCCAAATGGTTGCAGCAAGCGGCCAATGCTTGGCCAAAGGGCCATTTTCGTAAAGTTCCAATCCCGACTGCCACCACCATCTCGATGAGCAGACCGACATTCTCGATCGGTTCTCCACCTTCTCTCGAGCCCTGCGAGTAATCGCATACATGTTCCGATTCGTTCATAACGGCATCTCTTCCCGTCGCCAACATAACCCTATACACGGAACACTGTTGTCCCAAGCAGAGTTGGCATTTGTTAAGAATCGCCTTATAACTCTCGCGCAAAGTTCCCATTATCTCCAGGAACGACAAGCGCTCTCTCATTCCCTTCCCATATCCAAGAAAAGTTCTCTCTTGGTGCTTAATCCCTTCTTAGATAAACAGAAGGTGATGCGAGTCAATGGCAGACTCGTCAATGCGGCATTGTCGTATAATGAACGACACCCCATTATTCTCCGCCCAGAGTCCCGCTACTGCAGTTTGCTTCTTCAATTCCTTCACAAGCTATTACTGCATGCGGACCAATGGCTCATGTTCCGTATGGTACGGCAGGAATACTACATTCCGCGCCTAAAGCCGCAGGTTAAAAAGTAAATTTTTCAGTGCAAAACGTGTGTCATCCACAAACAAAGGCTGCGAACGCAGATCATGCTGGCGCTCCCCCCCGAACGATGCACACTTACCATCCCATTCGCCACAACCGGAATCGACTTTGCCGGTCCATTCCAAATTAAAACTTCCATGCTCCGTAGCTCAACCTACCTCAAAGGTTATGTTGCAGTGTTCGTTTGCTTCTCCACGAAAGCCGTTCGCTTGGAACTCTGTTCGGATCTTACGACCGAAGCGTTCCGTGCAGCATTCGCCCGATTCACCGGTCGACGAGGGCTACCGCTCAAAATCATGACCGACAACGGCAAACGTTTGTCGGTGCTCAACGTGCCATGGCCAGAGACTATGCCAAATTCTCGAGAGAAATCGCCCAAGATATTCTCGACCGATACGGTCTTCAGGGCGTCGAGTGGCAATTCATCCCCCCACATGGGAGGACTATGGGACTCGGCGGTCAAAAGCTTCAAGACCCACCTTAAAAAGGTAGCCGGCTCTTATAGATTCACATACGAAGAGTTTACTACTCTTCTTACCAGAATTGAATGGACGCTTAATTCACGTCCACTCTCTCCTCAATCGCAGGACCCTAGCGATTTGGTGTCTCTGACCCCTGGCCACTTTCTCCGAGGCGCTCCTCTCCTCCTCTCTGCCTGGCGCGGTCCCACCCCACCAACCGGTGCAGCTCCACCGCTCGCTGCAGCAAGTGCGGCCGAGCGCATCACACTATGCTGCACTTCAGCGAGAGACCAGCCGCAGCAGCAGCGACCAGGGCCACAACGAAGGGCGGCAAGGAGCAGCAACGTCCGCGGCAGCAGCCCGCTCCAGCACAGCGCTCTGTGCAGCGCTCCACCCTCGCGGATCGGCTTACACGCCACCGCCGACAGCCCCAACCACGAACCAGCCGTTCCGCAGCCGACGCAGCAGACCAACGGCAGCTGATCGCATTCAGCGAGGACGAGGCCTCCACCGACGGAACCCCCGAGCCGCGCGTCGGAGCCCGCGCCCTCATCGAGCAGGCTCTGGAGGCATTGGGCCGGCTTAGTGAGCAGCTCCGGCATTAATGTTGCCAGAGGCAACGCGGGCCGCCATGGTCAAATGTGTTGTTCCAATGATCTGTGGACCCTGCACAACTCCAATCCTCTCCCTTCCAGTTTCCCTGTGTAGACATGTTCCACTTCCCACCGGCTCCGGCCATTTTTGTTGTCCAGTGTCCCATATTATTGTCATTCGTGTTTTAACCTCGCAATAAAACACCCACCAAATCGAAAACCTCCGCGTTTCATTTTATTAAAAGCGCACCGCTGACGGCTACGAAGGAGACACTATTACAGCTGATTTTTCAGCCTTTCAAAAGCGTATAAATACCTTTGACAAATAATGGTTAAAAGGTAATAGGTAAGGGAGAGGGCTGGGTTGTGAACCAGGCTGGGTTGTGCACCATTACTGTTTTTTCTTTCCCTAATTGACATATCGCCAATCTTTCAACTGTCAAGTTTGTCTTTTGATAGGACTCTGCTTTTGTGGTTACACCGAAGTGTTAACACGCATTGCTTGTGGCAGCTACAGACAGCAATGTAACTAAGTACGAACCAACCATTTACTCATATCTTTCGACAGAGGGAAAGGTGCGGGTATTGAACAAGGCCCGCCCATACAAGCCAAATCTTAATAATGGAATATCTTCGAAATTGAAAGTCGTACAATACTTACCGTCGTCCCATAGATGAGTCATTCTACTGGTAAGATTTTATGGGCGTTGGGCAAGGGGCGTGGCACGTTATTTGTGACCCAAATATTCCGCTGAACTATGAGTCGCACAGCAATGAAAGTAAGTACGAACCCACCATTTATTCATATCCGTTGCCCCATAGACACATTAGAAAAAATCAAAAAAATTAGTACAAAGCAATAAAAATCAGCACATTTTTCTTAAGCGTATTACGTATTTAACAAAAAAAAATTGGTATACGTTACTACACATTAGTTTATATGCATTCCTATAGTTCAAAAACTATAGGTAATGTTTACAAAGGTTCATTTATAAAAATCCACTTAGTATTTATTGATATGTAGCATTACACTTACAACTTTTTTTGAATTAAACAAAAAACTAAAAACTTTGACGCCCGACGGATGCGCAACAAACTTAAAAAAATTAACGGTGGTAACAGGTGATTTTTTTAGAGCTTTCGGCTCGAAGGACCCAATGTTTGCGGCGGGTGCAAATAAAACAAACGACGGCGACGGTTTTGGGTTCGGAGGCGATTTTATTGTGCGTGGTGTTCGCTGATGAGAATTCTTAACGACTAACTTTATAAACTTGAGCTTACGTCTAAGGGAGTAGGAAAATGGGGACACAATTCATTTCAGTGGGAAGAAAGTGGGTAAAGGAGGAGAGAAGATAGTGTGCGTGTGAGTTGCGTATGTGCGTGCGTGTGGGGAGAACGTGAGCCGCCGACTCAGAGATCAATTAGATTTTCTCTTCGTCGGCGGACTCAACATCGCGCCCCCCTTGCACGAGTGCAACCTTGAGTACTCGGCCCAGTTGCTCCAGCGTGGAGACCGCCGTCTTCAGCAATTGCGGCGTGGACGCTGCTCGTTGCCCCTTGCTGGCCTTCCTGGGTGTTGCGGCCGCTTTCTTCGCTCTCTTCCGTGGCGGCTGGCCCTGGCGGCCATGTGACGATGGGTGGTTGTGCCTGCGGGCGCCTGGTCGCGTTCGTTTGTTGGCGCCGCGTTGGTGGGGCCGGTTGAAGCGCTGCTTGGCGATTGGCCGGAAGCGCCGGTGTTTGACGCCGCGTCTGCGGGGCCGGTTGGCGCGCCGCCTGTCGCTTTGCAGGTGGGGCTGGGCGTCGTCTAGCTGGGCCGACGCGCTGGCGAACCGGCATGGCTCGATGTAGCAACGTATGGTGCCGCAACCCGCATTTGTAGCAGCTCTGCGCCGATGAACACTCGCCCGTTGTATGCGAGCGGGCGAAGCAGTTGACGCAGTATAAGTTGGTGCGCACCGCGTCTAACCGCTCCGCCGGCGCCATCTTTCGAAACGCCCCGCAGTACCGCAGGGGATGGTGGTGCTCGCATACCAGACATTTCTGGTATGCTCCCTTCGTGGACTCGGCATCTGGAATATCCATAGATAAGCATTAGTGTGATGTTGCCGATGATGATGCTCGAGGAGTGGGAAACGGAATTTCTTTCTGCTGCTATGAGGAGGGTAGCACGCAGAGCTTAACAATGCTTAACAATAACTTGTCAGAACTCCGTTTTGGGTTTTGACGTCAGCGACTCGGATGTGATTATCCGCCCCCCGATACAATTTAATGATGCGCCCGAGGCGCCACTCATGGGAGGAAGGAGCTCGTCTTTAATAACGACGAGCTGGCCTTCAGAGACTTCCGTTTGGGGGTACTTCCATTTTTGTCGCTTATGGAGTTCTTGAAGATACTCCTCCCGCCATCGTCTGCTGAATTGGTGATGAAGCACCTTCAACTTTTGCCAGCGATTAGCGAGTGAGAGATTCTCCGCGTTGGGTTCCGGGGGTGCCAGTAGCGGGGCTCCGCGGAGAAAGTGACCTGGAGTTAAGGCCTGAAGATCGGCGGGGTCTTGCGACATTGGGGAGAGCGGCCGCGAATTAAGGACCGCTCCAATGCGAACGAGGAGAGTTGAAAACTCCTCGGAAGTGAACTTATGAGTGCCGGCGACTTTGGTTAGGTGAATTTTGAAGCTTTTCACTCCAGCTTCCCAAAGACCGCCCATATGGGGAGCGCTAGGGGGAATAAATTGCCACTCGAGACCATGAGTGACATATTTATTTGCGATGTCGAATGACGTTCCTTTCAGAAATCGCACGAGATCTTTACTTATGGCACGTTGTGCACCAATAAATGTTCTGCCGTTGTCTGACATTATTTTGCTGGGGAGGCCTCGTCGGCCGACGAATCTTACGAAAGCAGCTCGAAATGCGTCAGTGGTGAGATCTGAGCAGAGTTCGAGATGAATCGCCTTAGTGGAGAAGCAGACGAAGACGCAGACATAGGCTTTGAGGAATGCAGCACGACGGAGAGTGGATGATTTTACTTGAAAGGGGCCAGCAAAATCGACTCCGGTGATGGAGAATGGTAACGAAAATGTACATCGCTCGGGAGGAAGAGCGGCCATAATTTGAGACCGTACGCGCTGCTTATAAATGGTGCAGGTCTTGCATTGAAAAATGCATTTCTTGACCTTTATTTTCAGCCGGGGAATATAATATTCTTGCTGAACCATACGGACCATTAACTGTTTCTCTGCATGCAGGAGGATGCTATGCAGAAAGTCCAAGTATAACGTGCAGAGACGCGAGTTATCAGGAATGATAATTGGGTGTCGCTCATTATAAGTTAGACCTGAATGCGCGAGGCGACCATTGACCCTAATAAGCCCTTCTTTATCCATGAAAGGATTGAGAGTGAGTAAGGAGCTTTTTTGAGAGATAACTTTAGAGGAAGAGAGCGCAGCATGTTCATCGGGGAAGTGATGGCATTGCGCGAGGGAGATGAGACGTGTTTTCACCCTCTTTATTTCCAGGTGAGTTAACGCACCAATAGAGATGGGGGCTTTGCGAGCCCTATCGATGAATCGGAACATATGACTGAGAACTCTAAGGGCTTGAGAGAATTTCGAAAACCTATTGAGGACATCCTCGACTTCAAGCGTATGGAGGCTTTCAATCTTCCGCTTTTCTGGAGCTTGGGTCTGACGAGGCTCTTCTTTGGGCCATGATTGGGGATCGCCTCGGAGCCAACTGGGGCCGTGCCACCATAATGTGTTGGCAATCATATCTTGCGGTTTGCATCCGCGTGTGCCGAGATCTGCGGGATTGTCAGAACTGGACACATGACGCCAAGTTGCGTTACTCACATTATGAAGAATTTGGGTGGTGCGGTTAGCTACATACGTTTTCCAAGTATGGGGTGGTTTCTCGAGCCATGCGAGTACGATGGACGAGTCAGACCATAGTGTTAGGTTGTAAGTCTGAAAGCCAAGGTGTGTTCGTACTTGCTTCACGAACTTGGATAGTAGCAGGGCGCCGCACAATTCTAGGCGTGGCAAGCTTATTGTCTGCAGAGGAGCGACTTTGCTTTTGGCTGCCAAGAGATGCGACGAAGCGCTTGCATGGTCGGCATGGGTTCGTACATATATGCATGCACAATATGCCTTTTCAGAGGCGTCGCAGAATCCATGAAGTTGGATTTGAACGCTTGGGGAGAATTGAACCCAGCGCGGAATTTCGATTTTGTCGATGGATGATAGATTTTCGATGAATGCGTTCCACTTGTGAAGTGATTGTGGCTTTACGCACTCATCCCAGTCTGTTCCTTCCAACCAGAGTTGTTGGAGAAGCATTTTTGCTTGAATCATAATGGGCGAAAGCCACCCTGCCGGGTCAAAAAGTTTCGCGACAGCTGAGAGGATCTGTCTCTTGGTGACCGACATTGAATAGGAGATTGGGTCAAAGGTGTACGAGAAAGAATCTGAAAGCGCAATCCAGCGAATTCCAAGAGTTTTCGTTGAACTTGTGGTTTGGAATCGCAAAAAATCGGAATCTAATTTTCGGGGGGGATTTTCTCGAGGAGTTTCGAGTTATTAGCAGTGATCTTTTTGAGGGGGAACCCTGCGTAATTGAGAGTTTTTACGAGCTGATCTAAGGAGTTGATAGCCGTGTCAAGATCGTGACTGCCTGAAAGTATGTCGTCAACATATGTTTCGTCGAGTATGATTTGAGCCGCAAGAGGCCACTTATCTTTGGAATCATATGCTAACTGCTGAAGTGTACGGATGGCCAAGTAAGGGGCACAGTTCACCCCAAATGTGACTGTTTTGAGTTTGAAATCTTCCACCGGTTTATGTGAACACCGACGGAAGAGAATTCGTTGAAAATCTTGGTCATCTTTATGTACGAGAATTTGGCGGTACATTTTTTCAATGTCGCCGTTGAAAACGAACTTATAGAGACGCCATCTTAAGAGTAACAGCATAAGATCGTTTTGAAGAGTGGGGCCGATGTGAAGTACATCATTTAATGAGCATCCAGAGCTTGATGCTTTTGAAGCGTTGAAAACTACTCGCACTTTAGTAGTCTTCTTTTCTGGGCGAATAACCGCATGGTGGGGTAGGTAAAATGAAAAATATTTACCGTCATTTATAATCTCACAAGAGGATGTGGATTCCATGTGGCCGAGAGTGAGATACTCGTTTAATACATCTGAGTATGTTGTTTTGAGATCCCCTTTCTTCTCTAGTGTCCGCTCTACACTTAAGAATTGTCGTAAGGCAGCTGTCCGTGTATGGCCTAGGGCCGAAGTTTCGGGAAAGCTCTTTTTGAATGGGAGCCTTACGACATACCGACCGTCGGGGTTTCGGAACGTTGTCTCTTTATAGAGTTGTTCACAAAAGCGGTCGTCCTCAGATGTTGTGGGTGAGTCAAGTATTTCTTCCTGTTCCCAAAATTTCCTAAGAAGAGTGTCGAGACATTCGGTGTTGACTTCTTTGACTTGCGTCGAAAATGTTGAAATCGATTCTCTAATGGGACCGCTGAGAATCCAACCGAATATTAACTTTTGGGCCAGAAGACTGTCTCCGTAATTTTGGTGAAGGCCTTCTTGCAGAATTTGCGGGGTCAAATCGCTACCTATCACGAGATCTATTCTTGATGGACGGAAACAGTTTGGAGTATTTCATCCAATCAGGCTCTTTTACCGTGAAGGTGGGTAAAAAGTGTGTGAGTTGAGGGAGGATGATGGCTTGAGCTTCAATTTGGGGGTGGTCGTCCAAGCCGCAGAGTGTTATTGTACAAATTTTGTTGGCATTTTGGACGACCTTGCCACCTAGGCCCGAGATTTCATAATTAATTTCCCTTGTGGGCAGATTCAAAGTCCTTTGAATTTTGGACGAGATGAACGTCTTTTGAGAACCGGGGTCTATGAGGGCTCGGACCTTATGACTTTCTCCTAAGTGAACAATAGACACAATTGCTGTGGGAAGAAGCGTTTTCGCTCTAGTGCTCGAGTGATGAGCATGAGTCTGTTCATGACTGCAGGTACATTTATGTCAATCTTGTGGCTGATCTTTTGAAGTGGAGGACTTTCGACTTGTGGAGGGTTCTTCGTGACCACTCGGCCGAGTTATTGTGGTTTGAGCCACTGCCTTTTGGGGCCGGGGAGTTGGCTTATGCGTTTGACTGCTCGTGGGAAAGTGTAGCATCGAATGATGCTTTCTTTGGCAGTAAACGCATGAAAAATTACTTGGGCATTCATTACGCAAATGAGAGTATGCCAGGCAGTTTTCACAATAGCTGTTCTCTTTAACAAACTTGACTCTGTCATTTACTGAAAGTGACTTAAATTATTGGCAAGTTATGAGGGGGTGGTTCGCCTTGCATAAGTTGCAAGTGAACGACTTGCCTGTTTCTGAATGTAACGTTTGAGCCTTGGTTTGCGGTTTGTTGAAAGAGAAGTTCGGTTGCGTAGCCCGAGGGGGTTTGGGCTTATACGCGCTTAACCTTTCCACCACTACATACCTATTTGTGAGGAATGAGTTCATTTGCGACCATGTGGGGAGCTCTTTTCGGGAAGTAAGCGATTGCTCCCACAGAGCTATGGTCTCTTCGGGTAGTTTCGAAGAACAAATGAAGACCAGGATTAGATCCCACTTGTCTATCGAAACCCCTTGTGAACTCAGAACAGACAAGCAGTTGTTTATTGTGTTCTGAATTTTTTGAATGGCAGCGCTATTTTCTGAAGTAACAGGGGAGATGTTCAACAGCGCCTTGATTTGATTATCAACTAAGATACGTCGGTTCTCATACCGAGCTTTGAGTGCATCCCAGGCCAATTAAAAATTTTCGTTGCTCAAAGGATATTGTTTGACGATGGCACCCGCTGTGCCCTTGTGTCTTGTATCAGAGGTGATACAATTTTTGTGCGGGGGTCAATTTGGGGTGGTTCATATAAACCGCAGTAAACATATCCCTAAAGGAAGGCCATTCTTCATATCCTCCATAAAAAACTTCAGTATCGCATGCGGGAACTTTTAGGCAGATACCTGAAGAGTCAATTTGAGAACCTAAGTCTGCTCGATGTGCAGAAACTGAAACATAGGTTGCTCGTTGAGCCTTTAGCAGATCAGTCAATTGGGCTTTGCAGTTTTGGAAGTTTTCACTGCATGCACTATATTTTTGGTCGATTGACTTTTTGTACGTACTGTATGAATCAGACAAATACGCATCTTCATATGTCTGCAGTACACGCGCCCAGTTTAGGTCAAGCTCTTGGAGTTGAACTTCAATCAGCGATTCTGTTTGGTCCTCGACGGGGATTGACGACCATTTAGAACAGAATGTGACGAGCCGGTCGGTTTCGAAAATAAACTTACGAATCGTTAAGTCTATTTTATTTTCTACTTCCGCTTTTGAAGCAGCTCTCGAAGTTCTGGCAGTTTCTTTGGTGCTTAGTGGATTATCGCTACCGCTTTCTGCCATTTTATTGGTTTGAGATGTTCAAGTAAATAGAGAACCTAATATTTATTTCTTTCAGTGTATTTGAAAAGCACTGAATGCAGCGGGTTATTGGGAAAAACCGAAATAAATATTCCTACGTGAGTTCCAAATAAACTTGAAACTGAAAATTGTTCTCAGTGTATCAGGGATCAACGGCGGGATTGCGTTGTATGATAACACCTTTGAATGAGAAATTATAAAAATACAGCAATGGGTTGAGATAAACATTTTTTTGAGAAAATAAAAAAAATTTTTTAAAAAGTAGTGTCGGTGGGTTTGAGAACCGCTGACTGCACTCCTTGAGTGTGAATGAGAAATTAAAAAAAAAAATTTTAAACAAATTGTCTGTGGGTTTGGGAACCACTGGCTAAATTTGTTTAGTGTTGGGATACTGAAAAGAGGATTTCAGTATGAACTGTGGTTCCAAACAAATTTTAGAACCGAAAATTTTTCTCAGTGTACCAGGGATCAACGGCGGGATTGCGTTGTATGGTAACACTTTGATTGAGAAATGAGAGAGATTCAGCTTTGAGTTGAGAATTTTTATGGAAAAAAATTTTTAAACAAATTGTCTGTGGGCTTGGGAACCACTGGCTAAATTTGTTTACTGCTGAGGTACAAACGAGTGGTTCTAAAAATAAATCTAGAACCGAAAAATTTTCTCTCAGTGTATCAGGGATCAACGGCGGGATTGCGTTGTATGATAACACTTTGATTGAGAATTGAGTGAATCGTTTTTTCACGAGAATTGAAAAAATTTCAAAAACAAAAGTATTGTATGTGTTTTATTCAAAAATTATTGTGACCAAAACTATTTGTATAATTGTCAGAGTATGTATTCACAAATAAATTTTGAAAGTGTATCAATTGCCGCTACGAGATTGAGGGCTAATTGATACACAACACAAACCGAAAGAGTTTTGAAAATTAAAAAATTTCCAGAAAAAAAATTTTACAAACATTTTTTCAAGTGTACAGATTGCCACTGCGAGGTTGAGGGCCAAAATGTACACAAGAGAGTACCTCGATTGCCGCTGCGAGACTGAGTTCCAATCGGATACGTCTCGAGGATTGAGAACAACATTTTTCGAGAATTCCACAAAGTTTTCAATTTTTTTTCAAGTTGTGCAGATTGCCGCTGCGAGTTTGAGGGCCAAAATGCACAAACAAGAAAACGTATCAATTGCCACTGCGGGATTGAGGGTCAATCGAAAACGTCACGAGAAATTAAAAAAAAATGTTCAGAATAATTCAAAAAATTTTTATAAAATTTTTCCAAGTGTACAGATTGCCACTGCGAGTATGAGGGCCAAAATGTACACAAGGAAGTATTGAGAACTATCTGGAAATGACAAACTACAAAATTTAAAATTTCAAACAGTATAAGTCAATTTTCCTAACTACAAATTACCACTACGGGAAGAGTGCATAAAATGTTTTCGAAAAAAATTTGTTTCCAAATATTTAATAAAGGGGGGAGAAAAAAAGGAAATTAATTTTCAACCGGAAAAATTTTCCCCTAAAAATTATTTAATTTTGTTGAGTGAGTGATGTCGTGTCAGCACAATAAATGTGTTGCAACGAATGTTGCGCGAGATGTTGCGCTGGATGTTGCGCTGGGTGTTGCGCGAGATGTTGCGCTGGGTGTTGCGCGAGATGTTGCGCTGGATGTTGCGCGAGATGTTGCGCTGCCTTCGGATTCAGTGTTTATATGCACAATGGGCTGCGCATATAAACACAAAGAATGTTGAAAGAAGAAAAGAGGCAATAACCATCCAACGGAGAGGTGTTGGTATGTATTGCCCCTCTTCCAATGCCAAGCTCGTTGCTTATGTGTGAGCTGTTAGCAACGAAGGGGAAATGGGCGGCAAAGAGCAAACGGGAAATAGGTACCGGAGTACCTATGTGCTCAAGCGGAACGTTAGCGCGGTAAATCGAACGATTTACCAACGGCGCTTTTGCAACGTCCGCCTACACACCGTAATTTATTTTTAAGAAAAATAAATTACGGTATGATTTACCGAAATTTCTCTATTTTACGGGGGAACCAAATTGGGGTTTTTGGCTACTCACTTGACATCCTTTTTTTTGGGGGGGAATCGCAAACCGTGTGTGTTTTGTGGAGTTGGCGCTGCGTGTCCTGCGGGGACGTCTAGCTGCTGTGTTGCTCGATGTGGCTGCACTCGTATCAGCTGATGCTGCTGGAATTGCTGCTGTCTGCCTGCCTGTGTGGTTGTTGTTGTTTGTACTATATATGTTGTTGCCGCCGTCACCTTTTTCACTGTTTTATGTGTCTTATTGTTTCACTTTCGCGCCATGGAGTTGTTGCTCGGTTGTTGGCGAACTGTTGAGACCAGGGAAGTGGTCGCATGTGATCGGTTGGGGGAGTGAGTGGGTTGCGCATTGCCTTTAGGGAGATGAAGCAAAGAATGGTGCTTCTTCTGGCAAAATACGCATGTGAAATTGCTTGTACAGTCCTGGATTTGGTGAGATGTAGCAAGGCAATTTACACAGAGCTTGTGCTTCTTCACATATGTTAACCGACACTGGGGGGTGAGCCTTTTAAAGCTTTGGCAAGTCCGTACGGAATGATTTGCGTTGCAGAGCTTGCACGCGAAGTCCTTTTTCACTTCAGTGTGAAAATTTAGGGATCTGGGGGTCGGACATTGGAAGATGAGGATTGTGGTTTAGACTTGGGCCGAAAGAGATTCAGCCGTTCCATTACCTCGTATCTGCAGGTCAGAAACTCATTCATTTGTGACCAGGGGGGCAGATCCTTCCGGGATGTCAATGACTGCTCCCATAAAGCTAAGGTTGCTTCAGGCAATTTGGTAGAGCATATATATAACAGTAGCGGATCCCAATTATCAGTGTCTACGGCCTGAGACTTGAGAATAGACAGA
The DNA here is from genome assembly GCA_963971225.1 of Melieria omissa. NCBI lineage: Eukaryota > Metazoa > Arthropoda > Insecta > Diptera > Ulidiidae > Melieria > Melieria omissa. Next base: position 88,579,462 of record OZ020267.1, on the reverse strand, counting down.
CAATTGTTTACAGAATTCTGGATCCGCTGTAATGCCTCACTATTTTCGGTGTGGGCAGGAGCAATATTCAATATAGATCGAATTTGGTTGTCAACGAGGATGCGTTTGTTTTCATAGCGGGAGCTTAGGGCTTCCCACGCGAGTTTGAAATTCTCATCGGTTAATGCGTATTGTTTAACAATAGCACCGGCTTGGCCTTGCGTTTTGTATCGAAGATGATACAATTTTTGGGCTGGAGTGAGCTGGGGGTGGTTAATGTATACCGCAGTAAACATGTCCCGAAAGGACGGCCACTGCTCATAGACCCGAAGAATGTTTCGGTGTCGCAAGGCGGAACTTGGAGGCAAATGTAGGAAGTATTTGCTGGTTCTAGGGGTTGAACCGGTTCCATACGCGTAGCAGGCTGGGGGGACTGAGATTGGAGCATCTTAATGATGTCCAACATCTTAGCCATGCACAACTCGTATTGGTCTGTGCAGGCATCAATCTTTCGCCTAGCCGACTCTTTGAAACCGTCGGGCTGGCTGTTGTCTTCAGCAAGGAAGACTGCCTGATGTGCGCACATTAGCCTCTCCCATTGGGCTTGCAGATTTTTCTGCTTAATTTGGACCAGTGATTTGGTCAAATCCTCAATGGGAGCCGATGAAAACGCTGTGCATAATTGCACGAGTCTCTCGGACTCAAAACCAAAGGTGGCAACACTGGGATCGGTTGCTTTGGGACTAGAGAGCTGAGAGCGAGTTTTAATTGCCTCGCGAGTGACAGGAACTGTCAAATGTGCCTCGGTTGACTTTGAATATTTTGGAGAAGGAGACTCCATTTTGTTTATATGACGCTTGGGGGATCGCTCAACAGGCATTTTAATGGCTTAAAAAAGCTCGAAAGGGGGTTTAAAATTCGTTTAAATACAAATATTAGGCTTATGGGGAATAAACCAGAAATATTACCACGTCCGCGCGAACGATAATTTGGAAATGGGGAATTGTACACGAAAGTGTAAAAAATTTTCAATACGAATTTGTATTTCTGTTGAGGATCAAAGTTTACAATTGTGTGTGTAAACGCGTCGAGAAATTTGTATATATATATTGGGAATAAACTAAAAATATTTAAACAAGAATTGGGGAAATTATTAATAAACAACAAAATATTTTAATATATAGTCAAATGTGTATGTGAATGTGTCTTTATTTGTGTGCAAACGTGAATATGTTTGTAAAGAGTCAGTGTTTGATAATATATGTATATTAGTGTATTTGTGTTTGTGGGTAATAATAATTTATTCTTATTATATTTTGTATAAGGGGAACCAAACAATAATGGGGTGAACGATTAAAAAGTTTTGAGTACAGGTGGGTTGTTTTTGTCCCACCGTATTTACTTGGGGTGACAACAGCTGTGCAATGAGTGCCTAAGTGCAGCACTATTGAAAATTATACAATGTGCTGCGAAAATAGGCTACTCGTCCCACTGTATTCGCGTTTGCTTACTTCTGCCAGCTAGAGTGGTAAATTGCTTAGGCAGAAGTGCGAATAAGCAATTGCACTTGGAAGCAGCAGCGGGAGTGCTCGCTGCTCAGTGCTTGCGTATGTCGCACAAAAACAAAGCACGAAAATGCTTAGAAGTGGGAGTGTGGGAATGCAGCGGGAGAAATGCTGCGTGCCTATTTACTGCACAAGAACAGTGCGTATTTGTTGGCTGCAGCGGAGTTTTTGCTGCTTCGGCAGCGAAGGTCGCACAAAAGAGACGGCGAAAATTTACAAAGCGCCGAATTATGTGCAGTAGCGGAATTGCTTACTGCACTGCGCTGTTTTGTACTAAGGGAAATATGCACGATAAGCGTACAGTGGCGGGGTACCAAAATGTTGAATTTTTGGGGAGTGGGTATATATTTGGGGGAAATATATTTGTAATTGTGTTATTTATATTAAGATAATATAAATGTGTCGCTTATCTTTTACGGGCCCCGTGCCCGGGATTGGGATCTCCCTTCTGGAGCTGCGTGTCCGCCGCTGTGCTGTGATGCTGTGGTTGTTTGTGGAGTTCTCTTCCTTCCTGTCTTATGTTCTGTGTTGTGGGTGTGTGTTGTTGTGGTTTTAATCTGCGTGTTTTTGTTGTTGCACTACACTGCACTGTCCAATGTGTCGTTGCACTTTTTGTTTGCTTGCGTTGTCACTGTTTGTGTATTCTTATTGTTTGTTAAATTTTTATTTTGATTTTGCACAATTTTATTTTGTTTTAGCACTTGAAATTCCTTAAGTTGTTGTGAATTGTTTTGTGTTTAAAAATTTGGAAAATCGTATCACTGTTTGTTATTGTTAATAATTGCTCAATGTTTTTGAAATTGTTTATTGTTCACTATTGTTTATAGTTTTTTGTTTTCTGTTTCGCGGCGCGGGTCCGCAGTAGCTCGAAGGACCAATGTTTCGATCGCGGCGGAGCGGATAATAAAAATTGGTTTATTTCGGGTTTGGGGTGTTTATTGCTTGAGGTGCAAAGAACAAGTAACAAAAGAGTACACGAAACATTAAACGATACGACCGGCTGAAGCCGAGGAGCAGAAAATAGTGGGAACATAAGTACACAAGGAGAAGGAAAGATTAGGATTAGTGATGGGATCGACGAATCACTAATACAGCACAGTACATCTGTACAGTAAAAAAAAACAACATATACAATTTAGAGAAATGTATGGAATCTTTATTTGAGTCGATAGAACGATCTATATAATTAAATGTTTAACCCTACGATGAGTGAGAAGGTCCCTAGGGACCTTTTTGCATTTTCAAACTGAAATTACTCCTGTTTCGGCCACTACAACCCCCCATAAAGTTACCATGTATTCCAATAGAATTTTGTTGCGCATCGTTTAAAAAATCAAGGCGATCCGACCATTAGTTTAGGAGTTATTGAGGTTTTATTGAAAATAGTACGCGGACGTGTGACAAGGTCCGTAGGGACCTTGTACTGAATTTTCATGCAATGACTAATAAATGCATGTTCTTTGGGCATAATTATACTTTTTTTAATGTGAACACATAACTAATTTGTTCTTTCAATTGTGGCTACGTTTTGTCTTATTTTTATTGGGCCTGTCATTGAAAGCAATAAACCAGTTCTTTGAATTTACTTTATCCCTAAACTAGCTGACCCGGCAAACTTCGTCTCGCCCAAACGGTCCGTTTGAGTGTGATGCCGTAACTCACATACAGCCACTTTCTTGTATATATAGATTTAAGTTATATGGGCGGTGCCAAGCCCCCTTGTTCAATACCCGCACCATCCCGTCTGTCGGAAGGGAAAATGGTAGGTTCGTACTAAGTTTCATTGCTGTGCCACTTAAAGTTCAGCAAAATATTTGGGTCACAGACAATGCGCCACGCCCCTTGTCTGACGCCCATCAAATCTTATCATTAGAATGACTCATGTATGAGACGACAGGGTACTAAATTTTTGTGTTGTATGACTTATAATTCCGAAATTATTCCATATTAAAAATTGGAGTTGCATGAGTGGTGCCCCGCCCCCTTGTCCAAAATCCACCCTATTCCCCCTGCCGAAGGAGACGACTAAATAATAAGTTGATACCGAGTGTCATTGATGTGAATGCTATAGTTCAAAAGCTACACCGGAATTTAAAAAGTGCCACGCCCCTTTCCAACGCCCATTAAATTTTATTTGCGGAACGACACGTTCCAAATTTCAATGCTGAGCGACTTATAATTCCGAAGACATTCCATAACAAAAAGTTGGGTTGTATTGGCGGTGCCACGTCTCCTTGTCCAAAATACACCCTATTCCCCATGCCGAAGGACATGACCAAATCGTTACTTTGTACCAAGTGTCGTTGATGTGAATGCTATAGTTCAAAAGTAACACCGGGATTTAAGAAGTTCCACGCCCCTTGTCCAACGCCCATTAAATTTTACCAGTAGAATGACACGCTTACATAATGACACTGTTCCAAATTTCAATACTAAGCGACCTATAATTCTGAAGATATTTCTAATCAAAAATTTGGGTTGTATGGGCGGTGCCACGCCCCCTTGTCTAAAATAGACCCAATTTCCCCTGCCGAAGGACACGACTAAATAATAAGTTTATACCGAGTGTCATTGATGTGAATGCTATAGTTCAAAAGCTACACCGGAATTCAAAAAGTGCCACGCCCCTTTCCAACGCCTATTAAATTGTATTTGTGGAACGACACGTTTACGCCATGACACTGTACAAAATTTCAATGCTGAGCGACTTATAATTCCGAAGCTATTCCATATTAAAATATTTAGTTGTATGGACGGTGCCACGCCCCCTTCTCCAAAATCCACCTTATTCCCCCTGGCGAAGGACACGACCAAATCCTTAGTTTATACTGAGTGTCATTGATGTGAATGCTATAGTTCAAAAGTTACACCTGGATTTAAAAAGTGCCACGCCCCTTATCCAACGCCCACTAAACTTTACCGGTGGAATGTTACGCTTACGCCATGACACTGTACCAAATTTCAATGCTGAGCAGCTTATAATTTCGGAGCTATTCCATATTAAAGAATTGAGTTGTATGAGCGGCACTCCCCCTCGTCCAACGCCCATTAAATTTTACCGATGAAAAGACACGCCTACATCATGACACTGTACTAAATTTCAATGCTGTTCGACTTTTAATTCCGAAGATATACCATATTAAAAATTTAGGTTGTATGGGAGGTGCCACGCCCACCTGCCGTACAAACATGTATTATACATATAAACCTTCCTCTTGAATCACTCTATCCATTAAAAAAGACCGCTTAAAAAACCGTTGCGTAGTTTTAAAGATTTAAGCATACATAGGGACAGACAGCGACAGCGACTTTGCTTTATACTATGTAGTGATGTCCATATGCGCAGTAAGGTGGGTCGCGAAAAAAAATTGGTGTTGTCACCACCTAAAAACAAAATTCAGAGTGTTTAATGACTATTTGGAAAATATTGCGATTCTGAGGTAAGCCAATTGTGAGCGGGTTTGCTTCAAAAATACCTCTAATTATCATTTTTTTTGGGTGTAACTTTTTTGTTGTTGGACATTTTCGAATAATTTTTTTTGGTTAGATAAATCTTCAGGAGTTCTTGGATTGCACATATTTTGTAAACATTTTTTTTTGTTAATTTATTGAGTTCTGGAAGTTTTAATACCGTTTTTAATGCTTTTTCGTAAAGACTTCAAGAAATATTATTATAACTCCGCCAATTTTTCTCGTATGTCAACAAATAATATGTCGTTTTGAAGGGTTTCCATACAGCTACTAAGCTCATTATTGTTCTTTGTAACCTTACTTTATATTATATTTTTTTTTTAATTTTTGTGTTTAGTAATTCAAATATTTTTTAAAGTTACCATTTAAAACTATATTTATCGCCAAAATTTTTGCACATTTTTACACTTATTAAAAAGCGCTAATCATTACCTTTCAAATGATATCAAAATTATGCATATCCGAAAGTTAGTTAGCCTCTACATTTGTATTTCTGTGAGACTCCACTACAAAATGAGTTCACTCCATTTAAAAATGTTAAAAGTTGATCCCACCACCATTGATTTTGATAACACTTAATACGGTGATCGAACTCTACATAGAGCTCTAATGACCAAATTTCAGTTATTTTTCACTACTTTTATCCCCTTTAACCCTTTGCAGCACGGTGGTAAGACGTACTACATGGGCTGAAAAGTCTTTGGCCTGACATAGAGATGGCGCCAAAAAAGAATTATTGTGTTGTACATGGAAAACCATCCTTAACTTAGATTCTGTCAAAGTTTCATGACATTTGGTTGACTCGTTTTCAAGTTATTGCTTTCGAAGTGACGCTACCTCTGAATTTTTGTAAACAATGGAAAAAGTGAATTTCGTGTTTTGATAAAACATTGCTATTTGATGGGCAAAAATACAGTGGAAACAAAAGCATGGCTTGATAAATGTTATAATACATCTGTATTTTTGCCCATCATATTGATATGATATGAATGATATGAATAAGTTTTACTAATGTTGTCGGCCATATTGGATCCGCCATATTGGATTGCTGAATTTCAAAAATTTGATTACATATTCGTGATCAGCGACCCCGAAAACCCCCAGGGCGACTATTTTCATTGAAAAAAAGTTTTCTTAAAAATGTATGCTTCAAAGGGTTAATATCAGCAAATATTAGTTTGCATCATTGGATGCACATAATTGGATACACATTATTCTTTTGTAACGGTTTTTTTTTATTTGACTGAAGAATATTTGATACGACAAAGCTTACTACGATTACAAATACAAAAATACAACAACAAGTGCTACATTCCGACATTGTTATTGAATATTGATCAGCTGTGTTGTTCTGCTACACTTTCAGTGCAACTTTGTAAAAGTAGTATGCAATGAAATAATATGTTTCGTATACTTCGTTATTTCTTCTTCGTTCAGACTTCAAGAAGTGTTAATATAACTCCGCCATTTTTAATCGTTTGTCGTTATTTCTTTACTAAATTAAAAGACAATGCTTATCGTTCCACGAAAATTCAATCAAAATAAGTTGCCTACAAAAAGTGACGTAATTAAACATTTATTGTTTCTCCGCGGTAAAAATCGATCAATTGCTTTGTCCGAACTTTATACTGAGACAATAAAAGAAATTCTAAAATTATGGGAGAGTGTACAAATTCCCACCATTGGTAAAAGTGCTATTCGGAAAAAACTAGATAACCTTACAAAATCTTATCGTACTGTTATAAAAAATAAAGGAAATTTTAATGTAGACGAGTGGAACACTCTTTTTCCAATATGCACCTGTAAATGTGGTCTTAATTTAAATAAGTCCTGCAAATGCGTAGAAAACCTAAAAATGCCATTGCATGCCTGGGAGATTAATAATGATCAGGATGGGCGGAGGATGCGGTCGCTGGGTTTGAGGTCGAACATACGGCCAAGCTCAATAAGTTCTACATCGGAGGTTGCCGATATTGATGAAGAGTATACCGTAGAAATATCACCCGATTCCCCAACGTCATTCGGTGATGTAAGTGAAAATGCCCAAACCCCATTACACATTCCGATTCCGATTCCGACGATTTCCCTACCAACATTCAGCCATGCATTAGATCGCGCTGGTGTCTAAAATCGTTTTGGAGCGTTGTTGGCAACAACTTTGCTGAAAGACCTAAACATTTCAGATGTTATTATAGACAAAAACAAGATTAGAAGGGAGCGCCTTGCAGCCCGAGCAAAAGCCATTTGTGACATTAAATGCAGTGATCTACTTAAGTGTATTTCATTTGATGGCAAAAGAGAGAAAAGTTTGAAGCAGATTGTTGTCGATAACAAGCCACGCAATATAAAACTAACCGAAGAACATATCACCATAGTACAAGAACCCAATTCTCGATATATTGGATATTTTACACCCTTTAATTGTACTGGTACCGGTATAGCGTCTGGAATTCTAAACTTTCTAAAAGCAGAGGGAATTTCGTGGGAACATTTAGTAGCTGTTAATTGCGATGGTACAAGCACTAATACTGGCAAACATAGTGGAGCAATTTGCTCATTGGAAAAAGAGTTGCAACACCCGCTGCAGTGGTTTATTTGCCTATTCCACTTCAATGAATTGCCGTTTACCGCATTATTGAAAGAGCTCTTAGGAAAGCCAACTGGACCTCAAAACTGGCCAGGGAAAATTGGACAAACTTTACTTGGATGCGAAAATATTCCGGTATTTTTTTTAATTTTACTCATTGTTTAATGTGTCTTATCGTCTATATGTATATTTCTGTATTCCCGTTTTATAAGGTTGCTCCTAATTTTGTTCCGATTCAGATGGGAGAAATGCCGGAAAATATTGATGGGTGGATTCTGAGAGCTGATCAAAAATATCTTTACGATATGGTTCGATCCATAGACAGTGGGCTATGTGATTCACATTTGGCAAGCATTAAGCCAGGACCGCTCAATCTGTCTCGGTGGTTAACAACAGCGTCGAGAATTCTCCGCTTATATGTGACGAAGCCAACTGCTTCAGATGAATTAAAGAAGCTGGCGATTTTCATTATGAAAATATATGCACCCTTTTGGTTTTTAGTAAAAAGAGAGCCGCAAGCTGTTAAGGGTAGTCGTCACTTATTTACATATATTAGATGGACACGTCAAATGCCTCAAGACGTACAAAGAATAATTCACCGTTCAATCCAGATAAACGGCTTTTATGCCCACCCAGAAAACATTTTGTTTTCAATGATTACGGATGAGAACAAAGATATACGAACAGAGGGTTATAAAAGAATTTTCGACTATAGAAATAATGGTGATCAAGGAACTCGTAAATTTGTAGTGCCAAAAATATTGTTCGACTGTGTATCGTATACTCATATGATTTCTTGGGATGAGGTTGGGCCGTTAACGGAGCCACCATGCATTCAATTCTACTCGCAAGAGTATTTGTTGCAGTGCTGTAATTCTGCAAATGTTATTGAAATCCCAGGTAAATTATAATTGTGACCACGTGAGACATATTGATTAAATTTAAGAAATAATTTCAGATTTTCCCTGCCATTCGCAAGCCACTGAACGATTTGTTCACGTTGTGAGTCAATCGAGCTTATCTGTTGTCGACGAAAATCGTCCAGCGCACATTGCTAGTAAAATTGTGTCGCGTAAGAGATATGCACATCTCGATTCTCGCAAAAATCTTTTGTAAATATAGTTTTATTTTCAAAAACATAATAAATTAAACAAGCATAGCATTGTATTTATTTTGCTTTATTTAAACATATATTTATTTATGAATGTATTTCATTCACAATTCTACTATTTTATAGAACTGAAAGTATCAAACAGTCACACAAAAACCCAAATATCGAGGTCATCTACTTTCGGATACACATAATTAGGAATCAATGGTGGTGGGATCAACTTTTAACATTTTTAAATGGAGTGAACTCATTTTGTAGTGGAGTCTCACAGAAATACAAATGTAGAGGCGAACTAACTTTCGGATATGCATAATTTTGATATCATTTGAAAGGTAATGATTAGCGCTTTTTAATAAGTGTAAAAATGTGCAAAAATTTTGGCGATAAATATAGTTTTAAATGGTAACTTTAAAAAATATTTGAATTACTAAACACAAAAATTAAAAAAAAAATATAATATAAAGTAAGGTTACAAAGAACAATAATGAGCTTAGTAGCTGTATGGAAACCCTTCAAAACGACATATTATTTGTTGACATACGAGAAAAATTGGCGGAGTTATAATAATATTTCTTGAAGTCTTTACGAAAAAGCACTAAAAACGGTATTAAAACTTCCAGAACTCAATAAATTAACAAAAAAAATGTTTACAAAATATGTGCAATCCAAGAACTCCTGAAGATTTATCTAACCAAAAAAAATTATTCGAAAATGTCCAACAACAAAAAAGTTACACCCAAAAAACATGATAATTAGAGGTATTTTTGAAGCAAAACCGCTCACAATTGGCTTACCTCAGAATCGCAATATTTTCCAAATAGTCATTAAACACTCTGAATTTTATTTTTAGGTGGTGACTGAAACGTGATTTTTATTTTGTATGGAGTGCGACCCACCTTAATGCGCAGGTGTTCATACATAACCAGTTCTTGGAATTTTTTTACCTAAATGTCCACGTGCGCAGGTATACGTACCAAACCAGTTGTTTTAATTTACTTCATCCCTAATGTCCATGCGTTCAGGTATACGTACGAAAGAGTATATAAGAAGTTGTAGTTTCGTAAACCAAATCAGTCAAAGTTTAGACAGTGAACAGTAAAATCGTGTGTGAAATTGTATTACAAATAAAATAAAAACAAAAATATAAAAATGGCAGATGCAAGTAATGTAGACATTGCTGAAATGGTTGTAAGCCGTAGTACACGTTACCAGCAAATGAGTGCGGATGAAAGGCGTGCAGCTGATATGAGATTTGCAGACTTTATGGATGAAGAAGTTGACATTGCTGCACTTGGTAATGAAGCTGCGGATGATGACGACTGCACATACCAACCCGCTGAAGAGTCAGATGCCGAAACTGAAGGATACGTAGAGATAAATGAAGATATTGATGACGACGATGATGAAGAGGAAGAAAGTGATGCACCGGAAACAAATGAAAACTACTATATTGCTAAAGATGGTGCTGTCTACAATGCACTACACTTGCCGTGTCGACGAGCAAAGTGAGAAGCGGAAGCCGTTTGGCATATTGGACTACAACGCCAACAAATGCGGCGTTGATACAATGGACCAGATGCTTGGCACGTACACATGCAAGCGATCAACGAAACGCTGGCCACTGGCCATGTTCTATAATATGCTGGACGTCGCTGCATTGGCTGCTTTTACAATTTATAATGAGATGAAGCCGATAAAAAGGAGTGACAGACGGCGGTCATTCCTGTTACTTCTCACTAAACAATTGGCCACACCAAATATCGAGGAACGTGCCATGAATAACCATATAACCGCATATCCAAGGATACGCAATGCGATGGAAGCATTTCATGTCAGGGTAAGAAAAAACACCTTCAAATTCAAGAGTAGATTGTGTATTTATTTGTTTTGTTCATTTCAGATGATATCAAGACCGGTAGAAGCCGATGCACCGTCGTTTGCGGCTAGGGCGAATAGACCGTCATGTCGCCTTTGCCGTTCTGAGTACGGGCGTACACAGCACAGTTCTCCATCCGTGCAACACTTGCGCACAGGGCGGGGGACAAGCGGAACACGCTCAACAACAATAGTTTTAAAGCTTTTTCATAGTAAAATTAAGAGAAATGGAGAAAAAAAAATTAATTTTAGTATGTAGTATTTAGTTATAAACAATAAAAACACAAAAATAAAAAAAAAATTTTCATGAAAAAACCCTAATTTTCAAAACAAAAGGTCCCTACGGACCTCGTCACACGGCCCTGAAGTTCAGAATTGTCACTCATCGAAGGGTTAAAGATGATTTCATGTAAATGTTGACCGCGGCTGCTCTTTAAATGGTACATACGCTGGGTCCAATTTTGGCATACTCTCTCCAACATATCGGCCGGTATCTCACGAATAAATTCTTTAATATTGGCTTCCAGTGCGTCAACGGTTGCAGGCTTGTTTTAGACATGCCCCAAATTTTTTTTGTTACAGGCGTTAAATCGCACGAACTAGGCGGTCAATTGACAGCTGCGATTACGTATGCGTGTTGGTGGTTTAATGTTCAATTACGTAAATTTTGTGCAAAATTTAGTCACAAGACTCCGAATAGCCGCCTCAGAAGGTCGCCCCAAGCTGACCATAAAATGAAAGAAGTGCACGATGCACTTTCTTAACCGAGCATGATTTTTGACTATAAAATTTAATAATTTGCAAGCGTTGTTAAATTATAGACCAAACTGAACATGCTTGACAGTAACACGAAAACAGCTGAGCTGCCAAAAACAGTGTTGCCAAAAGAAAGTTGCTGAAAAAATGAACCTTTATGGTTTGAACTGTTGCTATTTTGCGAAATGTTAGGAAAAGAAACGCTTAAAGGGTGACACTTTTATAAAAATACTTAAAACATCATTAAGTAACAATTACACATTCGTGATCTTTGGTGTAGTTTTGATTAATCAGCACAAAAATCAGTACATACACAAAAAATCAGTAGATCTATACGCTGATTTCGAAATTTGAAAATTTCAGCGGATGTTCCGATGAAATCAGCGCATCTGGCATCTCTACATAGATGAGTCATTCGACAAGGGGCATGGCACATTTTTTGTGACCCTATAAAGCCCAAACTCCATAAAGCGCGTTTCAAGCGTATCGTCGTTTTTTGCGTTTCCCGCGTTTCGAGAAAAAGTAGAATCAGTGTGTTTGTATGAAGCAAACTCCATGACTTGACGTCGATACGCCCGAAACGCGTCAAAAGTTGAACTATTTTCAACTTTCTCACGCGTTTCGCACTTAACGACGTCAAACAGCTGACAGAGCTCCTAAAGATGTCTTAAATTATGTGGCGATGGTAATGCCGATAACAAACTTGTGTTATCGCATTTATCGAATGCATTTATTTTACACGAAAGCTATTAAATACATTTAAGAAACATTTTAAATCCAATATTTTAACATAAAATGTGAAGAAATTCCTAAAAATTAGCATAATTATTTGACAGACGAAACTTAGTCTTCGTTGTATTGAGAATTCGATAGCTTATTCGGTGTATATCGAATTTTGCTCATTCCTGTGAGATAAATTGCTACAAATTGAATTCAATTGAATCTTTGTTTTTATTTTGTGCAATGCTCGATATGCATTTATTGTGTTTAAAATTAAATCAGTAAATTCTATAAAGTCTATAACGTCGTATAGCAATTTCATTTCGTTCTTTTTCACAATTCACAACGAAATCAATCAGCAGTTTGCCAATTAAAAATTAGCATCAGCTGACGTAAGAAGAAGAAGCTTACGCGTGAAACGCGTGTTATGGAGCATACCACATTTCAACGCGAATAACGTGTGAAACGCCATAACGCGACAAACTCTGAACGCCTGAAACGCGCTTCATGGAGTTTGACCTAAATTCGCACTCACTGTTGCCAACTTAGTGCTTTTCGCACTAAATTTAGTGCTTTTTAAAAAACAAAACGCGAAAATATTGAGTTTGGTGCTTGGTGCGTTTTTTAGTGCTTTTTTTATTTCAAAGACACCAAGACTAATTCATGCTTGGAAAAAAATTGTTGGATATTACATGACAACCGAAGTGATCGTCCTTGGTGGAATTGCCACTGCTCTGCAATAGATTTCTTTGTATGGTACACGGAATATTAAGACAACTACCATTTTTTTTTTTGCTCATCAGTGCTTTCTGAGGGGAAAAACGCGGTTTGTTTTGCGGTTTTAGTGCTTTCTGAAATAGAAAAGTTGGCGACCGTGGTCGCACTGCAATGAAACTACATAAGTACGAACCTACAATTTTCTCTTTCGGCAGAGGGCATTTTGCGGGTATTGATAAGGGGGGCTTGGCACCGCCCATATAGTTTAATTTTGGTTCAAGCGCAGTCCATTTCTTTACTGAAACTTAGCAGCAACATTGCTCATTTGTGGGCCTAGATTGCGTCAATCAGTAGCCCCTCCTCTCCCTTTAGTTGGTTTTCTTCGCAAATTTGCATCGCCATAGATTCGCCATCTCGCGTATTTCTGCGTCAGAAAACGCAACGCTCCAATTTAGGTTTCACAGTAATGGCCAAACTCGCAAAGCGCGTTTCAAGCGTATCGTCGTTTTTCGCGTTTCCCGCGTTTCGAGAAAAAGTAGAATCAGTGTGTTTGTATGAAGCAAACTCCATGACTTGACGTCGATACACCCGAAACGCGGCAAAAGTTGAACTTTTTTCAACTTTCTCTAGCGTTTCTCGCTTAACGACGTCAAACAGCTGACAGAGCTCCTAAAGATGTCATACATTATGTGGTTAAATGGTAATGCCGATAATAAACTTGTGTTATCGTAAAAGTCGGATGCATTTAGTTTACACGAAAGCTATTAAATACATTTAAGAAACATTTGAAATTCAATACTTTAACATAAAATGTGGAGAAATTTTTACTTTTCTCACCACACAATGTGTAAATATTCCCCAGGGTGCGCAAATAACCCCATTTTTTTATAAAAAAAATGTCACGAAAAGTCGCGCAAAATCAAGAAATATGTGCAAACTGGCCCAAAACGCAGTGTTTGCAATGTTACCCGCCAGTGGTCCTCTGTCTGTCAGTCTGCAATCATGTATTATTACTTTAAAGTATTGTCGCTTTCATATAACTACATTGCGCATCAGTCGCCGGAGCAGATAGCAGACTGGCTCGCTGAGTCTTGTAATTTATGTTATTATACCATTTATACCAATTCCATGATGAAATGAACTATTATTTATTGTAAATTATTTTTTTTATCATTTCACCATGTACCAATTGCAGCATTAAGCAAAATTTTCAATTAAATTCCAAATTCATACCTACATTTATTTGTGGTGAATATATATATCCAGGCAGAGTTGATTTTGAACAGCAAACGAAATAATTAAAATTTGTTCATAAATTTTGCCGAAAATCAACTAATTTATGAGAGTTTTATTCAATGTTCTTTTCTTTGGCGGTACCAACATAATAAGTCAGCGATTTCGTTATAAAATCGTTTAAGGGGGTCCTACCATGTAAACGCCGTTTTTCGAGGCGTTTTTTGGGATCTTGCAGAAGGAAAAGTATTCAATATTTCCCAATGCGGTTTTTTTTTAATTTTTATTGGTCCTTTTAGTATAAAAAATCGAAGTTTAAGAAATAAGTGTTATGCTGTAGCCACAGCACCCCTGCGAAATAAGGCCGTCCAAAAGTATGTGGGTTGATTGTACACACGATTTTGCAAAAACTGTTCGTCTGAAACAAAAAAGGAAAGGTTTTTTACAATCTGCAGACTTGCCGCTATCGTACGGTAATAATTCACATAATTATCTTTACAATTGTCAAAATGGCGGATCATGAAAAAACAAAAAAATTAACAATTAGATAAAAACAATTTTTTTATTATTTGTTTATAACAATTGGAAGCTCATCTTGTACCGAACGATACATTACACACATTCCAAAAAAGTGGTTCTGAGAAAAACGCGTTTAAAGTTTGGCGCGCTGCGAAAATTCAGTGGAAAGCGTGATAAAACTTGCCGTAAAACCTGTTTTCCCTTCGGAATTCAGCAAATTCCTTTTTGTATCTTATTTTTAGATACATTACCTTTAGAAAAATGCAAAAAAAAAAATGCATTTTTTGAAAGTGTTACATGGTAGAACCTCCTTAAAAGCATAGAAACCGCAATTTGTTCACTATTTTTCACGTACACGCAATCCTGCCACTAGTGTCCGGCCACCGTGGTGAGCTCAGTTTTACACGTGAACAACAGCTATTTGACAGTTCTTGTCATACAGAATCGACGTCGTGTTGTCAAAGAGTCGCGCCCCTGCCGGCAACTCAACTAACTTTTAACGCACTTTAATCTAACTAATTCTCAACTAGTTGTGGTTGATAGTTGGATTATTTTCAATGGAGCCAACTGACTATTTTAACATGGCGATGGCCTAGGCAGTAGTCAATTGTCCGACTCTGCATGACTTTTCGACTAACTTGAAGTTAGTTATTCAAAAGTTAGTTAAAAGTTATCTTATTTGTGGTTAGCTATAAACTAATTACATTTCAGTTAACTTCAAGTTTACTTTATTTAAATCAGCTATAACTCAACTATTAGTTACGTCTTTATCCATAAAAATGGATATTTCTATGATTGTTATGTAAATTTAAAATTTTTGTATTTCCTTTTTTATTTGAAAAATGTTTAAATACCTAACAACTCTTCAAAACACTTGCGAGATGGCCTATTTTTAAAATACCAATCAGCGATTTTTTTTTTAATGCATTTTTTTTTTAACAATTTTCTTGGAACAATTTTCTTGGACACTAATATTTTCAATATAAATTCTGTTTTGGCTCTGCACATTAGCAGAGGAACAGGTGGCTTCTGATTTACCAATATTACATGAATTTAATTTATTTGAATACGAATCCATTTCCTTTTCCAAAAGCCTTCTTAACTTTCTTTTGCTTGCACCTCTCATTTTGGCTTAGCTTAAATAATGAAAATTAAAGCAATCACTTGAAATAATTATATAAAATTGTTTAACAATTCACGTTTTTTAATTTAGTTTTACACAATTAATTTTATTTCGCTGGACTGCGACCGCACGCACGAGGCTAAAGCACTGATTATGATTTCATAATGCACGAAAGAAAATGACAAATATGTAAAATAAAATTCCAAAGAGCAAAAAAACAAACAACAATTAACTGTTTTTTTAATTTCTATGCCACAAACGCACGCATTAAATTTGGGTGGGTTCTGCATTACTTTGCAGTTAGCTTATAGTTAGTGACATAAAATCGCATAAGAACAAATAGCAATTAACTGTTCTTTAAAATATGCCAAAAAGCAAAAGTTGCATTGTTTTTTGGGAAGTTCTGCATTACTTTGTAGTTAGCTTATAGTTAGGTCATGAAAGTTAACTAGAAGTGAGTTATTTTTGTAGTCGACTACCGAGTTGCTTGCAGGGGCTACTTAGGATTCACTTTGAGGTGGGTATGTGTAGTAATGGGAAAAGTCATTAATCGATTAATGAATCATATGACTAATTGTAACAGAGGGATATTAATTGCAATTAATCGAAAGAAATGGAAAATAATCGAATGATCATTCATGATTTTTTGAATATTTTAACTTAACCGTGTAATTTTAAAGTATGTTAATAATATGGTAAATTTTTACCAATTGCCTTATAAAAACAATAACTATGATTTACTAAATGAAAGTAAATATATATTTGTATTTTATTTGTTCATTGCAGAGTTTAGAAATAATAGTTTTGACAGGCGCGAGATCGTGAACCGGTTCCTCTTTTCAGTGGCAGTTGCACCTGCCTTTGAAAAGAAGCGCTCTGCTGTTACCGAAGTTACTAAATGATAACAGTACTGACTAGTTATTATACAATGCTTAGGGTACACCGTTCGCATTTCTTCCCAAGCATTGATGAAGTTGCGCTTCAGTTTCAAAACGGGAGCATTTAAAAAAGCTAAGCTCGTCCTGAATTTGAGTTAAGTCGTTGTCTTTTTTGCGACGTTTGTAAGCCAGCGACTTGTGATGGGCCCATAAATCAAATTCAACATCGCATCAAACTGTCCGTCTCAAGCTTTTATTTTGTGCGAAAAAATGTAGTGATACGTTTTCTTTCGATGATTTTAGCATCTAATCGATTAAGATTTCGATTAATCGAAACCCATTTTTCAATACCATTGAATCGTGAATTGAAAGTAAAAAATCGATTATTGTGTATCAAACACAGAATAAACAGTATACAGAAGGCGCATCTGAAATAATTTTGCGATTTCATTTCAGACGCGGGCGGGAAGCAACAAAGGTGAGGAAAATGTGAAGGGAACCGAGAGAGTAAGCGCGAATTGATGTATTGTACACGCATAGATTCTATGGTTTTGGGCTTTATTCTCATTTCGACAACAACACGCAATGTTGTTGCTTTCCGCAGCAAGCCAGCTTGGCTTTACTCGTGCACATTGAAATGGTGGTTGATTTGGCAAAGCGATCGCCAAGGCAAATTCAATAGGTAGTTGCAGCACCAGAACTGATTAAACTTTTTTCTTTGATAATTAGCACAACATTGTAGCAATAGTTTTCCACTTATTATCACTTTCTTAACGCGTCTTGGTTGTTTCAATATTTAACACATATATTTTCATTGTAGCCATTTGTACTTTTTACAACTTCTATTTTACAAGCAGACCAAAAGAACTTATAAAATCCATTGAATTTTGGTTTTTCCCGTAGTGCTACCACCTTATGTGCCTTGGCGATCACTCAATCAATTTTTCTATGAAAACTTTGCCTGTCCACTTCTTGTTCTTGTTTGTAAAAAAGCAAGCGAAGAGCGAGCACGAGCCACCACCAACATGCAAGCGGCACATCGCTTTGTTGCCCAACAACAACAACCACAGTGTGTTGTGCGCGGTCGCAGCTTCTCAGCTTACGCTCTCGCGCTCTGTGCGTTCTCGTCCCTTTTACTGCTTCCCCCGCATCTACAAACGGGTCCTACCGCTGGAACCCACAAAGAAAATTTTCTTTACACCAGATGCGCATTCTTTATATTGTTTTTTCTGTGGTATCAAATGATTAATCGTCCCAAAACTAGGTATGTGTGATCGGGTTACGTGTGATCGCTCGACTAGTGCGGCTGAGTTTTCAAAATAATGAAACATTTAACTTTTAATGTAAGTTTAAGTTATTTAAAATTGAATTTAAACGAATTTAAATTTCTCTGCAACTGTCTGAATTAACCATACATTTCTGTAAATGATAAAAGAGAAGTAACAAATTAATGCAGGTAATGTGAGTCAAATATCGGTTGTATTTTTTGAGAGAAACGCGGAATTACCTATTTAAAGAAGCTACGCTTGAGATATTGTTAAAATTTTTTTTTGGGTTGGTATAACACTTCGTTCAATAATGTGTGTGACTGACACATAGATGGCGGCACTAATACTATATCAATATTTTTTTCGAAATTGTGAACCTTTTTAGGCTTACTGTCAAAATTATATGTCAATCCGACCATTAGTCTACAAGTTACAGTGCTTTAAGTGACACTACTTTTGAGTTTTCAAAAAAAATGAATTCAAAACAATTCCGTGTGCTGATTTATCATTGTTTTTTAATGAAAAAAAAATACTGTTCAATGCCAGGAATGACTTGAAAAACATTTTTCGGACTCTGCTCCATCAAAAAGAACCATTTGTTATTGGTATGCCGAATTCAAACGTGGTCGTACAGACATCGATAACATTCCATCTACTGGACGGCCAAATGACGCTGTTATTCCGGAAAACGTTGAAAAAACACTGAAAATCATTATGTCCGACCGTAAAGTGAAAGTGGGGGAGATTGCTGACATTCTAAAGATATCAGCAGGCAGTGTGCACACCATAATACACGAACATTTGGTTATGAAAAAGGTGTTTTCGAAATGGGTGCCGCGTTTGCTCACACCGGTGCAAAAACAACAACGAATCGATGATTCAAAGAGCTGTTTGGACATGTTTACGCGCAACAAGTCGGAGTTTTTGCGTCGGTACATCACAATGGATGAAACATGGATCCACCATTTCACTCCAGAGTCAAATCGGCAGTCTGCTGAGTGGCATGCAACCGGTGAAAGCCGCCCAAAGCGTCCAAAGGCACAAACATCGGCTGGCAAGGTTATGGCGTCAGTATTTTGGGATGTGCACGGAATAATATTCATCGACTATCTTGAGAAAGGGAAAACAATCAATAGCGACTATTATATAGCGTTGTTGGAACGTTTGAAAGAAGAAATCGCGATTAAGCGGCCCCATATGAAGAAGAAAAAAGTGTTGTTTCACCAAGACAATGCACCGTGTCACAAGTCGATGAAAACTATGGCAAAAATGCATGAATTGGGCTTCGAATTGCTTCCTCATCACCCGTATTCTCCAGATCTGGCCCTGGCTCTTCGCAGACCTCAAAAAGATGCTCCGTGGTAAGAGATTTGGCTCAAATGATGAAGTAATCGCCGAAACTAACGCCTATTTTGAAGGCAAAGAAAAAATCGTTCTACAAAGGCGGTATCGAAAGATTGGAAAAGCGTTGGAATGATTGTATCTACCTAAAAGGGGACTATGTTGATGAATAAAAACGAATTTTGGCAAAAAAATGTGTTTTAATTAGTTAGTCATACACATTATTGAACGAAGTGTTATGTGTCAATTGCTTGCAATGGAGTTAGCTTTGAAAGAAATAAAATGAATATCGATGAATAATTACACAGTTTTTTTTTTTGTATACAGTAGAACAGATTTTGACACGTCTTCATAAATAAAAACCACAAATATTTTGTAAAAATTACACAGTGCAACACTGAAAAAAGGGACGAGGTCAAACCCATCTCATTCGATAAAGGACCTCAGTAGATGAAAAAGTGCCAAGGGATTTTTTCCGGAATGTTCGAGTTTTTTTTTAAATTGAGTTTAAAGATGGCGGCTTAATTCCACTTACTGAAACTTTTAAAACTTCATATCTCTCTTTTCTCATATTCCGAGAAAAATCCCTTGGCACTTTTTCATCTACTGAGGTCCTCTATCGAATGAGATGGGTTTGACCTAGTCTCTCGAATTTTGTTTTGAATTTGTTGCACTGTGTTATCTATTGCATTAACCCAATACCCTCTAATCGCCCTTTGATTCATTGAAGTGTGTGTGTTGCATTGGAACAGTTTTTCGCAGCTCACGATTGCAGGTTACCATGCAAAGACTTCCTTGAATTTTCTTGTATAAATTTTGTTTTAGACCACTGTTGTGTATTATTCAGGGTTAATTTTTTTAATAAGTATAATAATAATTTCACTATGGGTTTTTTGAAGATTTTGATGAGAAATTCGATTGGTTTTTTTACAACAGTTTGTCTTCAACTACACAGCTATGTAAGTACTAGTGCTCGACCGAATATTCGTCTTCGGTATTCGACCTTAACAATGGTCAAAATAGCCGAATACTTTAGCCGAAGGTTTTTGCTCTGTAATGTAAGTCAATTTGCTCTGCTTCGAAGTATTTTATCAAATATCGATATTTCGGACTCAAGATTGCGATTAATAAAAATGGTCTAAAGTATAAAAGGGTCTATTTATGTCGTGATGTGATGTTATGTGAGGGTTGCAGGAAGGCTACAAGCCTTCCATAGCACTCAGTCCATTTCGGACCATTGCACAGTGATTCGACTCCATACAACCGCGGGACAAAATTAGAAGGAGTGGTTGGTTCTTCATAAAATTTGGTAAACAAGTTGAGCATGGTCTGTTGATCTCCATTTTGTTTTTCTTAAATTTTTGTAGTTTGGCAATGCCTGAGACTTAATTTTGCAATTTTCGTCATTTTTGGTGAGCTATATCACCAAGTGTGTTGGCTAGATTTTGCAGATTTTACATTTAATCGGTAACATCAACATTGATTATTGCAACCAGTAACAAAAACTGTCTTAGGACCCTTTAGTTTTGCAATAAAAACGATAGTTATAGATGTATGTTTTGCATTTTTGCAGATTTTATCATTTTTCGTGCTGATTGCATACTTTTAGGCGTAAATAAAATAAATTTTGTCGAAAAATACGTGTTTAGACCACTTTTCAAATTGAATTATTTTCTGAGATCGGAAGATATCGGAGGATATAATTACATTATCCGACAAAGAAAGAATGCTTCTTAAAATAAAAAAAAATCAAGGAACATATTTTCACATACTTTTTAGATATTTTCCTCAAAGTTTTGCCAGTTTTCAGATATTTAATTTAAAAAATATTTAAATTAAAAGTGCAGTAAAAGCCTCAGCTTTACACATTTTGAGAGAACATTAAAATCGAAAATAGCTACATCATTTCTTAACCTATATTGGAAGCTTAAGCAACTTCTTGGTAACCGTGTATTTTTGAATTTTTTTTACTCAATAGACTAAAAAACAGAAAATATGAGTTTCAATTTTTTGGAGAAAAACGTTTCAACTTTGAGCCGCTTTTGCACAGACACTAATTGATTTTTTGCACAGATTTTTCGGGGTTTTCTTAGTTGGAGTTTTTTCTTTCAAATGACATCAAAATCGTTAAATTCTGAGACGATACATTTTTTGAAGTTTGTCTATGGAACGAATCACTGTGCGTTGTACTATACCCAAGAAGGATAGGGAAGGAAGTAATATATCATATTTCACCCGTTTTGAAAAGTGTAGGCAACACTGTTTTCCAACATATGTTACAGCATACATTTCAAGCGGATGAGGAAAGGGCGGGGAGGGGACCTACAGTTTAACGCCGAACCCGAACTGCGATTGGCAGTTTTTCTTTCACACTTGGAGGTTTTGCCATTGCCTGCCAAGAAAAATTGAATTTTTAAGTGAAATCAAGAAATTAGTAGAGAAAGAACGGCTACAATTTATTAATTTTTCTTTAAAAGAATTTTTATTAGTTTTTGGCTTCGGCCTAATATTTTAGCTGTGCCGAATATGTTGCTTCGGCTTTGGCCAAAAATCCACCTTCGGTCGAACACTAGTACTAAACTATGTTATGTAAATGTTAATCAGCAACTTTCTTCACTAATGCAAGAAACTTAGAATCACTTATTAAAATTCATTTTCACATGCATACATAAAATATTGTTACGAATACTAAGTCTAGTGGGCTGTTACGTATCTCTGGATTGTGTAATTTGAAAATAAAACACAGTCAGTTTCTTAAACGCAGACAATAAAATAAACCAACAGTCACTTTATTATTCACACTTCTACACTTTACTGTTCGTACACATAAGTATTTGCTTAACTACTCCGTGTGGCAACTTCACTTGTCAAAACCAGACTGACTCGCTGCGCCGCAGCCGCCTGTCTGGCCATCGCGCGGACCGTTCTCGCGCATTCCAGAGTGGACTAAAGGTTTCCATGATGATCGCAACCGTCGTTGCCAGGTTGGACTAAAAGTTACTATCGCGGCCGTCGTTGCCACATTGAATTATAGCACGGCGCGAAGCGGAAGGGTTGC
Source organism: Melieria omissa (assembly GCA_963971225.1). Lineage (NCBI taxonomy): Eukaryota > Metazoa > Arthropoda > Insecta > Diptera > Ulidiidae > Melieria > Melieria omissa. The sequence continues at coordinate 88,557,261 of OZ020267.1, read as the reverse complement.
TTTGCACAGCGACAGACTGTCTTATCGTTACACTGCCCACCACTTAGACTTGTTCGTCCCGAACAAGTGCCGAGGCTCCGCTGTGATGAGGCGCCAGGCGCTCCAAATGGACTACCTTCAGCTTAGCGCCTCTATTGCTGCAACGTCGAATCCTGTATACCACATCGTTAATCCTAGTCACGACTTCGTACGGTCCTTCCCATGACGCTTGAAGTTTCGGAGACAAACCTTTCCTCCGCTGCGGGTTGTAGAGCATTACCAGATCGCCTTCTTGGAACCCTGCTGAGTTGGCCCGTAGATCATATCTGGCTTTCGCCTTATCGCTGACCAGTTTGGTGCGGCTCCTTATAAACTGGTGAATTTCCTCCAGTTCCGCCCGCTTATTGACCACGTAGTCCGTCTTAGCGCCTCCCGTTGTGCTGACTACCCCGAACTTCAAGTCAGCGGGTAACCGCAACTCTGTGCCGAACACTGCTCGGGCTGGAGTGAGTGATGTCGTGTCGTGCGGGGCTGACCTATACGCCATCAGGAACAGGGGGATATGCGTGTCCCAATCCTTTTGATTCCTGCCTACCACTTTCCGCAGGTATTCCTCCAGTGTCCGGTTAAAGCGTTCCACCATGCCGTCGGACTGTGGGTGCAAAGGAGTGGTACGCGTTTTCTTTATCCCCAGCAGCTCACACACTTCCTTGAATACCGCAGACTCGAAATTCCGGCCTTGATCTGAGTGCAACTCCAACGGAACTCCGAACCTGGCTACCCAGTTGTTTACCAGCTTTTCCGAGATCGTGGTGGCCTCCTGGTTAGGAATAGGGTACACTTCGGGCCATTTGCTGAAGTAATCCATTACGACCAGCACATATTTGTTGCCTTGAGTGCTAGTTGGGAATGGGCCGGCGACGTCCATAGCAATCCGCTCGAAGGGCGCTCCCACGTTGTACTGCTGCATGCGGCCTCGAGATTTTCTTGTCGGCTCCTGACATCCTACCCAGTAGAATCGTCTTTTTATTTTGGCGACGGTTTTGGTGATGCCCAGGTGCCCTCCACTGGAGTCGTTATGGTATGCCTCGATGACCTCGTTGATTCTGCTTTTCGGCACTACCATTAGGGAGTTGCTGGTCCGACCATCCGCGCTCTCCCATTCGCGGTACAGCCATCCTTCCTTCAGCCGCAGACTTTTCCGCTGTGCCCAGTAAGCCTTAGCGATCGGGCTTTCACCGGCCATCTTCTGCCAGTCTGGACGTGCGCCTTGCTCCTTGGCTTCGATGATTTTTGCAAGATCCGTATCCTCACGCTGGTCTTTTGTAGCCTCTCCGCAGACCACTCTTCTTCTGGCATAACACTTACCAACCGGACGTCCACTATCTGTTCTTTGCTTTCGGCTCGCGAGCACGGCCTGCATTCGACTTTGCACGGACGGCGTGACAAGGCATCGGCATTTCCATGGCTACTGCCCTTGCGATGTTCTATCGTGTAGTCGTAGCTCTGCAGTCGCTCGATCCACCGCGCCAATTGCGCTTCAGGCTCCTTAAAGTTCAGGAGCCATCTCAATGCCGCCTGATCTGTGCGCAGGCGAAACCTTTGTCCATACAGATATTTGTGGAAGTGTTTTACGCAGTCCAATACCGCCAGCAGTTCTCTCCGTGTCACACAGTAGTTGCGTTCCGGTTTCGATAGAACCCTACTGTAGTACGCTATCACTTGTTCCTGGCCGTCTATTATCTGTGATAGCACACCGCCAATACTATTCCCGCTTGTATCTGTATCCAGCACAAACATCTCCCCAGGCACGGGGAAGGCCAGAATTGGAGCACTGCACAGTTTTTCCTTCAGACGTGCAAAAGCCTGTTCCTGCTCCTCATTCCACTCGAAAGCTTGGCTCTTTTTCGTCAGTTTATGCAAGCTGTTGGCTATGTTCGCGAATCCTGGAACAAATCGGCGGTAGTATGTGCACAGGCCCAGGAAACTGCGGAGTTCGTGTAGATTGCGTGGCCGGGGCCACTCCTTCACCGCCGTGATTTTGCCTTCATCCGTATGTACTCCGCGGGCAGAAACCGTATGACCAAGATACTTGACCTCCTTTTGGAACAGCGAGCACTTCCTTGGGTTTAGTTTAAGCCCGGCTTCTCGTATCCGCTCAAATACCTCCTTTAGCTTTCCCAGGTGGTCGTCGAAGTTTTTACCCATCACGATTATGTCGTCGAGGTACACCAGGCACGTCCGCCAATGAAGCCCTTTTAGCACGCGTTCCATTAGCCGCTCGAATGTTGCTGGTGCGTTGCAGAGTCCAAACGGCATGACGGTGAACTGCCACAAACCATCGCCAACACTGAAAGCCGTTTTCTCCTTGTCCTTGTCTGCAAGCTCTACCTGCCAATAACCGCTGCGTAAATCGAGCGTGGAGAACCACTGCGTGCCTGACAGTGTGTCCAGGGTGTCATCGATCCGAGGTAGTGGATAACTGTCCTTCTTGGTCACATCATTGAGTTTCCGATAGTCCACACAAAACCGGGTACTGCCATCCTTTTTCTTAACTAGCACGACCGGCGAGCACCAAGGGCCCGAAGAAGGCTCTATGACCTTTTCTTTCCGCATGTTCTCGATCAAATTTGTGACCTCCTCCCTCTTGGCCAGAGGAACTCGTCTTGGCGGTTGGCGAATCGGTTTTGCACTTCCGGTGTCGATGTCGTGCTTGACTATGGCTGTTCTTCCGCCTGCTCCTGCCGCAAATATTGACCCATAGTGCTGCAGGAAAGAACTCACCTTCTGTTTCTGCTTGGCCGTCAACTCGCTGCTCCACTGGTTCTCTTGCGGTAGGACGTCCATGTTAAAACCGCTCTTGTTATTACCTCCAGGTGGGCTACTCTCGCAATTGACCACTGCTACAGCTTCCTTACACTCGCCAATTACCTCATCTTTCCCGACATATCTGGGTGCATTCAGGGGGTTCAGTATTCTGACTGGTATTCTGCCATTCTTAGGTTCCACTAATGTACGTCCGATGATGATGTTGTCGTGTCCTTGTTTCGGTGCTTCTACAACCCACAGCCGACTCGTCCCATCGTCCTCGTCCACCTTTGCCCACACAATCGCCTCAGAATTCGCTGGTATCCTCCTGTGTTGACACGATACAACCTTCCTTACCGCCACGCTTCGCTCATAGCCGGTGTGCAGCGGGAATTCAACGTTGGCATATCTCAGCACATTTTCCTTCAGGTCCAGCGTAAAACCATGCCTAATCATGAAATCCACGCCGATAATCACCTCGTCCATTATATCCGCGACGACGAACTCATGTTCCAGGCTGCTGGTGCCGATAGCAATCGTTTTTGTAACTTTCCCTCTTACCGGCGCGCGCTCGCCAGTCGCAGTCCGCAGCTGTATGCCATGCAGCGGTTCCCAGTTCTTCAGCAGCTTCCTTTTTATGATCGAATATGACGCTCCAGTATCCAATGTCAACACGAACAACTTTCCATCTATCCTTCCTTCAATTGTCAAGCTGCTGGGCTGTCGTTTCAGCTGTGAGACAAGGACGGTGGGGCGGCAGATTGTGGGGATCAGCTCACGCCCCTTTGGGCTGACCCGTTTTAGTTTAACGACTCGCCGTCCTCAGCCCTGCGATTGTTGGCTGGGCCTCGACTGTCAGTATTCCTCGCTTCAGGCGATCGGGAACGGGAACGCCTCTTCCGTGGGCGGCAGTCTCGTGATATGTGGCCCTGCTTGCCACATACCCAGCAAACAACTTTAGAGGAGACCACTCGTGGCCTGCCCGGTATCTCAGAGCTTATGGCCTGGATCGGAATGTCGTTGTCCGCCTGAATCTGGCGTATCCTTGCAGGTGCATACCGAGTGCTCCCAATCCATGCCGCTTCATATGTCATCGCGCTGGTCACCGTCTCCTTAAATGTCGGCTTGCCCATCATCAATGCACTGCGACGTGTTTCTGGGTCATGAAGACCTTCAATAAACGACTCAATCTTCATCCTCTCGAGATCATCAGCACCAAATTTTGGGTAGCACAACTGTACGAGCCGCTCAATGTCTGCTGCATATGTCTGCAGCGCCTCATTGGCTCTTTGCTTGCGGTTCTTCAGCTCACAGTAGTATAGCGCATGGTTGTGCTCGGTGCTATACTTCGCTGCCAACGCTCTCATGATGGCACTGTAATCACTTCTTAAACATTCTGGAACTGATTTGATCACCTCAGCCGCAGGACCTTTCAGCGCCAGTGCCAACCTCCGACCTTTCCTGATATCTGACCACTGATTTTCCAAAGCAGCCAAGTCGAATTGCAATTTAAATGTATCGAACGGCGCAGCACCATCATAAGTAGGCACTTCTGTTCTGGCAGCAAAACCATCCTGAACTGGTGGCAACCATTCTCGTGGCTGTACCTCTCGAAGCCGTTCGTCTATCTTTCTGTGCATCGAATCTTCCAGACTATCAACTCGTTTGTTCAGGGAATCATCCAGGGCGTCGACTCGTTTATCCAAATGCTCTAGTCGCGTCTCCAGGTGATCGACTTTCCCATTAATCCTGTCTGAGATTTCCTCCACTTTCTGCTCCAAGCGCGCAGAGTTTTCCTGAAGCTTGACTTCCATTCGCTCTGACACTTGCGCCGATATTTCATGGGTCCCCGTTTCCATTTTCGCTGCCATCTCTTGATTCGCAGTTTCAATTTTCGCTGCCATTCGCGCCGACATTTCACGATTTGCAGTCTCGACTTTTGCCGAAATTTCGAGATTAGTAGTTTCCGGCTTCGCTGCCATTTCATGGTTGGAGGTCTCGAACATGCCTTTAAGTGCGACCATTAGCTGGCTCATGTCCAATGCTTGTAGTGCCGCAGCCGCTGCAGCCGTACTTTGCAGCGACGCAGCAGCAGCAGGCGATTCCTCCACCTTGGCCGACGCCTCTAGTTCTTGCGCTCCGAACTCGTGCACAGTCCAATCGACGCCTCGTGCCTGACATGCTTCCCGCAAGCGCAACTGCAACTCCACCTTTCAGCCAGCAGTCGGCAAATTCCAAGCAGCCAGCTCCTTCTTCAGCTGGTCTACCTTCAGCAGCTCCAGTTTAACCATGTCCGTGTTTCTTGAATTTTATTTATTTATTTTTGTTTATTTTCAATTTTCCACAATCCCACTTCTCACACGAAATGTTACGAATACTAAGTCTAGTGGGCTGTTACGTATCTCTGGATTGTGTAATTTGAAAATAAAACACAGTCAGTTTCTTAAACGCAGACAATAAAATAAACCAACAGTCACTTTATTATTCACACTTCTACACTTTACTGTTCGTACACTTAAGTATTTGCTTAACTACTCCGTGTGGCAACTTCACTTGTCAAAACCAGACTGACTCGCTGCGCCGCACCCAGCTGCCTTTTATACCTGTCTGGCCATCGCGCGGACCGTTCTCGCGCATTCCAGAGTGGACTAAAGGTTTCCATGATGATCGCAACCGTCGTTGCCAGGTTGGACTAAAAGTTACTATCGCGGCCGTCGTTGCCACATTGAATTATAGCACGGCGCGAAGCGGCAGGGTTGCGTTGCACAGCGACAGACTGTCTTATCGTTACAATATGTATATAGAATAGGCATCGCAATCCCGGGATCCCGGACTTTTTGCAGTCCCGAAAATCCGGCATTAAAGGATTTGAATCCCGGGATTTTCGGGACTGATAAGGAATTATCTTAGGGAGGAGGGAGGGGATAGAGGGCGTGTTTTGCAAAAGGCTTATAATTATTTACTAAGCATTCAACCAACAAGTGTTGAATCTGAAAGATGTTTCTTTTCAGCAGGGTTTATTTGCAATAAATTTCGCTCTTGATAAGAGGACAAAACACTTAATGCCTTAGTATTTTTAAGATCTAAATTTTTAGTTAATCAAAACGCTTAACTTTTTTATCGAAATAATCGAAGTAAAACTAAAAGGAAAAACAAATTAATTATTTTATTTTCTTTTATCAAATATGCATATACAGTCGTGTCTGGGTATAGTGAACCCCCTATATAGTGAACACCCAAATTTTGACGTCGAGCCTCTACATATAGAAACAAATTTTCAAGCAAAAAACAAAAATTGTATTTTGAGCAAATAAAACGAGTTTTTGAACAAAAATGTTTACCTTATGGTAATATAATATGGTTATAGCATCCCCGCAACACCAAAAACCACATGTATTTTGTTGGTAGGATCGTTTATCGCTACTATAAAAATCAGCTGATATTTTCCGACGCAAGAGGGAGAAACTGAAAACAAACAAAACTGAGTGTTGCCAGACGGTGCAGTATTTGAGTGAAAAAAACGGGAAAAGTGCTCAGGTCAGTTGTTTTCAGTCAGGTATTTTCATTTCAACCGATGCGGCAACACAGCACACCGACGATTTTGACAAAAGCGATAAAGAGATTAGCCGGTGGCTTGCTACAACCTTATAGTTGAACCATGCCTTGATATAGTGAACAACCTCAATACAGTAAACAGACCATGCAATAATTAGTTCACTATATCCAGACACCACTGTATATGCACTTTATGATACATCTGTTGCAAATCAATGTTATGTTGAAGTCTCATTTTTGGATAAAACAAAATGTTATCAAACTGAAGTTAAATGTCAAATGAAAAACTTTTAAGTTAAACAAAATGTGATTAAATTCAAGATAAACAATCTTAAAACTACCCCAAATGTGATTAAACTGTGTCCATTTTTTATTTATGCGATTTGTGAAAATTGTTTTATTTAAAAAATATGTTATATGAATCCCGGGATCCCGGGATTTGACTTTTCAATACCGAAAATCCCGGGATCGCAAAATGGTAACAAATTCCGATCCCTAATATAGAAGTATTGTATAGCTACATACACAGTTAGTGTAATATACCATCCCAGTAAACATTGAAGCAAGCCTTTGATATATTTTTGAAATTCAATTTGATAACAAGCACTTGATAACAAGTTGATATCAAGTTTGAATTCTCAAAGGTTTACAAAAGGCTTGCCTTCGGCTTGCTATCAACTTGCAATCAAGTTGAAAAATTTTGAATTTTGAGAGGATCGAAGAAGGCTGTGAATTTCCAGTGAATTGAATTCAAATTAATGTGAATTTTTACGTTCAAAATGTCATATTGTTCATTCGTGTCGTCGAAAACAGTCGGTAAGGATCGTCGTAATTTATAAGATAACTTTATAACATTTTATAACTTTTTAAAAGAAATAAAAAATAATAAGAAAGAAATGAGTGCATCGAAAAAAGTGAAAAATGAGTGCGGTCAAGTGATTAAGTGTTTGATGGCACCAGCGCCACCCAATGAGATTAACAACGGTTCGGTGGAGTCCGGCGCCGCCTCTCAGCTAAAAACGGAAGACATTGCCTCACCGATTTACTCATCCTTCAGCGAGGAAGACGATGAGGTGGATGAGGAGCTGGAAGATGTTGCGGGAACCAAAAACACAAAAATGTAAACAATAATTTAAGTTTATTAACAACTAGAACTACATCAATGTTTTAAGAATATATGCAAATGAATTGCAAAATAAAAATAACAGACTTACGAGCATATTACGTATTACAAACAAAGTGTAGAAATTTCAATATGTACAAAACTGATTGGGACTTGTGGAATTGGAACTGTTGACAAAAGCTTACAAATGCACTTGATATCAATATTGATATACAATAGCAATTGATAACAATAGCAATTTCAAATTGCTAAACTTCTTCCCTTTTTATTGAAAAAGCTATTGTTTTCAAGTTGATATCAAGCCAAAAGCAAGTGTTGATTTCAAAGGTAAGTGTTGAGAAACATGCTTGATATCAAGTTGCTAGCAATTTCATAACAAGCCCAAATGTTTATGGTTCAACTATAAGGTTGTAGCAAGCCACCGGCTGATCGTTTATCGCTTTTGTCAAAATCGTCGGTGTCAGCAGTGGTGCTGTGTTGCCGTATAGGTTGAAATGAAAACACCAGAACAAATTCCAAATTGGAACTGAAATAATGATTCGCATTGTTTTCAACCCTTATTTGAGTTATTTGATTTGTTAAAGTCAAGCCATTGTAATTTATATTTAGTATGTAAGACGATTAAGCGCTATGGAAATATTACTTGGAATATTGTACGAAAATAAATAAATTTTGAGGCAAAATTTTTTGCACGGATGTAATGTTGTTTATATAATAAAAACTTGCAAATCAGTTTATTTGGACACATTTTATTGTTTGATAGGTAAGCAAAGGTAAGTAGATCAATGAGAAAAAATGGCATCGATTTAGCCGAGAAGTTGCTGTCAATTTCTAACGTCACAGTCGTGCACGAGAATTTTAAATACCGTTATAAGTTCGCTTTGAGCATTTCTCATTCTTGTTGGTAATTTAACGAAATGCAGAAGTGCCAAGTGTGTTATAAAAAAAGGACAAAGGGCAGTGTAACCTTTTTTAAAGTTCCTCAAGACGAGCGGAGAAGGGCGAAGTGGAGTGCGATGTGCCAAAAAGTGTTCCCGGCAAACGCATTCATATGCGCGGATCACATTTTGCTCACTGATATTATCAGATGCGCAAGAGTGACCCAATTGATGCTCAACGCTATGCCATCGGTGAACTGTGCCATGCTGTGAGTTTATCATGGTAATTTTGAATTTGGTTTGAATTTGAATTTGGTTAAAAATATTTCAGACCCAGTCGATTGGCTCGCACTAAACCAGATTGATGTGCGCAGCCAGCAGACCGAAAATCCTCAGTGCAGCAGCAGTAGTGATACACGCTACGACGTTGACAGCCTTGATCCAGAGGAAGACTGTGCAACTCTCGAGGATTTCAACACCGACTCATTGTCACACACTGCATGAGGATGCGCTGGAGTACGTGGCTGGATACATCATCCGAAAGCTGCACCTTCCAGAATATGAGAGCACCGGCACAGACATCTCCAATACATGGGTTGACGAATTTTCGAAGGGTTCCTTAAAGAAACCGACGCGGGAATTTCTGTGTTACTTGAAGGAACTAGAAATCGTCTTCACAACAGTCAACGGCCTCGACACCGCTCACTGCAAAACTTGCTTCAGCGTTTGGTGCAAGACAGTACAGGAATGGACGTACCGGACCATGTTAAGCGCTTCTTTTTCAAGTGTAAAGTCCACTTTCGCATGCGCCATCTAAACAAACGACTCAAAGTTATGAAGGCAAAGCAGAGAATAATGGGGTACAAGAAGTTCATAAAAATAAACCTGTAAAACTGCCACGATCGTCTCTGGGCGAAGGAGTTAGTCGCGTTTATTCCATATAAAATAAATTGGGTTTTTTGCCACAGGCTTTTTCCCAAACGATTCATGTGTTTTATTTAAACCAAGTTTTTATTTATTTATTATAGTTAAGTATAGGACTACAATTCTTATATTTAAATGCAGAGAGCACTAGCTGCCAGGGCTTTCAGCTCGTTAACCAATTTTTTATTTCGCAGTTTCAATCGTCACTTGCAGGCGGTGGAGACAACTGGTAAGGAAAATATCTGAAAGTACCGAAACAATTTCGATTTAATTATATTTCCTCACACACAGCACCCGCGGTCAAAACACAAGATTTCCGCTCCAAACGTCACAACGCAGATGCTTCAACGCAACGGTGCAGTCGGAAGTTGCAATCAAAAGGCACGCTAAACCACAATTGTTTGAACAATATTAATAAACTAAACAATACGATTTTCAAGCACTTTCCCCGTTTTTTTACTCGAAATACAGCGCTTTCTGGCAACAATCACTTTTGTTTGTTTTCAGTTTCTCCCTCTTTCGTCGGAAAATATCAGCTGATTTTGACAGTAGCGATAAACGATCCTACCAACAAAATACGGGGATGCTATTACCTTATTATTGTGCCATGTAATATACCATTCATGTTTTCAAGCCGAGAAAAGTGACAGCTGCAAAGAGAGTAACAGCAGTACCGCTCCGCTACAATCGAAGAGTCAATTGAGATCATCTCCCTCCCATGAAGAAATGCTGAGAGGCAGCACTGGAAGGAGTAAACTAGTCGGGAAATAGCCGGCTTACAGGCGCTCTGGAGGACGTCTGTATCTTTTGAAAATTGTCACCTCCCAATATCGAAAAAACCTACATGAACACCCTGATCGAAAACGTTAATCTAAACCGTTTCAATCACAAAGCTAAGTTATGTAAATGATCCATAATATGAAAGCAGTAAAATCTAAAAAATTCGAACATGCATTTCAAAAATTTAGCCAAAAGAATACTCAACATACTGACTCACAACACCGAACCACGCAAGAAATAAATTAAATTCCTCCGCGTCACGCCAAATACCATAGCACGAAAAATGCATTACTGAGTAATATCCATCTCATGTTCTGTGCGGTGCTGTAGTAGCACTGTCGAAATCGCTGCGTCTTTCACAAAAAAGTAAAGGTAAAATATAGACGCATAGGAGCTTTCTTGAAATTCTATTTTTATACCAACCAACAGAAAACACAGAAATTTGGCGAATTCAGTGCAAGAACATTTGTCGATTTTTCGCCGCGATAATGCACTTTTAAATTAACAACACATACCCGCACAATGTACAGTATTTGGCGTAATTCATTTAAATGTATGTTGGACGCAACGGTGCTATTTAGACGAATCGAAGTCTTTAAGTTCATTTGCTTTTCCGCTCTTGCCGCTACGATCCCACAGTATTATGTTCCTTATTTCACCTCTCGGTTACAACCATGATATGTGTTTGAATAGATGGACATAACCAAATTTTACGGCTTTTCTCCAATATTTAATACCCGCTAATACGCAAATATAAACCAGTTTTGCACACTTGTGGGCGTATTCGTTGATGTTCATCAGTACTTCAGGTAAGACTGTTTCAGCCCGATTTGATGAATCATTATTTTCATATTTTGCAATTAGAATAATCAAATATTTTAGCACGTATGGAATTTAACGCTACTAAACTGAGCCTGGGGTGTGTAGACACATTTTATTTAGGTCCGCTTATGTAGATCCAATTATACTAGAAATGCACCTCTAGAGTGGGCCTTTTCGGAACTAAACAATCTTATAGATTTCGATATATCAGTTCCAAAGGGATTGTTGTTAAATAGTTTAAGTAAATTTCTGTAATTCGATTACTGTAATCTGTTCGTATAGTCAGTAACACTAGGAATTTTTGCAAACCCAGAATTTTCGACACTGTAAATAGAAACTGTAAAGCAGTCTTTTTCAATCAAATAAATTTTATTTTCAACTTATACATAAAGTTCTCGTGTCACAGTGTTAGTTACCATACTCCTCCGAAACGGCTTGACCGATTTTTATGAAATTTTACATGCATATTCAGTAGGTCTGATAATCGGCTACTATCTATTTTTCATACCCCTAAGGGGCGTGGCACATTTTTGCGACCCAATTATTCTGCTGAACTATAAGCCACACAGCAATGAAACTTAGAATGAACCTATCATGTAGGGGAATTCTTTGTAAGGTGCCACTCTTTGTAGGGTGCCACCCCTAATTCCTATTGTCATTTAAGGTATATATGTCATCAATTTAAATATGGTTTTTGAGGAAACAGACGCAATACCACGGTCTTGGTAAATAAAAGTGTCAAATTTGGTTAGGAAAAAACAAAAAAATAAGAATTGAAGGTGTTTCTTGTGGTGAAAAATAAATTAAATACGCGCAAAAAACTTTGGTAAATATCAGTGTTGGACTTAATTTTTAATGGTTTTTCATAATTCGAAATGATATCCGAGCATATCGTAAAAGGAACAAATGTATACAATGATTTCCAAAATGGCATGAAAATATAAAGTGCCACCTTTTTTTCTTTGTAAGGTGCCACCCCTTTTTTTCACTGTTTTGTGTTCCTATATCGGTAAAATGGCTTTTTATTGTTTGGAATCGTCATTACGATAAATTTAAAGTGTTCTTTGTCAATTTTTCTTTAATCCTATCATGAGGTATTAATTAGTTCAGTTTTGTTTATCAATTTCCATACAATTATCCGTTTTATTCGTTCATTCAATTTCGGTTTGCTTTTGGTCATTTTCTATTAAATTCAAATAAAATTCAATAATATTTCGTAAATTTTCTAAATCATGTATTTTTACGTGAGATTTTTACGTTTTTAGCGGGTTTTTAAGGGAGTGGCACCTTACATTTAAAAATTGTAGGATGTCGATTTTTAACACTTTGGGAAATTGGCTGTATTTGTCGTATTTACGACAAATTCAAATGAAGTGTTACTTTGGATCAAAGCTCTTTAAACCCTCTTTCCAACGGTATAATAACTTTGGCGATAAGTTAATTTTCTAACGAGTAATGCGCAAAAAAGCTATGGGGTGGCACCTTACAAAGAATTCCCCTACTCATATCTCTCAACAGACGGAATGAGGCGGGTTTTAACAACGGGGCGTGGCACCACCCATACAAGCAAAATCTTTAAAATGGAATATCTTCGAAATTTTAAGTAGCACAACACTGAAATTCAGTACCGCGTCGTCCCATAGAGGAGTCATATGAGTGGTAAGATTTCATGGGCGTTGGACAAGGGGCGTGGCACTTTTTTTGTGACCCAATTATTCCGCTGAACTATAAGTTGCACAGCAATGAAACTAAGTACGAACCTACCATTTATTCATATATTTCGACAGAGGGAATGGGGCAAGTATTGAACGAGGGGGCGTGGCACCACCCATACGAGCCAGATCTTAATAATGAAATATCTTCCAAATTGTGAGTTGTACAACACTGAAATATAGTCCCCGTCGTCCCATAGATGAGTAATTCTAATGATAAGATTTGATGCGCGTTGGACCCAAATATTTTTGTGACCCAAATATTTTGCTGAACTATAAGTCGCTCAGCAATGAAACTTAGTACGAACCTACAATTTTCTCTTTCGACAGAGGGCATTGAATAAGGGGCAGGTATTGCATAAGAGGGCATGACACCGCCCATATAATTTAAATCCGGTTCAAGCGCAGTCCATTTCTTTACTGAAACTTAGCAACAACATTGCTTATTTGTGGGCCTCGATTGCGTTAATCAGTAGCTCCTCCTCTTCCTTTACTTGGTTTTCTTCGTCAATTTGCATCGCCATAGATTCGCCATCTCACGTATTTCATTATAAAAAACAACAAATGTCGTGCGAGACAAAGTTCGCGGGGTCAGCTAGTATTATATACAATTCTGTTTTCATCTTAAAACTGAGAACAAAATATTCATGGCAAAAATAACAAAAATTTAATAACGTAAAAATATATTTAATTCCCAATCAACCTGCTGATAAAACATTTCTCTGGTTCAATACTACAAGGTGAAATCGTATGTAAATTTTCATATACTACATGTATAACATTTGGAAGTTTTCGCCACGGTTTCCGCCATTTCAAAATAAGTCAAATTTGTTATCAGTAACATCAAAAATTCAAGTTTCCCAATAGCTTTAAACCTCAAATCAGCTGTATCTTTCTTTAAACCTCTTATTTATACACGTTGTCTTGTGAATTGTGAATGTGACAATCACACTGGTGTGAATAAGATGTTATGCTGCCGGTCAATGATCCCGGGCACGGATAAAATTGTTGTTGGGAGAGCGAAATTTTTCTCTTTTACATTGAATTTAGTGGTACTTGGAACATTCACCATACACAGGAAAAAGGATGTAAAGAGAAGGGTTAAAGAAAACAATAACTGATCTAAAATTTGTATTTAAGATTTGAAGTGGTAGGGAAATTTAATGTCAATCAGACATTTTTGTGGTCAAAAGCAATAACCGGTTAAGTCGACTTAGGAAAAAATTGAGTTATGAATGCCACCACGTTCCCTTGACTGTGCTCTACGTTTGTGTAAAATCGGAGAGTTTGTAACTTTTAAATAAAAAAAGTTATTAATAAAAACATATTCGCATTCCCATGTTAAACACACTACGCGCTAAAACTTGAAACGAGATTGCTCGAAACAGCAATTTTCGACTTATAGTATAAACAGAATCAAATCAGCGATTTTTACGCACCCAACGTACGCTGTCAAAATTAAAACACACAGCAGTGCATGCGATTGCCCACAACGACGACGACTGCGATATTCGACCGACGACCGGTCGTCCGACGATAGAACAAATTCTAATTTGGTCGCAGTCGTCGTGCGAACCAATCAGCTGTGCATCTGTCAGAGGTGAAAATCGAAAATGTAAACAAACGAAAAATTCTGCAAACATTTTGTGATTTGTGCTACTAACGTTGCAAAGTTGTAAGTGCTTCAAATTTTAATAAAAAATTGTGCCTTTGTCTTTCCATTTCGTATGTTTTAGAAAATGGGCAAGACGGAGCTGCTAATTGAGAAGTTGCCCCTCGACCTATCGTGTGTTTGCAGGAATAATTTTTGTACACAGCTGATGCGAATTTCGCACCCATTATGTTTCACTGTGCGTTATTCACGACGACTGACGCGCTCCGTCATTTTTCGGTGCGAATAAATTCGGCCGACGATTTGGTTCTGTTTATACCATTAGGCGGTTGGGCTCAATCTGCGATTCTTCCCTCTCAGCTGCAGCAGGTAAAGCTGAGCAAGACAGTTGTGGGTCAGCAGGCTTACGAACACACAAATTCTTTGCTGGTTTCATTTGCCTCCAGATTTTTGCAAAAATTTGTTGTGTTTTGGATCATATGGCAGCCAGTCATATGTTTTTCTTGTTCTTCTTTTTACTGGCTAAAAGTTATTGGACAAAATAATTGCAAATACACCTAAGTCTGTTTTTACACGGTCTTTTTTTACACGGTTTTGATATAACACGGTTTGAAAATTGAATATTTTTAATTTTTTTACACGATTTTATTCCATTTAGCACGATTTGAAATTTTATGTACTTAAATTTTTGTTGTCAAATTTAATTTTTGCGAAGTATGTTCATATCACAAAAAAGTATTTATGAAAGAAAAAAGTCTGAAACCATCGATAGTATCGATAGTGCTATCGATAGTTTGCGAACACTAGCTTAAAGATTTAAGTGAATTCCCTTTTAGCGCGTACAAGCAATTTTTACTGGTCAAAGCAAATGTGAATAGCACTAATTTAGGGGAATTCCCTTTATGTGCATACAATAAAATTTACTGGTCAGAGCAATTGAAACGTGTTAATATTTTGTGAACTGTCAATGCAATAAGACGTGTTTGGTAAAGAAATTTTAATAGGTTTTAGAGATTAGGAACAAATCACCCATTTTTGTATACGATCAATGTCTTTTTTTACACGGTTTTTTTTTACACGGCTTCTTCTGGAACCAATCTACCGTGTAAAAACAGACTTAGGTGTACTGGCAAGTTCTGACGAAATGAACTGTCACTTTACGCTGTCAGTTTCTCTCTCGTTGCAGCATCTAGTAAAAATTTGTACAAATTATCCGTACCCAAAAAGACGACACAACTGCATCTGTCAAAATATAGAATAAGAACAATCGTACGGCAACGATTATTTTGACGACAGCGCGACAACACGAGCACCGAAAACAGATGTCGCTGCCGCCAAGCTTAAAGCTAGTCTCTATTTCGTAGGCCACAAACCCAAAGCAATTGGTATCGCTGCTTAGATTGGCAATATCGATTGCTTTTTTGCATACTCTGTTCAGCTGCTTCATGAGACAAATGCATGATATTTGTTATTTTGGTAATTGCGTTAGCAAAGTTTGCAAAATATTTTAAATTATTCACTGTTCAACTTTAACACTTCCAAACAAATACGAACTTGTAAAAATTCAAGCATCACAAAACATAATTATTGTGCTGCTGCCGTCATCATTGTAATCACGTTGTTAACTACACCGCACAGTGTCGCGAGTGTGGCCAAAAATAAAGTCGATGTTGCAAACATGATATTTTTTTTACATACATTTTTTTTTTTTTTTTTTTTAACTTCCATTTTTATTACACCTGCCTAATAAAAGGCATCTCGTAATATTCTAACATTATTTGGAAATAATTTATGTACTTAGATCAATATCAGAATATACATACATTTACGAATTTAACAAAACACTAGCGTATAACAGTAAGTTAAATCTCAGTTTACAATACATACAGACAGTTTACAGTATATATTTCATTAAAAATGTCTAGATGGTAAGTCAGAAGTTGTAAGTCGTTTAAGCCTTCGGATTCGCCTTTCTTCGATCAGGGGTATATGCTGTATTTCGACGTTGCCGTGATTTTTCATGTCAATAATATGTTTCGTGCTGAGTTTTTTTATTGTTTCTTCAACTGTGCTGATTGAAAGGTCCCGATGCAAAGAGTCGTTTGTGATGTACCAAGGAGCGTCTACTATTTTTCGTATTATTTTTGATTGCGTACGCTGTACAATGTCAACGTTTGTTTTGCATGCCGTACCCCATATCTGAATACCATATCTCCAGATAGGAGCAATGACAGTGTTGTATATCAGTAATTTGTTGCTTAGGGATAAGTTTGATTGTTTGCCTAGAAGCCATTGCAGTTTTCGGAACTTGTTGTTAATCTCATTCTTTTTTTTCTTAATATGTTCACGCACTTAAGTTTTGCATCAATTGTCATACCCAGGTATTTTGCCTTATTGTCAATTTGAATTGTGCAATCGTCTATTTTAAGCAGGTGCTGGTTAAAAGATCTGTTGGTGTAGATGACTTCTACTGTTTTTTCAGCATTTATCTGGATACCCCAGGTCTTGAACCATCTCACTGTGTCATTTATTATGGTTTGAAGGTTTCGTTCAGCTGTTATAAGTTGCTTGCTAGATGAAAGCAAAACTGTGTCGTCGGCAAATGTTGCAATCATGCTGTCGTCAAAAGAAGGAACAGGTACGTCCGCAGTATAAATTAAGTATAGAAGAGGACCTAATACACTGCCTTGAGGAACACCAGCACTCATAGTGCGCATTTCTGAGTCAGCATCTTGAAATTTCACAAAGAAATGTCTATTTTCTAAGTAGCTTTGCAATAAGTCATAAAAGTCAAGTGGCAGAAAGGATTTTAGCTTGTGGAGTAGACCTTTGTGCCATACACTGTCAAACGCTTTTGCGACGTCCAGATACACTGCCGCACAGTATTTTTTGTCATCAATGTCTTTGTATATCTTATTGACAACTCTGTGAATTTGCTGAGTCGTTGAGTGTTTGCGCCTGAATCCAAATTGGTGTGTTGGAATTATGTTTTTCTGAGTCAAGATGGGGTCAATTCGTTCAATGAGAAGTTTTTCGTAAACTTTTGATAATGTTGGTAGCAAGCTTATAGGTCGATATGATGTTGTCTGGGTTGGGGTTTTCCCCGGCTTCACCAGCGCGATAATCTTAGCCACTTTCCAAACCACAGGAAAATATTTTAACCGTGATATTGCATTGAAAACGTTTCTAATATACACATAGGCTGCGTTTGGTAATTCCTTTAAAACTTTGCCGGATATTAAGTCAAAGCCAGGTGATTTTTTACTTTTAAGTGTCATAATTTTTCGTCGAATCTCATCCGTTGTCATTTTAGGTATGGGTTTGTTTTGTATTTCTCGCGTTGTTGGTAATATTATTTTTTGTTGGTCAAGTGGATTTGAAAACGTTCTTTCAAAGTGTTGTGCAAGGATGTCAGCTTTTTGTGTGTTACTTCTGGCCCAAATTCCGCTTGGACTTTTGATGGGTGGTTGATGAGGTATAGCGTTGTTTAGGTTTTTCGTTGCTCTCCACAGTGAGTAATGTGTTGACATAATGGGCTCTAAATTCGTCAAATAATTGCTGAGTCTATCTTCCTTGTCCTTTTTTAACATCATATTAACTTCCTTCGTTATGTCATTAAGCTTAGCTTTGTCTAGTGGGTGTCTGGACCTCTGCCATTGTTTGCGGAGCCGTCTCTTCTGCTTTATTTTGTTAAGAATGTTATTACTAAGATTTTGCATAAAGCGTTTTGGTCCGAGTGTTGGGGTTGACGCACTTGC
Source organism: Melieria omissa (assembly GCA_963971225.1). Taxonomy (NCBI): domain Eukaryota; kingdom Metazoa; phylum Arthropoda; class Insecta; order Diptera; family Ulidiidae; genus Melieria; species Melieria omissa. The sequence goes on along the minus strand of OZ020267.1, from coordinate 88,539,310 downwards.
AGCTTTGATTACTATGTCATTGAAATATGCGATAGATGAGTCGACATCTTTTTTAAACTTTAAGCGGACATTCATCATAAGATTACGGTCGATTAATTCTCTAAAAGACTGCCAATCAGTTTTAAGGTTATATGGTAGGAATTGTTGTGATAGACGAAGTGGCTGGCTGAAATATGTCAGTATAACGGGGGAGTGGTCGGAAGATAAATCGAAGCAAGATTCAATTGTCATGCAGTCTGGCTCGATGTTGCGAGTAATGTAAAAGTCAAGTAAGTCTGGAATTTTAACTGGGTCAGAAGGCCAATACGTTGGTTGTCCACTACTTATAAACCGGCTTTTATTTTCTTTGATGGCATCCAGTAGGTTTCGTCCTTTATTGTTAGTCAATCTAGATCCCACATTATGTTTTTAGCATTAAAGTCACCACCAGCTATGTATCGCTTCCCAAGTGTCCGAAGGAAGTTGAAGTAATTTGTTTTGTCATTGTTATATTTAGGCGGGCAATATATTGATGAAATGGTTATTGCTCCACATTGATCTTCGATTTCGATTACTGTTGCTTGAATATTATTTAACTTCGAACTTTCCATTTCAGTACATTTTATGTCGTTTCTAAGAATAATTGCAGTACCACCATGGGCTTTATTTTCAGGGTGATTAGTAGTAAGTATTTTGTAATTGGGGATTTTAAAGTAGGTTTTGTCTGTAAAGAGCGTTTCTGTAACCAGCATAATGTCAACGCTGTTGTTCGTCAAAAAGGTTTTAACTTCTAAAGCATGTTTGCTGAGTCCGTTTGCATTCCACAGCGCTATTTTAATTTTGTTTGTGTTGTCCATCTATTTTCGTCACCAACAGCGTAAGTATGTTCATCATATTTGACATTTGGGAAACTAGTTGCTTAATCATATCCTTTAATTCAGTGAGGTCATTTTGCGTTGTTGCTGTTTTTGGGTAAACGGGTTCAATAGGCGTTTTTTGTGTTAGTGAAGATGCCACTGCTGCATAAGAAATTCCAGAGGAGACGTTAGCGGAAGCTGGTTGTATTGGGAGAGTATCAGGTTGTTTGGTAGGGACGTCTTTATTTCTTAATGCTGGAAAGCGTTTAATTTTTAAGAACTTGTATATCATACACCCTTTGTAGTTGGCCGTGTGTTTTTCCCCGCACAGAGCGCATTTTATATCATTAGTTTTTGAACAGTCAGAGGTCTTGTGTTTTCCAGCACATTTCACGCAGATTGGGCTCTTCGTGCAATAATTTTTAGTATGTCCATATTTTTGGCAATTGGAGCATTGAGGTATTGTCCTTTTTTGGTGGGGTGGTTCGAATGAAACTTTGCAGTGTAGGAGATTTTTAATTTCGTAAACGTCTTTGTTGTTATCTTTCGTCGCTAGTTCAATTGAAAACATAGATAGGGGCTCTTTGCTTCCTGATTTCAATATGTTGTGAATGTTAATGACATCATGACCTAACTGTTTCATCTCGTCGGCTATGTCGTTTGTATCGGTAGAGTAGTGCATATTTCTTAAAATTACCCTAAAACCGCGTTGTTCTTTGGGCTTATATGTATAATATTGTGTGTGTTTATCATTAAGTAATTTAATTATTGCCGTATAATGTTGCGATTCAAACGGTTGGACCTTAATTTCGGTACTGTTGAGGACTTTAATTTCATATTTTACCTGGTTTAGGTTACTTAGCGCTGAAATCAGAGGACTTAAACATTGAACATTTTGTATATAAATGGGCGGTGGTTTTGGTGCACGTTTTGCAATTTCATCATTTGGAGACTTATTCGGTTGTTTTGCATCATTGCAGTCTTGCGACGCGTCGTCACATCCTTCATCATACATGGTGAGATAATATTCCCAATAAGACAAATCCAAAATATTTCTTTAAACAAATAATAAATGTAAGCAGGAGCCATCCACAAATTTGAGCCTTTTCTTGGAACACATTTTTGCCAGAGCACCTCACTATTTTTATGCTAAATGTAAGTAGCATTTTTAGCTTACAGGTACTATGTCTGGATACAAATTACATACGTAAGAAAAATATAGAGTTTGGGCAAGTAGGTGCTAGTTTTTTGTTTTGATCAGCATATGCGAAGTTACGTTGCTTTAAAAAAACCCGGCCTGGCTCACGAAATGTGAGAAAAATTGCTAACTTTGGGAGACGATAAAAAGAAAACGTCTCAATGCATCTCTGCAATGATTAGTGCAAAACAAAGCCACAAGTACGACCTTTCAAATACAAAAAAAATTAGCTACGTCGACCTGCGTCCCCACCTAAAATTATGCTTCTTGTAGTGGCACCTACAGTCAAAAATTGTGATTTTTTTCGAAGTATGGCTTGGGACGCACAATGAAAACTACGGCAAAACAGCTATTACAATGGTGAGCTATATAAAAGACAGTGTCGCGATTCCATATAAGCGTTGTCCTATCTCGATGAAACTTGGTGAGATCGTTTTCGGGGTCAAAATTAAGAAATTTGCAAAAAATCATTTAAATTGGACCACTGCCACGCCCACCCCCCTTACGAAAGGAACTGAAATATTGAAATAACTTGCTTAATATTAGTGACAGAATTATGAAATTTTGTATTTGTGCTCAAAATAATGACGAAAAAGCTCACACGAAAAATGGGTGGTCTGCCACGCCCACTTTCAAAAATATTCGCATTTTGCTACAACTACAACTGTATTTTGAAAATGCTGTTTACAATACCGTTCTACGATGTGATTTTAATTTTTAAACTTCCTTAAACCTTAAAAGTGGGCGTGGCAGCAGGAGAATATTTCATGAATTCGTGTATTAATTTTTTCAGCTTGTGATACCATATTTTGGCATAAATATTTAAATTTTAAAAGTGGGCGTGACATTCTGCCTTTTGAAGATACGAACAAAGTTCCAACCTTGTCTTTTATATAGCTCACCATTGTAACAGCTGTTTTGCCGCAGTTTTCATTGTGCGTCCCAAGCCATACTTCGAAAAAATCACAATTTTTGACTGTAGGTGCCACTACAAGAAGCACAATTTTAGGTGGGGACGCAGGTCGACGCAGCTAATTTTTTTGTATTTGAAAGGTCGTACTTGTGGCTTTGGTTTGCACTAATCATTGTAGAGATGCATTGAGACGTTTTCTTTTTATCGTCTCCCAAAGTTAGCAATTTTTCTCACATTTCGTGAGCCAGGCCGGGTTTTTTTAAAGCAACGTAACTTCGCATATGCTGATCAAAACATAACAAAAAAGTAGCACCTACTTGCCCAAACTCTATATTTTTCTTACGTATGTAATTTGTATCCATACTAGGCATCGCAATCCCGGGATCCCGGACTTTTTCCAGTCCCGAAAATCCCGGGATTCAAATCCTTTAATCCCGGGATTTTCGGGATTGCAAAAGATACTTCAAAGTTAAATGAAATAAATTTTAAAGCACAAAAACCCAATTCCTTATCTGAGGGAGGAGATAGAGGGCGTCTTTTGGAAAAGGCTCATAATTATTTACTAAGCATCAACCAACAAGTGTTGAATCTGAAAGAAGTTTCTATTCAGCAGGGTTTATTTGTATTAAAATAATAAATAATAAATTTCGCTCTAGATTAGAGGCCAAAACACTTAATGCCTTAGTATTTTAAAGATTTCAGTTTTTAGTTAATCAAAACGCTTAACTTTTTTACCGAAATAATCGAAGTAAAGTAAAAGTACAAACAAATTAACTATTTTATTTTTTTTATCAAATATGCATATATATGCACTTTATGCAAAACAATATGCAAAAACTATATGCAAAACAATGAGTTATGTTTAAGTGTCATTTGACAAAATGTTATCAAACTGAACTTAACCTTCACTCCGTGCTTGGGGTATACAGTTCCCCACGACAACATAAAACATTAAATTGTGAAGGTTTTTAATTCTAAACGATATATTTATACTTATATCGTTGGAAAGGTATTGATGAGAGGATTCTAAAAGCATAAACAGATATCTCATTTAAACTATGATTAGGCAGATATAGCCAAAAAAAAGCACACAAACTGTTTGTTGTGCTATGGGGAATAAATTACCACGTTATTTATACCAATACATTTTGTATGCAAAACTTATCCAAGTTCTGAACCACTCTAGTTCTAAATCTCAAGCACACTCACCGGTGGAATAACAGATTCAAAGACGGTAAACATATAAATAAAATAAAAATACTAATACAAAAAAGCAAACAACAACAACATTAATAATATTTCATACTATAATGATAATATAATTATTTCCCAACAAATTATTATTTTACTCATTCCCATACAAACTATACTGGTTCAAAAATGGGGAACTCAGTTCCCCATTGCACGGGATTAGGGTGTAAAAACCATGCACAGAGTGAAGGTTAAATGTGAAATGAAACACTTTTAAGTAAAACAAAATGTGATTAAATTCAAGATAAAAAATCTTAAAACTACCCAAATGTGATTAAACTGTGTCCATTTTTATGGTAAATATATTATAAACTAAATACTTGTTTCGGGAAAATTGTTTTATTAAAAAAATTTGTTATATGAATCCCGGGATTAAATCCCGGGATCCCGGGATTTGACTTTTCAATCCCGAAAATCCCGGGACCGCAAAATGGCAAAAAATTGCGATCCCTAATCCATACATAGTACCTGTAAGCTAAAAATGCTACTTACATTTAGCATAAAAATAGTGAGTTGCTCTGGCAAAAATGTGTTCCAAGAAAAGGCTCAACTTTGTGGATGGCTCCTGCTTACATTTATTATTTGTTTAAAGAAATATTTTGGATTTGTCTTATTGGGAGTATTATCTCACCATGTATGTAAAAAAAGTATCATGTTTGCAACATCGACTTTTTGTATTTTTGGCCACACTCGCGACACTGTGTGACGCGCTGTGGAAGATCACAAATGAGGAACCCATTCTGAGGCAAATAAAGCGCAGAAAATGGAAATGGATAGGCCACACACTGAGAAAACCATCCGACAGCATCACGAGAATGGTGCTTGACTGGAACCCGCAAGGGAGTAAAGTCGTGGTCGACCAAAAAACACCTGGAGAAGGTCGACTCTACGCAAACTAGCCGCTGTCAACATCACATCGGACGGCGCCCAGTGTCGCGAGTAGGGATAAAAATAAAAGTCGTAAATGAAAAAAAAAGTTTCTAGTACTTAAGTAAATATCTCACTTTACTAAAATGTGAAAACGGATTTTAAAAATATCAATTTATATACCGATGGCAGGCCACAAAAATTTGTGAAGGTTGGTGGCTAAGGTAGAAATTATTGGAATTTGTTGAATGTAAGTTCAAGGACTTTTGTCGAAAAATTTCCATGAAAGCTTATGTTAAGTAAATATATTCTCTAAATATACTATTTTTGGAACTCTTTGGAAGCTTTCCGTCTTTTGTTTTGCTTTCCATATTCCGTTACTTGAAAAAATGTAAATTCGTAGGAATAAAAGTGCAATGTCATCAAACTTTAGATAAACTTATAAAAAAAAACTACTTCTTACTACTTCGAGATTTTACAGTGTGATATAGCTGAAAGTATGTATTTATAGAAACCATGGACTTTAGGTGCACAAACTTGCACGTTTTTAAGAAATTCTACATTTTCAGTGACATATATAGTCAAAAATAGGGACCTTTTTGCAGCGTGGTTGGTAGGAAAACATAGCGATCACTGCTGCGCTTCGCTTTAGCTATATTTTTGTTTGTAATAATATGCATACACCACTTGATTTAGAAAAATTACAAAAAAAAGGTAGATTCGATTGAAGGCTTCGGTAACACTGGGTGGCTTGCCATCGAATCAAGGCAACTTTCGAAAAGAAGCAAAACTTGTTAATGTCTTCAGAACCAATTATAGCAGTTAATAAAAAAGTTAAAGTTAAACATGAAAACCGAAACCCTGATACACTGCAATATATAATATCTGAGGAAATGGAAGAAAGGAGTTTTTAAATTTTGTAAAAAATAGATGTAGAGGGTTTAATTTTAATAATTCATCATCGGAAACAGATTCTCCTAGCAGTACAGATTAACTAATTGTTATTTTGAATGAAAATATATGCTATACTGAATTTAATAACGGATGTTATTATTTTCTTTTTGGGTTTGAAATTACTTAGGTGCGCATAAGTATGCACAGATATTTGTCGTTTTTTAATATTTCCTTTTTTTATGACAAGCGTATTTGTAGGTTGATCGAAGTTGTTTTGGTATATACCTTTATATTGATGATATGAGTTGCTGTACCAAATTTAATCAGTATATCTTTTATAGTTTCCGAGATACTGTCAACTTAGTATTTGGTTTGTATGGGAGATGGGCGTGTCCGTGGGGCGATTGAAGTAATTTTTGGTGTATTAACTTCTCTTTATAACAAAATCATATGTATAAAATTTTATTGTCGTACGACTATTCCTTTTATTTTTGTCCCTCACTACTATGGACTCGCGACACTGTGCGGCGCGAAAATAACAGCCCAGCATCGTGTAAGATGGAAGAGTCTTGTGGAAGCCCTATGCTCCAGAGAAGAGTGAACAAGGGGGAATAAATAAGTTTTATAAGCTGCATCCAAACAAAACACCCCTGCGTTCTAACTAGACCATTTAGCACCAAAAGCACAACTGATCTAATCGTCAACCCTGTGTTAGAGATTCGCTAAATAAAAAACTGCGAAATAAAAGGGACGGCAGTTGACCTTGTCGTATTCAATGCATTTAGTTTTGCGTTCTTTGGTATATACAAAAGTTGATATTGTAACGATAAGACAGTCTGTCGCTGTGCAAAGCAACCCTGTCGCTACGCGCCGTGCTATAACCCAATCTGGCAACGACGGCCGCGATAATAAGGGAAACTTTTAGGCCAACCTGGCAATGATGGAAACTTTTAGTCCAACCTGGCAATGATGGCAACTTTTAGTCCAACCTGGCAATGATGGTCGCGATCATCATGGAAACCTTTAGTCCACTTCGGAATGTGCGAGAACGATCTGCGCGATGGCCGGACAGGTAAAAAAGGCAGCCGGGTGCGGCGCAGTCAGTCAGTCTGATTTTGACTAGTGAAGGTGCCACACGGAGTAATTGAGCAAATACTTAAGTGTAAAGACAGTGAAGTGCAAAACTGTGAAATAAAGTGATTGTTGGTTTATTTTATTGACTGCGTTTGAGAAACTAAGTGTGTTTTATTTTCAAATTACGCAATCCAGAGATACGTACTAGCCCACTAGCATTCGTAACAATATATTGTGTATTTAATGCAGAAAATTAATTAAAACATACTTTAAAAAGCAAATAATTGCAAAGCAACCTGCGGCGTTTTAGTTTGCACATTCATCCCTAATATCGGGGAAAAAGCGAAAACAGTGAACAGCTTATGGCTGCCAGAACACACAGACTATGTACGTGAATTACAAAAAAAAAACGCACACAAATCGGCTTACTCTCTCAGTTTTCTATCACTTTATCACTGGCGTAAGCTTGTTTAGGGCGATGTTATGCTGCCGGTCAAATGATCGTCGGTCACGTCACTTTTACGCTCTCGCTTTAATTTCTCTACTCCGTGCCGAAAGCATGTTATGCTGATGGTCATTTGATCGCCGGTCAACACTATGATTTTCGCTTACTTTTACTACTTTTTCCGCACTTTTTATTGGGACTTTACTTTTTCAAATACAATTTTCAATTAAAATGTAAAATGCTTTTTCCTAAAGGGATTCCTACTCCTGGAACATTGTTATCAGCGTATTTGATGGGGCCGAAATTTCTGGCATTCTGAGCTAATAACACTGAGCAACAGCCAAATTTTTCCGAGTTCTAGTAAACCTTACCTAAAGGATTTTTGGACGCTGATCACAACTGCGTACTTAGTTTTTTGATTGTTTGAGCGGTTTGTAAGTTATTGGTGGTTTTTGCTAGGAGGTGTTTTCCACGTTTTTTCATCTTTGAATTTTTATTGCATTTTTAATATGATGAAAAACACGATAATTTTTTTATGACACAATAACGAATCCTCAAGCTATAATTCTGACTATAGCCGATTTCGATTGGTCAAGGGTTAACATGGCTATGGCCCTTCAAAGTTCAAATTTCGCGAGTTTTTCAAAAAAATTTATTTAAAATCGGTGTTGCAATTTTCAACTAGGAGTTAGTGTGCAATGTATAGTGTAAGGTTGTAACTTAAACTTATAGAACAAATTTTTTTTATTGTATGCGCCATTCTCGGCCTATGCTCATTAGAGTGTAAATGCGACTTCATCTTCTGAACACGTGTTTGTATTGAAATCTCCTAATGCTTTTCACGTCATTGGCGAAAGTAGCTAAAGTATTTTCGCAAGCGTCAATATTTGTCTTTTCAAGGACATTAACAAAATTTGAATTGGTTCATTACTGTAGGAGCTATTCTAAAAAGAGTTGCATCACACAAGGACAAATTTCAACCACACACACTTAGCAAACTACTTGGTGTTTTTCCATATTTCATTGCTACATATTTTTAGGGCGCAAAAAAATCAAAATCAAAGCTGAAAATTTTATGAATCAAAGGCATTTGATGAATGTGAGCATTTTCATACCGCTGCCTAAAAGTGTGCTACGATATTATAGCTCAAAAGTAAATCTTTGCTTTTGTTGCTGAATTTATGAATGGATAACTTACATATTTGAACACAATTTCTGTTGCAAACATCGTATTTAAAAAATTTCTTTTTTAATTGAAAGCCCCAACATTCTTCTTTCACTATATGACAATATATATTTTTTGTAAGAAAAATTCTTTTGTGTATTCGCAATCTTGCAAAGTAACTGAAAATTTGACTTTGCAAATGAATAATTCTTGCAAATTTGAACCGATTTGAATGTTTTAAATTTGAAATACATAGTTAGAGTATTGTTAATTTATGTTAAAAAAATGGCATTTTAGACTTCAGGTTTGTAGGAGCTGCATGCGTATAATGGTCAAAAAACAAGGAAAACGCCCTCCGAGGAAAACCATCAATATTTCCTAAGCCGTTCAAACAATCAAAAAACTAAGTACGCAGTTGTGATCAGCGTCCAAAAATCCTTTAGAAAAGTATGGTTTGATTTCAGAAAAAACAAATAATGTAGATTTTGTTGCTCTGTGTAATCTATAATTAATATGATATGTGCGTGAAAGTATCACAATATTTGTTTACGATTTAAATTTCCATTTTTCTTTCTTTTTTTCTCCGAAAACAAATGTATACACAAGCTAGTGATGAGGGTTGCTACCAACCATTTTCTTACTCATACCATACACATTTTCACCAAAAGGGACAAAATTTGGTCCCAAAACACAACTATTGTGAATAATCTCATGACGCAACACTGATTTGATCGTTTGATTTGGCATCGAAAGCCTCATTATCCGGTGATCGGTGCGGTCAAATTTTATCCTCTCGCTCGTTCTCCCAATTTTCTCTCTTACATTGGTACAACAACAATCTTATCCGTGGCCGTGATCCGTGACCGGCAGCAGAACATCGCCCTTACGGACCAACAAACGTTGCAAAATCGATCCTCCTTCTGGGCTTTCAGACTCTTTGTTAAATTTTACATAAGAATTGCTATATCAAAAATTGCAAAAAACTGGATAAATGATAGACTTCGGCAAGTAACTGTTACAACAGGATTCACTTTATAGGACTTTGAGTTTTGTGTTGCAAAGTAATTACTTAATGCTGGATTATTTTTTTCAGGATATTGCCATACAAGTACGCAGAAAAGGTTTTCTTTAATAGTAGAAACGTAACATAGTAAAGGATTGCAAAAATGAAAATACAAGCTACGCGACCGTTCGAAAAAAAAAATTATTCGCTCGTACGTGTTAATGTGTCCAGAAAGCCCGGAAGTGGCCAAACAAAATCGGGGAAAAAGGACATTTTAAAAGAGAAATAAATAAATAAAAGAAGCTTCAAACGAAATTTGTTGTTTCTTCCTGTTTATAAAAATCCAACTTTTACATTAAAAAAAAATCAGAAAAGATACCGTGTGAAGTTTTAGCCAAAATGTTTAGAGCCAAAGGAACGCAAAATTGTCGATCAGCGATGCAAAGGGCTGCGAGTGGTGTACACACAATGTATCGCACTGCGCACGCCACCACAACACCTGCAGTTGCGTCCGCTAGTGGTATGTTTTCACTGTAAAACAGCTGATGCAGCAAGAACGCGGTAGTAGCGATGTTCCCACGCTCGCGCAAAGCGCAGCAATTAGTGCAGATCCGGGGCAGCTTAAAGCTAAGCGGAGCTGCGGGGCTACTTGGATACTGAGGATAAGAATTTTATGCACAATAAAATAGCATTTTGAACAGAACACATAGTTCATCTGTTAATTGCGTAGTCAGGAGTTATGAAGGTAGGTTATACGTGGGTGGTCCGATAAGTACTTAGCCTACAAAAGAAAAACGAAAATTTTGGAAAAGTGGCGATTTTTTTTTCAACGTAGTCTCCTTTTAACTCGATACACTTGACCCAGCGATGCTCCAACTTCTTTAAACCGTCTGAAAAATACGTTTTCTGGAGGCCTCCGTGGCGGCGATAACCTCCTCATTCGACTCAAATTTCTGCCCGGCGAGTGACTTTTTCAAGTTTGGAAACAAAAAGAAGTCACACGGGGCCAAATCTGGAGAATACGGTGAATGGGGCAGCTGTTCGTAGCCTATTGCGACCAATTTGGCAAATGACCGACCTATATTGCTCTTTTTCCATTTTTCTAAAATCCGCGGACACGTTCGTTTCCACACGCGGTCAAAACAGAACTACAAATCCAATATGGAATTTTGACAGTAGCCGTCTACAAGGATGTACTACACGCTAGTAAATTTCTCTTACGATAGTGGCACCATTGGGCGGGGCTAAGTACTTATCGGACTGCCCACGTAGTGGCTGCCTCTGTATGAGACACATTTAGGCCTCTATACAGGCCGTTGTGATACCACAAGTTCCACCCGAATGAAATGTGTATGGAAACATTTTTTCCAACATGCGTTACAACTAGTGTTGGGACATATTACTTCAGAATGTAACCACAATATAAACGGTATAAGGGATGCGCATGTTGACCAGCGAAGCAATCTGAATTTCGGGTGCGGGCCGAAAGCAGCAGGGGGGAGATAACAGAGTTTGATGAACAGATCTTTTCGTGCGCTCGATGCCGGCCATAGAAGTTATTGTTATTTTCAATGAAGCGAAAGAAGGCCGATGTGTTATCTTTGTTGTTGTGTTGATCAACGAATGAAAATTGTAAATTTTGAATTTTGTTTCTGGCTGACTTTGTCTGGCAGTTTCCGACGTGTGCCGGTTTATAAGAACAAGTTTTTTCATGTTATTATGCGGTTGACCTTCTGCGTGAAAAGATTTTTTTTCCCTACGCCTAGGCCGCCAGTTTTTTGGCCCAAACATTTGTTTGATAAACCAAAATAAAGTAGGGTTTAAGAAGTATCATTTTCGAAAAATTTTTTCGATATACAGTGCGTTTCAAAATTTAGTGTTGACCATATCTTTTTAACTGTAGAAGTTTGCCATGGTTTTAATATCAAATTATCTTCTATATTAAAATACCGTTTACGCATGTTTGTTTTCTTAGTTGGGTAAAAGATTTCGCGGAAATATCAAGAATTAAAAATGAGAGCTATATTTAAAAAAGATTCGAAGTAGTGTTTTTGGTAAACCATCCCAAGGGTCCAAAAATGAAACGTCCACAAGTCGCAAAATACACAAAAACATCATTTTCATTTGTGAGGAAGTGGGTCAGTCGATTCAAAGAGTTCGGAAATGTTGACGACGAGCCACGAAGAGGCAGGAAGTGAGCCACTCAGAACAAAGCGGATAAGGCGATAGTCCGGATGTTTGATAACACTCCAACTCATGATACAAGAATATAAAGTAGAGACAGGTAGAGCTTCTTCTCAGCCGCCATATTGCACATCTGACACTAAAGGTTTTTTGAAGTTCTTCTTTGAAAATGTGCTACCGCACTGTTGTTAGAAAATCTATTGAACATTTTTTAATCCTGCAATGAATTATCTGCTGTTGAATTCGCATTAACATTTTTATACTTTCGCCCAAAATATGTTAGTCACAGTGAAAGGTCTATTCCGTGTTTAAACCTTAAATATCTTTATTTTAGTATTACAACGAAGTGGCATCACGACTCAAGCTTTTGACAAATACCAAAGAATATGAAGTGTATAGAAGGCGCATCTGAGCTCAAAAATTCAAATTTTTGTTTGCGAGCTTCATAGAGCGGGGGAAGCCACAAAAGGGAAAGAGTGGTGCCAGCAGGAGAGCAAGCGCTTCAGTTTACGCTCATTGACTGTGTGAACTGAAGCACGCGCGTTGGTGGTTGTTTTGGTCACTCAATAATTTGTTGTGCAAATTTCTCACAGCGACACCAGCCAGCGCAATGATCGTCGTTTCAACTACACCTAATTCTGTTTTTACACGTTCTTTTTTTACACGGTTTTGATTTAACACGGTTTGAAAATAAAAAAATGTTTAATTTTTCGTGCTAAATGGAATAAAATCGTGTAAAAAATATTATTACTTTTTAATTTTCAAACCGTGTTAAATCAAAACCGTGTAAGAAAAGACCGTGTAAAAACAGAATTAGGTGTACGCTAGTGTTTTTGTTGTTGTAGTTTTTGTGTGTATGCTTTTTTGTGTTGTTTTTCTATTGTTTATGTTTTGCATCGTTTGCAACTTCCTTTTTTTAATTTACTGTCACAGCATTCATCAGGAAATCTGAAGGGGCAAATAGGTAGCAAAAGTCTGTAACCGATTGATAATTTTTATGGAAAATTATTCACTTAGCGCAGTGAAAAGGTCATCATTTCTTAGTTTTTGGAAACATATGCCACAATTATTATCCATGCTAATTTTTTACTCGATTGTCGAAGTGTTTATCTACAAAATAATTTGTTGTAATAATTGTTGTAATTACTGCTGAAATAAAATAATAAAAAAGACAGTTTCGTCTGTCTCAGCATGTAGTAGTATTTGATTCATAGAATCCTGTGTATCTTCGAAATTAGTTGTTACACTTGACCGAGTACTACTTGAATTTAGTCCCAAAATTGCAAAAGTATTTTCTAGTTTATCTTGGTTGAAAAACTTGTTTGTTATAAAACATTTATGTGGGTTATTGCTTAATTTTATCAGTAATTAAAAAACAGATTTTAGTTCTAAAAATAAAACTTTAATCATCCATACATTTAACATCTTTCAAATAATTAAAAAAATCTTTATAAATTTGTACGATTCATTATTTAATTGTAAAGCCGATCTAAAGCAATTATCCGATTGCCCTATTCATGCAATCAAATATTAGGTCTACTTTTTCGATAAATTCTTTAGGAACTTTGTTTGTAGCGACCATATAAGTCGTCATGCCAACCATATTTTATTTTCTTTTCTATGATTTTGCGCACACTACAGTCTGCAATAAGTTCAGGAGCAATATGCGACGCCATGCAGGCTTGTAGAAGAAGAACAAAAGCCAGCCAGAAATCATAAATCGTTTTAACCCTGCTGTTAGGTTAGAAAAGGGACCATTTGGTCCATACTGCAATTTTCGTACAAAACAACAATTTATTCAAATTTTTTGTATTTATTTTGGTTCATTCATTCTTTACTCAACATAACTGATGTAAAAAATAGTTAATAGTTAAATAGTTAGTCAACAGTTACAAAGGAAACAAGCCAAAAATTGGACCAAATGGGCTTAACCTAACAGCAGGGTTAAAATTTCAGCTTTTCGCCAGCGCAACAACAACAACAACAGCGTTCGTCTTCACCTTGCAATCATTTCACGCCACAACAATGTGCGAACGCACACTCGCTGCAGTGAGCGCAACACATAAAACTACATTCTCGCTAGTAAAGCCACGCTCTCACTATATATGTGATCTATGAGAGCAGAGCGCGGGTTCCAATGTTAGAACCCGCCATACAAAATTTTTGCTTGTATGACATGCGCATTCTGTATTTTTTTTTTTTTTTTAACAGGAACAAACGCGCAGGGGATGACCCCTATTAATGCGAAGCATTGCGTTGGTTCAGGAAGGATATAAAGGTTAGGAGATAGGGTTATGAGTGAAGTGTTTATGGACTCTTGCCTTGAACCCATCGAGATCATAAGTGCTGGGGAAAATATCCGCAGGGAGACCATTCCACAGCCGCGCTGTGCGGGCCAGAAACGAACTTTCTCTGTAATGCGTAGTGCGCTGGAACATCGTTTCAACGTGGAATGCATGGGCGCCAGTGTTCAAACGGGTTGCCCGTGGGAATACCCGGAGTGATGGCATCAAACTGCTCATCTCCACTGAGCAATTGCCGAAAAAGTATCGGTAAAACAACACCACACACGCCACGTTTCGACGATGTTCTAAGGAGTCAATAGAGCTGGATGCCCTACTGTCCCCTATAAGTTTAATCGCACGGTTTTGCACCCGGTCCAGGAGCTCCAAATGGGTTTTTGAAGCCCCCGCCCATAGGTGCGAGTTAAACTCCATTTTAGGTCGGATATAGGTAGTGTAAATAATGCGGAGATCAGACGGAGTGAAATATTTTTTGCACCGCTTTAGGAAGCCGAGGCACTTGGCTGCTTCTTTCGACACGCCAAAAATATGATCGTTCCAACGAAGATCGTTCTTAATGGACATGCCCAGAACATCAAGAGCTGCCGATTCCGCAATTCCCACACCACCCATAACCAGGGATGTGTTGGGATGTGGGGAAACTCGTTTGTGGGATAACAGGCAACATTGGGTCTTGCGGGGATTAAAATCGACCCTGTTCGCTTGACCCCACTTGGAGATTGTTTGTAGGTCGCTATTAAGTGTGTCATTCATACGGCGCCGTTCTCTCTCAATCTCCACAGAGCTGGGACGCTTTGTGAAAGAGTATGAATGACAAATGGTGCTGTCATCCGCAAACGAGTAGATGGGATTCTTCGTCGACGACAACAGGTCGTTGATGAAGATCAGGAAGAGGGTTGGAGAAAGGACCGAACCCTGCGGCACTCCCGCGCTAAGGGAATGCTTTTCCGAGGCTATGCCGTCTACTACAACACGAATAGAGCGATCATAGAGGAAGCTCGTAATCCAACGAGAGAAGGTACTACCGACACCATAGGCAATCAATTTTGACACGAGTGCTTTATGCCACACCCGGTCAAAGGCCTTGGAAATATCCAATGCAACAACCTTGCTTTCACCGAGGTTTAGAATGCTATGGTTCCATTTCTCGGTGAGTACCGCCATAAGGTCTCCCGTCGATCGTTGTCTTCGGAAGCCGTATTGGCGGTCACTTAGCAGTCTATTGTGCTCCAGATATTTCACAAGGTTGAAGTTAACAATGCTTTCCATTACTTTAGAAAGCACCGAACAGATTGCTATAGGTCGGTAGTTCGCAGGGTCAGTAGTCTTGCCTTTTTTAGGAACTGGTTGAACATTTGCTACCTTCCAACATGTCGGAAATACACCTGTGGTGTATGACAAGTTGAAAAGTTTGCGTAATGGACAAGCCAGTGAGGTAGCGCACTTTTGCAAAACAAGGGCTGGAATGCCGTCCGGCCCTGAAGCCTTATTTACATCGAGATTTGCAAGCACTCTTTTAACTACCCGTGTCCGAAAATGAATTTCTGGCATAGAGCAAGATACATTCTCGACTACGGGTAGTGGTTGATCGCTGGGGGGCAGGGAGGAATTCTCTGCGAAAATTTTAGCCAACAAATTAGCTTTATCAACCGAGTGAGTGATGATTTGATCATTGTTAAGAAGAGTTGGAATTGAAGATGATGTTTGGTTCTTCACCTTCTTAACGAATGACCAGAAGTTCTTACTACCACGCTGGCATTGAAGAACTTTTTTCCTTTGGCGCTGTTCGTGCAGAAACTTTTGGCGCCTTAGGATGGCATTGCATCGATTTCTAGCCTGTTTACGCAGCTGTTCAGTGGTGGCATTTTTATTTGCCTGCCATGCTCTGAAAGCTTCCTCTTTAGACCTGACAGCAATTCTGCATGTCTCATTAAACCAGATATTGTCCTTGGGTTTAATGCAAATTTGCTTATTGGGGATAAAGGACCGCATTCCCAATAATACAATTTCTTCAACCATTTTGGCTGCGGCATTTATGTTTCTATCAAGAAAACACAATTTCCAATTGAAGTGGGCGAAAAATTCATTAAGTCCACTCCAGTTAGCTTTATCATACATCCACACTAGGCGCTTCGGGGCTAAGAGCGAAGCATTGCGGATAGAAGAGTATGAGAAAGACGCCAAAATGGTACAATGGTCCGAGTTTCCAAGAGGTGCGTGCATTTCAACATCATATTTTTCATGATGTGAAGTGAGAAAAAGGTCTAGAGTATTGAGAGCTTGCCCCGCAACGCAGGGGATATGCGTTGGTTCATGCACTAATTGAGTCAAGTTATTAGACTCGGCAAAGAGCTCGACAAATAAGCCTTCAGGAGTTGTGTGGCTGGAATGGCGTAGCCAATTGGAATTATGAATATTGAAATCACCAGCAACTACAATTTCACTATTCGGATACGATTCCAGAATCTGAGAAATAGAATCAGAGAGAAGATCAAACTTGTTATATGTAAAATCTCTCCCTGAATTTGGGCTTCTATATAGGAAGCAGAAGTGCAGAATGTGCGACTGGATATTGAATTTAACCCACATGGAGCTAAATTCGGCATCCGTCGTGTATAGTTGTTGCTGGCACTGGTACGCAACATTACTGCACACATAAATGGCAAGACCCCTGTGAGGAGAGAATAATGGCAGTAGGTGGTAACCAGGGATGTGAAAATCCAGTGGATCTGCATCCCCACACACCTGGGTTTCACCTAGTGCCATTATATGGGGTTTATGGAGGTTCACAAACGCATATACAGCAAAAAAGTTCGCCCTGAGCCCGCGCACGTTGCAGAAGGCTATGCGGAATTTGTCCACCACCATGGTCTATATGGGCTAAAGATCAAGGAAAGTAGCTGGGAATGAGATCTGTCGCACTAAGAAATTGATTATGCCCTGTGGTAAGTGTTATGCCTTTACCACAGAACAGTCAATTTCTCAGTGTCGAACAAGACCGCATGTAGCGCCACTGAAAACGGACGGATGAGGGAGACACGGAAAATGAACCATACCAAAGACAACGCGAGCAGAGGTCAACGCAGCGGACAGCGAGAACGATTTAACGGCATTTTATGTTTGATTTTTGGTTTTGCAATTGCATTTGGATCGGATTCTTAGTTTATTTATTTATATTATTTTAAGTTATTTAATTGTTGGGCACACGCGGCGTAGCAGCAACGCAACGAGACGAGATCATTCGGACGAACACCAAAACACGCGAGCGACGGACATAAACAATAAGAATTAAACATTGCCAGGAATTAATACTTGTTTAAAGCTGTGTTTGAACAGCAATTTTTGTTTTTAATTATTATTTTTTTGTTGTAGTTTGGATCACAGTGTTGGTACAACAGACCAGACACGGCTTCATAAACTTTTAACGCGCTTATCACAAAGCTTGTTTATTTTCTTTGCAAATACCTACGAAAAACGTCAATAATGGGCTAGAGAAAATTTGGGGTGGAAACACTAAATTGGCCGTCTCAAAGTCCATGCAAACCCAATCGAAAATGTTTGGTCCTTAATGAAGCAAAAGCTTAGAGGAAAAATAGTAGCAACAACAAAGCAGCTCATTTTGGGATTGAAAGGGACTTCGAGACGGTTTTCTTTGGAGTACGCTAAAAAATGAAGCCAAAATTGTAACAAGGATACCAAGCTATTATTGACAACAACGGAGACTGGACAAAGAATTGATAATAATGCGAAAAAGATATTTGCACAGCCTTTCAGAAAATATATGAAGCCTGAGAGTTTGGTGTAAAAATCTTTATTGCTTGCTTTATTGCTAAATTGAAGGTTACAAACGCGTGATGACGAAGATGAAAGGTAGCAAACGTGGAAGTGAAGTCAGCAGGGTTGCATTTGCCTGCTTTTTGCCTGCATGTGGTTGCCACATATATATATTCTTTTGTGAGTTTTATTAGCAACACTTTATTTTAAAACGCACGGGTACGGCGCACAATGGGGTAAACATGCCAAAAACCCGCGCATAGCCTATTTTGTGCTGTAGTATCTATACGGTTAAAGATAAATACCTCAAATTTGAACACCTCCTTCAGGACTCTTCAGAGATTGGTTCACCATAATTTTATTTTATTTACTGTACCGTGCACCGACACCCTACAGTCGGCAATTAGGCATTTTTAAAATCTTCATTAGTAAAAACAAAACCAAAGTTATAGTATTTAAATCAACCCAAACTGACTTATAAATACTCTGGATTGTAGCCACGCCCCGATTTTTCGACTACTTTCATAAAACACCCACATAAAAACACATACATGTAGAGTAACTCGTATTTAAACAAAAACCATTTGGCACGGCTCATAACGGGTTAATGGGGGGTACCACGCCTTTTTCAATAATCATCCTGCGTACCAGCCGAAAAAATTGATAAAAAAAATTTTGTTTTAGCATATTTATTAATTCAGCACATAAATCACATATATTTTTACTTTATTTATTTTTTTCATACTGTATATGGTATATGCACCAAGTGTTATAAACGTACCGACCCATACGCGCGTTAAAAAATTTTCTGTTCTAATATATTTATTTTCTTACTAGGAGAAGTGAATAAAAGTCCAAAAATCTAACCATTCCGCAGGTTTCCGCAGACAAGTTGGGTATTATTTTCTTTATGAAGGTTCCTACTTACCTTCCCTTAAGATTTTCGATGATCCATGATGAACCATAAAAGTTATACACCACGAAAGTAGGACATTTTCCTAAAAAATCTTCCTTTTTGCCCAAACTTTGAGAACTTATATTTTTAAAACAAAATGTGCCATGTAAAAGAATTATATGTCAAATTAATTATAAAAATGATTTGATTATATTTATAAATAACGATTTAATTGACATTTCAGCATCACCATCAAAAAAGTTGCATCGACAAAATGAAATTGAGTATAAAAACACCCAACTTTGAATGGCAATACAGCAGCTATAGGGTGTTTTTTTTAGAGGTATAGAACTTCGAATTGAAATAAAACACAAGAAAATCGTTTTAATGTCCATCAATTTGGCTTTATTGGAAGGATAATTTTATGCCATTAATGTTTAAATATGATTTCGGGCATGTGGCCGCCGCGGCTGGCTCGAATAAAGCCAATTCTACAGGTCCAATTTTCAACCACTTTGACAAAGCTCCAATTGCTGTGCACGGTGGCGAATCGATTCATTCGGGTCCTCTTCAACATTTTGCTCTACAGCGGCAATTGTTTCTTCGGTGCGCACTGTTCGACGTCTCTGCGGATGCGTATTATCACATAGAGTAAACGTAGTGCGAAAACGACCCATGGTTAACCGAATTAATTGCTCTGATGGACGATTATGTCGACCATAAAATGGACGCTTGCGGTAAACTTCGCGAACTGAACCATTATTTTCGAAATAAATCTGCACGATTTGCAAGCGTTGTTCTTTTGTCAACCTGTTCATGATGAAATGGCAAACCAAACTGAACATAAATGACATTAGAGTTGCCAGATTTGACCACAAAATGCCAGTTTTATCTCTATTCGAAAAACAAACCTCTAAAAAAAACACCCTATAGTTTTGGTCCAATTTTCATGCAAAAAGCATTTTCTGACTGCTACATGCATGCAGATTACGAAACAACCAAAAAGTTAGGCCCGTAACTTTAAGATTAGCCGTAATGCGCGGGTTTTTGGCATGTTTACCCCATTGTGCGACGCAGCAAGTCAGTCTGATTTTGACTAAAGAAGGTGCCACACGGAGTAATTAAGCAAATAATTAAGTGTAAAGACAGTGAAGTGTAAATCTGTGAAATAAAGTGATTGTTGGGTTTTATTGACTGCGTTTGGACAATTAAAGTTGTTTTATTTTCAAATCGCACAATCCAGTGATACGTATCAGCCCACTAGAACCAGTATTCGTAACAGTATGTACATATGGGCATCTCCCAGTGGCACGGACGCGACATTCGCACGCTTTTAATTACATAAAAAACAAGAAAGAAACACAAAAAGTCGATATGTTTTTTTAGTGTTCTAGCGCGCTGAAATAGTGCTACATTTTAGAAATATATTGGAAATATTTAGTACAAATTAGTACAAAATAATAAGCAAATATGCAATGAAACGGACGCGACAAAAAAAAGAAGTTTTTTTGAAGCTCTTATAGAAATATACAAAATTTAGCGATTTTTGGGAACTTTTTTTTTATATATATACATGCAAATGAAGGTCAAGGGATAACTTTTCTTCGTAGACTTATGAAATATGAAAATGTTGTCTTACCTTTTTTTAATAAGGTATATCATGAATACGGACGCGACATCCCGGACGCGACAAATTTTTCCAAGGGTATTCCCCTTATTAAATACAGTAATCGTTTTCATTAAAACACTTCAACTTTTAATAAAAATAACACATAACAAGTAAAATTCAAGTTACAGCAATCAAAATAAGGAAAAATTAAAGTTAAAAGTTCTTAGTGTGGTTTATTTAATTTTCCTGAGGAAATCTATTGGAATTAGATCTTGTTTAATATCGCGCACACAGCTCTTACAATCATTAGCAATGCACCTTTCATTCATCACATCGCAGCAAACTGGTTTTAGAAATAACTTAATAAATTAATTAAATTAAATTAATTAACTAGCTGAACATATTTGTACAGTATTTTTCATTAACCCTTTCCGGAAATTTGTATGATATATCGTAAAATTTTTTTAAAGATTTTTTTTTGACAGCGAACGTTTTTTTTATGAAACGGCTTTTAAATTCTTATTAAGTAGGTTATGTTTTACCATTCTGTTTGAAAATATAAATCACAATAGCCGTGGCTATACAGTGTGAGTGCGATTTGTAAGCAGCTCTTTGCAAGAATTTGGCGATGCTATGCTTCTGCGGCGGAATTTTGCTTCCAAATATTTTTCCCGAGCCTTTAAAAAATTGTATGATATATCGTACAAATGACCACAAGGGTTGCAAAGTTTTGTACGACTTATCGTACAAATGGCAGGCAAAGGTTGCAAGTGATGTTTGCATTTTTTTTTAAGTTATGGATTGGTAACAGAATTTTTCTGTTTGCTTGAATGCCACGCCCATCACTAAATCGTATGACTAATACAATTCGACTGATCGACTATTTCTATTCAGAAATAACAATTACTTAACGATTTTGTGTTTCACTGGGCAGACACAGATTATGTAAGGTTAGACATGAGTACTTGCCACTCCCACTACGATAATAAGAATCAGCTATATTCGGTATCTTTCTACAAAGCTATATGGTGTTTGGTTGATTCTGTGTTTTATTGAGGGGAAAAGGGCTTCGCAACAGCAATAACGGTTTTATAAGGCCTGATAGATGTTACTCAATTGTTTATATATATAATTTATATAGTTTTCGATCAATGAAATCACGTTTTGATTTTTGTTGTTAAATTTATATTTTCTTATCAAATAAACCAATGAATTGTTCATAAAATAAAAAAAAAACGAAAAAAAAGTTTCATGCATTTTTACTTCTTTGCGGACCATTGTACGATATATCGTACACAATTGCTGAAGCTGTTATTCTCAACCAAAATAATTTTTTTGATATTTTCTTGTATTTTATTGCTAAAATGTTCAATGAGAGTCAATATTTTGAAAAAAAAATTTTATCTCAAGAAATGCGGAAATTTACCGGAAATCGAAAAACAATCGAATCGATTCAGAGCTTCCGGTTACGGACGCGACAAATTTTAAACACCCATAAAATTTTTTTCCGATTTTGCCGGGAACCAATTATTATATTTTCCTAACGGGAACAATGCACCTATTTAAAAACTGACAGCTACTTGCATTTGAAAAGTTTGTCCACTAATGGCAACAACTAATAAGGTTTTTTGGGCACGGACGCGACAATAAGATACAGGAAGAAGCAAACTAAAAAAACTTCCGTTCTTCGAACTCCACTTTCTCTTGCTTTCTCTAATACATAAGATTGTTGTTAGTAGAAAACTTTTGCATTTCAAGAAAAATATAATATTACTTGAATAAGATAAAAACGCAAAGACAAAATGTGCATATAATTCGTCAAAAGGCTCAGAAACAAATTTTTTTCTTTTACAGTAGTATATTTCGGTCAAAAATTAAAAAAAATTAAAAATTCTTTTACATTTATAAAATATAGATATTTAAGCTGTATTATTGGATAATAAAAAGTTTTTCTGAGCAATTTGAATTTTTCACTCGTGGTGGACCTTTTTTGGGAGATGCCCATATGTGGTTGGTTGGTTTAAGTGGCGATGTTGCAACACCCAAATAGCGCGTTAGCGCCGTTTTGATACCACTATTCCCGGTAGGTACCCTAAGGTATATTGTGTGGTGTCATCTGGACTTATCTAGCCCGAGAGGTTAATGATAGAGAGTAGTGAGTTTACGCTGCACTTTGCTATCTCTTCGAAAGTCTGAAATATCGGGTTTCCCAGCTTTTTTCATCTCCTTCTTGCTAAGGCCGGACAGGCGCAGAGGAAATGTTGAACGGTTTCCTTCTCATCCAGATTTTCACAGATGTGACAGCTGGTGTTGTATGGAATCCCCATTTTTGCCGCGTGCTCTCCAATGGGCCAGTGGCCAGTGATGACTGCCGTTAGTCTTGCCACATCCCGTCGGCCTTCGTTCAAGAGCTCCGCGGTCCTATTCTTGTCGTATGTTGGCCACAGTGATCTGCTGATTTTATAGGATTCCGTCCTCTGCCAACTAGTGTTGGCTTTGGCGAGGAAGTCCTTCGAGACCTCGCTCTTGATAGAGCCCAGTGAGGCGTGAACCGTTAGCTCCTCGTTCTCATCAAGAGCGAGGCCAGCTCATCGGCTCCTTCGTTCCCGTCAATGTGATTGTGCCTTGGCACCCATATCAAGGTAACTCTGAACCGCTGAGCTAGCTTTATCAGGAGCTTCCTGCATTCCCGCACTAGTTTTGACGATAGAATCAAAACAGTGCCTTGACATGTGTCCGTCAATGCCATCCTGCACGCTTCCCTTATAGCGAGCACTTCCGCCTGGAAAACGCTTGCTGTGTTGGGGAGGCGGAAAGACACGTTTATTTTTAGATGTTCGGACAAAACTCCTGCTCCTACTCCGCATTCCATTTTGAAGCCATCAGTGTAGATTGTGGTACTCAGGTTATTTAGGATGTTCCCTCTCTTCCATTTTAGACGAGAGGGGATACGGATATGGTAATTTTTCCCGAAGTCCATGGTGGGAACTGCATAATCCGTCGTTGTAGGCAGGCCCCTTTTGGCCTTGTGATAAAAGACTGCCGTGGCCATACGGTCTGTCCTTCCAGCAACCTTTTTCTCTCAGCCTAAGAGTTGCGGCCTTCATAATATGCAGATCGACGGGAAGCAGGTGCGTCAGCACGTTTAGCGCCTCTCCAGGGCAGGATCTAATCGCTCCCGTGGTTCCGGTACAAGCTGCTCTTTGTAGTCTACCGAGTTTGGTAATGTTGTATTCCCTCCTGAGGGCTTTCCACCAGACCAGAGCTCCGTATAATAGTATTGGACGTACAACCATCTTGAACATCCATAGCATTAAACTTGGTCGGAGGGCCCACCTCCTCCCTATCATTTTCTTGCAGGAGTAGAGTGCAAATCCTGCTTTGTTTATTCTCTGCTCTATGTTAAGCCTCCAGATACCTGGAGGCCCCGAGATACCTGGCACTGGACGAAAAGGGTAGTGTTATATTCTTAAGATGAGGTCGTCTAAAAGTTGGTATCTTAGTACGAGTGGTAAACAGCATCAGTTCAGTTTTGATAGGGTTAATGCTTAGTCCACGTCCCGTGCACCAAGCGATTAACCTATCCAGGCCTAGGATTACCCCGAGATACCTGGCACTGGACGAAAAGGGTAAAGTTATATTCTTAAGATGAGGTCGTCTAAAAGTTGGTATTTTAGTACGAGTGGTAAACAGCATCAGTTCAGTTTTGCTAGGGTTAATGCTTTGTCCACGTCCCGTGCACCAAGCGATTAACCTATCCAGGCCACCCCAAAGCATTCCACTAATCATATCAGGGCACATCCCTGATGCCATTAGAACCACGTCGTCAGCATATGCAACCGTCTTGACTCCTCTCTGCTTAAGTTCTGTTAAGGTGTTGTTGATGGCACAAACCCACAGAAGAGGGTTTGTGTTTGAGAGGTTACAAATTTTGTAAGGGTGGTGCTTCCGAGCGTCGCGCTCACCACCCTCGATTGGAGCATTGCAGTAACCCAGCTGCGTACTTGTATGTTAACTCCAAGCGTATGTTTACCAGCGATTCCTCTATCGCATTCGTCTTTATGTTATTAAAGGCACCTTCTATGTCTATGAAAGCTGCCAGTGTGTACTGCTTATACTCCAGTGACCTTTCCACTGTTCGTACTACCTCATGGAGGGCTGGCTCCGTTGACCTACCCTTTAGGTAAGCATATAGGGCTTCCGATAGCTTATGTCCTACTTCCTTGCGTATGTGGAGGCCGAGCAACCGCTCGAAGGTTTTAAGTACAAAAGATGTCATGCCTATAGGCCGCTGAGTCGTGTCCTCTTTTCCCTGCCTTCGGGATAAAGACGACTTTTACCAACTGAGGGGGATATAATTCCAGACTAGGCAGGCCTTAAAGATGGCCTCTAGCCAGGGTAGTACTGAGTCCTGTGACACCTGCAGCATTATGGGAAGAAGCCCATGTGAGTTTTTCTCTCGTTATAATGTTGTTATCATCGTTTATCGGAGTTAGGCCTTGCACTGCTTGCCTAGTCGAGGTGTCCTCCTTTGTGCAGCCTGGGAAGTGTGTATTCAGCGACAGGTCTAGGGCCTCCTC
This sequence comes from Melieria omissa, assembly GCA_963971225.1. Lineage (NCBI taxonomy): Eukaryota > Metazoa > Arthropoda > Insecta > Diptera > Ulidiidae > Melieria > Melieria omissa. The sequence continues at coordinate 88,514,319 of OZ020267.1, read as the reverse complement.
GGTACTTTCAGTCCAGGAGCCATCTGGCCTCTTTATGAACGAGGGGCAGGTGTGATCCTTGGACAACACCCTTCCTAGCCTTGCCGAATCCTTCGTAGTTTCTATAGCTGAGCAAAATTTCCTCCAACCCTTGTTTTTAGAATTTCTGATAGCTTTTTTAAATTTTCTTATGCTATCCTTGTAACTTTGCCAGTTACCTGAGGAATAACTTAGGTTGAATGACCTTCGGACCTCCGATCTCAGACGTGACAGGTCATTATTCCACCAAGGTGGAAATGATGTTTTTGAGTATTTAATAGGCAAAATGTTTTGAACGCGGAAGCCATTTCCAACTGCCCGATTCCGGAGCCCTCCGTATCCTGTTACGGATCATACCAGCGAAACGATTCCAGTTGATACGTCTGGGATTGCGATATGGTGCATGTGCTTCAACCTGAAGATCCAAATCGAAGAGTATCCATCCATCCAAAAAGATTTCTTGCTGGATACCCTCCGTTTGTTCACATCCACCTGTCCGTTATCAGTTAGTAGAGTAACATCGAGAATCTCTTCCCACCCACTGAAACCATCAGTGCTTGGGGAAACGAAAATGGGGGTGTTTCCCACATCCACAATTTAAAATATTTTTCGTACATAGAGGTTGTTTCCAAATCCTTTAAAGATTTTCAATATTAAAAATATTGTGATAACTTTATACCGTAGTGACTTTTGAAGTTGATAAGTTACCCCCTATAGACATTATTTTTCATAAATTTGTTCACGCTACACTCCGTTGTAAAGTTGTTACCGACAGGGTATGTACTCACTGCGCTGCACACAGAATGAACAACAAAGCAAAAATAACACAGCCACACAAAAAAAAATATGTTTTCGGGTCTGGAGGTCAGACCATGTTTACTATATGTTTTCGGGGTCGCTGAATTCGAATCCGAGGTCCAAAAAACCCCAGCACGTCAGGGTTCTGATATAACCTCAAAAAACCTTATACAAAATTTTATTCGAGTCCGGGGGTCAGACCATGTTTATTATATGTCTTTGGGGTCGCTGAATCCGAATCCGAGGTCTAAAAAACTCCAGAATATCAGGGTTTCGACATAACCTCAACTACATACTAGAATAAATGACTAGTTACATGACTACAATAGGAATCGAATGACTTAAGTATACGAACTCAAAAATTAATCGATTGGAATAGACGATCTAAAAACCAGACGCATAAATCAAATAGCAGACTTTTGTTTGCTACTATAGCGGGTTCTTTTCTCATCAAAAGATCTATGCAGTGATTTACGCTTTCTATCTTCTTTCGGTGTATCTCGCTTCAACATCCAACAGAAATCTGCCATCATATTTTCATCCCACCTTCCTTGATATCGAGTTTCCATGACTTTTATATCTTGGTGAAAGCGTTCGCCTTGCTCTTCACTAAAATCACCTAGATTATTTGGAAATTTGTCTAGATGTGCATGCAAAAAATGTAATTTCAAGTTCATCAGGCATCCTAGCTTTCTAAAATCTTCAACCATTTTGCCAACAATTTTTTTATACTTCGGACTTTTGTTATTTCCTAAAAAGTTCTGTGCCACATCTTTAAAACTAAGCCAGGCTGCTTTCTCAAGTCGATTCATTGTACGAATGAATTTCATATCTTTGAACATAGTTCGAATTTGTGGTCCGTCGAATACTCCTTCTTTCAACTTGGCCTCAGAAAGGTTCGGAAATTTGGATTGAAGGTATTGAAAACATGCCCCTGATTTATCAAGGGCTTTGACGAATTGTTTCATGAGACCAAGCTTTATATGCAACGGAGGAATGAGAATTTTCGATGGATCCACAAGCATTTAACTTGATCAACTATAACGGGAGCCGTCATTGATGGAGCATTGTTATATACAATTTTTTGTTTGTTTTTTATGTTGATGCCTTTAATATCATTTGAGCTAAGCTCTGGGCTACTAGGTTTTCTCCAAATTGCTGGAGTGATGAATTTGATGTTCTCTTTATTTTTGTCCGCCTTCCATCGATACAACATCTTTTTGCACATGTTACAAATGACACGCGGAACCCAGCTATTATGTTGATCCATCTTTAAATTGAAAATTTCTTCGTATAAGTTGCAAATATTATCATCAATCGTTTTTTGCAAGGATGTCACTTCATATTTGGAACAAACGTAACAAAAAATCTCATGATTCGCATGACAATCATGTGATTGCGAAACCTTGCGCCGCTTTCTTGTAGCATTAAATTCCACATTAGCCAAGTCACCAACTAATGTGAAACTGCGGTCGCTTGATGACGACGCCTGTGGGCCCGCTTTCTCACCCTGACCAGTCGCCGATACTGAGGATTCGACTCTCTGCATCGTAAAACGCTTGCGTGCGCCTGCCATGACGGCATGAAAGACGTGATCCAGGGACTTAGCCGGATCACAGGCACACTCCGTTGCCCGAAGTCACCACGAGGAGGTGCCCTGGATGCAGACACACGTCGTAGGTCGGATGAATAAATTTTACGAATTTCTTTGCAAATCAAGTGCTATAGTTTTTTAGACAACAGATTCGGATTCAGCGACCCCAAAGACATATGGTTAACATGGTCTGACCCCCGGACTCGGAAAAAAAATTTTATAAAGTTTTTGAGGTTATGTCGAAACCCTGATATTCTGGAGTTTTTTAGACCTCGGATTCGGATTCAGCGACCCCGAAAACATATAATAAACATGGTCTGACCTCCAGACCCGAAAACATATTTTTTTTTGTGTGGCTGTGTAATTCGAATTCAATATTTCATTTCCTAGTCGATCTGAACTTATGGCATCGAATTCTGGGGATGTGCGAGCGCAACATGCATTACTCCAATACAACTCTTTCAAAATAAAATGCTACGTTGCATCGTAAAGGCACCGTATTACATTAGAAATGGCGACCTTCACCGTGATCTTGGCATGCCCACTGTAACCGAAGTTGCAGCGAAATTTGCCACTGCTCACAAACAACGTTTAAAAACGCATGTCAATGCTGCAGCTTCCAGTCTACTTGAGGAAAGACGGCTAAAACGCACAACGGTGACAGACCTGATGAATCGCTAGCAGCAGATATTTTATGTTTGCTTTTTTTTCTTCTAACTTAATAATTGTTAAATTAAAATTGCTTGTTAGTATAAATTGTTGTATATAAGTTAAGGTACAGCTTGCAAAAGCTTCGGCAGCGACGCACACCCTACGGGTTGTTGACACCACACGCGCAGCTATCTACACCTTTTCAACCTCAAAATGAGAATGCGTAAATTTATAATGAGAAATATAAATTCGTAAGGAGAATGCGCAAGTTCATAATGAGAAATATAAATTCGTAATGAGAATGCGTAAATTCAAAATGAGAAATATAAATTCGTAATGAGAATGCGTAAATTCAAAATGAGAAAAATAAATTCGTAATGCGAATGTGTAAATTCAAAATGAGAAATATAAATTCGTAATGAGAATGCGTGAGTTCATAATGAGAAATATAAATTCGTAATGAGAATGCGTAAATTCAAAATGAGAAAAGGAAAATTCAAATGGAGAATGCGTAAATTCAAAATGAGAATATTTTTCCCACTTATTCTTGGTTTGGTTTAGAGTCCTGCACGAGTATGCATTTTTGCTATTGTACATAAAGAATATTAAAAAATACGGGAATTCTTTGCAAGGTGCCACTCTTTGTAAGGTGCCACCCCTGCTAGATTTCGACGTTCCAGCCATCCAAGAAAAAACATTCCTATTGTCATTTAAGCTATATATGTGAACATCAATTTTAATGTGGTTTTTGAGGGAACAGACGCAATAACACGGTCTGGGTAAATATCTATTTATTTATTTATTTATTTACTTTCAAGCAGGGGCGTAGCCAGAACTTGGTCATGGGGGGGTTTTAAAAAAATTTTTCCCCAGTTTAGTATTACATGTTTTTTAAGTAAAGTGCACTTTCCAAATAGGGTATTTTGTTGTGGCTTATGTGACTTAATGCATTAAAAACTAAATTTTTTCCCTGATTTTTAGTAAAAATTTCATGAAAATTGGTGGACTGAAAGCAAAGTTATTGCATCTGAAGTGGAAGTATGTTTGTGTCATCGTACAAAAATGTGGATCGAACAAAGATCCAATATTAACTATTGTTTTAAACATGTTTAAACTTTAACCGAAGCATTTAAATTGATGGACCAAGTTTATGGTGATTTTTGTTTATACCGTGGTGGAGTTCATAAGTGGTAAAAGCGATTTAAAAACGATTGTCAGAACATAAATGATGGCCAAAGTGTTAGCCAACTGAATCCGCGATCCCCGTAGATCAAAACTGGGCGGTAAGTCATAAAAGATAAGCCAAAATCTTCATTGAAATTCTTACCCACCCGGGTGATCTTTTTAAGATTCATGTTTAATATCTACACAAATTTTAAGGTAATTTTCAATAACATGAAAAAAAAATTTTGAAATTTTGTTCATGCTTAAACTTGAATTTTGTCATTTTTTATACAAATGTATCTGGGTGATCCCAGGCGCTTTCGCTACCATTTTGATTAAAACTCACGATAAATTTTGTTTGCGTACCTCATTATGTGTTCAATAAACCCTCTGGAAAGAAATCTTCTAAAATTTTCCACAGTCTCAAAATAAATCATTAAAGTTAGGCTTTTTTCGAAATCAGAACTATGGCCAGAGGAAGATACTAAATGCTGAAGTATGAAAACAATTTTTAATTATTATATATTTATTGTGAGTTTTACTCAAAATAGCAGCGGAAGTGCCTGAGATCATCTTTAGTAAGGCGAAGGTTAAGCATCTCAATAGCATACATTTATTGCATTTTAACTGAACATTTGACTATCGAAGGATGCCATCCCATCTATTGACACTTGTTTTGACTGTTTTTTTGTTTTCACGTGATGTGGCACCCTGCGAATTTCATCTTTTCAAAGAATGCATTTGCCGATGAAAAAAAGCGTTTTGAGAACGTAAAAACCATCCAAAAGGCTTGTACCGACATCCTGAACGACATTCCGGTCGACGAACTAAACTGCTCTTTAGACATGTTTTTAGAACATGCAAATCGCTGCATTAAGCCTAAACGTGACTATTAAAAAAACAAATTAGTTTCGGTAAAAAAAGGGTTTTGTTAATATTCTTTTAAATATTTAAAGATGAAAAGACCTTTTTGCTAATGTGGGAACGTACATACGATGCATAGTGATTGAAAATGTTGACAAATTATAGGCTATGGGGGGGTTCTGACACCCTAAACCCCCCCCTTGGCTACGCCGCTGCTTTCAAGGCACTTGTAAGACTAAGTCTTTTTATTAAGCGCACGACGCCTGGTATAACATATAAATGGTATAATGGTATAATATAATAATGTAATATAATAAAATAATAATGTTGTAACAAAAATGAGAAGCGGAACAGAGTAAAGATGAATAGTGAAATTAAGGAGAGCAGAAGAGAGAGAGAGAGAAGAAAATAAGAAAGAAAATTCCATTAAAGATTAGAAAAGTATTGAAGAAGTTTTTTTTGAAATTGATGGCGTTGGTCTCACGTTTAATGCTTGTTGGAAGTGCGTTCCACAGAGAGACTGAGTGGACAAAAAATTGTCGACCAGTTATTAAGTGCTTGTGCCTGGGCAGTATGAGCTGAAAAGACCTTGTTTTGGTACCGAAACGCAATTTATCATACAAATATTCTGGCTGTTTGGAGTTTATAATTTTATGAAGAAAGATAAGCGCACGCGACTTTAACACATTAGTAAAAGAGTGTGGGGGTAAAAGCTGGTGCAATTGTTTGTTAGAGTACTGAGTGCATGTGTGTGTGTGTGAAGTGTATTTAGTCTATTATAGGCGGACCTCGCCTCAACAGTGGATGGCTAAGTTTGAGCCTCAGTGGAACTTCTTTTACGATAAATCAAAACGCATGGTTTCAGATAGTCGCAAGAACAGAAGCAATGACTACATGACGCGAAACTGAGAGGAGTCACGGTTGCTAATTCGGTCAAACCAGGCCCCAGAGTCGCAAATTCGGTCAAACCAGGCCCCAGAGTTGATTAGGGTTCGTACAGCAAATTCGCGATACAAAAGTCAGGGCAAGGGCTGCTGGTGCGTTCGAAGTTTATTTGCAAATGAAATAATTGTTTTTTTTCTCTCTCATTTTGTAGTACGTTTATAGGAAATTGATTGCAAAAAAAATGTTGTTGCTGAAAAACGTCATAAGTATGTTCCAACTAGTTTTAATATGATTTAACTTCAGTTTTTGCTGATTGCCCTCAAAGCCTTAATGTTTGAATTGCTTGTGTTGCAGCTCTGCGTTTGAAAAGAGTTCAACTTGCCATCACTGTTTCTTGCTGCACTAGAAACGGTAAACTCAATGAGACATGAACTGAATGAAAAAGCAACCGAATATCTGCTGACTTTACCGTCTGAAATCATTTATTTATGCTTTCTGTTGGTACGGGTAACAATCAAAATGACTTCGACCAGTAAAACAAGGTTTTTCGCAACGTTATTTTTACAGCAAATAAGAAAAGTTATCACTTTAAGATGCAAGCAATTGACTGGTAACCGGTGCTGTGCGAATGCTTGGGTAAAAAAACCCGTACACTATCGGACGATTGGAAAAAGCAAAAAATGGTCTGAAAATCATTTCCCCGCTCAGTTTCGCGTCACGTAGTCACTGAACAGAAGTTAACTTTGTTCCGTAAAAACTATGCCTTATAAAGAAAAACATAACTGTTATACGCGCATAGCATCCCTGTCGGACCTGAGACACCCAGTTCCCAAAATTCATTGGTCTTTCAACTGGTTTTTTGTAGTCAATTGGGCAACTGGTTGTCCAAGTGACTGTCAGCGGATGCAGAAGTGGGTGAGTTCGCGTCTAATCGTTCACGTTCTGCGTACGCGTTCATAGGCGAGAAGAAACATGAAAATACGAAACAAAACGAAAGACGAAACAGAGGTGAAAGATTCAACATTATTCTGTTACGGCTGATCTTGAGATGCTTTTGTTACAACAACAACGTAGAAATGTTTCTTTCTTTCTGTTTCTATGACTCGAAGTTCGCTCGATTTGCACGTTTTGTCTTGAATGATTTCAGTTAGAATTTTGCGTGGTTGCGTGAAGCAACGAATTGCAGCAGCAGTCGAATGGTATGTATTAATAAATTTATGTAATTATGTCTATGTAATTATTTATTAATTAATTTATTTTTTTTATTAATTGCAGGCGAAGTCAGGATGTTGAACTGCGTCAGACCCCAAACAGTTTCGACTGAAGTGTGTCAACAAGTCGAAGTTCATCTCTACGTGCACCAATACTTGTTTTATTCGCGATAATTTTTTGTTATTATTTTTAAATATTTATAAAATAAAATAATTAATTAAAAAATGCACTGTTTTATTTTCTCCATAAAAACCGAGTGGTTAGAAATCTAATCCAAAATAAACTAGTTCGCAAACTAGTCGCTTTCAACTGGTTTGACAACTGGTTGCTTCGGACTAACCTTGGACTAGTTGCAAATGGATGCAGACGGGGACAATTGACCCTCGCCTAGGACACCGCCATGTTAAAAAGGTGAGTTTGCTACAAGAAAACGAGTCGATTCTGAGGTCATATGTGACTGTCAAGCGACTAGTTGAAAAACTAGACTTGGACCAGTCCGATTTCCCACAGGGATTTCCAATACTCCAATACTTCCAATCCGCGTAACCTGACACCCGTGCATAACGGAATGCGTAATTGCCCGATCGGACGGATAGTGTAGGTGTGAGTGACCATGTGGTACCACTACACCATTGCCCTTAAGCGAAAAATTATTACCCGGAATAATTTTTAAGATAGTGTTGGTTGGGGGGGGTTTTGGAAATGCTTTACATTAATTTAAATATGTGTATAGATAATAATATAGGTGATAGTAATTATATAATTGGTAGTTTTCTTATAGTAGTTTCTTGTATAAGTTGTATTTGTATGATTAATTAGTATTTATATAATAGTTTTCTAATGATAGTTCTTAGGTTGTAGGAGTAGTTGCTATGATTACACGTGTAGTTGTTATGCTTAGCGATTATCATTCTTACATTGTAATTGACGTATGTCTAGATTATAGTACCTTACTTCTATATTTGGTTTAAGTGTCTAGGTATTTATGGTGTACGGTTTTAGTGAGTCGTTGTGGACTTCTTTTTCTTTGCCGTTGTAATCGATTACGGAGTTTACTCCCTTTCGTTCTAAAATTCTGTATGGTCCGCTGTATGGACTTATGTTCTTTTTTCTGTTTTCCACTTTCAATAATACTAAGTCATTGACTTCCAAGCGCAAAGGGTTGTTGTATTGCTGGTCTTGTTTATGTTTACGTTTAGTTTTTGTTTGAATTGTGCTTGTCTTAGCTTTTTGTATTGCGTCATGTAACCTGATCTTTAGTTGTATTTCAAAATCAATTGTTCTACTAATGTTTTTGCTGTGGTGGTCGCGTCTTTGGTGCTCATTGGGTGCGCTATGACGTATTTAGTTAGTTCGCATTGCATCGTTAGAATGTATCGATAGCTGTTGGACATGCGGAGTGGTCCGACAGTGTCAATGGATACAATTTGGAAACTGTCACTTGGTGTGGTCGTTATTGTAATTTGTTCTTTCGTGTGTTTTGTTTGTTTGTTTTTGGCACATTTATGGCAGTTATTTATGTATGTTTTTACCATTTTGTTCATGTTTTTCCATGTATATCGCTGTTTGAGTTTCAAAACTGTTTTCCTTACACCAAGGTGTCCTCCATGTGTGGAATTGTGGGATTATTGTATTAGTTTGAATTTTATGATGTCCTCTTTTATTCTCTGGGGTGGTGTGTATATTAATATGTTCAAATTTGGCCTTATGCATTTCTTGAATGCTTTTTCATAAATATTCTTCAATTCATTTGTGCGCGTCTTTTTAAATATTTCATCACTTGTCGACAGTGCTAATTCTTTAATATTGTATTTTCTCTTGGTACATGTGAGCTTCTCCATAGTCGAAACTAGTTTCGTAGGGTTATCGCTGCATCGTACTGTTACATTTTCATCAACTATTTCGACCATTGCCTGGGCTAATGGCTTAGTTGGAATTAAATTGGCCTCAAAATTAAAGTGTAATTTCTTAATATTTTTGATATCTGCTATGGACGTGCATTGCCACATATGAAGTTGATCAGGCTTCTGTGTTGTGCAGTTCTCCTTAGGTGTATCTTCTAGTCCTTTTTCGGACATGCCCCGTGTAATTGCTAGTGTTCGTTTAACAGATTTATCTTCTGTAAGAGGAATCATTGATTTTAGATAGTCTGAGTCAATTTTGATTCTTGACAATGCGTCAGCGTTGGTGTTCATTTTGCCTTGTTTGTATATTATGTCAAAGTCATAATCCGATAGATCGAGTCTTATTCGTGTCATTTTGGATGACGGGTTTTTGTGTGTGAATAAGGATACTAAAGGTCTATGGTCTGTTATTACTGTGAATCTTCGTCCGTACAGGTATGGTTTTAAGAAGTTGATCGCCCAATGTATGGCCAATAGTTCTTTTTCAATTACGGGTTTGTTTAGGTCATGCTTTTGTAAGGATTTGCTGGCGTATGCAATTGGTAGATCTTCGCCTACTTCGCCTTGCGAGAGTACGGCTCCTAATGCGAAATCTGATGCATCCGTTGTTACTAGGAATGGTTTGTCAAAATTTGGGTATTGTAGAATTGGTGGGTTTATCAATAGTTGTTTTAGTTTTGTGAAAGCGTCTTCGCATTCGTTACTGCATTCGAATTTAGCGTTTTTCTTTTATAGTGAGTTGAAACATTTCGTAATTTTCGCGAAATCTGGAATAAATCGTCTGTAGTAATTGCAGAATGCAGTGAATCTTCTGACGTCGTTGGCGTTCGTTGGTGTCGGGTAGTTCTTAATGGTTTCGAATTTGGCTGGGTCTGGTTTGATGCCATGTCGTGTAATTAGGTGTCCTAGGTATACAACTTCTGGTCGTAGGAAACAACATTTATTCGAGTTGAGTTTCAGGTTGTATCTTTTTAGTCTGTTTACTACTTTAATTAAATTGTCAGTGTGGTGTAGGCATCGCAATCCCGGGATCCCGGACTTTTTCCAGTCCCGAAAATCCCGGGATTCAAATTCTTTTATCCCGGGATTTTCGGGATTGCAAAAGATGCTTCAAAGTTCAAATGAAATAAATTTTAAGGCACAAAAACCCAATTCCTTATTTGAGGGAGAAGGGAGGGGATAGAGTGCGTCTTTTGCAAAAGGCTTATGATTATTTACTAAGCATTCAACCAACAAGTGTTGAATCTGAAGGATGTTTCTCTTCAGCAGGGTTCATTTGAAATAAATTTCGCTCTAGATAAGAGAACAAAACACTTAATGCCTTTGTATTTTTAAGATCTCAGTTTTTAGTTAATCAAAACGCTTAACTTTTTTATCGAAATAATCGAAGTAAAACTAAAAGCACAAACAAATTAACTATTTTATTTTTTTTATCAAATATGCATATATATGCACTTTATGATACATCGGTTGCAAAGTAATAAGTTATGTTTAAGTGTCATTTTTGGATAAAACAAAATGCTATGAAACTGAAGTTAAATGTCAAATGAAAAACTTTTAAGTTAACTCTTCAATTCCCAGTGTCACCTGTAGGTGACAGATGCTTAATATTTGTTTTCCTACCACATAGGTTTTTATTTTAAAATTCTAACACTTGTATAGCAAAGTCAATTAGTAGTACTTGTTTATTTAATTTTCCTACCAACACTAGCGATACGTCATTTGTAAAATTTATTCATTTGTTTCACGCGTAATTAAAGCAGTGCGAGTTTGTGTGGTTTCTTTCAATATAAAAATGAGGGTAGTTTAAACATTTTGTATGTATTTTTTTGTCTTATCCAAACGTATCTAAGCTCTTTTATTTAAAAAGAAAATTTAAATCTCGGGATCCCGGGATTTGACTTTTCAATCCCGAAAATCCCGCGATCGCAAAATGGCAAAAAATTGCGATCCCTAGTGTGGTGTTGTATACTACATCCAAAAACAATTATGTCGTCTACGTAAAGGAATGCTTCTGAGTCTAATCCTGATAGTGCTATGGTTAGCATTCTTTGGAAACTGTTTGATGAGATTTTTAGTCCAAATGATAGTCGTTTGAATTGATAGTGTCCGTTTGAAGTGGAAAATGCTGTTAATGGTCTTGAATTTTTGTCGAGTGGGATCTGATGGAATGAGCTGGTGATGTCTAATGTGGAGAACCATTTCGCTCTGCAGGCCCGGATTAAGAAATTTGCCGCCCCTAGGCAGTTGCTAAAATTGCGGCCCCCCCCCCCCCCTATTAAAATTTCTTGAATGGAGGAATTAGTTTGGTACGAATAGTTTTTTAATCAATAGAATGCTTTTTTCTGAGATCAAATATTTTATTTTATTATAATCAGTAGCCTTATAATAATGAGGTATATGACTTAATGTCATTCAACAATACCATTATTTATGCTATTATCTGTTGTACAAAAATTATTTCTTATTGGCTCATATTTTTACGTCGTGTTTTTAGAATGGCAAAGTCATTGATAATGTCATCACAATCTAGAGACATGAGCAAATCTGATTCTATAGTTAACAAAGCAAGTGCATTTAATTGTTCCGCAACCAGCTTTGATCTCAAATAATTTTTTACTCGCCGCAGCACAGAAAATGATCGTTCAGCGCTACAATTTGATACGGGTGTGCAAACAAGCATTCGGTACGCTATATCAACATTCGGAAAAACTGTGTAGAGCTCATTGCTTCTTAATAATTTCAGCAGATCCATAGGAGAATTTTTTTCCATATTCTTTTTGGCGCAGTAACTTTTAAATAAAATAATTTCATTTGCAAACGATGCTTCGATGTCTTGATCGTAAAAATTTATCAACTGAGCAGATTTTTCACGAATTTCTTCTTTGTTCAAACAATGCATGTCTGTAATAACTGAAAATTTCTGATAAAGGACTTTGTACGCTTTTCCTCTTTTTTGTAATTCCGATAAAATTTTATCTAAAATGACGTTAAAGGTATTTATTCTAAAGTTTTCCCGGCCAACGAGTTCAACTTCCCCATCTCTCGATTCATCGCATCTAAGTTTTCTTGTCTTTTTTCGCGTAGTAGCCGTTTTGTATTCTTGATTTTTGGAAACAGCGAGCGCTTTTTTTTCATACAAATCAAAATCTTCACGCGTATCACTAATCATTTCGGTCAAACCTTCTAAAAGTTCAATTACCTCAACGATCGTTGTATTGACATTTTGTAATTTCTTACTCACAGAATTTAAAGAAGATAAGAGGAAGCTCCACAACTGTTGCATAAACGCAGTTTCTAACAATTCAAGTTGTTGTCGAATACCGAAGGCTTCGTTTCGCGTTACACATTTTTCAGTGAGATCATTTTCTATTTCTTCCAAAGCTGAGATGACTTCTGGGGAATGATGTTCAAGAGCGTGAACGGCATCATCTTGAGCTGACCACCGAGTGCTTCACAGTGACTTCACAGTAATTATTCGTCGAGAGTCGGAATTTTCACAGTTTTTCGTTAAGATTTCCCAGCGGTGGGTTGATGCAGAAAAAAAATTGTACACGTTCTGGATCGTTGCAAAATACGTTACGGCCATCGGACAACTTTCTGCGGCATGTTTTCCAACTAAATTCAAAGAATGAGCAGCACAAGGCGTATAATCGGCGAATTTGTTGATTTCTTTCATTCTTGCTTGAAGCCCTGTGTACGGCCCAGACATGTTTGCAGCGGTATCGTACGCTTGTCCTCGACAATCGCTGATGTTGATGCTAAGGGATTCGCACGTTGACAAAATAGCATTTTCAAGATTCTGAGCTTTGTGTCCTGGATTTTCGATAAATTGAAGAAAACGCTCCACAGGAACTCCATCTTCTTTCACATATCTTATGATAAATGACAGTTGATCAACGTGAGAAATATCAGGAGAAGAGTCGACAATCATCGAGTAATATTTGGCTACCTTGATTTCTTTGACGCTTTTCTCCAGGACTTTTTTCCCCAGAAGCTCGATGAACTCATTGCAAATCGTTTTTGATAGATAATTTGTTCTGCCTCTACCTTTGTTCCCGAATCTGTTAATATGTTCAGCAATAAATGGATCAAACTGAGCGATCAATTCTAGTAGCATCATGTAGTTGCCATTATGTTGTGAACCGAATTTTTCGTCGTCACCTCTGAATGGGAGTCCCCGTGAGGCTAAACTTTTTATTACAGCTACGATTCTTTTTAAAACGTTTCTCCAATAGGAAATTTCTTGCTCATATAAAAGTGTGATGTTTGCATCGATTCTTCCTTGGATTTTAGCTCTGTCCTTGAATTGAATACTGCAATCATGATGAGCATTCGAATTTTCGTGATGTGTGATGCGATGTCCAACATTCTTCCAGTCGTTGAACCCATCGTTGGCAAAAGACGATTTCTCCCCAAATAAAAGGCATGGAACGCAATAAACTCTGCCTTTGCTAACGGAGTAGGCAAGCCATGGTCGAAGAGTTTTTTCGCCATTTAAGAGTGTTCGATAAAAGAAAGAAGCTGTAAAGTAGCGCGTGCAGTCATTATAAATCCTTTTGGACTCCGAAAAATCAGCATTGATGTTCTGGTCGAAACCGTTCCGAGTTATATGATCACGAAGTTCGTCATTGATAATCCATGTTGCCGGATCAGTTAGATCATTCATTGGTAAGATTTCTTTGCAAGGAATATTGCCCGCGTTCTCGGTAGGTGAAATATCTCTGTTGTCTGTCATTTCATCTTCTCCCATTTGTGTATGCGAATCAGACATGGAATCAGAGTCGTCGTCATGCTGACAGTTGGAATCTGCACAAATAAAAAGAAACAGCATCTTCAGCGAAAAGTGACGAAAGAATGGGAACCACGCCAAATAATTTGGCTGTGTTGTATTATTTGATGTTTCCGCTTTCATTTAACACCTAACTCATTGAAACGCCTTGAAATTCCATATTTTCCGACTTTGAGGGGCAATTACCGCGAAATAGTAAAACCTATAAAAATAAATTACATTGGAAAAAAAGCCGTGAGGAGTTGTAAATGCCACAAAGAGAAAACCATGGCAACCGGTTTATTGGTTTAGAAATTATAATCCCAAACGTTAAAAAAGACAGGGAAAATCCGAAAAAGTGACACGCCCATTTTTTGCGAAAACGGAAACTAAGTTTTAAAAACGGTTTGCGGATTCGAAATCAGCGGTACCTAATTACCCTAGAACTGATGTCAAACCCAGAAAAGCCATTTTGCTGTTGATCAGTGTTATTATTCTGTTATATTATTTTATTATGATTTTATGATCATTTTGGTAAGATACCAAACTTTCAGTCAGCTGATGAATGAACTGAATACATAAATGACAACAATACCTTCTAGGTCATTATAAGCTTTCGAAGTTTCTTCTTCAACTTGTTCGGAGTTCGTTGTTTTGAAGAACGTAGTTAACTTCGGAGTTTTTGCTAAGACTTCTACATTTTTCTTCGATTTTTCTGCCGCCCGTTTGCGGTACTCAGCCCCGCTGAACCTTTTACGATTGTCACTCATGATAAATGCAGCGTTGAAAAAAGTCGTATATCGAAACTTCTAAGAAAAAAAGGTTAATTTTGGCTTCAAGTGTAAATTGTACTATAGCGTACTTTGGAATAAACTTACTGCAAGCTTACACACGCAAGCATTTTATTTGGAATAAGCTTCCGAAATGTTGGAAAAATGTTTGGATTCAATTGTTATGCAAACGGAATTGACCCTTGCTGAAAAACTTACTCTTACAAACTTAATGCAAACGTTTTAGACAAACCTAATCCAAACATTTTGTAAACGTTTATTATAAGCTTATAATAAACTTATTAAACAAGCTCATTCCTAATGTGATGCAAGCTTGTAGTAAGTTTATTCCAAATGCAAATTTTTCGCTGGCTATAAATTGGAATAAATTTGCACCTTTGCATCACATTTGGAATGAGCTTGTCAGTAAGGGTCGATTCCGTTTGCCTTAAAATTGGATCCAAACATTTTCCAAACATATCGCAAGCTAATTCTAAATAAAATGCTTGCGTGTGTAAGCTTCACTTTGCTTCAAAACACTTTTATTCACTTTAAATGGAATTTTTTTTTATTTATTGTATACTTTCTCTGACTGAGCTGAGGAAACGTACGACACCAAATGAGAAATTTCATTGAAAAATCAATGAACTTGCAATTTTTGTTTGAATTTTGAAGCCTCTAAATGCGACGCATGCCTTGATGTAAATTTGATCAAATTGCCTTTACTCGAGTAAAGGTTTGCAAAAAGTAGAAAACGTTTGCGATTTGAAAGCTTGGAAAATGTTTGCAAACTCGCTCTCAAGCAAATTGTTTCCAAATGTGTTTGCCTATTCATCATTGGAAAATTTTGGAATAAATTTGGAAAACACTTCCGCATGTAAGTTTGGAAAATGTTTATTAATTCATTGAAAATAAGTTTAGAAAACATTTACGGTTTATAAGTTTGGAAAACGTTTGCCCACTTGCTTACAAGCAATTTGTTTCCAAACGCGTTTGTCTGATTGTTCGCTGGGAACCCGCTATACAAAATTTTTGCTTGTATGACATGCGCATTCTGTATGTTTATTTTATTTGCTTGTATAAATAGATTTTTTTATCGATTCAGGCATTTTACACTTAGAATGTTGGTACGCGTGCCAACAAACCAGGCGGGAAATTCAATTCCCACGAATTGAACAAGTTTTCAAAGTTTCCGCTAAAATTTGCCGCCCCTCAATTCTTGCCGCTCTAGGCGACTGCCTACAATGCCTGTATGGTAAATCCGGGCCTGTCGCTCTGCCTAGTTTGTCTAGTACGTCTTCTAGTCGTGTAAGTGGAAATTTATCATTCACTATCCTGTCATTAAGTTTTCGGAAGTCGACGACTAAACGCCATTTTGTTTCGTTTGGGTTTCCCTTTTTTGGTACCAGTAACAGTGGTGCATTATACGGACTAACTGAATGTTCGATAATGTCGTCTTTTAGTAGTTGTTGCACTTGCTTTTCGATTTCTCCTGTTTGTGTGTGGGGTAGTCTGTAGTTCTTTATATATACTGGTGTGTTGTCCGAGGTTGAAATCTTTTGGGTATAGAAATTGTTTGTTGTAAGTGTTTCGTTTTCAAGATGAAAAACGTCTTGGTATGTTTTGAGAATTTCTATCAGTTCGCCTTTTGTTTTGGTGTCTGTGCACTGAATATTGAGGGAGTTTATTGGTTTGTTTGGTCTGTTTTGGCTGTGGGGTTGTTTGTTGTTAATTGATAAGGTTTCATAATTTCTTAAAGGTTCAAATTTTAAATCGATGTCTTTTAGTTCTACTTCATTGTCGTTGGTGTTTAGAATTTTGATGTGTGTTGTACCTTATAAAGACTCCTTCTTTGATTTCTTGGTTAAAAATTACGCTGTCTTCTTTTAACTTCAAATTTACCGGGGTAATGGATTGTGTTCTAGGGGGTACCTTTATTGTGAGTATGTGTAATGGTTTGGTTTCTATCGGGATGATGATTTCGTTTTCGTTGACTAATAGGCTTATAGTGTACGTTTCGTAGTCGATTTTGCTGAAAAATTTGGCTAGAAAGTCTCTGCCTAGTATGCCGTCAAAAACTATTGGGAAATCAGGATTCACTACGTGAAATGGGTGTGAGATTTTCTCGTCATTGAAAAGTAATTGTAGTTGTATGGTGCCCAGTGAATGAATAACTCCTTTGGATATTCCGGTTAGTTTGCAGCTATCCTCTGTCTTGTAGGATTCATTGTCTCTTATGTTTGTTCTTTTGCATAGTGAAATGTCTGCGCCTGTGTCAATTAGAAATGTCAGTTTTTTGTTTGCATTGGAGCATTTTATGTGTATGTAGTTTGTGAGATTATCCGATATTTTGAATATTTTTAATTGTGGTCTTGTGGTGGGGGAGGATTGTGTTCGTATTCGAATCGGTGATTGTCCTCGTATTCGTTGTCCTCTTCCGCCTGACCCATCTCGTTTCCCGACGTTTCTACTATGTTTACACGTCTTGTGTTGTTGTTGTATCGCCGCGGGTTGTTGTTGTGGTTATTTTGGTTATATGATCCATTTCTGTTGTTGGTGTTGTTGTTATTGGGGTTGCCATAATTTTGAGTGTTTCGGTTATTTGATACAATCCGTTGTTGTTGTAATTGTTTTGGTTGTGATTGTTGCGCTGGTTATTGTAGTTGCTGTTGTAGCTGCGCTGATTTGTATTCGTTCTGTCATTGTTGCAGCTGCTGCGTTGTTGTTCGCAACAACGATTTCCTCCTTGCTGTGTCGTCCTCCAATCAGTGTTGTCTTGCTGCTTTGATTTCCCGGATTAGTTTTATTCTTCCTTCTTTACGTGGCTCTTGTTGCAGCTTGCGGTGTAGGACTGCTAATTCCTGTCGTTGGCGCACCTTCTTGCCTGCGCCTGGCCTTCTGTTGGGTCGGTGGGTAGTTTTATATTGGTGGTTGGTCTCGTCTTTGTATTGGAGTTTGTTCTCTTCCTTCTGGGTTGGGTATTTTCGGGCTTGTCGTTTCTTGTACTCCTCTATCGTCAGAGGTTTTGGTCCAGCCGTTAGTGGAGTGGGCGTATATGGTGATGCGTCGTGTTGCGTTGTGGTCGATGTGGGTTGGTACTCCTCGTCTTTGTTTTCTTGTGGGTCGTATAGATGTTGTTTTGTTACGCTGACCAATCTGCTAAAAATGGAGTCGTACTCCTCGTGATCGGACATTAGTTCTATTTTTGCTGGATCTTGTTGGGTTCTTCGTTGGAGTCAGACTTCGGTTCGGTCTGATGTTGGAAGACAGACGATCTGGTCTGTGTTTTCTAGTCAGAAAATCTGTGTGTCCGTGTTTTGCAGGATCGCCATGTAGGGGTAAAAGCTGGTGCAATTGTTTGTTAGAGTACTGAGTGCATGTGTGTGTGTGTGAAGTGTATTTAGTCTATTATAGGCGGACCTCGCCTCAACAGTGGATGGCTAAGTTTGAGCCTCAGTGGAACTTCTTTTACGATAAATCAAAACGCATGGTTTCAGATAGTCGCAAGAACAGAAGTTAACTTTGTTTCGTAAAAACTATGGCTTATAAAGAAAAACATAACTGTTATACGCGCATAGCATTTCCAATACTCCGCCCATTATTCCAGAGCACAGTTTAAACTGACCAATCCGTAGGCAAGGACCAAAATAGCTGATCTTGCACATTTCCGTTGGGAACAGTGCGCTGCGGTAGGTAGCGCTGGACTCGCTTGGTCGCCGTCACAAGTGCTGACTTGCTTTGTTTACAACTGCGGCGACGATTGCGGCGCGCGTAATCTGACACCCGTGCATAACGGAATGCGTAATTGCCCGATCGGACGGATAGTGTAGGTGTGAGTGACCATGTGGTACCACTACAAGAGCATCCAAGCATTATTTTAACATGGTCCGAGATATGCTCACGCCGTTTTACTCCAAACACATACCTTGCACAGTCATTGATCGCCACCCTCAACTTGCCGTTACTTTCTTGGTCCAAGCTGGAAAAAATCTCACATCCGTAGAAAACTAAAGGCAAAATAAAAGACTTCACGAGTTTCAACTTAACAGCGGTGGATAAGTAGCTCGTTGTCGGACTAAGACCAGATAGTGCACCATAGACACGGGAAACTGTCTTGTTGACATGTGTTTTAAAATTAAAATTGGCGTTGAAATATATTCCAAGGTTTTTTATCTTGTCAACATAATCAACCGCCGAGCCGTTTAGATAGATCGTGGGAAGAACAGACGTTCTACTGGTTCGATTAATAAACAACGCTTTTGTTTTGCTTGGATTGAGTTTTAGCTTATTGGTAGCAGACCACTGATGTATAATATTCTAATCGCAAATCAAATAAAAGTGTCAAATTTGGTTAAGAAAAAACATAAAAATGAAAACTGAAGGTTTTTCTTGCGGTGAAAAAGTAACCAAAAACTTGTAAAAAACTAAGGTAAATATCAGTGTTGGACTTAGTTTTTAGTTTTTCATAATCCGAAATGATATCCGAGCATATAGTAAAAGGAACAAATTTATACAATGATTTCCAAAATGGCATGAAAATGTAAAGTGCCACCTTTTTTTCTTTGTAAGGTGCCACCCCCCTTTTTTCACTGTTTTGTGCTCCTATATCGGTAAAATGACTTTTTATTGCTTGGAATCGTCATTACAATGAATTTAAAGTGTTCTTAGTCAATTTTTCTCTAATTCTATCATGAGGAATAAATTAGTTCAGTTTTGTTTATTAATTTCCATACAATTATTCGTTTTATTCGTTACCATTCAATTGCTGTTTGCGTTTGGTCATTTTCTATTCAATTCAAATAAAATTCAATAATATTTCGTAAATTTTCTAAATCATGCATTTTTACGTGAGATTTTTACGTTTTTAGCGGGTTTTTAAGGGGGTGGCACCTTACATTAAAAAATTGTAGGATGTCGATTTTTAACACTTTGGGAAATTGGCTGTAAAATTCGTATTTACGAAAAATGAATATGAAGTGTTCTCTTTCCAACGGTATATTAACGTTGGCGATATGTTAATTTTCTAACGAGTAATGCGCAAAAAAGCTATGGGGTGGCACCTTACAAAGAATTCCCCTATCACATAAAAGATAATAAAAAATCAGTCGTCTTCATAAAATAAAACTAAGGAGTGAACCAGAAAAAATTTAGAATTTTTAAGGACACATTAAAAAAAGGTTATAGTCTGATTTTACTAAAATAAACTGCAGTTTATTATAAATATCCTTAACTCTAATTCACGAAATAATTTAATGAAATGTAATTAATGGTTACAAAATTTTTTAATATTTTTCTTAACGTTTTTATTTTGAGACTGGACAGTACATTCGGTGACTTTTGCATAGGTTTGCTTCCATCGTTTTCAGAACTATACATCATTTTTGCAAACTTAGTTTATTTTTCTTAAGGTTTGCTTCATTACAGCCCAATATCTTTCAATAAGCCGAAGTTCCAGGCATTTGGGAGGATTTACCTCTATTGGGACCACAGTGACACAATTTTCTTCATACGATTCCATAATTGAAGTGGAGTTGTGGCTTGTCGCTAGGTCTGGCCAAAATAAAACTGTCCCTTTGTGCTATTCAACAAATGGTAGAAGGCTTTTATGCAAGCAATCTTCTATATAAATTCTACATAGAGTTAATTGTTCCTGTCGTAATGAACGCCTTGCTCCGTAGACCGCAGGTGCAAATAGCTTGCCAAACCATGAAGCGTTTTGGAAATTTGGTGTATTTCACTTCGGAGTATTTTCTTTGTGTTCCATTCTTATTGTTTGCAGTGAAATAGGCATTCCCAGGCAACTGCTTGAAGTCCTCCTTAGAGAAGGCTTCATCATCGAGATTCATGCAATGGAACTTGGATACGTAATCGTCATGCAGTTTTCGAGCACGCGTCTTCGCTCGCACACCACAGCACACCACATATCATGAAAATGGCATTGCTTTACAGGATATGGACGTAGGGATGTAATAATTGTTTAATCACTTTTTTTTTGCATTTTGTTATTGAATTCATATAATAAAAGTTTCTCATACTAAAAATAAACCTTATACTATAGTACATAGTTCTTTCAAATTTTCCTTTTCCCATTTTGAATTTACGTATTCCCATTATGAATTTATATTTCTCATTTTGAATTTACGCATTCTCATTACGAATTTATATTTCTCATTTTGAATTTACGCATTCTCATTACGAATTTATATTTCTCATTATGAACTTACGCATTCTCATTATGATTTAACGCATTCTCATTATGCATTAACATATTCTCATTTTGAGATTAAAAAGGTGTAGTTGCTGACGCTGCGGCTGGATATTGGGGACATAAACGCAGAATGCAGAAGCCAGCAAAACGTGACCTTTCGGCCAGGAGCTTAGGTGTAAGAATAAAATTATTTGTCAAGTTAGTCTTAAGACAGTTTTCAAGTATTAAAGTCATCGGCGGACACAAGTCCGCCTTATTTTTTAAAAACCATAATTTCAAAGTGAAAACTTAACTGGCGCCCGAGCAGGGACCCAGTAAAAAGGGCCGTGAAAGTAAATAGCAAGATACACTTGCTACGCGTGTGACACAATAACCGAAGTTGCAGTGCGCGGAAAAGCTGCCGGCCTTTTGAAAGACAAATCGTCGCTGGGATCCCTAAGCTGTGGACAGTGCTGGAGTCAGTAGACAAACAGCCCGTGCGGATAGAGGACCCGGAGTAAGCAGGAATCATCGTAAGATCGATCCCGTAGGAAACAGACAACTCCTCCCCGCCACCGCAGCTGAAACATGATTATATTAGTGTTATAAGTCTAGTTTATGGAAAAGAGCAAACACAAGAATCGTTGAAAAAGGAAATATATTTTATCAGAAAAATCAACAGAACGGAAACCCCCAACAACTCAACAGGTTGCAGATAGTTGTAATACTGTAAGTTAGTAGAATATAAGTACACTAGTTGTAACACCCGAAATTCGGGTGTAAAGAAAAAAAAACTACCATTTCTTTATGTAACTAAAATGTAATGCATATTTTTTGCATTATCGTACTTCGTGAAATACTACATTTGCTGTTGTGTTTAATTTATTTGGCAATAATTGCACTCTTATGTCTAATGATGATCGCACCCGACTTAACGCTACATACAATTGGCCATGAGTGAAGCAATCCTCTTTTAAAAAGACTCCAACTCTTGTCAAAGTTTGACCTTGACCCAACTTAATTTTTCTCAGATATTTTGTTGAGTACAGATGAAATGACAAACAAAAAAATTGCGCTTCTGATCATCAATGAAACTATAGAAAAGGAAGAGGACAGTGGAGATTCAAAATTCAAACGCAGTGTTCTTGGAAATATTGTCCAATTCATCGTCCGAAATTTCATTTTGGTGAATTTTTTTCATTGGGATGCATTTTTTATAGGCTGTCAAAAGTTTTTCATGTGCGGTATGACGAAAACTTTTATTTTTGTATTTTCCACATTTGCTGTTCCATAGTTCCAGCAAATTTCGATAAGCTTCGATAAAATCGCTCCAGTTTTCGCTGCGCTCGTCCAATTCGTTCGCAACGAACATAAGCTGAAACACGAATGAACTCAGAAAATTGCCCGAAATTGCACAACATACCCATACACGTTGCGACCGCTCACACAACACGACCGAAATATCAAAATATTTTGATTTTCATACAACACACGATGCGAAATTGTGTACAACTAAAAAGTATGGAACATAAAGAGTGTGCATCACGTACAAGCAAAAATTTGAATGCGGGTGCTGATATCGCCACCCGTCTTCAATATGCGGAGGGTAGACAACAAGAGGAAACACTTGAAATGACAGCACAATGCTCTGAGCGCAAATCATAGAAACACGAATGCTCACTCGTTCATTCTCGCTCAATTGTCCGAAGAGGAGGAAGACGATGTGCTGTTGTTCTTGTTGTTGCGCTGACGAAAAGCTGAAATTGTAAAACGATTTCTATTTTCTGGCTGGCTTCTGTTCTTCTTCTATAAGCCTGCACGGCGTCGCATATTGCTTCTGAACTCACTGCCGACTGTAGTGTGCGCAAAATCATAGAAAAGAAAATAAAATATGGCTGGCATGGCGATCTATATGATCACTACAGGCAATTAAAAAATAAATAGGGGAAAGTGGGGTAATGACGGCCATGGGGTAATGACGGCCATCACCATTTTTGGTACTTAAAGTTGACGTAGGTCTAAACCGTTCACTGTAACAGAAAGCTTGTTCCGTAAGGTTGTTTTTAAGTGGAAGCTGAAGTGTGTGGGTTTATTATAACTTGTAGTTCCAGACCAGTGCCGATACGTAACTACCCGAAAGTTTTATAAGGTGTTCAAAATATCGATTATTTCGTCAACACTTTCAGCTACACAATCAAGGTAAATATGTTAAAATTTTGCTATTGATATTAGCTTTCTAAATCAAGTAAAATTTGTCATGTGTCTTGCATAGTTTATTTGTACTGCATGCTTGCGCAAAATGAGGTCAGTGGGGGAATGACGGCCACTAGAGGTGGGGTAACGACGGCCATGTCATTAAGAAGTATTTTTGGAATCCGCATGATGATATTTGTTCATCATTGAGGGCTTTTATGCCATTTAAAGAGATCCACTGCTTGTCCAGTCGTTCTAGACGGTATAGCTATTCTGCACTATACATTCTCACAAGTCCCATGGAACTCCAAGATCCTTTTTATAATTTTTTTTTTCATGTAGCGGTTAACGCTTCGTAATATTAAAAGTCGTGCGACATTAACTTTATTTGAAATTTCCCGCCAAATGCGCCGAGCTTCGATCGCCCGTCACCAGATGTCTATCCGAAAACTTTTTCGCGCATGAGAAATGTATTCCTAAGCAGTTAAGTAGAAGAAGAAAAAAACAAAATCAGTATCAGGCAGTCGGTCATTCAACAGTCAGCGAGTCAACCAGTCAGCAGCTCAGTCAAATTAAAGGTATGCAGTGTCATTGGTGTAATAATTTGTAAAAAGTGTGATGTTATGTGAATAAATTTATTTGTGTTATTCATATCTTCATTCATCTGCGGTTGAAGTAGGCCCGCTCCAATTTGTAGAGCCTCGAAAAAAAGGCAATCAAGGTCGGAAAGCAATGAAAAGCGCAATTTTGACTACCCCTGAAAAGTTCGCTGAACTGAAGCAGAAGGCCAAGAAGCATCAGAGCAAAGAAACGACATTGCCTGCCAAACAGCCAGCTAAGCGCCAGAAAAAGGGAGCGCCATCACCAGCCAAGCGGCCACGGAAAGTGCAGCGTCGTCGTCAATCCCCTTCATCAGAAGAAGAAGAAGATCGAGACTTCTGCTTATTGTGTTTGGAGTTAATGCCACAAAAATTGAATCGCTTCAATTCGATTAAGTGCAGTACGTGCAAGCGGCCATTCCATTTGAAATGCGTGGAAAAAAAAAGTAGTTCAAATGCGCTCTTATTACACATGTCGCAACTGCGACTCAGATCTCGACGATGAGGATGAAAATTAATATCGTTGTATTGTAAGTTTGAGGCATTTTTTTCAATATGTTTCAATTTCGTTTCTCTTCCGCTTTTTGTGAGCTATCAATAAAGTTACAATTACAAAAATGTCAAATTTCCATTTGTTTTTCTTCACGGAGCTTTTATTAAGCATTCACAGCGATTTTTGTTGATATTTGTGCGATTTCTGGTCGGTTTTTTTGAGTGGCCGTCATTACCCCACCATTTTTCTAAATGACAAAAACCTACTTTTTTTATAGATTCTAATTTTTTATAGTTAAAATCAGAATTTTTGAAATCTGCCGATACACTTTATTAGCATATGTGTTCGAGTTGTGCTTTTAACTCTGATTTGATCAAAAATATCAATTTTTGGATATGTTTTGATGCTAAATGAAAACTATGCCGTCATTACCCCACTTTCCCCTATAATTAATCAACAAAGACAATTAAATAAAAATGGATTTGGAAAGAAAAGAAAACGTTTTTATTAGCCCGTAATAATTTACCGTCCCATTCTTTGGAACTTTTCTTACGGCCCACATATAATGCTTGTTTAAAAGAACTAAAATAAGAAAATCTAATATTGTAAATTTATGGTCACATTATTCGCCATGGAACCATTCAGGTATAGAATATTTAAACTATTTTTAAACGTAGGCATGCCGTAATAACATTTTTCTTATGACAAAATACTTGTCTTATTATTTATTTCTTTATTTAGTGCTTTCGTCCTATTGAAAGTCAATAGACCTATGAAATTATGTTTTTCCATACAATCTTTTAACCCTTGGTTTCTCCGTTAGGTTTCGATTTAAAAAAAACAAAATTAAAACACGCATCTAATTATTTTTGATTTCAAGTGTATCACGAATTTTGAAGTCAATATGCCTATTAGTACCCATATTCTCAAAATTTTAATCAACCATGTGAAAATATAAACAAATAATTTTACTTCGAACTCGGCACGTAAAAATATTTGCAAACATTTTAAATTGGGATCAACCACCAAATTTTTAAATCAATCAAAGCGCACCATTGGCCAGCAAAAGTCATACACCACAAAGATTCGATTGATGGTGCGCTGACAGCAATCTGTACAGCAAAACCAATCGGCAACACAAAAAAGCATACACACAATAAACGACAACACCAAAAACATTAGCGAATCCCGGAATCATCTGCGTTGAAACGACGATGACGATGCTTTGGTTCGTTGTTTACTCTCCGCTTGCGCTTCGACGAACAAGATCGCAAACTGTTGAGCGAGTCAAGGAATGTATTCCTTATCGCATCGACGCACCAAAATTCAAAAACCAAAACATCATATCAGCCATTAACAAACAATATTTTTTCAAACAAATAGAACAAACAAAAACTAACACAAAATATCCTTATCTGTCAGCACACTAAACTACCTCATAACATCTGCTACCTGCTAGCAGACAAAATCAACAACAGAAGAAAATGTAGTAACTAGGTATCGTAAGTAGCATTCAGAGTAACTTCACAGAATAAACAGTAATACAGAACGCGCATCTCATACAAATTAAAAAATGTTAAGGGGTCGTAATATTACGACCACTGTTAATTGAACATTACGTCCTCTGCTATTAACATTACAAACAGCACTAGACAGCATTCGTTTCTGTTATTTCACAGAACAAACAGCACAGAGATAAGAAGAAAGTAATAATCGCCTGCGGCTCCGCGAAGCATTGAAGTGAAAATAGCGTCGGCTGTGGTTGCTGTTGTTGTCGGCAAAAAAACGAAGTGTCACTTGCTTCTTACATATACATATCGCTCCTTCGCTGCAAGAATGTCATAATTCAAAACTACATCATTCCGAGAAAATTCAATTTTAAAATTTACCATTGCAGGCAGTTCAAGGTATCAAAAAATTTTTCATGTCGTCTTGTGAGAAAAGTATTGAATATTTTACAAAGAGGTTTTGACAGATAAAAGATCATATGCAGATACACACAGGGCTGCCATAAACTGAAAAAAAAATTTTGTTGAGTTATGACGTTTTTGCAGCAAAGGAGCGATATGGCGAGAAGAGCAATAAGCTATGGTTGTTGTTATTGTTGCCGGTTATTTTTGCTTTGCGGTTCATTCTGCGTGCAGCGCAGTGCGTACATACGCTGTCGGTAGTAATTTTACGACTGTGTATAGCGTGCAAAAATATATGAAAACGAATGTCAAAAGGGGGTAACTTATCGACTTAAAAAGTCACTACGCTATAGAGTCATCACACTATTTTTAATATTAAAGATGGTTAAACGATGTGCTACAATCGTTATGCACGAAATATATTTTAAATTGTGGATTTACATACATATATCGAAAAAAAGCAACACCATTCTATTTTCGCGACTTTTATCTGTTTTTTTTAATTTTATTACAATGTCTATAACCAAAAATGGGAAATCCCCGTCTTTTGGTATATTAACCTTTTTGGATTGTTAAGCCGACAACAGCACTATATTAATAACGTGATTCAGCTGTTTTTTTTTTTAATAATTTGCTAAAAAAGCAACCCAAAATCTCCAATTTCTTTAAAATTGTTTAAAATGTAAATATATAAATAAAAACAATTCTAATTTCAAAAATTACATAAAATTGTTAAATAAAATTTTAGGTTCTGAAACTGAGTTTTCGCGACAGGTCTGGTTTTTAATTAGTCACGAAAATCGAGCTTGCACTGTACATACATTAGACGTGATTAAATGCAGAACTTTGTAATTACGATTCTTCGGAACCTCTCATTTTTTTAGGTTTCAGTGGGATAAAAGGCGTAGGGATAAAGTAATAAATCGTAGCGAGAAGTCATTTACGCCAAAATTTGCGAAACCTTAGCATTCAAGTGCTCATAAGGATATAAGGATATCTTTTCACGCAGAAGGTCGATCCAATAATTACATGAAAAAACGTGTTCTTATTAATCGACACACGCCAGGAATAGGCAGCCAAAGTCAGTCAGTTCGTTGATCAACACAACAACAACGATAGCACATCGCCCTTCATTCGCTTCATTAAAAATAACAGTAGCTTCTATGGCCGGCATCGAGCGCACGAGTTCGCTCTGCACCACTCGGCACTTACCGAAATTACAATAACAGAGCTCATCGTCGCACGAGAAATTAACAGAGACAGAAGTTCTGTTCAACCAACTCTGTTATCTTCCCTTCTGCTGCTTTCGGCCCGCACCCGAAATTCAGATTGCTTCGCTGGTAGACATGCGCATTCTGTATACTGTTTATTCTGTGGTAACATGTATTCAGTTTACTACACGACTCAATAAACGCAGCACGCATGTGCTGAAGAAAAACACAAACACCGTGTGTCGTTTGTTAACTGGGGGCTCAAGCCGGTCTTTAAGCCATTTTTATCCTACGGTGATGAAAAAAAGGATAGAATAAAACTACAAAAAAATTCCACGGGAAGTAGGACTTCCAGCACTAGTATTTGAAAAAAGTGCTTAAATAATAAGCAAAACACCAAGGTATAAGTCCTGAAACAGCGGATAATATTTTTGGAAAATTAACAGATCCTGGAATATTGAACAGTTAATTCATCAGCAAGGTTTTGATAACCTAAGCAGAAACTTCGATCCATCACGAAGCGGACGGACATCGAAGACACCAAGAGTTCTCGACGGTTACAAAGAAAGTATATTTACCAGATAAAAACAAAAATGACAGCAAGATAAACAAAAATGGAGCAGCGAATGGCCCAACTCACCGCACAAATCACTACGATGATCGCGGCTAGGCAAGAGCAACAGGAACATTTAACCCAAAGGTTAACATCAGTGGAACGACACAATTCTCCACAGGCAACAACAATTAGTGGACACGAGGAAGTTTAATTAAATATTAGTGATCCGAAAGAAATTGATTTGGATTTATATAAATCCTTGCCACACTTCGACGGAAATAAAAGCCAATATAGGTCATGGAGGTCACAAGTATGGACTTTCATGGAGGCTATTAAAAACTATAGTCAACATCCCAGATACTATAGCGCCCTGGGAATCGTGAGGACAAAGATCACAGGACCCGCCGCTAATATCCTTACAAATCATGATACAAAAATGAATTTGTATGCGAACATCAGTCGGTTAGATTACACCTTCGCGGATCAACGGCCTTTATACGTTTTGCTGGATGAGATGAGGAAGATCACGCAAGGCAGGAAAACACTTGCAGAGTTTCACAGCGAGGTGTCCAAAGCACAAAATTTGGCACTATCGAAAATTGAGAAGTCCGCGGAACAAACCAACGAAGCAATGAAGGACTATGCCAACCAGGAAGCAGTGAGAACGTTTATCCTCGGACTAAATTCTCAATTCACTAGCGGAACATTGTACAGTAACAATCCGACAAATTTGTAATCCGCATATAGCCTGCACGATTTACCACGACAACTTGAATCATCAGTTTGAGGTACAATCAACTGCAGTGAGATTCAACAACAGTCCAGGATATGGACAACGATTCAACGATAATCGTAATGCACATTCACACCGAGAGGACAGACAGCAGCAACAGTACAGACCAGATATAAGGATGCAGAGAAATGTGCTTCAACAACCAATAAGTTTCAACAATGAACCAGAGCAACAGCAACCTGCACCAATCCCAATGGACGTGGATAGTTCCAGACAGTTTGTACATATGTTACAGTCCTTGATTGGCCGGCCCAATCACCGGACTTGAATCCCATCGAAAATTTGTTCGGCATTCTTAAAAAGCGTCTGGGTGGAACACGCTTTCGTAATAGGGGCGAATTTTTTTTAAGTTGAAAGAAGAATAGGGAAAATACCTGAAACCACAATTTTAAACCTAATTGAGTCAATACCTAAAAGATATGCTGCAGTCATACAAAGTAAAGGGTATTACACCAAATACTAGTATAAAGTTGCTTAGGTTTTGCACAGCTGATTTTGGAGTTTGGTTCGTTTTCGTAAAAGTTTTTACCGTTTGTGAATTGATATGTTTGGTTTTTTATATATTTGTTGTAATTACATTCTGAGCATTACATAAATATAAAATTATTCCCACTTCGAATTGAACTATTGGCAGATATGGAGTTTTATTCATGAGTAATACAAAAGTTGCTTAGGTTTTGCACAATACTGTATGTATAT
The DNA here is from genome assembly GCA_963971225.1 of Melieria omissa. Classification (NCBI taxonomy): domain Eukaryota; kingdom Metazoa; phylum Arthropoda; class Insecta; order Diptera; family Ulidiidae; genus Melieria; species Melieria omissa. Next base: position 88,485,047 of record OZ020267.1, on the reverse strand, counting down.
GTATATATAATATATGTATACATATATAATATGCGCACCCGTATAAAAAGGGATAGCAAAATATGGCAGTCGCAATTATATTATAATATAGATATATGCATATATATACATATATTTTCTGATACGATTTTATAATCGCGAAGTAGCAGACTATACTTATAAACATAAATTGTTTACTGTCCGACATTTATAAGTTTCTGCTACTTCTGGTTTTTGTGGTCCGTTTAGTCCGTGTTTTTTTTTTCGAATTTGGAAACAAACGCATTAAATACATCTATTTTAATTTGTTCCTCTCTGAAATCATTGTTAAAAAAATGGTTAAAATGTTACAAAATCGTTAAAAAAAAATCGGTAACGCGTCTTATTGCATACCTCAGTGGTGGTGCGGAAAATGCAAATTAGTTATTATTAGTTTTTACATATGCACAAAGAGATACGGATTTCTTTTTTACATCTTTATATCTCTGCATATTACAACTTTTCCCTAACATTTTCATTTAAATTAAATAATTTTGATCCTTTCATATATTTTCTTCTTTATTTTACACTGCTCCGTACAATAAGACTGCGAACATACTTTTTTACAAGTACATCAAAAATACAACCTCGCGTTAGGAACAAATTTGCTTGTCAGTTGCTTTCACAATACGAATTGTTCCACAAAGAGAGAAAGCTGGCAGGGTTGACGATTTTCTTTTCAGCTCACACGGATTGTGTTCGTGTGACCAAAAAAAAGGCAAAATTTCGTCAATCCTCTCAGTTTCCAATCACGTTATCATTGGTGCTAACGCAGACTCGCTGCAGTGAGCGCAACCAAAAGCAAGCCTTTGTATGTTTATTTTCTTTGCTTCTACCAAAGAATATGAAGTAATATAGAACGCGCATCTCATACAAGCAAACGCGTTGTATGGCGGGTACTGCTGGTAGTACCCTCTGTTATTGACAGCAGAAATCTCTGCTACTAACAGCAGAAATCTCTGTAACTTCGGCGTAACATGTGAATTGAAGTCGCTTCTGTACTCATTCGTATTCTCGCTGCTGTTGCGCCACTTGATAAACATGACGATGAACGCTGCTTTTGTTGTCGCGGGGAATAGCATTATAATATTGGCAAACAAAAAAAAGTTAGCGGTATACTGTTTTTTACGCTGTGTCGTGCAGGCGGGATAGCATTGATGTTGTTGGTAATTGTTGCGTCGCTATTTCTGCTTTCTTTTTTATAATCACAAGCAAATTACAATTAGCAAAAAAAAAATGCGTGAACTTGGTGTAGTAAAATATGGGTGCAAACATGTTGCACAAGAGCGTTTATAGTTATTTATTAAAAATATTATTGTAAGGTTTTATGTTTATTGTTTTACTTTCGTTTAAATTTATCTTTCATAAATAATAATTTTTAATAAGAATTTTTTATTTGCCAACAATTATTTTCAATTTTCGTTCTTTCGAACTTCCTTTTTGCACAGCCCACATGCAGTGTTTTCGTAGAAGAACTAAAATAAGAAAATCTAAAATTTGGACTCTATGGTTACAGCACTCACCATGGAACCATTCAGGTGTAGGATTTTTACAAGATTGTAAAACGTGTGCCTTAATACCAATTTTTTCAGGTTCTGCTTCGAAGATTTTATGAAAAATTAAAATATGTTTTATGCATACATTCATTAGGGAATTGGAAGGAGCAAAAAGATTACCAAAATCAGAAATTGACTGATAACATTGAGCAACAGCCAAAATTTTTCCGAGTTCTAGTAAACCTTTTCTAAAGGATTTTTGGACGCTGATCACAACTGCGTACTTAGTTTTTTGATTGTTTGAGCGGTTTGTAAGTTATTGGTTTTTGCTAGGTGTTTTCCACGTTTTTCATCTTTGAATTTTTATTGCATTTATAATATGTTGAAAAACACGATAATTTTTTTATGACGCAATAACGAATCCTCAAGTTATAATTCTGACCATAGTCGATTTCGATTGGTCAAGGGTTAACATGGCTATGGCCCTTCAAAGTTAAATTTTCGCGAGTTTTTCATAAAAATTCATTTAAAATCGGTGTTGCAATTTTCAACAAGCAGTTAGTGTGCAATGTATAGTGTAAGGTTGTAACTTAAACTTATAGAACAGATTTTTTTTATTGTATGTGCCATTCTCGGCCTATGCTCATTAGAGTGTAAATGCGACTTCATCTTCTGAACACGTGTTTGTATTGAAATCTCCTAATGCTTTTCCCGTCATTGACGAAAGTAGCTAAAGTATTTTCGCAAGCGTCAATATTTGTCTTTTCAACGGCATTAACAAAATTTGAATTGGTTCATCAGTGTAGGAGCTATTCTAAAAAGAGTTGCATCACACAAGTAAAAATTTCAACCTTGCTGTTTTTCCATATTTCATTGCTACATATTTTTAGGGCGCAAAAAAATCAAAATCAAAGCTGAAAATTTTATGAATTAAGGGCATTTGATAAATGTGAGCATTTCATACCGCTGCCTAAAATTCTGCTCCGATATTATAGCTCAAAAGTAAATCCATGCTTTTGTTGCTGAATTTATCAATGGAGAACTTACATATTTGTACACATGCTCTATTACAAACATCGTATTTCAAAAATTTCTTTTTTAATTGAAAGCCCCAACATTCTTCTTTCACTATATCACAATATGTATTTTTTGTAAGAAAAATTCTGTTGTGTATTCGCAATCTTGCAAAGTAACTGAAAATTTGACTTTGCAAATGAATAATTCTTGCAAATTTGAACCGATTTTACTGTTTTAAATTTTAAATACATAGCTAGAGTATTGTTAATCTATGTTAAAAAAATGGCATTTAAGACTTCAGGTTTGTAGGAGCTGCATGCGTATAATGGTCAAAAAACATGGAAAACGCCCTCCGAGGAAAACCATCAATATTTCTTAAGCCGCTCAAACAATCAAAAAACTAAGTACGCAGTTGTAATCAGCGTCCTTTAGAAATCCTTTAGAATAGTATGGTTTCATTTCAGAAAAAAAAATTATGTCGATTTTGTTGCTCTGTGTAATTTTTGTGAAAAATAAAAATTTCACTTGGAGCCGTCAAAACTTCATCCCTTTTTCTCAATTCGTCACCGCATTTTTCACAATTTAATTTAGGAATGATTTTGTACGCTACGTATCCAACAAAATACCTCATGGAAACCAGCTCTAAGTTAATATCTTTCGGATTACAAAAGGTGTCACCTACAAAATACACCTCGTGCATCTCACTACTTAGATCAAGATTTTCCAGGATTTCATTGTCATTATCATCGCCATTAGCCTGCAAAACATCCTCATTAAAAGAAGCGCTTGAAATTAAATTAGTCATTGAATCTTGCGTCTCTTCACAATTGGTAGAGGAGCTAAACTTTATTATTTTAAAGGCTAATAACCTGGCTAAGATATTATTAAGTTCGGCTACAGAGGGGTTACAGTTATTACCTCCTTTTTGCCTTAACACAGCAAACGTATTCTCCAACTTGTCCTGGTTAAAGGCCTTTGTCATAATAAAAAACTTGTCCGAATAATCTTTTAATATTTCATCTACAAGTAGAAGGACCGATTTTAAGGATAGTTTCATGCCATCTAGGAAGAAAACTCGTTTTTTTTCATCAACAAATTTCACTTCCTCTAGATAATATAAAAATGTTTGAGTAAATGTGTGCGATTCTTTCTTAATCTGAAGAGTAGATCGGTAGCAGTTATCTGCATACAAAGATCCACTATTCATGCAATCAAATATTTGATCAATTTTTGCTATAAAATCAGCTGTGGATAACGCTACCTCTTGTGAGATTTTTTTATATTCACTTATGTCTGAAATTGTTCTGATAGCAGCTTCAACTGTTTTACTGAACACTTGCGTGGCAAATTTAACACGCATTTTTTCAAATGAATTTGGAAATATGTGTTGTCTAGTCAATTTTGGGCACATTTTGGTTTTACAATTTTCTTCCCTCTCCCAAAGCTCTTGAACTACTTTAAAGCTAACTAAACCATCAGGCGTTGTCAAGTCGCATTTAAGCCAACCATTTCGCAATGACTTGATTAAATGTGGGAAATCGAACATGCAATAAATTTTTTGATTTTGAAATTGAAAGTATGGTTTCTCTATACATACGCCTAAGTCGGAGAAACAGTTTCTATTAGAAGACCCCTGATCACAAACCAAAACGTTCACTACTATACCAAAATTGCTTAAAATTTTAAGATTTTCTTTAATTATTTTGCACAACGTATCTGCTGTTAATCCATTCTCTGACACAAAATAGTTTAAAATTGAACACCAACTCGAGAACATGGACTTCAACATAAATACACATACTTGCTTACCAATTTTTGTTGTTCTTTCGAAGCCTGTGCATTCAAATCCGTCAATTAAATCTAGTTTATGATTGTATCGTAATTCTCTCCGTATTGCCATTTCGTCCATTAAAAGAACCATTTTTTTTTCATTTTTTTCTTTCAACTCTAAGCACATATTTTTAATGAATTCAAAAGCCACATTGTTGATACCGGGCTGAAGGAACTTTATTGGAGCCCACCGATTTGAGGTGCTGATATGTGGCAAATTGAAATTTAACTTATCTCTTAGGAAAGAATATGTTGATTGTGAAATATAAAAAATATTTTGCGCTAAATATTTCCATTCGTCAGAATATTCTTTTGGCCGGGTGCTAAGTAAAAGTTTACAAAATGTTTTGGATTCCAAGTTGATATGTTTTAAAGAATCAATTGAATTTTTTAAAGTCTTTGAACAACAATTCTTGGATTTTAAAATAAAGCGCTTTTCTTTTCGCAATTTTTCGTTAATTTTTTTGAATTTTTTTAATAGGTCGCTGTATTTCTTTTTGTAATAATGGGTTATTTTGACTTTTTTTTCGCAATTACTGCATACTATGTCATCATAACGTGGTCGTTTCAATGAAGAATCTGGTTCTAAAAATTCTTCATCCGAAATCTCATGATCTTCGTCTAAGTTTAAGGTTGGAATCGCATCCTTTTTCCTACATAAGTACTGGAGAAATTATTTTCACAAATATACAGTTTTCGGTTATAGTCGTCATAAGATGTATTGCATTTTTCGCGCCAAATTTGACCAAACACGAAATCAGCAGCGGGGAATCTAAATAATCTAAGATTCTCGCATTGTCGTCTCGATTTGTTGCAACTGCGAACACAACATTGAATTCCAGACGTTGAAGAATTTCTATTTGTCTTTATATTTGTAGCCATATTGTAACAAGCCGAAACACAAAATAGAATTACAATGTTGGGCAATGGCGTTAAAATACTTCTTAAAAAAATTCAAAATTGGTATCAACCACGTCAAAATATAAACAAATAATTTTACTTGGAATGCGCCACGTAAAAATATTTGTAGAAATTTCAAATTGGATTCAACCACGTCAAAAAAAAAACCGCTGCAAAAGGTTCAAAATTGGTATCAACCACGTCAAAATATAAACAAATGATTTTACTTGGAAATCGACACGTAAAAATATTTGTGAAAATTTCAAATTGGATTCAACCACGTCTAAATATTTGCAGGTTTTAAAAATCAATCAAAGCGCAGCATTTGAGCAAACAACCATACACCACAAAGCTTCGATTGATAGTGACATTACAGCAAAACCAAAAAAGCATACACACAATAAACGACAACAACAAAAACATTAGCGAATCCCGAGTCGTCTTCGCTGAAACGATGATGACGATGCTTTGGTTCGTTGTTTGCTCTTTGCTTGCGCTTCGGCAAACAAGATCAAGAAACATACATGCAAAAAATGATTGAGCGAACACTACGCTGCAACAACCACCACTTCAATGTACACGAGTGAAGCCGTTGCGAACAATAACATAGCTTTTTGCTGTTGTCCTACGAAAATCTAACAGAAAATGTTATGAACCTAACATTTTCAAGTGCCTACGCTTCGCTCTTCCCGCTCGCATCATAGCAACCGAAAACACTTTTGTGCCCACATGCGCGTTCTATATTACTTCATATTCTTTGCTTCTACTCACATGTTACGCCGAAGTTACAGAGATTTCTGCTGTTAGTAACAGAGGGTTATGCAGTCAATAACAGAGGGTACTACCAGCAGTACCCGCCATACAACGCGTTGTATGTGATACGCATTCTATATTACTTCATATTCTTTGCTATAATCACAGAACAAACAATATACAGAATGCGCATCTGGTATAAAGAAAATTTTCTTTGCGGTTTCCAGCGGTAGGACCCGTTTGTAGATGCGGGGGAAGCAGTAAAGGGGACGAAAACGCACAGAGCGCGAGAGCGTAAGCTGAGAAGCTGCGCACCACACACTGTGGTTGTTGTTGTTGTGCAACAAAGCGATGTGCCACTTGCATGTTGGTGGTGGCTCGTGCTTGCTCTTCGCTTGCTTTTTTACAAACAAGAACAAGAAGTGGACAGGCAAAGTTTGCATAGAAAAATTGATTGAGCGAACGCCAAGACGCATAAATAAGGTGGTAGCACTACGAAAAAAAAAATGCAATGGATTTTATTAGTTCTTTTGGTCTGTTTGTAAAATAGATGTTGTAAAAAGTACAAATGGCTACAATGAAAATAAACATATGTGTAAAAATATTGGAACAACCAACCCGCATTAAGAAAGTGATAATAAGTGGAAAACTATTGCTACAATGTTGTGCTAATTATCAAAGAAAAAAGTTTAATCAGTTCTGGTGCTGCAACTACCTATTGAATTTGCCTTGGCGATCGCTTTGTCAAATCAACCACCATTCCAAGTTGCGTGTTGTTATCGAAATGAGAATAAAGCCCAAAACCATCGAATCTATGCGTGTACATCAATTCGCGCTTACTCTCTCGGTTCCCTTTACATTTTCCTCACCTTTGTTGCTTCCCGCCCGCGTCTGAAATGAAATCGCAACATTATTTCAGATGCGCCTTCTGTATACTGTTTATTCTGTGCTATAACTCAGTTTTGCCGTTTACAGACGTCTAACAGAAAATGTTATGTTAAAATAGGGGGGCAATACTCACAAATGTACAAATTTTGATACCATGCTTTCAGGCGCTGCAAGAGCCGTACGAACACAAACGGAAGAAGGGATTTGAATTGCGTTCGGTGTGGTACCTTCTATTATTTTCCAATAATAACTGCTGAAAAAGAAAATAAAAAACGTGGAACTTCTCATGAACCCTCTTGACATTAAAAATTCAGACAGCTCTGATATCAATCAGCTGACAAGAAACCATACATACGTATACAAGGAGATGGCGGCGATGGGTTAGCTGTAAAAAAGCTGTTGCATTTAACTCGATTCCGGTGGAAACGCTTGAAAGTTCTCAAATTTAACAGAGCCCTTCACTGCAGTTAAGGGGGTCGTCTACGTAGCGGCCCGATTTTCGAGCCTGTTTTTCAACATTTACCGTAGGAACACAATTGGAGCGTATGAGCGTATTTACGTTCGACGTATTGCGTTGTCAAATTAAATTTCATATATTTATATGAAAGCGCACACAATTGACGACGCAAGCGTATGAGCGTAAAAACGTCGTACGTTCACTTAGATCTACAGTAGAATCCCGATTATCCGGATCAAATGAAACCAGGGGTATTCCGTATAATCGAAAATCCGGATAATCGATTTCAAAGCAAATCAAACAATATTAAAACTTTAATATTTTTTTATTATGTAACGGATTTTACATGTGTCATTTAGAAAATACTATATTATAAAAAACGAGTTTAACGATAGATAATGAATTACATAATACCTATGTAATTTAGAATTTTGATTGGAAATAACTTGTTATTGATCTTTGACGTAATGAATCACATCTTTTCATTGCGGCCAAGTCCCTGATGCGCTTCAGTTGTAGCAACTGTATAGGATCCAATTCGTCCTGTCTTTCAAGCCACTTAAAAGCAACATCTAGAGCTTCAAAAGCTTCTGCGTGAGATGGTACTTGACATTCTTCCCCAGTTTCAGTTTCTTCTTCATTTTCTCTCTCGTTACTGTTCAAATCCTCAATGATTTCTTCATCAGTTAAGATTTGGAATCCAGTCAGGGTACACGGTCGGAGGCGGGAATAAACTTGTCGTAACATGTCGCGTTACACCGGCAAAACATTTTTAAATTGACAGTTAGAGCCGAGACAAATGAGTCCGGATAATCGGATGTTCGGATAATCGATGTTCGGATAATCGGGATTCTACTGTATTTCTATTTTTTACGCCGCGTATGGGCGTATTCGTGTATATTCGTGTATTCGTATACTCATTCGTGTACGACACGACCTCAGCAGCGCGCGTATACCACTGCCGTATACATAGCGCCAGCAGCGCAGCGATGGAGTACGAATTGAGCGCGAGAGAAATTTGAGAATTTATACGTTGCTGCTCACGCTGGAATTGTGAGCAAGGCAACGTCTGAACGTATTTCGACAGCGTATTTACGCCGTACGCCGTGCGCCCATACGTCCATACGCTCCAATTGTGTTCCTACGGTTATTACGAAGGAACGAAAAAAGATATTCACTCACTGTTTTTGGTTTTTTGTTTATTTAATCGTAATCTTTGAAGAGGCAAGGTCATAAAAATTATATTTCTACATATTTCTACATATTCATCAGAATTTTGATATCAATTTTCCTGCACGAGTTTGGGCCAACCACGTAACCTACAACAAAAAATGACACTAATCTATAATTGATATTACATCAGCTATGCTTAGACACGAGCTTTTTGTAAAATTCAAAAATCTCTCGAAATGGTGGACATTAAAAAAAAGTTATTTTCTCTCTTTTTCCAAATGTTTATTGCCTGTTATATTAAAAAAGCAAAATTTTGTCAAAAGCTTATGTCTAATCATAGCGACATGTTTTCTGAGCAAGTAAAAAAAGAAATCGAATCGATGCGTGTAAAACTTTTCTTAAAATCGTGCAAGTAAGTTAGAAAAATACGACTTTCGGGAAAACGGGTTTAAAGTTCACAGGGAGCGTGCGGAAACACCGTGAAGAGTTTACCCAAATCCTTTGGATATAACATTCCTCACGTTTTCCAAATGAAAATTATGTAAAAAAAAACGATTTTGTAAAACTTTGTACGTAGACGACCCCCTTAAGCGCTCAGTGGAAATAGGTTATAACTGGCTGTCTAAGAGGCGCGTCTAGGCGGTGGTGTTTTTATCGCTGTGCAAAGTAACCACCAGGATACTGTGGTTGCACTTGAAAAACACACACACCTCGACACCACAACCTCTACACCAGTGCTGCCGTTTTCAATCTTGTTTCAGTAGTACATGTTATGTTTTTTGGGTAGTATTTATGGACTTTGAGTAGTACAAATGCATATTTTTTTCACAGTGTAAAAAATCGCAAGGATTCATCAACTACTAAATCAAATACTGAAACTTAGTAGGTAACACATTACCAATTTGATTTATAGAAAAGTGAAAGAAACAATGTAATTCAGTTACAAAAGTCATATAAACAAACTTTTTTATGATTATATTATATACTAATAATAATTTGTTTGGTGGTAAAGCAATAATCGCTTAAGCGATAATCGTTTTTGACCACAGATTTAATAATACTTAATAATACTTTTTCGATGGACTTCAACGGAAAAAATGTATTAAGCTTTGATAAAATAAGTGTATTAAGCTTTGAATAAATCTTAACCAAAATGTACTTTATATAATAGTGGAATTACATATTGCTCAAATAGGGCAAAAACTGGCAAGATCTTTTCAACAATATAGTAGCTTAATATTTGCATATCTAGAATATGTAATAAATAAAAATATAAAATAAAATATATATATAGAACCAATTTATAACTATTTGATTACGGATATACTCTAAAAACTCATTTTGAAGATATTTTTATCAAAAAATAAAGGAAAATATGCTGCAACTTGTTTTTAAAGGTTTTTTGGTAGTCGGTTTTAAAATACCTGAAGTTTAAAATTCCATAACAAAAATTATGTGTAATTAAAATTTTTTATTAATATCGAATATCGTTCGAATATTACTTTTAGCAATTCAAGCAAACAAACAAGAGAAACTAATCAACAAAAAAAACGAAACACGACGAACAATATTTTTTTTATATTTTCTTAAAAATGGCACATTTTGAGCATACTTTAAATTTAAATTTAAAAATTAATTTGTATGATTAATAATCCAGCGGGATTTTGCCCTAATTTGTACTGGTTGAATAAAAATGCCAAGCCCAAGAAAAATCGAACGATTGTATACACTTTTATCAGCATATTCCAATGATTGCGAGTTACACGTTTCATCTCAGTTTAATTTTTCTGCCTTGTCGACATCCCAACAACCACTTTATTGTCTTTCTCAAATTTTAAAAGATTCCTACAAGAATATGCAAAGTTATTGAGTTGTTTTGTATTTAAATACAGTATTAATACTTTATGTATTATTTCATGATTTTCATTTTTGAGTATCGCATCCGTTGCGCTGTTTTAAAAGTTAAACACTATATCAAAAGCTTATATCATTTAATTACAATCCTGTGAAGTATTGTACGAACAACATTTGGCAACGCGGTTAAAAAGGTGTAATTGTCACCTTGAAACACTAGTGATAGAGTTGCTCACAAACCAAGGATATTTGATTAAAAATAAAAAACGGCAAAGACAAGTTTTAAAGTCAATTTCGTACATTCTTTATTATATTATTAAAAACGGCAAAATTGATGTAAATTTCGTCCTTCGGCAATGTTTAGTTCGGTAACATGTTTGTATATTCTTTTCTAATAGCCTTACTTAGAATTACGTTGCCACTTTTTTCCCCAAAAAAGGCTCAAAGTGGAAGCGAAAGGACCATTTTATGTTTTCGGCAAATTGTTTTTAACATCAAAGCAAAACATAACTTTTATATCATAATTTTTGTTTTTGCTTGTACACTTATATTTCAGAATAGTAGTATAATCGGCCTGTAGGTAGTACGGTAGTACAAATGACAAAATAGTAGTAAAATACTACTATAGGAGTACGTTCGGCAGCACTGCTCTACACTGCCCATGTCGATAATGTCACATCACTAGCTCTGAACAATGTAAGAGGTGATCATCTTTGCTTGCTAGGTGGCTTTAACCTTTGTAATGTTAATTGGTCACCCACTATTTCCAAAGCAGCTTTTTTTGCCTGTGATGTCAATAGTATCAGTGAAATTTATGTAGTAGATAGTTTCTTAAGTGTAGATCTCATGCAAATTAATTGTTTTCCAAATAAACTTGGCCGTACTTAAGATTTAATATTCTTAAGTAACACTGTACATTATTTTTTACTTAAATGTAGTTTTCACATTAGTGAACCAGATATGCATCATGTACCTCTCGCGCTTGATCTTGAATTTTATAAATTTTCTAAAATTAGTCATATTAGCTTAAATTTATACATATTATGAAATTTTTTAAGATTGAATAACACAGCACAACAGAAAAAAACCTTGTTTTCTGTTGCATGGAGTTTTTCTACTGTTTCTTACTTTGGTGTGCGCTGATTTTGAATCTATCCTCAGATTTTTCCAGCAGCTCTAGTTAGTGAGATATAGGTACAGTGTCATACAAGGCAAAGTCTCTGATTGCGTTCAACCTGGCGAACGCCAGAACGATCCTTGTCCCTGTCCAATCCAAGCTGATGCACAGCCTCCGCGCGGCCCTTCTGGATAGCTATTTGGCATCCGCTGAATAGTGAACTAATGTGTGCAGCGAGTCCTATCCCCAGGACTTAAAATTTGGGTTGTGCGCAGGGTTTGGTGCCCGCCACGGAAAACCAAATACCAATGAAAGCCAAAAAGCAAGCCTCGGAAGGAACCCACAATGTTGACGACCACAGCAAACGATTCAAGGACCATGATTTGAGGATATGCACCTGGAATGTCCGGACCCTCTATAGGGAAAGTGCCTCTATCCAACTGGCGGAAGCCCTCACGAAAGGTAAGGCTGACATCACCGCCATCCAGGAAATGCGATGGACAGGACAAGGTTGCTCCAAGCGAGCAGACTGCGATATCTACTACAGCTGCCATGCGGAGAAGCGCGAATTTGGCTGCGGATTTGTGGTCAGCAAGAGACTTCGCCACCACGTCTCTCGGTTCACTCCGGTGAACGAACGGCTGGCTTCGATCCGCATCAAAGCTAAATACTTTAGCATCAGCCTAATTTGCGCGCACGCCCCGACGGAAGAGAAGGACGATGCGACCAAGGATGCCTTCTATGCGAAGCTCGAGGACGTCTACGACAGGTGCCCGGCCCATGACGTCAAAATTGTCCTCGGGGACTTCAACGCAAAAGTCGGGCGAGAAGGCATCTTTGGCCCCACAGTCGGGCAGTTCAGCCTCCATGGGACCACTTCGAACAACGGTCTGAGGCTGATCGATTTCGCCGCGGCACGAAACATGGTAGTTAGTAGCACCAGATTCCAGCACCTCGATATCCACAAGGCCACCTGGTTATCCCCCGATCAATCCACCCGCAACCAGATTGATCACATTGTGATTGATGGAAGGCATGCTTCTAGCATTCTAGATGTGCGCACGTTCCGAGGACCCAACATCGACTCGGACCACTACCTTGTTGCAGCCAAGGTACGCATGCGTCTTTGCGCAGCGAAGACCGCACAACCTAGTTTGCGAAGAAAGCTGGACATCAGTAAGCTGCGATCACAAGGGGTAGCCGAAGTCTACTCCGCTCAACTCTCCAACCAGCTCGGTCGCTCCCCCTCTCCACCTGATGACATCGGCGGATTATGGGCTCACTTATCCCACTCTATGCGCGCCGCCGCAGAAAATGTCCTTGGTTTTCGACGCCCACCACCAAAAAACCAATGGTATGATGAAGAGTGTCGCGCAGCCACTGCAGTGAAGAATGCTGCATACAAGAAGACCCTGCAGTCGGCCGCCACGCGAGCCATGACAGAAAAATACCGGGAGGAGAGGAAGAAAGAGAGGTGCCTTTTTAGACGCAAGAAACGGGAGCAAGAAAGGCGCGAGCGTGAGGAAATCGAGGAGTGCAGGAGCAGGAATGACGCCCGAAAATTCTTCCAAAAAGTTAAGCGTCTCACGGAAGGATTTAAGCCTGGGGCATCTTCTTGCAGAGACGAAAACGGGGATCTGGTTACGGATGCGCAGGGTGTGCTGAGGTTGTGGAAGGAGCACTTCACCAAGCTGCTCGCAGGCGACGAAAGGAACAATACCGCCAGTGGTGAAGATGTCCAGATGGCACCAATCGACGACGACGGTGTGGATGTGCCACCGCCCAGCCATGACGAGGTCCGGGTCGCTATCCAGCGACTCAAGAACAACAAAGTTGCAGGGCCGGATGGGCTACCAGCTGAATTGTTCAAGGCCGGCGGCGGTGAGCTGATTGGGTGCATGCATCAGCTCATTTGCAAAATATGGCTGGAGGAACGAATGCCCAACGATTGGAACCTAAGTGCCCTTTGTCCTGTGCTGAAGAAAGGCGACCCAACAATATGCGCCAACTACAGGGGTATCAGCCTACTTCCCATTGCATACAAGGTCCTGACGAGCGTATTATGTGAAAGACTAAAGCCACTCGCCAAGGCGCTGATTGGACCTTATCAGTGCGGCTTTAGACCTGGTAAGTCCACCATCGACCAGATATTCACTCTACGCCAAATCCTGGAGAAGACCCATGAGAACCAAATCGATACACACCATCTCTTCATCGATTACAAGGCAGCATTCGATAGCCCGATAAGGGATCGCCTATATGCCGCATTGTCTGAACTTGGTATCCCTGCAAAGCTCGTTAGACTTTGCAGAGCGACGTTGAGCAATACGCGCAGCTCCGTCAAGGTTGGAAGTGACCTCTCCGACCCCTTTGATACCGTTCGAGGTTTCAGACATTGCGATCCTTTGTCCTGCGACCTCTTCAACTTCACCATGGAGAGTGTTCTGCGCAAGGCCGGTGTACATCGTAATGGCACAATTTTCAACAAAAGTGTCCAGCTCCTTGCTTACGCTGATGATATTGATGTCATCGGACGTAACAAGCGAGATGTCACCGCTGCCTTTGCGGCTATCGAAAGAGAATCTGCCAAAATGGGTCTGGTGGTAAATGAGGGTAAGACGAAGTATATGCTGTCTACACGCAGGGACTCGCAGCGGCTAGGGTCTCACGTCGAGGCCGACAGGTATGCTTTTGAAGTTGTCAAGGAATTCGTCTACCTTGGCACCGCCATCAACAGCAGCAATGATGTCAGTCTGGAGATAAAGCGAAGGATAACTCTTGCCAACAGGTGCTACTACGGTCTCGGTAGGCAATTGAGAAGTAGAGACCTCTCTCGACCGACAAAACTTTCACTCTATAGGACGCTTATCTTGCCCGTGCTCCTCTATGGCGCTGAAGCATGGACAATGGCACGGAACGACATAGCGGCCCTTGGAGTGTTCGAGAGGAAGGTGCTTCGCAAAATCTTCTGCCCTGTTCGGGTTGGTGACGACTATCGCATACGAACCAATTACGAACTGTATGAGCTGTATAAGGACATGGACGTAGCGCAGCGAATTAACATCCAGCGGCTACGCTAGCTCGGTCATGTCTGCCGCATGGACGACGAAGCTCCGGCGAAAAAGCTATTCGATGCGATGGTTGGAGGTCGACGGCGAAGAGGGAGGCCGTGTCTCCGGTGGAAGGACCAAGTGGAAGAGGCCCTGGTATCTCTTGGTGTGACCAACTGGAGAAGGCGCGCGCGAAGCAGAGGCGCCTGGAGAGAAGTTTTGCGGCAGGCCGTAACCCGATAACGGGTTGTTATGGCCAGTTAAGTAAGTAAGTGTCATTTTTTCAGTTTTTCCTCTACCTTTTCCATACACTCCGGGCCACCAGAATAGGTTCACATTTTTTTCTGGAGGAAAATGAGTAGTGTTCTTACAAAACACAGTTTTACCTCATTTATTGGCATCAAGATGTTCAAGGCATCTATTGTGAACCTATATGTCCAAAACACAATTTGACATTTATTTCATTTTTTGTTTTTAGCCCACTTTTGTAAAGTGAACCCCAAAACTGAGTACATTTTAGTGGGCCACCAGAATAGGTTCACTCTGAAAATTAAGATTGAAACAGTGGTAAATGCAAATAATATGGACTGTTTGGTAAACAACACTTAAATTTATTGATTTTAAAAGCGAGTATGGCCACCTTTATTTAGTATGGCTTCAACAGTTCGCGTCAACATTGACTCGTATAAAGACTTAATTAAATCTAGAGAAATAGTCTCCCACGCTGCTTCAATGGCACCAATAAGTTCATCCTTGTTGTCGAACTGGCGTCCGAAGGCATAGACCTTCCTCACCAACCATCCCCATACGTTTTCAATGATATTAAAATCAGGAGAATAGGGGGCCCGCTCCAGCTGATCAAAGTTTTGCTGCATCAACCACTGCTTCACGACCCGTAAAGTATGGATGGGTGCATTGTCCTGCTGGAATATCCACTTAATAGGACCAAACAAGTCAGACAATTGTGGAAAAACTCTCTCAAGCATGGTTTTATAGCCCATTACCGCCATTCTGGCTGTTTCAAATTTCAGCTTGACAGTTCCGTAGTAGGAAATCGCTCCCCATACCATAATTCCACCTTCTCAACCGTGATGGCGTGTTAAAAAGCGTTCCTTGTTTCTAAGGTCATGGAAATACAAATTGTATTCATCGGGTCCATCAAGATTAAACCGTTTTTCGCCCGAAAACTCGACGTACTTCCATTTGTCGTTCCATGCCATATGATTTCTGCGAAATTCCAAACGGTTTTCTTGGCGCTGTGCAGTTAGCGGTGGTTCTTTTTGCAGTTTTTTTCTTTTTAGGTTGGGGACATTCCGAATGACACGTTTGATAGTAGAATAGCTTGCGGAAAGTCCAGTTTTAGCCTTGATTTTGGCAACTGAGTCAGCGGAATTTGAAGCACATCGCAGTATGGCACACTTGTCTGCAGACGTTGTCACCGAATGCGTGCAGCCTTTCATGTTTTTTCCATTAGTGCTTTTATTTCGCAAATACTTGCTCACCACAATTTGAATTCTGTTTATTTTAAACACTATTTTATGCAAAGAATAATTTTCGCTTTCAAGCACTTTAATTTGGGCGATTTATTCGGAAGTTAGAGCTTTTCCGTGACCCATTTTCATACAAAAGTTAAGAAAAACATTTAATGGAATGATCAAATTTGGTTTTGCTCCCAAAAGTCCCGTTATTCGCCAAAAAAGCAACGATTTTGAATGTGAACCTATTCTGGTGGCCCACTAAAATGTACTCAGTTTTGGGGTTCACTTTACAAAAGTGGGCCAAAAACAAAAAATGAAATAAATGTCAAATTGTGTTTTGGACATATAGGATCACAATAGATGCCTTGAACATCTTGATACCAATAAATGAGGTAAAACTGTGTTTTGTAAGAACACTACTCATTTTCCTCCAGAAAAAAATGTGAACCTATTCTGGTGGCCCGGAGTGTATTTTTGATCGAAATTTCTAAACTAATAAACCGATTGACATGATTTTCACCTTATCGCATTAACAACACCACACAGCTTCTTTTCCGATGCAACTTATTTTTACACGTACAAGTTTTAAATTCCGCGGTAATTCGACCTCAAAGTCAGAAAATATGGAATTTTAGGCGTTTTCTTTGATGGTCAAAAACATACACATTTTTTGTAAAACAATTAACGAGTTAGGTGTACAATGAAAGTCGATACATCAAGCAATCCAGCACAGCTACATTATTTGGCGGAATACACATTCGCATCGAAATAACAGGAAAAATGTACCATAGCGATTTTCATCACTTTTCATACTTTTTCCTTAAAAAATAAGGGGCCTGAAAATATGCAAAGCTTTTAATTTTTTTTGTTTCGAGCAATTCAAAATCTTTTTGTTTTTTGCTTGTATTCCAAACTATAAATGGAACATATAAAAGAGCATATTTTGAGGCTCCTAATTTTTTAAGGAAAAAGTATGAAAAGTGATGAAAATGGCTATGATACATTTTTGCTATTATTTAGATGCGAATGTGTATTTCGCCAAATAATTTGGCTGTGTTGTATTGCTTGATGTTTCTTCTTAACATATTCATACACTTCGTAACTTGATTTATGGAACATCGGTACAATTTTCGCCATCAGAAAAAACGCCTTGAAATTAAATATTTTCCTACTTTGAAACCTTATTACCACGCCCATTTAGAACGCATAAAATTGATTAATGTCAGAAAATATGGCGTGAAATGTTGTAAGTGCAATGATATAAAATGTCATAATGTGTCATGTCGATTGGATTATTGGTTCAGAAATTACAGTTGAAAGCGAGAAAAAAGTCAAGGAAAATTCGAAAAAGTGACACGCCCATTTTTTGCGAACACTAGAGCTGTTACATAAAAACGGAGTATGGTTTTGAAAACAGCGTGGAGAACGATTCAGATTCATGTAAAAAACTCCATGCAACAGACATGCTGTTGTGCAGTGTAATCTTTTGATGAACATCAAATGGGACAGTTTGTTTCTTCGTATTAATGTTTCTAAGTGTTTTGAGATGTTTGACTACTGCAGTGGACATCTGCAAAAGTATTTGCCCTGTTGTAACGAAAAAGCAATATAAAGTGCTCTGCACAGTGCGGTTCTGTTGAAACTTCGCAATAAGAAAAACAAATTTCATCGGAAATTCATAAAAGTAAAAATTTGGATTATTACAACATGTACACAAAATATTCTAAGAAATTCCTGTGTTTGTATAAATTTTTGCATAGAAATTATGTCCTAAGCTGTGAGTATTCCCTCGGCACTTTTCCTAGACAGTAAACTTGCCAATACACCTGCCGATGCAGCTAATCTCTTTGCGGCGTTTTTTAAGTCCCATTTCGCAGTTGAATCTGGTAGCAACGCAACTCTTTCAATATACAACAATTTCTCGATTGCGGCTTGAGTTGTCTTCAATGCTCAATGGCATTGCACGACATAAGCCTTTCTTACAAACGGATATTGATGGCCTGTCTGCAGTCTTGTACAAGAAGTGTGACTCTAGTGTACCCATTACTGGTCATTTGTAATAAATCTCTTTCATCGGCTACTTTTATAGATGCTTCGAAACTAGCTTTTATCTCTCCAATCTTCAAGAGTGGTAACAGAAGAGACATTAGCAAATAAGACCCATTTCAAAACTGTGCAACACCAAAACTTTTTGAACGCATCATCCAAGTTAAATTATTATTTTCTGTTAAGAATATAATATTTATGTCCAGAGCAGCTTTATTCAACAGTGTCTAATCGCAGGCGATTGCATCTCAGCTTCTCAATCAGGTACCCAGGTTGACACCATTTATACTGATTTTTCTCAGGCTTTTGATAGGGTATCTCATACTATCCTGCTAAATAAAATAGCGTGTATGGGTTTCCGCTTAGATTTCCTGAGTTGGATTGCATATTACCAAAGAATATCAAGTAATATAGAACGCGCATCTCATACAAGCAAACGCGTTGTATGGCGGGTACTGCTGGTAGTACCCTCTGTTAAGGCTTGATTACACGTAACGAGTCGAGTGACGAGACATCAAAATGGTACTAGGCCGAAAGAATTGGGATAGCGAGCAAAAGCGACGAGTTGTTCAAACGTATTTCGACACGCGGCGAGTCAGTTCGGTTTTACAATGCACAAAATGAACTAAGCAACTCGCGCAATTAAACTCAACCGAGCGAAAAGAGGTGTGTGACGCATACCGCATGTCACGAGCGATGCCGCATGTGACGAGCGATTGCACGAATCGCTGCGAAAAGAGAAAAATATAACGGTAAAGTAGTGGTCGCTCGGCCTAGCAAACAAAATGTGATTCTAGTGGCTCTCTCGCCACTTTCATCGATCACTGACTCAATCAAGAACTCGCCTTACCGTTTAGACGAAACGAGTACTCGTTCGAGTTGCTGTCTTCTCACTCTACTCGTTACGTGTAATCAAGCCTTTATTGACAGCAGAACTCTCTGTTACTAACAGCAGAAATCTCGGTAACTTCGGCGTAACATGTGAGTAGAAGCAAAGAAAATAAACATACGAAGGCTTGCTTTTGGTTGCGCTCACTGCAGCGAGTCTGCGTTAGCACACTGCTGCGGCGTAGGATGATTGGGAGATGAGGACGATGTGCTGTTGTTGTTGTTGTTGCGCTGGCGAAATGCCGAAATTGTAAAACGATTTATATTTTCTGGCGGCTGGCTTTTGTTCTTCTTCTATAAGCCTGCACGGCGTCGCATATTGCTCCTGAACTCACTGCCGACTGTAGTGTGCGCAAAATCATAGAAAAGAAAATAAAATATGGCTGGCGTGGTGACCTATATGATCGCTACAGGCAATAAAAAATAAATATAAAGTAATCAAAAAAGACAATTAGAAAGGGAAATTGGAAAGAAAGGAAGACGTTTTTATTAGCCCGTAATAATTTTCCGTCCCGTTCTTTGGAACTTTTGTTACTGCCCACATATAATGCTTGCTTAAAAGAACTAAAATAAGAAAATCTTATATTGTAAATTTATGGTCACATCATTCGCCATGGAGCAATTCAGGTGTAGAATATTTATACTATTTTTAAACGTCGGCATTCCTAAATCACATTTTTCATATGACAATATATTGTCTTATTATTTATTTCTTTATTTAGTGCTTTAGTAGTGCTTTCGGCATATTGAAAGTCAATAGACCTATTAAATTATGCTTGTCCATACAATCTTTTAACCCTTGGTCTGTCCGTTAGATTTCGATTTAAAAAACAATTTAAAACACGTATCTAATTATTTTTGATTTCAAGTGTTTTTATGAATTTTGAAGTCAATATAGCCATCAGTTAATTTTTATTCGTAGTTTTCCCATATTCTGAAACTTGTAATCAACCATGTTCTCAAACTTGTAATCAACCATGTGAAGAGATAAACAAATATTTTTATTTCGAGCTCGCCACGTAAAAATATTTGTAAACATTTTGAATTGGGATCAACCACCAAATTTTAAAATTAGTAAAAGCGTTGGCCATCAAAAAGCCATACACCACAAAGATTCGATTGATAGAAATATGATAGCAATTTGGGCAGCAAAAACAATCTGCCGACACAAAAAAGCATACACACAATAATCGACAACAACAAAAACATTAGCGAATCCCGAGTCATCTTCGCTGAAACGATGATGACGATGCTTTGGTTCGTTGTTTGCTCTTTGTTTACGATTCGGCAAACAAGATCAAGAAACATACATGCAAAAAATGATTGAGCGAACACTACGCTGCAACACAACCATTTCAATGTACACGAGTGAAGCCGTTGCGAACAATAACATTGCTTTTTGCTGTTGTTCTACGAAAATCTAACAGAAAATGTTATGAACTTAACATTCTCAAATGCCTACGCTTCGCTCTTCCCGCTCGCATCATAACAGCCGAAAACACTTTTGTGCCCACATGCGCGTTCTATATTACTTCATATTTTTTGATATTACCAAAGAATATACAATATAAAGAATACGCATCTTCAAAAATTTTGCAAGCGTGTTTGTTGACGCGGGGAGAAGAGATGAGCGGAGGCATAGGTTGCGGGACATTTGCTCGCGCTCAACAGTTTGCGAGAACGCAAACACTGATTTGCTATTTTTTGCATTTACTCTCGCTCGTGCGTTTGGCAACAGCAAAAAGCAATGTTGTTGTTCGCAACGGCTCCGCTCGTGTATATTGAAATGGTGGTTGTTGTGGCTTAGTAATCGCTCATTTTTTGCATACATGTTTATTGATCTTGTTCGTGGAAGCGCAAGTGGAGAGCAAACAACGAACCAAAGCATCGTCATTGTCATGGCCCAATAATAAGGTTATAGCATCCCCGCAAAACCAAAAACCACATGCATTTTGTTGGTAAGATTGTTTATCGCTACTGTCAAAATCAGTTGATATTTTCCGACGAAAGAGGGAGAAACTGAAAACAAACAAAAGTGATTGTTGCCAGACGGTGATGTATTTGAGTGAAAAAACGGGAAAGTTTTCAGTGAGCTATTTTCATTTTAACCGATGTGGCAACACAGCACACCGACGATTGTGACAAAAGCGATGAACAATCAGCCGGTGGCGTGCTACAACCTTATTGTTGAGCCATGGTCATTGTCTTTTCAACCAAGATGATTCGGGATTCGCTAATGATTTTGTGGTCGCTTATTGTGTTTTTTTTTATTTTTTATTTTACCGAGGAGGGAAGCATCAACAGCCACCCAGTCAGTGCGAGACTTTAACACGCTAAACCCTCCTCTCGTCCGAATGGTTACCCACCTGGGACCACCGTGAGGTATTACGTCAGGAGGCCGTTGTGAGCGCTGCCACTCAATCGTCTGTCTTTATCATCTGTATCTTAGTTGCCGTGTTGGCCTTGCTGCTGTAGAAAGAGTCGTTGTGCGCTGCTCTTGCATATCCGGCGGCGCAGCTCCTGCTGCCTTTGTCGGTTAGGCTCCGCGTTCTTCATTTCGCACGCTCGCTGCGCCTCAGGCTCTGCATGATCGTAGCCGCTGCTGATGCGACTGCCCTCCAGTTCTCAGCTCTGTTGCACATAAGCGTCACCAAATTGGTTTGCTGTGGGCGTTGACCGAAAACTGCGCTCAGGTTTAGGTCGCTGAAACGCGGGCACTCGAAAAATACGTGCTGCGCGGTCTCGTACACATCCGGACAGCGCGGGCAGTACGGATCGTCCTCATGCTTGTACTTGTGGAGGTACTGCTTAAAGCCCACTTAGTACTTGCGTGATGTGGTAGTCAATCTCGCCGTGTTTACGGCTTACCAACTCGCTGATGTCCCCAAGCCCTAGCTTAGCGCTGCCTAGCCACTGCTTGACACGCGCTAGCACCGTGTTGCATGCTGTCTGCAGTGCGCTAGTGTCTTTTGCCACTGCCACTACAGCGATGTCGTCCGCGTAGCCGACGATGTAAGTGTCTGCTGGCAGCTCCAGACGGAGAATGCCGTCGTACATGACGTTCCACAGGGTGGGGCCAAGCACCGACCCCTGTGGAACGCCACCGGTGACTTCGTAGCGCTGCAGGCCATCGTCCGTATCGTAATAGAGTACTCGATTTTCGAAATAGCTAGATACCAGCCGCTGGAGGTACTCTGGCACTCCGAAATCGTACAGCGCATCCATGATTCGGGGCCAGTTCGCCGAGTTAAAAGCGTTTTTAACGTCCAGCATGACCACTGCGCAGTATTTTTTGGTGCCACCTAGCCATCGCTTGCCGCTGATAGCTTCTCTCGCTATCTTAGTCACGGCGTCTATGGCATCCACCGTGGATCGTGCTTTGCGGAACCCATATTGTTGCGCCGAGAGCCCGCCTGGCTTCTCCAGCGTTTCTTGCAGCCGGTTGCAGATAATACGCTCCATAACTTTGCCAATCGTATCCAGCATACAGAGTGGCCGGTACGAGGAGGGCTGCTCTGGTTGCTTGCCCGGTTTCAGTAAGAGCACCAGTCGCTGCTGCTTCCATCTGACCGGGAAGACGCCTTCCTTCCGTACGCCGTATAGAGGTCGGCAAAGACGTCTGGCCTTGTGGTGATTGCTGTTTTCAGCACAACGTTGGGGATGCCGTCCAAACCAGGAGCCTTGTTGTCCGCAATGTTTGCGATTGCTGAAAGGACCTCGCCTGGAGTCACCTCTGGGATGTCAGCGGGCGCCAGCTGGCTCTGCCCACGCACCCTTTCCCTTTGCGGGGGAAGAGCGTTTCCACCACGGCTTTCAGCAGTGTTCTGTTGGCTGGGGGGCCTGGGCCCCTTCAGTTTACTCATGGCCACTTTGTAGGCCTTGCCCCACGGATCTACGTCCGCCTCCTCGCACAGCGCCTTGAAGCACGCCTCTTTACTTTTTCGGATGGCCGTCGTCAAAGCCTTTTTGCGGTCTATGTAAGCCATGCCGAAGCATTTCTCGCCCTCTGCATCCTTCGGCGCGCCTGGTGACAGCATTTTCTGGCGCTTTCGATCTCAGCATTCCACCAGTATACCGGTTTTCTGCCGTTCGAGAACCTCGTTCTTGGCATTGCTACGTCGCACGCCTGGCTGAGTTTTGCCGTGATATTCACGGACATATTCTCCGCCGTATCCAGATGGAAATGCTCCAAGTTCCAAGCCGCGTTAAACGTTTCGGCATCGAAATCCCGCCGCTTCCAACCCTTCTTCTGTGCCTTGCGGGCGCGAAGCATAGCGCGCTGTGGTTGTGTGTGCAGCTCAAACACGATCGCCGAGTGATCGCTGTGAGTGTAAATTCCACTTACGGCCCATTTAGCGTTCCGTGCAATTGCACTGTGCGCAAAAGTGAGGTCTATCACCAACTTACCTCTACCGGTGTTAAATGTGTGCTGTCCACCATGGTTAAGGAGGACCAGCTCTAGCGGAGCTAAGCATTCCAGCAGGAGTCTTCCTCGCTGGTTTGTTCGGGCGCTGCCCCACGTCGTCGACCACGCGTTGAAGTCGCCAGCAATAACAACCGGCGCTTTTCCTTGCGCCTCCGCTACAAGAGCTGTGAGCATGTGCTCAAAGTCTGTTATACTCAAACTAGGTGGGGCATAGCAGGAGAAGAAAAACACCCCGCAAAATTGCACCCACGTGAAGCCATGCTCGGTCGCCTCTATTTTGCTCTGAAAAGCTTCGCCGTTCAGCGCCCACACCGCCGCCTTGCTTCCTGCGTCTGCCGCCCACTCGAAGCCGTCGACGTTTTTGTACTGCTCGCATAGCAGCGCAACGTCGATTTTGTGCTCAAAAGTCGTTTGTTTAAGCATATCCTGTGCAGTTGCGCAGTGATTTAAATTAAGCTGCAGGATCTCCATTGCGTACTATTTTGCTTAGCCGCTTTTTGTATTTGGCATTTGTAGCTGCCTGCCGCGTGATTGCCCTGACACAGAGCGCACTTCTGCGGATTAGTGCACTGCATACAAGTCCCTGCATTGGATGGTGATCATATGCTGCTTTGCGTCCACTTTCGCCTCGTCCTTCAAAACACCTTCGATTGCCGTTTGATAGGCTGCAGTTTTGCCTTGCTGTCCTCGCTTGAGCTCCAGTAATAGGTCACCTTTTGCCGGCCTACGGATGGCCTTGACCTCTTCGCTGAGCGATTTTAGGGCCTCGCTGGACTTGACTGCTCGTAGGATGTCCGCATGCGATGCGTCGCCCTTCTTCGATATTATTATCGCATCAGGCCTTGGCCTAATCGACTTAGCCACACTCCTTTTTTCCGGCTTCCCTGCCTGCAACGTTTCATTTATAGATTGAAAGCGTTTTCTTCCCACTAGTTGCCAGCCTGCTGCGCCAGTACCTTTTGTTACTTTATTGTTGGCGGTAGCCGCGTTCGCCGTTTCGCTTGTTCGGCAATTTCCAAATGTACTGACACCCGCTTCCGTTTCCTGTTGTTGGCTTCCGAGTTTACCATCTTTCTTGCTGCTGCCTTGTTGTTTTTGCTTTTGCGCATTTCTAATGTCAGTCTGCTTTGGTGACGTCACTCTCGACCGTTTTTGTGTCGACAACAGAGGATATTCGAGGATCGTGTCAGCTTCCTCACCAATTGGCGCCCTTGCTCTCTTCCCCTGTCCGTCACACTCTACTGTTGCCTGCGTTGTCTGCGTGCCATGTTCCACTATTTCTTTCCTGACGGACATCTTGCTTAGTGCTTGTTTCTGCAGCTTAGTAATGTTGCGGACCAAGTCTTTCATCAGTTGGTTCACATGCCGCTGTGCGTAAATCATTTTCGTCAGCTCATCCAATTTTCGGCCCATTTTTGCCAAGATCACTTGGGGTTTTCCACCCTTCGGTGCGGAGCATTCGCGCTGGCTCGCTGGTGGCTGGTTGCTCTTTTCTGGTTGCAGACTTGGTGGTGACGATTGCGACCGCTCGTCTTTCCGAGTCGGTGATCGTGCCATTTTGGTGCTGCTGTTAAAAGCATTTACACCCTTCAATGCGGGGCATTCGCGCTGGCTCGCTGGTGGCTGCCCTGAGCATCCCTTTATTGACGTGGGGGTGGAGTTCTTTTCTCCAGTTGTTTTCGTCTCTGGGGTGCCGCAGCTCTTTTCTGGTTGCAGAATTGGTGTTGACGATTGCGACCGCTCGTCTTTCCGAGTCGGTGATCGTGCCATTTTAGTGCTGCTCTTAAAAGCATTTACACCTGCTACATCCGCAACAGCAATGCGTGCTGGACGGTCGGTTTGACGCGCTTCATTCGCCCTTAACGCGCCGCTGTTTTCCTTCGAAGCAATAAGTGGACTTGCTCTTCCGCCATTATCAACACTTCGCCCCGGTTGAGGCAAGCGATTGGCGCTCATTGGTTGGTGTCCTCTTATTGGTCCGCAGTCCGAAGATCACCGTGTAGTCAGCACTCAAACCGACTGCAAAGCGCGCACTGCGATTGGTCAGCAGTATATTGGCGAGTATGGCCGTCAAAAATATTGCAATGGCCGTCTAAGCTGGCTGCAGCCAATAAGAATGTCAGCTAGCCAACAACAATAGGCGTTGTATTACCCACTTTAGTGGGCGCGCGACTCCAGTCGTATGTACAAGGAACGTATCTTAGGTCAGCTGGTTTGGGGATTGGCTCACGAGCCCAGTCTCTCCCAAACTGCCGTTAATTGAACACGCTCGTAATGCAAAAACAACGTACCTTTTTTGATCAACTGATTTGGAGATTGATCAGCTGATTAATGTTTATAAACCCTAGGGTGTTGCGCGGGATTTCGTGAAGACCTGTGAGGTGAGTTTTCGTCGTCCGAGAAAATTTTCTGTGAAAGCAGCGAACCATCAAAGTTAAAACACAATTTTGGTACGCTTGTGTCCCAGCTCGTGCCTGTACACTTTGCACAGCGTAGCACTACACTTTCGCACTTAGTCAGCTCCCACTATTTCGCGGTGACACGCACTACACTTTTCAGATAAACACTTTTTGCCTGGAGCAGAAAAAACGCGACCGTCTTCTTCGTCTCGTCTTGTGGTTTGTCTTGTCGCTTATTGTGTGTATGCTCTTTTTTGTGGTTTTGCTGCACAAATTGCTGTAATGTCAGCATCAATCGAATCTTTGTGGTGTATGACTTTTTGCTGGCCAATGGTGCGCTTTGATTGATTTAAAAATTTGGTGGTTGATCCCAATTTAAAAAGTTTACAAATATTTTTACGTGGCGAGTTCGCAGTAAAATTATTTATTTATATTTTCACATGGTTGATTACAATTTTGATAATATGGGAAAACTATGAAAAAATGAACTGATGGGCATATTGACTTCAAAATTTGTGAAAACACTTGAAACCAAAAATATTTATATATGTGTGTTAATTTTTTTTTAATCGAATGAATGTAAAAACATAATTGAATTGGTCTATTGACTTTCAATATGGCGAAAGCACTACTAAAGCACTAAATAAAGAAATAAAGGAACAAATGCAGTATAGCGAACCCTCATGAAAAAAACGGAAAATTGGGTCATATAGAGCGTATTTTTGTGAATCTAACAAACTAAAAATGTTGTCTGAGAAACGCCCACGAAAGGCGTGGCTCGGAGTCAAAGTTCAAAGTTTTTATAAAAAAAACTCAATTAATCTCCAACTGATTTACGATACATTTAGTTAGTTGTTTTAAGCAAGCATTATATGTGGACCGTAAAAAAAAGTTCCAAAGAACGGGACGGAAAATTATTACGGGCTAATAAAAAGTCTTCCGTTCTTTCCAATTCCCCTTTTTATTTAATTGTCTTTGTTAATTACTTATTATTTATTTTTTATTGCCTGTAGCGATCATATAGGTCGCCATGCCAGCCATATTTTATTTGTTTTCTATGATTTTGCGCACATTACAGTCGGCAGTGAGTTTAGGACCAATATGAGACGCCGGGCAGGCTTATAGAATAAGAACAAAAGCCTGCCAGAAAATAGAAATCGTTTTACAATTTCAGCTTTTCGCAAGCGCAACAACAACAACAGCGCATCGTCTTCCTCCTCTTTGAATGGTACAATATGAACGAGTGAGCACAGACGCAGCATTCGTGTTTCTATGATTTGCGCTCAGAGCATTGTGCTCTCATTTCAAGTGTTCCCTCTTGTTGCCTACACCCCGCATCATAAAGACGGGTTGCGATATCAGCACCCGCATTCAAATTTTTGCTTGTACGTGATGCACACTCTTTATGTTCTATACTTTTTGATATTACCTACACAATCGTAGGTGCGTGGTTATTGTCATCAATGATAGGTCGGTACCTTTCGTTGCTTGTTCAGGTGTTGGTTGGTTGGTTGGTTAGAGTGGTAATGCCCCAGACATCCAATTAGCGCAGATGCGCCGTTTTGAAACCACTATCTTGATTCAACCTAGGTAGATGGTTGTTATACTCCCGGTGACCAAACCGCTACAGCCAATTCGAGAGATTTAGAAAAGCAAGAAGTGAGCTTACCTTGTAGTCCTTGATTTCGTCAACGTTCGTAAACGTCGGTTTACCTAGAGTTTTCCACCGTCTCCTTGCTAGGGCCGGGCAATCGCAGAGAAAGTGTTGAACCGTTTCCTTTTCCTCGGGATTATTGCAGCTTCTACAGCAGGTATTATGAGGAATGCCCATTTTGGCAGCATGCTCTCCAATGGGCCAGTGACCCGTGATGACAGCGGTGAGCCTGGCTGCATCACGTCGGCCTCTGTTAATTAATTCGGCTGATTTGTTCCTGTCGTACCTTGGCCATAAGGATCTGCTGATTTTACAGGAACGCATCCGAGCCCATCTGGTATCAGCTTTAGCAAGGAAGCCTTTGGAGATTTCACTCTTGATGGAACCAATTGGGATGCGGACCATTTCCGCTACCCGTTCCTCAAGTGCGGAACCCCCCCTGGCTAGCTCATCCGCTCTTTCGTTACCCTCAATATTTTTGTGCCCCGGCACCCAGATTAGGGTAACTTGGAACCGACGAGCCAGATCCATTAAGGCCTCCTTACATTCCCACACCAGCTTGGATGTTATAACCGACGAGCCCAACCCTTTGATGGCAGCTAGGCTGTCAGATAGTACGCATATGCTGTTTTTGTAGGTGGTATCGTCCATAGCCATCCTACACGCCTCTTTAATAGCGAAAACTTCCGCCTGGAAGACGCTAGCTGTGTTGGGGAGGCGAATGGATTTGCTGAGCCTCAGCTTCTCTGAGTAGATTCCCGCTCCTACACCGCAGTCCATCTTTGATCCATCAGTGTAGATTTCGGTATCGCTCCCACTTGTGACTCTTCCTTTCTTCCATTCCGAACGGGAGGGAATACGTATGCCATACCTTTTCCCGAAGAATACAGTGGGAATTTTATAGTCTGTCTCCGCAGTGTGTGCATTTTGCAGTTGATCTAGTATTGACCCGTGCCCATACGGTTTATTCTTCCAGCATCCTATCTCTCTTAACCGGAGAGCACTTAGAGTGGCGGTGTTAACGATATGAAGATCTATCGGAAGTAAGTGCGCCAATACATTCAGAGCCTCTGTAGGGCAGGATTTAATCGCCCCTGTTGCTATCGCGCATGCTGTTCTTTGTATTCTGCTCAGCTTTGTGGTGTTATAGTCCCTCCTGAGAGCTTTCCACCAAACTAAGGAACCATAAGAAAGGATAGGACATACAGCCGTTTTGTATATCCATAGCATTAGGTCCGAACGGAGCCCCCATTTCCGGCCAAACATCTTTTTACAGGCGTACAGAGCAAAGCCCGCTTTGCTGACTCTGTGTTCGATGTTTGTTTTCCAGTTTAGCTTTGGGTCCAAGATTACCCCCAGGTACTTGGCGCTAGACGAGAGGGATAGTGTCGTTCCGTTCAGCATAGGTAATCTGAATCTGGGTATATTGGTACGCGTGGTGAAAAGCATCAGTTCAGTCTTACTTGGATTAAGGCATAGCCCACGACCCGTGCACCAAGCTCTCAATCTTTTCAGCGCTGCCTGAAGGATATCACTGATCACTTCGAGACACATAGCCGATGCCAACACCACGACGTCATCCGCGTATGCCACGACTTTGATACCTCTACCGTTTAATTCAGCTAGTATTCTATCCAGGGCACAAACCCAAAGTAGAGGTGATAGAACTTCTCCTTGGGGGGTGCCTCTGTTTAGGTATTTGATCAGCGAACTTTTCCCCAGTTCAGCGCTGATCTCCCTTGAATGGAGCATTGTTGTTATCCAGCCGCAGATGTCTACATTAACTCCAAGGTATTCTAGCGATTCCCGGATCGCATCTATACGGATTTTGTTGAGGGCCCCCTCAATATCCATGAAGGCCGCCAGTGTATACTCTTTGTGTTCTATGGACTTTTCCACCGTCCTTACAACCTCATGGAGTGCCGTTTCCGTGGACTTCCCCTTTAGGTATGCATGTTGGGCATCAGATATCTTGCTTCCGACCACATTCCTAATGTGCAGGTCGAGCAGCCTCTCGAAGGTTTTAAGTACAAAGGATGTCAGACTTATCGGCCGAAAATCCTTTGCTGACTCGTGTCCCCTTTTTCCCACCTTGGGAATAAAGACAACTTTGACCCTTCTCCAACTAGAAGGGACGTATGGAATTTTTATGCATGCTCTGAAAATTGCAACGAGCCAAGGAATTATCCACTCCTGCGTGGCCTGAAGCATCATAGGAAAGATTCCATCCGGTCCAGGTGATTTGTAGGCTGAAAAACTTTTGATTGCCATGCAACTTTGTCTTCCGTTATAATCACGGTACCAATACCCGTGGTAGGTGACCTCTGATGCTCAAAACCCTGTTCTTCATCCGAAGATCCTGGGAAATGAGTTTCTAGAAGTAGATTCAAGGCTTCCTGCGTGCTATCTGTCCTTATAAAAGAGGGGCTGGTATGGTCCTTGGATAAGATCTTACTTAGCCTAGCAGAATCCTTGGTGGTTTCTATTGAAGAACAGAAATCCTTCCAGCCCTTGCTTTTGGAATTTCTGATTGCTTTTTTGTATTTTCTGAGACTGTCCTGTAGCTCTGGTTAAACATCCTACGAGTCTCTGCCCTGAGGCTAGTGAGATCCTGGTTCCACCAGGGAGGAAATGATTTTTTGGAGTATTTCACCGGACAGGATATTCTAAACGCAGAAGCCATCGCGTTTTCTAACCGTCGGATATTGCTATCTACATCTTCTGCCGAGGTAATGTCTGAATTGGGTGCCCTGCCCATTTTCTTCTTGGCTATCCTAGCGAACCTAGACCAGTTGGTACGTTTGGGGTTTCTATAGGGTGGAGGGTTCGGCCCGAACATCTTAGTCGTAGAGTATCCAAGCATGATCCGAGAAGGACTTCTGATTGGATACCCTCCACTTATCCACAGATACTAGTTCGTTTTCAGTTAGTAGTGTAACATCTAGGACCTCCTCCCAGCCACTGAAGCCTTCAGAGCTAGGAAAGGTGAAGGTCGGAGTATTACCTCTGTTACACACTACCAGGTTAGTATTGATAATAAAATCGTAAAGGTACTCACCCCTTTCATTGGTCTCGGTGCTCCCCCATAGTGTGTGTCTGGCGTTGGCATCACACCCTAAGAGCAGTGCACCGGTACAGCCAGCCACCAGTCTACGGACCTCCTCCGGGGGCGCTGGCTGATCGTGCGCCATATATACTGAGGCTGGTGTCATGCTAACCCCGTCAGCAGCCTCCAGCTTGACCACCGTAGCATCGCCTGTGCTGTGAAGAGGTAGAAGATACATGCAAAGATGTTTTTTGCGACTATACAAGTCCTCGACTTACCGTCGATCCTTTTATAGAAGATATTGTAGTCTCTTCGTTGGAGCCCTTTCACCATAGTGCTCCGCACCCATGGCTCCTGGACGAGAGCGATGTCGACGTCCGCCTCCGATAGGAAGACGGAGAGGTTGTCCGTTGCCAACTTGGAGTGTTGGAGGTTGACTTGGACAACCTTCAATCCCATTTAGACGTCGGTATGGGGGGAATTGGGATCGCTGAGCTTGACGCCGTCCATCAGCTTATCTGCGTGCCCAATCTCGTCGATGGCATCCTCATCCCCGCCGGATGAGCGGACCACCTTCACTTTTGCGTGCCGAACGCCAAAGCGAAGCTTATGGTCTGCCTTTTCCAGGGCAGCCAAGCTCTCCTCGGTGATCATGAGGAGGAATGACATGCTGGCCTTCTGCGGAGCCTCCGCTTTGATTACCTGCCAGTCAGTCATGGGTATTGAAGGGTTATGCGCTTGTATATAAGTCACCAGTTTGTCGGTATCCAGTGGCATATTTGGCAACCATATGCGAGCTCGTGGTCTCCTAGGGACCTCACTGGCTGGGATAAGCTTAAGCCTTAAGCCTCCCGCTGCCTCCCCTAACTTGGAGATGCAGCTTTCCAGGAAATCCCTAGAAAATTGATCCTCGCATTTGATTACCCGATATCCCCGGATAACCTCCGCAGAGTCGAAGCTGGGAAGAGGTGCCGCCGGGCTCGTAGTCAGGTTGCCCAATACATGGTCCATTACCAATTGGGTCAACCTGGCCTCGATCTCTCCCCACTTTTCCAGTGCTTCTTTGCCGCGGTTGGTGGTAGCGTCGACGAGTGCAACCTGCAGATGGTCACGCATAACGTCACTGAAGATCCTCTTCGGTTTCGAAGGTTCAGCTGCCCCGGCCACTTTGGGTCTTTTGGTGTCACGGTTCGACTTCTCCTGAGAAGACGGGTTTCGCTTCGTCGCTTCAGTTTTTGGTAAGGTCGCTTGGTACTCCCGGTACTCATCGACTACCTTCTGAAACCGCACCTTGTCCTCCGCATCCTTGGGATGAGCAGTACCAGCGGCTTCGTTTTTGCTAATCCTGCCGAGGATAGCCAAAGCCCTCTGGTACTGCTTATACTGTGACCCACAGTGCCAGGCGTCTCTGAGGAAATGGGTATGATTGTGTCCTGGCTTGATGCCAGGAGTTCGTCTTCGGAGGATGTTCCCGGAACTTCTCTCCTGTCCGTTCGTCTACTGTCCTTGTCCGAAGTCGTGATTTGTCCGAGGCTGGGTTTTTTGGGAGTCATGTCAACTGGTTCGTACGGTCACCTGCCCGACCTGGCGGGCTGTGCTAAAACACCGAAGTGCTAGCACGGTGACCAAAGCAAGATTGGGGAAAGGGAGGGTCCGTCATGGCATAGCCCCTTACCGTGATAAGGCCACCGTTCCTTCCTGAGGCGGCCAGGTATCAGGAAAGCTCCGTTCGAATACAGCCGATATTACTCCCTGGCTGCAAATCAGTCCGATGGGCACGGGTCGCATAACACCCCGGATTAGGGAGGTTTTCGCTGTGCTACCTTAGCCGACCACGACCAGAACCAGATCTGGAAGTGGCCGTCACCACGCGGAGGTGTTAGCACACGCTTCCATCAGCCAACTCAGTTACGGCACGTACACTTTCCAGTGTTACATGTTGATCCCCCTGAGTGACTGACGGCACGACGGCCTTGTTCAGGTGTACCGCAAGGTAGCACCCTGAGCCCGCTGTTGTTTGTTTTATTCATTAATGATATCTGCACATGCTTCTCGACGGCAAAGTTTCTGCTCTATGCGGATGTCCTAAACATCTATTCATTGATTAGCAACTCCCACGATTCTCAACTACTGCAGATCGATATTGATAATGACACCAATTGGTGTATCGAAAATCGATTATCACTGAATATTAACAAGTGTTTCCAATGTAGAGGTACCACATGATCAATCATGCCAACCCCAAAAAATTACCCTACACTTATGCACAGATGTGCCATAGTGTCAAATAACACCGCGCGCAGGACACAGCGACACTCAAGTGGCTAAGCCAGCGACGTGCCATCCAACGGATTCAGAGGGATAGGCGGGGGGGCGGTGGGGTTAAAAACCCCCGAAATATTTGGATCGACTTTAAAACAACATCAAAAGGCATTTTATAAATATTAAAGAATTACTTTTTGAAACCCCCACCGAAATATTTTTCTGAATCCTCGCCTGGACCGCAGTGAAGTGTCCCACTTACGGAACATGCACTGATCAGCATGCACACCTATCAAGGCAATAGCACTTGGGGAAAAGTGCTACATTGACCAAAAGGTCAATGAAAAATTGGGCGGAGCACTGGAAATGCTCAGAGCAATGCTCATACAATAACATATTTGGCGCGACCCGCCATATAGGTCATCATATAGGTCACCCCGAACGTCACACTGACGAACACATTTCAACATTTGACTTGAATGTTAGCCTCGCGTATTCCCTACACCAAGTTACCTTTTCTAAAGGTTGCAAAGTCATTAACACCTCTTATCACATTTCCATGCCACCCCTGATGCATGTTAATGAAATTAAAGATTTGGGCGTAATCTTTGACTCGAAGTTTACGTTCGCTAGTCATATTAATTTTTGTTTTTTCTAAGTCCTATGCCATGGTTCCTTTTGTGAGGTGTCATAGCTCGGATTTCACCGACCCGTATACGCTGAAGCTTTTGTATTTGGCACTTGTACGTTCCAGGCTTGAATATGCGTCCTTCATCTGGTCTCCATATTTTGCGTGCCATGATACTAGGATTAAGACGATTTAAAAAGTATTCTTACGCTTTGCATTGCGTAATTTACGATTTACAGATCTTATGCCCAGCTACGAATCGCGATGCCTATTGATTTACTTAAAATCTTTGCAAAGTAGGAGAACAATCCTTTATTTTTTTATGTACTCCGTGGTGTGGTTGACTGTCCCACACTCCTCGAGAGGATTTTTCTGAATATTCCAGCTAGATCTCTTCGTTGCTCACAGTTCTTCCATGCAGGTGTTTTTAGGGCTCTGTATATCAGTATGAAGTGAGCCTTTTTTTGCGAAAATAAAACACAAATTTTTAGTGGGAAAGTAAAAAACAGTTTATTCACAGTTTTGGCCATTGATAGCCACACATTTTGTCCATCTTTCAGGCAATTTGTGGACACCGCGCCAATAAAGTTGTTTGTCTTTTGAAGCAAACCAATCAGACACCCAATTTTCGACTTCCTCGTAGGAATCGAAGTGCTGCTCAGCCAATGCGTTTCTGCCATTTGCTTTTGACTCAAAGTGTCATCTTTATCCAATATCGTTTGCAATTCGGCGTCTTCAAACTTTTTTGGTGGCCTTCCACGTTCTTCATTTCTCACATCAAAATTATTATTTCTGAACCGTTGAAACCATCTTTTGCATGTTGCTCTTGATAGAGCATGATCACCATATGCCTCGATTAGCATTCGATGCGACTCTGCAGCACTTTACTCAAATAAAAATTTAATGCTTTCCGCAAATCATCACTATCTGGTACAAAATTCGACATTTTTAACACGATGAAAAAATATAATGTTGTTTGTTCACTGACTTGATGTATATTAAATATGCTTGACAGATGTCATAGCAGCAAAACAAAAATAAATTAAGGCTCGTTCACAACAAATATTCCCTATCGAGACATTTGTAGCTTGAGGCTTACTTCATACTGATATACCTAATAGGGGTACCGGTTAATTCATGCGGTTTTCTAACAGATGGCGTAACTTGATTTTGTGAACAGTGATTCACCTTTCCAAATATGTGTTGGAAAGCTATTGTCATATAGTTTCAGAATCAGTATGTGTCATTTAGCTGAAGCGTAAACAACAATACTTTTTTTACTCTGAAAATGTTGAATTTTGTGCCGAATAAAGTGTTTTTGCGGGGAGTACTTCTTCATTACTTCAATATGAAGAAAAAGGCTGCCGAAAGTAATCGTATTTTGGTGGAAGTGTATGGTGTGCATGCTCTAGCTGAGCGAACGTGCCAGAAGTGGTTTGCACGGTTTAAAAGTGGCAATTTTGACTTGGAGGACGATGAACGGCCCGGACAGCCAAAAAAGTTTGAAGATCACGAATTGGAGACATTGCTCGACCAAGATCCATCCCAAACGCAAGAAGAACTTGCAAAATCACTTGGCGTCGCTCAAAAAACCATTTTCGATCGTCTTAAAGCAATGGGAATGATCCGGAAGGTAGGCCATTGGGTGCCGTATGAATTGAAGCCAAGAAACGTCGAACGCCGATTTCTCACGTGTGAACAACTGCTTCAACGGCCCAAAAGCAAAAGTTTTTTGCATCGAATTGTCACTGGCGATGAAAAGTGGGTCCATTACGATAATCCAAAACGTCGAGCAACGTATGGATACCCCGGCCATGCATCATCATCGACGGCCGTTCAGAATATTCATAGCCTGAAGGTTATGCTGTGTATTTGGTGGGACCAGCTGGGTGTGATCTATTATGAGCTGTTGCAACCGAATGAAAAGATCACAGGGGAAGTCTACCGACGACAATTGATACGTTTGAGCCGAACACTGCGCGAAAAACGGCCGGAATATGAACAAAGGCACGGCAAGGTAATTTTGCAACATGACAATGCTCGGCCACATGTTGCACAGGTCGTCAAAACCTACCTTGAAACGCTCAAATGGGATGTCCCCACCCGCCGTATAGTCCAGACCTTGCGCCATCGATTCGTGGATAGCGGAAAAGCCGGCCGAATTTTTCAGAAAGGGTATTCGGGGTATTGCCAGAAAACTGGGAAAAAGTTATAGCTAGTGATGGACAATACTTTGAATATTAAATTTGTAACCATTTTTTCACAATAAGGCTTAAATTTTCAAAAAAAAAACCGCACGAATTAACCGGTACCCCTATTAGTATGCTTGAAATGCACCTTAATTGAGTTCAATAGAACCTCCAAAAATGTTGAGATTGATTCTTCAGTTTCAAAAAATCGATTCATGTCCTCTTCAAATCTTTTTTATAAGTATCTTAAATTTTGTTTTCCTTAATTCTTACGCATGTACAATGTAAATTTAAAATGTGTTCAACTTAACGTATACGAATTTGTATTGTATTGATTGGCTAATCTAAACTAAAATAACAAATAAAATGATTATTTTGTATTGCTGATAACGGCGGAATAACCTGCTTTACCGCACCGTTCGATAGTTGTTGCAGGATGAAACTACTGTAACGATAAGACAGTCTGTCGCTGTGCAAAGCAACCCTGTCGCTACGCGCCATGCTATAATTCAATCTGACAACGACGGCCGCGATAATAAGGGACACTTTTAGGCCAACCTGGCAATGATGGAAACTTTTAGTCCAACCTGGCAATGATGGTCGCGATCATCATGGAAACTTTTAGTCCACTCCGGAATGTGCGAGAACGATCTGCGCGATGGCCGGACAGGTATAAAAGGCAGCCGGGTGCGGCGCAGCGAGTCAGTCTGATTTTGACTAGTGGAGGTGCCACACGAAGTAATTAAGCAAATAATTAAGTGTAAAGACAGTAAAGTGTGAAATTGATGAAATAAAGTGATTGTTGGTTTTCATTGACTGCGTTTGGATAATTAAATTTGTTTTATCTTCAAATTGCACAATCCAGTGATACGTAACAGCCCACTAGACCGTAACAGATTCGTAACATTTGGTGTCAGAAGTGGGATTGTGGCAAATTGAAAATAAACAAAATTATAAAAGCACGGACATGGTTAAACTCGAGCTGCTGAAGGTGGACCAGCTGAAGAAGGAGCTGGCTGCCTGGAATTTGCCGACTGCTGGCGGAAAGGTGGAATTGCAGTTGCGCTTGCGAGAAGCATGTGAGGCACGAGGCGTCGATTGGACTGTGCACGAGTTCGGAGCGCAAGAACTAGAGGCGTCGGCCAAGGTGGAGGAGTCGCCTGCTGGTGTTGCTTCGCTACATAGTACAGCTGCAGCGGCTGCGCCATTACAAGCGTTGGACATGAGCCAAATAATGGCTGCACTCAAAGGCATGTCGGCGCAAATGGAAACGGCGAAACGAGAAATGGCAGCGAAGCTGGAAACTACGAATCGAGAAATGGCAGCGAAGCTGGAAACTACGAATCTCGAAATTTCGGCAAAAGTCGAGACTGCAAATCGAGAAATGTCAGCGAAGCTGGAAACTACGAATCTCGAATTTCGGCAAAAGTCGAGACTGCAAATCGAGAAATGGCGGAAAATTCTGCGCGCATAGAGCAGAAGGTGGAGGAAATTTCAAATAGGCTGAACGTGAAAGTTGAGGATCTCGAGACGCGAATGGACAATTGGGACAAACGAGTTGACGAAATGGGTGAATCCCTGAACAGACGAGTTGACAACCTGCATGAGTCCTTGAACAAACGAGTTGACAGTCTGGAAGATTCAATGCACAGAAAGATAGACAAACGGCTTCGAGAGGTACAGCCACGAGAATGTTTGCCACCGGTTCAGTACGGTTTTGCTGCCAGAACAGAAGTGCCTACTTATGATGGTGCTGCGCCGTTCGATACATTTAAATTGCAATTCGACTTGGCTGCTTTGTAAAATCAGTGGACAGATATCAGGAAAGGTCGGAGGTTGGCACTGGCACTGAAAGGTCCTGCGGCCGAGGTGATCAAATCAGTTCCAGAATGTTTAAGAAGTGATTACGGTGCCATCATGAGAGCGTTGGAAGCGAAGTATAGCGACGAGCACAACCATGCGCTATACTACTGTGAGCTGAAGAACAGCAAGCAAAGAGCCAACGAGGCGCTGCAGACATATGCAGCAGACATTGAGCGGCTCGTACAGTTGTGCTACCCGAAATTTGGTGCTGATGATCTCGAGAGGATGAAGATTGAGTCGTTTATTGAAGGTCTTCATGATCCAGAAACACGTCGCAGTGCGTTGATGATGGGCAAGCCGACATTTAAGGAAACGGTGACCAGCGCGATGACATATGAAGCGGCATGGATTGGGAGCAGTCGGTATGCACCTGCAAGGATACGCCAGATTCAGGCGGACAACGACATTCCGATCCAGGCCATAAGCTCTGAGATACCGGACAGGCCGCGGGTGGTCTCCTCTAAAGTTGTTTGCTGCAGGGCCACATATCACGAGACTGCCGCCAACGGAAGAGGCGTTCTCGATCGCTATCGCCTGAAGTGAGGAATACTGACAATCGAGGCTCAGCCAACAAGCGCAGGGCTGAGGACGAGGAGCCGTTAAACTAAACCGGGTCAGCCCAAAGGGGCGTGAGCTGATCCCCACAATCTGCTGCCCCACGGTCCTTGTCTCACAGCTGAAACGACAGCCCAGCAGCTTGACGATTGAAGGAAGGATATATGGAAAGTTGTTCGTGTTGACACTGGATACTGGAGCGTCATATTCGATCATAAAAAGGAAGCTGCTGAAGAAATGGGAACCGCTGCATGGCATACAGTTGCGGACTGTGACAGGCGAGCGTGCGCCGGTAAGAGGAAAAGTTACGAAAACGATTGCTATCGGCACCAGCAGCCTGGAGCATGAATTCATTGTCGCGGATATAATGGACGACGTGATTATCGGCATGGATTTCATGATTAGGCACGGTTTTACGCTGGATCTGAACAAACATGTGCTGAGATATGCAAACGTTGAATTCCCGCTGCAAACCGGCTATGAGCGAAGCGTGGCGGTAAGGAAGGTTGTATCGTGTCAACACGGGAGGATACCAGCGAATTCTGAGGCGATTGTGTGGGCAAAGGTGGACGAGGACGATGGGACGAGTCGGCAGTGGGTTGTAGAAGCGTCGAAACAAGGACAC
Source organism: Melieria omissa (assembly GCA_963971225.1). Classification (NCBI taxonomy): domain Eukaryota; kingdom Metazoa; phylum Arthropoda; class Insecta; order Diptera; family Ulidiidae; genus Melieria; species Melieria omissa. The sequence continues at coordinate 88,446,435 of OZ020267.1, read as the reverse complement.
GACAACATCATCATCGGACGTACATTAGTGGAACCTAAGAATGTCAGAATACCAGTCAGAATACTGAACCCCCTGAATGCACCAAGATATGTCGATAAAGACGAGGTAATTGGCGAGTGTAAGGAAGCTGTAGCCGTGGTCAATTGCGAGAGTAGCCCACCTGGAGGTAATAGGAAGAGCGGTTTCAACATGGACGTCATACCGCAGAAGAACCAGTGGAGCAGTGAGTTGACGGCCAAGCAGAAACAGAAGGCGAGGTCTCTCCTGCAGCACTATGGGTCAATATTTGCGGCAGAAGCAGGCGGAAGAACAGCCATAGTGAAGCACAACATCGACACCGGAAGTGCAAAACCGATTCGCCAACCGCCAAGACGAGTTCCTCTGGCCAAGAGGGAGGACGTCACAAATTTGATCGAGAACATGCGGAAAGAAAAGGTCATAGAGCCTTCTTCGGGCCCCTGGTACTCGCCGGTCGTGCTAGTCAAGAAAAAGGATGGCAGTAACCCATTTTGTGTGGATTATCGAAAGCTCAATGATGTGACCAAGAAGAACAGTTATCCACTACCGCGGATCGATGACACCCTGGACACGCTGTCAGGCACACAGTGGTTTTCCACGCTCGACTTACGCAGCGGCTATTGGCAGGTAGAGCTTGCAGACAAGGACAAGGAGAAAACGGCTTTCAGTGTTGGCGATGGTTTGTGGCAGTTCACCGTCATGCCGTTTGGACTCTGCAACGCACTAGCAACATTCGAGCGGCTAATGGAACGCGTGCTAAAAGGGCTGCATTGGCGGACGTGTCTGGTGTACCTCGACGACATAATCGTGATGGGCAAAAGCTTCGACGACCACCTGGAAAACCTGAAGGAGGTATTCGAGCAGATACAAAAAGCTGGGTTTAAACTCAACCCAAAGAAGTGCTCGCTGTTCCAAAAGGAGGTCAAGTATCTGGGTCATACGGTTTCTGCCCGCGGAGTACATACGGATGAAGGCAAAATCACGGCGGTGAAGGAGTGGCCCCGGCCACGCAATCTACACGAACTCCGCAGTTTCCTGGGCCTGTGCACATACTACCGCCGATTTGTTCCGGGATTCGCGAACATAGCCAGCAGCTTGCACAAACTAACGAAAAATAGCCAAGCTTTCGAGTGGAACGAGGAGCAGGAACAGGCTTTTGCACGTCTGAAGGAAAAACTGTGCAGTGCTCCAATTCTGGCCTTCCCCGTGCCTGGGGAGATGTTTGTGCTGGATACAGATGCAAGCGGGAATAGTATTGGCGGTGTGCTATCACAGATAATAGACGGCCAGGAACAAGTGATAGCGTACTACAGTAGGGTTCTATCGAAACCAGAACGCAATTACTGTGTGACACGGAGAGAACTGCTGGCGGTATTGGACTGCGTAAAACACTTCCACAAATATCTGTATGGGCAAAGGTTTCGCCTGCGCACAGATCATGCGGCATTGAGATGGCTCCTGAACTTTAAGGATCCTGAAGTGCAATTGGCGCGGTGGACCGAGCGACTGCAGAGCTATGACTACACGATAGAGCATCGCAACGGCAGTAGCCATGGAAATGCCGATGCCTTGTCACGCCGTCCGTGCAAAGTCGAATGCAGGCAATGCTCGCGAGCCGAAAGCAAAGAACAGATAGTGGACGTCCGGTTGGTCAGCGTCATGCCAGAGGAAGAGTGGTCTGCGGAGAGGCTACAAAAAGACCAGCGTGAGGATGCGGATCTTGCGAAAATCGTCGAAGGCAAGGAGCAAGGCGGACGTCCAGACTGGCAGGAGATGGCCGGTGAAAGCCCGATCGCTAAGGCTTACTGGGCACAGTGGAAAAGTCTGCGGCTGAAGAAAGGATGCCTGTACCGCGAATGGGAGAGCGCGGATGGTCGGACCAGCAACTCTCTAATGGTAGTGCCGAAATGCGGAATCAACGAGGTCATCGAGGCATACCATAACGACTCCAGTGGAGGGCACCTAGGCATCACCAAAACCGTCGCCAAAATAAAGAAACGATTCTACTGGGTATGATGTCAGGAGTCTGTAGCCGAGTGGATTAAGAGCAGCGACCGATGTTCAGCCGCGAAAGGGCCGACAAGAAAATCTCGAGGCCGCATGCATCAGTACAACGTGGGAGTGCCCTTTGAGTGGATTGCTATGGACGTCGCCGGCCCATTCCCAACTAGCACTCAAGGCAACAAATATGTGCTGGTGGTAATGGATTACTTCAGCAAATGACCCGAAGTGTACCCTTTTCCTAACCAGGAGGCCACTACGATCTCGGAAAAGCTGGTAAACAACTGGGTAGCCAGGTTCGGAGTTCCGTTGGAGTTGCACTCAGATCAAGGCCGCAATTTCGAGCCTGTGGTATTCAAGGAAGTTTGTAAGCTGCTGGGGATAAAGAAAACGCGTACCACTCCTTTGCACCCACAGTCCGACGGCATGGTGGAACGCTTTAACCGGACACTGGAGGAATACCTGCGGAAAGTGGTAGGCAGCACTCAAAAGGATTGGGACACGCATATCCCCCTGTTCCTGATGGCGTATAGGTCAGCCCCGCACGACACGATATCACTCACTCCAGCCCGAGCAGTGTTCGGCACAGAGTTGCGGTTACCCGCTGACTTGAAGTTCGGGGTAGTCAGCACAACGGGAGGCGCTAAGACGGACTACGTGGTCAATAAGCGGGCGGAACTGCAGGAAATTCACCAGTTTATAAGGAGCCGCACCAAACTGGTCAGCGATAAGGCGAAAGCCTCGATCTACGGACCAACTCAGCAGGGTTCCAAGAAGGCGATCTGGTAATGCTCTACAACCCGCAGCGGAGGAAAGGTTTGTCTCCGAAACTTCAAGCGTCATGGGAAGGACCTTACGAAGTCGTGACTAGGATAAACGACGTGGTATACAGGATTCAACGTTGCAGCAATAGAGGCGCTAAGTTGAAGGTAGTCCATTTGGAGCGCCTGGCGCATTATCACAGCGGAACCTCGGCACTTGTTCGGGACGAACAAGTCTAAGTGGTGGGCAGTGTAACGATAAGACAGTCTGTCGCTGTGCAAAGCAACCCTTCCGCTACGCGCCGTGCTATAATTCAATCTGGCAACGACGGCCGCGATAATAAGGGAAACTTTTAGTCCAACCTGGCAATGATGGCAACTTTTAGTCCAACCTGGCAATGATGGAAACTTTTAGTCCAACCTGGCAATGATGGTCGCGATCATCATGGAAACTTTTAGTCCACTCCGGAATGTGCGAGAACGATCTGCGCGATGGCCGGACAGGTATAAAAGGCAGTCGGGTGCGGCGCAGCAGTCAGTCTGATTTTGACTAGTGGAAGCGCCACACGGAGTAATTAACGGAGCAAATAATTAAGTGTAAAGACAGTGTAGTGTAAATCTGTGAAATAAAGTGATAGTTGGTTTTTATTGACTGCGTTTGGATAATTAAAGTTGTGTTATCTTTAAATTGCACAATTCAGTGATACGTACTAGCCCAATAGAACTAGCATTCGTAACACTACTTTATCGGCACGTCAATTGTGAAAGTTTATTAAGTGATAATTTTGTTGAAAAATTAAAATAAACGCAAAAAAATACACAAAATAGACAAAATCGCGTTTTCGGATTCAGACAGCGACAGTGACGGCGACAATTTAAGATATGAGAGAAGGATTTTGCGATGCAGTCCTGGTGATGTTTTGCATTCCATTATCCATCTTTTAGAAACGACGTAAGCGTCATTCTAAACTTAAGGCTTAATGGAATTTCTCTAAAGGCCCTCCACCTGTACCACTAATCAGCTGCTAATGTTTTGTCAGTTTTTTCTTAACAGAGCACTTGGATTTGGTCCAGAACTTATTAAATTAGAAAAGATAATTTAGTTTGATATGGAAAACTGGAGCTTCTGTTGTTATCTTTTTTCCATCCTGCTTTCGCCTTAACCAATTAAAACTTGACTTCAGAAAGGTTCATCGGGAGGTAGCACAACCATTTCTACGACATCAGCGAATTTGAAGTTTCCAACTGCTTCGTCCTCCTCGTCCGAATCATTCAGGGTATTTTCTATTTCCCTTTTGTTCAAATACTTTTTCGCAAACATTACACAAATAAACAAAATCAAACTTTTGCCGAAAATAAAATGTGCCAATAAAATATTAGCTGCTTGGATTTTGACATTTTAATGCGTTGCGTTGTATGAAAATTGGCAGTGCTTAGGCCCAACGTTGCATTCGCGCAACACAAAACTTAAAGCATATTTTTTGTTTAAAAAATAAAAAAAAATGGCAAAATGCAGCCCACTAAGGGATTTTGATAGGTTTGAAGAATAAGTATTTTTAATTGAATTTCAAAAATTCCCCAAAAAAAACCTTTGACTTTAGATCGAAAAAAATGTATGAATATTTAAAAATTTTTGAAATTTGAGTATGGCAGAATCTAAAACGATCAATTCTAATCCAATTCTACCCATTTTCAAGTTTTATGTCTTTATGAATTACTTAGTAAAGCGAAATTCCTAAACGTTGCGCAAACGCAACACTCAGGGCTAATGGGTTAACAAGAGGACCACAAGCATTCAATTTCGAAGCAAGTTGGCTACACCTCCTTTGGCAATGTCGGCATTTTTCGCCATTTCACCGACCAACACTTCAAGCTGAAATTTAATGGTGTATTTTTCTTTTTTGTTCTTTTAGAAACTCATGATTTGTGATTTTTCGTAAGAAAATAGCACAAATATTTACATTCTTAACGATTTCCGCTGAAAACCTGTTGCGGGTAAAAAACGTAACGAAATATCAAGAATGCATATAAACCAATAATACAAAATATTTTTACCGAACAGAAAGATTGCGGAACAATTGCAGAACGGAATCAACAATGCGACCCGATATGTAATATTCCTTATAAAAATGCCGAATATGGAAATTATTTTATTAACTATTGCACACAGCTTTGTCTGCGTTAACGTGGTATAAATAATTCTTGCTAAATATCTCATTTTTAAGTTCCTTGCACCCCTATTTACCACTTACAAATTTTTGTGATATTTATGCATTCATTGGAATTTAAAAAACAAAAAATATTTTCCATAACGATTTTATCAACTTCCCCCTATAGTTTGATTCTAGAAAAAGACCCCCTTGTACTATAAAGAAAAAGAAAACTGCCTATAAACCACCCCACCTAAAATTGATGACAAAGGAATATAGTAAGAAGTAAATTGGAAAAAGTACTTAATTAACTGGCCATAACAACCCGTTACCCGGCTCTCTCCAGCTGCCTCTACTTTGCGCGCGCTTCCTCAGTTAGTCACACTAAGAGATTATTGGGCCTTCTCAAATTGGTCCTTCCACCGGAGACACGGCCTCCCTCTCCTCCGTCGCGTGGGAAAAAGTAATATTAACACTATTCGGCATCACAATCCCGGGATCCTGGGCAGTTCCCAGTCCCGAAAATCCCGGGATTTAAATGAAATTGTTAACTTGTAATACTTTATTAAAAAAATTTTCGAAAGTTCAGACGAAAATGTATAATTATTTACTAAGCATTCAACCAACAAGTGTGAAATCTGAAAGATGATTCTTTTCAGCAGGGTTTATTTGCAATAATTTTCGTTCTAAGGAGTGAACCAGAAAAATTTTAGAATTTTTACGCATCCAGCATACGAAAATGCCAAGAGTTAGGAGGCTGGTATTTGCGAGTGAAAGTATCTATAAATATTGCAGTTTCTTGCTATATTAGTCAATTGCATCTTGGATCTACTTTAGTCATCATGTCCAGCCCGCAAAAGTGCTGCCACAAATTAATACTGGACATTTACTTGACTGATAAGACGAAGTCTAGACTAAGCATTGCAAAGGAAAGCAATTATAATGTTATAAACAACTACAACGCGGGAAACTCCATCTACAGAGCCGAAAAATCAGGCAGAAAAACTGGTCCACGTAATCCAGAAGTGCTGAAGAAGGTTGTTAGCATGTATCGGAATAACCCCACGAGGTCAACTTTAGATGTTACAGCTGCATCAGGTGCATCGCAATCAACTGAGATGCGATATAAGCGAAGTCAAGGGTTAAGAACCTACGAACAGCAGAAAGTGCCTAACCGGTCGGAAGCAAAAGAAAAAATAGCGAAGACGCGGGCTCGAAAACTATATGACGATTACGTGACCAAGTTCGATTGCATGATTCTCGATGATGAAACCTACTCTAAGGTGGGCTTCAAGCAGTTGCCTGGGAATGCCTAATTCCACTTCAAACAATATGAATAGAACACAAAGAACATACTTCGAAGTGAAATACTCCAAATTTCCAAAACGCTTCATGGTTTGGCAAGCTATTTGAACCTGCCGTCTACGGAGAAAGGCGTTCATTACGACGGGAACAATTAAGTATAGGATTTATATAAAAGAATGCCTGCAAAAACGCATTTCACCATTTATTGAACAGCACAAAGGAACAGTTTTGTTTAGGCCAGACCTAGCGACAAGCCACTACTCCAGGTCAACTATTGAATGGTATGAAGGAAATTGTGTCACGGTGGTCCCAAAAGAGGCAAATCCTCCCAAATGCCTGGAACTTCGGCCTATTGAAAGATATTGCGCTGTAATGAAGCAAACCTTAGATGGAATAGATACGGAAGCCGAGCATCAACTGCCCGAGATACTGCGTCCAAAGAGAACTATTGTGTCGTATCCCTTATTCTTTATTGGAGGAGTTCATCTCCCCAATACTGTCCAGTAACTCTTTGATTTTTCCCAGATTAGTTCGAGACAGCTCTCTTGCCTGAATTAGTTCCCTTCCCAGTATACGCTTCCTTGCGTGTAAGAGAGCGGGACACTCGGTTATGATGTGCACGGATGTTTCATCATCTTCCATGCAGAATCTTCATAGTTCGCTATCTGTGAATCCCAGTCGCGCTTTATGGATATTTAGCAGGCAGTGCCCGCTCAGGATTCCCGTCATGAACTTAAGCTCCTTTCTGCTTAGGTCCAATAGGTATTTAGATTTGCCTTCCGAATAGGCCGGAAAGAATCGCTTGGAACAGCGCTGTCCCACCGTATTGGACCATTTCTGGTTGGCCCGATTTTTGAATTCCTGTTTGATACAATGCCTGAAATGAGCTCTGCTGACACCTATGATTGGCTCAGGTCCATAGGGTCATTTTGCCGCCCCTTCCTTTGCCAATCTGTCCGCTTCCTCATTTCCATCGTGCTCACAGCGCGCAGGAGCCCAGTGTATTATCACCCGGTTATCCTTTGAAATGTCTTGGAGAAAATTTGCTCTCCTCTTTCTCCTGACATTGAGAGTCAGTATCTTTCTGGCACACTCGTTTATGGCAAAGACCTCAGCCTGGAAGACTGTGGCCGTGTCTCCCAGACTGACTGCTGATTGGGAGCTAGTATTAAATATATATTTCATCTTTGAGCCATCGGTGTACCAGACAATGTCATCACACGTGAGACTGATTCTATTAGCAGCCCACTCTTCCCTATGCGGTATGTACGTAACGTAGTTCTTCCTGAAGAGGTGTCTTGGTGGCATCAGATCCAGAGGCATCCAGAAGCCTCCATCTCGCCTCCTATCCTTAAACAGGGATAGGTGGCCGATTGCATGTGCATCCGTATGTATGGATCCACTATCCATTAGTCTGTGTAAGCTGATGGTTGCAGCCATTTGCACATTTAGTTCCAGCGGCAGAATCCCCAATATAACATTTAGGGCTGTCTTTGAAGTTTTCCCAGTATTTCCCAGAGTATTGCCTGCCCTCTTGATGATGCGATCAACATGAGGTTTCCAGTTCAATTTGCTGTCCAGGGTTACCCCTAAATACTTAACTTCCCTCGAGAAGTTCAGTTCTTTTCCAAAGATCATAATCTGTCTAAGGTCGATCTTCCTTTTATGTGTAAAAGTGACTATGATTGTCTTGTCTGGATTCACAGACAGTTTCTGTCTGATACACAGTGCTCGACTATCCTCAGCGCGCTCTGAAGCAAGTCTGAGACGGTATGTCCGTCTCTGCCTCTGACCACAATGACTAAATCGTCTGCATATTCGATGACTTCATGTCCCTGCTCTTCAAGAGAACGGATTAGTCCGTCAACGACTACAGACCACAGTAGGGGGGATAGTACTCCCCCTTGAGGACATCCTCGCGCTGTGCTTGCTGACAGCTCTGCGTCCCCTAAGTTGGACTGAATCACCCTGAGTCACTCTGTTATAAAAAACGAGGTGTGAAGCTGAGAAATAAAAAACACGTCTTTTCGATTCAATGTACAAAGAGGAAGAAGGCATTTATTACAGAGGCTTAGATATATGCAAAGTACATAACTGTAAGTCATATACATAGATCGAGTGAACTAAGGTGTGGTGAGAAATACGCACAGTAGGCAAGATAGAAAAATTAATTTTACAAGACCAATTCAACACCTTCACTTAAAAATAATTTTCCTTTTTCTTCAAAAATACGTATAGTATAATTTTCTACAATTTGGTAAAGGATTTCTGACTTATTGTATGAAGTATAAATAACACAGTGCAACAAATTCAAAAAAAATTCGAGGGACAAGGTCAAACCCGTCTCATTCGACAGAGGACCTCAGTAGATGAAAAAGTGCCAAGGGATTTTTCTCGGAATGTTCGAGTTTTTTTTTAATGCAGTTTAAAGATGGCGGCTTAATGCCCCTTCCCGAAACTTTTAAAACATCATATCTCTTGACTCAAATGTCAGAAAAGAATACTTTTCACGTCAAATGAAAGCTAATGATATGAAGTCGATGACACAATATCCTTTTTTGAAAAATTTTCTGAAAAAGGATATGAAGGACCTCAATTAAATTTGTATCCTTGTATATCCTGCAGACCGTGCGAGATAAATTTATGTAAGTGACTTCTGGTAAAAAAGCATTCAAAGATCTATGCTGCATATCAATTTCATTTCAATCACTTTGACTGTTAAGCCACTACAGCGTTTCAAAATTTATACACTGCTGAATTCATGTTTTTCTGTACAAAATATCTCGTAGCTTCTTAGTAAAAACATCGAATGTAGCAAAGCACATTTTTATAATCGTTGTAGAGTCTTAACTGTAAAAGTGATTTACATGAAATTTATAAGCCGTATAGATCTTTGAATGCTTTTTCACCAGAAGTCACTTATATAAATTTAGCTCTCACAGTTTCCAGGATATTCAAGGATACAAATTTAATTGAGGTCCTTCCTATCCTTTTTCAGAAAATGTTTCAAAACGTGTTTCGATGACACAATACATCGACTTCATATCATTAGCTTTCACTTGACGTGAAAAGTATTCTTTTCTGACATTTGAGTCAAGAGATATGATGTTTTAAAAGTTTCGGGAAGAGGCATTAAGCCGCCATCTTTAAACTGCATTTAAAAAAAACTCGAACATTCCGAGAAAAATCCCTTGGCACTTTTTAATCTACTGAGGTCCTCTATCGAATGAGATGGGTTTGACCTTGTCCCTTCTTTCAGTGTTGCACTGTGTAATCAATTCAAATTTAATTGTTTACAGCAAAATAATTGTTTATCCGCCTGCATCGGCTTTGTAAGAAAATCTGCAACGTTGAGTTTAGTTTCAATATTGTTAAATTTGACATTCTTAGATTTCACATGTTCACGTAAGAAGTGATGCTTAACATCTATGTGCTTTGTTCGGGGCTGATATAAGTTATTTTCTGCAAGACAGATAGAACCTCTATTATCACAATATATAGGAATTGTAACGTCGGTATTGCTCAGCAATTCACGTAGCAGCTCACGAAGCCAAATTGCTTCTTGCGTTGCGGAACTCATTGCCATATATTCCGATTCAGTGGTTGAGAAAGCAACAGTAGGCTGCTACTTTGAATTCCACGATACAGGCCCCTTTTGCATGGTAAACACATAGCCAGTCGTTGACCGTCTGTCACTTTCATCGCCGGCCCAGTCAGCGTCACAGAAACCTTCCAAAATTGATTCAACGTTTTTATTAAATGTCAATTTATAGTCTAATGTACCTTTCAGATAACGCATGATTCTTTTCACTGCAACCCAGTGACCATAGCCGAAATTGTTGTTATAGCGACTGACTGCTCCAACTGCAAACTGTATATCGGGGCGCGATATTTGCGCGGCGAATAGAAAGCTTCCAACAGCCTCTTGGTACGGTATATTTTTGACCTTTTCAAACGCCGCGGCGTGGGCAGGACACATCTCTTTGGTTAGACGTTGATTATAATCAGCTGGAGTGCTGACTGGATTGCAGTCTTGCATACCGAATTTCGCCAAAATGTCTTGGATATATTGCGATTGGTCGATTGAAATAGTGCCCGCATTCCAATCCCTCGTGATATTCATTCCAAGTAACTGTTTCGCCGCTCCCAAGTCCTTCATGCGAAATTTCTGATGCAAGAACATCTTCAGTTTGTTTTTTAAAGTAAAATCATTCGATAAAATTATCAAGTCGTCTACGTAAATAGCAACGATTAAAAGGCTATTTTGAACTCTTTTCTTATAAACACAGGCGTTTGTCACACATGGTGAAAAACCAAACTCTTTAAGGCAGGTTTCTACCTTGTGCGGCCGAGAAAACATGTTTTTTTTTAATTTTTGATGGGAAGGTTTTTAAGATAAACACTGTAAAGTTTTTTCAGAAGTAGGTATATGTTTATTGTACAAGTAAAAAAAGTTTCAAGATAAAATATGCAAAGCGGGGGGAGGGGGCCATCGAGCAATGGCGGCAGGACTTCCTTACTCGCGGAAGTCCTGCCGCTGTTTGAGATGACTTGAAACACAAAAATGAAATTTTTTCTTATTCTGTATCCTTTTGTCTATGGCTGGAACTAGGATTTAAAAAAAAAAATGAAAAATGAAGGATATATGCGATTTTGACTAAAAAACTACATTTTTGCCTACTTTTTTCAATACAAATTTCTATTTTTAATGAAAAAAAATTATTATTTCTTGAAGATCCTAGTTCGGGCCATAGCTAAGACCTTGATAAATGACTGTTTAAAATTTCGTACCTATTGCTCAACTCGTGTGGCCAAAATCACTTCCGCAAGGTCAAAAAATGTAGTTTTGAGAAAAACGCGTTCAAAGTTTTGCTTCAGTACTCGGCGCGCTCGACACCGCTACCTGTTTCGATAAATTGCTTCCGTAATTCGAAAGATTTCAACTTCAAATTTTGGGAGCGTATTCTACAATCATGTATTAATCCAAAAATGCATGAAAAAAAAATCGATTTTTTTGACCGCACAAGGTAGAAACCCCCCTTAAGCGTTCGGTCCAGCTGATGGTTCCATACAAACACTTGCTTGCTTGAGCCCGAAGAGTGATTTGTGCAGAAGGCACACTTTGTCGGTTCCGTCAGAAAACATTTCAGGCTGCGTCATATAGATCTCCTCTTCTAACTCCTCATGTAGAAACGCAGTAACCGCATCCATTTGGCCGATGTGTAAGTCGTATTTAGCGGCTAAAGCAAACAACATTCGAACTGATGTGTAGCGAACAACTGCAGAGAATGTTTCATCATAGTCGATGCCTTTACGTTGAGCACATCCCCTTATTACAAGCCTAGCCTTAAACCGGCTAATGGCTCCGTCCGAGCCGTGCTTCGTTTTAAAAATCCACCGACTTGAAATTGCCTTTCGCCCTGGTGGCAAGTTAGTTAGTGTCCATGTTTGATTCTCCTTCAGTGATCGTATTTCCTCATGCATAGCCTTTACCCAATGAGAAGAGTTGGGGCAAGACAATGCTTCCTTCACTGAATTGGGATCACCCGACTGTGCGATCATAACCAAGTGATTGTGACGACTAGCTGACCTTAACCTCCGACCTTCAACATTGACAGGCTCATCTACGTGTTGCGTTGGAACATATGCTTCATCGTTTGGATCATAATTTGACAACAGAGTCTCATCATCTTCCGTTGGCGCTATCAAAAACTTCAGTCTTTTGCGATTCATCACCAGAAAACGATCCCTCGTGCCCTTCGTTGATTGCTTTAGTGTTGATATCCTTCACTTCATGTGTATTGTCATGCAAGTAGAAATACAAATGATTAGAATCGCTTGAAGTGCAATGAATTACCTCTGCTTCCATGAATACTACGTCGCGACTGATGCAAACTTTTTTAGATTCTGGGTCAAACAGTCTGTAGGCTTTGCTATTCTGCGCGTAGCCCACCAAAATGCATTCCTTTGACTTAGCCTGGAATTTGTCTCGTTTCTGCTTTTCAATGTACATCAATGCTTTACATCCAAAAACTCGAATATTACTGACGTTTGGTTTTCGCCCTGACCAAATTTCTTCCGGAGTCTTGTTTATAACGCCGGCACAAGGGGAACGATTAATAACGTAAGCTGCAGCACATATGGCTTCTGCCCAAAGCCTGGTGTCCAGGTTTCCATCAAGCAGCATACACTAAGTTTTTTTACCAACGATCTATTCATACGTTCCGCTGTTCCATTTTGTTGTGGCGAATATGGTGCACTTAGTTCGTTCCAAAGTTTTCATTTTTTGATTTGTTTCATTCTCCACCATTGCTTTAAAATCTTTGAATTTTTCGAAGACGTTTGATTTACTTTTAATAGGAAATGTATATGCTTTTCTGCTGAAGTCATCTAAAACAATACGAAGTATTTAGCACCACCGAAAGAGTCAATTGGCATTGGCCCACAAACATCTGAATGAACTATTTCGAGTACGCGCGATGTTCTAGATTCACTTGGCTTGAACGGTAAGCGCGACTGTTTACCTTTGACACACACAGTGCAGTGGCTTGGTTTCACTGTTTCTATATTCAAACCGTTAACCATATTTGTTTTTAATTTGCTGAGATACTGGTCGCAAATGTGGCCAAATCTGCGATGCCATAAATTTTGTTTTTCTTCCCACGAGATATGAAAAGCTTTGTTATTTGATAGATTAAGTCTGTATACATTGTTGTGTAAGTCCGCTTTACCGACAATACATCCCGTTTTGTCCCGTGTTATGCACGAATTCCCTTTAAAAACAACTGTTTTGCCATTTTGCACCAACTGACTGACAGACAATAGGTTCGCACAGAGATTGGGCACGCACAATACATTATTTACATTAGCTGTTGCTTCACTGCCATCGATATCCAAGTTCAGTTTAACTGTTCCAGAGCACTCAACATCAATGTTGTTGCTATTTGCGACAGTTATACTCTCTCGCAGTGAGATTTGTTGCTTTAGAATTAGATTACGATCGTGGGTTATGTGAGCTGATGCGCCTGAGTCTATATACCAATCATTTGTTTTTGTAACTCCAGCCGCTAGGCACGTGTAACTAAACTCAAGATTTTGTTGTTGTACTTGTTCACCTTTTCTTTTGTTTTTTCTTACTAAACAGTCTCGAGCAAAATGACCTTCTTTTTGACATTCAAAACATTTGACGGGCGGTTTTTGTTTTTGCTTTGATTTAGCTGACCTAGAGAACATTGCCGTTTCACCTTCACTCGAAGCATTAGTGTCTTGAAGTAACTTAGTTTTAATGAAATCCGATGAAATGATGGCACCAGAACTTTCAATCGCCATGATCATTAGTTTGTAGTCTTCTGGCAAACCCGCTAATAATAATGTGCCAACCCATTCGTCACTAATATCAAATTTCGCGTTTTTTAACTTGTGAGCAGTGGTCACTATTTTGTCCACATACTGCTCCATGTTATTATCAGCGCCCTCAGTAACCCAACACGCCTCGATAGCCCCGAATCGTCGAACGCCTTTTCCAAATTGTCCCAGACATCTTTGGCGGTCTTGGTATTTTGTATGTGCGATATATTCACTGGGTCTATCATTAGAATTAGCCTGGAACGCGCTATGGAGTCTTGACGAGATTTTTTAAATTCGTCTTTTTCGTCCGATTCACCCGTAACGTAACTCCATAGTTGCTCTGATTCGAAATACGCGTGCACTACGAATTTCCATGTCGCGTAGTTGTCTCTTCCTTTTAATTTTTCGATACTATTTGCAAAATTATTGGCCGCCATCTTCCTTACTCTATTGAACACGAGTCACCCGAAAGAAAATCAGTAAAAATATTCGCAATCAATACTGATTTTTGCCAAACACGACGCAAAACACACGAAATATTTCGTTTAATATTAAAGACTTGATATATATTTTTTTAAATCTCCATGCTATAGGCCCATAACCTGTTATAAAAAACGAGGTGTGAAGCTGAGAAATAAAAAACACGTCTTTTCGATTCAAGCGTACAAAGAGGAAGAAGGAATTTATTACAGAGGCTTAGATATATGCAAAGTACATAACTGTAGATTAGATTAGATTTGGGATTCGGACAACACCTGCCCGAGACACTGCGTCCAAGTAGTGAACTATTGTGTCATGTCCCTCTACGTTACTGGAGGAGTTCGTGTCCTCCAATGTTATCTAGGAACTCCTTTAGTTTCCTTAGATTCATTTCAGACAAATCTCTCGTCTGTATTACCTCCTTCCCTAATATTCGCTTTCTTGCGTGTATTAGGGCAGGACATTCAGTTATAATATGTATAGAAGTCTCTTCTTCTTCCATACAAAATCTGCAAAGTTCGCTGTCCGTTAGTCCCAGACGCGCCTTATGCATATTTAGCAGACAGTGTGCACTTAGCATCCCCGTCATGACCTTGAGCTCCTTTCTGCTTAGGTCAATTAGGTACCTGGATTTCCTTTCTGAGTAGGCTGGAAAGAAAAGCTTGGAGCATCGTTGCCCCATTGTGATCGACCATCTGTGGTTTGCTCGATTAATGAATTCCTGTTTAACACAATGTCTGTAATGAGACTTGCTAACACCTATGATTGGTTCAGGTCCGTAGGGCCGGCTAGCAGCCCCATCCTTTGCCAATCTGTCCGGTTCCTCATTACCATCGTGCCCACAGTGCGCAGGGATCCAGTGTATTATCACTTGGTTTTCCCTTGAGAGATCCTGGAGAACATTTGCTGTCTCCCAGACCAGTTTGGAGTCAAATGTCATCGAGCCTAGGGCCTTGATTGCCGCCTGGCTGTCTGACATTATGATTATCCTTTTCCTTCTAACATTGAGTGTTAGTAATTTCCTGGCACACACATTTATGGCAAAGACCTCAGCCTGAAAAATCGAGGCTTTGTCCCCAAGACTTACAGAAGACTGGAAACCGGAGCTAAATATTCCTGCCCCTGTTCCTTCTTCTGTCTTGGACCCATCGGTGTACCAGACAATGTCCTCACACGTGAGACTGATCTTTTTATCAGCCCAGTCCAACCTGTGAGGTATATACGTTGCGTAACTTTTTCTGAAGAGGTGCTTCTGCGGCATCTGGTCCAGAGGCATCCAAAAGCCTCCATCCCGCCTCCTGTCCCTCGGCAGAGATCGGTGGCCGATTGCCTGTGCATCCCTTGGTATGGATCCATTATGCATCAGCCTGTGTGTGCTATTGGTTGCTGCCATCTGCACATTCAGTTCCAGCGGTAGCATTCCCAATATAACATTGAGAGCTGCAGTTGGAGTGGTTCTGAGACATCCTGTTATACAGGTATTCGCTAGTCTTTGTAGTTTCTCTAGCTGAGTCGCAGTTGTTACTTCTGTGGTTTTCTTCCACCAGACTATCGCTCCATAAGTGATAGTTGGCAGAATTACTAGGGTGTAAATCTTCTGAAGCCATTTCGGCCTCAGACCCCAGTTTTTCCCACAGATCCTCTTGCAGCTCCATAGAGCATTACCTGCTCTTGTAAGCATGCGATCTACGTGGGGTCTCCAGTTCAATTTACTGTCTAGAGTTACCCCTAGGTACTTAACCTCCTTCGAGTAGTTAAGTTCTTTACCAAGGATCCTAACCTGTCTTAGGTTTAATTTCCTTTTAAGAGTGAAAGGCACTACAATGGTCTTATCTGGATTCACAGACAGTTTATGTCTGACGCACCAGCACTCCACTGTGTTCAACGCGTTCTGGAGCAAGTCTGAGACGGTTTGTCCATCTCTGCCCCTGACTGCGATTACTAGGTCGTCTGCATATGCAATGGCTTCATGTCCCTGCTCTGTAAGAGAGCGGATTAGTCCGTCAACGACCACAGACCACAGCAGCGGGGATAGGACTCCTCCTTGGGGACACCCCCTTGCTGTTTTTGCAGAGAGCTCTACCCCCCTAAGCTGGACCGAATCACCCTGCTTTCGAGCATTGATGATATCCATCTTATGAGAGTGGTAGGCACCTGGAAGTCTTCTAGCGCTGTTTCTATCGCTTCGAAGGTCGTGTAGTTGAAGGCCCCTTCAACGTCTAAGAAACCTGCCAGGCAGATCTCCTTCACTTCCAGGGACTTCTCAATCTTGCCTACCAGCACTGATAAGGCCGGTTCTGTGGATCTACCTTTCTAAATAGGCGTGTTGATTCGTGCTAAGGGGACACCGGGTTAGAATTTCTTCCCTCAGGAAGCGGTCAACAACCTTTTCCAGTCCCTTTAGCACAAAGGGCATTAGGCTTATTGGCCTGAAGGATTTAGTGTCCTTTTTGTTGGATCTTCCAGGTTTTGGCAAATAGATCACATTTACTTCTCTCCAGGCCTCTGGAATATATCCATATGCTAGACTGCATGAGTATATCTTTGTTAGAATAGGCGCTGGTATATTCATTCCCTTCTGCAAGAGTGCCGGGAAAATGCCATCTCTTCCCGGTGCTTTGTACGGGGCGAATGATTCCAGCGCCCATTTAACTATTTGCGCATTGCACACGGCTTTGGCCGTTCTCCAATCTTCCCTACTTGGACAATACGGCTGTCAATATGTTCGATCCCGGGAAGTGTGTATTAGTGAGTAGGGCAAGCGATTCCATCTCACTTTTTGTGGAGGACCCATCTACATCCACTAGAGTTCCGATTGGACAGGATTTTTCCATCGAGAGGATCTTCTGATACGTCCTCACAGAAGGAGGACATATCTGATACGTCCTCACAGAACCGCCTAAAAGATTCTCTCTTGGCCTTCCTGATCTCTTGATTGTATTTAGTGAGGGTCTGGGAGTAGGTCTGCCAGTCATTATTGCGCTTAGCTCTGTTGAACAGTTTCCTTACTTCCTTCCTTAGCTTGCTAAGGTGACCGCTCCACCATGGCGTCTGCCTCTTAAAGGTCTTGGTCTTTAGGGGACAGTTTTCTTCATAGGCATTGAGGATGGATCCCTTGAGCGTTGTCGAGGCCCTTTCCAATCTGTCTATGGTATCTATCCTATTCTCTATTCGAGAAGGAATAAGCTGTTCCAACTGGCTGCAGTAACTGCCCCAGTCCGTCTGTCTTTTTGGTCTAAATGACACCTTTTCAAGCTCCCGATTCCCAAATGTGAACCTGATCTGCCTGTGGTCTGAGCATGACGGCTCATCGGATACCCGCCAATTACTGACAAGGTTTGTTGTCATTGAGGTTGTCAAGGTCATATCCAAGACTTCCTCTCTGACCCTAGTTACAAACGTAGGACTGTCACCAACATTACATATATTTAAGTCTAAAGCGAGTATAAAGTTGAAAAGTGACTCACCTCTAGCGTTTACGTCGGAGCTGCCCCACATGGTGTGATGGGCGTTCGCATCACAGCCAAGTATCAGCTCCATATTGTTGCCCCTAGCATAGGCAACTAACTGTTCTGCTAGTCTTGGAGGGCAGTGTTCGTCATCCCCAGGGAAGTACGCGGACGCTATGATGACCTCCCTGGAGTTCCAGACGATTTTTCCCGCGCAGAGATCCGGTGTAACATAATCTGTTAACGGGAAAAAGGAAATATTATTGAATATGATGGAGGCTCTGGCTCTCGTGTTCGATTGGCAACATAGTACCTTACCTGCTTGGGATAGCCCTCGAATCTGTCCATTGGTGCTGGTCCATGGTTCCTGCACCAGGGCTATACTAGGACCCAAGGTGTTCAGGGTCCTAGTTAAGACAGCCGAAGCTGCCACAGCCCTGTGGAGATTGATTTGAACAATCTCCATCTAGGCTTGCGGTCCCTTCGTATGAGATCCCGCACGCTTACCTCCTCTACCCCTCGTCTGCACCCGTTCAATACTGCCCGGAGTATTTGCAGACTTATCCAACAGGCCCAGTCGTCTGGACGGATTTGCCACTCCAGTCAACCTTGTCTGTCGGACGGGCTTAGCTGAGGTAGGCTTTGCGGGCCCCACCAATGCCTGTCTTGGCGTCCTGTCACTGGTCCGTTCGACTGTTTTGTCGGTCCGTGTGACGGGTTGCGTCCGTCCGCCAGCCGGCGGTCGGTCCCCGCTTACCCGCGCCAGTGCTTGTGCGCTGGTGGATGGTCTTGCCTCATCCACCCTAGCGTTTGACGTCGTCTTGTCCGTCTCGCCGCCCCTGGTCACCGATGTCTTGGTCCCCTGGTCACGCTTAACCCTGAAGTGAACTCTTCCCAGCTCAAAGAAGGGAATGTCCTTCAGCGCAGAGAGTTGCGCAACCGAGGGATCATCGATGGCCAGTGTCAACGTTGTTCCCTGCGCCGCGACAGACCTGTTCAATACCTTCCAGTTTCCTGTTGGTAGTGAACGGTTCTGCGTATGGAGCATCCGAAGAATGTCGTCGGCTGGGAGAGAGCAGCCGGGGAAGAACGCAGTGGCTACGCTGGGCTTGGGAATGTCAAGCCAGTTTCACCTTCTTCTCCGCCAGCTGGGGGCATAACTGTAAGTCATATACATAGATCGAGTGAACTAAGGTGTGGTGAGAAATACGCACAGTAGGCAAGATAGAAAAATTACTTTTACAAAACCAATTCAACACTCTCCAGCATTGATGATATTCATCTTATAAGGGTGGCAGGCGCCTGTAGTCCTTCTAGCGCCGTTTCTATCGCTTCGAAGGTTGTGTAGTTGAAAGCCCCTTCTATGTCCAGGAAACCTACTAGACAGATTTCCTTTTCTGCCAGGGCTTCTCTATCTTGCGGGAAGTGGGTATTGGTGAGTAGGACGTGTTTCCTTTTCACATTTTGTGGCTGACCCATTTCCATCCACTAGTGTTCCTATCGGACAGGATTTTTCCATCGAGAGAACCTTATGAAGCCTGTAGTTGGAGGACAGATCTGATACGTCCTCACTGAACCGCTTGAAGGATTCCCTCTTGGCCTTCCTGATTTCTTGGTTGTATTTGGTGAGAGTCTGGGAGTAGGTCTGCCAGTCGTTGTTGCGCTTGGCTCTATTAGTTTCCTTACCTCCCTTCTCAGTTTGTTAAGATGACTACTCCACCACGGTGTCTGTTTCCTACAAGTTTTGGTCTTAAGGGGACAGTTTTCTTCATAGGCATTCAGAACGGAATCTCTAAAAATTGTAGAGGCCCTTTCCAGTCTGTCTATGGTATCTATCCTATTCTCGATTTGAGTTGGGACGTCCTGTCCTAACTGGAAGCAATAGCTGTTCCAGTCGGTCTGTCGTTTTGGTCTGAATGTCACAACGGTTGGCATCTGATTCCCTAGCGTAAATCTTATCTGTCTATGATCTGAGCACGACGGCTCGTTAGACATCCGCCAATTGCTGACAAGGTCTTTTGTCATCGAGGTTGTCAAGGTCATATCCAAGACTTCCTCTCTGACTCTAGTTACAAATGTGGGGCTGTTCCCAATATTGCAAATACTTAGGTCTAAGGAGAGTATATAGTTAAATAGTGACTCACCTCTAGGATTAATGTCCATGCTCCCCCACATGGTGTGATGGGCGTTCGCATCACAGCCCATTACGAGCTCCATGTGGTTGCCCCTAGCATAAGCAGTAGGGATCGCAATTTTTTGCCATTTTGCGATCCCGGGATTTCCGGGATTGAAAAGTCAAATCCCGGGATCCCGGGATTTAATCCCGGGATTCAAATAACAAATTTTTTAAATAAAACCATTTTACCAAATTGCATAAATACTTGTTTATAATATATTTACCATAAAAATGGACACAGTTTAATCACATTTGGGGTAGTTTTAAGATTTTTTATCTTGAATTTAATCACATTGTAAGGCGGAAAGGGAGGCAGTCGGTGTTGAGTCGTCGAAGTGGTTGGTTGTGCGCGGCACATCACCAAAATCCAGTTGTCATTTACAATCAGTTGTCAATTACATTCAAAATTGTCAGTTTAAATTTAAATCAAATAAATAAACATAGTCATCCTTGACAACATTTTGTTTAACTTAAAAGTTTTTCATTTGACATTTAACTTCAGTTTGATAACATTTTGTTTTATCCAAAAATGACACTTAAACATAACTTATTGCTTTGCATCAAATGTATCATAAAGTACATATATACGCATATTTGATAAAAAAAATAAAATAGTTAATTTGTTAGTATTGGGTGTACAAGTAGAAAACCGCCGTTTTTTTTTTCATAATTTGAGGCTTTATTGCGTATAGCAAGGGAAATGGATTGCTGAGTCACACCCAAAGAATCCGCGAGTTCTTGTTGCGTCTGACAAGAATCTTCATCCAACAGAGTCTCCAAAGCTGCATCTTCCAACTTTTTCACGGGACCCGGCCGATCCTTGTCTTTCACGTCATAATCACCATTTTTGAATTTCACGAACCATTCTCGACACGTTCTTTCACTGATACACGACTCACAAGTTGCTACAATCATTCGACGCTCTTCAGCTGCAGATTTTTTCGGATGAAACGCGAAAAGCAAAATCTCCCGCAAATGACGCTTATTCGGTTCAAATTTCGACATCTTCACGCACCAACAAAAAATGGACAATAAGAATAAACAAGCGAGATGATGTGGAGTTGTTAACCGATATCTTACCTTGCCATGTGATGTTTCTGATCGGAATTCTCTCACCGATTTCCAAAGGTGGCACCACCCAGTGGAAAACGGCGGTTTTCTACTTGTACACCTGATACTTTTAGTTTTACTTCGATTATTTCGATAAAAAAGTTAAGCGTTGTGATTAACTAAAAACTGAGATCTTAAAAATACTAAGCCATTAAATGTTTTGCCCTCTAATCTAGAGCGAAATTTATTGCAAATAAACCGTGCTGAAGAGAAACATTCTTCAGATTCAATACTTGTTGGTTGAATGCTTAGTAAATAATTATAAGCCTTTTGCAAAAGACGCCCTCTATCCCCTCCCTCCTCCGTCAGATAAGAAATTGGGTTTTTGTGCTTTTAAATTTATTTCATTTGAACTTTGAAGCATCTTTTGCAATCCCGAAAATCCCGGGATTAAAAGATTTGAATCCCGGGATTTTCGGGACTGGAAAAAGTCCGGGATCCCGGGATTGCGATGCCTAATAAGCAGTTATCTGTTCTGCTATTCGGGGTGGACAGTGGTCGTCGTTTCCAGGGAAGTATGCGGAGGCAATACTGATTTCCCTGAAGTTCCAATTAATCTTACCCGCGCATAGATCCGGCGTAACGAAATCTGTTAACGGGAAGAAAGATATGTTATTAAACACGATGCAGGTCCTGGCTCTGGTTGTGGTTGATTGACAACATAATACTTTACCTGCCTGAGATAGCCCTCTGACGTGACCGTTGGTGCTGGTCCATGGTTCCTGAACCAGGGCTATACTAGGACCCAAGGTGTTGAGGGTCCTAGTTAGGACAGCCGAGGGTGCCGACGCTCTATGGAGATTGACTTGTACAATCTCCATAGTTACGCCTTTGGTCCCTTCGTGTTGGTTCCCGCACGCTTACCTCCTCTGCCCCTCGTCTGCACCCATTCATTGCTGCTCGGTGTGTGTGCAAACCTATCCAGCAGGCTCAGTCCTCTGGATGGATTCGCCAACCCAGTCAGCCGAATCTGCCGGACTGGCTTAGATGAGGTAGGCTTTGCGGGCCCGACCGATGCCTGTCCTGGCGTCTTGTCACTGGTGCGTTCGGTCCGAGTGACGGCTTGCGTCCGTCCACCTGTAGGTGGACAGTCTTCGCATGCCTTCGCCAGTGCTTGCTTGCTGGTGGAGGGTCTGTCCTCCTCCACCACTGTCTTCGACGTCCTCGTCTCCGTGCCGCCCCGGTTGGTCACCGATGACCTCGTTCCCTGATCAGTCCGCACCCTGAACTGAACTCTCCCCAACTCGAAGAAGGGAAGGTCCTTCGGCTCAGAGAGCCGACCTACTGAGGTGTCGTCGATGGCCAACGTCACCGTTGTTCCCTATGCCGCGACAGATCTATTCAGAACCTTCCAGTTTCCTTTCGGTAGTGAACGGTTCTGCGTACGAAGCATTCGAAGAATATCTTCGGCCGGGAGGGAGCAGCCAGGAAAGAATGCGGTGGCCACACTGGGTTTGGGAATGTCTTTTCCCTCCACCAGTTTCACCTTCATTCCCGGCAGCTGGGTTTTTGCCATGACCTCCCTTAGCCAGTTCCTCGATGCTTCGTCAGCGCCGTTTACAATAATCCATCCTGGCTTTAACGAGCATGCTTGGAACCTGATCTGAGGCCCATCCACGGGGAGCTTACGCAACTCCTCTTTGATCAGCCCTTCGATCGTCCTCTGCTCCTCCAAACCCAGATGGACAGCCGGGAATTCGTCCGGTAGAATTCCAACTTTGATAGCCGCAGCAGCCTCAGCAAAGGACGGACTAAACTTCGTCCTTTTTGGTACGGGTTGCGCCGTATCCGCTCTGCTGCAGCCACCAGTTTCGTCCGTCTTTGTCGGCTCTTCCAGCACAGTCTTGAGTGCATCGTATGATTTACCGAGCCATTAGCCTCCTCAGCCACTTCTTTTGAGAAGTCGTCAGCCGCTTTCTCTTAAGAGAGATGGCCTCGGTGGCTTCTACCAGCGCGATCGTTGACATGGTTGACACACTCGTATGGGAGCATTCACTGTTCCCCCTACTTCTTTTTGTCGGTCGGCCTATCCAACCGCTTACTGTTAGTTCAGCAATGTGCTGATCAGTGGCGTCAGTCTGTCCGACGTCCTTATCATCCGAGGCGCGTGCTTGAGAGCTCATCATGTGGTTCGTTCGGCCACCGACTCCGACGAGGCTTTTCGGTGGACTTTTCAAGTTGTTCGGAAAGAAGGTCGCCCATGACAGAGCCCCATGCCATGGGAAGTCCAGAAATACTACCCGAGGTGGACAGGTATTGGGTAGGCTCCGTGATATTACAGCCGGTATACCCCCCTGGCTGCAAACCATCCAATGGGCACGGGTCGAATAACACCCTGGATTAGGGGGGAGGGGATGTGGGGCAGAGAGGATACCAGCTATAGGCAGTTGGATATAGGAAGTGAGCAAACCTTAAGAAAAACTACAAAACTACTGCAGTTTATTTTAGTAAAATCGGACTACTACTTTTTTTTAATGTGTCCTTAAAAATTCTAAATTTTTTCTGGTTCACTCTTAGATTAGAGGACAAACACTTAACTTTTTTTTATCGAAATCGAAGTAAAACTAAAAGTACAAACAAATGATCTATTTAATTTTTTATCAAATATGTATAAATATATTTGTACTTTATGATAAACATATGTTACAAATCAATAAGTATGTTTAAGTGTTTTTTTTTGATAACACGAAATTGTATCAAACTGAAGTTAAATGTTTAATAAAAAAGTTTAAAGTTAAACAAAATGTGATTAAACTCAGATATAAATGTATACAGAATACAAATGTTGTCCATTTTTATTGGAACATATATGATAAACATCTATTTATGCAATTTGGGGACATTTTTTTATTTTACAAATTTTTTATATGAATGCAATTCCGAAAATCCCGGGATTGCAAAATGGCCAAAAATTGCGTCCCTAATTACTATTGGTTATTACTTTCGGGGAAAGTTATACGTTTTATTGCCTTTTTCGCTAAAAGTAATAATACTACGTAGTGAATTATGCTTCATAATACACTACACTCCGTTTAGCTGCTTTCACCTTCGATGCAGATGATTTGGGGCACTTAAGCGAAAAATTCAGCTAAGCGGAATATCCTAAGCGCACCTATATATAAATGTCAAATATATATATTATATAGTAGAAAAATAAATCTCCATACTTTAAATTTTGATCTAATCATTTAAGTCCCTGCGGAGAAGCTACAGCGCTTGAAAATGTTGTTTGTGTGTGTGTGTGTGTGTCTTACTGGCGAAGCGGTCTGCATTTATTTGTTTGCAATAAATGCAAGATAGCTTATTCAGCGATATTTGTGTGGGAATGGAATGTGTATGGTGTGACTTGTGTTGTCACTTCCCTTCCCTTAAAGAGAATATTTTATGCTAATGTGGATGGATACAATTTTGGTAGCTGAAGTTCTATGTCATTTTGCTGTGTGATACTTTGTTTAGGTTTTGTTTGTTTTCGAGATTTTGTGTATAAAAGTACAAATGGGTTTGAGATTACATATTTTAAGCAAAGAGAAAGTACAATAAGTATACGGATTGAGATTGAAATAATTATGTAAATTATAATATTATTTTCTGTAATGAGTTTGACAATATCGTTGTGTTTTATGGTCTTAATCTTAGTTAATTCTAGATGATCGTACAAAGGAGTTAAATCAATTTCCGGTATTTGGTAATTTTCGCTCAAGGGGGTCCTCTAGTAGAAAACTAGTAGAAACTGCAAATGATAATAAGATCATTCTTCGTATATTTATTCTTTACATATTGAATTATAAAAAGTGCTACCGCGAATACTGTTGAGGTCCGCCAGCTGAGCACCGCCCATGTTTTTTTAGGGGTGCGTTTGCGCCATCCTTACTTTGTCCCTGTTCGTCTGAAATATAATCCAAAAATTGTTTCTTAAAATTAAAGCATTAATCCAATTAAAGGATGACCTATAATGAACCCGATCTGATCAAAATTGAACCCGCGGCATCGTTTTAACGTGTTTTTTTTTAAATCCGGCCTTTTGTTTGCTCTAAAAACACCACCCAAAAATCGGCTAGTCAATGGAGCGCAATCTCCGTAAGTTTAAAGTTTTAAAACCGTGTTACCGCGTAGTGAAGTAGACGGATTTGAGGCTCTGTATCTCAGAGACGTTTATGAATTCGACAAAATCCGTTTGTATACTATTTCCATGATAGTTATAAAAATATTAAATAAAAAAAATCGATTTTTTTCAAAATTTAAAACTAGAGACCCCCTTAATATGATATTTTCAATTTCGACTCTGCACTGTGTCACTCGAATGATTTTATTTCCTTCAACTTGAACATTTTTGTTAAGTTTTTCGCAGTTCTGAATGACAGCAGTTTTGCTTATGTTCCAAGTTAATATTATGTTAGGTTCTACCAAAGAATATAGAATATAAAGAATACGCATCTTCAAAAATTTGTCAAGCGTGTTTCTTGATGCGGGCGGGAAGAGATGAGCGGAGGCATAGGTTGCGGGAAATTTGCTCGCGCTCAACAGTTTGCGATCTTGTTCGCCGAAGCGCAAGCGAAGAGTAAACAACGAACCAAAGCTTCGTCATCGTCGTTTCAACGAAGATGATTCGGGATTCGCTAATGTTTTTGGTGTTGTCGTTTATTGTGTGTATGCATTTTTGTGTTGTGATTGCTGAAAAAATTGCTGCAATGTCACCATCAATCGAATCTTTGTGGTGTATGGCTTTTTGCTGGCCAATGCTTTGATTAATTTGAAAATTTGGTGGTTGATCCCAATTTAAAATGTTTGCAAATATTTTTACGTGGCGAGTTCGAAGTAAAATTATGTGTTTATATTTTCACATGCTTAATTACAATTTTAAGAATATGGGAAAACTACGAAAAAAAATGAACTGATAGGCATATTGACTTCAAAATTCGTGAAACACTTGAAATTAAAAATAATTAGATGCGTGTTTTAATTTTTTTTTTGTATCGAAATCTAACGGAGGGTTAGAAGATTGTATGGAAAAAAATAATTTAATAGGTCTATTGACTTTCAATAGGGCGAAAGCACTACTAAAGCACTAAATAAAGAAATAATAAGACAAGTATTTTGTCATAAGAAAATGGTATTACGGCATGCCTACGTTTAAAAATAGTTTAAATGTTCTACACCTGAATGATTCCATGACGAATGATGTGATCATAAATTTACAATATTAGATTTTGTTATTTTAGTTCTTTTAAACAAGCATTATATGTGGGCCGTAAGAAAAGTTCCAAAGAACGAGACGGAAAATTATTACGGCTAATAAAAACGTTTTCTTTTCTTTCCAATTCCATTTTTATTGATTACTTATTATTTATTTTTTAATTGCCTGTAGCGATCATATAGGTCGCCATGCCAGCCATATTATATTTTCTTTTCTATGATTTTTCGCACACTACAGTCAGCAGTGAGTTCAGGAGCAATATGTGACGCCGTGCAGGCTTATAGAAGAAGAACAAAAGCCAGTCAGAAAATAGAAATCGTTTTACAATTTCTGCTTTTCGCCAGCGCAACAACAAGAACAACAGCACATCGTCTTCCTCCTCGTCGCACAATTGAGCGAGAATGAACGAGTGAGCGCAGACGCAGCATTCGTGTTTCTATGATTTGCGCTCAGAGCATTGTGCTGTCGTTTCAAGTGTTTCCTCTCGTTGTCTACCCCCCCGCATCCAGAAGACGGGTGGCGATATCAGCACCCGCATTCAAATTTTTGCTTGTATGAGATGCACACTCTTTATGTTACATACTTTTTGGTTCTACGTATTTAATTAATTATTTTGCTAGTACTAGTACAGTCGGCCTCGATAGCTCAGCGGGTAGCGCGCTGGCTTTTCATACCGAACACTCATTTACTTCTATCGCTTTCCACATGAAGGGAATGAGAATTACAAGAATCGCACAAGTGCGCTCTTGGCAGGCAATGGCAAAACCTCCAAGTGTGAAAAAAAACTGCCAATCGCCGTTCGGATTCGGCGTTAAACTGTAGGTCCCGTCCCTCCCTTTCCCCCATTCGTTTGAAATGTGTGTTGTATCACATGTTGGAAAAAACAGTGTTGCATAAACATTTCAAACGGGTGGAATTTGTGGTATCACAACGGGCCCATAGGGCTAAGTGTGTCTCATACAGAGGCAGCCACTTAACTAACCAACCAACTGGTATAAAATTACAAACTGGGTGCTTACGGCTGACTATGTCAGCAATACATGCGTTGTTAATTTCTTTATTATCTCGATTAAAAACTTTATTTTCTTTTTCAAAATACGACTGTGAATCTGTGTAATCTAGCTGATAGCCATTTTGGTCTGGATAAGGAATAATTTTGATTGTTTTGATTAATTGGTGATTAGTGGGTATGCGTGATATGATTAATAGGAAGTTGTTTGTATGATCGATCCAAGTAGATGCCTTGATTGATAATATTTTTTGTCTGTTAATGTTTTCCAATCTGTCGTAATTTAGTAATTTGGGATTAAACAGTCCTAGTCGGGAGAGTTGCATACCCATTTCCAAGTCCTCGACGTATTCTGTGAACTGTAAGAACTCATACATGAGTGTGTCAAATGTGTTGCGGTTATTTTCGTCCTGCACCTTCTGCATTCCAGTATTTACTTGCTCTATTATGTCGTTAAATTCGTGCAATTTGATGGAGTTTTGTGCCTCTGACTCTAAATTCTTCTGGAATTTGACTCGATCATTTTCGTCGAGTGTGCCACAAAGATATTTGCAAGCTGAGCCTACAACGTTAAGTAGACCACGTTTTTGTCTATTTTCCCGATGAAGTGTTATGCCGTTTACCTCTCTCAGCAATTTTCCATGCAAATACGAGGGTGGTCCGATAAGTACTTAGCGTACAAAAGAAAAACGAAATTTTTTGGAAAAGTGGCGATTTATTTCTAAACGTAGTCTCCTTTCAACTCGATACACTTGACCCAGCGATGCTCCAACTTCTTTAACCCGTCTGAAAAATACGTTTTCTGGAGGTCTGCAAAGTAGGACTCCGTGGCGGCGATAACCTCCTCATTCAACTCAAATTGAGTCGAGTGAGTGTGAGCTGGTGCGTTGTCATGGTGGAAGAGCACTTTTTTCGTCGCAAAATGGGGCCGTTTTTTCTGCAATTCGGCATCGAATCGGCCCAATAGTTCGGCATAGTAGAGCCCTGTGACCGTTTTGATGTTATTAATTTTTTCTATTTTTTTTGCCTGGGTAT
The DNA here is from genome assembly GCA_963971225.1 of Melieria omissa. Lineage (NCBI taxonomy): Eukaryota > Metazoa > Arthropoda > Insecta > Diptera > Ulidiidae > Melieria > Melieria omissa. The sequence goes on along the minus strand of OZ020267.1, from coordinate 88,418,400 downwards.
CAATGATTGGTTGTCCGTCATACAAGAATATGTGGGCAGGAGTTTTTCCTGTGGTTGTATAAGTTAAGACTTTCCCTTGCAACCCCTTCAGCCCGCGACGCGCATCCGTTTTTCCACTTACTTTGCACACAAATTTCGCTGATCGCAATGTTGCCATCATAATGTCAACATTGGATCAATTACAGTTCGACGCCCGATCGACTGCGCTGCACGCACAGCGCTTACTAAACAATAACGCGCAAATCCAAAGTGCTGACAAGGCAAGTAAGGCAGGCCTTACGGCCTACGACAAGGCTCAGGCGTAGCTTACCAACTAAGAAGTGTAGTAAGTAAGTTTCAGTCTGTAATCAACTTTAAAAGAAGCACATAGTGCTGTTAAAATAAAGGACTCAAATAAAATCAACTTTTATTCTTTTAATTCATATGTAAAGGATAGTTTCGATTTTATTCAATTTAGCTTCCTCATCATCTGATGTTTTTATAATTCTTATTTTTTCGTTAATGGTTTTATGAAATCTTTCTACGTCTGCTACGCCGGTTTTTGCTGTGTTTAACTGTAACTCAACTCCTTCGCTATCCAACCAACGCTTTAGCGCTAGGCTAGAAAAAGCACCGTCTCTTCAGCAGTTGAGGTTTACCCATGTGGTTGAATATTCGCAAAAGAGCCTTTTTACACACAATCCAATCTGTGGTTTGCACTTGTTTGAGTGTAGCAAACTTCGAGTACGCGTCAATACTGCTAACGTAAAGTCTTCCTTCAGATGAGTAGATATCTATCACAAAATTTTTCACGACAAAACTCAGATGGTGGTGTAATTTTTAAGGGTAAATTGGTATTACGGGGTTCTGTTTTGGCTAGATTGCAAACATGACATTCATTGATTATGTTTTGAATAAGTAATTGACTGTTTGGAAAATAATACAATTCGTTAAAAAGTTTACTCATTTTTTGTATACCTGGATGGAGCAATTTTTCATGTGTTTGCAAAATTAACTCTTTGAATTCAGCATAAGTGTTTATATTTTTTAAAAAACACCAGACACCTTAGTATCTTAGTGTTGTTGGTGTTAATGATGGCTTTGTGAACTTCTTGGATAGTTTCGAAATCTGCATCATTATCGATATCCCTTTCGTGCACATAAGAGTTACAGCTATGGTACGGGGAAACTGTTTACAGTTCATGGGGTCCTGAGGCGCGCTGAATCCGAATCCGAGGTCAGATTTTGGAAATTCAAGATGGCGGATCCAATATGGCGGACGGTAAAGTCAAAAATCGAGATTCTGAAAAACAAAAAAATTTTTCGTATTTTACGTAAAAATACAAATACAAACTGTTCTTGGTATTTTTTCGATATCTCTCTCGGTTTTAGAGTAAAAAATTCATAAACATTAGAACATCATCAGTTTCTTACTCATGTGGTTGCAACGCCTATGTGCACGAACGGAATAGACGGCAAATAGGGCTGCGATATTTTCAAAGTTTATGAATTTTTTACTCAAAAACCGAGAGAGATATCGAAAAAATACGAAGAACAGTTTGTATTTGTATTTTTACGTAGAATACGTAATTACGTAGAATTTGTTTTTCAAAATCTCGAATTTTTGACTTTACCGTCCGCCATATTGGATCCGCCATCTTGAATTTCCAAAATCTGACCTCGGATTCGGATTCAGCGCGGCTCAGGACCCTATGAACTGTAAACAGTTTCCCCGTACCATAGCTGTAACTCTTATGTGCACAAAAGGGATATGGAGGGTACTGTGCTTAGTGCAGAAATGATTGATTAAGGGGGGTCTTCCGCAGTGACGGCTTCAAAAATTCGAAATTTTTTTTATTACATTTTCATAATCTCAACGTATTTACAATTCAAACTGTGAAAGTATTTTTCCAATGTCTCGAAAATTCCGAAAGTTATGGGATGTCAAAGTCGGCGCGCCGACCGCAAAATCCTCTTTTTCTCGAAACCATGTTTTTCAAACTGGTAGACATAATATCTCAAGTTCTACTAAGCCGATTTGCTTCAAATTTTAACTGAATATTCTACATACATGTCGCTATCGTACTGTCTAAAATTGTGTCTATACAATTAGTAGTTTTTTCTTAATCCAACATTTACTTTGAAAAAAAAACCCTCAAATCACATACATTTTTTAAATTTGCATAACTTTTCTAAATTTCAATATTTTTACTTTTCCGTAGTTCACACGATAGCTGACGTTACACAGATTCTAAAAAAATTTTTGTTTTTTGTTTAAGACTTCCGAGACAGCTGCAATCACGTCTACCGTTTTCCTCTGCGCTGCAAACGACTTAATTTCAACTCGCTCTGGAAGCCATAATTTTTGTGTATGGCAACAGTAAACATTATTTTGTATACATGAAATATGTATAAATATAGGGTGTTTTTTTTAGAGGTATAGAACTTCGAATTGAAATAAAATACAAGAAAATCGTTTTAATGTCCATTAATTTGGCTTTATTGGAAGGATAATTTTATGCCATTAATGTTTAAATATGATTTCGGGCATGTGGCCGCCGCGGCTGGCTCGAATAAAGCCAATTCTACAGGTCCAATTTTCAGTTGATGGACAAAGCTCCAATTGCTGTGCACGGTGGCGAATCGATTCATTCGGGTCCTCTTCAACATTTTGCTCTACAGCGGCAATTGTTTCTTCGGTGCGCACTGTTCGACGTCTCTGCGGATGCGTATTATCACATAGAGTAAAAGTAGTGCGAAAACGACCCATGGTTAACCGATGGATGGACCGATTTTGCTCTGATGGACGATTATGTCGACCATAAAATGGACGGAGCTTGCGGTAAACTTCGCGAACTGAACCATTATTTTCGAAATAAATTTGCACGATTTGCAAGCGTTGTTCTTTTGTCAACCCGTTCATGATGAAATGGCAAACCAAACTGAACATAAATGACATTAGAGTTGCCAGATTTGACCACAAAATGCCAGTTTTATCTCTATTCGAAAAACAAACCTCTAAAAAAACACCCTATATATGGCAGAAAACAAAAATTGAATATCTTTTATATTTTCTGAGAAAAAAATTCTTGAAAATCTACCAGAAAAAGGCGCGTCACTACGGAATACCCCCTTAACACGTTCTACCCGGCGTGGATCACTGGTGGTCTATGGGCACTGCGCTTATCTGGCGGCGCGGACCACCGGTGGTCCACAGGCAAATTCATTTACTTCAAATGTTTATAATTTTTTTCAAAAACCATACTGGAAAGAGACAAAGTGCTCATACAAAATACAGTGCGATGCGCAGTAAAAAAGTGCCGCTATACGAACAACTCGTCATCTCGTGCACGCAATGCGTAGAAAAATCGAAAAAATGGGCCGGGTAGAACGTGTTAAGTATTGCTTTGCCTTTTCTATTGTCATGTGGCTATAGGAAATACGATTGATTTGTTTTTTAAAATATGTCTCATAAGTTATTTCGTCCGGTCCTTTAGTAAAAATAATTTGACGACTGTAATGGGTAACGGGTTTTTCAGTTAAAAAGATGAGGTTACTAATTTTGGTTGAGTGGGAATTCCGTGGTCCTGGTGTAAGTTCAGCTCTGTGGCCTTTCCAAATGAAAACACCTTCTTGTCGGATGGTCAATTCTCAACTGCCTTTATTTTTGCTCACTAGTATTATTTATAGTAATTAATGCATGCGTGAAACCAGAGGGAACGCATTACAGGCGCGTCAGCTATTTCTTCTTGTGCGGTACGGTACGGTGACCGGAGGAAAACGCGTCGTCAGTTAGTCTGCGTTCAAGTGACTGTGGTCAGGTGCGATTTCGGCAATTATGCCGAAAGGGCGGAAATGTTTGGTGCAACGCAATATGGTTCGCAGGAATTTTAAGTGGGTCACAATGCTTGGTGCATTGTGGTGGTGTTGTGGAATACGATTCCAAAGAATTTTAAGTGGGTCGCTAAAATGCTTGGTGCATTGCGGTGTGCAATACGATTCTAGGGAATTTTAAGTGGGTCGCTAAAGTGACACTTGACAAAAGCGATAAACGTAAATAATGCTAATTATTGTTTATTGCTTTTTGTGTCAAAATATTCTTTGAATTGGGGTGACCATAACTCCCCCATCGTTAGATTGAGGCTCCGACGAAATATGCAAAATCCGTCTCTTTGGTTTCAACATGATAATAGTGACAATGATTATAATTAAGACTATGCATAGAGTGGTGAAATTTAGGGAATAGCTTATGTTACTTTTATACTTAGTGTCTAATATAAGGTCTTCTATTTTATTTCCATATTTTAGTTGTGTTGAATATAGGTCTTCAATTTTTAATTCGTTAATTGTATAATTTTCTTTTAGTTTGGTTATTAGTTGAGGTAAAACAATTTTTTCGTTAATTTTCAAAATGGTATTTGTGTAGTTATTTCCGTTTACTCTGATTACGCAATTTTCAAATTTGATTAAAAAGTTACCGTGAGCGCTTACTTTCTTATTTATGCAACTAGTGCTTATGCTATTATTGTAGAAATTCTTAAATACTAACAGACCGGGTATTATTTCTTTAACCATCTGGTTTGTGTCATTTTTACAAATGCAATTTGCTTGTTCTTTCGTGATAATGTCGTGGATACATTTGTTTTCTATCTTAACAAAATTTTTCCTTAGGTTATCTGTTACATTATTGTAGTAGGCTTCGTTCTTATCGTTTAATATTATTTCGTTGTGTTCTAGGAATAGGCTCTTGTTTTGGCTGTTAGGAACTGGTTCAAGTAGAATTCTTGAAAAGGTTTGTTTCGAAAACTTAGGGATTGATAGGGTTAGGATTACGTTGTTGTCGTGGAATACTACTAAGTTTTTTATGTTGATGTATGTGTCGTAATCGTTTACAAACTCGAATTCTTGGTCGGTAAGTATGTCTGTTGGGGTTACTCCTAATTTACTAGTGAATATTATTTGTTCTATGTCGTCAACATGGTCCTTGAATAAAGAGATGTCGTTTTGTATCTGATAAATATTTTTCAGAAAATGTACTTCGTCTTCGATGTCAGTGATTTTATTCTGTATTTCTCTTGTATATTTGTTGATGTAGTTTTGTACGGTGTGTTGTATGTTTATGTGTGCTGTAATATTATCTATTTTTGATGAGAGAATGTTACTAACGTAGGTTATTGATTCTATGTTGTTTGCAAGTTTTTCGTTATTGTTTGAGAGTTGGTTTATTGCGTCTCGTATGTCTTTTTCGTCTTCGCTGTCCATGGTACCAGCTATTACTTTTAAACCTTTGCCTACGATGTTCATTAATCCCCTTTTTTGTTTGAAATGTGGTATAAGGTTAGATACTTTTGATTTTAGTAGCATAACACTTTTGCTGATTGAATCGAATAGAGGTTTGTCAAATGATGCTTTGGAGATTACTTCGATATTTTTGGATATGATATTGATAGTTTGTTCGTACTTTGTTACGTTAATTACGTGGAGGATTTTTTAGTAGTAGTCGATGATTTTGACTTCTTCGATTTTTAACGGTATATATCCTTCATTGTTAGTTAGGTCTTGTACATGCATTACGTGTCCAATCATTGGTTGGGATATGGTGCAGGTAATTAGTGTGAAGATGGTATAGATCAGCTTCATTTTGTCTGTAAAGGTTGGTTAAACAAAACGTTTAAGTCAATTAGTTGGGGGTTGTTCTGTACTTCGTTTTCGTTTTGGTATTTTTTCTTCCTTTTAATATGAGATTTGTGATACTTAAGGCCTCTTTTGGTTACGACATGATCGTCGTCCAGTTTCTCTACTTCGGCTGGTCGAAATTTCGAATGATTTTTACCACCTCGTATTTCTTTAAGAAGGACGGGCCCTGTCTGTAACTCTACGTCTTCTCTATCTTGATTTAATCTGTTAATAGTTTTTTCTTTATTTTTTATTATCCGTTCTCTAATTGTCTGGTATTCGTTTTTATCAATATTTCCATTATTAAAATCATTTGGCATATGACCTGTCGATGAATGGATCGTGTTGTTGTAAAACATTATAATTTTATAAATTTTCTCTTCCACGGTGTCCGTGTCTTTGTTTGGGTCGTGTTTGAGTAGCCTAATATGTTCGTTTATTGTATTATGAAGGCGTTCGATATCTGCATTAGATGTGTGATTGTTATTAGATGTAAAATGAATTTCTATGTCTTGTTGTTTTAAAAATTCCGTTAGTGGTAGTGCTTTAAATCCGAGTTCATTGTCTATTATAATTTTATTTACGTGTCCTACTCTACTTAAGTATTCGCATAATGCTCTTTTGAGTTCTATCCATGATCGGTTGTTGATTTTGATAGCTTGGGCGAATTTAGAAAATTTATCAATTATTGTTAGAAATAATGTTTTGTTCAGACTATAGAAAACGTCCATGTGTACAATTTCGTTTGGTTGATTTGGGGTTTCTGTTGTATTGAATTTGGCTTTAATGGGTTTTAGGTCATATTTTTCTAGGTTACATATGTCGCAGTTGTTTATATACTGAGTTACTCGTTTTTTTAGTTTTGGATGGTAGATTTCCTGTTTTAGTTGTGCGAAGTTTTCGTTAATCCCTCTATGGTTATTTCTTTTGTGTTCCTTTTCGATGATTGTTGCTAGTTCGTGTTCGTCTACAATATCCTTCGGAAGGTATTTACAAAGCATTACTTTAATGTTGCAGTCCTCTGTATAGAAATATTTGTTTATGACTTGTTTGAATGCTTGTTTTACGTCTATACCTTCGATATAAACTACGTTAACTTTATCCGGGTTAAAGTGATTTTTAATAATGGTAATTAAAGTTTCTTCGTCGTAACTTGTTGCATGTATTATTTTGCGATTGAAATTAAATATATTGTTATTCTGCATTCTTAGTGATCCTGATGTAGTTCTCTTTAGTATTGTAACGATAAGACAGTCTGTCGCTGTGCAAAGCAACCCTGCCGCTACGTCCCGTGCCATAATCCAATCTGGCAACGACGGCCGCGATGGTAACTTTTAGTCCAATCTGGCAACGACGGCCGCGATAATAACTTTTAGTCCAACCTGGCAATGATGGAAACTTTTAGTCCACTCCGGAATGTGCAGGTATAAAAGGCAGCCGGATGCGGCGCAGCGAGTCAGTCTGATTTTGACAAGTGAAGTTGCCACACGGAGTAATTAAGCAAATACTTAAGTGTACGAACAGTAAAGTGTAAAACTGTGAATAATAAAGTGACTGTTGGTTTTGAATTGGCTGCGTTGGAATAATTAAAGTTGTTTCATTTTCAAATTGCACAATCCAGTGATACGTTACAGCCCACTAGACCTAGTATTCGTAACAGTATGAATTGGTTCTTGTAAAAATTTACGGGCTTTTCGGATTCGTTCACAATGTCGTATATTATGTCATTAGTAGTTACTTCGAGGCGGGAAAGTGCGTCGGCATTTCCATTTTGTACGCCTTTCTTGTATTTTATCTCATAGTCGAATTCTTGTAAGCGGAGTCTCCATCGCACGAGCTTTGAACTTGGTTCTTTGACTGAAAAAAGCCATGTTAGTGGCCTATGGTCCGTTTCTATTATGAATCTTCTCCCAAACAAGTACGGGCGGAAATGCTGTGTAGCCCAAACTATCGCGAGTAATTCTTTCTCGATCGTACTGTAATTCTTCTCATGGTCGTTTAATGTACGACTCGCGTAGCAAATGAGGTGGTTGTCTTGCGATAGCACGGCTCCCAATGCGAAATTAGTTGCGTCTATTTGTAGAGTAAAGTTCTTTTTGAAATCAGGATAGACCAGTATTGGTTCATTGACTAGCATGAGTTTCAGGGTTTGAAACCTATTGATATATTCTGGATCGTTGGTATCTACTAATGCTTCTTTCTTCAGATTTTTGATCATAGGTCTGGCTATTTTAGCGTAATCCTTTATAAATTTACGATAAAAACCGGTGAGTCCAAGAAACTGTTTAATTTGCTTTTGTGACTTTGGTAAAGGGAAATTTTGAACGCAAAGAATTTTCTTGGGGTTTGGTTGGATACCTTCCGGAGAAACAATGTGCCTTAAAAATTCGGTCTGAAGTTTTAAGAATTCACTTTTGTCCAGTTGTACCTTTAAGTTGGCATCTTTGAGGCGCTTGAAGACTTTAGTGAGTGATTCTATGTGTTCCTTGAGGGATGTTGAGAAGATGACTATGTCATCAAGGTAAACCAAGCAAATGGAGTTGATCAAGTCTCCTAAAACATTATTCATCAGACGTTGGAAGGTTGCCGGGGCTGTTTTGAGCCCGAACGGCATACGTATGAATTCGTAGTGCCCTCCTTCGACTCGGAATGCTGTTTTATGAATATCGCTCTCCTTAATTTCTATCTGATGGAAGCCTTTTGCCAGATCTAAAGTGGTGAAGTAGTGGCACCTTCCTAATTTTTCCAGGATTTCGTCCATATTGGGAATGGGGTACTTATCGTCGATCGTCATTTCATTTAACTTACGGTAATCAATCACCAGGCGCCATTTCTTTTTCCCACTAGCATCAAGTTTTTTGGGTACTATCCAAACTGGGGCAGAGTAAGGTGAATGGCTTGGTCTTATTATCCCACTTTCTAACATTTCTTTGATCTGATTTTGTACCTCTTCCTTATGTATGTAAGGGTATCTATAAGTGTGGGCAGTTATTGGTATATTATTCGTAGTTCTAATTTCGTGTTTTATCGCATTAGTGGAAGAAAAGTCGGTTCCTTCTCTATAAAATATTGTAACGATAAGACAGTCTGTGGCTGTGCAAAGCAACCCTACCGCTACGTGCCGTGCTATAATCCAATCTGGCAACGACGGCCGCGATGGTAACTTTTAGTCCGATCTGGCAACGACGGCCGCGATAATAACTTTTAGTCCAACCTGGCAATGATGGAAACTTTTAGTCCACTCCGGAATGTGCGGGAACGATCTGCGCGATGGCCTGGCAGGTATAAAAGGCAGCCGGATGCGGCGCAGCGAGTCAGTCTGGTTTTGACAAGTGAAGTTGCCACACGGAGTAATTAAGAAAATACTTAAGTGTACGAACAGTAAAGTGTAAAACTGTGAATAATCAAAACTGTGAATAATAAAGTGACTGTTGGTTTATTTTATTGTTTGCATTTAAGAAACTGACTGTGTTTCATTTTCAAATTGCACAATCCAGTGATACGTAACAGCCCACTAGACGTAGTATTCGTAACAATATGTTATTGAATTTTTTTATTACTGGCATAAGTTTATTCTTCTCTTCATCTGAAAGATGTTGGATTCGGATTTGGCTGAGTAGGTCGTCTGTCGTTTGGACTTTTTGTTGTTGTATTCGTGAATAGAGAAATTAGTTTCTGTTACTTTTACTACGTCTTGTTTGTTAATAATTAGGTTTATCTTTCCTTCATTTGGAATTTTTACAAGGGCGTTGATTTGGGAGGTATTGGCTTCATGTACGCCTTCTAGAATTTCAATATTTATGTTTTCCGTGGCTACTCTTGGTAGGTAAACTAGACCTTTTTCGCACTTAACAGGAATTCTTACTTCGTGAATTCCCTCGTGATCGAAATGGTATTTCACCTGTTTGGTGGGATATTGTAATAGAATTTTATTTTGCCCTATTTGTAGTGTGCCATTTTCTAAGTTTATGATGGCTTTTAATTCTATTAAGATATATTTTTTGTTTGTATCTCCCAATTCTTTGAATAGAGGTATGATAACCTTTTCGTGTATTTGAACAGTGTGTTGTATTGTTTTCATGGTAATTGGTTTTTCTATTGGTACGGACCATTTGGGGTTGCAGAGCCCAGTATTAATAATGGAGTGAGTGGCTCCGGTGTCTATTAAGAATTTAAGGGATCCTAGCTTTGTTCCTACTTCTATACATGGTAGGTTTCCTCCGAGGCTTCTGGCTTTTTGATGTTGTTAACGTCCATTGGTTCGGGAATAGGTAGTTGGTTTTGGGTAGGTTGTTCGTTCATTCTTTGGTCATTCTGCCAATGATTTTGATTTCTTGGTATAGGTTCGTTATTATAGTTATTGTAGTTTCGTTCTCTATAGTTGTATTGATTCTGTCCATTGTGTTGGTTTCGGTCGTTATGGCTTTGTCTGTCGTTGAGATTCTGGTTATTATAATTCTGTCTGTTGTTAGGGTTTTGGTAATTTTGTCGGTTGGTAGGATTATAATTCTGTCTATTGTTAAAATTTTGATTGTAATTTTGGCTATTTCTGTTATTAGGATTTTGATTGTTATTTTGGTTATTTCTGTTGTTAGGATTTTGTCTGTTAACACGGCAGGGTTTTCCGTCTGTTCCTAAGTGTACATATCCTGCGTCGAACAATATGTTTATTGCTTTTTCCAATGAGTCTGGGTTTCTGCATATTAAAATTGACTTCATTGGTTCTGGTAATTTAGATTTGAAGATATTCAGTGCGCTTCTCATGTTATTACTAATGATGGCGTACACTGCTGCTCCTTCACCGAATAGCATTGTGGTTTTATTGTTCAGTCTTCCTAGCTTAGTTTTTATTTCGTTAAAAAAGTCGATACTGTTTGTCTTAAAGGTCGTTCCTCTTAGTTCGTCAAATAACTCTTCTACCGATAGTCTTTCCCCGAAGTTGTTGATCAATACTTCTTTTATCTCGTTCCAAGTAACTACCTGACAATTTATCTCTATTACCTCCCTGGCCTTGTTCCTTAATCTACTTTTTATAATGTCGGCAAAGAGTTCCTGGGACAAATCGTCGTATCCCTGGAGTAGTGGTTGGATTCTGTCTACTAGGTTTAGGAATGTCTGAAGGTCTCGATAGTCTCCATGAAACTCCGATAAGGAAGATAGGTATTTGACCGGGTTTATTTCGATTCGTACAGCCATATTGACTAGCTTAACTAATTTACTATTTTTATTCTTAACTAGTCTTACTTAGTATCCGTTTGGTCGTGCGCTTCCGGGATGCCTTGTTGCCTTTTTGTTGCTGTGTAGTCTTATTATGTTCTCTCTGATACTTTCCAGTTTTCCTAGGATTTCGGTGTATTTTGTCCTTTCCGTCCCGGTGGAGTAGAGTTGTAATGATTACAATTTGTCGAGAGTTTCGTTGTATTTCGTTATCGGTCAGGTTCTTAGGGGTTTTAGTTGTTGTTCGCAGCGCTCTGACGATTTCACTTTCCTCGAACGTTTTGTTTTGCCTTGATGCCGCTGCTGTTTCAAATGATCGAATCGATGAACGTTTGCTTTGATGCTGCTGCTGTTTCAAATAATTAGGTTCCTCGATGGACGTTTTGCTTTGATGCTGCTGCTGTTTGCTTTTTGCGTAGTTCTTCTCAGTGCACTTTTTAGTTTTTCACTTGATCTTGTTTCATTCGCGTAGTCGTTGCTGTTCTTATGGTTTTTTTCTTCTGACTTTTTTTATATATCACTTTCCTTTTTTTTATTTGGTTATGGATCGATGTCCGGATGGGATCCTCGTCGCCAATTTTGGTTGAGTGGGAATTCCGTGGTCCTGGTGTAAGTTCAGCTCTGTGGCCTCTCCAAATGAAAACACCTTCTTGTCGGATGGTCAATTCTCAACTGCCTTTATTTTTGCTCACTGTTTAGTATTATTTATAGTAATTAATGCATGCGTGAAACCAGAGGGAAAACATTACAGGCGCGTCAGCTATTTCTTCTTGTGCGGTACGGTACGGTGACCGGAGGAAAACGCGTCGTCAGTTAGTCTGCGTTCAAGTGGCTGTGGTCAAGTGCGATTTCGGCAATTATGCCGAAAGGGCGGAAATGTTTGGTGCAACGCAATATGGTTCGCAGAAATTTTAAGTGGGTCACAATGCTTGGTGCATTGTGGTGGTGTTGTGCAATACGATGCCAAAGAATTTTAAGTGGGTCGCTAAAATGCTTGGTGCATTGCGGTGTGCAATACGATTCTAGGGAATTTTAAGTGGGTCGCTAAAGTGACACTTGACAAAAGCGATAAACGTAAATAATGCTAATTATTGTTTATTGCTTTTTGTGTCAAAATATTCTTTGAATTGGGGTGACCATAACTGTTACTATTATCTTCATCAGCGCTGTGCTGTGTTTGTTCCGAGAAATAACACTGTTCTATTTTTATGCGAGACAAGGCGTCCGCCATATAGTTTTCCTTACCCTTTATGTATTTAATACCAAAGTCAAATTCTGATAGTTTTATTCCCCATCTAGTAAGTTTGGATCTTTCATTTTATACAACCAACATAATGGTTGATGATCACTAGCTACGTATTTCAAAATGTCTGCCTAGCAAATAGTGCCGGAAAGTCTTAGTAGCCCAAACAATGGCAAGAAGCTCTTTGTCTATTGCGCTGTAATTTACTTCATGTTAGTTCAGTGTCCTGCTGATATAATTAAGTGGGTGGCCGTCTTTTGACAGTGTGGTGGTCAAAGGTCTTTGCGTGTACGTGTATGTATTTTTGGGCTATATTTATTCGGCGGGCCGCGCCAATATTGTGTGGCTGCGAAAAGCCGATCTTTTATTTTATTTATTTATTTATTTAAGCCAATCGAAATACAAAATATCTACAGGCTAGAAAATATACAAAATGTAACATTACTTAAGAATTAGACTAACCATTGGACTAAGTATAAAACATATTAATTAATTCTTTAAATTTTGGTTTTGAAATGGAAAAATCGACATCATTGCTGCAAGCCAAATTATTAAATTGCATTAATGATCTAGCAAGCGGTTGATTATAAGCATAGTTCGACTTGTAATGCTTTACTACAAATAATTTATTTGTGCGAGTAGTTCTGATTGGGACGAAGAAGTTTATAAGACTAAGTAAAGCAGGGCACTTGGTACTGCCACAAGTGACGTCATATACGAATAATAATGAATTTACCATGCGCCTCGATTCTAATGATTTCAAATTTATAAGTAAGCAACGTGACTTATACGAAGGAATCGGTTCATGAAAGTTTAGTGAGAATAGGGCAAATTTTAGAAATTTCTTCTGTACTCTTTCGAGGCGATTAATATAAACAGCGTAGAACGGATTCCAAATAAAAGCAGCGTATTCTAGCCTAGACCTCACGAAAGCAGAGTATAGAAGCTAGGGGTCCTTAAAATCAGAGCAGTTTCGACGTATAAAGGCTAACATAGCATATGCTTTAGGGATAATATTATTTATGTGATTGACAAACGTCAATTTGGAGTCGAGCAGTACTCCCAAGTCTGATATCTCATTAACATCTTTAAGGCGATTATTTGCAATGGAAAATAAAGTGTGAATATTTTTATTCAATCTGGAAAAGGTTATGTGATAGCATTTTTTAACATTAAGAGCTAAGTGATTTTTAAGGCACCAGATATTCAAACTATCCAAGTCAGTTTGAATACGTGCCACATCACTAACACAGCGAGTTTTAAGAAAGATTTTAAGATCATCTGCATACAAAAGGAATTTTGTGTTGCAAAAGTAAGACTCGATATCGTTTATAAACAACAGAAAAAATAACGGCCCAAGGATGCTTCCTTGGGGAACACCAGATGTGGCAGCAAAAGACTTCGACTTTATGCTATCCACAACAACATGGCAAAGTCT